>CM062815.1:853679851-856668481 GCA_031772625.1 Pinus tabuliformis | reverse complement strand
TAACCTGCGGTAGAAGTTGGCAAGGCCTAGAAACCTGCGAAGCTCTATCAAAGTGGTTGGAGATGGCCAATCCCGGATGTCTTGGATCTTGGCTAGATCACATGCACCCCCTATTCATCAATAATGTATCCCAGATACTGAACCTAGGTCATGCCAAAAGTGCATTTCTCCAAATTGACACATAACTTGTGTTGTCGCAGTGTTTGGAGAACCTATCAAATGTGGTGGAGGTGCTCTTCCAAACTCTGGATGAAGATTAGGATGTCATCCAAGTATTCCACTACAAATGATTTGGTGAATGGCTACAAGATGTCATTCATTAGCCTCATGAAGGTTGTAGGAGCATCCGTCAATTCGAAAGGCATAACCAACCATTCGAAAAGGCCCTCCTTGGCTTTGAAGGCAGTCTTCCACACATCGGAGGGTTCAATTCATACCTGGTGATATCCTGACTTCAAATCGATCTTGCTGAAATATTTTGACCCCTTTAGTTGGTCCAGGAGGTCATCAATCCATGGGATCAGGTACCTATTAGAACAGTGATCTTTTTCAGTGCCCGATAATCAATACAGAGTCTCCAAGTCCCATCCTTCTTCTGTACCAACACGATCGAGCTCCAACAGGGTGATGAACTTGGACGGATGTGACCTTTCTATAGCAGTTCCTGAATCCGCCTCTTGATTTCATCGTTCTCCATATTGGAGTGCCGATAGATTGGTCCATTGGGCAACGATGCACCTAGGGTCAGATCGATGGAGTGCTTAACCTGACAGTGCAAAGGAACCCCTGCGTGGGAGGTGAAGATGTCCTCATACTCCTCCACGACCTTGTCCATCTGTAGTTGTCATGGAGAGGGACCCTATCTAGAGGTTGTGGCCACTATCTTCTTCTTTCCTTGAGGGTTTATCATCAGGAAAAAAATTTCCTGGTTTTGGAAATGAGCTTACTGCATTATTTTGCAGTAACCAAAGAGATGGTTGTAGGCGGTGCTGCCTCTGGTATCCTGTACAATTTATTTCCCAAAGTAACAATAACAACACAGGGCCTTGATTCATACATAGCATGTCGCTTCTACAAGTATGGTTGTCCTAATAATACATCACAAACTTCAAGGGGAGAAATTTCACACAATACCTCATCCGCGAAGGGCTTGATGTTGTATGGAAGGTGACATTGTTGGCTCACGCAAAGATCCCATCCTTGGTGAAGCCACCCAATGGTGTATGGTTGTAGATGTACTGTGGTCAGTAAGCCCAGCCGCTTCACGACCTCTACTGAAATGAGGTTCTTTTGGCTCCCGCTGTCGACAATGAACAGTAGCGGGGAGCCTTTTACCACATCTGGGAGTGGAAGAGACACTCCTCTTCCTCTAGATCTTCAGGTTCCTCCTTTTGGATCTTCGTGTTGGCAATGGTGGCGTTGGGCTCGCATCGATAATCTGCTTCCCTTTGTCATTCTCCTTGTTGGGTTCTGACTCAGAGTCGGAACATGCATTGATTCTAAAACCTTTAGCTCGGCCACCATTGACTGCTTGGCCCGACACTCACTTGTGTTGTGAGTGGAGCTCTTATGGAACTCACACCACTTTCCTGTGTCCTTTTTCAGCTTCACAGCGTTGTTCTTTGCTTGCATCTTTGGCGGGTTGTCTTGCGCCACCCTGCCTTCGCTTTGTCCTTTGTTCTATGGTTTGTGAGCACCTTTCCCTTGCTTCAGATTCGCAGATCCAAAGTCTTGCTTCTTCTATTTAAACTTTTGCTCGACCTTGACGGCATATCGATATGTCGTGCCGAGCGAGGAGATGTTCAAGAATTCTATTTCTTCGTGGATGTACTTGTGCAGGCAACCGTGGTATTTGAGTACCAAATGCTGCTCTAGATCCTTGATTCCCAACTTTGTGCGAAGAGTATCGAAAATATTGGTAAACTCTGGCATGTCTTGGTCCCTTCCATGCCGCAACGTGGTCCAGTTTATGTATTGATCCTCATAGCTTCCGACAGGGTAGTACTGCTCCTTGATGGCATCCGGAATGAATTCCAAGTGGGTGCCACTGAAAATAGTGAACTTGTACTTTCATCCTTCTGATCGCAGTAGGTTTCCCACCAGTCCTTGACGTGGGGGGCTACTTTGAGAAAAGAAAAAATAATCTTTTCCTGACTGGAAAAATCATGAACAAAAAAATAACCCTCTAGTAGATTTAACCATTCATCGACAGCATCTGCGTCTGTCTGACCCTCGAATATGGGGATTTCAAAATTGAATTGTACCTTAAATGGTGTGGCGTTTCCAGAGTAGCTGTTGGAAGTCAATGCATTGCCCCTGGGTAGCCGTTAAAGGATCTGGGCAAATTTGTCCATCATCACGTTCCTTTGTCACTGGAGGGCTTCTTTGAGCAAGATTTTGATAGGATCTCCTGCCCCCTCGTTCTTTTCATCCACCATGGGAGGCCATCGGATTTGCGAGGCTGGTCTTGCAAAGGTTTGACTAGTTCAAGCCCTAACTCCTTATATCCCAACCTCGTTGGGGACATGCAAAGAAAGAAAGAAAGAAAGTAGGCTGCTCTGATACCACTGATCTAGATTTAAAAAAGAACACAACAAATTACATAAATAACCATAAACACAGAGATGCAGCGGAAATAATACTTCATTTCATTAATGTAAAATACTGAAATATGCTTACAAACAAAAATGGAAATAAACCAGCTAGGTAGATGGTAGCTTATCTCTGAGAAGATATGTGGCAGCTACATGCATATAAACTGCCTTACAATGAGGCTCAAGGCCCTTTTATTATTGAACAATAAGGGCAAACCCTAAACGACCAAAACCCTAACCCGAGGAGATGTAACAACGAGAGTTTATGGGCCCACGTTGGGGTGAGTTGGACAGCCAATCATCTTATCTCCATTTGACGCACATGATAACCCGTTGGAAATATCTCTCCAAGGACTATGACGAAAAAGACGATTTTAGACAAGCAATCGCTGGTGGTAGATTACCAAAAAACGTCATTTAGGGCCTCAAAACGGCTCCTAAAGTTTAGGACTCGAAAAAATGCTAAAAATGGTAAACTGTGCTATTTAGGGCCTCAAAAAGGCTCTGAAGTTTAGGACCCAAAAAAACTACTAAAAATAGTAAATTGTGCTACAATTAAGGAAACTGAAAGACTGAAAGAAGCAATGGTGGGGGTCCAAGTGGAATTTGCAGGTAGCCACCAATATCCACCTAGATGATTCCTCCCCCCTTAGGAAGCAATGGTCCCCATTGCGTTGAGTTCCTCCATGAGATGAGGAAACTTCTGTTGAACTTGGTCCCTAGTGAGCCACTTTCCCTGGTGAAGGAGTTGGCCTACTTTGACAACTCGATACAGTTGGATATTCTGCTAGCGACTATGCTTGATCTGTGTGTCCATGATCCGATCAGTTACAGCTTGTTCCATGCAATCTAGATTTAAATATGTGGGTGTGAGTTGTTTTGCAATGTCGGATGTGTCTAGTAATGGTGGCAAGTATGGCCGAAGGCGGTCCACATTGAACACTAGGTGCATGCCAAGGAATGGAGGAATGCTGAGCTCAACTGCATTTTCTCCCACAGCCTTGGTAATGGTGTAAGGACCATATCAAAGTGGTATGAGTTTCCGATAGGCTCTGATAAGGGATTCCTTTTGCAAATGCAACCAGACTTTGTCGCCCACTTGAAACTAGTGTGGCACTCGATGTTGATCATGTCGCTGCTTATACTTAGCATTTGATTTCTCTAAAATTTCATTGACCTGCTGGTGAATATGTTGGATGTGCTCAATGAAGTTGTTTTCCTTATCTGTTTCGGACTGGACATGAGTTGAATCTACGTGAGTAGCTGCAAATGGCATGGCCACATCAATGGGACATAGTGGTTGGAATCCCAAGCCCAACTGAAAAGGGTTGTGGCCAGTCGAGTTGTGGAGAGCCCGGTTGTAGCTGTGCTGAAAATAAGGGAGTCTCTCGTCCCATGTGCATGCATGCTTTGAGTTTTACATGCATAGAATGTGTACGATCATCCTGTTGACAACCTCTATCTGGCCATCAGTTTGAGGATGGAAGGATGTGGACTTACTGATTTTGGTGTCCAGCATCAACCAAAGACTGGACCAAAATGTACGGAGGAACCTATTGTCCCGATCTGAGATGATAGACAGTGGGATCCCAAAGTGTACCCACACTCGTTAAAGAAGAGTTTAGCAGTGGCTTCTGCTATGATATTCTTCTTGCAGGCCGCCATAATGGCCATCTTTGAGAACCCATCAATGACCACAAAAACATAGTCATTTCCATGCTTAGTGGAAGTAAGGCTTGACATGTAATCCATGGAGATGGATTCCCAAGGTCGACTAGGGGTAGGCAGCGAGGTATTGAGGCCTTCCTTCTTGATGGTTGGTTTGGCAATGGCATAGGCAGTGCATGATCTGATGTACTTCCCGACATCCTATAGAAGATTCGGCCAATAGAAATACTTTTGTAGTACTGCCACCGTTTTCTCGCCCCAAAATTCCCAGCAACCCGACTGTAGTGTGCTTCCCAAATCATGTTGGCACGCTCACTTGAAGGAACACAAAGGTGACCCAAGTGGCATAAGAAGGCATCTTGGAGGTGAAAATCTGGAAAATGCTGACCCTCCAAGAGTGTATGGTATGTGTGGCTGAATTCTAGGTTGCTTTTGTAGAGAAATGGCCAATCAGAAGTCTCGTGCCCAAAAGAGTTGAGCACGGTGGTTAACGCAATGATCGGTGATCGACTGAGGCAATCTGCAACATTATTGGTGCTACCTTTCTTATACTTGATATTCAAATGGAGTTGTTGCAGGTATGTGGACCACTTCTAATGGCAATCATTTTGCAATTTCCCTTGAGTCTATGTGAACTGCAGGGGTCGGTAGTCTGTGTGGATGACCGTTTCCTTCCCTAAAATGTAATGCTTCCATTGTCGGCAAGCCTACACAGTGGAATACATCTCTTTGTCATAAGTGGGATACTTCTGGACTATGTCTGAAAGTGTCTCACTGTGATATGCCACTGGATGCCCGTGTTGAGTAAGGACTGCCCCAATAGCATAGTCAGAGGCATTTGTCTCGACCTCAAATGGTTGTTGCAAGTCTGGTAATGCGAGCACTAGTGCCAAGCAAAGGCAATATTTCAACTTTGTGAATTCCTTCTGTTGAGATTCAGACCAAAAGAATTTTGCTTTCGCTCCTCCCTTGGTGACTTGACTCAAGGACCAAGTGATATGAGAAAATCCCAACACGAACCTGCGGTAGAAGTTGGCAAGACCTAGAAAGCTGCAAAGCTCTGTCAGAGTGGTTGGAGATGGCCTATCCCGAATGACTTGGATCTTGGCAAGATCCACATGCACCCCCTATTCACTAATAATGTATCCTAGATACTGAATCTGGGTCATGCCAAAAGTGTATTTCTCCAAATTGGCACATAACTTGTGTTACCGCAATGTTTGGAGAACCTGTCGGATGTGGTGGAGGTGCTCTTCCCAACTCTGGCTGAAGATCAGGATGTCATCCAAGTATACCGCTACAAATGATTTGGTGAATGGCCGCAAGATGTCATCCATTAGCCTCATGAAGGTTGCAGGAGCACTCGTCAATCCAAAAGGCATAACCAACCATTTGAAAATGCCCTCCTTGGCTTTGAAGGCAGTCTTCCACACATCGGAGGGTTCAATTGGTACCTAGTGATATCCTAACTTCAAATCGATCTTGCCGAAATATTTTGCCCCCTTCAGTTGGTCCAGGAGGTCATCAATCCATGGGATCGGGTACCTATTACGAACAGTGATCTTGTTCAGCGCCTGATAGTCAATACAAAGTCTCCAAGTCCCATCCTTCTTCTGTACCAACACGATCGAGCTCCCACAGGGTGATGAACTCACACGGATGTGGCCTTTCTACATCAGCTCCTGAATCTACCTCTTGATTTCATCGTTCTCCAGAACGGAGCGCCAATAGATTGGTCCATTGGGCAATGGGGCACCTAAGGTCAGATTGATGGAGTGCTTGACCTTACAAAGCAGAGAAACCCCTGCGGGGGAGGTGAAGATGTCCTCGTACTCCTCCACGACCTTGTCCATCTGTAGTTGTCGTGCGAAGGGGCTCTGTCTGGAGATCGTGGCCATTGTCTTCTTCTTTCCTTGAGGGCATATCATCAAGAAAACAAATTTCCCGGTTTTGGAAATGAGCTTACTGCATTATTTTGCAATAACCAAAGAGATGGCGGTAGGCAGTGCTACCTCCGGTATCCTGTACAACTTATTTCTCAAAGTAAAAATAACATCATAGGGCCTTGATTCATACACAACATGTCACTTCCACAAGTATGGTTGTCCTAATAATACATCACAAACTTCAAGGGCAGAAATGTCACACAATACCTCATCCGTGAAGGGCTTGATGTTGTATGGACGGCGACATTGTTGGCTCACGCGAAGATCCCATCCTTGGTGAAGCCACTCGATGGTGTATGGTTGTGGATGTGTTGTGGTCAGTAAGCCCAGCTGTTTCACAACCTCTACCAAAATGAGGTTCTTTTGGCTCCCGCTGTCGACAATGAACTGTAGCAGGGAGCCCTTTACCCACATCTAGGGGTGGAAGAGATGCTCCTCATCCTCTGGATCTTCGGGTTCCTCCTTCTGGATCTTCATGGTGGAAACGGTGGCATTGGGCTCCGCATCGATAATCTGCTTCCCTTTGTCATTCCCTTTGTCGGGTTCTGACTTAGAGTAGGAATATGCATCTAATTCTGAAACCTTTAGCTCGGCCACCAATGACTGCTTGGCCCGACACTCACTTGTGTTGTGAGTGGAGCTCTTATGGAACCCACACCACTTTCCTGTGTCCTTTTTCGGCTTCGCGACGTTGTTCTTTGCTTGCATCTTTGGCGGGTTGTCTTGGGTCGCCCTGCCTTGGCTTTGTCCTTTGTTCTACGGTTTGGGGGCACCTTTCACTTGCTTCAGATTCACAGATCCAAAGTCTCACTTCTTTTGTTTAAACTTTTGCTCGACCTTGACGGCATATTGGTATGTCGTGTTGAGCGAGGAAATGTTCAGGAATTCTATTTCTTCCTGGATGTACTTGCGCAGGCAACCCCAATATTTGAGTACCAAATGTTGCTCCGAATCCTTGACACCCAACTTTGTGCAAAGGGTATGGAAAATATCGGTAAACTCCATCACATCTTGGTCCCTTCCCTGCCACAGCGTGGTCCACTTTATGTATTCATCGTCATAGCTTTCGACAGGATAGTATTGCTCCTTGATGGCATCCCGGAATGAATTCCAAGTAGGTGCCGCTGAAAATAGTGAGCCTGTACTTCCATCCTTCTGCTCGCAGTAGGTTTCCCACCAGTCCTTGAAGTGGGGGGCTGCTTTGAGAAGAGAAAAAATTATCTTTTCCCGACTGGAAAAATCATGAACAGAAAAATAATGTCCCTCTAGCAAATTTAACCATTTATCGACGGCATATGCATCTATCTGACCCTCAAATATGGGGATTTCAAAATTAACTTGTACCTTAAACAGTGTGGCGTTTCCAGAGTAGCTATTGGAAGTCGATGCATAGCCCCTGGGTAGCCGCTAAAGGATCTAGGAAAAGTTGTCCATCATCGCATTCCTTTGTCGCTCGAGGGCTTCTTCGAGCAAGATTTTTATAGGATCTCCTACCCCCTCGTCTTTCTTTTCATCCACCATGGGAGGCCGTCGGGATTTGCGAGGCTAGTCATGCAAAGGTTCGACTAGTTCAAGCCCTAACTCCTTATATCTCGACCTCGTTGGGGACATGGAAAGAAAAACAGAGAAAAAAAGTAGCCCGCTCTGATACCACTAATCTAGATTTAAAAAAGAATGCAACAAATTACAGAGATAACCATAAATACAGAGATGCAGTGGAAATAATACTTCATTTCATTAATGTAAAATACTGAAATATGCTTACAAATAGAAATGGAAATAAACCAGCTAGGGCGATGGTAGCTTATCTCTAAGAAGAGATGTGGCGGCTACATGCCTCTGAACTACCTTACAATGAGGCTCAAGGGCCTTTTTATTATTGAACAATAAGAGAAAATCCTAAATGCCCAAAAGCCTAACCCGAGGAGATGTAACACCAAGAATTTACGGGCCCCGTTGGGGTGAGTTGGACAGCCAACTTCCCAAGGTTGCGACTTCGTCATATTATCTCCGTTTGATGCGCATGATAACCTGTTGGAAATATCTCTCCAAGGACTACGACAGAAAAGATTATTTTGGACAAAAAAATGTTGTAGATAGATTTCCAAAAAAAAAACGTCGTTTAGGGCCTCAAAATGGCTCCGGAAGTTTAGGACCCGAAAAACTGCTAAAAATAGTAAATTGTGCTACAATTAAGGAAACCAAAAAAACTGAAAGAAGCAATGGTAAGGGTCTAAGTGGAATTGGCGGGTGGCCACCAATATCCACCTGGATTAGTGAAATTGTTGTTTCTCTAATTCGTGTTAAAATGCCTTTCTTAGTTAAGTGAATGGTTGATGTAAATATTTACGAAGCAATCATGTTGGTTCTCACTAAGAAACCCATGGTTTTCTTTATTACTATGTGAACGCTAACAACTCTTGGATCATTGTTGTCCATTTTATTCCAAATTTAAGATGAAAGGCTTCTATAAATTGCCTCTTGCAATTTCATATTTGAGTTTCTATTCCTAATTCTAGTGAAATTTGTGTCATAGAGGAGGTCACACTGATGGGAAACCTACACATTGTTCCCATAGTTAATTGATGTTGTATACATGCTAGATGGACATTCTAGAGATGTCACCCATATTGCAAGCCCACGAAAACCCTAGCAATACGTCTTGTTTTAGTCACCTAATACTCAAAAAAAATCACGTGTCTCTCTCTCTCTCTTGACCATGGATTGGAAGGTTGGATGTAGACGACTATGGAGAAGTTTCATCAAATGTTAAATGTGTGATAATAACTTATCATAAACCATTGGTAGCCATCTTTTGTCATATGTAACATTACTAAATGTTTTCTTACTTTGGGAGCTTATCTCTTTAAAAAAAAATAGCTTGTTATTATTTGGCTCATAAATTGGAATTATTATTAATAATTCCATCGTTTATTAAGTGTTGGATTTGCATGTATATTGCTATTAATTTTGTGTTGGATTTTCTCATGGTGTCATTATGCGAATGAAACCATAGGGAAAACCATGACTCAACCATTATCATTGTTAAATTCTAATGGAGGGAATAATTAAGGAGGGCACAAGCTAGTTTCCATTTGAACGATACCATTAAAAGCATACAAATCCAGTGCATTGAGTTGAGTTTTTATCTAGACACTACATAATAGGACACTCAAAATTACAATATGCCTTATTGTCAGCTTCTTAGTCTCAAAATAACTTGCGTGAACACGAATAAGTTTTTTAACTTTTCAAGAATATGTGTCGGCGAAATAGTTAGGCTATATGCCAACCATTTATATATCATATGATATCAAATCTCAAGTTCAAATATATTGGGTGAGGTTTGTGGGATAATCACCCACAGTGACTACATGAGAAGTGGAAAGGAATTGTCCTACCCTAACTCTCTTATTTGGATATTTTATTAATGTATAAGGCCACTTTCATTGAGTAAGGCCCTTGAATAGTTAGTTAATCAATAGTCACTCATTGTAAAAGGGGATCTCTTTATTAATAAGACCTGAATTGGTGAGTAGGCTCTCATTATTAGTGGGCACATAGGTTGTTAAGGTTCTTTGTGGAGAGCTATATATTGAGTAGAAGGTTATGTAATGTTTTGTCAATAATTGTTATTGTATTTGGAGCATTGTTCTTGGAGGTTGCCTCTCTGAGTAGGCGAGGGAACATAAATCTCTATTTTTTATTATCAAACATATATTTCTTGGGGTTTATCTCTCATTTCTCTTGTGTTCATGGCTTTTGCACTGCATTTTATCTAAATGCTTTGAAGTTTTATGGTTAATTATAGTACAAGCAATATCATAACTCTTTCTTTGGCACAAAGTGGTATCTTTTTTTTCGTCGATTTTTCATGGAAAAAGAGGATGACAATATCTAGGTCAACTATGTGGAATTTGCAGAATGTGGCCTAAGATTTGAATTCCTCTCGAAATACACCCATTTCCAACAAAAAATTGTCCAAAACAAAGTCTAGGAAGTGGAGTTGTCATTGGTTTACCATAACTTCTAATTTATTTATTTTTAATCGGATGACCATAATTTTTGTAGATTTCAATAAAGATAATTATGGTGTATCTAGAGAAACTATGGCAGTTAATAATTTGTGTCATAATATCCAATCCAAGAAGTATAATAGAAGTTCTAATCATTTTATACTATCAACTCCAAACCCTACCTTGCACAAGTTATTTTTTAGAGATTTTAAGATATTTTTGTTAGGTTAGCACGCTCTTAATTATTTTTTAAGATATGTGTTTTATTATTTTAAAATAACATAGAGATTTATTGTTTAGTGGGTAAAATTGAAATACAGGAAGAATACACAGGAAATACAAGTGGAGTCACATTGTTAGAAACCCATATTGGTACCCCTTTGAGTAGTACTACATCAAACAATACCTATATATATATATATATATATATATAGATATATTTTCTCACTTCCACGTACCCTTGAAAATATAGGAAGTCCCTTATATAGACCATAAACTAGCTTTAGATAAGTTGGTTGGGTATCTTGTTGTTACAATACATTGACAACAACACTTGAGGGGACCACTCTCTAATACTTGGGTAGTTGAATAGTACCACTAATGGCACTATTTAATATCCTTAGTGCCTTGAGATATTATGCCAAGTACCATTATTGTACCCCTTATATATCAAATAGTTATAGCACTTGACACTCCCTTGTCCTCAAGACCCAATATCTTTTTCCAATGAAATCACTCATGAGGGATAATATCTATAACCATTATATATTTCCCTATACAACACAAGTAATTTCTTTACTAATGGCAAGTTGACATTCGTGGAAGGTCAGCTTAAGTGACTTTAAGAGAATATAAAAGAGAGAAGAATTTTGAGAAGAAACTAGATGAAATTTGGATAATAATCTAGATGAGGATTTTAACAAATTTGAAAAGTGTTGACCAAGAAGTTTAACCTATGACAACTCAAAACATACCAAAAGAAGAACACCAGTTTGCATAAAACAATGAGCCACATTGGGAAAAAACTTCTAACTTGTGACTTTTAGCCACGCCCATCCTTGCTTCCACGCATCAATAGACCAATGGAATATAACATATGGCTTTGTTCTCTTAAGGTGGACCTAGAAAATTTTGGTGGTTTTGACCCATATGGAATATTGCTTCATCCTCTAGGGAATTATTGATGACATAGTAAAACTTAGGCCGGGCTCTTAAATTTAGATCTAGAATGGTAGCAATGGTGGGAATGGATAAAAGGATTGTTTGGCCTATATTACCCACATTTAGTTTGTTAAAGCTATCCACGCACATTTCAAGAGAGATACTCACTATTTGGGTTGGCTTACCAAGTGAAGCCAAAGATGGTTAGCCAATGAATTTAAGGTATTGTTTGAGCCAATATCCATCCCTACAAACAACTTGACATATTCCTTTGTAAAGAATGTTTCATTAGTGGCCTCAAGGAAGAGCTTTGAGAATAAATTGGAATGCAACTTCCTATTACATGGCTAGAAGTAACCAAGAGGGCCTTAGAATCCTAGACAATGTTCAATGTGCAAATAAAAAAACCAACATTCATTCCTCACACTCATCATCCCCGGGTGTAACTCCTACTCATCCCCTAAAAGTACAAAGGTTGTCTCCAATAATAAAATAGTAGACCACCAAAGATGTGGACCATGTTATAATTGAGATGAAAAATACACTCCATGTTATAAATGTAAAGAACAAAATTGTTCCAAATTGATATAAACAGACAAGGCATAAATGAAGATGTAACGATTGAAGAGATCACTAGAGTTACAGGTTAAAGACACCAACACTTAGGCTCCATTTCCCATGAAGAACCCCAACCTAATCTCCTATCATGCATTATAAAATATTTTGATTCCACTAACCTTGAAATTCATGGGCTACATTGAGCACCATAAAGTTGTATTCCTAGTTGATAGTGGTAGTACTTATAATTGCATTTAGAAGATAGTTATAGAAGAAACCCATTGTTTTGTAAACTTGGTGCACAACTTTCAAATCATGAACGCCAAATGGAGGTTATGGTGAAAGGTGGGGGAAGATGTGAAAATGTCAAACTCCAAATGGGAGTTATAAGCTTAGAACCCATATTGTTGCCATCAATATGGGTGGTTGTGATATAGTGTCCGAGATAAAATGGATACATAGATTGGGACCAATCAGAGTGGATTTTAAAGAACTTTGTATGATTTTCACTAGAGAGTGATATGTACACACTCTTTAAGGGCTTTGAGTAGGCTCCCTTAAAATAGTCAGCTCTCATCATATGGAAAAGTTATTAAAGAAATGACACTTTGGCATTATTTCCCAATTTAATGGCATACAAATTATGGATAATTTGACATAAGAAATCCACCCAAATTTGTATCTAGTAATTCATAAACATCAACAAGTCTTTGCACACTAGAGGGTTTACCCCACTCTCAAGGAAAACATGAACATGACATGCCCCTAATTTACATCCTTATTGACACCCTTGTGCACAAAATAATAAAATAGAAAAGATCATTTAAGAAAAATTAGAGGTGGGCCTCATACATCCCAATACAAGTACTTACTGATCACTAGTAGTCATGGTGTTAATGATGGGAGGCACTTTGCACATGTGTTATGATTTTGTGGCTCTCAATAACTTGTTGATCAAGGACAAATTTCCCACCCTTGTTATTAATGATCTGTTGGATGAACTTCATGGAGCAAAGTTTTCACTAAGCCTTATTTATGTTAAGGATACCACCAAATTGAGATGAAAGAGATAAACATCCCTAAGATAGCCTCTGGAACACACAAAGGTATTTATGAGTTTTTAGTGATGCCTTTTGGTCTTTCTAATGCTCCATCCACCTTCCAAAGCTTTATGAACAAGATTTTCAAACCTTTCCTACGCATGTTTGTGCTAGTCTTGCTTGATGATAGCTTGATCTGCAATAAAGCATCAAATCACACATTAGGAATTTTAATAACTCATTACGACTCATGAGAGATGACCAATTATTCATGAAGCACTCCAAATGTGTTTTAGGGGCTCCTATGGTTGAATATCCAGGTCACATTGTAAGTTATGAAGAGTATCGATCCTAGGAAAGTGATATATATGAAATATTGGCTCCATCCTAAAACATTGAAGAGTTAGAGGGATTCTCAATACTTGCAAGAAACTACCAAAAAATCGTGAGAAATTATGGTACAATAACAACTCAACTAACTTCACCTCTTTAAAAAAAATGCCTTTGTCTAGACCAAGGAAGTAGCATAGTTCCTAACTTAAATCAAACTATTTTACTGGAATGTGTTGCCTTAGGTAGAGGTTTAAGAACAACATTGGTGTAGGAAAGACACCCCTTAGCATTCATCGATAAGTAATCGTATAACCACAATTTGGGAAAATCCACATATGAGAGGGAAGTGATATTTATCCTTCATGCAATGGAGACTTGGTGACCATATCTTAATGCCAGGTGTTTTCAAATAAAGATTGACCATTATAGTTTGAAGTACTTCCCCAAACAATATTTTTCTTCGCCAAAGCAACATAAGCAGGTCACCAAGATGTTAGGGTGTGATTATCAGGTCATATGTAAGAAAGGTAAAGAGAATGTTATGGTTGGTGTTTTATCTAGACAAATTGAGGAGGATGAGTTACTCCTTGCCATATCATTCCTAAAGTCCATGATGGTCCAGGGAAGCCCACAAGGAATGGCTAGCAAATAATACTTTAGGGTAGTTCGGCCAACAACTTCGAATAGATCCCAACCCACCTAAAAGTTACACATGTTAATAAGATACATTGCAGTTAAAGGGTACATTGTTTTAGTAATAGATTCCACGTTAAAACATAAAGTATTAGAGGATTTGAATTTATCATCGATAGTAGGTCATTCTAGTTTTCATAGAAAATATGAAAGAACTAAACATCTATTCTTCAAGGAAGGAATGAAAATAAATATCCAAAATTTGTAGCATCTTGTGATGCTTGCCAAAGAAATAAAGGAGAGATAATGAAGATACTAGAGGCATTGCAACCTTTACCAATACCAACACATATTTGGATAAACATTTCAATGAATTTTATCATGAAACTCACAAAAGTGGGCAACAAATTAGTCATCATGGTGGAGGTTGATCATCTTTCAAAAACCACTCATTTTTTTTGTCTTAGCTCATCCTTCAACTCCTTCCCCAATTACCCAGACCTTCCTAGATCAAATATTTAAGCTATGTGGAATGCTCTTTCATTGTCTTGTATCAGGACCCCACATTTATTAGAAAATTTTGGCAAGATCTATTTAAAATTCAAGTACACAACTGGATATAAATACTACACATCATCCTCCAACTGATGTTTAAACATAAGTGGTCAACAAGTGCTTAGAAACCTATTTGAGATGCTTAGTTGCACCAATGGGAACAATGGATCACAACCTTGTTGAATAATGGTATAATACCATATATCGTGGAGCTACCAAAATGACACCATATGAAGTTTTTTATGGCCAGATACCCTTCCTAGTGGTGTCCTATGTACCAAGCATATCCAATGTGCATGTTGTAGATAGAGCACTTTGATGGGCCTCTAAATTAAACATAAATTAAGGCTCGTGCCTCTAAATTAGACATAAATTAAGGCCCATCTGACCATCCTTCAACACATTAAACCTCTCTTTTTGCATTAGATAATGTATTTTTAACTTTAATATGTTCATTAGGAAGGTTTATGGATAATTACATATTTGTGCCTAATATTATTTATTTTTGTGGAATATTGTGAGAATATTGGGCAGCTTATGAATATTTTAGGGACTTTCTCCCTACTACATGGGGAACAATATGAAATAATAAATCATCAAGACATTATGAGATTATGGCACAAATTGTGGAGCTCCAATGATTGAGAAAACTTAGGAATGTGTTCCCTACGATTTAATGCAGATTCCTAGTATTGGGAGCTAGATCCACTAATCAAGGGATTTTGGTGGAGAAAGATTCCTCCTTTCATGGGGAATGATTCCTAATCATTTTGTATAAGTACCAAGTCGAATTTTCCTCTAGGGTTTGATTTTGATTAGTCTTCTTGTGGAGAGAACTCGTATTTTTGCAACTCCACTCTCATTTCTTGCAAGGATGTAATTGTATTGATGGAAATAATGAATATTGGTGCCATGTTCAGCTTTTAAATCTTGGTCTCCTCCATAGGAATCTGAGTTTCCTTGGGCTTGGCCATCCCAGGAGCCTTAGAGCCCTTTTGTATCATTTATTTTTCTTCCTTTCACTTCTTATTCACATGCATCTCTTGTTCTTGTCTTTTCTCTATTTCTGCATTTAGTGTTAATGATTTCTTGTTGTAGGATTGGATTAAATGGTTGAAGAAAGTTATTTTGCAGGATAACAAGCACTATTTCATCCTTGGAATAGCTTTTGAAGGTCATAGTAATCATTGAGCTACTTGGATTAGTTTGCTTATTCCCAAATCTAGATTTCTAGAAGTCCTTTGTGGAAAATAACAATAAATTTCTGCTATTTTTTAGAGCATGCTAATGAGCTTCAATTGAGTTGATTCCACTTGCATAAGATCAAAAAAATATTTTAGTTAATAACAAAAACTACCCCATTTAATTTGCACTTTATTAGGTTAGGCATTTGATAGATTTACTAGCTCACTAGTTCTCGAATTTCTAGATGTTAGACTAGTAATTTTCTGCCATATTTTAGCATGGGTTAACAAAGGTCTTTTTGAGTGATTCCACTTGGAATGGAGACCTAAGACATATTAGTCAAACAAAAAAATTGTCTCATCCAATTTTGATTTTATTTGGTGGGTCATTCGGTGAATTATAACTCCCTATAGAAAATCTAATGTTTCGTGTAGTAGTACTGCAGGAAACCCCGTAGGAGTCTTCCAACATGTATACTTACATACCCAGATTCGCTCAAGAAGCTTGGTTATTATCCCTTAGGGTTGAATCAAGATTCCTAGGCTCTAAATCAATTATTAGGGAAGACTAAAGACTGCTTAGGATTTTCCACTTTACCCATGCAAAACATTTCAGCGATTTGTGCTAATGGACAGATTTATGGATTGGATAACACAATGATGATTTTCTTGATTTCCACATCCAATGAACTCTGTTAATGGATCTAAACTCTTTGATATATAATGTTTTAACTTTAGTTCGTGATCTTTACTTTATGCAATTAGAATAGTTTTCTTTCCTTGTACTTTATTTCTTGCAATAGGTTAAGGCTTCCATTTCGAGCATTTCATTTTCTACAATTAGTTTAGGATTTGATTTCATTACATGCACTCCATTACATCATGACAGCGAAGGAAGGACACATTGTATGCTGCACATATAGTGTCAATACCTCTTAAT
Organism: Pinus tabuliformis; assembly: GCA_031772625.1. Lineage (NCBI taxonomy): Eukaryota > Viridiplantae > Streptophyta > Pinopsida > Pinales > Pinaceae > Pinus > Pinus tabuliformis. The sequence goes on along the minus strand of CM062815.1, from coordinate 856,651,853 downwards.
TTTGTACAAACCCCGGGTTGATAATTAAAGTTTGTAGCCTTGGGAGTTACAACATTCTTGTTGCAATATTGAGGCACATCACGCTTCAGATGAGAGAAGTATTTATTCATATCCTCGAGACAACTTGGTTATGGCACAAAATTAAATGAAACAACCAGTTGGTCAACATAAATATAAATATTCTTTTTCCAAATGGGATCAAGGGTTCCTTCACCTGCAACCTTATAAATAAACATCACTCAAAGATAAATTCCCCTAAAATCTAGATCCTAATTTTTGTGGTCTCTATCAAATCATACAATGCATTGGTTAAGTTGTTTACAAGCTAGCTCTCCCAACCCACTCCAAGGTTCATCTACTATTTCATGTGTATTGTTTGAATAAGGTTGTGGGATCAAATTGCAAGGTGTAGACCAACCTACCAGATCTTGATGTAGAAGGTTCCTTTTGGCACTAGTCAAAAGTAGTGTCGAGCATCAATTGCATCAACGTATGATTGAGGAAGTATTGATCTGGTGTAAAGATATACAACCAAAAGATGCCACATGGGAATTAACAACGATTCTATGACAATTTTCTCACCTTTAGCCTCGAGGAGAAGGTTTCTTTTGAAGGTGGAGGGCATGTTAATGTCCTACCCTACTTCCCTTATCTTGATACTTTATGAATGTATGAGGCCACCTTTAATGAATAAGGCCCATTAAATAGTTAGTTAATAGTCACTCATTATAAAAAGGGTTGTCTTTGTTAATAAAACTCGAATTAGTTAGTAGGCTGTCATAATAAATCAACCCATACGTAGCTAAGGTTCTCCAAGGATATTTATATATTGAGTAAAATGTTATGTAATGTTTTGTAAAGAATTATTAATGTATTGGTAGCACTACTCTTGGATGTTGCCCCCTCAACTAGACAAGTGAGCATAACTCTTTATTTTTTATTACCGAAGAGATCTTTATTCTTCTTTATTTTTTTGGAAAGAAAAAAACAATAGTATTTTATATTATATAACATGTTGTTTACATATTGCATTTAATTCGTAATCACCAATTCAGATGACTACCTGCAAGCGTAAGGTCTGATTTACCAGAATTTAAACAAGGATGCAACAAATTACATATATAACCATAAATACAAAGGTGCTGCAGAAATAACACTTCATTCATTAATATCAAATACTGAAATATGCTTACAAATAAAATGGAAATAGGACTAGCTCGGGCGATGGTAGCTTATCTCTAAGAAGATATGTGGCGGCTACATGCCTCTGAACTATGTTACAATGAGGCTCCAAGGCCTATTTATCATTGAAAAACATGACAAAACCCTAAACAACCAAAACCCTAACCCCAGGATACCCTAAACCTAGGAGATGTAATGCCAAGAGTTTGTGGGCCTCATTTGGGTTAGTTGGGCATCCAACTTCACGGGGTCATAACTTGGTCATTTATATATGTTTGGTGCATACGATACCTTGTTAGAAAGGTCTCTCAGAGTACTACATGTTTTGCCATAAGCCCCTTCCTATGGTTAAGGGCCTGTAGCGGACCTCAAAAAACATCGTTTAGGGGGTCAAAACTGCTCCGGAAGTTCAGGACCTAAAAAACTACTAAAAATAATAAATGTTGAAACAAACAAGGAAACAAATGAAACTAACTGGTGGTCTAGGTGGGATAGGTGGGTGGCCACCAATATCCACCTAGATCATTCCTCCCCCCTTAGGAAGCAATGGTCCTCATTGCGTACAGAGCTTCCATGAGGTGAGGAAATTTCTGTTGAACCTGGTCCCTGGTGAGCCACTTGCCTTGGTGCAGGAGTTGGCCAACTTTGACAACCCGATATAGTTGGATCTTTTGTTGGTGAGTGTTCTTGACCTGTGTGTCCACAATCTGATCAGTTGTGGTCTGTTCCATGTAGTCTGGGTTTAACTTTGTATATGTGAGTTGTTCTGTAATGTTTCATGTGTTTAGCAATGGTGGGAAGTATGGTCGAAGGTAGTCCACATTGAAAACTAGGTGAAAACCAAGGAATGGGGGAATTTGTGCTCAAAAGTATTATCTCCCACAACCTTGGGAATGGTGTAAGGACCATATCAGAGTGGTTTGAGCTTCTGATAGGCTCTGGTAAGGCGTTCTTTCTGCAAATGCAACTAGACTTTGTCGCCCACCTAAAACTTGTGTGGCACCTGATGTTGATCATGTTGGTGCTTGTACTTGGCATTTGACTTCTCTAAGATCTCGTGAACCTGCTGGCAGATGTGTTGGATGCATTCAATAAATCTGGTTGCTTTATCAGCCTTAGAAAATACATGTGTGGATTATGTATGTGCATTCGCTTGAGGCATGGCAACATCAACCAGACACAATGGTTGAAATCCTAGACTCACTTGAAAGGGACTGCAACCAGTTGAGCTATGGAGAGCGTTATTATAACTATGTTGCACATATGGAAGACTCTCATCCCAGGTTCGAGGATGCTTGGAGTTGTACATGCGGAGTATGTGCACTATCATCCTATTGACAACCTCTATCTGGCCATCAATCTAGGGATGGAAGGCAGTCGACTTGGTGAGCTTGGTGTCCAATAGTGTCCAGAGGCTTGACCAAAATGTTCTCAGGAACCTGCTATCCTGATCTAATATAATGGTCTGTGAGATCCCAAAATGTACCCATACTCATTCAAAGAAGAGTTTGGAAGTGTCTTCTATTGTGATACTCTTCTTGCAAGCTGCCAATATAGCCATCTTAGAAAAAAATTCCACGACCATAAATGCACAATCATTTACATGCTTGGTAGTAGGGAGGCCAGACATATAGTCCATGGAGATGGATTCCCACGACTGGCTGGGAGTAGGAAGAGGAGTGTACAAGCCTTGCTTCTTGATGGATGACTTGACGATGGCACAGGCAGTGCAGGATCTAATATATTTCCCAACATCCAGTCTAAGTTTGGGCCAATAGAAGTACTTTTGCAGTACAACCACAATTTTCTCCACCCCAAAGTGTCCTACGATCCGATTGTAGTATGCCTCCCAAATCAGTTTGGCACGCTCGCTTGAAGGAACAAAAATGTGGCCCAGGTAGCATAATAATGCGTCCTAGAGGTGGAAATTGGGAACTCCCTTTCCATATACCAGCATCTTATGTGGAGGCAAAATCTGGATCATTTTTGTATATTTGAGACCATCCAGAGGCCTCGTGACCACAAGGGTTGAGAACAGTAGTCAATCCTACAACTAGGGGTCAGTTGAGGCAGTTAGTAACATGATTGGTACTACCATTTTTGTATTTAATGTTCAAGTAGAATTGTTGCAGATATGTAGACCATTTCTGATGGCAATCGTTCTGCAACTTCCCCTGTGTTTGTATAAACTGAAGAGGTCGGTGATTGGCGTGGATGAATGTCTCCTTCCCTAGAACGTAGTGCTTCCACTGTCGGCAAGCTTGTACGATGGAATACATTTCCTTATCATAGGTGGGGTACTTCCAAATTGTATCAGAAAGTATCTCACTATGATAGGCCACTAAATGCCCGTGTTGGGTGAGGACTCCACCAATAACATAATCTGAGGCGCCCGTCTCGATTTCAAATGGCTGTTGTCGATCTGGAAGTGTGAGTATCGGTGCAGAGTAGAGGCGATGCTTCAACTCATCGAATGCCTTCTTTTGGGACGTGGACCTGGAAAACTTTGCTTTCGCCCCACCCTTTGTAATCTGACTCAAAGGCCAAGTGATATGGGAGAATCCCAACACAAACCTTCGATAAAAATTTGCAAGGCCCAAAAAGCTGTGAAGCTCTATTAGAGTGGTTAGGGCTGGCCAATCCCGAATGACTTGGATCTTGGTTGGGTCCACATGCACGCCATGCTCATCTATGATGTAACCCAAGTATTGGACCTGACTCATGCCAAAGGTGCATTTCTCCAAGTTGGCACACAATTTGTGTTGTCAAAGGGTTTGAAGGACTTACCAAATATGTTGCAAGTGTTCTTCCCAACTCTTGTTGACAATGAGGATGTTGTCCAGATAAACCACCACGAATGAGTTGGCGAAGAGCCGCAAGATGTCATCCATTAGCCTCATAAAAGTAGTGGGGCCATTTGTCAACCTGAAGGGCATAACCAACCATTCAAAAAGGCCTTCCTTGGAATTAAAGGTGGTCTACCATGCATCTATGGGCCCTATTGGAACCTGGTGATAACCAAACTTCATATCGATCTTGCTGAAATACTTGGCCCCCTTGAGTTGGTCCAACACGTCATCAACTTGTGGGATTGGATACCTGTTGCTGACAATGATTTTGTTTAATGCTCGATAATCAATGCAAAGCCTCCAGGTTCCATCCTTCTTCTATATCAGTAAAATTAGGCTCCCACAAAGCAAGGAACTTGGTCAGATGTGCCCTTTTTGTAGCAACTCCTGGATTTTCCACTTGATCTCTTCATTTTAAATAATGGAGTGACGATATATTGGCCCATTGGGTAGAGGTGCTCCAGGCGTCAGATCGAATGCTTGACCTGACAATGCAAGGGTACTCCTATGGGTGAGGAGAAGATGACCATGTATTCTTCACGATAGTATCCACCTGCTTCTGCTGCTTTGAGGAACCCTTCATGTGGCTACGATCTTCCCCTTACTTTGAGAGTGAATTAGAAAGAAAACAAATTTCCCCATCTAGGAGATGACCTTACTCCATTGCTTAGCGAAGATCGAAGATATGGTGGTATGTTGGGCTACCTCTGATATCCTTTATAACTTACTACCTAAAGAAATAATAACAGAATGAGGTCAAGACTCATATACAACATGTTGCTTCCATAAGTATGGTTGTCCTAATAATACATCACAAACTTCAAGAGGAGCAACATCACACAATACCTCATATGTGAAGGGCTTGATGTTGTAGGGAAAGCAACATTGTTGGCTGACATGGAGGTCTCTTCCTTGGTGAAGCCACTCGAGGGTGTACGGCTGCAGATGTGTTGTCGTCAGTAGGTCCATTCACTTCACAACATCTGCTGAAATGAGGTTCTTTTGGCTCCCACTATCAACAATGAACTGTAGTAGAGAACCCTTAACCCACATCTATGAGTGGAATAGGTGTTCCCCCTCTTCTGGATCTTCAAGCTCGATCTTTTGTATTTTGGTGGTGGCCATAGTGGCATTAGGATTTGCACCAATGATCTGCTTACCCTTTTCATTCCCCTTGTCGGGTTTAGACTCAGAGTCAAAACATGTGTTTGACTCGGAAGCCTTTAGTTTGACCACCAGTGACTTCTTAGCCTGACATTCACTTGTATTGTGAGTGGAGCGCTTATGGAACTCACACCACTTTCTTGTGTCCTTCCTTGTCTTTATGGTATTGTTCTTTACCTGCAGCTTCGGCGGGTTATCCCGGGTCACCCCACCTTTGTTAGGCACATAAATTCCTCTTGCTAACAAGAGAAATCTCCCTAGATCCTAAAAGGAAACTAAAAACAACTAGACAATCAAGCTCATTCCTTCCCTGAATCTATCTTTCCTTGAATCATAAGCTAACAAGGCGAGAAATGTGATATGCTTGATAAACATCCCTCTTTGTGCTTCAGTGCAGCTCCTCCATGCTTGAACCTAGACCTGCACACATGGAAACAACAAAGGATCAAAGGCATATGCAGCATAAATGATTCAATAATTCAAACTAGTCATCAAGGACACTAGTAACAAACATTATTCCAATGGACAAATATAAATAATCATAAACCATCCATGAAATTGATCAATTAACAGTTAAATAATGAAGTGAGAAGAAATGTTTGTTTGTATTAATTTCATAAACATAAAGGAGTTACAAAACCTGTTGTTATAAACATATTTGGGCACTGCAACCCCAATCACATATGTTCATAAACCAAGGGCTTCTAAGTCCCTAAAAGTGTTGTTTCATACCCTAAAGGAACAAGGTCATCTGATTACATCATCTCCCAGAAGTTTTCCATGAAAAACCACTCAGAACTGGTCAAAGCAGGACCATACAGACTGCCCAGTGCAAAGGGTGTGATGCATCTCACCTGCCACATGCAAAAAGTGCGATGCATACTGGGAAGCCCTTCTACAGGGTGCGATGAGCGAGAGCAGACAAATGGCACAAGCATTTTGCTAGGTGGAGACCCTGAGAATCTTCTAGAAGCTGCTCATTTGACACTTGCCTCCCTGAATTCGCCCAAGGATGAGTAAGAGATCATGAAATCTCCAAGTGGAACCAAGAACTATCAGAGAGATGACACTAATCAAAATCCCAGAAGCTGACTCACCCCCTGCAAATATCTATAAATGGATCCCTCATCCCAGAGATCCAAAGGTTGGAATTTGGTAATTTGCAAAGAGGTGCTGCTAGTTTCTCTTTGAAGACATTGTTGGGTGATCTTGCTTTGTATGAGGTGAAGAGGGCTTTCAAGCTGGGAGGATGGTGCTGGGTCAGACCAAGTGGTTGTAATCCTCTCTTCTACTACTTTTATCAATAAAGCTATTTGAGTTTTCCTCCATATTCTTGTGTATCTATGGATATTGTGTTGATATATGCATTTGTGTGGTCAATATATATCTGATCCTATATTGTTTACAGTGATAGATCTCTATGCTTTGATGGTATTATGCTGTTGTGACTCTACAGCTGTTTTTTGAAGCGAGAAAAGTAAGGAAGCAGTGGCGGGATTCTGTCAAAGGGGAAAGGAAACAAACAAGGAGCCAAGCAAAGGACTGAGGTAGGTACTCTCTACTTCTTTCTCATCTCTCTCTCGTAAAGGAAAAGCAAGTGATTTTAATTTGTTTGTTTCTAAGATAGCTACCCGTCTTAGTGGGACTAGCAGTTCTGAATAGACACTAGATTTCCCGGTAACAAAATGGCGACTCCGCTGGGGAACGATTAGTTTGATTACTTGTATCTATTTTTTTGATTCATAAACCACAGACGGAGCCTGAAGTTAAGCCAGTTAGCCTTCGAACTGCATTTTCTATGCAAGTGCAAAGTAGATCAATGCTACTTCAGTCAATCTCCGGGTTTGTTTATGAACTAAAAAATTGACTTGCAAACATCCTAAGTTCCCTAGAGGTAGCTTGATTAACCTCATTAGCTCAGCCCCTATACTTTGTAGTTACTGACTATCATTTGCTCGACCTAAATCCCTGAACTAAACTGCAAATTGTGACCAAAAACCAAGTTAATGTCTCGTCCCTGGACCATCGCACTTTCTCTTCTTGGAAATATGGATGCATCGCACCTCCCGTGTGCAGTAGGTGGGATGCATCCATGTTTCCCTGTGTTACAGGTGCGATGATCAGACAAGACTAGTTCTGCCTCCAGATTTTGGTTTTTTATTCACTCTCTTCAGCTTTATTCAGGAGTTTTGTTGTCTGTGATCGGTAGACCACTGTTGAAACCCGCTTCCTTTGCATCATCCAACCTCCATTGTACAAATATTTATGAATGTTTTTATGTATTTTTCGCCATTCACAGTTCTCATTTACAAAATGGTAGCTTAATCGAATTGTCATCTTTGGATTTGAAAGTGTCGCAAGTGTCGTTTCCAGTCAAGGAAAAGAATCCTTCTCTTTTTATAGTCGATTACACTATTACTCTTGTATTTGATCTGAATTAATAGTATTTCAAGTGTCGAAAGCAGTTTTTTCAATTCAAAATCGCAAAGTGTTGTCTTGTCTCCCTTTCGTTTTTGAAAAGAAAATCGTTAGTACTGTCGCTTTGAAAGAAGATATAATTCAGATTTGTACTCAGCATTCTTTTTGTCATTCACACATTAAGAAAGTGGAAAACAAATACATGCATGTGCATTTGCATTTAGACTGCTTGTTGAATTTGATTTAGGACAATGCATCTAGCGTGTGCTCCCTACTCTATGTTGAAAGGATTTTGTTTCTCTTTCCATAGTGGCTAGGATTTTCATTGCAAAAAGAAGATTAAACGACTGTTTATCATCTTAGATTGCATTTTAGGAATTGTATATCTACATCACGCAGTGAACCTTAAAGGCAAAATTCTTAAGAAAGATCAACTATAAAATAAATTCAATGAACATAAAAATGCTTTGGAATCTAACGCACAACATCTAGAAGTCTAGGCTAGAGACGTATTCTGGTGTCGTAAAGCCTGGTAACTATCGTTCTCATCGTAGGTTGGGTGATTCCTCCTCTTTGAGACGACAAGTGCCAGTACGGACTTGTGCTCCCATGTACCGTCGAGTATATATTGGGAGACCACAATAGGCTATATCCTTTATCCTTAGGAAGCTGTGTCTACCGCCCTATCGATCGCAATGCACTGAACATAGCATTCGGGAAGATTGACTACCGTACTGTAAAAAGTATTCTGCAGTTTTGCGATTGGATTGGTAATCCCTCTGTCTAGATTTCCAGAGTAGTCTCTTTCGTTCCTTTTCAAACTCCTTAAAGGAAAAGATCCATCTGAGCACTTGTCACTTCAGGCTCATTAAAAATTGAAGGCGACTAGAGTCATCTTTAGCTTTTTCTCGACTCTTAAAAATTAAAAAAGCAAGTTGTGTCAAAGCGTCTAAAATTCATTTAATTCGGAGTCACATTTTACCCTCTATTTTGAGTTGATCAAGTAATCTGCAATCATGGAAGAAAGTCAATCAAAACCCGTCGTTCGCGGAGACTAATGAGTCAACCATATTTGACTCCAGAAATGAAACCATTCTGGGCCAAGTGGACTCATTTAACTAGGTCAAAGTCTCCTGGTTCGTTTGAAACTTGTGTTTCAACATCCTCTGAGACTCCAGTTACTCCAACCGTTTCTAGTATCCCTGCCTCTACAGAAGAATTTCCACAGTTACAAGAGGACATTAGAACTGATCCTAGTGTAATAGTAAACACATCTATCCCTAAACCAGCTCCATCTAGAGTTGATTTAGAAGGTGTTACCCCTCCAGCATCTGTCGCTGCCGAATCTATACCTTCTTCGACACCAGAAATATTTTACAGACCTGACGGTCTACCTCTTCCACTTGGATTGATTGCTATAGAAGAGATTACAGAGGATCTTCCATCCAGTACTCCATCGCATTTTGGAACTGGGATCCACCTTTATCCTTCTGCTTCAGAAGTTAATACCCCTTCACCGCAAGTTCCTGTAGAATTGCTAGGAAGTCTTTTGGATAGACTTGATATGTCTGGACAACCATCGACATCTAGGACTATGTCGTCCGATACAACGGTAGCAGAACCTCCTGCCACCACTCTAGCAATGTTCGTTGGTATACCATCTGTCCAAACTAGCTCTCAACCACTAGACGGAATCCACCCAGGGACTGTTTCGACAGTATGGTCTGTTCCCGTTTCTTCGTCCGGAATAGTATCTGAAATCTCTTATGTTGAATCTCAACAAATTGATACTTCACAACAGTATCAATTTGGGCAGTCTGGTCTCCAAAGGCCAATCATTCCTTTGAGCACTGGATTGCTGCCATATGGAGGGCACTATACCCTTTCATTGTTCCCTCCGGGATAACAACCATATGAGAGTTCACAACCAAATTCGGGTCAAATTGGAATCACATCTAGCGGTTGGGTGCCAATACTGCCTCAACAACCAAGAGTTGTATACTCAATGCAACCGAGTATACCTGTGTCAAATATCCCCACTACACCAGCTATTGTGATAGTGTCGCAAGTACAAGAATTGCCTATTGTATGCTAGCCTCATGTTTCTGAGGTCATTGTACAGCCTCTTGTCTCCGCGACACAACCGCAATCACCAATTAATGGCTCCTTAACTGGAGCAACTCAGGCTCAAACGGGTACTATTACCCCTCATCTTGGTCAAATGTCCAGTATTGGGCAACAGCAAATGGTTTCACAACCATGGCTGGTGCAACATCAACAACCGCAATTCCAACAAGCTTACCAAGGACCTGAGCAACAAAACTTTGCAGGTAATGGGCAGTCATATATTCAAAATGGTTATCACCAGTCGTCCCAAATTGGTTATGCCCAGCAACCTTATCAAAGTTATCAGTACCAAATACATCATGTCGGTATGCAAAGACCCACTGCTCAGGTGATCCCATCTTATCCTGGGTACGCTTCGCCGAACCTAAAGCAACAGTTTCCCTTCGTGGCGACTTTAGAGTTACCAAATCTAAATCGGCTAATGAACGATCCAATCACTTATGCCCCTTGGTGGCTGGCGATTCCTCATAAACTTCCGTAAGATATTCCTAAATTTAATGGAAATCCGGGTGAAGACCCATCGAATCATGTGATGACCTTTCATCTGTGGTGTTTGTCCAACACTGTCAATGATGATTCGATTCGGCTTCACCTTTTTCAGCGAACATTAACTAGTCCGGCAGCAAAATGGTACATCGAATTGCCTACAGCTTCATTCGATAACTTCAGCGCCCTTGCCACAACCTTTTTAACCCATTTTCAATTACCAATAAGGTACGAAACAGGAACAGAGCTTCTTACCAATTTCAAGCAAACGATGGCCACTCACATATCCGATCATATTCATGAATGGCGACGTCGTCGTAGAATGGTAAAAACATATGTCCTTTATTAGCCACTAGCTGAATGGTTTATTAAGTCTTTGTTACCTTCTATTACAGAAGATGTGGCAAAAGGAGGGGTCGTCACTGAAGAGCAGGTCACTGCTCGTGCGCAATATCTAGACTTGATCTATACTCAATCTAGCACACTCTATGACAAAATCCCTAATGCTCCAAGACCAGAATTTTTCGTTCCTCCTCCTCCTAAATCAAACAAGGACTCTCATGCCAGCAATGGTGTGATAGGTACAACAAGCACAAAATCGACAAAGGCTACATCTAAGAAAGCCTGTAAGATTTCTGATCAAAATGCAAATGAAGAACTTCTAGCCTCGGAGGTTAATGTCGTGTCAACCGACAAAGGCAAATAACCGAAGCAACCAGGGGGCAAGAAGAAAGGGAAGAGAAAAAAGAAGAAACAGGATGATTCATCTCCTGAAAAATCTTCTGCAAACCCTTCTGGGCAAAAGAAACCTACTCAGCCATGCCTCATATGCGATCAGGATCATTGGACGAGAGATTGTCCATATAAAGCTGAAGTTAAGAAATTATTCAAGAATTCAAAAACCTCAACAGTATTGACTGATCCGTTTCCAAACCCAGGAACCAATCTGGTTGCTAGTGACAATGCTTCCCCATCCCAAGTCCTTATTCTGTCCATTTCGAAACAGCAAAATGATGCTTTGATATCGACAAGGAATAAAGATTACGGGAATCCACGGTTGTCAAACAACAAGGCTACTGATCAACCTAGTAGTTAGACAACAACTTCGACCGAAGTTGTGCCACCCATCATTACTGAGCTAACGATAAAGCTGCCAAAGGGAGTTGTACACAAATCGACATTTAATCCTCGTGCCAGAGTGACACAGAATTATAATATAGTAGAGGACCTGGCCCAATCACCGTCCACTATGTCGACACTTGAGGTACTGCAAAATTGCCCCTCCCAAAAGCAAGCTCTATTATCAACAATAGGTGGGATTGACCTAGCGGATTCCAATCTTGTGGCCTTTAATCATAAAGGATATGACCCGCAGTTACCAACTCAGCTCGCTTTCCTCATTCAAGTGAAAGCCCTCAACAAAACTGTTCATCGAACAATTATTGATGAGGGAGCATCTACATATATTATGTCAATGAGTTTCTGGAAAACTTTAGGCTCACCACCTTTGTCGCGATCGTTGACGACGTTAAAAGCATTTGATGGACAAACATACACTCCATACGGGATTTTAAGTAACTTGCAAGTCGAACTGGGGGGCAAAACAGTAGAAATTGATGTTGAAGTTATCGATGGAAACCTCAATTACAACATCCTACTAGGAAGGCCCTGGATTTATGCTATGGCTGCCGTTGTGTCGACATACTTCAGAAAGATTGCATTTCCCTTCCAAGGAGGAATTATGATCGTCGACCAACAGACATTTCTCCCCAACAGTTCACAAGTTACGGGAAGCATTCTGATGATCCATGAAAGCTCTCAGTCACTTCAAAATATCGGAGTAGGCCTACTAAAAGACCCTGCATTGATGGGTACTTTTTCCCTACCGCCTCCGAACAACCTGGCGGAAGTGGCAACAGTGGGAACCTGCTATGGTATCTTCCATTCAGAAGATGTCCAAACATGATATTAGCTTGGATCGTCACCAGGTGTTGCCTCCAAGCCCAATAGAAATATTGTAGCAATCAATGTTCTCGGCATGGGAGGCAAACCCCAACGAACGCTCATCAAGCGTTTGGGTAGATAGGTCTAAGGAGTATGGTACCTCTTCAGGTCCTTGGTCGCATGTACATTCTACAGACGAAGGAATTGTTCAGTCAATGAACATACGGGGGCACCATGAGAAGATTACCACCATTATTCCCATCTTCTGGATTACAACGAAAATCACTCCGACAACCTTAATCATCCATCAGCCTTTGATTTTCTATCAAATACTATAAATACGGTGGATTCCGAGCGAAATCTGTCCAATATTGAAGAAACTATCGCCATAAATATCTCGAGCAAATCAGATGTTGTAGAAAATATTCATGTTGGCAAATCTTGTTCTTCTTCAGAACTGGAAGTATATTACGCTCTCTTTCATGAGTTTAGAGATGTCTTTGCATGGTCATATGAAGAAATGCCAGGCATTGACTCGAGCATAGTTGAACACGAAATTAAGATGTATCCAGATGTCAAACCAGTAAGACAACGGCTTCGGCAGGTGCACCCAAAGAAAGCCACTACCATCAAGGCAGAAGTTGAAAAACTTCTCCATGATGGTTTCATTTACCCGATTCCTCTAACTGATTGGGTATCGAACATTGTTCCTGTGATGAAAAAACAAGGAACAATTAGAGTGTGCGTCGATTACAGGGATGTAAACCAAGCTTTTCCAAAGGACAACTACCCTACACCCTTCATCGACCAGATAATTGATGAATGCGCCAGATGCGAAATCTTTTCGTTTATGGATGGATTTTCTGGGTATAATCAAATAAATATCCGCCCACAGGACCAGTCAAAGACTGCATTTATCTGTTCGTGGGGCACATTCGCGTACCATAAGCTACCTTTTGGTTTAAAGAACGCAAGGGCAACTTTTCAGAGGGCAATGAATTATGCCTTCCATGACATCAAGAACATCGTTCAACCATACCTCGACGATCTTCCGGCTCACTCGCGAAAGCGGACTGATCATCCGCAGCATTTGAGAGCAATATTTCTACGTTGCTGACACTACAAAATAAGACTCAATCCACACAAGTGTGTGTTTTGCGTCGGTTCTGGTTGTTTACTTAGATTTGTAGTTTCAAAGGACGGAATTTGTCTCGACCCGTGCAAGGTTCAGGCAATCATCGATTTGCCTCCACCTTCAAATTTGCTTCAGATTCAGAAACTCCAAGGGAAAGCAAACTTTCTGAGGAGGTTCATTCCAAATTACGCCGAACTTGCTAAAGGTTATACGCGTATTTTGAAAAAAGAAGTACCCTTCAACTGGGATCAGGTCGCGCAAGATTCCTTTGATGCTCTAAAGGAATCCCTAATAAAAGCATCATTAATGTACGCTCCTGATTATCAAAGAGACTTTAACCTGTATCTGGCTGCAGCAGATACGACCATCGCAATGGTTTTAGTTCAAGAAGACAATGGAATCGAACATCCTATTTATTATTTGAGTAGAAACTTAAATGATACGGAAAGAAAGTACTCATATGTTGAAAAACTAGCTCTCGTTGTTGTTCAAGCAATACAGAGATTTCGACACTATATTCTCTTTCGAAAAACTACCATTTTGCCAGATTGCAACCCCATGACTTACATCTTGTCACGACAGTTGCTTGGGGGCAAATATTCAAAGTGTATAGCAATTTTGCAAGAGTTTGATCTCGAATTCGTAAAATCCAAATCAAAGAAAGCTTTAGTTTTCGCAGAGTTACTATGTGATTTCCCATCGTCGTCCAACGATTCAACATCTAAAGCAACAATCGTTGATGAATTTTTGTTTCTGATATCTTCAAGCGATCCATCGTATGGAGATATAATCATATATCTCCAAACCCAAACATATAGGTCTAATACCTCTCGCTTAGAAGAGCAACATACTCGATACCAAGCAAAAGACTACATGATCGTCGGTGATACACTTTACCGTCGTGGTGTCGATATTGTTCTGCGAAGGTGCCTCACCCATGAGGAGGCTGAAAAAGTCCTGAATGATTGTCATTCAGGCGCATGTGGGGGGCACCAATCTGGTTATGCTACGACACAAAAGATTTTACGAGCAGGATACCTCTAGCCAAAAATTTTCAAAGATTGCATAATCACAGTCAGAAGTTGCCATGCTTGTCAAATCTTCGACCGCAAAACCAGAATACCACCCGCACCTCTGCAGCCAGTAGTTGTTGTTGGGCCATTCGCCAAATGGGGCATATATTTCATGCAATGTAACCCCACCTCGGCCGGGGGGGCATGGGTATATCATAGTTGCAGTTGACTATTTTACGAAATGGGCCGAGGCACTACCTACATTAAACAACAGCGGCGAAACGGCCGCTCTTTTCTTTTTCAACCATGTAGTCGCCAGGTTCGACATTCCACAAGCTATCATCACAAATCATGGATCGCATTTCCGCAATCACATGATGGTTGAATTGGCTGCCAAATTAGGACTGTCCCACGACAGCTCTACTCCGTATTATCTGCAAGCTAACGGGCAAGTTGAAGCGATCAACAAAGTCCTGAAACGCATGCTGCAAAGGATGATTGGAGTCCATAAACAGAATTGGCACCTAATCCTATTTCTTCCATCTTGCTCTTCTTTTATCATCTTTCTCTTAACCCTGATGATGGATCCCATTTGGGATTTGAAACGTTGGTGTAAAAATTCTCTTACTGTGGATTCTCCGGTCAAAAATTCAAAAAACACAAACCACAGATCCCTAAAATCCAATACCTAATCCTGTACTCAGCCTTGTGGGCATACCGGTAAGAAATGCGACCGGATTTACGCCCTTTCAGCTGGTGTATGGCCTGGAAGCGATCTTACCAATTCAGTGCGAAATTTCGTCTCTCAAGCTCGCAGTTGACCTCCTCCCTGGAACTTCAAAGGAAGAAGCTCGTTTCTTAGAGTTAATCCAACTGGATGAAACCCATCGTGACACCGCCTTGGCTAATGAAGCACATAAGAAACCGGTCAAAGCACAATTTGACAAGAATGTCAAGCCCCGCGTTTTCTCATAAGGTTACCTAGTCTTACTTTACGATCAGGAATCCGATAAATTGGGAGCAGGTAAGTTCCAATCTTTGTGGATGGGTCCCTACATTGTTAAGCGTGCATTAGCAAAAGGAGCCTACGAGCTAGTAGATTATGACAGGATTCCATTGTCGCAACCCCAAAACAGGTTGTACCTTAAGCGTTACTATGCTTGACTCGGCATGGTAACCTCTCCATATGCTTTTGTTACATTTTTGTTTTCGTTAAGAGTGATCGTTTTGGTTAGGTAATCCACTTTTACATTTTGTTGCAAATGTCGAACCTATTGGAATCATTTGTTGGATATGCCGACGGGGCGAGTCGTAGTTCGCGGAACCTATCTTCTGCAGCTTGGGCCATCTTTGATCCAAGCGACGAGTTAGTGAGTTTCAGAGGGATGTGTATTGGTCAATCAACGAACAACATTGCTGAATATAGCGCGTTGATAGAACTCCTCTCTGATGCCATCGCGCATGGCATATGCCGACTTGTCGTCAGGCTAGACTCACAGCTCGTCATTCTACAGCTTACAGGCATCTATTCCGTTCGGAATCCAGCTATCTATCGCATGTTCCTAAGGATCAATATTTTGGAAAGACAGTTTGATTCCATTCAATGTCAACATATTTCCAGAAACTTAAACACATTAACCGATTCATTAGCAAATTATGTGTTAGATAGACATTTGCAACATTTGTAAAAGAAAAGCATTTTATCAATAACTCCATCAGGATAATATAACTTAACCAAAATAAAACTCCGAAAATCAAAAATATATATATGATTGTTTATAGTTTGTACATAGTGTTCTATGTCCAAGACAATCGGTCATATGACCCAAAAACTCAAAATGTAAAGGGGCACCTAATATAATGGTGCTGGTGATAACTAGTCACCGCCTGTGCAATCATGCGTAAGAGCCTAGTCCATCGGCTCGGCACGCCAGTGGTATGGCGCTGTAATCTCAGAGGCAGCTCATCGGTCCTCATGTCCGAAATACCAAGGGTGAGACCCTCGATCTGATCCTGCAACACTGCAAGGGTCTCGGATACATCTAGGTCGCGAAGAATGGCCCTCCCTACAGCCTCTCCTGCTGGAACGACAGCTGCTGCTCTCGGACGCACTGCTGGTCGCACTGGCCCAATATCTGCATAAGCACATGAGTTTTGATTAGTCTTGATGAACATTTGAAAAACAAAAGAACATTATAAAAACAATAAATAGAGATATGGTCAGAGATTTTTACCTATGACACCCCACTGCTCGCCAGCCGACAGCACCAAATCTGGGTCACCCCGGAAATCCATCCCAGCATATGGATACTCGGCATAAGCCATCTGCTGACGGTTGAACCACTCGAAGAAAGCATCAGAGAATGAAACCTGTGATTGACCAGCATGTCTGGCCATAAGGTCAACCCATCTCTGCATCCGTGGCTCAGTCGGTGGTGGTAGGCCGAGTGAGATGTACTGGGGCTGCATCAGTGGGATCCTCTCCAAGGCGAAAGTGGTCAAAATAGAACCATAGCCAAAGTTATTAGATCTTCTGTTTTTCACCTTGGTAAGCTGTTCTTTGATCACTGGAAGTACTGCATCACACCAGTTGAATACCTTGGGTTCGAGACATTCCAAGGCGTACTGCATATAGGACCTATTGTTCAAGTGAAGGGTCGCACTACCAACTAGTCTAGTAAAGGTGAATAAAATAGTCCTCAAGGACCGGTCTGTGACATCTCGAATACTGATCTTGCCATCCCTGCTCGACTGAGATCCTTCTCTACAGTGTTGGCGAATATAATCCCTCACGGATTCGCCCCCACGGGCATAACCTGATAGTGAGAGAGTGGCGCCACACCTCGATAAACCAGTCAAGAAATAGATGTCCTCAACAGTCATGGGGATGGATTTGCCTCAATCATGGGGATGGATTTTCCTCTTATCTGGAACACTTGGTTGGTAGGATCCCATGCATTGAGAAAATATTGCAACAAGTTGGTTTGTTGCCTCATGCTAGACATGCGGAAGAACTTGAGCAAGCCACAATTATGCAATGCAGTTACCGTACCCGGATCATGTAGGCAACCATGTCCTCTTCTTCATGCTCGCATTCATGCCATGTAACAACCATTTTTGCAAACAAGAGAAGAATTAGGATCCTGATTTGGCAAAAAATAGGCAAAATTTCCATGAAAAATCAGTGCAAAAATTTTCCTCCTTGCGCCCATCGCACCCAAGCTGTGTACTAGGTGAGATGCATCCTAACTGGCCAGTGGCAAGCCTGGGATGCATCACACCTATCGATGTATACTAGGTGCAATGGGGGCAGAACGAAATGTTCAAACCCCAAGGGCCCAGAAAAGCAGGAAAACATGCTCAGAATTCAAAAAGGAAAGAATGCAATTGAAGAGCTCAGGTTTAGCTCCTACCAGGTTCAGACGGCACCGAAAATCGTCCACAGAATCTCCTGAATTTAGTTGATGAAAAATCAAGGGGGAAGCACCTCCAGAGCTCCAACAGTCACAACTCCAAATGAAATGGTAAAATGAGGGGTAAAAAACTATTTTTAAGTTACCTTTCACGTAATTTAAGTAGGGTATTGGGTTTTTAACTCATTTTTCAAGCATATGCCCTCATTTCTAATCATTTGATGGAGCAATTGAACAGGTAGTACGACCATCAAAAGAACATAGTGTTAATGGTGAATCGAATATCAAGGACCATTATCATAAGAAGTATTACGCGAAGTTCAATCTCGTTAAAAATTAAACCTAGCAATGAGCATATGTTCCACCAGAGTTTAAGCTCATTAAAAAATGAAGCCACCTCCGATAAATAACCATTGTGAATGATTATCATCAGCTTTTGAGCCTTGGTCGTGTTCTTACCATCACCTCCACTCTGTTTTATCCAATCATTCGCCTCCATTTGATTGTTTACCCCTTTTGAGGACCAGCTGCGACGAGTGATCCTATTAGCCACCTTCTTTACACTGCCATGATTGGAAAGTTCCAAACCTTGCCTGGAACCAGCTGCTATCTGAAAACATCACTCGTTCCTCAAAAAAAAAGTCTCCTTTAAGCTCTTTTCATCTGACTCGTAAAATATGAAAAGATTACCGAGCAATTGGCCTCTCCAGCTCGTTAAAGTGATTGGAAGTGTTATCCCTGCTCTAGATTTTAATCTTTTTGGACCTAAGGGATTATTACACAAAAATATCGAGCGTTTGTCTTGTTCGGATCGTTAAAGCTATTGAAAAGTCATCCCTTTCGCATTGTTTTATACTTTTTCGGACTTAAGGGATTATATTGTTAGCCTCCTGTTGCAACAGGATTTCATTTTTCATGATTGACATTTTTACATGCCAAATATGTCATACTTTGCAGGCTGCAGTGTTCCATATTTCCACAAGCTGACATGAAGTATGCTTAGTTCAAGTGCCACTGCTGTATTCCAATTTTGATAAGTAGTTCCAGCTTTGAAGAGTTCTCATTTAAGGGAGATCCAAACAATCTAATCTTGGTCTCCCTAGGTTTCAATTTCCTGTTTTAGAATATAGAGAATAAAATCTGACCAAACAGTTTAACCTTGGTAGATTTGTAGATAGGTAGAGAATCAAAGGGACCCAACTGCTTAATCTGGGCCCTTGGCAGAAATAAGTGTAGATTTAGATAGGAGGGCAGTCCAAAAGAAAAATTGTAAAACTGGGTTTGCAAGTCTAAGTGCACCCAAACCAAAAAAGAAGAAGAAAAAATGTTAGGTGAGTAGGCTGGGTAGGTAGCTGAGAGGTTGCAGAAAGATGACTTATGATCAATTTTGTGTTACTAAGTGTATATTTTTCCGGATCACAGTGCAGGCAGTTTTCATTCAAAGGAGCTCAAAGGTGGACATCACTAACTCCCCCTTCTTCTAATTCCTTAAGTCACTTACTAATTTCCCCAAAGAGGTCAAGATCTGCTTGATTCCTCTTAGTTCCATCATCCTCCGCATCAGATTGCCTTGGTGAAGATCTGCTTCACTCAAGGATTTTATTTCTTTTCAAAATCTTTTCCCCAAAATTAGCCCAAGGTCCCTGACCTTGGCGCCTGCTTATCATCTCCATATTAACTACTAACTCTAGTATGTAACTCCCTATCAGTTTTCCCCCTTCCCCTACTAAAACTTTGTATATAAAAATCCCCCTATGTAAAATATCCCCTCCCTGGCAATATAGCCATATTTTTATAAGTCTGGGAAAAAATGGTCCACCTGGGGCTGTATTTAGCCCATCCGAGTCATAACAGGGTTTAGATGACACCTGGTCATGCTAACAGCCTCTTCCCTAGCCCTAAAACCCTCAAAAATCCCTTTATTCCACCCCTAACCCAAAGTTTGTACATTAAATATTAATCGCGCTCATTTTAAACCCATGTTTCACCCCTTACCCTAAGTCCCGAACGCAAATACATTAACTCGCCCATATAAATTCAAACCCCGCCTTTCCCTAATTCTAAACCCACCTGCGCGCTTTATTAAATTCAGAATATCCCGCGCATATTCCCTGCCCGTATACCCCCGCCGACTCACCATCGCCGCCAACCATTGGATCTTCCGCCCCGCAGATCTACGACTGACGGGCCCTCCCATCCCCGAACCGCCCGAAGCTTAGCGTCCAGGAGATGGGCGGTATTACCGCCGTACTCCCGCCACGCGTCAAGCTCTCGGGTCTGGCGGAACCCCTCCCTCCAAAACCACCCAGGCGCTAAGGCGGTGCGCCCAAAACCACTTACCGCCATTTCCCTTGTGACGTCACCCACCTGCGTCACCTCCCTGCCTAGTCAACATGACACGTCATCCGCCTGCGTGGCCTCCTACCACTGTACTGCCGAGTCACCCGCCACGTGTCATGCCACATCATCAGAGCCAACGTACCTGCCACATCACCGTCCGTACGTGATGATGTCATCATGTTGATGTCATCCCGCCACGTCATCATGCTGACATCATCGCTGACATCACCCGCCGTACGAGGTCCCATCGTTGACATCATGCTGACGTCATCATCACTTTTTTGGCACGAAGGAGCAAAAATCGCACTTCGGAGCCCCGGAATCAGTTTCTGAGGCAGTTTTTGATGAGCGATTTGCGTTAGGAATCTTTTCATTTTGCAGCCCCAAGAAGCCCAAAAGGCATCGAATGACCCATTTTTCTACGCGAAGCTTGCCGGAAGGAGCAGAAGACAATTCTAGAGGAAGCAGAGCGGAACAGCGGCCATTAATTTGTGATTAGACCCACAGCAAAGGAAAACAGCGGCCCAGTTTATTGTCAAAGAGTATCAGAGGAAGAAGAAGAGCCAAAGAGTATCAGTCAATATTTTTTAGGGACTCGAAGCACCTGAACATTGATGAGCCCCCCAGAAAGTCAAATCAAGAGGCGTAAGCCCATCCTTGCCCTCAAATCACAGTTAAAGCTTTAAATGCAGACCGACAGCAAAGAAGCAGAAACCCATACACATTTATTGCAGAAAACACTGCACCAAGCCACCAAGGACTACATCATTTACTCAGTTTGGGTAAGGCAGCCCTGAGCGCAGCCCGAGATATTTTTTGCATTTATTTCTGGATAGGATTAGGTCAAGTAATCATCTTTCTTTCAGACCTATTTAGGTCAAGTTGTAATAAAAGCAGTTGTAGAGAGTTTTTTTCTTCCTATATATATCGCCCTCGACATTGTTACAAGGGTTGGACAATTGAGAATTTTCACTAGAGACTCGCCTTGTATACCTGGGTTTTTCTATAATCAAAGATTGTTGAAAGCTTGGAGAGAAAATTGTCTGTTGTAAATGAATGTTTTTGGAGATATGAAGATGGAATTCTTATGCTGCAGTCTGAAGCAATAAGTGCATCTTACCTCTGTTTATTGTTTACCACTATCTAGATAGCAGAAAGAAAGAATAGCTTAGAATTTGTTTAAATACACTCTATGCTCAATTTCTGTTGTTTCTTTATGTTTTCCTCTGAATGAATTGGTTATGAATGTGAATTCCCCCTTGCTCATATTTACCCTGATTCACCTGTGCTAGCCAATTATCTAGGGATTCTTTACTGCCCCTAGGTAGAGCTCTGTTACCCCATCTGTTAAGCTGATTGAGAGATTCTTAACTGCCTCTCATTACTTAGCATTCTTTCCATCACTTAAACCTGAAATATTGTTTCATGCGCAGCTATCTGGCTCCACTTTCCCTCTCCTGTGACTGAAGAAGTGCACCAGTAGTTCTCCTCCTCGACTCCACGCCCAATGGTTTGAAACTCCCAGCCTATGCCTTGCCTCTCTGTCTGAAGAGATCAATTTTCCCACCAAAAACAAAACAAAAACCCTCTGAACTCAAAACCTAGCCTAAAATTCTTTTCAACAAAGCTAAATCTAAAAGAGAGAGTCCTCTCTAATTGCAGGTTGGCTAGAACCTGCAATCCAAAGTTGGTCTGTGGTTACCTCGGCCGTATTTCCTTGCGAGTCAAAGGGAACAACCTGAGTGATAACATATATTACGAAAAAGGAATAGTGGAGTTTCCTTTCTGTCTCTTTTCAGACTCTCTAAAATTGAAAAGGACCGAGTTATCCTTGTTTAAACTCGTTAAAACAATAGCGACAAACTTGTCCATTCAGACAAGAGCGAGTTTCACTGTCGCTAGGCTCGTTAAAACATAGCGACGGGTTTGCCCGAAGGGAAAATTATAGATCAAGCATATGTTATCCTCCTCAAGCTTGACAAAAATAAAGAGGTACTGGTAAGAAATGACTGGGGAAATTGGGAAGAAAACTTGAAGAAACTTTATTGGTAGCAGGTCGCTCTTGAACATGACACTTTCACTCCATCACCATGATTGAGTCAGGTTTGGGTTATTCCGTTCACCGGTCATATCACCATTGGTCCACCGTACCATCCACTTTTGGGGTTAACACTACCAATCCATTTTAGTGTCGCCGATATGTTCAAGAGAAGTCGCTCAGAGGATTCACCTACCCAGCTTGTGTCTCATCCGCTGCAATACCTTCACGCTTCATTCTTTCATGACCGCCACCCTAAACCTTGTATCATCAGATCGTTTTCACCTCTATAAAATCATTTGCTCCGTTCTATGTCATAGATGTGGGATCCATTAATGCCCTCCTATGATGAGTCACTTCTTGTCCACATCAGCTCATTATCCAAGAAGCCGACCTAGGAACAACCCTTTCAGTACTTTGAAGCTTGCATGCCTCAATGGAAAGTTTCTCACATCCGGCGACAGGTTTACATTAATGGCCTTCGACCGAAAGATTTTGCGTGGTGTTTGACATCGACTCATGTATTCGCACCACGCAAATTGTACTGCAGTACCTTGAGGGTCATCATCATCATCGGTGATTCCTCTCGCACCTGTTAATAGCTTACATCATTGGCTGGTAATCAGGCGATATCCTTCCATGTTCGACATCAGAACATCTTTTTCACATGGATCGACTTGTACCTTCGGGCGAAGATTGAACGATTTTTGAAGACCCCAGATCTAGTTTCATCCATCCGCACTGCAATATATTCACGAAAATAAAGACATCAAATGTACATCATTGTTGCACAGATAATCATCCAAACTAAGGGATGATGGCTCTACCAGAATCATCAGTCTGCACACAAACGGTTGTCTGTCCTATGTACATGAAAATGAATTTATCAAGTTGAGCATGGGAATGCCCACCTCAGCTAGATCATGAAAATATTATGAAGATAATTGTATTGTATCTTATTACAGGTCACCTTCCAATTCGAAAAACCTCGGATCCTCGTTATAAAGCATTTCACCCGACATCAAAAGATTTACGACCTCATGCTTTAGGGGGCAACTATTATAGGCATATTTGGGCACTACAACCCCAATCACATATGTCCATAAACCAAGGGCTTCTAAGTCCCTAAAAGTGTTGTTTCATACCCTAAAGGAACAAGGTCAGCTGATTACATCATCTCCCAGAAGTTTTCCATGAAAAACCACTTAGAATTGGTCAAAGCAGGACCATACAGACTGCCCAGTGCAAAGGGTGCGATGCATCTCACCTGCCACATGCAAAAAGTGTGATTCATACTAGAAAGCCCTTCTATAGGGTACGATGAGCGAGAGTAGACAAATCGCACAAGAAATTTGCTAGGTGGAGACCCTGAGAATCTTCTAGAAGCTGCTCGTTTGACACTTGCCTCCCTGAATTCGCCCAAGAATGAATAAGAGATCATGAATCTCCAAGTGGAACCAATAACTATCAGAGAGATGACACTAATCAAAATCCCAGAAGCTGTTATGAAACCAGCTCAAGAAAAGATAGAAAAGATAGATCAACGCCTTAGAATTCAGCCTCTTCGAGGGGGCAACCTCCTTTACATTACATAAATGAACAATTCTTCGATGATACAAATGAAAAGACCTCCTTTCCATATATAGGAGTCTAAGGGGTCATAACATAATCAGAGCCGACATAACAATAATAATGTAAGGGCACAATAATAACAATAGTGGGCTTCTATGGGGCACAATAGTAACAATATGGGCACTACATGGGTACATCAATATAATCAGTGGGTTATACTAATAACAATAAGGGGTTACACTAGTAGTATAGGGGCCTAACATGCCCCTCTCCTTCAAAAAGCGTTGTCCTCAACGCTTGAGTAGTTCTTGATGCTTTTGTATAAAATTCTTGTCCTCCCATGTGGAATATTCAGTAGATAAGTTCTTCCACTTGATGAGATACTCTGAAATTGATCGATTTCGTAGCTGTCAGGTTCTTGTTTCTGTGATTGCTCCACGTTCCAATATGATTTTTCCTTCCTCTTTAATTTCTGGCAATATTGTTTGAATTGGGATCTTTTGCACCTTTTGAATAAGTGGCCATACTTCTTCGTCCTTCTTCCATTCATCCCTTGCTTCATTTATCCAATCTGGTTGGATAATATAAATAGCACAAAATAATGCTTCGACATCCTCATCCTTGAAGAATCTTCCCATTCGGTAAGGTCGCCATTTTTTAAGTGCCTGTTGTTTCGTTTGATTTTGCACCGAAGTGGCGTTATCCTTTAAAAGTTGGAGAACTTGTTGTTGATGCTCGATGTGATCTTTCACTGCTTGAACCTTTTTATTCTTGATATGTCCTTCTATCTCTAGAGTTTGAGGAGTGGTAATTTCTTCCAATCCTTTACAAGATATGGTCGGATTTATTTCTTGATGCTCGATGTGATATTTCACTTCTTGAACATTTTTCTTTATTATATGTCCTTCTATCTTGATAATTTGAGGAGTGGTAATTTCGAACAATGAATTACAAGATATGGTTGGATTCATTTCTTCTTTCTCGATGTGATATTTCACTTCTTGCACCTTTTTCTTCTTGATATGTCCTTCTATCTTGAGAGTTTGAGGAGTGGTAATTCTTGCCAATGCTTTACAAGATATGGTTTGATTCATTTCTTCTTTCTCTAGGGTGGGGTCGTGGCGTATATCTTCTTCTTTTGTTGTTTCTTGATCCTTTTCTTCCTCCTCTTCATATTCTTTGTAAAATAATTTCTTCTCAGCACACTTATGACCTTTAGTGTATTTGCTATCACAATTGTAACAAAGCCCTTTTTCTCTTTTTTCTTCCAATTTTTGTGGTGTAACCCTTGTAGGTTGTGGAAGGCTAGGAGAAACAACACTTCCATCTTTATAGTTGTGAGTGGTACACTTCCTGGTTTCCGTAATTTTGCTTTCCACTATGTCACAAAGCCCTTTTACTCTTTCCAATTGTTGTGGTGTTGCTCTAAAGAAGGTGTTTCTCTTTGTATCCTCATAATGTGCTATCATTTCCTCCGTGAAAATTGACCACGTAACAAGTTGTTTACGAGAACAAAGCCCTTTGTACCATAAAAATTGATCTGGTTCTAAATATGAAGATGCAATACATACCTTTTGTAACAATTGTACACCATGTATATCAAAATATTGCTCCATCTGGATCCTTGCCATCAAACTTCCTCATCTTGATTTTTCTTGATTTTAGGAGCTCTACCTTGAAACGACTGTAACTCTATAATTTCGGATCTTTAAGTTCTGAAATTGTGACCTGAAGTAGCCCTCTGTGTCCTCTTTCCAATGCCACCAGTCTGATCCAAATTGGATTCTCCAAGAAAGAGTTATGCACAATCTCCCAAGATGACCTGATTATAGACTAGTTCAGTAGAGCGAAATTGTACGACGTGCCAAGAATCACTGTTTCAACCTTTGGATATGAGAAATGCATACAAGAAACTATATTTCGTCCTCTTTTTGTACCTTCTTATGAAATTTCAATCCGATCCCCAGAGAGAAAGTTATGACGATTTTCCCCAGGTCACCTGTTTTGAATGTAATTCAGGAGTCTGCAAAAAGACAAACTTCCTCAGAGCATATCTCTGCAAATATCACACGAAAAGATCTGAACTTTAGACCCAAGGTTCAGCGCGATTTCTTCTCAAATGGGTTTTTTTTGCGACTTCTGAAACGTCACAGAAAAAAAGTTATAGCGAAAATGCCACGACGACCTGTTTGGAGCAGCGAAACCCTAGAATCCAAAGCTCTGATACCAAATGTTATGAAACCAGCTCAAGAAAAGATAGAAAAGATAGATCAACACCTTAGAATTCAGCCTATTCGAGGGGAAAACCTCCTTTACATTACATAAATGAACAATTCTTCGATGATACAAATGAAAAGACCTCCTTTCCATATATAGGAGTCTAAGGGGTCATAACATAATCAGAGCCGACATAACAATAATAATGTAAGGGCACAATAATAACAATAGTGGGCTTCTATGGGGCACAATAGTAACAATATGGGCACTACATGGGTACATCAATATAATAAGTGGGTTATACTAATAACAATAAGGGGTTACACTAGTAGTATAGGGGCCTAACAGAAGCTGACTCACCCCCTGTAAATATCTATAAATGGATCCCTCATCCCAAAGATCCAAAGGTTGGAATTTGGTAATTTGCAAAGAGGTGCTGCTGGTTTCTCTTTGAAGACATTGTTGGGTGATCTTGCTTTGTATGAGGTGAAGAGGGCTTTTAAGTTGGGAGGATGGCGCTGGGTAAGACCAAGTGGTTGTAGTCCTCTCTTCTACTACTTTTATCAATAAAGCTATTTGATTTTTCCTCCATATTCTTGTGTATCTCTGGATATTGTGTTGATATATGCGTTTGTATGGTCAATATATATCTGATCCTAAATTGTTTACAGTGATAGATCTCTATGCTTTGATGGTATTATGTTGTTGTGACTCTACAGGTGCTTTTTGAAGTGGGACAAGTAAGGAAGCAATGGTGGGATTCTGTCAAAGGGGAAGGAAACAAGCAAGGAACCAAGTGAAGGACTGAGGTTGGTACTCTCTGCTTCTTTCTCATCTCTCTCTCGTAAAGGAAAAACAAGTGACTTTAATTTGTTTGTTTCTAAGATAGCTACCCGTCTTAGTGGGACTAGCAGTTCTGAACAGACACTAGATTTCCCGGTAACACCTGTGCCTTGATGTTGTGAAGCTCCTCCCATTGATCTCAATCCTCTCCAAGAATGATAAGCTCTCCAACCTGATTACTCCAGCATAAACTTACTCTCAATAGCCTCCATCCATTCCCCCACCTATGCTTGATTAATATGTCAAAAGGAAGTAGTTTGAGATCCTTAGTCCAAGGATGAGATCCACTCTTGGTAGATTTGATGCTCTGGTTATGGCCTAGGGCAACCCTTCCTTTTAGACTTGGTCCAAAATCTAAAAACGGTGTTTTATTTCCTATACGCTACTTTACCCTGTGTTAAAAGCATGTACATGCGGGTCAGCATATACCCAACCCGCGTATATGTGTTAAAACACTTAAAAATAATAAATCTCCTTAATTTCGGGCAGATTTTGCGGGTTTTACCTGCTACTCACCTACTATAGCCCGTGGCCCAACTGTTTCCCAAAAAAAAAAATTGGAGAAGTATAAATAAACCTCCATGGTAAGGCCTAAGTGGAGAAGAGCGATGAGATATTGATATTATAGTTGATTGATCCCTGATCGAGTTTGAATAAATCCCTGTGCCTCCTGCACTCTGTTAACACCCAGGTTGTTCCCTATGACTCCCAAGGGAATACGACCGGGGTAACCACTAACCAAGCTTTGGATTATAGGTCCTAGCCTACCTGTAATCAGAGAGGGCTCTCTCTTTAAGTTTTAGCTTTGTTTTGTAAAGATTTTAGGCTAGTTATGGGTTTAGTTTTTTGTTTAAAGTTTTGGTTGTGAACTGTTGTTGTGAGAAGGGCATGAAATGTTTGGGAGATGTTAGTCCATTGGGCATATGGAGTCAGAGATTTGGGACAGTCCTGGTGCCTGTAATGGAGAAAGTTTTACTGCAAGGCTAGATGACTATTCTTGATATAAATTCTGATTAGTGAGTGAAACAGTGGGAGATGGAATTACAGACAGTGTGATAACAATTTGAACAGCAATTTCTACTTAGTAGCATACATGAATTACTAAATAGAAACTGTGAAAGATTCAGGGTTTATTGGAGCAGTTAAGAATTCCAATTAAACAGCTGAGCCTATAGAAAACATTTATAGCAAAGAGAGATTGAAATCAGGGTGTCTCCATGGACAAATCCTGAGCTATTCTTTTTCTCTCCTCCTAAGCTTAGATTAACATGTGAAAGATATGAGTGAAACTGATAATAAACATGAAAAGAGATAGAGAAAACTTATTATATCAAGACACAGCACTAGAATCCTGCAGCATTCAGTAGTTCCAAGACAGCAAGCATCAGTAAAACCAATTTCTGCAAACCCCAAAGCTTTTCTGTATTATTTCTCCAGAGATTACGGCCGAGTTCTCTTTCTTCAACAACATAAGTAAACAACAACCCAAATGAACTGCGTGGGGGAGATTTTATACAAAAATATCAAGTAAAATATCTAGAATGATAGTTATTGAGTAATAACTATCTCTACCAACTTTGTACAGTGAAGTTATTACAAAATTTAAAGCCTGTAGTAAAGGTACATAACAACTGTTTGCTGTTAGTCGGTTTGTGATGACTTTTGGGCCCAAGGGCCGGCTGCGTTAATTCTTGGACAGCTCCTACAGATGACGGCTGCTGTAGATGACACGTTGCGGCTCTGATGCCTTTGGGATGCTGACCTGTAATCTTTGACCTGTGGTTGCTGATCTGTGACTTCTTTATTGATTCTCTGCTTGCTGTAAAATGCATTTGATTACATTATTTTATCAAATCACAGCAAAGTCCTTATCATATCTGTCCACCATTGATCAGTGGGCATCTGATGCCTTCACATCTTGAGGAGTGTCTCATCTGCATCTGTATATTTGTAGTAATTAGGGGGGACTTCAAACAGATGATTGATTTCATTTTCTATATAAAACAAATTTTCTAGTTTATCGTACAGCGCTTGTCCTGTGAGCGGCCCAGTTCCTTCCGAAGTGCTAGATGAGGTAGTCAACTGATCAGTGATGCAGTTGTTGACTCTTTTTGCATATTGCTCATGAGAAGATAGCCTTCCTGCGCTGTTTAGTAAACTGGGGAGTCCCCTGTCGTATAATGCTGTGATCTTGGCACCAAAAGCATTTACCTCTGCTTGAATATCCTGACATTTTCTTTCTAGTGCCTGTACATAGTTTCTGAGGGTGAGTACCCTTTTGATCAGTAAAATTGTATCAGTTCTATCTCTGATACCCAGGTTTGCTAACTGTATGCCAGTTTTGTTGTTCAACACATTGATCATTCTAGTAGCTACATCTGGCATACTTCCTAGAGAAGCTCTGGCTTTTTGACTTTCTGCATAAGCCTTGCCCAACAAATCCATTTGCTCATGGATGGTCTCTATATATTGCCATTGGTCTGTGATTGCTTGACCAATCTTTAACCATATGATTTTCTTGAGCTCTGTTATTGCTTTGCCCATGTTCATCTCTTTCTCTAGCTCTTTGATTTTTCTTTCCAAGGTCCTTACTTCCCTTGTCTTTTCTGCCACCTGTTGCTTGGATTTATCATGTTTCTCATTAAGTGTGACCAATTTCTCCTTGGCTTCATTCAGCTCTGCCATCTGGGATTCTAGGACTTGAATCTCATTCATCAACTTCTGCATGTCCAGGCTTGGAGCCTGCTCTGATGTTGGTGCTGTAGGAGGAATGACAATTTGAGGGGGTTCCTCAAGGTCGATTACTTGCTGAGGGGGCTGAGATGTTTGCTCTCCTTCTTTCTGTTGTAGGGTTGCCTGCAGTGCAGCCTCTGTTTCTACCAATTTTCCCTCTGTCTGGACAAGTTGTTTATGGAGTGATACCAACATGGATGCTACATCTTGGTCCTGCCTTTGCTGGGCAACCTCTTATGTTTGAGGGTGAAGGGTTGCTGGGATCTTCATCGTCTTTCTTAAGGCTGCAATGTCTGAATCTCTTATCTTTAGCAGCTCCTTTATAGCTTTAGGGTCCTTTGGATCATGCCCAAGCTCTATGATTATATCCTCCAAAGACCTTATCCTGTTGTCTTTAGCCTGGGAGGATGCCTTTTCTAACTCCAATTGTGCAGTGGTATTATTCAAAGAATTCTGCAATCTATAATTTATCAATGTTTTGTCTGCTAGAGTAGCATACACCATCTCACCCGTCTGTTTATGCAATTCAATTTTGTCCATTGGGTGGATGTCCTTGGACAAGATTTCCAAGTTTGTTCTTATATAATCAGCTACAGACTATGGCTGCAGCGCTGTGGGAATGAAATGGCTCATTATCATTTTGCCCTCTTGTACATCATATGCAGACATCAACCTCTGCTGGTTTGTAGGAGCCATTTTCAACAAGAGATTATACAGTTGTAGCCTCACTGGCTCATTTCTGGTCTTGATGTCTATGAATTGTTTCTTTATGCTAGACTCACCCTTTCTTTGTTGCTCTGAGGAGCTGACCTCTCCTCCAAGTATTCTTTGCTGCTCTTGCTGTAGTGAGCTAGCTGATACCTCTGTGCTGGGGGGACCCATCTGTGTTTGACCAAAAGGCATCTCCTCCTCTGAAAAAGGATTGAGCCTTTGTCTCTTTTCCCCTTGCTGTGATGTTGCGGTGCTAAGGGGACTCTGTTCCTCTCTATCTCTCTTCTTACCCCTCTCTTCATTGATAGGGGTTTGGAGCACCGAAGTCTCCACTGTAACATTCTGTACTGGGGCCTCCTTATCTTGCATTTGCTCATCATTAGGACCAGGAGCCTATGCCATTTCTTCCTGCTGTTCAGGATGATTTTCAGGCTGTTCTTCTTGGTCTTCTGGCTCTTTTTCTTGGGCTGATCGCTGCTCTTCAGGGGCCTCTTGCGGTTTTGTTTCCTTGCCTGTATCCTTGGCTGAAGTCTCTACTGTAATTGGGGCTTGGTCTGCCTTTTGTGGAGCTGTGGATGATGAGGCAGCTGCTCCCACTTGAGTGCCTAGAAGAGAAAATACCTGTGAACAAAGCTCTAAGTCAGCCAACTTTTGGAGATTTCTTATTCCTCTTTGAGCTAATTCTTCTTGTGTAGTAGCCTCTTCTAAGGTGCCTTCCTTCCATTCTAGTTGATTTGCATATTTTTCTATGTGAGGCAACCTTATGTGATCATAACTGGCCAACCTATATCTGACCCTTCTTAAGCTTATGAAATGATTGGGGTCATATGGTGCCCAAAGGAAGCTGGTTTGTAAGCCAAGGTCATTTAGCATTCTATCTGCCTCTTGCCAAGCTTCCTCCCTTTTATTGTAGATGAAGGGGCCTAATTGGTTTCTGACTTTAAGCTGTGCTTTCTTGCCCTTGCTTGAAAAATGGAGTACATCGGCATTCCCAAATTGCCTGAAATGCTCAAGGGTAAACAATCTCATAGGCACATATCTGGGCAATCTGTATGGGACCAACTCACACCCATATATTCTGATAACTGTGTGGTTTTGGTAAAAATACCAATCCCCAATGCTGTATACCTTGGACAACTGTAGAATTCGCTGCATCTCATCAGTTAGTCTTGGAGGAGGTGAGCTCAGAAGCAGAGACATGGCTGGGTGGATGAAGAGGTCTATAAACTCACAATAAGTGTAAGGGGAATAAGACCTACGGTGGAAAACAGAGGACCAATAGACCACTGACCTTGGATTGCCTTGTGCATCCATTCTTTTCACAGGAAAAGGAAATTTCTCATGCTGATAGTATAGGATTAAATGATAGATATAGGAGGTGTATCTGAACACCCTCTCTCTTTCCAAGTCTATCAATTGCTCATGTATTTTATTGGAGATGTAAGTGGCATAGTCATAACAGATTGGGGGCTTACCAGGGGAAAACATGGCCATCATCACCAGCACAGTTTCATCAACAATTTCTATTGAATTATAGCCCAATATGGGACTAATCATGTCTGCAAGGTCTGTGCCCAATTGATTTAGGTATACATAATGGATGGGAGGGTACTTCATGGTCTCAGAGGTAGACTTGACGAACATTTGATTTATCTTGGTGATTTGAGCATCTGTCAGTTTAACTCCTTGTTTTATCAGATCCATCATTGATAAAGGAACTAATTTCTTATCAGTTTCGAAGTTCAACGTCTCTCTAATGGCTGCAGGGGTGACATAAAAAACAACTGAGCCTGAAGGGTCAAGCACAGCCCTCTGAGTGGGGTCATAGCAGGCAGCACACCGATGGATTAGGTCAGGAAACACATTGACCTGAGGGAGCTTGAAGATGGGGAGGAAAGAGTCCCAAATGCCCAATACATCAAGTCCACTGTTATGCTTAATTTTCAACTCATTTAGCAAGTGAATGTGATACTTGCTATGCATTAGCATTTCCTCTGATATTTGGTAATCTTTGTCTGCTAATGGTTTCCACTCCAACTCTCTCTGAGGGGCATTCAATGGAGCAATATTCAGGGCAACAGGTGCTACTGGTGTATCCATGTTTTACAATCGAATTTGGGTTAAATTTCGACTATTTTTGGGAGAAATACCGTCCTGCGCGGTAGGTTGAGTAATTTGCTGAATTACAGCCCGTTTCAGAGCAACAGGGGTGTAATTGGGCACAATTGGCCGGTTAAAAACTGATGGAATTGGTTTTAAGGCATAGCAGGCCTATTTCTCCAGGGAAAATGGTCAAATTTAATGGTTTTTTAACAATGCAGGACGAAACAGAGTGCGCAGCTGGGGAATTGACAAATACCTGGTTTAATGGTGGTATTTGAGCTTGGTTGCAGTTGAATTCTGGGTGGCAGCAGCTCTTGAACGGTCTTGGCAAGGTGCGGCAGCAAAGGAGGTGAAAATACCTGCAGGAGGCAGAGCAGAAAAACACATAAAAATGCGCAAAAATGGCAAAATTCAGCCAAATATGGACTTTTTGGGGTTGGCGTGAAAATTTGGGTGACGTCAGCATGACGTCATCAGGTGGGGTCAGGGTCAGGTGACATCAGCATGATGTCATCGGGTGACGTGGCGGCCTGTGAGTGGTCCACGGGGACTGCATAGGTGGTGTGACAGCTCGGAGCGATGGCGGGCGGGGGCGCTGATGCGGCGGTGAGGTGGCGTGACGTTGGCATGACAGGACAGCGGAAAACCGGAAGCGGTAAGCGGTATGATATCGGACCGCCCTTCATACGGAAGCGGGAATGTCAGAGGGCCGCCCGATCCAGTGAGATAGCGGCGCGTCTCCTTGCCCATACGTCAGCGGACGTCAAATTTCGGAAGCTAACGGCAGTACATCGGGGCCGCTCCGAAATTGATGAGGGCCGTCGGATGGGAAAGCCCAGATCCGACGGCTGGCGGGAGGGCAAGTTGTCAGGGCGATACGATCAGGCGGGGCAAATAAAATATTATTATTTGTTTGAAATATGCGCCCGGCGGAACATTATAAAAAGTGGGTTATGCGGGTTTTTAATAGTGTTACGGGTTAAAAAGGGGTCGTTTGGGTTTTTTACAAGGCTGTTTTGCAAAATAAAGTGGGTAAATCATTTCAGAGGGTTGTGGAAGGAAAAAAGGGGTAGGGCTTAGGTTATTAAACTGACCAGAGGTCAATTTAATCCCTGACTTTGGACATATGGCTATAATGCCAAGGGGAAGGGAATATACATATTGCTGGGGTTTTATACACCATGGTGTTATAGTAATAGGGAAAGGGAAACATAGGGAATTAAGTAGTAAGAAATTAGGAGTTAATATGAGTGGAAAAGGTGGATGAGGGGGAAAAAACACTAAGTTTTATATGAAATCAACTTAGTTTAGGAAGTAGATCAAAATGAAAAGAATTTTTACACAAGAAATGTGGCTTTTAAAGAAACAAGAACCAACAAAAGACTTTGACTTCTTCCATGAGCATAGGTAGTATTGGGATGTTAGTAATGAGTGTAATGGGGGTAATCAGGGGGTTAGACATGCTTCATTGTATTGCTGCAAAAATGATAGAGAAGGGGAGCTTTTCTATCCAATGAAGTCTTCTTGCTTTAGACCAACAGAATTGAAAAGAGTTGACACTTCCGCAACCCCATCTACCTACCCACTCTAATGCCTAGCATTTTTTGTTTCTTCATAGAGGGTGCACTTGGACTAGCAAACCCTGAATTGTTCTTTTCTTTTCTTTTTGCTTTTTTCTTTGCTTTTCTATCTACAACTAACCTTATTACCTCCAAGGCCCCAGATTAAACAGTTGGGAACCTTAATTCTCTACCTAACTACTGTCCTGCCAAGACTAAGCAGTTTGGACAGGCTTCTTTCTCTATTCTTATGACAAGAAATTGAAACATGGCATGATCCAGATTAGGCTGTTGGACCATCCATCAAAAATTCAGTCAACATTAAGCTATGTACACATATTGCATTCTCTTGGAAATATGGGATCTTTGCATCACCAAAGCAGAGCATATTTGGAACTTTCTTTGCCAATCATGAAATATGAAACCTATTGGTATAGGTATCTAACAGTGGCTCCACATGGGGATGGTTTTTCCATTTGAAAGACCAAGAACAGCAGGTCAGAATGCCTTGGCCCTTGACTTCTTTTACCAAAACTTGGAGTTTTCCTCCTTGAAATCTCAAAATTGTGCCCTTCCCATCTTGGTAGATCTCTGAACTTATTTGCCTTTTGCTGATAACTTACAAAACTTGGGAAGCTGCATTTTCTACATGTTAACAGAAAGTAATATATACACCCTATAAGAAAGTAATATATACACCCTATAATGTACAAGGGAGAGTCAAACTATATGCATGGGAAGTAGTCAAAATAGTGCTTCAACATCCTGCCATTGACAGGACCTTCATCCAAGTGAGTTTCATCCAGATTTTTTAGGAAGTAAGTGTTGTTTCCTTGCACTGCTTGGATAACAAATGGTCCTCTCCAAAGAGAATCAAATTTTCCATGTTTTCCTTTATCTTCCCTTCTTGAATCCCACTTGAGGACTTTGTCACCAATGTTGAAATCTTCAGCCTTAGTCCTTCTATCAAAAGCTTTCTTTAACTTTTCTTGTAAAACTTGAACTCTGCTATAAACTTGGTCTCTAGTTTGCTGCAAACATATTATTTGATTGATCCTTCTTTGCATGTGATTTGGCTCAGCTTGACTTTCTTGAAGTAGTTTCATAACAGGAACCCCTAGTGATGAAGGAAATTTGGCTTCTAATCCATAGACTAACTCATATGGGCTAACCCCAATGGATCTCTTGGTTGTTAGTCTATCTGCCCATAAGGCATTCACAAGCTTCTTATGCCAATTTTTCTTATTTTCTTCCAACACCTTCTTTATGATGCTTATAAGGCTTTTATTTGATGATTCAGCTAGGCCATTTCCTTGAGGGTAGTATGCAGTGGAATGACCCAAAGTAATATGAAATTTGTGGCAGAAGTTCACCATTTTCTTGGATCTAAAAGCAGCAGCATTGTCTGTTATTATCTTGTTGGGGCAACCAAATCT
The DNA here is from genome assembly GCA_031772625.1 of Pinus tabuliformis. Taxonomy (NCBI): domain Eukaryota; kingdom Viridiplantae; phylum Streptophyta; class Pinopsida; order Pinales; family Pinaceae; genus Pinus; species Pinus tabuliformis. The sequence continues at coordinate 856,616,570 of CM062815.1, read as the reverse complement.
GGACAATATGTTATTCTCCAAAAACTGAATGATAGTTGAATCATTTGCCTGTCTACATGGGATGGCCTCAATCCATTTGGTGAAGTAGTCTGTGGCTGTGAGGATCCATCTATGTTGGCCTGAAGATGAGGGATGAATTTCCCCAATGAAATCCAAGCCCCATTGTTGAAAAGGTCTCTCTGTTGCAATAGGCCTCAAAGGAAGTGGCAGTAACTTTCTCTTTCCCTCAAACATTTGACACTTATGGCATGAGGTAGTGAAATTTTTAACATCAGAGAACAAAGTGGGCCAATAGTAACCAGCCCTCAGTATCTTATCCACAGTGGACTTCCAATACAAGTGTCCACCACAATCACCTGCATGAAATTCTTTCATGACATTGTTAGTCTCATTCTCAATTAAGCAGTTTAACAATATACCCTCATGGTTTTTCCAAAGCAAATTGCCATCCATGACACAAAATCTTGTAGCTTTCATTTTTAGGAACCCACATTTAGTTCTGGACAATCCTGGGGGAGCACACAGGTTTTGCAACACATAACATATATCAGAATACCAAGAGGATTGTTCAAAGGCTACCTTGGCCCTTTATCAGTTTTGTAGGTCTTATCTCAATGTCAAATTCTAAGATGTTTGCAATCCATTTTCCTCTTCTACCCTCTAAATTTTCTTGAGTCAAAATATCCTTGACAATAGCATTTGGTACATAGGCAATGACATGAGAGTATAGGATGTAAATTCTGAAATCTTTGATGGCTTTTACTAAAGCATAAGCTTGTTTTTCCATGATCTGGTATTTGAGAGGTGCATCTCTTAGTGCTCTGCTAAAGAAAGCAATAGGTTTTTCATTCCCCTGATCATCTTTTTGTAACAAGACAGCAGCAATTGTGTGTTGGGAGGCAAAGGAAAATATAATGAAGTCTCTATCAAATTGAGGGTTTGTCAGGACTGGGGTTTGGGTGAGGGCTAGTTTGATTCCTTCAAACGCCTGATTTGCTTCCACAGTCCACTTTACCTTAGAATCCTTTTTAAGCATGTTATTAAGCAATCTGATCAGTTCTGCCAAGTTTGGGATAAATCTCCTTAGGAAGTTGATCTTACCCAAGAAGGCTTGCAATTCTTTTACATTTCTTGGATGAGGCATTTGTAGAATGGCCTGTATTCTGTCTGGATCAATTCTAATACCATGCTTTGAAATAATATGACCCAATAACTTGCCTTCTTCCAAACCAAACAGGGATTTCTTGGGATTTAAGGAAATTCCATATTTCCTACAAGTTATGAATATTTGCCTTAGATGTTTCAAATGTTCAGGGTCAGATTTTGAAAATGGTGTAAGGTCATCTAGGTAAACCACAAGGAAATCATGAATCTCTTTGGCAAAAGCAATATCCATTGCTCTTTGAAAGGTAGCTCCTGCATTTTTCAACCCAAAAGGCATTTTGACATATTTGAAGGTTCCCCATGGGGTTGTGAATGCTGTTTTGTCCTGATCATCAGGGTGAACTAGGATCTGGTTGAAACCTGAGAATCCATCAAGTAAAGAAATTCTTGAGGCCCCCACTACTCTTTGCAAGATGTGATCCATCTTGGGTAAGGGGTAATTATCTTTTAGGGACGCTTGATTCAAGTTCCTTAGATCAACACAAAGCCTTATTTCACCAGTTTTCTTTCTTGTAGGGACCAAATTTGAAATCCAATCAGAAAACCTGATTGGTGCTATGATGCCAGCTTTAAACATTTTTTGTACCTCTTGCTCCATTAATGGGAGAAGCATAGGATTGATTCTCCTCAATTTTTGTTTAAAGGGTTTTTGATTTGGCTTGAGGGGGATAGTATGTTGAATGACAGAGGTGTCATATGATTTCAAATCCTCATAGCTCCATGCAAAGACATCTTGGAATTCTTTGAAAAGGTCAACATATTTGGGCTTTTGTTCAGGAGGTAAGGAAGCAGACAATTTTATTATTTTGGGTTGTTCAACAGTTCCAATGTTACATTCTTGTATGGCAGCATTGAGGGGCTGCATTTTTGGCTTCCTAAGAATATCATTTGAGTCAAAAATGTCTTCCAGAGGAGTAAGGCCTGTTGGAAGAGAATTGTCTTTCAATTGTATAACTTCAGCTTCAGCCTCAGCTATTTCCTCACAACTGATTTGTTTAATTTCTTGTATGTTTTCTTTGTTAAAAATCGTTGGATGTAGCATTTGGTTTGCTGTTTTGGGTGAAATATTTGTTTGGTGCTGTTCACCTAGTGTTTGTGAATCACTTGCAGCCTCTGTATCAATGTTTAGTCCCGAAAATTCTTGCTGCAAAGTCAAGAAATTATTTATTTGTGTATCATCCTCAAACACTTGCCAATCCTCGACATTGTTTGGGACAGAAGGTCTATGTTTTATCTCAGCTGTAAAGCAATGCTTGGGTTCAAAAGGTAGTTTACAAGTGCTTGCAAATGTGGCCAAACTATGAGCATGAAGATTATGGGTTCTAGAAATTTTGGTAATTTGAAATTCAGTGAATGAATTTAGTATTTCAGCAACAGCAGACCTATAAGATCTCAGTCTTTTGTCATTGGTGACAAAATTTCCCTTTACTTGTTGGATAATTAGGTCTGAGTCTCCTAGGATTGAAACTTTTGTGGCTTGTAAGGATTTTACTAGTTTGAGGCCTAGTAAAAGAGCTTCATATTCTGCCATATTGTTGGTGCACCTGAAGTTTAACCTATAGGCTCGGCCCTCTGCATGACTGTTTTGTTTGTTATGTATCCAAACTCCTGCTCCTACCCCTAATTTGTTGACTAACCCATCAAATTCAATAAACCAGAGGACTTCTCGGTTAAGGGAAGAATTGTCAACTATTATGGGACTTGGCATCAACAACTTGAGATCTTGGCTTACACTTGGTTTTTCTTCTTGAACAGTTTTGTTTATTGATTGCTCAACCATTATTTCTAGAGCAGCAGTTTGTTCATTTATATGTTGATCTTGTTTGAGTGTCTTGGTTTCATCATCATTTGTAGGACCTGTATTATCATTGAAGAGAATATAGGAGTCTATGTCAGAATGGACAGCATATATGGGAAAGTTTTGAGGTTTTTCTTCACTGCTGACCATGTATTTCATGAGTGTTTCTCTGTATAGTCTCTTTGGTTGCCCAAAGACAGAGATGGTGGCATAGGACATGTCTAATTGAAGGGAGCCTTGAAGTTTAGCACCCCATGATCTTGATAATAACATTCCATACTTTGGTGGGATATCAGCAACCACCACATCCATTAAAATTGTTTTATTTGGATATTAAACCAAGGAAACACATAAATCCTTTATCAAACCTAAACACTTAACTTGGCTAGAGTCAAATGAAAATAGGTCCTTGTATGGCCTTGTTATGTCTAAATTCAGTCTCTCCATCACAGATTTGGGCATAAGGTTATGGGATGCCCCAGAATCAAACATGGCATTGTGTAGTATCTTGTCATGGATATGCAGGCTGACATAAAAAGGTAAAATTCCATTACCTGCTGTTTTTCCATCAACCTCAGGGCCAAAAAGTAATTCTGGGGTATCATCCAGTACATTAACATCATCTTTATTGTTTGTCAATTGAAGGGACTTTTTCATTTGTTGTTTGTAAATGTCATGTTTGGCTAATTCAGCAAGGGGTATGGCTATTTTCAATTTTCCAATCTCAGACTCAAAGTCAAAAGGTTTTTCAGTTTGAATTTTAGCATTCTGGTTGACCATTTTTTCTTTGTCATTTGACCTTTTAGAGGGGTCCTCTTGGTTCTGTGTCTGATTTTGGGGTTTGTCCTTTTTACCCATCTTTTGAGGAGGGTTGTTTGAATTGGTATGTAAAGGAAGTGCAACTGATGGCTGTTGATTTGAGGCATATGTTTCAGTGATATCCTCCATTGTGACTTCATTAGTGATAGGATCATATTTGTCTTTGGATTCTGAAATGGTGGCTTTCTTAGATTGTTGGTCATCTTTTACTTTTTCAGGCTATGACACATTTATGGTTCTACTTCTTAGTTTGTACTGTTTATGAACTTCAAAAACAGTTGTATCATATCCTTGCTTAAAGTCAAAAGACTCACCTGATTTTGTTTGAAATTGCTTTACTTCATCTTCTTCCTGATCTTCTTGAGTCAGGAAAACTTGCTGTTCATTGTTCAAACCCATCAAATTGATGTGGGTGTCATCTGTTTGCTCATTAGAAGTAGATGTCTCAGCATAATTTTCTTGGAAAGGAGGTCTAACATGCTGGTCAGGATCAGTCCTACCAACATTAGGATTTTGATTCTTTCTGAAGTTTGGGTTTCTAATATTGCTTGTTTGACCTTCCCATGATGATTTTCTTTCTATGGTTTCTACCCTGTCTCCAAGTCTATCCATCCCTTTGATGATTGCATCTAGCTTTTGCTCAAATGATGAAGGTTCTTCTTTGAAAGTAGTTCTCCTTTCAGTTCTGGCCTGGTTTCTTTTGGCAATTAGATTTGCCTCTACACTAACAACTATGTTTTGCATGTCTGCTAGAGTTGCAGGGGCTCTTTCTCTCAGTTGATATGCCATATCAGCATCAAAGCCATCAGGGAATTTAATCAGCGCTAGATCAGGTGGAGGTCTAAGGTTTTGAGGTATGGCATTATAGATAGTATTGAATCTAGTGCAATAGTCCAGGACAGTTTCTTGTGGGCCTCTTCTTATGGTGTCATATTCAGATAGAATGTGCAGAGGGTCCTTTTTCTTTTCCCATCGGTTTAAGAAGGACTGATAAAGGGCACCCGAATCAGCTATTGAATTTGGGGTCAGGGCCCTGAACCAGGTTCTTACTTCACCTGTCAAACTTTGGACAAAAATTTTCATCCTTACATCATCATCATCTATCTCATAGTTCTCAAAGTAATCTTGCATTTTCCTAGTATGCTGTAAAGCAGTGTATGTACCGGTCCCATCAAAATAAGTAACCTTGCTTTGGTAGTCCTGAGGCATAGCCCCAGGATTACCAGGTAACTGAAGTGGAGCATAACGGTTAGCCATATTTGGGAGAATAAGTGGGACAACAGGGATAACAACAGCAGTCTGTGTGTTGGGTGTGGACAATATGCTCTGTGAAGTGGATGATGAAGAGGGTGAAGAATGACTTATATGGAGGTGAATAGATGGCTTAGCGGGGGTTGGAATAAAACTCTGCTGACCTGCCTCAGGGCTAGCTTCAGGAGATTGTTCTGGTTCCTTCTGGTTCCTAAGAGTTTTAGGGATGAGATTTGGATTATCAAAAACAGGTGGGGGATTTGGGTCAGGATTTGACCTGGTGTGCCTAGTTCTCTTCTTAGGAGCCAGCTTCTGAACTGTTTTTTGGTATTTTTTGGGGCTGTTTTTAGAACTATTTTAAAGGGACTGTTTAAGATTTTGGAACCACTGTCTAAGAATAAACAGCAGCTGAAAATATGCTTTCCCCAGTGGAGTCGCCAATTATGTTATGACTATGCCACTTACATCTCCAATAAAATACATGAGCAATTGATAGACTTGGAAAGAGAGAGGGTGTTCAGATACACCTCCTATATCTATCATCTAATCCTATACTATCAGCATGAGAAATTTCCTTTTCCTGTGAAAAGACTGGATGCACAAGGCAATCCAAGGTCAGTGGTCTATTGGTCCTCTATTTTCCACCGTAGGTCTTATTCCCCTTACACTTATTGTGAGTTTATAGACCTCTTCATCCACCCAGCCATGTCTCTGCTTCTGAGCTCACCTCCTCCAAGACTAACTGATGAGATGCAGAGAATTCTACAGTTGTCCAAGGTATACAGCATTGGGGATTGGTATTTTTACCAAAACCACACAGTTATCAGAATATATGGGTGTGAGTTGGTCCCATACAGATTGCCCAGATATGTGCCTATGAGATTGTTTGCCCTTGAGTATTTCAGGCAATTTGGGAATGCTGATGTACTCCATTTTTCAAGCAAGGGCAAGAAAGCACAGCTTAAAGTCAGAAACCAATTAGGCCCCTTCATCTACAATAAAAGGGAGGAAGCTTGGCAAGAGGCAGATAGAATGCTAAATGGCCTTGGCTTACAAACCAGCTTCCTTTGGGCACCATATGGCCCCAATCATTTCATAAGCTTAAGAAGGGTCAAATATAGGCTGGCCAGTTATGATCACATAAGGTTGCCTCACATAGAAAAATATGCAAATCAACTAGAATGGAAGGAAGGCACCTTAGAAGAGGCTACTACACAAGAAGAATTAGCTCAAAGAGGAATAAGAAATCTCCAAAAGTTGGCTGACTTAGAGCTTTGTTCACAGGTATTTTCTCTTCCAGGCACTCAAGTGGGAGCAGCTGCCTCATCATCCACAGCTCCACAAAAGGCAGACCAAGCCCCAATTACAGCAGAGACTTCAGCCAAGGATACAGGCAAGGAAACAGAACAGCAAGAGGCCCCTGAAGAGCAGCGATCAGCCCAAGAAAAAGAGCCAGAAGACCAAGAAGAACAGCCTGAAAATCATCCTGAACAGCAGGAAGAAATGGCAGAGGCTCCTGGTCCTAATGATGAGCAAATGCAAGATAAGGAGGCCCCAGTACAGAATGTTACAGTGGAGACTTCGGTGCTCCAAACCCCTATCAATGAAGAGAGGGGTAAGAAGAGAGATAGAGAGGAACAGACTCCCCTTAGCACCGCAACATCACAGCAAGGGGAAAAGAGACAAAGGCTCAATCCTTTTTCAGAGGAGGAGATGCCTTTTGGTCAAACACAGATGGGTCCCCCCAGCACAGAGGTATCAGCTAGCTCACTACAGCAAGAGCAGCAAAGAATACTTGGAGGAGAGGTCAGCTCCTCAGAGCAACAAAGAAAGGGTGAGTCTAGCATAAAGAAACAATTCATAGACATCAAGACCAGAAATGAGCCAGTGAGGTTACAGCTGTACAATCTCTTGTTGAAAATGGCTCCTACAAACCAGCAGAGGTTGATGTCTGCATATGATGTGCAAGAGGGAAAAATGATAATGAGCCATTTCATGCCCACAGCGCTGCAGCCACAGTCTGCAGCTGATTATATAAGAACAAACTTGGAAATCTTGTCCAAGGACATCCACCCAATGGACCAAATTGAATTGCATAAACAGACGGGTGAGATGGTGTATGCTACTCTAGCAGACAAAACATTGATAAATTATAGATTGCAGAATTCTTTGAATAATACCACTGCACAATTGGAGTTAGAAAAGGCATCCTCCCAGGCTAAAGACAATAGGATAAGGTCTTTGGAGGATATAATCATAGAGCTTGGGCATGATCCAAAGGACCCTAAAGCTATAAAGGAGCTGCTAAAGATAAGGGATTCAGACATTGCAGCCTTAAGAAAGACGATGAAGATCCCAGCAACCCTTCACCCTCAAACAGAAGAGGTTGCCCAGCAAAGGCAGGACCAAGATGTAGCATCCATGCTGGTATCACTCCATAAACAACTTGTCCAGACAGAGGGAAAATTGGTAGAAACAGAGGCTGCACTGCAGGCAGCCCTACAACAGAAAGAAGGAGGCCAAACATCTCAGCCCCCTCAGCAAGTAATCGACCTTGAGGAACCCCCTCAAATTGTCATTCCTCCTACAGTACAGACAGTTGAGACAGCTCCATCAACATCAGCACCAGCACCAACATCAGAGCAGGCTCCAAGCCTGGACATGCAGAAGTTGATGAATGAGATTCAAGTCCTAGAATCCCAGATGGCAGAGCTGAATGAAGCCAAGGAGAAATTGGTCACACTTAATGAGAAACATGATAAATCCAAGCAACAGGTGGCAGAAAAGACAAGGGAAGTAAGGACCTTGGAAAGAAAAATCAAAGAGCTAGAGAAAGAGATGAACATGGGCAAAGCAATAACAGAGCTCAAGAAAATCATATGGTTAAAGATTGGTCAATCAATCACAGACCAATGGCAATATATAGAGACCATCCATGAGCAAATGGATTTGTTGGGCAAGGCTTATGCAGAAAGTCAAAAAGCCAGAGCTTCTCTAGGAAGTATGCCAGATGTAGCTACTAGAATGATCAATGTGTTGAACAACAAAACTGGCATACAGTTAGCAAACCTGGGTATCAGAGATAGAACTGATACAATTTTACTGATCAAAAGGGTACTCACCCTCAGAAACTATGTACAGGCACTAGAAAGAAAATGTCAGGATATTCAAGCAGAAGTAAATGCTTTTGGTGCCAAGATCACAGCATTATACGACAGGGGACTCCCCAGTTTACTAAACAGCGCAGGAAGGCTATCTTCTCATGAGCAATATGCAAAAAGAGTCAACAACTACATCACTGATCAGTTGACTACCTCATCTAGCACTTCGGAAGGAACTGGGCCGCTCACAGGACAAGAGTTGTACGATAAACTAGAAAATTTGTTTTATATAGAACATGAAATCAATCATCTATTTGAAGTCCCCCCTAATTACTACAAATATACAGATGCAGATGAGACACTCCTCAAGATGTGAAGGCATCAGATGTCCACTGATCAATGGTGGACAGATATGATAAGGACTTTGTTGTGATTTGATAAAATAATTTAATCAAATGCATTTTACAGCAAGCAGAGAATCAATAAAGAAGTCACAGATCAGCAACCACAGGTCAAAGATTACAGGTCAGCATCCCAAAGGCATCAGAGCCGCAACGTGTCATCTACAACAGCCGTCATCTGCAGGAGCTGTCCAAGAATTAATGCAGCCGGCCCTTGGGCCCAAAAGTCATCACAAACCGACTAACAGCAAACAGTTGTTATGTACCTTTACTACAGGCTTTAAATTTTGTAATAACTACACTGTACAAAGTTGGTAGAGATAGTTATTACTTAATAACTATCATTCTAGATATTTTACTTGATATTTTTGTATAAAATCTCCCCCACGCAGTTCATTTGGGTTGTTGTTTACTTCTGTTGTTGAAGAAAGAGAACTCGGCTGTAATCTCTGGAGAAATAATACAGAAAAGCTTTGGGGTTTGCAGAAATTGGTCTTACTGATGCTTGCTGTCTTGGAACTACTGAATGCTGCAGGATTCTAGTGCTGTGTCTTGATATAATAAGTTTTCTCTATCTCTTTTCATGTTTATTATCAGTTTCACTCATATCTTTCACATGTTAATCTAAGCTTAGGAGGAGAGAAAAAGAATAGCTCAGGATTTGTCCATGGAGACACCCTGATTTCAATCTCTCTTTGCTATAAATGTTTTCTATAGGCTCAGTTGTTTAATTGGAATTCTTAACTGCTCCAATAAACCCTGAATCTTTCACAGTTTCTATTTAGTAATTCATGTATGCTACTAAGTAGAAATTGCTGTTCAAATTGTTATCACACTGTCTGTAATTCCATCTCCCACTGTTTCACTCACTAATCAGAATTTATATCAAGAATAGTCATCTAGCCTTGCAGTAAAACTTTCTCCATTACAGGCACCAGGACTGTCCCAAATCTCTGACTCCATATGCCCAATGGACTAACATCTCCCAAACATTTCATGCCCTTCTCACAACAACAGTTCACAACCAAAACTTTAAACAAAAAACTAAACCCATAACTAGCCTAAAATCTTTACGAAACAAAGCTAAAACTTAAAGAGAGAGCCCTCTCTAATTACAGGTAGGCTAGGACCTATAATCCAAAGCTTGGTTAGTGGTTACCCCGGCCGTATTCCCTTGGGAGTCATACGGAACAACCTGGGTGTTAACACACTCCCCAAGCTTTAGGAAACTCTTGTTTCTTGTTCTGAGATATCCTTCATCCCTCTTGTGATATCCTTGTGTATGTTGATGGAGGAAGATTGTTGAGGCCGGGAAAGGATGGATCCGAAGGATGGTTCCGCTTGGAGCTGGAGGAAGACTCAGGTTGTAGTTTTCCACCTTTCTTGTAGCTTACATCAATAAAGAAATGATGTTCCTGATATTTATCGTGTTTATGCATTGATACATGTTGTGATTTGTTTATAAATCTTATATTAATGCATAATCGTTCATTTGCCTATATTTTCTAATGTATATATCATGAATATGATTTATGTTACTGTTGTTGTATATGCTTTGCTTGGATAATTTACAGGTTTCAAAGGCATCAGAGGAAGTAGAGGGTTTGAACCCTGCGGGATCTACCCAAACGTAGGACCTCCGGGTAAGGTCACTTCTTCCCAGTTCAGTAGTATAAGCATTTAGATTGTTTGTCTGAGCATTTATTGTTGTTGTTTTCCCTCCGCTCTGTTGGGGTTTTCAACCCAAGACCCTAGGGTGTTCCCACCCACAACAGAATTGGCAACTCCGTTGGGGAAAACATTCTTGTTTTTCCTAGTTTGGGTTCTCAATTAGGGTTTGTTTTCTTGATTGCCTAATTTACATTGTTATTTGACTTATTAGCTTCTCAGGCATGAAGTCTGATCTTCTGGATCATGCCTTGATTTTTGTTTTTCTTGATTGAGTCTTTTATACATTTTTTTCTTGGAGTACAGTCACATATACACGCTAGTTTCCTCAAGTAGACTCGTGTATACGCGAGTTTCCTGTGTTTGAAATGCGTGTGCACGCCTCTGTGTCTTTACACAGTCATGTATACATAATTTTGGATTGTTTTTTCAAAATCTTTTTGCTCAATTAGGTCTGTTGCCTGGTGACTTCTGCTATTTTTTGGTCATCCACTATCTATAGAACTCAGTTCTCTTGCAAGTTCTCATTTTCAAATCTCCTTCTTAGTGAAAAGCCTAGTTGGCCTAGGATTTCTTTTGGAGCAAGTTTTTGGTTTGTGTCTTGGGTTCAAGGCTTCTGTCTAAAGTTCTTGGATGTTCTGGTTTTCAAGAACAAGAATCTGGTTTTGATTTTGTTTATAACCCGAATTTCAAATTGTATTGCTTTGCTTTCCTTTTTGTTTGGCCTTGTCGTTGCTCGTGCATTTTGAGTGTCTCTTTGGAAATCTTGAGAGTTTTTATTTCTTGACATTTTATCAGTTTGTTGAAGTCTTTTACTACTATTCGGGTCAGTTTGTGCGAGTTTGTAGTCCTTCTTGTTTCAAGTTTCATTTATTAATGAGTTTTATAACTTGCAAGGTATAAGGGCTCCTTGTGCTTGTTTCTTGATCTTTGGAATTTAGTAGTTCTTTTTGTGACCTCAAAAGTTTCTTTAGTTTCCTTAAAAGAAAAAAGACAAAAACATAGCTTTTGCCTTTCTTTTTCTTTCCAAGCCTTTGGTTCTTTGGTTTCTTTTGTTTTTTTTTTAGCAATTGTGATCTTTTTGTCAATTTGTTTTGCTTGGTTTTGAGGGAAATTTGTTTTTAAATTTTGTGCCCTCTTCATTGTCAAGTTGGCTTATTGACCTTATAAAGAAACACTTTCGCTTATGTTGTGAGTATTCATAGGATCTTGCATCATCATTTAAATTTGCATTAGGTTAGTTTGCATCATAAGCATTCTTAGTCTTTTTAGATTTTGAGTGTGTGTGGAGTGTTTATGAAAAGAAAAGAAAATAATTTTGCTTATATAAGTTTTTCGTAGAACCAAGTAGAAATCCCTCTTCATCAAAAGAAAATAATTGCATGCATATATTTAAGTTTCTATTGGTTTCTTTTGCGTCGAAAACATCATCAGTTTCACTCTCGCTATACCCTTGACTTAAAGAACAACCCTCTAAAATCAAGCGATCTAATAAAAAGAACTAGAACTTTTCTATTTTGTCATTAACGAACACCAACAAGTTTAATTTCTTTAGGGCCTTGGAATAGGTGAGTGGAGAGTTAACTCTCCAAGGCCGCTCAAATTATCAAACATAGAAGTTGAATAACGAGTGAAATCCAATATCATTAGAAAGACCGAGAAAGCTCCGTGACTGGGAGTTAAGCACGAGGGAGAGTGAAGACAAGGAAGAGAGATACCCCCTCTCCTACTTGTTGGATCCTGCCTCACGATTGTTCCACCCAGATTTTGATACGAATTGGTGCCCATAGTTGCCTTTCCTAGGGATCACATAGGTGGCTGTGGAGGGGAATCCCATGGCACTTGAGGTAGACGTTGCATCACATTCATCATTACTTCTGGAGGGTACCCTTGTGAAGCTTGGGCGCTTGCACCGGCAAAGGCTGTTGTCTAGAGGTCAGCGTAATTGTTTATGTTACCTTCGCTAGTAGGCCTGGGCCATCATTACCCCAGACTATTTTTGAAAGGTCCTTGTTTTTACGCTTTCTTATATTTTGGTGTCTGATCCTCATCACCTGGAGCAGAAATACTTGAAAGTAGTTTGATTGACTGCATCTTTAGGGATTTTTAGAGAGTGATCTTTGCTCCTAGTTGGCCTAGATTTATAACTTTTTTGAGTCTTTAATTAGATTTCTTAAAAATAATTAAAAGTGGTTGATTGACTAGTTCGTCGGTCTAGGAGGCTTCATGGGCTTTCACCTATGAGTCCTGAGCCTTCTCCTCGAAGGTGTAGGAGAAATTCTGCCAGTTATTTTCAATCAGTGGTAGCAGATGCATCAGAGATTGATCCTCTAGTTGGAGTTATTGATTTACAAGATAGACCTGGTACAAGTACAGAGTTGGAGAGGAACACTCCAGTTCTTTCAAGAGTCCTCTTCTAGTCGGAAGACGTTATTGAGGTCGAAGAGCTTCAAGAGTCTCTTTTGGCTCCCAATTCTCCTCTTCCTCCCAATCACCCGGACATTTTATTATACGTCGGGACTCCGACCAACAGGCCTTCAAGCCCAAGTTTCTTTCAATATTTTCCTTCGATGACCATTGCTGGAAGCATGGTGTCCACCATGAGTGCTACTAGTATGAAAACTCCTGTATTCGTACAAGGAGGAGGAACAATTTCCATACCTTTTGTTACTCCTACCATTGTTATATTTGGCTCTACTTCCATTCCATCTTCGAGTGGGGGTACTCAAGATTTTTCCTCTGGCATTGGTTTTTTCCCTTTTGGAATGTCGACCAGCGTTATTCCTTCGGTTCCGTTAAGTATTCCATCAGCTACCTCCACATCCATGACTTCCATGGCAAGTGGGTCAACTTCTTTTCAGGGTTTTCCTTTTGGGAGTGGTCATATACCACATTCCAACCCATCTTTAGGATTGGTACCTTTTCCCTCTACGGGTCAAACTTATAATCCTTTTCAAGATTGGACAAACCCTGCAATTAGTGGACTTGGAGCCGGGAATCAATCTTACTTCGACCAATAGGGGAATATGTCATATTCTTCTGTCAGTTCATTCCATAACTTTTCTCCCTACGCTCATGCATGGAACCCTTACCAAGGGCTCTCTGCTCCTTTTAACACCTCTCTAGGGGGAAATTTCACTGGCTACAAAAAATTTTCAACGGGAGTTGGTCAAACTCCTGTTTTTTCTGGATCGTAAGGAACTCCTTATGGTTCTGGTGGCTCTACGAATTACTTCAGGCATTCTGGTGCCTTTGCAAATCTAGGGCATTCTTTTCAGAACATTGGGAATTCCGCCCACACCGAGTGGAGTCCTCAACGTCCTCTGTGACTACCTTTTTTGGCAACGTTAAACTTGCTAGCTATTTCTAAATTAACTAATGATCCAATTAGATGTAACCCGGTTTGGCATCCAGTTTCAACCAAACTTCCCTCAAACATACCTAAATTTGAAGGGAAGACTGGTGAAGATCCAGGTGACCATGTAACAACTTTTCACTTATGGTGTTCGTCAAACTCCATGATAGATGATTGAATCAGGTTGAGATTATTCCAATGTACCCTAATTGGAAATGCAGCTAAGTGGTACATTGAACTTTCAGGGGGCACCTTCGCTTCTTTCGGCGATTTGGCTACAATATTTTTGAACCATTTTCAGTTGCATGTCCGCTATGATGTTAGAACTGAGTTATTGGCTAATTTTCACCAGGATCAGGCAACCCACATTTCAGATCACATCCAAGAATGGAGGAGGAGGAAGAGGCTCATTAAAGTTTATATTCCACAATAATTCCTTCTTGAATGGTTTCTTAAACCTTTGCAACCTGAGATCTCTAAGGATGTGTCACTCTTCGGTGTGTTTACCGAAGAACAAGATATTTTTATGGCCCAACAATTAGAACTTATATATTATCAATATGGGGTTCTTCAAAAAATTATGCCTGACGCTCCTAGGTCTAAGGTTGATATAGCCAAGCCGAAGCCAGGTCCTCATGCTGACGGGCTAGTTGCATTGATCAATGCTAACATGGCTAACCTGCTAAATCAATTGCAGCAGTTGTCTTTACAAACTGCTTCTTCTATGCACGCATCGCCATCAACACCTGTGCCTTCTCAACCTACATCAATAAATGTTGTCCAAACTTCTAACCCCAAAGGAAACCAACAATCCGATGGGAAGAAAAAAGGATGAGGTAAGAAAAAGAACCCAGATGGGAAGGGCAACGCAAACAAACCCGGCAATGATGTTGGATCGGGTAGGAAAGAGTCTAAGAAAAAAGTAAAATTTCCATGTAAGTTGTGCAATGGATATCATTTGACTCATCTTTTCACTAAGATTCAAGATGCTTAATGCTTTTAGTTCAACAGGGGTCTTCTAGCTCACAAGCTATCCTCACTAACCCTTTTCCCCAAGGGCAGCAGTTACTTGCTGGTGTGAAATCTAGTACTGGTACCCCCGCAGGGGGCAACCGGGAAGGGCATAATACATCAAATGTCTACATGATGAGTTCACATATCGGTGTTGCTATGTGATCACGTGATTATGGTGAACCAAAGTCATCTAAGGCTAAGTTTGCTTCCGATGCTTCAAAGCCACTCCATATTGAGAGACCCTTTGTTGATTTTATACCTCGGATGTCGAAAGGCTCCACAAAATGATCAACCATTAACCCTAATGCTAGGGCAGCCCATAACTACTCAATTGTAGAAGATCTAGCTCAGATTCCTTGTGTTATGTCGGTGTTAGAGGTACTCCAATCATGCCCCGCACAAAGGAGTGCATTACTCACTGCGATCGGAGTAGTTGATCCAAAAAATTCTCTTGTGCTTACATTCGATATGTCAAACACCAAGAAAAGACTCCCACATCATATGGATTTCCAGATAAAGTCTACATATCAAAAGACCAATATCTTTCGAACTATAATCGATGAGGGAGCTTCCACATGTGTAATGTTCATGTTATGTTGGAAGGTTATTAGATCGCCTCAACTTGTTCCTTCACCAACTTTGTTGACAGCATTTGATGGTCATTCTCATAGGCCGCACGGGATTATCCCAGCCTTTCCCATCTGTGTTGGGGGAAAGGTGGTGAATATTGAAGTAGAGATAGTCGATGTAAATCTAGATTACAACCTCCATTTAGGCAAGAATTGGATTTATGAGATGGATGTCATTATATCATCATTATTTCGCATCCTTTGTTTTCCTCATGAAGGGAGAATTGTAAAGGTTGATCAGATGAATTATTCTCCGAGAGACTCCCACGCATCTTCTGAGTCTACTATTCCATTAGTGGACAATCCCAAGTAGCCTATAGAGAATTTAGGAGTTGGAATGTACTCTTCCTTAATGGGTACTTTTGATCTTCCTACTCCTATAGCTAGAATTAATGTTATTTCATCCTCCAAGGGACCTTTTCGAAGAGAGTTCTTTAGAACTCATTATTTTTCGGGCCCTTGACCCTTACCCTCGTCTACCACCACATTAGGTTAGGGGAAGGTAGGTGGAATGACATGTCCTATTTCTACAGCAGAAATTGCTTATCAGTCTATTGTTAACTCTGCAGACTCTGATCCTACTCCTTTTTCACGAGAGGAGTTGGATGGAGATGTGGCTCCAGCTTGGACTCTCAATTCGACTTCTGCTCATGATTGCTTATATATTGTCTTACCATCTAAAGAAGCAATTCTAGAAGAAATGATGGGTGTTGAAATACCATGGAATGATTTGCATCATCATTTGTATTTCCTCCCTTAATTGCAGGAAGTATTGTCAAGTTTGTCCAATCCTTCTACTAGTGACGTTCATGCAGTTTTAAACCCTTTTTCCCCATCACAGTGTTCTGCCGAAGGTAACATGTTTGTTATCTCACAAACTATACCGGTGAACATCTCTAGGAATCCCAACATTATTGAAAATGTCTTCATTGGAGCTGATTGTTCCCCTGAAGAAATTCAAACTTATACCGATCTCTTTAAAGAGTTTCGTGATGTATTCGCTTGGTCTTATGAGGAAATGCCTGGAATAGATCCATCTATAGTCCAGCATGAGATCAAGACATACGAAAATCCAAAACCTATTCGTTAAAAACTTTGACCGATTAACCCTAGAAAAGCAGTGGCTATCAAAGTTGAGGTCGAGAAGCTACTTAAGGAAGGTTTCATATACCCCATTCCTTTAATTGAGTGGGTCTCTAATCTAGTCCCTGTAGATAAAAAGCAAGGAATGATTCACGTATGCATTGACTTTAGGGACCTAAATAAGGCTTGTCCTAAGGACAATTACCCCACGCCCTTTATTGATCATATTATTGATGAATGTGTGGGTAATGAGATTTTTTGTTTATGGACAGATTCTCTCGTTATAATCAAATTACTATTTGTCCATAAGATCAACACAAGACAAGTTTTATTTGTCCTTGGGGTACATTTGCGTACAAAAAGATGCCTTTTGGCCTAAAAAATGTTGGAGCTACTTTTTAGCGGGCCATGTCATATGCTTTTCATGACATCAAGCACATTATCAAAGCATATCTTGATGATTTAGTCACTCGTTCTCGAAAGAGAATTGATCATCCTCAACGTCTTTGGTTGATTTTTGAACGATGTTGTTTTTACAAAATCCAATTGAATCTGAATAAGTGAGTTTTCGCAGTCACATCTGGTCGGTTGTTGGGATTCATCGTGTCAACAGAGGGGATTCATGTAGATCCTTTCAAGGTTGAGGCAATACTTCAGTTGCCTCCCCCGTCTTCCATATGTCAACTTCAGAGTCTCTAAGGAAAAACAAATTTCTTGAGGAGATTTATAGCCAATTAAGTCGAGATCACAAAAGGATTTATGTGATCGCTTAAGAAAGGGGTCCCATTTTTATGGGATGATTTCACGCAACTATCTTTTGATGCTTTGAAAAAAGCATTAACCTCTACTGCTTTGTTGAGTCCACTTGATTATAACAGAGATTTCCTCTTGTATCTTGCTGCAACAGAATCAACTATTGGTATGGTTCTGGTTCAGGAAGATGATGCCTTGTGTGAGCATGTAATCTACTATCTGAGCCGAGGCTTGGTTGGTCTTGAAACACGCTATTCTCCCATTGAGAAATTAGCTTTGGCAGTTGTTCATGCTATCTAGCAGCTTCGACATTATATTCTACTTCAAAAAACTTTCGTCTTAGCAACCGTCAATCCATTTCAGTTTGTTCTCAGTAGGTGAGTGATTGGGGGAAAATATAATAGATGAATTGTCATTTTATAAGAATTCAACCTCGAATTCATGTCAGCTAAATCTAATAAATATTTAGCATTTTCAGATTTTATCTCAAAGCTGCCTTGTGAGGAAGAAATCGTTCACAAAGAAAAATTTCCTGATGAACATCTATTTCTTATTTCCTCGCAAGATCCTCGGTATGGAGATATCATTATATATCTCCAAACTTTGAAGTTTCCACCTGCTTTTTCCAAGGACGAGCGTAGAAAATTGTGTCACCTCACTAAAAATTGATCATCCTCAACGTCTTTGGTTGATTTTTGAATGATGTTGTTTTTACAATAACCAATTGAATCTGAATAAGTGAGTTTTCACAGTCACATCTGGTCAGTTGTTGGGATTCATCATGTCAACGGAGGGGATTCATGTAGATCCTTTCAAGGTTGAGGCAATACTTCTGTTGCCTCCCCCGTCTTCCATACGTCGACTTCAGAGTCTCTAAGGAAAAGCAAATTTCTTGAGGAGATTTATAGCCAATTAAGTCGAGATCACAAAAGGATTTATGTGATCGCTTAAGAAAGGGGTCCCATTTTTATGGGATGATTTCATGCAACTATCTTTTGATGTTTTGAAAAAAGCATTAACCTCTACTCCTTTGTTGAGTCCACCTGATTATAACAGAGATTTCCTCTTGTATCTCGTTGCAACATAATCAACTATTGGTATGGTTCTGGTTCAGGAAGATGATACCTTGTGTGAGCATGTAATCTACTATCTGAGCCGAGGCTTGGTTGGTCTTGAAACACGCTATTCTCCCATTGAGAAATTAGCTTTGGCAGTTGTTCATGATATCTAGCAGCTTCGACATTATATTCTACTTTGAAAAACTTTCGTCTTAGCAACCATCAATCCATTTCAGTTTTTTCTCAGTAGGCGAGTGATTGGGGGAAAATATAATAGATGGATTGTCATTTTATAAGAATTCAACCTCGAATTCATGTCAGCTAAATCTAATAAATCTTTAGTATTTTCATATTTGATCTCAAAGCTGCCTTGTGAGGAAGAAATCGTTCACAAAGAAAAATTTCCTGATGAACATCTATTTCTTATTTCCTTGCAAGATCCTTGGTATGGAGATATCATTATATATCTCCAGAATTTGAAGTTTCCGCCTGCTTTTTCCAAGGACGAGCGTAGAAAATTGTGTCACCTCACTAAAAATTATATTATTATATGTGACACTTTATATCATCACAGTATTGATTCAATCCTTAGACATTGTTTAACATTGGAAGAAGTTGAGTCAGTGCTTAATGATTGCCACAGTGGAGCTTATGGTGGTCATTTATCTAGGCTTGCTACAGCCCAAAAAAATTTGCGAGCAGGCTACTTTTGGCCTTCAATCTTCAAATATTGTATTAAAGTGGTCAAGAGATGCCATCCTTGTTAGGTTTATACTCAGAAAATGCACGCACTTCTAGCTTCGCTTTTCCCTGTGATCACTGTCGATCCTTTCACAAAGTGGGGCATTGATTTTACTACTTGTAATCCACCTTCGACAGGAAATCACAAGTATATCATCGTGGTTGTAGACTACTTTACTAAGTGGGTTGAGGCTATGCCTACTTTCAAGAATGACAGTGAAACAACAGCCTTGTTTCTCTTCAATCAAGTTATTTCCCGATGCGGTATTCCTAAAGAAATTGTCATTGACCATGGCAGTCATTTCCAAAATCAACTAATGTCTGAATTGGATGTCAAGTTGGGTTTTCAAGAGGAGTATTCATCTTCATATTATCCTCGGGCCAATGGGCACGTCGAAGCCGTGAACAAATCCCTTACAAAGCTAGATCCAATTGGCACATACCTAATGGCGGTCAAGACTGCCACTGGTTTTACTCCCTTTCAATTGGTTTACAAGTTGGAATCTATTTTCCTGTCGAATGTGAAATTCCTTCCCTTAAAGTAGTTGTTGAACTTCTTCCTGAGACTTCTAGTCTCGAAGAACGTCTTGTTCATTTGGAACATCTTGATGAGTAGCGTTGAGATGCCGCCACAATAAACGAAGCTCGTAAAAAGAGGGTAAAAACTTAATATGATAAAGTTGTCCATCCTAAAAAAAAATCAAAAGGCGACCTTGTCTTGGTCTACGATCAAGACAAAGATGCCTTGGGTGCAGGAAAGTTTAAGTCTATGTGGTACGGTCCCTTCATTGTCAAGCGAGTTTTGAAAAAGGGAGCCTATGAATTGATTGATTTTGAAGGAAACAAGTTGGCGAAGCCCATAAATGGGCTCTACCTTAAGAAGTACTTTGCTTAGGCTTCGGCCGAGCATTTACTTGTTTGTATATATTGTATGATTGTACATATCTATCTATCAGTTTTAGTGATGTCAATATTTTTGATCTTCTTTGGCAGGTATTGATGGATAATTTGATATATCTAGGGTTCGCCGATGGTGCCAGTAGACACACCCGAAACCTTGCTTCCGTGGCTTGGGTGATTTATTATCCATCTGGCTAGTTGATGGTTTCGAGAGGAGTATGTATCGGTCCCGCTTCAAATAATATTTCTGAATATACTGTTGTTATTAATTTACTATCTGAAGCGATATCTCTTGATATTGATTCGTTAGTAGTTTATTTAGATTCACAATTGTGGTATCTCAACTAAATAACATCTATCGGGTACGAGATCCTTATTTGTATCGCCAATTTCTGAGAGTGCGCTTATTGCAAAGATCATTTGTTTACATCACATTTGTTCACATTCCACGATCAGAAAATTACTTAGCAGATTCTATTGCTAATGAAGCATTGGATTGGCATATAAATCATTCATCACATTAAAACATAAAAAAATAATCGAAGTATCATCTGTATATATGATGATCATAAAACCATCTGTATATAGATAGAGTTTTTGTGTCCAAAATAATATACAAAAATCGGGACAAAATTCCCTACAAAATTTTGGCTTATGCACATCATCATGTCTAATCACAAAAATATTTGATCATCTATTTAACGATCCTGCTCAGGATGAATAGCTAGAAAGAAAACGACGACATTAGCCACCCATCGTAATAGTCGTACCCAGTCCCGTGGTACTCCCACCACGAACCATTGCATCTCCTCTAGTAAGTCCTCTATGGCCACCATGGGTACCTGGTGAGTCAAACTCACCAAGTTTCTCTAAACTGCATGGAGCACTCTCTCAGTCTCAGTTGTGGCCCCTTCAAAATCTCTTCCACGACGCCTATGTCGAGGAATTTCATCAGGTCTCATTGGTCCCACATCTGAAACGTGATCAATAATTTTGTAAGTTTCTTGTCTCATCAAAAAGATTTTTAATTCATTTATATTGAAAATACAAAAAAATTATTAAAATTCAAAAATTCAAAATTAATTTATACCTATGTCACCCCATGCTTTGTCTGGTGGCAATACTAGATCTGAATCTCCTCAAAAATCCATTTTGCCATAGGGGTAGTCTTCGACTGCAATGACCTGTTGATCCCACCAAAGGAAAAACTCATCATCAAAAGTCGTCCTAGGGACCTCATGCCCCCTAGGTGTTTCATCAAGTCAACCCATCTGCCCATCCGTGGAGCTCTCGGGCTACTGATGGTAGATAATACCTTAGGACGAACCCCAAGTACTCTCTCAAAAAAAAAGGAACGTAAGATAGTTCCATATCCGAAATTCTTCGTCTGACCCTTTTGGATGGAAGTAAGTTGTTTCTTCATGTTGGTGAGCAGAGGTGTACACCAATCAAAGACAGTAGTGAGGCAATCCACTGTTAGGCTCGTGGAAACACGTGAAGCCTGATGTAGAGCAGCAGAACCATTTACCCTGGCTATGGTAAATAGTAGGATTCTCAATGATAAACTCCCTACATAGTTAATTGGAATCTGACTTCCAACCTTTTCAAGGTTGTCAAGAAAGTATATACGAACGTAGTCTTCTACACTGAGACTACCTCTCGTCCGACCAATTGAGTGCACTCTCTCCCCCCTTCGGGAAAGACCTATAATGAAATAAATGTCTTATATCTCGATCCTTAAGGGCATCTGATCAATCACGAATGCATCTTCTTCTGCACTCCAGTAGTGAATCGGCAACTCAAGCAATCGAGTATTCACCTTCATGTTTGGCATTTTGAAGAATTTTAACAAACCACATCCTCCATTACTTGGTTATCAATGGCATTGTTCTCTCTTTCATGCCAGGTAATTGTCATCCTGCAAGAAAAGATGTTTCATGTCATTAAATCCATGTTTGAAATTTTAAACTCGCGCACACACAGGTTCGCTTTTTACACAGTCGCATATAAGGCCTTCGTATACGCGGGTTACCGGTATCCAAACCACGTGTATGCAGAGTTGATGTTTCATATCATTAAATCCATGTTTGAAATTTTAAACTCGCGCACACACGGGTTCGCTTTTTACACAGTCACGTATAAAGCCTTCGTATACGCGGTTTACCAGTATCCAAACCGCATGTACGCAGAGTTGAAATTTTAAAAATAATTTCCTATAGTCAAATTTATGAAAAAACATCTAAAAAGCATAAAAAATTATAACAAGTATGATTAGAGGGTTACCTAGAAGATTTGAAGCAGTTTGAACAATTGAATTTGACAGAGGAAGCTTGCTTGAGTTTTTCTCCACTGCTCCTTGATCAAAACACAAATGAGAAAATTGTGAGTCAAAAAGTCCTTATATAGGTTGAAAAATGAAAATTATTTTTTCTAAAGTTGTTTTTTATCTTATGGACTTTTTTACCTTTTGGCTTGGAGTGTTGGGAATGGGTTGTTTTTCAAGGATATTTTGGAGACTTTTTTGAGAAATTGTTTTGGTTCCATGACTATAGACCCGTCATGGCAGGTATCGCTTTCTCACTGGCATATAGCTTAGGGAATATCACTTTCCGCTACATTTTTCATACTGGCCTCCATACTGCGATATTTTTTGCCATAGGGTCGACCCCATCATGTCTTGATTCACAAACCATTTTCACTCACTGACTTATAAAATCATGATATGATGGTAGAACCAACCTTTACATGGGAATCTTAGTTATATCCTCGCTGACATATGTTGCCTATGCTTCTATATTGAGTAGGCTCGGGAGTCCTCTTTAGTACTGCCATGACTTGTGCATTGGAGACTCATTCTCTTTCTTCTTCACTATTTTCTGGCTTTATACCCTAGAGGCTCCTTTGTGTTGAGTTGTATTCTTGCATTACATGTTGACTATTTTCACTTCTTGGCCTTAAGTTGGCTTCACTTGGACTCGTGTTTAAGCTGCTTTTTGACCGTGTCTTCTGCGAAATCAACCTTGCAATCACTTAGTCTCTTCAACTTGACATCACCTTTTACCCATGGAAAGAACATTCCTTTGAGTGTCATTGACCAATTTCACCACCTTGCATTGAGTATAGGAATGTTCCCCTCCCAGGAACTAGAGCATATGCTTTTTCAACACTCATTCTTTCCACTATACTATAGCATTCTTTTATTCCTTTTCAGGCTTCATAAATATGAAAAAAGACAAAAAAAAAATTATATATTCCAAAAAAAAAAGAGCGGGAACGGGACATTATTTCCATATTTGATGGAAGCTCGAGTCAGTTGTGTTGCCCTTGAACAAAGCACTCAAAAAATAAGTCTTTCCTCCATTGGGATGGTATTTAGTTTGACTTAGGAGAGCCTTAACCTTGTTATTGAGTTAGTACTCCTCTGACTGGTTATCTCTTCCAATCATATAAAGAGTTTGCTTGTGCCTCCTGCATGAAAAACTTATACAAAGTTATCATATGTTGCCATGGAGTCACAGTTGAATCATGCTTTTGTTTAAGGGAAGTAAACCTGAGTCAGCCTCTCTGCGGTGTCTCTTGACATATTTTTAGTCGGCCATCCTTAGTTGTCAAAGAGATGTTCGCTATCACATCAGTTATTTGGTCCTTTGCTCGTGCCAGTTTGAGAAGGTCTCCATTGACTTCTTGCTGGCGGGTCTTACTCTTATCGACTACAACAAATTGCTCTGAAAGCAGATCTAGAGCCGCACCCTGGCCCTATTTTCATTATTGATAGGTCACCTTGTGCTCAACATCAATTAGTATCATGGGTCTTTGACTAAGTGGTTTCCCTTGTGTTCGACATAAGCTTTCATTATCACACATTGGGATTCGTGTAGTACCTTGGTTTCCATTTGACCCTATTGGTGGATTCCTCGCCTCTATGTCAGCTTTCATTATTGGTTGGTTCAAAGGGTTTCTATTGTGCACTAGCTACATCTTATGTACATGGGGAACATGATTTGTTAGGTTACTACATCTTTATTCGTCTGATTCCTTCCATATTATTGGCATACGAGTTACATTCGTGCTAGATTGATGAAGGATGCCTTAATGCCTTCCTTCTAGCAGATCTTTTCCCATTGACTTTAGCTCATTGCTCTGGGAACGAGATCTAGAGTCCATTTGGCAGTACCTTAGGGTTTGCAGTCATTAGTGGCAGACTCCTTCGCTATCGACAGTGGGGAAACATCATTGTCTCCTGATTGATAGATTCTTCCAAGTGTTCGACTACAGCTCATTTATTCGCACTTGTTAGATTGTACAGGGTACCTTGACTCTCATCATCATTATCGATGAGTAGTCTCGCATTTGTTAACGGTATACATCAATGACCAGTAATCAAACGATTTCTCACATGGTCGACTTCAGATCATTTATTCCCTTTGTGCATAAATGTACCACGGCAGTCGGTGAAGGCCTCGGGTTTTCATCAACATTTCTTGGTTCACTTGTCAATTGCTCCTATTGCTGCTAGTTGACATCATCCACCTTATATGTTGCAGTTCCTTACAACAACATCCTATATGTTGGCACCCGAGTTGCAATATAGTACCATTTATTCCACCATTTGACTTAGTACTTTTTGGATAAGCTTTATGACTTCAGTGATCAGCTCCATACTTCAGCATCATTGATCAGTTCTTTATATGTGATATTTAGACATGTGCTTACTTGGATATGATCAGATGATCCATTATGTATCTTCAGTTCCTTTATACTTATTTGCATATTGGATCCACTTTTGTACTTGACATGCAGACATGCTTTACTATCTCTGAGCATGGGTATGCCCGCCTCAAACAACAATTTCTTTCTAATCTCTTTCACTAGCTTGGCAGGCTATATTCTAGTGAACTCCTCCTCGGTCTCGACATGTTTCCTTCTATACACTTAATACATTTCGGCCACATGTACCCCTTCTGACATCATATATTAGGGGGCATATGTTATAGCAACATTTACCACTCTTGGTAGATTTGATGATCTGGTTATGGGTTAGGGCAACCCTTCCTTTCCAGACTTGGTCCAAAATCTAAAAAACAATGTCTTATTTCCTATACGTTATTTTCCCTGTGTTAAAAGCGTGTACACACGGATCAGCATATACCCAACCTGCATATATGTGCTAAACACTTAAAAATAATAAATCTCCTTAATTTCGCGCAGAGTTTACAGGTTTTACCTATTACTCATCTACTATAGCCCGTGGGCCAACTACAAAAAAAAATAAAAACAACAACAACAACAACAACAACAACAAAAACAAAAACAAAAAACAAAAACCAAAAACAAAAACAAAAAACACAAAAACAAAAACAAAAAACAAAAAACAAAAACAAAACAAAAAATCGAAAACAAAAACAAAAACAAACAAAAAACAAAAAAACAAAAAAAAAACTAATTTGGAGAAGTATAAATAAACCTCCATGGGAAGGCCTAAGTGGAGAAGAGATGAGATATTGATATTATAGTTGATTGATCATTGATCGAGTCTGAAGAATCCTTGTGCCTCCTACAATCCCCAAGCTTTAGGAAACTTTTGTTTCTTGTTTTAAGATATCCTTCATCCCTCTTGTGATATCCTTGTGTATGTTGATGGAGGAAGATTGGTGAGGCCGGGACAGGACGGATCCGGAGGATGGTTAAAAAAACTAATTTGGAGAAGTATAAATAAACCTCCATGGGAAAGCCTAAGTGGAGAAGAGATGAGATATTGATATTATAATTGATTGATCCCTGATCGAGTCTGAAGAAATCCCTATGCCTCCTACACTCCCCAAGCTTTAGGAAACTTTTGTTTCCTGTTTTGACATATCCTTCATCCCTCTTGTGATATCCTTGTGTATGTTGATGGAGGAAGATTGGTGAGGCCGGGACAGGACGGATTCGGAGGACGGTTAAAAAAACTAATTTGGAGAAGTATAAATAAACCTCCATGGGAAGGCCTAAGTGGAGAAGAGATGAGATATTGATATTATAGTTGATTGATCCCTAATCGAGTCTGAAGAAATCTCTGTGCCTCCTACACTCCCCAAGCTTTAGGAAACTCTTGTTTCCCATTTTGAGATATCCTTCATCCCTCTCGTGATATCCTTGTGTATGTTGATGGAGGAAGATTGGTGAGGTCGGGACAGGACGGTTCCGCTTGGCGCTGGAGGAAGACTCAAGTTGTAGTTTTCCACCTTTCTTGTAGCTTACATCAATAAAGAAATGTTGTTTTGTTCCTGATATTTATTGTGTTTATGCATTGATACATGTTGTGATTTGTTTATAAATCTCATATTAATGTGTAATCGTTCATTTGCTTATATGATCTAACGTATATATAATGAATATGCTTTATGTTACTGTTGTTGTATATATTTTTCTTGGATAATTTACAGGTTTCAAAGGCATCAGAGGAAGCAGAGGGTTTGAACCTTGCAGGATCTACCCAAACATAGGACCTCCGGGTAAGGTCACTTCTTCCCAGTTCAGTAGTATAAGCATTTAAATTGTTTGTCTGAGCATTTCTTGTTGTTGTTTGTCCTCCGCTCTATTGGGGTTTTCAACCCAAGACCCTGGGGTGTTCCCACCTGCAACACTAAAATAGGGATGAGGGCTCCTTGAAGAATGGGAATTAGTTCCATAAAAAATGAGGTTAGGCTCAAATAAACATGAGTTTGAGGCTTTTTATTGGGAATGATTCTCCCAACCATGCTTCTAGATCTCACTTTTTATTGATTTACCTACGCAATTTTTGTTCAGACAAAGAGTGCAGTTTTGCGCAGCTTTACAACGTAAGAAACTACACAAAGCAGGGTTCTGTACCAAGAGATCCAGAAATTCCACTTTATTCAAGGTATATAAGTTGTTTACTTGCAAGGTAGTGCTTCATGACACTTGGATGGATGGTGAGAGATCCAATTTTGATGATTATTTGTCATGGTGACAAAATTAAGTGTAACAGATTACCCCCTAAAGTGCGAAGTTAGAAAGGTTTGAGGACTAAAGTACTTTATCATATCAAGGATTAGATCAGAGATCATGGTTAGAAACCTGCAACAATCAATCAAGGATTACAATGCAATATAATAATCATCATTGAGGTAGGCATTCCCATATTCATAACATAAAAGCCTTAAAGCACAGTATGGAAATACCAAAATCATATAGATAGTAGACACAGTATGGACGCATCCATCTGTCACAAATGGGTCTACATAATCATGAATATAAAATTTCCTCACAGCCTGGATGGATGAAACTAGATCTAGGGTCTTGATCTCCATCTCTCGATCCATAGTACAAATCTAACCATACGAATGAATGTCTTGAAGTCGAACATGGCAGAAACCACTTAATTATCAATCAATGGTGTGAACCATTAACAAGTGCGAGAGAAACCACCAATAATGACAATGGTTCTCAAGGTACTTCTAGTACAATGTATAAAGTGTTAATAAGTAATTGAAGTCGAAAAATCATAGAATCATTTGATCAAATGCCAATGATGAGAACCAGTCGTCGAAGGTGAGAAGCCTGTCATTAAGGGATGTAGGCTTCAAGGTACTGAAGGTTCCTAGATCAACTTCCTAGATAATGAGCTGAAGTCGATAGGAAGCGACCTGTCGCAGGAAAGCCTATGACACGAAACTCATATCAAGTTTTGAAGAACAGTTTGCAAAGATTGACTTCAGGGATGGCCGATGCGATTAAAGGCTACAAATTGCAAGGTAATTTGAACTTAGGTTTAGACTTCTCTTGAACATATTGGCGACACGACAAAATGACTTGGCAGCATTTGATTTAACAATAATACCCAAAACCAACTGAAGAATTTCAATAAGGTTTGATTAACTGTGAGACAAATGGATTCCCCAACCCAAACAGATATGTGACGAAGTGTCATGTTCAAGATCAACATACTGCCTGAAATACAAGAAACAAATTTTTCTTTCTCAATTTTCCCCCACCATTACTAGCAAGTACCTCTTTATTTTTTACAAACTCGAGGAGGGTAACATATGCTTAAACTGTAAGCTCATCCTTCAGATGATTCCATCAAAGTATTTTTAATGAACCCTAAGAAGGAATGGTTTGGTCTCATTATGTTTAACAAGTCCTATACTGTTTAGTTTTTATGAGTCCAGTAAAGGAGTAACTCGATGTCATTTTCTTTTAAAGAGTTTGAAAAAGACAAAAAGGAAACTCATTCAGTGCTTTTACTGTAAAATTTTAACGAGCCCGAAGAAAGTCAAAAGAAAAACATAAGTAGACTCCATCAGGTTATTTTTCTTCAGTTTAGTTTCTCAGGTCTGAAAAATGATAAAATAATACAAGAGAGAACTCTATTGGCCATGTCTGGTCAACGTATAACTTTTTCGTAAACAATCGAGTTCAGTTTGTAAAGGGTGTAAACTTATACTGAGTGGACGATTGTTCATTTACTTTTACGAGTTCGAACAATCAAGTACTCGGTGATCTTTTCATGTTTTAAGAGTCTGGAAAAGGGCTTAAAAGAGGACTCCATGGTTTCTATTTTTCGTAAGTTTTAACAAGTTTGAAAAAGTGATAAAAATATACTCTTCTTGCTAACTTTCAATTTAATTAATGAGCAGGAAAAGACAGAAAGAACTCGACATTTTCATGTACGTTTTACAAGCATGAAAAGATAGCAAAAGGAGCTTGGGATTTTCATGAGTTTAATGAGTCTTAAAAATAATAACCAAAATGGACTCGAGATAAGTTTCATTTTTACAAAATCTTGAAACAAAGAAAAATTGTGCTTGAGGTTGGTTTCATTTTTACACAAGCTTGAAATAGAGAAAACTGTGCTAGAGGATGGTTTCATGCCCCTAGCATAATTACATAGGCACATGCCCCCCAAGCTTCATTTCATTCACCTAAGTATACTATCATTTACTAATAGGCAGATGAAACGAAGGCTTGTTTACAAGATCAGGAAGACTCGACTTTAACATTTATGAGATCTAGTTAAAGACTCAATGATAATAGGGAAGGATTTGTTTCATTTTTTTAACGAGCTTGACACAGGAAAAGAACTATGCTCAAATGACCTGTTTCATTTTTTAATGAGGTTGACACAGTAAAATAACTATCCTTAATAGGCCTATTTCATTTTTTAATGAGTTCGACACAAGGAAAGAACTATCCTCATGAGACCTATTTCATTTTTTAACGAGGTTGACATAGTAAAAGAACCATCCTCATAAAGAGTTGTTTCATTTTTTAATGAGGTTGACACAGTAAAAGAACTATCCTCATGGAACCTATTCATGGCTTCCATATGGAAGAAACACATGACAAGGGACACCCCTTGATCATGGCTTCCAAAAGGTCTTCATCAGATGGAAGAACAATCCTCTAGAAGGAACACATGTCAAGGGGATCAATAGGGATAAGAAAATCGTATTCAAATGCCCCCATTGATGTTTTGACCATGTCAGCTACTGGATCTAAGTTAAAATAAGTTGATTAGACTGTGAGAGGCTTGCTTGCATCGATAACTGAAAACATGGGATAGGTTTCCACATAATTAACCCATGGCAAGGTAGGTACCACTTCCATATAAGGAACATTCAGGGGTGTCGAATGACTGGTAGTCGAAGCAAGATCAATGTATGAAAGCTGATCAACTGTCACAATGTTTCCATTGTGAGGGAAGGACATCACACAAAAGAGTGTCGATACGATAACTTTCATGGCATAGACATAGCCTCGCCCAAGGAGCAAATTGAAATCTAAGGGATCTTGGACTACCATAAGATCAATATAGGCAATTTTACCTTCCAAGGTAATAGGTAACTTAGGAAGTATCCCTAAAGGTTTACTAACAGTTCTGTTAAAAGTTAACATATTTTGTTTAACAGGCACAAGCTGAGGGGAACCCAAGCAGTCAAGGATAAAATACTGATAGAATCACCTTCATCTACATTTGTGCGATGCACATTCTCACCATAAGCATTTACAATGATTTGGAAAGGGGTGGAATAAGGAAGACGAGGTTTTGTCAGTCTACTCCAATCAAAAGAAATAGCCTCATTACTTGGATGGGGCTTAAAAGCAACAAATGAAATGCCCCCATGTGTAGAAGAATCTGAAGTAACATGAAGAACATGAGCGGTATGAAGTTCACTCTCTAATGGGAGAGTGGGATAAATCAAAGATGGAATCGATTTGACCACTTGATCAACAAACCATCAACCCGAGTGATACATGTTTCACCCTCTAATGGAAGAGTGGGATTGACTGTACTTGGATTTAGATCATCACTTTGTCAATTGACGGTAGATGGGGAGAATGTTCCCCAATATGGTCGGCAATTTATTACGCAGATAAATTCCTCTTACTGACAAGAGCAATCTCCGTAGATCCTAAAAGGAAACTAGAAACAAACAAACAATCAAGCTAATTCCTTCCTTGAATCTATCTTTTCTTGAATCATAAGCTAACAAGGTGAGAAAAGGAAATTCATACCTTATTATGACATGCTTGATGAAGATCCCTCTTTGTGCTTCAGTGCAGCTCCTCTATGCTTGAATCTAGACCTGCACACATGGAAACAACAAAGGATCAAAGGCATATGCAGCATAAATGATTCAATAATTAAAACTAGTGATCAAGGAGACTAGTAACAAACATCATTCCAATGGAGAAATATAAATAATCACAAACCATCCATGAAATTGATCAATTAGTCCATTAAATAATGAAGTGAGAAGAAATGCTTGTTTGTATTAATATCAAAAACATAAAGGAGTTACAAAACCTGTGCCTTGATGTTGTGAAGCTCCTCCCATTGATCCCAATCCTCTATAAGAATGATAAGCTCTTCAACCTGGTTACTCCAACATAAACTTACTCTCAGCAGTCTCCCTCCATTCCCCCACCTATGGCTTGATTAATAAGCCAAAAGGAAGTAGTTTAAGATCCTTAGTCCAAGGATGAGATCCACTAGAAGAGGGATTAGGGCTCCTTGAAGAATGGGAATCAGTTCCATCAAAAATGAGGTTAGGCTCGAATAAACATGAGTTCGAGGCTTTCTGTTGGGAATGATTCTCCCAACAATGCTTCTAGATCTCACTTTTTATTTTTACTTTTTATTGATTTACCTGCGCAATTTTTGTTCATACACAGAGTGCAGTTCTGCATAGTTTTACAGTAGAAGAAACTGAACATGTGCGGTTTTTCTTCAGAAAAACTACGCAGATGCTCAAAATCAGGGTTTTGTACCAAGAGATCCAGAAATTCCACTTTATTCAAGATATATAAGTTGTTGACTTACAAAGAGTGCTTCATGACACTTGGATGGATGGTGAGAGATCCAATTTTGATGATTATTTGTCATGGTAACAAAATGAAGTGTAACAGCCTTGGCTTTTCCCTTTGCTCTGCGGTTTGGGGGCGCCTTTCCCTTGCTTCGAATTCATAGACCCAAAGTCTCGCTTTTTCTGTTTAAGCTTCTACTCAATCTTGACAGTGTATCAGTATGCCATGCCAAGTGAGGAGATGTCCAAGAACTCCATCTCATCCTCGATGTACCTGTGGAGGTAGACACGGTACTTGATTACCAAATGTTTCTCAAAATCCTTGATACCCAACTTCGTGTGAAGGGTATGAAAAACATTGGTAAACTCTGGCACGTCTTAGTCCCTTTTGTGTCTTAGTGTAGTCTATTTTATGTATTTATCCTCATAGCTTCCGACAGGGTAGTACTGCTCCTTGATGGTGTCCTAGAACAAATCCCAAGTGGGTGCGGCCGAAAATAGTGAGGGCATACTTTCATCCTACTGCTCGCAATAGATTTTACACCAGTCCTTGACGTGGGGGCGGCTTTGAGAATCGCAAAAGTAATATTTTCTTAGCTAGAAAAATCATGAATAGAAAAATATCATTCTAGCCTATTTAACCATTTATCTATGACGTTTGCATCTATCTGACCCTCAAATATGGGAATGTTAAAGTTAAGTTGTACCTTAAAGGGTGCAGTGCTTCCAGAGTAGCTACTGGAAGTAGATGTGTTTCCCCTAGGTAGTCGCTGAAGGATCTAGGCAAAGTTGTCCATCATCGCGTTCCTTTGTCGCTCGAGGGCTTCTTCGAGCAAGATTTTGATAAGATATCCTGCCCCCTAGTCTTTCTTTTCTTCCACCATGACAGTCCATTGGGATTTGTGAGGCTGGTCTTGCAAAGTTTTGACTAGTTCGAGCCTAACTCCTATATCTCGACCTCTTTGGGGACATGCAAAGAAAAATAGAGAAAGAGTAGACCACTCTAATACCACTAATTCGAATTTAAATAAGAACGCAACAAATGATAGATATAACCTAAATATAAAGATGCAACAGAAATAACACTTCATTTCATTAATATCAAATACTGAAATATGATTACAAACAGAATGGAAATAAGATTAGCTTGGGCAATGGTAGCTTATCTCCAAGAAGATATGTGGCGGCTAGATGCCTTTGAACTATGTTGCAATGAGGCTCAAGGGCCTATTTATTATTGAAAAACATGAGAAAACCCTAAATAACCAAAAACCTAAGCCCAAGAGATGTAACACCAAGAGTTTGTGGGCCCCATTGGGCAGCCAACTTCCTAGGGTCATAACTTGGTCATATTATCTCTGTTTAGCGTGTATGATACCTTGTTGGAAAGGTATCTCCGAGTACTACGGGTTTTGCTACAGGCCCTTTCCTATGGCAATAGCCCTGCAACGGACCTCAAAAAAATGTCGTTTAGGGGGTCAAAACTGCTCTGGAAGTTCAGGATCCAAATAATTGCTAAACATAGTAAATGCTTAAATAAACAAGGAAACAAATGAAAATGACTAGTGGTCTAGGTGGGATAGGTGGATGGCTACCAATATCCACCTGGATCATTAATGCATGCCCAACATATGAAATTTAAATATATTATATCTTCAATTAGATATATACCACTATGCCAAAAAACATTCACATAATAGATAATATAGAAGCAAAAATGAGCCTATCTATCAACAACTAATATAGTATTCCTAGTATCACAACAGAATGTCCCACAAAATAGTAGTCATCAAGTAGTAAATCCGCCACAGGAGAGAAAACTTATGAGAAGTAGATTTTCCCCATCCAATAATTTATCTCCTTGGAATGATATTTGTGGCCCAGTTTTGAAAGAGCATATGCAACTCCATTATGTTGCCTATAAATATGAGAAAAAGTCACCCCCTAGAAGAGTCCCACCAACATCATAATTCTTTGCATCCAATTAGTACACCTGGGTAGCTTGAAAGTTGACCGTTCCATATCCCAATCTATGACAACCTTCAAATCATCAAAGACATCCAAAGTCTCGATAGGTAACTAGCATGCACAGTATAAATCCCCCAAAGAGCAACGATCTCTGCTCGAGTATTATACCTCTCCCACTATTCCAAAAAAATTGATAATAATGACCAAGATTTATAACAATGTAAGCCCCACAATGACACATATACTTACTTGACGGCCCATAGAAAAAACCAATAGCAAATTTGCACCAAATATTAGAGAGATGGATATTTCTCAAAGTTCCCTCATAGACTACAGGCCATGTTTCATTAAAATATGTGCATATCTTCAAGCAAATACATTTGATGCTCAGAGTACAATTTTTAAATATATTTGCATTCCTAGTTCTCCAAAAAAACCTAGAAAATGTAAAGTGGAAGAGCATTAAATTCTTTATTCTGACATCCAATCCAGCAAACAAGCCTCAATAAATGATGAATTCCAGTCAACAAAAATGTTTAAGATATTCATGATACCATACGAAATGGAGATCACGGAAGGAATTTTAAGGAAAAGGTGGACCACATCCGCAACCTCCTCCTTATAGAATACACATATGCTAGGACCACTAAAGCCACAATGACCTAAAGCATTTTAACTTATGTGGAAATTTCCACTTGCATATTTTGTTGTACCACCCTTTACTCTCAAAAGGCGGGTTTATGTGAGAGATATACTTGTAAGCCTCTGCCACCGAGATCTGTCCTGAAAAAGGTTACCGTCCCATGCAAATATATCATCCTTTTGAATCAAAGTGATACTTGTCATATGCAAATCACTCACATACTTATTCCAAGACTCAACCAATTCCCTAAATAGATCTAATTTCCATGAGAAAATCCAACAAGAATATAGGTGTTATGAAACCAACTCACAAAAAGATAGAAAAGATAGATCAACAACTTACAAATCAGCCTCTTCGAGGAGGCAACCTCCTTTACATAACACAAATGAACAATTCTTGGATGATACAAATGACAAGACCTCCTTTCAATATATAAGAGTCTAAGGGGTCATAATATAATCAGAGTCGACGTAACAATAATAATGTAAGGGCACAACAATATATTAAGGGGGTTGCACTAATAACAATAAGGGGTTACACTAGTAGTATAGGGACCTAACACGCCCCTCTCCTTCAAAAATTGTTGTCCTCAATGCTTGAGTAGTTATGGATGCTTCTATATAAAATTATCATCCTTCCATGTGGAATCTTCAGCAGGTAAGTTCTTCCACTTGATGAGATACTTTGAAATTAATCGATTTCATAGCTGTCGATTTCTCTATTCTATGACTGCTTCAGGTTCCAATATGATTTTTCCTTCCTTAACAAGTTCTTACAATATTGTGTGAACTTGGATCTTTTGGAACTTTTGAATGGGTTCCCACCCTGCTTCATCATTCTTCCATTCATCACTTGCTTCGTTTATCGAATTTGGTTGGATAATTATACCAACCTCTAGCATTTATGCAACCATACGTTCAGTTTCACTCCTTTGGGCATATGGATATCTTTAAGGCTTGATGTCTGGAGGAACACTTCCTGGAATCAAATGAATAGCATGATCATGATCACAAATAGGTGGAAGGCCTTTGGGAGTCTCAAATACGTTGGAATGATTGTCCAAGGCTTTTTGGAGATTTGGAGAAATATATGATTTCGATGTGGGAACCTCTAGCGAACATAATTGTGCAATTGCACCTCTTTGTTCTTTATTTAGAAGCTTTGTCATTTTGTTAGAGCTTATTATCTTTCTCGGTTTCCCTATGATACCCCTTAATTCAACTTCCTTTCCTTCTAAATAAAATTTCATGAAAAGTTCTTGAAAATTAAAAGCTATTATACCCAAGGATTGTAACCATTGGACTCCTAGTACAAGACCAACAACACCCATTGGAATGGAAAGCATTGGGCTATTCAATACATATTCTCCCATGGATAGCTTGATATTATGGCACTTTCTAGAGCAATTTATGGTTCCTCCACTTGCAACCATCACTTGACACTCTGGTGTTGGATATAGGAAGCAATTCAATTCCTTGGCTATCTTACAATGAATAAAATTATGGGTACTGCCCGAATCAATCAACATTATTACCTTTTTCTTCTTGATATGTCCTTCTATCTTGATAGTTTGAGGAGTGGTAATTCCGGCCAATGCATTACAAGATATGGTCAGATTCATTTCTTCTTTCTCTAGGGTTTGTTCATGGTGTATATCCTCTTCTTTTGATGTTTCTTGTTCCTTTTCTTCCTCCTCTTTACAATCTCTGTAAATTAATTTCTTCTCAACACACTTATGACCTTTAATGTATTTTCTATCACAAATATAACAAAGCCATTTTTCTCTTTTTTCTTCCAATTGTTGTGGTGTCAACCTTGTAGGTTGTGGAAGGCTAGGGGCAACAACACTTCCCTCTTTATAGTTGTGAGTGGTAGGCTTCCTTGTTGCAATAATTTTGCTTTCCATTTTTATTGCCAACCTGAATGCCTTCTCCAATGAATCAGGTTCCCAAAGGCAAACCTCATGTTGGATGTTATCCTTTAAAGTCCCTATGAACACATCAATCTTATGTTCCTCTGGAATATCTTTTACCCTTATATTCAGTTTGTGGAAGTCTTCAATGTGCTCCATCATTGAACCCTTTTGTTTGAGATTTATCAATTGGCTAAAAAAAATGTTGCTTTTTTTATCCTCATAATGTGCTATCATTTCTTCCGTAAAAATTGCCCAAGTTACAATTTTTTTACGAGAGCAAAGCCATCAATACCATACAAACTGATTTGGTTCCAAATATAAAGTTGCAATGCCTACCTTTTGTGTGTTTTGCACATTATGGAGATCGAAATATTGCTCCATCTGTAGTATCCATGTTACAAGATCATTTCCATCAAACTTCTTCATATGGATCTTTGGAACGTGGTGGGTCTTCAATCGACCGTTAGAGTCTATGAAATCATGATTAACATTTATTTTGTTCTCATCATGAGTTTTCTCTACTACCTTTTTGCCATTAGGAAGCCTTTCTTGTAGCAACTTTATCAAACCTTCCTTCAAACCTTCCACGTCTTTCTTCAAATCTTCAATGTTGTCATTCTTCGAATTATGATTAACATTTATTTTTTTCTCATTTTGAGTTTTCTCTACTACCATTTTGCCATTAGGAATTCTTTCTTGTAGCAACTTTGTCAAACCTTCCTTCCAACCTTCCATGTCCTTCTTCCAATCTTCAATGTTGTCTTTCATACCATCCATCTTAGCTTCCAAACCATCCATATTATCTTCCACCTCTTTCTTTAAACCATCCATCTTAGCTTATGTTACTTTTTGTGAGAGTGAAATTTTTTGCACTTGGTCTCATAATTTTGATATATCATGTTGTGTTTCTTCCTCTTCTTCATGAGTCATGCTAGAGCTTTCAAGTTGCTTACTAGGTGTTACCATTTTCTTTCTTCGAGGCATCAATTAATGATAATTATTCTTCACTATGCCCTTTGAATCCCTTCAAACTAATTTTTCAAACCAAACTTATGCAAAACTATACACCTTTTTTCACTTTATAGGAGCTTGATATTAAATCTGAGGTATCTCTGAAATTTCGGATCTCCAAGGTCTGAAATTACGAAATGTGATATCCCTTTGAGTCATCTTTCCAACGCCACTAGTCTGATTGAAATTGGATTCTCCAAGAAAGCGTTATGCCCAATCTCCCAAGATGACATGATTATACACTTTTTTAGTAGAGTGAACTTGTACGAAGTGCCACGTGTCATTGTTTCAACCTTCAGACCTGAAAACGCTACACAGAAAATACAGTCTGTCCTCTTTCTATAACTTCTTACTAAATTTCAATATGATACTCAGAGATAAAGTTATGACGATTTTCCCAAGGTCACCTGTTTGGGATGTAATTTGGGAGCCTGCAAAAACCCTAACTTCCTTGGGTCATATCTCTGAAAATATAGTGAGACAAGATCTGAAATTCAGACCCAAGCTTCAGTAAGATTTTGGCTCAAATGGGTTTTAATTTCAGAGTCTGAATCTGCGTAGAAATATTTTTATAGAGAAAATTCCACGCTGACCTATTTGAGATGGAATTCTGGAGCTTGAAAAAACCCTAACTTCCTCATATCATGTCTCCTAACATATAGTGATACAAGATCTGAAATTCGGACCCAAGGTTCAAAACAATTTTGTCTCAAATTTCTTTTTTGTTTAGCTTCTGAAACATCTCAGAACAAAAGTTATAGCGAAAATTCCACGATTACGTATTTTGGAGCAGCAAAATCCTAGAATCCAAAGCTCTAATACCAAATGTTATGAAACCAACTCACAAAAAGATAGAAAGATAGATCAAAAACTTAAAAATCAGCCTCTTCAAGGGGGAAACCTTCTTTACATTACAAAAATGAACAATTCTTGGATGATAGAAATTACAAGACCTCCTTTCTATGTATAAGAGTCTAAGGGGTCATAATATAATCAGAGCCGACATAACAATAATAATGTAAGGGCACAACATTAACAATAGTGGGCTTCTATGGGGCACAATAATAACAATATGGGTACTACATGGGCACAACAATATAATAAGGGGCTTGCACTAATAACAATAAGGGGTTACACTAGTAGTATAGGGACCTAACAATAGGTTGTTGTGATCATGTGAAAACTAAATCTAATTTAAGTAATATATACCCAAATTATGGATGTGTCTGATAAGAGTGACAGGTAATGTATCGTTTCCATGAAAACCTTAGATAGGTCAAGACCTACCTCCACCAATATACCAGATCCTAACTCTCATCTCAAATGCCAAATCATCCATTGTTTCACTTTTATCATATTGCTTTGTATGTAAGAGGCAATGCTAGGAACCCAGGCCCCGTCCTTTATCCACACATAAATGATAAGTTTCTCAGGTACTTCTCCTTAATAATCCTCTGCTAGATTTCATTACCCTATATTGCATGCCACATGCTCTTAACTAGTAGTTCTTGTTTTCAATTTCCTTTAAACCCCATCCTCCCTCCTCATACCTAATAGAAATTGCCTCCATTCAAACAAGATGGATCTTGTGGACATCCTTGGATTTGACCCATAAAAACTTGGAAATAAATGAATTAATCCTTGTGATGATATTCTTGGGCATAAAATATAGATGCATTTATTAAATAATTATACTTTGTAAGATAGATTGAACAAGGACTAGTATACCCCCTAGAGTCAACTTTCTATGTGCCCATGATGATAGTTTGCATTCGAATTTGTCAGTCAACCTACACCAGTCTTTAACACCATAATTATTTGGTTTCAGAAAACCAAGATATTTGAAGCCCACATCCAAGTGGATTAATGCCACATCAAAAACATTAACAATCCCTGATAGATAGTTCACCCCCCGTGCTACTGCAATCAACAAAGATTTTGATTTACTCATGTATAAACCCAATGCATACCCAAAATAATATATGATTTGGTGTAAGTACCTCCATTCCACAATGTAGGCCTTCCTCAGAATGAGAACATCGTCCACAAAAATAAGGTGGGTAATGGAAATATTTTTTTTTATTTGAAGATCTAAGAAAGTCCCACAAGTATGTGCCTCATAAATCAACCTGCTCATCCCATCAATCATCAATAGAAATAACAGAGGTGATAGTGAACATCCCTGTCTTAATCCCCACGGAGGCTTAAAAAAACAAGTAGGCACCCCATTAATTAAAACATTGAAATTAACTGATGTGACACAAGCCATAATCTAATCTATGACCATCAAAGAAAGACCAATCTTATGTAATACCATCCTCAAATATCTCCAGTCTACACAATCATATGCTTTTATCAAATCAATTTTCATAATATAACATCCCTCTTTTTAGTCTTAATAGAATGTATGCCTTTTTGTGCTATAACCACAATGTCTTGAATCTATCGATGCTTTAAGAACCCAAATTGTTATGGAGTAATGTGTTTTGACTGAGTATATTTTATACGAGTAGCAATAGTCTTTGATATTAGTTTATAAATGATATTGTAGATTGATATAGTCTATAATTGATAAAAGATGATGGCCTGGAGACTTTTGGAATCAATGTGTTGAAAGTGGAATTTATAACACCCGAAACCTTACATGCAGTTTGTGATTCCTTTACCAACTAAAGCAGGTTTGGTCCCATGATGTCCAAGAAATGTAGAAATAATTTCACTGTAACAGCTCTAGTGAAAATTCCATGTAATAAAAGTTAACAAAAGCAAAATAAGAGCACGGGTAAGCGACATGTATTCCAAGCTGAATGTTGGGCAGGACATACTAGTGTGGGTGCTCATTTGGTTTATTATCGCAAAGGAAATTGGCAAAGGCATTAAAAGGAAAAAAGGCATTTTTGGCACATTTATTTATGAAAATAAAGGAAATTAGGAGAAAAGTAAGGTGAAAGGTCACAATCTGCATGTGAGGAGGAAATTAAAGGAAATTAATGGAAAATGAAGAAAATAGAGATCTCATTAGTAAAAGGCTTTTAAGGATTAGTTGGCAATCTCTTGGCTCGAGCTTTTGCTCAGGTTTTGGATAAAGGGAAAAGAAATCAAGGGAAGGATAAGGAAAAGGACAAGGAAGGAAAGCAAAGATTAGGAAAGGAAGAGCAGGATCAAGTAGCTTCAGCAGGAATACTTGCAAGTAACATATTGCATGTGTGTTTTTCTAGCTGGTTTTGACATGCATGGCTTTGCATGTTGGTTTATGGTTCTCTTGTTATCTGTGGCATGGTTTTTTGGGTTATGACAGTGGTTTTCAACCTAGCCTTGACTTTTCCATATGCCATGGTGTGTTGGTATGTTTATATTGGTTTTGAGATTTGGATTTACTGGATGGGTTTCAGAATCCGGGGCGAAGGTGGTCTCAAGGTTTATTCCTAAAGGCTTAGGAATCCCTTGATCGGTTTTGGCGGGATACACGGTAAATCCTGAGGGAGGAATCTTGGTTTAGGGCCTAGTGATCCGGTGTGGATTGCAGTAAAGCTTGAGAGACTAGTCTCGGTTTAGAGCCTAATGATCTGGGATTGGATTGCGGTAAAGCCTGAGAGACAAGGAGACAAAAAATTCCTTAAAAATAGTGATGGATTCAAGATGGCATTCCAAGTTCGGTTTGGTTTTGTGATCGAAGAACCGATTTTGGTGTGATCACGGTTTGTTGAGAGTGGAGGTGGTTTAACCTCTGGATTCCCTTGGTTGTTTTTTGATTGCTTTATCCATGAGATCCCACATTCATTCTTGGAATATGGCACGGGGGTGACTGGATGAAAGAAAAAATTGGTTCGGCCATGTCTACGGTCGGGTGGTACGTGGAAGTCTCGAACCTAGTCAGATTTTCCTATGGTTAATAAAAGCTAAGTTCTCTTGCTTTTGTACTTGTTTATATGTGGATTTAATGGTTATTATATCAATGTTATTCCCATGGTTTTATGTTGGTTGTAAGCATGGTTAATTGACTATTTCATATCATGGTTGTTTCATGTATTTACATGTATTGGTTAAGATGGTGGATATAAGACCTAATTAATGTTATAACAGTTAAAGGGAGAAGTTAGTGATCCTTCTTGTCATGTTTCATAAGAGTTTTCAGTCATTCATGCTCAATCTTGTATCCTAGACCTGTAGATTTCATTTGTGCTAAGTGTTTAACAGAATGTCTGTCCCAGTTGGGGATGGTCAGGCCTAGTCGTGGAGTTGATTTTTGGTTTATTAGTATTATCATCATGTGTTTGATGGATTCTAGAAGTTACAACAAGTTCTAGGTAGCGGCCGGAATTATGGGCTAGAAAAGTGCCATAAATCCCACGTATGTTGGCACATGTCTGTTGGGAAAAGTCCTTGGACATAGGCATGCAGGCTTGTGAGAGTGTCTAGAGATCCCTGGATCCTGGCATGCCCATAGCATGAAAGCGTGAAGAGGTCAAGAGGTCAAAAAAGTCAGTGGGACCCAGGGGCAGGATGCCTCCTTGGGGTGTGGTTGCTGATGTGGAAGGTATGGTTGGTGTGTTTCTGTTGATTCCATTTACTTAAGGTCACCAAGGAGGTTGAATCATATCATAGTAGCCTCTCATCGTATGCTTACCCCAATTAGCCAGTTACTTGGGTAGATGTGGGAGGAGGGTGATTATAGAGTGGTATCAGAGCATGGTTCACCCCTCAGACGGGATGGGTTGTATGTTGGTCATGCATTCATGTTGGTTGCTTATGTGTTCCTTATGCTTGTAGTCCATGTTCTTGTTGCATTTGCATGGTGTTGATCATGGTTGTAGTGTCGCCATGTGAAGGTTGATGATGTTGTTGTTGGGATGCTTTAGTCATGAATGCATGTCAGTTGTATATGAATTTGTTATGCATGTCGGTGTCTATATGTTATTATGCATGCATTTTTATGGTTATAGTTATGCATGTATAGTAGTTCCAGCATGCATTGTGAGGTCCTTGCATGCAATTAAGTCATCATGATGTTATTAGTATGTTATGATGCTAATGTGTTGGCTGAGATAGAGTAGAAGATGCAGATCATTAAAGTGAAGTTGTAGCATTTGACCTCGAGGCAAGAGCACGTTGTCATACAGGTTTGTATGTTAGGGCATGCAGGTATGTAGGTTAAGGATTGTTATATGCATTATGGTATGTGTATGTTTTTCATTCTATTGATGTTATGGCTACATACATGATAGATGTTAGTTGATTAGTGTAGTTATATGTACATGTGTCGAATAGTCATGAATGATAGTAACCTGTGGTTGTATGCATTATTATTGTTGTTTTATGTTAGATATCTTGATGATTATGTTATATGTTATTGATGAGTATGTTATAGGTTAAATTTTTGTTGTTATATGACAGTTAGTTTGATGATTATGTTAGATGTTATTGATAAGTATGTTATAGGTTAACTTCTTGTTGTTATATGCTAGTAACTTGATGATTATGGTTATTACATTAATATCTTGATGCTATATGTATAATACTAAATTGGGTTGGCCTATGCAGATGGTTAGGGTTATGACATTCAAGTATGAGTTGATATGTTGTGATATTATGTCATACTAATCTAGACTGAATATGAAGATGTGATTATTATGTATGAATGATAAATGCTTATGAGCTTATGATGTGGACATGCCAGCGAGTGACTATTATGTATATCATG
Organism: Pinus tabuliformis; assembly: GCA_031772625.1. Taxonomy (NCBI): domain Eukaryota; kingdom Viridiplantae; phylum Streptophyta; class Pinopsida; order Pinales; family Pinaceae; genus Pinus; species Pinus tabuliformis. The sequence goes on along the minus strand of CM062815.1, from coordinate 856,574,285 downwards.
ACCTTATTTATGTTTTATTTGATATGTCATAAAACTATATCATACTAGTATGGATTGATTGTGTAGACAAGATAGCCTCCCCTGAGATACATTAAGGTATGAGGTTTCTTATGTCATATATTTGGTGTTTGAATGTTTGGTGCCTATTATGTTGTCTAGTTGATTTATTTAACATGGTATGTTTGTAATTTGGTTGAAAATTTGTTGAATTGCATAATATGAGTATGTGTTCAAATGATATTGTTTTAAGATGATTGTACTAACACATATGTGTTGAGATAGTTGACATGTACTTGAGTGTAATAGGTGACAATTGTAGCATTATGTCTAATGACTATGAGTTGACTATGGATTATGACATGATTGTTAGCCTTGGTAAAGGTTGATTTCAAATTGATAGAAAGGATTGTCCTGATATTTGGAACATGTGGTTGACATGTGTGAGCAGTTGCAGGGAAACATGCTTGATATTAGCATGCCAATGTAATAGTTGATGTGTTTATATAAATAACAGTTGGGTGATGTGGCAGTACATAGTAAGCCTCGATTGCAACAAGGTAAAAAGGGTAAAGAAAGGAATTGGAAAAGAATTCCTTTGGCTATGTTTGGAAACCCTAATTCCAAATGAATGAGTGCCTTGCATACATGAAATATTCTTAACCTTGACTTTGTTTGACATTATGTGGATATGTGCTAGATTCACTAACTTGTATTTGACAGGTATATTAGCTAATCTATAGTTACAGGTGAATCTGTCAAGGGAATTGGAATCCCTTGAGAGATGGCATGGACGTGTTCAGCCACAAGGCAATGTGCTTGGCGCAACAAGACAAGGTAACTGGTGTATTCTTATGTTTACCTAAGCACTAATAGTTATGTGTTTATGGAAGTATGATGCAGGGGATTGCATGGAAAAGGAGATTGCCAAAAATCTCGCAGAAGGCTCAGGTTGAGCTTTCCCGTGGAAGCACGGGAACCATGGGGATTGAGTCATGGTGTCTGTGGTTAGTCTTGTTCTTTTGGTCTTTTGTGATTTGCTTGTGCTTGATTTGCAATTTTGCTATGTCTAGAGCATGATCATGCCACTTTGTTTGTGGTGTCATGTTGTTATTGGTTTTCATGGTTTTCTTCTTGTTTGTTTCTTGTGCTTGCCTTTTTAGTTTTGAGTCTTTGGAATTAGTTAGGAAAGAGTAAAATTAGTGGAGTTTGGGGACAACTGAATGAAGTCCAACAAATGATGTAAGACTCATATGAAGTCGACGCATGCATAAAGGCAGTTGAAGGCAAGAGTATGACATTCGGCTAAGTTGGTTGGGTCCGTTAGTGTAAATGGATGGTGGTAGGACAAACATGAGAAAGTTAACAGGAAAGGTGAAGTAAATGGATCTGAGGTGTCAGATGCCTTGCCTATGTTGGGAATGATTGTTCTCAATGTTGTGCATGGTGTGAACAAATAAAGGGAGTTCGCTTAACCTTGACCTTATGCTATCTAGTAGTTATGTTATGATCATGATTATGCTTTGTTTATATATGTATGTATGTATGTAGGTAGGTATGTCATTTTTTGACGAGATCATGACCATTTTGTTCTAATGTTATATATATGTATGTATCTATATATCTATGTCACTCTCTCACAAGGTCATCAAGGATCGTTCTTGTGCAAGAATGATTGCTTATGCAGGTGAATGACATGAAGAGGTTTCTGGTTCATGAGGAATGAAGTGGGAAGACTAGCCTGACAAATCTCTGAGGTCAATATCATGTGGATATGAATTGATATTATGCAACTATACTATGTCTATGTTTATATTATGGACATGCTAATGCTGAGAGATACATTAGCGAAATGAAAACAGTGTGATGTGCGACATGCTAGGATAAGCATGGATGGCAGAGAGACGCTGGAAGCAAGATTGCTTGGTAGAGACAGTATGTTTTTGGATGTGTGGTACTATTGTTGTGCATATATTGTATATGTTGTACATGTTGCATCGGTGATGTTGTGTGCATATGGTGTTGTGTATATATAGTGTGTGTACATGTTGTTATGCAATCTTATGTACAGGGTAGTACAAATAGTGTTGTGTGAATATTGCATATGCAATGTTGGGCATAGATGGTGCTATGTACATGTCGGATATGCACGTTGTGTGCATATGGTGTTGTGTGCATGTTGGATATGCAGTGTTGTGTATAGATGATGCTATGTACATGTTGGATATGCAGTGTTATGTACATGTGGTGTTGTGTGCATGTTGTACATGTAGTGCTATGCACATATGGTGTTGTGTGAATGATTGTACAAGTGGTGCTATGAGCATGTGGTGTTGTGCACATGTTGTACATATGGTGTTGTGTGTAGGTGGTGTTGTGTACATGTTGTGCATATGGTACTATGTACATGTAGTGTCGTGTACATGTCATGCATGTGATGTTGTGTACATGTTGTGCATATGGTATTATGTACATGTGGTGTTGTGTACATGTCGTGCATGTGTTGTTGTGTGCGTCTAGCATTGTGTACACATTGTATAGGTGGTACAATGTACATGTGGCGTTGTGTACACATTTTAGATGTGGTTCCGTGTACATGCGATGATGTGTACACGTTATGCATATGGTGTTGTGTATAGGTGGTATTGTGTACGTGTTGTACATGTGGTACTGATGTACATGTGGTATTATGTGCATGTCATACATGTTGTGTTGAGGGCATGCGGTAATATGTATGTGCACTGTGTAGTTGGGTATAGTGACATGTGTATTCGTTGTGTTGTACTCTATGTACGTATATGTATTGTGTTGTACATCGGGTGCAGGTGTATGTATTGTGTTGTGTTGTACACTGGGTGTAGGCGTATGTGTTGTATGTCAGGTGTAGATGCATGTATTGCATGGTGTTGTATGCCATATTTGGTTGTATGTGTGTGATGCACACTATGTGTATGTGTACATGGTTGAGGAGAAGGCACTAGGTGTTTGTTAGGTGTGGAAACCAATATGGAGTGCGTACATAGTAAGGACAAAGGTAGAAACTAAGATTTGATTAAAGGATAAGTATCAATATTTTATTTCAGTTTTATTATGCATGTGATTTATGATTCTGGCTTGTGATGGTTACATGTGATTTACGATTTCGGTCTATGTTGATTACATGTGATTTATGATTTTGATCTATGATGGGTTTGTTTTGAGCTAACCTGATGTGATATGTTTATACATGATGATTTGGTCAAAGATGTTAGTTTGACTTGTTGTGACATGAAGTAAACATGATTGTAAGTGTACCTTATTGATGAGCTACCAATGAGGTATGATGTGAAGTTATTTCAATTTATTTTGAATATAATGGAAATTATGTGCTTAGAACAAGAATGCATGAACATGCCCAGTTGGGTGGTTGAAATTGACTATAAGAATTTGCAACAACAAAACAAATTGGAACATGCAACAGTACGTTGTTTAAGAACTTCAGGAGCAGGGCCATTGTGGGACATTGGTACCTAATAGTGTCCACTGATTTCCATGAGCATGCTATGACCGATATGATGGTTTTGATTCAAGTATATGCCTTGGTTTTTATATCTTTCGACGCGAGGAAGGCTTGCCAAGGGATGGATTGCCCAAGATAGGGGATGCCAGGGAACTTGGAAGGTGAGTGATTGCACGGAAGGGGGTGACCGGATTACCCGAGGGACTCTGTAGCAGAGAAGGGAAGGTCGGGGATATGTTTGTTTTGGTCATTAGCATTGCTATATGGAATTAGATGCACATTGGGAGTGCACCTTGGAACAATGAGCCGGAAACTGTTCAATGAGAGAACAAGTGACACAGGATTATAACGCTAGACATTAGATGCAACTTTGACTGTGACAATGGATTCTAGACTTCCTGGGAAGGAGGTGAATCTTGGTACTACTTTTGAGGGTGGAGGTGTGATCCTCTAGATTTCCTTATTGATTGATACAAGCATTGTATCATTTTATTTAATGGTCTAGAAAATGCGCATGTGTGTATATGTGGTTATTGTAAATACTGCAATGAGTTGTGTTATAAAGCTCCAGTATGCAGTATGATGTCATGATGTTTTGCTTTTGAGCAGGTCACTCATTGTAAAATACTGCAACGAGATAAGTTATAAAGCTCAATGGGCAGTATGTTTTCTTTTCAGTGGTTTTGTTGAGGTCTTGGTGTGGTTTAACACCGAGGACAGTGGTCCCTAAGGGGGAGGGTTCTGTAACAACCCTAGTGAAAATTTCAAGTAATAAAAGTTAACAAAGGCAAAAGAAGACCACGAGTAAGGGACATATATTCCAAGCTTAATGTTGGGCAAGACATCTTTGTGTGGGTGTTCATTCGGTTTATTATGGCAAAAGAAATTAGCAAAGGCAATGGCAAAAACATTAAAAGGAAAAAAGGCATTTTTGGCACATTTATTTATGAAAATAAAGGAAATTAGGAGAAAAGTAAGGTGAAAGGTCACATGTTGCAGGTGAGGAGGAAATTAAAGGAAAATAATGGAAAATGAAGAAAATAGAGGCCTCATTGATAAAAGGCTTATGAGGATGTTGGCAAGTTCTTGGCTCAAGCTTTTGCTCAGGTTTTGGAGCAAGGAAGCGAAAAGCAAGGGAAGGACAATGAAAGGAAAGGAAGGAAAGAAAATATCAAGAAAGGAAGAGCGGGATCAAGCAGCTTCAATAGGAATACTTGAAGGTAGCATACTACATGTGTGATTTCCTAACTGGTTTTGACATGCATGGCTTTGCATGTTGGTGTATGGTTCTCTTGTTGTTGGTGGCATGGTTTTGTCAGGTTATGACAGTGGTTTTCAGCCTAACCTTGCCTTTTACGGATGCCATGGTGTGTTGGGATGTTTATCTCAGATTTGAGCTTTGGATTTGTCAGATGAATTTCAGAATCCGTGGTGGAGGTGGTCTCAAGGTTCATTCCCAAAGGCCTAAGAATCCTTTGACCGGTTTTGGCAAGCTACATGGTAAAGCCTGAGGGAGGAGTCTTGTTTTAGGGCCTAGTGATCCAATGTGGATTATGGTAAAGCTCGAGATAATAGACTCCTTTTAGGGCCTAGGGATCCATGATTAGATTGCGATAAAGCCTGAGAGACAAGGAGACAAAAAATTCCTCAAGGATAGTGATGGATTCCGGATGGCATTCCAAGTTCGGTTCGGTTTTGTGATCAAAGCACCAGTTTGGTATGATCATAGTTTGGTGAGGGTGGAGGTGGTTTAACCTCTGGATTCCCTTGGTTGATTTTGGATTGGTTTATCCATGAAATCATACATTCATGCTTGGAATATGACACGAGGATGATTGGCTGAAAGAAAGATTTGGTTAAGCCATGTCTACGGTCGGATGGTACGTGGAAGTCTCCAAACTGGTCGGATTTGCCTATGGTTAATAAAAGATAAGTTCTCTTGCTTTTGTATTTGTTTATATGTGGATTTAATGGTTGTTATCTCACTGTTATTTCCATGGTTTTATGCTGGCTATAAGAAATGGTTAATTGACTAGTTCATGTCATGGTTGTTTCATCTATTTACTTGTAATGGTTAAGATGATGGATGCAAGAGCTAGTTGATGTTATAAAAGTTCAAGGGAGAAGATAGTGATCCTTCTTGTCATGTTCCATAAGAGTGTTCAATCATTCATGCTCTGTCTTGTATCCTAGACCTATAGATTGTGTGGAGCAGTATAAATGCAAGATTTACACCAAATTTAAATTGTTAATCCGGTTGGGTAAACTTAGAGGCATAGCACAGTAAATGCCATAATATGATCTCAAGGATCTGTGGAATAAAAATCAAGCTCTTGAAAACAATTCAAAGGCATCATTCAAAAAAAGGAACAAGATTCTTCAAAGAAAAGTAAACACACTGTGAATCTACTTCTGGCTCCTCTTCTGGGTTGAGTGACTCCTATAGAAAGTATACCTCAGTTGTCCAGGGGACAAGGGAATGTAGATTCCACTCAAATTGACAAACCATTCAAGAAATAAAGAATGTGATTCAGTTTTCAAAACATCTCAAATAAGTTGCAAAAATGGAAAGCATGAAATAAAACTAGGAAGCATAAAGCAACTTCATTCCAACTAATCTGAGAAAACCATTGAATGCTTTAAAAGGAATCTAGACTATATATACATTGCTTCTCTGGAGACAATTCAATACTCAACTGTAAGGAAAGTGTGCAATAGGAACAAATAAGATAAATACATTTCCTGCTGCTTTCAAGCTCACCCTGATCTTATAAAATCATTAAGTACTTTCTCTTCAACACAGAAATATTCTACAAGATATGTGTATTGCTTAAAGTAGCATGAAGGAATATCAATCACAACTTTTAACCTTAAGACATTCTAAGAATTCTGTGAGCACTTCACTTTGCCAATAAAACAAGATTACAATCTCTCCTCATGCTAATCTTAGCATTTGATTATTAAGATTTTAGGAGTGAGTGCGAGGATCAATTTCATATCTAAAATAATGGTTTTAAGGCAGTCATGAATGATACACGATGAGTTAAATCAACCAGAACTCTTAATAAGCCATTGTATCCTTGTTATGCAACAAATGAGATCAGGGCAAGTATTGCACTTAACTTGTAATAAAAATGAGAGATGTAGTAAGGAAACATTCATTACCTATACTTTGTCTTAGTCTTCATAGAAATGCATTCCAAGAAAACAATGAAATCATTAATCAAACTCAAATTATCAGAGCAATGAAAAAGAACTATGGAATGAAATTACAAATATCAAATGATCAAAGCATAAGGAAGAGTTGTGGAATGAAATTATAGAGCTATATCAAATCACACTTACATTATGCATTTATCAAAATATAATGCAGAAAAAATCCTAAGAGGTATGGGGCAACGAACTGGCTGGTGGGCCCAAACCACCCAGCTCATTGCCCAGTTTGTATTGATTTTGAAGTCCTGTTACATCAGTGTAGTATCATGCAGAGCTTCGCTCAAGTGGTTGCCTCTAGGGATCATCCCAATGGGCAAGCAGGCTCCTCCCTTCCTTGCCTAACAAAAATGATTTTTGCCTCTCAAAATAAAATTTACATAATACAACTATATCCCTACAGTACACAGCCTTAATATCTATAACAACGTTTCCTCCCAGATATTTGGATCCAAGGTCATCAACGCATACAAGTTTGGAGTTATACAATGATTCTAAACCAAAATAAGGAGATGTGATTTGATGAGCAAATTCAAATTGATCTATAGTTTCCCATAAATACAAAAATCGACATCGAACCATTCCCATAATACTATTAACAACCTTTGGCTTAAAAGGCAGTTTGACCGAGCACTTTGACCATCGCTTTACGCACTATCTGGAAGACTTGGGTGCGATCAAGGAACACATCAGCATATCGACCCTCTTCTCTTAAATACCCATATGCTTGTTTTCCATCATGGCAGCTCGATGTATGAAAACCTTGGAGGTGAGAACAAAATTTGCACTGCTGGAATGGGAACTGTGTTGTTGGAGCAAGAACTAAACTGCTGGAACAAGAATTATGCACCTGCCACAAGGATAACTTATTATTAGTGATAATTTCACATCAAATCATATATACAAAGAGAATTCATGTAACAATAACACATTACCTCTAAATGCCTCTAGATAATAGCCAATAATGCATAAAAAGGATAATAATGACTATAAACACCCAGTGCAGGCATAGGAGTTATTCAACAAAAAGTATGAAAATCTAGGCAAAATGGAGGCTCAACACTCCCCCACATTGATCTTCTTTCACGTCCTCGTGCAAGCCAAACCATAGGATGGATTTCAAAATTTAAAAAATGCAAGGTTGTGGCCTAGAGCCCTGCTGTATTAATTGAAATGTTTAGGTTCTTTCCCCCTGTGTTCCTGGCCATGTTGATTTCTCTCTTTAAAATCCTATTATGGGCAACGTAATACTTAGCTCACTTGCTCCAATCCTCGGCCAACTTCCGCAACTTCTCATTCTTAACACTCAGCCTGTTGTTTTTATCATGCATCTTAATGCAGAGTTTCTCATTGTATGGAATGACAGTGATACGGTCCAAGAATGAGTTTCATCATAAAAGCAACTGCAGACAGCCTCCACACCATAATTACCTTAATCCCTAAGTGTTATATGTGCATGAGAATTCAACATATATTCCGATCATGGAGAAAGAGAGATCATAATTACAAAATCAGGGCATCTCTAGCACAAACACTTGTCATCAAAGTACCAGACACATCAAAAATATCTACGCATATACCATTATCTTTATTGAAAGTCTAGGGCATGGAGTACCGAATGCAAAATCATGGAAGATGGCAGGGGGGATTACTTAAATATTAATGATCAGCAAGACACTGATACATCCTTTTAAAGTTTCCATCAAGTCTGCAACATAATTATAGTGTCTACTAAACCGTGTTACAACCCTTATGTAAGCATTGAGTGCAAGAATGATAAAATTATCAAGGGGAAGAAATCTTCAATGTAACAAGATCAGGTACAGGAAAGCAGTACTTTGTACAAAACATTATGAAAAAAATATTGCACCATTATGATAGATATTACATATTTGTTGTCCTGTCTCAAATGAACTCCCTGTTTGTCATAGATTTCTTTTTAGAATTCTATTGTTTACTCAAAGTCTTATTAACATAAAAAATATCAAATCTTTGTTGAAAGGGTGCAATTTGAAGAAGACTATCACAAGATTCTTGCACCTACTGTAGCAATCTTGTACCTAGGCCATGTAATGCTTATTTAGAGGAAACCACAATCAACACACATTGTTGTCCATCAACACCTTGTGAGTAATCATCGCTGAGTAATTCATCACTCTAAATACCATGAAAGATAAAAGTGAGTTATGATACCAGAAAAGGGAAATAAAAATAGAACAAGATGACACCTTCCTGGATCAATCAACAAATTCTTCATTGGACACTCTAAATTTTGTTTTCATCCAGATGCAAAACTAAATTTCTTCTTAATCCAGTATAATGAAGTACCTTCACTAAGGGTACCACATCATTAAAGATTCTTAATTTTTTAAAACTAGAACCCAAAGCATCATGCTCAAATCATATTAAAACCATTGTCCAAGAATTAAAATGATAAGTTTTAGGGAAAGAGAAAGATAACCGAGTAAATCATAGTGTGCAATTAACATTGATACCACAGACATAGCCCTGCTTCCCGCAAGCATCTATAGCCTCGGCAGGGATGTCTTTTAACCCAACTAAATGCATGTGTCCCACTCACTAGATATGGAATCAGAATTATCTTATTTAATTTTAAAATTTAGATGAAGGTCACAATCGTGGCTTGGTAACCAGCTGATGGCATAGTTGTTGGCATTATGATGCACGTGTTGTCCTTGATGGCATAACATAACAAGTATATGGTAACTAGATGAATCTACAGGTCAGATCAGAGAAGATGATGGAACAAAGATGAATCTACAGGTCTGATCAGAAGTGACAAAATGACGGAACATAATGATGGTGAAAGGCTTATGGATCAGAATCAGAAGCTTGATAAGGGAAATTGTTGGTATTATGAATTAGGTGTTGTCCTTGATAATAACCTACATGATGAGTTATCATTTATGACAACCTATTTTGATGAATGGATTACTTGATAAAGGTATAAACAGGATGTGACAGAATGCATGGCAATTATGTTTAGAGATGTGACAAAATGCAGGGCAGTTCAGAGGAATCAATTCAAAAGTGATGTATGATGGCAACTCACATTGTAACAGGTCAATTCAAAGGTAACAGAGTAATAACATAGAAGAACGGGATGATGAGACAAAGGATTGCAGATCAAAATCAAGAAATTAAGGAAAAAGATTGCTTTAAGTTGTATATGTTGGTTAAACTAGTCCAAGTAGCGTGTACACACGGGTACACAAAATAAAAAGCATGTATACATATGCACGTAGCTTCACGGAAGGAAAAGTGCGTATGGGATGGAAAATTAAGGTTAAATAATACCAGGGGTTCATACCATGGTATTAACCCACAATATTGAGTGGAATAACCGTTACTTGATCCCGTCTAAGAATACCACAAGTTCTAAGTGTTGTTTCGGTCCGAGGTATTAACAAAAGGCTAAAACTATAAAAGGAAGTGAATATAAAAGTGTAAGGGTGTGCAAGTAATGAATATCTTATGAAGAGTTAGATCAAAAGCAAATATGCATGTTATGGGTTTTTGATGCTTTGCTTGATCTGAACTAAGTATGCACCTGAGTGTTTGATGATGGATGAGATCTAATGATGGATCAGGATCATAAGACCTAAAATGACTTATCATTATGTGATTTGATAATGGATAGGCTAGATCTGAGTGCTAACAAATGTTTTGTCCTTTAAATGTTATGATATAGGTATGTCTGAAGTCTGGAAAAGCTGCGAAGTTATAAGTTATTATTTACAAGTCTATACACTGGTTCGCCTTGGTGAAGGCACATATACACGTTGGTTCGGCACTTCCAAGTAGCGTATGAAGAAGAAAAGTTTTTTGTTCAGAGATGACTGATCTATCTTATTAGTGTTGTTGTTTTACTGTTGTTTTTCAATGATGTCTTCATTAGATTTGAAAGTAAAACTGATTGTATAAGGAGATTGAGTCTGGTTGATTGATTGATTGAGTAAGAAGGGTGATCTTTGTTGTTATATGTTTAGAACTCTGTAATATGACAGTAGATCTTCAAAATGTATTTAGTTAGTACAATTTTTGGTTCAGAAGTTTGATGATTTAGTATCTTTAGAGGTATACGCAGGTTGGGTTACAAAAAGTAGCGTATACATGCATGTTGGCTTCATTAAAGTAGCATATACATTCTGACATATGATTTTTGAGGTTGCAGTTGGTTCTGGTTGTTGATGTAGTGTTTTGGGTTCAGCTCTGTGTTCTAGTGACAATGATCTGTTTGTTCACATTAATTGATTGTGCATTGATTAAGTGTCGATTGATTGGGTTTTGAGTGAATGATTGATTCAATTGTATTAGAAATTGATGACTGGGTGATTAAGTTGTGTCAGAGGTTTTAGTGATTGTTTGATTCAGTTGCATCAAAAGTTTGAATGATTGGTTGATTCAGAAAGTGATGATTGGGTTTCAGTTATGTCAAAGATTGATGATTGGGTGATTGATTGATTCAGATGTATCAATGATGGATGAATGTGTAATAGTGATGAGTTACAGTGGTGATTGATTTTGAGCTTCAATGTTGTTGATGGGTCCAGTATGAAAATTTGATGAAACATGGCCTACTTATTGTGTTGATGTGTACCAGGAGTATCCAGTCTGAAAATTTATGAAACGTGGTCCCTGGAGGAAGAAGTGAAGGTGGTAGCCTTCTATAGGTCGGCGCCTACATATTGGTAAACATATTAGCCAGTACAAGATCTAGGAGGTTGGATCTCCCTTCCAATAGTAGTTGGAGAACGAGTGAAGGTTGTAGCATTCTGTACGTCGGCGCTTACATACTGGTAAACATATCAACCAATACAAGAGCTAGGGGGTTGTATCTCCCTTCTAGTAGAAGCTTGAGAACGAGAGAAGGTTGTAGCCTTCTACAGGTGGGTGCCTGTGTACTGGTATGAGTCTACGCCAGTGCAAGATTGTAAAAAACATTTTCTTATATTAAAAGAAGATAGAGACAACAACAGCAAGTGGTTTTCTCCCGCATTGGGTTTCCACCTTAAATCTTGGTGTTCCTGTGTGTTGCTTATGTGTGATGGTTTATTTTGTTATTACATCACATGGTTAATGTTTATCTAATGATTAATAAAGTATTGATGCATTGGTTGAAGAAAACATATGATGAATTAACTAAATCATAAGTTCACTCGATATATGCTAATTGTATTAAGAACAGTTGCGTACACACACTGGTTACTTTCAGTAAAGTCGCGTATATAAATCTGAATATGAAATGTGAAAAGTTATTAATTTGAAAATATTGATTCACCCCCTCCCCTCTCAGTATTTTTTCCAACAATTGGTATTAGAGCAGGTCCTTTGGTAGAAGCTTGATCGCTTGAAGGAGATCCGTTGTAAGAATGGGAAAGAAGAAAAAGAAGAAAGCACCTCAAAAGAAGAAGACATCTTAGGAAAAATGACAACATGAGAGACAATTATCTATTAGGTGGAACAAGTATTCAAATTCAAAATCACCTCAGATTGAAGATGAACAAGTAAAAGAAGTATCATGTACTAATTTTTGGTCTTCTAGTGATACATTTCTTTGTTCATGCAATATTGAAGATAATGAAAGTGATAGTGAAACAATTGAATTTGAGCTTATGGGTGAAAGTGAAAGAAATCTAATAGAGACAGAAGTTAAAAGGCTCACATATAAAATTAGATATCAAATAGATCTATTTGACAAAAGGGAGTGTACCTACAAAGAATAGATTACCAGGTTAAAAGCTCAATTGGAGGAAGGAAACAAAATAAGGAAGCAGTACAAGGAAAATGAAGATCAATATCAAAGGTTGTAGGATGAAGTGACATCATTGAGAAATGAAGTGAATGAAACGGATACAACAATCAAGAAATTTAAAGAAAGATCCAGTTACTATGAAAGTCTTGAAGCTTAGGTCGTCTCTCTAAAAGAAGATCTTGAAAATTCAAATAAGCAGAATGAAGATCTACCTCAAGCATTTGACAAACAAGAAAATGAGGTTCTAAAATTAAGGCAACAAGTGGAAGAAGGAAGAAAACCTGAAGAAATCATGAAGAAGCAGTATCTGGAAAAGGAAGAGCAATATCAGGTTGAGGTAAATATCCTAAAAGGTAAATTAGAAGAAAAGGATAAACTTTTACGATTTCAAGACAGTACTATGATTTTGGATAGTATTATTAGTAGTCAAAGGTCTCTTGCCATCAACTCTGTTCTTGGTTCATGAAATTGTTAAAGGTGAATCTAGCTCACAAACCGAGGCACAAAATTCTAATGCAAAATCTGAAATGCTCAACAAGGAGATAAGAGGTCAACCCCATCAACAACCAAGGAAAGAAAGTCTTCAAAGAAAATCATTTATTCCTAACTATGGAAGTGTTAATCGATTCTTTCCTCTAATGAATAATGTTGAATGTTTTAGATGTCATAATTTTGGACATGTTGCAGCCAGATGCAAAAGTAGAATGTTTCAAGCTAATAACCGTCACATAGAAAGATCATAAGCTTCCAGGTACTTTAAGGGATATTGTTTTTCTTGCAATATGTTTGGTCACAAAGCCATTGATTGCTATAGAAGGAATATGAAACATATAATATGTTATGCTTGTAACAAGTTTGGGCATATAGCAAAAGAATGCAGGGACAAATCTATGGATCATTGTAGACAATATGGTAAGCAATCAAATAAGTAGATTTATATCAAAAAATCTGAAAAAAGATGAATCCACCAAGAATCAAGAAAAGGAAGATCAGATAAGGTGTGATCTTGCTCTCTACTCATTCGAAGACAAAGATGATAGTGGATGTGCTCATCACATGACTGGAGACAAGAGAAAAATGGAGTCTCTGATAAAGAACCATCATATTCTTGGAACTGATGCTTCAGCAAAAGTTCTAGGACTAGGTACAGTCAGAACAAAATTAGGGGAAACTGAAAGTATGAAATTTCAGTGTTCCAATTTTCATACGCAGAGCTTATAAAGACAAATCACGTATATACATGAGTTATAAACTTCACAATTGCGTATATGTCGATTTGTTGAAAAAGCAGTGGGACAGACTCAGAAAAAAGGTTTGATATGGTTCAAACAATTATCAATCGTCTTTTAGGGGTCGAAGAGAAAAAATAGAGCTAGGGTTCCTTAGCACAAAGAGATTCCTGGTTTCCGCCACCCACCTCGACTCCTTGGAGGGCTCGAAGGGAAGACCTGTAGACCCCCACTCATGGCGGCAAGAACTGGGATGGGACTTTGCGGCCGACTCTCCCTCTGGCTACCTCACAGAATGCCCCTCCAGCTCCTTCTGGCACATCTGCACGTCAACCCAGCAGACCGCGGCTCCCAGGCGACAGAGGCAGCAAACCTTTATCGGTAGGTTTCGAACACAGGAAGTATACTCCGCTGGGGGTTTGCTCTGCGACTCTTCCGTCTGTCTGGCTTGGGGTTCATCTTCCCTTGATAGGCTGCAAGGTGCGTTTTGGAAAGCCTAGGGAGGGCCCCGGATGCGGAAGATGGACTCCGTTAGATCACTCCCCCTGTCCTTGTGGTCTGGAGGCTGGGATGTTGGCTCCTACACCCTCCAAGCAAACCTCACTCCTGTGAACACTGTTTCAGCAGGCGGCCACTCCACGCGCTGCCCAAGGGTCTCGGCTTACTTGCGAGCTGCTAAGGCCATCATGCTCTATCCAGACCGCGCGCTGGAGATGAACAACTCCCCCCCTGCAGCTCAGACACCCGTAGCCTCTAAAGGGGAAGCTGCCTCCTTGCTCCAGAAGACACAGACGGCTAATGGGAACTAGGTAAGCCCAAACTGCTTTCAAATTTTTTTAAAAACTCCTGCAGGGGCCTCTGGTTTGCTCTGCATCTGTAACACAAACAAAGTTCTTGATCTGAAGCAAAGCATCATGGGGAAATACAGATACCCTGGCCACTCACAGATCTTGATGTTCGAAGGCAAAATTCTACAAGATCACCATGCCCTGAAGGAGTATCAAATACGGGCCGACTCCACTGTTATTCTTAACCTGAGATTGCGCGGGGGGGTACAACCAAGGGCAGAACAGGGCTGGGAGGAGGCACACAAGCAGGCTTAGGTTCAAAACAGAAGCAAGCACATGAGACTCTATCTTTCAAGAACATCCTACAGGGGAAAAAGACAGCCCCTGAACCATCCAAACAGACAGGAAATGCTCCCAACCCCTATATAGTGGAGCAGCTGAACCACAACCCAGAATTAAACATTGATATGCCAGAATCTGATGAGCAATGTGCCTCCTTTGAATCTCTAGCTATTATTTGTCATTTTAACTGCTACTGGCCCAAACCAGTAGAGCTCTTCCACTAGATCTTAACAAACTGGTCATTAGAATGCGACATCCACCTCTGCTCCAAAGGTTTCTTTGTAGTTAAATTTCCATCCCCAGAAGCTAGAGACAAAATTCTACAGGAAGGACCATGGTTCTGGGGTTCAACCAACCTGTTCACCACTCCCTGGTTCCCAGAGTTCGACGCAAACACCATGGTCATCTCTAGGATGCCAGTTTGGGTCCAAATGCACAATCTCCCTCTTCATTTCTGGGAGGACAGAGTTCTGGCTGGTATTGGCAACAGCCTAGGACAGTTTATAAAAAAGGACTCCCAAAGAATAGAGGAAAGGATTTTCACCTATGCACGAATATGTGTCGAGGTTGACCTCAGCAAAGGCCTTCCAGACAGCATCTGTTTAATCCACAACAAGCGAATCTGGACACAGAGTTTGGACTACGAGAACACAACCTTCAGATGTAGGAATTGTAGACAAACAGGGCATTTACACAACTTGTGCCCAGATGCCAAAAAGGATACCAGAAGGAAAAAGAACCAAGGGAAAAAACCCAAAGGATGGCAATACCCCCCACCTGAACCTGAAGAGGAGAAGGATGAAGCCCTGGAGGAACCTTTCCCACAAGAGGAAAGTCAGATACCAATGGAAGCTGATTCACAAGGAGGATCTCTACAAGACCGATCAGTTGCAAAGAATCACAGGGTACAGGCCGACTTGCACCCCAACGAGGGGGACATCAGTGGGATTAAGTGCCTCCACACATCAGATACCTCAGACTCTGACAAGGACAACACCAATATGGATGCGGGTCTCCATTTAGCGCTGGTCTCTGCGTCACCATCCCAAGGGGAATGGCGCAAGGTTGAAAAAAAGAAGGGGTGGAAAGCATAGCTTCCCCCACCATGTACATTATTTTCTTCTTTTCTGCTCGTCATTGCTTAACATCTAGTCACTGACTTGATGTTGCTGCTTCTAGCCAGTACAACATGTAATTTTGTTAATTTATTAATCAAAATTACGCTTTTTCCTTGGAAAAAAATTATCAATTGTCTTTTATGTTTTGATGGTTAATGACTATAGTCCATGGATGTTATTTAGAAGTGATTTTGACCCTCGTAAGTTGTTGATGACTTGATGTATAACTAGTTGATGATGATGACTTGATGATTGTCATTGATATATGCAATGATCAGATCTGACTGTGAACAATTGGCACATGTTCAGGGGGATAATATGTTATGCCTCTAATAATGCATTCTTGGCATTATGTTTAGAAGTTTTTGGTACACTCAATGGTGAGGATGCTTATGTTGTTGAAGTGTTTAAATGATACATCATGCTATGTTGCGGCCATGGGTTGCCTATGATGAAATCTCAGATGATACTTATATTTCTTGAGCCACATAGTTGTTATTCATATCAGATTTATGGATGATTCAGATGATTCTTTTGATGATGCATATAGTACATATGTTATGTTGCTTACATGGTGATATTCATAAGTTCAAGGAGAAGAACAAAGCTTGAGTACACAACTTCATTATTTGATGATGATAAGTGTCACTCATTTCTTTTATGTTGTTGTCATCATGCCTTCAAAGATGCATAAATTTCATATGGTATATGATTCCTATAGTTCTTGGCTCTCACATGGTTGAGGATTGTTTCTTTTGATGGTATTAAGAAAGTTTGACAAATGACTATTTCATGAAGACATGGCTATTTGGAGACTTGGCTTGCTTAGTCACATAATGATGATGACTTCTTACTTTATGATGATAGGTTTGGTTCTCACATATGTTTATCATGGTTGATGCTTATCAAATGTGGGATGTTGGAAAACTCCCTTGTAATGATACATGGTTGATATATTGAGGATTGTTGTGAAAAGAACATGCAATTCCTGCTACGATGATTTGATGATGATGTTGTGGTCATGGATGATGACTATGGTGCTTTCACATACATATGATATGATGTGAATGGGTTTTGTATTACTACTTGGAGATATGACATATGCTTAGTTGATTCATGGAAGGCTATGTTAAGGATTTTTCTACTAAGGAAATGGAGCAAGTTGATCTTGATAAGATCAAGAGGATGAGTTGATATCTATATATGACATACTTTGTCACAGGTTGATGATATTAAAGTTACATTGTCTTATCTTGCGAATTGATGATGGACATATACAAGTTGCTATTCTTGATGCTGCTAACAGATGCTTATGGTGCAGATCATATATGATGTATGATAGTTGCTGATAACTATCATGGTCTTGTTTAGGTTTTTGGTATTTGTTATAAATGTCATGTATATCATTTGATGTAAAGGTCATGTAAAGACATGTGATGTAATAATTGGCATATTCATTCATGTATGGACTTTTGAAATCATGTCAAATATGTAATCCCACTAGGTTGGGTGGATGAGTCAAATTTGTATCCCCACTTGGTTTGGAGATTGATGTATGTATGAGTCATTGGTGATAGGAAGGTCATACTCACATAGTTGAGTTATAGAGTCATGTTATTCTTTTGAAAAAAAAAATTGCAGACTCTGCATGTGTTCAAGGGGAGCATGGACAGTATAGTGCATCGCAGCATGTACTAAGGGGGAATTTGATCAAAGTATTCAACATGTGCCTAGGGGGAGCATGATCAATGTTCATATTCAACAATTCACATATGGAAGTCTTCATTTAACATTCGTCAATCAACCCTTTGCCCTTGATGTCAAAGGGGGAGAGTAGCTTGGTGTTTGGATAGTAGCTTGATCTTTTAATGTTATTTATAGGTTGTGGTGACCAAACACCAAAGTGGTTGCCATCAAGTCCAAAGGGGAAGATTATTGGCATTATGATGCATGTGTTGTCCCTGATGGAAACTCACTTGTAACAGAACAAGTATATGGTAACTAGATGGGTCTATAGGTCAGATTAGAGAAGATGATCGAAGAAAGATGAATCTACAGGTCTGATTAGAAGTGACAAAATGATGGAACAGAATGATGGTCAAAGGCTTACGGATCATAATTAGAAGCTTGATAAGGGAAATTGTTGGTATTATGAATTAGGTGTTGTCCTTGATAGCAACCTACCTGATGAGTTATCCTTGATGACAACCTATTTGATGAATGGATTACTTGATAAAGGTATAAACAAGATGTGACAAAATGCATGGAAGTTGTGTTTACAGATGTGACAAAATGCAAGGCAGTTCAGAGGAATCAGTTCAAAAGTGATGTATGATGGAAACTCACATTGTAACAGGTCAATTCAAAGGTGACAGAGTAATAACACATAAGAACAAGACGACGAGACAAAGGATTGCAGATTAGAATTAAGAAATTCAGGAAAAAGAATGTTTTAAGTCATATACGTTGGTTAACCTAGTCCACGTAGCGTATACACGCGGGTACACAGAATAAAAGGCGCGTATATGTATGCACATAGTTTCACTGAAAGAAAAGTGTGTATGGGATGGAAAATTAAGGTTAAAGAATACGAGGGGTTCATACCATTGTATTAGCCCACAATATTGAGTGGAATAACGGTTAATTGATCCCGTCTAAGAATACCATAGGGTCTAAGTGTTGTTTTGGTCTGAGGTATTAATAAAAGGCTAAAGCTATAAAAGGAAGTGAAGATCAAAGTGTAAGTGTGTGCAAGTACTAAATATCTTATGAAGAGTTAGATCAAAAGAAAATATGCATGTTATGGGTTTTTGATGCTTTGCTTGATCTGAACTAAGTATGTAGCTGAGTGTTTGATGATGGATGAGATCTAATGATGGATCAAGATCATAAGACCTGAAATGAATTATCATTATGTGATCTAATAATGGATATGCTAGATATAAGTGCTAATAAATGTTTTGTCCTTTAAATGCTATGATATGGGTATATCTGAAGTCTGGAATAGCTGCGAAGTTATAAGTTATTATTTGCAAATCTATACGTTGGTTTGTCGTGGTGAAGGCGCGTATACACACTGGTTCGACACTTCCAAGTAGCATATGCAGAAGAAAAGTCTGTTGTTCACAGATGACTGATCTATTTGATTAGTGTTGTTGTTTTACTGTTGTTTTTCAATGATGTCTTCATTAGATTTGAAAGTAAAGTTGATTGTATAATGAGATTGAGTTTGGTTGATTGATAGATTGAGTAAGAAGGGTGATCTTTGCTGCTATCTGTTTAGAACTCTGTAATATGACAGTAGGTCTTCGGAATGTATCTGGTTAGTACAGTTTTTGGTTTAGAAGTTTGATGATTTCGTTTCTTTAGAGGTATACACAGGTTGGGTTCCAGAAAGTAGCATATACATGTAGGTTGGCTTCATTGAAGTAGTGTATACATTTTGACATATGATTTTTGAGGTTGCAGTTGGTTCTGGTTGTTGATGTAGTGCTATAGGTTCAACTCAGTGTTTTGGTGACAATGATTCGTCCATTCACATTGATTGATTGTGTATTGATTAAGTGTCAGTTTCCTCCAACGGGACGTCAACTGCCATATTTGTCCCCTGTCGGATGGAGGGCTTGAAGAGTCTGATGAAAGCTCCCAGATTAGATGACAACATTTTGAGTTCCTGAGTCAAAGCACTAATGCTGAACTCCATGGCGTCTAACCTTGCTAAGTTTCCAGCTGAAGCGAGCGATGTGGCTTGGTGCGCATCCTTTATTGCTTATGCCTGCATGTTGAGCACTTTGGAAAGCATGGTTTTCATATGCCACATTTCACTTTGAGTTCTTACGAATTGCGTGGCTCTGGTGGTCATGGTGCCTGGGTCTGAGATCTAGTCTATTCCTTCTCCATTGCTTGTATGTTTAGCTTTTTTTCTTCCTTGATGACCACAGCTTCAAGCTCTACAATTTTCCATTTCTCTTTCTTAGAGACTGAGGTCTCATAAGCCTCACGGGCTTTTTTCAGGTCCCAGTTAGCAGACTCATTGCGACTACCCTCATTTGCCATTGTGTTGTTGCAGGTGTTGGCGTGGGTTGAAGAGACTGCGGGCTTCCTGACAGAGCTTAGATTGCCAAGAATCGAGCGAGGAGAATGTGATGTCTTGGTTTCCTGGTGGATTACCTTAGTTATAGCTGAAGGTCGAATGTTCTGGATTGAGATCTCCTGCTCTACCTTCTGAGATCCGCTGTTCCTGACATAATAAATCGTGTTTGGATTTTCTAGCTCCTTCTCATGACTTCAATCCAAAGCCATTACTCTACCACGCTTGTGGTTGCTGGTTGAACGCCATGTGTCCTCATTTGCTTCTTGCTGACTGTGTCGATCATTCTTTTTGTAGATTGTACTCCCCGTCCAATATACTTCATCCTTTTGGATGATCCTCCACCCTGCCTCAAGTACCCCATTGGACTGTCGCCAGTGGTACCTCCGTTTAGCATTAAGTGAATGGTTAGTTTGCATAAGTTACTGATGAGCCGTATCTTGTAGCCCATCCTCCGCTTTCAATCCTCCTGTAAGGTCTTGCCTCGAGATGAAAGTGCACTAATTCCTAAGATCGTCTCCTGTGATGTCTTGCCAACAAGTGTCAATGATCTCCCTCGGATGATCGACCACTTGGTTGGCAAGGTTGTCCGCTAAGACATTCACCTTCTGCCTAATTACTTGTAGAACAATGTTGCTGAGGGAGGAGAGATGTTTCACAATGAGCGTTGTGACCATGGATAATCTCCAATGCTTTGTAACTTTCTCTGGCCGCATGCCATTTTGCATTCTCCTGACCGCAGTGATGGCCAAGAGGGAATCTCCTTCCACAATTACAGAGCCTTTACCCAGACAGATGAGGATGTGCAACCCCTGTTCCAGGGTTGCGAATTCTACTTCATTGTTGGTGGCCTCCCCAAGCGATCTGCAAAAAATGTGAAGGATTTCTCCTCTGTCATTACAGATGACCCCTCCAAGCCCTGCAGGACCAGGGTTACCCCTAGAGGCCCTGTCAAAATTCAATTTGCAGAACCCCAGGATGGGGGGCAGCCACGGCGAAGGAGGGGGAGTTGGCTGAGGGTGGTTTGTTTGAGCCCGGTGACCCGACAGACCATTCATGCCAAACAACAGCAGGATGCGTGAATCATTAGGGGTGAGCGAAATGGCCGGCTCAGCTTTGCAGTTGGTAAGGGAAATCTCTTTTAAACTTTGCATTATTACTGTTTTGATGGTCTCAAGCTGCCTGGCTTCTTTTTGAAAAATTTGTTTGTTCCTCTCTTTCCAAGTGGTCTAGACTATAAAACCGGGGCAGAGCCTCCAAAGGGTGTTAACCGTATTACAACTGGAATACTTTGTGCGCCAATTCGCAATGGAGTCTTGAATAGAATCCCTGTGTCTGCCTGTTTGTTTGAATATTTCCTTCATCCATTCCCAAAGATTATTGGTCCAGTCACAGTCATTAAGGAGATGGTTCATTGTTTCCTCCTCCTTTTCACAGAGGGGGCATCTGGATGGCCCAATAAAGCCCCTTTTCACTAAATTCTCCCAGGTGAGGATTTTGCGATGCATGAGAAGCCATAGAAAAGACTTTATTTTTGGCCAGAGTGTGTTGTCCCAGACATTAGAGTGCCAAGCTACTTTGTCTTCGAGGTCCCTGTGTTCGAGATACATTCTCGCCTCCTTGAGGTTGAAGGTACCACCATCGAGTTTACCCCACCTGAGTTGGTCCTCCTCCTAAGTGGACCGAATCATTCTCTTCTCCAGAGCTTAGTTTAGGGAGCAGAGGAGGTCTATCATGTCATCCTCCGGGAGCGGAGGCTCTAAGTTCCAATTCCTCCAATGTTCGTTCTCATTACTGCCAGACCAATACTGATGGACTTTTATCTTGCCTATTGCTTGAAACCATCTTTGTAGGGTAAGATAATTGGGGTTTTCTAGTTTAGGTAGTTGTTGCCAAGCATCCTCCCAGAATAAAGCATTGTTGCCATTGCAAATTTCCCAAAATAAGTGGTCCTGAATGAGGTTTCTGTTAGCTCTGGCCAAATTCCAAATAGGGGATCCTTTAGGGGCATCTATCATTCTGATAAGATCCTCAGTCCTCCAATTCTTGACATATTTGGCCTTCCACAGTTTTGCCCAAGGTGTATGGGGTTCCTTGATCCAGCAACACCAAAACTTGGCTCCACAAGCTTTGTTGACAGTGTCCGGGTCTTGCAACCCTAAATCCCCCAGGTTTTTGGGTTTGCATAACTTAGCCCAGGCTACAAGAGCCCATTTGTGTTTATTCGCTTTGCCCGACCAAAGGAAGGCCCTTTGACTATTCCTGATTTTCTGGAGCACCATTTTTGGAGCTGGGAGAATAGAAAGCATATAGTGAGGAATGTCTTAAAGAACCGCCTTAGTCCTTACAAGTCTTCCTGCAAAGTTCAAGACTCTGTTGGTCCAATAATTGCCCCTGTGCTCTAGCCTGGAGAGCAAATACTCTCAGTGGAGTTTCTACCAAGGCTTGCCAGTGAGAGGAATGCCAAGATATTTAGATGGAAGGCTGCATCTTTTGAACCCAAGGATATTAGTGAGGTGCCTCTGGACCGCCAAGTGCGTATGGAAGAAAAAAACAGAGGATTTATCCAGGTTAAGATCCATACCAGATGCTTGGCTGAACAGGTTCAAAATGGCTTTGAAACCTTGGGCTTCCTTAACTGAAGGGGTACCATGCAGCATGGTGTCATCCACGAATTGTTGATGAGTGGTTGCAGGAGAGTGATTCAGGGGTTGGAGACCTTTGATGACATTCCTATCCTTAGCCATTTTAATGATGTGACTCAGGCCTTCCATTAAGATAACAAAAAGGAAAGGGGAGATAGGATCACCCTGACGAATGCCTCTGGATGGGAAGAAGGGGTCCGAAGGGGCGCCATTGACCAAGATAGAGAAGCTGGGAGATTTGACCATGGCCAAAATCCATCTGATCCAACGCTGGGCAAAACCAAAAGCTTTCAAAACAGCTTCAAGATAATTCCAACTGACCTTATCATAAGATTTTGAGAGGTCTAGTTGAATGATCATTCCAACCTTTTTCTGAGACTGAAGGGTGTGGATCATTTCCTGTGCCAATAAGACATTGTCCATAATTTGCCGACCTTCCACATAACCCGACTGCTCTTCTGAGATGATCAAGGGGAGAATAGGCTTTAACCTGTTGGCCATGACTTTGGAGATGATCTTGTACAACACATTGCAGAGAGCTATTGGTCAAAATTTAGAAGGTGTGCAGGCAGCCTCTTCCTTGGGGATGAGGGCAATAAAAGTGGAGTTTAGGGATTTGAGTATGGAGGAGGATCTTCTAGAGTCCTCGACCACCACCCATATGTCCTGCTTCACAATGTCCCAGCAAGCTTTGAAGAAGTCAATGGTGAAACCATCTGGTCCCGGAGCCTTGCCATTGGCCATGTATTTGACTGCCTCTTCTACCTCCAAAAGGGTAATTGGGCGGTCTAAGGATCTATTCTGCTCCTCTGTGATCAACTTGGGAATAGAGGTTATGACTGCATTGATAGCCTCTTATTTGTTGATGTCCGGTTCTGTAGCAATAAGACTAAAGTGGTTCTTGGGGATGGAGGCAATCTCTTGATGAGACTAAAAGGAGGTCCCCTATTCATCCTTAAGCTTGGTTATCTTATTAGTGCATCTATAATCCAGGGCTGATCGATGGAAAAATTTGGTGTTTTTCTCCCCTTCTTTCAGCCATTTTATATGAGATTTTTGTCTCCATAATGTCTCTTCCTGGTGACATCTCTCATTCCACTTTTGTAGGAGGTCACGCTCCGTGTTAATGGAGTTCTGGGAGATGTCCCCCTTGATCCAATTGTTGTGTATTAGAGCCATCTGATTCTTGAGGGCTTGTTTGTCCTCAAATATATTGCCAAAGACTTCTTGGTTCCATGCTCGTAGCTTTGCCTTTAGGTGCTTCAATCTGGCTTAGAGCCGAAACATTTTGGTACCTCTAGTGTCCAAGTGCTCGTTCCACCATAGCTGGATGTTGGTGGTGAAAGTCGGATGACTGAGCCAGAATTTTTCAAAGCGAAAAGGTCTGTTTCTAGGAGTACCAAGGATAGTTGCATTCAAAGAGATGGGCCAATGATCCGATCCTCCAGATGGAATAATGTCAGATTCCACCGTGACTCCCTCAAGGAGAATGGTATCCAAGATTAGAAACCGATCAAGCCTAGATGCGATAAACCTGTCCCCTCCTCTCTTATTATTCCAAGTGAATATGCCATTTTTGGGTTGGATGTCCCCCAGGTTAGCTATTCTGATGAAAGAAATGAAGGCCTCTGCATCTTTGTTTAGTGTTTGAAGCCCTCCCTTCTTTTCCCCCAGAGAGTTAATTATGTTGAAATCACCGCCATAGATGGCCTTAGCATTAGAGTGTCTTTGTTGCAGCTTGGATAGGTTGTTCAGTAGCTGTAGCTTATCATCCAGCCTTTGGGGGCTATAAACATTAGTGAATAAGTATGTGCCAGCTTCTTTTAGGATCTGCATTTCAAGGGAAATGAAAGATCTGGAGGCCTCGGAGTTTAGGAGGAGTAGGGAGTGGGGATTCCAGAAGATGGCTAAGTCCCCTTCCAGACCATTACCTTCTACCTCCATGTGCTCCATTCTCTTTCCCAGGCTCCTGCCTATCCCTTCCAGCTTTAGCCTAGAGCATTTGGTTTCCTGCAGGAAAACAATGTCTAGATTTTCCTTTGTGACTTTCTTTTTCAATAATCTTTGTTTGGTTTGGCTGTTTAGCCCTCTTGCATTCCATGAGAGTATCTTCATATTTAAACAGGTATTATGAGGAGAATGGGAAAGCCTCAAGGGCTTTCATCTTGCCCGAGTTGATGAGCATTTGGCCGAGCTCATGGAGCGCTTCATTGTTTGTTCTTCTACCCCGTTTCTTTCTGTGTTTTGCAGTAGAATGTGTTTGGTGTAGGTTTTGTGCTTTGATGCCCAGTCCCTTTGTCGCGCCTAGATCCCTTTTCTGCCCTCTCAGGGCTGCATCCCGCCTTGATAGGAAGAGGAAGTTGACTCTGTCAATCTCTTCCTCTGGAATGTGATCCACTCCTTTTTGTCTCCATTGCTCAACTATGGTATTAAGGTCCATTCCTTATTTTTATAGATTGTCATTTAGGTCTCGATCCTCTGTGCCCACTTCACTTAATGTCATTTCCTTATCCCCTTCTGCGTCTTTCCTCAATCTTGGATCTAGGAGAAAGTCATCAATCGAGATTGGAGTCAGCATCTGGGCGTTTTGATTGGTCGTTTCCAGGATTTCCTGCTCAGAGCTGGTGTTTGGGTATCCTCATCTGCACCAGTTTCCTCTCTAAGCACCTCAAATGCATTCGTAGACCCTTTGTTGGTGTTTCCTGTCTTCGGTTGGTTCCTTCTGTTGGTTCGGTGTCTGCCCATGGGTCGGACGAAACCATCCTGATTTTTGCTTAGGAGATCCTTAACCTTCTCTATGGGTTTGTGAGGGGACATTCCCGGATCAGATGACCATGTTCATGGCATTTTCTGCATCTGAAGGGTATTTGTTCATAGTCTATGGCTTGGAAGAAGACTTCATCTCTATATTCCAACCATAGACCTTCATGTAGAGCACCTGAAACGTCCATTTCAACATAGATTCTAGCACAAGAGGTGTACCTTTTTTGGAGGCTAGCTTCAGAAGCTTGAAAGAAGGTGCCCAATTTGTTGCCGATTTGTTCCAACGCCGCCGGTCTCCAGTAGTTGATGGGGAGGGAAAACAGGCGAATCCAAACAGGAACATGCTTGAATGTTTCCTGTTCTGGTGCAAAATTTGGTTTCCAGGGTCTCATGTAGAGGCCTACAAAGGCATAGAAATAAGGGCCTCCATCAAAGATGTGGTCTCTGTTTTCATGGTTTGCAGAGAAAACCGTAAAAAAACCTTTGGCCCCCAGGTGGAGTTTCACATCTCCTTTCGGCTTCCAAGTTTGTTTGATCCATTGGCATAAGGCTTTTTCTGTCATATGATCCCTATAGGCTTACAGTTTGGGGTCGGTAATGATAACCCTCAGGATTTCTGTGGTTTTTGGCTTGCAATG
Source organism: Pinus tabuliformis (assembly GCA_031772625.1). Taxonomy (NCBI): domain Eukaryota; kingdom Viridiplantae; phylum Streptophyta; class Pinopsida; order Pinales; family Pinaceae; genus Pinus; species Pinus tabuliformis. Next base: position 856,548,187 of record CM062815.1, on the reverse strand, counting down.
CCCTTGGTGTCTCTGTTGTTTGTCTTTAGTGGCCGGTCCTTCTGGATTGGAGCCATTCAGGGGGGAGGTTTCAGCTGCCTCCGCTTCTTTGGTTTTATTTTATGCTCCTCGAGGTACCTGCTCTTGAGTGGGATCTGGTTTGTTCCTTCCAGAATTTTGATGCCTTTTGTCTAGTTTGGATGCCAGGTTTCCTTAGTATTGCCGTCCAACTTTGTTTTTTTGCTGAGCTCATTTTTTCCTATAGTGTATGAACCCGTGATCTGCACTCCTTCCAATGGGCTTTTACCTTTGTCCATCATTATCTATTTGTAGGAAGGGGCCCCATTGGCCCCCACTTGCTTTATCCGTTGGGCCAAGGCAAGCCCCCGCTGCCTTAGATTAGTGAAAAGGGTACTGCCCCCCGCCAGAGTGGGTAATAGTGCACAGACTACGATCCAAACCCTAGGCCAAAGAGTTGCAGAGCCACCAACTAGCTAATGTATAGTCCTCCCATGTGCTACTCCTAACGTAATTCAATTTACTAACAAGTCATTATCTTTGCAGAGATTCTGGAGTTGCCTCCTCATAAAGAGGTGGATTTTTCTATTGATTTGATGCCAAGAGATGCACTAGCATCTAAGAAACCTTCCAAGATGAGCACGTTTTACAATATCTCCTCATGTTAATCTTAACATTTGATTATTAAGATTTCAGGAGTGAGTGCGAGGATCAATTTCATATCTAAAATAATGGTTTTAAGGAAGTCATTAATGCTATACAATGAGTTAAATAAACCAGAACTCTTAATAAGCAATTGTATCCTTGTTAGGTGACAAATGAGATCAGGACAAGTATCACACTTAACTTGTAATAAAAATGAGAGATGTAGTAAGGAAACATTCATTACCTACACTTTGTCTCAGTCTTCATAGAAATACATTCCAAGAAAACAATGACATCATTAATCAAACTCAAATGATTAGAGCAATGAAAAAGAATCGTGGAATGAAATTAAAAATCTCAAATGATCAAAACATAAAGAAGAGTTGTGGAATGAAATTACAGAGCTATATCAAATCACACTTACACATTATGCATTTATCAAAATAGAATGCAGAAAAAATCCTAAGAGGTATGGGGCAATGGATTGGTTGGTGGGCCCAAACCACCCAACTCATTTCCCTTGCAACAGTTAAATCACAATCTCAAAAGATTCAAATAAAAACTAGGAATATAATCTAGATGCCAGTTTGTATTGATTTCGAAGTCCTGTTACGTCAGTGTAGAATCATGCAGAGCTTCACTCCAGTGTACCCTCTAGGGATCATCCCATTGGGCATGCAGGCTCCTCCCTTCCTTGCCTAAAAAATTTGATCTCTGTCTCTCAAAATACAATTTATAGAATACAACTATATCCCCTACAGTACACAACCTACATATCTATAACAACACGGCCTCCCAGTTATTCGGATCCAAGGTCATTAGCGCATATAAGTTTGGAGTTATACAACGATTCTAAAACAAAATAAGGAGATACGATTTGCTTAGCGGATTCGAATTGATCTATAGTTTCCCATAAATACAAAAATCAGTATCGAACCATGAAGTATTTTCCATAACGTTGTTAACAACCTTTGGCTTAAGAGGCAGTTTGGCCGAGTACTTTGACCATCTCTTTATGTGCTATCTGGAAGACCTGTGTGCGATCAAGGGAACACATCAACATATCGACCCTCTTCTCTTCAAAACCCATATGCTCGTTTTCCATCATGGCAACTCGATGTATGAAAATCATGGAGGTGAGAACAAGATTTGCACTACTGGAACAGGAATTGTGCTGTTAGAGCAGGAATCAAACTGCTGGAACATGAATTGTGCTGCTAGAGCAAGAACTAAATTGTTGGAATAAGAATTATGCACCTTCCACAAGGATAACTTATTATTAGTGATAATTTCACATAAAATCCCTTCAAATCATCAAAACAAAGAGAATTCATGTAACAATAACACATTACCTCTAAATGCCTCTAGATAATAGCCAATAATGCATAAAAAGGATAATAATGACTATAAACACCCAGTGTAGGCATAGGAGTTATTCGACAAAAAGTATGAAAATCTAGGCAAAATGGAGGCTCAACAGATTGCATTCATGCCATGTGTTTGACAGAATGTCAGTCCTAGTTGGGGATGGTCAGGCCTAGTCCTAGAGTTGATTTTTGGTTTATTAGTCTTCTCATCTGTGTTTGATGGATTCTGGAAGTTACATCAAGTTCTGGGCAGTGGCCAGAACTATGGGCTAGAAAAGTGCCTTAAATCCTGCGGATGCTGACACAAGTCTATTGGGAAATGTCCCTGGACACAGGCATGCAGGCTTGTGAGAGTGTCTAGAGGTCCCTTGATGCTAGCATGCCCATAGCATGAGAGCGTCCAGAGGTCAAGAGGTCAAAAAAGATAGTGTGACCCAGGGGCAGGATGTTTGAGTGTCTGGGATGCCTCCTGGGGGTGTAGTTGATGATGTGGAAGGTATGGTTGATGTGTTTCCATCGATTCCATTTCCTTAAGGTCACCTAGGAGGTTGAATCATATCATAGTAACCACTCATCGCATGTTTACCCCGGTTGGCCGGTTACTTGGGTAGATGTGGGAGGAGGGTGGTTACATCCACAGTCCACCCATCCTGGCCAAGAATCTTGTCCTCGACGAATGACTTTAATACATAAACCAATTCTTCAAATGAAATAAACCAACTAATAATATCATTGTGAGCTCCATTAAACATTTTTGGATATATTTGAATGACCATCAACTCATTTTTGATATCCACATTCTCCCTGGCACAATGCAAATCACTAAAGAAACACACAACCTCCATATGTAATTCCTTCAGTGAAGTGATGCTTCTCGCCTCACCATCTTGAAGCTCCCACATGGTGTTCGCTCATCTCCATTGGGAAGAAAAATTATTTAAAAAATTAATGTTTTTATCCCCCGCCCAATATGTCCAAATTGCACGATTTTTATGCCTCCACTCCTCCTCTCGATGTTTTAAGATGACTCACTTGCATCCTTCAAGATCTAGTATCACTTGCTTTTGAGCATCCATGAAGAAAGTTGGGTCAAATGGATCAAATAACATATAATTTTTTTTGTCTATATCAATCAGTTCTTTGATGTTATTTATCTTCTTCCTTCTTTCCCAATTTCAAACCTCCTTTTTCAATACAAATAATTTCCAATAGACTGCGTCCATTTAAGATGACTCCTCATGATAACTTTCCTTAGCCCATGTAGTTCACGCCAAATTCCTGAAATCACTGTCATTTAACAAAGTATGGTTAAATTTGAAGGGAATGCCCTTCAATTCCACTTCACCATACCAATGAAGGAATATATGATCATGGTCTGACATCATCATCGAAATGACCCATGGACGTATCACCCTAAGATGCTCCACTAGGTTCTCTTGTAACAAGAAACGATCTAATATTTTTGCAATCCTGTCCGCCCCGAGTCGATTATTCTTCCATGCAGGTAACAAAGGGGCCAACATAATATCCACAAGGTGGTTTGACCCGAATAAACCCTTTAAAAAACATCCAAGAGGATCTATCTTGCAATTAGTTCCCCAAATCTTCTCAAATTCCATAGTCAGATTAAGATCACCAAATATAATAAGTGAAATGATCTTTAACAGACCACAATCATCCCAACGACTCCAAAACTCCTATCTAGAGCCATATGGCATGTAAACGTTTAATATATGAAATTGTTCCTTTGATCCCCTAGTGAAACCAAAGAGAAAAATACCTACAACAATTTTAAAAGCCACAAATTTAACAACCAAAGGATTCCACATAGTAACCAAACCCCTCGATAGATCATGTGCATCCATCGAGCACTAGACAAAATTTCAAGAAATATGGTTGGGTCTTAACCCCCAAAGGCATGTTCTCCTGTAAGAGGATGATCAATGGCCTATGAGTTTTCATAAAAAAATGAAAAGCGAATTCCATTTCGGGGCATTCCCTAGGCCCCTGATGTTAAAATACATATCCTTCATGGGGAAATGGTCTTGTTGGGTGAAATCTCTCTAAGAGCCCAAGTAACAGAATCCCAATGTAAAGGATAAATATGTGAATCCAACTCATCCATAAAATTTAATGGCGTGCCAAGTGTAGGTGCCCCAGGTGAATTATGTTTGTGCTTACCCTTCCTATTCTTCCTGATGGTAACATTTCGCTTGGAATTAGGGCTAATGGGAAGAACATGAGTAGGAGACTAATGAATGGATAGTTAAGGGTGTCATGTGAAGAGACTGTATGTTGTTAGGGAACTCTAAATCGCTACCAATCGAGTTAGTAGGAGAGGGTTCCCCTGAATAGGAACTAAAATGGATAATTGGAGATAAAAGGGTCGAGGGTGGGTGGGCATGCATATCTTGGGCAAATTTGATAGGGTCATCCATTAAGACCATTAGACTAGGAGAAATAGGTGTGCCAAAGTGAGAGTGCAAATGGAAAAGAGACTTAAAAATGGATGAAACCCCAAAATTATTAGCCCAAATCAAAGGATTTTTACATGGTGAAGTTTGTACATTTAAGGGATCCTGAGATTTATCAACAGAAGAATCCATATACACATCATAACCAATAATATGTGATATAGGAGAATGTGTGCATTTTTTTAAAAATGTACCAGGAGAGGTTGGCCTAGTAGTAGCTAGATCCATAATCTTCCTCGACCCATCACCCGAGGTCCTGACCCTAAAATTCGACCAAAGACAATTCATCAGCATAGATATATGTTGTGTTCCCCCAAACCACCAAGGATAATTGGCCAGCAGATAACTCATCATATGGCACCGTAGACACCTAAAGGGAATACCCCAGTAATCTAACCTCTAACGATGATAACAATCACCCTAAATTAGGTCTAGGTCAATAAGTAGACCACCAAAAAAATCAATTTTCACTAGGATCCAAGCTATACAATTGTCTATGTCACATAAACTATGGTCCTCTAAATAAATAAATCTCCCAATCGAATTTTTGATGTCCATTAGTGTTGGCTGAGTCCAAAGCTCCAAGGGAAACCTAGGGAGCTTTACCCAAATTAATTTCCAGTTTGAAACCTCCATTAAAGGATTGGAACCAACATTCCAATGCTGCAAGGATAAGGAACTTTGACCAAGAACCCAAGGAGTCCCCAAGATTTTGTCAACATCCTCCAAATGGAGGAAATGGAAACATAACCACTTGTTTAACAACATACTGATAAAAGTTTTATAATTTATAACAGGGATCCAATGAGAGTCAACTCAATCTCACATTTGTTGCCCATTCATATTCGAAAATATCCACTTACCAACAAGAACACACTTTTGTGCCCAAAAACTTTGTCCCAAAACGTCCCTCCTAAAATTGAGCTTCTACACCTCCTCAACAACCTTAACAACTTTGGATTTATGAGTGTGCAAAAGATGTTTATAAGTAGAATTAACCAGAGAAGATGAGCGTCCCTCATTGCCAATGCAAATGAGAGCCACAAAAGAGTTCCGATAGGGTTTGATAATCTTCTGCTTGAGAAGCGACCATGCAGACCTAACGCAAAAGGTTCCTTCGCCACCACAATTTCCCAAATCAATACCTCCAACTCATGGGAGTTAAGGCATTGCATGTAGGAGCCAATTGTCACTGATGTACCGATACTAGGCATCCCCCCATCACATCCTACCAAAATAGATCAAAACATCGAATCTTTGCAATGTGGAAAAAAGTGTCGATTCTTAAATGTGAGATAAAGAAACCCCTATGAGCATCACCCGATGCAATGAGTGCTAAGTGGATTATTCAAAAAAACCATGAGAAATTAGTTAGTTACGACTACCTCTCATGGGAATGGTCATAGATGAATGACTTACTTAACGCAATTGAATCCCAAAAAAAGATATCCAATAAAGAAACCAATTAAATATAAAAAAGACAAAACTCCATGACAAACTGTTAGTTATGACAAGTTAGATACACCCGAAATATAGTGTGATGTGCCCGATGAAACATCCAAATCAGAATTACACTTACAAGTCGAATAAAAAAATGTATGAAATCAACCACAATAATAAATGACCACCCTTGAAAATCGAGGGAATAAATGAAACCCACCCAACCAGAGTTAATAATCATTGGATCACATCGAGAGGATATCTAAAATCCCACACTATGAAGAAAGTGTGACAAGGATCATAACGAGATGTATTAATACTCCACAACATCTATATGACAACACCACCCCCACCAATCTAAAGAAATCACTAAAACACCAAGAGGTGTAGATGGAAAAATCCACACAACATTCCTGATCACCAAACAATGGTAAACCATTCAAGAATGGTCGTTATCCTATGCAATATAAAAGAGCACCTAAGTATAACCATACCACTGATACATGGGCATAATGACTTACAAGCAAATAACGGTGCAAACCAAAGCCAAACCAATAAACTAATACCAACAAAACCCCAGGCCAAATTGAAACATTGGGACGAACAAAAAATCCCCACAGGTATACATGTAAAGGATGACCAAAAGAATGTAGAAACCCAATAAGATATATGTAAGAAATACGACCGGTCCACAAATGCCCATAGATACACCCAAACAAACCGTTGCGAGCAGATATAAACCTAGTAGGTCGAAAGATGTATCCATTTACAATCGAATATGGAAGACCTTAGAACTAAGTGCACCTGGATCAACTAAATGATCCATCCACAACAACTAGTGATACCCGAAATATTAAAATGCTAAATCAACTCCTGTACCCAAAACTATGACATCCATTATAGTCGAGCTAAGTCAAACAACTACATTTAACTAAAATTATTGCCCTTACTCTCAAACAAAATTGCTCGAGGTCTAGACAAAGTTGTCAAGAAAGAAAACTGAAAAAAAACCCTCCAGGAAACAAAAAACTATAGAGATTGATCATCTACCACCCGTAGTGGAACCAAAAGATCTATACGACCACTAACTACACTTGCACCATGCAAGTGCAAGTCCTGGGTGAACCATCAACATTTGCTGCATTTTGGGGTCCAGTCATAAGAGATCTTTCTTATGGTTTGTTTCTCTTTTTCTCTTGTGTTCATGGGTTTTGCACTAATATTTTATGTGAATGGCTTGAAATTTCGGGGTTAATTACGCTATGAATTGCTACTCGAACTTCGATTTAACGATTAAGAATGAACTAGAGAGCTCAAGGGTATTGTAACTTGCATATTACTAAGAAATAAAAAATTGGCTAAAGCTAATTGAATGTTGATTTTCCCATTTGGGTTTCCAAGGTAAATATGGTGTCCATTATATATGGAATTGTTTTGAGATTTCTCTGTCATTGCAGTGGATAATTTTATATGTGAAATCATTATTACTCTCATCCATGTTAATACACTATTAATCAAGTGAATGACCAAGGTAAAGAATAACAAATCATTTATGTCAGCTACCACTTAGAAACCCATGCTTTTTCTTAGTACTTTCAAAGTGCTAACACATATAAGATCATCTATATCCATTCCATTTCGAATTGAAGATTAAGGGAAAAAGATCGCTACAATTCTTTAGTTGAGTTTCTATTCATGTCATAGAATTCCAACAAGTTTTGTGTCCAAGGAGGGGGTCAAGCTCATGGGAAACTTGCATGTTACATTGTTCCCACAATCTATTGATGTTGTACGAACCTTCTAGAGGTGTTACCTACATTATAAGTTCATCATAATTTGCACATTAGCCATACATCTTGTTTTGGCTACTCAATACTAAGAACAATTGTGAGTTTCTTTCTCCCTTAACTATGGAGTGGAAGGTTGGTTATAGATAACCCTGGAGCAATTTGATTAAATGTTAAATGCATGACAATCACTTCCCATCAACCATGGGTAACCGCCCTTTGTCATATGAAACATTTTCAAATCATTTTCTTACTTTGAAACCTTGTCTCTTTTTAAACTAGTTTTTGAGTTCATTATTATTTGACTAATAAATTTGTATATTTATTATCAATTTCATATATATATTATTGTTAGTTTTATGTTAAATTTGTTTGCAAAGTCATTCTCGAAATGAACTTATAGTAAAAATCATAACTTAATGATTATCATTATTAAATTCCAATAAAAATAATAATTAAAGAGAAAGTTTCTATTTAAATTAGAACCTTAGAAACACATAAATACACACTCCACCAAATTGAGTTTTACCCAAAATACCACATAACAAACAAACCACTCAAAATAAAGTAATTTTTAAAAAATATAATTATTTAAATTAAAAAAAACCTTCCACCATAAACTTACCATTTATTAATCAATGTGCCCAAGGAAATACAATAATAAATCTTGCCTTCTCATTGGATAGAAAATGTGACCATCAAAAGCCATTAAGTTGCACAATGCATGACCCCAAAAAAATATTAAACTCAATTGAGAGGATCACTTCATTGAAAAGAAAAAGGGAAATGTAAGAAAAGCAAGGATCTTTCCTCGCAGGAAAAGTTGGGAAGCTCCCGTCACGGCGATTCACTTTTTGCTCTTTCCTACCCGAACCCACCCCAAACACGTCAACAATCCGGTTATAAGTCCCCCAACGTCACCCGCAGCTAATGAAGTTTATTGCATCGCAGAGCTTTCTTTAACGGAGATCCGCCCACTATACGAAAACCAGATCGCAATCTTAGTCACTCTCTGTTTACTTTCCGTGGGTAAACCACACCCTGAGGTTAATGTCCGTCAGTTAACGCCCGACCTCTCTCCCTCTCTCTGTATATTTTTTTCTTTTGGTTTTTATTTTGTGTTGGTTTCGTTGGCAGTGCAAGCGATATTGTGTCTCGTTTTGCCTGCTGTGCGGACGGTTTAGCACTTCGGAGGCCGGTAGAGACCGAATTCGGGCGTCAGGATGAAGGTTTCTGTCAAAACCTTGAAGGGTAACCACTTTGATATCGAGGTGCAGCCCACGGATACTGTAAGTCATTTATTTTCTCCCTCTTATCGGACATTAGGGTTTCGAATTTATTCTGTTTGTTATTGCTTGTGCTATGTCGTCTGAACGGTTTTTTTAAGTGTAAAATTCTGCGGGACTAGCGGGTAATTTGTTGTCAGAGTATTTTCACTTTGGCTCGGGTTGATTTTTCATGGGTTTGAGTTAATTTCCTGGGATAGGACATTGTTAGGTTGCTGGAGTTAGTGGTTTCTTCAGTTACGGTTAGTGGCTTAGGGTTACGAGTTCCAAGTATATTTCACATGCATGCTAGCTGTTGGTATGCCCTTAATCGTGATTGCAATGAAATCTAGGGTTTTGTGTTTGGGTTCTCGAACTTATCGGAAATCTCTCTTTCGAGTGTGCACGCGAGGGTTTGCCTCTTCGACTGGCCACCTGGGGTTTTACCGTGTCTGGGAAAGTTAACGGTTGTGATAGCAGAAAATTTGGAAAACGAAGGAGGGATTGCATATGAGAGGACATGCCTTGATTTTCGGGTGCCTTTCTCAGCGTGGATTTGTGCATCTTAGTTTCTCTCCCGGCAAATCCTTATTGCGGGCTTTTTGTTACACGAGAATTTTAGTCACTGAACTCTTAGCTAGATTAAATTTTTGGCCTACATTTGCCCGTAACTACTATATGCACTATTTTCCGTTACAGGATTTGTATATTTGAGTTAAATTCTTGCCGGGGAATATGATGACTACATTGTTCTTTATTACAAAATTCAAATCATAATACAGATTAGAAACGATTTGCTTGAAATTGCTTGTTAGGAACGTTAGGGGAATTTGAACCATATTTTGAACGGGAACTTACAATAATTTGCACTTTACAGCTTTTCTGCGGCGATGTTGTTACATGATAACTGAACTTTCACTGAGCATAACCAGCCATAGGAATCAATGCTAAGTGGTTGATCTTTCCCTTGAGTATGTTGATGTAGTATTTACAGGATTTCGAGTACTTGAATCTGTTAAATTGAAACTATATACGACCGTAACGTAGTAAGAAAGGTTGTTTAATCATTGTGTACCTCTATGGTATTTTTCCAGTGCCATTTTTCCATGATTATCAAACTATTGATGCTAAATTGCATCCTACAGAATTGCAGTTGCGGTGACCAGCATACATTTGTTGTCTATTTTTGGCCCAAAATAGTGAAAGGCATTTTTTTGTTATAATTGCTCTGGAAAGTGCCAATGCTAAAGTATTTTATAGAGATGAAGCATTTAATAGTGTTCACTGATAACTCTTGAAAGTGTGAATGTTAAATCCTGTAGCAGTTGTGGGGTGATTGCACTTTCCTTATATTCTCTCTTGGCTACGCACGAGATTGATTTTTTGAATAGCCAGGATTGTGCCCTGAGCTACCTGGTTTGTTGCTAGTATTGTTTAACAAAGCAGGGGCATGTGAAGTTCACTCAATGAATCCTTTTAATTCCTGTTACAGGGTCCTTTTTTAATAGTTTTGGGGAATGAAATGTAATAGTAAACAAATTCATTGATAACAGTGAGAGTATTGTTTAGTCTTGAAATTGACACTTGCTTTTCTGTAAAGTAACAAGTTAACATGGATCACAGTAAAAGGATGTGCTGAAAACAGTGTACTGGACACCATAGCTTGTTTTACAATTCATTGAGATATTGTTCTGCTGATGCACCAAGAGAAGTGAGGTGCTCCCCACCCTGAGTGGTGGGAGATATTTAGCACTTTCTTCATGGTGAGTGTGCTTTTAAGTTGTACCTCTAAATTCTAATAGATGTAAAACCAAATTGAAGGAAGTGCTGACATAATTAAACTTTATATAAACTAGCATAGATACATCAGCCTTAGTTCTTGTAAGTATGTAAGAGTTGAAAAAATGTGGAGGTTTACTCCTGCTAACTTATTGCATCAGGTACATATGATGGTGGCCATATTCAAGAGCCTCAAGCTTATGTTATGGATATGGATCCACCAAATTCTTGAAAAACCGGGATCCAGAAATGGCAATTACAAAAAAATATAAGAATATTTTTATAATAAACAAAAAATAGGACTATTGTGAATAACCATAACAAAAAAGAGAGTTCTCAAGCATATTACTATTAGCCATCCATGTTCTATAACTGATAATTTGATAAGTTATAACCATCATTAATTATTGATAGTTTTGAAGACAATTTTAGCATGAGCATGTAGTAGGTCATAACAGTGTTTTTTGTGAGCCACATTCACATGTTGATATATCATCGGTGAATAAAGTATTTTTCTTGAAGGCTGAGCAACAATGTTGCACACAAGGATAGATCAGAAATTGACAGCAGACCTTGATCAAGATAATAGATCAAACCTCGAGGTCAAACCTTGATAGAGCAGACCTTGATAGATAGACCTCAAGATCAGGTCTTGAGGTAAGGGAAGATTAGACCTTGACTAGGTATGAGGTTTAGTGTTTCAATCTTTAGGGAAGTTTTTCATTAAAAAATGTTTTTTGTGAATTGGTGGGGTCAAAAGCACTGGAATTTTGGGGATCTGTTTCATTTTCCACAGGATCCATTTCCTTCTCCAGGGGACCTTCTTCCATGATGAATCTTGAGGGAATGATGTATGCAATAATGCATGATGTATACCATTGAAGAATGTACTTGTAACTACGATAAGGCAATAATCCATTTCATTTTATACCTAAGTGGAAAATTACAACTTTTCCAGCGCCTGACAAGGAACTTCATCGCAGATTTTTCCTTAAACTTCATCGCAGATTTTTCCTTAAACTTCATCGCAGATTTTTCCTTAAACTTCATTGCAGATTTTCCCTTAAACTTCATTGCAGATTTTCCCTTAAACTTCATTGCAGATTTTTCCTTAACAGGAAATTGCAAGTTTTCCTTCTTCATGCACCACACAATGTACTTCATAAGCATGGGGGCAATCATTTTGAGATTGCACCCAAAGCTACTTGTTACTGACAATAAGACAATCATACCTATATGCTTTCATGGGTTGTTATGAGCATATAGTGTTAGGGCTCTTTTTGTGATGCCGGTTGTGTCTAGACTTCCAAGGTACAGGTAAAGAAGCATCATATAAAGGCAATGATCCAACAAATGGTACGGGCATCTGAAGATACTTTCTGGAAAAAGTGCCTAGGAGGGAGGACAAGTTATGTCCAAAGTACTCAATATGCCAATATTAGGTCTCGAAGATGGGATCTTGAACATTTTTTGGGTCTAAGTGGGATAGTAAATGGTATTTCATATTATTGATATATTGCTTGAGACTAGTGGTGGTAGGTGATGAATTTTATGATCTCCTGAGTCTACCTTGTGACCTCCCTAATCCATGCAGTTTTAGCCTCTAAATCTCTTCTAATATCAGCTATAGATTATGGACAACGAAAGGAGTCCAAAATATAAGATTATATCTACCCTTAACAATCAAGCATGCAGAGCCCATGGCAAGCAGCTCAATTGGTGATCGCCATGATATGAAGTATTATGTAAACAATGAGATTCAAGGTTCAAATCCCTGTGAGTCAAGCCAACAAAAAAAAATCAAGCATGCAGCATTGCAAACAGGTGCATTATCTGTGATAACTTGCACCACATTTTTTGGCCCTACTTGCTTAATGGCAGCAATTATGAATTGGTCTTAAAACATCCTCAAGCAGTTGCCTCTCTCTCTTGAGCAAAACTGTTCAGAGTTTTTCATAGCTTGGCTTCTTGAAACTTTGAGGTGCTGTGTTAATTGTCCTCACCAAATCTTGACAACATGGGGGCTGAACCACATTAGAAGGGATACTGCAAGCATAGCTTGCCCTTCCAATTCTTCTCTCAGCTTCTCCTTTCCTTTGATTGCTGGGCATTTTCAACAATTTGGTATCTTCACCTGTAGTTGGAGGTTTTGATATCTCTTCTTCAAACTGTACTGCTCGCCTCTTCCTAGCTTCATGGACAATCCTTCTCATTGCTAGAAGCCAAGTGAGTATTGCTATCAATACCAATATTGCTTCTTTGCTCCAACTTTTGAGCATCATTATTCTCTTACTTAAATGTGGCCTTCACCTTCAGATTTCTGGTATGTGCACAAACATCAACACTGTTTACCCTTTCAACTAAGGTGCGAGCTTTGAGTCTTGTTTAAGAGCCTTTGTGTAGGTCTTGTCATTTTTACATATAATGCACCTCCATTCACATGAGCCCCCAACACTCGTTTGTTTGAGCTTGGTAACATACTTAAAAATATGATAGTGTGCTTGCTGCTTTTGTGTTTGAGAGGCTCTAGAAAATGACTATGAAAAACCACAAATGCTGCATAAACACTAAACAGATCTGGTCACCAAATCAACCTGTTGCTCACATCCTCGTTGCCCGTAATAATCTTCCTGCTGAAAATGCCCTAAAACTTGCTCCCAATATTCCATTTCTTGGAGTGCTTGCTGCTGCTGTAGGAAGACTTTCTTGCTGAAGAAAGTGTGATGAATGAGTGAAAGAAGTGCTTTTTTATAGAAAAAGAGGATCTTGGAGTGCTTGCTGCTGCTCTAGGAAGTTTTTCTTGCTCAAGAATGTGTGAGGAATGAGTGAATGAAGTGCTTTCTTATAGAAAAAGAGGCTGTTAGGGCTTCTAGAGAATTCTAAATTTTATTTTTTAACCGACTGTAAAAGTCAGTTAATTAAGTCTGTTGAGTGATTAGATCTATTTATTAGTTATTATTAAATGATCTAAGGGTTCCATGCCTTTCGTGGGTGCTTGGATGGGGCCCAAAAGCCAAGCAAAAAGTCACAAAAACACATCCTTTTTTGGCTGAAACAGCATGCAAACGCTGCTGGTTGTACCAGTTTCTGCATTTCTGGGCATTTCTGGGACTGGTACATAGCCTGGGCAAGCATTTTGTGCAGCTTAGTGCAGAACCAATGCCTTACAGAGAGGAATGACCTTGAATCAATGGCTCATACGGATGCTAAGAGCTGATGTATAGGAAGGATAATCAAATCTATACCTTGATTAAAATGGTGGTTGAAGTTTGTGTTTGACACTTTTGTTTAACTGATTTCCGGTTGGCAGCAAAGTAAGTTGTCAGGGTTCATGGTCATGGCCAAGGGGATTACAAGAGGATTTCTATTTGTGGAAATTAGGGTTTGAATGAATGTTGGGGTACGTCACATCTAAAATTTTAAACCTGTAAAAGCTTATATGTTTAAGAAATCAGACCTTTATATGAAACAATAAAATTAAAACAATGAATTCATTGCTGATTGATATTAAAATCTCAATGACAATTATGGTTCAGTGATTTTGGGTTCAAATTTCAATTCTCAGTCATAAATGACAATATTATAATGTTCATAACTTCATCTTGGTGGGTGGGTTGGTTTGACATCGGTTGAACATTAGAGTAGAAGAGTTAGAAAACAGAAATTCTGATCCTGGAAATTTGAATTTGGCATTGGCCCAATGGAGAAAATGCTGATTACTGCTTTCTGTTGCTACCTACTACAGTGAATATCTTTGTGCCCAAATGAATAAATGGTAGTGGCTGTGGGAGTGTTTTGTCTTTTGATGCTGCTGCTGGCACTATTTACAAATGGATTTCTTCTCAAAAACTCTGTAGATTTTTTTTTTTTTTTTTTGTTTTTGTTTCCTCTTCTGTTGCTTTTGTAAAGACAATAAAAATTTCCCAATAAAAAAGTTGCAGGTTTCTATTGCCTAAAAATAGGCTACTCAAGTGTTTCTTTTTTTAAGACCTGCCTAAATATTTGAGGGTCCACATTGGATCTGTTAATGGCTGAACAGATGCTAAGAGATGATGTGGAGGACAATAGAATATAATCATTTGCAGTCCAGATTGCATCTGTTGATGGGTGAGCAGATGCTAAGAGATGATGTGTAGGAAGGATAATATAATATTATTATTTGTAAAATAATAAAATTTATTCTTATGTTTTTCACCAAAAAACAACAATGAATAAGCTATATGAATATGTCAAGCAAACCAGACATCAACGAAAATAGTGTTTGATAGCTATGATTAATTTATTTGAGGTTGGCAGTAAACTAAGTTGCCAGGCTTTCATGGTTGTGGGGAAGGGACGAGCAGAGGAATTCCATTTTTTGAAATCAGGGTGTGGGTCCTTTTGGGGTCCATCACATATAAAGTTTATATGAAACAATAAAACGTAGAACAATAATTGCTTTGTTTAATGATGTTAAAAACTCAATTAAAATTCAATGATTCATTAACAATTTCAGGTTCAAATTTCAGTCATTATAAATGACAAAATCATAAATGATTTCTACATAAAATATCTATATTCCCAATTGATAAAATATCTGTTCAGAAAAAGTTAAAATCTTTACCTGTTTTGTGTCTGGAAACATGAAAGGTACACAATGAAGAAATTATAGGGTTTCTATTTCAGTACGAATGGAGTCAACCTTGGATTTGCTGCTGGACATCACATTAGTCTTTTCCAAAAAAGTTGCTTTTGTGTATTTCTTTTTATAACATATTTGTGGGGCATGTCCCCTCTAAGAGTAAAACCACCCCGTCACCATAATTGGGGACTGTTACTTGGGGAACATCCCTAGCAGCTGGGCAAGTTTCTGTACCTGTCCCAGGTATGGGAAATACATGCCATACCTGGAGAAGCATTCTACAGGCCAGTGGATGTGAATATCCTGCTGACATATGTGTAAATCATGCAAGGGATGATGCAGAGTTTGTTAAGTTTTCTGGTGTCTGAACCATTGCTAGTGCATGGTAAATGAAGAAGAAAACTGTAATTGAATTATCTTCTGATATTTGCAATTTGTTTACTTTTGTTTGCTTCATCTTTTTCTCAAGTTAACAGACTCTAATTTGATTAATAAAGGCAGTCGCTATTCCATGTTTCTTTGAGATAATCTTATTTAATTCTATATCTTACTGCATGTTTACCCTGTGAATTGTTTACAATTTAGGGTTTCAATATATTTGCAATGTCAGAAATCCAGTGTCATATGGAAGTCTTCTCAAAATTATGTATATTACCAATTAAAAATTTCCTTTTGTTTCAGGTTTTAAATGTTAAGAAACAAATAGAGCAAAGTCAAGGAGCACAAACTTACCCGAGTGAACAGCAGCTGCTGATTTATCAGGGCAAGGTGCTGAAGGATGAAAGCACTATTGAAGAAAGCAAAGTCAGTGAGAATACATTCCTTGTGGTTATGCTGTCTAAGGTATTTTTTTCCTTGATGTGTTTCAGAGTTTTGGTGAAATTATTCATATTTTTGAACAGTTCATGGAATAAAGAATTGTCTATTTTTGTTATTTTGCAGTTTGTTTCTCTGATGTGATCTTGTAATTTCTTTGGCACATTTTATATGGAGTTTTTGAGGCAAAGTAAGGTGCATGTCGTGAATGCATGTTTAAGAACATTAGTATTCCTCGTCTTGGATTTCTGCCTGACACTTTTTAAATAATTGGGAAGTTTTGCTTGCTACTATTGAGCTGCTCTTTTTTTGCTGTTTTAGTTATAGATAATTAGCTTTTCTATCATATTACTATTCTTTTAATATTTTGATACTCAATTTCTATCTTGTTATTCTATATAGGGAACTATATCATGATCTAGAGGATCAGAGTTTTTAAGCCAGGTTTCTCTTTGTCGTAAAGTTGCAAGAACAAATTTATTCTTGTGATGTACTCCAATTCTGAAACATTTTTCCAGGCCATTATCCCTCTTTTAAACTAATGGATACCATTTTTTGGAATTTCTTTTCTGTCTGTAACAAGTATACAATACAATTATACAAGGTTATAGCCCAAGTCGTTAGCTCAACTTGTTGTTCCAATGTTGCGAGGCATTTGGCTAGTTCTGTGCAGCAGGTGCCTGATTTTGAATATCCCTTTGGTGAGGTTCCAAAGTCCATGCAGATGGGTTTACTGAAGATGCCATCCATGAATGTGAGGAAGCATCTTCTGGGTTTCCCTTTAAGGTTTTCCTTGGAAAAAGAATAAGGCTACAAGAAAACCTTTTTTTTTTTTTTCTGAAGCTAGATCATGACATTAATTTAGTGATATAACCTATAGAGCCAGTTTTCCAGACGTCGTTTCTCATGTGGCAAGGCATCAAATTTATTTTGATGTGCTCTATCCATGGGCTGGTATTGCTTGCCTGTCTTTCTAACCTAAACAACTTAGCTGGATCTTGTATACATTTATCTAAGGTTATTTATTTATGAAATCGGCCTCTTAGCTCGAGGGCTAGAGTGAGGTTGCTGGTACCAGGCCAGCCCACAGGTATACTCACTTAAGAGTTCACAAGGCTCGAGGCCAATACAACATTACAACCATATTTATCAAGGCATTATAGCTCATCATGTCACTAGTGGGGAAGTGAACTTTGGTGGAGAAGATAACAGATGTTCTGTCCAACCACCCAAGATAACCCCAATTGACATACATTTATCAATGGTTATTATTACTTTATCATATATTCCTCGTCTGGATCTGCATAATCCAATATCCTATCTCCTTGAGTAGCATACTCTTTTTCATGGTTATCTATATAACAAAATTTAAATGGATGCCTATTTTTTCTTGTTTTTAATCGTCTCTTCTTGTTTAATATCGTATTTTTTGATATCTGCCTACAGTTCTTTGTATTGTGAATGGATCCATGTCTTCCAATGTGTACTAAATTTGCACGTTTTGTACGATTTTATTTTCGACAAAATCACTTCCAAGCAGGTACAGTTGCCCACAAAAATAAGAATATGTACACAGCAAATATACCTAATTTTGTTCCAAATAATCTCTGATTAGACAAATGGTGAGCCAAATCTAGGACAACATAGAAGGCCCATGATTTATAAGATGAGGTTAAGGATGTTTGGTTAGTGATTTGAACTCATGCTAGTGGCTATGAAGACCATATTAGTGACTGTAAACCCACACTAATGGCTATAAACCAAATCATGAGACGTTGGACCCACATCACAATATTCACACCACTATACAACCACACAAGACACTGCATCTGTGAGTGTGACTGATTTGTAGCCCTACACTGATAATTCTAAACTCTATGTGCTGCAATTGAGAATGCATGCCATTGACTATGTAGACATATGCACATATTGGCAGTAGTGAAAATACCTTCCTACAGGGGCTACCCACCTTGAATTCCTTAGCCCTTGGAGAGAGAGTAACCTCATAAATCTGTGGGATATGAGGTCAACAGCCCAATGATTGCATACATACATAATAATCAATTTGCTGATCGTATTGTGGGCTGCAGCCATCCATGGGTTGCTTGGCTTCACGCTTATTAACATGCCACCTACAATGGTATTTTATTGATAAAATACAAGTTTAAAAATGGTACTTGGCTTGTTGAAGTTTTAGAGTTTTATTTGTGCTTTTAGCAAAGATAGAAACCTGTAAGTTAT
The DNA here is from genome assembly GCA_031772625.1 of Pinus tabuliformis. Classification (NCBI taxonomy): domain Eukaryota; kingdom Viridiplantae; phylum Streptophyta; class Pinopsida; order Pinales; family Pinaceae; genus Pinus; species Pinus tabuliformis. The sequence goes on along the minus strand of CM062815.1, from coordinate 856,529,755 downwards.
AAGTAGTTCAATATTAAAATTTGAAACAGGCTTTTTTTTTTGAGGTCATGTCCCAGTCATGATTGTAGCATTTTCTGACTGAGCCGGGGTTTCTCTTTTTTAAATTGTCTATCTCTCATATTTTACAGTTCTAGAGACAAATTTAGTTTTCTAACATTCTTATTGGTTCTCTTGCAGACTAAAGCAACAACGGCTGGTGCCTCGTCAACACAGGTTTCTTGACATGATAGGAAAAAAAATCTGATTATGGTTTTTTCATGAGGTTCCATTTCATTATGTAGAATTGATGTATGTTATTTTTTGAGGACTTTACCAACTGATGTTATTCTGAATGATTCCACAGGCCCAACCATCTGTTTCTGCAGCTCCAGCCCAGAACCCTGTAGCACCGGTGCCAGCTGCTGCAGCAGCTCAGCTCCCATCTCAGTGAGTTAGCCTAGAAAATGCGTACACAAATATTTCTATAAATCAGTTTTTGTTTTTGGACATTTGCTAGCAATTATCATATCTCATGTGAAGTTGGAAAATAGCTGTGGCATGGATTTTTTTTTTTTTTTTGGGCATTAGCTAGAAATTATCACTATTTGGTTCTCTACTGTAACTTTCATTAATTTACCCATATGAGCAGGGCTCCTGCAACTACTACGCCTGCCATTGGCGCTGGAGCAACTCCTGCCATTGGCACTGGAACAACGCAGTAAGCAATCCTGGACTTGTTTAAATGACAATCATGAATTATAACAGATATAGCATGCCTTTTTTTTGTTTTTTCCATGGAAAATCATTTTATTTGATATTGAAGTGTGTGACGGCTCCTTCAAAATTCAAAATGTCCTCATATGATATATCTATCCTCTGCTTATTCTGTACCTATGTATTCCAGTCGTACACACATCAACACAGTTCAAAACATTTAATCTTTTCTTTCTGAACCAACACACAACCTTGTACCCCCACACAGAATACTCTGCCTAAGAAAGACTATTTCATAAGTCAAAGAAGGTATACTATATAGTGGACTTAGAAGTGAGCATTCCCCCTGAATTCCTGTATAGCTGAGGTACCCTCCTGCAAAGTAATAACATCTTTGAAGGGGGGATCAGTCTGAATTGAATTCTCAAAACATATGTGAGAAGTAGATACATTTTATCTTGTCTTTCTTGAACCAACACACAATCTTACAGTATCAACATTATATCCCCACACAGGATTCTCTGGCTAAGAAAGATTCTTATAAGTGAGCATTCCCCTTGAATTCCTGTATAACGAGGTACCCTCCTGCAAAGTAATCACATCTTTAAAAGGGGAATCAGTCTTTGAATTGAATTCTCGAAAAATATGTGAGAAGGAGGTGAACTCGAACTAGAATTTTACCTCTAGAACCCTGCATGATAGGTCCTAGAAAGTGTGGCATGCAGCACTTCTTGTTATCCCCTTCTATCACAAACTTGGAATCCTCAAATACCTGCAAATGACTTACAGCTTTTTCTGTTGCAGATTTTAATGAATTCAAAGTGCAATGTATTCAGCTCTGTAGATAGCATGCCTTAATCTGGCATATTCATTATTCTAATTGTGTTGTGTATTTAATCAATTCAGGACAGATGCAGATGCAGATGCATATGGACAAGCAGCATCAAATTTAGTTGCAGGAAATAACCTTGAACATGTTATTCAACAAATTCTTGACATGGGTGGTGGTAGTTGGGATAGAGATACAGTTGTTCGTGCCCTACGTGCAGCCTACAACAACCCTGAGCGTGCTGTTGAATATCTATATTCTGTAAGGATAATCAGCTGCCCAATTTTCACTTGATATGTTATTTTTGTTCCCTGTTAAAGTTTCACTTCCTGATATGTTTAAACTTTATATGTTCAGGGCATTCCTGAGACAGCAGAAGTAGCTCCTCCTGTAACTCGCCCAACACCTTCTATTGGTCAAGCGGCAAACCCTACTGCACCAGCACCTGCAGCAGCAGCTGCAGCAGGTTCGGCCACAGCTCAGGCGGGTCCTAATGCAGCTCCATTAGATCTTTTCCCACAGGTAGATGTTCTATCTGTCTGTTTCCAGCCTTTGCCAATGATTGAAAATTTTGAAACCTTAAATGTTGGATTTTAATTGAATTTGGTTTTATAGGGTCTACCCAATTTGGGAGCGGGAGCTGGAGCTGGAGCTGGAGTTGGTGCTGGCATTGGTGCTGGGGCTGGGATCGGGGCTGGTGCTGGGGCTCTTGACTTTTTACGGAACAACCCACAGGTATTGCACTATTTCCATTCTTTTAAACTCAAGGTTGCTCAGAGGCCAGAGTTTTAAGGGAAACTTAAGCAGTTGAAGCCAAGGTGTCTTTCTGATATGCTGTATCATCTGGATTTGAGTGGATATGCATGAGGTTGCTCAGATGCCTTAGTGTGAAGGGGAATATATGCTTAAGGTTGTGAGGGGCCTTGCTGAATGCTTGTACTGTGTGGTTGTGATTTGATGCAACTATTACAAGATTCATTTATTACAAAGTACACTATATTATTTGCACACCAATATACTGTTTTCTCTGAGTACAGTGGGCTTTCTTACGAGAGGTGCTATGCACGACAGAGGGAAAATCTTGTTTCTTCTTCTGGCTATAATTTTGTCTATTTAGAAAGTATGTCTAGCAAATGAGTCCTACCATGCAGTATCTTCAAAGATGGTGTAGAGAAGAATAATGCCTTCAAGTAGGGTCCTTTGAAGCAAGATAAAAGACAGATATTGTCTTTTTTTAGCTAATAAGCTTATTGAGAAAGCCCATATATCTCTATAATGTCTTTAATTTAGTTATGCAAAATAATATTGCACTGATTATGCATGCTGTGTGTACGGCTGAGGTGGTGATGATGGAAGCTGTGCTATGTATGCCTCTTTGTTCAGGCATTCTGTCTTGTTGAGCAGTTCAGATTGTGTCTTGGTTCTTCAATGAAGATGTCATAATTGTAGTAAGTCACAGTCTTCATGTGCTTGTACTTCATTCATGAGGTTCCTCTCCATAGATATGATGCTAGAATTATTTTTGTGAGTGTCTATAGACTATTATAGTAATATCAACAATCATTACGGTACTTATGTATTTGGAAAGTTATCTTCTATTGGATATTGCTATCGTTATCACTTTGTCCTGTATTGGATGTCTGCTGGTGGACTAGGTTTGTTTGTTGGCATTTCTTTGAGAGAATCACCTTTGGTTTCTCTTTCTTTACATACATTTCTGTATTTCTATTTGCCTCCTGCAGCGTAGGCTCCAATTCAAGACATATCTGGCTAACTTACATTTATAGGTACACTTGTGAGGAAATCTTAATCATGTCAGACAGCCTTGCATAATCTTTGACAGGTTAAATTGAGTTTCAAAATATATTGGGACAGTTTGTTTCCACTAAGATGAGCTCATGGGCTTGCTAGAAGTGAAGTGTTCCTCAGAGGTTGAAGCTTGATTTCAACAGAAACGTCAGGAATATGCTCCTAAAAACATTAAAGAGAGGAATTTTATGTTTATCTTGAATCTAGTCTTGATATGGGTATTGAAATTTGATGGTGGAATGGGTTTCCAATGTAAACTATTTTGCTGTCTCTAAGAAATGTGGAAGAAATGTGGAATTAGTTCTGGCAATTGTGAAATTATATTATGCATGGGTTTGAGTGCTTGTGTTCTCGCTGAAATTGTTTGTGATATCTGTTGATTGTTGAGGGTGAGGTATCATTCTATTTGTAGCATTAAAAAGGATAGAAAACTCATAGTGATTACACAAATTTTTCCAAGTTGCAGTTGGCTCATGTTGTAACTTATCAGAGCATCTATGGTAATCATTAAGGTTTTCAGTTCTAATCAGCTTCGTGTTATATGTTTCAATTTCTCTTGTTCATTACTCATTACATGTTTTTTTATTCTACAGTTCCAGGCTCTACGTACAATGGTCCAGGCCAACCCTCAAATATTGCAGGTGTGTGCCCCTCCTTCAATTGCTACATCATTTGAATGGTTTGTCTTGTGGTTCATCTTAAATCTGCCTGTTGTTCTTGTTTTTTGAATACAGCCAATGCTTCAGGAGTTGAGCAAACAGAATCCTCAATTGATGCGGCTTATCCAAGACCACCAGGCTGATTTTCTCCGCTTAGTTAATGAACCAGTTGAAGGTGCTGAAGGGTGAGTATATGCTTTTCATTTTCATAACTTCTTTTTATAATTTTCTGTTAGCATAGACATTCTGTGAAGGCTCTGTTGTTTTTTGTTCTTTCAAGCCCTCTGTTAGAACAATTCAATATTGTAATGTTTTCTGAGATCCATTACCTTCTACTTCAACTTCAGGGATTTCTTCAACCAGCTCGCTGGAGCAATGCCCCAGGCTATTAATGTAACTCCAGAGGAACGTGAGGCAATTGAGCGTGTAAGTGTTTACGGATTGCTTTATTATTCACTTTACTAAAAAGTTATACATTTGTTAAGAGAGTCTGTATGTAATGTGAATCTTCTTTGTTTATTTTCAGCTTGAGGCCATGGGCTTTGATCGTGCCCTTGTTATAGAGGCTTTTTTGGCCTGTGACAAGAATGAGCAATTGGCAGCAAACTATCTTTTGGAGCATGCCGGTGATTATGAGGATTGACAGAGAAGACTTTCTGCTGAAACTGTGTATTAATATTTCCTATTAGGACATTTGCTTTTTATCATTTGCATTGTCCCAAAGGAGGTGCATTGTTATTTTGATAACTTTTTTACAATTTACACTCAGGTGAGTCTTCTGTTGAGAATGTTTCAGCCCCACAGGATTATGCCTTTAGTTTCTCTATAATCTAAATTGTAATTTTGACACTTCTGAACTCCAACATTAGGGTCGTGTTTTTTTATTTCATTGTTGTTTTTTTCATAATTATCTCTTTTTTTGAAACCCATGCCACTTGTGGAGAGGGCATGCTTCTGGGGTTTCCCCATATTTTTACAGTGAATTATGTGTGTTTTGAGCAGTCAATAATATATGAAAGATTCTTTTTACGTGGTAAACATTTGTGGACGATTTCAATTCTAGTGCATGTTATTTTACAATCACATTTATTGACTTGCTGAATCTCTTGGCTCAACAAATGATTATAACTTCATTGCATATCGTGGAGATAAATCTGAATTGTGACAGGAGAGTCGCCATAGTTGAACAAAAATAACACATTATGTGACCCTAGTTTTTATCAATATGGAATAATGTAGATTCTACCAGTATCTTGTTTATCATCTTGGAACTTTGGGCAGAAAATATTTGTTTTTCAAATTGTTGCTTATACTGAAGGGAACTGTTAAATCAGGGAATGCATATGGAAAAGGAAAGGTTACCAGTATTTTATCCGTAACGCTGTATATTTTTGAGATTGGTCTAATCTCTTACCTCCAAGTTCAAATGTTGTGAATAATGAGAGGATTATACTCTGATGCGGGCTTCCATGTGTAGGAGCAGGTCTTTCTTTGTGATTATTCTGCTTTCAATTCATTCAAGAATCCATTGAACTTCAAACCTTATTCGAATGAGGTTGCTTGGGCAGTTTGAGACGTTACACAGTCATGAATGGGTGATTATGCCTTAGTTAAGCTTCTTTGGAGTGATACGAAATTAGTCGTATTTCTAGTTGTCTATTATTGACAAACATATGTTCTGTTGGTTGTGTGTTATGTCATTCCAAAACCTACGTATTATATTTTTGGTATTTTATTTACTGTTGCTTGTATCCTGTACCCTGTCGAGTGTATACCCTTGAAGAAAGGATAGTTTGGTTGTTTGGTTGAATATGGCATTAGCGCAAATATAAACTAAAAACTATCCTCGAATCATGATAGAAAAAGGAAAAAATGATAGTTGAATGTTTAAAGGTGAATTTGAGCGTTTTATTTTGTGCAATAAAATCTGCCCTTTTCAAGAAGTTTGGTTCAGAATGATGATTTGAGTAGCCATATTGACAGTCAGAAGGTTTGTATGCAATCCCAGCTTAAATCTGATTGCTATCCAGAGTAAACCTGAATGCCTTGCACTTTGTTCTTAAAGTTGTGAAAGTTTGAAAATGGCTAGATGTTTTGTGGTCTTAGAAAATGCTATTTTGGTAGTAGGACAGAAAGTATGATGTTTCAAGGTGGTCTGTGCGACAGTGTTCATCCATCTTCAGTAAAATAATTCCCGAAGTATGGGTGCTGGGTCTATCTTATAAAATGTTATCTTCTTGCCAAGAAAGTTTGTTAAGTAGTTTGGTTTATTGCTTTACTAAGTATCTAATGTGGATATTTTTGGGCGGGTAGTTGTATGCTAATATTGGGGAAAATGTAATTACCAAAGCCGTGTTACACATATTGACTGCACAACAGAGAAATTCGATTGCCCATGTTATCGCTGTGAAATTATGAACTGAATTGAGTGTTTTCTGGTCAGCAAATTGTGAACAATCTCCAAAATTCAACTCCAGACTATTCAACTCCAAAATTTAATAAGTTTCACTTTAATAGTGAATTATAAAATATAAAAGACATTGGAGTAACTTGCGAAGCTAAATGGCTTCACAACTTGCTGGACTTGTTGCCACATACAATGCGTTTGCTGAACTGAGTTTCACAAAAGTTTGCTTCTTGTTGATCTAGGATGTCATTACTGATCCCAATTTAAAGCAACATATTGAGGTGCTCTTCTTCTCTGCTACATTGCCGGTTCATTCTGCTTCAGAATACCCTTGCGCCTTCACTTCATCTCAAAGACACTGTAGACCATACTCCATTGTGCCCTTTACATATCTAAGCACATGCTTCATCGTTACCCAAAGCTCACTTCATCTCAAAGACACTGTAGACCATACTCCATTGTGCCCTTTACATATCTAAGCACATGCTTCATCGTTACCCAAAGCTCGTCTCAACTCCACTATGAATCGACCCAAGGTGTTCAGTGCAAAACATATATTTGGCTTATCGTTGACCAAATATATTAATGAACTGATCCGCTGCTTGTACGCTGTACATCGTTTGAGAAAACAACTTTAGACATACTTGACAAGTGCACACACTGAATTCTAAGAGACCTATGGCTACCTCCCTTGGAGTAGGCAACACTCTAATGTAGGTGCCACATCTTGTGCCACAGCTCGCACAAGTTGTCACTCCTATGAGCCATAGCTTGAACATGCTCACCACATAACATAGCTTGAACATGCTCACCACATAACTTGTGCAAATTACTTTCTTTCACCCTAATTACCCAAGTTAACTAGCTTAATGTCATCCACTTTATGCTTGATTGTTGCAGGTTGATCATGAATTTGAGTGATATTCACAAGGTAATTGGTAATTCTGTTAGATATGGACATTTCACTGTATTCAAGCTCGTTTATTTGGATCATTTTCTTGTTAATGATATTTACTATGGTAGTGAGAGGTTCACTAGGGGCATCAAACAACTCTTTGTCTATACTATTCTTGGAAATGTGAGCAATCGAGTGATCCTTAAGTGCACAATGGAACTTTATGCTCAATAATATCCTATAAGTGCACAATGGAACTTTATGCTCAATAATATCCTATAGATTGTTTTCCTCAGGTGGAATATTCACCAATACTAAGAAGGGGTGTCAATTAGTGTTGGGCACTTTTTAACAATTAAAACACCATTCAACAATGCATAACATCAGACACAGTACACAAGATTTTTACATGGAAACCCAAACAGGAGAACCATCAACAGGAATCACCAACAACTAGGATTCTCCAACAATTATTGGAGGGAGGCACCAACACATTGTAAGCGCGAACTAAAAGGATGTGCCAACACACTGCTAGCACCAACTAAAAGGATGTGCAAACATTGTAAGCACCAACTTGTTGCCCTAGCACCATTCTGCAACACTGAAGTGTGATTAGGCTCCAATATGGAGACATGCAATCTCCACCTTGCACCACCCTACCACCTCGAAAGTAAGATATATGAATAAGATAGATCACACAACTGAAAGGATGTGCCAACACCTTGTAATCATCAATTGAAAGGATGTGCCAACAACTTGCAATCACCAACTATTCAACTCCAAAAATTAATAAGTTTCACTTTAATAGTGAATTATAAAATATAAAAGACATTGGAGTAACTTGCGAAGCTAAATGGCTTCACAACTTGCTGGACTTGTTGCCACATACAATGCGTTTGGTGAACTGAGTTTCACAAAAGTTTGCTTTTTGTTGATCTAGGATGTCATTACTGATCCCAACTTAAAGCAACATATTGAGGTGCTCTTCTTCTCTGCTACATTGCCGGTTCATTCTGCGTTAGAATACCCTTGCGCCTTCACTTCATCTCAAAGACACTGTAGACCATGCTCCATTGTGCCCTTTACATATCTAAGCACATGCTTCATCGTTACCCAAAGCTCGTCTCAACTCCACAATGAATCGACCCAAGGTGTTCAGTGCAAAACATATATTTGGCTTATCGTTGACCAAATATATTAATGAACTGATCCGCTGCTTGTACGCTGTACATCGTTTGAGAAAACAACTTTAGACATACTTGACAAGTGCACACACTGAATTCTAAGAGACCTATGGCTACCTCCCTTGGAGTAGGCAACACTCTATAATGTAGGTGCCACATCTTGTGCCACAACTTGCACAAGTTGTCACTCCTATGAACCATAGCTTGAACATGCGCACCACATAACTTGTGCAAATTACTTTCTTTCACCCTAATCACCCAAGTTAACTAGCTTAATGTCATCCACTTTATGCTTGATTGTTGCAGGTTGATCATGAATTTGAGTGATATTCACAAGGTAATTGGTAATTTTGTTAGATATGGATATTTCACTGTATTCAAGCTCGTTTATTTGGATCATTTTCTTGTTAATGATATTACTATGGTAGTGAGAGGTTCACTAGGGGCATCAAACAACTCTTTGTCTATACTATTCTTGGAAATGTGAGCAATCGAGTGATCCTTAAGTGCACAATGGAACTTTATGCTCAATAATATCCTATAGATTGTTTTCCTCTGGTGGAATATTCACCAATACTAAGAAGGGGTGTTAATTAGTGTTGGGCACTTTTTAACAATTAAAACACCATTCAACAATGCATAACATCAGACACAGTACACAAGATTTTTACATGGAAACCCAAACAGGAGAACCATAGAACACTTTTAATGTCTTAAAGATTACATCAACAGGAATCACCAACAACTAGGATTCTCCAACAATTATTGGAGGGAGGCACCAACACATTGTAAGCGCGAACTAAAAGGATGTGCCAACACATTGCTAACACCAACTAAAAGGATGTGCAAACACTGTGAGCACCAACTTGTTGCCCTAGCACCATTCTGCAACACTGAAGTGTTATTAGGCTCCAATATGGAGACATGCAATCTCCACCTTGCACCACCCTACCACCTCGAAAGTAAGATATATGAATAAGATAGATCACACAACTGAAAGGATGTGCCAACACCTTGTAATCATCAACTGAAAGGATGTGCCAACAACTTGCAATCACCAACTAAAAGGATGTGCAAACACCTTGCAAGAACCAACTCTGAAGTGTTTTTAGGCTCCAACTTGAAGGAGACTTGCAATCTTTGCCTTGCACCACCCTACCACTTTAAACATGAGATATCTGAGTAAGATAGATTACGTAAAATATGTTGCTTAACCACTACACTTTTACATTACATAGTACTGTTTCGACCACAGTGCTGTCAATAATATGCACTGATATTGCATTGCCTTTGTCTCTGTCCACTCACTGATATGCTATCATAACTTGTCACAATGTTGTTGTCAATAGTTTAATACAAAGGCATTTATGCAATATAGATCGTATCTCTGCCCAATGCATTAACACTGCCAAACTCTGGTAGCATACATAAACATACATATATTGGTTAATGAACATATTAATATCAACATACCAAAGTCTCTGTAGACATACAAAAAATCTGCAAACTCCATCTCTTTGTGGCGTATACAAATCTCATACATGAAACTCTAGTATTATCAACGCTCTCAACAATGCATTCTTTGGATAGCAACATTGCAAGCCTTGGACAACAAACTTTAATGTAAACCTTGGAACTTTTTGTTAGGATATTCCGACACATAGGATATAGTTAAGTTCAACTTGGTCTAGTATAGAGTTAGGTAAAGTGTGTTTCTTTACCGTTGTACATTTTGTAACTTACAATCCGACGGTCACGATATGTAGTGATCCGACGGTTCACTCTCACCTCGGTATTACCGACACTTGATCCGTGGCTTGACACCCGATTGGTCCATGAGTTCTATTTAAAGCGCATGGAGGGTCATTGTTCGGGTAATCCGTGCATGAGAGAAGCTTATGTAAATTTTCATTCTTTGATTAATAAATTGTCTGTACCCACGTTGGGACAGGCCGTGGACTGTTTCCCTCCTTGCACTCTGAGGGTTTTAACCACGTCAAAAATACTGGTGTATTGATTTGAGATCTGGTTGTGAGCGGTGTCCTCTTGGTATTCTTTCTGAGGAACTTACCCTGTAAATTCCTATGGGCTTGTAAGAAACAGGCTGCCATTTCTCTTTCGTCAGCAGAAGCAGAGTATCGTGGTGCCGTGGAAGCTAGTAAGGAAGCCTTGTGGCTTCGTCAGATCCTATCAGAGTTTGGCTTTGAGCAGCAGCATCCCACCACACTTTGGTGTGATAATCAAAGTGCCATTCAGCTATGCAAAGATCCAGTTCAGCATCAGCGCAGCAAACACATCGAACTACACATGCACTTCATCAGAAAGCTCATTCATGACCATGTTCTTGAAGTGCAATATTGTCCAACAGATGATCAGGTTGCAGACATCTTCACAAAGGCTCTCACAGAGGCGAAGTTCACTAAACTTCGATATATGCTTGGAGTTCAGGAAGTTGTCGCTAAGGGGGGATAGGCTCTAGTGCCTCCTTCCTTCTCCTATTGTGTTATATTTGTAAATCCTTCAATCCTATCCCAAGTTGTTCTTAAGGGGGGATGTTAGGATATTCCGACACATAGGATATAGTTAAGTTCAACTTGGTCTAGTATAGAGTTAGGTTAGAGTTAGGTAAAGTGTGTTTCTTTACCGTTGTACATTTTGTAACTTACAATCCGACGGTCACGATATGTAGTGATCCGACGGTTCACTCTCACCTCGGTATTACCGACACTTGATCCGTGGCTTGACACCCGATTGGTCCATGAGTTCTATTTAAAGCGCATGGAGGGTCATTGTTCGGGTAATCCGTGCATGAGAGAAGCTTATGTAAATTTTCATTCTTTGATTAATAAATTGTCTGTACCCACGTTGGGACAGGCCGTGGACTGTTTCCCTCCTTGCACTCTGAGGGTTTTAACCACGTCAAAAATACTGGTGTATTGATTTGAGATCTGGTTGTGAGCGGTGTCCTCTTGGTATTCTTTCTGAGGAACTTACCCTGTAAATTCCTACACTTTTGGCCATATGCAACAACAAACCCTTAACGTTGATACAACCAAACCTTGCCATCTTTAGCTCATCAGAAACCCTAGCATTAACATTCATTAACATTGCAACAACAACAATATCATCAAGACAATTTGGTCATAGTATTAGTAGCTACATCAACGAGAAATAACTAATATGATTTGAATCCTCTTTTCAACGATCAACACACTCTTACTCTACCAATGTCAGGAGCCTTTGAACATACATAATCAATATTTGTGATCAACAATAAATTTGAGTGATGGACTACTCAACGATAATACAAGATGACTCAGAATGACGAGAAAACCAAGTAACAAAGTGCTTGGAAACCCTTGAATACTCTCTCAATAGGTAAATACTTCTAGCAAGATAACCATTTCCAAATCGCATTACAATCTTTATTGCTTTGTGTCAGCTTGTTCCAAGATTTCCCTCCAATGAGGTCTCTAATTGCTCTTGAATTTTGTCTTGGTCGACTCTTATCAGCAGTTGAAGGATGTCCTTAAGTTTGCCCTTAATTGTGACACTGATCATATTGTGGCTACTATAAGCCTAACTCAACATTTTCTTTATGGTATGGTACATCCCTAATTTTGCTTACTTTTTGCGGCATGTTACAATGTCAAACCTAACCTGAGACATTGCCTTCTCGTGCAACTATACTCATCCTTCTCGTGGTCTTTGCATATCTAATTTGCCTCCCTTTTGTGACTGTTACAAGGGTTGTTCGACTTCAGAATTCCCTTAGACTTTGTCCTTAAGTTTGCCCTTAATTGTGACACCGATCATATTGTGGCTACTATAAGCCTAACTCAACATTTTCTTTATGGTATGGTACATCCCTAATTTTGCTTACTTTTTGCGGCATGTTACAATGTCAAACCTAACCTGAGACATTGCCTTCTCGTGCAACTATACTCATCCTTCTCGTGGTCTTTGCATATCTAATTTGCCTCCCTTTTGTGACCGTTACAAGGGTTGTTCGACTTCAGAATTCCCTTAGACTTTGCCTTAACATGATTTTTTCAGTGATCAGAACAACCCAAATTTGGGCTTAAATGTGCCCACATAACCTTGGCCTTAACTCGAAAGAGCCTCATACAATCCTTGGAACAAAATGATTTTCAACTTAGGAAAGGTCATAGAGCAGGTTGAATTTTGCCTTAGATAAGGGCCAAAACTTGCCTCAGAATTTACCTTTAGCATATGCTTAACCACAAAAAGATAAACTATTGAAACCATTGAAACTTAGCGTCTGCTACAAATGTTCAACAAAACCCATGACCTTAAGATAATTTCAGAGTAATTACATCAGACAAAGCAAGAAAATTAATGCTTTTTGAGGGCACTTATTTATACTTGAAAGGGGGACATAAAAGGAGGGCTGACCCGCCCTTAAAATTTCAAATTTAATAAAAAAGTATCCCAAACAATTGGAGCCAACCCGATCTCAACTAAAAATATAAATTTATAAAGTCAATTTGTTATGGGGCCGACTTTAGCTCCTCTTTTGACGCTGAATTCATAATGAAACTTCCTTTGGAGCGCTGACACAGCCCATAGTTTGTAACAACCATGGCCCATAAGCATAATTTATTTTTATTAATTTCATATGCCAAATTTTGAACCAAGACATCATTCAGATTTGGGCACCATGACCACACCTTCGGGGCATCAACTTTGAGAAGGTATATCTCTTCAACCATGAGGAGTTACAAGGCGTGCAAGCACAATCACATAATGATCGTCTTGCAAGAAAAACCACTGTTCTTCCCATTCATATACCTCAACAAGTGTGGGGCATCTGGACTTGGGCTTCCTTTCCTTCTTTTATGGGGCTTCTTTCCCCCTGTGATTACTTCTCCCCCTGTCTTCATGCTTCTGATCTTCCTCTCCTGATTTATCTTTCCATTTGACATCAATAGCAAGGGGTAACTCCCCCTAACGAATTATCTTCCTCTATTTTCTTGCAATTTCCTTTCCCCTCGACAATCTCTCCCATTGACTTGTTGAGCCTCTCATAGCTTGCCATTTTCATTCCACCTGTTAATATGCTTTATTGAAAATTCACCTCTACAGTAATGCAACAAGCCTTGCAATTCTTTCGAGTCTGAGCTTGAAGTACCACAAAACTGTCCATGACTCTGCTTTTCAAATATGATGCTCAATTGTACACATGTTAACTAATCTGTTTTGATGACTTTTTCATGTTTGCCTAATGGATAGATCTTCCATTTCATAATCGTTGTTACTTAAACTCACCCTCTTCAACATTCATAGGACTAGGAGTCTTAGAATGATATATGAACATGCTCTGCTGCAAGATCATCATTCCGAATCTTGACATCTTCCTTTTCATTTGTGGATTCATGATGGTCTTGTGACTAAATCATGTGAGCATGACCTCTAAGATTTCTTCATTCACCCGTTCTTGCTTTTGTTTTTTCTCCAAACTTTCTTGTGCCCGATATCAATGTTTTCCCCTCATGAAAGACTTTCATGCCTTTGTAGTCACGGGCTGTGTCCATAGTTATGGAATTTGAAGCATTCTATATGATACGTAAATGAAAAGAACAATTGACATATATGCTCTATTGATGAAACCATTTGAATATCTGTCTCATGTTCTTGAAAACTTAATTCTAGGGTTTTGATAATGACCTTGATAGTTATCCCTATCATAAGCTTTGCAATCCCTAACATTATGCCCAAAATTTGTACATGAAAAACAATACTCAAAGAATATATGAGTGTAACTGGATGAGATGGCTTTCTTTGATGATCTTATGAAGACATTATTTCTTGGAGGAGGTTCAATCCTTTGTTGATCCTTGATCTTCATTACCTCAACATAACTTCTTGGAGTGACTAACACTTTTAATCTTCTTCTCTCTTTCGCTTCTATTTGGCCTTTGAAGGACATTGCTTTCATGCTTCTCTTCAACCTTGCTCTGTGGGAGCTTGGAACTTGTGCCTTAATTGCATGAGTTTCACTTGCTTCTTTTGCCTTATTTAAGCAAGCAATTTCTTGATCCTTTTCATTAATGTCATGATTTTTCAAGTTCTTTTTACTTTGTAGTAACTTTTGCCTCATAGTCATGAACTTGGATTTTCAAGATTTTTTTCTCTTTTTTTGGCTCCTCTACTTGACGTCTTAGAAGGGCAACTTCTTCGACGAGTATATGATTTTCCTTCTCGGTTTTCCTAAGATCACTCAAGGAACTAATCAATTCTCTCTTCTTGTCCACTTCTACTTCTTCGTTATCGTTAGATTCTTTGGTTTGAGGATCTACTCCATTTGAATCATGATCATGATCATCATCTTCATCTTGACTTGCATGCTTCAAGTAGAGTTTTTGAAGCTTCTTCCAAAATGTTTTGGTCAACGAGCATTGATCCACTTTGGTTTTTACAAAATTTGGCAAAGCATTTAGAATAAAATTCATTAATTTTGTATTGTACCTTCTTGATTCATCTATAGATGTGTTTCCAAAAATAACAAAATCCCATACATAATATCCAAGAGCTTTCAAATAGACTTCTGTTTTAGATCTCCATATTTCAAATTATGTTCCATTGAATAAAGGAGTTGGACGAACTTGTTTCTCTTCATCAATTGAAATAGATTTTGAAAACAATGCAATATTAGAGACTTCCTTTGATCGTTTGGATGCGTGTTTCCTTGGCTTTCCCATCTCTGTTCTGTTGAGATTTGCCTTATGCAGTTAGGCTGCAATTAGAGGAACCTACTCAGATTCCAATTGTTGGAATATTCACCAATACTTTTTTTTTTTTGGGGGGGGGGGGTTTGGATGAATCAGTGTTGGGCATCTTTTAACAACATTAATCATATCGTGTAAACATTAAATAGTTAACATCATTCAACAATGCATAACGTCAAACACAACACACAAGATATTTTTATGTGGAAACCTAAATAGGAGAAAACTAATAATTTTAATGTCTTAAAAATTACATCAACAAGAAGCGCCAACTTCCAATATTCTCTAGCACTAACCTTGTGGTTTTATCAGTTCCAATTGAAAGGATGCGCCAACACCCTGAAACCACCGACTTGTTGCCCTAGCCCCACAATGTCACACCTTGAGGTGTGCTAATGTTCCAACCTAAAGGAGACTTCAATCTTCACCTTGCACCACCATACCACCCTAAAGATAAGATAACTGACTAATATAGATTATGTTGAATACAATGCTCAACCATTGCACTTGATCACTGCATTAGATAACTACTACTTTGACCACACATTGTTAATAACATACACTAACACTACACTACCTTTGTTTCTATCCAATAGACACTGATATGCTATCATAACTTGTCACAACACTGTTGTCAATAGTTTAATACAAATACCTTTATGCAATACAAACCCTATCTCTACCTAATGCATTAACATTATCAAACCCTAGTAACATACAACATCATACATAGATGGTCAATCAACACATTAATATCAACATACTCTTTTCCCTTAGCCATACAACAAATTTGCAAACCTATCTCTCTCTCTGCAACATATATAAATCTCATACATGAAACCCTTGCAACATTAATAATCTCAATAAAGCATTTTTTAGATAACATCACTGTAAACCCTAAACAACAAACTTTAATGCAAACCTTAGTACTTCTTGCCATAAGCAAGAACAAACCTTAAATGTTGATGCAACCAAACCTTGACATCTTTAGCGCATGCATAAACCCTAGAAACAACATACATCAACATTGCAATAAAAACAATATCATCAAGATAATATGGTGATTGTATTAGTAGCATTCATCAACAACAAGTAACCAGTCTAATTTGAATCCTTTGCTCAACCATCGACACACTCTTACTTTGTGAATCTTAGGAGGCTTTGAACATACATAATCAATCTTTTTGATCAACAAAAAATTTGAGTGATGAAGTACTCAACAATAATACAAGAAGACTAAGAATTTCAATAAAACTAAGTAGCTGAGTGCTTGACAACCCGCAAATACTCTCTCAGTGAATAAATACTTATAGCAGCATAACCATTTCTAGATCGCACCCGGTCCTTTTTTCTCTGTCTCAACTTGTTCTAGGATTTCCCTTCAATCAAGTCTCTAACTACTCATGAATTCCCCTCAACTTAGACCCTTAGTTGTTTCTTGTTAGTGGTTGAAGGATGTCCTTATGTTTGCTCTTAACTATGAGTGACATTGATCATATGGTGGGTACTATAGGTCTAACTCGGCCTTTTCTTTGTGGCTTGCTACATGCCTGTCTTGGCTTACTTTTTGCAATGCTCTACAGGGTCAAACTTAGCCTAAGACATGGCCTTCTTCTGTAGCTAGTCTCGTCCTTCTTCTATTGCCCAAATTCGTCATTCTCATGATCTTTATTGATATAATATGCCTCCCTATTTCCATTGTTACAAGGATGGTTCAATGTTGACACCTAATCCTTAGCGATCAGGAAAATATTGTAATGTTGACACCTAATTTTAGGGACTGGGAAAATATTTTAGTGTTGACACTAAATCCTTAGAGATTAGGAAAATATTGTAAATATGAAAATAAAGAAGACGAAGACGCACTGGAATATGAATTCCAAGGGTCTCCCTTTCCTTGTATATATTAGTGATTTTTCTTAATAAAAATTATCATTCATGGAGTTACGAATACCAGGCCTAACATGATATCAGAGCTCAGGTCCGAATTTAGCATTTCTCTGCCATGTAACTCCTATCTATTGCCATTTTCTTTGCTCACGCTCAAACAAAACAAAACACAAAATGAAAAATACGGAATAATAATTTTATTAATGAGAAATATTGAGGACTCCAATCCTCTTATTACAATAAACAAATGCAATAATATTTAGGGCTCCAACCTTAGATGGAGACACCAATATCCAAATCACCAAGCTCCAACCTGTGCTTTTCCAAGCACATGCTCCAACTTGATATTCTTGAGGACTCCTATCCTCTAGGGCTCCAACCCAATGCTTCTATTCTTCAAGACAAGTGCAATGATTCTTCAAGGATGAATCCTATGTCTTCTATAACAAGCCCTGCTAGTCTTTTTCAACACTGCTTTCAATCAATCTTTAGTAGCCCTTTATTCATCAATGACAACTTTATGTTCTACAAAAGGTATCTCCACAACTCTTCATATTTGCACAAGCAGTCTTCTTCAAAGACCACTGAATCATTAGTGCTTCAACAATGCTGCTTCAAGGGCTCTTGAATGACTACTCCAATGGGGTTCTCAACAAGGTATTCAAGGTACTTTCCAGACAAGTCTTCAAACTCTTCAAAGTAACTTTAGATATTGCTTCAACTTGGCCCTATTCTGTTCACAAGAGGAGACTAGACCCCTGCACTGTACAAAACAGGGCTTTCCCACACAAAAAAACACACCTTAAAACAAACCCAAAATGATATCAAGTTATGCGGCCTTCCTCTGCTACAGTTCAGACCTGAAATGGAGATGCAAACCGACCTAAAACAATCCCTTACTCCCACATCTTGTGGCTGTTAGATGATCAGCCAGTCAGCCATCAAACTTGCCAAGAACCCAGTTTTTCATTCAAAGACAAAGCATGTGGACACCAAGTATCATCATATCAGGTCTCTCATTGCCAAAGATGTCCTCAAACTAGTTTATTGTCTTCCGAAGATCAGATCGCCGACATTTTCACAAAACCGCTTGGCAATGAACTTGGTATCTGTTGTAATGTATCTTTGGATCATAGGGGGGAATGTTAGATGATCCAAAAATACAAATTTTATCATAGGTTATAAAATTAGAATAAAATAATTATTAATTTAAGATATTAAATTAATAATTATTATTCTAGAATGTTTAATTATTTAATGGAGACTTTTAGAATTAGCATATTGTTGTAACTAGATATGACTCTCCAAATGTGTCGTATCTTAGGCTCTATTATAGGAGATTAGTTAGCTAGTTGGTTTGAATAGCATTTATTGTAAATGGACACTTGTTATTTAATAAGTGATCCATAATTAGAGGTAGTTAGGACATGGAGCTTATAAATAGCTCATTGCAAGAGTGTTTGGTTGTTCGGGTGTAAACTCTTGCAAAATCAATTATGTAATTGTTTTTTTCTGATTAATAAAATTACGTGTCTGAGGACACTTCTGCCATTAGTGGCTACCTCAGAGTGTGTTCTCTTCTTATCATGTGCTTAGACTTTTGTGATCTGAATTTTTTGAGCTAGAATGGACGAATTTAGATTTCTATTTATAGTGGTTTGCCAAAATAAAAAGACATGATTGTTGGAGCAGCATGTCAAGCCTACATAAGTCGGCTTGCCATTTTTTCCGATTTAACATGTTTCATCTTCAAAAATCAATATATCCTTAATGACAAGGAGTTAGGGGGCATATAAAGAATCGTTGGAAAGGATTTTAAGCCCTCTACAAGATGATGTAATTATATTTTCAAGACATTGTGTCTAAAGTCAAAAGAATATTTTTTTTTTTCTTTCATAAATATATATTTTTGACATACTTTTTGGGTTATGAACATTTGGAATGTGGATAGGGATTTAGGGTAGCGGATAGGAATTCATTTATTTATGCTACGGTGTAATTATTATGGATCTTATAGTATTAGGATTAGGTATAAGGGTATAGGGATTGATTTATTAATAAGGAACAAGGGCTAGGAATAAGGATTATGGCTCCAATAAGACTAGGGAGCTAGGGATTATTAATATTCAAGGACTAGGATGCTAGGGCTTTTAGGTCAACATGAGCAATGAACCATGCTAGGGAATAGATCTAAGGTTTCATCAAATAGCTTTAGGGCTATGCACCTCTTCAATAGGTCTTCTTTCTTAGGGCATCTTCAACAAGGTAACTTCTTTCTTAGGGCATCTTCAACAAAGGTCGGGTAATGCATACAAGGGCTAGTTATCAATGGCTTGCCATCATCAACAATGCTATATTGACATCAAAGAAAAAAATATTCAACAAGGTGTTTGTGAAGGAGAAGTTGACAATCCTACGAAAAAACCCACTTCAAAGTAAGAGCTCACCATATGGGAGAAAAAGAATAAGGCCTATGTCTTCCTTGCTGCATCAGTAAATGAAGAGGTGAGTCATCACATTGCATTGTTTGCAAATGATTTTAGTGCTTTAAAGAAGCTGAAAGACTTATGTGACTCACACTCCGAACTTGAAGTATGTCCAATTTATGATCAAGATCTTCAATCTTGAACGGAAAGATGATGATCCCCTTGCCTTAGCCTATGGAATTAGAGTTATTGTGCATAATATAGAAGCTACTAGGTTTAAAATAGATGTTCTCCTCACAAATTTCGTTAAGGAAATATATCCCACATATTCTATTTATCTTGAATCATTATAAGCTCTCTCTTGTGGAGAAGTTTTTTGAAAGAGAACTCACTCTTAATGACTTTGGTAGAAGAAGAAAGACTTTTGAAGTTGCAAGGTACCTTTCCTCATGCACATAAATTTGCATATAGTTCTTAGTATTGTGAAGGTACACTACCATCCATTCTCTTATGGCATGCTATATTTGGACATCTAAACTATGACAATCTTTGTTTATTGAAGAGAAATGATGTTACTAGTTTGCCAACCATTCCTAGGAAACTTAAGCAATGTGATACTTGTATCTTAGGAAAACACAATAATCATTTCATGATTCTCATTCCAGAGAACATATAAATCTTGAACTGACTCATTCTGACTTGTGTGGCCCTATTCCCCTTCCTTCTACAAATGGAGATAAATACATGATGACTTTTATTGATGACTACACCAGAATGTGTTGGGTATATTTATTGAAGAACACACCTGAAGATTTTGAAACTTTCAAAAACTTCATGCATGGATTGAAAACAATACACAACCTCATATTAGCTCTATTCATACTGATAATGGAAAATAATATCCTTGAATAAATTTGAAAACTATCTTTGCTAACACGAGATCCAACATCAAACAACTGGACCTTATAATCCTCAACAAAATGGTGTAGCTGAAAGAATGAATATGAAAATATTAAATATGGTACGTTGAATCAATGATGTTTTAAAAAAATGTTAAGCTGATATTATGGGATGATGCAATTCTATGTACAATTTATATTGAAAACAAATGTCCATCTCATGCTCTAAAAAACAAGACTCCTTATGAAATGTCGTATGGCCACATTTCTTCGGTGAGGCATCTCAGGGTTTTTGGTTCCACCTATTATGCCTTGATACCTAAGGAATAGAGAAACAAACTTGGTGCAACGAGTCAAATATGTATCTTCTTGGGGTACTCTAATACATCCAAAGCATATTGTCTCTACGATGAAGCAAATAAGAAATTTATATAGTTTAGAAATGTATTTTTTCTTGAACCTTCCAAGACTAACAATGTTGTTGAGAAACAACTTGATCGCTTGGACAAATTCGCACATGTAAAATTATTTTAGGAATTTGATAATGAGATTCCACATCTTGAAGGGGGATCCCTATCCTAGATCAATCTGTGGAATCTCCTTATGTGGCATTCGAATTTAGTCTCACTATCTGTTTGAAAAATAATTAATTAATTCATCTTGAGTTAATTAGTTGGAGAAATTCAAACATGAAGTCTTTGTGAAGACATGCAACAATTATCCCTTTGATTGAGGAAGTTATCCCTTAATTAAGGAGATAAGGATGAGTTGTATTTGAGTTGTAATCAGTTAGCTCAGTTAACTGAGTTAAGTCCAGTTAAATTAGTTCCAAACAGTTGGAGGAACTAATTGTGAGTTTAGTCAGTTAATGCATGCATTAATGCAACTAGTGTTCTCCAGATAACTGAATATTCTCTCATAAATAACTCATTCATGTTAGTTCAAACAGAGACCTAGTTAAGATTAAAGACAGGGACATTGTACTCTCAGTTGGAGGAATTTTCCTATAAAGGAAAGTCATCCATGCAGAATGAATTCATTCCTTGAGGATTGCGTAGTTACTACAAAGGTTAGCAGCAGTGTGTGAGGTGAGAATTACACAAGTAGCATCTGGAGGACCCAGGAGAAATTGCACAAGGAAATAGGAGGCTTGGAGGACTGAAGGAAGGCATGTGTTGTCTATTATGTCCATGAGAATTAGTGAGGGATTGTATTGAGAGCTGGATAGCTTGAGAGCTAAAGCTTTGTGTAATCCTGAGATATTTCCACTTGTATGATAATACAGATAGCAGGGTTTTTAATTGACTCTTTCCCCAGAGTATTCTTCTGTGTTTCATGTGTGATTAAATCTTCTTCTCTATTATATGTGTTATGTTTGATCTTGCTCAAAATGGATTAAGCTTCCTCAAGTTTGATTGTAGAATTAGATTAAGTATTTTGCTTTAGTACATTGCATAATCAGATTAATCTACAGTGAGAATTTCTATAGGAGAAGCAAGTGCATTCTACTCCTTTTGATTGACAATACTTCTGTAATAAAATTGGCCAAGAATCCAAAGTTCCATGATCAAATCAATCATATCAATAAAAAGTATCATTTGACTCATTTGTGTTGAGGCCAAGGCTATTCACCTATACCATTGTTCCACAAATGAGCATATTACAAACATATTCACCAAAGCGCTTGGAAGAAAAAAGTTTGAAAGATTTAGAATGATGCTTGGACTCACCAATTTCCCTTCAGATTGGGGGGGTTGGGGGGCGGGGGGGAGAGGAATGTTGACACCTAATTCAACATCCTCCAACATTAATGTGAAGACATGCAACAATTATCCCTTTGATTGAGGAAGTTATCCCTTAATTAAGGAGATAAGGATGAGTTGTATTTGAGTTGTAATCAGTTAGCTCAGTTAACTGAGTTAAGTCCAGTTAAATTAGTTCCAAACAGTTGGAGGAACTAATTGTGAGTTTAGTCAGTTAATGCATGCATTAATGCAACTAGTGTTCTCCAAGTAACTGAATATTCTCTCATAAATAACTCATTCATGTCAGTTCAAACAGAGACCTAGTTAAGATTAAAGACAGGGACATTGTACTCTCAGTTGGAGGAATTTTCCTATAAAGGAAAGTCATCCATGCAGAATGAATTCATTCCTTGAGGATTGTGTAGTTACTACAAAGGTTAGCAGCAATGTGTGAGGTGAGAATTACACAAGTAGCATCTGGAGGACCCAGGAGAAATTGCACAAGGAAATAGGAGGCTTGGAGGACTGAAGGAAGGCATGTGTTGTCTATTATGTCCATGAGAATTAGTGAGGGATTGTATTGAGAGCTGGATAGCTTGAGAGCTAAAGCTTTGTGTAATCCTGAGATATTTCCACTTGTATGATAATACAGATAGCAGGGTTTTTAATTGACTCTTTCCCCAGAGTATTCTTCTGTGTTTCATGTGTGATTAAATCTTCTTCTCTATTATATGTGTTATGTTTGATCTTGCTCAAAATGGATTAAGCTTCCTCAAGTTTGATTGTAGAAGTAGATTAAGTATTTTGCTTTAGTACATTGCATAATCAGATTAATTTACAGTGAGAATTTCTATAGGAGAAGCAAGTGCATTCTACTCCTTTTGATTGACAATACTTCTGTAATAAAATTGGCCAAGAATCCAAAGTTCCATGATCAAATCAATCATATCAATAAAAAGTATCATTTGACTCAACATTGTGTTGAGGGCAAGGCTATTCACCTATACCATTGTTCCACAAATGAGCATATTACAAACATATTCACCAAAGCGCTTGGAAGAAAAAAGTTTGAAAGATTTAGAATGATGCTTGGACTCACCAATTTCCCTTCAGATTGGGGGGGTTGGGGGGCGGGGGGGAGAGGAATGTTGACACCTAATTCAACATCCTCCAACATTAATGTGAAGACATGCAACAATTATCCCTTTGATTGAGGAAGTTATCCCTTAATTAAGGAGATAAGGATGAGTTGTATTTGAGTTGTAATCAGTTAGCTCAGTTAACTGAGTTAAGTCCAGTTAAATTAGTTCCAAACAGTTGGAGGAACTAATTGTGAGTTTAGTCAGTTAATGCATGCATTAATGCAACTAGTGTTCTCCAGATAACTGAATATTCTCTCATAAATAACTCATTCATGTCAGTTCAAACAGAGACCTAGTTAAGATTAAAGACAGGGACATTGTACTCTCAGTTGGAGGAATTTTCCTATAAAGGAAAGTCATCCATGCAGAATGAATTCATTCCTTGAGGATTGTGTAGTTACTACAAAGGTTAGCAGCAGTGTGTGAGGTGAGAATTACACAAGTAGCATCTGGAGGACCCAGGAGAAATTGCACAAGGAAATAGGAGGCTTGGAGGACTGAAGGAAGGCATGTGTTGTCTATTATGTCCATGAGAATTAGTGAGGGATTGTATTGAGAGCTGGATAGCTTGAGAGCTAAAGCTTTGTGTAATCCTGAGATATTTCCACTTGTATGATAATACAGATAGCAGGGTTTTTAATTGACTCTTTCCCCAGAGTATTCTTCTGTGTTTCATGTGTGATTAAATCTTCTTCTCTATTATATGTGTTATGTTTGATCTTGCTCAAAATGGATTAAGCTTCCTCAAGTTTGATTGTAGAAGTATATTAAGTATTTTGCTTTAGTACATTGCATAATCAGATTAATTTACAGTGAGAATTTCTATAGGAGAAGCAAGTGCATTCTACTCCTTTTGATTGACAATACTTCTGTAATAAAATTGGCCAAGAATCCAAAGTTCCATGATCAAATCAATCATATCAATAAAAAGTATCATTTGACTCAACATTGTGTTGAGGGCAAGGCTATTCACCTATACCATTGTTCCACAAATGAGCATATTACAAACATATTCACCAAAGCGCTTGGAAGAAAAAAGTTTGAAAGATTTAGAATGATGCTTGGACTCACCAATTTCCCTTCAGATTGGGGGGGTTGGGGGGCGGGGGGGAGAGGAATGTTGACACCTAATTCAACATCCTCCAACATTAATGTAATACTAGCTTTCCATGGAAAGAAATTTTAGGCTCAATTCGATCTGTCCTCCAATCTAAGACTTGTTGCTGTCATCTTCCCCGATCTAAACAAATTGCTTGACGAAATTGCTTAGTCCTTCAAGCACCAATAAACATACTTCCAAACTTTAGATATAATATTGTAAATACTTGGAAATCCCTCCAATTATAAACCTAGGTGAGTAACTTCCTTATGATCGTAATTTTTAAACATAAAAATTTAGACCATAGAGTTATCACACAATTGTTGCAAAAAATAAATTAGAGGAACCTAGGTGAGTGACTTCCTTATGATTGTAAGTAAAATTACTTGTTCATATTTAATTTTTAAACATAAAAATTTAGACCATAGAGTTATCACACAATTGTTGCAAAAAATAAATTAGAGGAAGAAAAATAGATTGCAAGTACACTGACAAATTTTTATTCCCTTTCAAGTCAAATTTTCATTCGATTTCATCCAACTTTATAAGGGATTCCTCCATTGAGGAAAACTTGCGCATTGGGAAATGAAATACCACAACACCAAAACTAGGGTTTGTTGTGCATTGTATGGCCAAAACAAATTGCTGAAGATGAAACCCTTTGCAGCTTGCTACTTGTATGGTTGATCTACAACTCATAGGACCCTCGTACAACTGTGTCACATTGCTATCTTGTGCCTTGAAATCGTATGACCCTTGTATGACCTCTTGAATTTGGACCTCTCACTTGTTATTTATGAACTCTTTTAGAGTTTTCATTGTTGGGTCGATTCTTCCACCCGATTCTTCTTCTCTCCTTGGATTGCAAATAGAGTAAACACCTTTGTCACGTGTTTCTTTTCCTTATATCTTGCCCTCCTTTTTATAATTTTGAGTTGGTGACTGAATCTTCAGAACCCTATCCACTTTGAGATTAAATCCCAATCAACAATGGATATTCATTTAAATCACTAACGTAATCAAATTACAATTTAATAGAATTTAATCAACTCCAAAAATAGAATAATTATTCATTTTAACGCACATAGAATAATGCACGTATAGCACAAAATTTGTGCGGAAAGTCTTACCTGAGCTACACTCTCAACAAATGATTGGTGTAATGGGAATCTATATTTGGTGTAATGGGAATCTATATTTTAACTATGAAATGATAATTACTATTCTTAATCAAATACTTGTTATGTTGAAATAATTTTCGGTACTCTGTTATATCACCTTTGTAATATGGTAGGATAGTACACATGGTACATCTTTTCAATGCTTGCTATGGTAAGAAAGTATGTTGACCAATTAAGTGTGTTTTTGTTTAAAGAGAGATTGTTCCTTGGTTTCTCATTTTCGATTTTGATTTAGAGGTTGAAAAATATTTTGACTTTACTTTGTCTAGAGTATAAATCAATATTTTTCTTTTTCATGAGAAATATATTTTATTTCATATGAGGAATATGCATGTTTCGGTCCTTGAAGGGCTACTGAGACAACGAGGCTCAAAACCATTACAAGAAATACTTATTATGAGCTTGACATGCCAACTTGTAGGAATTGAACCTGTGTGGGGAGGATAGAAACAATCCTCCCAACCACCCAAACTAAAGCCAATTGACATATGTCAAGAGGTTGTAGGACTATTTCTACACATTTAGGATTGGTCATGATCAGGGTTTATTTGCAACATCTGGTTTTGTGACTTTCGACGACTTCACGATTATCTAACACAAAATTGTGAAAAGTCTTATCCAAGCTACACTTTCAACAATTGATTGGAGTAATGGGAAGTTATGCTTTACATATGAAATGATAATTATTGTGCTTAATCGACACATTGTTGTATTGAAATATTTTTTGTAGGATAGTACACATGGTACATCTTTTCAATGCTTGCTATTGTAAGCAAGTATGTTGACCAATTAAGTGTGTGCTTGTGTAAAGAGAGAATGTTTCTTGGTTTCTCATTTTCCATTTTGATTTAGAAGTTGAAAAATATTTTGACTTCCTTGTTTAGAGTATATATCAAGAGTCCTTTTATTTTTTCATGGGAAATATCTTTTATTTCATATCAGAAATATACATGTTTCGGTCCTTGAGGGACTACTTAGACAATAAGGCTCAAAGCCATTACAAGAAATACTTATTATGAGCTCGACATGTCAACACACGTGAATTGAACCTATGGGGGGCTGATAACAACATTTCTCCCAACAACTTGAACTAAACCCAATTGACATATGTCAAGAGGTTGTAGGACTATTTCTACACATTTAGGATTGTTCTTGATTGAGGTTTATTTGCAACATCTGGTTTCATGACTTTCTACAATTTGTGTTGGAAAGTCCTATTTGAGCTACAGTCTCAACAAATGATTGGAGTAATGGGAAGTTATGCTTTACATATGAAATGATAATTATTGTTCATAATCAACACATTGTTATATTGAAATAATTTTTGGTACACCGCTATATGACTTTTGAAATACGGCAGGATAGTACACATGGTACATCTTTTCAATGCTTGCTATTTTAAGCAAGTGCATTGACCAATTAAGTTCATGATTGTTTAAAGAGAGATTGTTTCTTGGTTTCTCATTTTCCATTTTGATTTAGAAGTTGAGAAATATTTTGAATTTACATAGCCTAGAGTATATATCAAAAGTTTTGTTTTTTGTTTTTTGTTTTTGTTTGTTTGTTTTTTTCCATGGAAATATATATATATTTTTTCATATGAGGAATACATATTATGTTTTGGTATTTGAGGACTACTTAGCTAATAAGGCTCAAATCCATTACAAGAAATACTTATTATGCATTTGACATGTCAACATGCAGGAATTGAACCTAGGCGGGGAGGATAACAATATTTCTCCCAACCACCAGAACTAAACCCAGTTGACATATGTCAAGAGGTTGTAGGACTATTTCTCCACATTTACGATTGTCCATGATCGAAGTTTATTTGCAACATCCGGTTTTGTGAACATAGATGTTGTTTTTCTTGTGACTAACGGAATCTACAACTATGCGAGTCTCATATTTGTATGAGACGGGGTTGATTCCCACTGCTACCACTATAACTTCTAGCTAAGTGTTGCAAATGTGGAACACCCATGGGGTTTTGAACCAATAACCATTAGGTAAAGAGTGCCTTAACAATGCACTCCTTCATCGATTGTTCTATGCCCCATGAGCGAGTATATATGTTGTTCAATCAAGTTTAATTCATATATATATATATATTGGTAGAATCGGTAACACGCTGACTCTTGTACTTGCGTGACACAGGGTTGATCCTTGACAGTTGCCACTATAACCTCCAGGTGCAACTGCACCGCCCCAAGCATAATGCATGAATAAAATGAGGTTTGAACTTGTGACCTACACAATGGCACAAATGCCTTTATAGTGCGTTCGATGACCAACAAATCGCACCCCTAGGGGCTTAATTCCTTGAAATATTTTTACTATTGACTAAAATTCTAATTTATTATGATAAATATTGATTATTAACTTAGTTATTCGTGATTCAATTATTTATTTATTTTTTTAATCATTTATAAAAACAATACAAATATGAACTAACCATTTTGAACCCAACATATTAAATTATATAATAAATTGATGAATATGAAGATACATGATTAATAATCTAATAGAAGATATAAGATAAATTTAATAATGTTAAATGATTGATCATTTTGTTAATTCGACTCAAACTTATCATTATTAAATAAAAATCATAGTTAAAAGCTAAATTAATAATCAAATAAAAATGAATTAGTTTAAAAATAATATAAATATAAATCCATTTTAAATACTTTGTCTAAATGTGTGAGAACTGAAAATGGAGTGACGAGCAAGGGTAAATGTAGGTTCACCATTTTAGTTTCAGGTGGTTAATGCATAGTTAAAAATAATATAAACATAAATCTATTTTAAATATATAAGGTCCAAATCTGTGAGAACTAAAAATGAAGTGATAAGCAAGGGAAAATGTGGGTTCACCATTTGAGTTTTAAGTGATTGATGCATCGTTTGATGACGATTGTTGTGTGGAGAATATTCGAAGTTAGAGTGGTTTTTGATGAGTAATATTGGGAGGAGCCTTGGATGAAAGAGGTACATAAATTCCTAAGATTTTATAAAATTGTTTGATGTGTTTTTTTATATGATTATTGCCTAGGGAGGAATTTTGTATTAAATAGCTATATAACTTCTAAGATCTCATGTTTGATATTTGTTAAGTTATACTTTTACTTTTAATTGCATTATTAGCATATATATCTTTTAAACTTTTTATAGTAAGTTAATTACAAGTGGAGATTGAAATTACAAAATGAGAAAAATGCTACATGCCTAAGTTAGCTTTGTATTCTATTCCATTTCAATGAGTTAAACACACTTTCCAATTATAATTTGACTAGTCTTTAATAAGATATCAATAACACTACCCATTTGATTTCTAAACTAACTATTATGCTTACTTTTATATGAAATATCCCCTTTTCTTTTTCTTTTGGTATTTATAATTAAAAATATAGAAATTTTGGTAAATTTATATTATATTCCAAGACTAATTTTTAATAATATCATATAAAAGTTATTTTGATAGAATAATTTACAAAAGGAGTTAGTAAATGGTGGGAAAATACATCCTTTTT
Source organism: Pinus tabuliformis (assembly GCA_031772625.1). Lineage (NCBI taxonomy): Eukaryota > Viridiplantae > Streptophyta > Pinopsida > Pinales > Pinaceae > Pinus > Pinus tabuliformis. Next base: position 856,500,615 of record CM062815.1, on the reverse strand, counting down.
CTTTTGAAAATTTTCTCTATTTTTTTTTTTGGTGGAAGTGATTGCTGAATTTGATTAAATGACAGGGACATAGATCATGGAACTTTGCAATTAGTGATGCTGATTTACTTTAATTTAAGTAATTTGATTTAACTTAACAAAATTACAATTGCAGATACTTAGGGGTATTCTATACTGCCTCACGAGGTCAAATACATTAAGAATTAAACAATCTTCACTTGATGTTTGCATCGTCTAAAGATATACCATCAAGAATAGAGATTTTTTATCTACATACTATTTCAAACCTAATTTTCCTTTTCCTTCTATTTACTAACTTTATTGCTTACATAAAAACATCCAAAATTTTGTAGCTCCAATGTTCTTCAAAAACACATATACTATCCTTTTTGAAAATATTTTGAAAATCACAATTTCAAGGACCATTGATCCCCAATTTCTAGGAAAGTGAAGAAATTAAAACCACAATTCATGAAAATGAGATGAATATTGTCTATGCAGGGATTTCCAAGTGCCCTCTTGCATAACTAATCCTTCTTTGGAAATCCTGTTTGCTTCTTTGTTTTTGTTCTTGTAGATGTGAACAAAAGAGAGATGAGAGAAGGTCGATTGCATGTTCTTGAGGTTAAGAAATAATGCTTGAAGGGTGAAATTTTATAAGGTGAATTCTTCTTTCATACATTGAATGGATATAAGTCAGTCTTCAAGAATTTCAGTTTTTGTAATTCCTTTCTTGGGCCATGATAACAACTAGTTTGAGAGCCATAAGTTCACAAAAAATGTTTATTGTAGGACCAATTCCAACTTTGAATGGGGTAGTATGGGTTGGGGAAATATATATAATTCTCCCCACTGAACCTCTAGTAGGATAACCTTGTGAGGTTCCATAAACAAACACATGAGATTTCTTTGTTTGAGTTCTTCTATAGCTTGTTTGTGAGGAGGAGAAATTAAAATTGGGGGAAAGCACAAAATATGTTGAGACTTTGAGATACACATTTTATAGGAAGCATATCCACATCCTCAAAAGTTTGAAATTTTTGGCTAACAAGATTCCCTAGGCATAAGTGAGACAGAGATTTGTACCTCTATCTCCTTCTTTTGACAAAATTGTCTGAAAGCTTCTTCAATGGAAATCCCTTCCCAAGAATTATGAAGATTTATTAATCCTTCTAATTCTTTGTAGAATTGTTTTGATTATGGATAAGAAATGATAAGATGGAAGTTGGATTCTATATTAGCTTCATAGAAACAACATCTACCTTGTCCTTTAAAGCTTCCTTTTTCGCAAAATGTCCCAAGTTAGGGCCCTATTACTGAGTAGGAGCGACATAAAGATTTTAGATTTAGCATTTAAAATTCCTAAGTGGATTCATCACGAGATCGATGAATTCTTGTTGCCTTATGACACAAGAGCCTTTGTAGCCAACCTTTGGTTCATAAGCCTAAGAGAGTTTAGGGACCAAATAAGGTCATTGACTTCTTCACTTATAAAGTAATTTCTAAGGTTGTCAGTAAATTTTTTCCAACTGTTTGAATATTCTTCCTTATTTCCCGATTACCTCTAAGCGAGCCATTATTATCGGTAATTATTTGTAAATCGTCCCCTTACTATATGCCTTCTTTGTACATGAGATCATGTATAAGGGGAGTTGACAGTTTGTGGGGGCCTTTGTGTTGCACGTAGTGTTGTCATGGATGACAACTAGTGCCATTGATGTCAAAGGAAAAACCTCAGGAAGTAGAAACATCATTCATGAATTAAAGGAATCGGTTTGACAACTAGATCTATTGTATGCTCTCATTAAAGAGGTGTGAAGTTTATTGAGTTTTTTACGAGTTTATGATTCCATCCTATGGATAGTATGATTAGATAGTCCTTGTCATTAACTTTCCAAGAGTATATCACACCCTGAAAAACTCCTCCCATATGAGAAGTTATGGCCATTTGAAGATTAACATTTTTTTTTTCTAAATAAGACTGAGCTATTATATTACAAAAAAAGCAAAATTACATCAACAGTATTACAACAGAGCCGAAGCCCTGTAATTCCTGTCGTAGGACTGACAGTAAACTCAGGAGTAATCATTTCCAGGATTACAAAAGACTGATACTTGAACCAGATCGACATTCATGAGACCGACATACATATTTAGCTGAGACTGAAACACATGGAGTCTGAAACAACTATAGATAGCCGACACTGTAACAGAGAAGGACAGAGTTACAAAATGACAGAGCAGACACATATAAGATAGCGGTGAGAGCAGACAATGAGAGAATTCCTTGCTTAGAAACCTGAAGCAAAATGCTGGGCGAACTATTCATCATCAGTGGTGTGCGGGTCGTTCTCCATTTTGCAACGGGGAGGCTGGTGGATGTCCTGTTCGGTGGGAACATTGCGCTGCACAGGTTCACTTGGGCCTGCTCCAGGATCTGGGGGGAAGCTGTCTTGAATAGGGCGCAGCATGTCAATGGCGGGAAGTTGCATATCAACTGTGGGTGCCAACCCATGAATCCGCGGAGGGCTGGCACGAGGAGCCTCATCTTGACCCTGAGGATTGCTGCAGTGCTCCACCGAAACCGTTACAAAGAAAGTGGAATTTGACAGTGTACAAGGAATGCGGTATCTTACCATTGGGTGCTCAGAGTGCCCACATTCCATCCGTTCTTGGTATTCCGCCGCTCTTCCTCTGCCCACAACCCTTCCCCTGGTTCGTCTGCGCTCAGAAGAGACCTCAATTGAGGAGGAGGGAGAGGGGGCTTGCCTCTGAGACGAGGCCCTGCCTCTATAACTCCCCCGCCTACTTATTCCTCGTTGGCTCTCTCACTGCATCCTTGAATTGGGTGGGTAGCAGGTATGCTCACGCGTAGCCTTCCTCAGAACCAGACCCCCAATCCTTATACCAGACTGCGGGTAGCAGGTATACACCACCGCCAAGCTCCCAATCTTGATACCAGACTGCAAGTATACCCCCGAATTGCTCGAATTGAAGGAGCAACCTCCACAATCGCTCTCAGAGCCAACACAGTGAGCCACCGCCACCTCCCTCAGGACCAGAGCATGAGCAGACGCGAATTGCGGGAGAATGTCCGAGAACCTGTGGCTTTGAAGCGCCATGTTCCAGTTACCAAGACGTGCAGTTAATGCCGAAGGGACTCTTCTGCCATAAGCCATTACCTGCGTTCTTAAATGTTGCGTGCTGCGACATCTAATGCGAGTCCTCCTGGTGTACGTGGCTTGTCCGGGCGGACACATGCCCTTATGACGAGCCACAAACCTTCTATACCTTATAACCACCCGCATCCGGGAATTTGAAGATTAACATTAAGTGAAGGAGCTAAACTATATGGAAAGACCCATTGACACCAAATTCATTAAAGAGTGTGCATCTTCTGGGAGGATCTATGGCTTAGTGGTCAAATTTACAGTGGAGATCATATAAATTTTCATGAATTTTAACACACTAAAGATCATGCATCTTTTCCTAGACCAGTTGGATCCAATGTTTGGATAAATATTTGAACAACATCAGATGCGTTAAATTGAACAATGGTTAACAGTCACATTTCCTATTTTTATCATGACTCCTGGCATAATTTCACTGGTCTCTTCTAGGTAGACCCCTTCAACAACAATGATGTGGAAATGACTAATCTTAGATTGAAATATGGTAGAAGTGACCTATGGCACATCACAATCAACTGAGGGAAATGCCATGGAAATAAGATGATGTGGTGGTGATGTGTCTTGACACGTGATTGGAAGATGATTTCAGCAGGTGTGTGGCACCACTAGGGACTTCCATGTGGTAGGTACATTTTGTAGTTTTTGATTGGTGAAAAGTTCAAATATGGGTGACACATGGAAACCCTCATGGGTTGCCTCGTGGCTTGATGACATGCTAATGTCATCATGCAAGCACCCATGGACCCTAGGGCCAGGGTCACATGGCATGGTGACATGCTCAACCTCTCCAAGTTTATGGGTGTGGATACCAGCGCATGGTTGGCTCCCATGAGCCATGGGACCACCTAAATACTATAAATAAGCTCTTGGTGCCGAAGTAAATAACAACACTTGTGAAAAACACTTGGTCTGATATCTGTTGTAATATGATTGGTTTCGTGGATTTCTTAAGGTTTGAATCTAGTGGAGAGTTTTTTCGGTGTTTGGTATATGATTGGTTTCGTGGATTAACTTTGGTTCGAATCATGTGGAAGTATTTCTCGATGTTTAGTATGTGTTTTAAGCCAATATTCTATCGCAGTGTTGGCATATCCAAACGTGTTTTTTAAAGACTATAACAAGGAATAATGGTTACTCTTCATATAGTGATGAAACAATGTCGACTTCCATAGTATGATTGGTTTCGTGGATTGCCTCTGGTTCAAATCCTATGGAGAGTATTTTTTATGTTTAAGACAATGTTGTGTGGCTCTGTTGACATCTCTAAACACAATTTTTTTTTTTTATATATTGTGATCAACTATCACAGTATGATTGGTGTCATGGACTGACTCGAAGACATAATGGTAATTGATTCCCACTTGGATGATGATTGATTGACTCTAGTTCGAATCCTGTGGAGAGTATTTCTCACTAGTTTATGTTTTGTTACGACTGTGATAATGGGTATCTGATAAATGGTGTCTTGGTGGCTCCCTACTAGACGATTATTAGTTCCCCATTTACACATTGATATTTGAATTTTCCATGAGTAGTGACACGGGGTTGCAATACAGGGTCTCTCCCTTTGAGTGAAATCATTTACAATAAAAGTGGGGGAGGAGCATAGTATTCCAATGAGCGACTACCACAGTTGGTTATAGATTTAGAATGGGACGTCGAGGTTGGAGGTTTGAATCTAGCCCCCACAAGGTTGAAAGTAATTGTTTATTATTATTTTGTTTTTCACTGCCAAAGTGCATTTCGTCGAAAAATTAGTTGAGCGAAAGTAAACATTTTGTAGATCCATTGGTGGAAAATGACCATTCTATAGAGTGCACCCTGAAAAGAGAATTTTGTAGAAAATTTAATTTAATATTTGGTTTTATATAGTTTTTTGGGGTTTAGGGATTCATTACAAGGCCAAATTGGATTTTAGAAGAAGTATTATGATCAAGGTTCAATGGTGAACAATCCTAGAGGTGTGAAAAGCCTTGATGCTGTATTTGTGATGTTTAGAATCATTTTTATGTATTTTTGGAGCTTATGAGTAGGTTGTAGTTGATGTTGGGTATATGGTAGGAACAAATTCTGAGAAGGGTTTTTTGTGATTAGATTGTTGAATAGGTTGGAATAGAGTATGGATAGGGTATGACAAGTTGTTGATAATAGTATGAAAACAATAATTTGTTCAGTTTAAATAATTATGTTGATTGAAGAGTGTGTGGATCCAGTTTGAAATATAATGAAAAATGGTCCACATGAAGTTGGAGGAGGTGGGGGCTTCCACTGAGGTTGATGCCTCAATTAGGTTGAAGCTTACAATAAGTCAAAGCATGCTAATTTATGAGGTTGGTTCCTCAATCAAGTCGTTACTTGCACACCTTCAAGGTTGGTGTGTCAATCAAGTTGTAGCTTTCCACAAGTAGTTCCTTGCAAATTTTGGGGCGGGTTCCTCCAACAGGTTGGTACTTGCAAATCTATGCATGAATTGAAGAAGAATAAGAGGAATTTGTGGTTTTCTCCCATATGAGTTTCCACGTAAAATCTTGTGTCCTCTTGTGTTGATGTGATAGCTTCTTGATGCATTGTTTATGTGATAATGGCTTCTTGATGCATTTTTCTATTTATTGATATGCTGAAAATGGTTATGATACATTGTTACATATTTGTCCATTTATAAAAAAATTGTGAAATGATAAATTTTAGCCACACTGATTCACCCCCTCTCTCAGTATGATCTTTGGTCTAACATTTTACTTTGAATCCACTGTTCAAATCCTACTTGACCTTTGTCTCCCTTTCCAACACACGATACCAATTAATTACCAATCAAGGGGAAAGAGGAAATAATTACTTTCCAAATGATCAAGGCATTTAGTGATTTTTCTGATGGGTGTTATTACCTAGTCCCCAATGGAGTTTAAGGATAGGTATTTGTCCTTTTATCCTTTATGACTTGCACCCATAGAAATAATGTTAGATATCAATATTGAATTAGTATGGTAACAAATGATGTTTGATATCAAGATAAATGTTAAGGTAGAAAAACGGGGATGGTTTAAACTTAATGATATAAAAACATACATTTTAAAGAATAATAAATTAAATTTTTTGAATTAAGATGAGGGTGGATATTTGTCCTTTATGACCCACACCCATAGAAATAATGCTAGATATCAATATTGTTTCACCTTGGTAACAAATATTGTTTGATATCATGATACAAATGTTATTAGATATCAAGAAACACGAAGTGGGGATGGTTTAATCTCAATGACATAAAAAGAGGATATTTTAAAGAATAATCAATATGTATGTTTAAGTAGGAGGATGGGGGGAGATGAGATAAAGAGATTAAGGGAGGATTTAGTGCATATTTGGTTATGCCTTTGTAAATTTTGGCATTTTGTGATGGTAGCACGATTCACATGCACTAGTGCAATTTTGTCTTGTACGTTTTAGTTAGCTCAACATAATTAAAGTGAGGAGAGTTTGTTGATTGTGAATTCAACTCTTGGGAAAATAATTGATGATGCATTCATGATGACAATTTGTTATATATTAGTGTAGTTTTACCATTGTAACAAATAATGTTACATGTCAATATATAAATAATGTTAAATATCAAGATATGATAAGTAGGAATGGTTAATTTAAATAACATGAATAGAAACATTTAGAAGAACAATAAATATAATTGTTTGAAGTAGGAGGATGTTGGAAGATGAATTGTTAGAGGAGGCGTTGGACTATTCAAATCTTACAATTGGGAGGAGAATCTAATATTTTTAATGTATAACATACCTTTTCCTCTCTGTAATGAGATTATGGGGTATTAAACTGCTACAGGATTGAGACAATTTGCTACAGATGCAGACAAAGTGCTACAAGAAGGGCAATTTATCCTAGAAAAACCATCAAAGCCTCAATATGCAAGGAAATATTTAGAGGAAATGTAAGTAAAGATTCTTCCTCTCCAACATTTGGCATAAGTCTTCCAAAAACACCTTATTCATTAAAAACATGCACTTTGCAAATTTATAGTTTGAATTCTAGTAAGAAAAACATTTGGATTGGATGAGCATGGTGTGTTGAATAAGGCAGGGGTGCATGTTGAAATTTTTCTTTCCTCAACTTGGACACAATACTGTCAAATATATATATATATATATATATATATATATATATATATATATATATATATGCTAGATGGGGTTCCTTGAAAAATTAAAGGGGTATGATGATGAACTTGCATTGGAATTTATAATCAACCTAAGGAATCCAAATGACCAAGAGTTTGTGACAACAGTAAGAGGATTGGAAATACATTTGAATGAAAGTGATATCAACAGGATCACCATTTTACCTACAAGAGTGCATTGGGACAAATAATATAGACATGAGGAAATGAGTGTCAAGAAGTCCTTCTAAGATGGTAGAAGGGATGTGCAGATGTTAGAGCAACATGTAGAACAACAATTAGAGAAGCATGAGGAGCCAGAAATAGAGAAGCAAGGAAAATAATAAAGCAAGAATATGGATAGGTTGCTCAGAGGATGAGCACCAATTTCAGTAAAGGGGTATGATGGGCCTCCAAATCAGACACAATTTAAGGCATGTGTAACCTTTCTTAGGCACGTAAAGGATATATTAAATCTCTCCTTCTACACTTAATAATGTTTTTTTAGCTTTAATATGTTCCTAGGAAGGTTTAGAGATAATTGCATAAAATGTGCCTAATATTATTTATTTTTGCAGAATATTGAGAGGAGATTGATTAAATTTTGAATGAGATAATATAGGTACTTTCTCCCTACTACAAGATGGAACAAGATTGGATAATAAATGAAAAATATATTACAAAATTATTAAACAGATTCTGAAGCTCCACTGATTGAGAAAATATAGCAATGTTTTCCATGTCATTAAATGAAGATTCCTCATGTTGGGAACCATATCATATTTTTGAGGGATTTTGGAGTGAAAAGTCAACTTCTTTCAAGGAGGATGCTTCCCCATAAATTTGTATAAGTACCAATTCGAATTTCCCTCTAGCAGCGTGTATTTATTAGTCTTCTTGTGGAGAAAACTTGTTATTTAGCAGCTCCACTTTCATTTCTACTATTGATGTACTTGGATTGATTTAAATGATGAAGTTTGGTGCCATTTTTAGCTTCTAAAGCTTGGTTTCCTTCATAGGGCTCTGATTATCCTTGGGCTTGTCCATCCTAGGAGCCTCAAATCCCTTCTTTACAATCTCTTTATTTCATTTGAATGTGCTTTTCACTTGCATCTCTTATTTATGAATTTACTATTCATGTTTCTTTTGTTGTATATTATATTGGTTATATGATTGAAGTTGCTTTGCGGGTTATTTACAGAGTAACAAGCATGATGAATCCTATTGTAGCTACTAGAGACAACCCCTGTGATGAGGAGAGGTCAGTGCCTAGGAAATCTTAGTCTCTCTTGAAGATGACTCATTGTTGCTCAAGAGATAAATGAAAAATGACTTTAAACCTGGTTCAATTACCTTCACAGAGGTAGATTCAAACATACACATAAACAATATAGATCATCCAAAGAATAAATGTCCTAGTGTGGTGGCCTACGCACAATAAATTCAGCTCAATTTATCATTTCAATAAATATGGGAAGGGGGAAAGGAAGGAAGGAATTTAGCACAGAGGGTTTGAAAAACCTAGAATCCTAAGAAGTAAATCCTAGTAGAATCATGAAAGAATAAGGAAATGAAATGTAGAAATTATGGTATGTATTTTAAGGTTTCCAGATCATTATTTCATAGGTACTTTCTACTATAGTATAACATAGTAAATATGCAATCTCGAAGGTACATTTTGATACAATATAACACAACTATATCCATGACTTATGAGTGAATCCAACAGCTACAACTTACATAATTTATGATGAAGAGAAACACATATGAAATGACATACAGAGGAAGAACACATACTACACATTACTATGCTTGGAAGCACCAGATATTCTTCATTAATCTTAAAAAATGGATTCCATATCACAGGCTCAACACTGTTGAAATTTGCATAACATTTACCACCTCAGGAACAAGTAATTAAACCAACACTTGGAACCTCTATTCAAAACAAGACTCAAAATTGCTGAAAATACATAATTTGGGCTCTTGAGAATAGAATTTCAGAACCCTTCTAATGAGTTTCTTCTTCCCTTATATAGGGAGAGAGAGCTCGAACAATAGTTACAAAACATTCCAAAATTCTCCAGCTGTCTGAACTACCGTTGTCTAAGCGTGCAAATGTTCTATCTATCCTAATGATTACCAAATAGATCTGATTCATTTCTTGAAAATGGAAAAATCAAAAGAATAAGAAAACATGAGAAAATGGACACGCCTCCTCTGATTTCCTTTGATAAGGACACGCCTCTACCACAGTATTCCTCCACGGTTACTTGTCGATTCTCCTATCGCTCTCTTCCTTTAACATTTTGAAACTTCCTATTTTCAGAGCTGGACATGGTCGAGAGTGGCGGCATTAGAGATGCTTCATAACTAAGTTTCTGACCCATCCATCCCTTTTAACCTTATGGTACATTATCGGGGCCCAATACATCCTACAATATAGCATAGTACAACCTCGGAGACGTGACTCATCTTAAGTTTCTTTAAAATTACATTACAAAAATCCAAAGTTTCGATGCCTACAACCCTTCTATGTTAAGCTCCCTTCTTATTTTTAATCCATGGGACCGTTGCTTGGGACCATCGGTATAATTATTGAGTGCTATAATATTGGAACCTTCATCTATCGTAGCCCCTTTTCTATTATCCTCCTTATCGCAACTTCGCCATAGAACTGGGTTCCATGACTAGTAACTTGGAACTTGGGCATTACGGCCTTCGGACTTGTTGGGAGCGGGATCCCCCAACAAGCCTAAAAGCCCATGTTTAAGTCAAGTTTTTGTAATATTATTGTAAAGACTCCGCATTTTGTGGTCGCGGAGCGCGAAGGTATTATGTATCACAAAGGGTAGTCTGCCCTTAGTTTTGTAAAGTAAAGTTGGCTGTAAGAGATCTACCCATGGTCCGCGGACCACGAGATTGTATAAAAAGATCTAAGCTCTAAGTAGTTAGGAGAAAAAAAACACGAGTAAGGGAGTCATAGCTTAGAGCAAGAAGTCTAAGTCTTGAGTTGTAGTGTAGGTAGAGACTCTGCAGCTGAGTTTGCAGAGGCCTAGGGTAGAAGTCCACAACTGAGTGTGCGGACCCTTGCAGTTGTGCGCAGGGTGAACCAAGTCTGTTGTTATCACCAAATAGGGGTTTATATTGTTCCTAGTCATGGTCTTAGATTAGTGTCAAGTCACCCTATGTTTTAATGGGTAGGTGGTAGGTTAAGAGTCTCAAAGGTTTAATTGTTTATGTCCAAATAAAGCCTAACATCCTTTTTTTCATGTTTCATGAGTCCTACATTCTTTTTAGAAACTCATAGCTTAAGCCATTTTAAAATTTTTTGGACTTAGCCTTGAAACCATGTTTTCATAGCGCATACAATGTAAAATGTCTGTTTTGCACTACAAAAAGCTACTCTTTTCGTAACGCTTTTCCCTGCGCGCTACGAAAGCGGGAATTCATAGAACAATCTTGTCAAACATCAATCCATTAGCATTCTGTTAAAATTTTCATTATTAGGTGTCAGCTAGGAGTCAATCCTTAAGCATGCTGCCATCCAAACTCATCATTTCGAATTTAGGGCTCATTATGAAAGATATTTTCAAATTCGAAAGGGTTGGATAGTCTCATCGTTTTAGTTTGCATGCAAACCCTCAAACAGAATTGTTTTCGAACAGTAAGCTTTGGTAATCTTCCACCAAGGTTTTCCTCATCCATAATTCAGGTGAGGCTGACCACCATTGGCAAGCGAGGCTGATCAACAGTATTTCAAGCGAGGTTGGATTTGTTACAGGAATTCAGAAGGAAAGATGACAGAGGAGAAGAAATGTCACAGGTCTGGCCATTGTTTAAGAACAAAGCTTGAAAGTACCGAGGTCATAGTCAGAGACAAATCAGTTGTAGAAGCTCTCAAGAAAGAAAGATGCTGGGAGTTTTGTAAGAAACTGCAGGGAGGACATACTCAGGTGACAAAGGAGCTTGCACTCCATTTCACTGGCTCAAGCACAAAGGTTGGAATGCTAAAATTGCAAATTTCTCCAGAGGTCATAGCTTTGGTGACAAAAATTCCTAGGGGACAAGATACATGGTTCAAAAACTTCAAATTCGACATGGAGCCATGTAAGGTGTTTCTAAAGCCAAAGTTTGTAGAAATCGACTTAACCAAGGCAGTTCCCAGAGACTACATCAAGGACATCTATGCCAACTTGCTCCTCAACATTCAACGTTATTTTACCTGTGAAGGCAAATATCAAAAGGTTTATTCATACATTTCAAACTTCTGTTACATTTTACTGATATGATTTATTTAGACTTGCCCTACTTATTATTTCAAAGTGTAGCTAAGATGGTAGATAAAGTACAGTTGAAATCTCAAGGATGTGAAACTTCCCTATTTCATCATGGTCTAATTAAACTGATAGTTCTACATGAACTCAAAAGGATCAACAAAGAATGGTTTAATTTTTGTTTTTATTTGACTTTGGAGCAAAAAGACAAGGTGTAGACATTAGCCCTAGGGTTAAAGGAACTTCATTTGCAGAAACCAGCAAGTCTGTAATGTCTAGGGAAAAAAGGTATGTTAAGTTGAAACCTAGGAAGCAGGTGAAAGAGAAAGTAAGCAAAGCACCAGTAGTCATTCTTGAAACTCCTAAATCTACAAAAGAAAATATATCTAAGGTTAAAGGAATGACACAAGTACAATCAACCAACAAACCAGTTCAAAAGAGATTGACTAGAAGTCAAATTGCAAAGGAGAAAGGTAAAACAGTGATCTCGGGAGAAGGTTCAAGCTTGAAGGGTGATTTAAATGATATTTTAAAAGCCATTGATATTGCAGAGTCCCCTTTGGTGCAAGCAGATGTAATAAAATTTGATCAAGGAAAGTCGAAGAAAATGAAACCCTCCAAGAAATTGGAATTTGAGGAAGATGTTATAGCATTTGTTTTCAAACCCAGAAAACCCTTAACCAGGCAGTCCAAGAAAATGCAAGAGTCCAATATTGAACTGGGGAGAACAGAGGAAGCATCTTCTATTCAAGAAGAGTTGATAGACTTTCCATCTCCAAGACCTGAAAGGTGACAAAAACACAGTTCCTGTCACTCAAACAGAAAAAACCAGTTACGAGGTGTTATTGGGAAATCTAGTGTCTATGCAGAGACGCTAGTCCCACTAAGACGGGTAGCTATCTTAGAAATAAACAGATTAAAGTTAATTTTGTTTTCCTTTATGAGAAGTAGATAGGAGAGGATCAAAGAATACTAACCTCGATCTTTCGCTTGGTTCTTTGCTTGTTCCTTCTCCTCACCAACAGGTCTTTGCCGCTTCTCCCTTGACCACTTCGCTTCAAAGAGTACCTGTAAAGTCAAAGCAGCATAATACCTTCAAAGTGCAGAGATCTACAATCGTAAGCAATATAGGAACATATATATATTGACCACACAAATGCATATATTATCAGACATACAAGAATGTGGATGAAAACTTGAATAGCTTTATTGATATAAAAATTAGAAGAGAGGATTACAACCCATTGATCTGACCCAGCGTCATCCTCCTAGCATGAAAGCCCTTCTTCACCTCATGAAAAGCTTAGATCACCCAACACTATGATATTTCACAAAGAAACCAACAACACTTCCTTACAAGATACAAAATTCTAGCCTCTGGATCTCTAGGATGAGGAATCCATATATAGATGATTGCAGGGAGGTGAGTCAGCTTCTGGGATTTTGATTAGTGTCTTCTCTCTGATAGTTCTTGATTCCACTTGGAGATTGATGATCTCTTACTCATCCCTGGGCGAATTCAGAGAGGCAAGTGTCACAGGAGAAGTTTCTGGAAGATTCCATGATCATTCACCTCGCAAACTGTCTCTGCCATTTGTCCATTCTCACCCATCACACCCTACAGAAGGGCTTTCCAGTATGCATTGCACCTTTTACACTGGGCAGGTTAGATGCATCACACCCTTAGCACTGAGCAACCTGTATGGTCCAGTTTTGACCAAATCAGAGCAGTTTTCTGTGGATAAATTCTGGGAGATGATGTAATCAGTTGACCTTGTTCCTTTAGGGCATGAAACAACACTTTTAGGGACTCAGGAGCCCTTGGTTTATGGACATATATGATTGGGGTTGCTGTGCCCAAAAATGTCTATAACAGTTGCCCCCTAAAGCACGAGGTCGTTAATCTTTTGATGTCGGGTGAAATGCTTTATCATGAGGATCCGAGGTTTTTCAAACCAGAAGGCGACCTGTAATAAGATACAATACAATACATTATCTTCATAATATTTTCATGATCTAGCTAAAGCGGGCATTCCCATGCTCAAATTTATAAATTCATTTTCATGTACACAGGATAGACAACCATCTATGTGGCAGACTGATGATTTTGATAGAGTCACCATCCTTTGATTCAGATGATCATCTGTGTAGCAATGATGTACATTTGATGTCTTTATTTTCTTGAATATATTGCAGCCCAGATGGATGAAACTAGATCCGGGGTCTTCAAACTCATCCAATCTTCAGCCGAAGTACAAGTCGATCCATGTGAAAAATGTTCTGGGGTCGAACATGGAAAGACATCGCCTGATTACCAGCCAATGATGTAAGTTGTTAACAGGCGCGAGAGGAATCACCGTTAATGATGATGACCCTCAAGGTATGACAGTACAATTCGTGTGGTGTGAAAATGGGACTTGGCGTCGAACACCACGCAAAATATCTCGGTCGAAGGCCATTGATGTAAACCTGTTGCCGAAAGTGAGAAACTTGCCATTGAGGCATGCAAGCTTCAAAGTACTGAAAGGGTTGTTCCTAGGTCGACTTCTTGGATAATGAGTTGATGTTGACAAGAAGTGAGCTATTGTAGGAGGGCCTTAATGAATCCCACATCTATGACATGGAACGGAGCAAATGACTTTTGGAGGTGAAAACGATCTGATGACACAGGGTTCAAGGTGGCGGTCATGAAAGAATGAAGCGTAAAGGTATTGTAGCGGATGAGACACAAGATGGGTTGGTGAATTCTCTGATTGACTTCTCTTGAACATATCAGCGAAACTGAAATGGATTGGTAGCGTTAACCCCAAAGATGGATGGTATGGTGGACCAATGGTAATATGACCGGTGAACGGAATAACCCAACCCGACTCAATCATGGTGATGGAGTGAAAGTGTCATGTTCAAGAGCGACTCGCTACCAATAAAGTTTCTTCAAGTTTTCTTCCCAATTTTTCCCCAGTCATTGCTGACCAGTACCTCTTTATTTTTATCAAGCTTGAGGAGGATAACATATGCTTGTTCTATAATTTTCCCTTCGGGCAAACCCATCGCTATGTTTTAACGAGCCTAGCGACAGTGAAACTCGTTCTTGTTTGTATGGACAAGTTTGTCGCTATTGGTTTTAATGAGTTTAACGACAAAGACAACTCGGTCCTTTTTCAATTTTAGAGAGTCTGAAAAGGGACGGAAAGGAAACTCCAGTGATCCTTTTTCGTCATGTAATCCCTTAAGTCCGAAAAAGTATAAAATAATACGAAAGGGATGAATTTTCGATAGTTTTAACAAGCCGAACAAGACAAGCGCTCGATCTTTTTGTGTAATAATCCCTCAGGTCCAAAAAGATTAAAATCTAGAGGAGGGATAGCACTCCCGGTAGCTTTAACGAGCTGGAGAGGCCAACTGCTCGGCAATATTTTCATATTTTACGAGTCAGACGAAAAGAGCTTAAAGGAGACTCGTTTTTTGAGGAACGAGTGATAATTTCAGGTAGCAGCTGATTCCAGGTAAGGTTTGGAATTTTCCAATCACGGCAGTGTCACAAGGATGGCTAATAGAATCACTCATCACAGATGTTCCTAAAAAAGGGTAAACAATCAAATGGAGGCGTATGATCGGCCAAAATAGAGTGGAGGTGATGATGAGAACATGACCAAGGCTCAAAAGCTGATGATAATGCATTCATAATGGTTATTTACCAGAGATTGGTTCATTTTTTAATGAGCTTAAACTCTGGGGGAAACATTTGCTCATTGCTTAGGTTTAATTTTTAACGAGCTTGAACTTTGCATAAAAACTGCTCGTGGTGGGTTTATTTTTTAACGAGCTTGAACCCTGTGGTAACACTGCTCGTGATAAGTTTGCATGCCCCCAGCATAATAACAAAAATCGAGGTGCATGCCCCCCAAGCTTCATTGCATTCAACACGGTGGTTGGAATGAAGGTTTACCTTCGAGATCTTTGAAAGACTCGATTTGGATTTTACGAGATCGTAATCAAAGACTCGATTTGGAAAGGGAGTTGTTTCATTTTTTAATGAGGTTGACACAGGAAAAGAACTATCCTCAGAATCCACCGTATTTATAGTATTTGATAGAAAATAGAAAACTGAAGGATGATTAAAGTTGCTGGAATAGTCTTAGTGGTAATTCGGAAGATGGGAACAATGGTGGTAATCTTCCCATGGTGCCTCTCCTATCATGTTTGATTGAGTGATTCCTTCGTCTGTAGAATGTACATGCGACCAAGGATCTGAAGAGGTGCCATATTCCTTAGACCTATCTATCCAAACACTCGATGAGCGTTGATTTAGGTTTGCCCCCCAGGCCAAGAAAATTGATTGCTACAATATTTCTATTAGGGCGATGATCCATGTTGACAAAATGTTCAGGAATCTTTTGAATCTAGAAGATATCATGTTGCAGGTTCCCACTGTGGCCACTTCCGCCAGATTGTTTAGAGGTGGTAGCGAAAAAGTCCCCATCAATGTAGGGTGTTTTAGTAGGCCTACTTCGATATTTTGAAGTAAATGAGGGCTTCCATGGATCATTGGAATGCTTCCCGTAACTTGTGAACTGTTGGGGAGAAATGTTTGTTGGTCGACGATTGTAATTCCTCCTTGAAAAGGAAATACAATCTTTCTAAAGTATTTTGACACAATTGTAGCCATAGCATAAATCCAGGGCCTTCCCAGTAGCATGTTGTAATCGAGGTTTCCATCGATAACCTCAACATCAATTTCTATGGTTTTTCCCCCCAGTTCGACTTGCAAGTTACTTAAAATCCCGTATGGGGTGTATGTTCGTCCATCAAATGATTTTAATGTCGTCGACGATCGCGACAAGGTTGGAGATCCTAAAGTTTTCCAGAAACTCATCGACATAATACATGTAGATGCCCCCTCATCAATAATCGTTCGATGAATAGTTTTGTTGAGGGCTTTCACTTGAATAAGGAAAGCTAGTTGAGATGGTAACTGAGGGTCATATCCTTTGTGATTAAAGGACACAAGATTGGAATCCGTTGGGTCAATCCCACCTATCGCTGATAATAAATCCTGCTTTTGGGAGGGGCAATTTTGCAGTACCTCAAGTGTCGACATAGTGGACAACGATTGGGCCAGATCCTCCACTATATTATAATGCTGTGCTGCTCTGGCACAAGGATTAAATGTCGATTTGTGTACTACTCCCTTCGACGACTTTATCGTTAGTTCAGGAATGATGGGTGGCACAACTTCGATCGAAGTTGTTGTCGAATTACTAGGTTGATCATTAGCTTTGTTGTCTGATCGCTGTGGATTCCCATAATCTTTATTCCTTGTCGAAATCAAAGCATAATTTTGCTGCTTCGAAACAGACAACATTAGCACTTGGGACGGGGAAGCATTGTCACTAGCAACCAGATTTGTTCCTGGATTTGGAAACGGATCAGTCAATACCACGGAGGTTTTTGAATTCTTAAAGAATTTTCTAAGCTCGTATTTATGTGGACAATCTTTCGTCCAATGATCCTCATCACATATGAAGCATGGATGACTTGGTTTCCTATCTCCAGAAGGGTTTGCAGAAGATTTTTCAGGAGACGGCTCCTCCTGTTTTTTCTTCTTCCCTTCTTTTTCTTGTTGCCCCCTGGTTGCTTTGGTTCTTTGCCTTTGTCAGTTGACATGGCATTTACCTCTGAGGCGAGAAGCTCCTCATTTTCATTTTGACTTGAAATCGTACGAGCCTTCTTTGATGCAGCTTTTACAGTTTTCGTGCTAGTCGCACCTATCACACCATCGTCGGCATGAGAGTATTTGCTTGATTTAGGAGGGGGAGGAACAAAGAATTCCGCTCTAGGAGCATCGGGGATTTTATTGTAGAGCGTGCCAGACTGAGTATATATCAAGTCTAGATATTGCGCATGAGCAATGACTTTCTCTTTAGTGACGACTCCTCCCTTTGCCACATCTTCTGTGATAGAAGGTAATAATGACTTAATAAACCATTCAGCTAACAGCTGATCAGGAACATATGTTTTTACCATTCTACAACGATGTCGCCACTCATGAATATGATCAGATATGTTAGTGGCCGTTGTCTGTTTGAAATTGGTAAGAAGCTCTGTTCTTGTTTCGTACCTTATGGGTAACTGAAAATGGGTTAAAAAGGTTGTGGCTAGGGTGCTGAAGTTGTCGAATGAAGCTCTAGGCAATTTGCTATACCATTTTGCTACTGGACCGGTTAACGTTCGCTGAAAAAGGTGAAGCCTAATCGAATCATCGTTTAGAGTGTTAGATGAACACCACAGATGAAAGGTCATCACATGATTCAACGGGTCTTCACCCGGATTTCCATTAAATTTAGGAATATCTGACGAAAGTTTATGTGGAATCATTGGCCACCAAGGGGCGTAAGCAATTGGATTGTTTGTCAGCCGATTTAGATCTGGTAACTCTAAAGTTGCTAGAAAGGGAAACCGTTGATTCAGGTTCGGCGAAGCATACCCAGGATAAGATGGGATTGCCTGAACTGTGGGTCTTTGCATACCAACATAGTGCATTTGATGCTGTTAACTTTGGTAAGGTTGATGGGCATAACCACTATGAAATGGTTGATGTTGACCATTTTGAATATACGACTGCCCATTACTTGCAAAGATTTGGTGCTCAGATCCTTGGTAAACTTGTTGGGTTGTTGATATTGCACCAGCCATGGTTGTGAGACCATTTGCTGTTGTCCAATATTGGCTGTTTGACCAAGATGAGGGGTGATGGTACCCGTTTGAGCCTGGGTCACTCTAGTTAAGGAGCCACTAATTGATGATTGTGGTGGCATCGTAGAGACAAGAGGCTTTTGAATTGCGACCTGAGAGACTTGAGGTTGGCATACAACATGCAACACTTGTACTTGCGACACCGTCACAATAGCCGGTGTAGTGGGGATATTTGACATAGGCAGACTTTGTTGCATTGGGTATACAACTCTTGGTTGTTGAGGTAGTATTGACACCCAACTACTCGATGTAATTCCAACATAACCTGAATTCTGTCGTGAACTCTCACATGTTTGTTCTCCCGGAGGAGACAATGAAAGGGTATATTGCCCCCATACGACGGTAATCTAGTGCTCAAAGGAATGATTTTCCTTTGAGGACCGGACTGCCCATTGACACTGTGAAGGATCAATTTGATGAGACTCAACATAAGAGATTCCAGATATTATTCCGGACAAACAAATGGGAACAGACCATATTGTCGAAACAGCCGCTGGATAGACTCCATCTAGCGATTGAGAGCTAGTTGGGACAAACGGTACGCCGACAAACATTGTTGGAATAACTGTTTAGTCAATTTAGTGTTGTCTAAATTGCTATCATAAATTGTCAACCCGGGGCTCGTAAGCTGATGAAGTGAAGGTGTACAGTATATACTTAAGTAACCTCTTAGATCTTTTTGTCGTTTGGGGGTGTTGTGGTCAATTTAACTTCCTAAGATGGAGTGATGATTTTATAAACAAATGGGTGATTTGTGTGTGTATGGTGGTTTCTAAATGAGTGAGTGTGTGTAAATGGTGGCTTCTAACTACTTTTGGAACTTGTAAAGAAAGAGCTTGAAAGATAACTCGAAATGAAACTGAAAGCAAAACAGCTAACTAATGGCACTAGTCACTATCTATGCTGCTGCAATGAAAAGTGAAAAAAAACACTACTTTAAAGACAAATCATAATGCCTCATCGTTTCTTAACACTCTGCTTCTAACATACAGTATTATGTGAAACACGATTAAGAAGGAGTTAGATATATGAGTCTAAAAAGTAATCAAATCCTAAAATGACAAATCATAACACCTTGTCTTTCCTCAACATTCTGTCTCTAACATACATTGTAATGTGAAACACAGTTAAGAAGGAGTTAGTGATATGAGTCCAAAAAGCTACTTCAAAGCAAGCTGCTACTCAGTGATATTCTGATCTCCTAAAGATTGGTCAATTATGATAAAGAGATCATCAACAGATTAGTACACAACTTGTTAGAAACTTGATAAACTAAGCTAGAAATTAAACTAGAAAAGCAAAGTAAAATCAGCAGCTATAGACATGACAACTTAAAATACCATCAGAGGTAAAGAAAAACAATAAAGACACACTATCCCGGGTTAACACACCCGCAGAAAACAAGGCTGATCAGTCATAGAAATGCTGGAAATGAAATGACAGAATTTAAAGACATAAAGCAAACTGTACATGCATAAAGAAAATGAAAAAGTGCTGAATTCAAATAAAGAAAGTGCAGGAAAATAAATGTAAATATTACTGTACAGAGGTTGTCATGAATGGGGGCCCTCCATCCACTAAACCAGAGAAAGATCAGCTACTTGACGATGGGCAAAACAACAGTCTTCTATTAATTCATCATGCAGAAATTACAGTGAAAAAGTGCTGGAAAAGCAGTCTTAAAACAGAGTTTATATGTCAAACAAAATTACAACAAATACATGATCTGAGTAGCTAAAAAACTCATCCTCAAGCGTACGCAGACGCTGGATTTATAGGCATAGGGACAACTGCCCACTGCGCAAACTAAGTAACTGGAAATTAACTAACAACATACTAATTAAATGGTACAGCAACACGTAAACAGGTCCGTGTGTTATCTGGAGGGTACGGTCGTCATGAAGGTTGAATCCAAGGTTGGATCCTGTCTCCCATAACCTTCGTGGCATGGAGGAAGTGCCACCTAGAGTGCCGTGTCCTTTTAGCTCACGCAACACCGTTTGAGCTAACTGGTTGACCGAGAATGGATCCGCGTTGACCGAGGGTGTACGTGGCGTTGCTGATCCAACCGATAGCATATGAACCATTAGCACCTCCATTCCCACGTGCCCATGTGGCCCGTTTCTCAAGAAGACACGTGGAACATGTCGAACAATAAAAAGGCTGCGGAATTGCTAGACAGCTGCGGAATTGCTGAATGGCTGCGGAATCACTGTACATATGCCAAAAATCTAGACAAACAGTCAAACATTAGCATAGTTAACTAATCATGCTAAAAGACATGCAATGTAATGATCTGGACAGGTTGATGAGGAAAATAGGGGTAAAAGAGAGAAACAAGTGAGGAAAAGCTGTTGAAATGATAGGTAACTAGGTGTAGGTTGGAGGCTCTACATACCCCCACTACGAGGGTGTTGCATGTCCTCATGCAACCAAAAACACTGTTTAATCCACCTGTTGAGATGCCTCTGCTAAGACATCTAGTCTTCTCCTCTTCCTCTTTGTAGCCAAATTTACTCTTGGTTTCCTCACCAAACATCTGAATTTTAAGTTGACCAAAGCCCTGCTTAGCTTCCTGCATTTCTTCTTTAGCTTCCTGTTCTCCCTTTGCCAAAGGCCCAAATGAAGCATTGTATTATTGTGGACCATTTTGTCCACTTTACCTTGTTCCTTTAATGCTTCATTCTCTTGTGTGATGTGGCGGTTTAAAACTTCAAGCTCAAAAATTTCTTGTTTAAGTGAGTGAACTTGCTGTTCAAGAGGTAGAACAGTGCTTGGACCAGCAGCAACTTGTTCTAATGTCTCCAAGTAGTTATATACTCTCTGCTGATCTGGGTCAATCTCTGGTGACCTCTTTGGACTAGGCTCATGCTCAAATTCGATTTCATGCTCCTGTTGAAAAGGGCTTTCCTCTCGTGGAGGAGTAACCTCAACATGTGGTGGCCTTGCCTCAAAGTCAAGTCTTGTAGCAACCTTTTCAGGTGTGCTCAAGTCAATAAAGAGTGACTCTTTGTCCTTTGTGTCCCCCACTTTGTCTTGTAGCCTGCTGCTCCTCCTCACGGTGGTGATGCTCTGTTTTTCCTTTTGTTGCTTTTGATTTTGTTTTTGCATCTTCTTGGAAAGGGCAGCCTCATGAAATTGGGCCAATCTATGTGCCAATGGCTGAGTGTCCTCTTCACTGGAATTTTCAGGAGTAAGGTAGGTTTCTTGGGCTATAGCTTTTCCCTTATCCTTCTTTTGTCTCTTCCTACTCTCCTTTTTCTTTTGAGCAGCCTCTTGGACAATTTCTTGCAGGGTTTCTGTAATGATTTCTTGGGCTGTTTGGTCAATATCTACAGCAAGCTCAGGGTCAATTTCTTCCTCAGAGTTATGGGCAGCAATTTCTTCTTCAACAAGGTCTTGGACAGTTTCTTCTTGGACAACAATTTCAGGGACAGTTTCTACTTGGACAACAATTTCTGGGGTAACCTCTTCTCTTCTTCTTCTTCTACTCTTTCTGGGCACTTTAGGTGAACTACCAGAGGCTTCTCCTACCTCTTGGAAGTGGTTCCTCACAAGAAATCTTTCCCATGTATCCCTTTTGGCCTTTAACTATTCTTCAATTAGCATTTTGACAAGCCCCTGATGGTATAAATGTGGCTCAATATTATTTATGTTTCTTTGGACTGTTGAGCACATTTTTCTAAGGCTAGATAGTAGAAAATAAGGAAGATTAATGTCATGCTCACCCATGAAATGCATCATAATTTTAGCATGGTAAACATACAAAATTCCGAATCTTCCTTCACATGTAAAGAATTTCTGTACTAACAGAAGCAAAGCTGTCCATTCTTCTTTGACAAGACTAACAGGGATTCCCTTTTTAAAAATACTAGTGTCCATACCTGGATTTTTCAATATTTGCTTCCATTCCTGGTCTTCCACTGATCGATTCTTGAACCACCTTTCCCCAGTTTGAGGTAATGAAGTTGCTTGTGCTAAACTGCCTTCTGTAACTGTAAATTTCAGATCTCCAATCTCCACTTTGTTGTCTTTGAAAGAACGAGCAAAAGCCTTTGTGACTTCCTTATGGTATCCCTTGAATTTTTGAATGAACTGGAGCCATTTGGCCTTTTGCAAAGCGTCTTTAGTTTGGGGATAGCCTTCTAAAAATTTAGAGCCCTCAGGCTCTGCCCTCAATAGCTTACCCATCAGCTCTCTGGCTACCTTAACAACACTGTTTTAACACTTGGTGAAAGAGTTATACGGGAGAAAAGTGTTTAGACAGTGGGTTTACGGCTACAACAAAATAGCCGTGATGCACTTACAACAGTGGTCAAGGTTTTAGTGGAGAAATGAGAAGAAAATAAAACAGAGAGTGCTTACGGTGGACAGAATAGTGAATAAGACAGAGCAGTGAAGAACAATGGAAATGAGGGAGTGAGTCAACAGCGGGAATGGAATTATGTATGCGTAGGAGGGTTACGAGTAATGGGTGAAAACGGTTAAATCCCATAGACGTCGGTCATTGGTGTACATCTGGCTGCGGAATTATAACTCAGAGTGCCGTAGTACAGTTGTATACGTCACTCTGGTACGAGAGTTTTAATGAAAGAGCAGCCGTGTTTGGGTTTGAAACTGTAATGAGTAGGGACCATTATGGATGAGGGTTACGTGGATTTTCGGTTGAGGAGTGGAAGGATTTTGCAATCATTACATTAGGTGCCTCAAAACATAATCCGAAAACCATGCATAATGATATAACTGTTGGTCAGAAATTAGAACATACCTTGTGTATCCGCATCTTGATTCCTTTTGCTCATATGATGCTAACCTTTAATTGTTTATTGCTGCTACATGACCTTGCCTTCTAATAATGCTGGTGATTTTTTTCTGACTGCAGATTTCTTCTTGAAACAGAGTGTATTTTTTTATGTGCAGGCACAGAGTGTATCGGCTGCGGAATTGTGATATTGGCTGCGGAATTGTTCTTCAGCTGCGGAAACTGCAGTAATACCTTCTGTCTGCACACAAACAACTTTGGCTGTATGAAATAGTCCTGGAAATGACTTTATTAGTGAGATGAGATGGAATGGATGGATGGAGGAAAAAGAAATAAGGTGGAATGAGAACGATGGAATGAATGAGATGGAGAATGAAGTGGATGAAATGGCGAAATGAGATGGAATAAGGAGAAGAGAGAGATTTTTTTTCTTTGGAAAATATGAGGTGTCAAGTGACTCTGATTTTCACCTCAGATTTTCTGCATAACACTGCCAATCAGAGATTGGTTTTCAGGCTTATACATTTATTCTTTTTTTTTTTTTTTCAAAACCAAAGATCAGGCTGATGGAGGAGAAGAATCCTTCTCCACCAACCTTATTGCAGAATCTTCTTTGAACAACTTGACAAATTCCTCTTTTGAGAGTGGCTTTTGGTAGACCTTCAAGCGATGGCCATTCACAATAAGAGGAGTATGAAATTCATCAATAGTCTTTACTCGAACTGCTCCATTGCTAAAGACTTCATCAATCTCATATGGCCCAAGCCAATGAGTTTGAAATTTTCCTTTGAAGTCCTTAAACTTGGAATCAAACAATAGTGCCCAATCTCCTTTTTGAAACTTCTTCTCCTTGATGTATCTATCATGCCATTTTGTTCTTTGATACTGAACTAGATCGGTCCTTAAAATGGCATCTTGTCTTATCTCATCTAGTTCATTTAACTGCTCCATTCTGTGCTTCTGGGCTTCTGAAAGATTCATCCCCAACTGGACTGCCATCTTGAAAGTTTTGACTTGGAACTCAATGGGGAGCAGGACTTCTTTCCCATAAACAAGTTCATAGGGAGAATATCCTGTGGTACTCCTCCATGTAGTTCTATAGGCCCATAAAGCTTCAGGTAGCCTTTCAGCCCAATCTCTTCTATGCAGATGAACAGTCTTGGTGATGATATTCTCAAGGACTTTATTTGTAGATTCCACTTGACCATTTGCTTGCGGATGGTAAGGAGTAGATGTTCTATGCTTGATTTTGTATTCCTCCATCAGCTTCTCCATCAAATTAGATGTGAATTGGCTTCCTTGATTTGTTACAATTTCTCTTGGGACACCAAAACGAGTGAAAATATCCTCAAAAAGAAATTGAACAACTGAATTTTCAGTGGCAGAAGGCAAAGCTTTTGCTTCTACCCACTTAGTAACATAATCAGTGCAAACCAATATATACTTCTTTTGCTTAGATGGTGGATTAATGGGTCCAACGAAATCTAAAGCCCATTTTTCAAAAGGTTCGATGAGTACCTGTGGCTGCAATGGCATCTCACTTGAAAGAGTTGGTCTCCCAATTCTTTGGCAGCTGTCACACCTTCTGACATATTGTTTTTCATCTTTGAAGAGAGTAGGCCAATAATATCCCAAAGAAAGGATTTTATAGGCTGTCCTCTTGTCAGCAAAGTGTCCACCGCATGGTTCGTCATGGCATGCCTTAAGGATGTCAGGCATTTCATCCTCCCGAACACATCTTCTAATCACACAGTCTAGCCCTGTTTTGAACAATTCATTAGAAATCCATGAATAACTTGAACTCTGCTGAATAATCTTTCTCCTTTCACTAGGAAAAAGATGTGGAGGTAGTTTCCCTGTGACCAAATAATTAGCAATATCTGCATACCAAGGGGTTTTAGTAGTTATTGCAAACAAATACTCATCAGGAAACTTATCCTCTACAGGAGAATCTTCGTTAGTATTTTGGATTCTAGACAAGAAATCAGCTACTGTATTTTGTTTTCCTGGTCTATCTAACACAGTAATATTGAATTCTTGTAAAAGTAAGAGCCATCTGGTGACTCTGCCATTAGTAACAGGTTTGTTCATTAAATATCTTATGGCAGAATGATCAGTATGAACAAAAGTTTCATAGCCGGTTATGTAGTGTCTAAACTTATTGATCGCATGTACCACAGCTAAGAACTCTTTTTCTGTCACAGTATAATTTAACTCAGTGGGAGTCAAATTTTTACTGGTGTAATAAATGGCATAAGGGATCAAATCCTTTTGTCCCAAAACAGCTCCTAGAGCTGTATCTGAAGCATCTGTAGAAATATGGAAAGGAAGTTTCCAATTTGGCCCTCTTAGAATGGGTGCTTCAGATATTCTCGTTTTTAAAGCTTCAAATGCAGATTGGCATTCAGGATCCCATTTGAATTCACAGTCCTTTGTAAGTAATTTGAAGAGAGGAGATGCTATCTTGGTGAAGTTTTCAATAAATCTTCTATAATATCCAGTAAACCCAAGAAAACTTCTAACATCTTTCTGGCAATTTGGAATCGGTAACTTACAGATGACTTCAACTTTGGATCTATCAACCTTAATCCCATCTCCTGAAATATGATGTCCTAAAACAATCCCTTCAGTAAACATCATAAAACACTTTTCATGACTTAAAGAAAGATTTGTTTCCTTACATCTTATCAGTACTTTTTCCAAATTTTCCAAAGCTTCTTCAAATGTATTACCGTAAACTGTAAAATCATCCATATAGACCTCTACACAATCATGGATTAGATCTGAAAAGATACCTAATACAGCCCTTTGAAAAGTAGCAGGTGCATTGCATAATCCAAAAGGGAGTACTCGGTAAGCAAAAGTTCCCCATGGACAGGTGAATGTGGTCTTATCTTGATCTTCAGGTGCTACCTGAATTTGATTATACCCACTAAAACCATCCAAGAATGAGAAATACTTTTTACCTGCTAAAGTGTCTAGTACCTGATCAATAAAAGGTAGAGGGAAATGATCCTTTAAGGTTGCCTTGTTCAATTCTCGATAATCAATGCAAACTCTCCATTTACCATTCTTTTTGGGCACTATAACCAAGGGAAAAACCCATTGGCTATCTGAAATGGGGTAAATGAAGTTTACCTTGAGTAATTTATGGAGTTCTTCTTTCACGATTTCCCTAAGGTTTGGATTCATCCTTCTCTGCGGTTGCCTAATAGGTCTGCTGTTTTCTTCAATATAGATGTGATGAATACAAGTCTTAGGATCGATTCCTTTCATGTCAGTGTATTACCATGCAAATGCAGTAGAATGTTTTTGCAAAAGTTTGGTTAATTTTTCTTGTTGTGGTCTTTCCAAGTTTCTATTAATGTTCAATGTTTTTCCTGGAAGGATTTCAACTGTAGAACTACTAAACTCTTCCATTGAGAAAAGAGACATCTGTCTAGAGGAGAGATATTCAATGTCCGCATCTAACTGAAACTGTGTAGAGTCATATTCTAAAGATATTTCAAAATTTTCTAATGTATTTAGGATTTGACTGTCTTCACTGATCTCAGAGATGGTTAGAAAAAGTTGTATAGTATCCTCATCATCGACCCACTCATCTTCTCCTATTTCTGTTATTGCCTTTGCTGGAGGATACAAGTTGAATTTCTTGGTGGAATTACCATCTGATATATACATGTCCCCAGACCTACAACTGATAAAAGCATCAGCTGTTGCTAGCCAAGGTCTTCCTAAGATAAGAGGATGTCCTCCTAGATTGTTCTTGGGAGTTAAAATCATAAAATCAACTGGATATTCCCAAGATTCTACGGAGACTGGAATGTCTTCCAATACACCATCAGGTTTAATGATTGATCGATCTGCAAGTTGCAGTAAAGTAGGTGTAAAGAGAAGGTTAGGAAGCTTTAACTGATCCATGGTCTGTCTACTCATGATGTTGATAGCGGCTCCTAAGTCAATCAAAGTATTTGGGATTTCAACCCCATTAATATGAGTTTTGACAATAGGGCTACCGGGATCCACATACTTTTGCATGGTAATCTTACCCATCATAATGTCTGCAATTTTTCCAACCAGATGTATCCTTTTGGTATCTCTGGTTCTCTTTCCTGTTTTCTTCAAACTCAACTCCTTTATTGTTTTTGCTAGAATGGGAATTTCCTTAATGGCTTGTAACAAGGGGATCTTGATACAGACATTCTTCAATTCATCTAGAAAATTATAGTCAGGCAACCAAATTTGCTTTTCCACTCCTTTGTCAATTTGTAATCTTTCAGGAAAAGGAGGTGTAGCTAAAGATGTAGGTTGCTCAACTATGGGAGTTGTGGGGGTTGATTCTTTTTCTTTTTCTTTTTGGATATTTTGGTTTTGAAGTGATACTTCAGAACCCTTATTGACTTTAAGAGATTCTTCCTCAGAAATGCTTGGCTGTTGAACATTTATAGAAGGTTGATCTAGGATTCTACCTGATCTGAGTTGTACTTCATTGAGAGGAACAATCATATAGGTAGGGAATGGTTGACCTTCCATCATGTAAGCATTTTGAGGGTTCCTATTATTGGGATTTGGTAATGGCTGAGAGGGAAGTTGATTTGACTTCTGTTGGGATTGAAGCAAGAGTTGAGAATTTTGGTTTTGTGGAGGAGGTTGTTGTTGTTGAGGGTATGGAAATGATAGTTGTTGACCTTGATTTGGAAGTTGTGGAGCTTGCTAGTTCTGAAAAGATGGAGGATATTGATAGAATTGAGCAAATCTCCCATAAGGATTTTGCATGCTTTGCATCCATGATTGAAAAGGATTTTGAGGTTGAGACCAGGGTTGTTGCCAAGGATTCCAATTTGGTTGGGGTTGAAAATTCATAGAGTTGTTAAACCCTTGATTCTGTTGCCCTTGCCAAGGTCTCCTTGCAACAAAACAGAGAGATTCAAGTGTATTTGGATCTTCTTGAAAGACTGCTTTGAGGCCAGGAATTGAAGGACAATCCTTGGTCTCATGAGTTTCTGAGAAAATTACGCATGTTTCTACAACGTGTGCATCCAAGGGACATTCCCTTAAAGCATGTTTCTTTCTACATTTCGGGCAAAAAATGGCCAAAGCCTCAGCTTCTGCTTTTTGTTTATTGTGAATCTTAAGGGTATCTAATTGTTCACTAAGACTCCCTAAGATGTCAGTTTTGAATTCATCAAGCATATTGCTGATTTCAGCCCTACTTACTGATCCCGTTGCAGATTTATTTGCTCTAAGGAGAGAAGGATCTCTAGGCCCTTTTTGAGTTTTTGATTTGCCCCTTGAGAGATGGATACATAGTTCTGCTATATCATTGAGTGAAAGTTGAGATATATCCCCTTTCCCCATCATGTTCAAGATATCTATCCATTCATCTCTAATGGCTTTTAATAGGAGGGCTTTTAAGGTCTCTTCATCCAAGTTACTCATTTTTGCTCTTTTCAGGTTATATTGAAATCTTTCAAGTAAATCTTCTAAGCTCTCATCTTCTCTTTGTATCATTTTAAATACCTCGTCCTTGTGATTAGTAGGCATACAATAGTCCAGATACCTATCCAAAAATGTTTGTTTCATTTCATCCCAAGACCTAATGGATTGAGTGAGTAACCCCATGAACCATTTCAAAGCTTGATCTTTCAATGTTGAAGGGAACAATTTGAGTTTCTGAGAGTCATCCAGATAGTCATAAGTTCGACACACAACTTCAAACTCAAATAAAAATGTTTCAGGGTCCTCAGTTCTTAACCCATGGAAATTTGGGAGGACAGATGGCGATATGTTTTTCATAGTAGCTCGAGAATCCTCATTAACAATAGGAAACCCAAATGAGTTATCCCCATCTCTGTTTCCTCCTCCAAGGGGACCTCTACCTCCTCCATTGTTGTTTCCTCCTCCTCCTCTACCTCTACCTCTACCACCTCCTTCTTCCTCTGCCATGATGGTTCCCCTAGGGATTTCAAGATCTTCTGGTTCTTCTACAAAGGGTGAATAAAGAGATTTCTCCTTCTTCTTCAGATGATTCTACTTCCTCAATTACAATTGGTCTTTCTGTAGGAGAAAGAGAAGGGTCTCTTCCTGGTTCAAATTCAATAGAAGGTGTGGGAGAGTCAATTCTTGGCTCTTGAATTCCAGGAATTCTAGGGCTAGGAGTGTCGGTTGGAGATGAGGGAGGTGTCTCTTGTCTATTCCTTGAAGCAGATGGACTTGTAAAAATTGAACTTCGAGCTCTAGCTAAAAACCTTCCCCTAGAATCTCTAGCTCTATGCATGTCATTTTTTTATTATTTTTCTTCAAGTCAAGTTAATAGTTCTTTTTCTAATCTTCCAGGTCACTCTAGGTGCAAGAAGAGAGCATACTCAAGAAACTACTAAATCAATAACTTTCTCTTTTATGATCCTCCAGATCACTTTGAAGTGCAAGAGGAAAGCATACTTTGATAGGTTATCAACTTCTTTTCTTGAAATTTTATGCTTTTTTTTTCTAAGAATATGGCTACTTAATTTCACTTCCCCGGCAACGGCGCCAAAATGTTTAGTCAATTTAGTGTTGTCTAAATTGCTATCATAAATTGTCAACCCGGGGCTCGTAAGCTGATGAAGTGAAGGTGTACAGTATATACTTAAGTAACCTCTTAGATCTTTTTGTCGTTTGGGGGTGTTGTGGTCAATTTAACTTCCTAAGACGGAGTGATGATTTTATAAACAAATGAGTGATTTGTGTGTGTATGGTGGTTTCTAAATGAGTGAGTGTGTGTAAATGGTGGCTTCTAACTACTTTTGGAACTTGTAAAGAAAGAGCTTGAAAGATAACTCGAAATGAAACTAAAAGCAAAACAGCTAACTAATGGCACTAGTCACTATCTATGCTGCTGCAATGAAAAGTGAAAAAAAACACTACTTTAAAGACAAATCATAATGCCTCATCGTTTCTTAACACTCTGCTTCTAACATACAGTATTATGTGAAACACGATTAAGAAGGAGTTAGATATATGAGTCTAAAAAGTAATCAAATCCTAAAATGACAAATCATAACACCTTGTCTTTCCTCAACATTCTGTCTCTAACATACATTGTAATGTGAAACACAGTTAAGAAGGAGTTAGTGATATGAGTCCAAAAATCTACTTCAAAGCAAGCTGCTACTCAGTGATATTCTGATATCCTAAAGATTGGTCAATTATGATAAAGAGATCATCAACAGATTAGTACACAACATGTTAGAAACTTGATAAACTAAGCTAGAAATTAAACTAGAAAAGCAAAGTAAAATCAGCAGCTATAGACATGACAACTTAAAATACCATCAGAGGTAAATAAAAACAATAAAGACACACTATCCCGGGTTAACACACCTGCAGAAAACAAGGCTGATCAGTCATAGAAATGCTGGAAATGAAATGACAGAATTTAAAGACATAAAGCAAACTGTACATGCATAAAGAAAATGAAAAAGTGCTGAATTCAAATAAAGAAAGTGCAGGAAAATAAATGTAAATATTACTGTACAGAGGTTGTCATGAATGGGGGCCCTCCATCCACTAAACCAGAGAAATATCAGCTACTTGACGATGGGCAAAACAACAGTCTTCTATTAATTCATCATGCAGAAATTACAGTGAAAAAGTGCTGGAAAAGCAGTCTTAAAACAGAGTTTATATGTCAAAAAAAATTACAGCAAATACATGATCTGAGTAGCTAAAAAACTCATCCTCAAGCGTACGCAGACGCTGGATTTATAGGCATAGGGACAACTGCCCACTGCGCAAACTAAGTAACTGGAAATTAACTAACAGCATACTAATTAAATGGTACAGCAACACGTAAACAGGTCCGTGTGTTATCTGGAGGGTACGGTCGTCATGGAGGTTGAATCCAAGGTTGGATCCTGTCTCCCATAACCTTCGTGGCGTGGAGGAAGTGCCACCTGGAGTTCCGTGTCCTTTTAGCTCACGCAGCACCGTTTGAGCTGACTGGTTGACCGAGAATGGATCCGCGTTGACCGAGGGTGTACGTGGCGTTGCTGATCCAACCGATAGCATATGAACCATTAGCACCTCCATTCCCACGTGCCCATGTGGCCCGTTTCTCAAGAAGACACGTGGAACATGTCGAACAATAAAAAGGCTGCGGAATTGCTAGACAGCTGCGGAATTGCTGAATGGCTGCGGAATTGCTGAATGGCTGCGGAATCACTGTACATATGCCAAAAATCTAGACAAACAGTCAAACATTAGCATAGTTAACTAATCATGCTAAAAGACATGCAATGTAATGATCTGGACAGGTTGATGAGGAAAATAGGGGTAAAAGAGAGAAACAAGTGAGGAAAAGCTGTTGAAATGATAGGTAACTAGGTGTAGGTTGGAGGCTCTACAATAACAGCGGGAGGTTCTGCCGCTATTATGTCAGATGACACAGTCCTAGATGTCGACGGTTGTTCAGACATATCTAGTCTATCCAAAAGATTTCCTAGTTATTCTACAGGAACTTTCGATGACGAGCGACTAATTTCTGACAAAGAAGGATACAGGGTGATCCCAACTCCAAAATGAGATGGAGTACTAGATGGAGGATCCTCTACAATCTCTTCTATAACAATCAATCCAGGTGGAAGAGGGAGACCGTCATGTCCGTAAAATATTTCCGGTGTCGAAGAAGGTATAGATTCTGCAGCGACAGATGTTTGGTGAATAACACCTTTTGAATCAGCTGTAGATGGAGCCGGTTCAGGAATAGAAGTGTTTACCATCACACTAGGATCAGTTCTACTATCCTCTTGTGGTTGCGGAACTTCTTCTGTAGGGGCAGGGATACCAAAAATGTTTGGAGTAACCGGAGTCTTTGAGGGTGTCAGAACACTTGTTCCAACAAAACCAAGGGACTTTGATCTGGTTAAACGAGTTCGCTTTGTTCGGAATAGTTTTGTTTCCGGAGACAAAGACGGTCACCTTCGATTTTTAATGAGCCTGAAGTGACAAGTGCTCAGATGGACCTTTTCCTGTAAGGAGTCTGAAAAGGAACGAAAGAGACTACTATGGAAATCTAGATAGAGGGATTACCAAACCAAACACAAAACTGCAGAATATTTTTTACGGTACGACAGTCAATCTTCCCGAATGCTGTGTTCAATACATTGTGATCGATAGGGCGACAGACACAGCTTCCTATGGATAAAGGATATAGCCTATTGTGGTCTCCCTATATATACTCGACGGTACGTGGGAGCACAAGTCCGTACTGGCACTTGTCGTCTCAAAGAGGAGGAATCACCCAACCTACGACGAAAGCGATAGTTACCAGGCTTTACGACACCGGAATAGTCTCTAGCCTAGACTTCTAGATGTTGTGCGTTAGGTTCCAAAGCGTTTTTATGTTCATTGAATTTATTTTACAGTTGATCTTTCTTAAGAAATTTGCCTTTCAAGTTCACCGCGTGATGTAGATATACAATTCCTAAAATGCAATTTAAGATGATAAACAATTGTTTAATCTTCTTTTTGCAATGAAAATCCTAGCTACTAAAGAAAGAGAGATGATATTCTTTCAACATAGAGCAGAGAGCACACACTAGATGCACTGTCCTAAATCAAACCGACAAGCAGTGTAAATGCAAATACACATGCATGTATTTGTTTTCTGCTTTCTTAATGTGTGAATGACATAAAGAATGCTGAGTAAAAATTTGAATTATCTTTTCAAAGCGACAATACTAACAAATTTCTCTTCAAAAACGAAAGGAAGATAATGACGACACTTTACGATTTTGAATTGAAAACTTCTTTCGACACTTGAAAAACTACTAATTCAAATCAAATACAAGAGTAATTGTATAATCGACCATCAAGAACAATAGGATTCTTTTCTTTGACTGAAAATGATACTTGGGACACTTCCAAATCAAAAGACGACGGTTTGATTACGCTACTTTTTGCAAAAGAGAACTGTAAATGGCGCACAATACATAAAAACATTCACAATTCTTTATATTATGGAGGCGGAATTATGAAAAGGAAGGGAGTTTCCACAGTGTTGTACTGATCATAGACAGCAAAACTTTTGAATAAAGCTGAAGAGAGTGAACAAAGAAACCAAAATCTGGAAGCAGAAGAGGTCTTATCTGATCAGCGCACCTACAACACAGGGAAAGTGCGATGCAGCGCACCTACTGCACACGGGAGGTGCGATGCATCCAGATTCCCAAGAGGAGAAGGTGCGATGGTCCAGGGATGAGACTTCAACTTGGTTCTTGGTCACAGTTTGCAGCTTAGTTCAGGGATTTAGGCCGAGCTAATGATAGTCAGTAAATAGAAATCACAGGGGCTGATCTAATGAGGTTACTAGAGCCACCACTAGGGAAATTAGGATGTTTGAAAATTGATTGTTCAGTTTATAAACGAAACCCGAAGATAAACTAAAGCAACATTGATCTACTTTGCACTTGCATGGAAAATGCAGTTCGAAGGCTAGCTGGCTTAACTTCAGGCTCCATCTGTAAGTTTATAAAGCAAACAAGTATAGACTAGCAAACAAGCTATTCGCTCCCCAGTGGAGTCGCCATTTTGTTTTCGGGAAATCTAGTGTCTATGTAGAGCTGCTAGTCCCACTAAGATGGGTTGCTATCTTAGAAACAAACAGATTAAAGTTACTTTCGTTTTCCTTTATGAGAAGTAGATAGGAGAGGATCAAAGAATACCAACCTCGATCTTTCACTTGGTTCTTTTCTTGTTCCTTCTCCTCACCAACAGGTCTTTGCCGCTTCTCCCTTGACCACTCCGCTTCAAAGAGTACCTCTAAAGTCAAAGCAGCAGAATACCTTCAAAGTGTAGAGATCTACAATCATAAGCAATATAGGACCAGATATATATTGACCACACAAATGCATATATTATCAGACATACAAGAATGTGGAGGAAAACTTGAATAGCTTTATTGATATAAAAATTAGAAGAGAGGATTACAACCCATTGATCTGACCCAGCGTCATCCTCCTAGCATGAAAGCCCTTCTTCACCTCATGAAAAGCCTAGATCACCCAACACTATGATATTTCACCAAGAAACCAGCAACACTTCCTTACAAGATACAAAATTCCAGCCTCTCGATCTCTGGGATGAGGGATCCATATATTGATGATTGCAGGGAGGTGAGTCAGCTTCTGGGATTTTGATTAGTGTCTTCTCTCTGATAGTTCTTGATTCCACTTGGAGATTGATGATCTCTTACTCATCCCTGGGCGAATTCAGAGACGCAAGTGTCACAGGAGAAGTTTCTGGAAGATTCCATGATCATTCACCTCGCAAACTGTCTCTGCCATTTGTCCATTCTCACCCATCGCACCCTATAGAAGGGCTTCCCAGTATGCATCGCACCTTTTACACTGGGCAGGTGAGATGCATCACACCCTTAGCACTGAGCAACCTGTATGGTCCAGTTTTGACCAGTTCAAAGCAGTTTTCTGTGGAGAACTTCTGGGAGATGATGTAATCAACTGACCTTGTTCCTTTAGGGCATGAAACAACACTTTTGGGGACTCAGGAGACCTTGGTTTATGGACATATATGATTGGGGTTGCAGTGCCCAAAAATGTCTATAATAGAGGTTATGGAAGAAAGGTTAAAATTTGATAACAATGAAATTGCTAGACTAAAAGTGAGAGCAAGAGGGCATGCTACTAAAAGGGCAGATTTCAAAGGGATGAAGGCTCTCTGGGAAGTTGAAAAGGTGTCCAAACCAGAAATAGTAAATAGTGAAACTCACTACTTTACCTGGACTCTTCTTGCAATCAAAGAAGCCAAATTTTTAAGGAGGATTAATGCTCAGCTGAGAGCTACAA
This sequence comes from Pinus tabuliformis, assembly GCA_031772625.1. NCBI lineage: Eukaryota > Viridiplantae > Streptophyta > Pinopsida > Pinales > Pinaceae > Pinus > Pinus tabuliformis. Next base: position 856,465,624 of record CM062815.1, on the reverse strand, counting down.
ACAGGGGATTGAAGAGACAAATTGAAGACCTAGAAATACAACTAACCAAATCTGGAAAAGGGTCTACAACAATAATGAATCAGGGTGATGAAAAAGGGCAGTGAAGGATATATATTAAAATAGTTTTGGCACACTGTGAAGAAGAACATCTTATAAGGGTAAGTGGTTTTGATTTTTGGTTAAATCATATCAGTCTTCATGGAATTTTGAAAAACTCCCAAACTACATATTTTTGAAGGCCATGTTGAAAAAGAGCACACACAACAGTTTCGTAGCGCGCTACGAAACTGCTGAAGATGATCATTTAGCACTTATGGATGCTTTCCGGAGGTAAGGTCTGATTAGTTCCAAATTTTGAAGTTGCTGGTAGGCATGGGATCATATAGTTTTCAGGTGGCAGTGGTGTAGAAAGCAAACTTCCAAGAATTATTTCATAAGTGATGTAAAGGTTGTGCTACGAAAATAGAGTATTTTTGCAGCACAGTCATGTTTCATCCTTTCCTCCATATTTTCAAGTTTCCTTTTTTGCACAGGTGGCAAATGAAGTTTTTATGGATTATTAATGCATGCCACATGTACACCAGCAAAACTGTTTGAAGATAAGCATTAAGGATTAAGGGCCTTAAAAGGAGGAACTTTGTCTCCTAGTTTTCAGGACAGTTAGGTCATGACTCAGCAGGTTTTGCAACAACACTGTGGACATCATCAAGCTCGAAGACATGGTTGGCAGCTGATTAAAGAATGTATTGAAGACATAGATAAGGTTGTTAGAAGCATGTTTTAGGAGTTTCACTCCTATTTGTATTAGGACTCTTAAAGACAGCTAGCTGTCAAGTTGTAATTAAGTAGTTTGTTTTATGAAAAGATAGGTGTCAAAGTTAGGAATTCGAATTCCCCTAAAGATGGATCCTAGTATCCAAGATTGTAAAACTCTATATAAAGCTTGAGAATCAAATTCCTCAGGGTTGGTAATTTCATTAGGAAAAGAAAGTTGTGTTATTGTAAGAAATTGTCGTTTTCATACTTTATACATAGATCAGTTTAACTACTCAAGATTCACAAGGAGTTTATGTGTTTGATGTTCTTATGGCCTTGTTCAATTACTTATTTGCAGTGGTATGAGCCTATGATACTTAGAATTCATTGGAAAATGCTCTAACTTCCTTCACATGCTTGTAGACTATGTTGCTTCATTGTGTTATTGTTTTATTTATAAACCTAAACTCCAAGTGCCTTGACTTACATGTTTTGTTGATCATGTTGTTTTGTTGAAGATCATCTTGACTCCATAGCCCAATAGATGTTTGCTAATGTTTGATGCAACTAGTCAACTAGTTATACATTTGTCCATTTTGTTCCTAGAGCTAGCCATCTAATCACTAATCAAAAATCTTAAACCTATTGAGAGAGCCCTCTCAGGTTGAGGAGGCTAAGCCTCAACCAAAAGATTGGTTTGAAAGAGTTACTCAGAGTCTGCTTGATCAACAACCTATCAAGGTCATATTTTGTGATAACATTTGTAATACTTGAAAGATATTAATAAAAGGAGTTATTTTGCAATATATGTGTATTTGTTCTGTTGATGGGTTTGGATTTTTTTTTGTATGAAGCTCCTTTATTATGCTTGTATGGTGTGCGAATGAATGCAATTACATTGGATAATTGAACACAATCACGAATATTTGCTTATGCGGTGATAACTTTAAGTATTTGACAAGATAAGCAAAACACTTAGGATAATTGAGGAATCTGCATGACACGCTGTCATAGCAGAGCGAAAGTACCTCAGCCCCAGGTTAGGGCTGCGCAAAGGTTGATCGTATACTTTCACGAAGGTATTGGAGGCTGGAATCGAGGTTTGCCTTACAAGCCCTAGAGCGAGATCACCTGCGCGAAGGAAGGGATAGGAGAGATCAAACGATATCACAACCATCTCAAGGGTGCAGAAACTTGGTTCCAGCATCCCTCCATACTGCTTCGGGTGAGACTTCGGTCCGCGCTCTGCGGGCTGATGCCGAAAGGGCCAGTATTGTAGGGATTTGTTTGCTAATTAACGTTGAACCTAGATCAAGCCACCCAAGCCAAAAAATGGTTCTGTTGCCGGGATAGGAACCTGCATGAGAGATGTGTGATGTCATATCATTGGAATCTGACTAAGAAGGAGATTGGAGACTGGTAGGTTAGAAAGATCCATGAATTCGTGACACAGGAGAACAGAAAACTGTGACTGATAAAGGAATAATGGTTGTACCGGTACCTGTATACAAAGATCCATGAGATATTTTTTTTGCTCCTTCCCTATTGAGCTATATGAGTGGATCACGAAGTTAGTAGATAGCCAAGGAAGGTTGTAACTTGATGGTCCTATTGTGTGGACGCCAGAGCTAGTGTGAAGGTTGGAAGCGTTGGAGGATAAGATCACTTGCACTGTCGATCATTGGCTCAATCACGTCATAGGAGGATTTGTGACTGAATTCACGGCCGACACCTCAGTCAGCTATAGCGAGGCGGAGCGATGCTTTTTCAAAGGACCGTGACGTAAGTATGTAAAATATTTGAATACTTGGATTAAAATGTTGTTGTGAAAAAAATTTGTTATGCAACTACTTTGATGTTGAGGACTACGTGAACTGGAAAAGTTTATAGAAATGAAGGAAATAAGGGTCCAAAGTATAGCCCCTCTATTTCACCTCCATGAAGGGACGAAGAAGTGATAGCACAGGTTTCTCCGTGAAGTGCTATTCAGTTAATAAGACAAGTATTCCTGCAAATACCACCTCCACCCACACCACCTCTGACTTCACCACCATCGCCTCCAACTTCACTCGTACCACCTCCACCTCCACCGTAGTTCAGTATGAAAAATAAAATGAAGTTGCCTTTGTTCAAAGGCTTGGGAAATGAGGACCTACACCAATTCTGGTTCATTATGAGGGCTGTATGGGAAGCTCAAGGTGTTACAGATGATCACATAAAGAAGGTGACACTAGTTAGTGATCTGCAAGATCGCGCTCTAACTTGGTATATTAAGTACTCTAACGATAACCCAAATGCTGGAGTTGCAGACATCCAAGTAGAACTAAACAGGGAATTTAGCAGGCCTAAATTTGAGGCGCAGTCGATTGTGGGATTCAAAGAGATTGCGATGCGACTAGGTGAGACGTCTTTGGAACTAGATTAGAGGTTGAAATGTACGATTTGCGAAGCCAACATGAATTTTCCAAATGGACAGCATCACGAGCGGTTTGTGGCTTCACTACTACCACACTTAAGGAGTGCGTTGTCACTGTAGAAGATAACAACTCAAGCAGAGGCTTTGGAGATTGCCATGAGACTACATGAGACTCCGGTGCAAGATCCTAATCTAGGAGTTTAGTAGATCCATGTGCAGCTGAAGAATTTATGCCTTGAGATGCAAAGTCTGAAGTAGGATAGAACGGTTCGACTAGAGCTATGCGAGGAGGTATGGTGCTTGAAATGCAAGAGTCAGGGTCATGACAAAGACCATTGCCCGGTCTTTGAAAATTACATTGCAAGAGTAAGACTGATGGCTTTAAGGCCGGAAGCTCAAGCAGGACCTAGCATGGGGCCCGCATTATGGTGTGCTATCCGTCAAGCAGCCGTAAAACATGCCATGGATAGCTGTCACTTGCTACAGAAGTATGTACAAGCATTGCAACAAATGTTATGCAACTTTTGTAGGTCGATAGGACATGATGAGCGTACTTGCAGGAGATATGAATTGATGATGGATAGAACTCCCACCTATAGGGTTTAGGCTGAAACATGACCCCTTGAACAAAATGCAGGGATGGTGAGGACAGGATTTCAGGGGCGCAGACTAGGCCGAGGCAGAGGAGGACCTAGTAAAGGTCGCAGACAGTTGATTTTCTACAATTGTGGAGGACCAGGACATTATGCTTGCGATTGCACTAATCCAATGCGTCTGTCCTGCAAGTATTGCATGTTGTTTGATCATGAAACAGAATATTGTCCTACGCTGATAGCTAGGATACGAGACAAAGGGGAGCTACCGCCTCCACCAACTCAGAACCTGCAGATGATGAGGTCTGAGCCGCGCGTGGAGGACCTGAACGTAAATATAGTACTCAAGAGTGGGATCACGACAAGGGATGACAAGGGGAAACAATGAGAAGATAGTACATGGGTTCACAAAGCCCCAGAAAAAGAGGTTGAGTTCGACTTGGAGCGTGCTCATGAAGCCTTCATGGAAGCTAAGAAGAGCTTCTTCGACGCCTCCACCTTAGAAAGCAAGGATAAGCCTGAGTCGGAGATGGACCCTACAATGCTCACAACTTTCCCGTAAACCTGTATGAAGTTACTGCACGATAGTAAGGCTATGAAAGGGCTACAAGAAATCATCAATAGATGCATTGGAACCATGTCAGGTGAGCCACGCATAGTATGAAAGATTGGCAAGCATAAAACAAGGGTGGGACGGGAGATGAGACTGACCGCACAAATAGGAGAGTATGAAATCGATAAGGTCATTTTGGACCTAGGGTCAGATGTGAATGTCTCGCTGAAGCAAACTTGGGAGAAAATGGGGAGACTTGTGCTATAATGGTCTCCGATTTAGCTAAGGATGGCGAATCAACAGAAAATCATCCCCATGGGGCGGCTGTAGGCGGTGACCATGGATATTTAGGGAGCGAGCGTGCTGGCGAATTTTGAAGTAATATAGATAGTGGATGACAACAATCCTTACCCTGCGCTTTTGTGAATTGATTGGGCTACTAACATGAATTGGATAATCAATTTGAAGAAGCAAAAGATGATCTTTGAGAAGAAATCACTATGCGTAATAATACCCCTAGATCCTGCTGAAGGATTGCGCTATACAGAACTAGTCCGCGATTATGAGAGTGATGATGATCTAGATTGTATCTATAAGATAACAACACGAGAACAAGACTGGCTGAATCCCACCATGGATGGACAAATTACATGGGATTGCGAGAGTTCCTGCACTTCAGACTCCGACGAAGAAATATAACGCTGGCAGAATCGGTTACATGAAGTAACTACGTTGAATTGCAACATGATGACCTGGTCACTGCGCTGTGTGTCATCAGAGGCAATTAATATGCCTATTTATGATGGAATAAATGAGCTATATATAGTTTTGGATGCATTTGAAAGGGAGGTACCAAAAAAGCAGCGCTTCCAGGCCTTGCATTGGGCATTGCGCGCTACGCACGCAACATGGTGGGGTATGCACAAGGGAACATTTGATGATTGGCACAAATGTAGGAGGATGATGAGAACACGATTCGGGAAGCCTAAGGTGCGACTGAAATACAAGTACGATGGGCAGAATGATCCGCGCACACATCTGACCAAATGGACGTAGGCTTATGGAGAAAAGCCTCAACTTGAGTGAGTGCACCTGTTCTGTCATACCTTGGAAGTTATCCCAATGAATTGGTATATAGAAATAGAGCTCCGCCATGGGACAAGTGACTAGGATGTCCTACACAAAGGATTCATGATGACATTTAGTTTTGAGGATGGGTTTGACAGTATTGATGAAGTGCTACAAGAGGTGAAAGGAACCATCTTTAGGATACCGCAGGATCCTTTAGACCTAATTGAGCCTGAATGGGCTACTCAGCTGAGTCACTCACTCGAATTTTATAATGTAAAATGAGGATGAGGATCTGTAGAATATTAACATTCTAGAAATAGAAGGCCACCACAAGGTTCAAGGACCACAGATTGAGAACCCTGATATAACCGCACCGGTGAAAACAAAACAAGTGAACATTGGTACGAAGGCAGAACCAAAATTCGTGAATATTGGAGACTACTGGGACAATGTGACGATGGATAAGGTCATTGAATTGCTCTGCGAACTTATTTCCTACCAATTTTAGGATCTAAAAGGAATAATTGGAGACCTAGGAGTGACGAAGATCACGTTAAAGCCCGACACGAAGCTAGTTAAGCAGAGGCCTTACCGCCTCAATCCGAAATGCAAGGAGAAGGTTCACTTAGAGTTAGACAAGATGCTAGCAGTAGGCATCATTGATCCTGTGGAAGAATCCGATTGGGTAAGCCCTATGGTGGTGCAAGGGAAAAAGCAGAAGGATGAGATAAGGATATGCGTGGATCCCAGAAAACTGAATGACGCTTGTGTGCATGATCCTTTCCTGACTCCGTTCACGGATGAAGTGTTGGACAATGTTAGTGGCTAGGAAGCATATTCCTTCATTGATGGGTTCTCTGGGTACCACCAAATCAAAATGGCGCCGAAGGATAGGAGCAAGAAAACCTTCGCGATTGAGTGGGGTTGTTTTCAATACAATGTAATGTCATTTGGATTGAAGAATGCGCTTGCCATATTTTCGTGCGTGGTTGTTGCGACATTCAAGGAATTTATTCATAAGTTCTTGGAGGTATATTTTGATGACTGGACTATTTTTTGGGCTGGTTAAGCGCCATGTATCAAACTTGTGCCTGATTCTGGATACATGTTGAAGGTACTAGATCAAGCTCAATCTCAAGAAGTATATGCTTTGCGTTCCCTTTGGGAACCTATTGGGGCATGTGGTTTGCAGATAAGGGCTGATGGTAGACCCCGCGAAGATCGTGGTGATATTGAACTTGGAAGTGCCGAGGAGTGTGAAATAATTGCGTGCTACTCTGGGACATACAGGATATTACAGAACATTTATCAAAATCTATGCCCAGATCACCACGTCGATGGAAAAAATGTTCAAGAAGGATGTCACATTCAATTGGAACGATTACTATAAGAAAAGCTTGGATATATTGAAAGAAAAGTTGGTTATTGCGCTGATTCTAATCTTCCTAGGCTGGAAGAAAGAGTTTCATGTACATGTTGACGCATCATGTATAGCGTTGGGGGCAGTACTAACACAGGATGGAAAAGAAGGCTTGGACCATCCTATCACATTCGCAAGTCACCGATTATCCAAGGCATAGAAGAACTATTCTACCACTGAACGCGAGGGGCTAGCTATGGTGTATGTGTTCCAAAAGTACCGACACTACTTGCTAGGAGGCCATTTTAAGATGTATACGGATCACTCCGCGCTGAAGTACCTAGTCAATAAGATTGTGTTGGGGGTCACATTTGTAGATGGCTCTTATTGTTCCAACAGTACAATTTTGAAGTTGTTGTGAAGCTTGGACGATTGAACACGAGACTAGACCATCTGTCGCGCATTGAAACAGGGGAGGAACCTACGAACTTGGAATAAGGATTGCCTGACACACAACTATTTGCAGTGTGTGTCGCGGATGGTCATTTTGAGGATATAATACACTTCCTAACAACAAGAACTGCGCCGGAAGGATACTCTGTCTAGCAAAAGAAGGAATTAGTGGTGCGCGTGGCAGATTTCTTTGTCATTGTTGGGCATCTCAAAACATGTTATTTATAAAATCAGAACTTGAACAAAAGTGTAAACTTGCAGCTACATAAATCAAGCTAAAGATGAAGTACTGAAAATGAGATTATTATCTCTGCTGCCCATCTAATTACAGAATTAAAATCTAATAAACTACTGCACTCAAAACTAAAAAGTAAAGAAGCTGGAAACTAGTCACTGATTTCACCCATAATCACAATATTTCATCAATTAACTTCTAAAACGGGGTTAAGCTAAAGACACCGGAAATATCATCATATGGCATGAAATAATGACATTTAAACTATTTACTTGCAGACTAATAAAAGCAAAATCAATTACTTCACCTATAATCACAATAGCTCACCAATTAACTTCTAAAACAGGGTTAAGCTAAAGGCACCGGATATATCATCATATAACATGAAGAACTGATATCTAAACTATCTACTTGCAAACTAATGAAAGAAAAATCAATTACTTCACCTATAATCACAATAGCTCGCCAATTAACTTCTAAAACAGGGTTAAGCTAAAGGCACCGAAGATATCATCATATAGCATGAAGAACTAATATCTAAACTATCTACTTGCAAACTAAAGAAAGAAAAATCAATTACTTCACCTATAATCACAATAGCTTGCCAATTAACTTCTAAAATGGGGTTAAGCTAAAGGCACCGGAGATATCATCATATAGCATGAAGAAATGATACTTAAGCTATCTAAAAAGCAGTAAAAAAATCTCACTAAAATAAAAGCATAACAACTGGAATTAAAAACTAAAGTTCAGCAGAGGAAGCAAGTCTCAAATCACCACTTGATGCAAAAACTAATAAGCAAATACAAAAACATATAAAGAAAAACTAATCTACAATCAATCAGTTGAACACACTTGCATGAATTAAAATTGTATGAATGGAAACTCTAATCTATCAAACTTGAAAGCAATCAAATGACATACTTGAATGAAATCAAGGCAAAGCTACAAAACAAAATCTACTCTACCTCACATTCTAATATGCTCCATGACATTTACTTCACATCTCCTTCCATGTTGAGAACATCAAAGCTTTATTCAAATTCTTCAAAATTAGAAAGTACAACAAAGCTCTCCAAAGCTTTCCAAAGCCATCAAAGAAGCTACCAAAAAGCTACAAGCTTAAGAACTAACAAGTTAAGCTAACAAATGAAGGAGAGAGATCTCCTATTTATACAAAAAGATGAGAAGCCATCTCATTAATAAGATTCCATGAATCTCTCCCTCTACCTCTAGAGTCCTAATCAAAATAGGAACTGATAAGACACATGTCTTCTTAGAGTTTCAATACAATTAGGAGATCTGACACATATCCTCATGATCTCATGATTCTCCTCACTCAAATTCGAATTTGGCCTTAGGGTGCCACATAAAGGTCTTCTAGAAGCCTCCTTTTTACCTACACATGTCAAAAATCTCAACCCACTTGTTAGGTATAAGCATATGCACATTATTTTCTAATTTTTAACTACAAATTCACTTAAGAAGGCTAAGAGTTAATAAAGTTTGGAAAAACATAAATTTGGCCCAATGATAATGAAAGTGGGATGAATGTAGTGACATAGTAGTGAAATAGAGGTGATATAATGGACATAATAGTGAAAGCATAATGGAAATGAATGACATTTCCAAGATCCAACATACCCCCAACTGAAGCTATTGCATGTCCTCATGCAATATATATTACATTAATTCTTTTGACCCTTGAGCTTTGGCTTAACTTTGCATGATATCATTTGTTAACTTCATACTTTCGCAAAGTGTTTTTCTTGAATTGCAACATGGTTGGTTCTTGTGTAACAACTATATTTTGTTATTGCATTCTATTTTGATCCTTGAACTTTTCATAATGATATTTTGATTATTGTTGCAAAGTATATCTTTATTGGATTGCATGATGGTTGGTTCCTATGTGACAATCATGATTATATTTGTATCCAATTTATCCTTTAAGCACTTTTTGAAAAGCCATTGTATGCTCATAATAACAATGTAATAGTTAATATATTTTGGAAGTATGTGGATTCCTGAATATGATATGGACATGGCAAGATATGAATATGAATGTATTCCCCTCCCCCCCACTGATGGTATTGAAAATTTTATAAAATGAGGAAGAGAAATGTTTTTCCAACAATTATCATTCTAGCTTTTTATGGAATTCTATGGTCAAAAGTTAGAAAATGACATACCTTAACTTACCCTTTAGAATGGATGAGTTGTATGTGTGGTGGCTGCAAAATTATGATCATATTCTTCTTCAAGTGGCTAAACAAGAAGAGTCATGGATAAAGAGTTAAGATGACTTTTTATTTCTTCTACTAAAACTTGCTGAATCTGCTCCAAAATGCTAAGAATAAGAGTCTTCATGTCTTCAAAACTCATTGGCACAATTCCTACTATGTGAAAAGATATTTTGATGTCGAACATAGCAGGAAATTTTTGACTTAGTGGCCATTATTGGGCCACTAGTCAACATGAGAACTCTTACCATTGATGACAATGAGAGTAAAGATTCCCAAACACATCTTGCTAGGTACGAATAGTTTTTCCGATGTCGAGTCACCTAGAAGATTTGATGAACAAGGGACATTAATGTATTTCCATTGTTTGTCAGCATGAGAACTTGCCATTAAGGCATGCAAGCCTCATGGTGTCTTTACAAGGAACTTAGACTCAAAGGACTATGGACTCAATAATTTGCATTGAAACAGGGCTTATTTGCCAAATGAAAATGACATGAAAGGAAAGATGAAAATGGAAGATGGCAATGGAGAGCAGAAATGGCAATGGGAAATAAGCATGTGAATGAGCCTTTTGCTTTTATTTGTGGGTTATGAATGGAAAAAAAAGAGATGGAAAGTGTATGTGAATGTAAATGGAAAATATGAAGTAAAATGAGGTGAATGGTTTATTATGAGGTATGGATGTGATGGAGACAATAGTATCTGAAAGTTTTTCAAGTGTTTGGATCTAATTTTGCATCGACATATTTCCTCTTTGTTGCTGATCATCCTCTTATGAAACAAATTGGTCTCTTAGAGAGACACCATTCTCTTGTAGCCATTTGTCCTTCCTCCTGGAACCTGCAAAAAAAACTAATACTTCTTCTGCAATGGAATGTAAGATTATCAAAGGAGAGATATGGCCAATCTTTCTAGTTATGATATTTACACACAAAAATAAGAATTTGTATTAATGAAACAAGTTCTCAAAGGAAAATCAAAATAATTTATACCTGCTTTGGAATTAGTGCCTCAAGTAGAATGTTGCTTCTTTTGAGAAATTTGTTTCATTATCTACTGTTTCAAACTCTGATGATGGATTTCTCATAGATCTTGTTGAGATCTTTCCAATGACACTTGAATCATCAAAATCTGATTTCGTATGAGAAAGTTAGGCTGATTTGAACAATGAGGTTTTTCAGCTACAAATTGATGTTTAGCTGCGGAATTGGACTTTAGTTGCGGAATGTGCACAATTTTTGTAGCTAAAAATCTTGAATAAAAAGTTAGCCATTCATCTTTCATCATCAGTCCAAAATTAATCGATACCTTCAGAAAAGTGAGCAAATAACTTATTCATTTCATTGATTCAAAATTGTTGTTGTTGTTGTTTTTTTTTAACATGCGCGACTTAGTGATAACACACACCTTGACTTCCCTTTGATCAGAGTCTTTTTCATCGATTTGGATCAAATGGATAGGACACCATCCATGTACTAACATTTTCCCAGCTACCCATGTGATTTGTTTCGTCTCTTGACACCTATAACCTATAGAAGTATGAAAATGGCTGTGGAATTGCCAGTTAGCTACAAAATAGAGCTACATTCCACAGCTAAAAGACAACTAACCATTAGTTTCTTATTTAAGTTATTGGAAAAGAGATTTTATGCAGCAAAGTACTAGGGAGAGAGAGACTAAGATCACAGCTCATGCACAAGACCAATTATTCATGAGCTTCTCTGCTATTTTTTTAATTCTCTGCACTGTCTGCGTGGAAAAAATTATGCAAATGGTAGTGGTACAATTGGTATACAGGAACAAAAATGACTATGGGTATGGGAAGTAAAACAACTATGCATATGAGACCGGGCGGAAAAATGATTATGGATATGGGCGGCTATACATTCAAGGTAAAAGAATGGGGTGGTTGTATGCGTGAATCGGTGCGGAAGTTATATGAAATGGAGTGGATGCCCACGTAGACAGATAAAATCGGAAAAAAATCGAAGTGCTTGTATACATAGGAAAGCTGCGGAGGTGTAAGGGAGAAGCTCAGAATAATACGGATGTGAAAGAGCCGTATCCAACGCCGTTAAAACAAATCAGTTTGGAAGAGTCGTAGTCAATTGGGATATGTCTTGCTGTTAAACACGTGTGTGATGAAGTATGAGTTTATTAAAGACGATAGGAAGTAATCAGGATTCGAATGTCATTGCACAATTGATTCCCAGATCGGAACTCCCCTCTCCAAGCACGCCGAATTAAATCAACAACTTGTTCATTAATTTAAATCTGTTTTTCTTCATGCGACATGCAAAAAGAGGCTTCAGAGAACCGAGAAATTCTCCCAAACCGTCGTGACTTAAAACTGTTTCTGGGTTATCTAATTGACCCTATCCCCGAAAAAACCCATGTTTTATTCTTTCCTAATTCATTTTCATTTGGCCGAATCGTGCAGTTAAAGTTTTACGTTTTTACTGTTCTACATTTTTGTGAATTGCTGCATTTAGCTGTAAAATAAATTTCGATTTTTGATGCAATCAATAACAAATGAACTAGTCAATTTCAGTGATATATCCTCTATCAAAATGGTGATCTGAATACTTGTGTTTAATGGTGAACGAGCGAATTTCCAATAACCAAGAACTCAAAGAAGTCTGTGAGGCCTACAATAGAGATCATGAGCTCAACATTTTCTCTAGGAGCATTGGTGACTGCAGCACGCCTTAAGCCTCTATTTTCAATCCATTTGCACAGTTTATGTAGGCCATCCATAGGTTTTAGATTCTGAACTGCCTTTCTATGAAACAAAGCTTCCTTATCATCGAGAAATTTCTTACGTTGGCTTTCATTCCAATCAGGAAAAAAATAAATAAATGCAGCTCTAATATAATCATTATGTTTCCCACGGATGTTCTTAGAAAAGAATTCCTCTGTTATTGGATCACCACCTTGGAAACCAACCTCTTAAAGCATATCACACCACTGACAGCCCTGCTGCAATAGCGGTCTTCACCCCACCCCTAGAAGGAGAATCCTTGAGAACAAATGCTCTACTTGATGGGATGTTAAAATGTTCTAGTGTCTTCAAATATGGATCTGGGAATGGCTTTGATCGTTCACATTCACCTGGCAAGCATATGACCTAACGATACATTACCCAATTGGTTGCTAGACAATCGCTGCGGTGGTTGTTGTTGTTGTTTTTCTTTTTTAATGTTTTTGCAGGTTTGTTTCAAGGACAAAGCTCAAACAAGAATGCAGGTTTTCTATTGAGGCCACAGTGGAAACTAGGATTGGAGATAGCCATTTTTTTTTTTTTTTTCTTTGAAATTGTGAAATTTTATAAGAATGATTAATGATTTTCAATTTCAGGCAGCAAAGACTTCAAGGAAAATATGCTAAAAACAGGACTTTGACTGAGATCTTAAGCTGATTTTTTTATCGATCTGGGCTAGGTGACTAGGATAGGATCCATGTCGGGATGATTCCGGAGATGCCCATGTGGTCAGTTTCTTCATTGGATGCCTGTAACCTGCTAAACCTTGGAATTAGCTGCGGAATTCACAGTTAGTTGCGGAATCAGGCTGCATTCCGCAGCTAATTTGTAGAATCTTATTAAAACAGGACACAGTGTTTTGAGGACCACTACAAACCATAACCAGTCAATCTTGGACAGTTGAACCTATCAAAGCAGTTGGGTTTCATTTTTTTTATATTATTGAATCAAATGAAATGATGAAGTTTATTTTGTCTCCTTTTTTTGTCCCTCTTTTTTTTTTTAACATAACAATTCTTTTTTTGATCCTCCAGATCACACAAAATGCAGGAGGAGAGCATACTCAAGATTTTTTTTTTTAGATGTAAGAAATAAGGTCTTCTAATTGCACTTCCCCGGCAACGACGCCAAAATGTCTAGTCAATTTAACGTCTTAAATTTCTCTACATAAATTATCAATCCAGGTATCGTAAACTGATGAAGTGTGGTGCACCGTATGTGCTTAGTTAAACCTTTTTCTTATTTCATTTTTTTATAGTTTATGTTGTTTTGGGGTTTTGTTCTTGTTGGCTCCTAAAGTGTTCTAATGCAATGGGAATCCTAGTCTAAGGTTTTAAGAATACTTTTAAAGGTCAAGTATGGATGTAGAATTGAAGACAAGGTTTATGCCTCTTATGGTAATTTCCAAACTTAGCACTTCAAAGATCTCAAAACATGTTATTTATAAAATTAGAACTTGAACAAAAGTGTAAACATGCATCTACATAAATCAAGCTAAAGATGAAGTACTGAAAATGAGATTACTATCTCTGCTGTCCATCTAATTACATAATTAAAATCTAATAAACTACTGCACTCAAAACTAAAAAGTAAAGAAGCTGGAAACTAGTCACTGATTTCACCCATAATCACAATATTTCGTCAATTAACTTCTAAAATGGGGTTAAGCTAAAGACACCAGAATCATCATATGGCATGAAATAATGACATTTAAACTATCTACTTGCAGACTAATGAAAGCAAAATCAATTACTTCACCTATATTCACAATAGCTCGCCAATTAACTTCTAAAACGGGGTTAAGCTAAGGCCACCAGAGATATCATCATATAGCATGAAGAACTAATATCTAAACTATCTACTTGCAAACTAATGAAAGCACAATCAATTACTTCACCTATAATCACAATAGCTTGCCAATTAACTTCTAAAACATGGTTAAGCTAGAGGCACCAGAGATATCATCATATAGCATGAAGAACTGATATCTAAACTATCTACTTGCAAACTAATTGAAGCAAAATCAATTACTTCACCTATAGTCACAATAGCTTGCCAATTAACTTCTAAAACGGGGTTAAGCTAAAGGCACCGGAGATATCATCATATAGCATGAAGAACTGATATCTAAGCTATCTAAAAAGCAGTAAACAAATCTCACAAAAATAAAATCATAACAACTGGAATTAAAAACTAAGCAGAGGAAGCAAGTCTCAAATCACCACTTGATGCAAAAACTAATAAGAAAATACAAAAACATTTAAAGAAAAACTAATCTACAATCAACCGGTTGAACACACTTGCATGAATTAAAATTGCATGAATGGAAACTCTAATCTATCAAACTTGAAACCAATCAAATCACATGAATGAAATCAAAGCAAAGCTACAAAACAAAATCTACTCTACCTTACATTCTAATATGCTCCATGACATCTACTTCACATCTCCTTCCATGTTGAGAACATCAAAGCTTTATTTAAATAATTCAAAATTACAAAGTACAACAAAGCTCTCCAAAGCTTTCCAAAGCCATTAAAGAAGCTACCAAAAAGCTACAAGCTTAAGAACTAACAAGCTAAGCTAACAAATGAAGGAGAGAGATCTCCTATTTATACAAAAAGATGAGAAGCCATCTCATTAATGAGAGTCCATGAATCTCTTCCTCTACCTCTAGAGTCCTAATCAAAATAGGAACTGATAAGACACATGTCTTCTTAGAGTTTCAATACAATTAGGAGATGTGACACATATCCTCATGATCTCATGATTCTCTCCACTCAAATTCGAATTTGGCCTTAGGGTGCCACATAAAGGTCTTCTAGAAGCCTCCTTTTGACCTACACATGTCAACAATCTCAACCCACTTGTTAGGTATAAGCATATGCACATTATTTTCTAATTTTTAACTACAAATTCACTTAAAAAGGCTAAGAATTAATAAAGTTTGGAAAAACATAAATGTGGCCAAATGATAATGAAAGTGGGATGAAAGTAGTGACATAGTAATGAAATGGAGGTGATATAATGGACATAATAGTGAAAGTGTAATGGAAATGAATGATATTTTCAAGACCCAACAGTAAGTTTGATAAATTTCCCAGAAAATTCAGGATGCATTGGTTAGGGCCTTATGTTATTAAAGAGATTACCGACGTAGGAGCGATACAGCTGGTCAAGTTAAATGGAGAACCCTTCCGAGGAAAGATGAGCGGCAGTTTCTTGAAGCCTTACACCGGTGGTTCAACCATGTGACTAAATGAAAGTAGCATAGTCTTAGCGCCCCAGGCAGTTGAAAGGAGGCGTGGGGCTATAAACTACACTGCCCAAGTTGGGGAGCTACGTGATTGGAAGATGGTCCAACGCAAGGACATGTCATTGGGTCCACGACAACACGGAGGGAGTTGTGCTACCCAGGGAGAAAGCGCGCAGGTCGGCTAGAAAGTGACCGTTAAAGTCACTGTTCATGAAAAGACGGTAGAAGTGAGGCCAAATGGAGTGGGCGGCTGGTAGTTAAAACGAAATTTATGGCATAGATCCTTGAAAATCTACCTCCAATCCAACATTAATGAATCAATTTTGGGGGGGACAGTCGGATTTGAATTTGAATTACCCTATAAATTACAAATGGCTCTCCAGCAAGAAACACTTGGCATTTTTAGTATTCAACTGTTGAGCTCTTAAACGCCTATGGACTCAGAGTTTTTCGAACCCCTCAAACATACTCCTGCATTTGTGAACTTGCCTGAGATGTCGCGAGTACTATTAGAGAGTGTTATGTCATCGCCCCCAAAGGTTATCAATACACAACAAGTGGTAGAAGAGTCGGCACAAGAGATGGAGAAACAAGCCGAAGAAGCTGCCCCAAAAGTAGCCGAAGTACTGGCGGAGGTCCCTAAATCCCTAAGAACGCCGAGACTGAAGCCAACCCCAACCAAGGATATCGTGAAGAACAAGAAGGGCAAGTAGCCTGCCATCCCGATGCCTGCGTCAGCGAGACGAAACCCAACTAAGCCCACTGCCCAGGAGAAAGGCAAGGCGATAAACCCAGAGCTAGAAGAGAAGGATATCAAAGACATCCCCATGGATGATGAGGATGTGGGAATGGAAATAGAGGAGGTTGAAGCCCAGGGTGCGGACCCTATTACACGGTTGTCGGAGTATGTCCCTCCGCGCAAGCCTAAGTCCAAGGTCCCAAGGGACATTGACGAAAGTAAGACTCCCTTGCAAACCCCATTACTACCAGATGAGATCACTTTTGACGGTCCGTGTTTGGCACGAGTGTAGATTTTGAAGCTCGAAGACTGGGACTTGGTGGAAACATTGAAGGCAAACTTGCGACTCTGCAAGACACACAACAACAGCTTCAGGCTCACAGTGCAGGGGTAGTAACTGAGAAGACAGTTGAAGATGCAAAGTAGGCAGCAGCTCAGTGCATAGACGAAGTTATGGTCATCAAGGTCGAGTTGGATGAGCTTCGCGCAAAGATCTTCGTGCCTGCCGAGTGACTTGAGGACAAGTCACGATGTTTGTGTTGGGGACCTGTTGGGAGCGGGATCCCCCAAAGGCAGTTTGGTTAAAAGTCCATGTTTAAGTCAAGTTTTTGTAATATTATTGTAAAGACTATGCATTTTGTGGTCGTGGAGCGTGAAGGTATTGTGTGTCAAAAAGGGTAGTATGCCCTTAGTTTTGTAAAATAAAGTCAAATGTAAGAGTTCTACCCATGGTTTGCGGACCATGGGATTGTATAAAAAGAGCTAAGCTTTAAGTAGTTAAGATGAAAAAAAAACACAAGGGAGTCATAGCTTAGAGCAAGAAGTCTAAGTCTTGGGTTGTAGCGTAGGTAGAGGCTTTGCAGTTGAGTGTGCAGAGGCCTAGGGTAGAAGTCCGCAGTTGAGTGCGCGGACCCCTGCAGCTGTGTGCGCAGGGTGAACCAAGTTTGTAATACTTGAAAGATATTAATAAAAGGAGTTATTTTGCAATATTTGTGTATTTGTTCTGTTGATGGGTTTAGATATTTTTATTTATGAAGTTCCTTTATTATTCTTATATGGCGCACGAATGAATGCAATTACATTGAATAATTGAATTCAATCACGAATATCTCCTTACGAGGCGATAACTTTAAGTATTTGAAAAGATAAACAAAACACTTAGGATAATTGAGGAATCTACAGGACTCGCTGCCATAGCAGCATGAAAGTACCTCAGCCCTGGGTTAGGGTTGCGCAAAGGTTGATTGTATACTTTTGCGATGGTATTGAAGGTCGGAACAGAGGATTTATCTTACAAGCCCTAGAGCGAGATCACTTGCGTGAAGGTAGGCATAAGAGAGATCAAATGACATCACAACCATCTCAAGGGTGCAGAAACTTGGTTCCAACATCCCCCCATACTGCTTCGGATGAGAATTCAGTCCGTGCTCCATGGGTTGATGTTGAAAGGGCCAGTGTCGTAGCGATTTGTTTGGCTAATTAACGCTGAACCTGGATTAGGAACCCTCAAGCCAACAAGGCTCTTGTTGGGGGCCTATTTCCATTTTTAATTTCTCTCCCACAACCATGAGCCATCAACACCTTGAAGCTCCTTTCCTCAGAAGTTCTTCAATATCAATTTTCAACGGAGTTATGAAATCCTCCACCTCCGATTTTCTCCATATCACTTAGGTGATCAATCTTCCCTCGGCTCCCAGTTCTTTGTATTTCTCACGACCACAGGCTAGTCCTCATCGAAACCCGTTTCATCAGAACTTCTTAAATCTTTTTTATAAAGGTGTTCTGGTATTTCCAACCCCTGACATGCTAAACTCTGAGGCAACATCATGCTGATGTCATCATTTCCACATGGCATCGCTTGAATGGTGACACTTGTTTCCAAAATTTTCTCCATTTAGCCCTAAAAAATTCCAAAATTCACTGCCACATGTCCATTGTACGGAAACGTCATGTTGACGTTATCTACCTCATCAGATTCTCAGAGCCAATTATCTGTTTCCATGTGTCTTCTTTGGAGGAGAGAGAAAGATACCCCCAAATCCTTGGGTTTTCAACGATTTCCTTTGTATTTCCTTCTCTCAGCAACCTCGGGGATTTGTAAAGAATTTCATTTTTTAAGGAGCTATGAAACTCCAATATTCTGATACCATTTTTCTCTAAGGTCTTCTCCTTCCTATATCAGGTGTTGATATGATCTGCTTCTGATATTCCTCTTTGGATATCGGGTCCCGATAATCGGCTCCCAAATTTCAGCTCTCCTTTGGATTTCGAACTTCGGTCCTTCCTTTTTGGATTTCCAAGACTGCACTCCTTTTTTTTTGTAGTAGTAGGGATACAAATATGAAAATTTGACGTAATAAAAAGAGGGTATGATAGGTGATAACACATCCTTAGAGAAACTATGAAAATTCATATTCATCATTAAGTTACCTGGATTTGTTTACTAGTTCACAAATCTAGAATTCCTCGAAGTCTCTTGTAGAAAAATAGTAGTGATTTTCTGCTAATTTGTATAGAATTTTAATGATATTATTTATATTTTATTACACTTGTATTGATTCATAAAAAAAATCAATTTAATAACAAAATTTACCCCATAGCATTTTCACTTTATTAGGTTAGGCACTTGGTAGTTAACTAGCTCATTAATTCTTGAATTTCTAGTTTTTTGAGTAGCAATTTTCTGTTATTTTTTAGCACATGTTAATAACGGGATTTTTGAGTGATTCCACTTGGATTGGAGTCTTAGTACACCATATTTAATAAAAGAAACTACCCCATCTCATTTGCATTTGATTTTCTTGGTCATTTAGTAAGATAAATTGGAGCACAAACTTATTGATAGATTGAGTATTTTAGTCTTTGCAAGTATAAAAGTCATAATATTTTTGTCATGTGTAGGTGCTACTATTGAATTTTAGGGTTATAATTGTCATCCTACATTCCTCCTACCATCATCAACCTCTTTCTCTTCACTACACAATGCCCTCAAAACTATGCCACTGAAAGTACATTTCTGGGTCATTAACAGATACCGTATGCATTTTCTTTGTGCAATGTGGGCCTATGGGAGGTCCTAAGGTTGGAAAAATCCTCACACAAACTTCATATAACTTCATATATCCTTTCCCACCTTTAGATCACCTTTTTCACCCTTAGAATGTGCACGGATCCAATCCTGTAGAATCTTGTAGGATCGTGTAAACTTGGCCATATTTGCTCCAAAAGTTTGATTTTTTCCTCTTAACCTCGAATAATGACCCTTAAGCTCTGAAACCATGATTGATGAAGATCAAAGACCATTTAGGACTTTACTTTTTTCCACTGCAACATATTCCAACAATTAAGGGTTAGTAGACAGGTTCATGAATTGAATGACATAGTGATGATTTTCATGATTACTTTATGAAGCACCTAATGAACTCTATTACTAGGTATAATCTCTTTTGAATGCAATGATGGAGATTTGGTTCATGCTATTTACTTTATGCAATTATAATAGGTTTTCTTTCCTTGTCTTTTTTTTCCTGCAATAGGTTAAGGTTTCCATTTCAAGCATTTCCATTTCTGCAATTAGTTTAGGTTCAATTTCATGATATTCACTTCATTGCATCAAATCAACAAAATAAGGACACATTGCATGTTGCACATATAGTTCTAACACCTCTTAAGTTTGTACAAACCTCAAGTTGATAATTTAAGTTGGTAGCCTTGGGAGTTGCATCATTTTAGTTGCAATATCTGGGCTCATCAGTAGCACAACTATAATAGAGCTCTCTATAGCTCGACTGGTCGCAATCCCTTTCAAGTGGGTCTAGGATTTCAACGATTATGTCTGATTGATGTTACTATACCTCATGTGACTACATAGAAAAAATACACACATGTACAATTCGAGGCTAATAAAGAAACCATGTTTATTAAACGCATCCACCAGGTTCACACATCTTGGAGAATTCCAATGCCAAGTAAAAACAACGACATGATCATCATCAGGTGCCACATTAGTTTCAGGTGGGTGACAATGTTTTGTTGCATCTGCAGAAATAATTCCTTTACAGAGCCCATCAAAATATCTGACCACTCTGAAATGGGACTTACACCATCACCAAGGTTGTGAGTGACAATGCTTTCAAGCTCAACATTCCCCCATTCCTTGTCCTGCACCTAGTGTTCAATGTGTACCGCCTTTGGTCATACTTTCCACCATTTTCAGATGCACCATACATTGCAGAACAAATAACACCATCAGAGATCAGCCAAGACTACATGGAAATCGCCACAATTTATCGGATTATGGACACACAAATCAAGATGACTCACCAATAGAATATATAACTATATCGGGTTGTCAAAGCTGGCCAACTCCTACACCAAGGCAAGTGACTCACTAGGGACCAAGTTCAATAGAAGTTTCCCCATCCCATAGAGGCACTCAACGCAATGGGGACAAATGCCTCCTAAGGGGGGAGGATTTATCCAGGTAGATATTGGTGTTCACCCAGCTATTCCACTTGGACCCCCATCGTTGTTTCTTTCAGTTTCCTTAATTGTAGAAAAACTTACTATTTTTGGTAGTTTTCAGGTCTAAAACTTTTGGAGTCATTTTGAGGGCCTAAAATACCTTTTTTCGACAAAATGGAATATTGGAAAAGTGAATAGTCAAACAAGGTACTATGATAGTCAAACGTAGATCGTATGCCAAAGTTACGACCCCAGGAAGTTGACATTCCAACTAACCCCAATGGGGCCCACAAGCTTTTGGCGCTTCATCTCCTAGGGTTAGGTTCTAGATGTTTAGGGTTTCCCATTGTATATTACAGATAAAAAGGATTCCAAGCCACATTTAAACATAATTCAGAAGGCATGTAGCCTCCACATCTCTTCTCAGAGATAAACTACCATCACCTGAACTAGTTTATTTCCATTCTACATGTAACAATTTTTAGTACTTTGTTATTAATGAGTTAATTTTTTTTTTTGTTCTAGATCTATTTTTATGTTTATACTTGTTGGCTTGATGGGGGCCTGACCCAAGTTCAGCGTTAGTTAGCCAAAAAAATCCCTACACTACTGGCCCTTTCGGCATTAGCCCGCAGAGCGCGGACTGAAGTCTCACCTGAAGCAGTATGGGGGGATGTTGGAACCAAGTTTCCGCACCCTTGAGATGGATGTGATGTCATTTTATTCTAGCTATACCTGCCTTCATGCAGGTTGCTTAACCCTCTGTTCCACCCTTCAGTACCTTCATGAAAGGGTACAATCGACTTCCACGTAGCCCTAACCAAGGGCTGAAGTCCTTTCATGCTGCTAGTTCAACAAACTACGATATCTTCCTAACTAGGCTAAGTGTCATTATATCATATCTTAGTTAGCTTTGCGTAAAAAAATATTCCTACTTGCAGTCACTTATCCAACACAATTACATACATTCACACATCATATAATCATTACAAGTGAAGTTTATACCAAATATAGCATATGCATAAATAGGAAATAAAGACGCATAAATTGTAGAATACTTCTCTTTATTTATAATTTCGAACAATTATAGACTCGACCCGCTCTGTGCACTCAACTGCAGGGGTCCACGCACTTAGCTGCAGACTTCTAGGCCTCTACGCACTCAGCTAGAGAGTGTCTACCTATGCTACGACCCAAAACTTAGACTTCTACTCAGAGCTATCTCCCATACATCATATCTTGATTGATTCCATTACTTAGTAATTACCTCTAACTACTTAGAGCTTAGCTCTATTATAAAATCCCACTTCTATAGCTGACATTACATTTCAAAATAAGGACAGACAACCCTATGACTTGTTAACAACTATGTGCTCTGCGACCACAAAATGCGGACTTTTTACATTTGGATTACAAAATCTGACCAAAATATGGGCTTTTAGCCCCAAAACTGCCCTTGGGGGATCCTGTGCCCAATAGGTCCCCAACACAAACATCGTGACTCACCCTTGAGTCACTTTGCAAGTGCGGAGATCTTAGCATGAAGACCTCCCAACTCTGTTTGGATCACCACAATGTCAACAACACACTGAGTGGTCGCCTACTGGACTTCTTCCACTTGTTGTTCAATGACTGCTGCTCTGAATCTTCTATTGATCTACCTACAGTTTCACGAGCTTTACTTCGATGGAGGCTATGATCGTGTAAGCCTCATCTATCCATGGTTGTAGGAGCTCTTTTAAGACTTCTTCTTTATGTCAAGTGGCATGCACCCGTTCCTTGAGCGCCTTTGCATCCTGCATCTGTGCAAGCCTCTATGTAAGGGAAACCATCTGCGCGGTCCCTTTTACCTCATCATACCTCTGCTATAACTCGCGTGCCTCTGTCTCCAAGCACTCTACATTCGGGTCCTCCTGTAGGGTGGTTAGGACCTCAAATGACTGTTCAAAAGCTGCATGCAGTCTGCCACTGCACTATCAACCGCTGCCATTGCTGTTGTAACAACGGTGGTACGTTGTTCCCTGACTTCTAGTGGAGTTGAAGGCTGCACCTTCAACTAAAGTTCTGTTATCTGTAGGTTCAGCTCCAGCTGAACCCTAGCCATCTATGTTCAAGTGTCATGTACCCCTGTGGCTAACTTGCGAATGTGCACCTCCACCGGTTCTTCTGCCTGAATGTCCAACTCCGAGACCACCCGGCAGGCTTCCTCCACTACCTGCATTATTTGCTTGTTCTGCTCCATTGCCTCATTGCGTTGTAGGACCAATTTCTCAATGTTGATGCGCTGATCGCTCATCACCTGTAGAGCGTGACTCTCTTGGGCCCTGAGTTACGTTGTGACTCCATCCTATAAGAGGTAGAGCATCTCCCGAGGGAGCACAACCATGTTCAATCCTACCCCTTTAAAACTGCTAATCGTGGGCCTGTTGGCCTCCTTCTCTATAGTAAGTGCCCCATTTGGTAGCACTATCATGTTGGTCACCCTTGTGCACAACATCTCCTTGGCAGCTGAAGTGCTGATCATGAGGCTGGTGGACATTGTTCCAGCCTGTGGAATGTGTACTTACAGCTCCTGCAACTCTATCCGGAGAGCCCCCAATACCAATTGCTACTTCTCTTCGAACTATTGGAGGGCCTCCATGGTGACATCCTTCACCATTTCTCTGATATCATGCAAATCCCCCTTAGTGAGGGTGATTGAGTCGAAAGATGTCTTCGATGCCTTTGTTTTCATTCGTGGCACCACCTGTTCTCACGGTCATGGACGCTTGAGTTGGTTGGACGTCGTTTGTGGTTTGCGCCACCTTGTTTTGTCTTTGTTTCTACCTCAAATCCAAGCGAAGGTGACTTCTATTCTTCACGCTCTTCTCCTTTTGTTCTCTGTTGTTCATCCAATTTTGCAACATCACACATTTCTTGTGCCTTAGCCTCTTCTTCCTCCTTTCTACACTTTTCCTCCAGCTACACCATTTGAATCTTTGTCTCTTCCTTCTTGCATTGCAGAGCGAACTTATCTGTTTCCACCGCAGAGCCTGCTAGAGCACACCATTCCAGCAGCCAAGACTTAAGGATTGTGAAAATTACATCGTCAGTCACTAGGTACAATAGGTTATGCCATGTCTTCGGAGGGTCCTTCCACGCCCTGATAAAAACAAGGTGGAATCCACTTTAAACTCAGCAAAGCTCTTCAAACTAGCATATACTGTGGGCGACAAGCTGCTTGCGATTGATCCCCATCCTGATGATCATCTCCATTAAGACCGAAAAGATCTTGCTTTCTTTTATCCACTGCGCATCCTTGTTTGCCCATAGCAAAGCATACTTCGATGCCTCTAGAAAGCCCGATGCGACTGAAGGGAATTGGCTGTCTTCGGGCAACTCCCATGCCACTAGTACGATCGACAGTAGGAGCCACACATAGTGAAACGTTTTTCCCTACTCTTGTGCCTCATGACAGTTCATAAGGAACTCGCCGCATAGATAATTCACCCAGTTGAATTGGATTCCTTCAGCGCATTGGGCCGCTAGTGCAATCACAGGCGCGGGCACCTCATCCACGCGACACTTCCGCATCACTTTCCCTGCTAGTATTTATTTCACGACCTTGACTACGGGGTTTTTAATGTTGGAGATGGCATATCCTCACTTCTTCTTCTCCAACTTGAAATTCGTCTTCATCACTTCCGCAAGGGCCAACTCGCCACCTTTTCCCTCTGATATATTGGTTGGATCCTCCCCTGAATAAGGTAGCTGTGTGATTTGATGAATCAAGTGATCTGTGATGGGAATGGGCTCCTCCAGCCACAAACATCCATCATGCACCAAGAAGAGCAGCTGCCTGATGACAAAGATGGTCACTAGGGCATGGTGGTAATGTGGCACCCAGAGAAGGTTTAGCAACCCGGATTTCTCTACACTCCTAAGCCATTTGCGCAACTCCAATTCAATCATTCCAGCCGTCGCATCAATATGTCAGCACATTAGCTGTTCAGTCACTAAATGCGGGAATTTATCATGATCCGTGAGGTCCCAATCTTCAAACTTTAGGACAAGAACCCACCCTAAGTGTGGTCCCTAAAAAAAAATATCATTTGGGAGAAACAGGGTTTGTAGGGAGCTCTTGCTCTCGTCAATGTCCTTCAGAACCTTGGATTTACCCTTGCGCGAAGGAACATATTTGGGTAACCGGGTAATAGGGTCTGCACCCTGGGTTTCAACTTCCATTTCCTCATTCTCCTTATCCACCAGGATTTCTTCAGATTCCTCCTGATCGGCCTCCAGATTAATGGCCTTCCCCTTTTCTTCCAAGGTGAGCTTGGTCGTTTGTGGGTTTCTTGGTGAGACGTGCACTGGGATCATAACCTGCTTCTCCTTCTTAGGTCTCGGTCTTCAGGGTGATTTAGGGACCTCAACTATTATTCTGGCACTCTCTAGGGATGATACTACCACAATTTCCTATGCAGTTTCTTCGGCTATCGCTACTCCTGTGTCCATGGCTTCTGCGGGTGTTGACATAGTGCTATTCCATAATTCTTGCAATGTATATAGTGTTTTCTCAAGCAATGAATTCACTTTCAGTGTCTCGAATAGGTCTCAGTTCATGTATACTTTAGCGCACAACAAATCAGTTCTCAAAATGCCAAGTGTTTTCCGCTAGACAACCACTTGTAATTTATAAGGCCTTTTGAATTCAAATTCGATCGTACCCCCCACAGTCGGCCCATTAATGCTAGATTGGGGGAATATTTCCAAGAATATAATCCATAAAGTTTTCCCTAGATGCCTACCGCCCACTCCATTTGGCCTCAAACTGACCATCAAATCATGAATACTGACTTTAACAGTCACTTTCTGGTAGACCTGCGCGCTAGCACAACTATCTTCGTGCTGTTGCGGACCTTGTGACACTTCGTTGCATCGCGCAGCTCTCCAAACCGGGTAGTGTATTTTATAGTCCCGCGCCTCCTTTTAGCTACCTGGAGCGCTAAGACTATGCTTATTTTGGCTATTCAGATGGTCAGGCCACCTGTGTATGGCTTCAAACGACTGCCATTCACTTTTCCTGGGAAGGGATCTCCATTCAACTTAATCAACTGGACCGCACCACCGTCAGTAATCTCCTTAATGACATATGGCCCTAACTTGTGCATCCTGAATTTTCCAGGGAATTTATCAAACTTGTTGTCATACAACAGCACCAAGTCATTCACCTTAAAGGTGTGCAACTTAATATGTCGGTCGTGCCATGCCTTTTGGCACTGCTTTTGGACCTACTAGTGAAATCCATCCAAAAATATCTCTTCTTCGAGCTCATCCAACTACGTGAGCCTCCCTTCTAGGGCTCCGCGATTCATCATACCCGTGAGCATTGATATGCGCAGACTAGGCACGATGTATTCCATAGGAATTGCGGCTTCAACCCCATATACTAGCCTAAAGGGTGTCTGTCTTATTAACTTCTTACACGTTGTCCGATAAGCCCATAATACTGCAGGTATGCATAGGTCCCAATCACTTCGCTGAGTATTGCATACCTTGGTCAACGTGTTTTCAAGCACTTTTTTGAATGCCTCCATTGTCCCATTAGCCCATGGGTGATAAGGTGTGCTCTTTTGATGATACACCTATAACTCTTTCGTCAGCACGCTAATCATTTCGTTTAGAAAGTGCGTACCCTGTTCACTCATCAAAATCTTTGGGCATCCAAATCGCGTTAGTACATGTTCAAATAGAAACCTAACAGCAGTCACGCCAATGCAATCCTTTACCAACTACACTTCTGCCCAATGATTCAAGTACTCCATCGCAGTGATAATGTACCTCGCGCCTGTCTTTCCTTGGGGCTGAATAGGTCCTACAAAATCTATTGCCCACTTTTCGAAAGGTTGCAACATCATTTGTGGATTCAAAGGAATTTCATCCCTCTGTGATGACCTGCCTGTTATTTGACATACATCACACGCTTATAATATGATTTTAAATCTTAATGAAGGGTTGGCTGCCACAACCTGGTGCATAGAATATTCTGTGCAGTTGCTCTCCCTGCATAATGTCCTCCACGATGCCCCTATGCGCGTCCGGAAGGATGTTGCTTCATTCAGACTTAGGCACCTATCTTCGCAATATCTCATCAGTCCCCATCTTGTATAGATGCCTAGCAATGACAGAGAAATTTGTTGTGCGCACCACTAATTCATTCTTTTGCTAGACAGAGTATCCTTCCAGCACAATTCTTGTTGTTAGGAAGTGTATTATATCCTCAAAATTTCCATCCGCGATGTGCACAACAAAGAGCTACGTGTCAGGTAATTCTTCTTCCAAATTAGTGGGTTCCTCCCCAGTCTCAGTGTGTGAAAGGTGATTTGGTCCTGCATTCAATTGTCTAGGTTTCACAACAACTTCAAAATCGTACTCTTGGAACAATAAGAGCCATCTGCAAATTTGTCCCCCCAACATAGGCTTATTGACCAGGTACATAAACGCGGAGTATAGGTGCACCTGCTTAGGTTAGGGGTTTTATCCATAAGCTTGCGTCCATTTGGCCAAATGCACGCACAAATCATTCTACCCACCATACTTATCTATCAGTCACATCTTAGGCTTCCCAAATCATGTTCTCATCATTTTCCTACATTCGCGCCAATCATCAAAACTTCCCTTGTGCGTACCCCACCATCTTGCGGGCATAGTACGCAGTGCCCAGTCCAAGGCTTGGAAGCATTGTTTTTCCAACACATCCCTTTCAAATGCATCCAAAAAGATATCTACCTCATTTAGAATATCATAACTAGGAAGATTTCTTACCTCTGACAATACACAACACATCGATCGGGTCATCATGTTGCAATTCAACATAGTTACCTCATGTAACCGGTTCTGCCAACGTTCTATTTCTTTGTCAGAGTCCGAAGTGCAGGGACTCTTGTGATCCCATGTGATCTGTCCATCTACGGTGGGATTCACCCAGTCTTGGTCTTGCGCCGTTATCTTATAGATGCAGTCCAGATCATCATCACTCTCATAATTGCGGACTGGTTCTGTGTAGCGTGATCCTTCAACATGATCCAGAGGTATTATTATGCGCAGCGATTTCCTCCCAAAGATCATATTTCACTTCTTCAGATTGATTACCCCGTTCATATCAGTAGCCCAGTTAATTCCCAAGAGTGCGGGGTAGGGATTGCTGTCATCAACAATCTCTATTACTTCAAAATCTGCCAGTGCACTTTCTCCCTCAATATCCATGGTCACTCCTTGCAATTGCCCCATGGGTATGATTTTCTGCTGATTCGCCATCCTTAGCTGAATTGGAGATTGCAGTACAGGTCTCCCCATTCACTCCCATGTTTGCTTCGGTAAAATGTTCGCATCTGATTCCAAATCCAGAATGACTTGATCCATTTCATATTCTCCGATCTATGCAGTGAGTCTCATTTCACGGCCCGTCCTTGTCTTATGCTTTTGGATATTGCGGACTATGCGCAGTTCACTTGGCGCAGTCCCAACACATCTATTGATAAGTTCATGTAACCCTTTCATAGCCTTACTGTTGCGCAATAACTTCATACAGGTTTCTAGGAAAGTTGTGAGCATAGAGGGGTCCATCTCTGGCTCAGTCTTATCCTTGCTTCTTGAAGTGGAGGCCTCAGTGAAGCTCTTCTTAGCGTCCATGAATGCTTCACAAGCGCACGTCAAATCGAACTTGGCCTCTTTCGTCGGGGCTTTACGAACCCATGTACTGTCTTCCGCTATTTCCCCTTGTCATCCCCCATCACAATTCCACTCTGGAGCACTATATTTACATTTGAGTCTTCCTTGCATGGATCAGACCTCATCATATGTAGGTTCTGAGCTGGGGAAGGCAGTAGCGCCCATTTTTCATGTAGACTAGCTATCAGTGTAGGACAATCTTTTGTTTCATGATCAAACAACATGAAATACTTGCATGAAAAGAACGTTGGATTAGTGCAATCATGGACATAATGTCCTAACCCTCCGCAATTGTAACTGTTCGTGACCTCAACCAAGTCCTCCTCCGCCTCGGCCTTGTCCGCACCCCTGAAATCCTATCCTCGCCATCCCTGCATTCTAGTCAAGGGGCTGCGTTTTGGCTTGAACCCTGTAGGTGGGAGTTCTATCCATCATCAATTCATAGCTTCTGCAGGTACGCTCATCATGTCCTATCGATCTGCAAAAGTTGTAGAACAACTGTTGAACAATTTTCACATACTTTTGTAGCAAGTGACAGTTATCCGTGGCATGTTTTCTGGCTACCTGACAAATAGTGCACCATAAAGCAGGTGTCGTGCTAGGTCCTACTTGAGCTTCTGGCCTTAAAGGCATCGATCCTCCTCCTGCAAGGTAATTTGTAAAGACTGGACAATGGTCTTTATCATGGCCCTCACTCTTGCATTTCAAACACCATACCTCCTTGTGCACCTCTGGTCGAACCATCCTATCCTACTTCAGGATTTGCATCTCAAGGCACAAATTTTGCAGCTGAGCATGGATCTTCTGAACTCCTAGATTAGGATCTTGCATCAGAGTCTCATGTAGTCTCATGGCAATCTCCAAGGCCTCTGCCTGAGTTGTTAGCTTCTACTGCAACAACGCGCTCCTTAAGTGGGGTAGTAGCGAAGCCACAAACCACTCGCGATGTTGTCCATATGTCAAATTCATATTGGCTTCATGGATTTGACACTTCAATCTTTGATCCAATTCCCACGATATCTTGCATGGTCATATTGTGATCTCTTTGAATCCCACAATCGACTGCGACTCGGACTTAGGCCTACTAAATTCCCTATTTAGTGTTGCTTGGATGTCCGCTACTCTAGCATTCAGGTTATCGTTAGAGTACTTAATGTACTAGGTTAGCGTGTGATCTTGCAAAGCACTAACCAGCATCACCTTCTTTATATGATCATCAGTAATGCCTTGATCTTCCCATATAGCGCTCACAACGAACTAGAATTGGTCTGGATCCTCATTTCCCAAACCTTTGAACAAAGGAAACTTTACTGTGTTTGCCATACTAAATCGCGGTGGAGGTGGAGGTGGTACAGGTGAAGTTGGAGGTGATGGTGGAGAAGATGGAGGTGGTGTGGGCAGAGGTGGTTTTCGTGGGAATCCTTGTTTTATCAATTGAATAGCACTTCGCAGAGATACCTTCACTATTCCTTCTTCATCCCTTTGCGGAGGTGAAATCAAGGGGCTATACTTCGGACCCTTATTTCCTACGTTTTTGTAACTTTTTCTGCTTCATGTAGTCCCAAACATCAAGGTAGCTACATAACCCATTTTTCGCACAACAACAGTTTAATCCAAGTATTCAGAGATTTAACGTACTTATCTTGTGGTCCTTTGAAAAAGCGTCGCTCCGCCTCACTATAGCTGAATGAGGTATTGACCACAAATTCAGTAACAAATCCTCCTACGATGCGATCAAGCTAATGATCGATAGCGTGCATGATCTTATCCTTCGATGCTTCCAACCTTTGCACTAGCTCTAGGGTCCACACAATAGGACCATCAAGTTTCCACCTTCCTTGGCTATCTGCTAGCTTCGCGATCCACTCGTATAGCTCAGTAGGAAAGGAGGCGAAAATGATTTCATGGATCTCCATATACAGGTATCGGCCCAACCATTTTTCTTTTGTCAGTCGCAGGTTTCTATTTTCCTATGCCGCGAATTCGTGAATCCTTCTGTCCAACCAACCTTTGATTTCTTTCTTAGTTAGATTCTAGTGATGTGACATCACACATCTCTTATGCAGATTCCAGTCCCGGCAACAAAACCATTTGTTGGCTTGATGGGGGCCTGACCCAGGTTCAACGTTAGTTAGCCAAACAAATCCCTACACTACTGGCCCTTTCGGCATCAGCCCGCGGAGCGCGGACTGAAGTCTCACCCGAAGCAGTATGGGGCAATGATGGAACCAAGTTTCCACACCCTTGAGATGGATGTGATGTCATTTTATTCCAGCTATACCTGCTTTCGCGTAGGTTTCTTAACCCTCTGTTCCACCCTTGAGTATCTTTGCAAAAGGGTACAATTGTCTTCCGTGCAACCCTAACCAAGGGCTAAACTCCTTTTGCACCACTAGGGCAGCAAACTGCGATATATTCCTAACTAGGCTAAGTGTCTTAATTATCAGATCTTAGTTAGCTTCATGTAAACATATGTTCCTACTTGCGGTCACTTATCCAAAACAATTACATACATTCGCACATCATATAAGCATTATAAGTGAAATTTATACCCAATATAATAGATGCATAAATAGGAAATAAAGACACAAAAATTGTAGAATAATTCTCTTTATTGATAATTCCGAACAATTATAGACTCGTCCCGCCCTGCGCACTCAGCTGCAGGGTCTGTGCACTCAGCTACGGACTTTTAGGCCTCTGCGCACTTAGCTGGAGAGCCTCTACCTACGCTACGACCCAAAACTTAGACTTCTACTTAGAGCTATCTCCCATACATCATATCTTTCTTGATCCCATTATTCAATAATTACCTCTAACTACTTAGACCTTAGCTCTATTTATACAATCCCATGGTCCGCGGACCATGGGTAGATCTTTTACAACCGACATTACATTTTCAAAATAAGGGTGGACAACCCTATGACTTTTTAACAATTACGTGCTCCGTGACCACAAAATGCGGATTCTTTACATTTGTATTACGAAATCTGACCAAAATATGGGCCTTTAGCCCCAAAACTACCCTCGGGAGATCCCGCGCCCAACAATACCTATGTTTTATTTTTTTCTTGCATAAATCTAAAATAGTTTCCTATCTAGGGTTTGAGCTGAAACTTGTAATCCCCGCAGGTTGGTGACACATTGTTCAATTTGATGTAGAGATTCCTTACTCCAACTAGGAGATCTTGTACTCCACAATAGATATAGAACCTATACACAGGCACCACCAAACAAGGAGCACAAACGACCTTCCACAGAGGGTCACTAGCTTAAACAAATAGACATCAACATGAACAACTAATCGTAGATTCAGATTTATAGGAAAGGAACATTCATCTCTTTTGATCATAAAAATGAATACAAATTTATACCTTTACAAGTGTATTCTCTTCTCTAAATTCTGGTTGAGTCTCCCGTTCTCCAACTGTTAATTTTTCTTAGGGATTTATTGTTCTTTTCTTTAGATAATTGCATTTCATTATTTACATATTGAATTCACACCACAAAATCATAACATTATTCAACAACATATGCAATTATATAGAAAGATAAATATCATCATCAATGTAGTGGGATATAAAGGAACAATAGAAGAAAAACATTCACACATAGAAACATTAGGATTGGTCAGAGACCAGGGAAGAAACCCACAAGGGGGAACCCTTTCAAATTCTAATTCTTATTAGATTTTCATTGAATGTTTCCGCAAAGAGTGTGTACAATAATCCAATTCTTTATCCAAAAGACTATCCAACAGAAATCAACCAAACAATATCTCAAAGATGAACCCAGTAATAATGCTAATCAATATTATGATTTAGAAGTCTATGGTCAACTGTCATCATCTATGGTCAATTGCATGATCTATGGTTAACTATAAAAATAAAACCCTAGTTCCCAACTACACTAAGAGAGTGTATGTGCATGTGGTTGAAACCCTTCAACCACACAAATAATACTACGTGCCTACGGTTTCAACCAAAATTTCCTTGTGGAAACCCTGTGACTACAAATCAAAACCCTAAATCACACATGTGAGCTTCAGCCCTGCAATTTCAGACCTATACGAACCAATCTCCATGAACCACTTCAGACCTATGCAAGCCAAATCAAATAAAATAGATGAAGAAGACGCTTGATGATAATCTCAAATGCGGGTCACTTGATTTGTATTTATAGGCTTCCAAGGGTGTCTTATTTCTCTTTTGGGTTGATCTATTCTTTTGTGCACATGTGGGTTTCCATATTAAATAAATATATTTTTCCTTAATCAAATTAAATTCTTCAAAGGGATAGAAGGGGTCTTCCTTCATGAGGAATATTGTTAAATGGAGGGTATTTTTCCTTGAGCTTCCAAATTAACACTCCCTTTCAGTTAGGGAGAAATTACCAACTAAAACATATGTCTCATCACAAGTGTCTCGTCATCATCAAATGCCATCTTTACTCATCTATGCTCATCTTTTCTCATATCTTCTCAACCCTGCTCATATTTTCTCATCCATGCTTATCTATACTTATCTCTGCTTGTCTTCTGCGTGTATGTTGAACACTCTCGAATCTAAAAGTACAAGAGTTTGACATCATAGGGGAGCCCAAGATACCACCCTTAATAACATCATAGAGCTTATCTAAATTTGGAACAACATGAGCCCTGCTCAACCTGGAACCCCATCAAGGAGCCCATCTCAATTTGGAATCCACTAAAAATGAGGAAGGTCCTACAAGACACTCTCACCCCAAGTCATCTCATAGGGGAGCATACATATTCCACCCTATGTCAAGCAATAAGCGAGATACAATATCTTGTCCATCCTATTACCTATGGATCTTCCCAACAATGACCCTAAAGAGTCATGTGGTAGAACACTTGCATCATAATCGAGCTTGGGTGAGATACCTGACTTACCAAAGGTAAGGATCACACACCCCCAAGATTTTTCAACCTATTGGCTAGACGAGGAGCTACAATCCCAACAAGCCCAACTTGTGGGTATGATGCCAACTGGGGTATACTCTGTTAGACCAAGATAGGGAGCTACATCTTCAATCCTATGGGTAACAAATAGGGGTGATACCCTATTGTCTAGAGATCCCTCAATCCCAAGATATCTTCGTCTCGATTCCTCGCCCTAAGAGCTCAGATAGGGGGGAAGAGCTAGCTCAATGTCCTCAATCAATGCAGACCCTTACCCAAGAGGGTCACATCTATCAATCCATGATGATTTCTGTAGATCATAAACATATCAATGTGCTCATATTAGGCACCTGCATAAATAATTCACTGAAGAGTTCAGTCACACTACCTCATATATTATCAAGAGAAACAATCCTTTGTTTTCCTTGTTCATGCAGTTCATCAAATAAAATACTATGTTAGAACAAAAACATGTCACAAAAGGATACCTTACTCGTCCTTTATCCGTCTTAAGGAGGTAGCAACCACAAGCTTAATCTTCTCTTATATATCAATGTTGTCTCAATAGATGAAGATATCTTAGTCACAACAATATACAAGATTTTCTGCCAATCAAATCCCACTCTTTATTGTCGCAATGTATCACTGTCATATGTTGAAAAATGCAGCAAGAAATTCCTAATTTGATTTTGCCTTAATTAAATTGGGAAAATTCGTAATTCCACATCAATAGACAACTTGGATGAGTTAACTGAGGTGACATGGTTGTTATCACTTAGTTAGCTTATTTAATTCGAGTTAAGGGCATGAAGTTTAGTTGTATTTAGTGATTCCTAAATTTCAAGAGCTTAGGTTGAGTTAATTTCAGTTGTAGCAACTTAAATAAGTTAAATTGAGTTATGGTCAGTTAAACTAGCTCTAACTATTGGAGAAACTAGTGGAAGGTCTAGTAGTGGGGTGTGACTTCATTGATCAACCAGTTAACTGATCAATTAGCCTAAATTATCTCATGCATGCTAAGAATACAACTTTCCCAGTTGTGGCGAAGTTTCTAAGGCAGTTAACCAGCAGTTGTAAATTAATTGTGTACAGGTGTTTCATGAGGTCAAGTGGACCATCCTTGGGAATTGCGCAAGGAGATAGGGGTGTGATTTTCTAGTGTGGTGTGTTGACTTGGTGAAGTACTAGCTATAATCGGTCATTCATTAACACAAAACAGATAAAGAAAACCTTTGCTTTTGTAGGTTGGGCTTTGGGATTGAGTTAAAAATTGTGATAGCTTCTCTTGTTCACTTTAATAATGCAAACAAGGTTGAAGGGGTTCTTAGCAGTTTCTTTCCCCTTAGATACATTTGTGTGCTCATGTATGTGATTGATGTATGTTTGCAAGATTATTATCTAAATTGTGAATTGACTTTCGCAGAACAATAGAGTAGATTTGAGTCTTGTGATTTAGTAAATTTCATGGGTAGTTTTAGATCTACACATTATTTCTACATGGTATCAGAGCAAGATTCACATTAGAACCAACCCTTGAAGTCGTGACATACAATTATCATTGAAGAAATAATGAGTTGTTAGGAGGCAGAGTTATGGACCCCTAGTTCAGGGCAGATCCAAGAGACCCTATGTGCATACTTCTTAATCGAGCTAGAAGGATTTTAGTAGGAAGGAGCTAGAAGGATTTTAGTAGGAAGATCAATGAGCCAATGTTTAGTGACACAAAGAGTAGTTATGATCATTGATATTGGTAGACTTAGGAGCAGATATATTTCCCACTGGGAGATCGATACTCAGAGGGAGCAACCCTATGGAAGTTAGTAATTTAGGATTTGGGGATATTATACTCATTATTGCAACAGTTGTAGCATCAGTGTGGAAGAAGCAAAAAAGAAATAACAACAATAGTATGAGTAGATCATATTTCGCCGTGCATGCAACTATACCTTCAGGAGTGAGGTGGGGCGATGTAAAGCCCTAGTCCCAAGAGTTGCATAAATTTGGGCATGGTCCATTGAGATGTTCTCCTCACAGATCATTACCCTTTCTACAGGGGTCCATAGTATTCAGTAGTAGGAGAATCAATTTTAGTTAGATACTGAGGAGTGTAGAGCAGTGTTGAAAACAAAGTAGGAGGCTTTGTAATAGAGTTAGCAACAACATACTTTTCCTAGTAGACAATTGCAAATTGATTCAATGCTTATTTCTATTTATTTTTATCTATGCTTCTTAGTTGCAGATGTTGCAATAGCAGCAACAATAGAGGGAAGTGTTGCATGTATTACATTCCAAAGGTGTCGAATCAAGGTAGATTTGAATCCCTTTCTTGTTGAGAGGGAATGTTGAAAAATGTAGCAAGAAATTCCTAATTTGATTTTTCCTTAATTAAATTGGGAAAATTCAAAATTCCACATCAATAGATAGCTTGGATGAGTTAGCTGAGGTGACATGGATGTTATCACTAAATTAGCTTAATTAATTTGATTTAAGGGCATGAAGTTCAATTGTATGTAGTTATTCCAAAATTTTAGGATCCTAGGTTGAGTTAATGTCAATTGTAGCAATTTAAATAATTTAAACTGAGTTATGGCCAGTTAAACTAGTTCTAATTGTTGAAGGAACTAGTGGAAGGTCTAGTAGTGGGGTATGACTTTTGTGATCAACCAATTAATTGATCAATTAACCTAAATTAGCTCATGCATGCAAAGAATACGATTTTCCTAGCTGCGGTGAAGTTTCCAAGGCAGTTAACCAACAATTGTAAACTAATTGAGTGTATAGGTGTTGCATGAGGTCGAGTGGACCATCCTTGGGAATTTTTCAAGGAAATAGGGGTTTGGTGTGCCAGCGTGGTGTGCTGAATTGGTTAAGTACTAACCATAATCAATCATTCCTTAACACAAAATATATAGAGAAAAAAATTTCCTTTTGTAGGTTGAGCTCTAAGGATATTGAACTGATCCAAAAATGGATCCTGGATAAACCTTTAAGTCTAAAATACTTCATATAAGAGGTGAAAGGTGCCAATGGCACACATCCTTTGTAAATCAGAGGAAAATGAAAGTCACAGGCTGCTCTTAGAAATAGTCTCATTGCAGAGATCCCTTCATTCTGAATCCAGTGCAACTTAAATGGGCGAAAACAGACTTCAGATGGAGAAGTTATCACAAAGAGAAGCTCCCCTTGTTCTTTGGGAAAAGAGGCAAAAATCCCTTAAAAATGGGAAAAAGACCATTATAAGGGAAAATAGCATCGCATGAGGCCAGGACTTAAGGTCGGACGGAAGGGACCCCCGATCAGTGATCTTCGATGATCGGATCGGCGGATCAGGTCGAAGGCAGGCATATGCACCCATAAGGCAAAGGCCCCGGCCAATGCGATAGTGCGGCTGCGATCACCGATATAGGCAGATCGTTGTCGGTAATCCCAAAAGGGGAAGCCCCCAGGCCGTTGCGACTTGCAATTGCGATCAGGACTGGACCCGATGAGGTTTAAAAGCCCGATTTCATAAAGTTTCAAATCCAGGAATTCAGATTTTCCTTTGTATTTCCCATTTAATGGATTTTTGGCCATTGGCCATGCCGCCGAAGCGATTGCGACATGAGATATGCGATGGAAGGCAGACCTAATAGGGTTATAGGGGCGATTTGATGGAATTTCAAGTCCGAAAATCAGCGCCCGATAGGGTATTTTTTGGCTATATCTGTGTATTGGGAAAAATGTTCCGTTTGCAGGATTTCTACACAAGAAGGCCTCGATTCCTCTGTAATTTCCCCTGATCATTGTGCCACACTGCAAGCAGGCATTTCAATGATGTGTTTGTAACGCCAAGAGAGCCTCACAACCACAGAGCCAGATGGCCAGTCAAAGAGACAGGGAGCGGGAGAAGCTAGAGGGCTGCAGAGAATGATTATGCGCAGAGAAAATGGTTGTGGAAGCTGCAGAGCTAGAAGACTGCCTCAAAGAAGCCAGAGAGCTCAATTGATGGAGGGGGAGAGCAGGCTGACCGAACAGCAAGTAAGATCTGAGCGTGCAAAGAGTCTTTGGAGTCACTTGGAGGTCGAGTGAAAATCCAGAGAGCTCAATTGACAACAACGTATTATTGCTGAAGGTTGCTAGAGTTACTTGGAGGTCGAGCGACTCACAGAGGCACGCAAAGGTCGAGAGAAAGAGCTCAGAGAAGCCAGAGTAGAGAGCCTTGAGCCACAACCAGAGCCGAAGAGCTAGAGCCAAATCCAAAGCCAAAGAGCTAGAGCCAGAGCTAGAGCCAAGAGCCAGAGCCAGAGCCAGAGCTAAAGCCAAGAGCGAGAGCCAAAGTCAGAGCTAGAAAGCCGAGAGCTTCAGAGCTAGAGCCAAAGCCAAAGCCAGGAAGCCGAGAGCTTCAGAGCCAGGGAGAAGATGGTTTTCTAAGCCCGCTGAAGTCTATGTGAACCAGTGGATTTCAGCCAAAGAGCTTGTAAAAAGAACTCAGACCATAATCCCAGAGAGCCTAGTTGAGTTGACTAGAGCTCACGAAGATGTAGCCCAAGAGTTGTGGGTGAACTCCTAATTAAACTATTGTCTTATGTGTTTGCTTTACTTGCTACATTATTTACTGTTCTTTGTATTTAAAATATCAGCATAAGCAACATTAATTTACAACACATGAACAATTGAAAACAAATACAAGCATACACCCATATTTTCAAGCATTTTTAATCCGCATTGGTTAATCATGAAGACTTGGGAATATTTAAATCTTTGGAAGTGGGAGAGGTTCTTGTAAGTTAGACAAGAATCCTAAGTGCCCCATTTTTAGATCAGGTGGTATCAAAGCTTGATATTGATTAACCCCACCTTCCGGAAGGTGATATCAAAGCTAGTTATACCAGAGGAAGTGGTATCAGATCAGAATGCTTGATTGACAGAGAGAAGATTACTTGTCTAAAAGGTGTTTAAACAATCATAGGTTGCTTATATGCTTGTTTGCAGACTAACTATTGTTTGAGTCTGCAGAAGTATGGACAGTCTTATGGAGGAAGTTCCAAAACTGCCATGAAGGCCATTTTAACAGCTCCAAGAAGGAGTTTCATTTTAGGTTTTCTACCACAAGAGTGTGAAGATTGTATTCAGGAGGAATGCAATAGCTTGAAACATCATTTGTAGGATGCAGGTGTTCAGAATCACACACTTGAACCAGAGAGTTGGGGAGACTCCAACAACCTTGAAGAGATTGATGGTGTTCCAAAGGGAGCCACTTCTTCATTTGCTTCACCTCCTCATGAAGGCAATAAAGGTGAAAGAGAAAGGTATAAATCTTGTTCCAAACATTTTCCTTTTGATTGTGCAAAGCATGATAAATTTCCACATACGTATGGGAAAATAATTTCTTGTTCCTTTTGTGGTTTGGATAACCATAATGTTTCTAGATGTTGGAAGAGAATGGCCACATATAGGAAGCAGAAGAAGGAAAAGAAGCAAGAAGCCAAAGGTCCATTGGACAAGGAAAATCATGCTGTCAAGAGGATGCACATGCAGTGCACTTACTACCATAAGAAAGGACATCTTGCTGCAAAATGTTGGACTTTGAATCCTGTTGGAAATAATACTGAGATGGGGGGTGAATCAGTATTATCAATAAATAAAACTTTTTTCATTTCCATACTAAGATACATACACGCTACTTCAGTTAATAGAACCCATGTGTATACGCGATTGTGTCTAATGCAACTAGCGTATATCCAGAATACTTATGATTCAGTTACTCCATTAAATGTTGATCTTTAGTTAGTGCATCAGAACTTAATTAACCATATGAACAGTAAGCAGGTGCAGTAAAATAGAATAGATCATCACACACAAGAAGCACACATGAACACCATGATGTAAGGTGGAAACCCAATGTGGGTGAAAACCACCTGCTGCAATATGTCTCTATCTTCATTCAATTAGAAACTTCTCTTTACAATGATTCTGTACTGGTGCAGTCCTTTACCAGTATGCAGGCTACAACTTGCAGAGGGCTACAACCCTCTTAGCTCTTGTACTAGCCGATCCATTTACTAGTACGTAGGTGCCTGCCTACTGAATGCTCCAATCTTCACTCATTCGAGCTGCTACTGGAAGGGATCTACCACCCCTTTAGCTCTTATACTAGCTGATGTACTAGTACGTAGGCCCGGCCTACAATCTCTTCCCCTTTAGCTCTTGTACTAGCTGATGTACTAGTACGTAGGCGCCGACCTCCAATCTCCTTTCATCATCCAGGGACCACATTTCATACATTTTCAGACTGGATACTCCTGAAGCACAACACTATAATCTGAAGGCCACGTTTCATCCAATTTTCATACTGGACCCATCAATATCATTGAAGCACAAAACAATCAATACTAGCAACATCAGTTTCTGAATCACTGAAACACTGAAACCCTGTCATCAACACAGTCACCAGAACACAGAGTAGACAACAGAACTCTGCAATAACAATCAGACCCAATTGCAACTTCAAATATCATACTTCATAATGTATACGCTACTACAATGAGCCAAACCCGCGTACATACGCGCTTTCACCAAAGCCAACCCGCGTATAGATCTATAAATATTCAATCATGACTTGCGGCTATCTCAAACTTAAATTATACTCAATTCAGAACATTACATGCGTCAGTATAGAGATCTAGAATAAGCATAATCAACCATATAGAAATAGTTCATTTCAAACCATTTGATCTCGATCTATCCTTAGATCTTGTTCTCCATCAACCGGTGAGATTCCTCCTTAGCTCAAATCAAGCAATGCATCATAAACCCATAACCTGCATACTGGATCTCATACTTCATCAGATATTCAAGACTTTCTCAATACACTTTCCTAATGATCTTCTT
This sequence comes from Pinus tabuliformis, assembly GCA_031772625.1. NCBI lineage: Eukaryota > Viridiplantae > Streptophyta > Pinopsida > Pinales > Pinaceae > Pinus > Pinus tabuliformis. The sequence goes on along the minus strand of CM062815.1, from coordinate 856,425,220 downwards.
CACCTTTTATAGTCTTAGGCCTTACTCAATACCATGGTCCAAAACCATAACAAATCAATACCATGGACCCAATACTTGGGATCAACACTTCGGACGCAATACCAAGGACCAAAACCATAGGTATAAATGCCACGGACCCAAAAATAAGCTTTCCCACATGTACTCGTTTTTCCATGCATGAAAGTGCGTGCATACGCATACACGACTTTTGATCAGCAATACCGCGTGTATACCCGCCTTTGTATATAGTGAAGCTGCGTGTATAACCTGCATGTATACCCTACTTGGTATATAGTGAACCTGCGTATATACGCGACTTGGTACATAGTGAACCTGCGTATAACCTGCGCGTATACCCTACTTGGTATATAGTGAACCTGCGTATATACTTTGAACCTGGATATCTACTCTTCTTTCTTCATTCTTTGTAGTCTGATCATCAAATCTTTGCTACTGATCTGCTGCACTATGATCTATCATCTGTGTGAGTTGCCATCAAGGACAACACTTGTATCATAATGCCAACAATCTCCCCCTTTGGACTTGATGGCAAAGTTAACTTGTCATACTGAGAACTGTCATCTGATTCCTTTGAGTTGTCCTGCATCCCATGTATTCTGTCACATCTGATATCTCTTCTGTAGATTCATCTAGTTATATATAAGTGAGTTGTTTCTTTTACGAGTGGGTTTCCATCAAGTACAACACATGCATCATAATGCCAACAATCTCCCCCTTTGGACTTGATGGCAACAACACCAAATTACTCTCCCCCTTTGAAATCAAGGGCGAAGGGAGGACCAATATATTCTCTTTCCTTGATAAACATTCCGCTGACCATACTCCCCCTGAGTACCTGCTGAAATCTCTGAATGAGCTCCCCCTTTGTATATGCCAAGGTGTACCAATCTGTCCATGCTCCCTCTGGGTACATGCTAAAAACTCTGCACTGCTAAAGTGTGTTGTTCATGCTCCCCCTAACTGTAAGAAAGGTCTGCAAAAAGATGTTCAACAAGAAAGAACATGACTCTATACATCATAAGTGACCTTCCTAGCACCAAAGAATCATACATACATCCATCTCCCAACCAAGTGGGGATATAACAAAAGTTTACACATGATAATACAAGAGTATAACATCATTCATCCCAGGCATAGTGGGGAAACCAACATAGGCTGTTACATGACCTTGATAAAATAAATACATGACTGAAATATTTCATCATCCTTCTTATGCATAGAGGGGTTACAAATTACATCATGTGACTAGAAGAGATTTCATCAAAGGACTACAATAGATAGAGACATGCTATTACATCATGAGTCTTGATATGACCTTTACATGAGACCAAACATCTAAATAAGACCATGATAGTCATTAGCAACTATCATACACAATGTATGATCTGCTCTATAAGCATCTGTCAACAACATCTAGACCAGCAATCATGTTCTCCCTCTGTACCTGTTCCATTTGTGCCAGATGGTCTCTGTCAGGCCCATATCAGACTCTTCTCATCTTGAGTTTGGCCCACTGATTTCCTTCAAATTAACATATACATGACTGTATCCACAGAAATAGGCATATATACGCGGATCCTCCCCATGAAACTCGCGTACAACAATTTCCAGATCAGCAACCTGTAAATGTCTTGTAATAAGGTATGTTTGCATATAGATATCAACTCATCCTTTTGATCATCATCATAAAATTATTCACATTATATCATATGTGAAAAACACCATAGTCATCTCATCATCATCAAGATCTGCATGATACCATCCATGTAACATTACACGAAAATATCCCTCATTTGCATCAATCATATGTAAGCATCAACCTATCATTATCTAGATAAGAACTCATAATCATCATGTCTCCAATAATGTATCCAACACTATGTATCAACATTTCTTGATATCATCAACAACAACAATCCTCATCCACATGAGCGCCAAGAATTATAGGAAACCTGCATCATAACTGTATTATATGATCTTTATGCATATGATGACAGCAGCATATGAGTAACTCATCATCAAGTAAAGAAGATGTGTATTCAAGCTTTGTACTTCTCCTTATCCTTATGAAGATCACCATGTAAACACCATATATGCATCATCAGAGAATCAACCACAAATCTGATCTGAACATCAACTATGTAACCCCAAGAATCATATGAGATTTGTCATGGATAACTCATAACCATATCATAGCACGATATATCATTTAGCCATATAAGCATCATCACCAAGGACTACTAACCATAATGCCAACAATGCATTATTCAAAACATAAACTCCCCCTGAACCTGTGCCATCTGTTTACTATCAGATCTGATCATGCATATATCAGCAAGAAGTATCAAGACATCATCATCATCAAGTTAGGATCAAAAACACTTCTAAACATCTTATGAGTATCAAGACATTTCCACACATCATTAGCAGATTGTAACCATTATCAAACAGAGCAAATAATGGACTGAATCATATCAGACCCTTTTTCTGAGCCTGTCCCCTCTACTTTTCCTCAGACTGACATATACGCGACTGTGCAGTGTCTAACTCACGTATATACGCGACTTCCCTTTATGAAACTTGCATATGAGATTTAGGACACTGAATTTTTACACTTTCAGCTCCCCCTGAGTCTGTTATGTCTGTGTTGTGTTGTGTCTGAGTACATTGTGCTGTGCCACATCTTTCTGACTGTACTTCCTTCTTCTTCCATATCTTTAAGCGTGATGATGTTTTCTCCTTTTGGTATGGTGCCCGTACTTTGTTCCTGCATTCCTTTGCTATATGTCCAAGCTTGTTACATGCATAACATCTTACCCGTTTCATATTCCTCTTGTAGCAATCAGCAGCTTTGTGACCAAACATATTGCAAGAAAAGCAATATCCATTAAAGTACCTGGAATGTGATGATCTTTCTGCATGACGGTCTTGAACCACTCTTCTTCTGCATCTAGCTGCAACATGTCCAAGATTATGACATACATAACATTCAACCTTATTCATTGGAGGAGTAAAAGATTTTCTTTGAAGAATTTCTTTCCTTGGCTGTTGATGGGGTTGACCTCTCATTTCCTTGTTGAGCATTTCAGATTTTGCATTAGATTCCCTTGTCTTACTAGATTCTTCTTCAACAGATTCATGAAAACCAAGACCAGCTTTGATAGCAGGAGACCTTTGACTACTAAGAATATCATCCAAGATCTTAGTACTATCTTGAAATCGTAAGAGCTTATCTTTTTCTTCTAATTTATCTTTTAGAATATTTACCTCAACCTGATGTTGCTCTTCCTTTTTAAGATACTGCTTCTTCATGTTTTCTTCAACATTTCTTCCTTCTTCCAACTGATGTCTTAGATCAAGAACTTCTTTTTCTTGTTTTTCATGAGCTTGGAGTAGTTCTTTATTCTGCTTCTTTGATTCTTCAAGATCTTCCTTTAGCGAGAGGATCGTAGCTTCAAGCCTTTCATAGTAACAGGATCTATCTCTGAGTTTCTTGATTGTTGTGCTTCTTTCATTTACTTCATTTCTTAATGATGTCACTTCATCCTGCAACTTTTGATATTTTTCTTTGAATAGCTTCCTTACCTTGTTACTGTTCTCTAGTTGAGCTTTTAGTTTGGTAGCTACTTCTTTGAAGGCACATTCCCTTTTGCTCAATAGATCTTATTGATCTCTTATTTTTTCTGTTAGCCTTTTAAATTCTGCCTCTATTTGATATCTTTCTTGCTCACCAATAAGAGCAAATTCAGTTGTTTCTCTCTCGCTTTCATCATCTTCACATGGATGGATAAATTTATCACCAGAGCATAACAAATTCATACTTGATAGATCTTGTTCATCTTCATTCTGAAGTGATTCTGAATCTGAAGTGCTTCTTCCACATAATCCCCAATCGATGCTCCCACTGTCATAGTTCTTCTGAGATGTCTTCTTCTTCTTAGGCTCTTTCTTCTTAAGCTTATTTCCCATTGATCTACGGATCTCCTTCAAGCGATCAAGCTTCTACCAAAGGACCTTCTCTGATACCAATTGTTGGAAATAATACTGAGAGGGGGGTGAATCAGTATTATCAAATCAATAAAACTTTTTCATTTCCATACTAAGATACATATACGCTACTTCAGTTAATAGAACCCACGTGTATACGCGACTGTGTCTAATGCAACTAGCGTATATCCAGAATACTTATGATTCAGTTACTCCATTAAATCTTGATCTTTAGTTAGTGCATCATAACTTAATTAACCATATGAACAGTAAGTAGGTGCAGTAAAAATAGAATAGATCATCACACACAAGAAGCACACATGAACACCATGATGTAAGGTGGAAACCCAATGTGGGTGAAAACCACTTGCTGCAATATGTCTCTATCTTCTTTCAATTAGAAACTTCTCTTTATAATGATTCTGTACTAGTGCAGTCCTTTACCAGTATGCAGGCTACAACCTACAGAGGGCTACAACCCTCTTAGCTCTTATACTAGCCGATCCATTTACTAGTATGTAGGTGCCTTCCTACTGAATGCTCCAATCTTCACTTGTTCTCCAGCTGCTACTGGAAGGGAGCTACCACCCCTTTAGCTCTTATACTAGTTGATGTACTAGTACGTAGGTGGCGGCCTACAATATCTTCCCATTTAGCTCTTGTACTAGCTGATGTACTAGTACGTAGGCGCCGACCTACAATCTCCTTTCATCCTCCAGGGACCAAATTTCATACATTTTCATACTGGATACTCCTGAAGCACAACACTATAATCTGAAGGCCACGTTTCATCCAATTTTCATACTGGACCCATCAATATCATTGAAGCACAAAACAATCAATACTAGCATCATCAATTTCTGAATCACTGAAACACTGAAACCCTATCAACAACACAATCACCAGAACACAGAGCAGAAAACAGAACTCTACAATAACAATCAGACCCAACTGCAACTTCAAATATCATACTTGATAATGTATACGCTACTACGATGAGCCAAACCCGCGTACGTACGCGCTTTCACCAAAGCCAACCCGCGTATAGATCTATAAATATTCAATCATGACTTGCGGCTATCTCAAACTTAAATTATACTCAATTCAGAACATTACATGCGTCAGTATAGAGATCCACAATAAGCATAATCAACCATATAGAAATAGTTCATTTCAAACCATTTGATCCCGATCTATCCTTAGATCTTGTTCTCCATCAACCGGTGAGATTCCTCCTTAGCTCAGATCAAGCAATGCATCATAAACCCATAACCTGCATACTGGATCTCATACTTCATCAGATATTCAAGACATTCTCAATACACTTGCCTAATGATCTTCTTCACCTTTTATAGTCTTAGGCCTTACTCAATACCATGGTCCAAAACCATAACAAATCAATACCATGGACCCAATACTTGGGATCAACACTTCGGACACAATACCAAGGACCAAAACCATAGTTCTAAATACCACGGACCCAAAAATAAGCTTTCCCACGTACACGCTTTTCCATGCATGAAAGTGCGTGCATACGCATACATGACTTTTGATCAGCAATACCGCGTGTATACGTGCCTTTGTATATAGTGAAGCTGCGTGTATAACCTGCATGTATACCCTACTTGGTATATAGTGAACCTGCGTATATACGCGACTTGGTACATAGTGAACCTGCGTATAGCCTGTGCGTATACCCTACTTGGTATATAGTGAACCTGCAGATATACTCTGAACCTGCATATCTACTCTTCTTTCTTCATTCTTTGTAGTCTGATCATCAAACCTTTGCTACTGATCTACTGCACTATGATCTATCATCTGTGTGAGTTGCCATCAAGGACAACACTTGTATCATAATGCCAACAAATCCAACAATGCTTCCACGAAAACTGAAGAAAGTGGAAAGAGAAGATGGAAGAAATGGAAAGGGAGATTGCATGAATGATGTGTCTCAGAATGATTCACATGATGATGCTGATGGGCAGACAAAGGTAGTACCTTTGAAAGGGATTGGTAAGAAACGAGTAGAGTTATTATTCGATTAAGATTGCATGTCTATTGATGCATCTACATTATATTCATTTTAGCTTCGAAAGTACAGTGTACTTAAGCGAAAGTTGAAGGATGAAACATTATATTTCATTTCAGCTTCAAAAGTACAGTGTGCTTAAGAAAAAGCTGAGGGATGAAATGCATGCATGAGCTTGAGATGCATGAACATAGGGATGTCAATGATTTCCTTGTTTTTGAACATGTGTGTGTAATTAACTTGCAGGGTTTATTGCTTTAACATGCATGTGATGCCATGTTGACTTGGAAGAAGTTAACTTGGTCTCCAAATGGAGATAATGATGAAGTGTTTCATCTTTTGAAAAAGAGTCCTAATGGTCTTTTTCTACATGCTTGAATTGAAGGGTCATTTGTTTAAAGGCATGTTTTGTGGGCTTGTTATCTAGTCCATCATTTGTATGTAGATGTAAGATATGGAGGTTTTCACAAGCTGTGAAATCTGTTTCTTTTGTTGAAGCAGGAGTTTGGTCCATCTAGTTGTTGTTTGTATTTTTGTTGTTGTTAACAGTTGTGTTGACAACTTGTCTAACAGATACAAATGAAAGTTTTGTGGAGCAAATGTACTTCACATTTGTTTGAGCCACCTTGGATCAATGATCAAGGCAAAGAAGTTCAAACCACCTTCTATGACCATTTCAACAAAAGTTCTGTAGGAAGGCAAGGAGGAAGATAGTTATTCCAGGGAAGACCAGCCCATCCAAGAAGGGAAGTGGTCATAGACTTTGGTTGGAGGCACTATGCAAAACAAGTTAGGGAGGCTAAAAGAAGTGGGTGAGTCACTCTCATTTACTGTTCAGATCAGTATATCAGTCTTTTTGATACTAAAAGTTCTTTTAGTGGGAAGGTGTGATCCAAAAATGGATCATGGATAAACCTCTAAGTCTAAAAGACTTCATATAAGAGGTCAAAGGTGCCAAACGGCCCACATCCTTTGTAAATCAGAGGAAAATGAAAGTCGCAGGCTACTCTTAGAAATAGTCTCATTGCAGAGATCCCTTCATTCTGAATCCAACGCAACTTAAATGGGCGAAAACAGACTTCAGATGGAGAAGTTATCACAAAGAGAAGCTCCCCTTAGTCTTTGGGAAAAGAGGCAAAAATCCTTTAAAAATGGGAAAAAGACCCTTATAAGGGAAAATCGCATCGCATGAGGCTAGAACTTAAGGTCGGGCAGAAGGGACCCTCGATCAGTGATCTTTGATGATCAGATCAGCAGATCGAGTCGGAGGCAGGCATATGCACCCATAAGGCAAAGGCCCCGGGCTAATGCGATAGTGCGACTGTGATCGCCAATATCGGCAGATAGTTGTCGGTGATCCCTAAAGGGGAAGCCCCTGGGTTGTTGTGACTTGCGATTGCGATCAGGACCGGACCCGATGAGGTTTAAAAGCCTGATTTCATAAAGTTTCAAATCCGGGAATTTGGATTTTCCTTTGCATTTCTCGTTTAATGGATTTTTGGCCATTGGCCATGCCACCGAAGCGATTGTGACATGCAATATGTGGTGGAAGGCGAACCTTATAGGGTTATAGGGGCGATTTGATGGAATTTCAAGTCCAGAAATCAGCGCCCGATAGTGTATTTTTCGGCTATCTCTGTGTATTAGGAAAAATGTTCCGTTTGCGGGATTTCTGCACAGGAAGGTCCTGATTCCTCTGTAACTACCCCTGATCATTGTGCCATGCTGCAAGCGGGCATTTCATTGATGCGTTTGTAAGGCCAAGAGAGCCACAAAGCTAGATGGCCAGATGAAGAGACAGGGAGCAGGCGAAGCCAGAGGGTCGTAGAGAATGATTATGCAAAAACAAAACGGTTGTGGAAGTTGTTAGAGTCGGTCTTTACATCCCTCTGTCAGAGATCATTTCTCTCATTGAATTTCATTTTTAGGTGTCTCATACAGTTCATTCATCTGCATTCCATTAGGGGCATGCCATAATATGACGGAAGGGCCTTGTCACTCATTCCCCTCATGTCTTGTACCTGTTGGCTCAGGTCTTTTCATCAAGGTCCATCAAAACCATTTTCCAATTAATGACAGTCAAAATTTGGTCTCTTGGTCAGCAAAGGGTCATTTTAGTCATAAGGTCTAGGGTTTAGTGAATTTAGTCTTCAAAGTGTCCAATAATGCCAGCAAGCTAGAGGGAGGTTCTAAACAAGTTTTTATTTCAAAAATTTCATCGTCATATTGCTGGACTATGACTTTTCTTCAAAACTCTGTTTTGAAGAAAATTCGACATTTCATCTTTTGTAATAAATTATCATGTAAATTTCAAAATTTTCAGTTCTTGGATATTTCAGATGCAGCCCTGGTCATCCTTTGCCGACATCCAAGCCATCATCCCTGCAAAAAATTGCCAAGAGGTTCATCATTTAAGTCAAAAAATCAAAAGGAAACAACGAAAACAGAGTTTGTATTAGAAAGTGAAAAGTGCCAAAGCAAAAACATTATAAAAGTGGGTTTCATGAGCTAAAATCTCAAAAGCTCTTGGTCTATAAGCTATTCCTTCCTTTGATAAGCTCATTTGCAAAAGAGAAGCAAGATAGAGCAAATTTGATGAGCAAGTGAGAAATTGGGTGAATTTGGGCGAAAATCGGCCGGCACGGCGCACTGAGCAGGAGGCGCGGTGCACTGGGCGTGAATACGTAGTGTTATTTTACACAGGCACGGCACACTGGAGAGGCGCAGCGCATTGGGCATGCTGCGTGGCGCATACAGCCAGGAACCCCGAAAATCACCAGAACGACCTCCAATCGCCAAAATCGCATGAGTTCACCTTGTTCCAAGTAGGTTGAGCTTAACTTCTATTGTTTATCCAAGTTTGGTGTCGATGTTATGATGGTTGATGTGGTGAATGTTTTAACAAATGATCAAATCCTATCATTACAAATTCCTCAAACAAAAATTTCTGCGTAGGGTTTGATCAAATTTTTTGCTACCAAGTTCATTTTCCTTCCATCATTCCCTTACCCCATTTTTCCCTGTTTACATGGTTCCCTAAGTTCCCCTACCCCCTAAACTCACTAATCCCCTATCCCAAGTTCCCTTTCCCAAATTTCCTATTATAAAATCCCAAACCCTAACCTTATACAAAACCTCCCAAACATCCCATATTTTCCCTATCTAAATTTATCCCAACAGTCCCAAAAATTCCCACTATTTTTCCCTCTCCTAACAGTCCCTTGTTTCATTGTTTTCCCTTGGTAGCAGAGGTTGCACAATTATTAAAGACAGTCCAACACAGTTTGACACATCAACACCCATCTCTTCAGGACAATTTTTCCACCAGTAGTCATGGCATCTAATCCTTCATCTGATTATGAAGTGGAGACCCAAAGTGACTCACCTGCAGAAGGACATGCACCCCGGAGGCCTCATAGAGGTGGCAGACATATCAGAGAAGAACCAACCACCCTTACTGAATTACAGGCCTGCCCTCTTGCCATCTCTTGTTTCCAGCATCAGTCATGTTATGAGTTTTGTGAGAAGGTTGCTAATGTTCAATTTCATCATGAGTTGGCTCGTCTATTTGTACTGCATTTACATGGTGACCAAGCCACTCTAGCGGGTGTTACTTTCACACTAACACCAAATTCCATTTCATTAGCAACCGGCATACCAAACATTGGAGAACCATGGAACAAGAGGCAGAAAATTGACCGGCAGCACTATGAACCATACATCAAGCCCGGCTTTTTGAGACAGCTCAAGAGAGTGTTTCCATTTCGGTACCTCAAAGATGAATATGCGCCTTTAATGAAACTGATCATGAAGTATTTCAGCTGTGAGGGCCGGTTCTCCCGCTTGTATGCTTATCACATCAGGCTGCTGATGCATTTCACTTGGGTACGGATGATGAACATTCCTTATTTCATATGCCGAAACATAGAAAGGATGACCACCCTTGTGCAGCAAAAGACCCCTCAGCAGCAACTTAACAGTGTTTATCACTTTGCTCTCATCAAGATTGTGGTGTCCCATCAGCTAGAATTACAGGGCATCACTTGGGATGATTTTATCTCTCGTGAGTTTTCCAGAGCTTCACAGGGATCTTCAAAGGCTTGACATGAGACAGGTGGACCTTCTTATCAGCATGAAGGTCATGAGACACATACTGCTACTATGCCAGTATTCATTACTTATCAGAAGGGCGCTAGACAGTTATTTGCAGCAGCAAAGCGAGTGTTATCTCCACCTGGGGTGGAAGGGGCCTCGCTTCCGACATCAGCACCACAGGTACAGGACAAAGGAAAGAGGCCAATGCAGGATGAGGGGCCTTCAGGTGAACGAGAGACCGACTTCATTCTCATTTAGGATGACGATATAGACATGGGCCCGCAAAGTGCCAACCTTAGAGATATCATCCAGGAGCAGCAGATAGAGATCAAAGCCTTGTCCCTCAACTTGGAGAGGGCTAAGTGGATTATAAAATACTTGGAGCAAAGGAATAAGCAGCTTGAAGATCAGCAGGTGATTATGGAATTACAAAACATCAGGGAGAATCGTCAAGTTGCCCAAAGGAGGAGGATTGAATTCACTTCATTGGAGCAAGAGATTAATGATGATCAAGAGTCTTGGCTCAAGAGAGTCAACATCCACTTAGAGAGACTACTAGACAAGGCCAATAGGGACAAAGCATTGCTGAGACACATGGCTTTCCACTACATGGCGCGGAACAAGGTTTGCAAGGCACGAATAAGAAATTTAAAGGCAAAACTAAGGAAGGCATCAAAAAGGAAAAAGAGGCAAAAAGAGCATGATCGACTCTGCATATTGGCCGAGGCATCCTTGGCCCATCATAGCTCTTGATGAAGAAGTTCCAGCCCAAATTTCAAGAAATTTGGAGCAATTTTTGCATTTTGAAATTTTTTTGCACTAAAAAACAGGGTTTTCCTCCCTATGCGCCACGCCACGTGGCGCTCTCTTTCTCTAGAGGGCTCCAAATCCAAAAAACTTTGCATTTCTAGATTTTTCATGATAAATTATGTTTTCCTACCTATGGCCAAGAAATTTGGGCAGGTTTTGAGCCCTCAAAAGGTCAAAAAACACTCAAAAAATGACCTCACTGCCCCTATTTTGACACACAGGAAGCAGTCTTGGGAGATTGGACATTTGGAGGGGCAAATGGACACCAAATCCAGAAATTCCACTTGGGTTGGAAAGTAGACAGGTAGGGATTTCCAATGAGCTATCATGAGCTCAATTTGGACTTTGGGAAGGGCCTCAAAATCAGCTCCAAAGTTGTGCTACGCATAGAGATTTTGGGCGCGACGCATAGAGAATTTTGGCCTATTTTTCACTCTCCAGCTCAGAATTTCGGCCAGTTTTGACTAGTTTCACTTTTTGATGTTACTCTTGATCTAACTTGATATAATTTCATGACCATGATGTAATTTTGGCACATTTTTACTTGTTTTAGTAGATTCATTCACCAAAAGGTGAAATGTGAGTGAATGAATCAGTTTCCTAGCATATAGAGGCAAGTTGTTTCTTTACCTATTTTTCAGTTCCTTGTTTAGATATGGTTAAAACAACTCCTAGAATGATGAGATCGACCCCTAGAGGCATGGGAAGGAGTTAGGTTTGTCTATATCATGTATTTTCTCAGTCATTTTCAGGGTTGGACACTTGGGATTGCTTGGCATTCCATTGTACATCTGATTTCTGCATTTTTGGCAAAGGAAAGACCAGGGTTTTGCAGCACTTGTTGGGATCCTTATGGATCTATGTTTTTATGGTGTGTTTCTTCATGTAATTGTAAGTTCATTGATGTTTTATGTATGCCATTTCCCTTCTCTTTGCTTCTGAAATTAAACAAATTGACTGACAAAGATAGAATTCATGATTTTGTTGTGCTCTGCCTTAAAATTTGTTTAGTTTTATATGTTTTCATTAGTTTGGAGAGGATTCTTGCAGCCTCTTGCCCTCTTCAGCTCCCCAACGGTCTTTTCCATTCATTCACGTAATCTAAAGCATCAAAACTACTGCCTACCTTTCCACAACCAGAACTCTGCAAAAATTTGGCCTCATCCCCGAACCCAAATTTGCCTTTCCCTTTCCAACAAAACTCCTAGAAAATCAAATCAAAACCTTGCACTTCATACCTAGCCTAATATTAGTTGTTAAATCAGTCATCTCAAGCCCCCTCTGATTATCTTTTGCTGAGATTGACCCGGAGAGAGCCCTCTCCTGTCCTTGTAGGGCTAGCTACGAGGCTGAGCGTGGTTTAATGTGGACCTAGAATCTTACCTTTCAGTCTGAGGTAAATCTAGGCTCTAACATAGTGGCGACCATACTGGGGAAATAATAATTTGTTTGTTGGTATTCTTCATTTTATAAACTACAGATGGAGCCTAAAGATTAGCCAGGTAGCCTTTGAAACGCTTTTGCTTTGCATTAGCGCAAGTAGATAAACGCTACTTCAGTCAATCTCCGGTCTAGTCTTATAAATAGAGTATCTAACTTACAGATCACCCCAGTATATCTGAGAATTCTAAGCTTTTGGATGATAAGTTTAGAATTTGATAGGCTGAACAAGTTGTTTATGTCCCTTTGATTTCTTGAAATAATAACACACTGGCTTCCAGAAGACATACCAGAGCAAATCCGGATCCTGATCCCCCTCCTGTTTACAAAAATCCCAATCTTATTCCAAGAATTGTTTGCCAAGGAAGCTCTATCATTCCCATGTTCAAAGCTCAGTCGTGTCCTGTTGATTTTGAGTATCTTGAGGATCAAGAATTTGATGAGCATTTTGAGTTGTCTTTGTTTGAAACCAAATCCGAAAGCACTGTCGCTTCCACTATCTAGAATCCTGAGTTTGTTCGAAATCTTGAAACTGAAAGGGCCAATAAATCCATTGATGATTACATTTTTAGCCAGCTCCAAACTTCAATTATGGCTTCTAATATCGTTGATTTCGTAGAGACTGCTTCTACAACCCTTGGGTCATCCACAATTGCGTCTAGTTCAAGAATTCCCACCGAACCTCCTTTCATTCCTACCCTTCCCCTGTAGCCTACCATTTCTGATAAAAAATATGTAGTCGTATCGCCTCCATCTACTCCTTCTACTCCTAAAATACCCAAGATTGTTTCACCTCTGCATACACCTCCTCATACACCTCACACATCAGCTGCACCCACTCCCCCAACATCACCAAGACCGATTGCAAATCCACCAAGAGCAATGGCTGCTTGTTTTGCACCTCTTGCGCTGCCTCAAGTTTTGGATGATATGCTCGTAGATTATCAGAGTAAAATTCGTTTGTTTGATGGCACTCCTCATGGTACCACAGCTCAGCAACATGTGGACAGAATGATGGATTTCTTCGATCTTCATGAGATTGATGTAGAAAACGTGACCATGAGATTATTCGTGCAAACTTTCAGCGGTGAGGTAAGAAAATGGTTCAGAGCTTTGGCAGCTAGAAGTATTCCCACATTAGAATAGCTTCAAAGATAGTTCTTGGATCACTGGGAAGTGAAGAAAGATCCTCTTCAAATCACTTCTGAATATACCAAGATCAAGCGGAATGTCGGTGAGTCCATGCAAGACTACTGTATTAGATTCAATGCGGTTTATAAAGCAATTCCTGATGATTTAAGGCCATCTAGAAAGTCAGATTTGTTTAAGTTCCGGGATGGTTTTGATCCGGACATGGCATATCAATTAAGAGAGAGAGATCCGGCTACCTTAGAAGAAATGTAGAAAATTGTTGTTAGTGTCGAGGCAAATTTGAATGACAAGAGAGCTAGATTGAAAGTCGAGAAGAGAGTCTCAATAAAGGAAGAAGCTTCTACCTCAGACCAAGTGCTCCGCAAGGTAGAAAAGATGATTGAAAGATTAACACTTGATAAGCCTGAACCGCAGATTCGGAATCCCAATTTTCGTGGCCAGCAGCAGCCACAATTCAGGATCAAACAACATGAGCAGCGAGCACAAGAACTAGCATCACAGCAACAGCAAGTAAAGACACCTCTTCAGCAGAATTTTGTTGGTCCCGAATCTGATGATGAAGACAATGTAATAGGAGAAGAAAATCACTTCTTTACTCCTGATGATTTGCCTACCTTTATCACTCAAGATGATGAGTATGCAAAAAATTTAGCTGTACAGAAGGATGCAGATTTTATCTTGGCGAATGACACAGCTCTTGAAGAAGAGTCAGATGAGTATCAAAGAGGTTATATGAATGCTTTGTCCACCCAGCAACGTCAGTATTCACTTAGAAACAGAAATGTCCCCATCAATCCAATCCAGAAAAGAAAAGAAGTTCTAGCATCTAAGAATGAGCCACCTGTTGTGCTGAAGAAAGGAAAAGAAATTGTTGATCCTACTACTAGCAAGTCTCCACCAGCAAATGAAAGAGTAAATCAGCCAATTGTATCAAAAGATAAAGCTGAAAAAAAAGATGTTCCAGCCAAAGAGGTAGAAAAGACTTCTGCTTTTAGTTTAGAAAATGAAATTTCTAAATTGAAGGTATCCATTCCCTTGACTTAACTAATGAAGAACAATAGTTATAGAGGTCAAGTCTCTAAAATTTGGAATTTTGACCCAATGTCTGACATGGTGAGTGTGGAAGATGATCAACCTGAACTGATTTTTGGACCAACATTAAATGGTGAGTCTCCAGACAGTGATGTGCCACCTTTTTATATCAATCTGAGATTGCATGAGTATGTGTTGCATAATGCTATGTTTGACTTTGACGCTTCTCACAATCTTATGCCGAAGGCTATCATGGAGAAGTTGGGTTTGGACATCACTAGGAAATACCATGATATTTATTCATTTGATTCTAGCAGGGTGAGATGTATTGGGCTCATTAAAGACTTGGTTGTAAGTTTGGATCAGATTCCAACGAAGAATGTTTTGATGGATGTGGATATGGCAGATATTCCTCCCAGATTTGGAATGATTCTTTCTAGGTCCTGGGGAGCAAAATTGCAAGGGACGTTACAACTAGATTTCTCCTATGCAACGATTCATGTGTTTGGCCAAATGAGAAAAATGTATCGGGAACAAAAAATGAAATACATGATTACAAGCAAGGATAAACCGATTAATCATCCGATTAATTATGTACATACAGATTTAGAGTCTTTTGTTTTGTATTCAGATAGTTTCAATGATATCGATAGTCAGTTAGTTGTAGCAAATGATATTTCAGAAATAGCAGAGAATTTCAGAGAAGTTTTGAAGAAAGAAAGACAAGAATAGGACAATACCATTCAGCAATCAGATAAAGATAATGGACAACAAGTAGAAAAACAGAGCTAACAGAGTTTCAGCACTTAGAAGAAGAGGAAGAAGGTTTGTGGACCATGGATTTCGATGGAGCAGTGGGAAATGATGGTGCTGGAATTGGTATTTGGGTACGCAGTCCTTTTTCTGCTCCGAACAAAGTGCCTAGTAATGTGCGGGTATGTTCTTACAAGCTAGCTTTTGATTGTTCAAACAATGAGGCTGAGTACGAAGCTTTGATTGTTGGCCTAAAAATTCTAAGAAAGTTGAATGCTAAGAGGATTGTTGTATATGGCGACTCCGAATTGGTGATTAAGCAAGTCAAAGGCGAATATCAAGCAAAGCATCCTCGGATGCGGGCTTACCGGAATGCAGTCCTAGATATCCTGAAGTTGTTTTCAGATTATACCTTGACGTGTGTGCCTCGTATTCAAAATAGCATTGCAGATGCACTTGCTAAGGCAATGAGAAATTTGAAGATTCCTATGAACTCAAGTAATAAATTCGAAATCCATGTGAAACATCGTCTGACTCTCCCGGACAATCAGAGATATTGGCAAGTTTTCCAAGATGACGAGGAGATTAATGATTTTCTGCAAAACAAAGGTAAGTTTAAAGATACCTCAATTGATGTAGAACATGATGATGGTAAAGATGATGTGCAGATCAATCAAATGGAAGTGTTGCAGCTTAAGGATAATATTATTCCTAAAGGCTTGATACTTTTAGAAGAACTCTTTGATCATGATGACGTAGCCCGCAAACCAACATTGCAACCAACAGAGAAGGGAGTTGAAGAGGTGAATATTGGAACAGCTGAAAATCCAAAGATGGTAAAGCTGTCCAAAGCATTGCCACAAAAGGTAAAGGCCAAATATATCAGTTTGTTGTCATCCTTTGCTGATGTGTTTGCTTGGGACTATTCCGACTTGAAGACATATGATACTAATATAATTCAGCACACTATTCCTATTAAGCCTAATCAGAAACCTTTCAGACAGAAGTTGAGAAGGCTAAATCCAAAATTGCTGCCATCAATTGAGAAGGAGGTAAACAGGTTGTACAAATCAGGAATCATTGTTCCCATTAGATTTTCTGATTGGATCTCTAATTTGGTGCCCGTACGAAAGAAGACAGGTGAGATTCGTTTGTGCATTGATTTTAGGAATCTCAATAAAGTTTCATTGAAGGACAATTATCCGTTGCCAAAAATGGATCACATACTTCAGCGAGTAGTTGGAGCATCTCCTATGTCACTACTCGATGGTTATTCTGGATATAACCAAATTTTGGTCCATGAAGACGACCGAGACAAAACAGCGTTCACCACTCTGTGGGGGACTTTTCATTACGCTAAAATGCCTTTTGGTTTGAAGAATGCAAGTGCCACATTTCAATGGGCAATGGATATGGCTTTCGCAAATGAGAAGGATGTCTTTTTGGTTGTGTACCTTGATGATTTGACGGTGTTTTCCAATTCAAATGAAGAACACATGTATCATTTGAAAATTGTCTTTCAAAAGTGCAGAAAATATGGTGTGTTGCTGAATCCGAAGAAGAGCTTGTTCACCATGGATGAGGGAAAACTACTTGGACACATTATCTCAAAATATGGCATTCGTATTGATCCAGCACGTTTTGAGGCGATTCAGCAAATTGACCTTCCCTGGAACAAGAAGGAGATTCAATATTTTAATGGTAAGATGAATTTTTTATGCCACTTTGTGCCTAATCTTGCTGAACACCTAAGAGAGATTAAAAACATGCTTAAGAAGGACAACCAAGTGAAGTGGACAGAAGAAGCTGTAAAATCTTTCAATCTAGTAAAATTGGCTCTTTCTTCAGCTCCAGTTATAATCAGCCTGAATTACACTCAGGATTTTATACTGTTTTCATTTGCTTCGGAGCATACTATGGCAGTTGTATTAATGCAGAAAAAAGATGAGCACGAAAGACCAATTGCTTTCTTCAGCCGAACTATAAGAGATGTTGCCTTGAAGTACAACATCATTGAGAAGCAAGCCCTTGCACTTGTAAAAGCATTGAAAGATTTTCGGGTATATATTCTGCATTCTCATATTTTGGCTTATGTTCCTAACGCTGCTGTCAAAGATATTTTGGTACAAACAGATCCAGAAGGAAGACGAGGCAAGTGGATTGCAGCTTTGCTGGAGTATGATGTGGAGATAAAGCCCACAAAGCTTGTTAAAGGACAGGGATTGGCAAAGTTAATGGCTGAATCGAATTTGCATGTCTTAGACATAAATCTGATTGCTGCTATGTCCGATGAGAATGAGGAAGGTTCGTCAATTCAGGTATCTGAAATATTTTTTCTTTCTCCGTGGTATTCAGATATCATATATGTGCTTTAGAATTTGTCCCCACCACCTGGTATGGCTAGAAACAAAGCTAGAACTCTCAAGTTAAAGGCTGCTAAGTTTTGTGTTTTGAATTCTGCACTTTATTGGAAAGATCCCGGTGGTGTTTTATTGAATTGTTTGGTGGAAGAAGAAGCGAAGCAGGTCATGGAGGATTTCCATAAAGGAGATTGTGGCGGTCACCTTTTTTGGAAAACAATGGCAAATAAAATTTTGAGAGCCGGATACTATTGGCCAACATTGTTTACTGATGTGTATAAGACTGTCAAGAGCTGTCATAACTGTCAGATTTTTTAAGGAAGGCAGAAATTACAGCCCTTGCCACTTAAGCCCATTGAGGTGAGTGCCCCTTTTCAATAGTGGGGGTTGGATTTCATTGGTGAAATTCATCCTGCTTCTTCAGGTCAGCATAGATGGATCCTCACAGCGACAGATTATTTCACGAAATGGATCGAAGCAATTCCCACCATACAAGCTACGGATGTAGTAATAATTTCATTCCTTGAGAATAACATTTTGTCTCGTTTTGGTTGCCCAAATAAGTTAATCACTGATAACGCAGTAGCTTTCAAATTAAAAAGGATGGTTGAGTTTTTTCATAAATATCACATTACTTTAGGGCACTCAACCGCTTATCATCCACAAGGCAATGGATTGGCGGAGTCTTCCAACAAATCTTTGGGCAATCTCATTAAAAAGTTGCTGGAAATAAACAAGAAGAGTTGGCATAAGAAGTTGGTCAATGCACTTTGGGCAGATCGAGTGAGTCAGAAGAAATCCATTGGTATGTCCCCCTTTGAGCTAGTTTATGGAGTTGATACAGTGTTTCCTACCTCTCTCGTAGCTCCGGTAGTCAAACTTCTTCAGGAGGCTGGTAGTGAAGATGATCCTATGCAGAGAAGACTAAATCAAATGATCCATTTGCAGCAGACGAGAGAAGAAGTTTTTCAAAACACGTTCAAGCTGCAGGAGAGAATTAAGAAAATTTATGACAGAAAAGCAAAGGCGGACAAATTTCAGTTGGATGACGTGGTGCTGAAGTGGGATGCAAGGAATGAGGAAAAGGGCAAGCACGGTAAGTTTGAAAACCTCTGGAAAGGTCCCTTTAAGATTGCAGCGTATCAGGGTCAGAATGCCTTTCTTCTGAAGGAGATGAACGGGGAAGATTGTCTAGGAGGGCCGATCAATGGTCGACTGCTCAAGCGGTATCATTTCTGAGTTGTTTATGCTATTTACATTGTCACTGTAAATACCATTTTATTTCAGTTTCATTGCAAGTGTGCGCTGTGATATTTTCTTCAGTTTGGGGCCCGAAGTGAAGGCTATAATTCTGAAGAAAGATTTCAGTTTTGGGATCAGTTTGTCGAGTCAGTTTTTCAGTCATTTTGGTTTCATAATTGAGTCGGTTTGAGTCAAGTTTTAGTCAATAAATGAATCAAGAGTCTTGTGTGGATTTCACGAAATAATGGACTCCATAGCCCAATGGATGAAAGGCACTGTCTATCTCTCCCAGAGATCTGCTATTCTTGGCACCTCCCAGGAGCTACCATATCCATTGGAGTCAATGTTAGAGTCGGTCTTTACATCCCTCTGTCAGAGATCATTTATCTCATTGCATTTCATTTTTAGGTGTCTCATACAGTTCATTCATCTGCATTATGTTAGGGGCATGCCATAATATGACGGAAGGGCCTTGTCACTCATTCCCCTCATGTCTTGTACCTGTTGGCTCAGGTCTTTTCATCATGGTCCATCAAAAATCATTTTCCAATTAATGACAGTCAAAATTTGGTCTCTTGGTCAGCAAAGGGTCATTTTAGTCATTAGGTCTAGGGTTTAGTGAATTTAGTCTTCAAAGTGTCCAATAATGATAGCAGGCCAGAGGGAGGTTCTAAACAAGTTTTTATTTCAAAAATTTCATCATCATATTGCTGGACTATGACTTTTCTTCAAAACTCTGTTTTGAAGAAAATTCGACATTTCATCTTTTGTAATAAATTATCATGTAAATTTCAAAATTTTCAGTTCTTGGATATTTCAGATGCAGCCCTGGTCATCCTTTGCCGACATCCATGCCATCATCCCTGCAAAAAATTGCCAAGAGGTTCATCATTTATGTCAAAAAATCAAAAGGAAACAACGAAAACAAAGTTTGTATTAGAAAGTGAAAAGTGCCAAAGCAAAAACATTATAAAAGTGGGTTTTATGAGCTAAAATCTAAAAAGCTCTTGGTCTATAAACTATTCCTTCCTTTGATAAGCTCATTTGCAGAAGAGAAGAAATATAGAGCAAATTTGATGAGCAAGTGAGAAATTGGGTGAATTTGGGCGAAAATCAGCCTGCGTGGTGCACTGAGCAGGAGGTGCGGCGCACTGGGCATGAATACGCAGTCTTATTTTACACAAGCGCGGCGCATTGGGCGTGCTGCACGGTGCATACAGCCAGGAAGCCCGAAAATCACCAGAACGACCTCCAATTGCCAAAATCGCATGAGTTCACCTTGTTCCAAGTAGGTTGAGCTTAACTTCTGCTATTTATCCAAGTTTGGTGCTGATGTTATGATGGTTGATGTGGTGAATGTTTTAACAAATGATCAAACCCTATCATTACAAATTCCTCAAACAAAAATTGTTGCCTAGGGTTTGATCAACTTTTTTGCTACCAAGTTCATTTTCCTTCCATCATTCCCTTACCCCATTTTTCCCTGTTTACATGGTTCCTTAAGTTCCCCTATCCCCTAAACTCACTAATCCCCTATCTTAAGTTCCCTTTCCCAGATTTCCTATTATAAAATCCAAAACCCTAACCTTATACAAAACCTCCCAAACATCCCATATTTTCCCTATCTAAATTTATCTCAACAGTCCCAAAAATTCCCACTATTTTTCCCTCTCCTAACAGTCCCTTGTTTCATTGTTTTCCCTTAGTAGCAGAGGTTGCACAATTATTAAAGACAGTCCAACACAGTTTGACACATCAGCACCCATCTCTTCAGGACAATTTTTCCACCAGTAGTCATGGCATCTAATCCTTCATCTAATTATGAAGTGGAGACCCAAAGTGACTCACCTGCAGAAGGACATGCGCCCCGGAGGCCTCATAGAGGTGGTAGACATATCAGAGAAGAACCAACCACCCTTACTGAATTACAGGCCTGCCCTCTTGCCATCTCTTGTTTCCAGCATCAGTCATGTTATGAGTTTTTTGAGAAGGTTGCTAATGTTCAATTTCATCATGAGTTGGCTCGTCTGTTTGTACTACATTTACATGGTGACCAAGCCACTCTAGCGGGTGTTACTTTCACACTAACACCAGCTTCCATTTCATTAGCAACCGGCATACCAAAAATTGGAGAACCATGGAACAAGAGGCAGAAAATTGACCGGAAACACTATGAATCGTACATCAAGCCCGGCTCTTTGAGACAGATCAAGAGAGTGTTTCCATGTTGGTACCTCAAAGATGAATATGCGCCTTTAATGAAACTGATCATGAAGTATTTCAGCGGTGAGGGCTGGTTCTCCCACTTGTATGCTTATCACATCAGGTTGCTGATGCATTTCACTCAGGTACGGATGATGAACATTCCTTATTTCATATGCCGAAACATAGAAAGGATGACCACCCTTGTGCAGCACAAGACCCTCAGTAGCAGCTTAACAATGTTTATCATTTTTCTCTCATCAAGATTGTGGTGGTTCATCAGCTCGGATTACAGGGCATCACTTGGGATGATTTTATCTCTCGTGAGTTTTTCAGAGCTTCACAAGGATCTTTAGAGGCTGGACATGGGACAGGTGGACCTTATTATCAGCATGAAGGTCATGAGACACATAATGCCACTATGCCAGTATTCATTACTTATTAGAAGGGCGCTAGACAGTTATTTGCAGCAGCAAAGCGAGTGTTATCTCCACCTGGGGTGGAAGGGGCCTCGCTTCCGACATCAGCACCACAGGTACAGGACAAAGGCAAGAGGCCAATGCAGGATGAGGGGCCTTCAGGTGAACGAGAGACCGACTTCATTCTCATTCAGGATGACGATATAGACATGGGCCTGCAAAGTGCCAACCTTAGAGATATCATCCAGGAGCAGCAGACAGAGATCAAATCCTTGTCCCTCAACTTGGAGAGGGCTAAGTGGATTATAAAATACTTGGAGCAAAGGAATAAGTAGCTTGAAGATCAGCAGGTGATTATGGAATTACAAAACATCAGGGAGAATCATCAAGCTGCCCAAAGGAGGAGTATTGAATTCACTTCATTGGAGCAAGAGGTTAATGATGATCGGGAGTCTTGGCTCGAGAGAGTCAACATCCACTTAGAGAGACTATTGGACAAGGCTAATAGGGACAAAGCATTGTTGAGACACATGGCTTTCCACTACATGGCACGGAACAAGGTTTGCAAGGCACGAATAAGAAATTTAAAGGCAAAACTAAGGAAGGCATCAAAAAGGAAAAAGAGGCAAAAAGAGCATGATTGACTCCGGATATTGGCTGAGGCATCCTTAGCCCATCATATCTCTTGATGAAGAAGGTCCAGCCCAAATTTCAAGAAATTTGGAGGAATTTTTTCATTTTGAAAATTTTTTGCACTAAAAAACAAGGTTTTCCTCCCTATGCACCGCGCCACGTGGCACTCGCTTTCGCTAGAGGGCTAAAAATCCAAAAAAAATTGCATTTATGGATTTTTCATGATAAATTACGTTTTCCTACCTATGGCCAAGAAATTTGGGCAGGTTTTGAGCCCTCAAAAGGTCAAAAAACACTCAAAAAATGACCTCACTGCCCCTATTTTGACACACAAGAATCAGTCTTGGGAGATTGGATATTTGGAGGGGAAAATGGACACCAAATACAGAAATTCCACTTGGGTTGGAAATTAGACAGGCAAGGCTTTCCAACGAGCCATCATGAGCTCAATTTGGACTTCGGGAAGGGCCTCAAAATCAGCTCCAAAGTTGCGTTATGCATAGAGATTTTGGGCGCGACACATAGAGAATTTTGGCCTATTTTTCACTCTCCAGCTCAGAATTTCGGCCAGTTTTGACTAGTTTCACTTTTTGATGTTACTCTTGATCTAATTTGATATAATTGCATGACCATGGTGTAATTTTGGCACATTTTTACTTGTTTTAGTAGATTCATTCACCAAAAGGTGAAATGTGAGTGAATGAATCAGTTTCCTAGCATATAGAGGCAAGTTGTTTCTTTACCTATTTTTCAGTTCCTTGTTTAGATATGGTTGAAATAGCTCCTAGAATGATGAGCTCGACCCCTAGAGGCATGGGAAGGAGTTAGGCTTGTCTATATCATGTAATTTCTCAGTCATTTTTAGGGTTGGACACTTGGGATTGCTTGGCATTCCATTGTACATCTGATTTCTGCATTTTTGGCAAAGGAAAGACCAGGGTTTTGCAGCACTTGTTGGGATCCTTGTGGCTCTGTGTTTTGATGGTGTGTTTCTTCATGTAATCGTAAGTTCATTGATGTTTTATGTATGCCATTTCCCTTCTCTTTGCTTCTGAAATTAAACAAATTGAGTGACAAAGGTAGAATTCATGAGTTTGTTGTGCTCTGCCTTAAAATTTGTTTAGTTTTATATGTTTTCATCAGTTTGGAGAGGATTCTTGCAGCCTCTTGCCCTCTTCAGCTCCTCAGCGGTCTTTTCCATTCATTCACTTAATCTAAAGCATCAAAACTACTGCCTACCTTGCCCCAACCGGAACTCTGCAAAAATTTGGCCTCATCCCCGGACCCAAATTTGCCTTTCCCTTGATTCCAACAAAACTCCCAAAAAATCAAATCAAAACCTTGCACTTCATACCTAGCCTAAGATTAGTTGTTAAATCAGTCATCTCAAGCCCCCTCTGATTATCTTTTGCTGAGATTGACCCGGAGAGAGCCCTCTCCTGTCCTCGTAGGGCTAGCTACGAGGCTGAGCGTGGTTTGATGTGGACCTAGAATCTTACCTTTTCAGCCTGAGGTAAATCTAGGCTCTAACAGAAGCCGCAGAGCCGGAAGACTGCCTCAAAGAAGAAAAAGAGCTTAATTGATGGAGGAGGAGAGCAGGCTGAGCAAACAACGAGCAAGAGTTGAGCGCGCAGAGTCTTTGGAGTCACTCGGAGGTTGAGTGAAAAGCCAGAGAGCTCAATTGACAGCAGCGTATTGTTGTTGAAGGTTGCTAGAGTTTCTTGGAGGTTAAGTGACTCACATAGGCACGTAGAGGTTGAGGGAAAGAGCTCAGAGAAGCCAGAGCAGAGAGCCTTGAGCCACAGCCAGATCCAAAGAGCCAGATCCAGAGCCGAGAGCCAAAACTAGAGCCAGAGCTAAAGAGCCAAAGCCAAAGTTAGAGCCAAGAGCTAGAGCCAGAGCCAGAGCCAGAGCTAGAGCCAAGAGCCAAAGCCAGAGCCAAAGCCAGAAAGCTAAGAGCTTCAGAGCCAGGGAGAAGATGGTGTTCTAAGCCCACTGAAGTCTATGTGAACCAGTGGATTTGAGCCAAAGAGCTTGTAAAAAGAAATCAGACCATAATCCCAGAGAGCCTAGTTGAGTTGACTAGAGCTCACGGAGATGTAGCCTAAGAGTTGTGGGTGAACTCCTAATCAAATTGTTGTTATGTGTGTGCCTTAATTGCTACATTATTTACTGTTCTTTGTATTTAAAATATCAGCATAAGCAATATTAATTTATAACACATGAATAGTTTAAAACAAATACAAGCATACACCTATATTTTCAAGCATTTTTAATTCTGCATTGGTTAATCATGAAGACTTGGGAATATTTAAAGCTTTGGAAGTGGGAGAGGTTCTTGTAAGTTAGACAAGAAGCCTAAGTGCCCCATTTTCAGATCATGAACTCACAATTGTAATAACTTATCTTACTCACTTGAATAATGAAAATAAGGCTGAAGTGGTTTTTAGCAGTTTCTTTACCCTTAGTTACATCTATGTTCTCATGTATGTGATTGATGTATGTTTGCAAGACTATTGCTCTAAATTGTGAATTGAATTCCACAAAGAAATCGAGTAGATTTGAGTCTTGTGATTTAGTAAATTTCATGGGAAGTTTGAAATCTACACATAATTTATACATCATATCCAAAACCTGCTCAAAAAAATATCCAAAGATCTTCCTCAACTAAACTTCCCCATAACTAGCCATGCTAGCAATAATGTACTCAACCTCAGTCGTGCTTAAATTTACAGACTTCTATTACTTGCTCATCAAAATGTCATGGCACATCCGAAGCCAAAGCAACACACAAATGTCCCCTTTCTATCATAAACATTTTCTAGCCCAAACAAGATTAGTGTATATATGCACTCATACATCCCTGCAAGTATATCTCAGACCAAGATTGATCGTCCCATGCAAATATCTCAAAACAATGTGCTTTGTGGCAACCCAACGTATATGAAGCAACTCAATCACGAGTTGACTCAGGTTATTTTATGCAAAACATATATCTGGATGGATTTTACACGGAACATCAATGCCTCAATCAACTGTCGGTTTCCAAGTTAGGTTCAACAATATCTCTGTATAACTTCTGGAAATTCAATTCCATCAAGGTGTCCAAAGGTTTGCATTTCCACTTTCCAAAATCTCTTCAATAGATTCATGATATAATTTTATTTTCCAAACTTCATAAATTAATTCATCATCCAAGATCCTTCATATCAAACTTCGGAGGCCAACTCCCTCTTTTTCTGATCATCAGAGGCTCATTAGCTATCAAGAATAGATCGTCAGTGTATTAAACCAAAATCAAAGGCATACCTTGGACCACTTTGAAGTAGAGGTTTAGATCAACACAACTTCCAAGCTTCACCAGGTAGCTATCAATGTGGACATACTAGGCTTGGGGACCTTGCTTCAAACCATACAATGGGTTCTGCAAACACAACACTAACCAAACCAATATCCCAAGCTTCAAACAAGTCAATATTGTGCAATCAAATCAACCAAGTCTTCTTATCAAGCCTTAAAACCAATATCAAAGCTATGCATTTTTTTCCAATATGATTGACAAAATCTTCAAACCAGGTGCCAGGAAGAGCTCACACCCAAATACCAGGTTACAACCTTATCTATTTGTCTTGTAACAACTGTCATCAAGCAATATCAAACTTCATCGAGCCATCCACATAATCTTTATATGAATTATTTCTATCATTATACATCAAGGATAAAACGTATAAGTTCCACCCATTAATTATGAGATTACTGTATATTGAATCACAATTGTTTACACTTCAACCAATGTGCCAATGTCAATGCAGAATCAATACTGAATATCAATATTAATAATTATGCCCATATTTTCCTATCAAATCAAGGAAAATTACCATTGTCAAGTACCAAATCTGATCAAAACCCTAACCTATTATTACTGTGAATTCAATCAATCCATAAGCCAAAATATATCTATGAATTATCAAGCATCATATCAAAATTCCAATACCGCTCATCTATATTAAGTCAAGCCAATAAGCCAATTTTTTTCAAACCCTTGCAACTATTACCAAATATTTTCATATACTAGTGCCAATGATAACATGCTAATATGCATATTCTAGTCCCCTGTAAACACAAAATTAGTTAGGACATTCACAATATTTGTAATAAGTCAAACATTCAAAATTCCCTGCTCATAGAACTCTCTATTATCTGCTCCATATCTATGGGACTGTCATACCCCTGGTGCACTCATGATTTCTTGCATAATGATTTAGTTTTAGTATCCTACAGGCTCAACCGCACCCATGAACCCTTTTTTGTGTTGTTCGTAAGCTTATAACCACACCCTTAAGCCTTTCTCCCAACGGCTAGGGATTGTACTAGGAGAAACCTTATTTTCTCAGTTTAAAGATATGATATTGTCTACATGTGTCGAGCATAAGTCTTAAACTTCCAACATATTTTCCCAACAATACAAATACTTTCCAATCATCAAAACATACCTTTAAAAACTTGTGGATGGATTCCTTAAAAGTTGTGACCACCACCCTATAAAATATAGTTTTGTGGCAGAGCATATAGTTTGAGCCCTTGAATTCGCAAGTGATAGACTACAACCTAGATATGATGACAACCACTAAGGATGGTTTGGGAATTGAAGAGGTAATAGGCGAAGAGGCTGTGCAGACCCCCACAGTAGAGGGTGTACTAGAAGGTGTCCGGGTTGTGGCAGAAATCCCAAAATCACCACGAACGTTGAGGCCCAAGAAAGCCATCATACGCGTATCCCCGAGGAACCCACTACGCAGTAAGCTATCAATGGTAGATAAAGGAAAATATGTCATGGTCGACACAGATGAGGAAGAAGAAGATTTACAAGCTCTTATCATCATAGCAGAAGAAGACGAAGATATGGAGGAGGATATTAAACCTATACGCTTTGCCACAAAACTTCCCGTGTATATCCCTCTGAGGAAAGGGAAAACCAAAGTGTTGAAGGACCTAGACGAAACCAAGAGTTCGCTCGAGACCCTGCTCCTCCCAGATGACATTGTGTTTGAGGGCATGCACCCAGGTGGCATACAAACCATGAAGTTTGAAGACTGGGACCTCGCTGATCACGAGAAGTTCCCGCACCTAGAGACCGGGAACCTAATGAAGCAAAACACTAAGGGGGCAGTGATAACGTTAGAGCCATGGAAGTGGCTGTTGGTGAGCTCCAGTGTTGTAGCAATGATGCTGCAACTCCTGGGACTCCCTACTTTACTTTTATCAACCCAGTACTTCATAACAAACTTGGAAGTGACGGTGCTATATGCACAAGTACTAGCTCTTAATGTAGGTTGTCACTTGATCAGCTGGCACAAGTTCACTAGGAGCTTAAGCCAACTTTTATGAGTTCTTATAAGAAGATTTTGACTGTGATGGACGAAAGCTAACTCAAAAGAGGCTAGTCTACTTGCAAAAAGAAGATGAAAGCTGAAAGGAAATGCAAACCTTAGCAAACCCTAGTTTTACCGACTAACCCTACTTATGCAAGAAAAGATATGAAAGCTGCTGAAATGGATGCCATTGACTCTTGAGAATGTAAGATGCATGTGGTTAAGATACTTCTGAAGGAAAATATGGAAAAATCATCTTTTTGTGTTTTTTATTAATCTTATGCAAAATTATTATGCATGTGTTTTAACTATTTTTGGATGTGCAGAGGTTTATTAGTGAAAGGAAATGGAGTGGGCACTTGCAAGAGGTTGGGAAGGTGAGAAGAGGGCCTAAGGGGTCCCTAGCACCCTTCTGGAGAATTCCACAGTGATCATATCTCGAAAAACTACTCGCGTGAACTTCTACAGGAAGTCTGCAGGGGATCTATAGGAAGTTCTACAAGCACAGGCCAAAAGTGGTTTTTAGAGGGTTGATGGTGGAAAAACAGTGGGAAAGTGGAAACGAAGGATGGATAACGATATTAAGGGGTCTAGAATTAGGTAGATGAAGCTCAAGAGTGAAGAAGATGGTTGGAGTTGTTCAAAGGTGAAGGAAGCGATTTTGCACAAAAACATAGAAATTAGGGCTGTTTGGGAAAGTGTGGCAAATGAGTGAAGAAAACCTTGAGAAAGAGATTGGAACAGGTTGCATGGTGAAGGAAGGATAGGTTGGAGTGTCTTACAGGTGCTCTGCACACTTCTATTCAAAACTGATCCAAGCAAAGACAAAAAACAGAGATTTATCTATTTTGACCTAATTCTGACCTAGAAAACCAGAAACGTGATGAACAAAAATTTATAGACAGGAAATCATGCAAGAAAGATATGGAAACTGAGCAAGAACAGATCTAAACATGAAAACACAACTGATATCAACTTTTCCAACTTAAAATCTAACACTAGCAATTGCATTGGAAGGCAAAAACAATGTTTTTGTGGCAACAAGTGTGCCTTGGTCTCAGTTCATGGTCCCAAGGAGGGAGAAATGAGATCAAGGACTGCTTGATAGCCTTTTTGTGGATCTTTTCTGTTACCAAACTGTCAAATCAACCTGAAGCATGAACAACTATCTTAATCATCAAAAACAACCTAAGTAACAAAGCAAGATTTTAACCTAAATAACAGAAATTATTCTATGAATGCAAGAAAAACACATAAAAGTACACAAAGGAGGTACTAGCACTTGGGTTGGGCCCAACCCCAAGAGCTACAACCTCCTAAGAAAGCTCAGAGCTAGTGCAAATCGGGATTCATATTTATTAATAAAAAATAACCATTACATCACAAAAACTGTCTGCAAGAAGAACTCAAAAATGTGCTGATACAGGGCTGCATTAAAGTGCGAAAATAAATTGTTCATTGGCTAAACTACTAAGGCTTGAAGCCTTCCTACTTATGCAAACGAGGACTCCCAACAGTCCTCCTTAACTTTAGGAGCTTGGCTGCCCAAAACTGCAGTTAATCAGCCACTTCACTAGACCTACTCGGCTGCCCCTAGAAATCATCTTTGGTGGGTTGTTGAACTCCGAGCTGATGGTGGAGAACTCGAGGAAGGGGTCATTTAGTGCAGAAGACACCCCTACTAGAAATCCTTAGCATTTTTCCTTCGTATTGGCTATGAATTTGCTCATAAATGCCTGATCTTGGTCCAAAAAATGTCCAAAAATCTGCAACAAGCACGTATTAGACTTTGTGGTCAAGTGACTATTCCCATTCACTCAATTAACATAAATATATTCAAAATCATGCATAAAACTATGAAGAATGGTGGATTAAATGAGAATAATAGGCAAAATGAGCCCATAAAGTTACCCATTTTTGGGGCTCATCATCACCCCCCTGCTGAATGGGTTGCTCATCCTCTGAGCAACTAATCCAGCTCTTCATCCTTGATGGCCTTAACTGCTTCCCTGACATCCCATGCTTCTGAGGTGATGTCCTCTTCTCTGTCATGAAACCTTGCCTTTCTCTCTACTTCCTCCCATTGCCTGTGTTCTTCTTCTTCCTTGACCCCTTCCAGTAGTCCTAAGAGTAATGGAGGACTGAACTTTAGGCCAATCTAGTTGGTCTTCAGGTTTTGCATTGACTATTTATAAAGGGGCACACTTGCCAGAGCCTCTCTCATTCTGGTTGGGGAGTGATACTCCCTGATCTTCAAGGTATAGGATAGTGTATTCCATCTCCTCATACAAGCATGAAGACAATCATACCCAAATAGTCTTTCCATGTCCTCAAAGTGGGCGATGGCTTGCGCTTTCCTTTCGACATAATCTGGGAGAGCTTGAGGGTTGTTGGCAAGGTGTTGGTGAGCATATACTAGGGCTGAGGGGTCTTCTGGCTTTGCTCTGATTAGCAGGGGCTCATTCAGTTCTTTGGCCATGATTTGTTGAACTTCTACTGCCTTTTTTTCCTCATGGCTCATCCAGGAAGCCATAGCCATGAGTTGTACATCTCCCAATGCGGCATTGGGGTCCCAAAAGTTCATATCTGAGAGTGCCATATTATGTAAATAAAACTCTGCTAATTTGGCCTTATCCTTAGCCGGACTAGTGTCCATATGCATAAATTGACCATAATGTTGGAAAGGGATGGTGCCCCTTTGGGCCAATGTTTTGATTTGAAACTAAAGCCATTGGTCTTTAAGATACAATGCATAAGATTTGGCTGGTTGTCTACATTGTAAGGCTTCCATTGCCCAACTGGCCATGTAGGCCATCTGGCCTTCTCTTTCCTACAGCTGCTGTTTCAGCATCAGTATTTCAGCTGCTGCCTGAGACTCCCTCTCCTATTGTTGCTTTATCAACATTTCCATATCAGGTTATGCCTCTTCCCTTGGTTGTTGTTCCTGTGCTATTTCCTATCCTGCCAAGGGACCTTCCTTCAACTGTTGTTCTTCAAAAGTTTGTAGCATGTCTGCCTTTTGAGCTTGTCGCTGCTGTAACTGCTTTTTCAGCAGTGCATTTTCCTCCTGCAACTGGACTCTTTTACTACTTTCAGTGTGCCTCACCATGGCCAACTCTCTTCTCAATTCTTTCAGTTGTTCTTCTAGGTGGCCTATGTCTGCAACTCCCTTGGATTTAACAATTCTCATCCAAGTGTGAGTCCTAACCCGTTCCTGTTCCAATGCAAAGAAAAGTGGTACAACAAACTTTTGTGGGATGATCTTCCCACTGTCTAACAAGTTGTAATATGAGCCCAAACTAGGCTGAGGGCTTGGTTCAGGTATCTCCTCGGTCCTGTCTTCTTCTTGTGATTGTTTCATTGCCTCCTCTTCCAATTTTTTGGTCTCCTTTAACTTGGACAATGTTTCTTGTAGAGAAGTCTCAGCTTCATGTAGAACTGTTTTGGTGTCCATTAGTTTGATTTTCTCCCTCCAGGTGGAAGTCTTGGGACTTCCTCTTTCATAAGTGATAGAGATCTTGGAGGGGGATTCCTCCTTTTGTTCAGTAGGTGCATCTATGATTATGATAGGTTCCTTTGATGAAGGCTGGGACTTGACCACCTTTATCCGGGTGCTTTTTCTAGCTTTAAAGTACATGGAGGTTTTCCTTTTTCTCTTTCCTTTTTGTTTTGTAGGTGTGCTTAATGGAGTGAGCATGACTGCTGCTTCCCTTGCCAACATCTCAGGGGATTTCTCTTTCTACTGTTATTTTCCCTCACTTCCTGTAGAAATCTCTATGTCCATTGTTTTTTCCTGTGTTACTGATATCTCAGGGTGTGTCTTTTCCTTCTCTTTCTGGGTGCCTGCTTTGGCTATGGCAACCTTCTTTTGGGCTTCCTTGGCCTTTTTCTTTCCAATCGGTGTCCTTTTTCCCTTCGTTGTTCTTGTTGTTGTCTCCTTCTCTGTTTTGGGCTCAGCATTCTTATCAAATTCTTCTTTTTCTTTCTGTTCTTCCTCTGTTTTGCCCTTTGCTTGAATGTCTTGTGCTCCCTCATCATTGTTCTTCTCAATTTCTTCCGTTTTCTCCCCCTCATCACTGCTAGATGGGTTGATGCTCTCAGCCAAAGTTCTAATGTCATCATCCCTGGACATATTTCTGAAGATTTCCCGAGCTATGGGGAGAGTATAGGTGTGTAAAGCATCTTCCACCAACAGTTTGATGAGCCCATGGTGGGCCAACTGATCTGGGATGCTCAGTTTTCTAGCTGGAGGCAAGTCTATCCCATACCTCAATTCATGTAACAATCTGAAATGATATCCGTAAATGATGTTGAACCTCCCCTCACATGTGATATACTTCATTATTTGATAACTGAATTCACTCCAGAGAGGAGGCAAGCTTGTCCTTATAACCCCGTTTTTATCTTCTACAGGATGCTCCTCAGGCAAAAAAAATGCTTTCTTAGAAACTTGTCCCAATGATTTCTCCTCTTTGCTCCAAGGAGCCCCAATGGTAGACCGTAATTCTACTAATGAAATCAGGGGTAAGTTCTAGGGTCAAACCCCTAAAACTAACTGTGGCATGTGTCTTCGAATGTGGTCTTAGGGACATCAAAAACTCTTTAGTCACCTCCTCATCATAACCCTGAATTCTATCAAAGAAGGATATCCAGTTTGACCTAGTGAAAAGGTCCACCACCTCAGGGTGCTCGTGCAATTTGCTACAGTTTAAGCGTTCTTTCCTTATGAATCCTCCTGGCATGGTGTTGAGTGCTTTTCTGTGTTTAACCAGAAAAGAAAATGCTTAGGTGGGAAAAAAACAGTCAATCACTGAAATAGAGGATAGTTGAATCCGATTTTTTTTTAGCCCAAAAAGGAATTTCCCGTGTGCTATTTCACAACATCAAATGGCAATAATGCCCCTTTTTTAAACTATTGTCACTTAGATAGATATGCACATTCATTTTTTCACACACACACGCACACAGAATGGTCTTTATTGCTGCATGGATCTTCCTTACAGGAGAATTTGAAAAAGGATGAGGAAATTTTGGATGCAGAGAGAAAAAGAAACTGTGTAGACTCAGGGAAATATGCAGGCAGGCTTTCATCTTTTTTCAATGTACAGACAGACTTTCACTCTCTTTTTCAATCTACTACCATGTTCAATTCACCACTTTACTCAAACAAATCATGCATAGAGAAGTTTTCTCGAGCCTACCTCGTTTTGAGCTTGAATTTCAACAAAAATCCCGGGTCTCCTTCCTGCAGAGCTGTTCTTTGCCTTTCCTATAGAACCCTTCCTGTAGAAATCTCCCGGCTCCTGTAGAATGAAACTGTGCTTCTTGTAGAGCTCGATAGGCGGGAGATTTTCAAAAAAATAGGCAGAAAACTAGTGGAGGACGACTGGTTAGCTGCTCTGGAAGCGGTGGATGCGTACTCCAGTCGAGAACGTCGTGAGTGTAGAATGAACAAAGGGTGGTGAATGTTTCAACTGAGCTGTATTTTAACTGCGAGCATGATTCGTGGTGAGGAGATGAGGTGGCCGGACCGAACCGTTGATCCTACGTCACAACCATAATGTTTCTACATGTTGTCTGACCGCCATCACCTCCCTTTCTCCCGTTATCCACCGCCACCACTACCAGTCCCAAATATTTCTTCCTAAACGGACATTCCACACGTGCTGGCTGCGTATCTGATTGGCAGTTTTGAATTTAATGGACCTTGTTTGGATTCCACGAGGATGTGTAACTGACCGAGGGTGGCCAATTAACTAGCCACCGATTCTACTCAATCCAAACCATTCCCATTGTCACGCAGCCTTGAAATATGATTTATGCAATTGAGGAATAGGTTTAGGCACTTACCTGCGCAGTTGCGGTCATGTTATGCATATTTCGGATTTTGGAACCCATTTCTTCATTAATGTTGCTGCTTGTGCTGTGCATGCTTGGCCTCGGGCTGTTACTGATGTTCACACGTTCAAGTAAAGCTCCATGCATGTTTCATATGCCATACTTTGCTATCCCTATCTCTGGAGTATGTCTTTAAGAGGGATCAGCTGCTACAGGAATCCTGTAGGATTTCCTGTAGTTGCTTCTCCTCCTGGAATGCAAGCTAGAATGAGTAGGGCTACAACTGCTGATGAGGGTCTTGGCTGATAAGGAATCTAGATGGAGTGTATCAGGTATGGTGAGTGAAAAATTGCTACTTTGATTTGTCATTAAAATTGTTTGCTTGCAGTATGAAGGAAACAAGATTTCTGTGTGTGACTGTGCAGGGACATAAAAATGAGTGCAATGGAGGTGTACAGAGATGGAAAAAGGGCGACATATGGTGATGGATGGAAGCAGGGAGGTTTACAGGCCTCATAGACAGATTCCCAACCCTCAGGTCCTCTTCTGAGATCGATTTTGGCTTTTTTGTAGATTCTACAGGATCCTCCTGTAGAAGATACAGAGTTTCCTATAGGAGGTGAAATTTCAGACCGAATGAGACCAAATCTTGGGAAAGGGTAATGGTCATGGAGGAATGGATTGTGAGGGATACTTGCAACCTGGTTATGACCTCTGTCTTTGTCTTGTGCGATCCTCCTAAAACCTGTAATGACCTTCCTGCAACCTGCAATTTATTCAACAGAAATTAGGTTCATTTTTCTTTTTTTCTTCTTTTTCTTTTTCTCTTTTTTCATTTTTTTTTTTAGTTTGAGATAGCTGGGGCGCCTCCAGGAGGTTTTCACCCTCACTGTCTGCCCTAGGTGCCTCCAAGAGGTTTTCACCCAAGGATCTTTTATTCCTTTTTTTCTTTTTTCTGTGTTTTTTTTTTTTGCTCAAGGTGTGGGTGGAGTGGAGACAGGGACCTGCTCCACTACCAGCACTGATTTACCCAGGGTTCCAATGAACTCTTGCTTAGAAAGGGGCTTTATGTAGATTTTCAATCGATGCCCATTGACGAGCATGGGGATAGCTTCTTCATCAATGGTCCTGATAAGGACTGAACCATTGTCATTGCATTTCTCCACTGCATATGGTCCCAGCCATCTTGTCCTTAGCTTTCCTTTGAAATCCTTGTATCTTGAATCATATAACAGCGTCCAATCTCCTGGCTGAAATTTCTTTTCTTGGAGGTGTCGGTCATGCCATATCTTTGTTGAAGTTGGAATATCTATGAGTGGAGAAGGGCCTGAATTATCTGTTCATATAATCCATTTAGCTCAAGTAATATTTCTTGTTGTGCATGGCTGAGATCTAGGTCCAGAAGCGCTACCAACCTCAACGTGTTATATTCAAATTCTGTGGACAGCAAAGCCTTCTTCCCGTAGACCAGCTCATAGGGTGTGAACCCTGTTGTAGTTTTCCAAGTAATGTTATAGGCCCAGGTGGCCTCAACCAAACGATCTGCCCAAGCTTTCCTACTGCTGCTCACTACCTTAGTCAAAATCCTTTCCAAAGCCCTATTAGTAACTTCCACCTATCCATTTGCTTGTGGATGATAAGGGGTGGAAGTTTTGTGCTTAATCTTGTGATGAGTGAGCAGGTATTCAATCAAGTTAGAGGTGAACTAACTTCCTTGATCTGTGACTAATTCTCTTGGGTAACCAAACTTGTAGAAGATATTTTCCCTCAAGAACTCAGCTACTTTTTCTTCTGTTGCTGCTTTGATTGCCTTTGTTTCTGCCCACTTTGTCAGGTAGTTCATGCACACAATGATGTAGGACTTCTGTTTTGAAGGAGAGTTGATAGTACCCACAAAGTCCATGCCCCACTTATCAAATGGCTCGAAAGTCACCTGAGACTGCAAGGGCATCTCAACCTTTGGAGTAGGTTTCCCCATCCTTTGACATCTGTCACATTGGTGGATGTATCTTCTGACATCTTGATGAAGAGTGGGCCAATAGTACCATGCCTGTAGAATTTTGAATGCGGTTCTTTTTGCTGCAAAGTGGCCTCCACAGGGCCCATCATGACAGGTTAGGAGGATGTCAAAAACTTCTTCCTCCCTGACACACCACCTCAAAATCTGATCTGGGCCAAGTTTAAAAAGATTGCCTCCAATCCAAGTGAATGGGGCACTTTTCCTCACGATCTTGCTCTTCTCTTTGGAGGACAGGTATGGCGGGAACTGAGCTGAAACCAAATAATTTGCTATATCAAAAAACCATGGAGAGAGCACTGAAATAAAAAACAGGTGTTCATCTGGCATTTGATCATCCACCATCCCTTCTTCACTTGTAGGCAAATCTAGTCTAGACAGAAAATCAGCAACAACATTTTCTTTACCTAGCTTATCAATAATGGTCAAATCAAATTGCTGCAATAAAAGTAACCATCTAATGATACGAGTGTTTACATCAAGTTTGTTCATCAAATACCTAATTGCAACATGATCAGTATGCACAAATGTTTGATAGCCAGTGATGTAGTGTCTGAACTTTCTTAGGGAATGGACTACAACTAGGAGCTCTTTCTCGGTTACAGTATAGTTTAGTTCTGCCTTGGACAGGTTTTTACTGACAAAATATATGGCATATGGTAGCTTCTCTTCAACTTGTCCTAAGGCTGCTCCTATGGCATTGTTTGAGGCATCTGTGTGAATGTGGAAAGGTAGGGCCCAGTTTGGACCTCTCAAGATTGGGGCAGTTATTAGCCTACCTTTCAAGCATCCAGAGCCTCTTGACAGTTTTCAGTTCATATGAACTCAACAGCTTTTCCCAAAAGACCAAACAATGGAGAGGCTACCTTACTGAAATCTTTAATGAATCTTCTATAATATCCTGCTAAGCCTAGAAAACTCTGAACATCTCTTACTCTTTGAGGAGGCAAAACCCTTTGAATGAGAGCAATCTTGTTGGGATCCACCTGTAAACCTTGCTGAGAAATTGTATGACCTAGCACGGTCCCTTCAGTCATTAGGAATTCACATTTATCAGGACTGAGGGACAGGTTCATTTCAATACACTTGTCTAAAACTTTCCTCAGGTTAGTCAGAGCTTCTTGGAAGTTAGAACCATAAGGGATAAGGTCATCCATATAGATTTCCACTAAATCATGAACCAGCTCAGTGAATATACTCAGTACCGCTCTCTGGAAAGTGGCAAGAGTGTTGCATAACCCAAAGGGAAGGACCCGATAGGCAAAGGTACCATGGAAAAGTGAAAGTGGTCTTATCTTGGTCTTCCGGGCTGATTTAGATCTGATTATACCTGCTAAACCCAACTAGGAAGGAAAAGAACTTCTTCCCTGCCATGCCATCTAACACTTGATGTATGAAAGGCAAAGGGAAATGGTCCTTCTTGGTAGCTTCGTTAAATTCTTGATAGTCTACACAGATTCTCCACTTCCCGTTTTTCTTGGGCACAAGCACCAAAGGAGAAACCCACTTGCTGTCAGAGATGGGGTAGATGATACCTGCATCCAGCAACTTTTGCAGTTCTTCTTTGACATTGTACTTAAGGGCTGGATTCATCCTCCTCTGAGGCTACCTGACTGGTTTAAAATCCTCTTTGATGTAAATGTGATGGGTACAGACTGAAGGGTGGACTCCTTTCATCTCCTTGTAGCTCCAAGCAAAAGCATCCAAATGGTTGTTCAATAAGCTATACTACGCTTTCTCCCGAGAGGGGGATAGGGATGAGTTGATCTTCAAGGTTCTTTCAAGGCCAAATTCCACTTTCTTAACTCAGAGAGAGGTCAGATCAGCCACACAGAGATCCACTAAAGCACTGGCTTGGGTTTCTTCTACCAACTCTTCTAATGGCAGCGCACTGGGAGGTGGATTTTGAATCAAATTCTCAATAAGATCATCCTCGGTTTGAGGACCTCCCCTGGTGGCTTCCACCATGCACAATGGTGCAGAGTAGACTTCATCCTCATCTCCCTCCTCCAACTAGAGAGGTAAGTCATGTTCTAGCAGAGGTTGGGCAGGAGGATATAGGACTAGCTGTTTGGACATATGCCCATTCTTAATGGTCATGTTCCCAGCTCGACAACTGTGTAAGCATCTGCAGTAGCTATCCAAGGCCTTCCCAAGATGGGGGGTATCCAGTGAGTTGTTCCTTTGGCTGAAGGACCAAGAAGTCAGCAGGGTACTCCCAAGAATCAATGGAGACCATGACATCTTCCACAATCCCCTCGGGAGTCACCATGGAGCGGTCTGCCAACTATAGTACTGTTGAGGTCTTTCTTAGGGAACTCTAAACATTGAGTTTGAGCATAGTGTCCCTGGTCATTAAGTTAATGGCAGCCCCTAGATCAATCAATGTGTGGGGGATTATGGTACCATTGATGTGGACATCGACTACAGGACTCTCAGGGTCCAGATATTTTAGACAGATTACTTATCCCAACATCAAATCAGACAATTGTCCTATGACATTGATAGTTGGGGCATCTCTCTTGCGCCTGCTTGGGTGCCAGAAACACTTCTCTTTGATCAATTTGTTGTAGATTAGTACATCTTTTATGGCCTGGAGAAGTGGTATTTTTACACATAACTGTTTAAGCTCTCCGAGAAGTTCAGTCTCTTCTGG
The DNA here is from genome assembly GCA_031772625.1 of Pinus tabuliformis. NCBI lineage: Eukaryota > Viridiplantae > Streptophyta > Pinopsida > Pinales > Pinaceae > Pinus > Pinus tabuliformis. The sequence goes on along the minus strand of CM062815.1, from coordinate 856,387,159 downwards.
GTTTGGTTGCGTGGTTCCGGTTAGTCTCTCAAGAAAGGGTGGAATGGCTTTGGGTTCACTTCCCTGTTTTTCTTCCTCATCCTCCTTAGGAGGAGGTTGGCTATCTGGGAGAACCTTCCCAGATCATAGGTTGATCTCCTGAATCTCCACAACATAGGTAGGGCATGTTGTCTCTCCAGTGTATACCTGCTGGGCCTGTCTGTTATTGGGGTTCAGGTTCAGTTGAGCAGGTATCTGGGGTTGTCTTGGAGGAGCAGGAGGTAATGGTTGTGGTTGAGAAGGTGGTGGAGGAAAAATAGCAGGAGGAGAGTTGTATTGGGGCCTCCACCCCTAATGAGGTGCATTCCATTGAGGTTGTGGCTGAACATGAGAATGAAACGAATGAGCAGTAGGTTGAGCATGGTATTGAGATGGATATGACCAAGGAGGGGGTGCGGACCAAGAAGGATGAGCAGGGGGGACGCCAAGAAGGTATGTGAGTGGATTGGTTGGGGTTGTAATAAGTCTGGGATGTCCCTTGCATCCCCTGCTGGTAAGGTCTAGGTCCATGTGGCCTCCTTTGGTTCATGAAGTAGAGTGGTTCAGTGGCTCCTTCAGCCCCTTGGTACATAGCTTTAAATCCAGGTAAGGTTGGGCACTGGTTTGTAGGGTGGTCTACCTCACAAATGAAGCACACCTCTACGAAGTGCAATGGACACTTGTTCCTATATGCTTCCTCGTGCATATAGGACAAAAGATGGCCAAAGCCCTCTCATCTTCCTCTTTCTTCTGTTGGATTCGGAAGGTATCCATTTGCATGGCAATGGTTTGTCTCACCTCACTTTTGAGGTCTTCCATCTGATTTGCAAACTCGTGTTTGGATAAGGTGGCACTGGCTGAAAGTTGACTCCCCCTACCTCTTTTCCGGGCTGCCCTAGAATGGTTTCTAAACACAGTATTTATGTCATCATAAGGTAGCTAGTAGATGTCTCCCCCAGCAAACAAATGGAGGGTATCTAGAAGGTCTTCAGGGACTCCTCGGAGCAGAACTAGCTTCAGAGATTCGGGGTCAAGTGTGCACCTGACCCTTTTATAACTGAGTTGGAACCTTTCTTCATAGTCTTCTAAAGATTCATCACTTCCCATGGTCATCCGAAAGATTTCTACCTTTGTTTCCTTTGACCTACAGTAATCCCGGTATTTGTTGTTAAAGGCTTGCTGCCTCTAAGCCCAAGTTGTGATACTATTTCCAGGTAACCCCATGAACCAGCGGAGTGCTGCATCCTTGAGGGTAGAGGGAAAGAGTTTCAACTTTTGCTCGTCTTCTGCATAGTCATAGGTTCGACAAAGGACATCAAACTCAAACAAGAAGGTACCAGGGTCTTCAGTGGTCAATCCATGGAAGTGAGGTAAGGCTGAGGGACTTATGTTTTTCATTTTTGTGTCTCCATTGGTCTCTCGAATGGGAAAGGTGTCTTCTATTCTCTCCTCATTTCCTATATTGTTTCTGTGTTTGGCCATGGTCTCAGGAAGAATGTTTTCTTGCTCTTCTTATGTTATAGGATCTTCGTATATCTCTGGAGGTTCACCTATAGGTTCTTCTGGATCACTGCCACCGAAGAAGAGAGAAGGGTGACTCAGTGATGTGGTGGGGGTGTTGGGTAGGAATTTTCCTGAATTGTCTCTATTGCTATGAGGCATGAAAGGAAATCTTTTTGGTTTTTTTTTGTGTTTTTCTCTGCTTGTACCTGCAAAAACTGAAATGGACTAAACAACCAATTGCAACTAACTACAATAAACCTTGCTGAAATGAAAATTGCAGAATTGAAATGAAAGCAGGAAATGACTAATTTACGCTTGCTGAAATGAAATTGCATAATTGAAATGCTAATCTATGCTTGCAGAATTGAAATTACGGAATTGAAATGCTAATCTACGCTTACAGAATTGAAATGAAACAACTATTCTACTCTTGCTGAAATAAACTACTTAGCAGAATGTTGCAGTAGAAAATAGAAGAAAAGCAGTAATCACAAATACTCTGACGCTTCCCCAGCAACGGCGCCAAAAATATGGTGAGCTCCAATATTGCAGCAATTATGTTGCAACTCCTGGGACTCCCTACTTTACTTTTATCAACCCGATAGTTCGTAACAAACTTGGAAGCGACGGTGCTATATGAACAAGTACTAGCTCTTACTGCAGGCTGTCACTTGATCAGCTGGCACAAGTTCGCTAGGAGCTTAAGCCAACTTTTATGAGTTCTTAGAAGAAGCTTTTAACTATGACGGATGAAAGCTAACTCAAAAGAGGCTAGTCTACTTGCAAAAAGAAGATGAAAGCTGAAAGGAAATGCAAACCCTAGAAAACCTTAGTTTTACCAACTAACCCTACTTATGCAAGAAAAGAGATGAAAGCTGCTGAAATGGATGCCATTGACTCTTGAGAAGGTAAGATTCATGTGATTAAGCTACTTCTGAAGGAAAATATGGAAAAATCATCTTTTTGTGTTTTTGATTAATCTTATGTAGAATTATTATGCATGTGTTTTAACTATTTTTTACTGTGCAGAGGTTTATTGGCGAAAATAAATGGAGTGGGCGCTTGCAGGAGGTTGGGAAGGTGAGAAGAGGGCCTAAGGGGTCCCTAGCACCCTTCTGGAGAATTCCATAGCGATCAGATCTCGAAAAACTGCTCGCGTGAACTTCTGCAGGGGATCTACAGGCACAAGCAGAAAGTGGCTTTTAGAGGGTTGATGGTGGAAAAATGGTGGGAAAGTGGAAATGAAGGATGGATAATGATATTAAGGGGTCCAGAATCAGGTAGATGAAGCTCAGGAGTGAAGAATATGGTTGGAGTTTTTCAAAGGTGAAGGAAGCGATTTTACACAAAAACGTAGAAATTAGGGCTGTTTGGGAAAGTGTGGCAAATGAGTGAAGAAAACCTTGAGAAAGAGACTGGAACAGGTTGCATGGTGAAGGAAGGATAGGTTTGAGTGTCTTACAAGTTCTCTGCACACTCCTATTCAAAATTGATCCAAGCAAAGACAAAAAAACAGAGATTTATCTATTTTGACCTAATACTGACCTAGAAAACTAGAAATGTGATGAACAAAAAATTATAGGTAGGAAATTATGCAAGAAAGATATGGAAACTAAGCAATATCAGATCTAAACATGAAAGCACAACTGATATCAACTTTTCCAACTTAAAATCTAACACTAGCAATTGCATTGGAAGGCAAAAACAATGTTTTTGTGGCAGCAAGTGTGCCTTGGTCTCAGTTCATTGTCCCAAGGAGGGAGAAATGAGATCAAGAACTACTTGATAGCCTTTTTGCGGATCTTTTCTGGTACCAAACTATCAAATCAACCTAAAGCATGAACAACTATCTTAATCATCAAAAACAACCTATGTAACAGAGCAAGATTTTAACCTAAATAACAGAAATTATTCTATGAATGCAAGAAAAACACATAAAAGTACACAAAAGAGGTACTGGCACTTGGGTTGGGCCCAACCCCAAGAGCTGCAGCCTCCTAAGAAAGCTCAAAGATGGTGCAAAGCAGGATTCATCTTCATTAATAAAAAAATAACCGTTACATCACAAAAAAAACTATATGCAAGAAGAACTCGAAAATGTGTTGATACAGGGCTGCACTAAAGTGCGAAAATAAATTGTTCATTGGCTAAACTACTAAGGCTTGAAGCCTTCCTACTTATGCAAACAAGGACTCCCAACAATCCTCCTTAATTTTAGGAGCTTAGTTGCCCAAAACTGCAGTTAATCAGCCACTTCACTAGACCTGCTCGGCTGCCCCTGGAAATCATCTTTGGTGGGTTGTTGAACTCTAAGCTGATGGTGGAGAACTCGAGGAAGGGGTCATTTAGTGCAGGAGACACCCCTCCTATAAATCCTCAGCCTTGTTCCTTCGTATTTGGCTACCAATTTGCTCATAAATGCCTGATCTTGGTCCAAAAAATGTCCAAAAATCTGCAACAAGCACGTATTAGACTTTGTGGTCAAGTGACTATTCCCATTCACTCAATTAACATAAATATATTCAAAAGCATGCATAAAACTATGAAGAATGGTGGATTAAATGAGAATAATAGGCAAAATGAGCCCATAAAGTTACCCATTTCTGGGGCTCATCAACTGCGCGATGTGGAGAAGGCCAGGCTGCTGAATATATTATGGATGCCACATTTCCACCACGCACCAATCACAATTTTCGTCATCAGGCAGCTACTCTGCCTGGTGCATGATGGCTATCTATGGCTGGAGGAGCCTATCCACATCACAACAGAGCTCAGTTTGCAACGCGACGAATTGGTGTCACAGAACCAATAGTTGGTGCAGGTGGTAGCTGACGCTTGCACATGTGTCTCGGTGCTGGCCATCCCAGCAGATCTACTAGTAGAGATACAGATCCATAGATTGGCAACAGGATTACGCGAGGCTAGAGAAGAAATGACCAAGGTTCAGCTGGAGCTGAATCTTCAGATTTTCGAGCTGGCATTAAAGGCGCAACCTTCCACTCCCCCGGAGGCCCAAGAACAGTGCGCTAGCACTATCACAACAGGATTGGAAGAAATTGGAGGTGCAGTACAAGATTGTACCACTTTGTTGGAGCAAGCACTTGAGGTCCTCACAACTCTGTAGGAGGACCCCAACATCCAATGTCTGGAGACAGAGGTGCGCGAACTGCAGCAGCAATACAACAGTGTCAGAGGAACTGCACAAACACTAATTCACTCAGCAGCTTGCAAGGATGTAGCAAGCCATGGAACTAAAGGAACAGATGGATGTGACGCACCATAAGGAGGCAGTTCTCAAAGTGCACATCCAACCATGGATCGATGAGGCTTTCATTATCACAGCCAACATCGAAGGAAAGTTGGCACACATACAGGGGATGCATGTTAATGCAGAGAAGCACCCTAGACACGGAGCTCTCAGAATAGAGGATGCAACATATCCAACATGTAGAAATTTGAATAATATAACACTTATTCACAAAGATTATCTTGATTATACACTATTTGCGGAATGCATGCATAATACATAACCTCCTCCACCATTGATCATCAATTTGTGGAATTAAAAAAAAATCGCATGCACACATTGAAACATCAATCACACATATCAACACAGTATGTAATGGGGAAAGCATACAGCTGAAAACCCCCAACTATCTGTATATTATAATGATAGAGAACATGTAACAATACATAGTACAATACTCCTCGCAAGTACTCAGTATTATCTCCACATGCTACACACAAACTAGCTCAGATCTGAACAAGTCACGAGTTCAAATCTCCTCCACTGTTTGCCTGCCTCTACTGCGCAATCCAAGTTGAGAATTAGATCAGATCCAAGTTCAATTCCCTTGGCTTGTGCTGCGCAATCCTCATTGGCAATCTGAATCAATGATTGTGCAAATCTCATGCATAGCTATAGTCACAACTGATAGTAGTCTCACCCTTTCACCCACCTCTAACACTTGTCTCCACTGAATTGTCCATGCACTGAGTTAACTGATGTATTCTTTAGTTGATTTATGAGTTAATAATTAGTGAATTAATTAATAATTAATTCACATCACTCATCACCAGTGTATTTCGCAATTAGACTAAATACAACTAGTTCAACTAAGTCAAACTGAACACAACTCCATCAACTCCTCAATCAACTCCACCAAACTCAATCACTTGAGTTCTAACTAAAGTCCATCATGCAATAGCTCAACTAACCCATAGGAAAAGTGTATTCCCTTCTGGCAGTTGCATGTGCCACATCCGTAGCTCGAACTGAAGTGCTGCAAGAGGATAAGATAATGTTTATAGTCCAAATATTATTAAGAGCTAATAATATTCGACTGTTCTATTTTTTTGACTGGCAGTCTAAAAATAGACTCCGCCCATATGTCTAAAAATAGAGGTCTATCTATTTTTACCAACATGACCAATCATCCATAAATAACATCCTACAACTCATAGACCATGATCCGTCTAAAAATAGACATAGTCTAAAAATAGACTTTGCGCCAAAAATAGCCTGCGGGCCCACTTAGTGAAGGCGACTTCTTTTCACTAAGCTCCATCATCTTGTTGCATTTTCAAAATAGCAAGCAGCGGCTCAGTGCACTGTTGACATCATCACAGTGCGAGGGCAGTTGGAGGAACTTCGTGCCAAGTTCACCACACCAGCAGAGTGACTCGAGGGCAAGTCACTATGTTTGTGTTAGGGGCCTGTTGGGCATGGAATCCCCCCCACGACATGTTTTGGGGCTTAGAGCCCAATTTTTGGTCTAATATGGTTGTAAATCTCCACGAATTGTGGACGCGAAAGTATGTTAGAGTCATAGGGTTGTCCGCCCTAATCTTGTAATATAATGTCGACCTACCCATGGTCCGTGGACCATGGGATTGTATAAATAGAGCGAGGCTCTGAGTGGTAAAGAGACATCTAAGGAAGCATGAGATAGAAATTAGAAGCACAGAGCAAGTGTAAAGTGTGTCTTGGGTCGTAGGGTAGGAGAAGGCTCTGCAGCTGAGCGCATAGAGACCTAGTTGTCCGCAGTTGAGTGCGCAGGGCAGAGTTGAGTCTATGACCAAAGGAAGATAATAATAAAGAGAAGTTTTATCTTAAATCCGTGTATATATTCTTGGGTTATTGTCTATTGATATGAATTGCAATTATATTATTTATTTACTGCGCGCACTTGTATGAATGAATTATATTGCTAAGTATGCTTTACACATGCAAATAAGCTAAGTTAATCAACTAACCATGGAATACTAGTACGACATTGGGTAATAACAGCATTTGGCCCCCAAGTAGGGCTGTGTGAAGCAACATCTCATGCCGTCAGGGATGAGTGACTGCACGTAGTGACGTGCGCGCAGGGTTGAAACGCGGACCACTTGAAACCACCAGACATCTCTAGGGTGCGGAAACCTTGTTCTAGCACCCTCCCATACTACTTTGGGTGAGACCTCAGTCTGCGCTCCACAGACTGTTGTTGAAAGGGCCAGTAGTGCCGGGATTTGTTTGGCTAAATCAACTCCGAACCTGGGTTAGGTCCCAACAAGCCAACAGGTTCTGTTAAATTTTCCACTGCAAATTTGGTTAAAGGTTTTGTGTATTTAATTTTTAATTACATGCATGTGTGAACACTTAATGAAAATTAAATCAACTACAAAACCTTCAAGAAATTAACATGGTATTAATGCACTAAAACTATGAGAAAGAAACCAACACATGAAACAAGTATTCATATCAGTGGTGTTATTGTTCAGTGGAGCAAATAGGGTTATGATGGCAACCAATGTCAGATATGAGGACAGATTAGGGGAAGCCTCAAACTTTCATGGAAGAAGTAATATACATTTCACTCATCACTTTTACATATTCAAGAACCATTATAATCAATCTCTAGCTTAAAATTACCAATAAACAAAATATTTCAACATGACAAATCTCATGAAACTCTTAATAATACAACCAAATCTACCATTTCATTAACAAGCAACCCATATTTATCACACATAGCCTATATGGAAGTTTATCTTTGCATATAGTATTATGTAATAAAGAATCTACAACTATTGGCAAATTCATTCACCACAATTATCATTACACACATCCACAAAAATCTAGCATAGCCATAATTATGAAACATGGAATAACAATTTCATTTCACTATTAAAGATTTAGATACACTTATCTAGTTTACAAAAGCTTGGTGGAAACTAAAGAAGGGAGAGCCACCCTACACCCAATCGTAGGCTTAACTACATTACAGTCTTTCTTGCAATTGGCCACCCCCAAGTTAGATATGATGCTTAAGATTCTCTCAAAGATTTATGAGATTCAATTTATGGTATAAAATGTGAAATTCACTCTCCTTAACGTACATGATTCGCGGTTTTGCTCTTTTCTCTCCTCTCTCTCGCTTTTCTTCCCTGTTTGTTCTATTATGATCTATTGTGTGAGTTCTTGACTCACCCATATGCACTTGTGACTTTTTCCTCTCCTACTCTCCTCTCTATTCACCAACTTCTCATAATTATTTTCTTGATAGAATGCACTCTCCCACTATGAGAATTCAGGTCTCCCTTGGCTGATATGGTCAACCAAAAGTCTCTAGAAAGAGGGTATGTAACCAATGCCTTCAAAGAAGTTTGGTACCACTTGTTGTAATGCCCCCTAATAATAATAAATAATATAATATAAATATTAAAATATAAGTAAAAAATAATAAACAATAAAGAAAATATAATAATGGTAAATAAATAGTAAATAAATAAATAAAAGATAATAATAGTAAACAAATAATAAATAATAAATAAAATATAATCATAATAAATAAATAAAATAGTAAATAATAAAGTGGAGTTCTAAATAAATATATATAAAAGTAAACTATAAAATTAATTAAAGTTGACAAAAAGTAAAAATGAATAAAATAAGAAAGAGTTAAAAGAGCTATAAAAATAGTAAAAATAAGTAAAGTTAACAAAAAGTAAAAAGGAATAAAATAAGAAAGAGTTAAATTAAGAGAAATATTATATTAAGTAAAACTTTAAATAAAGAGATAAAAGTTGCATGTTGACACATGGAATGTGTGCATGCGGAACCCTTTCCATTTTTTGGTCTATTTAATGAACGATGATGTTGAAGCATCAAGGGCAATTAGGTGTAGTGTGATTCTTCTTGACCTGATAACAATTTGTGGAGTCGTTTTACTTTTCTTGTTAGCTTAATCTTCTTCTTATTGTTATTAATTCATGTGTGTACTTCATCAAACTGATACCAAAAACATAAGAATGAGAACACAAGATATTGGCTCTCTGCCAGGGCTAAAATATCTCTTCTCTTAAGAGGAAAATCCTTTGGTAAGTTTCTCTTATTGAAGCTTCTTACCGATCAATGCCAAACCCTAGACCCTTGATAAGAATATCCCCCAAGCACAAGTCAAGTCCTTCCTCCTTTCTACACTTTGTTCCCTGGTACTTCCTTCTTCCAGCACTTCGTTTCCCAACACTTCGTCCTCCTTCCAGCTGTTGTTAGATCTTATTGCACTTGCTCTAGAAGAGATACCTTTGATGAGACCCTTTCCTTATGATGACCCCTTCCTTCTTTTCACCAAACAAAGAATGTGTATGACTGTAATGGAAGGGTTGTTATGACAGTAGAGACAACCTCCTTCTCTTCGCACGTGTGACTGTAATAGGCTTTAGAAAAACCCTATTACCTTCGCTCTTCTTCATTGCTTCTTCGCTTGAGTGGGAGGTCCTTTATGCCTATATTCTTAGCCCAAATCATGAGGTTTATGTGACTGTGATAGAGGGCTGCTCTAATAGCAAAGAGACCCTCTCCTTCGCACATGTGATTGTCTTTTAGCCCTAAAATAGATTTCCAAGGCTCGATATTTCTTCCTCCTCCTTTGCTGCACTTGGAGACCCTTTTTGTGTCCTTCTTTACCCTTTTTCTCGGCTTCCTACCTTCGCTGATTTCAGAGGTGATTGCTTGACATTATGATGGAGTGGACAACCTCTATATATAGAGGACTATCCCTCCTTTAGGCCAACTAGAAGACTACTGGCCGACTTGACATATATAGCTCAGATTGCTTCTTCGGTGGTGTCACATGCTTGGAGGAGACTTGACTTTGCTTGGAGGTGACTTATTTGACTATAATACATAAGTATACATATAGTAACATGCCCTTAAGGTATTCAAGATAATTCTTTTGACTCTTTGATTCACCTATAGCACTTTAACATGTGCTATACCTATTTCAATGAGCAAGAAACTCATTGACATATATTATAAAAATAATATTTCTTTTCTTGAATAAATACGAATATCAAAAGTAAGTTAATAAAGACCGAACCTAGTTACATTTCCTTGAACACTCCCTATTAACTAGGGAGGTATTCATACAACATTACAAGGTGTTTGGCTATTTTTCAATCTTGAAGAATTCACATAAGAGAAATCAGATTGGCAATCCATATGTTATAGCATCATAGTAACCAACATTGTTTCCACACCAAGGCCTTGACTGACTTCTTTATCTCTCAATAGGTCAAAGCACAATTTTGGCAAGACCAATGAATTATAGACACCTTAGTCATTGTCTCTCAAGGTACATACCCATGTTGGTATTCACTGAGTATGACCTTCTAGGACTATTCTTATCTTGGGTTCCCATCCCTCAAAGGTCCTCTTGCCTACTTTTGTCTTGGATGCCCTACACATCCTCAAAGAGGATCAGATGCCAGATGATTACCCAATCATCCCATTCTTTCTTCCCAAGTGAAGACAAGAATGTTGTGTCTATCTCTCCCTCTTAACTGAGGAAGACATGCCCAAGTATCCTCTAACAAGGTGCTTGTCCAAGTTCTTTTGTAATTGGGAACTTGTTATAAATCCCTCTTAGCTAGGAACTTGTCCATTCATCAACAACTTCTTCTTTGTGGATCCTCCAACTGCTTGATCTCCTTCTTTTCTTTGATGTCATGAAGTCTTTGTTCGAACTTCTTCCTAGTAGGGCACCATCCATTGATCACTTTCCTTCCTGGTTTGTCATGTCATTGCTTCCTTCGTGGAAAGTAGCCTTCTTGTCATATATCAGGTTGTCTTGTCATCTAGCTACTCCTTTGTCATTTTTCCATGCTTCAGAATACTCTTCTCATGGATGCTTCATTGTACTTGCTTGTTTACATGCTTCGATCTAGTAGCCCTTCATGACTTCATCCTGATATTGCTTCAACATTAAATGGTGCTTTTGTTGGATGGCTTCTTCATCATGACATCTTCGTAGAGTAGAATAATTTATCTACACGTTTGATATCTCCAAGACCTTCATAGGTGTCAAGGGTCTTTTGATCTTTTCCTTTCTTAGTAAGGGTTGTCATGTCTTCTTTCAGGGGATGTCTTCAATGGATCTTTGTCAGATAGTGATTCTTTGTGATCATGGTGTTCTTCACATGCTTGATCTCTTTCTTCATTTGCTTCTTCATGGATAGATTGGTCAACCACCTTCTACTCCTTGTGGGAGCACTTATTCATCTTGGACTAGTCAACATTTCTTCTTGCTTCTTAGTCATAAATCGTATACTCCTTATTTTCCTTTTGTTGACCTTCATTGCATTGTATTACATGCCTTCGAGCATGTCATTGGTGAAAGATATTCTTTCATACTTGATCATGTCATAGAACTATTTCCATGAACCAATAATATACATAAGATAACATGACTAAACTTTGATGCATACATATCTCATCTTGATTCTCCTTTGATCATCTTATCTTCAATTGATTGTCCATGATGTGGCCCTTCTCGCTTCATCGTAGCTTTACTGGATATCATCCTTTTCTTGAATCCCATGAATGGGACTCCAAATGAGACATCTGCTTTTGTTTACGAATCTTCTTTCGAATCTTCCATCATAGGATATTGAAGAGCCTTACACTACAAATGTTTCTTTGTTTTGATGATGGAGGTCTTCTAATATTTTTAATCATGATCAATTTTATTTTATTGTGGATGAGGTCCTATACTAGGTATGCTCCTTCTACATGAATATCTTGAGCTATATCTAACATGCTCCTATATTCTAGAAGATATTTCTAACCATGCATTTTGTTCTATTTATAAATGCTCCTTCTACATGAGTATTTTGAACTCTATGTACATCATGCTTCTAGATTCTAGAAGATTTTACTAGCCATGTATTTTTATTGTATTCCTACATGATCCTACTACTCAAAAATTTGAAAGAAGACTTTAAGTAAATAAGTAGACTTAATCACAGTAGAGATCCAAAGGATCTTCCTTCTTTTGCTTCTTGTCTTCTTCTTTCATTTCTTGAGTCACATGAGTTTCTTCCTTTTTTCTTTTGTTGTTGTTGTCCTTCTTCAATTTAGGACAATTCCTTTTGTATTGTCCATATTCTTGGCATCCATAGCATTGGATTTTGGACATATCTTTGTTGTTTGTTCTTCGTGGACCAAATTTGCCAAATTTTCCCTTTCTCTTAGCCATGGTAGCAAAAGCTTGCTCCTTTGATCCCAAATCTTCCTTTGCTTTGGGTCTTGTTTCCTCTATCTTGCATAGAGACCACATTTCACTTAGTGGGGTGGCTTCCTTCTTTGCATATATGCTTGAGGTGAAGTTTCCCTAATCCTCGGGTAGACAATTGAGTACTACGGTTGTAATTTCTCTATCAGACATGACTTCCCCTAGCTCTTGAAGTTGATTCCTCATCTCAGAGATCTTCATGAAATATGGAGCTATTCCTTCCTTTGACATCTTCATCTTGTACAACTTATTTCGAAGAGATATCACTTATGTAGTTGTGCTTACTGAGAATATCTCTACTATTTTATCATAGATTTCTTTTGATGTTTCAAGTTTTGAGACATAAGGAATGAGAGAGTCTTTGATAGATTCTATTAGAATTCTTTGAGCTCTTGTCTCATCCTTATTATACTTGGCTAAGGCTTGAGTTTGTTCCTTAGCAGTAATAGTGATATTCCCTTTGATGTGTTTAGAAGTTCATTCTCCTTGAGAAGTAAATCAGTCCTCTTCTTCCATGCAAGAAAGTCATTGGTACCTACCAATTTGTTGCTTTCCTTGAAAAAATACTGATGTATATTCAAAAGGGGGCGTATACTTACTTGATAGATTTTGAGATGTAGTGGACTTGTTTTCTCCTTGAAGACTTGATGGCTTGCCTTCTTAAATTTTAATATTCTTCAAGTTTCTTTCTGCAAGTGGACTTGCTTGATGATGAGATTTGCTTGATGAATTGTAGCTTGATGTAGGTCCTTCCTTGATTTTCTCTTCTTGTAGGTGCCTTCATGTAAGGCCCTTCTTCTTTCTTTGTAGTCTTCCTGGATGGTAGACCTTCTTGTCCTTGAAGTGATTGAGACTTTTGGCTAGATGCTTCAACTATTGTAGATGTCCTTCCTTGATGAGTGTTCTTGAGATGCCCTTTCCTTGATGTGTCACCTTAGCTCCGATAAAATGTTTAAGAATCAAGGGCAATTAGGTATAATGTGATTATTATTGACCTGATAATAATTTGTGGAGTCCTTTTACTTTTCTTGTTAGCTTAATCTTCTTCTTCTTATTATTAATGCATGTATGTGTACTTCATCAAACTGTTACCAAAAACATAAGAACAAGAATACAAGATGTTGGCTCTCTGTCAGGGCCAAAACCTCTCTTCTCTTGAGAAGAAAACCCTTTAGTAAGTTTCTCTTATTGAAGCTGTTAGCACCTAAATCTGCCTTAGGCTAAAGGAAGGAAAAAATTAGGGTAACCACAAACCACGCTCAGTCTGGTAGCTAGCCCTACTAGAACAGGGGAGGGCTCTCTCCGAGTCACGCTCAGTGAATAGATAATCGAAAATGGTCTGAGATGACTTACAATGAAATATCTACCTTAGGCTAGTAAGTGAATAGGGATTTGGGAAACAATTTTCATGAATGACCGAGCTTCTGGGATGGTATGGGACCAACAGTCAACAAGGAGCAGAGAATTTAATACAAAGGCACAGATTATTCCGTGAGGCAAGGTAGGCAGAAAATGTAACAATTTAGTTTGAGGCAACGCGGCATGAATAGATTGTTGAAGAAAGTGAAAAGGGCATAGTTATATGAATCCTTTTCAAGAGAAGAAAAACACTGAACATGAAATTTTCCCACAGGCAGAGCAATAAAATTGAATTCTACCTAATCTCACTCAGAAAATTTCACTGGAAATGAACATGAATTGAATTATGAAACATAACTAAATACATATGAAAACATAAGAGACACATTTTCTACACTCACAACCACAAGAATCTCATGAAACAAAGCCGCTGCCTTTCATTAATTCTCTGTCAAAAATACATAGTGAAGAAACAGAGTTTCTTTCCCACAGTCTCCCAGAAGTTACAAGCCAACCAACCCTTTGAAAATAACTTGCATACAATATATAGAATGTGTAAGGAAGAGATAGAATGCCCAAGGGTTGGGGAGTTACTCGAATCATCGCAAAATGGAGATGGAGAGCCAACCATCAGCTACAGGTGCAGCGCTACAAACATGACATTTGGCTTTGGGTAACTGTTTGCCTTCCTTCGCCACTTGGATAGAAGCCAATCTGGAGAAAAAACACTTCAAATTCCGCCTTTGGTGCCAAAAAACCGAAGTGTAGATGAGCGGGCCCACTTGGAGAAGTCGCGAACCGAAATTTCACGAAACGGAAGCAAATTGGGCAATTTTTCCTCTGTGCGCCGTGCTACTTTGGGGCCTATTTTGGGGAACTTGTAGGTGTCCAAAATGTGCCCAAGTAGGCTTGTTGGAAAGCATGTCCTGTCTACTTTCTAACCCCACTGGAATTTTTTAATTTGGTGCTCATTTGCCCCTCCAAATCTTCATTCTCCCAAGATTGCTTCCTGTGTGTCAAAAAAGTGGCAGAGAGGCCATTTTTGGGTGTTTTTTGACCTTTTGGAGACTCATACCTTGCCAAAATTTCTTGCCCGGACACCAGTAGTCGTGATTTTCCATGCTGAATCCAAAAATGCAAGCCATTCCTCATTTGGAGCTCTAGAATTTTAGCGCCGCGGCACAGGGAGAAAATCCCTGTTTTTTGCCCAAAAAATTACCATGTGACCAAAAATTCCCCAAATTTCTTGAAATTTGGGCTAGAGGTTCCCTATGGGGTGTTATGATGGGCCAAGGAAGCCTCAGCCAAGATTCGAAGCCGATCTTGCTCTTTTGCCTCTTTTGCCTTTCTTGTTGCTTTCCTCAATTTTGCTTTCAAACTCCTTATCCGGGCCTTTGCACTCATGTTTCGTGCCCTGTAATGATAAACCATCCTCCTCAGTATGGTTTTGTCTCTGTTGGCCTTCTCCAGCAGTCTCTCCAGGTGGATGTTGACTCTCTCGAGATTGGCCTCCCGGTCCTCATTGATTTCTTGCTCCAATGGCGTGAGCTCAACTCCTCTCCTTTGTGCAGCTTGGCGATGTTCACGAATGTTTTGTAGCTCCATGATCGTTCGCTGATCCTCAAGCTGCTTGTTTCTCTACTCCAGGTACTTCATGTTCCACTTGGCCCTCTCCAAGTCAAGGGACAAGTCCTCAATCTCTGACTGCTGCTCCTGGATGACCTCTCTAAGCTCTGCATTTGTAGGTTCTGTATCTGTCTCATCATCCTGAAGGAGAACGAATTTTGTCTCTCATTCACCTGATGGCTCACCTGAAGGCCCCTCATCATACACTGGCTCCTTACCTCTGCCCTACTCCTGTGATGCTGATGTCAGAAGCGAGGCCCCTTCCACCCCGGGTGGAGATAACACTCGCTTTGCTGCTACAAACAAAGGTCTACTGCCTTTCTGATAGGTGATGTATACTGGCATAGTAGCAGTCTCATGTTGCTCATACTGATGAGATGGGCCACCTATCTCATGCTCTGCCTCTGATACTACCTGTGGAGCATTGAACAAGTCACAGGAGATGAAGTCCTCCCAAGCAATACCCTGCAATCCCAACTAATGGTCCACCAAAATCCGGATAAGAGCAAAGTGATAAACACTGTTGAGCTGTTGTCGAGGGGTCTTGTGCTGCATGAAATTCTTCATCCTCTCTATGTTCCCGCAGATGAAAAATGGGAGGTTCATCATCCGCACCCTGGTAAAGTGCATGAGAAACTTGATGTGATAGGCATAAAGGCGAGAAAACCTCCCCTCACAACTGAAGTACTTCATGATCAATTTCATGAGCGGAGCATACTCATCTCTCAAAAATCTGAATGGAAAAACTCTCGTGAGATGGCTCAAATAGCTGGCCTTAATGTAAGGCTCATAATGATGCCTCTCCACCTTCTTCTTCTTATGCCACTGTTCTCCAATGTTCGGTATGCTTGTTGCCACTGATATGGTTTCGGGTGTCAATGTGAAAGTGACCCCAGCCAAGATAGACTGTCCTCCGTGTAGGTGAAGTGCAAAAAAACGGGCCAGCTCATGATGAACTCTGACATTTGCCACCCTCTGACAAAATTCAAAACATGCTAAGTGCTGGAAACAAGACATAGCAAGAGGGCATGCCTGCAACTCGGTGAGGGTGTTTGGCTCATCTCTAACATGTTTGCCACTCCGGTGATGTCTCCTAGGGGCATGTTCTCCTGAAGTTGTATCATTGTGGGTCTCCTCCTCATATTCTGACGAAACCTCGGATGCTATGACTGTTGTTTGCACACTGAATTTAGGCTGCCCTTTGATTATAGTGAAGCTGGAGTTTGCTTTGACAATCTGCCACCAAGGGGACAATTAAAGAGGGAGCATTAGGATGGGGGGCAATATAATGGGAATAGGGGTTTATAGGAAAATTGTATTTAGGGATATACAAGGGGTTTTGGGGTATTTTGATAGGGTAGGGTTTGTGTTGTTTGCAAGGTAGGGTTTGGGTTTTTTGAGCAATAGGAAGAGGGGAAAGGGAGTATGATTTTGGTAGGTTTAGGGTAGTGATTATGGGGACAATAGCATAGGGGAATGAGTAATAGGGGTAGGGTAGGAAAAACACCTTGGCAGCACTGTCACTGTAGCACAAACCCTAGCATCATGGTTTTCTTGATGTCTTCTTTTGTTTGCTTTATAAAAAAAAAAAATTGCATTTGATTTATAATCATAAAACCATGCTATTCCTTTCAAATTTGATGCAAAAGTGGAGGTAGGTTGCCTACCTTTCAAATAGCAGAGCTCCACAAAAATTTGGAGTGATTTGGCAATGTTTTTCGGCCCTTGGTCTGTGTGCGCCACGCGCAAAACCCAGTGCGCCGCGCCTGTGGTAATTTTCAACAGTGGGCAGGCTGCGTGTGCGCCGCGCTCCTGGGTATATGCGTCGCACCCTCTAAAACCACCTCCAACTCACTCAAACGCTCACAATTTCACACTCACACCTTTGCAACGTCTCTCCAAGGCTTGTAATACCACAATGCCCCTGATTTGGATGAAAACATGTATATATAGCCTTGGAAGAGATCTATTTAATTTTTGCTTCCTTGAAAACCCATTTTTATAATGTTGTGTTTTGCACTTTTTTCACTGACTTTAAAACACACTGATTTTCACTTTCCCTTTGAAATTTTGGCTCAAATGATGAAATTTTCGGCACTCTTTGCAGGGACTGTATGACAGGACATTTGGGCCACGAAACCATGACTGCATCTGAAAATTCAACTGGCGACTTTTTTGGAAAATTTTGTCATAAATGACACTGTTTGACTTTTCTTCAAAACAAAGTTTTGAAGAAGAGTCGAAGTCTATCCACATGACTATGAAGCTCTCTAAACCATAGCTGTGTAAGCGCCTCCCTCTGGCCTGCATGGCTTTACTGGACATGTTTCAAAGACCAAATTGATGAATTCCTAGATCTAAACGTAGAAAATGACTTTTGTCCTTTAAAGGACCAGACCTTGACTGTCATGGACTTTGGTGATTATTGACAAAAGACCTGAGCCAATAGGAGCCAAACATGAGGGGAAATGATTAGCATGACGTTCTCCGTCAGATCATGGCATGCCCCTAGTGAAATGTAGCTGAGTGAATGGAGCGGGACACCTAAAATTGAAATGCACAAAGAGTTTTTATCTCTAACAGAGGGCTGACCAGACTGACTCTAACATTGGCTCCAATGGGGGACGGTAGCTCCTTGGAGGTGCCAAGAACAACAAATATCTTGAGGAGCTAGACAGTGCCTTTTTGTCCATTAGGCTATGGAGTCATCATTTCGATAAACAGCACAGGACTCTAACTTATTTATGAAACTGAAATGACTAAGAAATTGACTCAAACTTGACATTGAAATAACTCAAAACTAACTTGACAGACTGAAACCAAACTGAAATAAAAATGGTATTTACAATGATAGTGGAAGCAGCGTTAATAAATCAGCAGTGGTACCGCTTGATCAGCCGACCATTGATCAGCCCTCCTAGACAATCTTCCCCGTTCATTTCCTTCAGAAGAAAGGCATTCTGACCCCTATATGCTGCAATTTTGAAAGGACCTTTCCAAAGATTTTCGAACTTTCCATGCTTACCTTTCTCTTCATTCCTTGCATTCCACTTCAGCACCACATCATCCAACCGAAATTTATCTGCCTTTTCTTTTCTGTCATATATTTTCTTTATTTTCTCCTCTGCCTTTGCTTTTCTGTCATAGATTTTCTTTATTTTCTCCTGCAATTTGGATGTGTTCTTGAAAACTTCTTCTCTTGTTTGCTGCAAGTGGTTCATTTGATTCAACCTTCTCTGCATGGGATCTTCTTCACTTCCGGCCTCCTGAAGAATTCTGACTACCGGGGCAGCAAGAGAGGCAGGAAATATTGTGTCAACTCCATAAACAAGCTCAAACAGTGACATACCAATGGATTTTTTCTTAGTGATCCTATCTGCCCAAAGCGCATGGACCAACCTCTTATTCCAGCTCTTTTTATTTATTTCCAGCAGCTTCTTGATGACGTTGACCAATTATTTATTCGAAGATTCCGCCAATCCATTGCCTTGCGGATGATAGGCAGTTGAATGACCCAAAATGATGTGATACTTATGACAAAATTCTACCATCCTCTTTGATTTGAAAGTTGCTGCATTATCGGTGATTAACTTATTTGGACAACCAAGCGAGACAAGATGTTATTTTCAAGAAATGAAATGATTACCGTATCTGTAGCTTGTCTGGTGGGAGCTGCCTCGATCCATTTTGTGAAATAGTATGTCGCTATAAGGATCCATCTATGCTGTCCGGAAGAAGCGGGATGAATTTACCCAATGAAATCCAACCCCCACTGCTGGAAATGAGCACTCACCTCAATAGGCTTAAGTGGCAAAGGCTGTAATTTCTGTTTTCCTTTGAAAATCTGACATTTATAACAGCGTTTGACCATCTTATACACATCAGCAAACAAAGTAGGCCGGTAGTACGCTGCTCTCAAAATTTTGTTCGTTGTTGACTTCCAAAAAAGGTGACCACCACACTCTCCTCTGTGGAAATCCTTCATGACTTTCTTTGCCTCCTCTTCCACCAAAAAATTTAACAAAATGCCACCGGGATCTTTCCAATACAGTGCAGAATTCAAAATGCAAAACTTGGCAGCCTTCAATTTGAGTGTTCTCGCTTTGTTTCTAGTTATGCCGAGCGGTGGTGACAGATTTTTCAGCACATATATTATATCTGAATACCATGGGGACAAAGCAAACATTTCAGATACCTGAATTGACGTTCCTTCCTCATTCTCATCGGACATGGCAGCGATCAGATTTATGTCTAAAGCATGCAAATTTGATTCAGCCATTAACTTCACCAATCCCTGTCCTTTGACCAGCTTTGTGGGCTTTATTTCCACATCATATTCCAGCAAAGCCGCAATCCATTTGCCTCTTCTCCCTTCCGAATCGATCTGCACTAAAACATCTTTTACAGCAGCATTAGGAACAAAGGCCAAAATGTGAGAATGTAGGATATATACCTGGAAATCCTTCAATGCCTTCACCAATGCTAGGGCTTGCTTCTCAATGATGTTGTACTTTAAAGTTGCATCTCTTATAGCCATGCGAAACAATGCAATGGGTCTTTCGTGATCACCTCTTTTCTGCAATAATACTGCTGCCATAGTGTGTTCAGAAGCAAATGAAAACAATATGAAATCCTGAGTGTAGTCCGGGCTGACTAGAACTGGAGCTGAAGAAAGGGCCAATTTGACCAAATTGAAAGATTTTACAGCCTCCTCTGTCCATTTCACTTGGTTGTCCTTCTTGAGCATGTTGGTCATCTCTCTTAAGTGTTCAGCAAGATTAGGTACAAAGCGACGCAGAAAATTCATCTTACCATTGAACGATTGTATCTCTTTTTTATTCTGGGGCAGATCGATTTGTTGAATTGCTTGCACACGTGCTGGGTCAATACGAATGCCATCCTTTGAAATGATGTGCCCAAGTAATTTTCCTTCCTCCATGGCGAACAAGCTCTTCTTAGGATTCAGCGATAGACCATATTTTCTGCACTTTTGAAAGACAGTTTTTAGGTGATGCATGTGCTCTTCATCAGATTTGGAAAATACCGTCAAATCATCCAGGTACACCACCAAAAACACATCCTTCTCATTCGCAAAAGCCAAGTCCATTGCACGCTGAAATGTGGCACCTGCATTCTTTAAACCAAAAGGCATTTTAGCATAATGAAAGGTTCCCCATGGAGTGGTGAATGTCGTCTTGTCTCAGTCATCCTCATGGACAAAAATTTGGTTATATCGGGAATAACCATCAAGCAGTGACATACGAGATGCCCCCACTACTCGCTGAAGTATATGGTCCATCTTGGGCAGTGGATAGTTGTCCTTCAATGAGACTTTATTTAGATTCCTGAAATCAATGCATAGGCGGATCTCACCGGTCTTCTTGCGTACAGGCACTAAGTTGGAGATCCAATCTGAAAATCTGATGGGCACAATGATACCTGACTTGTACAGCCTGTTTACCTCCTTTTCGATAGATGGCAGCAACTTTGGATTTATCCTTCTCAGCTTCTGTCTAAATGGTTTTTGATTGGGCTTGATGGGTATTCTATGCTGAATAATATTGGTGTCATAGGTTTTTAAATCAGAACACATCTGCAAATGAAGCCATCAAACTGATGTATTTGCCCTTGATCTTTGGCAAAAATGCTTTAGACAATTTTACCAACTTAGGATTGGCAATTGTTCCGATGTTGACCTCTTCTACACCCTTCTATGTTGGTTGTAATGTTGGCTTGCGGGCTACATCATCCTGATCAAAAAGTTCTTCTAGAGGTATCAAGCCTTTAGGAATGACGTTATTCTTCAGCTGCAACACGTCCATTTCATTGATTTGCACTTCATCTGTACCATTCCCTTTGCCCTCATCGTTTTCTACATCAATTGAGGTTTCTTTGAACTTGCCTTTGTTTAGCAGAAAATCCTTAATCTCCTCATCTTCTTGAAACACTTGCCAATATCGCTGATTGTCTGGAATGGTTGGACAATGCTTGACATGGATTTCAAATTTATTGCTAAAGTTCATGGGGATCTTCAAACTGCTTGCTACCTTCGCAAGAGCATCAGCAATACTATTTTTTATACGAGGCACACATGTCAAGGTGTATTCTGAAAATAACTTTAAGATGTCTAAAATTGCATTGCGACAGGCCCGCATCCTAGGATGTTTTGCTTGATACTCACCTCTGACCTGCTTTATTACCAATTCGGAGTCACCATATACCGAAATCCTTTTTGCATTCAGATTTCTAAGAATCTTCAGGCCAACAATCAGAGCTTCATACTCAGCTTCATTGTTTGAACATTCAAAGGCCAGCTTGTAAGAGCAAACCCTCACGCTGCTAGGCACTTTGTTTGGGGCGGAGAAAGGACTGCGTACCCAAATTCCAATTCCAGCGCCATCATTTCCTACTGCTCCATCAAAATCCATGGTCCACAAGCCTTCTTCCTCCTCTTGTAAGTGCTGGAAATCTGTTTGTTGTGCCTTGTCTGCTTGCTGTCCATTACTTTCAGCTGATTGCCCAACATTTTCCTACTTTTCTTGTCCTTCTTTCTTCAAAATTTCTCTGAAATTTTTTGTTATTTCCGGAATGTCATCTGCTTCTACTATCTGACTATCTATATCATTTAAACTATCTGAAAACAAAACAAAAGACTCTAAATCTGTATGTACATAGTTAATAGGATGATTTATAGGTTTCTCCTTGCTTGTGATCATATATTTCATTTTTTGTTCCCGATATAACTTCCTCATTTGTCCAAACACCAGGATTGTTGCATAGGAGAAATCCAGTTGTAGTGTCCCTTTCAATTTCGCTACCCAAGACCTGGAAAGAAGCATGCCAAACCTTGGAGGAATATCTGCTACCACCACATCCATCAAAACATTTTTCATGGGAAGCTGATCCAAACTCACAACCAAGTCTTTGATGAGTCCTATACATCTTACTCTGCTGGAATCGAATGAATAGAGATCATGATATTGCCGGGTGATGTCCAGACCAAGCTTATCCATGATAGCCTTGGGCATGAGATTGTGAGAAGCTCCGGAATTGAACATGGCATTGTGTAACACAAAATCATGCAATTGTAAACTGATATAGAAGGGTGGCACATCGCTATCAGGAGACTCACCATTCGATGCTGGTCCAAAAATAATTTCGGGCTGATCATCTTCTACATTTACCATGTCGGACATTGGGTCCAAATTCAACATTTTAGAAATCTGTCCTCTATAACTGTTGTTCTTCATTATTTCAGTCAAGGGGATGGATACCTTTAACTTAGAAATCTCATTCTCTAAGCTAAAAGCGGGAGTCTTTTCTACCTCTTTGACTGGGATCTCTTTCTTTTCTTTTTCTTTTGATGTAGCTTGCTACTGTGATTGTTCTGCTGATTTTGATTTGCTGCTCTCCGGACCAACTGCCTCCTTTCCTTTTCTTTGTGTAGCTGATGAATCGTTCTTTGCTGCTTCAACCTCCTTCTTTTTCTGAATTGGTTTGGCCGGCACATCTCTGTTTCTAAGTGAATATCGTTGCTGTTGTGCGGACAAAGCATTCATATATCCCCTTTGATATTCTTCTAATTCTTCTTCCAAAATAGTGTCGCTAGCTAGAATAAAATCTGTGTCTTGGTGTGCAGCTGAACTCACCGCACACTCTTCTTCTTCGGTAATGTAAGTAGGCAGCTCATCTGGAGTAAAGAGGTGGTTTTCTTCGCCTATTACATTCCCGTCCTCATCTAACTCTGGTCCATGCACAAAATTCTGCTGCAAAGGTGTTTGTACCGGTTGTTGTGCTGTCTGCTCTTGGGTTCGCTGATCTCTCTGTCTTATTCTATATTGTGGCTGCTGTTGGCCACGGAAGTTAGGATTCCTAACTTGTGGCTCAGGCTTGTCGAGCTTCACCCTTTCAAGCATCTGCTCTACCTTTTTTAGTAGTTGATCCGTTGAAGAAGATTCTTCTTTCACAGTGATTTTCTTTTCTGCTTTTGCTCTAGCTCTTTTGGACAGCACATTTGCTTCAACGCTGACCGCAATTTTCTGCATGTCTTCCATGGTGGCCAGTTCTCTCTCTCTTAATTGGTAGGCCATGTCAGCATCAAAACCATCTGGAAACTTCATTAGAGCTAGTCCTACAAGTGGCTTGAGATGATCTGGAATTTCGGTATAGACTACATTAAATCTAACACAATAATCTTGGACCGACTCACCAGCGTTTCGTTTGATTTGTTCATATTCGGCCAGAATTTGAAGGGGATTCTTTTTCACTTCCCACCGGTTTAAAAATTGTCTTTGTAGTTCAGCCAAGGTAGTGATACTTGCTGCCGGCAAACCTCTGAACCATTTCCTCACATCACCTGCAAATGTCTGTACAAAGAGTCTCATTGCCACGTTCTCCACATCGATCTCATGGAGTTCATAGAAGTCTGCCATTTTGTCTACATGTTGCTGAGCAGTAATGCTATTAGGAGTGCCATCAAAAAATGGGATTTTACTTTGATAATCTGTTGGCATATCATCTAGAACTTGGGGCAGAACAAGGGGTGCGAAACGGGCAGCCATCATTCTCGGTGGATTTGGCCTTGGAGGTGTTGGAGGAGTGTGAACAGTTTGTAAGGGGCTTGCAACTGGAGTTTGGGGCTGTGTTGCAATATAATTATCAATTAACCTATTAGCTCTTTCTGTTTCGAGGTCTACAAGAAATTGCGGATTGGGGACAGTATAATCAACAGCCCTTTCGGATTTAGACTCAAACAATGATATCTCAAACCATTCGTCAAACTCAAGCTCTTCAAGATACTCAAAAATGTCGGGACATGAATGGGATTTGAACACGGGAGTTATGGTGCTTTCTTGATGGAGTCTCGGGATCAAATTGGGGTTTTCGTAGATATGAGGAGGATCCGGGTCTGGATTGGCTCTGGTATATCGTCTCGAAGCCAGCGTGCTATTGAGAAAAATCACAGGACACAACCAACTTACTCAGCCTTTCCAATCCTAAGCTCATCATCCGGAAGCTTAGAATTATTATGAAACAAGGGGATTTGATTTTAGTTTGTCCCCAGCGGAGTCGCCACTATGTTAGTACCTAAATTTGCATTAGGCTGAAGGAAGGCAAAAATTAGGGTAACCACAAACCACGCTCATTCTGGTAGCTAGCCCTACCAGAACAGGAGAGGGCTCTCTCCGAGTCACGCTCAGTGAATAGATAATCGAAAACTTTCTGAGATGACTTACAATGAAATATTTACCTTAGGCTAATAAGTGAATAGGGATTTGGGAAACAATTTTCATGAATGACCGAGCTTCTGGGATGGTATGGGACCAACGGTCAGCAAGGAGCAGAGAATTTAATACAAAGGCACAGATTATTCCATGAGGCAAGGTAGGTGGAAAATGTAACAATTTAGTTTGAGGCAACGCGACATGAATAGATTGCTGAAGAAAGTGAAAAGGGCATAGTTATATGAATCCTTTTCAACAGAAGAAAAACACTGAACATGAAATTTTCCCATAGGCGGAGCAATAAAATTGAATTCTACCTAATCTCACTCAGAAAATTTCACTGGAAATGAACATGAATTGAATTATGAAACATAACTAAATACATATGAAAACATAAGAGGCACATTTGCTACACTCACAACCACAAGAATCTCATGAAACAGAGCCGCTGCCTTTCATTAATTCTTTGTCAAAAATACACAGCGAAGAAATAGAGTTTCTTTCCCACAGTCTCCCAGAAGTTACAAGCCAACCAACCCTTTGCAAACAACTTGCATACAATATATAGAATGTGTAAGGAAGATATAGAATGCCCAAGGGTTCGGGAGTTACTTGAATCATTGCAAAATGGAGATGGAGAGCCAACCATCAGCTACAGGTGTAGCGCTACAAACATGACATTTGGCTTTAGGTGACCGTTTACCTTCCTTTGCCACTTGGATAGAAGCCAATCTGGAGAAAAAACACTTTAAATGCCACATTTGGTGCCAAAAAACCGAAGTGTAGATGAGCGGGCCCACTTGGAGAAGTCGCGAACCGAAATTTCGCGAAACGGAAGCAAATTGGGCAATTTTTCCTCTATGCGCCGTGCCATTTTCTCTGTGCGCCGTGCTACTTTGGGGCCTGTTTTGGGGCACTTGCAGGTGTCCAAAATGTACCCAAGTGGGCTTGTTGGAAAGCCTGTCCTGTCTACTTTCTAACCCCACTAGAATTTTTGAATTTGGTGCTCATTTGCCCCTCCAAATCTTCATTCTCCCAAGACTGCTTCCTATGTGTCAAAAAAGTGGCAGAGAGGCCATTTTTGGGTGTTTTTTGACCTTTTGGAGACTCATACCTTGCCAAAATTTCTTGCCTGGACACCAGTAGTCGTGATTTTCCATGCTAAATCCAAAAATGCAAGCCATTCCTCATTTGGAGCTCTAGAATTTTAGCGCCGCGCCACAGGGAGAAAATCCCTGTTTTTTGCCCAAAAAATTACCATGTGACAAAAAATTCCCCAAATTTCTTGAAATTTGGGCTGGAGGTTCCCTATGGGGTGTTATGATGGCCAAGGAAGCCTCAGACAAGATTCGAAGCCGATCTTGCTCTTTTCCTCTTTTGCCTTTCTTGTTGCTTTCCTCAATGTCGCTTTCAAACTCCTTATCCGGGCCTTTGCACTCATGTTTCGTGCCGAGTAATGATAAACCATCCTCCTCAGTATGGTTTTGTCTCTGTTGGCCTTCTCCAATAGTCCCTCCAGGTGGATGTTGACTCTCTCGAGATTGGCCTCCTGGTTGTTACCGGAAAAAGTGTCTATTTAGAACTGCTCTATCCCACTAAGGTGTGACAGTTGCCTTAGAAACAAACAGAGAAAAACTACTTTTGTATTTCCTTTATGAACTATAGATAGAGAGGAATAGAAAGAACCAACCTGTGTCTTGCGCTAATCCTTTGATCCAATCACTCTCTTCTTTGACAGCTTCCAACTACCTGCTCCCTTACTTGCCCAGCTTCACCAAGTACCTGTAAGATCACAGAAGAAGAACACTATACAAAGACATGGATCTATATTCATAAACAACTTAGGATCAGATTTAAGTTAATCATACAAATGTAACAAGCATCAATGATACAAAAGCATGGAGGAAAAACTCAAATAGTTTTTATTGATAAACAAGAAGATCCAGGAGGAGTTACAACCGATGGTTCCTGACCCAGCACCAACCTCCCAGCAAAGAAGCCCCTCTTCACCTCCAACAAAGCATAAATCACCCAATACTCTGATGTTTGTCTCAAAACCAACAGCAATTCCTTACAATGTGCAAAATTCCAGCCTCTGGATCTCTGGGATGAGGGATCCATATATAGATATGTGTAAGGAGGATGAGTCAGCTTGTGATTTGATTAGTGTCTTCTCTCTGTCAGTTCTTGCTTCCACTTGGAGACTGAAGGCCTCTTACTCATCCTTGGTCGAATTCAGTGAGGCAAGTGTCATAGGAGAAGATTCTGGAAGCTTCCATTGTCTCTCCACCTCGCGGAATGACACTGCCATTTGTCATTTCTCGCCCAACGCACCCTCACAGTGTATTTAGGTGCGTTGCAATGCACCTAGCCAGTGTATTTAGGTGCAATGCAACGCACCTAGCCAGTGGAGCAGCTGAAATGATCCTGTTTTGACTTATTCTGAGCAGTTTCAGGTGGAGAACTTCTGGGAGAAGCTGTAATCTGTTGACCTTGTTCCTTTAGGGGTTAGAACAACACTTTTAGGGACTTAGGAGCCCTTGGTTTATGGACATTTCATGCTTGGAGTTGTAAGGCACAAAAATGTCTATAACAGTTGCCCCCTAAAGTATGAGGCCGTTAACCTTTTAGTGTCAGGTGAAATGCTTTATTATGAGGATCCGAAGTTCTTTCAATGCTGGGAGGAGACCTGTAATAAGATACAATACAATACATTATCTTCATACTGTTTTCATGATCTAGCTGAGGCGGGCATTCCCATGCTCAGCTTTATAAATTCATTTTTATGTACATAGGACAGACAATCGTCTGAATGTAGACTGATGATTCTGATAGAGCCATCATCCTTTTGGTAGGATGATTATCTGTGCTGCAATGCTTGTACATTTAATGTCTTTATTTCCCTGAATATATATCGCAGCCCGGATGGATGAAACTAGATCCGGGGTCTTCAATCTCGTCCGATCTTCACTCGAAGTACAAGTCGATCCATGTGAGAAATGTCCTGAAGTCGAACATGGAAAGACATCGCTTGATTACCAGTCAATGATGTAAACTGTTAACAAGCGCAAGAGGAATCACCAATAATGATAATGATCCTCAAGGTACTGCAGTACAATTCACGTGGTGTGAATAAAGGACTTGGCGTCGAACACCACGCAAAATCTTTCAGTCGAAGGTCATTGATGTAAACCTGTCGCCGGAAGTGAGAAACTTGCCATTGAGGCATGCAAGCTTCAAAGTACTGAATGGGGTGTTCCTAGACCAACTTCTTAGATAATGAGCTGATGTCGACAAGAAGTGATCCGTCACAGGAGGGCCTTAATGAATCCCACATCAATGACACGGAACGGAGCAAATGATTTTGATGGAGGTGAAAACGATTTGATGATATACGGTTCAGGGTGGCGGTGATGAAAGAATGGAGTATAATGTATGGTAGTGGGTGAGACACAGGTGGCTTCTCTGGATGACTTCTCTTGAACATGTCGGCGACACTGATGTGATGGATTGGTAGCATTAACCCCAAATGTGGATGGTATGGTGTGACCATGGCGATGTGACCGGTGAATGAAACAACCCAACCCGACTCGGACACGGAGTGGAAGTGTCATGTTCAAGAGCGACTTGCTACCAATAAAGATTATTTGAGTTTTCTTCCCAATTTTTCCCCAGTCATTGCTGACCAATACCTCTTTATTTTTGTCAAGCTTGAGGAGGATAACATATGCTTGTTCTATAATTTGCCTTTTGGGCAAACCCATCGCTATGTTTTAACGAGCCTAGCGATAGTGAAACTCGTTCTCGTCTAAAGACAAGTTTGTCGCTATTAATCTTTTTAACGAGTTTAACGACAAAGATAACTCGGTCCTTTTCAATTTTAGAGAGTCTGAAAAGGTACGTAAAGGTAACTCCAAAATTCCTTTTTCGTCATCTAATCCCTTAAGTCTGAAAAAGTATAAAACAATACAGAAGGGATGAATTTTTGATAGTTTTAACGAGCCGAACAAAACAAGCGCTTGATCTTTTTGTGCAATAATCCCTCAGGTCCAAAAAGATTAAAATCTAGATGAGGGATAGCACTTCATGTCCCTTTAACGAGCTGGAAGGCCAAGGACTCGACAATCTTTTCATATTTTACAAGTCAGTTGAAAAGAGCTTAAAGAAGACTCGTCTTTTGAGGAACGAGTGATAAAACGGGTAGCAGCTGATTCCAGGTAAGGTTTGGAATTTTCCAATCACGACAGTGTCACAAGGATGGCTAGTGAAATCACTCTTCACAGCTGTTCCTCAAAATGGGTAAACAATCAAATGGAGGTGAATGATCGGCCAATGAAAAAGTGGAGGTGATGGTGCAAACACGACCAAGGCTTTAATGGCTGAAGTACTACATTCGGTGGTTATTTACCGGGGAATAGTTCATTTTTTAATGAGCTTAAATGCGGGTGGAAAAATTTGCTCATGTCTTATGTTTATTTTTTAACGAGCTTGAACTATGTGCTAAAACTGCTCGATTAATCCAGTCGTATGATAAGAATGTCTCATATAAAAACGGCAACTTTTAGAGTTTTGCCCCACATCCTTTCTTTATGCAAGTTAGGAAACGACTAATCCAAAAAAACAGATAAATAATCGCTCTTTGCTTGCATTCCAAAAGGTTTGCATGCCCCCAGGTATAAAACAGAGTTTCAAGGTTACCTCTACTTCTCTCCGCCAAAACATTTGTTTTACCGAGAGAGGCCTACCTCTTACAGGTTACCAAAGATTGTTCTATTCACAGCGCAAACAAAACATTTCTCCGGCGATGTCTACCGAAATAGACAAAGGTGAGACAATCCACTCACATAACTTTGACAAGAGAATCTTGTTACAGTCCAACTCCCTCTTCCACTCATGGATGGGAGTACGGAGGTCATATTCTCTCACGGAAACCTACCTTATACCCGAAGTTTTCCTGCCGAAGCAGACCAAGATGCATGCCCCCTGGGTTTCAGTCATATCCCTCCGAATTACTCGCGCTCATCGGGAGGACGGACTGGAGATTGAGACATTTCTTGCATGAAAAGACCATTCAGGGATGGTATATGACTATTTGCTATGCGTGATCCGGGAAATGAAAGTTGGTCCACGAGCTTGACCACTCTTCCTTCGTGCGGAAAACACATTACTCTAAAGAGTGAGGAGACAATTGCTCCCATGCAATAAATATAGTCTCGTCCAAGGAGTAGATTGTAATCCAGGGGTCCTTGAACTACCATTACGTTCATGCGAATTGTTTTCCTTCTCAATGTTATGGGCACATCGGGAAGGATCCCTAAAGTTCGACCAGTTCCTTTATCAAAGCCTGTCAGATTTCTCATCTCAGGCAAAAGCGATGGTGAACCAAGTGCTTTCCAAGCAGTTGAGGAAAGGATACTCACAGAAGCCCCCTCATCTATGATGGTACCAGCCATAACCATTCTATATATTTGAACGATAATTCGGAATGGTACACTTGCTGGTAAACAGGATCTGCCTAGTTGATTCCAGTCGAAGGAGACAACTAGGTTGCTTGGAGGTGGGACCGAATAAACGGCCGGGTACGGCTCTGACGAACTTCCTTCCTGCGGTAAAGGAACGGGTAAATTGCCCCCTTGTTCGTCGAAGTCTGTGTTTATGAAGAGAATTTGGACGATGTCATCCTTGTTCTCTTCAGAGACTGTATCATCTGAAGATGAAACCTCTGAAGGCAAGACCGGGTCAACTGCCGCCTCGACCTTTTGACTTTCGTCTGGTATGGATCCAGATGGTTTATCTTCAATGATAGGTGCTTCAGCCGACCACCTGAGCGGGCCAGCCGGATTTTCAACTAGTGATGGACTCAGCAAGAGTTTTTTATATCCAAGAGGAAGTCGTAACGGTGAAACCGAACGATCATCCAAAACTCTTTTAGCTTCGTCTAAGAAGGGACAACGGTGGACGGCATGATCGCCTTCGCACAGTTTACAAGGAAATCTACATTTCCCTTTTTGTCCTGGGGCTTCACTTTCACTAGTTGATGGTGTGCTTTCAACATGATCATCAGAGGTTGACGACACCGATTTGTGAAAATGAGGAGACCAGTCCCTTAATATCCGAGGGATGCAAGGACAATCTCTGTGAAAGTGGTCTCCTTTGCAAATGACACATGGCGATTTAGGCGTGGTCGATGCAGTGTGTGGATTTTCGTTAGACGACACTCGTTTTCCCCCATTCGCCTTTGGCTCCTTCTTCTTCTTCTCTTTCTTCTTCTTTTCCTTCTTCTCCTTAGGAACTTTACTTTTGGCTTTACCAGCCCCATCAAGCGAAGAGGAAGGAGGAGAGGAAGAATTAGAGGAAGTAGAAGGATGGTGGGCAACTCTGGACTCGTCTAATTGCTGATTTGATTATTCAGGAATAGTGGTGTTCTGAACGACAGAGGTTGAGAAGAGCCATACAGGCAAACCAATTGTCAGCCCTGGAAGCGACAATGTAGCCATATGGGGTGCACCAACATCTCCGCAAGAGGAGAAGGGACTAGGATTTCCTCCAAGGGGAATTCCTTGGTTGGTAGACTCCATTTTCTCAACCCAAGATCAACGTAGGAAAGGGTAATGAATATTCCGTTTAAAATAAATTTTATACGCTTTGACACAACTTGTTTTTTCAGTTTTTAAGAGTCGAGAAAAAACAAAAGATGACTCTAGTCTCCTTCGATTTTTAATGAGCCTGAAGTGATAAGTGCTCAGATGGACCTTTTCCGTTAAGGAGTCTGAAAAGGAACGAAAGGGACCGCTCTGGAGATCTAGGTAGAGGGAGTACCAAACCAATCGCAAAACTGCAGAATACTTTTTACGGTACGGCAGTCAATCTTCCCGAATGTTGTGTTCAGTGCATTGCGATCGGTAGGGTGGCAGACACGGCTTCCTATGGATAAAGGATTTAAGCCTATAGGGGTCTCCCAAAATATACTCAACGGTACGTGGGAGCACAAGTCCATACTGGCACTTATCGTCTCAAAGTGGAGGAATCACCCAACCATCAGTGAGGACAACAGTTACCAGGCTTTACGACGCCGGAATACGTCTCTAGCCTAGACCTCTAAATGTTGTGCGTTAAGTTCCAAAGCGTTGTTAGATTCATTGAATTTATTTTAAGTTGATCTTGCTTATGAAGTTTTCCTTTTGGGTTCACCACGAGATGTAGATGTAATTCCTAAAATGCAATCTAAAGATGATAAACAAACTTTTATCTCTTTTGCGCAATGAAAATCCTAGCTACTAGAGGAAAAGAAAGACACAATCTTTTCACAAAGAGCAAAGAGCACACTGTAAATGCACTTTCCTAAATCAAGCCAAACAGACTGTCTATATGCAAATGCACATGCATGTATTTGTTTTCGACTTTCTTAGTATTGATGCTAAAAAGAAAGTTGATGTACAAATCTAAATTTGTTTTCAAGCGACAAACACAAACAAGCTTCTTTTCGAAATCAAAAGATAGAGACGATTACGACACTTTACGATTTTGAAATGAATACTCGTTTTGACACTAGAAAATCACAAATTCAGACCAAAGGCAATAGTAACAGTATAATCGACCATCAACAGCAATCAAACTTTCTCCTATGATCGAAATCGACACTTGCGACAGATCCAAATCAAAGGACGACAGTACGACTATTCTACTTTTGCAATGGAAAACTGTAAACGACTCAACAAACACACAAAAACATCTACAGTTCTTTTGTACAAAGGAGGCAGAATAACAGCAAGGAAAAGGGGTTTTAAACAGACATATACTGATCACAGGCAGCAAAATTCAGAGACAGAACTGGAAAGAATGAAGCACAAGAACCACAGCTGCACAGGGCTAGTCTGATCAGCGCACCTGTAACACAGAGAAACTGCAATGCAGCGCAGGTTTCCCTTTCGGGAAGTGCGCTGAAATGCAGGATCTCTTAACAGTACCTGCGCTGGGCCAGAAACGAGAATCTGTCCGGGTTCTGGGTCACAGTTTGCAGTTCAGTCTTTGGTTTTTGGCCGAGTAAAAGCAATCAGTAATGCACAATCAGGGGTAGATCTAAGGAGGGTCTAAGAGCTATCACAAGGGCAATCAGATAGTTTTTGAATCAGCTGTTCAAATAATAAACAAATCCAGTGAATGGATTGAAGCAGCAGATGTCTACTTTGCATTTGTTATGGCAAATGCATTTCGAATGATACTTATGAGTTTATGAAACAAACAACAAAAAGATACACAAACAAACTAATTAGACATTCCCCAGTGGAGTCGCCATTTTGTTACCAGGAAAAGTGTCTATTTAGAACTGCTCTATCCCACTAAGGTGTGACAGCTGCCTTAGAAACAAACATAGAAAAACTACTTTTGTATTTCCTTTATGAACTATAGATAGAGAGGAATAGAAAGAACCAACGTGTGTCTTGCGCTAATCCTTTGATCCAATCACTCTCTTCTTTGATAGCTTCCAGCTACCTGCTCCCTTACTTGCCCAGCTTCACCAAGTACCTGTAAGATCACAGAAGAAGAACACTATACAAAGACATGGATCTATATTCATAAACAACTTAGGATCAGATTTAAGTTAACCATACAAATGTAACAAGCATCAATGATACAAAAGCATGGAGGAAAAACTCAAATAGTTTTTATTGATAAACAAGAAGATCCAGGAGGAGTTACAACCGATGGTTCCTGACCCAGCACCAACCTCCCAGCAAAGAAGCCCCTCTTCACCTCCAACAAAGCATAAATCACCCAATACTCTGATGTTTGTCTCAAAACCAACAGCAATTCCTTACAATGTGCAAAATTCCAGCCTCTGGATCTCTGGGATGAGGGATCCATATATAGATATGTGTAAGGAGGATGAGTCAGCTTGTGATTTGATTAGTGTCTTCTCTCTGTCAGTTCTTGCTTCCACTTGGAGACTGAAGGCCTCTTACTCATCCTTGGTCGAATTCAGTGAGGCAAGTGTCATAGGAGAATATTCTGGAAGCTTCCATTGTCTCTCCACCTCGCGGAATGACACTGCCATTTGTCATTTCTCGCCCAACACACCCTCACAGTGTATTTAGGTGCGTTGCAACGCACCTAGCCAGTGTATTTAGGTGCAATGCAACGCACCTAGCCAGTGGAGCAGCTGAAATGATCCTGTTTTGACTTATTCTGAGCAGTTTCAGGTGGAGAACTTCTGGGAGAAGCTGTAATCTGTTGACCTTGTTCCTTTAGGGGTTAGAACAACACTTTTAGGGACTTAGGAGCCCTTGGTTTATGGACATTTCATGCTTGGAGTTGTAAGGCACAAAAATGACTATAACACTGGTCCTCATTGATTTCTTGCTCCAATGGTGTGAGCTCAACTCCTCTCCTTTGTGCAGCTTGGCGATGTTCACGAATGTTTTGTAGCTCCATGATCATTTGATGATCCTCAAGCTGCTTGTTTCTCTGCTCCAGGTACTTCATGTTCCACTTGGCCCTCTCCAAGTCAAGGGACAAGTCCTCAATCTCTGACT
Organism: Pinus tabuliformis; assembly: GCA_031772625.1. Classification (NCBI taxonomy): domain Eukaryota; kingdom Viridiplantae; phylum Streptophyta; class Pinopsida; order Pinales; family Pinaceae; genus Pinus; species Pinus tabuliformis. The sequence continues at coordinate 856,353,337 of CM062815.1, read as the reverse complement.
GCTGCTCCTGGATGACCTCTCTAAGCTCTGCATTTGTAGGTTCTGTATCTGTCTCATCATCCTGAAGGAGAACGAATTCTGTCTCTCGTTCACCTGATGGCTCACCTGAAGGCCCCTCATCATGCACTGGCTCCTTACCTCTGCCCTACTCCTGTGATGCTGATGTCGGAAGCGAGGCCCCTTCCACCCCGGGTGGAGATAACACTCGCTTTGCTGCTACAAACAAAGGTCTACTGCCTTTCTGATAGGTGATGTATATTGGTATAGTAGCAGTCTCATGTCGCTCATACTGATGAGATGGGCCACCTATCTCATGCTCTGCCTCTGATACTACCTGTGGAGCGTTGAAGAAGTCACGGGAGATGAAGTCCTCCCAAGCAATACCCTGCAATCCCAACTGGTGGTCAACCAAAATCCGGATAAGAGCAAAGTGATAAACACTATTGAGCTGCTGTCGAGGGGTCTTGTGTTGCATGAAATTCTTCATCCTCTCTATGTTCCTGCATATGAAAAATGGGAGGTTCATCATCCGCACCCTGGTAAAGTGCATGAGCAACCTGATGTGATAGGCATAAAGGCGAGAAAACCTCCCCTCACAACTGAAGTACTTCATGATCAATTTCATGAGCGGAGCATACTCATCTCTCAAAAATCTGAATGGAAAAACTCTCGTGAGATGGCTCAAATAGCTGGCCTTAATGTAAGGCTCATAATGATGCCTCTCCACCTTCTTCTTCTTATGCCACTGTTCTCCAATGTTCGGTATGCCTGTTGCCACTGATATGGTTTCGGGTGTCAATGTGAAAGTGACCCCAGCCAAGATAGACTGTCCTCCGTGTAGGTGAAGTGCAAAAAGACGGGCCAGCTCATGATGAACTCTGACATTTGCCACCCTCTGACAAAATTCAAAACATGCTAAGTGTTGGAAACAAGACATAGCAAGAGGGCATGCCTGCAACTCGATGAGGGTGTTTGGCTCATCTCTAACATGTTTGCCACTCCGGTGATGTCTCTTGGGGGCCTGTTCTCCTGAAGCTGTATCACTGTGGGTCTCCTCCTCATATTCTGACGAAACCTCGGATGCCATGACTGTTGTTTGCACACTGAATTTAGGCTGCCCTTTGATTATAGTGAAGCTGGAGTTTGCTTTGACAATCTGCCACCAAGGGGACAATTAAAGAGGGAGCATTAGGATGGGGGACAATATAATGGGAATAGGGGTTTATAGGAAAATTGTATTTAGGGATATACAAGGGGTTTTGGGGTATTTTGATAGGGTAGGGTTTGTGTTGTTTGCAAGGTAGGGTTTGGGTTTTTTGAGCAATAGGAAGAGGGGAAAGGGAGTATGATTTTGGTAGGGTTAGGGTAGTGATTATGGGGACAATAGCATAGGGGAATGAGTAATAGGGGTAGGGTAGGAAAAACACCTTGGCAGCACTGTCACTGTAGCACAAACCCTAGCATCATGGTTTTCTTGATGTCTTCTTTTGTTTGCTTTATAAAAAAAAAATTGCATTTGATTTATAATCATAAAACCATGCTATTCCTTTCAAATTTGATGCAAAAGTGGAGGTAGGTTGCCTACCTTTCAAATAGCAGAGCTCCACAAAAAATTTGGAGTGATTTGGCAATGTTTTTCGGCCCTTGGTCTATGTGCGCCGCGCGCTGGGTATGCGCCGCGCCTGTGGTAATTTTCAATGGTGGGCAGGCTGCGTGTGCACCGCGCCCTCTGTGTGCGCCGCGCTCCTGGGTATAAGCGCCACACCCTCTAAAACCACCTCCAACTCACTGAAACGCTCACAATTTCACACTCACACCTTTGCAACGTCTCTCCAAGGCTTGTAATAGCACAATGCCCCTGATTTGGATGAAAACATGTATATATAGCCTTGGAAGAGATGTGTTTAATTTTTGCTTCCTTGAAAACCCATTTGTCTAATGTTGTGTTTTGCACCTTTTTCACTAACTTTAAAACACACTGATTTTCACTTTCCCTTTGAAATTTTGGCTCAAATGATGAAATTTTCGGCACTCTTTGCAGGGACTGTATGACAGGACATTTGGGCCACGAAACCATGAATGCATCTGAAAAATCAACTGGCGACTTTTTTGGAAAATTTTGTCATAAATAACACTGTTTGACTTTTCTTCAAAACAGAGTTTTGAAGAAGAGTCGAAGTCTATCCACATGACGATGAAACTCTCTGAACCATAGCTGTGTAAGGGACATGTTTCAAAGACCAAATTGATGAATTCCTAGATCTAAACGTAGAAAATGACTTTTTTCCTTTAAAGGACCAGACCTTGACTGTCATGGACTTTGGTGATTATTGACAAAAGACCTGAGCCAGCAGGAGCCAGACATGAGGGGAAATGATTAGCATGACTTTCTCCGTCAGATCATGGCATGCCCCTAGCAGAATGCAGCTGAGTGAATGAAGCGGGACACCTAAAATTGAAATGCACAAAGAGTTTTGATCTCTGACGGAGGGCTGACCAGACCGACTCTAACAAAAGCTTCTTATTGATCAATGACAAGCCCTAGATCCTTGACAATAATATCCTCCAAGCACAAGTCAAGTCCTTCCTCCTTTTTTCACTTTGTTCCCCGACACTTCCTTCTTCTGTCACTTCTTTTCTTGGCACTTCGTCCTCCTTCCAACTGTTGATAGATCTTGTTGCACTTGCTCTAGAAGAGATACCTTTGATGAGACACTTTCCTTATGATGACCCCTTCCTTATTTTCACCAAACAAAGAACGTGTATGACTGTAATGGGAGGGTTGTTATGATAGCAAAGACAACCTCCTTCTCTTCGCACATGTGACTATAATAGGCTTTAGAACAACCCTATTCCCTTCGCTCGTCTTTCTTGCTTCTTCACTTGAGTGGGAGGCCCTGTTATCACTCAGGTTGTTCCCTTTGACGCCCAAGGGAATACGGCCGAGGTAACCACAAACCAATCTTTGGACTGCAGGTCCTAGCCTACCTGCAATTAGAGAGGGCTCTCTTTTTATAAGTTAACTTTGTTGATGATGATTTTAGTCTAGTTATTGAGTTCAAGGGGTTTTGTTTGAGTTTGGTGGGATGGATGAGGCTTCCAAGTAGAGAGGTAAGTATAGTGTGAGAGTTTCAAACCATTGGGCATGGAGTCAAGGATTAGGACTGCTAGTGCGTTTTCTTGGTCACAAGAAGAACATGGAGCAAGCTAGTTGCACATGAAACAATGATTCAAGCTAAAAGGATGGAATGAGGGCTAAGGAATGAGAAGCAATTAAGAATTTCTCATTCAGCTTAACATAGGGAAGGTGAATGAGCTCTATCTAGGAGCAGTCAAGAATCCATAGATAACTGTCAAACATGAGTGAATTAGGGGGAATATGAGCCAAAGGGAAATCATATTCATTACCAATTCAGATGAAAACATAAAGAAACAGCAGAAATTGAGCATAGAGTGCAGCCAAGCAAGTTCTAAGCTAATCTTTCTTTCTGCTATTTAGATGGTGATACATGTATAATATGAGCATATATCAATGAAAACAGAGGTAAGAGACACTTATTGAGTTATGTTGCAGTACAAGAATTCCATAATTCATCCTTCAAACATTAATACACAGCACGCAGTCTTTTTTCCAAGCTTTCAGCAGTCTTTGATTAAAGAAAGCATATCAGATATACAGAGCGAGTCTCTCTTGGAGTGCTTTAACCAACCAACCCTTTAAACAGTAAATTAGGGTGGTTTTTATAAGCAAAATATCTACAAAAATCAGATCTCAGACAGATCTATTGTAATAAGTGTCTTTAACCTAACATATGCCTGAAATAAATGCACCAAAATATCTTCGAGCTGCGCTGGGGCAGCTGTATCAAAAAGAGTTAATGTGTTGTCTTTATGGCTCTGTGCTGATCACTTAGCCATAATTGTGCTTTGGGTTTTGATCCATTGCTGTTCGGTGGCTTTAAATGCTTCAACTGTGATCGGAGAGCCTTGATGAGATTTCACCGCTTTCTTTGACTTTGTTGGAGGCCATTCAATGTTCACCTGCTTTGGGAAATAAAGATTTCCATTACAAACATTTAACTGATACTCTTTGTCGCTTCCTTGATATGCTTTGGCACTGAATGTGCACCTTTTCTCACCGCTGATACTCTTTAAACTGTCCCATCGACCTTTTATGGCTGCTGCTCGGCCCTCTGTTTGCCTTTAGAACTGTCTTTGCCCCTTTTCCGAACCTATGTGAAGAAATTCCTGTGAATTTGTGAATTTCGGGCCCGCTGGTAGCCGCGCCATGAGAGGGCTTCCATTTTGGCCTATTTCCCTTAGTGATGCGCGATTAGCACTAAGCGCTAATCGCGCATCAAAAACTGCCTCAGTTTTTCATTCCGAGCATCCATTGGTGCAGATTTCGCGCTTCGCCCTTTTTGACGATGACATCAGCATGATGTCAGTATGACGTCAGCGGTGGGTCCCAGTACAACGGTGACGTGGCAGGGTGACGTCAGCATGGTGATGTCAGCAGTACGGCCGGGTGACATGGTAGTACGGCATGGGTGATGACATGGCAGTACGATGGCAGCGACGTGGCAAGGACACGGTGGTAGGAGGCCGACGCAGGATGATGATGTCATGATGACATGGCGCTGACGTAGGAGGGCGGAAGGCGGTATTCGGTTTTCCCCGCACCACCTTTCGGCACAGGCGGTATTGGGGAAGGGGCCTCCGAACACACCGGGAGGCTGACACGTGGCGGGGGTACGACGGGGAAACCGCCCATCCCCCGGATGTTAACCTCCGGCGGATCGACATATGAGAACACCCACCCACCGTCGGATCTGATACGCTGGGCATCGGACGGCTAGCGGGTTGATTGGGGTGGCGCGCAACTTTGGAGCGGGGCCCGCACAATTATAAAAATAATATTATGTCGCGTGGGTTCAAAACTTTAGAAAATGTGGGTTCTGCGGGTTAATTTAATGTTTAACCAAACTATTAAACATTAGACATTGGGGAAATGACTGCGGAGGTAGAATTATAAGGTTCTTTAAGGGTGAAGGGGTAGATATAGGTTATTGGCCTAACCAGAGGTTTAGACCAATCCCAGGGTTATGACACGGATGGGTTCATAATAGTCCCAGGTGGACTATTATATCCCAGAACTGTATGTACATAGCTATAGTGCTATAGGGGGGATATGTAATATTTTTTGGGGTTTTTATATAGTTTTTTTTGTAATAGGGGATAAGGAGATGATCTAGGGAGCTAGATAGTAGAGTTAGGAGTTAATATGAATTGGTGAGGTGAAGTGTAGGGGAGAGGCTAAGTTTGTGAGATGAAACTTAGACATAGGAAGTGAATGGACTGTGGAGACATGATTTTACACAAGAAATGTGGCTTCTTTTCACTGAAGAAAGTCGAAGCTTGACTTGGTATTTTACAAAAAATGAAGTGATAACAGGACTGGTTGGGCAGATCCCGAGGTCCTCAAGGGGATGTTAGTGAGTGATTTGGGGAAAGAGAAGAAGGGGGAGTTAGACATGCCTCGCTTGAGCTCCTCCAAAGGGGAATTTCCTTGCACTTGTGATCTGAACAGATATAACACTTGAAAACATGAAATGGATCACACAGCTTGATTCTGCAACCACAAAACTACTTACCTAGCATTTTTTCTTCTTTTTGCATGGGTGCACTTGGACTTGCAGACCCTGATTATCCTTTTTTCTTTTTTGCTGCCCTCCTATCTAAATCTACACTTATTTCTTCCAAGGGCCTAGATTAAGCAGTTAGGCTCCTTTGTTTCTCTACCTACCTACAAATCTACCAAGATTAAACTGTTTGGACAGATTTTCATTCTCTACATTCTAGAACAAGAAACTGAAATCTAGGGAAGCCAAGATTAAGCTGTTTGGCCTTCCCTTAACAGAAAATTCTTCAAAAAGGAATAACTTATCAAAATTGGAATAGAGCAGTGGCATTTAGACTGACACACTTTCATGGCCTTTTCTTTGGCCTCTTTTGGAAATATGGAGCATTGCAGCATGCAAAGTATGACATATTTGGCACTTTCAACTGTCAATCATGAAAGATGAACACCTGTTGCAACAGGAGGCTAACAGTGGCTCCACTTGGGGATGGCTTTTCCTTGTGAAAAGCCAAGAACAGCAGGTCAGACTGCCTTGATCTTCTATTGTTGCTGTAGACTGAAACTTCCCTTGTGCTGGCTGTCAAATAATTGAAACTTTGAAACCTGAACACAGCATTCTCATCAACTGAATTTTTATAGCATAGCAGCATCGCCTGCTTTCTTCTGCGTGCTCTATTATTACATGCACCTGTGCCTGAGAACCTACCTTTGAAATAAACACAACATAGGGGAACAAAACTGGAGCATTTCCCTTGATTTTTGGTTCTGCCTTTAAAAACTTTGCTGCACTGTTCCATTATTCGGCCTGCTAAAAAAAACAAAGTGCTGAAAATACAAGTATTTATGTACAAATATAATACAGCTACGTTGTGTTCAACAACAGGGATCATAATAATGCTTTAGCATTCGGCCATTGACAGGGCCTTCTTCAGTTATGTCGTCCTCTACAGATTTGAGGAAATATGTGTTATTGCCCTGCACAGCGCTGATAACAAATGGACCTTTCCATAAAAAATCAAATTTTGCGTGTTTGCCTTTTTCTTCTCTTCGTGAGTCCCACCTTAGAACTTTGTTGCCAACACAGAAATCTTCAGCCTTAACTCTCTTATCAAACATCTTTTTGAGCTTCTCTTGCAAAATTTGAGCTCTGTTATAGACCTGTTCTCTTGTTTGCTGAAGATGAATGGTCTGGCTTATTCTTCTTTCAATATCATTTGGTTATGCTTGGATCTCTTGTAACATCTTGATGATAGGAATGCCCAAGGAAGATGGAAATCTGGCCTCCATGCCATACACCAGCTCATAAGGGCTCATCCCAATGGATTTCTTTGTTGAAAGTCTGTCTGCCCATAGGGCATTTTTGAGCTTTCTATGCCAGTTCTTTTTGTTTTCTTCTATCACTTTCTTTATGATGTTGATGAGGCTTTTGTTGGATGATTCGGCCAAGCCATTACCTTGAGGGTAATAGGTTGTGGAGTGGCCCAAGGTAATGTGAAATTTATGGCAAAAATTGATCATCTTTTTGGTTTTGAAGGCAGCGGCATTATCAGTAATGATCTTCTCAAGGTAGCCAAATCTAGATAGGATGTTGGTCTCAAGGAATTGGATAATGATGGAGTCATTGGCCTGTCTACATGGGATGGCTTCAATCCACTTAGTGAAATAGTTGGTGGCTGTTAGAATCCACTTATGCTGGCCTGAGGAAGAGGGGTGGATTTCTCCAATGAAGTCAAGACCCCATTGTTTTTTTTTTTTAACTGAAACGTTTATAGGATTTTTATTTATCTGAAAGCAAATGGGACTTTTTTGAGCTGTCCCCAAATACAATGCAGATTTCTGAACTCTGCCTCTTTTCCTTGATTACAAAATTCAGGGCATTTGGACAAAACTATTTTTGTTAACAAAAATAAGCCCTTTCATAATAGCGCTGCCTTTGTTAGCCATTTGATCCGCTTCACTGTTTAAGTTTCTGAGAATATGATAGAATTTGCAGCTGTCAAAATGTTGAAGAACTCTTTTCAGTCTTTCCATCGTTTTGTTGAGGCTGGGATTATTGAATCGATTCCCCATGATTAAATTTTTTATTATTAGCTCTGAATCTCCGAAGACTTGCAGCTTTTTCACTCCTTTGTCTCTAGCAATTTGGCAGGCTTTGAGCAGCCCTAGGAGCTCCACTTAATTGTTGGACTTCTGACCTAGTCCCCAATAAAAGATGTCTTTAGAGTTACCGTCCGGGGAGTAGATGACTCCCCCCGCTCCAGCTGTCCCTAGATTCCCTTTAGACGCCCCATCAAAGAAGGCTGTTGAGATTTTTTGTGTCCTCCACCAGTTTTGAAAATCTTCCTCTTTGTCTCTTATGCGCCAATCCTGATTGTCACTTTGTGGTTTAGGATAGATTCTGCTCGGATAAGGCACCAGCGAGCCTAACCACATCTTTTCCTCAGGCAGAAGCAAAGAATCTTCCTTTATATACTGTTGCTGAGCAGCTTCCATCAGAAAAGCCTTAGCTTTTGCAGCTATTTGCATCGGGGAGTATCTCACCTCTTTGAATATCTGTTGATTACGTGCCAACCAAATTTGCCAGCAAACGTATTTTGGAATAGCTGCCCAGATTCTGCTCCAGAATGATTTTTGTGGTATATGATGGGGGTAGTGTTGCCTCCAAGAGGAAAAAAGCTCTGCTGCGGAGTTAAAGGAAGGAACCGGCGCCAGATCCCTTAACATGAGTCTCCAGACTTCTTTTGTTGTGCAGCAATCCATGAATAAATGATGCGCTGTTTCTGAGTTGTTTCTGCACATGACGCACCTGTGGGGACCTATAATATTCCGCTTCACCAGATTATCTCCCGTGAGTATTTTATTATGTATCAGCGTCCAACAAAAAAAGTTAACTTTTGGAGTGGCGAATGAGTCCCAAGCGATTTTCCAGAGAGTCGATGGGTGGTTGCTGCTTCTTATACCTTGCAGTGCGCTGTATCCGGCAGCAGTGGAGTAAACGCCAGATTTGCCCCATCCCCAGCAGTCTTTTGCGGATCTGTGAACAGGGGCAGCGTCCTCCAGGCAGTCTTCCAGCAGCATTTGTTGGTGTTTCAATCTGTTCGGGATTCCATGGAAGTCCCAGCCCTCCCACTCTCCACGCTGGTTCCATTTCGACAGATCATAAAGACTTTTAACTCCAGCACGCTCCAACCAGGATCTTAGCTCTGTTATATCCGTTTGTTCTGCTAAGGGTGCGTTTCTCATGATGTTGTCCGTCCACAGATTAATGTGTTTGCCGCTTCCAGGGATTCGATACAGGTGTTTTATAAAATGTTTACTGCTTTTACAGCACAAGCTCCAGAGTTGCGTGCTATTGGCTGTGGGCATGTGGATTACATTGCTGAGATCTTTGCTGACTCTATACTTTGACTGCAGAGTTATACTGACCGGGTGATTTGGATCGTGGATCAGTTTCCACAGGATTTTGCCTCCCAGAGCCAAGTTAACTAGCTGAGGGTCTCTTATCTGGAGTCCCCCCTCCTCCTTCGTTCTCTTTACAACATCCCAGTTCACCAGATGCATTCTATTTTCATTGCCTTTCCCTCCTTTCCACAAGAAATCTCTGAGAAGTCTGGAGATCTGCTCCATCACATTTCGAGGAGCCAGAAGAAAAGTGGCCTGGAAGATTGGGAGCGCTGACAACACTGATTTAATCAAGATAACTTTGCCACCCTTAGTCAACCAGTAACCCCCCCAAGCTGCAATCTTGGTTTTCATTTTTGAGATTATTTCGCTCCATAAAGCTCTTTTATTGATTCCAGAGATAATGGGCAAGCCAAGGTATTTGAATCTGTCCCAGGTTGTTTGTCCTTTGAATCCCAATATAGAAGTTATGCCTGTAAGTTCTTGCTGATTGATATTCCAGCTAAAAACTTCACTCTTGCTGTCATTGACTGCCGCTCCAGAGGCTTTGCAGAAGCTTCTGAGGACAGTGTCAAAAGCTCGAGCAATTCTTATGGAGGCACCTCCAAGGAGGAGAGAATCATCTGCAAAAAGTGCATGATTCGAAGGCTCTGCTCCTATTGAAGATTTGAGGCCTGGTAAGATACCTGCAACTTTTTCTGCATTGAGCTTTCGGCTTAATGAGTCTGCCATTATGATGTACAAATAGGGGGAGAGAGGGCATCCCTGCCTTATTCCTCTCTTGGCTTTGAAGAAATTTGTTGGGCGTCCATTGACAAGGGGAGCGATCCATGGATTGTCAATGCAAGCTTTGATGAGCTGGACAAAAAAAGGCGAGAAACCAAAAGTGAGAAGGACTTTGCTAAGGTAATTGCGGTTGACTCTGTCAAACGCATTTGCCATGTCTAATTTTATCACCATTCCTTTCTCTTTTCGCTGTCTACTGGAATGGATTGTCTCCTGGACTTGGATTACATTATCCAGAATATGTCTACCTTCCACGAATCCACTTTGGGAGTTGGAGATCACCCTTTTTAAAAGAGGCTTTATTCTGTTTGCTAACAATTTGGCCAGGATTTTATAGGACGCATTACACAGCGAAATTGGTCTGAATCTAGAAAAAGTTTCAGGATTGGTGTCTTTAGGGATTAAAGCAAGGTAAGTGGAGTTGGTTCCTCCTCCTATCTTGGATTTTGACATAAATCCTCTTATCATTTTCTACAGATCTGCCTTGATGATATGCCAACAAGTTTTATAGAAATGGATTGTGAATCCATCGGGCCCCGGAGCCTTGTCCGCCTCCATGGCCCAAATAACATCTATAATCTCCTTCTCCGTTATGGGACTGCAGAGGATTGCATTGTCTTCATGACTAATGAGTTTGGGAATGTTTGAAAGAAAAGCCTCAGTTTCTTCATCATACCTTTGAGCATCTGCGTTGTAGAGATTCTGGAAGTGAACTTCAGCAGCTGCCTTAACTTGATTGTGTCCTTTGCAGATTTGACCGTCTGTTGTTTTAATTTCTGCAATATAATTCCTTGACAGTCTTGCTCTATATTGCCTGTGAAAGAATGAAGTGTTCCGATCTCCCGCCTTTAACCACAGACTTCTAGATTTAATTCTCCAGTATTCTTCCTCTCTACGAAATGATTGGTAAACTGATCTTTGTGCTTGTGTTTCTGTTTCCAACAATTCAGTTGTGATATCTTTACTTTCCATATCAGTTTGCAGGTTTTGCAAAGAGCATACTGCCTCTTTTCTGAGATCAGGAGGAGTATAGGTTGGTTTCTTGATCCAGTCCTTTAAAGCTTGTTTTTTAGCTTTTAACTTCTGCTCCCAAACATAACTAGTTGAACCATTGATGGGTTTAGACCAAGCTTCTTTCACCGTGTCTAAGAAGCCCTCTCTCTCAATCCAAAGGGGACTGAAACGAAAAGGGATGGGACCAAGATCTTCCTCTTCTTCCAAGAGGAGCTGAACTAGCTTATGGTCAGATGTGAGCTTAGGAAGAATTTTTGTGATGATGATTTTTTTTTTCATCATAATGGAGCTTTGCACCAGAAAGCGATCAAGGCGAGCGGAGATGTGATCCGGGCCAACCCTGTTATTGGACCAGGTAAATATACCCCGAACAGGGTTGAAATCTAACAGATCCCAGATTTGGGAGAGCTCCTCAACCATGGGCAGCATGGGATCCCTGCTGGCGGTTCCCCCCCTCTTCTCTTTTGCTTTCATTATGATATTTAGATCGCCTGCTATAATGATATTGTTGGGGGAGGACATATCTAAAAAGGCGGAGAGGCTGTTCCAGCATTCTCTTTTTTCATTATAAGAAACTGGTACATAAAGATTGAATAGAGAGATGGTTAACTTACTTGCTTTGTGATTCAATTCCGTAAAGATCCAATGCTGGGTTTCTCGGAAGTTGTTCAGGTGGAAGAGATCTTCAGACCAAAGGGTAGCCAAGCCTCCGGAGGTACCCCTTGCGCTGACTGCTTTGCCTGCTTTTTTGTTCCACTTTGTTCGACTGATCTCTAGAAGGGCCTGCCCTTCTATTTTTGTCTCTTGGAGCATGAGAATATCTGAGGGTTCAGCTTTCAAAAGGTCTTTTACAGCCTCGATTTTGGAGGGATTCCCCAGTCCTCTACAGTTCCAAGAGACCAGCTTCATTATTTATTATTTTGATGGGTGAGACCTCCCTTGGAAGGCCTTGGCCTGGTGTTTCTCCCGATGGACATTTCTATTGTGGGCTGACTGCCTTGTGTTTTGAGTCTTTCTGCCTCCTCCTCCCTTTTTTCCTTTCGGGATTTCCTTCCTGCTTTTTTTGATGGGCGCTCGTAGATTTCATCCTCCGAAGAATCTGAGCTCTCGATTGGTTTTTTCCTTGCTATATCAGCATATGTTAAGTTAGTGGGGCTGCCTTGGTTGGAATCGCTCTCTGTTGCTTCTGCTCCCTCTTTGTGCAAAGGTGGATTGTTATCATGCTCCTCGTTCTCCTTTGCTGGGCTAACTTGGTGGATCTGTTGTTCACTTTCTTTCCCATTTGGGCTTACTTCCTCCTCTGTCCCATTTGGGCTTACTTCCTCCTCTTGGTTTGTTTTGGATCTGCTAGTTTCTCCATTCTTATTGCCTTTTCCTATACTTTTTTTTGTATTTGCGTTTTTCTGCACTAGGATCCACTGGTCCCCGTTTTGCTTATCCATTTGTTCCTCTGCCTTCTTCTTGCAGTGCTTTGCAAAATGTCCATGGCCATGGCAATGTCTGCATTTAAACGGCAGCTGCTCGTAGTCTAGCTCTTGAACATACGTCCACCCAGCTACTGTGAGTTTGATGGCTTCCGGTAGCCCTTCTTCCAGATCCACTTCGACGCAGATGCGTGCGCAGGAGTACTGGTCCTTCCTTGCAGCTTGATCTATGTATTTTCCCAGGGCATTCCCTATGATCTGCAGGGTTTTTTGATTCCAACAGTGGAGGGGCAAATGGGGAAGCCTAACCCATACCGGGACAGCCGATGGAACGTCCTGAGTAGGGTCAAAGTCAGGCGACCATTTGTTTAGGTAAAGGCCCTGAGGGCCCATGAAGTAAGGCCCATTTCTGAAAATTAATCCTTTGTCTTCTGGGTTTTCGAATACAAAAACAAAGAATCCCTTACCCACAAAGTAGCTTTTGACTCCCTCTTTTATGAGTGGTTTCCAGTTTCTTTGAGTCCACTCCTCAACCGATTTTGGCGAGGGCCAGAGGCCTGTGAACTGGCCTATGAGGCCTCTTTCAGCCAGATTCAGGGCTGCTTTGCATGTTTCTTCTTCGGGCAGAGCCACTGTTGGGATAGTGTCCATCTTCAAAGCGCTCTGCACTAGGGGGCAGAGAGGAGGGGGCGTAAAGCCCACCCCCGAAAAGAGCAAGATCCCACTGCCAATACCCAGCCGAGAAGAGATGCGTTGCTCCGCCTGCACGATAGAAAATCTCAGGCTCAGGCCTGAGCGCCGCTCTGGCAGCCCTGAACGCTGCAGCAAGCAACCTGGTAGACCTAGCTCGATTCGCAGAGCGTTTTTCACTTTAAGTCAAGACCCCATTGTTGAAAAGGCTTTTCGGTTGAGATTGGCTTAAGAGGCAGAGGTAACAGCTTTCTTTTGCCCTCAAAGATTTGGCATTTATGACATGAGATAGCAAACTTCTTTACATCTGCAAACAGAGAGGGCCAATAGAAACCAGCCCTTAAAATTTTATCCGCAGTGGACTTCCAATATAGATGTCCTCCACAGTCCCCTGCATGGAATTATTTCATGACATTGTTAGTTTCATTCATGGTTAAACAATTAAGCAGTATGCCTTCATGATTTTTCCAAAATAAAGCACCATCTATGACACAAAACTTTGAAGCTTTCATCTTTAAAAATATTTTCTTGGTTTTGGACAATCCTGCGAGAGCAAACAGGTTTAACAATACAAAACATATATCAGCATACCATGGGGATTGCAAAAAGGTTTCACTAATCTGTGGAGTCGCCAGCTCCTATTCATTGTCCAGTTGGTTAATGTCTAAGGCTTGAAAGTTTGTTTCGGACATCAGTTTGGCTAAACCTTGTCCCTTTATGAGCTTGGTTGGTTTTATTTCTATGTCATACTCAAGGATGTTAGCAATCCACTTGCCTTTTTTACCTTCTAGCCCCTCTTGGGTTAATATGTCTTTTACAACAGCATTTGGGACATAGGCAATCACATGTGAATATAGAATGTAAACTCGGAAATCTTTGATTGCTTTAACAAGGGCATAGGCTTGCTTCTCCATGATTTGGTACTTCAAAGGGGCATCTCTTAAGGCTCAGCTGAAAAATGCAATTGGCTTTTCAGCTCCTTGATTACCCTTTTGCAGAAGGACAACAACTATGGTGTGCTCAGATGCAAATGAGAATATGATGAAGTCCCTATCAAATTGTGAACTTGTGAGGACTGGGGCTTGGGTTAAGGCAGTTTTGATACTCTCAAAGGCTTGCTTGGTTTCGAGAGACCATTTTACCTTGGCATCCTTTTTTAACATGTTGCTTAACAGTGTTATTAGCTCGGCTATATTTGGGATAAATCTCCTTAGGAAATTGATCTTTCCAAGGAATGCTTGCAACTCTTTTATGTTTCTTGGATATGGGATTTGCAAAATGGCTTGGATCCTTTCCGGATCTATTCTAATACCATCTTTTGATATGATATGGCCTAGTAATTTACCTTCTTCAAGGCCAAAGAGAGACTTCTTAGGGTTCAAGGAAATGCCATATTTCCTACATGTCATGAATATTTGCCTCAAATGTTTTAGGTGCTCTTGATCAGATTTTGAGAAAGGGGTTAAGTCATCAAGGTAGACAACTAGGAAATCATGTATTTCCTTGGCAAATGCAATATCCATCGCCCTTTGAAAGGTAGCACCAACATTTTTAAGTCCGAAAGGCATCTTCACATATTTAAATGTTCCCCACGGTGTGGTAAAGGCTGTCTTGTCTTGGTCATCCGGGTGAACCAATATTTGATTGAAACCTGAAAAGCCATCTAGCAAAGAGATTCTAGATGACCCCACTACTCTTTGTAGGATGTGGTCCATTTGTGGCAATGGGTAGTGGTCTTTTAGGGAGACTCGGTTTAAATTTCTCAGATCTACACATAGCCTAATCTCACTTGTTTCTTCCTTGTGGGAACAAGATTGGATACCCATTCAAAAAATCTCATGGGTGCTATGGTACCTGCTTCAAACATTCTTTTCACTTCCTTTTCAATCAACGGGAGAAGCACAAAATTGATTCTCCTTAGTTTCTGTTTGAAGGGCTTTTGATTTGGTTTTAAGGGAATGGTGTGTTGGATCACTGAGGTGTCATAGGACTTCAAGTCCTCATAACTCCAAGCAAATACATCTTGGAGTTCTTTGAACAAATCAACATATTTTGGCTTTTGATCGTGTGGCAAAGATTGAGATAGTTTGATCATTTTGGGCTTCTCTACTGTCCCAATGTTGTGTTCTTCTATAGCAACGTTTAAGGGCTGCATTTTTGGCTTTTTGGGAACATCATTTGCATCAAACATATCTTCTAATGGAGTGAGGCCAACAGGGAGAAAGTTATCTTTTAGATCAACGATCTTGGCCTCTGTTTCGGCTATTTCCTCCAAATGCATCTGTTTCAGCTCTTCTATGTTTGCATTGTCAAAAATAGTTGGGTTTAGCATTTGTTTGGCTGTTACAGCGATTACAGCCTGCTGATTTTTATTTGTTTGTTGTTGTTCATCCGTCATAGCATCCATGTTAATGTTAATATTTGAAAACTCATGCTCAAGAGTGAGGAAATTGTTAATCTGGGTATCATTTTCAAACACTTGCCAATATTTAACATTATTTGGGATAGCAGGCCTATGTTTTATCTCAGCAGTGAAATGGTGATTTGGCTCAAAGGGCAACTTGCATGTACTAGCAAAAGTGGCTAGGCTGTGTGCATGAATGTTATGATCTCTTGAGATCTTGGCAAGCTTGGATTCAGTGAATGCATTGAGTATATTAGTGGCAGCAGTCCTATAGGCCCTCATTCTATTGTCATTAGTAACAAAGTTGCCTTTCATTTGCTGTATGACTAAATCTGAGTCACCTAGAATGGATACTTTTGCAGCTCCTAGAGCTTTGAGTAGTTTAAGGCCTAAAAGGAGAGCCTCATACTCTGCCATGTTATTGGTGCATTTGAAATTCAATCTGTAGGCATGGCCTTCTGCATGATTGTTATGTGTATTGTGAATCCATACACCTGCCCCTGCTCCTAACTTGTTGACAGAGCCATCAAACTCTAAATACCATGTGATTTCTTGCTTGTGGTTAGTATCAAGAGTTTAAGTCATTCTTGCAGTGGGCAGATTTGAATTTTCTATTTGGGGAGGTTCTTCTTGTATGCTAGTTGCCTTGATTGTTTTGACAGTTTCATCAGTATTGGCAACCAATTCTTCATTGGTGTGTGTGTCCAGTTCTAAAGCCAACGACTTATCTTCAGTGGCAGGGCTTGTTTCATCATTAAATAAAATAAAAGAATCCATATCAGAATGGATTGAAAAAATAGGAAAATTTTGGGGGTTGTCCTCACTAGTTACCACATATTTCATCAGTGTTTCTCTATACAGTCTCTTTGGTTGCCCAAAGACAGATATAGTGGCATAAGAGAGGTCTAGTTGGAGAGATCCTTGGAGTTTTGCTCCCCAAGATCTTGACAATAGCATGCCATACTTTGGTGGAATGTCAGCAACCACCACATCCATGAGGATTGTCTTGTTGGGATATTGGACTAAGGAGACACATAAGTCTTTGATTAAGCCTAAACACTTGACCTGACTTGAGTCAAAGGAAAATAAGTCTTTGTAGGGTCTTGTAACATCAAGGTTTAGCTTCTCCATTACAGCTTTGGGCATAAGGTTGTGTGAGGCACCTGAGTCAAACATAGCATTATGCAATACTTTATCATGAATGTGCAAACTGACATAGAATGGTAACACAGCTCCATGTCTTGTTTTACCATTGACTTCAGGACCGAAAAGGAGCTCAGGTTGATCATCTAATACATTCACATCATCCCTATTTTCTGGCATTTGCAGTGATCTTTTGATTTGCTGCCTATAGATATCATGTTTGGCAAGTTCAGATAAAGGGATGGATATCTTCAGTTTACCTATTTCTACTTCTAAATCAAAAGGTTTTTTCTAACTGTGATTTAGTATTATGACTGGCAGATTTTCCCTTTTCAATTGCACTTTCAGCGGTTTTTTCTTGTTCTTCGTTGATTTCTTGAACTATTTCTGATTTGGAAAGTTTTTTAGGATAGCTGTTCAAATCTTCTTTTGAGGAAGAAGGTGGCAGAGAGTGATCATTAAAGGGCTGCGTGTCTGTGACATCCTCTACGTGACATCCTTTGGATTTGGAATTGTTTTATCAGCAGTTTCTATGAGGGCAGCCTTTTCTTTGATCTTCTTAGGCTGTTTGGTATCACTTGGTTTAACCTTTTCGGGCACATCTATGGTTCTTGTCCTCAGCTTATACTGTTTGTGGACCTCGTAAACTGCTGAATCATAACCCTGTTTAAAGTCAAAAGACTCACCAGACTTGGTTTGAAATTGATTAAAGTCATGCTCATCTTGGTCTGCTTGGGTTAGGAAAATTTGTTGCTCAGCCTTCAAATCCACCAAGTTCATGTGAGTGTCTTCTGTCTGCTCACTAGATGTAGATGCTTCAGCATAATTTTCATGAAAAGGAGGCCTTACATCATGGTCTGGGCTAGACCTACCAGCATTTGTGTTCTGAGTTTTCCGGAAATTTGGGTTCCTTATGGTATTAGGTTGTTGTCCTTCCCATGATGACTTCCTCTCAACACTCTCCACTCTGTCTCCCAGCCTGTGCATGCCACTGATAATAGCATCCAGCTTTTGATCTAAGGCTGAGGGTTCCTCTTTAAAGGTGGTTCTTCTCTCAGTTCTAGCTCTGTTTCTTTTGGCAATTAGATTTGCCTCTACGCTAACAACAACATTTTGCATGTATGCAAGGGTTTGAGGGGATCTTTCCCTTAACTGATAAGCCATGTCAGTATCAAAACCATCAGGGAATTTAGACAAAGCAAGATCAGGTGGAGGTCTTAAGTTCTGTGGTATTGCATTATAAACATTATTGAATCTTGCACAATAGTCCAAGACAGACTCTTGAGGGCCTCTTTTGATGGTGTCATATTCAGATAATATATACAAGGGGTCTTTCTTTTTCTCCCATCTGTTGATAAATGACTGGTATAAGGCTTCTGGGGTCTGCTATGGAATTGGCTGTGAGTGCTCTAAACCAAGTCCTAACATCACCTGTCAAACTTTGGACATAAATCTTCATTCTCACGCTATCATCATCAATCTCGTAGTTCTCAAAATAGTCTTGCATTTTCTTGGTATGCTGAAGGGCTGTGCAAGAACCAGTTCCATCAAAATATGTGATTTTAGTTTGGTAATCCTGAGGCATAGCCCCTGGATTAGCAGGCAACTGTAACAGAGCATATCTGTTCGCCATATTCACAGGGATAAGTGGGACAACA
Source organism: Pinus tabuliformis (assembly GCA_031772625.1). Lineage (NCBI taxonomy): Eukaryota > Viridiplantae > Streptophyta > Pinopsida > Pinales > Pinaceae > Pinus > Pinus tabuliformis. The sequence goes on along the minus strand of CM062815.1, from coordinate 856,335,175 downwards.
GGAACAACCGGAATAGCTGTAACAACAGTGGTGATAATGGGAGTATGTGCAGTGAATGGAGGTGTGGAAGGAGTGCTTTGAGAGGTGGATGATGAACCAGGGGAAGTAGGGGTTGAACGAAATAAAACTTTGACAAGGGTTGGAACACAGCTTGGCTGGACTGTTTCAGGACTAGAATCAGCAAAATCTTCTCTTCGTTCTAGCTTCCTGAGGTTTCTTTGGATCAAATTGGGATTTTCAAAAGCAACTGGGGGATTTGGGTCTGGATTTGACCTTGTATAACGTGAGTTCCTTTTGGGAGCCAGATTCTGAACCTGTTTTGGTATTTTCTGTGAATGTTTTTAGAATTAGCAAGGAACTGATCAAATGTTGGAATGACTATGTATAACTTAAAACTAGCATGAAGATTGACTGAAGCAGCATTTATTTACTCCTGTAAATGCAAAGCAAGAACAGTTTCAAAGGCTCCCTGGCTGACATTCAGGCTTCATCTGTAGTTTTAAGGAATATACAACAATTGGAAAATTCATTGGTCCCCAGTGGAGTCGCCATTATGTTATCACTCAGGTTGTTCCCTTTGACTCCCAAGGGAATACGGCTGAGGTAACCACAAACCAATCTTTGGATTGCAGGTCCTAGCCTACCTGCAATCAGAGAGGGCTCTCTCTTTATAATTTAACTTTGTTGATGATGATTTTAGGCTATTTATTGAGTTCAAGGGGTTTTGTTTGAGTTTGGTGGGATGGATGAGGCTTCCAAGTAGAGAGGTAAGTATAGTGTGAGAGTTTCAAACCATTGGGCATGGAATCAAGGATTAGGACTGCTGGTGCATTTTCTTGGTCACAAGAAGAATATGGAGCAAGCTAGCTGCACATTAAACAAGGATTCAAGCTAAAAGGATGGAATGAGGGCTAAGGAATGAGAAGCAATTAAGAATTTCTCATTCAGCTTAACAGAGGGAAGGTGAATGAGCTCTACCTAGGAGCAGTCAAGAATCACTAGATAACTCTCAAACAGGAGTGAATTAGGGGGAATATGAGCCAAAGGGAATTCATATTCATTACCAATTCATATGAAAACATAAAGAAATAGCAGAAATTGAGCATAGAGTGCAGCCAAGCAAGTTCTAAGCTAATATTTCTTTTTGCTATTTAGATGGTGATACATGTATAATATGAGCATATATCAATGAAAACAGAGGTAAGAGGCACTTATTGAGTTATGTTGCAGCACAAGAATTCCATAATTCATCCTTCAAACATTAATACACAGCACGCAGTCCTTTTTCCAAGCTTTCAGCAGTCTTTGATTAAAGAAAGCATATCAAATATACAAAGCGAGTCTCTCTTGGAGTGCTTTAACCAACCAACCCTTTAAACAGTAAATTAGGGTGGTTTTTATAAGCAAAATATCTACAAAAATCAGATCTCAGACAGATCTGCTGTAATAAGTGTCTTTAACCTAACATATGCCTGAAATAAATGCACCAAAATATCTTCGAGCTGCGTTGGGGCAGCTGTATCAAAAAGAATTAATGTGTTGTCTTTATGGCTCTGTGCTGATCATTTAGCCATAATTGTGCTTTGGGTTTTGATCCATTGCTATTCGGTGGCTTTAAATGCTTCAACTGTGATCGGAGAGCCTTGATGGGCTTTCACCGCTTTCTTTGACTTTGTTGGAGGCCATTCAATGTTCACCTGCTTTGGGAAATAAAGATTTCCATTAAAAACATTTAACTGATACTCTTTGCCGCTTCCTTGATATGCTTTGGCACTGAATGTGCGCCTTTTCTCACTGCTGATACTCTTTAAACTGTCCCATCGACCATTTATGGCTGCTGCTCGGCCCTCTGTTTGCCTTTAGAACTGTCTTTACCCCTTTTCCGAACCTATGTGAAGAAATTCCTGTGAATTTCGGTCCCGCTGGTAGCCGCGCCATGAGAGGGCATCCATTTTGGCCTATTTCCCTTAGCGATGCGCGATTAGCGCTTAGCGCTAATCGCGCATCAAAAACTGCCTTTTTTTTCATTCCAGGCATCCGTTGGTGCAGATTTCGCGCTTCGCCCTTTTTGACGATGACGTTATCATGACATTAGCGGTGGGTCCCAGTACGGCGGTGACGTGGCAGGGTGACGTCAGTAGTACGATCGGGTGATGTGGCGGTACGGCATGGGTGATGACATGGCAGTACAGTGGCAGCGACGTGGCAATGACGTGGCAAGGACACGGTGGCAGGAGGCTGACGCAGGATGATGACGTCATGATGACGTGGTGCTGACGTAGGAGGGAAGAAGGCGGTATCCGGTTTTCCCCGCACCACCTTTCGGCACAGGCGGTATTGGGGAAGGGGCCTCCGAACACACCCGGAGGCTGACATGTGGCGGGGGTACGACGGGGAAACCGCCCATCCCCCGGACGTTAACCTCCGGCGGATCGGCATATGAGAACACCCGCCCACCGTTGGATCTGATACGCTGGGCATCGGACGGCTGGCGGGTTGATTGGGGTGGCGCGCAACTTTGGAGCGGGGCCCGCGCGATTATAAAAATAATATTATGCTGCGTGGGTTCAAAACTTTAGAAAATGTGGGTTCTGCGGGTTAATTTAATGTTTAACCAAACTATTAAACATTAGACATTGGGGAAATGACTGCGGAGGTAGAATTATAAGGTTCTTTAAGGGTGAAGGGGTAAATATAGGTTATTGGCCTAACCATAGGTTTAGACCAATCCCAGGGTTATGACACGGATGGGTTCATAATAGTCCCAGGTGGACTATTATATCCCAGAATTGTATGTACATAGATATAGTGCTATAAGGGGGATATGTAATATTTTTTGGGGTTTTTATATATTTTTTTTTTTTGTAATAGGGGATAAGGAGATGATCTAGGGAGCTAGATAGTAGAGTTAGGAGTTAATATGAATTGGTGAGGTGAAGTGTAGGGGAGAGGCTAAGTTTGTGAGCTGAAACTTAGACATAGGAAGTGAATAGACTGTGGAGACATGATTTTACACAAGAAATGTGGCTTCTTTTCACTGAAGAAAGTCGAAGCTTGACTTGGTATTTTACAAAAAATGAAGTGATAACAGGACTGGTTGGGCAGATCCCAAGGTCCTCAAGGGGATGTTAGTGAGTGATTTGGGGAATGAGAAGAAGGGGGAGTTAGACATGCCTCGCTTGAACTCCTCCAAAGGGGAATTGCCTTGCACTTGTGATCTGAACAGATATAAAACTTGAAAACATGAAATGGATCACATAACTTGATTATGCAACCACAAAACTACTTACCCAGCCTACTTACCTAGCATTTTTTCTTCTTTTTGCATGGGTGCACTTGGACTTGCAGACCCTGATTATCCTTTTTTCTTTTTTGCTGCCCTCCTATCTAAATCTACACTTATTTCTTCCAAGGGCCTAGATTAAGCAGTTAGGCTCCTTTGTTTCTCTACCTACCTACAAATCTGCCAAGATTAAACTGTTTGGACAAATTTTCATTCTCTACATTCTAGAACAAGAAACTGAAACCTAGGGAAGCCAAGATTAAGCTGTTTGGCCTTCCCTTAATAGAAAATTCTTCAAAAAGGAATAACTTATCAAAATTGGAATAGAGCAGTGGCATTTCGACTGGCACACTTTCATGGCCTTTTCTTTGGCCTCTTTTGGAAATATGGAGCATTGCAGCATGCAAAGTATGACATATTTGGCACTTTCAACTATCAATCATGAAAGATGAACACCTATTGCAACAGGAGGCTAACAGGCCCTTTAGGCCTATGTTCTTATCCCAAATCATGAGGTTTATGTGATTGTGATAGAGGCATGTTATGACAAAAGAGAGACGCTCTCCTTCTTCGCACTGTGACTGTATTTTAGCCTAGAACATATTTCCAAGGCTCGGTATTTCTTCCTCCTTCTTCGCTGCACTTGGAGACCCTTTCTTCGTCCTTTATCCTTTTTCTTAGCTTCCTACCTTTGTTGATTTCAGAGGTGATTGCTTTACATTATGATGGAGTGGACAACCTCTATATATAGAGGACTATCCCTCCTTTAGGCCGACTTGAAGGCCGACTAGAAGACTACTAGCCAACTTGACATATATAGCTCAGATTGCTTCTTTGGTGGTGTCACATGCTTGGAGGAGACTTGACTTTGCCCGGAGGTGACTTCTTTGACTATAATACATAAGTATACATATAGTAACATGCCCTTAAGGTCTTCAACATAATTCTTTTGACTCTTTGACTCACCTATAACACTTTAACATGTGCTAGACCTATTTCAATGAGCAAGAAACTCATTGACATATATTATAAAAATAATATTTATTTTCTTGAATAAATACGAATATCAAAAGTAAATTTATGAAGACCGAACCTAGTTACATTTCCTTCGACAAATGAGAAAGATGAGATTCATCTATTCATTCATCCATTCTCCTGGGAGAAGAGTGTTGTGAGACAAAGGATTCCCTAACTGTAGTACGTTGATTGAGGGCTCGAGGGTGGACAAATATAGAATGACTATGTGTATCTAAGCCTATGGTTGGGTGGAGAGTCGTCCCAAAAACTTTGTTGCATTAGCAGGGTTCAAATAGCGTTCAACTCCGAAATTACAAGTAAGGAATATCATGCTAATTAGTTGAATAGAAGTGTGTTGATTATAAATCACATAATTGATCTAATAAGTTGTATATTTAAATTGTGCGTTGTTACATATGGTATCAGAGAAGGGTTTCAACTCTATGTGACCTCTAGGTAAAAGTTCAAAAAAAAAATACTTAATTTGATTTATCCAGAATTTTATTTGTGGTGAAATTAGGAACAACCAAATTTCAAGTTTAGAAATTGCCCATCCATGATAATAACATTATTGGTTATGTTATTTGTTAATATTCTTTTCATAACCCAAAGAAAATATATATATATATTTGAGAAAATACTTAATTAAAGTTATCATAAATACTCTAAATATATTCTATTTTATTTTTAAACAAAGGATTCTAATCTAGCCTCCTCCCTATGATCATGTGCCATAATTAAAATTTTATTAGGGTGTGTGGTATTCCCATATTTGTTTTGGCTTGGGAAAAGCAAGTCTAACCCTCGACCTTTGGTTTGACAATGCACAATTCTTCACACCTAAACCTAAAAGAATCGTGAATTTTATTATATTTATGACATGCATGAGCATGTAGCTCTTTACTATCCAGAATGTGATGATTAACAATGATGTTATGTTCTCATGATGACATGCAAGACTTGGCATATGGATTATTTTCTATGATACTATGATGTTATAACTAATGCATTAGTTGCATGTTGAGATGTGATGATTAGCGGGAAATCCACAAATGGACCGAGAGTGTCAGTTTATTTGATGATCTCAGAGGAACTCATACATGCGAGGGAGAATATGTAACACCATATGGGTTGGGGACATACTCAATCAACACTACATATGCTAGTGGTTCCTTTGTCTTGTATAGCTCTTGATGAATATCTCTTGAGGGATAATGGGACCATCTTGAGGAAGTCAAGTGTCTGATATTGTAGGCCATGTGCCTGATAATGGATTGGGATGTCGAAGTTTGGTGGGGGTGTAAGGACTTTGATGCTTGGGGTTGTGCACCTTAGTGAGTGTGGAGGGAGTGGTCCAGCCTTTCGAGATGTCTGGAGTACTATTGCATGGAGTACTGAGTCAGGTGTCTGCCTTGGGGTGGATGCTATGAATATAATTTATAACAATTAAATAAAATAAAATAAATATTAATATTAAATAATTAAATATTATTTAGGTTAAATAGTTATTAAATTAAGTGAAAAGGCATGTGTAAAAGACATGCCCTTTCACGAAAGGTCACCTGCTGAAGTACAAAAACGGGGCCTCATTGTACATTCAAATCATCTTATACATTTTTAATATAATAATGAATAATTATTTTAAATACCTGTTTGTATTTTTAACAATTAAATCTACAAGCTATCAGCATTTGTGTTTTAGCATAAGTTTTTATGCTACAGTGGTATCAAAGCGTGGCACACGATATAATCATGCAGGCCTATGAATGTAGTTCACTGCACAACGTGCCATTACGTCCATATCCTTATTATGTTGAAAAGTTTAGTATTCAAGAAGCATTTCAGCGTTTAGAAAAATGATGTGCAGAAATTAAAGCATGTCGAAAGGAAATTTCAATTGAAGAGGAAGGGGTTAGTGATGATGACGATGATGATGATCTGGTTATTGTAACTGGGGACGAACAACAACCCATTACCATAGTGGACACTGAGTGGGGTGAAGAAGGGCTACAATTGTCGTTAGAAGGGGAAATGTCTCTCACAGCTCCTCCTCTCCCCCCACCTCCTATCAGAGACGACCGTGGTACTGGAGTTTCAGCACTCAATTCACATTATTCACAATATAAGTATGTGAGGCGAGGTGCTGCAGCAGTCTCTAGGACTGTACCAAGTAACAGTGGAGTTGTGCACAATCAATCCAAGCCTTCTGTCTTCAATGGAGGTGCTAGGGGACCTGGAAGAAATGATTGGTGTTGTAGTGGAGACAGAGGCCACATGCAGAGGAGTTTTCATTCTGGGGTTGGAATGCCACCTTGGAGTGGTGGTTCTATGTCAAGGATGCAGAATGGTTTTGAGTTCACTCTTCCACCCAAAAAAACCATATTTGACATCAATGTTGATAAGTTTGAGGAGAAACGCTGGCGTCACCCTGGGGTAGATGTCTCAAATTTTTTCAACTTTGACCTGGATGAAGATAGTTGGAAGCATTATTGCAGGCAACTGGAACAACATCGATTGGAGTCAACTATGAAAAGCAAGATCTGTGTTTATGAAAGTGGGCGATCGGAGCAGGATTATGATCTGGACCTACCTCCAGAGTTGGCAGCTGCTGTAGGTCTGATTGAAGTATTGGGAGAAAATATAGAACATAGGAAAGATACTGGATCATTGGCTGGAACAGTTTTAGCACGAGGACAACCACAATTTCCAACTGGCAGAGCTATACAGGTTGAAGGTGGCATTGGTGATCGGCTTCCTTCAGTAGATGTTAGGCGGTCACGCCTTCGTGACTCTGACGCAGTTATACAGATTGTCTTGCATGATGCTACAGAAGATGGTTCTGCTGCTCCTATAAATGCACCTGAAACTGTTGATAACAGAAGCCTTGAAACTGTTGATGGCACAAGTCGAAGAGATGAGCCCGGAAAGGCGAGCCATGAAAGTGAAGGGGATCAGAAAGAATTTGACGTATGTTATTCTTTGCAGGAAATACAAGTTGCAGGTAAATGGGAAAGAGGAACTCCGCATGTTAGAACCTGCACTGGTGAAAAATTTGTTCCACAAAATGCCGATGATATCAGCAGTGAAAACTTAAATCACGGGATTTTTATTCTGCAAAGACCCTAGATCACGACGATATTTTCACATGATCCAGTTCTCTTACAAACGCTGCTTAATGCCATAATTATCGCCATTGCGAGAGAAATGCCTCGGCAGTATCCATTTGTGCCCCAAAAAATGCAGTTTATCACAAAAGTGTGGCACTCTAATATCAGTGAGAATGACAGTGGATCGAGCGAGAGTTCGCATTATTCAGATATTGATGGAGAAGGTGAAGTGCAATATTTAAAGGAGGCATCTGCTGATACAGTGCTGAAGCTCATAGACGTTTGCTTGATGTACAACCCTAATTTCTCTCGCAATGGCGATTTCTCCATTGAACGTCTGTATGAGACCCTCGACAGCATTCTCCGGAATTGGTTGAAAAAATCCTGGAATATGAAACCTCAGACTCAGAACAGTCGGAATCCACGGAAGAAAATGTTGAATATTCTGTTGCTGCTTGGACTTCTATTCATGGTGTGTAGTGGAATATAAGAATTATAACGAGTCTCGTCGGAATCTTCCCGAAATCGCGCGGGAGCCATTCTAATTAGGTATTCAGTTCCGTGTGAGTATCTTACTCAGATAATAATTTATATATATACCCAAACTATTGGTTTTCTGAGAGCTCAACTTCTGAGAGAAGACTTATATGTTTATGTCATCGTTGCTCAAACGCCATTGAATCTTGTCCTCGTTGTCACAGGCTGTTTAAGCAGGCCTTTACAAGTCTTTCAAAGCTGGTCAAATGACGACTAGATTCAAAGCGACGCTATAGTCATTTCGTTATAAAAAAAAAAAAAATTATGCGTAAAGACTATTTCTATTAAAAAAAGAGAAAAAATATGTACAAAGAGGTCAAGACCTCAGAGGGGGGCTGAAGCCTGCCCTCAACTAGAAATTCTGATACACACAAATCCCTTTGACCACCTTTCCAGGAATGAGAGACCTTGAAACGTGATTTATAAGTCCTTGACAGACAAAAAAGTAAACTAGAGTTGTGTTTAACACTACAGTACTATCGCCGACTATGGCTTTGCTGATAAACATTCTGCCTTGACAGCCATATACAAAATTAGACCAAAAACAAGGCTTGCTGAGCCATGACCTGTTACAGTTCATAAGACTATAATGGCGCGCACCGATACAAAAACAAGAACTGAAGCAAAAACAGAGTTGGCAGTATCCAGAGACGCATAACAGAAAAAGAAACAGATCAGAAGCGAGAATGCCATCAGTAGGCATTGAACCAAATTCATTAAACATGTTTAGGAGAGTCGAGAGCATCCTTTTCCACCTGGCTAGGAGAGCCAATCCACGTGACGACCGCATTATCTGCATCTCCCGTGACACCGCCATCTGGAGGAATCTCCAAATTCAAAATGCTACCGGGAGGATGTTCCGGCTCACCTGCAAGCACATTGCGCTGAGTAGAGTCCGCCGGAGGCTGAGGAGCTTCAGGCACATTACCTTCTTCCTGCATGTTGTCACCGTTGAACACGACCCCAGCCACCTCCCCCTGAAGAACACTATCATCCTGAGACTGAGACGTAGTGGTGTGGGCCGAGTTGCTGGGCTTATCCTCCTCCTCAGCAAGGATTACAGTAATACTGGCTGACAAAATGGGCTTATTGAGCCTACTATGGAATTTGAAGCGAGTTGTTTGAAAGGAGTTGTGCAGGAGAGGCCTGGCATGACCAGAAGGCGGAGAGGACGGGGAGGCAGAGGCTAGAGGGACAATGTTCTGGGGAGCAGACTGAGAGGCACGACCTCGATTGCCAGTGGTGCCTCCACGACGATGAACCATTTCCAAATTAACTGAGAGACCATGGAAGGGAATTCGGCAGGACCAAATGGGAAAGGTCCGAGCGCAGGCGGACCAGGCCAGACTCAGAAACCAGATGAGCTTCCAAGCAGCTTGAACGAAGCAAGGGTGCGGGAAGAATAGCGGACGGAAGTAGAAGGAGTCGAGGAGGGCAATTGCATGAACCAGAGACCAGGCCATGGATAAATCACCTCGCGCAATCTCTCGAGCTGAGCGCGCATTCAATACCAAATCCGTGACCATAATTCTGTACCCTGGCGAATTCATATCAAATACGGTGGGTTTGTGGGATCCGCGCCCACGAGCCAAGTGCAGGGACAGCTGCCGGCGGGGAGTTATTCCTCCATAAATGATGTGCAGCGACACCCGCATCTGGGTGTCATTTCGTTATAAATTAATGATATAGTAAATCAATTTAATTATTATATATATTAAAAAAAATAATAGTATTTAAAAAAAAAGGAACATAATTATTATATTAAAAGAAAAAAATTGAAGTTATATATATTAAAAAAAAACAGTATTAATTAGAATAAAAAATAAAAAAATTCCAAGGTAATATTATTGATGAGCTACATGATGAAAACGATGCCCAGATTATATGCCAAGAAGACAACCATCGCAAAGACAATTGCCAGCAATATAGCTTTGAGGACAAAGCTTCCGAAGGAAGAGGCTATGTTATGAATATAATTCATAACAATTAAATAAAATAAAATAAATATAAATATTAAATAATTAAATATTATTTAGGTTAAATAGTTATTAAATTAAGTCAAAAGGCATGTCTAAAAGACATGCCCTTTTACGAAAAGTCACTTGCTGAAGTATAAAAGCGGGGCCTCATTGTACATTCAAATCATCTTATACATTTTCAATATAATAATAAATAATTATTTTAAATACCTGTGTGTATTTTTAACAATTAAATCTACAAGCTATCAACGTTTGTGTTTTAGCATAAGTTTTTATGCTACAATGGATGAGGTCTGAGTTGGGTGCAAGCCTTGGGGCCAACCTTGAGCTATAGTACAGACCGATGATGTTTATGCATGGTTCCAAAAGTGGGAAAAAGGATAGAGGTTCCTTGGGATTTTCCGGGTGTTGTGGAAACTTTCAATGCCTAATGGTTATACTAATTCAGTGAAGGGTGTAGGGCAAACGTGAAGTAATAAATAACTACATAATGAAATGTTAAATTATTCAACTTAACTTCAAGATGAAATTCCTTAAAGAGGGGGAGTATGTAATGTCCCCTAATAATAATAAATAAAATAATATAATATTAAAATACAAGTAAATAAATAATAAATAATAAAGAAAATATAATAATAGTAAATAAATAAAAGGTAATGAACATAATATAATAATAAATAAATAAAATACTAAATAATAAACTGGAATTCTATATATATATATATATATAAGTAAACTATAAAAATAGTAAAAATAAATAAAGTTGAAAAAAAGTAAAAAAGAATAGAATAAGAAAGAGTTAAAAGAACTATAAAAATAAGTAATGTTAACAAAAAATAAAAATGAATAAAATAAGAAAGAGTTAAATTAAGAGAAATATTATATTAAGTAAAATTTAAAATAAAGAAATAAAAGTTGCATGTTGACACATGGAATATGTGCATGTGGACCCCTTTCATTTTTTGGTTATTTTTAATTGACAATGAAGAAGATGATATTCATCCATTCTTTTGGGATAAAAGTGTTGTGAGGCAAAGGATTCCTGATAATAGTACGTTGATTGAAGGCGCGGGGGTGGCCGACTATAAAAATACTATGTGCAGTTGAGCCTACGGTTGGGTGGATAGTCGTCCCCAAAACTTTGTTACAGTTAGTAGGATTCAAATAGCGTTCAACTCTGGAATTACAAGTAAGGAATATCATCGCTACATGTAAGTTGTCTCTACTCATATTTTTCAAAATTATATGCTAACTAGTTGAATAGAAGTGTGTTGATTATAAATCACATAATTGATCTAATTAGTTGTATATTTAATTTGTGGGTTGTTACACTTGTCCACTCTTTTTTAATTGTCGGTAGTTGGGTATTTCAACTACCAAATTAAGAAATCTGGACAATTAATTCAAGGTAAGATGGGAAACTTCCCCAATTCCCCTTCACGGGTTCCCTCTAAAGCATTAAGATCTATGTTGACTACTCTAATCTTTAGAGTTAATATACTAAATAACATGCACATTTACATCAATTATAGTTTGTCCAAATGTTAATGTTGACCATCTCAACATTATCAATATTAAACACATAATATGTTATGCAACCAGCTCAGAAAATAGAAGAAAGAGATATATCAACGACTTAAAATGTAGCCTCTTTGAGGGGGAAACCTCATTTACATTACACAAATGAACAATTCTTGGATGATACAAATGAAAAGACCTCCTTTATATATATAGGATTCTAAGGGGCCACAATATAATCAGAGCCGACATAACAATAATAATGTAAGGGCACAACAATAACAATAGTGGGCTTCTATGGGGCACAATAATAACAATATGGGGACAACATGAGCACAACAATAACAATAAGGGGTACAATGACAATAATAATAAGGGAATACACTAGTATTATAGGGACCTAACATGCCCCTCTCCTTCAAAAAAGTGTTTTCCTCAACGCTTGAGTAGTTATGGATGCTTTTGTATAAAATTCTCATCCTCCCATGTAGAATCTTCAGTGAGTAAGTTCTTCCACTTGATGAGATACTCTGAAATTGATCGATTTCGCAGCTATCGAGTTCTTGTTTTTGTGATTGCGTCAGGTCCCAATATGATTTTTCCTTCCTCGTCAAACTCTGGCAATATTGTTTGAACTAAGAGCTTGTCACCTATAACCTTCTTTAAGCATGAAACATGGAAAACTGGGTGCACTCGGAAAGATGTAGGAAGTTCCAATTTGTATGCCATAGTACCAATATTTTGCAACACCTTGTACGAACCATAATACTTTGGTGATAATTAATTATCCTTCTTAGCTTGCTTGAGGGACATTTGTTTGTATGGTTGTAGTAGTAGAAATACCCAGTCACCTACATCAAAACTTCTTTCATTGTGATGTTGATCTGCCTGTTGTTTCATTCTATTCTGCGCCAAAGAGAGGTTATCCTTTAAGAGTTGGATAATTTTTTTTTGATGCTCGATGTGATCTTCCACTGCCTGAACCATAGAATTTTCTCTTAAATATGATGTGATGGATGGTGGATGATATCCATAAAGCGCCATAAATGGGGTCATTTTTGCTATAGTATGGAAAGAAGTGTTATACCACCATTCAGCGAGAGGCAGCCATTTGACCCATTATGTGTGTTTATCAGATACAAAGCAATGGAGATATCCTTCCAAACATTTGTTAACTATCTCAGTTTACCCATCAAATTGAGGATGATAAAATGAGCTATGAGTTAACTGAGTACCCAGACAAGAAAATAATTCTATCCAAAAATTTCTCGTAAAAATAGGATCTCTATCACTTACAATAATATTTGGGTTTCCATGTAGCTTTTGATTTGTTTCCATAAATGCAGTAGAAAATGTATTGGCTTTAAATGGATGAGATAATGCACAAAAGTGTGCATACTTGGTAAGTCTATCAACTACCACCATGATGACACTCTTTCCTTTGGACTTGGGTAAACCTGTGATAAAATCCATTGAAACCTCCTCCCAATGTTGACTTGGAATGGATAAAGGTTGTAATAAACCTGGGGTCTTAATTGTCTCAACTTTATTTTGTTGGCAAACTAAACATTCCGCCAAAAAATTTTGAATATCAGATTTAAGGCCATCCCATAAAAATTCCTTCTTAACCCCGTGGTAAGTTTTTAAAAATCCTGAATACCCTCCTCTGGGAGATGTGTGCAATTCCCTAAGAATATTTTGTTTGAGTTGGGAATTCTTACAGAGGTATAAGCGATCTTTGTACCATAACGAATCATTTTTCCAGCTAAATGTATCAGATGTACTGGGATCTTACTACAACTTTTGAATGAGTGCCCACATTTCTTCATCATTCTTTCATTCATCCCTTGCTTCGTTTATCTAATAGTTGGATAATAGAAATGGCACAAAGTAATGCTTCCACATCCTCATCCTTTCTTGAGAGTGCATCTAAAACAATATTTTGCTTCCCTTTTTTGTAGATGATTTCAAAGTCATAACCCAACATCTTTGTGACCCATTTTTGTTGCTCTTCTAAAGATAATATTTTTTCTAAAAAGTATTTAAGACTATCATGATCTGTTTTTACCTTGAAGTGCCTTCCCATTAGGTAAGGTTGTCATTTCTTAAGTGCATGTAGTATTGCCAACATTTCCTTCTCATAAATAGCTTTGTGTAAATATTTTCCTTTGATTAGACAACTTTTAAAAGCAATGGGTCTTTCTTCTTACATTAAAACAACACCAATTCCATTTCTTGAGGCATAACATTCCATAATAAAGGTTTTTGTGAAGTCTGGTGTAGCCAAGATTGGTGCTTGGAACATTGCCTCTTTAAGATGTTCAAAGGCCTTTGTTTCTTCTGGAGTCGAAGAAAATTCATCTTTCTTTAGTAATGTTGTTAGAGGTGCCACTATTCTCCAATAATTCTTAACAAACTTGTGATAATACCCTGTCAACCCAAGAAATCTTGGCAAATGTTTTATGGATGTTGGGATTTTTCATTCCTTAATGGCTTTAATTTTGCTAGGGTCTACCTTAACACCTTCATGAGATACAATATGACCTAAATATTCCACCTCTTGTACTTCAAAGAAACATTTGGAGGTTTTTGCATATAATTGTTTCTCCTCCAATACTTTGAGCACTCTTTCAACATGTTGAACATGATCCTTCCAAGACTTGCTAGAGATTAGTATATCATCAAAAAATACTAACACAAGTTTTCTAAGGAAGTGTTTGAAGATGGAATTCATCAAACCTTGAAATGTAGAAGGTGCACTGGTCAGGCCAAAAGGCATGACCAAAATTTATAATGACCCTCATGATTTTTAAATGTTATTTTCGGAATGTCTTCAATCTTCATTCTGATTTGATGATATCCTAAACGAAGGTCTAACTTGGTGAAGTAAATTTTTCCATGTAATTCATCCAATAATTCATCAATGACAAGAATGGAGAATTTATCTTTAATAGTGAGCTTGTTGAGCTCCCTATAATCCAGACACATGCGCCATGATCTATCCTTCTTGTGCACCAATACTACTGGAGTAGAGAAATAACTTTGACTAGGTTGAATTATACCAGCCTCTAGCATTTATACAACCATATGTTCAATTTCACTCTTTTGGGCATAGAGATATCTATAAGGCCCAATGTTTGGATGAACACTTCCAGGAATCAAATGAATAGCATGATCATGATCACGAATAGGTGGGAGGCCTTTGGGAATCTCAAATACCCTGGAATGATTGTTTTTTGGAGATCTAGAGAAATAGATGATTCCAATGTGGGAACCTCTAGCGAACATAATTGTGCAATTATGCCTCATTGTTCTTTCTTTAGAAGCTTTGTCATGCCGTTAGAGCTTATTATCTTTCCTGGTTTCCCTGTGATACCCCTTAATTCAACTTCCTTTCCTTCCAAAACAAATTTCAAGAAAAGTTCTTGAAAATGAAAAGTTATCGTACCCAAAGATTGTAGCCATTGGACTCCTAGTACAACATCAGCACCACCCATTTGAATGGAAAGAATTAGACTATTCAACACATATTCTCCCATGGATAGGTTGATATTATGGCACTTTCCAGAGAAATTTATGGTTCCCCCATTTGCAACCATCAATTGACACTCTGGTGCTGGATATATGAAGCAATTCAATTCCTTGGCTATCTTACAATGAATAAAATTATGGGTACTTCCCAAATCAATCAACACTATTACCTTTTTCTTCTTGATATGTCATTCTATCTTGATAGTTTGAAGAGTGGTAATTCTGGCCAATGCATTACAAGACATGGTCAAATTCATTTCTTCTTTCTCTAGGGTTTGTTCCTAGTGTGTATCCTCTTCTTTTGATGTTTCTTGTTCCTTTTCTTTCTCCTCTTCACAATCTATGTAAAATAATTTATTCTCAGCACACTTATGACCTTTAGTGTATTTGCTATCACAAGTGTAACAATCCCTTTTGCTCTTTTTTCTTCCAATTGTTGTGGTGTCAACCTTGTAGGTTGTGGAAGGCTAGGGGCAACAACACTTCCATATTTATTGTGAGTGTTAGGCTTCCTTGTTGCCATAATTTTGTTTCCAATTTTTCTTTCCAACCTGAATGTCTTCTCCAATGAATCAGGTTCCCAAAGACGAACCTCATGTTGGATGTTATCCTTTAAAGTCCCTATGAACACATCAATCTTATGCTCCTTTGGAATATCTTTTACCCTTATATTCAATTTTTTTAAGTCCTCAATGTGCTCCACCATTGAACCCTTTTGTTTGAGATTTATCAATTGGCTAAAAAATGTATTGCTTTTTGTATCCTCATAATGTGCTATCATTTCTTTCATAAAAAATTCCCAAGTGACAATTTGTTTACGAGAGAAAATTCATCGATACCATAAAAACTTATTGGGTTCCAAATATAAAGTTGCAATCCGTATCTTTTATGTGCTTTGCACATTATGGAGATCGAAATATTGCTCCATCTGTAGTATCCATGTTACGGAATCATTGCCATCAAACTTCCTCATATCGATCTTTGGAACATGGTGGGTCTTCAATCCAATGTTAGAGTCTATGAAATCATGACTAACATTTCTTTTGTTCTCATCACGAGTTTTCTTTACTACCCTTTCGCCATTAGTAAGCATTTCTTGTAGCAACTTTGTCAAATCTATCTTCAAATCTTCCATGTTTCCTTTAAGTTTTGCTTCTATACCATCCATCTTAGCTTCCATGTCATCCGTCTTAGCTTCCATTCCATTCTTTAAACCATCAATCTTAGCTTCAGTTACTTTTTTTGAGAGTGAAATTTGTTGCACTTGGTCTCGTAATTTTGATATATCATGCTGCATTTCTTTCTCTTCTTCATGTGTCATAGTAGAGATTTCAGGTTGTTTACTAGGTGTTTCCATTTTCTTTCTCCGGGTCATCAATGAATAATAATTATGCTTCATAATGCCCTTTGAATCACTTCTTTTTTCTTTTTTCTTCTTTTTCTTTCTTTCTTCTTCTTCTTCTTCTTCTTTTTTTTTGGTATGAGCTTGACCTTGAAATGCCTGTAATTCTGTAATTTTAGATCTCCAAGTTCTGAAATTGCGGCCTGTGATATCCTCTTATTCTTCCTTCCATCCCTGCAAGTCTGATCGCAATTGGATTCCCAAAGAAAGAGTTATGCCAAATCTTCTACGATGACCTAATTATAGATTGGTTCAGTAGAGCGAACTTGTACGACGTGCCATGTGTCACTATTTCGACCTTAGGTTCTGAAAACGATACCCAACAAACTATAGTCCGTCTTCTTTCTGTCACTTTTTACAAAATTTGAATCAGATGCTCAAAGAGAAAGTTATGATGATTTTCCCAAGGTGACCTATTTGAGATCCAATTCGGGAGCCTGCAAAAACCCTAACTTCCTCAGTTCATATCTCCGAAAATATAGTGAGACAAGATCTAAAATTCAGTGACGTGGTTCATCACGATTTCATCTCAAATGGGTTTTAATTTCACATATGAAGCTTCATAGAAAAAATTTATAGCGAAAATTCCACGATGACATGTTTGAAGCAACAAAACCCTAGAATCCAAAGCTCTGATACCAATTGTTATGCAACCAACTCACAAAATAGAAGAAAGAGATAGATCAACGACTTAAAACATAGTCTCTTCGAGGGGGCAACCTCCTTTACATTACACAAATGAACAATTCTTGGATGATACAAATGACAAGACCTATTTTCTCTATATAGGAGTCTAAGGGGCCACAGTGTAATCAAAGCTGACATAACAATAATAATGTAAGGGCACAAAATAAAAATAGTGAGCTTCTATGGGGCACAATACTAACAATATGGGACAACATGAGCACAACAATAACAATAAGGGGTACAATAACAATAATAATAAGGGAATATACATTATATGGACCTAACATACTACAAAGTATGGGGATTAAAAAAGGGTGTTACACTTGGAGGAGTAAAGGAAAATATTGTGGAGCTTGAGGCAGAGTGATATATATTGAAGAACCTAGTCCTAAATTTGCATAAGGAACCCCAATCAGAGGCCTCAAAACAACTAATATCCAATCATTTAGAGAGCGAAACTAAAGAAAAGGACTTCACACAAAAATCAAAAGAACCAATGAAAGTAGACCAACTAATTTATTTGACAAAGGTAGATAGCTAACAAGCACCTTCATAACTTATGCATTTTAAAGTCATGTATTTTGAACATTTATTTTTATAAGTAGCATACTTCCTCTTTCAATATTCACTTAATAGCAAATAGATATAGATTGAACAATTTTTTATTTATAAATATTGAAAATAAATTTTATAGAAAACAATATGTAAAATCCATTTATATTTTGTAAATCAATTATAACTATTTAAAAAAAAATCAATTTTAATTTCAAAATAAAAATTTAAATTTAAATTTATCACTAATAGGAAATAATGAAAATTTATTTTAACAAAATTAAAATTGTATTAATAAAAAATAAATCAATGCACTTTAAGGAAAGAAGTTAATGGCCCAAGATCCAAACGTATATGGCACAAGCACTCCCTTACAAATCACTAGTAAGTCTTTTAAAATAACTTGGTTTTTCACTGGCAGGTCTGTTAAAGTAACTTGATTTTTGAATTGAGGCTTCTATGATCCTTATTAGGTTAAGAGAGATTTTTCGGCGTAAATCACAATATAATTCATTTGTCGACGCGTTTCGAACCAACAAGTGTGGTTCGTTGAATGAGCAGATTAGGCTTTTCATGTTAAATAGATATAGCAGAAACTCCAACGGCTGTATTCCATGACACGGTAACGACTATATTGACAACGGATAGATTTGACTAGATTAGGGGAATAACCTTTATTTAATTAAAAATTAACTATGGTTAGTTAAATTATTATTAAAACAAGAGTAAATGTACCCTTTTTAACCGCTTACAAATATATACTAAAAATAAATTATAATTAATTAACAAAGTTGTTATATCTAAAAAGTTAGAGTAATTAATAGTTAATAAAAATATATAAAAATACATAAATATATAAGTCAAAGGAACTGTGCCATATACTAATAAATATTAAATTAAATATAAATTAAATCAATTTTAAATTTTAAATAATAGCTAAATATAGAAGTTAAACAAATATATAAATAATAGAATAATAAGGTAATTTAAATTATAATTATGATATATATATATATTAAAATACTAAATATTTAGAGTAGTTAGTTATAAAAACATTAGGGTAATAGTAAGTTATAATATTATTTACATTTATAATATTAAAATTAAATTAATTAAAAACAAATTAATTTTAATTCAATCAAAGAATTTTAACTAGCTTTTAAATTTGCTTTCTTAGAGTAAATTAAGGGCTAGAAAGCAAATTTAAAAGCTAGTTAAAATTCTTTGATTGAATTAAAATTAATTTGTTTTTAATTAATTTAATTTTAATATTATAAATGTAAATAATATTATAACTTACTATTACCCTAATGTTTTTATAACTAACTATTCTAAATATTTAGTATTTTAATTTATATATATATGTATAATATCATAATTATAATTTAAATTATTCTATTATTTATATATTTTTAAAAATGGGAGGGGCTAGTTCTCTTTAGAAGCATTATGGGCTCTCTTTTATTACATATATATTGGTACATATGCGTGTGCTAGAACAGGCTAGCCATCACATCGAAACATATTTTAATCGCCACCACTGGAATCTCCATGGATCAAAATACGCTGCAGCATCCGCGTAGCTCCGCAGGATTCGAACGCGGCCGAGGGACGCGCAAACCAACCACCCCAACCGCTACATCATGCATTCACGTGCTTTATATATTTGTTTACTTTTATATTTAGTTATTATTTAAAATTGATTTAATTTATAATTAATTTAATATTTATTAGTATATGGAACAGTCCCTTTGACTTATATATTTATGTATTTTTATATATTTTTATTAACTATTAATTACTCGAACTTTTTAGATATAACAACTTTGTTAATTAATTGTAATTTATTTTAATATATATATTTTTAGATATGACAACTTTGTTAATTAATTATAATTTATTTTTAGTATATATTTGTAAGTGGTTAAAAATAGTACATTTACTCTTGTTTTAATAATAATTTAACTAACCATGTTAATTTTTAATTAAATAAAGGTTATTCCTCTAATCTAGTGAAATCTAGTCGTTGTCAATATAACCGTTGGAGTTTCTGCTCATGGAATACAACAGTTGGAGTTTCTGCTCTATCTATTTAACATGCAAAGTCTGATCTGTTCATTCAACTTGTCATGACGATGAACCACACTTGTTGGTTCGAAACGCGTCCACAAATGAATTATCCAAATAAATTATCTTGTGATTTATGCCGAAAAATCTTTCTTAACTTGATTTTTCTTGAAAAATGATTTTTTTTTCTTGAATAATAGTATCACCCTAGAGATGGCTGTCCTCACTATTGGTTTGACAAACTGAGTTTGATAGATTTTTCCACCTTTTGAAAAAAAAAAATAGTATCACCCTATGTGTTAATAGCCCAAGTTCCAAAAACATATGGGCCACTTACAATTAGTTGGTAGGTCTTTTAAAATAACTTGGTTTTTCTTCATTACTAGCTAAGTTTCACCACTCAATTATAATAGATTTTGCGATATTTAAATATAAGAAAATTATGTATAAACATTTTACTAAAAAAAATTCAAAAGTTAAATCAAGAAAAAAAGAGAACAGCAAAAATGCCCGCCTCTATCTTTGCACAACTCCCATCGTTTCGAATCAACATGCTAAGAGCATCTGGAAAGTGAATGGCTGTTCTGTTACTTCGGATGTGCACGATGTTTGTAAGACGTCAAAATTTAAACGGGCAATCTCTGAAAGTTTATACCAACCTCCAACCCTTCAGCTCACGCAAACTTATGTTCAACGTTAACTTTCGAGAGGTTTTATGATCATAACTGGAGTGATTGCATTCATAGAAAAAAATGGCGAGTTTGTGAGACCAGACAGAAGAAGGTAGCAAAAAAACCATAATGAGACACAGATGAATTACGCATGAAATCAATCTGGACTCTCTTCATGGAGTTGAATAGGTTGAATTCATTCCATTCAACGTCTGTATACCCTTATGGCAATTTCTTCATGGAATTCATGTCAGCTGGTTACTTAATGTTGCTAATGAGAACGCCTCGTGTCCATGAACGCAGCACAAATCAATGGCTATATCGATATACTTACGGATTCAACAACAGCAGCAAAAAAAATGGCTACCCTTCTCCAGCCCATATGTAATTCTCTGCCTATCAACTTCCCTTTCACCACAAATGCTAACAGGAGCACTCCACAAGAAACCCATGACAACCCTAACCTTGCTGAAACTGTGAGAAAACTATGCAAGCAGAGTCGATTGACTGAGGCGCTTCGAATTCTGCATTCTATGGACCGGATTGGTATTTGGGTGGATCCCTGCACCTACGACTCTCTTTTACAGGTTTGCCTCGAATTAAAGGCTCTGGGAGAAAGCAAATTAGTCCATGCCCACATTATTCAAACTGGATTTAAGCCAGATTTAGCTTTGGGTACTAAGCTTGTGATCGGATATGCCAAGTGCGGTACCAGGGTTGATGCCGGATTAGTTTTGGCTACAATACCTGAACGAAAGGTGGTTTCATGGAGTGCAATGATAGCAGCCTATGCCAAACACGGGTTCGCTGAGGAGGCTTTGATGCTTTTTAACGAAATGCAGCGAGCTGATATTGAAGCAGATGAGCGCACTTTTTCCAGCGTTCTTCCTGTGTGTGCCAAGTTGGCAGCTCTGCATCAGGGTAAGGAGATCCATGGATACATAATTAGAAGTGGGTTTCATTCCAATATCTTTATAGGGAATGCTCTCCTGGACATGTATGTAAAATGTGGGTATCTAGAGGATGCTTGCAAAGTGTTTGACAAAATGCCTGAACGAGATGTTGTGTCGTGGAATGCAATGATTGCTGGGTATTCTCGTAATGGAGAAGTCTACGAGGCTCTGGAAGTTTTTCAGAAAATGCCCAAGCGAAATGTGGTGTCATGGACTGCTATGATTGCAGCTTATGCCAGTCAAGGACATGGCAAAGAGGCTTTGGCACTGTTTTATCAAATGCTGCAAATGTGTATACGGCCAAATCAGTTTACGTATGCTTCTGTTCTTCAGGCGTGTGCCAACGTGGCTGCTCTGGAACATGGTAAGGAGATCCATGAGAGCATAATTAAGAGTGGATTTAAGTCAGATATCTTTGTGGGCAATGCTCTTGTGGATATGTATTCAAAATGTAGACGAGCTCATGATGCATTCAAAGTGTTTGAGAAGATGCCTAAGAGAGACGTGGTCTCCTGGACTGCAATGATAACAGGGTATGCGCAAAATGGGCTTATGGATGAGGCAGTGGATCTCTTTCAACACACGCCTGAAAGAAATCTCTTCTCATGGAATGCAATGATTGCTGGATATGCCCAGAATGGACCTTTTAATGAGGTCTTGAAGTTCTTTCGTCAAATGCAGCTGACTAGTGTGATGCCAAACTTGGTCACTTTGGCCAGTGTTCTTTCTGCCTGTGCCAACAAGGTAGCTCTTCCGGAGGGCAAGGAGATCCATGAAGATATAATTAGAAGTGGGTGTACGTGTGATGTCTTTGTTGGGAGTTCCCTTATAGACATGTATGCAAAATGTGGGAGTATAGATGATGCATGTAAGGTTTTTAATAGAATGCCCAGACAAGATACCATTTCATGGACTGCAATGATTATAGGATATGCCATGCATGGCAGTGGCAAGGACGCTCTCCATCTCTTTCAACAAATGCAGCATTCAGGCACAAAGCCAGACCATGTCACCTTCCTCGGAGTTCTGTCTGCATGCTGCCATGCAGGCCTAGTCGATGATGGATGGCAGTACTTTAATTGCATGAGTGAGGATTATCATATAGCACCTGCAGTAGAGCACTATTGCTGCATGGTTGACCTTCTTGGCCGTGCAGGGCGTCTAGATGAGGCTCGAGACTTTATCAATAAAATGCCAGTAACACCTGATGCTGCTGTGTGGGCTTCTTTGCTTGGTGCTTGTAGAATATATTCCAATACAATGTTAGCAGAAGAAGTGGCAGAACATCTTTTAGAGACTGACCCTCAAAATGCTGCACATTATGTGCTGCTGTCAAATATCTATGCATCAGTTGGTAGGTGGGATGGGTTAAAAAAAGTTAGAACATTGATGCAAGAGAGCGGAGTCATAAAGATGCCAGGTTGTAGCTGGATTGAATTGAACAAGAAGATGCATAGTTTTGTTGTAGGAGACAAATCACATCCACAAACTGAGATAATCTATGCTAAGTTGGAGACTTTGTATGGGCAGATGAAGGAGCTGGGATATGTTCCAGACATGAATTTTGTGCTCCATGATGTGGAGGAGGAGCAGAAGGAAGATATGTTGTATTGTCACAGTGAGAAACTGGCAATTGCATTTGGGCTCATCAATACAACCCCTGGGACACCTATCCGGATTGTCAAGAATCTTAGAGTCTGTGGTGATTGTCACTCTGCTATCAAGTTCATATCTAAGATTGTTTTAAGAGAAATGATTGTGAGAGATGCTAATCGTTTTCATCATTTCAAAGATGGTTGGTGTTCTTGTGGAGATTATTGGTGATGCCAAGGGAAATGAGAAATGAGCATAAGCTTGTGTGGCCATAAAATATTGTATTAATATCAAATTTGCATCGGCAAGCAGGAACCAGGTATTGTTTATAATGTCTCGCAAAGTGTTATGTTTTGTTATGTTGGGTGGAATATTATGAAACAATCTATGCATCTTATAGGGATTATCTTGCAATGCATGTTAGTAATCTCTTCTACATTCTACAATAATTATTACACATACATTCTAAACCAAAATATTAAAGAACAATCACACAAGTTTTGAGACAAGCCGAAGCCCTTTCAAACTGATGTTGTTAATATTGGTCTGTAGCATTGTTGGATATTTTCAAAGCCAGTACGCAGAACACTACTCTTACTAGACATGTCAGCAATAGTTGTTTAAACATCAATTGATGTTTCACACCTTAAACACAAATCTTTCTCCTTTCTGCCTTCTCTTCATCCATTAGATTGATTGTGAACTTAACAGGCACTAGGTCGTTCGATTGCAGCTGCTTTATGATTGTTCTGTCTTTTGTTGACTAGTTATGATGATGCCTTTAATGGTCCATTGGTAACCTAAAAGTTATCTGATGCGTCCATATCGGTCACTTGTCATGAATCTGATGTGTTTGGCATGGATTCATGAGGACATGTGCCCTCAACATGCCCCAAGATTCAGACACGTGTCCCTCCAAAAACTTGAAATATGAATTTTATATTAGTTTCAATTTCATATAATGCTTTAAAATAGCATCATTCCACTATTCTATAGTATAGTGTTCTCATTCTTCATACACCAAAGTCTATAACTTAAGTGTTAATTTTAGGATAACAATGGAATGTTCTATGCTTAGAGCAATTTTGCTTCAATTTTTTTTATTAGCCCAATATCATATCCAGTATAGAATTCACATCAACATGATAGTAAAATGCAGATAGAACATAAGCAATAGCAGTGGAAGACAAGCCAACACAAGAGGACACAAGATATGGCACCAGCCAAGGACAAACCCCAATGTGGGGAAACCCTTGATCAATTCTTCTTATAATTCTTCAAAAGTTCAGCAGAGAGAGAGCATAATTTACAATATTCACTTGCCCAAACTGATCAATCAAAATAGCAAAAACAAAAAGCCCTAACCAGAAAGTCAAGGCTGGTCAATAGGGCTGAAATTGACCTCCAAAATAGCTTAGTCGACCTTGGTCAACTCAGCCTTCAACAACAAGATAATGCAGCCCAAAACAGTCCAAAAATAACCAGTCAAATTTGGTCAACAAAGGTCAATGCAACAACTTGAATTAGGCAGTCAACGCAGGGGTCAAATTGCCTCGGTTTTTGTTCCCAAAACAGTGGCATGCCCAAACAGAAGTCTCCCTCACAAAATCGAAGTCAAACAAGGTCAACATTGGTCAAAGTCAGCCTCCTGAAATTTCGGCCTCTTGAAATTTCGATCAAATTTGGTCAACGCAATAGCCAAAAAAGACAGTCTTCCTTTCGTACATGTGGAGAGAGAGAGGCCCAAAAGTCCGTACCCAATCAAAATGAGAGAGAGAAAGATGAATGAGATGAGATGCCAAAATGAGGAGGAGGCACCTTGTATTTATATGAAACGTTGAAGGCTGGAGGAGGCTAATTTGATGGCCCGATGACCTTGACAATTTGTCCATAATCAAAATAAATTCATAACTTCATTTGTAGATGTTAGAATGGGATGATCTTTAGATCAATCCTACACCTCTCGGAAAGAGGAATCTAAGAAAAATATCAGTTGCCTCATAAGAGTTGTCCAAAGTGATGTTTGGCCCTAGTTGCCAAATTTAACACTCCCTCTTAACTAGGGAGAATATCACCTGCCAAACTATCTAACAATCTGTACCATCCCTGTTACTGCACTGCTCTGCTGAACCATGAAGAAATAAGAAATGATCGAGAATGTTTCATACCATTCTCCATTGACCCGAAGTAAGTCTCCAACAACAGAGAACGTGTCATACCACTCTTAACTGACTCGTAGTCAGTTTCCATTGATCTCAGATCAATATCAACATCCTAGCATAGGGAGTACAGTAGTACACGATGCGTCCATCGGTAGTGCTATGGTCGCTATCCTCATTTCCTTACTCATTGGCTAGATGAGAGGTACTTCCTATGAGTCCTGGACTGCATGGGTAGGGTGTGCCGGCAGGAGAAGGTGAACCATTCATCTTGCTCATATGTCATAGGGGAAGGTGAACCACTCAACCTATGCATATGCCACCATGGGGTATCATAGGGGAAGGTGAACCATTCACCATGTACACAATGCACCATTAGGGGAGGGTGAGTCACCCTATGGTTGCTCTTCGCTCCAAGAAGTACCCCAAGCCCCTCAGAGCTCCCAAAGCTCACTATCCATCTCATACAGGACCCTCATAAGAGGATCTCTTCACGACTCCAAGTCATTCACGGAAGGTTAATAATTTGACCTTCTTGAGGGGCTTCGTAAGAATATCGGCGACCTGCTCATCGGTCCCAATATGATGGAGCCTTATTGCTCCCCGTTGTACCATATCCTGGATAAAGTGGTACCTGACATCAATATGCTTGGAGTGATCATGAAACACGGGATTCTCATGAAGACGAATCCCACTCTGGTTGTCACAGAAGATCATGGTGGTATCCAACACATGTCCAAACAGCTCACTAAAGAGCTTCCTCAACCAAACAACTTCACAGGAGGCCAAACTAGCAGGATAGCCTCAGCGGTGCTTAAAGCAACCGACTTCTGTTTCTTGCTCATCCATGATATTGAAGCAAAACTTAGAGAGAAGCAACATCCTGATGTGCTTTTGCGATCACCACACTGCCATCCCAGTCTACATCAGAGTAACCATGGAGCCTCACATTCCTGGCAGTGTATCCCAGTCCATAAGTGATTGTGCCCCAAAGATATCTCAAGAGATTCTTGGAAACAAACCAATGTATATGATGAGGCTCGACTATAAATTGACTCAATGTGTTCACTGCAAAACATATGTTCGGACAGGAGTTCACCAAGAACATCAAGGCTCCCACGAGTTGACGATACTCATAAGGATTTCCCAAATCGGGCCCAACAACACTTCCGCATGACTTTAATGGCAGAAGTGTCCTTAGACATGTAATTTTATTAATCAGAAAAAATAATTACATAATTGATTTTGCAAGAGTTTACACCCGAACAACACAAACACTCTTGCAATGAGCTATATATAAGCTCCATGTCCTAACTACCTCTAATTATGGATCACTTATTAAATAACAAGTGTCCATTTACAATAAATGCTATTCAAACCAACTAGCTAACTAATCTCCTAAAATAGAGCCTAAGATACGACACATTTGGAGAGTCATATCTAGTTACAACAATATGCTAATTCTAAAAGTCTCCATTAAATAATTAAACATTCTAGAATAATAATTATTAATTTAATATCTTAAATTAATAATTATTTTATTCTAATTTTATAACCTATGATAAAATTGTATTTTTGTATCATCTAACATCCCCCCCTATGATCCAAAGATACATTACAACAGATACCAAGTTCATCCCTGAACTTAGTAAATTTTATTCGGCCAAGCGGTTTCGTGAAAATGTCGGAGATCTGATCTTCGGAAGGACAATAAACTGGCTTGAGGACATCTTTGGCAATGAGAGATCTGATATGATGATACTTGGTGTCCACATGCTTTGTCTTTGAATGAAAAACTGGGTTCTTGGCAAGTTTGATGGCTGACTGGCTGTCAATGAATAACGATGTAGCTTCTGCCTGAGAAATGCCCAAGTCCTGCAAAATTCGGCGCAACCAAACAATTTCACATGCTGCTTCCCATGCTGAAATGTACTCTGCTTCTGCTGAAGAAGTGGCCACTGTAGCTTGTTTCTTACAACTCCAAGATACTGCTGCTGATCCCATGTTCATTAAATAACCTGATGTTGATGCTCGATCATCAATACTCCCAGCAAAGTCGGCATCAGAATATCCACCAAGTACAAAATTTTTAGTCTTTGTGTAAAGAAGACCAAAAACTTTTGTTCCTTGGATATATCAAAGAACTCTTTTGGCTGCATTCCAGTGGCTGTCTCATGGTTCCTGCATAAAACGTGAAAGAATACTGACTGCATAAGATAGATCAGGATGAGTATTTGTCAAATAAATCAAGCTGCCAATCAACTGTCTGTAAGTTGTACTGTCCACCTTTTCCCCCCTTCAAATTTTGAAAGTTTCAAGTTTTGCTCCATGGGGGTGAGAACGGGCTTGCAATCTTGCATGCCAAATCGCTGAAGAACCTCTGCTGCATACTTATTCTGAGAAATGAAAATATGATGTGGACGTTGGAAGACTTCAACTCCAAGATAGTAGTGAAGTAATCCCAAATCTGTCATCTTAAAACCTGCATGTAATTCCTTTTTCACCTGTGCAATATGATCATCATGGTTGCCAGTAATGATCAAATCATCTACATACATAACAAGAATTACCAGATATTTTCCCTGTTGTCGCACATACAAAGTATCATCAGATTCACTTTGTTGAAAACCAACTTTCTTAAGGTATTCATCAATCTTTGCATACCAAGCTCGGGGAGCTTGTTTTAATCCATATAAAGCCTTGATCAATTTGCAGACTTTATGTTCTTGTCCTTCAACTTCAAAACCTGGTGGTTGGGTCATATACACTTCCTCCTGTAAATCCCCGTTGAGAAAAGCACTTTTCACATCCATTTGATGAACTTTCCATCCTTTTTGAGCGGCCAATGCAAGTGTTAATCAGATGGTGTTCCATTTAGCTGTAGGAGCAAAAGTTTCCTCATAATCACTGCCTTCCTGCTGCGCAAAACCTTTTGGGACAAGTCGTGCTTTATACTTTTCAAGTTCTCCCTTTTGATTATACTTAATTCTGTAAACCCATTTACATCATATGGGTTTAACATTTGCTGGACAATCAACAAGTTTCCAAGTGTTGTTATCAATTACTGCTTGATATTCTTCAACCATAGCCTGTTGCCATTCTTTATGTTTTACTGCTTCTTTGTATGTGGAAGGTTCAGTAAAATCATTTGCTATCAAGGCAAAATTGCCTTCACTTCTATGTGCCCTTCTGGTGCCATTTTTATTCTGTTCATCAGGCTTTACATCTTTCAAAAGTTGAACTGCCCATTTCGGAAGTTGGTGCTCACTTGTTTGTGCTTCTGTAAAGTCCCCATCATTGTAAAGAGGATTAATATAAACTGATGTTCGTCGTTCAGGTGAAGAATGTGGAGAATCACTGTCAGAAGAACTGCTGCTGCTTGGAGATGCGGATGAACTGCTAGAAGACCCAGATGATGTTGTTGATGTAGATGGACTGGATGACTCATCTTCAGAGGAAGGAAAATCAAGTTCATACCAATTTGGTGAAGTTGGTTGACTTTGCATTTTTCCATTTCTTTTACTTCCTTTAGTTTCTAACTTGTGAAGAAGATTTTCAATTTCTTCAGCACTCTTACTCTCTGTCTCATCAAAAATGACATCGCTGCTCACAATGAATTTTCCATTGGTCAAAAGACGATACCCTTTCTTCTCATCAGAATAGCCAATCATTGTGCATTTTAAACTTCTTGAGTCAAGCTTAGTTCGTTTTTCTTTCGGAACTAAGGCATAACACACTGACCCAAAAACTCTAAGATGTTTAACTCGAGGTTTGAAACCAAACCAAGCTTCATAAGGTGTGATTCCGTCTAAAGAAGCAGTTGGAGATATAATTTCTTAAGTAGACAGCTGTATGGATTGCTTTTGCCCAATATGTTGGACTTAACCTTTTGAAAGTTAACATGGATCTCGCCATTCCTAACAAAGTGCGATTCATTCTTTCGACTACTCCATTTTGCTGTGGAGTGTAAACATTAGTAAGATGTCGTCTGATGCCATTTTCACTGCAATAAGTTTTGAATTCATTTGAAGTGAATTCTCCCCCATTATCTGTCCTGAGAGTACCTATCTTTTCTTTGACTTCATTTTCAACAAGTTGGCGAAAAATTTTAAACTTATCAAATGCTTCTGACTTGTTCTTCAAGAAGTAAACCCAAGTCATTCTGCTGAAATCATCAATGAATAGTAAGAAATATTTGCAACCACCAAATGAAGTTTGTAGTGGACCACAAACATCACTGTGAACTAGTTGTAGCCGCCTGTTTGCACGCCATGAACTTGTTGGAAAACTTTCTCGATTTTGTTTGCCATAAATGCAAGCTTCACATTTTGTATTTTCCCTTTTGAATGTGGGAAGTCCTTTAACCATTCCTTGTTTCTGCAATTGAGAAAGACTCTCAAAATTCAAATGTCCATATCTTACATGCCATAGTCTTATAGGTGAAATACCTATAGTCACTGCCCCTGCAAAATCAGAATGCCTTGGAATAACTGTCCCTTTCATCCGTAACAGTTTTCCATCTTCATAACCTGTCATGATTGTTTTCAAGTTTTGTTTCACTGAATTAATCTTCACTAAACCATCTTCCATAATCACCTGATGTCCTGCTTGTCGAATCGTGACTAAAGAGAGCAAATTTTTCTTGAAACTGGGTACATACCATACATTGGAAATCATTTTTTCTCCAATGCCAGGGAGAAAAACTTTTACTACTCCTTTTCCATAAGGAGTATGTTTTGTATCATCAGCAAGAAAATGGAATTAAGTTGGCAATCTTGAAAATTCCAGAAAAAATCACGTCGACAAGTCATGTGTTGAGTTGCCCCGGAATCCAAGATCCAGGCATCTTCATAGTCACTTCTAAGATGGGATGAAAGTTGTGATGCTGGTGAGGAAGTAAAAACATATTCTGAGTTATCTTCATCTTGATCATTTGCAAATTGTGCTGAATGCTGCTGAAACTTGGGAATTTTATTAAGTGATGTTCGGCAATCTTCAACATAATGGCCAACTTTGTTACATCTTCGACACACAATTTGACTTAAGTCTCTTCCTCTTCCTGTAGATTGTCCTCTGCCTCTACTTTGACTTCTATTTTGAGATTGTCCTCTACCTTGATTATTATATCCTTGTCCTTGAAAATTGCCTCTTCCTTGGTTGTTTCCTCTACCTTGAAAATTATTTCTTCCTCCTCTGTTAAAATTGTTTCCTCTGCTTTGGCTTCGACCTTGATTATGTGCTGCTTGATTCTGATTCCATCTGCCTCTACCTCGAGAACTATCGGCTAATGACTTACTAGTGCTGGCCTCTGTGAGAAAAACATCTTCACCAACTTTCTTCTTCTTCCCAAAAGTTTTATCATGTTGAGTTAACATTTCACAGAGTTCATCAAACTTTAATTTCTCTAATTTCCCAGTTACTTGTAGAGTCTCCAAAAAATGCGTATAGGAAGAAGGAAGCCCAGCAATTACAATTGTGACCATAAAGCTATCATCAATTGCGGGAAAACCAACATTAATAATTTCTTGCCTGATATTCTTAAGTCTTGAGATATATTCAAGAACATCACCACCTTCAGTTAATTTTTGTTGCAACAATTTTAATTGTAGATCGACTTTCTTTGATTCAGGTTGAGTATCAAAGAGGTCTTTAAAAGTTTTCAAAGCAGTCCATGCATCTAAAGCATTTTCTATATGGACATACATTTCATCATTCACAGACGATTTAATAAGAGCTAAGGCTTTAGCATTCTTGATTTCCCATTTTGCTAGTGCAGCTGCATCTGTGGGTTTATTCGGCTTAACATCTCCATCACATATTCCCTGCCATAATTCATTGTAAATGAGTGTGCTTTCGATGAGACGATGCCATGTTTTATAAGATTTGGTGCCTTCAAGTTTGTCGGAATCAGAAAACAAATTAATCAACTTAGACATTTTAGCGTTGAAGCGTCGCACCAAGAATCAGAACATAAATGACAAGATAGTCAACACAACACACCACGCAAAAACAATACGATCTATCGAGGCTTGGCCTTGACCCTCGAATAGTCGTCAAAACAGGAGAAAATTGACTGAGCTTTGCACTTGGCTCTAGTCAATATCTCAAATTTTTACAAGGCAACTTTCAAAATTTGACTTTTACAATGGTGCTTTTGCACAATCTGGTAAAAAAAGTTACCCCCCCTCAAAGTAAAATTACTTTGAGTTACAATGCCAGGGTTATCGGAACCAGGTTATCTCCCAAGAAACAAATTAAAAAAAAAACTCCTTATTGCTCCAAAAAAATTACAAATCACCTTATTGCTCCATCAACCATAAATTCCCAAAATTAAAAAATCACCATATTTCTACACAATACAATATTCCTTATTTTTCCACAAAATTTACAAATTTAATTCAGCTTCCATACATTCATCCTTGCATTTTTTTATGGACTGGTCCTCTCGGTTTGAATGGTACATATGCGAGCGTATCCCTTAATCAATGCTGGTCTTCGTTGGCCTTCAATTTGATAATGGTGCCCTGTGGTTCTCAAGCATTTCACATGCCCATCTCTTTCAAAACTTCATGCGTTCCAGCTCAGGTGTGCCGTCTACAATCAGTCGAATGCCCATAAATATGTGTACTCTGTATTTGGTTTAGCTACATCGCCACAAGGAGGATCGACTGATATTTCTTGGCAAGCATTGAATTGATTTTTATCTGCAAAATTTCTACAGACAAAAGTGAACCTTTCCAAACACATGAGAATGACAGCTAGGTTCGTGAATTCGAATTCCTGCGTACTGGAACATTGGATGTTCTTGTAACTTCAGCGCGTAACCGTTAAACTGTTTTAGGTTTGCTCCACGTTTCAGTACTTTAAAGCTTCAAAATTTCATAAAAGTTGCATGAATACCTCAAACTAGCCGCATATTTACCAAGTTTCCGACGTACAAATGCTTCAGTTCTCAGAAAAAGTTAGACGCGGGGGATAACTATGTCAAATTATAGGAACTCTAACTCCATTTTTAATTCTTCAAAACTTAAAGCGTTAGAACAAATTACAGACACATCGATCCATTTGCAATTCTTTAAACCCTCAGAAACTCATAAACTTTGCAAAATCCCGGACAATATTGCCACCAAACAGTCAGAAACTCATTAATGCTTCATAGATAGTCCAAAAAATACACCTTTGCGTCTCTTTCACAGTTCAAATGTTCAGAAAAAAAGTATCGGAATTTGAACGGCTCAGAGGAAGAAAAAAATGATAATATATTTTCTCCAATTGTAAAGCTTCAAATACTTACCAAAACTTGCTCAACTGTGTCGAATTTACACGAAGATTTGCTTCATTTCGTTTCATATTCACCGTTCAAAAGCTTCCAAAATCCCTCAGAAATGGCAGAAATCGTTCAAATTGTACACCGTCAATTAGGGTTTGCAGAGTCAGAGCTTCACTGCGCTGGAAAAAACGGGAGCGAGAGGAAGAAGGGGCTCGTCTTCCAGCGATTCACTTCTCCTCTCCGCCCAGCTACGACAATTACTCAAAGCAACCCCGAGGATGGAAGCCTCTTTCAAACAGAAAATTCAGAAATCTTTTGCTGATCACTTCAACGGAGTTGAGTTTTCCACGATCTGATAGAGCTGGAATCTCCTCCTCACATCCACTGCAGCATTACTGGAGCTCTGATACCACAATAATGGCAGAAGTGTCCTCAGACACGTAATTTTATTAATCAGAAAAAATAATTACATAATTGATTTTGCAAGAGTTTACACCCGAACAACACAAACACTCTTGCAATGAGCTATATATAAGCTCCATGTCCTAACTACCTCTAATTATGGATCACTTATTAAATAACAAGTGTCCATTTACAATAAATGCTATTCAAACCAACTAGCTAACTAATCTCCTAAAATAGAGCCTAAGATACGACACATTTGGAGAGTCATATCTAGTTACAACAATATGCTAATTCTAAAAGTCTCCATTAAATAATTAAACATTCTAGAATAATAATTATTAATTTAATATCTTAAATTAATAATTATTTTATAACCTATGATAAAATTATATTTTTGGATCATCTAACAGACTTCTTGAAGTTAGGTTCAATCGGAGTAGTCACAGACTTGCAGTCCACCATCCCAAATCTTTCAAGTATCTTCACAATGTATTTTCCTTGAGAAAGGAAAATCTCACTTGGCTTTTTCCAAACCTCCAACCCTAGGAAGTAATGCATCAACCCTAGGTCCTTCATCTCAATTTCGGAAGCCAACTCCCTCTTACATTGATGAATAAGAGGGTCTGCACCTGTCCAAAAGAGATCGTCCACATAGAGTACCAAGATGAGAGGTCCATCATTCTCAACCTTAAAATAAAGGTTTGGATCAACTTCACTTCTTGTAAATACCAACTTCATTAGATAGATATTGATCCTCTCATACCAAGCCCGGGGTGCTTGCTTCAACCCATAGAGGGTTTTCTTCAACCTGCATACATGTGTTTGATGATCTTGAACTTCGAACCCCTCAGGTTGTTCTACATAGACTTCCTCCTTAAGTAAACCATGCAAGAAGGCAGTCTTGACATCCATCTGGTGTAGATTCTATCCTTGCGAGGCAGCAAGGGCAATGATCTTACAGATGGTGGTGTAGCAGACAACCGGTGCAAATATCTCATCATAATCTACACCTTCCTTTTGAGAGAAGCCTCGAGCAACAAATTTGGCCTTGAACTTTTCAACACTTCTATCAGCTCCATGCTTGATCTCGTAGAGCCATTTAGAGGAGACATCAGATTTGTCCTGGGGTCTAAGGATCACATCCCAGACATCATTCTTCATAATTGACTCGTACTCTTCATTCATAACATCCTTCCATACTTGTTGCTTCACAACTTCTTCGAATGAGCAAGATTCAAACTGAATAATGGTGCTCATAGCAGTTAAGTACCCTTGGTACCTATTAGGCTTCTTGCTTTCACGAAATGCCCCCCTCAGTGCAACATGTCTCTCGGCATCTTCGAGAGTTTCCCTCAGCCATGAGGGTCTCCTTTTGGAGGAGGAGGATCAATGGGATCCATCGGTTCTTCAACATCAAGCATCAACTCATCCTGTGAATCTACCTGTTTTTCTGCATCTGCTTCTTTGTATTTCCTTGGAATAGGAAGGTTGCTAATCTTCCTTGGGGCAGCATCCTCATCGAAGGTGACATCATGACTCAACTCTACTTCTCTTTGACCAGGCACTTAGATTCTATATACCTTAGAAGTTTCACTGTAGCCCACAAAAGTTCATTTGTTCCCAGATGCCTCCAATTTACTTCTCTTTTCTTTCGGCACATGAAAGTATATGGGACTACCAAAAATTCTAAAATGAGAAACATCAGGTTTCTTACTAGTGAAAACTTGTTTGGGAGGTTTGGAGTCCGATGCTTAATGAGGGCATCGATTTTGAATGTACACAACAGTGTTGGTAGCTTCTCCCCATAGGAACTTTGGAAGTCCTTGATCATGAAGCATGGCACGAGTGGCTTCTACGATAGAACGGTTCTTCCTTTCAGAAACACCATTCTGCTCAAGAGTATATGTGGTAGTAGTCTCCCTTTTAATGCCAGCTTCTCTACAATAATCTTTGAACTCATTTGATTCGTATTTGGTTCCATTATCAGTCCTCGATATTTTGATCTTCTTCCCAGATTGATTTTCGACCAAAGCTTTGAAAGAACGAAACCATGAGAATACTTCGTCCTTCTTCTTCAAGAAATATATCCAAGTCTTGCGAGAGAAATAATATATAAAGGTTGAATAATATAAGTATCCTCCCAATGAGTTCACGGGCATTGCACTAGATAGATCAGAATGAATAAATTGCAATATGTCAATAGTCTTGCTATCACTTGAGGGGAATGGTCCCCTTGTATGTTTTCATGTTCTACTTTAAATTCGGGCATAATACCTGTCACCATCTTCCTCGCATCGGGTAAAGCCTTATAATGTAGATGAGCAAACCTCTGGTGCCATAATTCAGATTGAAGTGATGTGTCGCAAGACATAGCTCCCAATGGACTTCCTCCAACTTGATATAAATTGTCAACCCTGAATCAAAGAGTAAATGCTTCTTTGAAATTTCTTTTCCACACACGTACCTTTCCATCGATGCATGCCACCTTGAATCCTTTGTCTTCCATCGATGAGATAGACACTATATTCTTATTTAGATCAGGTACATATAGTACTTTTTGAAGATGAACGGTGTTACCTTTATTCAATTGAAGGGTAACATTCCCAACTCCCTTCACGAGATAGGTGGCATTGTCACCAAGGATAATTTCCAAATTTGTATCCTTCTCTATCAGATTTGAAAGAACTTCCTTGTACTCGGCGAAGTGCCTTGAGGCACCACTATCAATCAACCAATTTCCCAAAGTATCCGGAGGAGAGGCAACAGAGAGGGAAAATATAAGATAAAATTCCTTTTACTTAGAATTTACAACATTAGACTCATCATACCTAGAGTTTCTTGTTCTTTTAGAAGCTCGATCATTTCCAAGTTGAGTAGTGGAAGCATTCATTTTCCCATTGTTGTTGAACCTGCCATTCCTTTGATTGTTGTTGTTGCCCCTGGAATGATTGTGATCATCATCATGAGATGTGTCCCTTCTATTTGGACACTCCCTGGCATAGTGACCAAACTTGTTGCAAACGAAGCATCTTCCCTTCCTTCCATTTTTGAATCCCGCTCTTCCTTGACTTTGTTTCTTTGAACTTGCATTGTTCTTCCTCTTGGCATGAGCAAAAAATGTGGTAGGATTATTCCTATTCGAAGGCATCTCCAATTCCATCATCCTTGTTTCTTCTTGAGAACATCTAGTCAGCAATTATTCAAAACCTAGAATTTTGTCGTTATTGAGAATAGTAGTGTTGAACACATGCCATTCGGGAGGAAGACCTCCAAGGGAAATGAGAGTGAGCTCCCTGTCAGCAATAGCTTCACCAATCGAAAGAAGATCTTTTTTTATCTCGGTAATCCTCATGAAGTAGGATTGAATATCCTCAACTTTTCCTTTCTTTATATCCTTTAGCTTGTTCTTGAGGAAAATAATTTGATTTGCATTGCTAGATTTAAACATGCCAACTAACTTGTCATATATCTCCTTTGATGTGTTCAAATCGGAAATGTAAGCAACTAAATGCTTATGAATAGAATCTTTGATGATGTTCTTGGCTTTGACTTCACCCTTCTTGTATTTGGTCTTAGTAGTAGCCGATGCATTAGGAGGAGGTTCTGAAATCTTTCCCGGCACATAATCCATCACATCTTACTCTTCTAGTGTCAAATCAAGAGACATCTTCCATGCTTGATAATCAAACTTATCATGAAGCTACGATCCCATACGACGTTAAAGTGTAATGACATAGAAAGAAAGAGGCCTTACTTTGCTGAGCTAAAGCGAAGAAGAATAAGTTTTCTCCTCTCCTTAGTCCCATGAGCGGAAGTACAACACTGAAACTCATTGAAGTGGGTCGGTATTGGGGGTTACAACTGGACCCACCAAAAGAGGGTGTAAACTTACCAGGTTACTATGTGGGAGTAGCTTACTCGGGAAAGACTGTTGAGTAGACTGTTTCCGTGCCCGGGCAGGTTGAATGATATGGATAAAATTAGGTTGAAGCTCGATCATTTCCAAGTTGAGTAGTGGAAGCATTCATTTTCCCTTTGTTGTTGAACCTGCCATTCCTTTGATTGTTGTTGTTGCCCGTGGAATGATTGTGATCATCATCATGAGATGTGTCCCTTCTATTTGGACACTCCCTGGCATAGTGACCAAACTTGTTGCAAACGAAGCATCTTCCCTTCCTTCCATTTTTGAATCCCGCTCTTCCTTGACTTTGTTTCTTTGAACCTGCATTGTTCTTCCTCTTGGCATGAGCAAAAAATGTGGTAGGATTATTCCTATTCGAAGGCATCTCCAATTCCATCATCCTTGTTTCTTCTTGAGAACATCTAGTCAGCAATTATTCAAAACCTAGAATTTTGTCGTTATTGAGAATAGTAGTGTTGAACAATTGCCATTCGGGAGGAAGACCTCCAAGGGAAATGAGAGTGAGCTCCCTGTCAGCAATAGCTTCACCAATCGAAAGAAGATCTTTTTTTATCTCGGTAATCCTCATGAAGTAGGATTGAATATCCTCAACTTTTCCTTTCTTTATATCCTTTAGCTTGTTCTTGAGGAAAATAATTTGATTTGCATTGCTAGATTTGAACATGCCAACTAACTTGTCAATGTTGTCATATATCTCCTTTGATGTGTTCAAATCGGAAATGTAAGCAACTAAATGCTTATGAATAGAATCTTTGATGATGTTCTTGGCTTTGACTTCACCCTTCTTGTATTTGGTCTTAGTAGTAGCCGATGCATTAGGAGGAGGTTCTGAAATCTTTCCCGGCACATAATCCATCACATCTTACTCTTCTAGTGTCAAATCAAGAGACATCTTCCATGCTTGATAATCAAACTTATCATGAAGCTTATCATCAGACTTGAAGTAGGATGTGGAAGCCATTGAATCTTGTCTTTGACTAGTGATTGCTCCTCTTGGTGATTGCTCTTCTCAAACTTGCTTGGGCTTTGTACGCCGTAAGGCGTTTCCCTTTGAAATCAACTTTCCTCTTGGGTTACGTGTACATTTCTGAGCCTTTGATTTAAGTGTTAGACGATGAAAATAATCTTAGCCATCCAATTGATTAGACCCATATATGATGCAACCCAGCGGTTCGACGGTTGCCCTCACTCGCCGCTACGCTACTTCCAGGTGCTTCTCCGTGTGGAGACCTTGCACTTGCCCTCGCTCTGGATTTGGTTTCAGGCTGGCTGTTTTGGGCGGTCTTCGTATTTTTCCTCTGCGTATTTACTCCACTGGGAGATTCGTTCGCTGCATCGGGGAGACAAGCATTGGTGCTGAGCGGGGGAAGGGACAGAGATGGAGATCCCCAGCACAGAGAATGCTTTCTCAGAGTGGTTGAATCAAGGGAGGCAGCAGTGGAGGCCTGCCCCTTGGAATCCGTCCATTACTGTCCTTGCGAAGATCCACGACGGAGTAGCCATTTCACCAGAGAAAGAAATGTTTATAGACGGAGTAGCCATTTCACCAGAGAAAGAAATGTTTACAGAGAGAGGCACTGCCCTCCTCAAGATCAAAATCTCCTGATGTCATTTTGCTGTCTGCCAAAAATCCCAGACATCATTTTTCATAATTGACTCGTACTCTTCATTCATAACATCCTTCCATACTTGTTGCTTCACAACTTCTTCGAATGAGCAAGATTCAAACTGAATAATGGTGCTCATAGCAGTTAAGTACCCTTGGTACCTATTAGGCTTCTTGCTTTCACGAAATGCCCCCCTCGGTGCAACATGTCTCTCGGCATCTTCGAGAGTTTCCCTCAGCCATGAGGGTCTCCTTTTGGAGGAGGAGGATCAATGGGATCCATCGGTTCTTCAACATCAAGCATCACCTCATCCTGTGAATCTACCTGTTTTTCTGCATCTGCTTCTTTGTCTTTCCTTGGAATAGGAAGGTTGCTAATCTTCCTTGGGGCAGCATCCTCATCGAAGGTGACATCATGACTCAACTCTACTTCTCTTTGACCAGGCACTTAGATTCTATATGCCTTAGAAGTTTCACTGTAGCCCACAAAAGTTCATTTGTTCCCAGATGCCTCCAATTTACTTCTCTTTTCTTTCGGCACATGAAAGTATATGGGACTACCAAAAATTCTAAAATGAGAAACATCAGGTTTCTTACTAGTGAAAACTTGTTTGGGAGGTTTGGAGTCCGATGCTTAATGAGGGCATCGATTTTGAACGTACACAACAGTGTTGGTAGCTTCTCCCCATAGGAACTTTGGAAGTCCTTGATCATGAAGCATGGCACGAGTGGCTTCTACGATAGAACGGTTCTTCCTTTCAGAAACACCATTCTGCTCAAGAGTATATGTGGTAGTAGTCTCCCTTTTAATGCCAGCTTCTCTACAATAATCTTTGAACTCATTTGATTCGTATTTGGTTCCATTATCAGTCCTCGATATTTTGATCTTCTTCCCAGATTGATTTTCGACCAAAGCTTTGAAAGAACGAAACCATGAGAATACTTCGTCCTTCTTCTTCAAGAAATATATCCAAGTCTTGCGAGAGAAATAATATATAAAGGTTGAATAATATAAGTATCCTCCCAATGAGTTCACAGGCATTGCACTAGATAGATCAGAATGAATAAATTGCAATATGTCAATAGTCTTGCTATCACTTGAGGGGAATGGTCCCCTTGTATGTTTTCATGTTCTACTTTAAATTCGGGTATAATACCTGTCACCATCTTCCTCGCATCGGGTAAAGCCTTATAATGTAGATGAGCAAACCTCTGGTGACATAATTCAGATTGAAGTGATGTGTCGCAAGACATAGCTCCCAATGGACTTCCTCCAACTTGATATAAATTGTCAACCCTGAATCAAAGAGTAAATGCTTCTTTGAAATTTCTTTTCCACACACGTACCTTTCCATCGATGCATGCCACCTTGAATCTTGTGTCTTCCATCGATGAGATAGACAATAGATTCTTATTTAGATCAGGTACATATAGTACTTTTTGAAGATGAATGGTGTTACCTTAATTCAATTGAAGGGTAACATTCCCAACTCCCTTCACGAGATAGGTGGCATTGTCTCCAAGGATAATTTCCAAATTTGTATCCTTCTCTATCAGATTTGAAAGAGCTTCCTTGTACCTGGTGAAGTGCCTTGAGGCACCACTATCAATCAACCAATTTCCCAAAGTATCTGGAGGAGAGGCAGTAGAGAGGGAAAATATAAGATAAAATTCCTTTTGCTTAGAATTTACAACATTAGACTCATCATACCTAGAGTTTCTTGTTCTTTTAGAAGCTCGATCATTTCCAAGTTGAGTAGTGGAAGCATTCATTTTCCCTTTGTTGTTGAACCTGCCATTCCTTTGATTGTTGTTGTTGCCCCTGGAATGATTGTGATCATCATCATGAGATGTGTCCCTTCTATTTGGACACTCCCTGGCATAGTGACCAAACTTGTTGCAAACGAAGCATCTTCCCTTCCTTCCATTTTTGAATCCCGGTCTTCCTTGACTTTGCTTCTTTGAACCTGCATTGTTCTTCCTCTTGGCATGAGCAAAGAATGTGGTAGGATTATTCCTATTCGAAGGCATCTCCAATTCCATCATCCTTGTTTCTTCTTGAGAACATCTAGTCAGCAATTCTTCAAAACCTAGAATTTTGTCGTTATTGAGAATAGTAGTGTTGAACACATGCCATTCGGGAGGAAGACCTCCAAGGGAAATGAGAGTGAGCTCCCTGTCAGCAATAGCTTCACCAATCGAAAGAAGATCATTTTTTATCTCGGTAATCCTCATGAAGTAGGATTGAATATCCTCACCTTTTCCCTTCTTTATATCCTTTAGCTTGTTCTTGAGGAAAATAATTTGATTTGCATTGCTAGATTTGAACATGCCAACTAACTTGTCATATATCTCCTTTGATGTGTTCAAATCGGAAATGTAAGCAACTAAATGCTAATGAATAGAATCTCTGATGATGTTCTTGGCTTTGACTTCACCCTTCTTGTATTTGGTCTTAGTAGTAGCCGATGCATTAGGAGGAGGTTCTGAAATCTTTCCCGGCACATAATCCATCGCATCTTACTCTTCTAGTGTCAAATCAAGAGACATCTTCCATGCTTGATAATCAAACTTATCATGAAGCTTATCATCAGACTTGAAGTAGGATGTGGAAGCCATTGAATCTTGTCTTTGACTAGTGATTGCTCCTCTTGGTGATTGCTCTTCTCAAACTTGCTTGGGCTTTGTCTTCACCTCAACTCCGATACCATGTTAATTACGCCATAAGGCGTTTCCCTTTGAAATCAACTTTCCTCTTGGGTTACGTGTACATTTCTGAGCCTTTGATTTAAGTGTTAGACGATGAAAATAATCTTAGCCGTCCAATTGATTAGACCCGTATATGATGCAACCCAACGGTTCGACGGTTGCCCTCGCTCGCCGCTACGCTACTTCCAGGTGCTTCTCCGTGTGGAGACCTTGCACTTGCCCTCGCTCTGGATTTGGTTTCAGGCTGGCTGTTCTGGGCGGTCTTCGTATTTTTCCTCTGCGTATTTACTCCACTGGGAGATTCGTTCGCTGCATCGGGGAGACAAGCATTGGTGCTGAGCGGGGGAAGGGACAGAGATGGAGATCCCCAGCACAGAGAATGCTTTCTCAGAGTGGTTGAATCAGGGGAGGCAGCAGTGGAGGCCTGCCCCTTGGAATCCGTCCATTACTGTCCTTGCGAAGATCCACGATGGAGTAGCCATTTCACCAGAGAAAGAAATGTTTACAGACGGAGTAGCCATTTCACCAGAGAAAGAAATGTTTACAGAGAGAGGCACTGCCCTCCTCAAGATCAAAATCTCCCGATGTCATTTTGCTGTCTGCCAAAAATCATGCATCAAAGACTTGACTCAATCTTGGGTACTGCAGAATAGCTTAATTTAAAATCTGTTATTAAATCTTGCTGTTTGATTAAACCTGCATGGTAGATATGGCATAGCAATATGCCCCATAACAAGATTGCAGATCGGAAAGGGCATCAGGGCTGGATGAAGGCAGAAGGACCTTACTTCATATTTCCAGGTGGTGGCACCATGTTTCCCGATATTTCCAGGTGGTGGCACCATGTTTCCCGATGGAGCAATACAATACATTCAGAAGCTGAAACAATATTTACCTATAAGTGGTGGAACCATCAGGACAGCTTTGGATGTTGGCTGTGGGGTTTGAACTTTCTCCCTTTCTCTTCTCCTTAATGTATTGTTTTTGAAGCACCTTTGCAATCTAATTTGTAAATGTACTAGTAGAGCCACGACCCATGAGGGGTTAAGACCTTGACACTTCTGGAGTTGAAAAACAAAATGGCGAGGTTGTAGTGATCGATGATAGAGAAGTGAGAGGAGACAATGAAGATGAGGTAGGATGGGATTTAAAAGATTTGAAGCTACCTGCAGATGCCTAAGCTGTGAATGTTGCAGCTACAACTCATAATGTCATTAGTTACGCCATCACCTTGTATGCCAGTAATTCAAATCTGGATACAGAAAATCTTTTCTCGCAGGTGAGAATGCAGCTGCCCGTAACATTAATATGGCGATGCAGCTCTCAACAACTTGGTATTAAGAATTTCACTCCATTAAAAGTTAAAACCTTTGTTTTTGGATCTTTACATGGGCAGCCATACCTTCCTGCATTTGTTTCTTCTCTGTGGTCTTCTTAGCAATAGAGGGAGGCTGGAGTGAGACTGCTAGCTCAAATTTCAGAGGTCCATGAGCTTTGATATTTAAACTTTTTTTTATTAGATGAGAAACTTAGACTAGCTTACAAAGCCACAGCAGATGGGAAGTTTAGTGAAATTTCTTACCATCTTGCACACAATTCCAGTTATTGATGTAGATTCCGTTTAGGAAGTTGAGAAGGTGAAGAAATTGATTGGAATTGCTAAAGAATGTGTTCTGGGTCTTCAAATGGAGGTCAAGAGGAAGTTAAGGATCATACTGTCGAACAGCAAGAGCTTGCAGCCTATTTTACTCATTGCAACCTTCAAAAAGTCCATTTGAGGTTGGCTTTGCCGAATGCCATAGGTGTTTGCCAGGGAACTTGTACAGCTGCTAACTTGGTTTGATAACTGCTGGCAAATGAGCCTGCTGCAAACCATGCAACAAAGGCACAAGAAGTTCTGCAGGCATGTGGGAGGCAGTTGCAGGATGCTAAAAACACTGAATTATGACTTCAGAAATCTTTTTGTTGTTTTTGCAGCAACTTTTGCACCTGTATACTGTGGTCAGAAGTATGTGTCCTTTCCATATTGTGCACCACACTTTATTCCAATCATAAAGGGAAATCTATGTGCTATATGTGAGCTTGCAGTTGTGTTCTGGGTCTTCAGATGCAGGTCAAGGGAAAGGAAGTTAAGGATGATACTGTTCAACAGAAAGAGCTCGCAGTTTATTTTAGTCATAGCAACCTTCAAAAATTCCATTTGAGGTTGGCTTTGCTGAATACCATGGGTGTTTGTTATAAAGGAGGGAGCTTCAGTACAGCAGCTAACTTTGCTTGATGACTATTGGAAAGTGAACCCCTGCAAACCATTCAACAAAGGTACAAGTTCTGCAGGCATGCGAGAAGCAGCTGCAGGATGCCAAAAAACTGAATTATGACTTTGACTTCAGAAAGCCTTTTGTTGGTGGTGCAACAACTTTTACACCTATATACCATGGTCAGTCAGAAGGATGTGTCCTGTCCATATTGTACAGCATGCTTTGTTCCAGTCATACAAGGAAATCTCTGCCCTATATGTGAGCTTGCCATTGTGGGTTCCAATGCTTCTGGGTGCTGAATGTGCATCTTTATTTCAAGAAATTTCATCACCCATGCATATTTCCATATCAGTATTGCACTCTACCTTTGAGAACCATGTTGAGAGATATGGCAGGACAATCACTAAAAAGTCTTGGACAAACTTGAGGGTCTTCTTAAGAGATTGGAGGAGGCTGTTTAGTGATCACTGAAATGACAGTAGAAGTAAAACTTTCCATGTTTTTTCATTGTTTACAATTTGAAATTCCAGTCTGTGTTTTTGCTTCCCTTTCTCAGTCTCAGACAACGAAAAGTGCCAGTAATTTAGCTTTAGGTCTGGAGAATTTTTGATAGACCCCCCTGGGTGTTAATCCTATCTTTATCGTGCAAGTGTTCTATTGGTTTGTCTGAGTAGAAACAGGCACTAGGGTCTTATTATTCAACATCAGAAAGCAATGTAATTGTTTGAATGCTTTTTCATATGTAGGCCCTGTCCAAATCGGAACTGCTCAAATTGCCCTGTTGGACTGGGCATGGTATTGAACCAGCCTGCTGACCAGACCGGTACCTAACCAGTACAAACTGGCCCTAACTGACTGGACAGGAGACTTAAATTTTTATGAAATTTCTGAATGAATTTTCTTGTACATGCACAACAGACTTAGGTTTATTATTTTGATGATGACTATAGATGCACAGTAAACAGTTGTGAAGTTTTCTTAATGCATGGAAATCACAATCCTCTCCTAATTATGAATCGAGAGTCAAGATTTATATCTCTGAAGTTGTTATGTCTTCGAATGAAAACTATTGACAAAATGCTTAAAAGAATTGGTTTGCATCTACATAACAGCATTCATGTATCTACTTGTATGTTGGTCATAGTGCTTTAGATTTGAGTTGCTATCTTTGTTTACACAGGTATTCTAAGTTCAGAACATAACCATCACTTTTACACCAAAAAGACTTGGAAATTTTACAGCCAGCTGTTTGTGCTACATGCACTTGAAAAGGTGTCATTTATTTGCTGAAACCAAGGCATCTTTTAATGCAATTGACTCGCAAGGAAATTTATGTCACAATTTAGATTTGCATTATTTGTATATTTATCTGTTTATATGCTGAAAATTTAGTAGTGGGGTATACTGTAATACTGTATTCACGCTGCCTGGGAAACTTACACCCAATTTGAACCCAAAATAACTATTTTCTGAATGCATACAAGTGGTCTGAGTTTTCCTTCAGGACAGCCACAAGGACAAGTGTTTTTCCATATTAAATCTTAAAGTGATTTTTTCATTAAAAACTAATCATTTTATGTATTTTTTTCAACTCTGGTTCATTGATTCTGTTTCCTGTTTGAAACCCAGTTAGATAGCTGGCCAGTTCAAAGCCCGGTTCCTGTTTTTAAGACCATACTTCAATCCCATGCAATTTTTAAGATCTCTGTCCATTAATATTTAACTGTTTTAATTGCATAGCTGGTTTTCAAATGGTGTTTTGGACAAGAGA
This sequence comes from Pinus tabuliformis, assembly GCA_031772625.1. NCBI lineage: Eukaryota > Viridiplantae > Streptophyta > Pinopsida > Pinales > Pinaceae > Pinus > Pinus tabuliformis. The sequence goes on along the minus strand of CM062815.1, from coordinate 856,290,178 downwards.
ATATTAATGGCAATATAGGAAACTCTGATAGAATGTAATGACTGAACAATGTGCTAGGAGCAGAAGTTCAGTGAAATGCTGATTAATGGGTTTGAAAATATGATAGGAAAATAGAAACACATGGAGGATGATGAAAAAAAGTGAGTGGTGTGTTAAATGTTGTTAATTAGCACTTTTGTTATTGACATGGATATGTTGGCATATTTGGATGCTGTAATATTGAATGGAGAAGACTACATTATTTTACAAATTTCTGAGCTGGTTGGTGGAGAAGTGATGATTAGATTAATGGAAAAACAAAACAATGTGTGAGGAATAGTTAAGTGAAGTACTGACATTAATGGGTTTGAGAATACATTAGGAAAATTCAAATGCATGGAGGATGATGAACAAACTTGCACTGCTGTTTAATATGTTGTTAACTGCAATTTTTGTTGTTTTCCTTTCCATGCCAACTTTTTGTCTATAAAATGCTGAATATTCTCTAGCAATGGAAGAGAATATGAAATTTCAATTCCTCCAAAGTGAGATTTACCACATAAAATCAGAAATTTCAGTGCTTGGATTAATATGCCCTGGATCACCATTCTGGACAAGAGATGATTAATGTCAAAAGGTTATTAAGGAACAATGTAGGAAGAGAAGTCTAATGAAGCACTGATATTAGTGTTTTTAAAAAAATGACAGGAAAATGCAGATGCATGGAGGATGATGAACCAAGTTAGGAGTGGCATGTAATATGTTATTCAACTACTACTTTTGTTATTGACATGAATGATGGGGCACTCAACATTTTATGGCTAATGGTAATAATGATTTAATGTGTTGCAGAATACCAAATGTTGACTCTCACTGTTGCAGTGATTAAAGTACAGTGTTACAGAAACCAAATTGAATTCGATCCAAGGTAACTTTTTTGCTGCATTCTTGTTGGTTTCTCTATATGTTGGTAGAATCACAGGGAGAGTAACCAATATGAAATGATGTGCATTGGTATTGAAATAATAATTGGCCTTAATTGGCCAGTGTTGGTGATGGTGCAAGTAATTACAAAGTCGGGCAAATTGACCTGAAAGAAATAGGTGAAGATTACTTGTTTGATTATGATTTCAATGTGTGGTTGGCTTTTAAAAATCATAACAAGGTAATGATGTTAAGCAGAAACAACAGTTGGTGGCTTGAAGTAGATGGGATGTGTCATGCTGGGAGTAGCAATTTGATCAAATATATTCCAAACTTTTTCAATGACACCAGATAGGGATGTTACAGACTAGAACGTACATGCAGTGATAGTTTGTCGCCTAAATTGGTTAAGTCAATTTATGGCAATTCTGATATTTATCTTGCTTCACCCAAAGCTCCTTATCCTGTGGAGCTTGTCCAAGAAAATCCTTATCAGTTTTCTGAGATTTTAATGTTGCATTTTCTGTCTTACTATTTGCTTAGACTTAAAATCAAATTTCATATTAGCTTTTAGTCTATAAACTGTCGAAGATACTCTGGAATTTAATATGGAAATGAGATTCCCTACATAAAAGAGGAAAATTTAGTGCTTTAATTAATATACTCTAGTTCACCTTTTGCAACAAGTGACGATTAATTTCAAATCAAGGTTCTAGTTAAGTTTGGTTGGCTCTTGGAACAACATCTCAAGTACCATAAGATGGGAATATTTGCTGCCCATGGATTTCCTTGGTTTGTTTCATCTTTTGATGGGAGAGTGCAAGCAAGAACACGTCTATACAATTTGAATAGTATGTACTTGCATTATGGTGAATTCTCTCTGGTTATCAAGGTGCTCCGGGAACTAGGGCATCTTCAGATTTACATGATATTTAACTATTTTCTAGAGAGATCAGGGGACTCTGGGCACAAGTTTAATAGGATGGTGATGATGGCAATATCATTGAATATTCTATGACTAGAAATGTGATTTGGCAGGTGTGAGGCCTTCTCTTCTTACCCTCGAACATATGATTTTATTCATGCAATTGGCATTGAATCTCTAATAAGAGATCTGAGTAGAGGTGGAAACAGGTGCCTTTCTGATCCTCCATTTGTCTTTTGGGTTTTCTTCAGATTCCTGAACCTATCACTTTATATTGTTTATATTCATGAACCTTGGTCTAAAGAATGATATCTCTCCTCCTCTGTGATAGGCATTCTTCAATCATCATTTTTAGTTCCATGTTAAAGTTCATGTGTTACTTACTCATTGGTTTTGGATTTTATGCTTACAGATGTAGTCTTGTTGATTTGATGATTGAAATGGATAGAATTCTCGGCCTGAAGGAACTGTTGTTGTCCGGGATACTCCTAAGGTCATTGATAGGGTTGCAAAGATTGCAAGTGCAATACGCTGTAGTACAGAAGTTTATGACACTGACACTGAGGTATCTAATGTTCTGAAAAGTCTCATTGTGATATCCACTAACAGAAGGCACGGGTCTAAAAATTGTTTAGTTTGAGTTTGTGAGCAGGATGTGAAATGGTTCAATTTGTTTCTGCATGGTTGTTTTTTATTTTTTTTACAAAGATAGCCCTTCAATTGCTTGCATATTATGAGTTTCTTATGGATTCCACAATCTCCCCTGTTTAGCTACTGTACCTTCAGCTAATACATAGTCATTTGAAAAAGATGTACCTTCAACTCCCGTATCTATTTTTTCACCAACTTTATGACTGCAATCACAGGAAAAATTAATCAACATAAAACATCTCCCCATGACTCTGAAAATGTGTGGAGTTGTTACAGCCAATTCACACTTCCGAGTGTTAGTTAAATTAAGGTGAATGAGACTAAAGAATTCCTGCCCTTTGAACCAGAAGTTGTTAAGTTTTGTTATGGATAATTTTTAGTAACATCCATGACACACATATGCCGTTATTTTTTAACTTAATCTCCACTATGTTTAACTTATTGTTGGAGGCAATCCTGAATGGAAAGAGAAGGAGGTACTGATGAGACTTGGTCACTAATTCCCAGTGTACTTAAACCAAATATGTATAGAAATGGATTTTTATATTTTGTATCCCGCCCACCTCATTGTGAATATATCATGTACGACTTGGTCAACAATGATCACTCACCTAACTCTATAATTTTTATTTCGTGACCCTGAGAATCTTGGCCAAAGATGATCACTCTCCACCAATTTTGTGCTTTCATAAATACCTAATACAATATAGAGTGTACATCATGCATAGTTACAACGATATTCTTTTATAACTCGCATTCTTTTTTTCACATTTGTAAGTATTTTGCATTGTTGTTGACTGTACTAATATCAGTTAGTATCAAAACCTCAGATTAACTACTTTGGGAGTTCTGCAATTCCAGCTTCCTTGGTGTCCCTTTTATTCAGAATTATCCTCAAAATCTCACCTCCAAGCTACTCTAGGAATCCATAGCACATGAATTGTTCTCTTCTCCTATTAGCAGGTCAATAGACATGCATGCAGCACCTTCCCACTCCAGCTTCTTTATCCATTTTTCCACGGTTTTCCATACATTTTCTACAATCACAGTACTCTTCACAACCTTGAATACCACATGTTTAATTGCCATGCTAGAGTGGGTTCCTATTGTGTCTATCATGGATTCTTGGCACAAATCTTATCATAGATCAGAACTGAAGTACTGCAATTTTGGCATTCAACTTGCAATATCAAGCACACTTGCAATTTTTTCATGAATGTCTCCTCGACACAAATTCTTCCTGCAGTGCCACACTTCAAAACTCCAGATCAATGTAGCTGGTGTTTCAGTTTTGCATCATGACTTTTAAACTTACCATTTCTCTCCTGGGGTCTATGATTGTCCAATTTTGTGCCTGAAAAAAATACCTTGCCATCTATGTCTCCCACTTTGCATGTTGTTTGTTGATTAATTTCTGAGTTAGGATTGTCCAATATCTTCAGAGATTGTAATGGAAGCTAGCAAAAGCTATTCACAACAAACATATCAACTTTTCCAAGGAGTGTCACATGATTTTCTTTTCCACTTGGTAAGTATTGTCCAATTATGGTAAGAGACCCTATTTTTTGTCTTTGCTAGTGGGTTTCAATACAACAAATTTGAGGAAAAAATAACCTAATAGTCATTCTATGCTTGGAAGGTTTCAGAGATGAAGACAAATTACTTCTGTCATCATGGGGTGATAAGAAATTTAATATTAGAAGAAGAGGAGGTACTAGTAGATTCTAAATAAATTAGCAATGCAATAACATAAATGTTTGCAACAAATATAGAGAGATCCACCTTGTTGAATAATGCACACACTACATGGATAATGGATTTCCGTACTTTATGCCTTACGATGTTTTCTTTGCAACATCTAGTGCAAATGCTAGTTTTAGGATAACAATGGTATGTTCTATGCTTAAAGCAATTTTACTTTAATTTTCTTTATTAGCCCAATATCATATCCAGTATAGCAATCATATCAACATGATAGTAAAATGTAGATAGAAAATAAACAATAATCGTAGAAGACAAGCCAACACAAGAGGACACAAGATATGGCACCAGCGAGGGACAAACCCCAATGTGGGGAAACCCTTGATCAATTCTTCCTATAATTCTTTAAAAGTTTAGCAGAGAGAGAGAGAGTGCAATTTACAATATTCACTTGCCCAAAATGATAAGTCAAAATAGCAGAAACAAAAAGCCCTAACCATAGAGTCAATGTTGGTCAATAGGACTAAAATTGACCTCCAAAACAACTCGGTCAACCTTGGTCAACTCGGCCTCCAACTACAAGATAATGTAGCCCAAAACAGTGCGAAAATAACCAATCAAATATGGTCAACAAAAGTCAATGTAGCAACCTAAATTAGGGTAGTTAACGCTAGTCAAGCAGGGGTCAAACTACCTCGATTTTTGTGCCCAAAATAGCAGCCTGCCCAAATAGAAGTCTCCCTCACAAAACCAAACTCAAATAGGGTCAATGTTGGTCAAAGTCAACTTCCTGAAATTTCGGTCTCCTAAAATTTCGATCAAATCTGGTCAACACAACAACTAGAAAAGACAATCTTCCTTTCACACGTGTGGAGAGAGAGGCCCAAAAATCCGTACCCAACAAGATGAGAGAGAGAAAGATGAATGAGATGAGATGCCAAAATGAGGAGGAGGCACCTTGTATTTATATGCAAGGTTGAAGGCTGGAGGAGGCTAATTTGATGGTTGGCCGACCTTGACAATTGGTCCATAATCAAAATAAATTCATAACTTCATTTGTACATGTCAGAATGGGATGATCTTTAGATCAATCCTACACCTCTCGGAAAGAGGAATCCAAGAAAAATATCAGTTGTCTCATAAGAGCTGTCCAAAGTGATGTTTGGCCCTAGTTGCCAAATTTAACGTTAAGACATATGAGATGATGTTTTTAACAAGACTAAACAAATAACTTAAGTCATATGAGATGATGCTTTTAATAGGACTATAAACAAATAAAACCAATCGACCATAGTGATGCATGTATTCAGTGGCTAGAAGATCCATATCCCAATTTAACAATACACTTGCACTTTATGAAGCACATAATGTTTTTAAGGGATCAAATACTTTCAACTTATGGACCTTAGGACATACTTCACAATTTACAATTAGTCAAGCATTGAGATGCTTGTCAAATGTTAAATTCTAAACCAAGTAACTTGGCCATTTAATTCCTATCAAATTTATCACAAATCTACTAAATAAAAGCACGGCTCAGATCCTAACATAAACAAAAATGTTAATTGAAGTTAGAGATGGAAGGGTTTTGCTAAATTTAGCAGTGCACTATATTTGGCAGAAGAACCTGCATGTGAAGCTAAGCCACAGTCTTACTTTCTCTTTGATGACTTAGGGAAAATATCTAATTTCCCATAGTCGAAAATAGTAAATCGAACTGAGCATGCATGGAGATTTTATCTTAGTTTGACTTCAATTTAGTGATGCAGTTTGAATCGAGCTCAAAAGGCCAATTCACTTGAGTTCTAGATGTCAGTTAGACTTGAGTTTAGTGAGGCAGTTCGACTTGGGTTCAAGGAGCTAGTTCACTTGAGTTGAAGAGCAATTTGATCCTATAAAGAGAAGAGCGCAGACTTGGTGAAACACATCATTATGCACTAGCGAGAAATTGTGTTTTGAGCTTAGGAAAATAGTTCTAGATCAATGTGTGAGGTCAAGGAGAGTGCATCACTTAAGAAGGCCAATATAGCTTGCACAAGGAGGTAATTCATCCTGTACAGTTGGTATAGTTGCGCAAGAGAGAGGTCGAATTGGTCTAGGGTGTGCGGGATATTGTTTTGAGGAACAAAGAGTAAGAAAGGAAATTTTCCCAAGTGATTTGTAATTAATTACTGAGATTTTTCTGAGCGGATCAATAAAAACACAAATTAGCAAGTTTTCCCTAGTTGGGGTTTCTTGGGTATTTTTGGTGTTTTGTTAATTGTATGCTTGTGTCTTTATGAAAATAGTTCTAGATCAATGTGTGAGGTCAGGGAGAGTGCATCACTTAAGAAGGCCAAGATAGCTTGCACAAGGAGGCATTTTATCCTATATAGTTGGTACAATTGAGCAAGAGAGAGGCCAAATTGGTCTAGGGTGTGCGGGATATTGTTTTGAGGAACAAAGAGTAAGAAGGGAAATTTTCCCAAGTGATTTGTAATTAATTATTGAAATTTTTCTGAGCGGATCAATAAAAACAAAAATTAGCAAGTTTTCCCTAGTTGGGGTTTCTTGGGTATTTTTGATGTTTTGTTAATTGTATGCTTGTGCCTTTATGAATTTATTTTCTATTGCAAATTCATTAGAATATTCAGGATATTTGATCAGTGAATTTCAAAGTTCAGTTTTCTAGTTCTTGCATCTCATAATACTATTCAAATTAGTTGCATGGTATTAGAAAACTAACATGGTATCAGAGCTACGAACTGATTGAAGACTAGAAAGCAGTATATTTATTCTCAGAAGCAAGTGACAATTATAGTGCAGGGTGCACAATTTACACAAGAACGCGGTCTTTTCCCGTGAAATCAAGTGCGTAGGTATTTTCTCTAGCAGGCTTGTGCAAGGGTGTTTTTGAGCGTTCGAGTTAGAGCATGGCATACCTAGGTCTATGATTTGAGGACTACCTTGAAGGGGGCCTCAAATTTCTGCTCTTAGAAGGAAAGGATTGGTACAATATTGGAGGAATTTGTGGAGAGTCCACTAGACACACCAACAGATTCTTAGCAGTTGGCCTAGCATAACACGAAGGATGCAAAGTCTAGAGGAATATTCCTTAAAGGAGTCAAGGATAACATCATACCTCACCTTTCCAGAAAGAAGATAGCTCAGGCTATGTGGACAACTATATTAGGGCTCTACTAGGGTACGAGTGAGGCCAGGAAGCTAGTACTCCGAGATAAGCTCAAAAATGTCAAGATGACTAAGTCTGAGTTAATGATCTCTTACCTAACCAAATTCACTTAAGTGAAGGATGATTTTGCCGGGGTTGGAGAGACAGTCTTAGATAGAGATCACCTTGTCAGTTTTTCACTATTGGGCTTTCCCCATGTCATGGGAAAACGTCATTGATGTAGTGAGTGGCAAAGAAAAGTTACCAGATTAGGAGCGACCATGGAGTGATTGCGTGCAAGAGGAGATTCAGAAGCAAGCTAAATTTGGATCTCATGCGAAGACTGAGGAAGAATAAAACTTTGCCCTAGCTAGCAAAGGGAGCAAGGCCAAGAGTAAGAAAAATGCAGGAGAGGCCAAGTCCAGTTCAGGAGGCAAGAAGAAGAAGGATCTCAACAAAGTGAATTTCTTCTCTTGTCATTAGTTTGGGCATTATTCCAGCAAGTGTCCAAACAGGAAGGAGGGATCTAAGAAGGATCACATGGCAGCATCGGCAGAGGGGTGTAAGAGTTCACTTCTTCGTTTTGAGAAGGATTTTTCGCTCATAGCTTGCATGGCAAGCTTAGTGGCCAACAATGTATGGTATATTGATAATGGAGCATCCTTTCATATGACGCGGAACAAGAGTTACTTTAGCCAGTTAACAAAGAAGGGCACGGGTACAACCAAGTTTGAGAGAGAGTTTGAAAAACCTCTCTACCTTAGAGATATCATCTATGTCCCAAGGTTGAATAAAAGCCTTGTTTCACTCTTAACCTTGGAGAGTAAAGGGTATGAGGTTATCTTTAGCAGAGGGAAGGCCTTCATCAAGCATCTCAACTCCGAAGTAGTTAAGCATATTGGAGTTAGGATGAAGAATCTTTACAGGCTATAGTTTGAGACAGAAGTGGCCTTGAGCAACAAAGAGATTAGTGCGCATATATGTGACCTTAGGGGGTTTTGGCATAAGCGTATGGGTCACTTACACCATGGAGTGTTGAATATTTTGAGGCAAATTGTCACATGGTTACCACAGTACAATGTAGATCAGCGCGATGTGTAAAAGGGTTGCACACTTGGCAATTATGCCAAGCAATCCTTTTCCAGCAGGGATAGTAGGGCCAAAAGCATCTTGGAGCTGGTACATTTGGATGTATGCAGACCATTTTCCTCTTCATCCCTGAGAGGGAGTGAGGTTGTACACCATGTTCTTCATGTGCCATGTACTATGGCCATAACTAACAGTGGTAGTCCTAGTAAAGAACACTAGTAAGGATAATGGTGGATTGGATAAGCATCTAGGACCGATATTCTTTGAGGATTTGTACTTTGATCAGGACTAACCGTCACAAGTCAAGTACATTAATCCCAGATAAGAATATTCTGAGGACCGATATTTCCTGGTGTCAAGTATTGTAACAATGGATTAGGAAATAGTCTTGTGAGGACATACTTGGTGAACAGTCAGGGGTTATGTGCCTAGAGATGCGGTCATGTCCAAATTTGTGCCTCCCAACATTGTGCTCTAATATAGTGGAGAGATAGAGCATGTTAGTCAAGGCCTTGCTATTTTTGACAATTTTGGCTATGATGATATAATTCATCATTTATGCTTATCAATCTGGGTCCTTTCTTATATGAATATTTCAACTTGAGAGTATCTTGTTGTGTCATTATGAATACCTCTCTAGTTAAGAGGGAGTGTTGAAAAATGTAGCTAGTGCCAGTGTTCATAATGTAATAAAAATTTTAACATTGACATTATTCATTATTATTATTTTATTAAAGCATGCTCTTCATGCTTATAGAGTCAAAAGAGTAAAGAGAATCTATTATGAGTCAAAAGAAACATATTTGAGTCAAGTCCCATTTGGACCTTTTGAAAAGAAAAGTTTTTTTTTTTTTTTAGTCAAAGAGTCAACACAAGACCAAGTCGATCCTCCTTAGACAAGTTTGTCCTGTGGCAGCTATTCAACCCTCCTTGACAGTTATATATTTTGACACCTAATCCGAAATGATTATTGTAAATATTGTCAGTTATGCATTTGAGAAAACCAAGAGACTTAGAATTGGAATCCCAAGAGTCTCTCCACTCATGTATAAATTCATGATATGGCTAATGCAATAAACAAGTCCTACATGCAGTTACTCCTGGTCCAACATGGTATCAGGGCCAACCCTATTTTAGCTTCCCTCTGCTCCTGTAACTCCCTTCTACCATTTTTTGGCAGCTCCAGAATCTATCATTTCTATCAATTTCTTTGCGTGCTATCATTCTCTGAGTTCCGTCCTATCTGAATTGACTGTTAAAAATCGTCACTTAATTATTGCATGAGTTCTGTAATGAGTTTGCACGCCCACCCAAACTACCTCCAACCTTGATCCCAATAACTGGTAGCCTGGTAATTCTTCCATGAGGTCTCGAGTTCGAGTTTTTTTCCTCACAAAAAAATTTGTTGCAGAAGCAGAGCAAGGTATGGCTAGGGTTTCGGCAGCAAGGATTGTGTGGAGGCGCACGGGGGTGGTGTTGATGTCGTATTATGTTATTGTTGCCACAACTTGTATAGCCGAAATTTTGGTTAAATCGAGTTGAAGACCGTGATATGAGCCCACTTCTCGTATTCTGCTTCTATCGATGTGTATGACCTCTGCAATGAGTTTTGTTACAACATTATATCTGAGTTATATAGCAGTGTATGATGTGATGTTTCTCTGGTATGAGATTTCCATGTTGCATTAAACACTTATTGATTGTCATGCATATATATATATGGCTTGGTGTGTTCTTTTAAAAGGACTGTAGCATAGGCATTGAAGTGTTATGTAAAGGCATTTTAAAGGGGCCGAAGCATATGAAGTGTTATATTATGGCATATGAATGACCATATATGGCGTATAAATCCATTGAATTTTTTACATGAAAGTACCATATGGTATATGGAAGTCATATAGTATATATTTGATATGTGAAGGTTTATAAATTCACATTAAATTATTGAGTGTGTATAGTGAATATTGAAGTTGGTAATGATTTTTTAAATCAGTTTGTAAAAAGTAGAAAGTAACACTGCATTATTTTGGAAATCAAAAGCACATAGTCTTTTTTTTATGATGCATTCACTAATCTCCATTGTGGGAGTAGTTCTCTCTGGCAAAGAGAACTATCATGAGTGGTCCTGAAAGATAAAACACACTTTGATTTTCAGTGAGTTGTGGAAAGGGGTTTGTGAAAGAGATTGAGACAATGCACCAGAAAAGCCCAGTTCAGAGAAGGAGGTTTCCATTTGGTGTAAGGACCAAATTCAGACTATTTACATTTTTTTTTTTTTAGTTAACAACAAATACAACCAGAAAAGAAACGCATTGAAATTTCAAATTTATTTAGCACACACATTCCTGACACTCATTTCAGGAAAACATATCATAACATTTACATACGTTTAACTAAGATTAATAGTAATGAAATGCATGTGTACCGTTCACCAGAAGGCGAGACTCCGCTTGCTCTGCTGTTACTGGTATTCCCTTGTAGCCGGTCACCTCCGCGAGTGAATGATGACGCACTTGATCCGAATGCGAAGAGCCACGGGTTAACCTCCCAGCCTACTCCTTGGGTACTCTTCTTCCCCGCGGACCCCCGAGCTGCAATGGGGTTGTACAATGGAGGAAAACACTAGCTGGTAGAGGAGAGCACACCTTGGCTCAAGAGTCCCCTCTCTAAAATCCTCTACCTCACCAAACTCACTATAGCTTCGTAATCATTGCTCTGACATCATCTCATCCATCCAACAATAGGGTTCCCAAAAAGTCCCTTCTCCCATGGCTTGCCCCTTCTTTTATAGGAGTCCTCATAGGTGACACTTGTCATGTCATGTATAATTAATTATTTTTTTATAATTCAATAGCTTGATTATTCACCCACCCATGTGTCATTCCCACATCAAGGGTCTCCCAAAATTATTTACTTAAATTTTTATTTAAAACTAATATTTTCCTCACCTCAACAAGGTTCCTATTTCTTCTCCTAGTTGTCTCTTTATTCCCCCCTTTTATTCCTTAATTTGTGTTCATTACTTGAAGTCAATTAATGAGTCAAGATTTTATCCCCAATCTACTCCCTAATTTAACTCAGGTTATCTCCTAGATGGATATTCTTATGTTGGTTGTCGACACATGGAGCTTCTCTACATTTCTCTAAATTTAATTTATTATTCTCATTTTAATTCACCTTCCTCTTTTCTTAATTAGGTTTAAATTAGTTTAGGATTAATCTTTATCCTTACAATTATGTTTGTCTTTCCCCTTTTTCCTAATTAAACCACATAATCTTCCTAGCATTTTCCAACATGGGAAGGGTAGGGTTTTTAAGGTACTCTATTTTAATTCCTCCTATGATCCTCCTTGTTCCAAGTTTTATTTTTGATTTAATTACATTGGTTTCTAATCATCATTTACCCTTGATGTAAATTTACCTAGTTTTCATTCCTTGCTTATATTTATTTATTATTATTTATTTTTAATGATTCCAAGGATGCCAAGTTTGGTTGTGCCCTTCAAGAACTTCCCTAGAAGTTCCAAGGGTGCCACACCTAATAGTTTATTTGTGATGCCAAGGGTGCCAGTTTGGTTGTGCCCTTCAAGAACTTCCCTAGAAGTTCCAAGGGTGCCACACCTAGTAGTTTATTTGTGATGCCAAGGGTGCCAAGTTGGTCGTGCCCTTAAAAAAATTCCCCTGAAGTTCCAAGGGTTCCACACCACTTGCCCTTCAAGCATCCAGTAACTACAAGGGGAAAGTATAGTGCAACGTCATAGACCATTATCATCTCCTATGTTGCCTGCTATAGTGAGACTAATGGTGTCGGGGATCAAGCAATCCGCCTTGATGCGCGCCCCTCGGTAAAGTCCTCATGAGCGACCCAACTTTGGGACCTGCCCTCATGGCATCGTGATCTTCAAGGCGAAGGTGTTTCAACCCTTCCAGCCCAAGTCATGGCGAGAGTGCTAGTGGGTGAGATCAGGGACTCTGTCCCACCCCTCCCATGTAGTTCCATCCACCTGTACAACCCCATCACCCATATGTGGGTCATTCGGTCAAGCAACTAATCTGTGTCTGCAACCATTAACATATCATCAGAATATAGTTAAACATATATGGCAGATTTCAAGATCGACTTAGACTTTAAAAGATAAAATAATATGAATTTTCATCAAACTAGGTGTCATCGACATGTCATATGCGAGTGCCTCTGATGGTTTCCTGCCATACTCAATAATCATCAGTAACAAGGTTTCTCAATGTTAGTCAATTATCATAATAGCATCATTAACAATTCCTGGTCATTCACATCATTGTCCATTGTAAGTCTGAACTAAAGGAAGTAGGTAACATAGGGGACACATCCCTCATGGCTATCATCAATAATCATCAATGGAAACATACATATTCATTAAGCTATCAACATCGTAACATCGTAGAAATGTACCTATCCATCAAATTTATCCTCATTATGCTTTTAGTAGAGCGCATACATATTCTTTACTACTCTCATCATAAATTCAAATAGAGACCAACTTAACTATTTAATATTGCAATCATCAGAATACTGATAGATAAGATACATAACCATTCATGCTATCATAATATCAATGGAAAGCATTCATAAACATCACAACCATGAATATCTCAATCGCTAATAATAGTGTCATGGGTCCAGATCCTCAATCTGAGGTCCTCGAAGAATAAAGTGTCTAAGGTAATGTCGTATTAAGGTCAGGAAACTAGAGTGGGCACTACATTTGGGAAAATAAGAACAACAAGGCCTATGCCTTGATTGCAACATCAATAAATGAAGAGGTGAGTCGCCATATTTCTCCATTTTCAAATGCCTTTGAAGCCTTAAAGAAGTTGAAGGAATTGTATGACTCACACTCTGAACTTGAAGTTGTTCAATTGATGATTAAGTTGTTCAATCTTGAATTGAAAAATGATGACCCTCTTGCCTTAGCATCAAAAGTAAGATCCATTATGCATGACATAAAATCCATTGGTGTTGAAATATATATTCCTCTCATAGCTTATGTCAAGGCACTATATCCCACCTATTCACATTATCTTGAGTCATTGCAAGCAAGTGGCAACCTTAAAGAGATTACCTTTGACTCCCTTGAGAAGAAGTTTGTTGAAAGAGAGAAGGATTTTGGGAAGAAGACAATTCTCAGTGTTCTGAAGAAATTTGTTCCTTGCACAAAAGGAGAAGAATCATGCATAATATTTTTCTAGAGGAAGAGGTGGTCGAAGAGGAAGAGGAAGGAAGAATTTTAGAGGTAGAGGAGGAAGACATCTCCAAGGATTAAGGTCTGAAAGGTTTGATCTTTGTTGCATACAATGTAATAGAGATGGACATGATGCTTCCACATGTAAGCTGCCTTTGGACATAATTGAGCAGGAAAGAAATGAAGGAAAAGGTAAAACACCTAACAAAGGGAAAGGAAAAGCACCTGAGTCTGCTCATTATGTTGTGGCACATTGCAACATTGGAGTAACTGAAGACTTATTCAATGCTTCACTTGCTTCATGGAAAGATGTTTGGTTTCTTTATTTAGGAGCATCTTGCCACATGAATTTCAGGAGAGATTTCTTTGAAGAATTCATTGATAATGTCGATGGAGTTGTATACTTTGCAGACAAATCAAAACTCAAGCCAACAGAGCTTGGCACCATGTTGAGATGGGGTCCTCTAGGTCAGTTTAGGGTTGATAAACCCAAATTTTGTGTATAATTTTGTAAGAGATGTAAAGTCTCCGTGATTTGTGGATGTGGAGCGTGTAGATGAATAAAAGTTAAAGGGGATTAGCCCCTTATTGTAAGTAAAGTTTTGAGTCGGTTTTGAGATTCACCCATGGTCCGCAGACGATGGCATTGTATGAAAAAATATATAAATATTCGAGTGTTAGCGAAAGGAAGAGGTAACGAGAGAAACTTAGATAGAAGATTGGGTTGATTGAAGAGTCTTGGGCAGAAACTAAGGCAGGAAGACTCTGCGTTCTACGCTTAAGTAGGGAAATGAAGGCTCTGCAGCTAAGTGCGCAGAGGCCTATGTAGAGTCCGTAACTGAGTGCGTAGACCCCTGCAGCTGTGTGTGCAAGGTAGTTTGAGTATGTAATCCATGAATTGAAGATCAATAAAGACAGTGTTCCGAGAATTAGTGAGTATTTCTGTTCATATATGTTTATGTTATGTGTTGTTGATAGATGACTTGTTTTATGAAATATTGATTGAATGCTACGTGATTATCTTGAATCAGTCTTAATAATGTACGCAATGAATGTTTAAACACTTCCATGAAGCTTCTGGTGATTTCTCTTATGTTTTCTGACGAATTAAGTAGATCTGCGTGAACGCCAATTTAGGATTGCTTTTTGATGCACGTAAGTAGGTAAATCGACTGTTAAAGGTCCACAAGGACTGATCATAGACCTTCGTGAAGGTCTGAAGGCCATTTTAACAAAGTTACAGTAGCGAGCCCTAAAAGTTTTTCGATCTGCGCAGAAGGCAAATCTAAGGCATCGGAAGACATCACACTAGTCTCTGGATGCAGAAACTTGGTTCTTACATCCCCCCATACTGCTTCGGGTGAGACTGCAACCTACGTTATGCGGGTTGCTGCCGAAAGGGCCAGTAGTGTAGGGTTTTGTTGGTTGGCGCAACTAACTCCGAACCTGGGTCAGGATCCCCTAAGCCAACAAATGGTTCCGTTGTCGAGACTGAGATTTGCTTAAAGAGATGTGTGATGTCGCATCATTGGAATCCGACTAAGAAATAAATTGAAAAGTGGTTGGATCGAAAGATTCACAAGTTCACAGCGCAAGAGAACAGGAACCCGCATTTGTCGAAGGAGGATTGGTTGAATAGAGATCTGTACACAGAGATACACGAGATCTTCTTCTACACCTTCCCCATCGAACTATATGAGTGGTTAGTCAAATTGAAAGACAGTCAAGGAAGGTGGAAGCTCGAGAGTCCTATAGTGTGGACTCCAGAATTAGTGTGATGACTAGAAGCTTTTGACAACAAGATCGTGCGGGCTATCGATCATTGGATCGATCGAATTTTGGGAGAATTTATTACATAATTTGCAGTTAATACCTCAGTGACCTATAGCTAAGCGAAGCGAATATTTTTCAAAGGACCACGAGGTAAGTATTTAAGATCATTGAACACTTGGATTAAAATGTTATTATGTGTAAAACGGGTGATGCCATTACCTTGATGTTCAGAGCTACGTGAAGTGGAAGATTCTTTAGAAATCATGAAGAATCAGGACTAGAGTATAGTCCATTGATTGGACCTCTTTCAAGCGACGACGAAGGGGTAGGGCAGACTACGCTGCAAAGCGCTGTTCAGTTAATCACTTAGGGGATTCCTAGAATATAAAGAAGGCCCAGTTGGTTACCAGTTTGCAGGATCGTGCACTAACCTGGTACATTAAGTATTATGCTGATAATCCTCTTGCAACGCTAGCAGAGACTAAGACAACTTTGATCAAAGAGTTTAGTAAGCCTAAATCTAACTCTCAGTCGGTGATTGAGTTTAAAGAGATCATGATGAAGGTCGAGGAGATGCCTTGGGACTTTGATCAGAGGTTGAAGTGTCAGATTAGACAAGCTAACATGCAGATCACGGATAGCCAGCATCGCGACTGGTTTATTGCATCGCTTTTGCCCCATTTGAGAATCGCTTTGTCACAACAAAAGATAGCAACACAAGCAGAAGCCCTGGAAATCACAATGAGGCTGCACGCATCACCTATTCAAGATACGAACCTAGGGGTACAACAGATCCACTCACAGTTAGCAAGCCTGCACCTAGAATTACAGAGTTTGAAAAAAGACAAGGAGATTAAACCAGAAATGCGCGCAGTAGTCTGGTGTTTGAAGTGTAAGGGGCACAAGCATGATAAAGATCATTGTTACGTGTACGCGAATTATATTATAGGAGGGGGCCAATTCCCCTAAAACCATAAGCCCCAGCAGGGCCGAGCATGGGGGCTCCACTATGGTGTGCCATTTGTCAAGTTACTGGGCAACATGCAACGGATAACTGTGCATAGGCACTTATTTATTTCATGAGGTAGAAGAGGGATCCTAACTTATTGATAGAAGAAAAGGCTGTCCCTTCAGAGAGGGATGTTATATATACCTCTGACATACTTGTTAAGATTTTCTCCCTCACCTTACTCTACTTGAATGAGTTGACAAGGGTTAACCGAAAATAAAAAACCAATTAGAGTAGGCAGTACTAGTTAAAAGTGAAAGCGTTGTGACTTCACCAATACTCACTCTGAACTAAATGTATTTTCCATCAAGGTATCATTGAATAAAGAGAACAAGCTCTGCATAAAGAGAGGGGATAGACAGATAACCACATTTTGATAGATGTACAAGTCCTCTTGTACTTCACCCTACATGTCTCAAGAGCCAAACACAGTTTCACGTGATACTAATCCTACAGGTGTGTAAACAAGAAAACAAACAAGAAAGCAAAGGATAGAAGTAAAATGAAAGCAAAGCAAGTAAGCAAAGTAAAACATGGAAGCAAATCAAACAAGAAAGGAAAGAAAACAAGAAAGAAAACACAAAGCAAATCAAATAAGAAAGGAAAGCAGAAAGGAAAGAAAACACTACTCCTACTCCTACTCATAAGCTAAACAGTGCATGGGCCTACTCATGTAAAGCGATACTTCCAATGCAGCCACTAGCGCATTGTTTGGCCCATGTTGGTGAAGGCATGGTCAACAAGGAAGATATTCAGGTAAACTAGCACACAATAAAGATAAAACAATGAAGACCAACATGCTCGAAGTTTAAATGCATCCACAGAAAAGAAAAGAGTAAAATCACAAGACAAACACTTTGTGGACGTACCATGGTGTGGCAACACACTATGCCACACACTATGCGCACACAACAAGCATGTACACTCTTTTTACCTTGACATATGATCAAACATGAAGAAAGAAGAAAACTTGTGTTTCACAACATGACTTGCTACGTATGACTCTTCCAATGCATGAGTGATAGGATCGTTTCATCCTGGTGGAGGAAGTGAAATTTGTGGATCATATTGATTTTCAATGCAAACAGGAGAGTGATGAGGGGCTTTTAATAAAATTTTTATCAGGATTTGAACTAACCTCAAGACAGCGAGAACCTGACATAACCATCATCTCAGGCTGAAGTGCCTTGAAAGCTTGAGGGGTTTCCACTTCGTTAGCAGGTAGATCATCAAAGACTGGTGGCTTGGAAAGATCAACAGCAAGTGAATCAAAATTGTGATCGAATGAAGGAGTAAAGATATCATGACAGTCGCGGTCATAAAATTTGAGATGTACATCGACATCCTCATGATTGATGAATCATATAGAAGGGTTGATGAGGAACATAACTTTTCACCCTCTGAATTTTCAGAAATGAAAGATGGCAGATTGAGTGGATTCAGAAAGAAAGATTTGTCCTCAACGCAATCGGATGAAAGACTGACATCCTATGCATCCTGTGAATGATAGGAAAGAGAAACATCCGGGAATGAATTTTCACAAGACAAATAAGAAATGGCAAGATCACAGAAGATGTCAAGATAGAGCAGACAAGGTGCGGACAGAAGGAGGTCATCCTTCACCGTGTAGGTTTTAACCCAATATAGAAATTTCTTACATACAAATTCTAAAAACAGAAAATAAACAATGGCGAGAGCATAAAACATAAAACATATATACACAGAGATTTTCCCTTGGATCCCAAAACCAAGACTATCAGATTGATTTTTCATTATATTCCTTTCAATGTTACAATACATATATATACATGTTGAAGCATCCATAAACCCTAATCCATTAACCTTGGATTAGAACAGAATCTTAGTTCCCTTGATCGGATCTACAAAATACCATGGACATAAAACCATCATGCTCAAAACCATGTGAAAAATCCATGCACAAAGTCATAGGTAGGTCCGCCCACTTAATATAGGGTCCAAAAAAAATTTCCCGGGGCGTTGTCTCGAACCCTGTGCAAGGGGGCAGTAGCCCCCCTGCATACCTCCCCATACATGGGGTAGTCGTGGAATATAACACAACCCAACATTCTCCCACTTGTTTTTTTCTTTCCACCAAAGGGCTTAGTCATTGATCTAGCCCTACAATGCCCATTATTTCTTTACACCAAGAGAATTTCTCAGTGCTCACAAACTTTGTCAATGCATCTGTAGTATTCTTCAAAGTGTCCACCTTGACCAGCAACACCTTTTTGTTCTCAACCATATCCCTCACAAAGTGATACTGAACATCTATTTGTTTTGTCTTTGAATGATAAGCAGGGTTCTTTGCCAAGAAAATTGCACTTTGGATATCATAGTCCATCCTTATAGCTCGTTGTACTAACCCCATACTTGAACACAATCTCTACAACCAAACTATTTCTTTGCTTGCATGAGTGGTTGCCACGTATTCTGCCTCTGTAGTTGAAAGTGTCATTACACTCTGTGTCTTACTCATCCAATTGAGTGCACCTCCAAATAGGTTAAACACATACCCACTTGTAGATCTTCTCTAATCCAGATCTCTAGCCCAGTCTGCATCAACAAAACCATGGATGTCCAAAACTCTGTCTAATCCTGGTCTTCCTTGTAGCACAAACCATAGTCACTAGTGCCATGCAAATACTTGAAAACCCGCTTCACTGTTGTCCAATGCTCCTTCACTGGTTTTGACATAAACCTCCTCAATACTCCCACTGCATGTGCAATGTCTGGTTTAGTACAAACCATTACATACATCAGGCTATCGACTACACTTGCATATGGAACATGGGACATGTCCTTTGCCTCTTCTTGTGTCTTGGGACACTGTTCAACAGATAACTTTACACCTACAAGAATAAGAACCTTCATCGGTTTACTATCCTGCATATTAAACCTCTACAGTATTGTCTCGACATAATTCCTCTAGTTTAACCAGAGCTTCGTCTTTGCTCGATCTCGTTTAATTTCCATGCCCAAAATATAGTTTGTAGCACCAAGATCTTTCATGTCGAATTTAGAGGACAATTGGGTCTTCAAATCCTGGATAATTTCTTTGTCATTTCCAATTAGCAACATATCATCCACATACAAGACCAGATAAAGAACACAGTGACCAGTTAATTTAAAATACACACAGTGATCTTCTTTGCTTCTGGTGAAGCCAAGTCCACGTATAAATGTATCAGATTTTTGATACCACATCCTTGGTGACTGTTTTATCCCATACATAGACTTTTTTAACTTGCATACCAGTTCTTTCTTATCCTTCAACACATAGCCTTCAGGTTACTTCATGTAGATCTTTTCTTCCAGATTCCCGTGAAGAAATGTTGTCTTCACATCCATCTGTTCTACCTCAAAATCAAAAGCAACAACGATAGATAAAAGTAACTTAATAGAAGCTACCTTGGCAACAAGAGAAAAAATATCACCAAAATCAATTCTCGGCACCTAGGAATAATCTTTTGCTACCAACTGAGATTTGTATTTTTCCACTTTGCCTCTGCAATTTTCTTCTTAAACACCCATTTGCTGCCAATGGGTTTCCTTCCAACTAGCAACTCCACCAGATCCCAAGCCTCATTTTTGTGCAAAGATGCCATTTCATCAACCATGGCCTCTTTCCATAGTTTGACATCCTTTGAATCTACTGCTTCCCTCATAGTTCTAGGGTCATCATCAGTAATAGATAAAGTAAAATTTGAACAAAAAGCAGATGGATTATACCTTTCTGGTTGCGTTTTTACTCGAACTGATCTTCTCACAGTCAGAGTTTGTGGCTCTTCATCTTCTGATTCATTTTCTATTGTAGAGTCCGATTCTTCCTCCTTTAGCTCAAACTCTATCTTCTCAGGTTCCTTTGGTAGGACCTCATGTTTAATAATATCTTTGATCTCTCTAAACACCACATTTCAATTGTACACAACCTTCCTTGTTTTTGGGTTCAAAAGCTTATAATCTTTTAAACCATCCTTATACCCAATAAAGATGCACTTTTGAGATTTACTATCCAACTTTGTTCTTTTCTTCTTTGGAACATGTACACATGCATCACATCCAAATACCCTTACATGTGAAAGATAAGTTTCTTATCATCCATACCTCTTGTGGAGTTTTATCCTCCAACGCTGATGAAGGTGATTTATTGACCAAGTAACATGCAGTCTCCACCGCCTCTGCCCAGAATTCCTATCCTAACCCGACACCACTGAGCATGATTCTTGCCATTTCCATCAACGTCTTGTTCATTCTTTTTGCAACTCCATTTTTCTCAGGTGTGTATGGAGTAGTCTTTTGTCGTTATATACCACACTTCTTATAGAACTCTTCAAATTTCTTCTTGCAAAACTCTCCACCGTTATCTGTTCTCAGCACCTTTATCTTCTTCTCTATCTCGTTTTCCATCAGAACCTTAAATTGTTTAAACTTGTCAAAGACTTTAGATTTCTTCTTGAGGAAATATATCCATGTATTCCTCAAGAATTCATCTATAAATAATACATAGTACACAGATTTTGTCGAACCTACACAAGTCCAAACACATCACTGTGCACAAGCTCTAATATTTGTTTCGCCCTCTTACCACCAGAGGGGATACTCACTCAATTCTGCTTCTCATATACACAATTTTCACAGAAATCAAAATCCAAAGTGAAATTAGACATACCTTCTACCATACCATTACCATGAAGTATTCAAAGGCCCTTATCTCCAATATGTCCAAGCCTTTGATTCCATAACATGGTCTTTTCTCCAGAGACCACTAGATTTTTTGCTCCACTTTCAGGAACCACAAAACTGTTGCGCCCATCAATAACAGTGCTACTCTGAAGCTTGTACAGAGTTCCAATCCGAACTCCTCGCATCAATTCCAGTGCTCCCCGAACCATCTTACAGGTAGCTTTATCTAACACTATTTTTACACCTGTATCATCCAATTTGCTTATAAAAATCAGATTCTGACCAATACAAGGATATGCAGAACATCCGAAAGTGTTCTAATCCTTCCACCTTTCAGTTTCAACTTGATTTTTTTGTGACTGACGATTCTAGCTTTTCTGTAATCCCCTAAGAATACATCACCACCATCATATTTCTCATACTTGCAGAACCACATCTGTGGAGAGTGAAGTGAAAGGATGCACCTGAGTCAATCAACCATGTCTCATGATCTACATGTGTACTTGAAGAAGAGGACAAGTACACATCCCCACCTTCGTCTGAGGTGGTTTTCACCTCTGCAAAAGGAGCATCATCAGATCCCTTTCCTTTCTCAAGAGCTTTAGATTTATAGTCCCTTTTGAAGTGCCATTCCTTTCCGCATTTCCAGCCTTTACAGGTTTTCCTGGAGATTTAAATCTCCCTCTAGATTTATATCTCCCAGTCGATGACTTATTTTTGTTTCTGTTCTGGCACCGTCCTCATACAGACAAGGCATCACCATTCTCGCCCTCCATATTTTTCCATCTCATCTCCTTCGACAGCAAGGATGAGACTATTTCATCAAACTGCAAGGCAGTTGCGTTGCTACCTAATGCAACAACCAAACTATCCCACAAATCTGGTAGAGAACACAACAAACTGATGCACTTATCTTCATCTGAAATTTTAATATCAATAGCTAATAACTGGCTTACCATAGTATTAAAGGTGTTCAGATACTCTGTCATCGAGTCTCCATCTTTCATCTTCAGGTTATACAATTTTTTCCATAATAATAGTTTATTCACCAAAGACTTAGATTGGTACAAAGTCCCTAACTTGTACCACAAAGCCTTCGCCGAAGCTTCCCTTGATACATTCAGTAATATTAAATCTAAGACACACAATCGTATTGTGCTATTTTCCTTCTGATCCAACTTTGCTCAGTCTTCAGCTGACATTGTTGTTGGTTTAGTACCCGGATCTACCACGATCCACTAATATTTATCCACCAACAGATCCTCCATCTTGAGTTTCCACAACTCAAAACTCTGACCATTAAATTTCTGGATCTCTATCTTTCCACTACTCGCCATCTTCTTTCACCACAAGAATCGATCCTGCAGATATCCCACTGAATAGGGTATACCACAGGCTCGAGCAAAAATACCTCTCAATAGCAAAGGCGTCCCCTTGAAGTCAAAATAGCTCTGATACCAAATGTAGGTTTTAACCTTTTACAAAAATACCTGCATACGAATTATAAAAACAAAAAACAAACGATAGCGAGAGCATAAAACATAAAACAAATATACACAGAGATTTTCCCCAGGATCCAAAAACCATGACTACTAGATTGATTTTTCATTATATTCCTTTCAATATTACAATACATATATATACATGTTGAAGCATCCATAAACCCCAATCCATTAACCCTGGATTAGAACATAACCGTAGTTCCCTTGACCGGATCTACAAAATACCATCGATAGAAAACCATCATGCCTAAAACCATGTGTGAAATCCATACACAAAATCATAGGTAGGTCTGCCTACCTAATATAGGGTCCAAAAAAAAATCCCGAGGCGCTGCCTTGGACCCAATGCAGGGGGCTACCCCCTCGCCCGCACGTGGGGTAGTCATGGAAAGAATATAACACACCGCAAGTTCTTCTTTAGATTCCTACACACACTCATCAAAAATAACAACATAGGTTGGCTGCTCAACACCAACTTGGTCCTCGTGAACATCACATGAGGAGTTTGGAATGGACAAACACAAGACACCAAAATCCAAAGGATCAATAGAATGAGAGTAAGGAGTTTGAGAAAACAAGTTTGTATGACAACCAACAGGCTTGCAGTCCACATCTACGCAAAAATCTAGAGGAGGTGGGGTGGGAGGAGGTGAAGGTTCAACAAATGGGTTTGCAACTTCTCCCACCTCGTCCTATAGAGCTAGAGCTATTTTATGAGGAGTGGATGACAGGTCACCTATGACAGCAACCTTGTCCATCTTAGATTTGGCATCTCTAACATTGACGTATGATGGGAGGGGTTTGAATGGTTCTAACTTGTGAGGATTTTCAGATATGTCAAGAAGATACTGAAACCACTCCTTGAGAAATTTCCAATAAATTTCATCCAAGGATTTGAAAAGAAATATTCAATAAGTGCACCCAAAATTGCAGAAGAGATTCATCAGGTGTTTTCCGTAATTTCAATATTTTTTTTTGTTGAGGGCTTTGCGGTCATAATGATAGAATACACGGAATAAATCTTTGATCATGTGATCATACGAGTGAATAGATGTTTCGGGCAATATAAGACACCATTGGTCAACATGCCCATCGAGCGTGTAAGCGAATAGCCCACAGGCAATGTCATATGAGGGGACTTCATTCCTATTACAGAAGCTTGCAAAGGAAACTCCGTGCGTTAGCAGGGTTGCTCTGCCTTCACCGTCATACTTAATTTGTGACAAGTCATCAATGACATCCTCCGACACTTTGAAATCATGTGCATGAGAAAAACATGTCGAAGTTGAGATTGTAATGTAAGTCATGAATGATGTGCAAAGATTCAAAATAGACTTTGAGGGCTTTGCTTGTCATCTGGCCCTCCTTTTAGTGCCAGAAATGTTGACGGCGCTGGACCCGCCAACTTTTCAAGGGATCTCCCTGATAAGAAGTCCCAACTAGACCTCGGACCGTTTGGAGTAGGAGTCCCAACTGTGGGTATTAAATTTGTGCCTTGACCACAGTAGCGTGCAGAGGTAAGTATGATAACTTTTGTCAGAAGCGTGTGACCTTGCAGCGAGTCAAGTGAGATGCATGGGGGTTCTAACACATAGAGGGGAAAATGAAGTGTGTCCCTTAAAAGCTTGTAATAGTATGCAACCTGAAAGGAACACACGAGCAGAATGACATCACAGGATGGACGCAGAATAGTCCACAATCCAATGTGATGAGCTAACACAACAACATGTCTTCAACAAGATTCATACAACTGCATACAAAATAGTTCATACACAAATGCGTAAGTTGAATAACATACATTACTAAAGTAACTAGAATAATCAAACTACAATAAAAACATATGCATGAAAACGTGTTGCCTCAGTTATATTATTAAGTGAAAGTTCCATCCATACATACACCATTGACAACCACTAGCCCCAATAGTGGAACATTACATTTAACACCACCTGCTCCTCCAAAGAGATGTACTCTCTCTACGTTGTGGAGAAGCCAAGGCTCATCACAATACTCTCCAAGCTTTCTCTAAGAAATGCTTAGCCAAAAGCTTTCCTACCAAAAGCCCCTTCTATGAGTTATGAGGTTCTATTTATAACAAAGGGTGGGGTGACCCTTGACATTCCCCTTTGTGACTCTTCATCTACCCTCATGACTCTTCAACTTCTTTACAAAACTCATTACATTACATAGTGACTGTTCACATTCCACTAGTGACACTTGGAATTTCACTTACAACATATTTACAAATAATATACATTTTGCACATGTACCCATGTGAGACAAAATAGGCTAGAGACAGCCCAACAAGACAAAACACTATGACTCCAGAGTTTGGGGAAAGACCAACTCGGAAACCTCCACTTGATGCTACTTGGTCACGTATTGATGCCAAGCTTGGTACTGTGAGATGATGTCCCCAAACAGCTTGATGGTGTCTTCCTGGTATAGGACTCTTGCCTCCATAACATCCGGGTATATGGTCTTGGAAACTGTGTCCCTCTCATCCTGAAGCATGTGCAGCATGGTGTAAACCATGACAGGACCACCAATGTGCTTCTGCATGTTTGGTGCATTTAGCTCCAAGTCATCCCTGGTGGACTCTCGCCTTAGCTGCTCCATATACCTATTGATCTCCAACCGGACTTTGTTCTTGTGCTTAGCTTTGGTGAGGGAACATGCATTTTTTCACTCTCTTCCTCAATTGTTGGTTGTTCCAGCTAATCCACCTGTATTGGTGTTGTTTGCTTTATCATTGCGCCTTGCCTTTTTTCTTCTTCCCGTTTCTTCTTCTTTTCTTTTTCTCTTGTTCTCATCTCCCATTCTTCCTTCAGTTCTTATTCCTACAAGCTTTGATTTTCTCTCTTCCTCTACTCTGTTTTCTGTTTCATCTAAGTCCTTTTTCTTCTTCTGTCAAAACTTCCTACATGAAGATTGAATCCGATTTCGTTCTGCAACTTTTTTCTCCCTCTGTTATGTCAACAATTTCCTCTTTCCTTGATTCTGTACTGGATTTCTGCCTTCTTCCATTGTTGTTGGTCTTGTTGCCATGTTAGTGTTGACTCATTTTCTGTAAATAGTTGGGCATATGTATATATTTCGAAGTAAATTGGCGCTTTCTCAACTGCTTCCCCAATACTGCTTTTAGTGGTTGCTCTTGAAACAACTCTCTTTAGTGCCATGGTACAATGACTACTGGAGATAAGCGCTTCATGAGTGTGGTACTTGTGGGGAAGAAAGGACACTCATGGAAAACAAACATTAGTTCTTACAAATCTAACTTTACAACATGATCAAGCAGCAACCAGGGCATCTGATGAGAGGAAATGCACAGTTTTGACTAATGGGGTGGACTGATTGACTGTGGGAACTGCACACCGCAATCCTAGCAGTCAATGTGGAAGCTTGATGACTGGAACTACACAATGCGCAGTTCAATCTCGGACAGGTCCTGGGAGAGGCTGCACATTGTGCAGTCTTAGCGACCAAGTTGGGAGACTGGCTCCTAGAACTGCACAGTGCGCAGTTGGAGCCAGCCCAGGATAGGCTCTTCGCAATTCTAGAAGCCAAGGCAAAGGCCTTGAGCTCCCAGATTGCACAGTTCGTGTAGTGAGATGTGAGATCCAGGCAAGGGGACCTCAAACCTATTCATTGGGAGTGTAGACAAGTAGATCTGAAGGATGATGTGGGGATGAATGCAGATTTGACTAAGTGTATACGTATGGATGTGAAACAAGTGCAGTAATCGATTAAACTGAAGGAACACGAAACATGTGAAGGGAGTCGCCGCAATGGAGACTGTTGGAACTCATGCGACATTTGGGAAAGGCAATGTATAACTTGAAACAACACTTCTACAAGCTAAGACAAGTTGAAATGCCAGCGATTATTCAACAAAACGAGCAAAACAACATTCACACAAGCTAACCAAGAAAAAGAGGCAAGAAAAACTCACCTTGAAAAGCGATGACAATGCTTTGAAGGCTCCTTGATCTCCTAGGGAGGCTAGAGCTTGATGATCGAATGCATAAGTGAACTCTAGAGGCATCCATTACATAGATTTGAGCAAATGGAGTTCATGATGCGTATGTTTGAGATCAAGGACAACAATGACACTTGGCAAAAAATTCTAAAGATGGAAATGTGTAACCTTTTGGAAACTAATAATGGATCCCTACTTCCCAGGGATGCTTTTCCTCTTAGCATCTTACCTTTTGGGAAAATTTCCATGCACTTTTCGGAAAGATTGCGCAGTTCTTGGAAGGACCGGGAAACTCTCTACTTCATGCATTGAGCAATTTCTAAGCATAATATATTCTGCGCAATTTCCCAGCTAAAGACCAGCTGTCAGCTAGGTTTGTGCAGTTCTAGAGTCGAAGCTCACTGTTGGGCTGATCTGCACAATTCTTGAGAGCAAGGCTCACTGTTGGGTTGCACTGCGTAATTCCTAAGAGCAAGGTTGGCTACCCTCTAGGACTACGCAGTTTGCCAAGGCAGTACAAGAACCGGACACAACCAAGTCACAGGGGGTCAGCTTAACACAAGCTGTAAAGCGAAAGATAAATTCAGATGAAAACACAAGTACCTGAGTAGTGTAAGACATGTTGCTAAGATTTTAGGATGGGGGCTTCAAAACGAAGTGAGGAAAAAAATTTGGAGGGTGGTTTTAGCCACTACAACAATCGGAAAATGCTTAAGTTACCCAACTTCCTTCTTAGCAACCTCTTTTTTCCATCAAAGAGTTTCACATTAGGCACCAATCATCACCCACCTTCAGCTGCCAAGATCCCTTTGTGATAACTGATCAAGGGCTACACTTGAGCACTATCACGTTGCCCTCCAACAACTCTTCAAGTGCCCAATCCAACTTCTAAAACTTCACTGTAGAATCTGCCCACTGGTTAGGGCATCTAACCACCAAGTCTTCCCCCTCCTCTTTGGCTTCTATAGGCTACCATCCACCTAGAAAAACAATAAACCAAGAAGGCTAAACATACCTTTTAACATAGATATTATGCCCTTCTTGACATGGGATTCTTGTGCTTACAATCTGAGATTTTTCAACTCTCCTAGGGCTGACTGTAATTACTGTTGCAGCCCAAAAACATAACCAAATTACCTCCAAATCTCCTTGTTAAGGTCTTCCCTTGAATGTCCCTTGAATTGTTGCACCTCAGCCTCTAATAGAGAGTTGTTCCATCTCCTTCCATACCTCAGCCTAGCCTGGAATCACCATTGCCTAGGTTTGCAACAAATCTGTTGTCTATTCAAGAGAAATCATACCAATAAGACACAATAATAATTCCCAAAACTTCTCATGTTCCGAGTATTTTCTTCTCCACTACTTTAGCCTACTATCACAATAGACTAGGGCTCAAAACAACCCTATTTCTCTCCCTCGCAAGGGCTCAATTATGTGGTTTCCTCAAGGTAATTCTCCTTTGTTATTTTCACTTTTGGATGGATAAAATGACTTCAAATCACCTTGTATTTATACTCTTTATAAGGGCTCCACGAATTCACAAAGGGACATGTCTTTTGGACATTCTGCCTCAAGCCTTCATGACTTGTATGCCCAAAAACCAATCATTACCTTCAAAAATTCATAACTCATCGTAAACAACTCAAAATTCGATGATTTTTGTTGTGTTGGATTTTCCTCAACGTCCTCTATCATCTCCATATGTCACATGTATAAAATTCCTCATGATTTTGGCCTAACGCCTTTGGGTACAAAACCCCAACCTTGGGTTCCAAGCCCACAATGAAATATTGCGGTGCTCCAACCTCCAAACATCAAACCCTATAGCTTGGAGTACCTACCAAGCTAATAAAAATAAACACTCCCTCTTAGTGAGGGAGGTACTTCCAAGACCAGGAAGTAACTCATCATCATCGTGACTACTTGCAACACTCGCCTAACTCTCGGCGCTCACAACTGCAACAATCCTTGTAGTATGAACTATGCCTTTCTCAGAAGTGTCATTGTCACTGGAAGCTTCTTGCTTCTTCTTCTTCTCCTGTATCATTGTCCAATCCCTCCATGATTCCTTATTGGCAGTTGTAAAAGCACCCTTTCTCCCCACTGACCACGCACTCTTGCTCTGCAAAGTCTCCCTCTGAATTTGCAAGCTCCCTCTAGAAATCGACTCTCTCTGAGCCTATGGAACCTGTATCTTCTTCTCTGGAACCTATAGCCACCCCTCTGAAGCCTGCACATGCACCTGCTTCTCTACAACATGCACCTGGTCCTCCTCCTTCTTCTTCTTATGATCCATAGGCTTGTCCGTCAGCCTGTATAGACCATGCTCTCTATCTCCAATCACAATACATGTGTAGCTAGAGCCTATGGGTCTGAGTCTTGCCTTCCCCTCCTGGCATAAGACCTTAAACCCCTTCTTCTCGATAACTGAGATTGATATCATGTTATATCTCAGTCCCAGTACAAATAGTACATCTTGGACCCATATCACTCGTCCTGACTCCATCCTGAATGGCACAACTCTCGATCCTCGAATCTCCTTCTGACTCTTTTAGCCCGACACCATGTGCAACTTCGAGTCCCACTCATTTAGAGTCTTGAATACCTCTTGTGACCTTGTCATATGTTTCAGCACACCACTGGTCATGTACAATGCATCCTCATCGATGGTACCCTGCTATAAATGAGCTACCATAACAAAGTCCTCCTCCTCCAACCTCCTGGAGAGAGCATCTATCTCGGCAGAAGTGGGAACACCGACGACTTTATTTTCTTTCTTCTTCTCATCATCTTTCGTATTCTTCTTCATCGGACATCTCGACAAAAAATAACCCATCTTGCCTTAGTTGAAACACTTGATTTTACTCAAGTCCTTCTTTTGCTTACCTTTCATTCGTGCTGCAAGTGCCACGTCATCATCTGAAGCCCTCTTCCTTGGATGAATATCCTCATCTCTGACTCTTCTTAAATGAAATTGTCCCACAACCTATTCCAGTCTAGAAAATTCTCTCTAGTGATGATCCCCTTGATGAAGGGATTCCATTCCTCAGTGAACCCTTTCAAAGAAATCCTCACCGTATCAAAATATGAAATAGTCACACCGACGAAAGCAAGCTCATATTTGACTTGAGACAACCTTGTTAGATGAGAAGTCACTCCTTCGCCCTCCAACATCTTGGTGGACTTCAACTTATCCTCCAATACTAGTACTCGGTTCTCTTTCTTATTCTGGAACAAATTTTGAAGAGCCATCCACATCTCATGTGCAGTTTTCTTCCCGGACAAATGAAGTATGAGGGGATCGTTCACACCATTTAGGATGATCAATCTCACCTTCATATCTAATTCATCATACACTTCTAGCTCCTTAAGGTCGGTTGGCTTCTTAATGTCTTTCTCAGCGAACTCCTAGATCCTGTTGACCTGCACTACCAACTTGATCCTTTCCTTCCAAGGACTATAGTTGGACAACCCTTCCAACATGTCCTCATACCGGAGACGAACCTGCAACTTTGACATTGTAGTGAGCCCTTCACCTACAATGTGACCAACTCCCTCTTAATTTGTACTTTGTTGTGCACTCTTTTGATTCATTGTCTCCCAAAGTAGCTCAAACACGCTCTGATATCATGTTGAATTTCCACAACCTTGGTGTCTAGGATAAAATCTTAAATCCCTCAAGCTACCAAACCAATAATCTCAACAATTCTCATTTCCACAGCGGAACAATATAATGCAGTAGATAAATCACATGCACAAAAATAACAATAACAATAGTATATGTAACCCAACTTCGTTATATTATCAACATATAATACGATAGTCTAGGGCTCTTGTATAAGGGATAATGGCCCTCAAATATCCACAAGTACAAGAATACAAGATGCAATGAAAATCTCGCTGCTCTAGTGCACAATCATAGCCTTTATTTTGTATCTTGTCATGTCGGTCCTTTGCTTCTCATCTACTCTATAGCTTCCCTTAGTCCATCAAGGAAAAACACATAGAGACTCCAGGAGGGTTGCCACCTATAATTGATCCAAGTCACTTATGTTATAATGAACACTGGCTAATCCAATCTTCTCCTCTAGGCTGGCCAATACTTGAGCTATCAAACTACCTTCTTAGTAGTCTCTTTTGTCCATCAAAGAGCTACACATTAGACTCCAATCATCGCCCACATTTCGCTATCAAGGTCCCTTTGTGAAAATTGATCAAGGTATACACTTGAGCACTATCACGTTGCCCTCCAACAACTCTTCAAGTGCCCAATCCAACTTCTGAAACTTCACTGTAGAATATTCCGACTGGTTTGGGAATCTAACCACCAATTCTTCCCCCTCCTCTTTGGATTGTATAGGATACCATCCACCTAGAAAAAGAAAACCAAGAAGGCTAAACATACCTTTTAACAAAGATATTTTGCCCTTCTTTACATAGGCTTCCTGTGTTTACAATCTAATATTTTTCGGCCCTCGTAGGGCTAATTGTGATTACTATTGCAGCCCCAAAACATAACCAAAATACTCCAAATATCCTTGTTGAGGTATTCCCTTGATTTTCCCATGACTTGCTGCTCCTCGGCCTCTAATAGAGAGTTGTTTTAGCTCCTTCCATATCTCGACCTAGCCTAGAATCACCATTTTCCAGGTCTGCAACAAATCTATTGTCTATTCAAGAGAAATCATACCCAAAAAGCACAAGAATAATGCCCAAAACTTCTCATATTCCATGCAGTTGTCTTCTCCACTACTTCAGGCTACTATCACAAGAAACTAGGCCACAAAACAACCCTATTTATCTCCTTCGCGAGGGCTCAAGTATGTGGCTGCCTCAGAGGTAATTCTCCTTTGTTGTTTTCACTTTTGGATGGATAAAATGACTTCAAATCACCTTGTATTTATACTCTTTACAAGGGTTCCACGAATTCACAAAGAGGCATGTCTTTTGAACATTTCTACCTCAAACCTACATGACTTGTATGCCCAAAAACTAATCATTATGTTCAAAAATTCATGACTCATCATAGACAACTCAGAATTCGATGATTTTTGTTGTGTTGGATTCTACTCAATGTCCTCTATCATCTCCATCCATCACGTTGTCACTTTTTCTAGCACCTGTAGCACAAGTGCTTCAGGATATATGTTGAAAATGCAACAAGATGATGGAGCTTAGTGGAAAGGAGTCGCCTTCACTAAGTGGGCCCGCAGGTTATTTTTGGCGCAAAGTCTATTTTTGGACTATGTCTATTTTTAGACATATGGATCATGGTCTATGAGTTGCAGGATGTTGTTTATGGATGATTGGTCATGTTGGGAAAAATAGATGGACTTCTATTTTTGGTTCACAGCGGAGTGATTAGAGTCTATTTTTAGACTGCCGGGCTAAAAATAGAAACAGTCAAATATTATTAGCCGTTAGTAATATTTGGAATCTAAACATTATCTTATTCTCTTGGAGCACTTCAGTTCGAGCTACGGACGTGGCACATGCAGCTGACAAAAGGAATCACGTGGTTTCTTATGTGTTAGTTGAGCTATTGCATGGAGGACTTCAGTTAGAACTCATGCATGTGAGTTCTGTGGAGTTGGATGTGGAGTTGATGGAGTTGTGTTCAGTTTGACTTGGTTGAACTAGTTGTATATTAGTCTAACTAAAGAATACACTAGTGATGAGTTGTGTGAATTAAATATTAATTAATTCACTAATTATTAACTCATAAAGAAACTAAAGAATACATCAGTTAACTCAGTGCATGGACAGTTCAATAGAGACAGGTGTTAGAGGTAAGTGAAAGGGTGAGTTGTGACTATAGTTGTGCATGAGATCTTGCACAAGCAATGTATTGAGTATGCCCATGAGGATTGCACAACATATGCCCAGTAGAATAGCCTGTGCTCACGTGATTTCCAGTGTGAGTGATTTTCACAAGGTAAATAGGAGTTTGGATCAACCATTCTTATTCATTCTCAGCAGGTATTGTGCAGCGGAGGCAGGCAAAGTAGCGGAGGACATTTGGATATCAGATCTAAGCTGTATTGTGTGTAACAGGTGGAGATAGTACTGATTACTTGTGAGGAGTGTTGTACTATGTATTGTTACATGTTCTCAATCAATATAATATACAGATAGTTGGAGTTTTTAGCGAGATGCTTTCCCCGGGAAAATACTGTGTTGATATGTGTGATTGATGCTTCTATGTGCGCATGTTATTGTTTTTGCTTCTGTAAATTGATGATCAACGTAGAGGAGGTTATGTATTATGCATGTTTTCCGTAATAGTGTATAATCGGGATAATCTCTGTTGAATAAGTGTCATATTATTCAAAATTTCTACATGGTATAAGAGCTGTTGATCATCAGATCTACTATTCAGGAAGTGTTTACATTCTATTTCTTCAGGCAGAGTTTGTAATCGGGCCAGGTAGCCTCTGGATTCATCCTTCTTTTGGAAGATGAGATATCCGGTGAATGCCCATACAGTCGATCTCTGTACAAGAAATACTTTGTTCTCACGAATTTTAGATCAAAAGCAGTTGAGTTTTGAGCTGGTGGAATGGCGCTCAAGGATAAACTCAGAAACATCTAAGTGTGAGAATGGAGACAGTATGCCCTAGTATCTCACGAAGTTCACCCAATGCCGGGATGAGCTGAGAAGTGTGGGGGTAACTGTTGAGGATGAAGATATGGTGAGTCTAGCACTCCTTAGCCTTCCTAAGAGTTGGCATAGTTACCAAGACTTAGTGAATGGAAAGGAGAAATTGCCAAGATGGGAGAGACTTTGGTCGGATCTTGTGCAAGAGGAGATTAGACGGTGCACCAGAGACATTTCTTCATCTATGCATGATGAGGAGAACTGTGCCTTAGCGAATAAGGCGAAGAAGGGGAAGGGGAAGGTTTCTCTTTCCGAATCCAGTTCTTCCAATGATGGGAAGAAGGTTGACAAGTCGAAGGTGAGATGTTTTCGTTGTCATGAGTTGGGCCATTATGCTACTAATTGCCCAAAGAAGAAGTCCAAGAAGGGATCCAGGGAAGGATCTGAAGGTGAGGCAGCCTCACTTGCTTCACAGTTTGAATTGGACTTCACACTCTTCGCATGCATGGTTTCATCCATGGTGGGAAGTGATTGGTTTCTTGACAGTGGAGCTTCTTTCCACATGACCGGTGACAAAAGTTTGTTCAGTACTTTGGAGGAGAAAGATCTCCAGATACTCATAGGGATGGGTAATGATGAAAAGTATAGTGTCTCAGGTGTAGGCACGGTTATTTTTCAGAGGGAGCATGGAGCTCGCCTTACCTTGACCGATGTCAAGTATGTACCAGGACTGAAGAGAAACTTGGTGTCGATCGCGATGCTTGAAGACAGAGGCTATGATGCAGTCTTTAGTAAGGGAAAGGTTTTCCTTAGAAACATCATCACTAGACAAGTGAAGAAGATTGGTTCACGGGTTAAGAACCTGTATGCTCTTGAGGTTCAAGATGCATGCAAAGCCTTGAGCAGCGAGGCAACTGATGGAGACTTGGTGGTTGAGAGGGAGCGTATATTACCTCTTAACATGCAGAGCCAGAAGAAGTCTAAGACGATTGTGGAGAAGCCATGATTGGTGTAGCAGCTTCAAGAGGTTGTGGAGCAGCCATAAGAAGGGAAGCTGAGAGGAGATCGAGTAGAGACATCTACTCATGCACAGACCTCCAGTAGGGGGAAACTTCAAGCCAGGTGGGCTGAGGGATCGCATGCAGCCATACCTCCAGGTAGGAGGTGGGGTGATGTGGATTGATCGTCCCAAGGAGGAGGGGCAGGATCCTTGAGGTACCCAACCTCTTGGATGAGACCTTGCTACGGGAGCCCCGATGTGGAGTAGCAGGAACTGATTGATTGGGTAGAGACAGATGCGGATGGAGCGGCAGAGAGAGCGACAGTGCAAGGAATCCCAGGACAGCGCATAGCATGCAGGCTGCAACAATGCGAGAGGCACAAGTGTTTTGCACAATGCTAGGTGGCACAGAGAGGTGTGCAATGGTGCGAGATGCATGGAGATGTTGCAGTAGCGCAGATGTCAGAGAGGGAGCACTTGTCAGTAGTAGGTAGAGCTTCAGCATCAGAGTATGTTCCTAGCCCAACAGAGTGGTCAGTTGGGAGTGTTTTTGTTCCAAGTGTTGTTGGAGCAAGTGGAGCGGAGAATCATGTTGCATGCAGAACACTCCAAAGTTGCAGGATAGGGGTTGCAGATAATCCATATCTTGTTGAGAGGGAGCGTTGAAAATGCAACAAGATAATGGATCTTAGTGGAAAGGAGTCGCCTTCACTAAGTGGGCCCGCAGGCTATTTTTGGCGCAAAGTCTATTTTTAGACTATGTCTATTTTTAGACATATGGATCATGGTCTATGAGTTGCAGGATGTTGTTTATGGATGATTGGTCATGTTGGGAAAAATAGATGGACTTCTATTTTTGGTTCACAGCGGAGTGATTAGAGTCTATTTTTAGACTGCCGGCTAAAAATAGAAACAGTAAAATATTATTAGACGTTAGTAATATTTGGACTCTAAACATTATCTTATTCTCTTGGAGCACTTCAGTTCGAGCTACGGATGTGGCACATGCAGCTGACAAAAGGAATCACGTGGTTTCTTATGTGTTAGTTGAGCTATTACATGGAGGACTTCAGTTAGAACTCATGCGTGTGAGTTCTGTGGAGTTGGATGTGGAGTTGATGGAGTTGTGTTCAGTTTGACTTGGTTGAACTAGTTGTATTTTAGTCTAACTAAAGAATACACTAGTGATGAGTTGTGTGAATTAAATATTAATTAATTCACTAATTATTAACTCATAAAGAAACTAAAGAATACATCAGTTAACTCAGTGCATGAACAGTTCAATAGAGACAGGTGTTAGAGGTAAGTGAAAGGGTGAGTTGTGACTATAGTTGTGCATGAGATCTTGCACAAGCAATGTATTGAGTATGGCCATGAGGATTGCACAACATATGCCCAATAGAATAGCCTGTGCTCACGTGATTTCTAGTGTGAGTGATTTTCACAAGGTAAATAGGAGTTTGGATTAGCCATTCTTATTCATTCTCAGCAAGTATTGTGCAGCGGAGGAGATTTGGAGATCAGATCTGAGCTGTATTTTGTGTAACAAGTGGAGATAGTACTGATTACTTGTGAGGAGTATTATACTATGTATTGTTACATGTTCTCAATCAATATAATACACAGATAGTTGGGGTTTTTAGCGATATGCTTTCCCCGGGAAAATACTGTGTTGATATGTGCGATTGATGCTTCTATGTGCGCATGTTATTGTTTCTGTTTCTGTAAATTGATGATCAACGTAGAGGAGGTTATGTATTATGCATGTTTTTCGCAATAGTGTATAATCGAGATAATCTCTGTTGAATAAGTGTCATATTATTCAAAATTTCTACAATATATAGAAAGCTTCCTGTAGACAACCTTTGGGTTGATTGTAGACCAGTGCCTAGGACATCTTAAGGAGAGGAGTGCATTGGAATATTATCAATGGGGCTTTACGCTGCACTCCAATTGTCACATAGTTTGAAAAGATAATGAAGGGGGGCTTGGTTCAATAGTCCTTCATTAAGGTAAAATCAAGCAAATACATGGATCTAAATATACAGGGGGTAAATCAAGCTAATCTCAAAGAGAAATGTTTGATTTTGGTGGTCGACACACAACAATAAGCAATTTAATATTGGCATTGTAGTAAATTGAAGAGGAGGAAAGAGAGGAGGGAATTTGATGCATAGAGTTGGAAACAAGACAAAATCCTAAGCAACAATGTTCTGGTAGAAGTATGGAAGATTGAAGAGGTGGAATGACAGAAACAGTGGATCGCTAATTAAGGTCCCAAACTATATGCATCACGGATACATTCATCACAAACAAAAATTAGTAAATCTGTGCACATTACAGGTACTGTAGACTATCAAATAACTCAAGTAAATATGTAACTACACAGGTACTTCTCACTAATTAGCAGCAAACATACAACCATGAATAAGAGTGAAACTGGGAGCTTCATTATGCTATTTCAGGGGGAGAAAGTGATATACAGAGGAAAAAAGCATACTACACATTGCTCTGATTGGAATAACCAAAGAGTTTCATTAATCCTCAAAATGAGTCCAATTCACCAGTCCATCACATTTAGAAATACATAGCTCAAGTCCCTCAAGAACAGGCAAATAGAACCAAAAGTGGAATCACAGAATTTGGACCCCTCGTGTGCATAATTCTGGAACCTGTATTAAGTGTTTTTTCCCCCTATTTATAAGGAGAGGGGGAGCTTTGAATTAACAGTTAAAAAATATCTCAGCCCTAGCTCCAGCTATTTAATTGAATAGCTTTCTCGGTGTGCAATAGCTCTGCTACCCAATGATTCCAAAGGATTTGATTCATTTTTTGAAAATACACAAAAAATACAAAATAAAAGAGGAAAAAGGACCACTGAATGATGAACAACGAACTTATGGCCTCTACTTAGGCAACGTCTCTACCTTAACATGCCTCTCTTGTTGCTCGACCTGTTCCCATCGCTTTCACCTTAACCACTTAATTTCCCACTCACTAAAGCTAGGAGCGATCACCATGATGGCCTTAGTGATGCTCCAAACACAATTGTTGACTCATCTTACCTGTATCATGCTATCAGAGCATAACATTCCTCATAAAACAACCACAGTGTAATATCGGGGATTATGCTTGTCACAATCTTTATACGTAACAAGTTCTATGAAACAACGAACTCCGATCTCTTTAGGCCCCTTTTTCTTTGAGCCCTTCTTGTATTACTTTGCATAAGACCAAGGGTTGTGACCATCGGCTTAGTCTTCCGGGGCTAAGGATTTTTATTTGTTGTTGGGGGCTATTTTTCCTTTATAAACTGCTTTAGTGCCTGGTTTCCTTAAGTCTTCACGACCGCTCGCCCTTTATCGGAGCTCCTCTACATCGAAAGTCTTCAATTGGAGGTTTTTCTTTTGCCAATGTTACAAAATGTCGATTAGAGACCTTCCACTGTGACATCATCAATGCCACATGGTGTCTTGTGAATGGTGAGACGTGTCACCCTGTTTTGGCCCCTTATGATCCCTCAAAACATCGAATATGCATGCCACGTGTCCTTCGTACCGCCACATCATGATGATGTCAGACACCACGTGGCTTTATCGAGACCAATGGTATTCCACCACGTGGCCCTCTAAAGGAGAGAGAAAATGCCTGCCCTCTTCTGGTTATGTGATTGAGTTCCTTTGTTAAATGCTTCTAGGCATCCCCTGGAAGTTTACATTATCGA
Source organism: Pinus tabuliformis (assembly GCA_031772625.1). NCBI lineage: Eukaryota > Viridiplantae > Streptophyta > Pinopsida > Pinales > Pinaceae > Pinus > Pinus tabuliformis. The sequence goes on along the minus strand of CM062815.1, from coordinate 856,252,247 downwards.
CATTTTTTTCCCGTAGTTCCTCTATAGTGGTCACATTAAGATTTTTTATTGCCGATTTGCGACATGTCTTGCGCTGTTGCGATCATCAATCATCGATTCACCCCAAACCTCATATATTGCAAAACCTCTGATATATCAGAGCTCTGATATTTGATGTGGCAATATGCCATGGCCTCCGATATTGCGATCGCTGATATGTCGGGACCTCCGATATTACGATTGCCAATATGTTGGGACCTTCGATATGCTCTTCTTTCTTCCTTTCAAAGGTGATAAAACCCTCAACTTCAATTGGCCATATCTTCTGATCCAAAATTCGATTTTTGGACTTCCAGATACCGTTGGAAAGCTTATTCTAAGTATTATCCAATGGAGAGGATTCAATATATCTTTGATTGTTTCTGTGGCTTGGAAGATGGATGAAAACCTCTCTTATCTTTTGCACATTTTGGGAAACTGAAAACACATTTTGCAGTAGGTGACAACATTGGATCCAACTGGGAACAATGCCTTGCTGGCAAGGTGCTAAGAACCGGCAAACCAGTAGCCTTCACCATTGGGCATGGATTCGAAAATATAAAGAACCTATACAACCAGAAAATCTCCATGGAACTTTATTTGAAGGGAGTCCTTTCCTCATCAATCTGAAGTACATAAATATAAATTCTAACAACTGGAAATTAAATGCTCAACTAGTGAGCTTATTTATATACAAATCATACTTATTTATAGGGCATCAACTCACCTAAGTGAGGTCAACCCTCCAATGGTCCCAGGTCAGCATTTGGGTGTTGGACCTAATGCCTCCATGTTGTTGAAATTTTAAAATTAAAACAAGCATGCCCCTTCAAAAATCTTCAAACAAAAAACTTGATGCATACTCCAGAAATAACCTTTGCTGCTAACCAAAGAATGTTGTCATGTATTCAGATACAAAGTCATAGAATTGATGAGAAATACTTGCAACTGCCTCATATTCTTGAAAAGTTTGCAGACCAACATCCTCTTGGTTAGGGCAACCACAAATACTGTTCAACTCTTCAATTTTAGGTTTTTCAACAAAAAAGTGTTGTTGTTCTTTTGCTACCCATTTCTCAACGAGCCAACCCTCTTGGAAATCTACAATAGAATCTTCATTTTCTGAATTATAAGAGTCATAGAATGGAGAATCTACCGAGGATTCCCGACAGGAATATTTCTGCAACAGGCAACCACGGACACTGTTTGGTTCTTAAACTTTGGGCTCTTCTTGAAAAAATTGTTGTTGCAAACCTTCTATGCACTTGCTTGTAAGTAGATCCCTTTGACCATCTGTAACAGTCTCATCCTCCTCTGAGTCATATATCGAAGAATCTTCATCAACTTTATTACTCGCTTCTTGAACTTGTTCTCCATTTGAAGGATATGAATTATGAACTGGAGCCTCTTTGTTAACCTCGTGGTGGGTCTCCTCTTTTTGTGCAACTTCCCATCACTGACATTGTTGTGGTCCTACATCTCTGGAGTCCCCATCAGAGTCATACAAATCATAAGAAAGAGAATCATACAATTCGACAGAGTAAGACCTCTGAGCATTTTTTTGTAGCGCGATGTTGTCTTCTCCTTCGCTTTCTTGATCATTGGGCGATGCTTCTTGATGCGAGTATTTGCCTTCTTGGGGTGGAGCCCCACATACATCTTCAGTGCGATCATTAACCTCGGGAATATTTTCAACATTAAAATATGCACATCAATCTTCAAATAGAGCATCCGGTGGATATAATCTTTTGTAATAATGATTGAATGCCATGTGAAAACTCTTTAAGGAGGACATGTTGCCACCAGGTATTTTTCTGTACCAAATTGTAAAATCTTCTTCTAAAGAGTACATGAACAATTTAATTTGCGCATCTTCAAAAACAATACCTTGATGTTCCATGCATTCATGGAAATCCTTCCTTCTATATGTGTTTCCACTGAATCTAGGCAAATAGGTGTTCCATTCGTGAAATGAAGGGACATGATTGGGATAACCAACAATAGAAGAAAAATCTAGTGGGGCAAATTTGTTGGCCAATAACGCAGGGATGGCCATTTTGAAAACATATCTAGGTGAGTTATCTCAAGTTCAAATGCAAGGAAGTTTTCTATTGTTTAGCATCAGAGCGATTATGAGGATGCTTGACAACCAAGATGATCAAATAGAGATATAGACAGTGGAGTCGCCAGGATGTTTACCATAAGATTTGGACAGTGGAGTAGCCAGGGTGTTTATAATGAAATTCAAAGAGTGGAGTTTCCAAGGTGAGAGATCTTCAAACTACACTTCCCTTGCTCACCTCATAGAGAAAATGTAAAAATTTGTCGTACCTAAGGAAAAATATTCTAATCCGCTCCCCGGCAACGACGCCAAAAAGTAGTTGTCGCTTTTTCTAGCACTTGTAGCATAAGTGCTTCAGGAGATATAGAAAGATTCATAGAGACAACGTTTGGGTTTATTGTAGACCAGTGCCTAGGACATCTTAAAGAGAGGAGTGCATTGGAAGATTACCAGTGGGGCTTTCTGCTGCACTCCAATTGTCATGTAGTTTGAAAAGATAATGAAGGGGGGCTTGGTTCAATAGTCCTTCATCAAGGTAAACTCAAGAAAATAAATAGATAAACAGGGGGTAAATCGGGCTAATATCAAAGGGAAATGTTTGATTCTAGTGGCCGACACATAACAATAATCAGTTTAATATTGGCAGTGTAGTAAAGTGAAGAGGAGGAAACAGAGGAGGGAATTCGATGCATGGGTGCTACAAAAAGCGACAAAACATCACATGTCTAAAATGCCTCATGGCCCAACTCCTCTGGGTACAAAACCCCAACCTTGGGTTCCAAGCTCATAATGACCTATTGGGTTGCTCCAACCTCCAAACCTTGAACCCTAGGGCTTGGAGTACCTCCCAAGCTATCAAAAATCAACAAATATCCACACAATGTGCTATCAATTTCTCCATAAAAGTGGACCAAGATATGGCCCAATTCTTTTTCCTTTCACAAATCCATTAATAGCATACATGTTGGTCATTTTCTAAAAACATGGATGTAATATTTACCTTTGTAAGGATGCCACTTGGTGTATATCAAAGTATTGCTCCATCTGGAATATTATTGTTGTTAATCAAGGTTGTCATTGATGACAATATGGCATTATCAAGATGGCAAATATTCTTATGATTCATAACCCTAACCCTAGTTTATGTTACCCTAATCCTAGGACTATCAAACCCTAACCCTAGCTTTATTAAACCCTAATGGCTAAATGAAAACCCTAATGTGCTCAAACCTATGACCCTAACCCTAAAGCATATTAATAAAAGGATACACTAATAAAAGTAGTATTGATGGGTTATAGATATATGAATAAATAATAATAATAAAAAGAGAGGTCCCACACACAATACACAATACACGTTCACTCCAAAATAAACAGCGAAAGTGGCACGGGAAGTTTTTTTTGAATTGGCTAATATGCACAATATGAAAGCCCCATGGTAATATTTTAATTAAATTAAAGTTGTTCTGTCGGCTTTCCAAATTTGACTGGTCGGCTTCAAAGTTTGAACGTGGCTAGCATACATATTATGGCACAAGTTTATTTGGAAGTAATACGATTTTTTCCAGTGAATATATCAAAGTATAGAGAAGAACAGTTCACATCTCGTGAACTAAACTATCGAGGAAGCTTCCAGAAAAAAAGATTACGTCTGTCTAAGTTATCAAAAAGGTTGACCGAAGAATCAGAACGTGTGGCTCATTTTCTATGCGGATCGGACTTGAAGATTAACGTGGCGCATTGCTGTAATCAGAACGTGTGGCTCATTTTCTATGCGGATCGGACTTGAAGACTAACGAAGTGCACTGCAGTAATCAGAATGATTGGCTCATCTTCTATTCGGATTAGTCTTCAGAACGGTTGGCTCGGATCTCTATGCGAATCTGTTAAAACAATGCAGTGGACTCAGACAGTGCCCCATGGTCTCATCACCTATCGGACAACAGTGCCTTTAAACGTTGAACAAAGCATTCAATTTTGGTATTGATTCTTTACACAGATTTATGTGACAGTGATTCAATCACTGTACAGAAATCATTGTGATTGTTGAGCAATGAACAAGTATATTTGATGGACAGTGAACAATGAAGTAAATCAAGGACGAGTACGCAACAAATCCAAAGTAATGAAGACAGTGAAGAATATGCCAAGAACATTCAAGTAAGTACTTTATACATTCTCTATTAAACAAAAGGATTGGTGTCCTTTGGGTAGGTGCCCATAAACACAAGGTTGGTTCCTTGGAGAAAATAGGGTTGGAGCCTCATCAAAGACCAAGTTGGTGTTTGGCAATAATTGTCAAACATTGTATTTATTTTTCTTTATATTCAATAAAATTATTCTTATACGTTTCTATGATTAACTTGTGAAGAATATAACTGGTAATAATAACAATTGAAATAAAATAATGATTCACCCCCCTCTCAGTGTTTCCATCAATTGGTATCAGAGTCAACTTCTTCATAATCAGCCTAACAAGTGGAAGAAGGATTCTTAGTCACAATGAAAAATCAAGAAGTGTCAGGAAGGCTTCCTTTGTTTGATGGCACAAATTTTGGTTTTTGGAAAAAAGAATGTCCTACTATTTAATGTCCCTTGGTGATCCAAAATGGATCCAAAATACCCTCTAAGTCTTCAAAATCCAAAAAACCATCAAAAAAGAAGAAGTTTTAGAAATATCGGATTACACTATCGAGAGGCAAAAACACGAAGAAATGACAAAAAACAGAGCTATCAGCAGCTTGGACATTAATGCATAGGAGCCGTCGAATCTGTCCGATCAATGGTCCAGATCCGATCAGCGAATCGCAATCGACAGTGACAGGTGGAGGCTATCGGAGGTTACTACATGGAATATGTGACAACGATCAGTGGGGTCAACGAGGACCGTCGATCAAGCATGCAGATTGACGACCCAAGTTGCATCGCAATATCGCGTTAAAAAACCACAGTGAAGCGCTTACCAAATGGCTTGGGGGTATGTGCGATATGCGATTACGATCAATCGCATCGCAATATCGCATCGGAGCTACACAAAAGAGTGAGACTATATATATATATATATATATATGCGATGCGATAGCCGAACCCGATAGAGTTATAAATGATATTCCATATATTTTGAGTTCCATAAAATGGCATTTTTCTATGTATTTTTGTGTTTTCGTTAAATAAACGAAAAGCGAAGGGAATGTGCCGATGCGATGAAACCGGACCCAAAAGGGTTTATGAATGCATATGTATAATATTTCAAGTCTGCATAAAGCTATTTTTGCGGGATTTCCATGTTTTAATGTATTTTTCAAATACAAAGGGAAATCACGAAACAAGCGGGATTTCGAGCGGGCTGTAGGCGGTAAGTGGTTTTCGCCGGACTCTGCGCAAGCCCGTACACTGGTTGCCACGTGGCGAAGCCCCGGAGAGAGAAAACCACCCTTTTTGGGTGATTAACACCCGTACGCATGAGCCACCTGAAATGAATCTCAGCCATTGGATCAATATCCCTCAGATCAACGGTGGAGATGCGATCACGATATAAAGGCAGACCTGATAGAAATATAGTGCGAATTTATGAATATTTCAAGTCCGATGAACAATGTTTTGGCGGATTTTTCCAGTGTTTTGCAGTGTTTCTCTGTGTAAATAGAAGACACTATTTTTCAGGATTTCAAAGACCCGATGGTCCCTTCATTGCAGAACAGGTGGCCACCTTCCCTGAAGACATTATGCAATGATTGCTAATGCGCAAAAGGGGATTCGAGCGGACAGAGGCCAGGAGTCAGAGAGCCCGAGAAGGGGAAACGAACAGACAGTGCTGATTGGCTTTAAAGCCACAGAAGGCAGAGACAAGCAGTGCTGAGACAGAGAGCAAACAAAGACAGAGAGTCAGCGAGGAGAGTCCGTGTACTCAAAAAGACTTGGTGGATCCAAGTAAAGCCTTGTTGTTTTGTATTTGTTGTGTAAGACTCAAATTGAGCTCACTTTTGTAAAAACTCTGCTTCTGAAGACATAATATAGAGTTCACCACTAAAGGTTGGACCAAGACACGTAGCCCAGGGGTGTTGGGTGAACTCCTTATTAAACTTGTTGTGTTTATGTGTGTTTGTCTATTATGTTTTTTAACTGCTTCATTGTCTATGTATTTCGCAATCTTATCGATCCATTGCACAAAGTAACATAGGCAAATCCATGCACATGAGTCTGTAATACCTTAATAATTATCTAAGATCTCATTTTCAGATCAAGTGGTATCAAAGCTTTAGGTTTGCTAAGGTTACACAAGCTTGTGCTAGATTGTTGAATGCTAACTAGGTCAAAGCTCAAATTAGGAGAAGGAGAATTGGTTGAGGCTAACCTAGAAATTGGAAGAGTTTATCTTAGGAGGAAAATGGCAAAAGAAATTCCCTTGGAATCAGACTCTCAGTTCATGGACAGTTTCATGACCATGAGAGCCATGGTGGAAGAAATGTATCGGGAATTTAAGAAGGATCGAGGTGCAAGCACCTCAACACCCAAACGAAGCAAAGGAGTAGAGGAACCTCTTCTATTTTCCCATTCATAAGGCAAAGGGAAAGGGGAAGAGCCTCCTCCATCAACTCCTCCTTCTAGCCCTGAAAAGAAAAAGAAGAAAACATCTTTGATTAAATTAGATGTAAAATTTGATTTGCCAATCTATGATGGAGAATTAAATGCAGAAAAGCTAGATAACTAGATTAGACAGATTGATGTGTATTGCAGGGTGCAGAACATTGATTCAAAAAGGAGTAAGATTCAGCTGGCTAGCCTTCGCCTTGGAGGAACTGCCCTGGTGTGGTGGGAAGGCAGGACCCAAGCTGATTTGATGAAACATGGTAAAATTCTTTCTACCTGGATCGAATTTGTTTCTGCCCTCAAAAAACAGTTCTATCCACTAGCTTATATGCAGCAAGCGATGATGAGTTGGCAAACCCTTCGCCAATTAAAGGGGAAAAGTGTACAACGAAATACCCGGGAATTTAGAAAAAGAGCTTTAATTCTAGGCATTTCTCTAGACTCACCTGAAACTTTGTTAAAGTATATAGGTGGTCTGCATAGCTATTTGAGGCACACCATTCTCATATTTAATCCCACGAGCATAGATGAGGTATCCGTTCAGGCTACACATCTAGAGGCTAGAGGCAAGAATGTGAACCCAGATATTGGGGGATCATCAAAACCCACTGCAAGCAAAAACAAGGAAAAGAAGAACCTGAGATGGAAAGAGAGGAAGGCAAATGATTTACAGAAAGACAAACCTTCATGCATTCATTGCAAGAAGGTTGGACACGATGATGAACACTGTTGATCTTTGCATCCGGAGTTGAAACCCAAGAAGTTTGATGGCAAGAAGAAGAAGGCTGCTGCTATTATTCAAAAAGATTTGGGGTCAAACTTAGGTGATGAAACAACAATCACAGCTACAGGTATAAAAGGTAAATATTCTGAAGCATCTACTAGTAATTCTACACAATCTATTGATAATAAAGAAAATTTGAGGAAAAGACATGAGCTTTTTCATATTAGAGTTATTTCCAAGCACCAAAAGATTGATACTTTATTTGATAGTGGTTCACAAGTAAACTTGATTTCTGAAGCAATTGTAAAGAAGTTGGGATTACTAACAACACTTCACAAGAAGCCATATCCATTATGTTGAGTATGCGATAAAGCAAAGCTACAAGTGACTAGACAATGTAAAGTTAGGTTTGCAATTGGGTCAACATTTGTAGATGAGGTTAAGTTAGATATAGTTCCCTTGGATATATGTGGTATTGTTTTAAGAATTCCTTACTTGTATGATAGAAAAGTCATTTTCTATAGAACTGAAAATAAGTATCAACTCACAAAAGATGGAATATTGTGAGAGTTCATCAGCTCAAAAACAACTACACTCTCATAAACTCAGGGCAGATGAAAAGAATTGTAAATTCATGCAAGCAATTTTTACTAATGGTTGTAAAATAAAAGAACCCTGATAAAACCAATGCATTTGAAGGCTGTGATGCTAAACAAAAAGCTGATTTAGAAAAAGTTGTTTCAGAATATGATATCCTATTTCAAGAACCTAAAGGTCTGCCACCCAAAAGGGAATAGTACATGATATTCATTTGCAGCAAGATGCTCCATTACCTAACATCGGAATGTATAGGTTATCCGCTTTAGAGAATGCAGAGATCAAGAAGTAGGTACAGGAGCTGCTCGAGAAAGAGTTCATAAGACCAAGCACATCACCATGCGGATCTCCAATCGTGTTGGTGAGAAAGAAACATGGTTCGTGGAGGATGTGCACTGTTTATAGAGCACTGAATAAAATAACGATCAAGAATTGTTATCCTCTTCCTCGCACAGATGATCTATTAGATCAGTTGAAAGAAGTTGTTTACTTTTCCAAGTTGGACTTGCGTAGTGGCTACCATCAGGTCAGAGTTGCAAAACAAGATGCATGGAAGACTGCTTTCAAAACAAATCAAAGGTTGTATGAATAGCTAGTTATGCCTTTTGGCTTAACTAATGCTCCTGCCACTTTCATGAGAGTTATGAATGATGTACTCCGACCTTTTATTGATGATTTTGTAATTGTATACTTAGGTGACATTCTTGTTTTCAATAAAACATGGGAAGAACATTTGAAGCATGTAAAGCAGACTTTAGATGTTTTGAAAAGAGAAAATCTCTATGTGAAGTTATCAAAATGTGAATTTGGCAAAACATCTTTAAATTATTTGGGTCATATTGTAGGGGTGGTGAATTGAAAATAGATCGGTCTAAGGTTGAAGTCATTGTGAACTGGCCTAAACCCAAATCTGCTACAGAAGTTAGGAGCTTCCTAGGAGAAACACAATATTGGAGAAAGTTTATTGCTAACTTTTCCTTGATTGCAGCGCCTTTACATGCTTTGGCAGGATTGAACAAGTTGTTTCAGTGGGGAGGCAAATAGCATAAAGCCTTCGACACCTTGAAAGAAAAAATTAGTATAGCACCAGTACTAGCATTGCCAGATCTTCAAAGACCATTTGAGATTGAAACAGATGTCAGTGACTATGCCATGGGAGTAGTGTTGATGTAACATGGTAAACCCATATGTTATCATTCTGAGACATTTATTTCTGCAGTATTTAATTATCCCACATATGATAAAGAATTATATGCATTAGTACAAAGTGTGAAAAAGTGGAAGCATTATTTAATGGGCAAAGAAACAATCATCCATACAGACCATCAACCACTTCAATATTTGCACTCACAAACTAAATTGCAGCACTCAAGACGCTATAGGTAGATGGGTTTTCTACAACAGTTTCATCTTATCATCAGATATAAGAAAGGCATACACAATAAAGTTGCAGATATGTTGTCCAGACCAATCATAAATGTATCTACTATACTTAAGCATAACTCAGTAATGCATGAAAGTTACATTGAATTATATGCTCAAAATATAGATTTTAAAGATGTATATTCAACTTTAAGTCATGGCAAACAAGTAGAAGAATTGGATTATTATGTTAAGGACCAACTCTTGTATCATTTGGAAAAGTTATGCATTGCACAAACTGAAAGAGTTAACATAATTCGGGAAGCACATACTTCTCTGATATCAGGTCATTTTGGTGTAAGTAAAACAGTTGCACCGCTGCAAAGATTCTGCTATTGGCCAAGAATGCATGAAACTGTTTCTAGATATTTTAAAGGGTGTACAATGTGTGCTAAAAGCAAGCCCAACAATAGAAAACTAGGCTTATACACTCCACTTCCAGTTCCTTCTCGTCCTTCGAAAAGTGTTTCCATGGACTTTGTTGGGGGATTGCTAAAATCTAGAAAAGGTCATGAATATTTATATGTTATTGTGGATAGGTTCAGCAAAATGTGTATTTTAATACCTTGTAACAAACAAATTACAATTGAACAAACAACAAAGTTTTTCTTTCAGCATGTACGGGTTCATTTTGGGTTACCCACTTCTATTGTATCTGATCGAGATTTCCGATTTGTTGGGAAGTTTTGGTCAAGTCTATGGGAGTTAATGGACACCAAACGGAAGAAGAGCACAGCCTTTCATCCACAAACAGAGGTGGTCAACAAGACAGTGATCCAGTTGCTCAGGGGCTATTGCAGCAAGCATCCCAAGCTTTGGGATGAACATTTGTGTTATGTGCAACATGCTTACAACTGTGCTAAACTCTCTTCTACACAAAGATCTCCTTTTGAGACTTGTTTTGGTTTTACACCAAGTTCTCCCTTGGATTTTGTCTTTAGTAAAGACATAGCAGTTGATGGACACAATGATGTGGACAAAGCAACCAAGTTCATTGAACAGATCCAAGAAATTCACTAGGCAGTGCAAAAACAGCTGGAAAGAAGCCAGGCCAAGTACAAGGCAAGGCATGATAAGTATTGAATTGAGCATAGCTTCCAAGTTGATGATCAAGTCTGGTTGTACATCAACAAAGACAAAATGCAAGGTGAAGGTAAAATGTTAAAGCCAATAAGGTATGGGCCTTTCAAGATACTTGAGAAAATTGGTGAGAATGCTTTTCGCTTTGATTTGCCAGCTTACATGCACATCTATTCAGTATTTAATGCAGAGAACTTGAGACTATTTGAACCTTCATTGATTGAAGATCCCGAAGAGCAAAGTCAGTTGCCTTCTATTGATGATCTGTTGCCTGAATATCTTAATGAGTTGCAGAAGATACAATTCTGGACAGGAAGGTGAGAACTACGCGCAGAGGGGATGTTGAGTACCTCAAAATCGGACTCAAAGGTTCAAGACCAAGCCGTGCAAGATGGATAGAGATTGGACAAGTGAGGAAGTTGTATCATCACTTAATTGATGCTTAAAAACCAACTTTTTGTGGTCCAAAAGCTTTTTCAGTGGGAAGGCGTGATCCAAAATGGATCCAAAACACCCTCTAAGTCTTCAAAATCCAAAAAACCATCACAAAATAAGAAGTTTTAGAAATATCGGATTACAGTATCAGGAGGCAAAAACACGAAGAAATGACCAAAAATAGATCTATCAGCGGCTTGGACAGTAATGCACAGGAGCCGTCGGATCTGGCCGATCAAAGGTCTAGATCCGATCGGCAAATCACAATCGGCGGTGACAGGCGGAGGCTATCGGAGGTTACTACATGGAATATGTGATAGTGATCAGCGGGGTCAACGAGGACCGTCGATCAAGTGCGCAAATCGATGGCCCAAGTTGCATCGCAATATCACGTCGGCAAACCATAGTGGAGCGCTTACCAAACGGCCCGGGGGTATGTGCGATATGCGATTGCGATCAATCGCATCGCAATATCGCATCGGAGCTACACAGAAGAGTGGGACCATATATATATATATATATATATATATATATATATATATATATATATATATATATATGCGATGTGATAGCCAGACCCGATAGAGTTATAAACGATATTCCATATATTTTGAGTTTCGTAAAATGGCATTTTTCTATGTATTTTTGCGTTTTCGTTAAATAAACGAAAAGCGAAAGAAATGCGTCGATGCGATGAAACCGAACCTGAAAGGGTTTATGAATGCATATGTATAATATTTCAAGTCGGCATAAAGCCATTTTTGCGAGATTTCCATGTTTTAATGTATTTTTCAAATACAAAGGGAAATCACGAAACAAGCGGGATTTCGAGCAGGCTATAGGTGGTAAGTGGTTTTGGCTGGACTTCGCCCGACCCGTACACTGGCTGCCACGTGCCCAGGCCCCGGAGAGAGAAAACCACCCTTTTAAGGCGATTAACTCCCGTACGCATGAGCCGCCTGAAATGAATCTCAGTCGTTGGATCAAGATCCCTCAGATCAACGGTGGAGATGCAATCACGCTATAAAGGCGAACCCGATAGAAATATAGTGCAGATTTATGAATATTTGAAGTTCAATGAACAATGTTTTCGCAGATTTTTCCCATGTTTTGCAGTGTTTCTCTGTGTAAACAGAAAACACTATTTTTGGGGATTTCAAAGGCTCGATGGTCCCTTCCATTGCATAACAGGTGACCACCTTCCCTGAAGACGTTATGCAATGATTGCTAACGCTCAAAAGGAGATTCAAGCGGACATAGGCCAGGAGTCAGAGAGCCCGAGAAGGGGAAACGAACAGACAATGCTGATTGGCTTTAAAGCCACAAAAGACAGAAGACAGAGACAAGCAGTGCTGAGACAGAGAGCAAACAGAGACAGAGAGTTAGTGAGGAGAGTTTGTGTACTCAGAAAGACTTGGGGGATCCAAGTAAAGCCTTGTTGTTTTGTATCTGTTGTGTGAGACTCAAATTGAGCTCACTTTTATAAAAACTCTGCTTCTGAAGACATAATAGAGAGGTCACCACTGAAGGCTGGACCAGGAGACGTAGCCCAGGAGTGTTGGGTGAACTCCTTATTAAACTTGATGTGTTTATGTGTGTTTGTCTATTATGTTCTTTAACTTCTTCATTGTCTATGTATTTCGCAATCTTATCGATCCATTGCACAAAGTAACATAGGTAAATCCATGCACATGAGTCTGTAATACCTTAATAATTGTCTAAGATCTCATTTTCAGATCACTTGGACCTGTAGTTTGGCATTCGGTTTTTAATGGGTACACTACTCCTTCCACTCTTCCAGCCAATCAAGACGAAAGGAAAGCTTACATTGAAAATGCAAAAGTCTTAAATTCCATCACTAATGGAATCACTGATTCTGAATTTACAAAAGTCATGAATTGTGACTCGGCCAAAGAAGTATGGGATAAGCTAGTTAGCTTATACGATGGGGACTCCAAAGTTAAGAAGGCAAAGCTTCAAACTCATAGAAGGCAATTTGAAAGTTTGAAAATGGATGATGAAGAAGATATTGCATCATACTTTCTCTAAGTCTCTGAAGTGGTCAACTTTGTTAAAGGACCTAGATACTCTCAAGATGGATGAACTTCATGGAATCGTCATTGCTAAGGAATCCCAAGTTCCAAAGATGTAGCATTCAAGGCCTCAAAATAAAAAAAGGGGAAAGGATGGAATACTAGCAGTGATGACTCCGATGTTGAATCTGAATTGGCGCAATTTGTACGAAGACTAAAGAAAGGATCCAAGCTAAAAGGTAAGTACCCTCTTATTTGTTTCAAATGTGGAAGAATAGGTCATTATGCTGCAAAATGTCCTCTTAAGCATGATAGTGATGATGAGGAGGATTCTAAAAGGATGGTATACAAAAAGAAAGGGTTCAATAAGAAGAATTTCTTCTCTAAGCAAGAAGAGTCTGATGAAGATGAATTTGTAGTCATCAAAAGAAAATCAACTAATCATTTCCCTCATCGCAAAGGAGGTAATGATGAATCAGATGATGAAAATGACTATGCTGGAAGCCAAGAAGTATTATTCATGGCATTCACAAATGATGATGATTCAGGACTAGAAGGAAATGTAGATGAATTGTTAATGAGTGCCATTGAAGAAAATGAGAAATTACGAAATAAAATCATTTCTCTCAAGGTAGAAAAGGAGGAAGCAAAAAGAAGGGAAGATCTCTTGAAAAATAAGCTAAAAGAAAAGGAATAAATATGTGAAAATTGTGAAGCTGAAATAGTATCTCTAAGGAAAGAATCGGAGCAAGTCAAAAAGAGTTGGGAAAGCTCTCAAACACTTGACATTATCCTAAATGCTCAAAATCCTCAATATGACAAATCTGGGGTAGGTTTTAAAGGAGAACCATCAAGTACTAAGGATAATGCGTAAAGATATGTCGACATACTTTCCATTAACCCAAAGGAAGAAAAATCATTTCATCAAAGGCCCATCTCAAATCCAAAGAATGAAGAGAGAGTAACTCCAAGGAAGAACGCTGATTCAAATCATGGCTATTACAAAAAGTACAAAACTATGTTTTTTGGGCATTGTTATTATTATAAAAATTTTGGTCATCAAGCTAAACATTGCATGGATCGTAAGAATGAAACACCAAAATTGAAGAATCAAATATACAAACCATATGGTCTCAAAAGACAAGGACAAATCAAGACCTACAACTCTTTTGATCCCTTGGCGAAATTTGATCCAATTTGCTCATTATGTAATGATAATGGACATAATGAACAAAATTTCCCCCTCAAAGGAAGAGAAGCAAAAAATGAGAAGCCCAACACGCATAAATGTGGCCTAGCTCTATGTGCTCATAGTGATGAAAATCATTGGTTTGTGGATAGTGGGTGCTCCAGACATATGAAAGGTGACAAAAGGAAGTTTGTCTCATTGAAAAAAAAGAAGGAAATGTATCCTTTGGAAGTGGATCTGTCAAAATTGCTTGAAAAGGAATTGTTACCCTTATTAATGGAAAAGGAAAGGCTGAAAATGCTTCGCTGGTAGACGGGCTCAAACACAATCTCTTGAGCGTTAGCCAAATTTGTGATCAAGGACATAATGTCGTCTTTAGCACTAAAAATTGTGAGATAAGGAATTCTTCCTCGGGAGAACTTGTGGCGAAAGGAGTTAGAACATCAGATAACGTCTACATTCTGAAAAAAATTCAAGAAGATAATTGTTACCTAAGTCAAACAGATGAAAGTTGGATATGGCACAAGCGACTAGGACATACAAGTTTCGATAACTTGATCAATATCAGCGAGCTTAATGCAGTACGAGACATCCCAAAGTTATTCAAGCCAAATCAAGGTGTATTTGGTCCATGTCAACATGGAAAGCAAACTAGAACCAGTCACAAGACCAAGGAGTTCTCTACATCAAAACCTTTGGAAATCATTCATGTTGATTTATGTGGACCAACTAGAACTCTGACGCTCCAAGGAGAAAGATACTTTGTTTTATTTGCTGATGACTATACTAGAATGATGTTGGTATATTTCATAAAATATAAATCTGAAGCATTTGAATGTTTTAAGAATCTTAAAGCTCTTGTAGAAAATGAAAAGGATTCTAAGATTAAATGTCTTAGAATGGATAGAGGAGGAGAATTCACATCAAAATAATTTGATGAATTCTGTAAAGTACATGGAATCGAAAAAGAACTCTCTACTGCTAGAACACCCAAGCAAAATGGGGTAGTTGAAAGAAGAAACCGAGCTGTTCAAGAAATGGCAAGAACAATGTTACTAGCAACTGACTTGCAGCCAAAATTCTGGAGAGAAGAAGTTGGGACAACAATTTATACCTTGAACTGAACTCAACTGAGACCAAATAATGAGAAGACTCCTTATGAATTATGGAAAGGAAGACCTGCTTCAGTAAAATACTTCAAGATTTTTGGAAGCAAATGCTTCATAAAAATCAATGATGACTCACCAGGAAAATTTGATTCTCGGGTTGACGAAGGAATATTCCTTGGATATTCTACTAGGAGCAAAGCGTACAAGTGCTACAATAATCGACTGCGGAAAATAGTGGAAAGCATTGATGTTGAAGAAAACGAAGAAGAACCTGAAAAAGAGGAAAAAGATCAACAAAATGAAAAAGAACCATCTCAAACCCCTTCAAAGGTGAAATTCCTCGAAAAACATCACCCGAAAGAGCAGATTATTGGCAATGTAGATGGGGGGATACAAATTCGAAGAAGGATGACAATTACACCAAGGAAAAATGATGTTGCTCTCCTATCTATGATAGAACCAGAAACTTTTACTCAAGCAAGGATCCTTATTGGGTGGAAGCCATGGAAGAAGAAATGTCTCAAATCGAGAAGAATGAGACATGGGAGTTGGTACCTCATCCAAAGGATAAAAATATAATTGGAACCAAGTGGGTGTTCAAAAACAAAATGAATGAAGATGGAAAAATCATCAAAAATAAGGCAAGGCTTGTTTGTAAAGGTTATTCACAAATTGAAGGAATCGAATTTGAAGAAACTTTTGCACCAGTAGCTCGTATGGAAGCTATAAGGATGTTCTTAGCATTTTCTTGCTCAAAAGAATTCAAAATCTATCAAATGGACAGAAAATCGGCATTTATGAATGGGGAACTCAAGGAAGAAGTTTACATGGAACAACCAGAAGGGTTTAATCTAGCAGAAGGAAAATATTTTTTTTGTAAGTTGAAAAAGGCATTATATGGGTTGAAACAAGCTCCTATAGATTGGTACGCAAGATTGGATCACTATCTACAACAACAAGGGTTCAAGAAGGGGGTGACAAGAAGTGATCTCTACATGAAGATGGATGAGGATAAGTTATTAGTCACTCTTGTCTATGTTGATGATCTGATTTTTGCTAGCAATAATGATGAGATGAGCCATGAGTTTGCTCAAAATATGTCAAGAGAGTTCGAAATGTCGATGATAGGAGAGTTATCTTACTTCCTTGGACTACAAGTATCTCAAACCACAGAAGGCATGTTCATATCTCAAACAAAATATCTTAAACACATGCTTAAAAGATATTGAATGGAAGAATGTACACCCATGAGCACACCTATGACCACAGATTGCAAATTAAGCAAAGATGATGACTCTCCTCCAGTATATGCAACTCATTACAGGACAATAATTGGAGCCCTCCTATACTTAACTGCTATGAGACCTGACATTATGCAACCAGTAGGAATGGTGGGAAGATTTCAATTAGCTCCTAAACAATCCCATTTGTTGGTTGTAAAAAGAATTCTCAGATACTTGAAAGGAACTCCTGATTTTGGTCTTTGGTACCCTAAGAGCTCAACTCCTACTGTGATTGCATGCACCGATGTTGATTGGGCCGGAAGTGTCGATGATTGAAAAATTACTAGTGGAAATGCATTCTTCCTAGGAGATTGTCTAGTATCTTGGCTCAACAAAAAACAAACATCCATATCACTATCTATAGCTGAAGCCGAGTATATCGTTGATGCAGATTGTTATACTCAAATATTATGGATGAAGGAAGCTCTGAAGGATGTCAATATAGCTACCAACAAACCAATCACCATCTATTGTGATAACACAAGTGCTATCAGTCTCAGCAAAAATCCAATGATGCACTCAAAGACCAAACATATACCAATCAAGTATCATTTTCTGCGTGAACAAGTAGGTGAACAAAACATAAAGTTGGAATATATCAATACCAAAGAGAAGATTGCTGATATTTTCACAAAACCTCTTCCTCGAGAAGCATTTGAACATCTTCGCCAAAAAATGGGGGTTATTGCTCTAGCATCACGCTAAGCTAATTCATAAAGATGCTGCATGACAGGGGGAGTACTGGGGCACCTCATTTGCCATTGATGTCAAAGGGGGAGAGATTGTTGGAAGAACAAGAATATTGCCATCAATGACAAAGGGGGAGATTGTTAATCGAGGTTGTCATTGATGACAATATGGCATTATCAAGATGGCAAATATTCTTATGATTCATAACCCTAACCCTAGTTTATGTTACCCTAATCCTAGAACTATCAAACCCTAACCCTAGCTTTACTAAACCCTAATGGCTAAATGAAAACCCTAATATGCTCAAACCTATAACCCTAACCCTAAAGCATATTAATAAAAGGATACACTAATAAAAGTAGTATTGATGGGTTATAAAGACATGAATAAATAATAATAATAAAAAGAGAGGTCCCACACACAATACACAATACACGTTCACTCCAAAATAAACAGCGAAAGTGGCATGGGAAGTTTTTCTTTGAATTGGCTAATACACACAATATGAAAGCCCCATGGTAATATTTTAATTAAACTAAATTTGTTCTGTCAGCTTTCCAAATTTGATTGGTCGTCTCCACAGTTTGAACGTGGCTAGCATACATATTATGGCACAAGTTTATTTGGAAGCAATACAATTTTTTTCCAGCGAATATATCGAAGTATAGAGCAGAATAGTTCACATCTCGTGAACTAAACTATCGAGTAAGCTTCCAAAAAATTTAAAAAAAAAAAGTGTCTGACTGAGTTATCACAAAGGCTAACCAAAGAATCAGAACGTGTGGCTCATTTTCTATGCGAATCGGACTTGAAGATTAACGTGGCACATTGTTGAAATCAGAACGTGTGGCTCATTTTCTATGCGGATCAGACTTGAAGACTAATGAAGTGCACTGCAGTAATCAGAACGATTGGCTCATCTTCTATTCGGATCAGTCTTCACAACAGTTGGCTCAAATCTGTATGCGGATCTGTTAAAATAGTGCAGTGTTCCACATATCCAATTATTCAAATATAATTCTACAATTCTTACTTGAGTTACTTCTATATGTCTCCTACAATCTCTAAAAAAGCATAGCCTCGAATTAGATGTTATAGCAAAAGTACCAAGTTGACTTGTTTGAAACTAATTTCAGGACCATTCAGAAAGTCTCACTTCCATAGGGCATATCTCCGAATGTATGGCTAACCAAAGTCTAAAACGATAGGTACCTAGAGATATACCTCTATCTCCTCAAAATTATGTGATTTGAAATATCTCTAAAATTAAGTTATACTGGAAATTCCAAACTGACCTATTCGAAATTGATTTAAAGAGCATTCACTAACCCTAACCTCCTTAGAGCATTTCTTCGAAAATATAGTAATCCAAAGTCTGAAATTTTTATCACATGTACCTAAAAATCTCACCTATATCCCCAAAATTTCATATTAAAAAACATTCCTCCAAAAATTATAACGAAAATTCCAAATTATCTTGTTTGAAACTAATTTTAGGAGCATTTAGGAACCCTAAATTCCTCGAAGCACATCTCTAAAATTATAAAGAACTAAGTTCTAAAATTTTAACTTGATGTTCCCCAATATTTCTCCTTAGTATGATCTAATTTTCACCCTTTGAAACATAGCATAAAAAAGTTATCGCAAAAATTCCAAGATGGCTTGTTTGAAGCAACAAAACCCTAGGATCATAAGCTCTAATACCAGAGATTATGAACCTTGAACCTTAAAAATGATAGGAAACTAATAATTACAGTTCTCTTAAGGGTGAAACTTTGGTTTAAAATGAATAAAATGTACAAGACAAGATTTGTTGACCCTATGACTAGGTCTCCTTACCATATCTATAGGAGACAAAGGGTACAATTATAATAAAATGGGAAAATGGAAGGTACTATCCTACATAAAAATGTAACATTGTAACAATAAAAATGCAATCACTCAATACCTGGGGATTATTAAGGGTTTTTAAGGTTAACATGAGGCTTATAGAGGGCTTAACATTTTATTTGTTGGGAAATATAACAAGCATTCATTAGCATGCTTGTAAATGTATATGATCTCTTTTTGGTAGCATCCATAGTTGCCTTTGTTTAGGGTACTCTATAATGAACCACCCTTGGAGTCCTATTGTTTCCATTACCAATTTATATTTTCCCAATTGTTGACCTCATTGAGTCTTACTCATTCTAGTTTCAATTTCTTGGTCACCACATGCAGTTTTTTTACAAGTCATCTTAACTAGCCCTCTTGACCATTGTATCCCATTATCTCTCAAACTATCCCCTCACTACCAGGTCAGCCTTGCTACTATCCTCTTAAAAAAAGGAAAAATTGAGTCCATCAATCTTTTTCATCTTGGTCCACTACTATCTCAGTCATAGTCATTTTGATTCATTATCCTTGTATCGTACCTTATGTTGGGATGCAAAAATTTTATTATACTTTCCTTCCAACAATCTTCCCATCTCAAATTCTAACATCTATATTTTAGGTGTTAGTCTAGAGGCATTGTGTATATTAGCCCCATTTTCCTTATTGATGGGTTTCCTCATACTAGGCAAAGTTAGTAGCCATTTCTCTTTGACGTAGTTGGTTATAACATGCTTCACTCCAACTTGGTATTACATCATTAAGAATCATACACTTTGGTTGCTACGATATTTCATTTTGGTTGAAGACCTTGGACATGCATGACTCTTTTCAATGAGTTTTGAGTCTATTTAGGAGTCATTAATTACATTTCTTTCTACATTTTTCAAGTTTCATTGACCACAATTCTTTGGATCTAGTTGGATCTACTTGCCAATTACTTTGAGATACTTGTGATGAAGCTCGTGTTAGATGGATTTTTCGATATGCAATGCTTTAGTTGTTATGATATGACAACCTTTTGGGTGATATTGTTTCTTCCCATGTATTTGGATCAAATTGGATATTGGTCATATTTATGCACTTGGATTAGGTCCTTCTTGCCCTTCCTTTAAGATGCATTATACTATGGAAATTTTGCATACTAAGATCTATCCCCATGACACCATAAACCCATATCCCATGAAGATAATGACAAGAATTTGTATGTTTCCTTGCTGGTATTGAGATTATATATGCACCTCACCCCATTAGTTGGTCGCTTGCAGGTGGGTTCCCAGGGACTTTGAGAAATTTCCTCCATCTTTGATCGTTGTTACTCCTTAGTTAAATGGTTGCTTACCACATGGTTTAACATAAATAAACTCGTGATGTATTTCAACCATGTTATATGCTCTTGACTTCATAAATCGAGAGGTAATTGCTATTAGCCTTTTTTTCCTCGCCTAATTTGTTATGATAATTTTCACCAGACACGTCATTTTTGTAACTTTATCCCTAATTTCCGTAATTTCCATCATCATATGACCTCATTTTTTCCACATAGGTTGATTCAAACTTCAAGATTTGTAAAAAAACATAAGACATATAATTTTGCTCATCTTCTACATGTAGGATGTGCACTAAACCCTTTAAAATCCATGCTTTACCCCTAAAATAGAAACATCACCATTTTTTTACCTCATTAATGTTATGTACCTTCCAAAGTGCTTTGTTGGCCTAAAGTGAACCTTATCAATTTGTTATTTCCAAAAATAGTGTTTAATCTAGTCTTCAATAGTTATCATTATCCCACTAATTCTTTAATACACTTAGATCATTCACATTGAATTTATATCTAAAGAAGGATTCAACATCGCTCCTATAAGTAAAACTATTGAAGTCAACCTTATAATGACTCATCCAATTACAAGGTTATCTTTTGAAAGTATTTCAAAGAGAGAAAAACACTCTTAGACTAGGTCTTTCATTGATAATATTATTTATAACAACAAAGTCTTGGAGTGGAGCAAACAAGGAAGAAAAGGGCTTTCCTTTAAGGTGGATTTGGAGCTCATTTAGTTTTATCAACTACTTTGAGGTGTGTAAATTTGTAAGTTCTATTATTTCAATTTAGAAATTAAATAATTTACAATTTCCATTTTATCTTTGCTTTAGATTAATTTTTCTCATTTCTTTTCTCTTGCATGAGGTAGAGTAGGAAATCATTTATTTATAAATGACTTTTTAGTTTATTCGCTTTTGTTTACTACATAAAAAATACCATAATTAGGTGCATGTTTTATTGTATATATTGGTATCAAGTCACCAATAGAATACCATTATAGATGATCCACATGGGCCACAACCATTCAAAGGTTCATAATTTTCATTTCCCATAATTCAAAAGAAGATTAGACTATATTGAAAGTATACCCCTTCATTCAAACATTGAAATATCATAATATTATGATTAACTACCTTAAACATTAAAAACTAAAAGATAACTTTACCCAGAGTTACTAATCTCGAACCAATAAATACCTTCAAGTTATTGTGTATCTTGATTGTAGACATATACTATGAAATACAAAATAAATCCTTGAATAAACATTGTCTTACCATATAAATAAATAATATTAGTACCAAGCCCAAATAAACAAAACAACAATATTATAGTTGAGCATAACCTGCAAAATACGTACATAATTGAAATACATATACAATGTTTTAGTGTAACTAATAATATGACCACAAGTAATGCACATAACTACATAAAAATCACAACTACACTTTCATCGCTGCCCTTGATCTCAAATGCTAGAGGAATGTAGTGCTTAGAGGTATTTAAACCAGGAAAGTATACAATAACATAAGTCTTTGCTGCAATTGTCAATTAGGGAATAAGTTAATGAGATAGTCAACTCTAGAGCATGTGGTGACACTATTTTGATTGTACTAGGCATAACTATAGTCTTTGTATAAGCATTCATAGAGTGGCAAGAGAAAGTAGTGAGTTTGCACATATGGAGATCACCATAGGAGTTTGTGCAATGATTTAGTGTTACAGATTATTTTGTCGCATTCATGGCAATTAAATGTCGTACCCCTATCCTTCGTAATTTGAAGCATAATTCCCATTAATCCCTAAAGAAGATGGAAGGAAAACCTTTCTCTATGTTAAACAACAAAAGAATGTAAACATCAAATAACATAAATCGTTGAACGCATTTTCTATTCAGAAGGATATACATATTAATACAATCTTATGACTCTTGGTTTTCATATTCCAAGTGGTCATAAGTGTAATATTAATGTATTTTTTAAGCTTGTACATGACCATCAATTCCCCCGCTTGTCAGATATAAGGTGAGAAGATGAAGAAATCTTAGCTGCAAGATGTGTCAATATTCGAGAACAATTATGTGGTATGACTGAAATCACTTCTTGGTTGTTCAATCCCATTGCCAAGAAGCGATTCATCCAAAGTGAACCTTTGTTATTGTAGGAGGCTTGTTTCTAAAGCATCTATTTGAATGAGGATTATTTTTATGACAATTCTCACATAGGTGAAGATCAAAACAATGATCTTTCACATGGTCAACCCTGTCACAATGTTGGCCTTTGAAAATTTGTGGTTGTGGTGGAAGAGGAGTAGGATCTGAAATGGGTGAAGATAAACCATCGTGAAGAAACCCAACAATTTGAAATTGTATGAGATTATAATAGTTCGAAATATGAAAGGATGCACTATTTTCATATCCAAGACCAGTTTTGTGCTTATTGTTGACAATCTCTTCCCAATGTTTGATGATGGTCTTGGGAAGTGTAGCCTAAACTTTTGTATATTTATGCAAAATTGCTCCTGGAAATGGAACTTGGTGTGAATCAACCTCAATCTCACTGATCTAATTAGTTTTTGGTTGCTTATGGGAGTCTGTTTCAAACTCGAATAAAGAAATTTTTCTAAACAAAAATCAGTTCAAAACGATGTATTTTCTGGTTGTAACTCATCTTGTTGTAACTGTGGTTCGAGTTAAAAAAAATCAATTGTGTCTTGTGCAATTTGAAAACAAGTTCTAATATTAGAGTGTTTCCTTACTTATTTTGATTGTGTTGTCAAAAGTAGATAGGATTAGAGTGCTCAATAAGTCTAATAATCCATCAATTTCGCCATTATTCAAACAACTCAAGAATAAAAAGGCAGGAAAGCAAGTATAGGACCAAAAGCTTCAAATCAATGTTCTTGGGCTCTCAATTTTAGATAAAATGGCTCAACAATAGTTATTTACAACAAGAGAGTACTACGCAAAATAATTTGAAATTTTCTTAAAGTCGATGAAGATTACGCAAACCAGAAAATCAACTTTTACTGAAAATAGACCATTGTTTTTGTAACCACCCCTCCCACATTTATCCACTTTCATTGGTTTGTCAAAGTAAACATGAGTTGAGGGATACTATTAAATGACTCAACCTCCTAAGTACAATTAAGGAAGTGGAATCGACAAACCAAAACTTTATTGACCTTCCACATGAGCTACATGACCCCCATGAGCTAAACAACCACTCCGGGTGCCATAACCCTTAGTTAACTTGCCTTTTTAGTGACTTGGACTCCTAGTCGGTTGCATAACGAGGAATGCTAGAGGTTGAAACCCTCCAGTCTCATGGATAACCCTACTTCCTAGCGATTGCATTCTAGATTTCCTGGTTTCTAGCATGTGCCCCAGAATATGAGCCACTTTTTCAGGGCTAGTATCTAAGCCTTTGCCCAAAACTTGATATAAATTTCCAGAATGATGAATGACACAAGGAAAAATCCATTAATACAAAACTTAGTTAAGAAATTGACCTAACCAGGCCTAACCATGAAATACATTTCATCAAACATATAGTGAACATGAAATCTACAGGTCATGAATTCATATCTAAACATGGAGATCTGATACTTATCTAGGAATCATCAAGAAGGTCTAATTCCCTCTAACAATATTTGAAATAACATAAATTAGGTCATGCATTCAATAGCCATTCATTTACCAATCAAAACATGATAAGATCCATAACTAGAATCTGTCATAAAACCATGCTTATAACCAACATATAACCATATTAATAACAATGATAGAACAACTGTCAAAGCCACATCATAGCAAGTACATTTACTCATAAAATGCAAGAGGAAAATAACTCTTATTAACATATTCAAAATCCAACCAAGTTGGGGACTTCCATGTACCACCAACCATAGACTGGGTTGAACCAAATCTTTCTTTCAATCAATCACCCTTGTGCCATATTCCAAGCATGAATGTGGGATCTCATGGGATAAACCAGCGCATAAACAACCAAGGGAATCCAAAGGTTAAACCACCTCCACCCTCACACTACCATGATCTCACCTAAACCAGTATTGAGATCACAAAACCAAAACAAGCTCAGATGCCTCAGAATTCTTTCACCATCCCTTGAGGAAATTTCCTGTCTCCACCCACATGTTGAAGGCTTCCCAAAGAAAACCATCTCCACCCCCAACCCTTGGGATTTTCTTGAGACCACCTCGCCTGGATCCAAAACCTATTGGCAATCCAAAGCTCAACCAAGAATGAATCCCATCACACCATGGCTATCCGAAAATGGAAAGGCAAGGTTGAAACCACTGTTAACCCAGGCAAAACCCATGCCCATGACAGCGTTTTAACCAAGTATACTCATGCATGTACCATGCATGCCAAAAATAGAAATGTTATGCAACCAACTCATAAAATAGAAGAAGAGATAGATCAAAAACTTCAAAATTAGCCTCTTCGAGGGGGAAACCTCCTTTACATTACACAAATGAACAATTCTTGGATGATTCAAATGAAAAACCCTCATTTCTATATATAGAAGTCTTAGGGGTCACAATATAATCAGAGCCAACATAACAATAATAATGTAAGGGCACAACAATAACAATAGTGGGCTTCTATGGGGTGCAATAATAAAAATATGGGGACTACATGGGTACAACAACAATAATGAAGGGTCTACACTAACAATAACAATAAGGGAATACCCTAGTATTATAGGGACCTAAGATGCTCCTCTCCTTCAAAAAAGTGTTATCCTCAATGCGTGAGTAGTTCTGGATGCTTTTATATAAAATTCTTGTCCTCCCATGTGGAATCTTCAACGGGTAAATTAATCCACTTGATGAGACACTCTGAAATTGATCGATTTCATAGATGTCGAGTTCTTGTTTCCGTGACTGCTTCAGGTTCCAATATGATTTTTCCTTCCTCATCAAAGTTCTAGTAATATTGTTTGAACTAGGAACTTGTCACCTATAACCTTATTTAAGCATGAAACATGGAAAATTTCTGACACCAAATGTTATGCAACTGGCTCACAAAATAGAAGAAGAGATAGATCAACAACTTCAAAATTAGCCTCTTCGAGCGGGCAACCTCCTTTACATTACACAAATGAACAATTATTGGATGATTCAAATGATAAAACCTCCTTTCTATATATAGGAGTCTAAGGGGTCACAATATAATCAGAGTCAACATAACAATAATAATGTAAGAGCACAACAATAACAATAGTGGGCTTCTATGGGGCATACTAATAACAATATGGGGACTACATGGGCACAACAATAACAATAAGGGGTCTACATTAACAATAAAAATGAGGAATACCATGCAATTCATATCTAATTTGATCTTCTTGGGAATACCATGCAATATCACTATCTCCCTGATGAATATTTGAGTTACCTCACTAGTTGAATTAGTAGTCTTCACTGGAATAAAGTGAGACACCTTACTCAGGATATCAACCACAACCATGATGGATTCATGTTGCTTTGATTCCCTTGGAAAACCTATAATGAAATCCATGGAAATAACCCCCCATTTCCACTCTGGAATCAGAATAGGTTATAAAAATCCAGTTGGCTTCTTACACTCAGCTTTCACTTGCTGACCGTTTAGACATCTAGCAACAAACTCCACCACTTCCTTCTTCAAATTCAACCAATAATATAACTTCTTCATAGTTGTCAATGTCTTCTGATATCCCGGGTGACCTGAATATGGCTTGACATGAAACTCCCTCAAGATAAGCTTCTTGAGATCACTGTCATCTAGCACATAGATCTTGTCCCTAAATCTCACCAAGACATCTATCGTGAGATGATAATCCACATCATGTTCACATGTACCCTGCTATTATAACCTATGCTTATTTTATCATATGCTTATTTCATCATGTTGCCCTGCATTGACCTTTTTCTCCTACAAATATATCCCATAAGAGCTCATAGCTACAACATGGTTTACTTGCACTCTCATACTAAGAGCATCTACAACCATGTTCTCATTTCCTTTAATGTATCTGATCTCAAATTCAAATTCACTAAGGGTAGCCAACCATATAGTTTTCCTAGCATTCAGATTAAGTTGGTCAAATAGATACCTCATTCCACTATGGTCACTCATCAAAATAAATCTCCTAACAAGAAGATAATGCCTCCACATCGTCAATGCATGAATGATCGTTGCCAACTCAAGATCATGTGTCACATAGTTTTCCTGTGCTCATTCAGTTTCCTTGACTCATAACATACCACCTATCCCTCTTACATCAGGACTCGACCAAGTCCTCTCTTTCTAGCATCTGTACATACCACAAACTATTTATCTAGATTTTTAATCTTTAGGACTAGAGCATTTGTATGCAACTACTTCAACTGCTCAAAGCTTGTTGCACATTCCTCTATCCATTCAAATTTCTTTCCTTTCCTCTATAATTATGTAATAGGATATGAAATTTGTGAGTTCTTGATGAACTACATGTAGTAACATACTAACCCCATGAATGACCTAACCTCATCCACATTCCTAGGAGTTTCCCATTCCATGATAGCTCTTATCTTTTCCAAATCCACTGCTATGCCTTCCTTGGAAACAACATGTCCCAAGTAATGTACCTATCTCTGAAAGAACCTGCATTTATTAAGCTTGGCATACAACTGATGCTCTCTCAACAATTTTAAAATTGATTCCAAGTTTTCTACATGATCTTCCTCGTTCTTGGAATATATCAATATATCATCAATGAATATTATCACACACTTTTCCAAATAAGGATGCAACACATTATTCATCAAGCACATGAAAATAGCTAAAGAATTAGTCAAACCAAAAGTAACCACAAAAAATTCATAATGCCCATACCTGGTCCAGAAATCAATCTTGTAGATATCCTCTTATTTGATGAGTACCTGATGATATCCTGATCTCAAATCAATTTTTGAGAACACAGATGTTCCCTTCAACTAATCAAACAAATCAACAGTCCTTGGCAATGGATACTTTTTCTTTATCGTCGCCTTGTTGAGTTGCCTGTAATCAATGCACAATCTAAGAGTAACATCCTTCTTCTTCACAAACAACATTGGTGCACCCCAAGGTGATACACTTGGTCTAATGTATCCCTTATCAAGCATTTCTTTCAACTTCAACTTCAATTCCACTAAATCTAGAGTGCTCATCTCACAAGGTGCCTTTGATGTTGGGGATTCTCTTGATACCAACTCAATAGAAAATGCCACTTCCCTGTGGGGAGGAAACTATAAAATATCTACTAGAAATACATACTGGAACTGTTGTAAGACAAGGTACTTCTTGAGGACTTCCACATCCTTAACATTCTTATCATTGTCATTGGAAATATGGATTGTAAACAGTACACACCCCTTCCTGCAATTGCACTTATCCTGCATAGTTATAACCATTCTAACTGATATAGGCTTCTTCTTTCCCTACAAGATTTTCTTTTCCCCATTATCATCCAAACACTCAATAGACTTGTCATAACAATCCACCTTAGTCATGTGAAGATACAACCAATCGATACCCAGAAGCATACTATATGATCCCAATGGAAGCACATTTAGATGTGTCGATGTAGGCATACCATTCAGCTCAAATGCACAAGCTCTTACCCAATGATGAACTCTCTTATTAGTACTTGTAGCCAATTGCACCAACCAAGACTCTGCATGCACTTCTTTTCTCAAACCACACTTATCCACCAGGTCAGGATTAACATAACTATAATTGGATCTAGGGTCAATCAAAATAGAAACAACTCGATCACAAAGCTTACCTTCCATCTCAATAATGGATGCCTAGTGATATGCCTGCTTGTTGTCCACAACTACATAAATCCGAGGAATGTTATGGCCAACATCCCCAACTGTCTCCGCTTCCCGAGCACTGTAAATATGAGGCCTGCCACCCTAGTATGTTATGAAACCAGCTCACAAAAAGATAGAAAAGATAGTTGAATGCCTTAGAATTCAGCCTCTTCGAGGGGGCAACTTCCTTTACATTACACAAACGAACAATTCTT
Source organism: Pinus tabuliformis (assembly GCA_031772625.1). Classification (NCBI taxonomy): domain Eukaryota; kingdom Viridiplantae; phylum Streptophyta; class Pinopsida; order Pinales; family Pinaceae; genus Pinus; species Pinus tabuliformis. Next base: position 856,223,756 of record CM062815.1, on the reverse strand, counting down.
GGATGATTCAAATGAAAAAACCTCCTTTCTATATATAGGAGTCTAAGGAGTCATAATATAACTCAGCCAACCTAACAATAATAATATAAAGCCACAAAAATAACAATAGAGGGATTCTATGGGGCACAGTAATAACAATATGGGGACAATAGGGGCACAACAATATTAATAAGGGATACAACTACAATAGTAATGGGGTAATCACTAGTATTATAGGGATCTATCATGCCCCTCTCCTTCAAAAAAGTGTTGTCCTCAATGCTTGAGTAGTTCTGGATGCTTTTGTATAAAATTCTCATTCTCCCATGTGGAATCTTTAGCGGATAAGTTCTTTCACTTGATGGGATACTCTGAAATTGATCAATTTCGTAGCTGTCGAGTTCTTGTTTCTGTGACTACTTCCGGTTCCAATATAATTTTTCCTTCCTCGTCAAGTTCTGGCAATATTGTTTGAACTAAGAGCTTGTTGCCTATAACCTTCTTGAAACATGAAACATGGAAAACTGGGTGCACTCGAGAAGCTGCAGGAAGCTCCAATTTGTATGCCATAGTACCAATCTTTTGCAATACCTTGTACGGACCATAATACTTTGGTGATAATTTATTATCCTTCTTAGCTTGCTTGAGGGACATTTTTTTATATGGTTGTAGCTGTAAGAATACCCAATCACCTACATCAAAATTTCTTTCGCTGCGAAGTTGATCTACATGTCGTTTCATTCTATTCTTTGCCAACACGAGGTTATCCTTTAAGAGTTGGAGGAGTTGTTGTTGATGTTCGATGTGATGTTCCACTGCTTGAACCTTAGAATTTTCTCTTAAATATGATGTGATGGATGGTGGCTGATATCCATAAAGTGTCATAAATGGGGTCATTTTTGTTGCTGTATGGAAGGAAGTGTTATACCACCATTCAGCCAAAGGCAACCATTTGACCCACTGTGTCTGTTTATCAGATACAAAGCAACGAAGATATCCTTCCAAACATTTGTTTACTATCTTAGTTTGCCCATCAGATTGATAGATGAGCTATGAGCTAACTAAGTACCAAGACAAGAAAATAATTATGTCCAAAAATTTCCAGTGAAAATGGGATCTCTGTCACTTACAATAATATTTGGATTTCCATGTTGTAGAATTTTGAATAATATAACACTTATTCACAGAGATTATCCTGATTATACACTATTTGCGGAATGCATGCATAATACATAACCTCCTCTACCATTGATCATCAATTTGCGGAATTAAAAAAAACAATCGCATGCGCACATTGAAACATCAATCGCACATATCAACACAATATGTAATGGGGAAAGCATACAGCTGAAAACCCCCAATTATCTGTATATTATAATGATAGAGAACATGTAACAATACATAGTACAATACTCCTCACAAGTACTCAGTACTATCTCCGCATGCCACACACAAACTAGCTCATATCTGAACAAGTCACGGGTTCAAATATCCTCCACTGTTTGCCTACCTTTACTGCGCAATCCAAGTTGAGAATAGATCAGATCCAAGTTCGAATTCCCTTGGCTTGTACTGCGCAATCCTCATTGGCAATCTCAATCAATGATTGTGCAAATCTCATGCACAGCTATAGTCACAACTGATAGTAGTCTCACCCTTTCACCCACCTCTAACACTTGTCTCCATTGAACTGTCCATGCACTGAGTTAACTAATGTATTCTTTAGTTGATTTATGAGTTAATAATTAGTGAATTAATTAATAATTAATTCACATCACTCATCACTAGTGTATTTGGCAGTTAGACTAAATATAACTAGTTCAACTAAGTCAAACTGAACACAACTCCATCAACTCCTCAATCAACTCCACCAAACTCAATCACTTGAGTTCTAACTGAAGTCCATCATATAATAGCTCAACTAACCCATAGGAAAAGCATATTTCCTTCTGGCAATTGCATGCGCCACATCCGTAGCTCGAACTGAAGTGCTGCAAGAGGATAAGATAATGTTTAGAGTCCAAATATTATTAAGAGCTAATAATATTCGACTATTCTATTTTTTGACCGGCAGTCTAAAAATAGACTCCGCCCATATGTCTAAAAATAGAGGTCCATCTATTTTTACCAACATGACCAATCATCCATAAATAGCATCCTGCAACTCATAGACCATGATCCATATGTCTAAAATAGACATAGTCTAAAAATAGACTTTGCGCCAAAAATAGCCTGCGGGCCCACTTAGTGAAGGTGACTTCTTTTCACTAAGCTCCATCATCTTGTTGCATTTTCAACACTCTCTCTCAACAAGATATGGATTATCTGCAACCCCTATCCTGCCTCTGTGGTATTCGAATGTGCTCCTGGTGAGCGCCTTCGTCAAGATATCAGCATCCTGATCCTCCGTGGGAATGTATGAAAGTAACATGATTCTCCGCTGCATACAATCTCTGATATGATTGTAGAAATTTCTCATTTCCCACCCCGGTTTTTAGTTTCTCCTTATTTCTCTCATATAGTTAAATGCCCTTTCCCATAACCATACATTTAACAAGCTGGAAAAAATAAATTTGTTGAAAACACAAATTCTAGAGATTTTACAGAATGTTGGAAATTGCAGAAATAAAAATCAGCAGTAATAAACAGCCATTAAAACAAATTTAAATACTGAGATTTTTGGTCAATGTGACCCTGGAAAAACCCCCAACAACTCTTGGGGAAAACCAGTTTGAGAACTCTTCTTTATTTCTGGAAAATGCCTTTTTACAGTAAGAGAAATATTCAGCAAAAATCAGCAAGCAAACTTTTACAACTTATCTCAGCCTTGCTGAAACTCCGCCTTGCTGAAACTCTGCCCTGTTGAAACTCCGCTGTACAGACTTGCTGAAACTCCGCCCTGCTGAAACTCCGCCCTGTTGAAACTCCGCTCTGTTGAAACTCCGCAGCTCACTGTCTAGAAATCTCCCTTGCTCTCTTGCTCTCCTTCTCTCAATCTGCTCATGAAAGAATTAATGACCTTTTCCTCCTTTAATCTAACCCCAAGTGACTTTTGGGTGATCCCTAAATCCAATGGCTGAAATAGATTGAGATCTAAGGCTGAGATTAAATGCTTATTTAAATCTCACTTTTTATTTTTTAATTCACCCCACTTTAATAAAGACCCACTTCGTCATTTATTTCCAAAGTCACTTTTCCTTTCTAATTTTTCATTGACTTTATAAAAGTCACTTTAAAATTAGACTTTTTAACTTTATCACTTAAAATCACTTTTAAATTAGATTTAACTTTATAAAATTATAAAGTCACTTTAGGAGAAAAATTAAATTCTTTTGGACACTTTTCCCTAAGCCAAAGATCAAAGCCTAAGGGAACCACCTGTCTTCCGGTACCAAATTTCAACACTCCCTCTTACCGAGGAAGGTGTTCCTCACCACACCCATCTTGTCTCTGAAGTAGACATGTTTGCCCCGTGGCAAGGCTTTGGTAAGAATATCTGCAACCTGCTCATCAGTGGAAATATACTCAAGCTTCACAGCTCCCTTCTGAACATAGTCTCTGATGAAATGATATCTGATCCCGATATGCTTTGACCTGTCATGAAATACTGGATTCTCCGTGAGTTTAATGCGACTCTGATTATCACAGTAAATCACTGAAGGTCTCAACGGCTGACCAAATAAGCCAAACAACATCTTGCGAAGCCAGATAGCCTCACAACTAGCTTGACTGACTGCCATATACTCTGCTTTCGCTGAACTCAGTGCTACTGACTGCTGCTTCCGGCTGAACCATGACACTACTGCTGAACCCAACCCAAAACAACACCCTGAAGTGCTCTTCCTATCAGAAGCACAACCTGCCCAATCAGAATCAGTGTCTCCTGCCAATCTCACTCCATCTCCCTGCCTGTAGTCCAGACCATAATCCACTGTCCCCTGCAAGTACCGCAAAATGTCTTTTGCAGCAACCTAGTGAACCTTCCTAGGCTCACACATAAACTGACTCATTGTGTTGACTGCAAAACAGATATTTGGTCTAGTGTTGACCAAATACATCAAGGAACCAATCAGCTGCCTATACAATGTGGGATCCACCAACTCGGAATCCGAAGCGTGAAACTTCTTCCAGTTGGTGATCATCGATGTCGACATGGGTCTACAATCCTTCATGTGGAATCTGCTAAGGATGTCCACAATATACTTCCCCTACCCCAGGAAGAAATGCCCCTCCTCCTGCCACACCTCCAAGCCCAAAAAGTGATGCATCAAGCCGATGTCCTTCATCTCAAACTCCGTCGCAAGATCTCTCTTGCAGTGCTCTATGAGTCTCTCTGCACCTGTAATGATCAATTCATCCACATACAACACCAAAATGAGAGGCTCCTCACCAATCACAATAAAGTAAAGGTTCAGATCTACCTCACTTTTTGTGAAACCCATCCCCTGCAAATATGTATCTATCCTGGAGTACCAAGCTCTGGGAGCTTGCTTCAAGCCATAAAGGGCCTTCTTCAGTCTGCACACATGGGACTCCTTCCCATGCACCTCAAAGCCCTGTGGCTGCTCAATGTACACCTCCTCCTGTATGAAGCCATTGAGAAATGCAATCTTCACATCCATCTGGTGGATCTTCCAACCCATCTCTGCTGCTATCGATATAATGGAGCGGATCGAAGTATATCGAGCCACGGGAGCGAAGGTATCCTCATAATCAACTCCCTCTACCTGGGAGAACCCTCTAGCCACAAATCTTGCTTTGAATTTCTCAATGCTGCCATCTGCAGCATGCTTTACCTTGTAAAGCCATCTGGAAGTAACCACGGATTTGCCCTCAGGCCTCGGCACCACCTCCCAAACATCATTCTTCATGATAGAAGAATACTCCTCCTGCATGGCCTCTCTCCAGACCCGCTGGTTAGTTGCCTCCTCATAGCTAGAAGGCTCAGAGTCAAGGATGCTGGTAACCATCGCCATATAGCTACAAAACCTCTCAGGTGGTCTACTCGCTCTGACCGGCCTCTTCGGCTCAGCAACAGATGAGGCATCTCTCAAGGTGTCCTGAAGCCACTTGGGCTTCCTCTTCCCTGAGCGCACGTCTCCCACCGGAGAATGAAACTCCTCCTCCTCATCATCATTAGGAGCCTGAACTCCTGACTATCTGTCTGTTGTCCTCCTGCCTGCATCTGAACCTGTAGAAGCTGAGGTACCGTGTGAACTGTCCATTAGTGGACTCCCTAGTGAACTGCTCTGTGAGCTGCTTTGCATGTTGCCTGGAGCACCACCCCTCTGGCTCGGTGAGCCACTGCTCACTGACGGACCTGACATCCTCATAGATGTACCTCCTGATCCTCCTGATCCTCCTGATCCCTGCCCACTGGATCCCTGCGACTGACTCAACTGCTGCTGAGGGTCTGGCTGATCCAGATACTCTAACTCCCGTGACCTCCTAAAGGCCCTGTCCTCCTTGAACTTCACATCCCGTCTGACAACAACTCTCCTCTGTGCAGGAATGTAAATCCGAAAGGCCTTTGAGGTCTCACTGTAGCCCACAAAGATACCCTTCTCTGCGGTGGGCTCTAGTTTGGTCCTCTTCTCCTTGGGTATATAGGAGTATGTAATGCATCCAAAGATATGAAGATGACCAATATCAGGCTTCTTCCCAGAGAAGGCCTCCTCTGGAGTCATGTGCCCCAAGGCACGATGCAGACTCCTGTTTTGCAAGTAAACAGCTGTGTTGCAGGCCTCTGCCCACAAGAACAATGGCAACCCCTGATCATGTAACATGGCTTTAGCATCCCCTATGATGGATCTATTCTTCCTCTCTGCAACCCCGTTCTGCTGGGGGTTGTAAGGAACAGTGAACTCCCTCTTAATGCCTGCCTCCGCACAATAGTCAACAAACTCTCCAAGGGTGTACTCTCCTCCATTGTCCGACCTCAGGGACTTGATCTTTCGACCTGTCTGTGTCTCCACAAGAGCTCTGAACTCCTAAAACCGCTTGAAGACCTCACTCTTGGTCTTCAAAAAATAAATCTAGGTCCTCCTGGAGTGATCATCAATGAATAAAACATAGTACTCATATCCACTCAAGGAAACATGAGACATCCGACGGCTCACATCGGAATGAATCAAATCAAGTATCCCAGTCGCTCTATTGTCACTGCTGGGAAAAGGGGATTTGGCAAACTTGCCCATCGCACAACCTCTGCAAGTATCAAAGTGATCAGTACTGAAATCTGGCACATCTGTAGTGATCTCCCGCAATTTCCTCAAGGCTCCATGATACATATGTCCCATCCTGTGGTGCCAAATCTCACACAGCTCAGAACTGCTAGCTCTGCTGTCGGTACTACTGATCAATGCCAAAAGGGGCTGGAATGCAAACTTGTACACCTTTGCATGGCGTACACCTATCACTCTAGCTGAATCAGCTGGAGTGCCCCTGGGATACATCAACACCTGTCCTCCCCTGAACAGTACCTCATATCCTCTGTCCTCCAAAGCTAAGACGGATATGAGGTTCTTCCTCATCCCTGGCACATAAAGAACATCTGACACTTTCAAGGGAGGTTTGGACTCCCTCTGAAATGTCAGTGTCCCCACCCCGACTACTCTAACAACTCTGTCATCACCGAGGACTACCTCTATATCAGTGCCACTCTCTGAAAGCTCTGAGAAGTACTCACGGACTCCTTTCATGTGACGTGAAGCCCCACTGTCCACATACCAGATACCTGAAGAACCTCTGCTAATCGAGGGAAAAGCATGCTCCCTCTGAACCTGTGTGGCAGGTGATCCTGCACTAGAGGACTCATACGTAGTGAACGCAAACTCCCGGTCAAAACGACCTGCAAAGTCCTCAATCTCTGCTAAAGCTGCCACGTCCTAGTTCTTCCCCTTCTTCTTCTTTTTCTCCGGACACACAACTGCATAGTGTCCCATCTTTTGACAATTCCAACACTTCACCTTGGAATAGTCCTTCTGTGTGTTCCCCAGTTTACCTTTACCTTTGTCTTTCTTGCCTCCTGCCACCAGTGCTACATCCTCATCCTGCTCAACTAGCTTGGCTGCCCCAAGCTGACCTTTCCTGATCTCTGTCTGAATGCAATCATCCCAAAACCTCTCCCATGCGGGAAGGGTCTCACGTGCACAAACCCCATTAGCAAAGTTCAACCATGAACGGGGGAGCCCATTCACTGCAATCCGCACCAACTCAGTGGGTGGAATGGCCTCTCCAATCGCTGCCAACTCATCTCTCACATTAGTAATCTTTGTTAGATATCCATCTGCACTATCATTACCCATCTTAATGTTCTTCAGCTTCACCTTCAGGACCATCTTCCGGTTCTCATTGGTACTCTGGTAGAGATTGGACAATGTTGTCCACATCTCATGGGCATTGCTCTTTCCTCTCACATGAGGAATGCAATGGTCTTTGATTCTGTCTAGAATCAGCCTCTTACCCTTGTTGTTCTTTTTATTATAAGTTGTCAACTGAGTAGCATCAGTAGGCACAACAACAGAGTTCTATGTGGTATGCACCATGATATCCCAGACTTTTGCCTCCTCGAAGATACTCTGCATTTTCTTCTTCCAAACGCTGTAATTTGTATGCCCATCCAGCCTATCCTCCACCCTCAATCCCAATGACATCCCGCTGTCCTAAAACTGAAAAATAGCACTGTTGTAGTAAAGATAAAACTGTTGTTTATGAAAAAATCAGCTTGCTAGAATTTTCTGAGTGAAAAATCAGCAGTTGTAATTTTTCCTTTTGTTGTCCCAAACTGTCCTTCAGCACTCAAGCTCCGATACCATGTAGAAAATTTTCATTTCCCACCCCTGTTTTCAGTTTCTCCTTATTTCTCCCATATAGTTAAATGCCCTTTCCCATAACCATACATTTAACAAGCTGGAAAAAATAAATTTGTTGAAAACACAAATTCTGAAAATTTTACAGAATGCTGGAAATTGCAGAAATAAAAATCAACAGTAATAAACAGCCATTAAAACACATTTAAACACTGAGATTTTTGGTTAATGTGACCCTGGAAAAACCCCCTACAACTCTTGGGGAAAACCAGTTTGACAGCTATTCTTTATTTATGGAAAATGCCTTTTTACAGTAAGAGAAATATTCAGCAAAAATCAGCAAGCAAACTTTTACAACTTATATCAACCTTGTTGAAACTCTGCCCTGCTGAAACTCCGCTGTACAGACTTGCTGAAACTCCACTGCTGAAACTCCGCTGCTGAAACTCTACTGCTGAAACTCCACTCTGCTGAAACTCTGCTCTGCCGAAACTCCGCTGCTGAAACTCCACAACTCACTGTCTAGAAATCTCCCTTGCTCTCTTGCTCTCCTTCTCTCAATCTGCTCATGAAATAATTAATGACCTTTTCCTCCTTTAATCTAACCCCAAGTGACTTTTGGGTGATCCAAGTGACTTTTTGGTGATCCCTAAATCCAATGGCTGAAATAGATTGAGATCTAAGGCTGAGATTAAATGCTCATTTAAATCTCCCTTTTTATTTTTTAATTCACCCCACTTTAATAAAGACCCACTTAGTTATTTATTTCCAATGTCACTTTCCCTTTCTAATTTTTCATTGACTTTATAAAAGTCACTCTAAAATTGGACTTAGTAACTTTATCACTTAAAGTCACTTTTAAACTAGATTTAACTTTATATAATTATAAAGTCACTTTAGGAGAAAAATTAAATTCTTTTGGACACTTTTCCCTAAGCCAAAGATCAAAGCCTAAGGGAACCACCTATCCTCCGGTATCAAATTTCAACAATGATGGTACCTGATGTCGATGTGCTTGGATCTATCATGAAATACTGGATTAGCCGAGAGTTTAATGCAACTCTGGTTATCACAATAAATCACAGTAGGCTCCAAGTGTGACCCGAACAACCCGACCAGGATCTTCCTCATCCATATAGCCTCGCATGCAACCAAACTTGTTGCCATATACTCGGCCTCTGCTGAACTGAGTGCCATGGATCTCTGCTTCCTGTTGTACCAAGAAACTGTTGTCAACCCGATACTGAAGATCCCTCCAGATGTGCTCTTTTTGTCCGTTGGGCTCCCTGCCCAATCTGCATATGTGAAGCCACATAGCTTCACCTCATCCTCCTGTCCGTACCACAATCCATATCCCGATGTGCCTCTGAGATAACGCAATACATGCTTGCCTGCCTTCTAGAAGAGCTTGGTTGGCTTAACCATAGCTTGTGAAAGCTGGTTAACAACATAGCATATATCGGGTCGTGTATTGACCAGATACATAAGTGACCCCACCAACTGTCGATAAACAATGGCATCCACTACCTCCACTGAAGTAGCATCCTCATTCCTCCAACCTCCAGGAAGAGGAGTATCAACAGGCTTGCAGCCATGCATGTTGAACTTCTCCAGTATCTCCCGGACATACTTACCCTCATAAACAAATAGTCCATCACTACGCTACCAAATTTCCAATCCCAAGAAATAATGAAGGAGGCCCAAGTCCTTCATCTCAAACTCTCTAGCAAGATCCTCCTTGCATGAAAGTATCAACAGCTCATCTCCTGTCAAAATCAAATCATCTACATAAAGTACAATGATCAGCAACTTACCCTCCACCACAATCTGATATAGGTTAGGATCCGCCTCACTCTTGGAGAATCCAAGTCCGGTGAAATAACTGTCTATCCGTGTGTACCAAGCACGAGGTGCTTGTTTCAACCCATACAACGCTCTCTTGAGCCTGCACACATGCGACTCGCTACTGAAGATCTCGAAACCTTCGGGCTACTCTATGTACACCTCCTCCTCAATGACTCCGTTGAGGAACGCAGTCTTCACATCCATCTGATGGATGTGCCACCCCATCTACGCTGAGAGAGCAAGAATCGTCCGTATGGAAGAATACCTTGCGACAGGTGCAAAGGTATCCTCATAATCGATCCCCTCTATCTGTGAGAAGCCTCGGGCAACAAATCTTGCCTTGTACTTCTCAAAACTCCTGTCAGCTGCCTGCTTCACTTTGTAGATACATCTCGAACCCACCACTGATTTCCCCTCTGGTCTTGGGACAATTTCCCATGCACTGTTTCTGACAATCGAATCATACTCTTCCACCATGGAATCTACCCATGCAGGATCCTCCACAGCTTCCTCGAAAGAGAATGGCTCAATCACGACACATTTGCTCACAAGAGCCATGTATCCAGTGTACCGATTAGGTGACTGTCTCTGTCTGCACTGTGTTGTAGGTGGTCCTACAACCTTCTCTGCATCTTGAGCCAGTCGCTCAGCTTCTGTAGTGCGCTTTCGCCCTCTGATGGTTGGCGCTGCATGAGTGGTCTCTTCCACTCCATGAACTTCATCTTATGGTTGATCCACATCCTGAATCTCATCCTTAGGAACTAATAGCTCCTCATCTGCATGCAAGTGTGGCTCCCTCTCAAGCGAATACTTCATGGCTTTCTCCTCCTGAAATTTGATATCCGGTCGCACAACAGTCTTGCGACTGTTTGGAAAATACACACGATAGTTGTGGGGCATATCAGTGCACCCCACAAATATCTCAACCTCTACGGTCGGCTCCAGCTTCTTCCTGCCATCCTTCGTCACATGCATGTAAACAGGAGAACCAAAAATCCTCAAATGGGAAATATCAGGCCTCTTACCAGAATAAGCCTCCTCGGGTGTGCTCATGCCAAGTATCTTGTGAGGACAACGGTTCTGCACATATACAGCAGTATTGCATGCCTCCGCCCACAAGTGAAGGGGTAGGCCCTGATCACGCAACATCGCCCGTGCAACACCCACGAGCATTCTGTTCTTCCGCTCAGCAACCTCGTTCTGCTCTGGGTTATGGGGAGCTATGAGCTCTCTTCGAATCCCTTCTGGTCCTTGAACTCGCCAGAGATGAATTCACCACCATTGTCGCTCCTAAGAGCCTTCACCTTCTTCCCTGATTCCTTCTCGACCAGTGCTTTGAACTCACAAAACTTTGAGTATGTCTCGCTCTTCTTCTGCATGAAGAAGATCCAGCACTTTTGAGAGAAATCATCAACAAAGATCACATAGTACTTGTGCTTTGCTGTCGAAGCTACTGAGAAAGGTCCACACACGTCTATGTGAATTCTCTCAAGGATCGTCGTGGCGTGACTATCCTTCTCGTGAAAGGTGGTTTTCACAAATTTTTCCAAAGTACACCCCTTGCACTGATCTGACTGCGGAAGAGTGCCTTTAGGAAGCCCAGTAGAAATCTGTTGTAGTATCTTCAAGGCTCCATGGTGAAGGTGGCCCAATGTCCGGTGCCACAGCTCGCCATCATCCCGGCTCACCAATCCTTCTACCTTGCATGCCATTGTTGCGCAGCCATCTACATGCAATTGATAAAGGTTCTTGACTCGAACCCCTATCTTCCGGGTTTCTCTAGTTGTCTTACTGCGCAGGAAAGCCTTTCCCTCACTGAAGACAACATTATATGCCTTGTCTTTTAACATCGCCACAGAGATAAGGTTCTTCTTCAATCCTGGAACATGCATCACTTCCTTCAATACGAAGGGTTTACCAGACTCCCTTTCAAAAGAAATGGTACTGATATTGGTCGCACTGTATCTACCATCATCGCCCATCTTGATGTGCACTCCAAGATCTTTCTCATCCAGATCAGAAAACAAATCTCAATCTCCTGTCATGTGAAAAGACGCACCACTGTCCAAGAACCATACCGATCCCATCACACTTGATACCAAGCATGCGATCAGTGAAAAATCCAGCTCAATTTGCGAGGCTAAGACCTCTCCCGCTGCAGATCCAGCAGCTTGCTTATTTTTCTTCTTCTGCAGACAATTTGTGGCATAATGTCCGTGCTGGTGACAGTGAAAGCACTTCATCTTGGACATGTCCTGCTTCTTGCCTTTCTCACCAGAATAAGAAGCTTTCTTGTTCTTCCCCTTCTTTGCTTTGGCAGCCAAAGCACAATTTTCTTCATCAGATGCCTTTGATGAAGATCCGTCCCTGGTATTCCGTCTGATCTCCTCTTGCACAAGATCAGACTAAAGTCTCTCCCATCCTGGAAATTTCTCCCGACCATTGACAGAGTCCTGATAGGAATGCCAACTCTTTGGAAGACCAAGGAGAGCCAAGCTCACCAAGTCCTCATCATCGACAGTCACCCCCACACTTCCCAGCTCATCCCGGCATTGGGTGAATTTCGTGAGATACTTGGGCATACTGTCTCCTTTCTCACACTTCATGTTTCTGAGTTTATCCTTGAGCGCCAAATTCCTCTGGTCGCTCTTGCTTTGGAATAAATCTTTCAACGCTTTCCACATCAAGTATGGAGAAGCCTTTCCATGCAGGCTGGATAAAATGTGATCCTTCACGCCCTCCAACAGAATCCTTCGACACTTTGTTGTCTTCTTTTGCCAAGCCTCAACTTGAGCAGTATCAGTGGGCTTTGGGACCTCAGCATATATGAACTCCTTCAACCCATTGTCATCTAACACGACCTCCATCCTGTCTTTCCATGCAATATAATTCGATCTGCCTTCAAGGGCATACTCCAATCGCAATCCGTTGAAAGACATTTCAACTTCGACACCAAGAAAACACTGCTGCAAATTCGAATTCCACCAGCTCAAAACTCAACTTATTTTGATCTAAAATTCGTGAGAACAAGGTATTTCTTGTACAGAGATTGACTGTATGGGCATTTATCGGATATCTCACCTTCCAAAAGAAGGATGAATCCAGAGGCTAGCTGGCCTAATTACAGACTCTGCCTGAAGAAATAAAATGTAATCACTTTCTGAATAATAGATCTGATGATCAACCTCGCTCTGATACCATGTAGAAATTTGAATAATATAACACTTATTCACAGAGATTATCCTGATTATACACTATTTGCGGAATGCATGCATAATACATAACCTCCTCTACCATTGATCATCAATTTGCGGAATTAAAAAAAACAATCACATGCACATTGAAACATCAATCACACATATCAACACAGTATGTAATGGGGAAATCATACAGCTGAAAACCCCCAACTATCTGTATATTATAATGATAAAGAACATGTAACAATACATAGTACAATACTCCTCACAAGTACTCAGTACTATCTCCACATGCTACACACAAACTAGCTCAGATCTGAACAAGTCACGGGTTCAAATCTCCTCCACTGTTTGCCTGCCTCTACTGCGCAATCCAAGTTGAGAATAGATCAGATCCAAGTTCGAATTCCCTTGGCTTGTACTGCGCAATCCTCATTGGCAATCTCAATCAATGATTGTGCAAATCTCATGCACAGCTATAGTCACAACTGATAGTAGTCTCACCCTTTCACCCATCTCTAACACTTGTCTCCACTGAACTGTCCATGCACTGAGTTAACTGATGTATTCTTTAGTTGATTTATGAGTTAATAATTAGTGAATTAATTAATAATTAATTCACGTCACTCATCACTAGTGTATTTGGCAGTTAGACTAAATACAACTAGTTCAACTAAGTCAAACTGAACACAACTCCATCAACTCCTCAATCAACTCCACCAAACTCAATCACTTGAGTTCTAACTGAAGTCAAACATGCAATAGCTCAACTAACCCATAGGAAAAGCGTATTTCCTTCTGGCAGTTGCATGTTCCACATCCATAGCTCGAACTGAAGTGCTGCAAGAGGATAAGATAATGTTTATAGTCCAAATATTATTAAGAGCTAATAATATTCAACTGTTCTATTTTTGATTGGCAGTCCAAAAATAGACTCTGCCCATATGTCTAAAAATAGAGGTCCATCTATTTTTACCAACATGACCAATCATCCATAAATAACATCCTGCAACTCATAGACCATGATCCATATGTCTAAAAATAGACTTTGTGCCAAAAATAGCCTGTGGGCCCACTTAGTGAAGGTGACTTCTTTTCACTAAGCTCCATCATCTTGTTGCATTTTCAACACATGTAGCTTTTGAATTGTTTCCATAAATGCAGTAGAAATTATACTGGCTTTAAATGGATGTGATAATGCACAAAAGTGTGCATACTTGGCAAGTCTGTCAACTACCACCATGATGACACTCTTTCCCTCAGATTTGGGTAAACCTGTGATAAAATCCATTGAAACCTCCTCCCAACATTGGCTTGGAATGGATAAAGGTTGTAATAGACCCGAGGTCTTAATTGTTTCAACTTTATTTTGTTGGCAAATGAAAAATTCCGCCACAAACTTTTGAATATCCGATTTAAGGCCATCCCAAAAGAATTCTTTCTTAATCGTGTGGTAAGTTTTTAAAAATCCTGAGTGCCCTCCCAAGAGAGAAGTGTGCAATTCCATAAGAATCTTTTGTTTGAGTTGGGAATTCTTACAGAGGTATAAGCGATCTTTGTACCATAACGAATCATTTTGCCAGCAAAATGTATCAGATGTACTGGAATCTTGTTGTAACTTTCGAATAAGTGCCCACACTTCTTCATCATTCTTCCATTCCTCCCTTGCTTCGTTTATCCAATCTGGTTGGATAATAGAAATGGCGCACAACAATGCTTCCACATCCTCATCCTTTCTTGAGAGTGCATCTGCCACCACATTTTGCTTCCCTTTTTGTAGATGATTTCAAAGTCATAACCCAACATCTTTGTGACCCACTTTTGTTGCTCTTCAGAGGCTAATCTTTGTTCTAAAAAGTATTTAAGGCTATCATGATCCGTTTTTACCTTGAAGTGTCTTCCCATTAGGTAGGGTCCCCATTTCTTAAGTGCATGTAGTATTGCCAACATTTCCTTCTCATAAATAGCTTTGTGTAAAAACTTTCCTTTGATTGGACGACTTTCAAAAGCAATGGGTCTTTCATCTTGCATTAAAACAACACCAATTCCATTTCCTGAAGCATCACATTCCACAATAAAAGTTTTTGTGAAGTTCGGTGTAGCTAAGATCGGTGCTTGGCACATTACCTCTTTAAGATGTTCAAAGGCCTTCGTTGCTTCTGGAGTCCATGAAAATGCATCTTTTTTCAATAATGTTGTTAGAGGTGCTGCTATTCTCCCATAATTCTTAACAAACTTGCGATAATACCCTGTCAACCCAAGAAATCCTCGCAGATGCTTTATGGATGTGGGGATTTTCCATTCCTTAATGGCTTTAATTTTGCTAGGGTCTACCTTAACTCCTTCATGAGATACAATATGACCCAGATATTCCACCTGTTGTACTCCAAAGAAACATTTGGATCTTTTTGCATATAATTGTTTCTCCTCCAATAGTTGTAGCACCATGTCAACATGTTCAACATGATCCTTCTAAGACTTGTTGTAGATTAGTATATCATCAAAAAATACTAACACAAATTTTCTAAGGAAGGCTTTGAAAATGGAATTCATCAAACCTTGAAATGTAGAAGGTGCATTGGTAAGGCCAAAAGGCATGACCAAAAATTCATAATGACCCTCATGAGTTCTAAATGCTGTTTTCAGAATGTCTTCAGTCTTCATTCTCATTTGATGATATCTTGAACGAAGATCCAACTTGGTGAAGTAAATTTATCCATGCAATTCATCTAGTAATTCATTAATGACAGGAATGGGAAACTTATCTTTAATAGTGAGCTTGTTGAGCTCCCTATAATCCGGACACATGCGCCATGATCCATCCTTCTTGTGCACCAATACTATTGGAGCAGAGAAAGAACTTTGACTAGGTTGAATTATACCTGCCTCTAGCATTTCTGCAACCATACGTTCAATTTCACTCTTTTGGGCATAGGGATATCTGTATGGCCTGATGTTTGGAGGAACACTTCTTGGAATCAGATGAATAGCATGATCATGATCACAAATAGGTGGGAGACCTTTGAGAGTCTCAAATACCTTGGAATGATTGTCCAAGACTTTTTGGAGATCTGGACAAATAGATGATTCCGATGTGGAAACATATAGCGAACATAATTGTGCAATTACACCTCTTTGTTCCATTTTTAGAAGCTTTGTCATACTGTTAGAGCTGATTATCTCTCCCGGTTTGCTTGCAATACCCCTTAATTCAACTTCCTTTCCTTCCACAAAAAATTTCATGAAAAGTTCTTGAAAATTAAAAGCTATTGTACCCAAGGATTGTAGCCATTGGACTCCTAGTACAACATCAACACCTCCCATTGGAATGGAAAGCATTGGGCTAGTCAATACAATTCTCCCATGGACAACTTTATATTATGGCACTTTCCAGAGCAATTTATCATTCCTCCATTTGCAACCATCACTTGACACTCTGGTGCTGAATATAGGAAGCAATTCAATTCTTTTGCTATCTTACAATGAATAAAATTGTGGGTACTTCCTGAATCAATCAACACTATTACCTTTTTCTTCTTGATTTGTCCTTCTATCTTGACGGTTTAAGGAGTGGTAATTCCAGCCAATGCATTACAAGATATGGTCGGATTTATTTATTCTTTATCTAGGCTTTGTTCTTGGAGTTTATCCTCTTCTTTTTACATTTCTTGCTCCTTTTCTTCTTCCTCTTCACAATCTATGTAGAATAATTTATTCTCAGCACACTTATGACCTTTAGTGTATTTGTTATCACAACTGTAACAAAGCCCTTTTGCTCTTTTCTCTTCCAATTATTGTGGTGTCAACCTTATAGGTTGTGGAAGACTAGGGGCAACAACACTTCCATCTTTATAGTTGTGAGTGGTATGCCTCCTGGTTGCCATAATTTTGCTTTTCATTTTTCGTGCTAACCTGAATGCCTTCTCTAATGAATCAGGTTTTCAAAGGCGAACATAATGTTGGATATTATCCTTTAAAGTCCCTATGAACACATCAATCCTATGCTCCTCTGGAATATTTTTTACCCTTATGTTCAATTTTTGGAACTCCTCAATGTGCTCCATTATTGAACCCTTTTGTTTGAGACTTATCAATTGGCTAAAAAAAGTGTTGCTTTTTGTATCCTCATAATGTGTTGTCAATTCTTCCGTAAAAATTGCCCAAGTGATAATTTGTTTATGAGAGCAAAGCCATGGATACCATACAAACTAATTTGGTTCCAAAAATGCAATACGTACCTTTTGTGTGTTTTGCACATTGTTGAGATTGAAAAATTGCTCCATCTGTAATATCCATGTTGCAGGATCCTTGCCATTAAACTTCCTCATATCAATTTTTGGAATATGGTGGGTCTTCGCTCCAACATTAGAGTCTATGAAATCATGATTAGCATTTCTTTTGTTCTCATCATGAGTTTCCTTTACTACCCTTTCACGATTAGTAAGCATTTCTTGTAGAAACTTTGTCAAATCTGTCTTCAAATCTTCCATGCCTATCTTCAAATATTCCATGCCTGTCTTTAAACAATCCATCTTAGCTTATACGTCTTTCTTTAAACCATCCATATTAACTTCTACATCTTTCTTTAAACCATCCATCTTAGATTCTGTTACTTTTTCTGCAAGTGACACTTGTTGCACTTGGTCTCGTAATTTTGATATATCATGTTGCATTTCTTCCTCTTCTTCATGAGTCATGCTAGAGTTTTCAGGTTGCTTACTAGGTGTTTGCATTTTCTTTCCTCGGGGCATCAATTACCAATAATAATGTTTTACTATGCCCTTTGAAAACCTTTAAACTAATTTTTCAAACCAAGCTTATGCAAAAATTTAAAAAAACTACACACCTTTCTGAAATTGCGCCCTGTGGTAGCCCTCTACGTCCTCTTTCCAATGCCACCAGTCTGCTCCAAATTGGATTCTCCAGGGAAGAGTTATGCCAAATCTCCCACAGTGACCTGATTATATACTAACTCAGTAGAACAAACTTGTACGATGTGCCACAAGTCATTGTTTCAACCTTTGGCTCTGAAAAATATATACAAAAAACTACAGTTCATCTTCTTTCTGTACCTTCTTACGAAATTTCAATCTGATGCTCAGAGAGAAAGTTATGATGATTTTCCCCGGGTCACCTATTTGGAATGTAATTCAGGAGTCTGCAAAAAGACCAACTTCCTCAGATCATATCTCCGCAAATATAGTGCGAAAAGCTCTGAAATTCGGACTCAAGGTTCAGTGCGATTTCATCACAAATGGGTTTTTTTTTAAGCTTTTGAAACGTCGCAGAAAAAAATTTATAGCGAAAATTCCACGATGACCTATTTGGAGCAGTGAAACCCTAGAATCCAAAGCTCTGATACCAAATGTTATGAAACCAGCTCACAAAAAGATAGTTGAACGCCTTAGAATTTAGCCTCTTTGAGGGGGAAACCTCCTTTACATTACACAAATGAACAATTCTTGGATGATTCAAATGACAAAACCTCCTTTCTATATATAGGAGTCTAAGGAGTCATAATATAACCCAGCCGACCTAACAATAATAATATAAAGCCACAAAAATAACAATAGAGGGATTCTATGGGGCACAGTAATAACAATATGGGGACAATAGGGACACAACAATATTAATAAGGGATACAACTACAATAGTAATGGGGTAATCACTAGTATTATAGGGACCTATCATAGTACAATGGGAAATCTTTCTTGTAATGATCTTTGCCACAAATCTAGCACTGCAACGGTCCCCTACCATCACCTCTATTCTGATACTCTCTAGGATGTGACCCATGCTCCTTCTCAACTGCACTAAAATTATTATAAGGAGTGAAATTTTCTTTCTCACCTATATCTTGAGGTCTTCTTCACTTTGGTTGCCACTTCCATTTAACTTTCTCATTCCCCTTCAATTCACTCATAGGCTCATATTTATGCTTTGATTTCTCATAATAATGCTTCAGTTTCCTAATGGATTCCTCCATTGACCGAGGCTCATCAAACTCAATATGGTCGCTATATGTTTTTGGCACCCCACTGATGAACCTTTGAACCTTTGTTTTCTCATCCTTGAGGTAAGGCACATACCTCAACAACTCCAGGAACCTACCAGTATACTCATCATCTGTCATAGAACCCATCTGCAACTCATAAAACTCCATAGCTTTATCATCGTAATATCTCTCATATAGGTAGTTCTTCTTGAAGAGTCTCTTGAAGTCATCCCAAATAAACTCTTCTTCTCGAATGCCTTTGACGTTCCTCACAGCTTCCCACCATATATCTATTTTTCCTTTACGACTGAAGGTAGCTATTTTGGCTTTCATGTTCTCTGAATAGTTATCCAACCTAAAGATTTTTTTCATCCCAAGAAACCATGCCTCCAAATCTTTTGACTTCTTCATATCTCCATCAAATGTAGGAGGCTTGACTTTCTTGAACTCCTCGGGAAAGTATTCACTCCTCCTATAAGGATGGTGGCGATGATGATGGTGATGATGTCTCCTGGAAAAGGAATTAGAATGAAACCCATACATACCAGTCCTATTGTCAGGTGTACCCAATGATCTGCAACCTCTGATTGTGTCACCTCTATCTGACTTGTATCCTAATTGAAACTTGCTACCATATGCCCCATTAGTCTTCTCTTTTTGTTCGTTACTAATCCTCAGTTGTCCCTGTCTCTGCAAGTCTGAAAAAATTAGAAGGATGACTGCATTGAACTCTACCTACTTTTCCTGATCCCTTGCAAGTCTTTCCTGAGCCTCAACCAACCTATCATTGTCTACCTTGCAACTTCTGATCTATGCCTTTAAACTCCTCAATGTATCTGCTATATCAGGAGAATACTCATCTCCTTGCTTCTCAACTGATTTGTAGGGAGAGTCACGTGAACTGTAGTCCACCATTTTTCTCGTCATCTTTGATCCTCTTCTTCTTGCAAACATGCCATGTCAGATAAACCAAATATATACCATAATCAAAATCATACCTCAATGACGTTTAGGGGAGGCTTATCTCATCTACAAAATTAGTCCACATTAGCATGATACATGTATAATCATAATCATATCAATATACTAACATCATGCATGAAAATACCAACTACATACCATGACCTCATGCATGAAAACCATAACCATAAAAATGCATGCATAACAACATGCATCTAGCGCATCCGGTCCAAGTGTTTGAACCATGTTTTGATACCAATTTGTGGTAATCACCCAAATATAAAGAAAACCTGATTTGATACCAATCTGTAACCACCCCTCACACATTTACCCACTTTCATCGACCTACCAAGGTAAACATGAGCTGAGGGCTAATATGACATGAGTCAACCCCCTGAGTACATTTAAGGAAGTGGAATCGATAAATTGAAACTTTATTAACCTTCCTCTTGAGCTACATGACCCTCAAGAATTAAACAACCACTCCAGGTGCCATAACCATGAGTTAACTTGCCTTTTTAGTGACTTGGACTCCCATTCGCTTGCATAACAAGGCAAGCTAGCAGTTTTAACCCTCCAGTCACATGGATAACCCTACCTCCTAGCGACTGCAGTCTAGATTTCCCAGTTTTGAGCATGTGACCCCGGAATTTGAGCCACTTTTTTAGGGTTAGTATTTAGACCTTTGCCCATAACTTGATAGAAATTTCTAGAATGATGAATGATACAAGGACAAATCCACTTATATAAAACTTAGTCAAGCACTTAACTTAACCAGGCATAACCATGATATACATTTCGTCAAACACATAGTGAACATGAAATCTAGGTCATGAATGCATATATGAACATGGAAATTTGGTACTTATTTGGGAATCATCAAGAAGGTCTAATGCCCTCTTACATCGCTACAATAACATCTATTAGGTCATACATTCAATAACCATGCATTTACTAATCAAAACATGATAAGAGACAAAACTGGAATCTATCATAAAACCATGCTTATAACCAACATATAACCAAATTAAAACAATGATAGAACAACCATCAAAGCCACATCATAAAAAGTACATTTACTCATAAAATACAAGAGGAAAATAGCTTTTATTAACGTATGCAAAATCCAACCAAGTCAAGGAATTCCACGTACCACCCGACCATAGATTGGGCTGAACCAAATATTTCTTTCAACCAATCACCCTTGTGCCATATTCCAAGCATGAATATGGGATATCATGGGATAAACTAGTGCATAAACAACCAAGGGAATTCATAGGTTAAACCACCTCCACCCTCACACTACCATGATCTCACCTAAACCAGTTCCAAGATCACAAAATCAAATCAATCTTGGATGCCTAAAAATTCCTTTACCATCCCTTGAGGAAATTTCTTGTCTCCACCCACTTATTGATGGCTTCCCAGAGAAAACCATCTCCACCCCCAACCCTTGGAATTTTCCTGAGACCACCTCAATCGGATCCAAAGACTTTCGATAATCCAAAGCTAAACTAAGAATGAATTCCATCACACCATGGCTATCCAAAAATGGCAAGGCAATGTTGAAACCACTATCATCCCAGGAAAAACCCATGCCCATGACAGCAAATGAACCAAATACACGCATGCATGTACCATTCATGACAAAACTAGCAAGGAAACCATACATGCAACTCGATACATGCAAATTAATCCCGTTGTAGCCACTTGATCAAACTCTTCCTTGCTTGATCTTTGCTTTCCTTTACTTATTTGTCCTTCCTTTGCTTTTCCTTGCTTGTTTTCTTCCTCCTCTTGGTGCTCTTCTCCTCTCTGAAACCAAACCCAAAGATAAATTGACAAAAGGCCCCAAATTAATTCTCTATGTCTTTTTATTATTTACACTTCTAATTTCTTCATTTTTCCTCTATTTTCCTTCAATTTCCTCCTCACATGCAACCTTTAACCTTTCATCTCCCTTTTCTCCTATTTTGCTTTATTTCCATGAATAAATGCCAATAATTTCCACTTTACCTTTCCAAAGCCTTTTCCAATTCCTTTGCCAATTTCCTTAGCCATAATAAATAACAAGTGATGCCCACTAGAATGATTTTCCCAACATTCAGCTTGGAATAAGTCTCCCATGACCTTGGTCTTATTTTTCCTTTATTAACTTTATTACATGAACTTTTAACTCGGGGTTGTTACAGTTTCTTTCAAATTGCGACTCTTCTTTCAAACAATGATTTCAGACTATGGATCACTTGTGATGCTTTCTCCACTCACATCATGTCGAAAAAAAATTGTGGTGTTAAATCATTATATGCTTTACTTTCTACAAAGAAGGATTGACCAAGCTTCATCTACGCCACCCCCATGCTAAAGACTCATTGAAGTTTGTCAAGTTCAAGTGATAACTAGAATATTTGCAACGATGGACTTATGAAATGGATCCCCTGACTACCTTGAAAATCATAACTAGTTGGCCTTTAATGGACAACACATTTTAGAAGAAAAAAAATTATGTATTAAATCTTGTCATGTTTTAAATAATGTCACATTCCATAGTTACGTTGTTTTCTCCTTTTGTTCTGGTGTTCCATGTTCTAATTCAATATTTATATTCCTAATTTTATTTCATGGTAGAGCTAAAGACCAGTTTTCCTTTGTTCCATAATCCCTCCAGCTTAAAAAATTATCAAACACATGCACAAAGATCATTATATTAAGGATGATTTGAATTATAGTCCCATAACAGCCGACCTGCCGTGTCGTTGGTCTGTGAAGAGGATTGAATTCGAAACTTAGGTGATTTTGGAAGAACTAAATAAGTGTGATAGGAAATAGATGTTGTGCCAGGATGTGTTAGATGTGGCCCATATTTACATTCGTGACACAATTTCCTGGACCTTTTTTTTATTTTTTCATTAAAAACTTTGGGGAACCGTGTGGTCAGAGGAGATGTCATGTGGACTGAATTGAAAGATGGTCAAAGGGATGTCATTAATCAAAGAAAACCTTTCAAAAATGGCCACATGCATGGAATACTTCGCATAGGTGAATGACTTTGTCGATTCCCTCCCTTCCAATGCTAAATCGCTACATCGGACTCCTTTCATTAGGCTAGGGTGCATCCATATATTCTTCTTTGTTCATGAGAGAGATATAAGCTGTAAGTATGGTTCATTTTACGTAAAAAGGAACAACCTTGCTAGCAATTCAAGTGTTACAAGCTCCAAGGACCCCTTCTCTATGCATCCAAGCTTAGTTGGTCCTGAGCTCTGCTTCAGTCAACTTTGTCTAGTGGAAAGGAACTCATAGATAGTGTGAAAAGGAGCCTTAAACAATTGAAACCAATATTCTGGAGCATTAATCTAAAGAGGATAGCCAAGAATGGATATCATAAGCTCCACTACAACACTAAGAATGGACATCGTAAGCTCCACTACAAGTGTTTTAGTGACAACAACAATCCCAAGATGGGTTATAATGTTACACGATATTTGTTTGGTCTAGAGTGGTAGTTCTATCAAGAAAAAAGGAAAAATTGATAAGCGCATTGATAGATAAGATGGTTAAATAGAAAAATGCATAGTTTAGAATGGCAGATGCGTTACAAATGGTGGGACAGATTTCCGCCAAACTCAGGATTGATCACACACAGATGTAAGGGTACCAAAGAGGAACGTTATGTCAGGTCACAATTATATCTACAAGAGGTTACACCAAACACAATTATGATATCTCGGGAAAAAAGAAAAAGAAAAATGAAACACAAAAACTAGTGCCTCAAACTTGAGCAAAACAAGAGTACGCTTACTCTGATACCATGCCAAACAACACAAGAATGTAAAAAACATATGAGATAATTGTTGAAAGCATTTTATATTCACAAGGATATACATATTAATAAAATCTTATGACCCTTGGTTTTCATATTCCAAGTGGTCTCTTGGATTCCAATGATTGTTCATATTCCATGCTATAACCCTTAGCGGATTAGGTGTCCAACACTTCGGAAGATCATTATATTAAGGATGCTTTGAATTATAGTCCCATAACAGCCGACCTGCCGTGTCGTTGATCTGTGAAGAGGATCGAACTCGAAACTTAGGTGATTTTGGAAGAACTAAATAAGTGTGATAGGAAATAGATGTTGTGCCAGGACGTGTTAGATGTGGCCCATATTTACATTTGTGACACAATTTCCTGGACCCTTTCTTTTTTTCATTAAAAGCTTTGGGGAACCGTGTGGTTAGAGGAGATATCATGTGGACTAAATTGAAAGATGGTCAAAGGGATGTCATTAATCAAAACAAACCTTTCAAAAATGACCACATGCATGGAATACTTCGCATAGGTGAATGACTTTGTCGATTCCCTCCCTTCCAATGCTAAATCGCTACATCGGCCTCCTTTCATTAGGCTAGGGTGCATCCATATATTCTTCTTTGTTCATGAGGGAGATATAAGCTGTAAGTATGGTTCATTTTACGTAAAAAGGAACAACCTTGCTAACAATTCAAGTGTTACAAGCTCCAAGGACCCCTTCTCTATGCTTCCAAGCTTAGTTGGTCCTGAGCTCTGCTTCAGTCAACTTTGTCTAGTGGAAAGGAACTCATAGATAGTGTGAAAAGGAGCCTTAAACAATTGAAACCAATATTCTGGAGCATTAATCTAAAGAGGATAGCCAAGAATGGATATCATAAGCTCCACTACAACACTAAGAATGGACATCGTAAGCTCCACTACAATTGTTTTAGTGACAACAACAATCCTAGGATGGGTTATAATATTACACGATATTTGTTTGGTCTGGAGTGGCAGTTCTATCAAGCAAAAAGGAAAAATTGATAAGCGCATTGATAGATAAGATGGTTAAATAGACAAATGCATAGTTTAGAATGGCAAATGCGTTACAAATGGTGGGACAGATTTCCGACAAACTCAGGATTGATCACACATAGATGTAAGGATACCATAGAGGAAAGTTATGTCAGGTCACAATTATATCTACGAGAGGTTACACCAAACACAATTATGATATCTCGGGTAAAAAAGAAAAGGAAACACAAAAACTAGTGCCTCAAACTTGAGCAAAACAGGAGTACGCTTACTCTGATACCATGCCAAACAACACAAGATTGTAAAAACCATATGAGATAAATTGTTGAAAGCATTTTCTATTCACAAAGATATACATATTAATAAAATATTATGACCCTTGGTTTTCATATTCCAAGTGGTCTCTTGGATTCCAATGATTTTTCATATTCCATGCTATAACCCTTAGCGGATTAGGTGTCCAACACTTCGGAAGATAAGAATCTTGTGAAAATACCTTAAAATATTTAATTTGAAAGGATGTCACAAGTTAAATTGTGATAAATTGTGACACACTAGGTTGTCGCAAGTTTCATCCCTATTGGGATGCGATATTGTCGCACTTTTCTTGTTCAAAGGTGGGACACTATTTTACAAATGGTTTAATTAAAAAGTACGTGAACCTTATAGAATAAAATCCTCGTGTATGGAATTTCCTCTGAGCGGTGTCGATCTAACTCACATCACTTACTTGTTGGATCTAGACCTCCATCCCTTGTCCTCCTCCTATCCTTTGCCAAGCCTACAAAAACAACCATCTCCCATTGAGATGACTCGTTAGAAAATCTTAGAAAGGATTTTGGCTTTGATGAAACTTTGTTAAAATATCAAATCTTTGATATTAAGAGTTTTGAAGGCAAGACATTGGAACAAAGAATAGCTAGAAAGGGACCTAGAACATCAAGGCGACTTTAGGTTGTAATTTTTTTTTCATTATAATACAATTACATATTTCTTTCCCACAAATATTTGTCTATCTAATTGGCAGTTTTTGATATATACTTCCTTGCTCGTATATAAAGGTTTTGATCAAATAATTTTTGGATTATATGTGTTTTTATGGTTTGTTTGTTTGTGTTATTTGCAGGTCTTTCCTTCGAGCATTGAGGACGAGATTGGAAGCTACAAAAAACAATTAGTGAGGACAACCTTCGTAAAAAGGTATGAGGTCACCTACTCACATTTCCAATGACAATTTGATTGCACTTAAACCTAGGGAGAGTTCCTTGTTCTTGTTTGTTTCGTTCTATATCTAGTTACCATATCTAAGGAGATCACTCTTGCCTACAAGAGGTATTTTTTCGTTAACAAAATCAGTGCCCATACTAGGGAATGATCTTCATATTTGTTCTTTAGTTTTGTTTTGATTGATTAAGTCCTTGTTTTCTCAAGGCTTTTTACTTTAGGAGCCGATGGCGAGCCAAATTTGACTCTTGAACCTCATATCTATTTAGATCTTGGATAGATTTTTTTATTTTTTACTGTTTTTCCATATTGTCGCACCCTACTTTTAGAACTAGAACGAAAATGTTGCACCTAGTCAACTTTAGACTTGTGACACTACGTTGCTATGGCACTATGTTGTACTTGCATCTAGCATCATCGTCTGAAAAATAAAAAAATTCCCAGGGTTTCTCCTGAATTGATCTTGGATCTATTTTTTATAATGTTTTTGAGTTTGTTCACTGTCATTTTACATTCTAAATTTTCTATATCAAGCCTCTTCTATGTTTTTTTTCACATTTTTGGGTTTGGGTGAAATCTTCATTTTCAGCGATTTGACCTAGTTGCTTTATATTTGTTGATTGAAAGATTTATAGTCTCTAAGACATGAATATTTAGATTTTAGCATATTTCTCTCTACAACTGAGTGATTATTTCAAAGTTTTTGTTTTTGCATTATTTTGTGAAAATATAATTTTCTTCCTTTTTCCAAAATATCTGTTTTTTCAAAAAGAAAAATAAAAATACACATTTCTTGAGTTGCTTTTTGTTTTTAGACTAAGTTTATTGCATTCTTGTGTGTTTGGTTTTTTCTTTAAAAACAAAAAGTTCTTAAATTCTTGAATTGTAGGAGGGCATTTTATGTTTTGAAAAGAAGCAATTTTAAGTAGTGTTTGGATATTAAAATATATGATTGAATTTGGGGCATTTTGCATTTGGGAAAATTAATGTTTGGCTCCTTGTCGTAGTTAGCATTCATCGAAGTGAAAAACTTGCATTTCATTTTGTTGCATTTGAGATTTTGGGTCATGTCAAAACATCATTTTTGTCCACTCCATATTCCTATTGAGTAAACAACAATCATGACATTAACACTTGTACAATTAATTTGAAATTTTAACATTTCTCTGGTAGCACGCATACAATAGCTTAAGTTTAGGGCCTTGGAATAGGTGGTGGGTTTAAACTCTCCAAGGCTACAAAATAAACCTAGAATCTTGAGTTAGGGAGTGAAAATCCATTTACTAAATCACATTTCTAGGAAGCTCCTCTCACACAGGAGTTAAGCGCGATCCTACATTGGGCCCAATAAAGTAATTTATCATGCTTCATTGGTCTCAATGGTGTTGATTTGCACATATTATAAATGGTGTTGTAAAACACTTGGGGATCACTTGGGAGGACCACTCCTTGTTTTGAGGAACTTCTTAGGGAAATTATAGGTTTAATTACCCTTCACTTGCTTGTATATTTGATTGTCTCCCCAGGCCTGATTGTTGTAGGTGGTGACCTTAGTGTCTTTTACCTTAGGGTTCGTACACAAGGTGGTGACGAGGGGAACATCCTTGTTGTACTTGGAAAACTCACTCGGGCCTTCTTGGAGGGTGCTCAACTTCTTAGTGAGGGTGCTTGTGTTGATTTTTGTGTAGCTTGGAAGGTACTCCAAGCCCTGGTGTTTAAGCGTTGGAGGTCAAAGCGCCACAAATGGGCTTGTGGGCTTAAGGTCCAAGCTTTGGGGTTTTGCACCCATTATGATCTAGGCCAAAACCATGATGAAGATATGACATGCGATGGATGAGGATGATAGTGCTCGGCGATACGATTCCAACGCAACGAGAATCGTTTGAATCTGAGTTGTCATTAGAGAGAAATGTGTTGGGTTTGGAGCCTGATTATCTTCTTTATTTAAAGGTATCGCCACATTGGACCCCAGTTCGTAATGTGGCGGTAACACCGCCCGTAAAATGTACTCTGCAAGGTAGGTCTAAGGGGGGGGGGGGGGTTACGATTTTTGGGAGCCTCGCCCCTGAAGCTAAAAATAGATGTAAAATTGCCTTGTAAAATGTTGTAATTTCGTAGTCAATCTAGGCCATTCATTAGGTGGAGGTCTGACGGTAGAAGTTATGTTTAATTTAGGGTTTTTTTCCCTAAAAGGAAACCCCTTGCTATATATGAGGGAATTGTATTGCGTCTATGTAGATCTGTAATATATAATTTTTCCAACAATTGGTATCAGAGCCGAAGGTCTATTTGGCTGATAAACTCGCAGGAGAGAAGGGTTCTTGGTTCGAGTGGGAGCAATGGCAGAAGATGGTAGGTTTAGGGTCAAAAAATTTAATGGCCAAAACTACTAGCTGTGGAAGATGCAGATGGAAGATTATCTGTATCAGAAAGATCTGTACCTACCATTGAGTGGAAAGAAAAAGAAGCCAACAAGTATGACAAACACAGAATGGGATATTCTCGACAGAAAGACACTTGGAAAAATACAGTTGTGTCTAGCGGCATTGGTAGCCTTTAACATTTCAAAGGAAACGACAACGAAGGGTTCAATGTTGGCATTGGCCAAACTATATGAAAAACCCTCAGCCTCAAATAAGGTATTTCTTATGAAGCGTTTATTTAATAAGAAGATGTCAGAAGGTAGATCTGTTGTTGATCATTTAAATCAATTTAATACAGTTACCAATCAGTTATGTTTTGTAGGGGTAACTTTTAATGATGAAGTTAGGGCTCTGTTATTTCTGTGCCCATTGCCAGAAAGTTGGAATGGTTTAGTTATGGCCATTAGTAACTCTGTCTCTGGATCCATTACTTTAAAGTTTGATGATGTTGTCGGTGCAATCCTTAGCGACGAAATGCGACAAAAAAGCTCTGGTGAGACATCAGGTAATGCTTTTACTACAGAGACTAGGGGAAGAAAAATGGAAAGAGGAAAGAGCCCAGGATATCGCAGTAAGTCAAGGAAAGTCAGATACAAGTCTAAATCAGGGATAGTGTGCTGGAAATGTGGGAAGAAAGGACACCTGAAGAAAGACAGCAAGTCTTGGAAGGGAAAAGAAGGAGATGCGCATCAAGAAAATAATCATGAAGAGAATGTGACAGGTGATGTGTTGCAAGATGATTTGATTCTTTCATTATAAAATATTATTGATGCATGGGTGGTAGATTCAGGGGCCTCATTCCATGCCACACTTGATAGGAAACATTTTCATGATTATGTTCAAGGAGATTTTGGACAGGTTCGATTGGGTGATGATAAACCCTATAAAATCATTGGAATGGGTACAGTTTTCATAAAACAGCAGAATGGAAATCAATGGATATTGAAGGAGGTAAGGCATGTTCCAGATTTGAAGAAAAATCTAATTTCAACAGGGCAGTTGGGAGGTGAAGGTTGTGTAACTACTTTTACAGATAAAACCTAGAAGGTCACTAAAGGAGCCCTGGTAATAACAAAAGTAGAAAAGGTTGATACATTGTATTTATGCAATGGTATTTCTAATTCTATTAATGCTTTAACCTCTACAGGAGAAGATACGACATTGTGGCATTATAGGCTCAGGCACATGTGTGAGAAAGGGATGCAAATTCTTCACTCCAGAAATTTGTTGCCAGGTTTGAAGCATGTTGATTTAAAAATCTATGAGAATTGTGTTACGGAAAATAGAAGAGAGTCAGATTCCTCAGAGTTGGGAAAGAGAAGAAGAGTGAAAAATTAGAGCTTGTGCAAACAGATGTATGGGGACCTGCTCAGGTATCATCTCTCGGTGGCTCTCATTATTATGTTACTTTTATTGATGATGCAACCAGAAAAACTTGGATTTATTGTATTCGAAATAAATTTGATGTATTTGATACTTTCAATAAATGGAAATATTTAATTGAAAATGAGACAGGAAAAAGGTTGAAGTGTCTCATATCAGAAAATGGAGGTGAATATTGCAGCAAAGAGTTTGATAGGTATTGTTTAGAGGATGGAATTCGTCGAGAGAAGACAGTTTCGGGAACACCACAAGAAAATGGTGTGTCAGAAAGGATGAATAAGACAATCATGGAGCGTGTAAGGTGCATGAGATTGCATGCAAGATTGCCTTTACAATTTTGGGCAGATGCTGTAGATACTGATGTTTATCTAATAAACAGAGGGCCTTCAAGTTCCTTGGATGGTGGTATTCCAGAGGAGGCATGGATAGGTAAAAAGGTAAACTACTCATTTTTAAAGACTTTTGGTTGTGAAGCCTTTGTCCACATTAATAAAGAAAATAGAAAAAAACTTGAGGCAAAATCAAAGAAATTTACCTTTATTGGATATGGTGTTAATGATTTTGGTTATCACTTTTATGATTATGAAAAACACAAAATCATTAGAAGCGGAGAAGTCCTATTCAATGAAAAGGTTTTGTATAAGGATCAACTGCAGGAAAAGAAACAGGAAAAATAAAACAGAGAATACATAGTTCTTGATGAGATCACAGAAAAAGTGATGGTGCCTGAAAATCATAATGATCAACAATTAGAACAACAACAACAAGCACCTCAAACACCTGAAAGTGGTGTTAGAAGATCTACTAGACCCCCTGAATGATACTCTCCTTCATTATATTATTTATTGTTGACTGATTCTGGTGAACCAAAATGTTATGAAGAAGCAGTGCAGGTAGAAACTAGGAAGAAGTGGGAGCAAGCCATGAAAGAAGAGATGGATTCCTTAGCACATAACTAGACTTGGGACTTAGTCAGGTTTCCTGCAGGTAAAACAACATTGCAGAATAAATGGGTTTACATGTTGAAGGAAGAAGGTGGAGGTAGAAAAAGGTATAAAGCTAGACTTGTGGTGAAGGGGTTTGCACAAAAAAAGGGTATAGACTTTGATGAGATATTTTCTCCTGTTGTTAAAATAACTTCAATATGAACTATTTTAAGTCTAGTAGTAGTTGAAGATTTGCATCTTGAGCAATTATATGTAAAGACAACCTTTCTCCATGGGGATTTGGAGGAAGAGATATATATGCAGTAGCCACAAGGATATGAGGTAAAAGGGAAGGAGAAACTAGTGTGCAGGTTGAAGAGTATCTAAAATTTGACAGGTTTATGTCTGAACAAGGTTATACTAGATGTCACTCTGATCATTGTGTTTATCTCAAAAGGCAAAATGATGGCAGTTATATTATATTGTTATTGTATGTAGATGACATGCTTGTTGCAGGTTCTAACATGTAGGAAATAAATGTGTTCAAAAGAAAATTGGCAAACTCATTTGCAATGAAGGATTTGGGTGTTGCAAAACAAATCCTTGGTATGAAAAGAACTAGAGATAGGAAGAATCACAAATTAACATTGTCTTAGAGTGAGTACATAAAAAAGATGTTGAAAAAGTTTAATATGCAGAATGCAAAACCAATTAGTTTTGGCTAGCCATTTCAAACTAAGTAAGGAAATGTGTCCCAAGACTTAGGAAGAAATGGATTATATGTCTAAAGTTCCATATGCATCAGCAGTTGGAAGCTTAATGTATGTAATGGTCTGCATAAGGCCTGATATTGCACATGCAGTGGGAGTTGTAAGAAGGTACATGAACAATCTAGGAAAAGAACATTGGATGGTGGTGAAGTGGATTCTCAGGTATTTGAGAGGTACCACAATTAAAGCATTATGCTTTGGTGGTTCAAACATTGCTCTATAGGGATATGTTGATGTAGATATGGTGGGTGATAGAGATAACATGAGGAGCACCACAGGGTATGTGTTTACTATAGGTGGAACAGTTGTCAATTGGGTCTCAAAACTGCAAAGTGTTGTTACACTCTCAACAACGGAAGCAGAGTATGTTGCTACTACAGAGGCTAGTAAAGAAATGATTTGGTTACAAAGGTTTTTGGATGAATTGGTGTTAAGTTATGGTATGTTCTATGCTTATAATAGTTTACTTATTTTTCTTATTATATTCCACATATTAACAATCACATGTACATAAAGTAAAGTGCAGATAGAACATTAAACGATTGACAGAAAACAAGCCAAGACAAGAGACACAAGATGTGGCGGCTAGCCATGGACAAACCCCACAATGTGTGGGGAAACCCTTTGATCAAATCTTCTTTTATCTTCAATAATTCAGCAGAGAGAAATAATACAATAAATCTAATTCATATCAGCAGTAGCAAACCCTAGATCAGCAGCATCAGCATTAGCGGCTTCATCATCAAACTAGGGCAAACGATATCTCATAAACCGACCGTCAGATCGGCTTGATTCCACCACCAAAAGTTGCAGCTTCCAAAGGAGGTTCAGATGAACCTACAGTGCAGTTCAAATGAGGAGATCTTCTAGTCCACATAGGTCATCTTTACTTCTGCAGTTGCAGCTTCAGTTTCGATAGCTTCCAGCTTCATACTAGGGAAGTCGATATCTTGCAAACCGTCCGTCGGATTGACTTCATTCCACCACCAAAAGTTGCGGCTTTCAAAAGAGGTTCAAATGAACCTACAACACAGTTCAAATGAGGAGATATTCTAGTCCATGCAGGTCAATCTTTACTTCTGCAGTTGCAACTTCAGTTTCAGCTTCCGGCTTCAGACTAGGGTAGTCGATATCTTGCAAACCGTTTGTCGGATTGACTTCATTCCACCACCAAAAGTTGTGGCTTTCAGAGGAGATCCAAATGAACCTATAGTGCAGTTTAGATGAGGAGATCTTCTAGTCCATGCAGGTCAATCTTTACTTCTGCAGTTGCAACTTCAGTTTCAGCTTCCGGCTTCAGACCAGGGCTGTCGATATCTTGCAAACCGTTCGTCGGATTGACTTCATTCCACCACCAAAAGTTTCGGCTTTTAGAGGAGATCTAGATGAACCTATAGTGCAGTTCTAAGGAGGAGATCTGATGGTCAACGCTGGTCAAACTTTGGATCTGCAGTTGCAGTTTTAGGTTCAATAGCTTCCGACTTCACATGTGTGAGAGAGAGACCCTTTTCTGCACAGTAGAGAAGAGACTCATTTCTGCGCAGTAGAGAGAGAGAGAGATGTGATGAGATGAGTGAGTCAAAATGAGGAAAATTCCTCTTATATTTATACACGACGTTGGTGTTTGAATAGATGCGACTGTTGGGCTTCTAAGCCTACATGAGTTGTAGGTCGGCTTGATAATAATTCCATAATCAAAATAAATTCATATCTCCATGACTACTTATCGGAATCAGATGATATTTATATCAATCCTACACCTCTCGATGAGAGGAATCTAATAAAAATATTATCAGCCATGAATAAGATGACCCACATGAAGTTTTTCCCTAGTTGCCAATTTTAACACTCCCTCTCAACTAGGGAGAACTTCATCTGCAATCTGTCTATCGGTCGTTACTATTCATCCATCAAATGTACTGCCCTGTACAGCCTATCCCTTGCCCTGTTCTGCTCTATTTTGCCTGTTCTACTTTGTCTTGTTCTGCCCTGTACTGATCTGTATTGTTTTTCTCTATTTTGCTCTGCTCTTGCATTGTTCTGTTCTGCTCTGCTTTTGTCCGAATTATGAAGAAGAAGAAATGATTGAGGATGTATCATACTAACTCAAAGTCAGTCTCAGAGTATGTACCACTGGTCCTAGACCAGTCTCAACCAACTCGAAGTCAGCGTCATAGTGAGTATAACTCCACTAGTCCCAGACGAGTATCATCCTCCACTGACTCAAAGTCAGTCTTAGAGTGCGTAGCACTAGTCCCAGACTAGTCTCAACCGACCTGAAGTCAGCTTCATAGTAAGTACCACTCCTACCACTGGTCCCAAACGAGTATCGCAGTCTCAGAGAGTGTACCACTGGTCCCAGACCAGTCTCAACCAACCCGAAGTCAGCGTCATAGTATGTACTACTCTCACTGGTCCCAGACCAGTAGTACACTGACACAAAGTCAGTCTCAGAGTATGTACCACTAGTCCCAGACCAGTCTTAACCGACCTGAAGTCAGTGTCATCGTATGGTACAACTCCTACCACTGGTCCCAGACCAGTATCATTGATCCCAGATCAATGGAGGTCATCCTAGCGTAGGGAGTACGGTAGCTACAACGATGCATCCATCGGTACAAATATGGTCCCTAACTTCATTTCCCTGCTCATTGATCAGATGAGAGGTACTTCCCATGAGTCCCAGACTGCATGGGTAGGATGCCTCGACAGGAGAACTTAATCAATCCCATCCACACAGGAGAACACATCAATCCTGCTACAATCGCCATGGAGAACACATCAATCCAGTCTGCCATGGAGAACACATCAATCCAGGCCTCACAGGAGAACACATCAATCCTGCTACAATCGCCATGGAGAACACATCAATCCAAACCTCACAGGAGAACTAATCATCCTGCTACACAGGAGAGCGAATCATCCTGTTCCACAAGAGAGCGAATCATCTTGTCCCACAAGAGAGCGAATCATCTTGTTCCAATGTGCACCACCAGGGGAGGGTGAGTCATCCTGTGGTCGTATGTTGCTCCAATAAGAACTGCAAGCCCTCATAGCTCCCAGAGCTCAATGTTTGCAACATGCAGGGACCCTTGTACAAGGGTTTCTTGATGACTCCAAGTTGTTTGGGAAAATCACAGATTAGATCTTTCCTCGGGGCTTTGACATGATGTATCGACTTGTACATCATCTTAATGCGATGGAGCCTCCTTTCTCATCGAATTACCATATCCCAGATGATGTCTATCTGCTGGAGCAATCGACGAATACGGGATTCCTCAATAATCGAATCCCACCTCTTGTTGTTACAGAGAATCATAGTGGTATCCAATGTAAATCCAAACAACTCACTAAAGAGCTTTCACAACCAAACTGCCTCACAGGAGGCCATGCTAGCAACAATATATTCTGCTTCGGCAGTGCTCAAAGCCATCAACTTCTGCTTCCTGCTCATCCAGGATATCGAAGCAGATCCCAAGGTGAAACAGCACTAAAAAGTGCTCCAGTGATCCTCCACACTACCTGCCTAATCAGCATTCGAATAATCATGCAGTTTCATATTTCCGACAATGTATCTCAATCCATGAGAGATTGTGTCTTGAAGACATCTCAGAAGATTCTTGACACCAATCTAGTGAGCCCCAACCAAATATGAGCTCATAATGCTAACTGCAAAACATATGTTCGGACAGAGGTTCACCAAGAACATCAACACGAATGAGTTTTTGAGACTCAGAGGCATTTCCCAAATCTGGTCCGACATCACTACCATATAACTTCTAAAAGTTAAGATCCTCGAGGTAGTCATAAGCTTGCAGTCCACCATACCAAATCTTTTCAAAATCTTCACCACATATTTTCCTTAAGATAGGAAAATTTCCCTTGGCTTTTGCCACATTTCAAGTCCTCGGTTCTTCATTTCAAATTCAGAAGCCAACTCCCTCTTACATTTGTGAATGAGAGGGTATGCACCTGTTAGAAAGAGGTCATCCACATACAACACCAATATGAGAAGCTTGTCATCTTCAACCTTAAAGTAAAGGTTAGGATCGGCTTCACTCATAGTGAATCCCAACTTCATCAAGTAGCTATTGATCCTCTCATACCATGCTCGGGGTGCTTGCTTTAGCCCATAGAGAGCCCTCTTCAACCCGCATACATGAGATTTTCAATCATAAATCTCAAATCCTTTAGGTTGTTCCACATAGACCTCTTCTTTGATTGAATCGTTCAAGATGCGGTCTTGACATCCATCTGATGTAGGTTCCATCCTTGTGAAGCCACAAGGGCTATGATCAAGCGGATGGTCGTATATCTGGCAACAAGTGTAAATATCACATCATAGTCTATACCTTCCTTCTGGGAGAAACCACGAGCAACAAAACGAGCCTTATACTTTTCCGTACTTCCATCTGTTGCATGCTTTATCTTGTAAAGCCATTTAGAAGTGACAATTGTCTTGTCCTGGGGTCTGGGAACTACTTCCCAGACATCATTCTTCATAATAGACTCATATTCTTTGCTTATAGCATCCTTCCATACTTGATGCTTGATGGAATCTGAGAATGATGAAGGCTCATTTTGTATAATCGTGCTCATGATGGTCAAGTATCCCTGACACCTGTAGGTTTCTTACTTTCACGGAAGGTTCCTCGGGGTGCAGCATGTCCTTCAGCATCATCAAGTATCCCCCTAAGCCATGAAGGCCTCTTCCTAGAAGAGGAAGGCTCAGGTGGATAAATAGGAACCATCGTTTCTTCCACATCAGGCATTGTTACATCATCTACTCATAGAGACAAATTCCACAATCGTACGGTGCCACACAATTCTGCTCAGGAGTATGTGGTGTAGCAGTCTCCCTCTTAATGCCAACCTCAGGTATGCCTGAGTGAACCAACTGTAATATATCGGAGGTCTTGCTTAGGCTTGAGGGGAATGGTCCCCTTTTGAGCTTTCCTTCGGCACATCTCGAACATGCACCTTTTTTTTTCTACTCGGAATTCAGGCATCCCTGTCACCATTTGTATTACACTGAGTAGAGCTTTATAATGAAGGTGGGCAAACTTTCGATGCCAAAGTTCGGACTAAAGAGATGTGTCATAAGACATGACACCTAGCGGACTTCCATCGATTTGATATAATGAATCAACATGAAACCCAAGAGTAAATTATTTTTCCATATACATACCTTGCCATCGCTGAAGGTTACCTTGTACCCTTTGTCTTCCATTACCGAGATGGACACCAGGTTCTTTTTGAGGTCAGGTGCATTTAATACATCCTAGAATTTCTAGCCTTCTTGAATGGTTGTCCTCTTCCTTGATTCCCAGCTCTCCTCTTACCTTTGCTATTGAATTTTTCATTCCTTTGATTTCCATCAGAGGGATTTTGATCATTGTTCCGGTGTGAGTCCTTTCTATCAGGGCAATCCCTTGCATAGTGACCTACTTTATCGCAAATATAACATCGTCCTTTTCTTCCACCCTTAGGTCCAGCCTTTCCTATTGATTTAGACCCATAATTATTTCTTTTCTTAGCATGAGAAGCAAAGGCAGCAGGACGACCTTTAGACAAGGGCATTTCTTGCTCTTCTACCCTTGTTTCTTCTAGAATGCATCTAGCCATTAATTCCTCGAAACCAGGAATTACATTATTTTTCAGAAGAGTAGTCCTGAACACATACCATTCGGATGGTAATCCTCCAAGAGTTGTGAGTGCCATTTATCTGTCAGTAATAGTCTCCCCAATAGATAGGAGATCGTTCTTGATCTCGGTGATTCTTAAGAAGTATGCTTTCATACTCTCATCTTTACCCTTCTTGATTTCCCTCAGCTTATTTCTAAGAAACAAAACTTGATTTGCATCATTAACTTTAAATAAACTCACCAGTCTATCGTAGATTTCCTTGGAGGTGTCTAGATTAGAGATGTAGGCCACCAAGCGCTTGTCGATAGAGTCCCAGATGATCTTCTTCGCTTTAATTTCTCCGTTCTTCCATTTGTTCCTGGCAGCAAGAGGTGCATTTGATGGAGGCTCAACAATATTGCCTCTCACATGATCCAACACTCCTTGATCCTCAAGGGTTAGATCGATAGACATCTTCCATCCGTGATAGTCAGCTTTCTCATGGAGCTTGTCTTCGGCAGGAAAGAGTGTTGAGGACCCCATCGTTCTTTTAAGATAGCTTTGCCAATCTTCTCTTCAGTGATTGCTCTTGCTCTTGCTTGGACTTTGTCTTCACCTCAGCTCTGATTCCATGTTAAGTTATGGTATGTTCTATGCTTATAAAATTTTACTTCTTTTTCTTATTATATTTCACAGATTAGCAATCACATGTACATAAAATAAGGTGCAGATAGAACATTAAACGATCGACAGAAAACAAGCCAAGACAAGAGACACAAGATGTGGCAGCTAGCCAGGGACAAACCCCACAATGTGTGGGGAAACCCTTTGATCAAATATTCTTTTATCTTCAATAATTCAGCAGAGAGAAATAGTACAATAAATCTAATTCATATAAGTAGTAGCAAACCCTAGATCAACAGCATCAGCATTAGTGGCTTCATCATCAATCTAGGGTAGACGATATTTCACAAGCTGACTGTCGAATCGGCTTTATTCCACCACCAAAAGTTGCGGCTTCCAAACGAGGTTCAGATGAACCTATAGTGTAGTTCAAATGAGGAGATCTTCTAGTCCACGTAGGTCAATCTTTACTTCTACAGTTGCAGCTTCAGTTTTGGCAGCTTCCGGCTTTAGACTAGGGCAGTCGATATCTTGCAAACCGTCCGTCGGATTGACTTCATTCACCACCAAAAGTTTCAGCTTTCAGAAGAGATTCAGATGAACCTAAAGTGTAGTTCAGATGAGGAGATCTTCTAGTCCACATAGGTCAATCTTTACTTCTGTAGTTGCAGCTTCAGTTTCGTCAGCTTCCGGCTTCAGACTAGGGCAGTAGATATCTTGCAAACCGTTCGTCGGATTGACTTCATTCCACCACCAAAAGTTGTGGCTTTCAAAGGAGATCCAGATGAACCTATAGTGTAGTTCAGATGAGGAGATCTTCTAGTCCACGCAGGTCAATCTTTACTTCTGCAGTTGCATCTTCAGTTTCGGCAGCTTACGACTTCAGACTAGGGCAGTCAATATCTTGCAAACCATTTGTCGGATTGACTTCATTCCACCACCAAAAGTTGCAGCTTTCAGAGGAGATCCAGATGAACCTACAACACAATTCTAAGGAGGAGATATGATGGTCAATGCTGGTCAAACTTTGGATCTGCAGTTGCAGCTTCAGGTTCAACAACTTCCGGCTTCACATGTGTGAGAGAGAGACCCTTTTCTGCGCAGTAGAGAAGAGACTCATTTCTGCGCAGTAGAGAGAGAGAGAGATGTGATGAGATGAGTGAGTCCAAATGAGGAAAAGTCCTCTTATATTTATACACAATGTTGGTGTTTGAATAGATGTGATTGTTGGGCTTCTGAGCCTACATGAGTTGTAGGTCGGCTTGATAATAATTCCGTAATCAAAATAAATTCATATCTCCATGAATACTTAACGGAATCGGATGATCTTTATATCAATCCTACACCTTTCAACGAGAGGAATCTAATAAAAATATTATCAGCCATGAATAAGATGACCCACATGAAGTTTTTCCATAGTTGCCAATTTTAACAATTGGGTAAGAAGCGGGAGTTGGGCAGGTTATACAGTGATAGCCAGAGTGCCATACATCTTGCAAAGAACTCTGAATTTCATTCCAAGACTAAACATATACAACTCAAGTACCATTTCATATGGTCAACATTGGAAGATGGACAGTTGAAGCTGGAAAAGATACACACTAGCTAGAATCCAGCAGATATGTTAACAAAAGTTGTACCCAGGGAGAAACCGAGATTCTTCTCAGTTTTTGGTGCAGGAGCATCCTGTTCAGAATATTATTGTTCATTTGGTTGATTTAGGGGGTGATGTTTTTAATTATTTTTAGGAATCTTGTATAGATTGAGTGAGAAATCTATGTGTGAGGTTTTCAGTTGTGAAATATTCTCAACTATGTGAGAATATCAGGTATAATTGATATGTGTAGATCTTGTAGAGATCATAGGGATTACGAGATCCTCGAATACGAATTAGTTGAGTAAATTATGGGAAAAATCATGGATTTAGTATAATCCATAATTTTATAATTAATCTATAAATGTAAGCCTGTGAGGAGAATGAGGAACAAGTGTTAGAAAGAGCTAAGTAGTGGAGAGAATAGATCAGAGCAGGAGATGTTCTGAATATATATGTAAATATTTTTATCAATGAAAGGAGTTTTGTGTTCAAAACTTGTTTCTGCGTGATCTTTTATTATGTGATTTGGTTTCATTGACTCTTTAAATCGTACGCTGAATTCTCTGTTAAATACAGGAAATTGTGTGTGAAATTAAAACCTTTAGTGGAGTCTAGCATTTGAGGATCGCCTGGCCAAAGGCTTTAATTTGTTGATCGTCAATTGAAAGAGGACAGAGATTGAATGAACTGACAAATCATCATCGATCACAGGGTGGATCAATGATGATCTATTTGGGAGAAGATCGACGGTAATCGCATCGGAAGATGCATGGAATTTAATTGAAATTTCGGACGCGATATTTTATGGACTGTGATTTAATCCAGTTGAATTCCGGATCGATCATAGCCGTTCGATTTGTGTATACTACTATGAAAATTTTAGAATATTTCATGGAAGTTAAATCCTTACTATACACCTAATAATTATTGATAAGAATTCATAACTGGTTAATGTAGACCTCCAGGCGACCCACTGTGATCTTAGTCACCACGATATTAAAATAAAGAAATATCCAACTATTGCATTTATGAATTTGGGGTTGATTTCTTCTTATGTTTTTGTTTCAGTTTCACTTTTAGCTAGGAGTGTGTATCTTTATATGCTAATTGGTGTTGAGATCTTATGTGCTATTTAGCTCATATATGCAAATGGATATATGCATTTTTATTTCTCATAAGCATATATACAAATGCACTTATTTCTGTATGTAAACTTATGCTTATATGTACTGTATTACAGATTTTGTTAGGTTGCATTGACTTTTAATAAATTAAAAAAATTAGATTCGTGCCATGTGGAGGGATTTGAGATTATTCAAATTCTAATAAATTCTTCTATGATACGTTCCTCATTATTATTTATAACATTCATTTAAATGAATGATATTTTAAAGTCCACAAGACTAAAAATAGTCCATGGGACTACCTGTTATAGACATTTTTGTGCCTTACAGCATAGAGCATGAAATGTCAATAATCTAAGGGATCCAAAGTCCCTAAACATGTTGTTCCTACCCCTAGAGGAACAAGGTCAGCAAACCACAACACTTCAGATCAGTTCTCCACTGAAAAACACTCAGAAACAGGTCAATTTTGGATCAAAGCAGCTGCTCCAAAGGCTACCTACGTTGCATAGCAAGTGCAACAAGGGCTACCTGCGCTGCATAGCAGGTACAACACAAGCTACCTGCGCTGGGCGTACTTTGACATGTGGAGGAATCTTTTTCCCAATGTGCCAGTGCCCAGGAAGCTTCCAAAAAGGCACTTGATCATAAGATTCGCCTAATGATGAGTTAAGAGCTTCTAAAACTCCAAGTGGAAGGCAGAAACTCCGAGTGAAGGACTGAAGAACAACTGGAGTTGAAGAGGACAACAAGTCACACATCAAGCTGACTTATCTTCACTCCAAAACTCTATATAAGGATCTCATCCCATGGGATCTGGAGGCCGAAATTTAGTGCAAAGAATTGTTGTTGGTTTACCATTGTGAGTATTGGGTGATTGCTTGAGGGAGGTGAAGAAGAGATTTCTCTCCGTCGGGAAGGTGATGCTGGATTGGACCTCTCATGGTTGTATCACCGCCTGAACCTTACTTCCATATATTAATAAAGCATTTGAGGTTCTTCTATTCGCATGTGTTTCAATGGTGTATTGTCTTACTTGCGTCTTTGATTTATGCTAATCCTTGAATCGATTATGAATGCATGCCTCTTGTAGTTTCCTTTTCTTGTCTTATTTTCAGGATCTCATGTAGCTGGGCACGTGAAAAGACTTGGATCTGGGAGCAAGCGGCAAATGAAGGAGATTGGATCGACCATTTGCGCAAGACATCGGTAAGTGGATCTCTTCCTTCTATCTCTTGCATGTCATAAAGAAGAAACTTTAGATAGCTTTGCTTTCAGCTGTTGCTAAGGAACTGTCACCCTTAGAGTGGGTTAGGGTCATTCCGAGTTGGATACTTTCCCCCACAACAGACTGGCGACTCCACTGGGGAGCGTGTCTTGTTGGTAGCTTGTGTTTCTTGCTATTCATTTCTTAAACAAAGGGAGTACCGAATCGAACTGCGTCCGAATCCTTCGAATGCAAAGTAGAGGGCAGCTACTCTAGCCCAGTGCTGGGCATGTCTATGATTTGAAGAGCTGATCCACAAGGACTCTTTTTTAGCTCTTTGTGATAGTGTTCATCTTCCTTAATCATCCTCTAGTGTATACTTGACTGATAGCCTCTGATTTGGCCAAAAACCATTGATTGTTGAGCAAACTGTGACCCGGAATCTGAGAGAGACGAGGGTTGTCTCATCAATGCAGCTGAAACAAAGGCTACCTACACTGCAACGCAGGTCCCGAAGGGGCTACCTGCGCTGCATCTCAGATTGACAGTGCAGCACCTGCGCTGATCCAGTTTTGCCTTGTGCAGCTGGGGTTCCCTCCTGTCTGTTGCCCAGTTTTCAATATTGTTTTTGCAGCCTGTTGTCAACCTGTATACCCAGCTGAAACTACCTTTCTTTGCCTTCATTCCGCCTCAGTTGTATGAAGAAACCGTGATTGTTCTTATTGTATTTCTTGCTTTCATTCACAGT
Organism: Pinus tabuliformis; assembly: GCA_031772625.1. Lineage (NCBI taxonomy): Eukaryota > Viridiplantae > Streptophyta > Pinopsida > Pinales > Pinaceae > Pinus > Pinus tabuliformis. Next base: position 856,181,491 of record CM062815.1, on the reverse strand, counting down.
TTCCCATAGCGAAAGTGAACTAGTCTTGCTGTGACCTCTTGGATCTAGACCTGTAAGAAAGTGTCGTTGTGATTCTGAGAGCTAGTTTATTGATGTTCATAGCTGCTTGAGCATTTTCTTTCGTTATATGGTTCGAATTTCAGTATTTCTTGTGTTGAAACGAGTGAATCTTAAGGTGTTCTTTTGATTATTGGACAAAAACTTGTTTGTTTTCGCTTGAAATTGAATTCGAAATTATACAACAGCTTTCTTTTTGTAATACATCAACATTAAGGAAGAAGAAAAGAAATACTTGCATTGTGCATGTGCATTTTGACATTTTGCATGTCGATTTAGGAAAGTGCATCGGTGTGTGCTCTATGATCTGTTTGAAAAGATGATGTCTTTCTTTTCCTTCAGTAGTTAAGATTTTCATAAGTTGAAAGAATTGAAAAAGCTTGCTTATCATTCTCAGACTGCATTTAGGAGTTGTATCATACATCACGTGGTGATCCATAAAGGCAAACTGCTAAGCAAGATCAACCTAAAAAGAACTGAATTTATCTAACAACGCTTTGAAACATAACGAAACACAGTAGAGGTCTAGGTAGAGACGTGAACCGGCGTCGTTAAACATAGTGACTGTCGATCTCTACGAAGGTGGGTGATTCCTCCTGAGAGACGATAGCACTAATACGGACTTGTGCCCCCGCGTACCGTCGCGTATATTGGGGGACCCCTATAGGAACAAAGCCTTTATCCATAGGAAGCCGTGTCGGCCGCCCTACTGATCGCGATACAATGAACACAGCATTCACGAAGATCGACCACTCGTACCGTAAAACGTATTCTGTGGTTTCGCGAAAGGTTTGGCACACCCTCTGCCTAGAACTCCAGAGTAGTTTCTTTTGGCCTTTTTCAAACTCTATAACTGAAAAAGTCCATCCGAGCATTTGTCACTTCGGGCTCGTTAATACATCGAAGGAGACTAGAGTCATCTTTAGCTTTTTCTCGACTCTTAAAAAGTGAAAAAGCAAGTTGTGTCTAAAGCGTCGTCATAATAAAATTCATTTTAAACGGAACATAATCACCTCCTATTCCTACGTTGATCTTCGAAGTTAGTCTTTTGGCATCATAAGTTCTTGTAGAATCGCTAAAATCTTTTGGATAGACTCAAAATGTCTGAACAACCGTCAACATCTAGGACTGTGTCGTCCGACACAGCAACAGCAGAGCCTCCTGCTGCCACTCCAACGATGTTTGCTGGTATACCATCTGTCCTGGCAAATTGCCAACAACAAGCCGGAGTCCCATCAGGGACAACAATATGGTTAGTTCCTATTTCTTCATCCGGATTATCATCTGGTACTTCTTATGTTGAAACTCAACAAATTGATCCAATGTGTCTTCAAAGGCCAATTTACCCTTTAAGTACTGGATTTCCACCATGTGGAGGGCAGTATGCTCTTTCATTGTTCCCTCCCGGAGAACAACCATGTGGGAGTTTACAACAAAGTTCAGGTCAAACTGGAATCACATCTAGCGGTTGGGTACCAATACTACCTCAACAATCAAGAGTTGCATATTCAATGCAACCAGTACACCCTGTGTCGAATATTCCCACCACACCTGCTACGGCGAATGCGTCGCAAGTACAAGCGCTACCTGTTGTAATACAACAACCTCTTGTCTCGGCGGCTCAATCACAATCTCAGGGTAGTGCCTCCTTATCTGGAGCGACTCAGGCTCGAACAAGTACTGTGACTCCTCATCTTGGTCAATCATCCAGTATTGGTCAACAGCAAATGGTCCAACAACCAGAGCTGGTTCAATCTCAACAACCGCCATTCCAGCAATCATATCAAGGACCTGAGCAACAAGTCTTTGTAAGTAATGGGCAACCATGCTATAATGGTTATGCCCATCAACTTTGTCAAAGTTGTCAGCACTATGCTGGTCTGCAAAGACCCATTGCTCAGGTGATACCATCTTATCCTGGATATGCTTCGTCTAACCTGAACCAACAGTTGCCCTTTGTAGCAACTCTAGAATTGCCAGATCTAAACTGGCTGACGAATGATCCAATTGCTTATGCCCCTTGGTGGCCAGCGATTCCGCATAAACTTCCATCAGACATTCCTAAATTCAATGGAAATCCAGGTGAAGACCCGTCGAATCACGTCATGAATTTTCATCTGTGGTGTTCATCGAACACTCTAAACGATGATTCGATAAGACTTCGCCTCTTCCAGAGGACATTGACAGGTCCAGCGGCTAAATGGTACATTGAATTGCCAAGAGCCTCTTTCGACAATTTCAGCTCCTTAGCCACGACTTTCTTAACCCATTTTCAATTACCGATCAGGTATGAAACGGGAACAAAACTCCTTACCAACTTCAAACAGACAACGGCCACTCACATATCTGATCATATACATGAGTGGCGACGTCGTCGTAGGATGGTGAAAACTTACGTTCCTGATCAGCTGTTAGCTGAATGGTTTATAAAGTCGTTACTTCCGGCTATAACGGAAGATGTGGCCAAGGGAGGAGTCGTAACAGAGGAGCAAGTCATTGCTCGCGCTCAATATTTAGACTTAGTATATACTCAGTCTGGCACGCTCTACGACAAAATACCTGACGCCCCCAGACCTGAATTTTCAATTCCTCCCCCTCCTAAATCGAATACTGACTCTCACGCCAGTAATGGCGTGACTGGCAAATGCAAAATTTCTAGTCAAAATGCAAATGAGGAACTTCTTGCCTCAGAAGTAAATGCCATGTCGACCGACAAGGGCAAACAACTGAAGCAACCAGGGGGCAAGAAGAAAAAGAAAAGGAAAGGGAAACCCCCGACAGGGTGTCATATATGCGATGAGGATCATTGGACGAAAGATTGTCCACATATAGCTGAAGTTAAGAAACTCTTCAAGAGTTCAAAAACCCCAGCAGTATTGACTGATCCGTTTCCTAATCCAAGACAAAATCTGGTTGCTAATCAAAATGCTTCCCGATCCCAAGTGCTTATGTTGTCCACCTCAAAGCAACAGAATAATGCTTTGACAAGGAATAAAGATTACAGGAATCCAAAGCAGTTGAACAACAAGGCAAATAAACAACCTAGTAGTTCAACAACAACTTTGACCAAAGTCGTGCCACCCATCATTCCTAAACCAATGATAAAGTCACCAAAGGGAGTAGTACACAAATCGACATTTAATCCTCGTGCAAAAATAGCACAGAATTATAATATAATAGAGGACCTGGCCTAATCGCCGTCCGCTATGTCGACACTTGAGGTACCGCAAAATTGCCCCTCCCAAGAGCAAGCTTTACTAGCAGCGATAAGTGGGATTGGCCCAATGGATTCCAATCTTGTGGCCTTTGATCATAAAGGATATGACCCTCAGTTACCAGCTCAACTAGCTTTCCTTATTCAAGTGAAAGCCCTCAACAAAACTGTTCATCGAACAATTCCGGCCTCCAGATCCCATGGGATGAGATCCTTATATAGAGTTTTGGAGTGAAGATAAGTCAGCTTGATGTGTGACTTGTTGTCCTCTTCAACTCCAGTTGTTCTTCAGTCCTTCACTTGGAGTTTCTGCCTTCCACTTGGAGTTTTAGAAGCTCTTAACTCATCATTAGGCGAATCTTATGATCAAGTGCCTTTTTGGAAGCTTCCTGGGCACTGGCACATTGGGAAAAAGATTCCTCCACATGTCAAAGTACGCCCAGCGCAGGTAGCTTGTGTTGTACCTGCTATGCAGCGCAGGTAGCCCTTGTTGCACTTGCTATGCAACGCAGGTAGCCTTTGGAGCAGCTGCTTTGATCCAAAATTGACCTGTTTCTGAGTGTTTTTCAGTGGAGAACTGATCTGAAGTGCTGTGGTTTGCTGACCTTGTTCCTCTAGGGGTAGGAACAACATGTTTAGGGACTTTGGATCCCTTAGATTATTGACATTTCATGCTCTATGCTGTAAGGCACAAAAATGTCTATAACAGTTGCCCCCTAAAGTATGAGGTCGTTTATCGGGTGAAATGCTTTATTAGGAGGATCCGAAGTTCATTCAACCGTTGGGAGGTGACCTGTAACAAAATACAATACAATACATTATCTTTTCATACTTTCTTTTCATGATCTAGCTGATGCGGGCATTTCCCATGCTCAGCTTTATAAATACATTTGCTGTACATAAACAGACGATCGTCTGATAATAGACTGATAATTCTCTGCTTTTAATTATCATCCTTTTAGTAGGATGATCATCTGTTGCACATGTCTATGTTTTTATCTCCTGAATATATATCGCAGCCCGGATGGATGAAACTAGATCCGGGGTCTTCAAACTTGTCCGATCTTCACTCTAGTACAAGTCGATCCATGTGAGAATTTCTTGAAGTCGAACATGGAAAGACATCGCTTGATTACCAGTCAATAATGTAAACTGTTAACAAGCGCGAGAGGAATCACCGATAATGATGATGACCCTCAAGGTACTGCAGCACAATTCACGTGGCGTGAATATAGGATCTGACGTCGAACACCACACAAAGTCTCCTGGTCGAAGGTCATTAATGTATACCTATCGCCGGGAGTGAGAAACTTGCCATTGAGGCATGCAAGCTTCAAAGTACTGAGGGGGTGTTCCCAGATCAACTTCTTGGATAATGAGCTGATGTCGACAAGAAGTGATCCATCAAAGGAGGGCCTTAATGAATCCCACATCAGTGACACGGAACGGAGCTAGTGATGATGGTGAAAACGATCTGTGAAATATGATTCAGGGTGGCGGTCATGGAAGGATGAAAGATGATGTATGGTAGTGGATGGGACCCGGTTGACACTTTCTGAATGACATCTCTTGAACATATAACGACACTGATGTGATGGATCGGTAGCATTACCCCATGTATGGATGGTATGGCGAGACCATGGTGAAGGGACCGGTGAATGATAATAACCCAACCCGATTTTTACGGAGGCAAAAGTGTCATGTTCAAGAGCGACTTGCTACCATTAAGATTTGAGGTTCTTCCCAATTTTTCCCCAGTCATTTCTGACCAGTACCTCTTTATTTTTGTCAAGCTTGAGGAGGATAACATATGCTTGTTCTATAACCTGCCCTTCGGGCAAGCCCATCGCTATGTTTTAACGAGCTTAATGATAGGGAAACTCGTTCTCGTCTAAAGACAAGTTTGTCGCTATCTAATATTTTTAACGAGCCCAACGACAAAGACAACTCGGTCCTTTTCATCTTTAGAGAGTCTGAAAAAGGTACATAAAGTGGACTCCAGGGGTCCTTTTTCGTCATCTAATCCCTTAAGTCCGAAAAAGTATAAAACAATACAGAAGGGATGAATGTTCGATATCCTTATCGAGTCGAACTAGACAAGCGCTCAATCTTTTTGTGCAATAATCCCTCAGGTCCAAAAAGATTAAAATCTAGAGGAGGGATAGCTCTTCCGGTCCTTTTAACGAGCTGGAAGGCCAAAACTCGGCAAACTTTTCATATTTTACGAGTCAGTGAAAAGAGCTCAAAGAAGACTCGTATTGGAGTGTTTAAGACAATTTTAGCTCCTTAGCCACGACTTTCTTAACCCATTTTCAATTACCGATCAGGTATGAAATGGGAACAGAACTCCTTACCAACTTCAAACAGACAACGGCCACTCACATATCTGATCATATACATGAGTGGCGACGTCGTCGTAGGATGGTGAAAACTTACGTTCCCGATCAGCTGTTAGCTGAATGGTTTATAAAGTCGTTACTTTCGGCTATAACAGAAGATGTGGCCAAGGGAGGAGTCGTAACAGAGGAGCAAGTCATTGCTCGCGCTCAATATTTAGACTTAGTATATACTCAGTCTGGCACGCTCTACGACAAAATACCTGACGCCCCCAGACCTGAATTTTCAATTCCTCCCCCTCCTAAATCGAATACTGACTCTCACGCCAGTAATGGCGTGACTGGCAAACGCAAAATTTCTAGTCAAAATGCAAATGAGGAACTTCTTGCCTCAGAAGTAAATGCCATGTTGACCGACAAGGGCAAACAACTGAAGCAACCAGGGGGCAAGAAGAAAAAGAAAAGGAAAGGGAAACCCCCGACAGGGTGTCATATATGCGATGAGGATCATTGGACGAAAGATTGTCCACATATAGCTGAAGTTAAGAAACTCTTCAAGAGTTCAAAAACCCCAGCAGTATTGACTGATCCGTTTCCTAATCCAAGACAAAATCTGGTTGCTAATCAAAATGCTTCCCGATCCCAAGTGCTTATGTTGTCCACCTCAAAGCAACAGAATAATGCTTTGACAAGGAATAAAGATTACATGAATCCAAAGCAGTTGAACAACAAGGCAAATAAACAACCTAGTAGTTCAACAACAACTTTGACCAAAGTCGTGCCACCCATCATTCCTAAACCAATGATAAAGTCGCCAAAGGGAGTAGTACACAAATCGACATTTAATCCTCGTGCAAAAATAGCACAGAATTATAATATAATAGAGGACCTGGCCTAATCGTCGTCCGCTATGTCGACACTTGAGGTACCGCAAAATTGCCCCTCCCAAGAGCAAGCTTTACTAGCAGCGATAAGTGGGATTGGCCCAATGGATTCCAATCTTGTGGCCTTTGATCATAAAGGATATGACCCTCAGTTACCAGCTCAACTAGCTTTCCTTATTCAAGTGAAAGCCCTCAACAAAACTGTTCATCGAACAATTATTGATGAGGGGGCATCTACATGCCTTATGTCGATGAGTTGCTGGAAAAGCTTAGGCTCACCACCCTTGTCAAAATCGTCAACGACATTAAAAGCATTTGATGGACGATCATACACTCCATATGGGATTCTAAGTAACTTGCAAATTGAACTGGGGGGCAAAACAATAGAAGTTGATGTGGAAGTAATCGACGGAAACCTCGATTACAACATCCTACTGGGAAGGCCTTGGATATATGCCATGGCTGCAGTTGTGTCGACCTACTTCAGGAGGATTGTATTTCCTTTTCAAGGAAAAATTACAATCGTCGACCAACAAACATTTCTCCCCAACAGTTCTCAAGTTACGGGAAGCAGCACAATGATCCATGAAAGTAATCAATCGCTCCAAAATATTGGAGTAGGTCTCCTAAAAGACCCTGCCTTAATGGGTACTTTTGCCCTACCGCCGGCAGGTAATCTGGCGGAAGTAGCCACAGTGGAAACCTACAATATGGAATCTCCTATATCCAACGGATTCAGAAGATTCCTAAATATTTTGTCAGCATGGATCATCGCCCTAATGGAAATACTGTAAATACAGTGGGCTCCGAGGACGGTTCTTATCTCGTGTCAACCTCGTTAAAAAATGAAACAAGGAGTCATGAGGATAGTTCTTTTACTATGTCAACCTCATTAAAAAATGAAACAAATCCCCTTTTCAAAATTCAAAGGTAAACCTTCATTCCAACCACCAAGTTGAATGCAATGAAGCTTGGGGGGCACCCTCCTTTGACATGCGTTATTATGATGCTGGGGGCATGCAAAATAAACGAGCAGTTTTGGCAAAGTTCATGCTCGTTAAAAAATAAACGCAAAACCGAGCAGTTTTAACGCGGAATTCATGCTCGTTAAAAAATAAACATAAGCATGTGAGCAAGCTTCCTCCAGAGTTCAAGCTCATCCAGAAAAAATGAACCGGTAAATAACCATTTGAGACCGTAAATTCATCAGCCATAAAAAGCCTTGGTCGTGTTTGCACCGTCACCTCCACTTTTCATTTGGCCGATCATTCACATCCACTTGATTGTTTACCTATTTTGAGGAACAGCTGCGAAGAGTGATTCCATCTAGCCGTCCTTATGACACTGCCGTGATTGGAAAATTCCAACCTGTACCTGGAATCTGCTGCTATCCCTGTTTATCACTCGTTCCTCAGAATACGAGTCTTCTTTGAGCTCTTTTCACTGACTCGTAAAATATGAAAAGTTTGCCGAGTTTTGGCCTTCCAGCTCGTTAAAAGGACCGGAAGAGCTATCCCTCCTCTAGATTTTAATCTTTTTGGACCTGAGGGATTATTGCACAAAAAGATCGAGCACTTGTCTAGTTCGGCTCGATAAGGATATCGAACATTCATCCCTTCTGTATTGTTTTATACTTTTTCGGACTTAAGGGATTAGATGACGAAAAAGGACCCCTGGAGTCCACTTTATGTACCTTTTTCAGACTCTCTAAAGATGAAAAGGACCGAGTTGTCTTTGTCGTTGGGCTCGTTAAAAATATTAGATAGTGACAAACTTGTCTTTAGACGAGAACGAGTTTCCCTATCGTTAAGCTCGTTAAAACATAGCGATGGGCTTGCCCGAAGGGCAGGTTATAGAACAAGCATATGTTATCCTCCTCAAGCTTGACAAAAATAAAGAGGTACTGGTCAGAAATGACTGGGGAAAAATTGGGAAGAACCTCAAAGCTTAATGGTAGCAAGTCGCTCTTGAACATGACACTTTTGCCTCCGTAAAAATCGGGTTGGGTTATTATCATTCACCGGTCCCTTCACCATGGTCTCGCCATACCATCCATACATGGGGTAATGCTACCGATCCATCACATCAGTGTCGTTATATGTTCAAGAGATGTCATTCAGAAAGTGTCAACCGGGTCCCATCCACTACCATACATCATCTTTCATCCTTCCATGACCGCCACCCTGAATCATATTTCACAGATCGTTTTCACCATCATCACTAGCTCCGTTCCGTGTCACTGATGTGGGATTCATTAAGGCCCTCCTTTGACGGATCACTTCTTGTCGACATCAGCTCATTATCCAAGAAGTTGATCTGGGAACACCCCCTCAGTACTTTGAAGCTTGCATGCCTCAATGGCAAGTTTCTCACTCCCGGCGATAGGTATACATTAATGACCTTCGACCAGGAGACTTTGTGTGGTGTTCGACGTCAGATCCTATATTCACGCCACGTGAATTGTGCTGCAGTACCTTGAGGGTCATCATCATTATCGGTGATTCCTCTCGCGCTTGTTAACAGTTTACATTATTGACTGGTAATCAAGCGATGTCTTTCCATGTTCGACTTCAAGAAATTCTCACATGGATCGACTTGTACTAGAGTGAAGATCGGACAAGTTTGAAGACCCCGGATCTAGTTTCATCCATCCGGGCTGCGATATATATTCAGGAGATAAAAACATAGACATGTGCAGCAGATGATCATCCTACTAAAAGGATGATAATTAAAAGCAGAGAATTATCAGTCTATTATCAGACGATCGTCTGTTTATGTACAACAAATGTATTTATAAAGCTGAGCATGGGAAATGCCCGCATCAGCTAGATCATGAAAAGAAAGTATGAAAAGATAATGTATTGTATTGTATTTTGTTACAGGTCACCTCCCAACGATTGAATGAACTTCGGATCCTCCTAATAAAGCATTTCACCCGATAAACGACCTCATACTTTAGGGGGCAACTGTTATAGACATTTTTGTGCCTTACAGCATAGAGCATGAAATGTCAATAATCTAAGGGATCCAAAGTCCCTAAACATGTTGTTCCTACCCCTATAGGAACAAGGTCAACAAACCACAGCACTTCAGATCAGTTCTCCACTGAAAAACACTCAGAAACAGGTCAATTTTGGATCAAAGCAGCTGCTCCAAAGGCTACCTGCGTTGCATAGCAAGTGCAACAAGGGCTACCTGCGCTGCATAGCAGGTACAACACAAGCTACCTGCGCTGGGCGTACTTTGACATGTGGAGGAATCTTTTTCCCAATGTGCCAGTGCCCAGGAAGCTTCCAAAAAGGCACTTGATCATAAGATTCGCCTAATGATGAGTTAAGAGCTTCTAAAACTCCAAGTGGAAGGCAGAAACTCCGAGTGAAGGACTGAAGAACAACTGGAGTTGAAGAGGACAACAAGTCACACATCAAGCTGACTTATCTTCACTCCAAAACTCTATATAAGGATCTCATCCCATGGGATCTGGAGGCCGGAATTTAGTGCAAAGAATTGTTGTTGGTTTACCGTTGTGAGTATTGGGTGATTGCTTGAGGGAGGTGAAGAAGAGATTTCTCTCCGTCGGGAAGGTGATGCTGGATTGGACCTCTCATGGTTGTATCACCACCTGAACCTTACTTCCATATATTAATAAAGCATTTGAGGTTCTTCTATTCGCATGTGTTTCAATGGTGTATTGTCTTACTTGCGTCTTTGATTTATGCTAATCCTTGAATCGATTATGAATGCATGCCTCTTGTAGTTTCCTTTTCTTGTCTTATTTTCAGGATCTCGTGTAGCTGGGCCCGTGAAAAGACTTGGATCTGGGAGCAAGCGGCAAACGAAGGAGATTGGATCGACCATTTGCGCAAGACATCGGTAAGTGGATCTCTTCCTTCTATCTCTTGCATGTCATAAAGAAGAAACTTTAGATAGCTTTGCTTTCAGCTGTTGCTAAGGAACTGTCACCCTTAGAGTGGGTTAGGGTCATTCCGAGTTGGATACTTTCCCCCACAACACTACCAACCTCCCTATTTTTTTCCTTTTGCAATTCCATTTTTTCTTACTCAAATTGATGATGAGCTGACCCAACCTTCTAACAATCTCCTCATTGAAAAGATAATGCCAAGGAATTGATGCTAACATACTGCCATAACTGTCCCTGATGTCTTTGAAAGCATCACATTCCAAAATGAAATGCTTTTTCGATTCCACTGCCCCATAAGTGCAAAAAGTATACACACGTTCTTCCCAAGCTTCTTTAGCACCGAAGTTCTTTCACACCGAAGTTCTTTGCTCTCCACAAAATGTTAGCTCCAATGTACTCTTTTTGTTGGAGATCACAAGTGGGGTTGAATTCCTGAACATAGTACTTCCCGTTTCTACCCAACTCTTTTCGCCATATAGTACTTCTTTCTACCCAACTCTTTTCCCCATATAGTACTTCTTCTTCTACCAAACTCTTTTTTCCATATACACTTACAAAATTTCTCCATAACAAAATTCTTTAACTCTTTGCTATTTGTGGGACATGCATTGAGGTAAATATTCCATTTTTGCATCCATTTTTTGTTTTGTCTCATCCATGATTTCTTTCTTTCACGCATGCCTTCATTGAAAATAACTTTCGACCATATGCCTACTCCTGTTGAAGGTGACTTTATATATAAACAAAATTTATTTAGCAAAACGGCCCATTACTTTTAATAAATTAAAGAAAATTAGATTAGTGGCTCCCCACCCACCAATTTCCTAGGGATTTGAGAATATTCCAATTCTAATAAGTTCCTCATTTTCGTTTCCTAAGTTAAAGTTGCCCCATGTCAAAACAACAAACAAACAAATGTCAAATGGAGATGAAAAAGGTAGATAATGCCTAGCATGACCAAAATTATATATGTAAATGCATATTTACTTAATTTAATAAAGTCTTGTGAAATTGAAAAGAGTCGGATGAAATTACAAGTAAGCTACCCCAAGTCACTTCATGTATTTATATAATAATACTTAAATTTATATATATATATATATTTCCCTGAAAGAAGATTCATAATTTCATTAGGTGAAATTACACGTTGTAGATGCCCATGGGCATATGTTGTACCGTGGCCGTCAATCCACTGTCATAGCTTAGTATTTATGATAAGACCCCGAGGGGTGTGCTGTGCTGGTCCATGACCAAAAGTAAAGATAAAAAATTACACCCTCGTGGGTGATGATTGTAGTATCTATAAATATTTACATCAGCTCAAAATTTATACTGTTTTTTGGAGAATATTATGCAAAATTTTGAAAATTCAGGGGTTGTTCCCCCTTTGTAGAACCTTGTCATTGTATAGCTTGTGAAAGTAGCAAAAGGTTCCTTCATGTGTGTGTTCTGCGATCATCCACTCTCCTAGAGGACGATGCGTCACTTCTTTCGAAAGCTTGTCTGCATTTTCATTTCGTTCCTTGTAGATGTGAGAGCAAGAAATCTGATCAAAATATGTTTAAAAAAAACAATTTCATCCATAATAGATCTCAGAGAGTATGCATTACAAATAGTTGTGTTGTTAAACCAATCAATCACAATCTTTGAGTCCCCAAATATTTGTATTTTCCTACAGTGTTGAAGGATGGCGAAGTAAATCAGATGACAGAGTGATATCAATTCAGCATGATTATTTGTACCATAGCCTAATCCCATACTAATCTGAAAAGAGTGTGTTTCTGTGAGGTGAAAGATGATGCCACCCCCACAACCATGCGGCTGAGCAGCGCCATCAAAATAGGCCCAAGGGGTTGATTTGTCTATCTGCTCTTGTCTAATATTCCTAGGTCTGCTATAAATTTCCTCTGTAGGTAATTCTTCAAAAGTTGAGCAGATTTTCGGAGGGACCGGGTTCTAATTTACCCACTTGTCTTTAAAAATTATGAGGTTTCTCTTGAGCCAGATGTGCCATGAGACCAGGAGGGGTAAATTTCTTATTCTTTCAGCTGCAACTCCCCACCAGCTGTCCCATGCAGATAAAATATCAGCTCCATGCCATCTCATGTTCAGATTGAGAGTTCTGAGAACTTGTATCCATATGTTAGTTGTGATCGGGCAGGTGAGGAAGAGATGCTGAGTTGATTCCTCCTCCTGGTGGCAGAGTACACACTAGGTAGGACCCATGAAAGCCCTCTTTTTTAAATAGGATCTAGTGGGGATCATATTTTCAAGTATATTCCACATCAGAAGCCTTGTGCGCAAGGGGGCTTTTAGTTTCCAAATGGATTTCCACCAACTACTTATGGCCTCCGGTTTAGACTCAACAATTATAATGTCGTAGCCTTGTTTGGAGGAATAATGCCCCATTTTGGAGTGAGCCCATATGAGTTCATCTTCTTCATTTTTTAATCTGACATGTGATTCTGTGAGTGCTTGTATGAAGTTTTGCCATGTGCTGTTCCATTCAATGGGAATGTTCTAGTTTTGTCCGGACAGCCAAGCTTGAGTGAGAAAAGTGGAGTTTTGTTGATCACTAAGTTGTTCTATATACTTTATGCCTCTGTTGTTTAAGTGGTTTATAAGCTCGAGTGGGAGTTGGTGAGAGTTCCCACTTCCGGTCCAGGGATCAATCCTAATACGAACAGAGGCTCCATTTCCAATTTTCCATAATAGTCCATCCTTTATAATGGGGAGAGTATTTCGAAGGGCTCTCCAGATAACCGAGATGCCTTTTCTGTTACAGGATGGTATTCTTATCTAGTAGATGATAGTTGATGGCCAAATGTATTTGTGGGTGATTACCTCTGACCAGAGACTTTTTTGCTTTAGTAATAGCCAGCCCTGTTTTGCAGCTAAGGCTTGTGCAAAAGTAGGAAGTTGTTTGAGACCCCATCCTCCCCATTTTTTTGGAGTGGCTATTCTGATCCATTTGACCCAGGCAAATGGTTTTCCTTCCTTTCTTCCCTTCCAAAGAAATTGACAACAAACTTGTTGAATTCTGTGGAGGATCCCTCTTGGGATCCAAGCCAGTGACATCCAAAATACTGGGGTGGCTTCCAGGACTGATTTGATAAGAATTAATCTTCCAGCCCTAGATAGGAATCTGTAACACCAACAATTTATTCTTTTCTCCACTTTGGTGATGAGCCAGGTCCAGTCAACAATTTTGTATCCATCAGGTTTAAGCTTGAAGCCAAGATACTTAAGCCCATCCTTTAGTTCAGTGACTTGAAATGGAAATTTCTGTAGTGAAAGTTGAATTTCCTGCTGAGTACAATCGGATAATGGGATGGTGGATTTTCCACGATTGATTTCCATGCCCGTTGCTTTGCAGAAGAGATTTAGAATCTCATTCATGGATGTGGTGTCCAGAACACTTCCACTCAAGAAAATTAGAATATCATCCACAAAGAGGAGATGAGTCAGATTGAAGTGATCCATAATTTTTAGTCCCCTGAGTCCCCCCCTTCTTTTTTCAGTGTCAATCAACCTGCTCAGTCCTTCCATGAATAGGAGGAAAAGTAACAGGGATAGAGGGAATCCTTGCCTTATGCCTTTGTCAATATGAAAGGAGGGAGAGGTTGACCCATTGATGAGTATGGCAAAAGATACAGAGGAGATGCATCCCATTATCCAGTTGGTGAGAGCCGGAGGAAAACCCAAATGAGTAATGATCATTCTAATGTATAACCAATTGACTTTGTCAAATGCTTTTGTTAGATCTATTTTGAGAGTCAGTCCTTTGAGCTTCTTGAGTTTTATAGAGTGTAGGGCTTCCTGGGCCGAGCCAATAGCATCTTGGATATGTCTATGGTGAAGGAAAGCAAATTGCTCCTGGGAAATGTGATTGGATAAGATGGGATTTATACGATTGGCAATGATTTTGGAAATAATTTTGTACAGGTAGTTGCAAAGAGAGATAGGACGGAAGTCATTGAAAGAGGCAGGGGAGTCTGATTTAGGGATCAAAGCCAAGTAGGTGAAGTTTAGGGGGGGATGGATGTGCCCAGTAGTCCTACTTTCTTCGATGACTGCAAGAAGGTCTTGCCCCAAAATGTCAAGAAATGCAGTGTAGAGTTCAACCAGCCAGTCATCTGGACCAGGAATTTTATCCTTCTTAAACCATTTTAGAGTGCTCTCCAGTTCCCCCATAGTGACTGGTTGAAGTAGGTCTTCAGATTCATCCGGGCTTACAAAACTTGGGAAATGTCCGGCCAGATTAATGATATCAGGGAGGGTGATGGCCGCCAGAGCTGTGAACTGATTTTTGAAATGAGAAATCCCCAGCCTGGCTAATTGAGGGTGGGTGGAGGCCCAACCATCCTGTTCACAAGGCAACTTCCAAACGGTATATGAGGCCTTTCTACCATTGGCGAAGTTGTGAAAAAAACTTAGTGTTTCCCTCGCCTACATGGAGCCATATAGCTATGCTTCTTAGCCTCCACAGTTCTTCCTCTTCAAGTAGGATCTTTGCCTTCTGTGTTTCCACATTCACAAGTTGGAGCTTTGTATCATTTGATAGGTAGCCAAGCCCCTTTTCATCTGTAAGGCAGGCAATCTGCACTTCTATGTCCTTCAGGGTCTGTTCATCTCTCATGTTTTTCTTTTTTGACCATTCCATAGTAAGAGTTATGAGTTGTTTAGGCGCCCACAGAAGTCAACAACCACTCTCTGCTCCCTGAGAGGGGGTTGTGACATCCAAAAATCTGATACCAGTTTGATGTAATCCGGGTCTTTTAGGTATCCGGAATTGAATTTGAATGGGGCTCGAGGCTTTTTTGAAGGGCCAGAGATTTGTAGATATATGGGAGAATGATCAGATAATCCCCCAGTACCTACCCATTGCCGGTAAAGGGTAAGGGAGTGGAGGAGATCTTCATGTATCAGAAAGCGATCCAGTCTCCGACCCAGGGCAGCCACACCAGTCCTTCTGTTATGCCAAGTGGGCATTTTCTTGTTCATGGGCACATCAATGAGTTTATAGGTCTACAGCAGTGTGCTCATCTGGTCCGAAATGGGGTCAATCTGAGAGTGATGGCCCCATGATTCCTTAATGCCCATTGAAAAATTTAAATCTCCTCCAATGATGGTGGATCCCGTGACAAGAGGGTGGTCTAGCATGGAGTGCCAAAAATCAAGTCTGTTCTGATTAGGAGCATATATGTTAATCACCTTTAACTGGATCCCCAGTTCACTCGCAAAAATATCCATGCCAATGAAGCCTATTTTTCCCTAGGATGAGATATGCTTGACAGTTTTGGGGTTGATTCCCATGGTGAGACCCCCCAATTTGCCAACCGCATCCAATCCTTGGTAATACCAACTCGGGAGGATGGAGTGAAGGGTTTTGGATATGATATCAGATGAACCAAGAGTTTCTTGGAGTAGTAGGATGTCACAGTTGGAGTTGTGCAGGTATATGCAATGAAGATATCATAACATATGAAAGAAACATAGAGGTTATGGGAATAGAGACATTACCCGGAAGGGGAACCGATCCCGCGGTCGATTTGGAGCGCGTGCAAGGTGGTGAGGGAGGAGTCTTCCGTGGATTTTTTGCCTTATGTGTTACCCCTTCCGCAGCCTCAGGTGGGGCATGTCCTTATTGCTGGTCACTCGTGTTCCGCTCTTTCAAGAGATGATGTTTTACCCCTCAAGAGGTCTTCGATGCCGGCGATGAAAGTAGCGGACAATCCTTGTACAGGTGACCCACTTTGTGGCATCTTCTACAACGGAAAGGGACTCCTTCATAGTCAAGGAGCTGTCTACGAGAAAAATGCCGCCTGTGTAATGTGATTTTCTCTTCAAGTCCCTCCTTGGTATCAAGGTGGACCAGAATCCTTGCCATGGTCATGATTCCGGTTTTTTCATAGGACTGGTCGTGTTCAAGGTAAGTCCCCAGTGCATTGCCAATACGTTTGAATACCTGGGGGGTCCAGAACTGCATGGGTAACCCTGGTAGTCTGACCCAAATTGGTCCTGCTCCCAACTATTCGCGTTTCGGATCAAACAGGGGATCCCATCTCTTGAGTAGCACAGGAGCTAACTCAATGTGCCAGTTGCGGGACAGAATCCAGTCCGTATACTCCTCCCTGTGAAAACGGAGGGCAAACCAACCACGAGCCAAAACCCTAATAATAGGGAGTTCCTTTAACAGAGAGCCCCATACTTCCATGGTCCATTGTCGGAGGCGCTCCACCGAATAGTTTCTGCCGCGTACACGCCCAACAAGAACCTTCCTCGCCGTGTCAGTCGCATAGGTACATCTTCATCGAAGGTCAGGTTTATGTCTGAGTCCACTACTCTGAGGCACCTGCCCTTTTTGGGCTTGTCCGTGCGCCGACCCGTGGGGTGCTCCCTTAGTAAAATTCTGCACGCTTCCAAGGAACTGCGAGGAGTAGACAATGCTGGTCTAGGGTTTGGGATGGGCGAGCTAAAGCATCCTGACTGAATCGGTGAGTTAGGGTTTACGCTGCTGGATCCAGGATGTGCGAAAGATTGTGCAGGATGAGTAGGGTTTGAAGGGCCAACTGGAGCGAAAGAGTATGAAGATGCGTTCAATGGCATGGAAGGAGGCAGAAACGGAGCCAGGGGAGAGTCGAAGGTGGGAGAGACCTGTAAGTTGGTGCCAAGTAGGTTTAGGGTAGCCGGAGAGAGTGGAGGGCATTCCAAGCCGGGGAGGTCTTCAATGTGGATAATAGTCAGGAGTTGTTTTCCGGTGGAGAGCGGGTGTTGCGGTGTCGATTGTGCATCTGCCATCCTATGTGCTTTTGCAGGCCTGGGACCAGTGTCGGGACCAACTTGATAAGCCCAGATCTCTTGTTCGAGCATCGAGTCCTCGTAGTCCACGAGGTCCTCTTCAACCATCGCTGACCGACAGTAAAAAAGACGTCCGTAATACCAGGGGAGGGTAAAACAAAACGGTAGAAACGAAGTTCGCAAAAATCGGGCGGAAACCCAACTACAGCAGACAACCCAGTATGGGTCACGAGGTCAAAACAATTGTTAAAATTGTCACAATCTATTATATTTATTATATATGAACAATGTGTATTTTTTATGTATTAGAATTAAATTATTGGAAAATGTTATAGTTTAATTCCTTTATATTAAATAATTTTAGATTTAATAAATTTTGGTTGTATTTAATGAATTTAAATTTAAAATAAATTTAAGTTGACTTAATTTTTTAAAATGTTATGTCTCTCTATGAATATGAATATGAATATTTAAATTTATTAATATAATATAATGCTATTTGTTACTATATATATATATTTTGAATTATAAAACAATTTATCGTTTAAATAGATATTAATTTTATTATTATTATTATTATTTTTGTATTTAGAGGAATCCATTGTGTTGGTTTCGTACTCGCATGGCGTAGGTTGATTTCAATCGTATCACTATAACCTCTAAGTGTTTGACTACTCTTGCATGACAGGGTCGATTTCACTTGCTATCACTATAACCTCTAGGTGCCTATGTATATGTATAACCCTTCTACATGCACAGGTGAATAGAGGGTATTTGAACCTGGAAAACCATGACCTAGGGGCATCTAACCCATCAAAATCACTCAGGGATCACACTCGTCTTGGGGCACACCAACCCTTAACAAGACTAGAATTTTACGCACAAAATTTCGAACCGATAACTTTCACATCACAAAGTGACTTAATAATACACCTATCACCATATATTTTACAACTCACCAATTCCACGGTCTCAAAAACTAAATAAATATAAATTTTAATTATACAATTTTCGCAATGAAAAGAACCGGATTTCCTAAACACCCTTAAACGTTTTACTTACAAAATTGGAAAAAGAAACCGAATTCCTAATCAACCGGGAAGAAAAAAAAAAAAAAGCTAATCAAAATGCAATTTGGAAATTCAAAGTCAACCACCCATTTCAAAGCCGCCCAAATTCATGTTCGGAGTCTTCCCTGTCATGATCGTCATCATATATCCTCGTCGACCGTTTGACGGTCAGACTGGAATAGGCTTTGATACCAAGCCTGTCTAGCATTATGGCTCTGGCGTTCATGTATGGGATTCTCAGCAAATCAGGGATGCCAGTGGTATTTATAATATGTGGGACACTCGTCTATTATCACTGTGTATTTCGTCATACAACTCTTGTGTCGCTTATATGCGACGTTCTCATCGTCCTCCTCTGCTCCCTTGCTGTCCTAGGATTGATGTTTCGCAAATTGAATGTATCGTAAGTTTTCTTCTTCTGCTTCTGCGGGCAAAAATATTAGTTAGTCTTTACTTGTGTTGTTCTCCCATTTTGACGAGACAAATATTATCTTCTTCTCTTTTGAAGGGTCCCCGTGGACCCTTTGGAATGGCAGGTTTCAGAGAAAACCGCTGACGATATCTCGGCCTCCATGGCGAATACGATAGGAGCAGCCGAGTCTGTGTTTAGAGTAGCTGCCAGCGGCCATGATAAGAAGCTCCTCTGCAAGGTGGGTCATGTCCATTTTCATTTGTCTCTGTTTTGTTTTCCACTTTTCAATTTTGGGTTTGAAGTGGTTTTTGTTACTTGTATCGTGAATTATTTAAAACCTAAATTCTTCCGGCCGCAGTGCTGTAACTGTACATTAATTTCGGGCAAATTAAAGCAGAGCATATTCCTGCAAAACCTTTCGGCTAAATTAACCAGGTTGGGTAAAGGTCAAAAATTCTAAGAATTTTGTCAGATTCATTCATTCACCTGCTCCATTTAACTTTGCCACAACAGCCCACCAGGACTATTCATTTTTTTCCGTCATGTTATGCATGGGCATGGTGTTGAATCTTGATAAACACCAGTGTACAAACCGGTACGTGAATTATACAGGGTAAATTCTTTATAATATGAATTTAGATTTTTTAAAGTATTCTTACTCTTCTTCAATGTTCCACCAAGTTTGCGTGAGGCATGTTGGGGACTTGTGGAGAACACCCCCATACTCCAGGGGAGGTCACAAGGGACGTCATTGGCATAGGGGATCCTAACCCAAATACTAAATATATAAGAAACACAACAAATTCTAAATGTATGGGTTATTATATGCCTCATCAAGTACACATTTGTACATTTAAAGCAGCAACATCCATGATTGAATTGGCAATTTCACAATTTGAAAATTGGAGGACCGTTGTATTTCTCATTTTAAAAGCTTCAATGTCCAAACCAAAATAAAATTCAATATTATATAATTACTTCCATCATCATTTAAGGGGTAACAAGTCAAGATGGTGAACAAAAAATGAAATGAAACAAGGCTCAAGCCACTAGTCATGCTCAATCATCCTTTGCTTGGCCTTTTGCATCTATTTGTTGTGAGAAATTACCAACATAGATTCATTTTAATCTTGGATCTGTCAGGCTGGGGATTGAATGACTCCATGCATTGTGTAATTTTATTAAAAGAGTCCCATATATATACATACATAAACGACCTTTGGTTTCATTTTCTCATTGGTTGGATGGCTATTCCTGTTCACCCATGACTTTATTTTCCTTATTTAAATGTTTAGATATCTAACATTCCCGCCTTAATCCAAAGGGCTGTTTTTAAGTCCAAGCATCTTTCTGAACTTTTCAAACTTTTCTCTTCCAAGCGCTTCGGTGAAGATGTCTACAATCTGGTCACTTGTGGAACAATGTATCGGCTGTATGGTCTTCACCTCTACATGATGTTGAATCAAATGGTACTTCATGTTGATGTGGTTGATTTGATTATAGAATCTAGGATTCTTGGCCAACTTGATTGCAAGTGTTATCAATCGAAAGTGGAGTAACAGTCACATGTTTCTCTTGCAAATCTTCTATTATCTTCCTGAGCCACACTATTTCCTTTGTTGCCATTGCAACAGCCACATACTATGCTTCCACAGTGGAATCTGCTGGAACAAATTGTTTACGTGATCATCAAGAGATAGCTGCTGATCCAAGATTCGTGAGGTATCCTAAAGTAAACACTGCATTCTCCTTATCCCCATAAAAGTTTGAATCTAAATGTCCAACTAGTTTGAAGTCATCCACCTTAGAGTATTTGAACCCAAAGTCTCTAGTTCCTTTCAAGTACCCTACGATGTAGATAATCCACGAAATTCTGATCTGCTAATATGAGCAATCTGAAATATAATTTCTTCTCATGTAAACACATAATTTCTCTACTAAACTTTCTCTACTAAACTTTGTAGTGGAGTAGGAACATAAATAAAACACAATTCGTACAATTCAAATTTCAAGACATATAATTTATAGGGAACCCAATTGGGAAAACCCTCTGCTTAATCGAAAATCTTATTGATAGACACTGAGGAATGATCTCTTACAATACAACTTTGTTTTCAATAGAGAATACACCCTTCTCCCTACCTTTCCTAGGCTTGAAAAACATGCATACTATAGCTTGATTTGATCCCTAAATCCTTGCGCAATAGATGCTCCTATAGGAATTTCCTCCTATTTCTATGCGCACTTCCCAAGGGAACTCTTCCTCACAATAATTCTGTGCACAAATTTCTTTTGCACACTCTTCCTCACAAGCTCACACACAACCTTGTGCGTACTCCTATTGCTTTGTCTCACCAGCCCGTGCTCACAAAACAATGAGTAACAATGTGTCTTCACTTCTCCTTTTAAAGCAATTTGAATGGCCAAATTTGGTGAGTTTCTAATTAAGGAGTTGCTTTTCTGATTTTTTGAGTTAGCATGAGTTAACTACTCATGCAACTCGTCCTATCTCTTGAGACTCAACCACAAGTTCTTTCCTAAATTAACTCGCACTAGAAGATTGATAACTCGCCCTTCCACTTTGACACATTAGTTAACCGCTTCATGAACACTTCCTAAATTTTAGGAATTCCCCTAAATTTTAGGAACTCATCCTACTTTTTAGGAATTAACTCCTAACTCATAGGAACTCATGCATGCTCAAGGCTAAGCTCATTGAGGCTCCTTGAATAAAGAACAAAACAAGGAATCCATTCTCGCTACAATTTTCAACACTTAATCTTAGCAAGGAAGGTGTTCTCAAGAGTAGCTACCGAAACAAGATTCTGCCTCAATCCTGGAACGTAGAGAACATCTCTGAGATTCTCCTTTAGGTGGTTGAAACTCTTCTTGTTCCCAGTCATGTGGAAGGATGCTCTTGAATCAATATACCAAATACTGCTATTTGCTGAGCTTGCCATGCAAGTGATCAATGAGAAATCTTCCTCGAACTGGGTAGAAAATGCATCTACCTCCGCCGATGCAGTAACATGATCCTTACTGGACTCCTTCTTCTTCTGATTTGGACACTTAGAAGCATAGTGCCCAAACTCATGGCAATGGAAGCACTTGATCTTTCTTAGATCCTTCTTGCCTTTCTCACTGCACCCGACCTCTCCTTGGCCCTTCTTGCCCTTAGCCTTGCTACTCTTGCCTTCCAGGGCATAGTTTTCTCGTCCTCTATCATAATTGGTCTCGCTTCTAGGGTTCCTCTTTGGATCTCTTCCTGTATGCAGTCAGTCCAAAACCTTTCCCAATTTGGGAAGTTCTCTCTCCCACTAACAGTATCTCGGAACCCTTTCCATGACTTGTGAAGTCCAAGTAAGGAAAAACTCACAAGATCATGATCAGACACAACCACACTCACCCCACTTAGTTCATCTCGTACTTGAGTGAACCTTGACAAATATGGGACGATTGGCTCATCCTTGCTCATTCGAATACTCTTCAACTTCTCCTTAAGAGCAAGCTTCCTAGTATCATTGGTACTCAAATACAACTTCAGGATTGTATCGTACATCTCAAACACTGTCTTCGCCTCATGGATATGAGGCACTATATGATCTTTGACCCGTTCTAGAATGATCCTCTTTGTCTAGATATCATTCTTATTATATTGGGCCAATTGCTGGGGGTCTTGAGGTGGCGCTATCGCTTGCTTGACGTAATCTCCCACCCCATTATCTTCCAACACTATTGTGATCCTCCCTTTCCATGGAACAAAGTTTGATGCTCCCTCTAAATAGTGATTTGCTCTCAACCCTTGGTAAGCCAACTTGCTTCCCTCGAAAGCTCTCTAAAAGCTACCCATTAACAACTTGTAATCCTTCACAAAAAACTATACTTAGGGCTTGGAGGTTGCCCACTTCACTACTCCCTTAGTCCTTCAAAGTCTGCAAATTCTCGGGCTTCAATATTTCTGCCACTGCTAGCACTCTTGTTGTCCTTCACATGATCTGCTCTCTGGCCACAATTAGGCATCTACTAACTGTTGAAGAAACTGTAACGAGGTTCGGTCTTCATAAATGTAATTTTGATCTTTGTACTTGTAAAAGGAAAAGAATTATTATTTTTGTCAATTGTAAAAATGAGTTTCTTGCTCATTGCATAGGTCTAGCACATGTTGAAGTGCTATAGGAAAGTCAAAGAGTCAATGTAATTATGAAAGACCCATTTAAGGGCAAGTTACACTATGTAAATATGTCAAAGATGATCCTCCAAAGCAAAGACAAGTCTCCTCTTCATGTCGGCTCAAAAATGAATTTTTATGCACTTAAGGACAAGTCGGCCTCACTAGCTCAAGTCGGCTCAAATAGGAGGGACAAACTCCTATATATAGGGCAACTCGACCTCACCAAATGAGCATCAAGTGATCTCTGAAATCAACGAAGAAAAGAGATAAGGAAAGGGTGCGAAAAGGAGCAGAAAGGTGTCTCTAGTCCAGCGAAGAAGAAGGAAAAGGAAATTGAGTTTTAGAGGACTGTTCTGGGGCTAATACCCGTCACACGTGCGAAGGAGAAAGGGTATCTCTGCTGTCATATCAGATCCATAAGTGCAATAACATAAGAAGAGTTTGATTGGGTGAAAAAGAGGCTCCAAATAGGCCTCCATCTCAAGCGAAGTAGGTCCCACATCAAGCGAAGGAAGGGAGCAAGAAAGAAGGACAATTTTGAGCCCAAATTAGCCACACGTGCGAGAAAAATCAGATCTGCAGTAGGGTTAAGAGGATCAGCCTCTAACTCAGAAATATACCTCAAGGAAAGTCCCATCCTCTAGCCTAAGCATCAAGCAAAAGGAAGCCTGCCAAGCGAGGAAGAGAAAGGAAGGAATCCATTGTAGTATAGGTCTCTGAGGAGACCTAGGGTTTCTACAGTTGTGCTACCAGTTGCCGGAAGAAGAGCGAAGGAAGAGATCATAATGCAGTGCAGAAGGAGGCATTGATTGAAGGACAAAAGGGAAGTTTCAAAAGAGAGACTGTGTCTTGTGCTTGGAGGATCTACTGGTCAAGGGTTTAGGGTTTGGCATTTGTCAATTGAAGCTTCAGTAAGAGAAATTTGCAAAAGGGTTTTCCTCTCTAGGAGAGAGAGGTTTTGCCCTGGCTGAGAGTCTCTTTGTTTTGGTAACTATTTGATGAAGTAATAGAACACACTCTAATAATAATAAGAGAAGATTGCGCTAATAAGAAAAATTAAAAAGTACCTCACAAATAGTTATCATCATCAGAAGAATCCTACCTAGATGTTCAAGAAAGTGTAACTAGGTTCAGTCTTAATAAATGTAATTTTGATCTTGTACTTGCAAAGTAAAAAAATATTATTTTTTGTTATTTATAACAATGAGTTTCTTGCTCATTGATTATGTCAGGCACATATTTAAGTGCTTCTTGTTTCTTGTGTTTTGGTAGCAGTTTGATGAAGTAAACACACACACTAATAATAAGAAGAAAAAGATCAATCTAACAAAGATAAATTGGAAAAGTGCTTCACAAATTGTTATCAAGTCTAGAAGAATCCTACTATACATAACTGCCCTTGATTCATCAACATGGTATTAGAGCTAGGGTGACACATCGAGGAAAGGGCATCTCAAGAACACCCATAAGGTGACTCATCAAGGAAGAACATCTCCTTGATGATTTATGAATACCTCCCTAGTTAAGAGGGAGTGTTGAAGAAAGTGTAACTAGGTTTGGCCTTCATAAATGTAATTTTGATCTTTGTACTTGGCAAGAAAAATAAATATTATTTTTGTAAATAGCCAAACACCTTGTAATGATTAATGAATATCTCCCTAGTTAAGAGGGAGTGTTGAAGAAAGTGTAACTAGGTTCGGTCTTCATAAATGTAATTTTGATCTTTGGACTTGTAAAGAAAAAGAAATATTATTTTTTTTATATATAACAATGAGTTTGTTGCTCATTGATTAGGTCAAGCACATATTTAAGTGCTTCTTGTTTCTTGTGTTTTGGTAGCAGTTTGATGAAGTAAACACACACACTAATAATAAGGAGAAAAAGATCAAGCTAACAAAGATAAATTGGAAAAGTGCTTCACAAATTGTTATCAACTCTAGAAGAATCCTCCTATACATAACTGCCCTTGATTCTTCAACACTAGATGCCCTAGATTCTTCAACACTAACAACCCTTCACCTGTACTTCAGATGCCACCAAAACTGCCCCAAATATGGACTCAAACACTTTGCAAAAACATCAACTACATAAAGACATACATACCTCAGAAAGTATCCTTCTTTCTACTGTTTGAACCTCTTTGGCCTGCACTTCCTTCTGAATTTCGGTCCTTTGGTTAGGGCACCCTGTGGCACTACAAGCATGCTCCTACTTGGCTGAATTTCCCTTCTATCCCTGCGCAATTCCCTTCTTAGAGACCTTGCCTCCTGCGCTGTTCCTTTAGGTGTTTCTGCCCTTGACTTAGGTCTGCTCCAAGACAAAAACCATGCCCAGGTCTGCTCCTAATAGGGCTCGACCCTTCCTGAACAAAACAGAGATACTGTAGCCTCTTTCACAGAGAATTACCACTCTTAGAACATGCACAAAACTGCCATTAAATCTACCAGCGAGTTCCTCTAACTAGGCCTGCTCCAACACAGAAAGAAAACTTGTTTTTCTCCCTCTGGACAGACTCCTATAGAGGCCGTGGCTCTCCTAACTCAGGCGTCCTTCTTCTTGAAGATTTGCACTTGTGTTGTTCTTAAATCTATTCCAAGTGCTTTGCTACCATGTAGAAAATCCACGAAATTCTGATCTGCTAATATGAGTAATCTGAAATATAATTTCTTCTCATATAAACACAGAATTTCTCTACTAAACTTTGCAGTGGAATAGGAACAAAAATAAACAACAATTCACACAATTCAAGACACATAGTTTCTAGGGAACCCAACTGGGAAAACCCTCTGCTTGTTGAGAATCTTATTGATAGAAACTGAGGAATGATCTCTTACAATACAACTTTTTTTTCAATAGAGAATACACCCTTCTCCATGCCTTGCCTAGGCTTGAAAAACACACTTGCTGTAGCCTGTTCTGATCCCTAAATCCTTGCACAATAGATGCTCCTAGAGGAATTTCCTCCTATTTGTATGCACACTTCCCAAGGGAACTCTTCCTCACAATAATTTTGTGCACAAGTTTCTCTTGTACACTCTTCCTCACAAGCTCACACACAACCTTGTGCGTACTCCTATTGCTTTGTCTCACTAGTCCGTGCTCACAAAACAATGAGTAACAATGTGCCTTCGCTCCGCCTTTTAAAGCAATTCGAATGGCCAAATTTGATGAGTTTCTAATTGAGGAGTTGCTTTTGTGATTGTTTGAGTTAGCATGAGTTAACTACTCATGCAACTCGTCCTATCTCTTGAGATTTGTTACCGCTCAAACTAGCAGGGGTCCTAGGAGGGGATCCTATGGAGCAACTACTAGGTCAAGGGAAACAATGGAGCGATAGCCCACTGTCACCTCAACTAAGGCTCCCTGCTCTTTTCGGAATTTCACCAATGGGAGGAGTCCTGGTATGAGAGGAATCACAAGAATAAATGGATCAATGATAAGATATGGGGTGATTCCTAAATCCTATTCACAAGAGAGGCTCAAATAATTGGCTTGCTTGCTTTGGAAGCAAGGTGATTAGCTCTCTAAGAAGGGCTATGAGGATACCTAGACCTAGGGTTGGAGAATATCCCTTAACAAGAGGTATCCTAGACCTAAGAATCCTAAAGGAGAAATGGCTTCTATGTAATCCTTGTGGAATATGAGTCACAAAGTTGTGGGACCACAAAGAACCCAAGTGGGCCCAAACTAGGTCAAGGGTGTGGAGTTGATCAACAATAGAGGGGCTTGACTAGGTTTGGGAGGAGAATAGGATCAAAGGAATAATTTTCTTTTGAAATTCAAATGCAATGATCCAAATGAGGATACTAACCCAAGGCAACCTAGGGAGAGGATTGATCCCTGAGCTAGGGCTTGCAATATCTCGGGATTCCACCCTCAGATTGAAGTCAAATTTGGAGGACCCCTTAAGAAAACCTTAGTGCAATTGTGGAACAAATTTCAAGAGTTTTGAATGTCTACAAAGGATTTTGCTTGATTCCCTAGGCGACCTACTTAGGGTTAGGCCTAGAGAAAAGAGGAGGAGGTGAAAAAGATATTCGTTTGGTGATCACCTTGGACTAGACCAATGCCTAGCCTATTGGGAGAATGGAGTCAATGTAATCCAATATTTAGAGAGAACTTATACCCAATCAAGGAGTCTCCTAGCAACTTCGCATGGCCCAACAATAACAACTAGGTTACTAGGAAAGTTTACATCGTTGGTGCTGCAATTGATGACTTATCAAGGTAATAATGATCATCATATACCTCTAGGACATTTATTCATCATACTTTGAACGTGAAACATATGGAAAGCCCTCACAAAGACAAGTTTTGACAAATCCACATTTCTTAAAGGCAACTATGCCAACTTCATGAGCGAAAACATTCATACATAAGTGACAATACATGTGAAGTAAAACATGAAATGACACTTACAAGCATAGCGAAAATCCTCCAATCATCAATGTGCAAAAATATCGAAGCTCCAAGACAAAAGATAAGATTTTCCAAATATCGAAATGCATTAGGCTTCAAATTCATCCATCAAAGAGGCTAGCCAAAATTCTCAAGAAGAGATAGTCTGTTGCCATTTTGATGTTCTATGCTGTTACAATCACTTAAATCCAAAACTTCTTTATGTTGCAAAATAAGTTAAGTAATTGTAGATAGAACATAAACCATATAAACCATATGCACGATGGAAGATAACCAAGAACTCAATGAGACATAGAGAAGTTAGGTCAATGACCAGGACAAAACCCACAAAGGAAAACCCAACTAGATTCTTCTTCTATTAGAAATCAATTGTTCAACAAAGATACAAAGTACACTGAGAGAATGAAGCAGTTCACCCAAATCTGAAGATCTCTGATAACAGTAGCTGATGCAAACACTGAATCACTTTGGCTTTGCAATATCTACTCTTTCTCTTCAGGACTCTCTCTCTCTCTCTCAATCTTCCTCTAGACTCTCCAACTCTGTCTTTTCCAAGTTCGAATTCTCCTTTCACAAGCACAAGTATGTCAAGTGAGGATGAGAGGCACAAATATATAGGAAGAGTAAGGAGGTCAAATTCATGAGGGAGTAACTCCTATGCGTTGAGGAGGAGTTACATGTGCCAAAATAGGAGTGTAACTTATGCCATAAAGGAGAGGAGTGCAACTTATGTGTTAATTTGAGTTAACATGCTCTCTGCTTAGGACATTTACTTCAGAATTCCATAGTAACCCATTTATTAGTCCATTAGAAATCACATGAATTATTATCATATTGATAGTAATTGAAGAAAGAACATATACAATAAATGACGAAGACAAGCCAAGACAAGAGGACACAGTAATATGGATCAAGCCAGGGAAAAACCCCAAGATGGGGAAAACCCTTAATCAAATCTTCTTATTATTAATGTCAAATGTTCAACAGAGTAAGAGGCAAAAAATACAATTGATGACTGAGAAGCAGTCCATGCAAATCTTCCATTCTGCCTTCAAACATTAGCAGTCAAATTCTGCCCTAACCAGTGATCAACGACAGATAAAGTGGCTACAAGGAGTCTTCTATACTGGGCAATCAAGCCCGGTCAACGATATGATGTAACAACTATAGATGTAGAGCCCAAACTAGGAGGCTTCTCCTCAACATACCCCACAACTTTTCTGTACCAACCAACAACATCAAACAACCCGAACACATGGAAGAAAGACCTTTGTTCACCTACGTTATAATAGGAGAAGCCGCGGCTAGGGCAGAGGAGCTTTCCTAGCCCACTCGACCCACAAAACAGACCTCCCAACTTGTTGCTGTAGGTGTCCTTACCTACAGCCTGAACAGAGACAACATAACCCTTAAAATGTGCACAAAAATCCCTCTTACCTCTCCTCTGAGCTGCGGCCTAAGTCTGCAAGAAAATTTGTCTCAAGATCTGTCCAAAAACTCATCCTTTAGGCCTTCTCACAATCTGCCTAGGACCTCAGACATCTACGACTAGGTCTGCAAGGAATCCACACCCTTCCAACAGAGATATTCCTCTCCCAGCTTGTGCTCCTTGCCTCCTATCTTCTTGCCTCAGAATCATACCAAAATCGCAGAGAAAATCCATATGTTAATGCACTTAGGATCTATCTACTAAGGTTGGAGGGCACTTCCTTTTATAGGAGATGGAGAGGGGTTTAACTTCGTTAATTTACCCCAAGCCGACCTTGATGAGTTGCACATGGGTGGGCATAAATTCAAAAACATATTTCTCCTTATCCAAATTTGATGATCTTTAGGTCGATTCTGGTACTCTTGAAAAGAGGAATTTAATGCAATAATCATCTCCATCAAATGAGATGTCCAAAGTGGAATTTGGCCCTAGTTTCCAATTTTAACACTCCCTCTCAACCAATGTTTTAAAACTCCGACTCCGACTCCGACTCGGCCGAGGATCGACTCCGACTCCGACTCCGAAACGGTAATGACTCGGCCGGCTCGATTTCAATGACTCGGTCGTTGTAAAAAATACATTAAATATTTATTTTTTTTATTAAAAAACATAATTTTAAATATTTTAAACATAATTTTAAAGATTTTCATTCATGTTTCCAAACACACAGCATTATAATATAGATGGAAGACAACATATGATCAAAGTAGGCTCATGAACCAATCCACTATATCAAAATGGTACCCAATGGCAATACATAGTCAACTGTCATACATGATCAAAGAATCAAAACAAAATACAAATAACCAAGGAGGCTAGAAATGGCCTCTACAACAAAAGTAACCTGTGATGGTGACCAAACTGCAATACTAGTACTACTGGGCCTTGGCTAGTAGCTACTGCCAGAGGAGCCAAGATCATCTCGACCAATCTCTGGATCATCATCATCAGAGTCAGACAAGGGGCCCCATGGCTCCTCCTCCTCATCATCGTCTCCAACTGCAACTGTAGAAGTGGTACCAGTACCACTAGCAGGCTGTGCAGCAGATGCAAGCTGAGATAGAGTAGATATGCGGCTGCGCTTCTGTCGTGGCTGAGCAGAGGAAGCACCTACAACTGGAGTG
Organism: Pinus tabuliformis; assembly: GCA_031772625.1. NCBI lineage: Eukaryota > Viridiplantae > Streptophyta > Pinopsida > Pinales > Pinaceae > Pinus > Pinus tabuliformis. Next base: position 856,151,592 of record CM062815.1, on the reverse strand, counting down.
CTTGCTGGCTGTGAGACTGAGGCTGGTGGATTGGGATCTGCATTCAACTGAACAGGCTGAAGTTGAACAACATGTTCAAGTTCAACTGATGTCTCCATATCTATATCTACATCAAGATCCTCATCAGGATCAAACTCTGGTGGACGACTCTCCACTACCCAATCTGATGTTGGATCAATGTCTTCCAACACAATGGGATCTGAATCAGGTCTTTTGTTCAGCAATTGGTTTCGTCTGAGCCGAAGGTTGTATTGGACATAAACTAGATCATTCAACCGTTTTTGATCCAAACGGTTTCTCTTCTTTGTGTGAATCCTCTCAAAGACAGACCAATTGCGCTCACACCCAGATGCACTGCAAGTTTGACTCAAAATACGAATTGCAAACCTTTGCAATTCAGGGCACTGGCCACCAAAGGCCTCCCACCATTGTGCTGCAAAAAACATAGGAGTGTAATGAATTATGAGTTAGATGAAGGCTGAAGCTCAACAAAATTACAAATTATATCTAACTTTCAAATTATAAATGATTTAACAAACTTTAATAAAAAAGTAAAACCATTAAGAAATTGAAAATTGAAATTTTTGTTTACCTGGCTCATCTGCTTCTCTTGCAATCTTTGCTAGGTTCTTCCCAAAGGTACCTGATGCATTGTTGAAGGATGTGACCTGTCGATGTATCTCCAGCTGATCAGACTCTGATGGGATCATGCGTTCAATGCAATCAACCAGTCCATCTCTGACCTCCCCCCTCAAAGCTCCTGACTCCTTAGCTTTATAATGATACTGTGGGTTCAAAAAATACCCAGCTGCATGTATAGGGCGATGGAGTTGATTGTTCCATCTTTCATCAATGATTGCCCAAATGGGCCCATACTTTGCCACTCTATCCTTGTATGCTGTCTTTATTTGCTCCTTTGCTTGATCCATAGCCTCATAAATGAAGCCCATAGCCAACCTTTCCCCATCCACCAACCGCAACACCTTAACTAGTGGCTCAGCAAGCTTCACAATCTCTGCTGCCTTTCTCCAAAAAGTTTCTTCATGGACTTTCCTTTTCAATTCTTTGCCTTCTGGTTTGTTAGACCAATTGCTTTGATTTCATTCATCACTGGAAAACATCTTTTGCAAGTTTCTATGTTGGGAAAGCATAGATTGCAATGTCAAAAAATGTGTAGCAAATCTAGTGATGGCAGGCCTAATAATATCCTTGCCTCCGGTGTGTTTCCTCATGAGACTCAAAACCAGTGTATGATTGTAGATAAATTTTGTTATGCTTTTGGCATGATCTACAGTGTTTTTGACCCAATCTAATTTTCCAATATCCTCAAGCATGAGGTCTATGCAATGTGCAGCGCATGGGGTCCAAAAGATGGTCTTGTGTTTTTCCTCTAACAGTTTACCAGCAAGAACATAGTTAGAGGCATTATCTGTGATGATTTGAACAACATTAGCCACCCCCACCTCCTGAACAACCTGATCCAATAGCTGAAACAACAAGTGGCCATCTTTTACCTTATCAGATGCATCAATTGATTTTAAAAACATGGTTCCCTGTGGGCAGAAGACAAGAAAGTTTATGATGGTACGGTTTCTTTGATCAGTCCATCCATCTGACATGATGGTACACCCTGTTCTTGCCCATGAGTCCCTGAACTCTTGCAAATACTCATTAATGGATTGAATTTCTTTCTGCAAACAAAACCCCCTTAGCTCATGCATAGTAGGGCCTTTGAAGCCTTTTCCAGCAGCATGTATGGCATCAAACATAGGCTCATAATATGGTGAACGAGCAGCATTAAAGGGGATATCAGCATCATACCACCATCTAGCTATGTACTCACAAGCAGTCTCCCTCAATTCTTTCTTCCAATGGTCATCTAAAGTGGGCTGAATTTGACCTTTACTAACTTCAGGACCATGTGCATCTGATGGAGAGGAGGGAGTGAAATAACTTTTGATAGTCACATCACCCTTTTTCAAATTCATTCTACCCTTTCCCTTATCTTGAACAGAACCAAAAGAGGGAGGAAGATAACGGAAAGGGTTGGATGCCTCAGTTTGAGGGATAGAGGAAGAACCCTCAAAATCATAGTGGGGGTTGGTAGCCATCATTTTTTGTATCTCCCTCTTCCTCCCAATTTCAGCCTGTATCTCTTTTTGCCTAGCCTTATCTTCTTTAAATTTCTCAAAGCTGGCCAACAAATTCTTTCTAATCTCCCCAATTTCTGGTGAGGTACATGGGGTAATTTGGCCTCTAATCCTTGCCAAGTGTTGTTTCAGCCTATTAATGCCCCCAGGACCTTCCTTAATTTTCCTATGGCAAAATTTGCAATGCATTTGACTATCAACCATTTCAACATATGCCCAAGCAGGATCTCTTGCTCTAGGTGCCATTTTTTGACTAGGAAAACAATCTGAAAATGAAAAAAAAAAAACATTGATTCAATGTTCATTTATTTGACAAAAAACACTCTCTAAGCTTTCTTGATATGCACCTAAAATTTACTAAGCAAAAACAGATTTTTAGAGGTGGAAAAAAATACCTCCAGGCACAAACTGCCTCCTCAAGCTTGCTCCAAGAATCAACTCCTCAATGCTGCTCCAAATGGCTGCCCAAAAAGCTCCTCACTCCAGCTGCAATGCTCCTCCAAGACTCCTCACTGCTGCTCCAAAACAAGCTCAAGAACTGCTCACTAATTCTCAAAGAAGACTCTCACTCAAATGCATAAGACTGCTGTGAGTGAATGAGAGCATTTGGGTGTCTTAAATAGGGTTTGGGAGGGGGAAATGGACCCCAAAAACATTTAGCATATTATTATAACAGTTTGGGATCCATAAACTTCATTAAACAATTCAAAAATACCAAAAAAATGATTATTTTTATGTGGTTTACGCGTGCCTGGCCGTTCCTTTGTGACTCGGCCGAGTCATATCGGAACCGGCCGGGTTGACCGAGTCACACATGACTCGGTCAACCGGACCGTTTCCTTGGCCGGGTCACTCCTCCAGGCATCAACTCGGTTCAACTCGGCCGTTTCGGTTTCGAAACGGCCGGTTTTTAAAACATTACTCTCAACTAAGGAGAATTCCACCTACCAATACATCATACCATCCTGTCGTCATGAACCATCTCTACATCTCGTCTCACCTCTGCTGAACACTGATATAGATAATGAAGAAGAATCAATCGAGAGTGAGTCACAAGACCTTGCCACTCTCCACTGACAAAAGTTAGTCCACATAACCAGGGGTAGAACCCTAATCGGACTTGATCCCAGATCAAGTTGTTGATCACCATGCATCCTAGACATAGGGAGTACGACGGTTAACGATGTACTTCCCAAGAGTCTTGGACTATATGGGTAGGATGATGCTAGAGCAACCATAGGGGAAGAATAAATCACATCTTGCTGACAATCTACGTAGGGAAAGGATAAACAACATCATACAGTTACATGTCACAATCATTGTAGGGAAAGGATACACCACATCCTACGTGCATGCAAACCACCATGAGTAGGGAAAGGATGAATCATGTCCTACATGCATCCCAACGAAGAATCTTCGGAAGGATCCTACACGTGGGGAAATGATGAACCATGTCCCACTGACCTGTCAACCATCGATCGTAGGGAATGAGCATCCTACATGTGGGGAAAGGATAAACCACATCCCACCGACATTTCCACATGTGACAACTAACAGATGCCTATATGCATCTCTCACTGGGGTATCTGCAGGAGAAGGTGAATCACTCACCCTGTACATAGCAGACCTATAGGGGAAGGTGAACCACTCAACTTGTACATAGCGGACCTATAGGGGAAGGTGAACCACTCACCCTATGGTTGCACAAGAAGTACCCTAGGCACCCATGAGCTCCAGAGCTCAATGTTCAACTGGGACCCTCCTAGTAGGGTCTATTGATGACTCCCAGCCTCTCTTTGAAGAAAGATAATCTTGACCTTACCAAGAGGCCATGTAAAGATGATAGTAATCTGCTCATCCAACCAACAATGATGGAGCTTGGTAGCTTTTTCATGTACCATATCAAAATAAGGTGGTAATTGGAGCTATCGAGGAACATGGATTCTCTGAAAAATGAATCCTTCTCAAGAATATCGCAATATCCAGCACGTGCTCAAATGGCTCATAACTGGCTTCATAATAAGCCATACTTGCTGCTATATACATTCAGTCTTATTAGTGCTTCCCGAGCAACAAACCTCAGAATTTAATTTATTCAAGAAATAAAAGTGGTCCCCAAGAGATATAACACTTAGATGTGCTCTTTCTATTTACCATACTGACAGTTCAGCAATTTTCAGGAGTGTACTTCAAATCTTAATTAATCTTGATGAGCAGCTATTCAATATTTGAGCCTTAACCTTAAATCTTCTTAGAGTCAAGGCATACCAATGCCCCCATAAGATGTCTATATCTGGATCAACAACTTCTCCATTTTATTAGACTTTTAAGCTTAGGAACAAAACTAGGTCTTTCATCTTGAGTTTTTAAAAATCAACTCCCTCTTCCATTGATAAATGAGAGGATCATCATCTTGTTAGACAAACAACATCAATAGCTGTATCCAAACATCATGGCTTCCTCGCAATATCAAGAAAGTAACCTTGCCAAAAATGTAACCATCAAGTTATCTGCAATTTGCTATTAATCCAGGGATTTTATAGTTCCCTCTGAAGCTTTGCTTCAACCATGAGCTTCCCATATGAGAGATGAGACCTTCCATGAGGCAACTGAAGCAGAAAACTATTAGGAAGCTTCAGGTCAAAGAAGAAAATTTTGAAGTCCTTCTTCAACCAGGGGGAAGAAATCCTCCCATGAGACAACACAACTGTACGATCCTTCATAGCTAGATGTAAGCTACCAGCGTATCAATTTACCCAATACATGATAAGGAAGAGTCTTTCTCACTCAGGCACCTATATATATAAGACCATTCTTCATAAGATCCTGGCTTAATGTAACTAAGATGCCAAAATGAGGGTCTTCTGCTCATCGTGCTTGAGAAGTCATAGAATATGTCTTGCACTTCCTTTAGAGCACTTCTGTTTTCATGCTGATAGGGGTTGATACAACGAACTGTTAGCTGTTCTTAAAGAATAACGGCTTCAAGTGTGCAACAATCCTTATCAAAGACAAAGTTGCTGTAATTTCTTTTACTGGCAGATCCCTGAGGCTTCTTCATGGTAGATGATCTTTCAAAAGATAGGATATCCAAAGTTTACATCTGTCTTGTTCATAACCTCGTTTGTGAACAAGACTACAACACTAACATCAATTTATACTTACTGGACTGTACAATATCATACATGACGCTGAGCTGTATATGCTGTGATGCCAAACATAATGTAGTGCCACACATAGCAGAACTGATGCCACAGATGAATGTGAGGTAATCAAGAATCTTCATGGCACAAGGTTTTATCTTTGCCTTTTATGATAGCTTCAGGGCTCCAACCCTCTGCTTCAACTCTTCAATACAAGTACAATGGTTCTTCAAGGCTTCCTCAATACCTTCTGCAACAAGCCTTGACAATCTTCAATACCACTCTCAATCAATATACAAGAATCCTTCTTTCATCAATGACAACTTTATGATTCTCAGAAGGAGTCTCCACAGCTCTTCATGTCACCCAAACAATTTTCTTCAAGGTCACTTCATGATGGCCTTTAACAATACATCATGATCTCCAAGGGTGCCTTCAAGATCAGTTTAAATCTTCAATAATGCTTTCCCAGGATGTCTTCACAATATCTTCAACAAGCTTCTTGATGTTGGCTTCAAAGGATGTTCTCCTATACTCCTTCAGAAGTCTTTACCTCTTCAACACCACTTCAAGGGTTCAAGGATTGCTTCACAATGGTTCTTTTCAAAAACTGCTCAAGAAGCTTCTTCAAGAATATTCAAGTACACTTCAACAAGCCACTCCACAAAGTATTCTTAGTCTTATCCGATGTAGCCTTCAAGTCTGCTTCACTATTTTTCTTTTTTGCTATACTTCTGCTTCACTAATCTCCCTTGATCCCAAAACACTGTCCTCAATAAGCTTCTCTTCAAGACCTGCTTCAAGAAGTCTTCAAAACAATGCTCCAAAGGGTTAGATCTGCATACTTAAAAAACACTGTTTCAACACCAAATCTGCTTTGAGGTGGTTTTAAGGTTGCTCAACAAGACTGCTTCAAAATGCCCATGAAATAAGCCCCCAAATCTGCTCAAGGTAGCTTTAGAAGTTTGTCCTCAAAAGATGCTTCAAATAGTCTCTTGGAGCTGCCTTCAATGATCCTGCTATATATTGCCAATATTGTGCCTCCAACTGTGATCCAACAAATTCAACACTGCCTTCAAAAGCCTGCAAAAATGTGTCACTATTCTACTCCACCACAGGTCTAAGATGGTTGCTTATTACTGGTCCGAAAGGCGCTAGCACAAGTCCTTAAGAGGTTTCACAAGACTACTGTCACAAGTCTGCAATTTTTCTGCAACAATCCACGGGTCCGAGCTCTTCCTAACTGGTCTGATTCTTAACAATCTGCTACACGTCCAGCACAAGATTATAACAGGTCTGAAATGTGCTTTTTTGCCCAGATTTGAGGTCTGTTTACAAGGTAAACACAGCTGAATTATGCTTAAGAGCCACAAATTGTTAGTGTATAACCAGAACCAATGCCCAAAAAATCACAGAAAATTAAAATTAGAGTTGCCCAATTGCTAGACTTCAACCTCCTTTTTCTTTAATTTACTTCTGCTTCTCTTCACCCAGATATCTCAGCTGAAATTGATGCCTAACCGAACTGCATAGGTTTGTATATATAGTGGTTTGAGCATATTTGAAGGGACACGACTTATGAAGGGGTGTGTTGAGCCTACTTAAGTCGGGTAGCAGACTTGCTAATTTTTGGAATATATTAACTTCAAAAATTAATTTCTCTATAATGAGAGAGAGTTAGAAGGTGTGTAAGAGCTTGTTAGAAAGGGCATAATGTCCTCTACAAGCTGGTGTAAAAACCATTTCAAGATAATGTGTATAATGTCAAAAAGAATAATTTTTCTTTTATGACAGTCCCTACAATATGTGACAGTCCATTGGAATTTATTTTTACATGATTAGGGCATTAGGTTTAAGACATCATTCATGCTTAAGGAAAAGGATATTTTATTTAATATGGAACAAGGACAAGGGCATCATGATCATCTCTAATAGGTATAGGGCTTCTCTCTTAGGGCATCTTCAACAAGGCTAGGGCACCTAGGACTTATGCTAGGGTTTCTTACGGTGTTCAATTATCGTTTGGGCTTGCCAATTCATCATTTCTAGGGTTTTATGTAGATCTAGTGTTCCAATATGCATTTTAGGGTTAGGGTTATCCAAGGCATGCTTCAACTAGGGCTAGGGTTTCATCATCTTCAACAGTGCACCCAAGCTGCCATCATATTGACATCAATGACAACTTTATCCAACAAAATCAATGATGAAAACTCACAAGAGACGCTGCAACAAGCTTCAGATTTTAGCAATTGACAAGAAAACCACGAATTTTCAATGAAAAAGTCCTCCTAGGGCTAGCGACCTTCTCTTCTAGGCTAGGCGTTGAAGCTTGGAGAGGTGGGTATGCTAAATCTAGTGTTAAAATAGGCAACTAGGGCCTAATTCCACCTTGGGACAACTCATTTGATGGAGATGATGATTGCATTAAATCCCTGTTTTCGAGAGGACCAAAATTGATATAAAGATCATCCAATTTGGACAAGCGGAAGTGCATTTTTGAATTTATGCCCACACATGTGCAAATTGTTTAGGTCGGCCACATCAACATGTATGCTCATGAAGCCCAATGGACACGACTCTTCATCCACAACGAATTGTATAAATACAAGTGACCTCTCACCTCATTTAGCATTTTCATCACTCACACATTCTCTCTCTTTCTCTCATTGGTTCGTACAACATTGGGCATTCTCTCTCCCCCACGTGTGGCACAAGGAGGGCAAAATTACAGGACATAATTGCAGGGCTGAAAATCTCAGAAATTTCTGTAGTTTGACCAACGTTGACCAACATTGACTTTTGACTTACCGAGCATCATTTGACTTCGGTTTTCTGGGTATATTTCTGTCTCAATAGGCCGCATTCTTAGACAAAAACCGAGGAAAAAGGAGGACTTTGACCTATGTTGACCGCAAGTTGACCAAGTTTGACTGCAAATTTTGACTGTTTTGGGTTGAATTTGACCACTGTTGAAGGCCGAGTTTGACTACCTTTGACCGAGCTTCAAAGGAGGAGTTTGACTGCTACGTTGATCTTCTATGATTTCTGGTTAGGGTTGAAGTTTGACTGTAGATTTTGATAGGGCTGTTTTGACTTGAATTTGGCAAGTCAATTTTGACTATTGTACTCTCTCTCTCTGCTGAACATTTTGATATAATAATAAGAAGAATTGATCAAAGGGTTTTCCCCACATTGGGGTTTTTCCTTGGCATCTGCCAAATCTGGTGTCCTCTTGTCTTGGCTTGTCTTCTGCATTTTGTTTCATGTTCTATCTACTTTTACTGTCAATGTGATTAATGTGATTGCTACTGGAAATCTAAATTGGAAATTGTCATTAGGCTGCTAAAGGAACATTGAAGTAATTGTGCTAAGCATAGAACATACCATTGTTAACTAAAATTAACATGGTATCAGAGCCCAGGTGAAGACAAAGCCCAAGAAAGAGAGAGAAAAGCAATCACTAAGAAAGAGCTGTTGGGCAAGAATGCCTAGTCTAAATGGAACCTCCCTCTTAACAGTTTTGAGACCAGTCTTTAGAGTAAGTTGTGGGATGGAAGCCAACGGGAAGCAAGCAGAGGCTTGATTAACGATACCTCCCCTTGTGTTCTAGCCACTCAGTGCCTCCAGCGCTGCAGAGTCTGTGGCTCTGACGATTGCAAGGTCACTGTGTTAACCACTAGAAAGGCGCTGAATCCTTCAAGCTAGGTGAGGAAGGGTGGCTCTAGAGATCTATCAACCAAGCTTATGCTTGGAGGTAAATTATTAGTACAAGCTAATCCTAGGATGCTTATGCAATGAAATGGGTGGATCTTGAATTGAGATTGTTTATGTTCCTTAAGTACTTGATGTTAATTTCCTTATAGCAAGAAGTACTTAATAATGAATTGAAAGACAATCTTAAAACAAGACAAGTGCTTGATGATACAAGTGCAAATGTTAAACAATGGATCAATGCCCAAGATACTTAGAACAAATATCTAATTCAACAATGATTATTTGTGACCATTTAAAATATGCCAATTACCAATGTTAAGAGATACTCACTTAGAATGATTAACTTATGAAACTTAAGATGCCAAATGCTTAAGATAGACAACAAAGATATCAAAGCCTCTTAATATTACGATCTTTTACTTAGAGCAATGTTTCAATTAGATGCTAAACACAAAGATGCCAATTAGATCTTGATGTTCAAATAACTTAAACCATTAATGAGATTAGATAATTTAAAGTTTAGATATTTGAGTGATTTTAGTGCCAAGTTAACAATTTCTCAAATCTAACATAAAACAAGCAATTATTAGAACTCAACAACATAAACCACCACGAGCCAATTTAACCATTAATAGTTACTTATGATGAAGTATAGGACAATAGTAAATATGTCACTTCAAATCAAGAAATTAACAAGCATATAAAACTGAAAATGACCAATAAATAGCCTAATGACTTGCCAATTGATAAAATAACTTTGCCAATGTAAATTGATGAACTTTTAGCCCTTTTAAGATACTATATTAAGAAAATATCAGATCTGATTATGCCTTTTATGCAGAGATATCAGCCACTAGAAATGAAGATTCAAGACCAAAACATTAATGCCCAAGATGTCTAGAAGCTATGATAATATGCTAGAAGCCACACCAATTAATTTTATACCCTTTAGAGTGTTCTTTTCATATTTATATCAGATCTGATCTATTCAGTTATGCAGAGATATTCCAGCAAACAAATGACTAGATCTAAGCTAGATATTCAATGCCCAAGTAGCCAAAACACTAGCAAAATTTTACCATGAAATTATTAGGGTGTTTAGACCACTTAGATATGATTTTAGGGCTTTTAATTCACTGTTATAAAATGAATATGACAACTGAAGCAAAACAGTGACAAAGTGAGGGTTTAGAGAGCAAACCCTAGGCCCAAGGCCTTCTAGTACAATTGACCACAATGTCAAAATTTCTCCAAAGATAATGCCACCTGAAAATACAAATTTTGAGCCAATTTTGTTTGCAAAACACACCAAGTATTCAGTCCAAAAAAATCAGAGATGGGCAAGGGTCAAATTAGGGCCAAGAGAGAGCAACTCTAAGCCTAGTAGGGCTAGTGTTTGGGCAAGAGAGGGCCTAGAAGGCCCAGGAAGAGGTAAAGGAGGTGAGAAGAGGCTAAGAATGCCCAGGAAGAGGTAAAGGAGGTGAGAAAAGGCTAAGAAGGCCTGATGCTGGAGGGAGAAAGCCCTCTAAGGGCTAACGGCTAGGGTTTAAGGCTGAAGGAGGGCTGAAAAGGGGGCAAAGAGAGGCTAGAACAGAGAGCGAAGGGCAAAGGAGGAGGCCGAGGCAGGAAAAAGGGAGGCTGAGGCAGAGAGGGGGCTTGAAAAGCCCACGACAACCGTAAAAGGTTGCCATCTAGGGTAAAGGAGGGGGGATGAGGCCTTCTAAGGCCATGACTAGGCCAAAAATGGCCCTAAACCCTCAGCGTTGGGCCAAGGAAGGAAGGCCGAGAGGCCTGGAGGGTACGACCAACCCCAAAAGGGCCCAAAAATGTGACGCAGGGCCTTCTTAGGTTGATGCAGGGCTAGGAGAGGGAGACACTAGCCTTGGAGGGGCTGGATCCGCGCCTAGGAGGGCTGAAACTTGAAACCCTCGCTTCAAAAAAATTAACTTGCTTCAAATTTGAAATTTTGCTCAATTTCTTCAATGGATGGCCCTGCAAAATTTTTGGAGACTAGATCTTACCCTCAAGGGCCTAGATCTAGCTCTATTCCAACTTTTTCACTTGATTTCACCTGCAAAAAATGGAGATAAAAAATACCCAAAACCCCAATATATACAAAAGTCTAAAAAATCCCAAAATTACAATTTTTTTTTACAAATATACAATGCTTTTTAAAAGAAATTTTGAGAAATAATTTTTTATGGAGTTTTTCTTTGATAAATGGCTAATAATAATTTGGAAAATAAATGCAATCTATAGCGTTAGCAAGGTTAGATAAACCACACCAAATATTTGAAGTCCAAACAAGGTCAGCTTATGCCCATGGTTTGTAAACTTGGAGCCCAAGGATTGAGGAACCTACAAACACTATATAGTTTCCTCAAGAAAGCTTGTTAGACATATGGTGAATCAGATCACCTAAGACAGACCAAAAATCTATCAATATAATGTTCTTATCACCATCTAATCAATAAATAAACTTTAAAAAATTTAAGAACAATATAGGAAACCCTGTACCCAACACATAACACAGATCAGTGAACAATAAACCAATGTTCCACCAAGGTTCCGGGACGAGGGGGCGAGGGAGCGAGGGGGCGTGGGAGCGGCCTATGCAAAAGCTTCCTACCATTTTTTAGGAAACGTGGGGGAGCGTCAGGGTCTTAAAATTTTATAAATATAAAATATAATTTATTAATTGAGTCCACTATGACAGTTTGGTTTGAATTGAAAAGATGCAAAGCATGATCATTGATATGAATATCATTTGACATTATCCAAATTTATAATATCATATAAAATAATAAATTTAAAATTCTAATTCAGCTTGGTCAAATTCTAATTTAGATTTTGGTCAGACAGAGGGAGAGCTTCAGCTTGATAAGGTAGCCACTGAATTCTGTGAAAAGGTAAATGAACAGATCAGGAACACTGCATTGGCAGTAGAAGGGGCAACTACAATGGGTTGTCCAGCTGTATTGGATCCAACAGCTAGAAAGTTTGTTATATTATATATAATATAGACAGTACACCATATGCTGAAAGAAGAGTTTTAGTTCCAGGAGAGATGAGAAGATCACATGAAAGAGTTTCTGACAGTTTACTATCAAATGACATTGACTGAAGGATGACCATCTGCGAACCAACTTGGGTGACCAACGATGGCATGGATAATTTGTCTACCTTATTAGAGCAATGCCATGCAGTTCAAACTTCAAACTAGCAGTGTATTTCAGGGGTGAAAATAATTTTCAGACCTGAGAATTCAAGCTGAGAAATTGTGCTCTGTGTAAATTTTGTAACTGTATAAATTCATATATAACGACAGTTCCTGAGATTTCTTGTTGCCCATAGTATTTTGTCATGCTTGCAGTAAACGCATGTTAGTCTATAGTACACCCAATTATTTCCCACATGACATAGGTGCTGCTTCCATAGTTTGTATGTCAAATGTCATGCAAATTAAAAACACAAACTTAATGTCTCATATTCTTTGCCTGTCACTCCAGTTATCTCCCCACTGTAATCCAGGCATCACTTGAGAAAAATAGGAGAAGTTTTAAAAGGGAAAATTCATGTACGTGCTATATGGTCCAACAAATTTCCATGATACTGACCCTCTAAAATAGCGCTCTTTGAAACCAAAAGACAGCACAAGACGTTATCCCCATACAGAACATGAGTAGCTTTGTACCACTTTAGGTCTATTAAATCATAAACTATAAGCAAGGCCATTTTTTTGGGAGCGTGGGGAAACGTCCCCTCAGGGAAGGGAAACGTTTCCCTGGCACGTCCCCCTGAGTTTCCTCCATTTTGGGAGCGTGGGGAAACGTCCCCTACTCATCCCCAAGTCCCCGGAGCGCGGGGGAGCGAGGAAACTAGACCCCTAAGGGGGGGGGCGAGTCCCCGTGGAACACTGCAATAAACAACATGAACTGCACCTCAAAGTCTTTATTATGATTCAAAAAACATTCCTAGTAGGACAATAATGTTACGTCAGCTTTTCTGCAGAATTTTCTTAGTCAAACATTAGATGGCTTGAGACACAAATGACTCTCTAATTTATCGGTAAACCCTCCAAGTGGAAAAATAACGGCTAATTGGCTTGATCCTCATCAAAATAATCTTGTCTGTCGATAAACCTTTGATGATCTTTTAATCTCAGCCGTTGAAAATATTTATTTTGAGGAATTTTCGATTTTCTCATTAAATCCCTTTTTTATTAGCTCACAATTAATTATTTTGAGCTAATTTTCTCAAAAAATTGATTTTGACTTAACTACCAAGGTCCAAGGGTCCAATTTTTTTTTGAAATTTCTAATATTTGCTTGGTGGGGGACCTCCAAAAATCAATTTCTTTGAGACCCACAAATTTTTCCTCTTGGAGAATTTAATTTCTCTAGACATTTAATTTTGACTCTAATTAATTAAATTTCTGGCTTAGGATTTTAATTTATTTTTGCCAGAAAATTTAATTAATTGACACTTGAGGGGATTAATAATTTTTTCCACCCTCTAATATTTTAGCCATGGTGTCTAAGTATGAGGGACCATGCACTAAAATATTTTTTACATAAGATTTTTACAATTCAACCCTCAAAGGGGGAACACCCGTTCGGTATAAACCCTCAAATACCCAATTCTGTGACACAATATGATATAGTAGACTAAGTGATTTGTAATAAAGTAATTTAGCCAATTAACTCAAATTATTCCCAAATCACTTTTACATAAGACTCGACTAGAACACTAGGACTCACCTAAGACTTTGACGAAGAATTCCACCCTAGCTTTGACGTGAAGTTGAAGGGAAAAACTATGCTGACCATCTATGTTTAGAAACACAGATGAGTCAGTGAGACGAAAAACCTCCTAGGATGAAACTCTCGCCAAAATAATAGGCTTACCTAGGTTGTTACATACAAACACGGTCTTACTAGCGTCATTAACATTATAAATTTGCAGAATGGGTTTACAATGACTCAAACTGCTAAAAGATGATCCGATCCTTTGAAATTTTTTTTTGGCTTGTCTGCTTCCTTGGAACTTTGACAAAAAGTATGCAATAGGGTCTTCAAATTATGACAATGACTCTTTTGACTTCTTGACCTAGGACAAACCCTAGAAGCACTCAATGGGTGTTTGACCTATAAAATAAAAGACCTTGAGCATGAAACCCATGCTCCAAAAATAATAATAATATTTTTTCTTTCATTTTACAATATACAAGAATCAAAAGTTCATTTCATATTTATGAAGACCGAACCTATTTACACATTTTTCAACAGGATTACCCTTAAAAGGCCCATAGAAGTTAAACTTTATCCATGATTCCATCTTCTTTTGGGGGTTTTGGTTTTGAAGTTGATGTATGAAAGAAAATGTTAAAATTTTTCTGTGGAAATTATTTGAATTTTTTTATGTTTGTGTCTCTTCTGAATGTCTTTTGCTGCATTTCAGGTTTGATAATCATTTTTTAGATTTTGCCTCATGATAAAAATGAGGTTACGCTCACTGTTTTGTTGAGCTCTCCATTTTGTTTTTTGTTTTTTTGTTTAAACTGCCTTGCAATAATTCCAGATCAACTTAAAAAGCAAAGAGCATAGTCACAATTACACAAATTTATCCTTTAAGCAGATCTCTAACAAAGTTCTATGTGAAAGACCAGAAAATTTATAATCCTGTTATAAATTAAGAACACTAGGTTGGTACATCTATCCTCCCTTACCAAGGTTATTTCATTGCAACTCAAAACTTATCTCACAGTGCTACTACCCCACAAAACCAATCCCATATCCTCACTGAGATCAACCACAAAACAAGGTCAACCTACACAAGGCAAGTCCCCCTAACCAATCTGACTGGGGCCGTCCTTCTAACCACTTCATGTTCTCCCCAAATCCAGCATCCACCATGAGACTGTTCAAGATCCCTGTTCGGTTATCGTGGCAACTATTGTCCATTTGTTTGTGCTAGAACTATCTAATTTAAACTATTTGCCAGTTTGAAGTGGCCTTAAATATGCATAGTGCTGCACATCCAATTTTGGTAACTATGTCCTCAACCAATGCTCAGTTAATGTCATTTCATGTTGTGTTTCACTGCAAGATTCACAAGATTAGTTTGGTTTCACTTAAACCACAGCAAATTTAAACTTTTCCTAGAAGTTTATTCAGTTCATACTTTTGTTCCAGAATAACTGTTTTTCGGACATGTTCCAAGGTTGAGTTTGAGTAATTACCTTGCAGGTTTTCTCTGGTCCACATTCTTGGACTTAGCTTCAATGTACATTATTTTAGAGTAAATAAGATATTCTAACCTATTGATTGTCTTTCTTTGAGTGCAGGTAGTAGTTGTTCTGTATGTTCTATCTGTAGTGGGCAGAGCAATATCAGGTGCAACAGTTGTATATGCAGGTACCGAGTAATTTTATTGTGAGTGTAGAATTAATGATAATTGCAGTTGCACTTCCATGAAATCAGAGCTTCACTCAAGTAATAAAATTCATCCTTTTCTGTAATGGTAAACAGGATTATGTCTTGCATCAGTCCTTGCCCCTTTATCGAAGTTGTCAACTGATTCAATCTGCCAACCTCCATCCCTTTCGAGATGAAGAGATGGTAACAAGATTGGAGAACTAGAAAGTTGATGTTTCCTTCGGAGTATATGTAGGATACGTTTTTCCTTTCAAAGGTTTTGGTGGAGTATATTTCGGCTTCCAATTATCTGATCTCTACTGGTACGGAAAGATTGAAATTCATTTCTGTATACAGATCTTCAGTAGCCTATCATACTGATATTGAAACTAATTCCAGTATGTTAGCAACATTACAGTTGAACTAGATAAACCATGAATTGCTGCAAAAGTTACAGTATGAAGTTAATGGTTATCTTATAGCAGCACTCGTTCTTAAAGACTGGTATGGAGATTCATCTGCTTGTGTTTGTGCATTTGAAACTTCCTGTTGCTTGCAGGAAATAATCTGAAACTGACTACTGAATGCCTATAGGTAGGAAAGTTTTTGCCAGGGAACTGAAACAGACATAATATTGGTGACATTCATATATTGCCAAGGCATTGGTTCTATAAGTTTTTCCATTAGCTCAATGTCTTTCATATGCAGCCACATAATCTCTGAATTAGCAATTGGATTGATTTCTTAGTCAGCCCTTGATCAATGAAATTATTTACAAAAGTTCCGTTTTTCCATGCAACAATCATTACTAGATCTTCACTTTCTCAGAATTGGCATGTTGTAGAATTTGTTTTTGCCAAAAATTTAAACTGGCAAGCTGTCTGGATCAAGGGTTTAAGGATCATAGCATAATGAAGTGTTGGATTTTTTGTTTGTTTGTTGATACTAGATCATAAATTAGATCTGAACAGTAGAGAGTAAGATCATGATAGAATCACTACTGAAACTGCTAGGTAAATCTGGGATAGTCACAAATCCATTTTCAAATCAGTCAATGATCAATGGTTTAAGGGTTATAGCTTACTGAACGAATATATTTTACAGGCCATCACTTCAAACTTTCTTTGTTGATGCTAGATCGTAAGTTACATGTGAACAGTGAACACTGAAGAGTAAGTTTATGATAAAATGGCTACTGAAACAACTGACTAAACCTGAGGTATTGTTGTTCAGAAATACTTTGACAAATCAACTTTCCCTGTCTCTCTTCTCAATTTCTGTTTTTGGGGAGAGGTTATTTAAACTCCTGGGGTCACGGTTGGAAAGAGCTATTTGCATTGCCCTCATATGAGCTCGTTGAGGCTATTAACACATTTTTTTTCGATTTGGTGTCACCAATAAGACTCATATGAGCTCGTTGAGGCTATTAACACATTTTTTCGGTTTGGTCTCACCAATAAGACAAAGGGTCAAAGATTCAGGCTTCGTAACTGTTAGCTTTAGCTTGTCCCATTGAATTTTATACTATGTATGATTTTTACTGTTGTCCAGTTAAGATATGGACTTGCTAACCAATCATGTATTTAGAGGACAATGTTTTAGAGAGGTCTGACATCTAAGAATATCTTCAATGTTTATCAGCTTGATATGGATATTCTGTCCCCAAGGTCTCATAACTTAGATGTACCTTATTTGAATCGATATATCAACTTATTGCAGGCACTTGCAAATCAGTGAAATATATTATTTGAGGAAGATTAATTTTTCTTACAACATATGTAAATTTTTTATCAAATTAACATCCATATTAAACAGGAAATTTAAGAATACATTTAGAATTTTTCATACAAGTCCATTTGTTTACAATGTACCATTTAATTCCAATTGGAGGTTGTAGTCTGACTTGTCTTCTGCCATTATAAAACATCTTTTGTTGTTTGTTAAGTCCTCTCAAGTGAGGTAGATTGTAATTTTCAGTTGTAAATGAATTGTTAATTTAGATGGAATTATTATCCATAGTACTGTCCTTCGCTTTTACACCTTTTTTCAAGTATTTGGCAAAGCTAAATTTGATGTTTGTATTGATCAATCGTAGGATTTTGGAAGGGGAGCTATTGACACTACCCCTAGACCATTTGTCTTTTCTTGTGACATGGGATGTGATTAGTTGGCCTTTCTATGAGAATATATCCTTATAGTCAATGAGCTCTATCAAGTATAAAGTTGAATTTGCTGTTTTTGTGTTTTTTTCGTATTGTATTAGAATATTCCGCTGGTGTATAGTTGATCTTAAAATAACTTCAATTTTACTCAAATATGGATGGCAGTGGATCAAGTATCACATCTTTCTAAATGTCAAATAAGGAGAAGAAGAAAAACAAAATTTTGGTGCCTCTCTCTCTCTGTTTCATGCCCTGGATTGGGAGATCGAAGTCTTCCAAGTTTCATTGATGCCGGAAGCTCCCTGATGCCGGACGTTGCTGCCTAGTCGAAGTTGCTCGAAAGAGGTCGAAGATCTGGGAGGCTGACTTAGTGTGGAGGGAAGGTCTGGTTTTTGTCTAGGGTGAAGAGTCTCAAAGAATACTATTGAAAGAAATAATTTTCTTGACTGGGTTTTCCCCTGGAAGGGGGTTTTGCCCTGGCATAGTGCCTACATTTGGTGTTCATTGTTTTATGTGCTATTGCTTTGGTAATTGCTTGATGAACTAAAAGAAAGAAGATACAACGAATTGTAATAGCAAATCAAGAACATCACAATTAATTATCAAGAATAAGAAAATCTTTCTGCCTTTCTGATTTTCTAACATGGTATCAGAGCTTTGGTGAAGAAAGAAGAAAAAGGCAGTCTTAAGCACTTGATTAAGGAACCATTCAAAGAACTATCTCAGGGAAAGAGTCTACTATATTCAAGGAAGATGTCTAACACAATGAAGGGAGAGAACAAACTTGAAGGAGCCTCAAACTTCATGTCTTGGAAGAAGAGGATTGACCTCATCCTTGAAAAGAACAAGGTTCTAGACTTGGTCAAAGGAAAATAAAAGAAGCTTACAGAAGACTCCAATGATGCTGACAAAGTAAAGTTCAGGGATATAGAATTGGTGGCCATGAACTAATGGTAGAAGGAATAAGGTCAAACTTTCCCCATTCATAGCCAACATCAATCATGCTCAGGAATTGTATGAAGCCTTGCCAAAGCTATTCACTATTAAAAACTTTGGTCAAGTAGTAAGTTTGAAGAATGAGCTAAGGACCACAAGGATGACTAAAGAAGACACGCCGGCCTCCTTTTTTGTGAAGATAACAAGAATGAGGGATGATCTTTTGGCCATTGATGAAATTGTTTCAAGCAAAGAACTTATGATCATTGCTCTATTAGGATTGCCACCTACTCGGGGTGCATTTGCTGTAGGACTTAACAGTTGGAAGGAAGTTCCCACTTTTGAAGAACTATGGACTACTTGTAGTCAAGAATAATTGCGGATCTTTTTAGTTGCCAATCCTGAAGGAGTATCAAATGCCTACATTGCTCAACATAAAGGAAAAAATCGAAAGGACCAAGGAAGAAAGTTGACATGTCCAAGGTAAGAAGGGTCACTATAGGAGTGATTGTCCCAACAATCCAAGAAACAAGAAGAGAGAAAGAGATCAAGCCAACATTGCTGAAGGAGACCCAAAGAAAGTCAAACCCAAAGAATCTGACATAAGGGACTTGCACTACTAAGTCCTTTGCTTTAGACTTAGTTATTCTATTTTATATTCTTGATATTTAGAATTTATAGGTTTTAAGTTTAACACGTTTTGGAAAAATAATTTTTTCTTTTGTAAGTTTATAGGTATCCCTCAAGCTTTGGAGGGAGCTCCCAACAACTCCTTAAGATAAGTATCTCATTTCCTTTCAGTTTTTGGTTTCATGTACTCATTTAGTTTTGATTATATTAAATACTAATCACCATTCTTCTTATATTGAAACCTTAATTCATTAGGGTTTGGTGGAATGTGTAAACAAGACCCTTATATTGTCTTAGAAATGATTTCCTTAGAATGTGTGTTTGTCTGATCAAACCCTAGTTTGTTGATATTTGTGAAGTTGGGTTTGACTAACACATGATATGAAATGCCTATGCATGATGATGAAGTCCTAGATGTATGAGTTGACCTGTTTGTCGGTGGTCATGGATCCTAGGGTTTGGAACTAAGCCGTAGTCAAAGTTTGTTTTCTAGGATGATAGTATTTGTGAAATTCTAGGGTTTTGGAGTTGAACCTTAGTAGAAGTAAAATGACAATATGATGATTTGAGATTTGTGAAATCTGAGTTTTAGTTGGATTAATGTTTGATTGAAAATCTAGGGTTTGTAACTAACCCTAGTGGAAGCTAGTCGTGTCAATGACTAAGTCATGATTGGTTTTGATTGATTCTCTTGTATGAAATCTATGATTTGTATGAAACCCTAGTGGAAAATCTAACATATGAATTCTGAAAGTTGTTATATGGCTTGTAGATCTATATTTGTTTGAATTGTTTCTAGGGTTTGCTATATGTTGTAATAGGGTATGTCACACCTTTGAAAGAAACATTGAAACCCTAGATGGAATGAAAGTTGTTATGAAGTAGTCTAGGGTTTATGACAATGTCCCTAGCAAGATGTTGAAGAGTATGTGTCTCTTGGGTACCTGATATATGAAATGCTTCCATAATTTTGATATGGCTAACTTCATGCTTCTATAGATTTGGTTGTACTTGCTATATAAGTTGTGCATGTACACAATCTTCAATATGGTGAAGATGTTCGTTGATGTGGTAAGCATGACAGGGATGATGATAACTCAGATGAAATGGTTGGAAGCCACTAAAGATTCTTCGATGACAAAAAGAAGAAGAGATCTCCCTGAGATTAAAAGGTAGTCTGGATAAAGAGATGCTCCCTGGTTGAGAGGGAGGGCATAACTTGGTTTTGATTGAAGAATGAATTTTGAAGAACATGTTGTTGCATGAGAAGTAGC
The DNA here is from genome assembly GCA_031772625.1 of Pinus tabuliformis. Lineage (NCBI taxonomy): Eukaryota > Viridiplantae > Streptophyta > Pinopsida > Pinales > Pinaceae > Pinus > Pinus tabuliformis. The sequence continues at coordinate 856,131,167 of CM062815.1, read as the reverse complement.
AGAGGAAAGTGTATGATTGAGGAATCTTCTGTTAGAGATTCGATTGATAGTCCTACTATGAAAAGTTGAGATGCAACATCAAGTTGTCTGGGTGGCCCCATAGGTTTGTATTTGATTATGTACATATGAAAGTATATCATTGATTGGGGTTGCGTTTGTACAGGTGAATCTCTCGAAGGTTTTGATAACATGCTAGTTACCAATAAGTTTGATTGGGAGGGATTGGTCATCCTTGATCTGCTGGATCAAGGTGTGTTGAGGCTTTGTGAGTGAAGCATTGGGTGGGAGGACATCTGGTCGACATGTTGTGTTGATGTCTAGGTTCCGAAGTTGGAAAGGTGGTGTTGATTATAGAGCTTTGTTTTTTATTACAAACCTGGATTTCTGGGTTGGTGGTTAGCAAGTAAGCCTGATGGTACCTAGAGGGGCCGAAAGCTTGAGTCCACCTTATTCCCACTTGGATAGATTGCCCTGGTCAGGAACCTAGTCTGTGGCATTGCGATGCCTAAATGGTTGAGTGACCAATGTATAGATTGCCTTGGTCAGGAATCTAGTTGTTAAGTTATGGTATGTTCTATGCTTAGAGCAGTTTACTTCCTTTTCTTATTATTATCCACAGATTAGCAATCACATGTACATTAAGTAAAGTGTAGATAGAACATTAAACGATCGACATAAAACAAGCCAAGACAAGAGATACAAGATGTGGTGGCTAGCCAGGGACAAACCCCAATATGTGGAAACCCTTTGATCAAATCTTCTTTTATCTTCAATAATTCAACAGAGAGAAATAATACAAAGATCTGATTTATATCAGCAGCAGCAAACCCTAGATCAACCCTAAACTAGGGCAGCAGACCCTAGATCGAACTTGTCAAGTCTCCACCAGTGAGTTGATCACCGTGCACTAGTCCAAGACTTCGCCGTGCACCAGTCCAAGATTCGCTGCGCACCAGTCCAAGATTCTGTCGCGCACCAATCCATGACTCCGGCGTGCACCAATCCATGACTCCGGCGTGCACCAATCCATGATTCCACCGTGCACCAGTCCAAGATTCCGCTGCGCACCAGTCCAAGATTCCGCCGTGCACTAGTGCAAGATTTCGCTGCGCACCAGTGCAAGATTTCGCAGTGCACCAGTGCAAGATTACGCCGCGCACTAGAGAGAGAGAGATGTGATGATTAGTGTGTGTGTCCAAATGAGGAAAAGACCTCTTGTATTTATATAAATGTTGATGATGAATAGATGTGTCTGTTGGGCTTTTGAGCCTACATGAGTTGTTGGTCGGCTTGATAATTATTCCATAATCAAAACAAATTCATATCTCCATAAATACTTATCGGAATTGGATGATCTTTAGATCAATCCTACACCTCTCGACGAGAGGAATCTAGGAAAAATATTATCAGCCATGAATAAGGTGACCCACGTGGAGTTTAGCCCTAGTTGCCAATTTTAACACTAGTCCATGGCATTGCAATGCCTAAAGTTCTTCATGGTTCATATAATTGAGATCTTCCTTGTACTTGGATATGATGAATACCTCCCTAGTTAAAAGGGAGTGTTGGAAAATGTAACTAGCTTCGGTCTTCATTTAATGTATTTGAGTCATTTTGTAAATGTACTTGTTAAAAGAATAAAGAAAATTATTATTATTATTGCGACTTATTAAAGCATGGGTTTAATGCTTGGGTCACCATGTTTTAGGTCAAAGTCCCCATTGAGGACTTCTAGGATTTATTCTGGGTCAATAGAGTCATTGTACTTTTAAAGAGGTCTTCCTTGGGCTTTTGAATCATGTAAAAAGGTTAAGTATTGTTTCATATGTAATTTATGTATCCTCCACATCAAGTCGGCCTAGAAGAGATCAAGTTGGCCTAAGGACACTAATTCGACCTCACATGGAGCCCATAAATACAAGCAAGTCGAATTCATTTGCATCACTTCAACTCAAGCAAGTTCGATATCTCTAAGGAAGTTGGGAAGTGCAAAGTCTGAAGTCAGGAAGCCAAAGGAAGTGCGAGTTGGGTGGAGTCTAAGGAGAAGAAGAAAAACGAAATTTTGGTGCCTCTCTCTCTCTCTCTGTTTCGTGCCCTAGATTGGGAGATTGAAGTCTTCCAAGTTTCACTGATGCTGGAAGCTGCTACCTAGTCGAAGTTGCTGGAAAGAGGTCGAAGATTTGGGAGGCTGACTTGGTGTGGAGGGAAGGTCTAGTCTTTGTCTAGGGTGAAGAGTCTCAAAAAATACTATTGAAAGGAAGAATTTTCTTGACTGGGTTTTCCCCTCGAAGGGGGTTTTGCCCTGGCATAGTGCCTACATTTAGTGTCCATTGTTTTATGTGCTATTTCTTTGGTAATTGCTTGATGAACTAAAAGAAAGAAGATACAAAGAATTGTAATAACAAATCAAGAGCATCACAAGTAATTATCAAGAATAAGAAAATCTTTCTGCCTTTCTGATTTTCTAACACTAGTCTCCACCATTGATCGAAGAAGGCTAAGATTTAATCCTAGCCTTTATCTCTTTGGAGGTTAGGGATTTGGCCTATGGAGAAATCATAAAGAGAACCTAAGGGGGAGGATGGAGACACAAAATAGAAATTCAGAGTGTGGTTTTCTAAGGAATTTGCATGAACCCTAGTGCAAATTTGGTAAGTGAGACATTTACAGTTTGAGTAAAAAGTAGTAGCAGAGAAACATTTCAGTGGAAAAAATTTGCGGGGAATTCACATGTGTGATGTAAGCCAAGTTGTTTTTGCTAGTGGGATGGTGCATGTGGAAAGCCGAGAGGGTTTCTGTGTGAAGGAGAGGCCGTACATGTGACATGGAAGAGAAAGAAAATGCCACATGTGCGAAGTGGGCTGTTGTATTTTTGCTGGAGAAAAATCCCAGGTTTTATTACAATATTTTTCTTGTAATTCTATGGGCCGTTTTCCTTGGTAAGGAAGCCCATAAATTCTTTGAGAAAAATTTAATGAAGAGAGATTGGTGGGTTAAAATAAGTGTTGTTGATTGATTTCTTTTAGGTTATTTTTTGAAATATTTTTCACTACTATTTGTCGAGTTGAAGTGCTAGAAAATTTTATGTTTGTAGTTTTCATATTTTATTTATTGTGGAAACGTTCATTTTGAAATTTGGAAGCTTAGGGAGAAATTACCTCCTTGGGGAAGCCCTCCTCACCCTAAGGAGACCCTTCTAGCCCTTGGAAGAATTTAATTTTCCCAAGGAAAATTATTATTTTTAATGTGGAACCATGACAACACAAAAAGTACAAGTCGGCCCAGAAGAGGAAATTCGACCCCCAAGACCACATATAAATATACCACACTTGGCATCACTTGGAGGCATCATCAACACACATTCATCTTCTTCATTTGGTTCGACTACTTCTGAAATTGCAAGGTCTGAGCTCACATGTGTGAAGAAGAGAGAGAGAGAATTCTATTGATAGAGTTTGACTTCAATTTTGGGATGGTTTGACTTGTATTGACTTGGAAGAGGTTGACTTCGTTTGACTTGTTTTTGGACCTGTTTTGGAAGGTCGAGTTGACTGTCATCTTGACTGAATTTTTTTTGGCATGTTAACTATTTTTGACCGCAAACTTTCTCTCTCCTTTGACCAAGAGTTTTGAGGCTACTTTGACTAGGTTTGCTTGAAGGAAGAAGTGCATACATTTTGACTGGTTGACTGAATTGTTTGGGAGCTGATTTGACTATTGACCAAGTCTAGTTAGGGCTGCATTGACTTTGACCATAAACTGCAGATTTGACTTTTGACCAGATTTGGCCTTTATGCTTATCATGGATTGGATATTGGTTGATTGATTCGGTTGGTCAGGGATTTTCCTTTGACTTGTTGTTGATGTACTTGGATAATGTATCTCTCTGCTAAACATTTGATGACAATCTAATAAAAGAAGAATTTGAACAAGGTTTTCCCCCTTGCGCGATTTTTCCTTGGTCTTTGACCAAATCTTTGTGTCTCTATTGTTCTTGGCTATCTTATTCTATGCATATGGTTGTGTGTTCTATCTACAATTGCTTATTGTTACTGGGTGATTGAAAATATATTGGATAATGTATTACTATTGGAGGTAGAATTATAATAAGTGATTGTTTTAGTATAGAACATTGGAAGTTTAACGTGGTATCAGAGCTGAGGTGACAAGCCGAAGGAGACAAGAGCAATCATCCCTTTGGAGGAATCTTAGTTTTTGGAAAAGTTTATTTGACTTGATCAAGATGTCTACCTCATCATTGGAGCTTGAAGATAAGCTGAATGACTCATCTAACAATGCTATTTGGAGAACCAAGTTGGATGTGACTTTGGATGAGAATGATATTTTGGAAGATGTTGAAAGCAAGGCACCTGAGCCTCCGGAGAATGCTTTTGCTGCTATCAAAGCCAAGTACAAGAAAGGTGAGGTCAAAGCTAAGAAAATTATTATTGATTCTTTGAGAGACCATTTGATTACTTATATTTCAAAGTTGAAGAAGTCCAAGGAAATGTATGATAAGCTGGTTGGGATGTATGAAGTCAACAACTTGAGCCACATTCTTTCCTTGAAGAATCAACTCAAGGACATTAAGATGAACAACGGAGAGACTGTGCAGTCATACTTCATGAGGATATCCCAACTCAAGGATCAATTGTTGTCTGCTGGAGAAGTTACATCTGATACAAAGTTGGTACTCATTGCACTTGGAGGTCTTCCTCCAATTTGGGAGACATTTATTACCACCATTAGCAACAATGACAGGTTTCCTTCATTTGATGAGCTAGTGGGAAAGTGTACTCAAGAGGAGACCAAGATGATATTTAGAAGAAGAATTCAAAAGCATGAAGAATGAGAACCCTCTACATTTGATGCTCAAGACAAGAAGAGGAAAGGAAGAGGAAGACCATCTAATTCAAGGAAGCTTGCACCAACATCTAGGGATTCTAATAGAAGAGTGAAAAGGGACAAGGACTTGTCTCATATTCAATGTTACAATTGTCACAAGCATGGTCACTATGTCTGAGATTTCCTGGAGAATAGTAATGCTCCTAGATCCAACAACAACAATCATGGCTACAACAATAACAGGTCTAACTATAGAAGAAGAAGAGATACTCTTGCTGCTCGTGAAGAAGGCCATTTTCCTCAAAAGAGATCAAGGAACTCAAGGTATAAAAATAATGCCGCTGCTACTCAATTTGAATACTTTCTTATTTCTGCTCTTTCTAGTTCCTCTCCTTTGGATTTGTTTGATAGCTGATTAGTAGATAGTGGGGCTTCTAGACACTTCACTGGATATCGCGAAGTCCTGTCAAACCTGGTTGAGAGGGAGACAAATTTGAAGATCATTCTTAGGAAAATTCTACTTATCCTATAAAGGGGTTTGGTTTTGTTTCATTTCATTTGGATTATGGTCAAACTATACATCTACATGGTGTTCTGTATGTACTGGGATTGAAAAAGAATCTTGTATCTATATTTGCCTTGGAAGACAATGGAATGAAATTTTTCTTCATAAATGGGAAGGTCCTCACTTGGCCTATGGAATCTCGCTTGGGGGATGCATTCACTTTGGGATCAAGAATTGAAGGCCTTTATAAATTCAATGGAAGAACAATCCGATCATTGGTTCATTCTAGTAATCATCAATGTGAATTGTGCACGGAAGATTCACTCACCTTCACTATGATACCTTACCTAAGGTGAGGAACATGGTTTCTGGAATGCTTGAGGTTCAAGAAAATCATGATGGAGTTTGTCCAGGATGTGCTAGCAGAAAGTGTTGGAAAATCGATTAGGGCAACATTTTTAATTTAACTTTTCCTTGCTTGACAATTATTTGTGACATGTTCTTCTTCATTATCATACTTATGTTCTTATCATCAAATAAATGCCAAAACCATGAAGATCACAATCATACAAAGGCGAACATAAGATATATGCTCCAAGCCAAGGCAAAACCCCTCCAAGGGGAAAACCCAGAAATAACATCTCTTATTATAGAATCAATTCAAAGGAGACTTCTAAGACCAAAACCTATAACAAGCCTATCAACAAGAGTCAATCCAACCAACCAATCTTCCTTCTGCAAAACATGACAAGGCTCTTCTAAGGATAGCGAAGCAACATTCCTTCAAGATAATGGATCTTCTAGCCTTCCGTCTTTACTCAAACAATTTGCGACTTTCTCTTCAATTTTGGACTTGAGGTAAGCCCAAAAACCCTCAGTACTCACACATGTGAACTATAGAAGACAAATTTTAGACTTCCGAATTCTTTTAGGGCTTCTTCCTTCCTTTCATTAGCCTTCTCCTTGCCTTTTCTAGGACTTTCAAACTCCTTTCCAATTGCAGATCGTACTGAAAGATGTATACTTGATGTGTGTTGCAATAGGATGAAAATCCATCTTTATATAACCTTTCCAAGAGGCTCCATTAACCCTCTCTAGGCCGACTTTTCCTTAGCTGACTGACTTGGTCTTGGGAGCCTTTTAGACACTTCTAAATTCACAAATAATTTTCCTTTTCCTGATACAGGTGCCTTGTTACCCGCTAGTGTGTGTGTGTGTGTGTGGAAATGATATTTCTGGGAGCTCGCGGCGATGGTGGAACCCTAGCTAGGGTTACGGTTCAGAACCCCGTTTCATGGCGACTGGCACCTGGATTACTACTGGACTGACAGAGCAGACTGCCTGAACACCGACAGTGGTTTCGCATTTCTCGGGGTTACTTTTGTTTTTCCTATTGTTTTTACCCTGCTGCGGTCCCCTCCCTGTTTTACCTGCCGTCAACGCCTTCCGTTCTTTCCGCTGGACGGCACCAACTTCGATCACGGTTACAGGCTATTCACACCGACAGTTGCTATGGGTGAAGAGGATATTGTCGATTATGAAGCGGACCCCATGCCCCAACAGGAAATCTGGGCACACACCAGCAGACAGAGCTTAATACCGAGGAGTGTCGCGCTCAGGGTTGAGACAGGTGCTTCATCGAGGAACCCGCACTTGCCGCTCAAAGGCAAAGATATATCTCCTGAGTATAACCTTGCTGACGCTTCCCCGCTGGATTGTCCGCCTTTATCTCCTGCTACCCTACAGATCTTGGGACCTTGTTTCCACTCCTCGCCATCCTTGGACGCTCCGCTACAGCTCCACATTAGACCTGATTTCCCCCAGCCCCCGCCTCCTCCGCCCCCTTCTAGCTCACATTCCCCCTCAGTCTCCTTTATGCCGCAGACCCAACGGCTCCCCCCCCATTCCTCCTTTCCTCCTCCCCTGGGCACTTCTACCTCGGCTCCCCGTTCCCCTATCAGGTCTGGCGTCTTCACCCCGCCGTTACCTGCTCGCTCTGTGGGCTCCGCCCAACACAGCTCCTCGGACCCGTGCCGCAGACTACTGAAGGAGACCCCATTTGGCAAACGCACTGAGAAGGTAAAGAAAGGCAGATGCCTTCGTGCTATTGATCCTGATTTCAGCGTTATTTTTGGGCCTGAAGCTCCGATGCCAGACGTGATGGACGCCTCTCGTAAAGTCCTGGTGGGTCGGGTTCGTGGGCGCACTTACACGGCAGAACGATTAAAGCTATGGGTGGAGGAGATTTGGGGTTCATTGCTTAAGGATCTACCAGAAGTCATGGTCCTCACCCGGGGCTGGTTCGCTTTGCATTTCAATCGGCCAGATCTCACCCAGTGGATTCTTTCACAATTCTGGCACATAGAGCTAGCTCCTGTCATGCTCAAGCGATGGGATCCCTTATTTGATCCGGAAAGAGAACAATTGGGGGCCGGCCCCATCTGGGTTCGTCTTCCTGGATTGCCATGGCAATTTTGGAACACGTATGCATTTATGAGGATTGGGAACACACTCGGTACATACTTGGAGCACGACCGTTCATTTGAGAAGACGGGCAATAGGTCCATGGCTCGTATTCTTGTTCACATGGATATCAAACCGGGCCTTGTAGAGAAGATCACGCTGCACCACGGACATGTATCCCGGAAACAGCTACTGGATTATGAGGGCGTCCCATTCCGCTGTCGTAGGTGCCATAAAATTGGTCACCTGTACAAGGATTGCCCATTGGTTACAGGGTTGTCATCAGAGGAACCAAAAGTCACTCGTCCGCAGTCTACTGGGGACCAGAATGCGGGAGACAATATACCTACATCGGGTGGTCTGGCTCAACAGGAGAACTCTACTAAGAAGCAGGGTGTCGAGGCAAATAAGAGTACTCGAAGGAAGGCATCATCCTCCGCAGAGCCGCCGCGTACACGTTCCAGGACTGCAGAGGCTGCACCAAAACCGGCGGAGGCTGCATCTACTCATTCGGGGAAAGAAATGCGCTTGCTGACCGGCTCTCGAAAGAAGCGGCGGATCGTCATATAGGTGACTGGCAGATTGAAGAGCACACTCCAGAAGGCGTACACAGTTACTACCACCGCCCATATATCGACGGCCTTCAACAGGGGGATCCTCCTGATACTTAGTAGTTTTTTGATCTACATGTTTATATTTTGTATATAACAGATACTATAACGGCTCTATGTACTGCATGAGGATGTATATGCCTCAGATACCTGTTTTATTTTCTGCCACTAAACTCTGTTATTATCGGCACTTTGTGTTATGGATTACTGTACACAGTATCTATCATTTTTGGACATTACAGGACGGTTTGTAATCATTTGATCAGTGGTTAATCCACATTACTGCATATGCTTCGGCATCTACTACATGTAATCTCTGTTATTATCTTTATAATAGAAATTACGAACTCTATTTCCTCGGAAAAAAAAAGTGCCTTTTTACCCACCATTTTGTTGATGATATCCCTAGGAGAAAATTTTCTCCAAGATCGTCCTTAGCCAGTAGCCAACAACCCCTTCCAGCCACCAACTAGCTCGTTGTGCCATTTCTCCGCCACCTGAGCTAGCCATGTGGTCCCTCACCCATCTGTCATGATCGTATGGTTGAAGGTGGGCATCCTGAACCTAAAGGTATGCCTTGTCATTTGGTAATTGAGTATTGTAGTTTGCTTATGATGGACACTTTTGCACATTTATTAATGGGGGGATTCGGCGGAAAGAGTGGGCTAGCTCTGTGTTTCTGTCCCCTAGACCTCTTTTGGATGTTACCCTTGGGTCTTAGTCCAGTGGGGTCTCTTTTATTGACTTTTGGGTTTTAGGGTGGTACTACATGGGAAACCCCGATTTTGGTTGCGTGGTCCCACTCCCTCATCCACATACATTACTCCCCTTCCATCCATTATAGCCCCATTCATTATTCTTCCGACCTAGGTCCACATGTCCCCACTGGGTCCACATAGGGTTGGCCTCCCCTTCCCCTTGCCCACACCTTGGGTTGGGCTTGAAACGATGCCCTGGAGGTTGATGCAACTGAAAAGAAGTAAAAGCATAACTGGCCACATTCAACAGGAAAATGGACCACAAATGCAAAAGATGGCTGAGACAAACACATTTAGCACGTGGACAAAAGCCAAATGCATGAGCTCTACCCCATACCCATGGCCATCGCCCTGGTTCCTATAGGCCCTAGATGAGCTTCCCTTATCATTCAGGAACCCATGATTGTTTCAACCCCTGATGGGCAATGAATTTCCTTACCTTAAAGGGGATATATTCTGCTATACCTTACACATCATGCTCTTATCCCTTGAGCCTCAAGCAGTTAATCAAAGAAAAATCATAAAAGACAAAATACATGTAAAGAAGGGTGGAAAAATCAAGGTCGAGGCATCTCATGCACCACGATTGCTCTCTCCTATACATTAGATACCCAAGTGTGGGCTTCCCTTTTATTAGCTACCCTTGTACCCCAACATGTGGCCCAGGGCTGCCCCTTTCATTCCCTGCTCCATTCATCTCTTTATAACATGCCACCACCCTTTGAAGGATGTACCTTGGACATACTATCCCCTTTAAAGGTAGAAATCACCTAATAGGATACTTGGTTAGGCCCATTTGGAACTTGGAGACATTAACACATGCCAAAGCCCACTATGGAAGGGCATGTCATTATAAAGTGCCAACTTGTTGTCATTGGTTTGTAAGCTCTTTAACTCGATTCCCTTTGATGACTTGTTGTACTGGAAGGCTAGGGGATACATTGTATCTTATGCAGGATTGCAAATGGTCTCCATTTTGGGTTTGGTCTCCCTATACTCGGTCCTAACCGTCTAGAGGGCTACATTAGCACATGTAGGGTGTGAGTAGAGAGCCATGCGCCTCCAAAAAAGTAGACAACACTCCATGGATCCCCATAGATGTTCAAAGATTGTTCGAACTTCGCCTATTGGACGAGGAAGATGCACTTGGTTCAACATGTCCAACTGACCCCACAGTTGTACCATGCACTTGGCAGATGACCCAAGACTTGTATGCTGATGTGGCATCACTTACACCATCATCTGAGCCCTTACAGATGGTCTACAAGCATCTTCGATCTACTTGGAGACCCATGAGGTTACTTGTGTGCCCTCACATCCATTGAGAGCACCACAAGTTTATTATTTGGAGAACAAGGGGCCCACCCCTTGCCCACTACTTTTGGGAGTCCTATTCATTATTGTGGTGCTTATGGACTTCATCAGGTTTCTTAGAAGGCCCAATGACATGTATTATTGGTCATTCGACCTCTTAAGAGGCTTATTCTTTTGTTTATGAGCTAGTTTGGTGGGCTTGTCACCAAAAGTTGGTTGTTTTGCACATTATTTTATTTTAGGGGCTAATGTACGCTCAAGTAGCTAAATTGAACTCACTAGAAGTGTATAAATAGAAGTGATGAGGATTCATTTTAGCATCATCACTTGGATTTGGAAGTTGTATCTCTTTATATATTTTCGCTATCCTTCTTGGATGATGAATTTTTGGAGCATGGAATGAATTTTGATGTTTGGATGATTTTCATATGTCTTGGAGCTTCTTGAATGGCAAGATTTTGGATATTGGATATATTCTTATACATGTAAGTACCTTTTAATGCTATTCTTTCTTTCTAATTTTGTCACATACATTGTTGATGGGATTTCACTATACCAGGGCTTATTTGCTGCATCTCTTTATACGAAGTTGTGGAAATTTTGTTTCTAGATAATGAATACTTCATGTATGGGCCATGTATAATGAATGAATGTTCTTAGGGATGTTTCATTGCTGAAATTCATCTTGATAAGCTATCTGCCTTGCAAAGTGAAGTGTAAGGTCTTTGAAGCTTCTTTTTCTGTTGCCCTAGTGCTAAGCGAAGTTGTCTTTGAGGCCTCCTTGACCTAAAAAATTCAAAGGTCCATAGTCATAATTCTACTTGACTCCAATCTCCCCAAAGGATTAGGCACTGGTCCACCCAAAGGTGATCACCTTAAACCTTTCTTATCCTACTCCCTTTCCTTTTCTAGGTCTAGCCCATTAGGTCCCCTAAGGCATCATTTATCTTGCAAACCACCAATAAAAAAATTTCGATCTCTTGGCCCCTACTGTGCTGGTGTGTCTCCTAGGTGCTCTCCAATTTTGAAGAAATTCCGATGGTGGGATTTTGAGATATCTCAAGCCCTAGCCTCGAGATTGAATCTTGCCCTTGGTTTCCTTAGGTTAGAAGCCTCATTGGGACCCTCACATTCTCTTGCATTAAAAATTCTTTCTTTGGCCTCTTTCTCCCTCTGGAATAGGTCAAGAATATCATTGGTTGCTAAACCCTACCCCCTTAACTTACCCCGGGTCCACTTGGCCCCGTGTGGTCCCATACACTATTAAGGGTAATTCTTCAAGGATCCTTGGGAATCCAAGCTTTCACAAGAATTTCAAGGCCTAGGAACCTCCATTATAAGATACATACCCTAAATCTAAATCTTGAAGTTCCCTTAAGCCGTTCCTTGAGAGCTTTAAACCTTGCCTCCAAAGCAAGCAAGCCACATATTTGAGCCTCTCTTGTGAATCGACTTCTAGGATCACCCCTCAACCTATCATTGGTCTATCCTTTTAGTGATCCTCATCATAATGGGTCTCTTCCCATCGGTGAAATTCTGTAAAGGGCAGGGAGCCTTAGCCGAGGTGATAGCAGGATATTGCTCCATAGTTTCCCTAAGCCTAGTAGTAGCCCTTTAAGGATCCCCTTTTAGGACCTCTGCTAGTTTGAGTGGTAACACTTGTGGGCCTCCCCTTCCCCTTGCCCACACCTTAGGGTCGGGCTTGAAACGATGCCCAAGAGGTTGATGTAGCTGAAAAGAAATGCAAAAGCATAATTGAGCACATTCAATACGAAAATGTACGCCAAAATGCAAAAGATGGTCGAGACAAACACATTTAGCACGTGGGAAAAACCAAATGCATGAGCTCTAACCCATACCCATGGCCATCACCCTAGTTCCTATGGGCCCTAGGTGGGCTTCCTTTATCATTCGGGAACCCATGATTGTCCCAACCCCTGGTTGGCAATGAACCACCCTACCTTAAAGGGGATATCCACTACTATACCTTACACATCATGTGCTTATCCCTTGAGTCCCGAGCAATTAATCAAAGGAAAATCATAAAAGGCAAAAGGCATATAAAGAAGGGTGGAAAAATCAAGGCCAAGTCACCTCATGCACGACGATTGCTCCCTCATATATATTATATACCCAAGTGTGGGCTTCCCTTTTATTAGCTACCCTTGTACCCTAGCATGTGGCCTAGGGTTGCCCCTTTCATTCCTTGCTCCATTCATCTTTTTATCACATGCCACCACCCTTTGAAGGATATACCTTGGACATACTATCCCCTTTAAAGGTAGAAACCGCCTAATATGATACTTGGTTAGCCCCATTTGGAGCTTGGAGACATTAGCACATGCCAAAGCCCACTATGGAAAGGCATGCCATTATGAAGTGCCCACCTGTTTTCCATGGTTTGTAAGCTCCTTAACTCGATTTCCTTTGATGACTTGTACTAGAAGGCTAGGGGACATATTGGATTTTATGCAAGATTGTAGATGGTCTCCATTTTGGGTTTGGTCTCCCTATACGGGGTCCTAACCCTTCCGAGGGCTACATTGGCACATGTAGGGTGTGTGTAGAGAGCCATGGGCCTCCACAACAACAAACAACACTCCATGGATCCCCAAAGATGTTCAAAGATTTCTCGATCTTCACCTACTGGACGAGGAAGATGCACCTGGTTCACCATGCCCAACCGACCCCACAGTTGTACCATGCACTTGGCAGATGACCCAAGACTTGTATGCTGATGTGACATCACTTACACCATCATCTGAGCCCTTACAAATGGTCTACAAGCATCTTCGATCTACTTGGAGACCCATGAGGTTACTTGTGTGCCCTCACACCCATTGGGAGCACCACAAGTTTATTATTTGGAGAACAAGGGGCCAACCCCTTGTCCACTACTTTTGGGAGTCCTATTCATCATTGTGGCACTTATGGACTTCATCAAGCTTCTTAGAAGGCCCAACGACATGTATTATTGATCATTCAATCCCTTGAGAGGCTTATTATTTTGTTTATGAGCTAGTTTAGTGGGCTTGTCATCAAAAGTTAGTTGTTTTGCACATTATTTTATTTTAAGGACTAATGTAGGCCTAAGTAACTAAATCGAACTCATTAGAAGTGTATAAATAGAAGTGATGAGGATTCATTTTAGCATCATCACTTAGATTTGGAACTTGTATCTCTTTAGAGATTTTCGCTATCCTTCTTGGAGGACAAATTTTTGGAGCATGGAATGAATTTTGATGTTTGGATAATTTTCATTTGTATTGGAGTTCCTTGAATGGCAAGATTTTGGATGGTTGGATATATTCTTATACATGTAAGTACATTTTAATGCTATTATTTCTTTCTAAATTTGTCGCATACATTGTTGATGCGATTTCACTATACTAGGGCTTATTTGTTGCATCTCTTTATGCGAAGTTGTGGAAATTTTGTTTCTAGATAATGGATGCTTCATGTATGGGCCATGTGTAATGAATGACTGTTCCTAGGGATGTTTCATTGCTGAAATTAATCTTGATAAGACATATACCTTACAAAATGAAGTATAAAGTCCTTGAAGCTGCTTTTGCTGCTGCCCTAGTGCTAAGCGAAGTTGTCCTTGAGGCCTCCTTGACCTAGAAAATTTAAAGGTCCATAGTCATAATTCTACTTGACTCCAATCTCCCTAAAGGATTAGGCACTGGTCCTCCCAAAGGTGATCACCTTAAACCTTTCTTATCCTACCCCCTTTCCTTTTCTAGGTCTAGCCTATTAGGTCTCCTAGGGCATCATTTATCTTGCAAATCAACTATAAAAAAATTTCGATCTCTTGGGCCCTACTGTGTTGGTGTGTCTCCTAGGTGCCCTCCAATTTGGAAGAAATTCCGATGGTGGGATTTTGAGATATCTCAAGCCCTAGCCTCAAGATTGAATCTTGCCCTTGGTTTCTTTAGGCTAGAAGCCTCATTGGGACCCTCACATTGTCTTGCATTAAAAATTCTTTCTTTGGTCCCTTTCTCCCTTCGGAATAGGTCAAGCATATCATTGGTTGCTAAACTCTACCCCCTTGACCTACCCCCGGGTCCACTTGGCCCCGTGTGGTTTCATCCACTATTAAGGGCAATTCTTCAAGGATCACTAGGAATCGAAGCTTTCACAAGAATTTCAAGGCCTAGGAACCTCCATTATAAGATACATACCCTAAACCTAAGCCTTGAAGTTCCCCTTAAGCTCTTCCTTGAGAGATTTAAACCTTGCCTCCAAAGCAAGCAAGCCACATATTTGAGCCTCTCTTGTGAATATGCTTCTAGGATCACCCCTCACCCTATCATTGGTTTATCCTTTTAGTGATCTTCATCATAATGGGTCTCCTACCATCAGTGAAAGTACGTAAAGAGCGGGGAGCCTTAGCCGAGGTGACAATGGGTTATTGCTCCATTATTGTCGTTAGCCTAGTAGTAGCCCTTCAAGGATCCCCTTTTAGGACCCCTACTAGTTTGAGCGGTAACATGCCCAAATGGGTTTTTTACAACGTGACAATAACTCTTTGACTCATGAATATCCTAGAAATATTCAATGGATGCTTGACCTAATTAACATGAAACACATGCTATACAAAAATGATTTTGTTTTGATCTTTAAATCATTTTCTCTATTCTTATGATAGATACATAAGAATTAATCATGAGAGTCAAATGAAAATTATGAAGACCGAAACTAGTTACATTCTCCAAAAAAAAGAAGATGAAGGGACCATTCCCTTCTAGTAGAAGCAGGGCCAATGGAATACTTCAACTAATACATTTTGATCTATGTGGACCCACACTAATAACTTCTCTTGGTGGCTACCTATATTACATAATATTTGTGGATGACTTCTTTCACAAAACATGGATTTTCTTTTTGAAGCACAAGGACCAAGCATTTGATATGTTTAGGGACTATAAGGCTTTGGTGGAAAATCAAATAGGGAAGAAGATCAAAATTTTTAGGTTCGATAATGGAGGGGAATTTATTTCAATTGAATGCTTTGATTTTTTCAAGAAAGCCAAAATCAAGAAGGAAACTCTCTTGCCTTACAACCCTCAGTAAAATGGAGTGGTTGAAAGGAAGAACATGATGATTATGGAAGCTTCTCGAGCTATGTTGCACGATAAAAATTTGCTAAAGTTTCTATTGGGAGACGCTGCTAATATTGCGGTCTATGTTCAAAATATGGCACCTCATCAAGCCTTGGTGATAAGACTCCTGAAGAAGTTTTCACAGGTGTAAAGCTCGATGTTGGACATTTGAGGATCTTTGGCTGCCCCGTATACTTTCATGTGCCGAAGGACAAAAGGAACAAGTTAGAAGCTTTAGGGAAGAAAGGTACGTTTGTTGGCTACTGTGAAAATTATAATGCTTAGATAATATATGTGCTTGGTCAATGAAATATATAGTTTAGTAGGGATGTAACATTTGATAAAAATGTTGCCCTTGGGAAATCAAGCGACACTCCCCCCCTATAAATGTTGAGAAAAAGGTTGATGACTTGAATATATAAGAAGGCCCTTCTATGCTTGAATCATAGTCTGATCTTGCTGATGATCTCTTAGAACCCATGGACCCCTTAGACCCCCCCGTGTGATCCTCCCACTAGGAAGAGGCCAATTTGGCTTTGTGACAACTACAAGATGTTGAGAGACATGCTGCTCCTAGAGGAACCTTCAAGGAAATTAAGAAGCCATGTTGATAATAGGGATATGTTGTGGTTATGAGCGACATCATACATGCTGAACCACACACTTTTGAAGGAGTGAAAGAGCAGGTATGGAATGATGCTATGGTAGAGGAATATGAATCCATCATGAAGAACGATGTGTGGGAAGTGGTTTTGAGACTCGAAGGGAAATTTGTTGTGTCTTCTAAATGGTTGTACAAGATCAAGCATGGTGCAGATGGAAGTATCGAGAAATATAAGGTGAGATTTGTGGCTAAAGGTTTCTCCTAGAAAGAGGGAGAGGACTATGATGGAATTTTTGCACCGGTTGCCGGCTACACTACGATTCGATCTATCGTTGCTCTAATTGTTAGCCATGGATGGACACTTCACGAAATGGATGTGAAGACTACGTTCCTACATGGAAAACTCAAGGAAGAAGTATATGTTCAACAACCACAGGGCTTTGAGGAGCATCACAAGAAGACTCATGTATGCAGGTTGAAGAAAGCACTTTATGGATTGAAGCAAGCCCTTAGGGCTTGGTATGCCCACATTGATAGCTACCTATTGAAGTTTGGATTTAAAGAAGCAATGTTGTTAACTTTAGGTATGTTCTATGCTAGAGCAATTTATTTAAATTTTCACAGTTAGCAATCACATCAGCATTAAGATAAACTGCAGATAGAACATAAATATAAATTGCAAAAGACATGCCAAGACAAGAGGACACAAGATGTGGCGCTATCCAGGGACAAACCCCACAATGTGTGGGGAAACCCTTGATCAATTCTTCTTTTATGTTCTTCAAAGTTCAGCAGAGAAAGTGAGAGAGATAGTACATTTACATCAAAAGTCAATACTTTGACTGATCTAGATCTGAGCATAGATCATTTCCTACAACGATGATACATGAGATCAATTGAAGACATTCTGCTTCAACTGATTCTCCTAGGTGACGGCTTCACCTATCCATTTCGTTCATCTGCTGCACCTTACCGTGTAGCACCATCATGCTACATCATGTATCATCATGCTGCTCATGATTGTTGTGCTGCCCATACATCAAGTTATCCATGACCTCATACTTCATGCTGCCCATGTGTCACGCTGCTTCATGATTTCATCATACTGCCCATACTTATGATTACATTTATCATGATATTGTCCATGCTCCATGTATCATACATCACGATGCTCATAAGGCTGCCCATCATGCTGCTCATAACGCTGCCCATGCTATCCTTCTATTCCTTCATAATGGAGTTCATACAATTATCAGCCTTAGCTGCTTGCTATGGCTTGCAGCCTAGCAAAGTAGCTAGGCTATCCTCCATGTAGTCCATTATTTGCTTATCACTGTCAAAATGACCAGTGTTCTTCATAACCATGTTGGATCCCATGATGTTGCGTTCCATATATCATGCAGCATATATATATATATATATATATATATGACCGAGTCTAGTTGACTGTGTTCCATACAACATAGCATCCCATGATTGCTGTGTTCCATATATCAGAATGCCCAACGTATCATGACTGTCCAGTGTTTCAACTGCGTGGTATATCTGCATTGATTTGCGTAGAGGTTTCATGACCCAACGTTATGCCTGCGGGCTAAGAAATGACTTGAATTCCCAGCGTATCATGATCTGCATGGTATATCTGACTGCCCAGCGTAGCGTGGTATATCTGGGTTGATCTGTGTGGAGGTTTCATGACCCAACGTTCTGCCTGTGTGTTAGGTCTTTGATGATGCGTATATATATGTGGTTCCATATTCATATGACCGCGTATAACCATTCCTCATATGATTGTGTATAACATGGTTCCATATTGCGTATATAACATGATTCCATATAACATGAACAACATTGGATATATAACATGAACATCGTTGGATATATAACATGAACAACGTATAGATATATAACATTATGTCTTGCGTTTTCTTCATAACTGTGCTTTATGTCCTGCGTTTACTAATATCCATGCGCCTTTATTCGTAGATGAATACATCTCCATTGCTTGCTAATTCATGACTGCATTCTCCATTAGGCCATCGTAGATATTAGGGCACTCCTTTTAGATCTCTTCTCCATCAAACCCAAAATAGTATGAAGAGAGATCACGAGAGAGTGAGTGTGTCGAATGACTTAAAGTCTTCTTCTATTTATACTAAAATGTGGAGGTTGAATGGACATGACGTTTGGGCTTCTTGAGCCTACATAAGATGTTGGTCGGCTAGATAATAAATCCATAATCAAAATAAATTCATATCTCCATAAATACTTATCGGAATCGGACGATCTTTAGATCAATCCTACACCTCTCGACGAGAGGGATCCAATAAAATTATCCGCTGTCATAAATGAGTTGACCGACATGGAGTTTGGCCCTAGTTGCCAATTTAACACTCCCTCTCAACTAGGGAGAATGCCATCTGTTGATCCATAGGTCCGACTGTACTATCTCTGCCATCAGTGCCCTGCACTGCTCTGCCCAGCTCTACTCAGCTCTGCTTTGCTAGCTCTGCTAAGCTCTACTTTGCTAGCTCTGCTGGCTCTGCTCAGCTCTGTTGGCTCTGCTTTGCTCTGCTCAGCTCTACTGGATTTGCTGGCTTTACTCTGCTTTGCTCAGCTCTGCTGGCTTTGCTTTGCTCAGGTCAGCTCTGCTGGCTTTGCTTTGCTCTGCTCAGCTCTGCTGGCTTTGGCTCAGCTCTGCTGGCTCTGGCTCTGATCAACTTAGCTCTGCTGAACTACGAAGAAGAAGAATTGGTCGAGAATGTCTCATACCATTCTCTACTGACCCGAAGTCAGTCTAAGAGTGCGTACCACTGGTTCGAGACTAGTCTCAACTGACCCAAAGCCAGCTGCATAGTAAGTACTACTCCTACCACTGGTCCCAGACCATATCGCAGTCTCAGAGAGTGTACCACTGGTCCCAGACCAATCTCAACTGACCCGAAGTCAGCGTCATAGTATGTACCACTCTCACTGGTCCCAGACCACTACTGCACTGACACAAAGTCAGTCTCAGAGTATGTACCACTGGTCCCTGGCCAGTCCAACCGACCTGAAGTCAGTGTCAGTATTGTACAACTCCTACCACTGGTCCAGACCAGTGTCATTGATCCCAGATCAATGGAGGTCATCCTAGCGTAGGGAGTACGGTAGATACAACAATGCGTCCATCGGTACTACTATGGTCCCTAACTTCATTTCCTTGCTCATTGATTAGATGAGAGGTACTTCCCATGAGTCCCAGACTGCATGGGTAGGATGCCTCGACAGGAGAACTAATCAATCCTGTCCTCACAGGAGAACATGTCAATCCTGCTATAATCGCCATGGAGAACACATCAATCCAGGTCTCACAGGAGAACACATCAATCCTGCTACAATCGTCATGGAGAACACATCAATCTAGGCCTCACAGGAGAACACATCAATCTTGCTACAATCGCCATGGAGAACACATCAATCCAGGCCTCACAGGAGAACACATCAATCCTGCTACACAGGAGAGCGAATCATCCTGTTCCACAAGAGAGCGAATCATCTTGTTCCAGTTCGCACCACCAGGGGAGGGTGAGTCACCCTGTGGTCGTATGTTGCTCCAGTAAGAACCGCAAGCCCCCCAGAGCTCCCAGAGCTCAATGTATGCAACATGCAAGACCTTTTTATAAAGGTCTCTCGACGACTCCAAGTCGTTCGGGAAAATCACAGATTTGATCTTTCCCCCGGGGCTTTAGCGACCTGTACATCATCTCAGTGCGATGGAGCATCCTTGCTCATCGGCTTACCATGTCCCAGATAAGATAGTATCTGATGTCTATTTACTGGAGCAACCATCGAATACTAGATTCCTCAATAATCGAATCCCACCTTTGGTTGTCACAAAGAATCACAGTGGTATTCATCATGTGTACTCACTGAAGAGTTTCCACAACCAGGAAACTTCATATGAGGTCATACTCGTAGATATGTATCCGGTCTCGGCGGTGCTTATAACAGTCGACTTCTGCTTCCTGCTTAGAAGCAGAATCCAAAGAGGAACAACACTAAGAAGTGCTCCAGTGATCCTCCACACTGCCTGCCCAATCAACATTCGAATAATCATGTAGTTTCATATTTCCGGCAGTGTATCTCAATCCATGAGAGATTGTGCCCTTAAGACATCTCAGAAGATTCTTGGCACCAACCCAGTGAGGTTCAACCAAATATGAGCTCCCCGTGCTAATTGCAAAACATATGTCCGAAATCCAACTCCCTCTTACTTTTGCAAATGAGAGGGTTTGCAACTATCAGAAATAGTTTGTCTGCATAAGGTGCTGGTGTGAGAGGTCTATCATCCACAACCTTCGGATAATGGTTTGGATCAGTTTCACTCCTTAGTGAATCTCAACTTCATTAAACAGCTATCAGTCCTCTCATACTATGCCCGAGGTGTTTTGCTTCAAGCCATAGAGGGCTTTCTTCCACCTGTATACATGAGATTCCCGTTCATGAATCTCAAACTCCACGGGTTGTTTCAAACCTGTGGACCTGCTACATGAGGGGAATGGTCCCCTTGTAAGATTTTCCTTCGGTACATCTCAGACATGTACTTTCATGCTCTTTTTGAATTCAGGCTTCCCTGTCACTATCTGACTCACAGACCTCTGGTGCTATGTGTCAATGGTCCCCAGTGGACTTATAGTAACTTAATACGACCCTGAACTCAAAAGCATCCTTGAAAATTCTATTTTCAAACACGTACCTTTCCATCGACGAATGCCACCTCAAAACCTTCGACTTCCATTCCCTTTTCGGGATAGGTGGCATTGGCTCCAAGTGTAATCCCACGATTGTTTCCATCTCTACCAAATTAGAGAGTGCACCCTTCTATCCGATGAAGTGCCTTGAAGCACTACAATAAATATGCCAGATTCCCAAAGAATCTGAAGGAGAGGGCCAATACAAAATAACACTTCTCTATCTTATCAGAAGCAATATTTGATTCTTCTTACCTAGGGTTCCTTGCTTCCTTGAAGAGTCGGCCGTGTCTTTGATGACCTGCATCTCTGTCATTTGGACACTCCTTCGCATAAGGGCCGAACTCATAACCAAGACATCTACCTTTCCTTCCACCCTTAGATCCGAACTTCCCAATGAAGTGATCTTAAGGTATGCCATCAGAAGTTCTACTGCGCCATTCTGATAATATGCTCTGCTTCGACTTCACCCTAAGTGAATTATGAGGAACCCATTGATCCTTCTGTCTTGTCCCAACTGTCTTTGGTGATTGCTCTTTCACTCTTGCTTGGGCATTGTCTTCACCTCAGCTCTGATACCATGTTAACTTTAGGTATGTTCTATGCTAGAGAAATTTATTTAAATTTTCACAGTTAGCAATCACATCAGCATTAAGATAAACTGCAGATAGAACATAAATATAAATCGTAGAAGACATGCCAAGACAAGAGGACACAAGATGTGGTGCTAGCCAGGGACAAACCCCACAATGTGTGGGGAAACCCTTGATCAATTCTTCTTTTATGTTCTTCAAAGTTCAGTAGAGAAAGTGAGAGAGATAGTACATTTACATCAGAAGTCAATACTTTGACTTATCTAGATCTGAGCATAGATCATCTCCTACAACGATGATACATGAGATCAATTGAAGACATTCTGCTTCAACTGATTCTCCTAGGTGACGACTTCACCTATCCATTTCGTTCATCTGCTGCACCTTACCGTGCAGCACCATCATGCTGCATCATGTATCATCATGCTACTCATGATTGTTGTGCTGCCCATACATCAAGTTGTCCATGACCTCATACTTCATGCTGCCCATGTGTCGTGCTGCTTCATGATTTCATCATACTGCCCATACTTATGATTACATTTATCATGATACTGTCCATGCTCCATGTATCATACATCATGCTGCTCATAAGGCTGCCCATCATGCTGCTCATAATGCTGCCCATGCTATCCTTCTGTTCCTTCATAATGGAGTTCATACAATTATCAGCCTTAGCTGCTTGCTATGGCTTGCAGCCTAGAAAAGCAGCTAGGCTATCCTCCACGTAGTCCATTATTTGCTTATCACTGTCAATATGACTAATGTTCTTCATAACCATGTTGGATCCCGTGATGCTGCGGTCCATATATCATGAAGCGTATATATATATGACTGAGTCTAGTTGACTATGTTCCATACAGCATAGCGTCCCATGATTGTTGCATTCCATATATCAGAATGCCCAACGTATCATGACTGTCCAGTGTTTCAATTGCGTGGTATATCTGCATTGATCTGCGTAGAGGTTTCATGACCCAATGTTCTGCCTGCGTGCTAATAAATGACTTGACTTCCCAGCGTATCATGATCTGTGTGGTATATCTGACTGCCCAGCGTAGCGTGGTATATCTGGGTTGATCTGCGTGGAGGTTTCATGACCCAATGTTCTGCATGCGTGTTAGGTCTTTGATGATGCGTATATATATGTGGTTCCATATTCATATGATTGCGTATAACCATTCCTCACATGACTGCGTATAACATGGTTCCATATTGCGTATATAACATGATTCCATATAACATGAACAACATTGGATATATAACATGAACAACGCTTTAATATATGAACAACGTATCATATATAACATGAACAACATTGGATATATAACATGAACATCGTATAGATATATAACATTATGTCTTGCATTTTCTTCATAACTGCACTTTATGTCCTGCGTTTACTTATATCCATGCGCCTTTATTCGTAGATGAATACATCTCCATTGCCTGCTAATTCATGACTGCATTCTCCATTAGGGCACTCCTTTTAGATCTCTTCTCCATCAAACCCAAAACAGGATGAAGAGAGATCACGAGAGAGTGAGTGTGTCGAATGACTTAAAGTCTTCTTCTATTTATACTAAAACGTGGAGGTTGAATGGACATGACGTTTGGGCTTCTTGAGCCTACATAAGATGCTGGTCGGCTAGATAATAAATCCATAATCAAAATAAATTCATATCTCCATAAATACTTATCGGAATCGGGTGATCTTTAGATCAATCTTACACCACTCGACGAGAGGGATCCAATAAAAATATCAGCTGTCAAAAATGAGCTGACCCACATGGAGTTTGGACCTAGTTGCCAATTTAACAAATGTTGACCCAAACCTCTACTTCAAAGTTGTATAAAGTATGCCCCTAATTTTGGTTTTATTTGTTGATGATTTATTCTTGACAAGTGGAGAGCCTCTTATTCTCGAGTGTGAGAGGGAGCTGACCTTTGAAATTGAGATGAAAGACCTTGGATTGATGCAATACTTTTTGGGCTGAGAGGTGTGTCAGAGAACTAGTGAGATTTTCGTTTCTCAAGGGAAATATGTTGTCAAATTGGTGGAAAGATTTGGAATGGCAGAATGAAAGTCCATGGCCACACTAATGGAGATGAACTTCAAGAAGTTATGTGGAGAAGCTGCAGGACCTAACTTAGCAAATCCCTCCGAGTACTGACAATTGATTGGGGCACTGATGTTTCTTGTGTACACTCAACTGGACATATGTTTTGCTGTCAACACTCTGAGTCAATTCATGACTGAGCCACTTTATGTAAATTGGGTTGCTGCTAAGCATGTGCTAAGATACTTGCATGGGACTATTAATCTTGGATTGAGATATATTGCCAAAGATGTGAGACTGCATGGATACACTAATGTTGATTGGGCCTGTAATGTTGACAGGAAGATCACATTAGGGTGTTGCATTAGCCTGGGGTTTGCCATGATATCTTGGATGAGTAGAGATCAAAAGTCTGTTGCTCTTAGCACGACTAAGGCTGAATATATTGCTGCTAGCATGGCTAGCTATGAGGCAGTGTGGTTGAGGAAGCTCTTTGGAGAGTTGTTTGAGCAGTGACTGGATACAACTGTGACATATTATAATAACAAGAGCGGGATCCTTCTTTCATAGAATCCCTTATTCCACGACAGGTCCAAGCACATTGAGATCATATATTACTATATTTGAGATATGGTGTAGAGAGGAGCCGTAAGACTCCATCACATGTCGACTAATGAGTAGATAACATATGATCTTACCAAGCCTTTACCGAAAGGGAAGTTCTTAGTCTTCAGAGAGCAGCTTGGACTGGTGGATGTGGCCTTCTTGAGAACATTGAGCTATGCTCTTACCCCCTGTTTGAGCCCCCAGGGAGGGAATTGTTCCAGAGAGCTCCTGGGGTTGAAGGAACTCTGGAAAATAGGCGTGCATGATCCCTACCCTTTGTGGTAGGTTGGGTATCTCCCCTTATGTCACTTTATGGTGTGTGTGATCTTTGTCTTTTATGGAAAGTTGGGTATCTCCCCCTATCAAGTATGGGACTTGACAGAGTATACCCTAGAATGCATCCTACTTTCAAGCTGGGCTTGTTGGGATTGCCACCCATCTGGTCAATGGGTGAGGAGACTTGGGTGTGTGTGATCCTTACCACTGGTAAGTTGGGTAGATCTCCGAAGGTAGAGGATGCAAGTATTCTACCACTTGACACTTGAGGGTCAAGATATGAAGATCAACTGACAATAGGATGGATGTGTGTTGAAATTTGGTACCGGAGGACAGGTGGTTCCCTTAGGCTTTGATCTTTGGCCTAGGGAAAAGTGTCCAAAAGAATTTAATTTTTCTCCTAAAGTGACTTTATAATTTTATAAAGTTAAATCTAATTTAAAAGTGACTTTAAGTGATAAAGTTACTAAGTCTAATTTTAAAGTGACTTTTATAAAGTAAATGAAAAATTAGAAAGGAAAAGTGACTTTGGAAATAAATGACTAAGTGGGTCTTTACTAAAGTGGGGTGAATTAAAAAATAAAAAGTGAGATTTAAATGAGCATTTAATCTCAGCCATTGATCTAAATCTATTTCAGCCATTGGATTTAGAGATCACCCAAAAGTCACTTGGGTCACCCAAAAGTCATTTGGAGTTATATTAAGGGAGGAAAAGATCACATTCGATTCAATTCTTTCATGAGCAGATTGGGAGAAGGAGAGCAAGAGAGCAAGAGAGATTTCTGAGCAGGGAGGAGAAGGATATAGCAGCTTGGCACACATTCCAAGGCAGCAGTTGAGCATATTTGTACAGCTGATTCAGCACACAGTGAAAGACAGATTTTGCACGATTTTCGAGGAGAGGTTTGCACAAAAATCGAGGAGCAGTTTGCTGGTTTTTTGCACGCAAAACGAAGGCCATACAACAACATTTAATGCTGAAAGTGGGCACGAAAAACGAGGAGACCGTACAATATTTATTGCTGTCCTGTTTGCTGTAATTTCCAGTTTGCTGTGAAGCATGGGAAAAGAGATAAGTTGTAAATTTGCTTGCTGATTTTTTGTTGAAAATTTCTCACTGTAAAAGGCAATTTTCAGAAATAAAGAAGAGCTCTCAAACTGGTTTTCCCCAAGAGTTGTAGGGGGTTTTTCCAGGGTCACATTGACAAAAAATCTCAGTGTTTAAATGTGTTTTAATGGCTGTTTATTACTGCTGATTTTTATTTCTGCAATTTCCAGCATTCTGTAAAATTTCCAGAATTTGTGTTTTCAGCAAATTTATTTTTTTCAGCTTGTTAAATGTATGGTTATGGGAAAGGGCATTTAACTATATGGGAGAAATAAGGAGAAACTGAAAACCGGGGTGGGAAAATAGAAATTTCTACATGGTATCAGAGCTTGAATGCTGAAGGGCAGTTTGGGACAGCAAAAAGAAAAATTACAGTTGCTGATTTTTCACTCAGAAAATTCCAGCAAGCTGATTTTTTCATAAACATCAGTTTTATCTTTACTACAACAGTGCTATTTTTCCATTTTAGGACAGCAGGATGTCATTGGGATTGAGGGTGGAGGATAGGCTGGATGGGCATATAAATTACAGCGTTTGGAAGGAGAGAATGCATAGTATCTTTGAGGAGGCAGAAGTCTGGGATATCATGGTGCATACCACACAGAACCCTGTTTTTGTGCCTACTGATGCTACTCAGTTGACAGCTTATAATAAAAAGAACAACAAGTGTAAGAGGCTGATTCTAGACGGAATCAAAGACCATTGCATTCCTCATGTGAGAGGAAAGAGCAATGCCCATGAGATGTGGACAACATTGTCCAATCTCTACCAGAGTACCAATGAGAACCGGAAGATGGTCCTGAAGGAGAAGCTGAAGAACATTAAGATGGGTAATGATAGTGCAGCTGGATATCTCACAAAGATTACTAATGTGAGAGATGAGTTGGCAGCGATTGGAGAGGCCATTCCACCCACTGAGTTGGTGCGGATTGCAGTGAATGGCCTCCCCCGTTCATGGTTGAACTTTGCTGATGGGGTTTGTGCACGTGAGACCCTTCCCACATGGGAGAGGTTTTGGGATGATTGCATTCAGACAGAGATCAGGAAAGGTCAGCTTGGGGCAGCCAAGCCAGTTGAGCAGGATGAGGATGTAGCACTGGTGGCAGGAGGCAAGAAAGGCAAAGGGAAGAAGCAGGCTTCCACAAGTAGTGGTGGGGGCAAAGGCAAAGGTAAAGGTAAACAGGGGAACACACAGAAGGACTATTCCAAGGTGAAGTGTTGGAATTGTCAAAAGATGGGACACTATGCAGTTGTGTGTCCGGAGAAGAAGAAGAAGAAGGAGAAGAACCAGGACGTGGCAGCTTTAGCAGAGATTGAGGACTTTGCTGGTCGTTTTGACCGAGAGTTTGCGTTCACTACGTGTGAGTCCTCTAGTGCAGGATCACCTGCCACACAGGTTCAGAGGGAGCATGCTTTTCCCTCGATTAGCGGAGCATCTTCAGGTATCTGGTATGTGGACAGTGGGGCTTCACGTCATATGACAGGAGTCCGTGAGTACTTCTCAGAGCTTTCAGAGAGTGGCACTGATATTGAGGTAGTACTCGGTGATGACAGAGTTGTTAGAGCAGTCGGGGTGGGGACAGTGACATTTCAGAGGGAGTCCAAACCTCCCTTGAAGGTGTCAAAGGTTCTTTATGTGCCAGGGATGAGGAAGAACCTCATATCCGTCTCAGCTTTGGAGGATAGAGGATATGAGGTACTGTTCAGGGGAGGACAGGTGTTGATGTATCCTAGGGGCACTCCAGCTGATTCAGCTAGAGTGATAGGTGTACGCCATGCAAAGGTGTACAAGTTTGCATTCTAGCCCCTTTTGGCATTGAGCAGTAGTACCGACAGCAGAGCTAGCAGTTCTGAGCTGTGTGAGATTTGGCACCGCAGGATGGGACATATGTATCATGGAGCCTTGAGGACATTGCGGGAGATCACTACAGGTGTGGCAGATTGCAGTACTGATCACTTTGATACTTGCAGAGGTTGTGCGATGGGCAAATTTGCCAAATCCCCTTTTCCCAACAGTGACAGCAGAGTGACGGGGATACTTGATTTGATTCATTCCGATGTGAGCGGTCGGATGTCTCATGTTTCCTTGAGTGGATATGAGTACTATGTTTTATTCATTGATGATCACTCCAGGAGGACCTGGATTTATTTTTTGAAGACCAAGAGTGAGGTCTTCAAGCGGTTTCAGGAGTTCAGAGCTCTTGTGGAGACTCAGACAGGTCGAAAGATCAAGTCCTTGAGGTCGGACAATGGAGGAGAGTACACCCTTGGAGAGTTTGTTGACTATTGTGCGGAGGAAGGCATTAGGAGGGAGTTCAATGTTCCTTACAACCCCCAGCAGAACGGGGTTGCGGAGAGGAAGAACAGATCCATCATAGGGGCTGCCAAAGCCATGTTACATGATCAGGGGTTGCCATTGTTCTTGTGGGCAGAGGCTTGCAACACAGCTGTTTACTTGCAGAACAAGAGTCCGCATCGTGCCTTGGGGCACATGACTCCGGAGGAGGCTTTCTCTGGGAAGAAGCCTGATATTGGTCATCTTCATATCTTTGGATGCATTACATACTCCTATATACCCAAGGAGAAGAGGACCAAACTAGAGCCCACCACAGAGAAGGGTATCTTTGTGGGCTACAGTGAGACCTCAAAGGCCTTTCGGATTTACATTCCTACACAAAGGAGAGTTGTTGTCAGACGGGATGTGAAGTTCGAGGAGGACAGAGCCTTTAGGAGGTCACGGGAGTTAGAGTATCTGGATCAGCCAGACCCTCAGCAGCAGTTGAGTTAGTCGCAGGGATCCAGTGGGCAGGGATCAGGAGGATCCAGAGGTACATCTATGAGGATGTCAGGTCCGTCAGTGAGCAGTGGCTCGTCGAGCCAGAGGGGTGGTGCTCCGGGCAGCATGCAGAGCAGTTCACTAGGGAGTCCATTGATGGACAGTTCACACGGTACCTCAGCTTCTACAGGTTCAGGTGCAGGCATGAGGACAACAGACAAACAGTCAGGAGTTCAGGCTCCTGATGATGATGAGGAGGAGGAGTTTCATTCTCCGGTGGGAGAAGCATGCTCAGGGAAGAGAAAGCCCAAGTGGCTTCAGGACACCTTGAGATATGCCACATCTGTTGCGAGCCGAAGAGGCCGGCCAGAGAGAGTAGACCACCTGAGAGGTTTTGTAGCTATATGGCGATGGTTACCAGCATCCTTGACTCTGAGCCTTCTAGCTATGAGGAGGCAGCTAGCCAGCAGGTATGGAGAGAGGCCATGCAGGAGGAGTATTCTTCTATCATGAAGAATGATGTTTGGGAGGTGGTGCCGAGGCCTGAGGGAAAATCCGTGATTACTTTCAGATGGCTTTACAAGGTAAAGCATGCTGCAGATGGCAGCATTGAGAAATTCAAAGCGAGGTTTGTGGCTAGAGGGTTCTCCCAAGTAGAGGGAGTTGATTATGAGGAGACCTTCGCTCTCGTGGCTCGATATACTTCGATCCGCTCCATTATATCGATAGCAGCAGAGATGGGTTGGAAGATCCACCAGATGGATGTGAAGACCGCATTTCTCAATGGTTTCATACAGGAGGAGGTGTACATTGAGCAGCCACAGGGCTTTGAGGTGCATGGGAAGGAGTCCCATGTGTGCAGACTGAAGAAGGCCCTTTATGGCCTGAAGCAAGCTCCCAGAGCTTGGTACTCCAGGATAGATACATATTTGCAGGGGATGGGTTTCACAAAGAGTGACGCAGATCCGAACCTTTACTTTATTGTGATTGGTGAGGAGCCTCTCATTCTGGTGCTGTATGTGGATGACTTGATCATTACAGGTGCAGAGAGACTCATAGAGCACTGCAAGAGAGATCTTGCGACGGAGTTTGAGATGAAGGACATTGGCTTGATGCATTACTTTTTGGGTTTGGAGGTGTGGCAGGAGGAGGGGCATTTCTTCTTGGGGCAGGGGAAGTATATTGTGGACATCCTTAGCAGATTCCACATGGAGGATTGTAGACCCATGTCGACACCGATGATCACCAACTGGAAGAAGCTTCATGCTTCAGATTCCGAGTTGGTGGATCCCACATTGTACAGGCAGCTGATTGGTTCCTTGATGTATTTGGTCAACACTAGACCAGATATCTGTTTTGCAGTCAACACGATGAGTCAGTTTATGTGTGAGCCTAGGAAGGTTCACTGGGTGGTTGCAAAACACATTTTGCGATACTTGCAGGGGACAGTGGATTATGGTCTGGACTACAGGCAGGGAGATGGAGTGAGATTGGCAGGATACACTGATTCTGATTGGGCAGGTTGTGCTTCTGATAGGAAGAGCACTTCAGGGTGTTGTTTTGGGTTGGGTTCAACAGTAGTGTCATGGTTCAGCCGGATGCAACAGTCAATAGCACTGAGTTCAGCAGAAGCAGAGTATATGGCAGCCAGTCAAGCTAGTTGTGAGGCTATCTGGCTTCGCAAGATGTTGTTTGGCTTATTTGGTCAGCCGTTGAGACCTTCAGTGATTTACTGTGATAATCAGAGTTGCATTAAACTCACGGAGAATCCAATATTTCATGACAGGTCAAAGCATATCGGGATCAGAGATCATTTCATCAGAGACTATGTTCAGAAGGGAGCTGTGAAGCTTGAGTATATTTCCACTGATGAGCAGGTTGCAGATATTCTTACCAAAGCCTTACCACGGGGCAAGAATGTCTACTTCAGAGACAAGATGGGTGTGGTGAGGAACACCTTCCTCGGTAAGAGGGAGTGTTGAAATTTGGTACCGGAGGATAGGTGGTTCCCTTAGGCTTTGATCTTTGGCCTAGGGAAAAGTGTCCAAAAGAATTTAATTTTTCTCCTAAAGTGACTTCATAATTTTATAAAGTTAAATCTAATTTAAAAGTGACTTTAAGTGATAAAGTTACTAAGTCTAATTTTAAAGTGACTTTTATAAAGTCAATGAAAAATTAGAAAGGAAAAGTGACTTTGGAAATAAATGACTAAGTGGGTCTTTATTAAAGTGGGGTGAATTAAAAAATAAAAAGTGAGATTTAAATGAGCATTTAATCTCAGCCATTGATCTAAATCTATTTCAGCCATTGGATTTATAGATCACCCAAAAGTCACTTGGGTTACCCAAAAGTCATTTGGAGGTATATTAAGGGAGGAAAAGGAGGAAAAGATCACATTCGATTCAATTTTTCATGAGCAGATTGGGAGAAGGAGAGCAAGAGAGCAAGAGAGATTTCTGAGCAGGGAGGAGAAGGAGACAACAGCTTGGCACACATTCCAAGGCAGCAGTTGAACAGATTTGTACAACTGATTCAGCACACAGTGAAAGGCAGATTTTGGCACGATTTTCGAGGAGAGGTTTGCACAAAAATCGAGGAGCAGTTTGCTGGTTTTTTTGCATGCAAAACGAGGGCCATACAGCAGCATTTAATGCTGAAAGTGGGCACGAAAATCGAGGAGACCGTACAACATTTATTGCTGTCCTGTTTGCTGTAATTTCCAGTTTGCTGTGAAGCATGGGAAAAGAGATAAGTTGTAAATTTGCTTGCTGATTTTTTGCTGAAAATTTCTCACTGTAAAAGGCAATTTTTCAGAAATAAAGAAGAGGTCTCAAACTGGTTTTCCCCAAGAGTTGTAGGGGGTTTTTCCAGGGTCACATTGACAAAAAATCTAAGTGTTTAAATGTGTTTTAATGGCTGTTTATTACTGCTGATTTTTATTTCTGCAATTTCTAACATTCTGTAAAATTTCCAGAATTTGTGTTTTCAGCAAATTTATTTTTTTCAGCTTGTTAAATGTATGGTTATGGGAAAGGGCATTTAACTATATGGGATAAATAAGGAGAAACTGAAAACCGGGGTGGGAAAACAGAAATTTCTAAAATGTGAACCTTACCTGTCATGGTAGTGGTATCTCGCCCATTTTCATTGGACTAATAGGATGGTTGTGATCCTTACCTCTTATGGTAAGTGGTAATCTTGCCTATTATCCTTGGATATAGGGTGGCAGATTTATCTCCCCTATGATGATTTTTCTTCTTTAGATCAAGAATGTTCAACAAATGAGCATAGATGAATAAAGACATGATATGATACAACAATCATGATGATAGGACATTCAAGATGAGATTTATGATGAAGTTAGAAGTTCCTCCCTAGTTAAGAGGGAGTGCTGAAATTGGGCAGCTCAGGGAGAAATTCCCTCCTTGGGTAAGCCTTCCTCACCCTAAGGAGATCCTTCTAGCCCTCGGAAGAATTTAATTTGTCCAAGGAAAAATATTATTTTTAACGTGGAACCATGGCAATACAAGAGGTACAAGTCGGCTTGGAAGAGGAAATTTGACCCCCAAGACCACATATAAATAGACCACACTTGGCATCACTTGGAGGCATCATCAACACACCTTCATCTTCTTCATTTGGTTCGACTACTTCTGAAATTGCAGGATCCGATCTCACACGTGTGAAGAGGAGAGAGAGAGTTTTGTTGACTAAGTTTGAATTGCGTTGACTTCGAATAGGTTGACTTATTTTGACTTGTTTTCAAAGGCCGAGTTGACTGGTATCTTGACCAATTTTTTTTGGGCATGTTGACTAGCTTTGACTACAAACTTGAGTAGGGTTTGACTACAGACTTGCTCTCTCCTTTGACCAAGAGTGTTGAGGTTACTTTGATTGGGTTTGACTGATGGAAGAAGGCCACCAATTTTGATTGGTTGACCAAACAATTTTGGAGCTGATTTGACCATTGAGCAGGGCTAGTTAGGGTTGTGTTGACTGTTGTTGACTTTGACCTGAAATTACAAATTTAACTTTTGATTGGATTTGACTTTTATGCTTATCTTGGATTGGATATTAGTTGACTGATTTGGTTGGTCAAGGATTTAATCTTTGACTTGTTGTTGTACTTGGACTATGTATCTCTCTGCTGAACATTTGATAATAGTCTAATATAAGAAGAATTTGGAAAGGGTTTTTCCCCTTTTGGGGTTTTCCCCTTGTTTTTGACCAAATCTCTATGTCAGTATTGTTCTTGGTTATCTTCTTTTGTGCATATGGTTGTATGTTATATCTGCAATTGCTTACTGTTACTAGGTGATTGAAAATATAATTGATAATTAACTACTATTGGAAGAAGAATTATTATAATAAGTGATTGTTTCAATATAGAATATTGGATGTTTAACAATTCATTTATTGGGTAAAATATTTTTTGAGGGTAAAATAAATACATGATACATTAAATCTGAACAAGAACTTGAAAAATATAACATGGTATAAGAGCTAAAACAAGCTCTGTGAAAGGAAGATATGTGAACAAGGGTTACAATGACAATTTTTATTTGGCATAATTTTTTATTTACAAGGGTTTTGTGGCTACAAGTCAATCTTGACATAATGACATCAAGTGGTTTGAGATTTGAGGACCACTTGTAAAGGGCGTCCAACTTCAGTCCATGGAAGGAGAGGATCACTCTTATTCTGGTGGAGAACAAACTGTGGGAATTTGTTGAGATAGATATCTAGCTTCCTTTGGATGCTACGCGATTGGCCACTCACAACTTGAAGTATGTGAAGGCTAGGCACTCAAGGAAGAAGTCAACCCATAACACGTGGACAACCTTGTACCAAAGTACTAATCAGAACAAAAAGATGGTGTTAAGAGATAAATTGAGAAACATTAAAATGAATAGCTCTAACACAATAGCCCCATACCTCCCAACAAGTTTGAGATGAAATTGTAGTTATTGGGAAAACTGTGGATGAGGATGAACTTGTTAACATAGCTATAAATGGTTTCTCCAAACAATGGGCGAACTTTGTGCTAGTTATCCTTGCACGTGACAACCTTCTTGATTGGACTAGGTTATGAGATGATTTCACCCAAAAGGGGATCTAGGAGGAATCATTGATTGGTGGACAATACAAAGATGGGGATTAAGAGAATCTTGCTCTTGCTGGGCAAACAAAGAAGGGCTAGGGGAAAGCCAAGTAGAATGAAAGTGTAGGAGCATCTTCACATAGTGAGAAAAAGGACATGAGCAAAGTCAAGTGCTTGGCATGTCATCAATATGGACACTATGCAGGTTAAGGCCCAAACAAGAAGGGCAAGGGGAAGACGCCTATGGCTGCATTTGCATAGATGGATGAGCTAGCTAATAAGTTTAAGAAGGAATTTTCCTTGGTTGATCAGGGGCTCAGGACCAAATGTCGTAAAATGGTCAAAAATGAAAGTTCTCAGAACTGATTGGAACCTGAACGACTGGAAAGTGCTCGTCTTCCCGATTTCGGCGCCGCAAACGGTTCGAAAAACGGTCGTCGTATGAGAAAGTTATGCCAAAAAGAAGAATTTCTCAGTAACATTAGAATTTTGAATTTTTGAAAAAAAAATTAAAAAAAAAGAATATTCCATAGAATATTCCTTGGAATATTCTTTTTGGTCAGCGAATCAGAGGTTGCCACGTGGTAGGCCCGGAGGGCGCCACGTGGCCCCCAGATGACGTCAGCAAATCTTTATGGGCGCATTTCAAAACTTTTGGCGTTGGCCGAGTTTGAACACAAGACCTCCCATGCGCTAACATACAGTCTTACCGTTGCACCACGCAGCAACTGTTGTTATATGAGCGGACAGATTTATTGATAAAGTTTAAAGTTCATTGGTGCGGGGCCCAAATGGGGCCAGCCCCTAAGGGCCAGCCCCCCCATGCCATACGACCCAGCGCCCAAAACCAGGGGCTCTAAACCATTAACTGCCAGCACGGAATCCAAGCATAACCGCCGTGCCAAAATTCCGGTCACATGGAATTAAATAACAACAGTTAACACGTGGTTAAGATGGCGGGAATAATGGCGGAAGTGGCGAATTTGGCGGACCCGCCATAATTGGCGGAGTTAACTGGACTCCAACTAAAGTTAGCTGGAGTGTTTCTAGGCATAACTGGAGGAAAACTTTAATGGGCCATAACTTTGGCTAGGAAAGTCCGTTTTGGACGAATTTTTTTTTGATTTTGGGTATTTTCGACCTTCTGAAGCCATTGGCACAAGTTTCACAGCCATCTGAGGTCATTTGCAGGTGTTTTAGCTTCGTGGAAGTTCCAGGAGCCACTAGGGCCAAATCAGTTTGGGAGCGGCATTGGGAATTGTGCAGCCAGTGAATGTGGAACGAAGGTCATTCCTGAGGGTTTTCAACATTCTGAATCCATTTCTACAGCTCATTTTGCCTTCTGAGGCATTCTTCTCACTATTTAGCTTCAGGGAAGCTTTCAGGGCCACCAGGGCCATTTTAGGGATTGAGCTGTTTGGGGGCTCTGTTCATCCGTTTTTGGTGATTCAAAAGCCTATGTCTGCTATTTTCGACCTTCTGAGTCTAATGGCAGAGGTTTTAGAACCAATTGAGGTCATCTTCACCTCGAAATTCTCCATGCAAGTGTAAAGGGCCACCAGGGCCAATTGGGGAAAGTACTGTATAAGGTACAAAATTCACTGTTTAGTGTTTGGGAAAGAGCATGTTTGGCTAATTCCTATCTTCTGATTCTGTATTTACAGTCAGATCTGTCCTTTGAGACACCCATATTCTTGTATTAGCCTTTGTAGCAATTTTAATACAAGAGGACAAGCCTAGTTGGAGAGGCTTGGTCCAGTAGATGTAGCCCAGGAGGGGGTGAACTGCTTTATCATTTTGATGTCTTTATTTGCTGAAGATGATATGTTAAACAAAACTGATATAAAGTTTTAAACAGCAAATATACATAACTTACATACACACATAGTCACCTGTTCAGCTACAGAAAGTTACTTGTCTTATTCCGCAAGACCTTAAACTTCAAGTATGTGTATGTCAGAGACTTCTAAGTGTTTACTTTGTTATTTCTTTAGGCAGAGCCTGTAGAGGGCCAGGTAGCCTCTGGAACTCATCCTCTTTTTAGAGGTGACATGTCCGGTGAATGCCCCTACAGTCTATCTCTATATAAGAAATAAGAAGTTTATACATTTTTAGAGGTCATTTGGAGTGTCTAGCTCACAGTTGAAATTGTTGGAAATGGATACCTTGCACCCTTAAACAAGTACATTCCATTTTCAGATCATTGGTGCCTTGTCTTTTTGGCACCATGACATGTGGGTATTGTTTGTGGACATGGAGCTTCTCGTCACATGATAGGATCTCATGACCTATTCACGAATATGGCTAAGGAGCACAAGGATCTACATGTGGAGCTTGGCGACAATGCCAAGTATGCAGTGGGGGGTGTGGGTAACATACAATTCTTGTTAGAACTAGGGAGTCCTATGGAGGTGAATGAATTGTTGTATGTAGCTGAGCTAGAGAAGAACCTATTCCCAGTTTCAATCATGAAGGACATGTTGGAAAAGTATACTGAGAGAGGGGGTGAATTGGTATAATGATGATTTTTACATATTTAAACATTCAAACATCATAAAATATCAATCTCATAAATTGAACAAGTAACACAAGATGTACACAAAAACCATTATGGGGGAAAACCACAAAACTTCTTTATATGAAATATATTATAGGCACCAACCTACTATTACATTAACTTGTGGGCACCAACCTACGGAAGACACCAATCTCCTTTGCTGCGTTGTAAGCACCAACTTATAGGCAACACCAATACCCTCTGTTGCTTTGTAGGCACCAAACTAGAGGAGACACCAATCTTGTCTACTGCTTTGTAAGCACCAACCTATAGGAGACACCAATCCCCTCTGTTGCAAGATTTTTAGGCACCAACCTACGAGAGACACCAATCCCCAGTGCTGCAAATATTTGTAAGCACCAACCTACTTCATTGAGTTTTCTTGCTTCTTCACAATGTTTCTTAGTTGCTTATGCTTTCACCAAGTATACTTGCTGCTTCTTCCTTCACTAAGTCTATTAGTTGCTTCTGCCTTCACTAGGTCTACTTGCTTCTTGTTCTTCACGAAGCCTACTTTTCCCAGAACGTTTTGCTTTTGGATTCTTCCCAAGAATGAACTTGCACACCATGTCACATGTCCAATTTTACAAATCTAACTATGAAATTTCTACCATAGGTACCTGGAGATCTCTTCTTTGTCTCCTCCAGATTTCATGGTCTGAAACATCTCAGAAAGAAAATTATAGCAAAAATGGCAAGCTAACTTGTTTGAAGCATGTTTCAGGAGAATTCAAGAACACTTTCTCAAATCATATCTATGAAATTATAGCAAAACATGATATGAATTTTCCACCACAAGTACCTTGAGATCTCCTCTCTATCTCCTCTAGATTTCACAACCTGAAACATCTTAGGAAGAACTTATAGCAAAAATGCCAAGCTGACCTATTTGAAGCATGTTTCAAGGGCATTCAAGCACACTAACTTTTGCAGATCATATCTCCAAACTTATAGTGAAACGAGTTCTAAAATTTATACCATAGGTACCTTGATATCTCTTCTCTGTCTCCTCTAGATCTCACAATCTAAAACATCATAGAAATAAAATTATAGCGAAAATACCAAGCTGACCCATTTGAAGTAGATTTCAAGAGTATTTAGGAAACTTAACTAGCTTAGAGAATATCTATTAAACAATAACGAACTAGAGTCTAAAGTTTTAACCACAAAAACATGAAGATTCTCTAACTGGATCGACCAAGTTTCATGGTATGAAACATCTCAGAAGAAAAGCTATAGCAAAAAGTCCAAGTTGATCTATTTGAAGCATATTTTATGAGCATTTAGGAATCCTAACTTCCTTAGGGCATATCTCCAAAATTATAGCGAACCAAGTTCCAAAATTTTATCCACAAGTACATGAAGATCTTCTATTTATATCCACCACTAAGTTTCATGGTTTGAAACACCCCAGAAGAGAAGCTATAGCAAAAATTCCATGCTGACGTGTTTGACGCAGATTTCAAGAGCATTTAGGAAGGAAAACTTCCTCATAGCATATCACCATAATTATAGTGAACTATGGTCTGAAATTTTAATCGTAGGTACATGAAGATCATCTCTCTATCTCCCCCAAGTTTCATGGTATGAAACATACAAGAAGAAACATATAGATAAAATGTCAAGATGACTTGTTGACCCCATAAATCACATTTTTGCTTCCATCTTTAAACTCCAAAAATCATCTGAAAAATATTCCTTAGCTTCTCTTGTACACCTCAGATCTCTTCTTGCTTGGATACACTTAAATGAACTCATCTATCCTTTATTTATAGTGTTTATACATTCCCTTGTGTTGCCAACTTATAAAACTACTTGGGTCAGCCAACTTGTACTTTGGTTGAGTTATCATGACGAAATATTTCATATCTTCTCAGTCTTGTGGAGTTAGAAGGAGTGCAATATGCCATTGGAAAGGTCTCGAAATAAGATTTCCAACCATATATCTTATGCTCCAATCAGAGTTACTAAATTATAGTAAAAATGCCTTCAAATATAGGGTATCTAAATTGGGCATCAAAAGTCAAAAAACAATATTTCTAACTATATTCATTTTCCAATTTTTATCTTTGACATATGTTGTCTCCCCCTATCTTTGACATCAATGACAATAATATTTCCAACACGACATGAGGTACAATGTTAGCTTTACAGGAGGATAGGTACTTGTTAAGTCAAAAGGATTTGATCCTAGCGTGAGGCAAGTAATATGAAGTAGAGAGGTTAACTCATATCTGTTGAGAGGATAGCCATTACAAGCCCTAATGCATAGCAACGACAATTTGTGTGAGTTGTGGCAAAGGAGGATGTTTTACTTGCATTATAGATCTCTACCATTGTTTCGAGAGATGATCACTGGTCTTCCAAAGTTCAATGTGGAGCATGATTGAATCTGTAAGGGATGCGTGCTTGGAAATTCTGCCAAGGCTGCATTTTCAAGCAAAGAGACCAGGTCCAAGGGTGTGTTGTGTTGATACTAGTTTTGTTTTTTTTTTTGTTTTTTGTTTTACTTTTGCATTAAGGCTACAAAAGTATCTCGCATTGCTTGTCAAATTTGCCAATATTTAACACCTAATAATTTTTTTTTTGTTACCCTCTACCATGACTATAGGTTAGGGAGGATGTCACACAAGGAATTGTAAAACATATTCAAAATTTAAGCAACCTATGCAACTATAGGAATGAATGAAATACTTTTAAAATGCTTACTACAACTGTTAAGATACTAATGCATATGGCAATATAACATATGTTACAGGTTCATATATCATATCACATCATTAGAGGTTAAGTCTAATGCTTAGTCTCATGGTGATTATGGCATGATTAAAGGTTCAATTTAAATGCATATGTTATATATGAGGTGGTAAAAAATTGTTTTGGTTCATAACCATTGGTTTATATGCAAAGGGTTGTATATATGTTGATAGCACTCTTGACTTTGGTATTAAACATTAAAAGTTTGGTACACCAACATCAAATATCAACAAATACCAAGCTTATCACATGCATTAAGTTGTTTGGTTTTATGACTTCAATTGATTTAATTTATGTGCTAGAAGACTTTGGTTTATTTTCAATGTGGGATAACTTGACGCATTTGGCAAAGAGTTACACACATGGTTTATATGGTGGTTGATTTGTTATTGTTCGGTGGCATACATATTGCATGTGGTGTTGGTCAATGGTTTGATTTATATGACATGAGTCATGCACTAGGTTGATGTGGCACATGTATTAATGACCTACGTGTTGTGCACATGGTATATAGTTGTTGTGTTGGGTTGACATGGCATT
Source organism: Pinus tabuliformis (assembly GCA_031772625.1). Lineage (NCBI taxonomy): Eukaryota > Viridiplantae > Streptophyta > Pinopsida > Pinales > Pinaceae > Pinus > Pinus tabuliformis. The sequence goes on along the minus strand of CM062815.1, from coordinate 856,091,855 downwards.
ATGGTTACATGGCATACATATTGTGTTTGGTTGATGTGGCATACGTGTTGCAATGGTTCACATAACATCGTTTTGGTTTATGGTTTATTACATGGCTTGAAACACTAGCATGGAATAGAGTGGAAGGTGGCAAATTAAATGCTCACCCTGCCACGCTTTTGATCCATGATTGAGATTTAAGGGTTTTTGTGATGAACAATTGAGATTACATGCATCACATGTGTTGAGTTTTATAAAGCCTTCTATACTGATAATTACTTCAAATGATTTAAATATTTTTCACATTCTTATCCATTATTCCATATTAAGCAATGACGAAGAAGACATCAACAACCTAACATTTATGGTAGTAGGATTATGAATAAACAACCATACAAAGAACACAAGAGTTTACCTCAGGAAAACCCACATGAGGGAAAAACCAAACAACCTTTTCCTTAGAGAAATCATCAAGTTCAACATAGATACATCAGTCAAATACAAGGACAAACAATTTAGCTAGGTTAAACCTGGTCCAACTCCATCCTAGTCAAGTCAAATGACTGCCCAAGAACTCTAGTCTGGTCTACTCTGCTAGGGAATAATCTCGACCTCTTATTGTGCCTAGAGAAACTCGGTTTCGTTGCCTTTTTATCCATAGAAATTCAGTCCTTTCATTGATCTTAAACTCATCCATGATTTGCCTTATATTTGCCTCAGAACTTCGCTTTCCTTGCTTTAGACTTCACATGCCTTAGATAGACTTTGTTATCCTCAAATTTGTCCTCTTCTTTGACCTCATATATTCCTCTTCGCTGCCTCAAATAGGTCGAATTACTTGCTTCAGACAAAAGCAAATTGCTTGCCTTGAAGGGAGGTTGAATGCGTCATATTTATTGTCTTTTGTCGGGCCGAATAAGTGTCCCCTATGTTGGGGCCAACTTGAATAGGAGGAGGGCTGACCTGGTTTCTTGGAGCCAAAGATTCAAATAATAAAAATTCAAATTTTCTTCTTTGAAAACTGATGTGAAGAACATGTCAAATATTTTTCTCTTTTGACAATAGCATGAAGAACATTCTTTACAAATATATCAATGACAAAAATAATAATTATGAAGATGGACCATAGCTACAAAATTCAACACTCCCTCTTAGGTAGGTTCGTATTCATAATGATTATCCTATTAGACTTTTCAAACCCAACACCCGGTATTCGGTTCCTAGAGATTAATAAGTGGAACAAATACACGGCTAGATTCCTAACTCAAAAAATACAATGGAAGTAAAAACAAAACTCGATTTGAATTACATACACATAAACAAATTTCTGCCCAATCACTAATTCTTCATTAATAAATTAATCACATAACTTACTTGGGCTCATTTATTAGGGATAATGGCCCAACTGAGAAAATACAATACCGATCACCATCCTCACTGCATTCTCTCGGACCCAACACACTCTCATTGAGAAGCCTCTCTCAATCTTGTGCCACTGTTGTCTCTAAACACCTCACATTAAGCTCAATTTAGAACTTTCCTAAGCTAAGATTGACGACCAAAATTAACCCGTCAAGTTAACTAGTGATAAGTGACATTACTTTAATTAACTATCGTATCTTTAACTTTATCTACTTTAACTCAAGTACAAGTCATAAATTTATCTTTCCTTACATGCACATCACATCAACATGCGTGAAACTCACTCGCATACTCTGCATGTCGAATGTAAGCTCCTAACGATACAAACCAAGGTCCTTCTAGTCAAGACACAAGAATAGAAGTACCTTTTGAGCGACAAAGCTCATCACTCCCTCTTAGTGAGGGAGGTACTTCTGGAGGAACCTACTCCACCTGAATTTGTCTTTGAGACCACCACGTAATCCACTGCTTTAGTTGCTCCCTTTGAACTAGAGTATTTCCCTTCGACTTGCTTCAAAATATGATTTGAAGATTTGTTCCTTTCAACTATGCTCCTAGGATCTTAATTCTGCACGTCTAACAATGTTACCAGCTGAGACTCCTAGTAGTACTTGAAGAATCACTCTTCCTCACCACCCGCTTCCTCTCAATAACTAACACTTTTCTTGTATCCAATATCCCCTTAGATATACCCACAGGTTGTCCCAACATCTTATATGATTTCCCTTGCCTGATGCCAAGCACTATAACTACATCCAAGGTTGCTACCTCTATATATAGAAGCACCTTTCTATCCTGGAAAAAAAATCTATATAGAGTATCTCCAAGGTTGATACTGAGAGCACATGTACCATCAACATTGGAACAACATCTCCGTCACCTCCAAAAATCCTCTTGAATCTAGCTGTAATTTGACACATCCAACCCCTTTCACTGCATGCGTGGTGCTATGTCCACTGTAACTCACATGGCAGTCCGAGTTTGTTTTTGAAACACTGCGGAACACTGACATCATCCCCATCATGTGACTGGATGCTCTACTATCCACTAGCCATAACCCATTGTCCTCACACACAATAGTACTACTGTCAGAAACATATGCAACTAGAGAAAATTCCTTCTTGAATTTCTCTGTAAAGTCATCAATCTCAGTTGATGCTGATGCAACCACTTGATCCTCCTCTTTCTTCTTGTCTGGACACTGGCTCACATAGTTACCTATCTTGTGACACATAAAGCACTTCACTTTGCTCATGTCCTACAAGCAAGTCCCCCACTTCCCTTTACTTTACCCTTTCCCTTTCCAACAAGAGAAAAATTCTCCTCATCATCCTTTCCATCATGTTGGCCTGCAATTTTGGAACGTCTCCTTATATCCTCCTATACGAAGTCATCCCACAATCTATCCCAATTGGGTATATTTTCTTGTGTGACGATCCCATCAACAAAGGAATTCCAGTTTGGAGGAAAGCCTCTTAAGGTTGATCTGACCAACTCTTCACTGTCAATAGTTTCCCCCATTGTTGCCAAATCATCTCTAATTTGAGTGATCCTAGTTAGGTATGATGCAACTGTGTCATTTTCAAACATTGTGGCGTTTCTCAGTTTCGCTTTCAACACCATCTTCCTGTTTTTCTTTGTACTCTAGTATAACTTGGTTGAGGATGTTCACATTTCATAGGCATACTTCTTCTTTGTCACAGGAGTATAACATGGTTTCTAATGGAGTATAAGTTTTTCTCTTTTCCTTCACGTTTATCTTATTAAACATAACCAATTGAGTAGGATCTATGGGAATTTGGATGACCTTCTCGATGAAGTCCTATAACTCGTGCTCCTCAAATAATAGAACAATCTACTCCTTCCACGAGATACAATCTTTTGCCTTGTCCAACTTGTCCTTGTAACGTAGCCTAGTAGCCATCTCTGTCAAACTGACCAATGACTAATTTTCTCACCTTCTGCACGCTACTTAGGCTTGTTGCTTGCTTCCGAGATCTGTTACCTACTGCTTGATGTTGGAAAATGTAACTATGTTTGGTATTCAACAATGTACTTGAGTCATCATGTAATGTACTTGTCAAAATAATAAAGAAAAGAATTATTATTATTATTATTATTATTGTGACTTATTAAAGCATGGGTTTCATGCTTGGGTCACCATGTTTTAGGTCAAAGTCCCCATTGTGGACTTCTAGGATTTATTCTGAGTCTATAGAGTTATTATACACTTAAAGAGACCCTTCTTGGGCTATTGAATCATGTAAAAAGGTTAAGTATTCAGTCAAATTTGAATTATGTAACCTCCACACCATGTCGGCCTAAGGGAATGTCAAGTCGGCCTAAGGACCCTATTCGACCCCACAAGAAGCCTATAAAAGGAAGCACATCGAATTCATTTGGAGCATCACTCTCTCATCAAGTTTGAAATCACTTGTAGTTGGGAAGAAGTGCGAAAATCTCTTGTTGCTGGGTAGAAGTGCGAAGTTCTCTTGTAGCTAGGAAAGTCTATTGTCGGGAAGCTGAAGTGAGTGTGAGTTTGGGGAAGTATAAGGAGACAAGGAAAGTCGAAGTTTTGGTCTCTCTCTCTCTCTCTCTCTCTCTCTATTTTGTACCCTAGATTGGGAGAGTCTTCCAAGTCTCACTGTTGCAGGAAGTTGTCAATTGTTTTAAGTTGCTGCATAGTCAAAGTTGATGGGAAGAGGTTGAAATTATGGGAGGGCAACTTGGTGTGGAGGGAAGGACTAGTCTTGGTCTAGGGTGAAGAGTCTCAAAGCATACTATTGAAAGGAAGAATTATCTTGACTGGGTTTTCCCCTCGAGGGGGGTTTTTCCCTGGCATGTGCCTACATCTGGTGTCTATTGTTTTATGTGTTGTTGCTTTTGGTAATTGCTTGATGAACTAAAGAAATAAGATATAAAGAATTATAATAATAAGAAACATCACAAGTAATTATCAAGATCAAGAAAATATTTACTACCTTTTTGATTTTCCAACATGGTATTAGAGCTTTGGTGAAGAAGGAAGAAAAGGGCAGTCTTAAGCACTTGATCCATTCATATGTACTATCTCAAGGAAGGAGTCTATTATATTCAAGGAAGATGTCTAACTCAATCAAGGTTGAGAACAAACTTGAAGGAGCATCTAACTTCAAATCTTGGAAGAAGAGGATTGACCTAATCCTTGAGAAGAAAAGGTGTTGGACTTGGTAAAAGAAAATGTAAAGAAGCCTATAGAAGAATCCAGTGATGCCAACAAAGTGAAATTTAGGGATTTAGAATTGGTGGCTATGACTCTGATGGTACAAGGGATAAAAGACAATCTTGTCCCATTCATAGCTAACATCGATCATGCTCTGGAGATGTATGAAGCCTTGTCGAAGCTGTTCAATATTAAGAACATTGGTCAAGTATCAAGTTTGAAGAATGAGTTGAGGACTATGAAGATGACTAAAGAAGATTATGTGGAAACCTTCTTTGTGAAGATAAGTATTTAATGTCTTTTCAGTTTTGGATTCATGTACTCATTTAGTTTTGATTACGTGAAATACTAATCATCTCTCTCCCTCTATTGTCTTGACTAGGGAAAAACATCTGAAAGAAGGAGGATCTCTCAAGACAAGGTTAGTCAAGAAACAAAGGTATGCTTTGAATACATTGATTGGAAGGATTATTCATTTGATGATCTATTACTAACTCTGTTATGACTAGCTGTATTGAATCTTAGGGATTCTTGTTTGGGTGATTCATCTCTTGATAAATCAACCCACCCCATTCATACTCTTGATTGACTATGTAGAACCCTAGAAAGGTTCTGGAAAACCCTAGCCGAAGGATATGCTATTTTGAATGTTTGGAATTCTAAAAGCTGATTAGGGATATTTCCAAATGCTGGTTGAAGTTTTTAATGATGATGCCATGTTTGGGATTTTGGTATGATCGGGAAATCCTAACTTGTTAGGGTTGAGTGATAAGGTCTAAAATCCCGAAACCTTTGAAGATTTTGGTAATGTAGGGTTTTCTATGTTTCTACATTGGAACCCTAGCTCATTGGGTTTTGGTGGAATGTGTGAGAGAGACCCTTACATTGTCTTAGAAATGTTTTCCTTGGTATGAGTGTGTTTTGTCTGATCAAACCCGAGTGTAATCGAAATGATTGTGTGTATAACTCTTATTTGATATTGTTGTGAAGTTGGGTTTGACTGTCACATGTAATGAAATGTATTTTTCATGATGATAAAATCTAGGCATACATATAGATATGTCCTTTTGGTTTAAATCCTAGGTTGATCTAGGTCAAATGTATTTATGTTATTGGACATATGATATACTTATGTTTGGTTATGAATTCCTAGATATGTGTGCTGACCTAGTCATTGATGGTCATGAGTCTCAGGATTTATTGGAAGTCCTTGTCTGAGATTCTAGGATGATGATATTTGGAAATATAGGGTGTTGTAGCTAAACCCTAGTGAAGTTAATTGTCTATTATGTGTGATATAACAATATGAAATCTATTAGATGATTGTTGAAAATGAAAATCTTGGGTTTTGCTGTTAAATCCTAGTAGTGACATTGTCTAGTATGAAATGAAACAATATGAGATCTATGCATGTAATGATTGTTGAGATTGTGGAAATGGAATTCTGAGGTTTTGGAATTAGACCTTAGTCAAAGTAAAATCTTTGAAATATGATGATTTGAGATTTGTGAAAAGATTGTTGAAATTTGAATATTGGTTGAGTTTGATGATTGCTCGGAAATATAGGGTTTGTAAACTAACCCTAGTGGTAGCTGTTCATGTTAGTGACTGTTTTATGGTTGACTGAAAATCTAGGGGATGGAATTAACCCTAGTGGAAGCTGGTCAAGTTAATGACTAAGATGTGATTGACTTTGATTGATTCTGTTGTATGAAATCTAGGATTTGTATGAATCCCTAGTGTGAAGTCTAACATATGTACTTTGAAAGATTGTTAGATGTTTTGTAGATCTATATTTGTGTGAATTGTTTCTAGGGTTTGATATATGTTTTAGTAAGGTATGTCATACCTTGGTAATATACATTGAAACCCTAGATGGAATGAATGTTGTTATAACAAAGTCCCTAGCAAGATGTTGAAGAGTATATGTCTCTTGTTTGTAATTGAGTTTAGGTATCTGATATGTATAAATATGAAATGCTTCCATGATTCTGATATGGCTAACTTTATGATTCTATAGATTTGGTTGAACTTTCAATCTAAGCTGTTCAGGTACACAATCTTCAATTTGGTGAAGATGCTTGATGTAACAAGCAAGTTGTGCAGGCACACAATATCCAACTTGGTGAATATGCTCGATGTGACAAGCATGATGAGGATGATTATAACTTTGATGAAATGGTTGGAAGCCACGAAAGATTCTCCTATGACCAAAAGAAGAAGTAGAACTCCCTAAGTTAAGAGCGAGGTCGAATGGAAGGAATCTCCCTAGGATAAGAGGATGTTTGAGAATATTCCTTGCATAGGAATAATTAGATTTTATCTGTTTAAGAGGGAGTGACAAATATGATTCTTTGCTTCAAGTGTCGTGTACTAGACCATGAATAACAACATAAGTTTTTTTAGTGAAGGCCGTGAGTAGGAGAAGGAAATTAAAGAATGCATTTTGAGGTGCTGCTGAAAGAAAGGAAAGAAGGATCCGGTTGAAGAATATGTTGTTTCATATGAAGTAGGAAGGAAAACATATCATTGAAGAATATTTTGTCAAAGATTTGGTTGATTGTCCTACTATGGAAAGTTGAGAAGCAACTGTTAATCTAGGTTGTCATTGATGTCAAAAGTTGATCGTTGATATAACAATGACTGGATGGGAAATTTTGGGTTCCAATGGGTCATTTCGGGTTCCAATGGGTCATTTTACACCTTGTTCGTGCTTCAGTTGTACTTGGGTAAGGCTCATTTCCCTCTCCTAGGGTTTTGAAGGTAATTTATCTTGAATGGTCAAATTATCAACAAAGCTTGCATCCTGATGCTCATACACCTTCCCCTATCCTTAATGTACCTTATTAAACACTCCCATCACTGATATCCCTCAAATTCCTCATTTTCCCACAAACCTTAGTTTCTTGCTACAATTTGACAATTTTCTAGGCTAAGCCCGTGTTTAGCAGTTTTGGACCCCTTCCCCTCATTCAATCTTTGAAATTCAACTTTCCCCTATTTCCTAACGTCCCTCCCTACTTCTCAGAAATTTAGAAGCCCCTTATCCACTTCATTTCACTTCATTTCGACAAATCCCCTGTTCCACACATCGGGGTAGGTTTTACTCAAATGATGTTTCTGAGAAATAGAAGATGAATTTGGAGAAAGTGAGTGAGGTTTTTGTCCAAAATAGGCCAAGGAAGAAACACCTCCTTCAATTTTTACGCAGGTGTCATGGTTTTAGAGAAATGTCAAAAATACAGTTGCCTCATGAGAATTGATGCACTTTTGAAGTGACCTTGGGAAAATAAATATTTCTCCTAGCTTGGTTGGCCAAATGACTTGCTTGATGAGGGAAATGATAACTAGACACCAAGAGCTTTCCAATGAGCTATCATGAGCTCAATTTGGAGTTGCAAAAGACCTTCAAACGTTGACTGCAATAACACTTTGCTTTTAGACAACCTCATTTTGCACATTTTGACCAGTCTTGGGAGATTTGACTTTTGACAGGGAAAATGAACTCCAAATTGAAAAATTCAAGTTGTGTTGGAAATCAGACTCAATATGATTTCCAACGAGCTATTGTACACCCAATTGGGACACCGAGAAGACCTCCAAAAATTGATCTGAAAATGGTGCTACGCATAGAACTAGTGGCGCTACGCACGCAGACTTTTCCAATAGCTGCTTAGCGCCACCCGTGCTCGCTTTTGATAGGGACCTCCATTTGAAGAAAACTTGGAATTTTTGGATTCCTTATGAAAAATTATGCATGCTCAGAAATTACTAGGAAATTTTGACAAGTTTTGGACCTCCAAAAGGGCCAAAAACACCTCAAAAATGCCCTCTCTGCCACTTTTTGGCCACACACGAAACAATGTTGGGAGATTGCAATTTTGGAGGGGCAAATGAACTCCAAATCAAAAAATTCAAGTTGTTCCAGAAAGTAAACTCACATGGATTTCCAACGAGCTATCCTGCACCTGATTTAGACCTCGGGAAGCCTTCCAAAATTAGCTGGGAAAAAGTGTTACGCACAAAAAAAGGGGTGCTATGCACAGGATGAAAAAGTGCCAATTTTGCTCAAAAACTCTGTTTTTCACCTAGTTTTCTTCTAGTTTGACTTTTTCTCTTTTATGGTCAAATTTATGATGTGACATGATGTAAATTGATGTAAAAATGATAAAAATTGACTTGATAAGGTAGATACATCAGTTGTAGGTGGTTTAGAGTTGAATGAATCAGTTTCCTAGGTTTTAGAGGCAAGTTGTTTCACTGCCTATTTTGGTGTTCCTAGTTTAGATATGGTTGAAAGCACCCCTCTTCTCATGGATTCGACCCCTGATGGATAACACAGGGGGTTTTGAGGTCTATATCATGTGTTTTTTCAGTCATTTGTAAAGGTTGGACTCTTGTGAATGCTTTGAACACTATTGTACATCATTTCTGCAGTTTGGCAAGGAAATAGACCAGGTTTTGCAGCATTTTGTGGGATTCTTGTGGCAAGGTGACTTAGTATTGTTTTTCCTTTCTGTGATTCAAGTTATCATATGTTTATGTGTGCCATTATCTCTCTCTTTTCTGCTTAACTAAATGAATTAAGTATAAAGGTGGAAATCATTGATGTTGTAGTGATCTACCTGAGGGTTTCATTAGTTTTACATGTTTTCTACTATTTGAAGATGACTCATGACACATTCATGCCCTCTCCAACTCCTCACCAGTCTCAAGACTCACCATTACATCTAATCTGAAGTACTGAAGTACTTGCCTACCTCGCCCCACAGAAACCTCTGTAAGATTGAGTTCATTCCCCATACCCAACACTGCCTTTCACATTTGATCTAGCAACCCAGCATAAAATTCAATCAAACTCCTCTGAGCATATACTTAGCCTAAAATTAGTCTTTACGTCAGTTATCTCAAGCCTCATTTGCTATATTTCCTGATATTGACAAGGAGAAAGCCCTCTCCCGACTTGCTAGGGCTAGCTACCAGGTTAAGTGTGGTTTGATGCTACCCTAGACCTGCCTTTCTCAGCCTGAGGTAGATTTAGGCCCTAACAGAAGCTAAGATGGATGGTTTAAATAAAGGCGTGGAAGCTAAGATGGATGGTATAGAAGAAAAACTTAAAGGAAACATGGAAGAGATGAATACATATTTGACAAATTTGCTACAAGAAATGCTCACTAATGGCGAAAAGGTAGTAAAGGAAATTCATGAGAAGAACAAAAGAAATGTTAATCATGATTTTATAGACTCTAACGGTGGATTGAAGACCCACCATGTTCCAAATATCGATATGAGGAAGTTTGATGGCAAGGATCCCGTAACATGGATACAACAGATGGAACAATATTTCGATCTCCATAATGTGAAAAACACACAAAAGATACACATTGCAACTTTATATTTGGAACCAAATTAGTTTGTATGGTATCGATGACTTTTCTCTCGTAAATAAATTGTCACTTGGGAAATTTTTACAAAAGAAATGATAACACATTACGAGGATACAAAAAACAACACTTTTTTAAGCCAATTAATAAATCTCAAACAAAAGGGTTCAATGATGTAGCACATTGAGGACTTCCAAAAATTGAATATAAGGGTAAAAAATATTCTAGAGGAGCATATGATTGATGTGTTCATAGGGACTTTAAAGGATAACATCCAACATGAGGTTAGCCTTTGGGAACCTGATTCATTGGAGAAGGCATTCAGGTTGGTAAGAAAAATGGAAAGACAAATTATGGCAATAAGGAAGCCTACCACTCACAACTATAAATATGGAAGTGTTGTTGCCCCTAGCTTTCCACAACCTACAAGGTTGACACCACAAAAATTGGAAGAAAAAAGAGCAAAAGGTCTTTGTTACAGTTGTGATAACAAATACACTAAAAGTCATAAGTGTGCTGAAAAGAAATTATTTTACATAGATTGTGAAGAGGAGGAAGAAAATGAACAAGAAATGTCAAAAGAAGAGGATATACACCAAGAACAAACCCTAGAGAAATGATCCGAACATATCTTGTAATGCATTGGCCAGAATTACCACTCAAAATATCAAGATAGAAAGACATATCAAGAAGAAAAAGGTAATAGTGTTGTTTGATTCAGGAAGTACCCATAATTTTATTCATTGTAAGATAGCCAAGGAATTGAATTGCTTCCTGTATCCAACACCAGAGTGTCAAGTGATGGTTGCAAGTGGAGGAACCATAAATTGCTTTGGAAAGTGCCATAATATCAAGTTATCCTTGGGAGAATATGTATTGAATAGCCCAATGCTTTCCATTCCAATGGGTGGTGCTGATGTTGTACTAGGAGTCCAATGGCTATAATCCTTGGGTACAATAGCTTTTAATTTTCAAGAAATTTTCATGAAATTTTCTTCGGAAGGAAAGGAAGTTGAATTAAGGGGTATCATAGGGAAACTGGGAAAGATAATAAACTTTAATAAAATGAAAGTGATTCTAAAGAAATAACAACGAGGCGTAATTGCACAATTATGTTTGCTAGAGGTTACCACATTGAAATCATCTATTTCTTCAGATCTCCAAAAAGTCTTGGACAATCATTCAAAGGCATTTGAGACTCCCAAATTCCTCCCACTTATTTGTGATCATGATCATGCTATTCATTTGATTCCAGGAAGTGCTCCTCCAAACATCAGGCCTTACAGATATCCCTATGCCCAAAAGAGTGAAATTGAACGTATGGTTGCAAAAATGCTAGAGGCTGATATAATTCAACCTAGTCAAAGTTCTTTCTCTGCTCCAGTAGTATTGGTGCACAAGAAGGATGGGTCATGGCGCATGTGTCTGGATTATAGGGAGCTCAACAGCTCACTATTAACATTAGGGGAGTTTTGAGGCCTAAAATGGGCCTCCTAAGGAAACTATAAAATAATGGAGGAAATAATAGAGTAAGATTAGATTACATCATCAAAATTTAAAGGGAAAAAATAAAAACTATTCTTTCAACTCAAATTTTCAACTTATCTCCTTATGGGTTTACTCAAATTTCGAGTGGAAACACTTGTTGGATGCATAATTTGATTCATCATCTAAGGAGTACCTATGTTGCATACTTTTGATGGACCTTGCTACATGAAAAATGAAAAATACATGAAAAATGTGATTGCAATAACGAGTTTTCATGTATTTCTCATTTTTCGTGTAGCAAAATCCATTGAAAGTATGCAACATGGGTACTCCTTGGATGAGGAATTAAATTTTGCATATAATGAGTAATCCCTCTCAAAATTTGAGTAAAACCTTAGGGAGATAAGTTGAAAATACAAGTTGAAAAAGTCTTTTTATTATTTTATTATTTTTTAATATTTTTACTTTTTTACTCCAAAAATGGTGAATCATCCCCCATGGTTGACATCATCATATTGAATGATAATGCTTCTTATAAAGTGTATTTTGGTTGTACATTTTTCTTAGGAGGCCCATTTTAGACCTCAAAATTCCCCTAATGAGATAAATTTCCCATTCCTGTCATTGATGAATTGCATGGATCAATTAACTTCACCAAGCTGGATTTTCGTTCAGGATATCATCCAATCAGAATGAAGACTGAAGACATTCCAAAAACAACATTTAGAACTCATGAGGGTCGTTATAAATTTTTGGTCATGCCTTTTGGCCTTACCAATGAACCTTCTACATTTCAAGGTTTGATGAATTCCATTTTCAAACCCTTCCTTAGAAAATTTGTGTTAGTATTTTTGATGATATACTAATCTACAACAAGTTTTGGAAGGATCATGTTCAACATGTTGACCGGGTGCTTAAACTATTGGAGGAGAAATAATTATATGCAAAAAGATCCAAATGTTTCTTTGGAGTACAAGAGGTGGAATATCTGGGTTATATTGTATCTCACGAAGGTATGAAGGTAGACCCTAGCAAAATTAAATCCATTAAGGAATGGAAAATCCTCACATCCATAAAGCATCTGCGAGGATTTCTCGTGTTGACAGGGTATTGTCGCAACTTTGTTAAGAATTATGGGCGAATAACAACACCTCTAACAACATTATTGAAGAAAGATGCATTTTCATGGACTCCAGGAGCAACGAAGGCCTTTGAATATCTTAAAGAGGTAATGTGCCAAGCACCCGGTCTTAGCTATGCCGGACTTCACAAAAACCTTTATTGTGGAATGTGATGCCTTAGGAGATAGAATTGGTGTTGTTTTAATGCAAGAAGAAAGATCCATTTCTTTCGAAAGTCGTCCAATCAAAGGAAAGTATTTACACAAAGATATTTATGAGAAGGAAATGTTGGCAATACTATATGCACTTAAGAAATGACGACCTTTCCTAATGGGAAGACACTTCAAGGTAAAAACGGATCATGATAGTCTTAAATAATTTTTAGAACAAAGATTATCTTAAGAAGAGTAGCAAAAATGGGTCACAAAGATGTTGGGTTATGAATTTGAAATCATCTACAAAAAAGGGAAGCAAAATGTTGTGGCAAATGCACTCTCAAAAAAAGATGAGGATGTGGAAGCATTTCTTTGTGCCATCTCTATTATTCAACTAGATTGGATAAACGAAGCGAGGGATGAATGGAAGAATGACAAGAAGTGTGGGCACTCATTCAAAAGCTACAACAAGATCCTAGTACATTTGATACATTTAGCTGGAAAAATTATTCCTTATGGTACAAAGATCACTTATACCTATGTAAGAATTCCCAACTCAAACAAAAGATTCTTATGGAATTGCACACCTCTCTCTTAGGAGGGCACTCAAGATTTTTAAAAACTTACCACAGGGTTGAGAAGGATTTTTTTGGGATGGCCTTAAATCGGATATTCAATAGTTTGTGGTGGAATGTTTGGTTTGCCAACAAAATAAAGCTGAAACAATTAAGAACCCAGGTCTATTACAATTTATCCATTCCAAGACAACGTTGGGAGGAGGTTTCAATGGATTTTATCACAGGCTTACCCAAGTCCGAATGAAAGTGTGTCATCATGGTGGTAGTTGACAGACTTGCCAAGTATTCATACTTTTGTGCATTATCACATCCATTTAAAGCCAATACAGTTTCTATTGCATTTATGGAAACAATTCAAAAGCTACACGGAAACCCAAAGATTATTGTAAGCAACAGAGTCCCATTTTCATTGTAAATTTTTGGAGAGAATTATTTTCTTGTCTTGGTACTTAGTTAGCTCATAGATCATCTTATCATCCTCAATCTGATGGGAAAATTGAGATAGTAAGCAAATGTTTGGAAGGATATCTTTGTTTCTTTGTATCTGATAAACAGACAAAATGGGTCAAATGGTTGCCTCTAGCTGAATGGTGGTGTAAGACTTCTTTCCATACTACAGCAAAAATGACCCCATTTATGACACTTTATGGATATCAACCACCATCCATCACATCATATTTAAAAGAAAATTCTAAGGTTCAAGCAGTGGAAGATCACATCGAGCATCAACAACAAGTTCTCCAACTCTTAAAGGATAACTTCACTTTGATGCAGAATAGAATGAAACAACAAGGAGATCAACATCACAACAAAAGAAGTTTTGATGTAGGTGAATAGGTATTCCTACGGCTATAACCATATAAACAAATGTCCCTCAAGTAAGTAAAGAAGGATAATAAATTATCACCAAAGTATTATGGTCTGTATAAGGTGTTGCAAAAGATTGGTACTATGGCATACAAATTGGGGCTTCCCGCAGCTTCTTGAGTGCACCCAATTTTCCATGTTTCATGCTTAAAGAAGGTTATAGGTGAAAAAATCCCAGTTCAAACAATATTGCTAGAACTTGATGAGGAAGGAAAAATCATATTGAAACCTGAAGCAGTCACAGAAACAAGAACTCGACAACTACGAAATCAATCAATTTCGGAGTATCTCATCAAGTGGAAGAACTTACTCATTGAAGATTCCACATGGGAGAGTGCGAATTTTATATAGAAGCATTTAGAACTACTCAAGCGTTGAGGACAATACTTTTTTGAAGGAGAGGGGCATCTTAGGTCCTTATAATACTAGTGATTCCTCCATTACTATTGTCATTGTAGCCTTTATTGTTATTGTTGTGCCCTTATTGTCCCTATATTGTTATTATTGTGCCCCATAGAAAGCCACTATTGTTATTGTTGTGCCCTTATATTATTATTGTTATGTCGGATTTGATTATATTGTGACCCCTTTGACTCCTATATATAGAAATGAGGTTTTTTCATTTGTATAATCCAAGAATTATTCATTTGTGTAATGTAAAGAAGGTTTCCCTCTCGAAGAGGCTGATTTTGAAGTCGTTGATCTATCTTTTCTTCTATTTTGCAAGCTGGCTACATAATAGAGAAAGTATTCATTTGTATTAATCAAAGATAAAGAGGAACCTTACACCCTTTGACTTGATTCCTTGAGGTCCCTCCCAAATGCCTTCAATCTCCTCCTTAGATGACAAGCTTTCCAATCTCAAACTAGCAGCATAAGTTTATCTTCTTTGAGTTCTGACCTCCTCAATCTGTCTAGTCATTTTATAGGCCAAGAGGAAGAAGTTTCAAATCCAAAAGAGGAGGATGAGACTCCTTAATTAAGGGATTAAGTTTCCATGAGAAAAGGGATTAAGATGCATCATCTGAGGCTTTTAGTTCGAATAGTCATCACTTGGAAGCTTTCAGTTGGGAAATATTCGACTAACTATGTTTCTAGATTGTACTTTTTATTTTTACTTTCTTGAATTCACCTGCGCGAGTTTAAGATGGCAGACAGAGCGCATGTCTGCGCTATTCTCAGAGTTAATTCTAGCGAATGCGCGTGAAAATATAGAAAAATTAGTGCAGGTAAAACTTAATAAGGTGTGACAACTATTTTCCCCAAATTTCTCATCTACTTCAAGATATTTTGGGTTGTTTGACTTATAAGGGAGTTCATTCAAACATGTTCATGGATGATAAAAAGACCCATAAACTGATCAAGTGTCATGACGACAAATTTACATGTAACAGATTGACCCCTAAAGTGCGAATTCTGTAAAATAAGTTTAAAACATTGAAGCGCCTTATAATTCCAAGGATCGGATCAGAGACAATGGTTGGAAACCTGTAGGGAACATTCAAGGATTACAATGCAAATGTAAGTCAATAATCATCATTGAGGTAGGAATTCCCATACTCATAGTAAAGCGAACTCAATGAACAAGCATGGAAAAACCAAAATCATATGGATAGTAGACACATCATGGACGCAACCATCTGTCATAAATAGGTCTACATAATCATGAATATAAAATCTCTTCGCAACTTGGACTGATGAAACTAGATCCAGGGTCCTGATCTCCATCTCTCGATCCACAGTAGAAATCTAACCATGCGAGTGAATGTTTCAAAGCCAAACAAGGCAGAAACCAATTGATTACCAGTTAATAATGTGAATGGTTAACAAGTACGAGAGAAACCACCAATAATGACAATGGTTCTTAAGGTACTTCCAATACAATCTATGAAGTGTGAATAAGTGATCTGAAGTCGAACACTGTTAGAATTGTTTGATCGAAGGCCAATGATGAAGACCTGTCGTCGAATGTGATAAATCTTCCATTAATGCATGCCGGTCTCAAGGTACCAAAGGTTTCTAGATAAACTTCCTAGATAATGAGCTGAAGTCGATAGGAAGCAACGCATTGTAGGAAATCCTACGACACAAAACACAATATCAAGTTTTGAAAATAGTTTGCAAGTACTAACTCAAGGATGGTCGACGCGATTGAAGGCTAGAATTTGCAAAGGAACTTTGGGTTGAGGTTGAACTTCTCTTGAACACATATGTTAGGAAACCAACTGACAAAAAAATAGAAATGATAGATCAACGCCTTAGAAATAAGCCTCTTCGAGGGGGAAAACTCCTTTACATTACAAAGATGAACAATTATTAGATGATACAAATGACAGTACCTCCTTTCTATATATAGGAGTCTAAGGGGTCATAATATAATCAGAACCAACATAACAATAATAATGTAAGGGCACAATAATAACAATAGTGGGCTTCTATGGGGCACAATAATAAAAATATGGGGACTACATGGACACAAAAATATAATAAGGGGGTTGTATTAATAACAATAAGTGGTTACACTAGTAGTATAGGGACCTAACATGCCCCTCTCATTCAAAGTGTTGTCCTCAACGCTTGAGTAGTTCTTGATGTCTCTGTATAAATTCTTGTCTTCCCATGTGGAAGCTTCAACAGGTAAGTTCTTCCACTTGATGAGATACTGTGAAATTGATCTATTTCATAGCTCTTGATTTCTCGATTTTGTGACTGCTTTAGGTTCCAATATGATTTTTCCTTCCTTGTCAAGTTTTCGCAATACTGTTTGAACTAGGATCTTTTGCAACTTTTGAATGAGTTCCCACTCCTTTGGGCATATTGATATATGTAAGACCTGATGTTTGGAGGAACACTTCCTGGAATCAAATGAATAGCATGATCATAATCTCAAATACCTTGGAATGATTGTCTAAAACGTTTTGGAGATCTGAAGAAATACATGATTTCGATGTGGATCCTCTAGTGAACATAATTGTACAATTACGCCCGGTTGTTCTTTATTTAGAAGCTTTTTCATGTTGTTAGAGTTGATAATCTTTCCCATTTTCCCTTCTATACCTCTCAATTCAACTTCCTTTCCTTCCCAAAAAAATTTAAAGAAAAGTTCTTGAAAATTAAAAGCTGTCGTACCGAAAGATTGTAGCCATTGGACTCCTAGTAAAACATCAACACCACCCATTGGAATGGAAAGCATTGGGCTATTCAATACATATTCTCCCATGGATAGCTTGATATTATGGCACTTTCTAGATCAATTTATGGTTCCTCAACTTGCAACCATCACTTGACACTCTGGTGCTGGATATAGGAAGCAATTCAATTCCTTGGCTATCTTACAATGAATAAAATTATGGGTACTGCCCGAATCAATCAACACTATTACCTTTTTCTTCTTGATATGTCCTTCTATCTTGACAGTTTGAGGAGTGTTAATTTCTTCGAATGCATTACAAGATATGGTCGGATTCATTTCTTGATGCTCGATGTGATATTTCACTTCTTGAACATTTTTCTTCTTGATATGTCCTTCTATATTGATAGTTTGAGGAGTGGTAATGCCGACCAATGCATTACAAGATATGGTCGGATTCATTTCCTATTTTCCGATGTGATCTTTCATTTCTTGAACCTTTTTGTCTTGATATGTCCTTCTATCTTGAGAGTTTGAGGAGTGGTAATTCTTTCCAATGCTTTACAAGATATGGTCAGATTCATTTTTTCTTTCTCTGGGGTTGGTTCCTGGTGTATATCCTCTTTTTTTGATGTTTCTTGATCTTTTTCTTCCTCCTCTTCACAATCTATGGAGAATAATTTCTTCTCAGCACACTTATGACCTTTAATGTATTTGTTATCACAATTGTAACAAAGCCATTTTGCTATTTTTTCTTCCAATTGTTGTGGTGTCACCCTTGTAGGTTGTGGAAGGCCAGGAGAAATAACACTTCCATCTTTATAGTTGTGAAGGGTAGACTTCCTTGTTTTTATAATTTTTCTTTCCACTTTTCTTTCCAACGTGAATGCCTTCTCCAATGAATCAGGTTCCCAAAGATGAACCTCATATTGAATGTTATCCTTTAAATTCCTTATGGAGACATCAATCCTCTGCTTCTCTGGAATATGATTTTCCCTTATATTCAATTTTTGAAAGTCCTCAATATTCTCTTCCATTGAACACTTTTGTTTGAGATTTAGAAATTGGTTAAAGAAGGTCTTGCTCTTTGAATCCTCGTAATGTGCTATCATTTCTTCCGTGAAAATTGACCACGTAACAAGTGGTTTTCGAGAACAAAGCCCTTTATAGCATAAAAATTGATTCAGTTCTAAATATGAAGATGCAATACGTACCTTTTGTAACAGTTTCACCTCATGTAGATCAAAATATTGCTCCATCTGTAGTATCCAATTTATCGGATCCTTGCCATCAAACTTCCTCATATCGCCTTTTCTTGATTTTAGGAGCTCGATCTTGAAATGACTGTAACTCTGTAATTTCAGATCTCCAAGTTCTGGAATCGCAACCTGCAGTATCCCTCTGTGTCCTCTTTCCAATGCCACCAGTCTGATCGAAATTGGATTCTACAAGGAAGAGTTATGTCAAATCTCCCACGATGACCTGATTATAGACTGGTTCAGTAGAGCGCACTTGTACGAAGTGCCACGTGTCACTGTTTCAACCTTAGGACCTGAAACCGATACACAGAAAACTACAGTCCGTCCTCTTTCTGTAACTTCTTATGAAATTTCAATCTGATGCTTAGAGAGAAAGTTATGATGATTTTCCCAAGGTCACCTGTTTAGGATTTAATTCATGAGTCTACAAAAACCTAACTTCCTCAGATCATATATCCGAAAATATAGCAAGCCAATATCTGCAATTCGGACCCAAGGTTCAGACCGATTTATTCTCAAATGTTTTTTTTTTTTTTTTTTAGCTTCTGAAACTTAGTAGCGAAAAATTTATAGCGAAAATTCCACGATGACATGTTTTAGATGAAATTGTGGAGCTTGCAAAAATCCTAACTTCCTCAGATCATATCTCCGAAAATATAGAGAGACAAGATTTGAAATTCAGACCCGAGGTTCAGCGTGGTTTCGTCTCAAATGGGTCTTTTTTTAGCTTCTGAAACTTAATAGAGAAAAAGTTATGGCGAAAATGGCACGATGACTTGTTTGGAGCAGCGAAACCCTAGAATCCAAAGCTCTGATACCAAATGTTAAGAAACAAACTCACAAAAATATAGAAAAGATAGATCAACGCCTTAGAAATAAGCCTTTTCAAGGGGACAACCTCGTTTACATTACACAAATGAACAATTCTTAGATGATACAAATGACAATGCCTCCTTTCTATATATAGGAGTCTAAGGGGTCATAATATAATCAGAGCCGACATAACAATAATAATGTAAGGGCACAATAATAACAATAGTGGGCTTCTATGGGGCACAATAATAATAATATGGGGACTACATGGACACAACAATATAATAAGGGGGTTGTACTAATAACAATAAGTGGTTACACTAGTAGTAGAGGGACCTGACAACATAACGACACGACAATTGACTTGGTAGCATTTGACTTAACGATAATACCAAAAACCATGAAGACTTTCAATGAGGCTTGATTAATTGTAAGACAAATGGATTTCCCAACCCGAACATGAGTGTGACGGAGTGCCATGTTCAAGAGCGACATGCTACCTTTAGAAATGATAATGTAAAACGAACACATATTCCCAATCCCCCTCCCACCATTACTAGGAAGTATCTCTTTATTTTTTACAAGCTTGAGGAGGATAACATATGCTTGGATTGTAAGCTCATCCTTTAGATGAGTCCATCAAAGTAATTTTAATGAATCTTAATAATGAATGGTTCCATTCTGTTATGCTTAACGGGTCGTATACTGTTTAGCTTTTAAGAGTCCAGTAAAAGAGTAACTCGATGTTATTTTTTTTAAAGAGTGAAAAAAGACACAAAAATGAAACTCATTGAGTTCTTTTATCGTAAAAATTAATGAGCCCGGAAAAAGTAAAGCTCAATGTTTTTCACTTTTAGAGAGTCAAAAGAAAAACATTAGACTCCATCAGGTTCCTTTTTGTAAGTTTTAGTCCCCCATGTCCAAAAAAGGATAAAATAATACAAGAGAACTCTATTGACCATGTTCGGTCAACGTATACCTTTTTTGTAAATAGTCTTAACTCAGTGCGTAAAAGGGGTAAAATTATACTGAGTGGACGGATGTTCATTTACTTTTATGAGTTCGAACAAGCAAGTAATTGGGAATCTTTTCATTTTTAAAAGAGTATGAAAATGGTTTAAAAGAGGACTATGATTTTCGCTTTTCGTAATTTTTTTAGAGCATGAAAAGTGATAAAAGTTCGCTAAATAGTCAAAATGATTTATCCTCACTTTGTGGCGAGCTCCAGTATTGCAACAATAATGTTACAACTCCTGGGCTTCCTATTTTGCTTTTATCAACCCGGTAGTTCGTAACAAACTTGGAAGCGACGATGATGTATGTACAAGTACTAGTTCTTACTACAGGCTATCACTTGGTCAGCTAGCGTAAGATCACTAGGAGCTCAAGCCAATTTCTATGAATTGCAGAAGAAGCTTTGTATGTGATGAAAGAAAGGAAAGCTTACTCTATAGAGGCTACTCTACTTACAGAAAAGAGAAGACTGAAATGTGAAGTAAACCTAGCAAACCTTACTTAACCATATAGTCCTAATTTTGCAGAAAGAGAGATGAAAAACCATGAAATGAATGCCATTACCTACTCAGGAAGTAAACAACATCTAATCAAGCTATTTCTATAAGAAAATGAGCAAAAAACATCTTTTTGGATTTTTATGTATTTTTAGGTGAAATTGTCTTGCATGTAATTTATTTGTTTGTATGTGTGGCAGCGATTAGGTCGCGATGGAGGATGACTTTGGAATTTGCAGAGATGTAGGAAGGTGTGGATGGGTCCTAGGAGGTCTTAGGTGGCCTTCTGGAGACTTTTCCTGCAATCGGACTTAAAAAAGACACCTACAAGAAAATCTACAGGAGGTTGCAGGGGATCTATAGGAGGTCTACAGGAGTTCTACAGGAGGATGCCGAGAGAAATTTTGGAGGTTTTGAAGGTGGGAAAGCAGGTGGAAAGGGTAGCTAAAGGCTAGGATGATGTGTTAAGGTGTTTAGGGTTCATCAAGAATGTTTAGGAGAGAGAAAGATGGCTGGATTTTTCCAAGGAAGGAGAGGAAAGTTTATGGGAAAAGTGCAGAAAACTAAGGCAGATTTGTGAGGGACTTTGGGTGACCTGTGGAACATAGATCAAAGAGAGATGGTGATGGCTGATTGGCTGAATTATTGTGAGAAGAGATTTGTTGCAAGAGAATTGAAAATCAAACAATGAAATTAAGCAAGCAAAGAAATTAGATATATCAAAAAAATAGAATTTTCATCAAGCTAATATAAACTTTGATCTAAGAAAGTAAATGCTGAAAAATGCTACATGGCAAGAAAGCATGGAAGGAAATTTATTGCAAAGACAGAAATAAGCATGGTAGAAATAGATCTTAAAGCAAAACATTAACCTTCTAACAAACTGCAACGCTAGAAATCCTATGGAGAAGGAAAATCTATGTTTTTGTGGCAACACGAGGGTCTTGGCCTCAGTTCATGGTCCCAAGGGGATGAAAGGAAGCCAAGGCTCTGTTGATGGCCTTTTTGTATCTTCTTTCTATCACTGTTCAACCTGCTACAGGAAACTGAAATGGAAACAACCTTCTAAATCACCAAAAGCAACCTATTCTTAACCAAGAAAGAAATTTATCTAACTGTAATTAATTCATAAAGTGAAACAAAGTATATAAATACAAACAAGAGGAGCTTGGCTGCTTGGATTGGGCCCTAACCTAAGAGCTTCAGCCCTTTGAGGTAACTCAGTGCTAGCTCAAAAAGGATCCCATCTTTATTATCAAAATAATAATAGGATTACATGAAACTGTCAACAAAAGTAAGCTCGAAGTTGAGCAGAGCAAATCTGCAACAAAAATTTGAAAATTTGACCAACTTTTTTAATGAGGCCCTAGGCCTTTCTACTTATACAACTGAAGCTTCCAATAGCTTCCTTAAATCAGGGAGGTTTGGCTCCCAAAACTTGAGATAAACGGAAGTTATCCTTTGCTTGCTCAGCTGCCTCCTAGTGCATTGATTTGGCTGTTTGTGCTCCGAGCTTCCTGAAGGAGAATTCGAAGTGGGGAGTCATAAATGAGGGGGACACCCTCCTATAAATCCTCTCCCTTGTCTTCTTCGAATATTTGCTGCCAATTGTCCATTAAATCTTTGACTTTTTCTCCAAAATTCAACAAAAATCTGCATTAAACACACATTAGACTCCATGGCATAATAACCAACCCATCTCACTCTAGAAGCATAAATATAATAAAAAAACATGCAATAAGCTAAGAGAATGGTGGATTAAGCTAAGTTAGGAGGCAAAATGAGCCCATATAATTATCCATTCCTAGGGCTCATCATCACCCCCCTACTAAAGGTGTTTCTCATCCTCTGAGCAACTAGTCCATCTCTTCATCCTTGATGGCCCTGATGGCCTCTCTGACATCCCATGCTTCTGATGTGAGGTCCTCTTTTTTGTCATGGAATCCTGCCTTTCTATCCACCTCTTTCCATTGCTGTTGCTATTCTTCCTTTTTTCTGCCCTCTAACAGTCCTAGTAGAAGTGGGGGACTTAGTTTGAGACCAATCCAATTGACCTTCAAACTCTGCATAGAGTGCTTGTACAGTGGCACTCTCCTTAATGCTTCTTTCATCCTTGTTGGGGAGTGATACTCCCTGATTTTCAAGTTGTGTGGTAGTGTGTTCCACCTCTTCATACAAGCATGAATGCAGTCATCCCCAAGTAATCTTTCCATATCCTTAAAATGTGCAATGGCCTGAGCCTGATCATTGATATACTTAGGGAAAATTTGAGGATTATTTGGAAGTAGCTGGGGTGTGCTGATGAGAGCCATGGGGTCTGATGGCTCAGCTCTGATCATAAGGGGTTCATTTTGTTCTTTTGCCATCAACTTTTTGATTTCTGTTGCCATTTTCTCCTCATGATTCATCCATGAGGCCATGGCCATTAGCTGCAGGTCTCCTAGACTAGCATTGGGGTCTCACACATTCATGTCTGTGAGGGCCATGTTATGCAAATAGAACTCTATTATTTTTGCCTTGTCTTCTGAAGAGCTTTGGTCACATAGGTCCATGAACTGTCTGTAATCCTGAAAAGGCATTGTGCCTCTCTGTGCCAAAGTCTTGATCTGAAACTGTAGTCATTGGTCTTTGAGGTGTAATCCATATGATTTTGCTAGTGTTCTGCACTGCAGTGCCTCCATATACTAGCTGGCCATGCATGCCAATTGTGTCTCCTTTTCTTGCAGTTGTCTTCTCAGCAACTCATTTTCTGTTTCCAAGTGAGTTCTTATGATTGCCTCTCTATGTCTTACAGCACTTAACTCCCTGCCCATTTCTCTAAGCTTGTTCTTTATGTGGCCAATATCCTCTACCCCCTTGGATTTGGAGATTTGCATCCATCTATGGCTCCTTATCATTTCTTTCTCCAACTCAAAGAAAAGTGGGACTGCAAATTTCCGTGGAATGATTTTTCCCCCCTCAAGAAGATTGTAGTAAGAGTCCAAACTAGGCTAGGTGTCAGGTTCTTGTGCTTCTCCTGTTTCCTCCTTCCCCTTTGGCTGTTCTTCTACCCTTTTCTCAACTTTTTCAGTCTCCTGTAGCTTTGCCAGGGTCTCCTGTAGAACAGTCTGTGCCTCTTGTAGAGCTATTTTTGAGTCCTATAGTTGTACTCTTTCCTCCCAGGTGGAAGATCTGGGACTTCCTCTTTCATATGTGATGGGGGCTTTAGAGGGAGATTCTTCCCCTTTGACAGTGGGTGAATCTTCAGTTATAATAGGCACTGTTGAAGATGGCTGTGGTTTACTTGTTTTTATCCTTGTGTTTTTTCGAGCCTTGAAATACATTGATGTTTGCCTCTTCCTCTTTTGTTTTGGTTTAATTGGGGTGTTGAGGGCAGCTGCTGCCTCTCTTTATAGGGTCTCAGGAGACACTTCTGTCTTGTTTTCCCCTTTTTCCTCTCCTTGTGTTTTTTTTCTTTATCTCTGCTGGTTTTGTTTCCTTTTATTCTGTTTTGGTTTTCTCCTCCCCTTCTTGTTCCTCACTTTCCTCCCCCTCTCCTTCTTGTTTCTCTTCCTCCTCACTATCATAAGGACTGAGATCATATGTGAGGGCCTTTATATCATCTTTTGCTGTCATGTTTCTGAATATTTCCCATGCTATGGGGATGGTCAAGGTGTGGAGGGCTTCTTCCACTAACAATTTAATCAATCCATGGTGAGCCAACTGATCTGGACCTGCTGCCTTCAACTTAATGCTGGAGTGTATGAGGGATTGCAGGAGAAAATAGGGGATGCTGAGTTTCTGGGGTGTTGGAGTGTCCATGCCATATCTCAGCTCATGGAGAAGTCTAAAATGGTAGCCATAAACTATGCTATACCTCTCTTCACAGGAAATATATTTGATAATTTAGTAACTGACCTCATCCCAAGGGTAAGGTATGCTTGTTCTTCTAATGTAATTTTTGTCTTCTATAGGGTCTTCATTTGGTTGGAAGAAGTTTTTCTTGGCAGATTGTCCAATTGGCTTTTCATCTTTGCTCTAGGGTAATCCAACAGGAAGGGTGGTAACCCTACTGATAAATTCTGGGGTGATTTCCATGGAGATACCTCTAAAAGTAACAGTGGCATGGGTCCTTGAGTGAGGGACTAAATAAAGGGCAAACTCTTGAGCCACTTCTTCATCAAACCCTTGGAATTTTTCAAAAAATGGCATCCAATTTGCTCTGGTGAAAATGGCTACTACCTCAGGATGTTCATGGAGCCTGACTGAATTTGTGGGCTCCTTCCTCATGAATCCCCCTGTCATTTTGCTTATACCCCTTTGGAACACCCCAGGTAGAGATGGAGACAAGAATTTTGAAGAAACAGGAAAACAGAGAAAAACTGTGTTTTTTTTTTTTTAAGAAAACAGGCAGAAAGTTTTTATGGAATTCCTCTTCTTCTACAGGCTCAATTCCTCCTTAAAATTGTATCATTCCTTGCACATATTGATAATCAAGGTGGGTATGCATAGAACCTACCTCTTCAAGCCAGAATTCGAGCAAAAACCTCGTGTTTTCTCCTTAAAAACTGCTTACTGCCCCTCCTGTAGAATTGGTTGTAGGTGCTCCTGTAGAACGCCAATAGCAGGAGGATGGATGAAAGCGATGGAGAACGATGGTTTTGAGGCTATGGTGGTGACAGAGAGCTTGCTGCAGCTAAGTGGATGAGGATGAAATGAAAGAAAAGGTGGTGAAGGAGTTTTGAGGAGAAATACTTATTTCTTCTTTTAGATATTTCCGGTAATGGGGTGAGCTGGAAAAAATGTACGTTGCCATATTTGGACTGTTGGTCCCCACTGCCTTGTCGTCTTGTCTCTTCCTCGCAATCATTTCCCATCATTGCATCGGAGTTTGTATACCCTCCACCACCTGTCCTTCAGATTTTTCTGTGAGTTGACGAGGCACACGTGTGGTGGCATCTCTGGATGATCGTAGTCAACTGGATGAGGGTGGCCAGTTAACTGGCCACCTTTTCTCGTTCAACCCTAACCATCTCATTCGCTTATGCATATTTTTCAATTACACAAATGCAACAGAGGAGAGGGTTAGTCACTTACTTGAGAGTCGAATGTACGTGCTGTGAGGCATTTTGGTTCCTTTTGCTACTGCATGCTTGTATTTCAGTTGATGCATGCCTGTATTTCCTTTGTTGCATGCTTTCTGCTGTCTGCTATATGGATTTTTTGCTTTGTGTAAGTATCCTCTGGCTGGATCTAGCTTCAGATATCCCCTTCAATGCCCTGATTGCACTTCTTTTACTGTTGTGGCTTGATTTTAAGGGGATCAACTGCTACAGGAAATCCTACAGGAGCTCCTGTAGCTACTTCTCCCTTTAAAATTTTTAGCTGATTTTTGTGCTGGGAGTTGGGAGGATGATACCAGAGATGTTGATGGAGATGGATAGGTATTTGGTAAGTTGTAGGTGAGATTTGGAGGTGCTGTTTTTTTTTTTTTTTTTCTAAAAAACTGGTTTCTGTGTTTTTTGACAGGGAGGAAAAGAAATGATGATGATGAGGTGGTGCAGGTGTGGGATGGATGGCCAGGAGGGTGGATAGTTGTAGGAGGGTCTACATGCTCTTCATGAAACTTCCCAGCCGTCAAATTGCTTTCTGGAACCATTTCTGGCTCTTTGTGATTTCTACAAGAGCCTCTTGTAGAATACACAGGGCCTCCTGTAGAACATATAGTCTTTGAAAAAAAACACAGTGAGGTGGAAGAAAGGCCAGAAATGATGGAGAAGAGTGTAGAGGAGATGAAATAGGCTTTGTGGCATCTTCTCTTGCTTCCTGTGGTCCACCTGTAACCTGCAATGCACATTAAGAGTCAATTTTCTCTTCCTTCTTTTCTCTGCTTTTTCTCTTTTTTTTTTAAAAGACAACTAGGGCGCGCCTCAAGGAGGTTTTCACCCTAATTTCTCGCCCTGGGCGCCTCCAAGGGAGGTTTTCACCCAGGGATCTTATTCTCTCTCTTTTTTATTTTTGTCATCACTGGTCTGCCTCAAAATAGGTTTTCAACTCAATGATGGGACTCAAGCACCTCATGGAGGTTTTCACTTGAGTCTTTTTTCTTTTCTTTTCTTTTTGTCAGTGAGTGGGTGGAGTGGAGGCTAAGACCTGCTCCACTACCAACATTGTCTTATTCAAATTTTCAATGAACTCTCGCTTGGAGAGGGGCTTCTTTTAAATTTTTAACCTATGTCCATTGACAAGCATGGGGATAGCTTCCTCATCAATGGTTTTGATCAGACTGAACCATTGTCATTACATTTTTCCACAGTGTAGGGTACCAACTATCTTGTCCTTAGCTTTCCTTTGAAGTGTTTATACCTTGAGTCATAGAGAAGTGCCCAATATCCCTCTTGGAATTGCTTCTCCTTGATGTTTTTGTCATGCCATATCTTCCTCTGAAGCTGAACTACCTCTGTGTGGAAAAGGGCCTGCAATCTTTGTTCATCTAATCCATTGAGCTGGAGTAGTCTTTCCCTCTATGTATGGTTGAGGTCTAGGTCCAGCTGAGCTTCCATCCTTAGTGTATTGTATTCAAATTCTATTGACAACAATCCCATAGACCAGTTCATAGGGTGTGAATGTTGGGTCCCTATAATACTAGTGATTACCCCATTACTATTGTAGTTATACCCCTTATTTATATTCTTGTGCCCCTATTACCCCCATATTGTTATTTCTGTGCTGCATAGAATCCCTCTATTGTTATTTTTGTGGCTTTATATTATTATTGTTAGGTCGGCTGGATTATATTGTGACTCCTTAGACTCCTATATATAGAAAAGAGGTTTTGTCATTTGTATCATCCAAGAATTGTTCATTTATGTAATGTAAAGGAGGTTGCCCCCTTGAAGAGGCTGAATTCTAAGGCGTTGATTTATCTTTTCTATCTTTTCTTGAGCTGGTTCATAACATTTGGTATCAGAGCTTTGGATTCTAGGGTTTTGCTGCTCCAAACAGGTCATCGTGGCATTTTCGCTATAACTTTTTTCTGTGATGTTTCAGAAGTTGCAAAAAAAACCATTTGAGAAGAAATCGCACTGAACCTTGGGTCTGAATTTCAGAGCTTTTCACGCGATATTTGCGGAGATATGATCTGAGGAAGTTGGTCTTTTTGCAGACTCCTGAATTACATTTAAAACAGGTGACTTGGAAAATCGTCATAACTTTCTCTCTGGGGATCGGATTGAAATTTCGTAAGAAGGTACAGAAAGAGGACGGACTGTAGTTTCTTGTATGCATTTTTCAGATCCATAGGTCAAAACACTGACTCGTGGCATGTCGTACAAGTTCGCTCTACTGAACTAGTCTATAATCAAGTCACTGTGGGAGATTTCGCATAACTCTTCCTTGGAGAATCCAATTTGGGTAAGACTTGTGGCATTTGAAATAGGACGCAGAAGGCTACTACAGGTCACAATTTCAGAATTGGAGGATCTGGAATTACAGAGATACATCAGATTCAATATCAGGCTTCTACAAAGTGAAAAAAGGTGTGTAGTTTTTTTTTTAAATTTTTGTGTAAGCTGGGTTTGAAGGAATTCAAAGGGCATAGTAAAGAATTATTATCGGTAACTGATGCCCCGAGGAAAGAAAATGCAAACACCTAGTAAGGAACCTGAAAGCTCTAGCATGAATCATGAAGAAGAGGAAGAAATGTTACATGATATATCAAAATTACAAGAACAAGTGCAACAAATGCCACACTCACAAAAGCTAACAGAAGCTAAGATAAATGGCATAGAATCTAAGATAAATGGCGTGGAAGCTAAGATGGATGATTGGAAGACAGA
This sequence comes from Pinus tabuliformis, assembly GCA_031772625.1. Lineage (NCBI taxonomy): Eukaryota > Viridiplantae > Streptophyta > Pinopsida > Pinales > Pinaceae > Pinus > Pinus tabuliformis. Next base: position 856,063,129 of record CM062815.1, on the reverse strand, counting down.
TTTGAAGACAGACATGGAAGAATTGAAGATAGATTTGAACACAAACTTGAAGACAGGCATGATAGATATGAAGACAGATTTGACAAATTTTCTACAAGGAATACTTACTAATGGTGAAAAAGTAGTAAAAGAAACTCATGATGCGAACAAAAGAAATTTTAATCATGATATCATAGAATCTAATGTTGGATCGAAGACCCACCATATTCCAAAAATCGATATGAGAAAGTTTGATGGCAAGGACCCCGCAACATGGATATTACAGATGGAGCAATTTTTCGATCTCAATAATGTGCAAAACGCACAAAAGGTACGTATGGAAACTGTATATTTGGAACCAAATCAATTTGTATGGTATCAATGGCTTTGTTCTCGTAAACAATTTATCACTTGGGCAATTTTTACGGAAGAATTGATAGCACATTATGAGGATACAAAAAGCAACACTTTTTTTAGCCAATTGATAAGTCTCAAACAAAAGGGTTCAATAATGGAGCACATTGAGGAGTTCCAAAAATTGAACATAAGGGTAAAAGATATTCCAGAGGAGCATAGGATTGATGTGTTCATAGGGTCTTTAAAGGATACTATCCAACATGATATTCGCCTTTGGGAACCTGATTCATTAGAGAAGGCATTCAGGTTAGCAAGAAAAATGGAAAGCAAAATTATGGCAACTAGGAAGCATACCATTCACAACTATAAAGACGGAAGTGTTCTTGCCCATAGTCTTCCACAACCTACAAGGTTGACACCACAACAATTGGAAGAAAAAAGAGCAAAAGGGCTTTGTTACAATTGTGATAGCAAATACACAAAAGGTCATAAGTGTGCTAAGAAGAAATTATTCTACATAGATTGTGAAGAGGAAGAAGAAAAGGAGCAAGAAAGGTCAAAAGAAGAGGATATACTCCAGGAACTGTTGAGTCTTGAAAATGTCATTCATTTCCATTACACTTTCACTATTATGTCCATTATATCACCTCCATTTCACTACTATGTCACCACATTCATCCCACTTTCATTATCATTGGGCCACCTTTATGTTTTTCCAATCTTTATTATTTCTAAGCCTTTTAAGTGAATTTGTGGTTAAACATTAGAAAATATGTGCATATTCTTATACCTAACAAATGGGTTGAGATTGTTGACATATGTAGGTTGAAAGGAGGCTTCTAGAAGACCCTTATGTGGCACCCCAAGGCCAAATTCGAATTTGAGTGGAAAGAATCATGGGATCATGAGGATATGTGTCACATCTCCTAATTGTATTGTAACTCTAAGAAGACATGTGTCTTATCAATTCCTATTTTGATTAGGACTGTAGAGGTAGAGGGAGAGATTCATGGATTCTCATTAATGAGATGGATCTCATCTTTTTGTATAAATAAGAGATCTCTCTCCTTCATTAGTTAGTCCTCTTTAGCTTAGAGTTTGGAGTTCTTAAGTCTTTTTAGCTTGTGAGTTTGTAGTTCTTCCTTGATGGCTTTTGAAAGCTTTGGAGAGCTTTGTTGTACTTTGTAATTTTGAAGAATTTGAATAAAGCTTTGATGTTCTCAACATGGAAGGAGATGTGAAGTAGATGTCATGGAGCACATTAGAATGTAAGGTAGAGTAGATTTCATTTTGTAATTTTGCTTTGATTTCATTATGTCATTTGATTGCTTTCAAGTTGGTAGATTAGATTTTTCGTTCATGCAATTTTAATTCATGCAAGTGTGTTCAACCGGTTGATTGTAGGTTAATAATTCACATAGCTTTTTAATGACTAATGACATGACAGAATCATCTTGTCCTTCTGCTGATTTATCTTTTTTGAGTTTTAATTCCAGCATTGTTATTTCTTTCAGTTTTGTTTTGCTCATTTACTTTCATGCAATTTAGATATCATATTACTCAACTTGTTCATGATTGCTTCCCATAAGGTAGATTGAGCTGAAGGGTAAAGGATCAGAAGAGTTGAAGTAGTGTGATTAGTTTCCTTTATGCAATTTAGATATCATATTGCTTAACTTGTTCATGATTGCTTCCCATAAGGTAGATTGAGCTGAAGGGTAAAGGATCATAAGAGTTGAAGTAGTGTGATTAGTTTCCTTTATGCAATTTAGATATCATATTGCTTAACTTGTTCATGATTGCTTCCCATAAGGTAGATTGAGCTGAAGGGTAAAGGATCAGAAGAGTTGAAGTAGTGTGATTAGCTTCCTTTATGCAATTTAGATATCATATTGCTTAACTTGTTCATGATTGCATCCCATAAGGTAGATTGAGCTGAAAGGTAAAGGATCAGAAGAGTTGAAGTAGTGGGATTAGTTTCCTTTATGCAATTTAGATATCATATTGCTTAACTTGTTCATGATTGCTTCCCATAAGGTGGATTGAGCTGAAGGGTAAAGGATCAGAAGAGTTGAAGTAGTGTGAATTAGTTGCTTTGCTTTCAGTCTTTGAGTTGCTTTAAGTTCAATTTTTACTTTCTTCAGTTTTCTTTTTATACAACAGCAAGGATACTGGGTTTCATAGTCACTAGCTCATTGATTGGTTATTGCATTCTATTTTGATTGAAGTAGCTGCATATTTACACTTTTGTTTAAGTACTAATTCCATCAATAACATGTTTTAAGATCTTTTGAAGTGCTAAGTTTTGGAAGTTACCATTAGGGACATAGGCCTTGTCTTGAAATCTCTATCCATACTTGTCCTCTAAAAGTATTCTTAAGACCTTAAAATAGGATTTCCATTTGCATTAGACACTTTAGGAAACCAACAAAAACAAAACCCAAAAACAAAATAAAATCTATAAAACAACGAAGTAAGAAAAAGGTTAACTAAGCACATATGGTGCACCACACTTCATCAGTTTACGATACCCGGATTGATAATTTGTGTAGAGCAATTTAAGACGTTAAATTGACAAGACATGAACAAATCCTAGATGAAGAACAAATAAATCCGACCATATCTTGTAATGCATTGGCGGGAATTACCACTCAAACCATCAAGATAGAAGGACAAATCAAGAAGAAAAAGGTAATAGTGTTGATTGATTCAGGAAGCACCCACAATTTTGTTCATTGTAGGGTAGCAAAATAATTGAATTGCTTCCTATATCCAGCACCAAAGTGTCAAGTGATGATTGCAAACGGAGGAACAATAAATTGCTCTGGAAAGTGCCATAATATCAAGCTATCCATGGGAGAATATGTATTGACTAGCCCAATGCTTTCCATTCCAATGGGAGGTGTTGATGTTGTACTAGGAGTCCAATGGCTACAATCCTTGGGTACAATAGCTTTTAATTTTCAAGAACTTTTCATCAAATTTTCTACGGAAGGAAAGGAAGTTGAATTAAGGGGTATTGCAGGGAAACCAGGAAAGATAATCAGCTCTAATGGCATGACAAAGCTTCTAAAAAAAGAGCAAAGAGGTGTAATTGCACAATTATGTTTGCTAGTTGTTTCCACATTGGAATCACCTATTTCTCGAGATCTCCAAAAAGTCCTGGACAATCATTCCAAGGTATTTGAGACTCCCAAAGGTCTCCCACCTCTGCGTGATCATGATCATGCTATTTATATGATTCCAGGAAGTGTTCCTCCAAACATCAGGCCGTACAGATATCCCTATGTCCAAAAAAGTGAAATTGAACGTATGGTTGCAGAAATGCTAGAGGCTGGTATAATTCAACCGAGTCAAAGTTCTTTCTCAGCTCCAGTAGTATTGGTGCACAAGAAGGATGGATCATGGCGCATGTGTCCAGATTATAGGGAGCTCAACAAGCTCACTATTAAAAATAAGTTCCCCATTCCTGTCATTGATGAATTACTGGATGAATTGCATGGATCAATTTACTTCACCAAGTTGGATCTTCGTTCGGGATATCATCAAATCAGAATGAAGATTGAAGACATTCCGAAAACGGCATTTAGAACTCATGAGGGTCATTATGAATTTTTGGTCATGCCTTTTGGCCTTACCAATGCACCTTCAACATTTCAAGGTTTGATGAATTCAATTTTCAAACCATTCCTTAGAAAATTTGTGTTAGTATTTTTTGATGATATACTAATCTACAACAAGTCTTGGAAGGATCATGTTGAACATGTTGACAGGGTGCTACAACTATTGGAGGAGAAACAATTATATGCAAAAAGATCCAAATGTTTCTTTGGAGTCCAGGAGGTGGAATATTTGGGTCATATTGTATCTCATGAAGGAGTTAAGGTAGACCCTAGCAAAATTAAAGCCATTAAGGAATGGAAAATACCCACATCCATAAAGCATCTGCGAGGATTTCTTGGGTTGACAGGGTATTATCGCAAGTTTGTTAAGAATTATGGGAGAATAGCAGCACCTCTAACAACATTATTGAAGAAAGATTCATTTTCATGGACTCCAGAAGCAACAAAGGCCTTTGAACATCTTAAAGAGGCAATGTGCCAAGCACCGGTCTTAGCTACACCGGATTTCACAAAAACCTTTATTGTGGAATGTGATGCTTCAAGAAATGGAATTGGTGCTGTTCTAATGCAAGATGAAAGACCCATTGCTTTTGAAAGTCGTCCAATCAAGGGAAAGTTTTTAAGCAAAGCTATTTATGAGAAGGAAATGTTGGCAATACTCCATGCACTTAAGAAATGGCGACCCTACCTAATGGGAAGACACTTCAAGGTAAAAACGGATCATGATAGCCTTAAATACTTTTTAGAACAAATATTATCCTCTGAAGAGAAACAAAAGTGGGTCACAAAGATGTTGGGTTATGACTTTGAAATCATCTACAAAAAAGGGAAGCAAAATGTGGTGGCAGATGCACTCTCAAGAAAGGATGAGGATGTGGAAGCATTGTTGTGTGCCATTTCTATTATCCAACCAGATTGGATAAACGAAGCAAGGGAGGAATGGAAGAATGACGAAGAAGTGTGGGCACTTATTCAAAAGCTACAACAAGATTCCAGTACTTCTGATACATTTAGCTGGCAAAATGATTCGTTATGGTACAAAGATCACTTATACCTCTGTAAGAATTCCAAGCTAAAACAAAAGATTCTTATGGAATTGCACACTTCTCCCCTAGGAGGGCACTCAGGATTTTTAAAAACTTACCACAGGGTTAAGAAGGATTTTTTTTTGGGATGGCCTTAAATCGGATATTCAAAAGTTTGTGGCGGAATGTTTGATTTTCCAACAAAATAAAGTTGAAACAATTAAGACACCTGGTCTATTAAAACCTTTATCCATTCCAAGCCAACGTTGGGAGGAGGTTTCAATGGATTTTATCACAGGTTTACCCAAGTCTAAGGGAAAGAGTGTCATCATGGTGGTAGTTGACAAACTTACCAAGTATGCACACTTTTGTGCATTATCACATCCATTTAAAGCAAGTACAGTTTCTACTGCATTTATGGAAATAGTTCAAAAGTTACATGGAAACCCAAAGATTATTGTAAGTGACAGAGATCCCATTTTCACTGGAAATTTTTGGACGGAATTATTTTCTTGTCTTGGTACTCAGTTAGCTCATAGCTCATCTTATCATTCTCAATCTGATGGGCAAACTGAGATAGTAAATAAATGTTTGGAAGGATATCTTCGTTGCTTTGTATCTGATAAACAAACACAATGGGTCAAATGGTTGCCTCTGGCTGAATGGTGGTATAACACTTCCTTCCATACAACAACAAAAATGACCCCATTTATGGCACTTTATGGGTATCAACCACCATCCATCACATCATATTTAAGAGAAAATTCTAAGGTTCAGGCAGTGGAACATCACATCAAACATCAACAACAAGTCCTCGAACTCTTAAAGGATAACCTCGTGTTGGCACAAAATAGAATGAAACAACAGGCATATCAACATCGTAGTAAAAGAAGTTTTGATGTAGGTGATTGGGTATTCCTACGGCTACAACCATATAAGAAAATGTCCCTAAAGCAAGCTAAGAAGGATAATAAATTATCGCCAAAGTATTATGGTTCGTACAAGGTGTTGCAAAAGATTGGTACTATGGCCTACAAATTGGAGTTTTCTGCAGCTTCTCGATTGCACCCAGTTTTCCATGTTTCATGTTTAAAGAAGGTTATAGGCGACAAGCTCCCAATTCAAACAATATTGCCAGAACTTGACGAGGAAGGAAAAATTATATTGGAACCGGAAGCAGTCACAGAAACAAGAACTCGACAGCTACGAAATCGATCAATTTCAGAGTATCTTATCAAGTGGAAGAACTTATCCGCTGAAGATTCCACATGGGAGGATGAGAATTTTATGCAGAAGTATCCAGAACTACTCAAGCATTGAGGACAACACTTTTTTGAAGGAGAGGGGCATGTTGGGTCCCTATAATACTAGTGATTAACCCATTACTATTGTAGTTATACCCCTTATTTATATTGTTGTGCCCCTATTACCCCCATATTGTTATTTCTGTGCCCCATAGAATCCCTCTATTGTTATTTTTGTGGCTTTATATTATTATTGTTAGGTCGGCTGGATTATATTGTAACTCCTTAGACTCCTGTATATAGAAAGGAGGTTTTGTTATTTGTATCATCCAAGAATTGTTCATTTATGTAATGTAAAGGAGGTTGCCCCCTCGAAGAGACTGAATTCTAAGGTGTTGATCTATCTTTTCTATCTTTTCTTGAGCTGATTCATAAAAGTGAACCCTGTAGTGGTCTTCCATGTTGTGTTGTAGGCCCAGGTGGCCTCAACTAGTCTATCCGCCCAATCTTTTCTGTTGTTGCTCACTACCTTGGTCGGAATTCCTTCCAAAGCTCTGTTAGTGACTTCCACCTGCCCATTTTCTTGTGGATGGTAAGGGGTGGAAGTCCTGTGCTTGATTTTATGATGTTTGAGCAGGTCTTCAATCAAATTGGAAGTGAACTGACTGCCTTGATCTGTGACCAGTTCTCTTGGATACCTGAACTTATAGAATATGTTTTCTCTTAAAAACTCAGCTACTTTTTCCTCTGTTGCTGCCTTGATGGCCTTGGTCTCTGCCCATTTTGTCAGATAATCGGTGCACACAATGATGTATTGCTTCTGTTTTGAAGGAGGGTTGTTAGGACCCACAAAGTCCATGCCCCACTTCACAAATGGCTCAAAGGTCGCTTGAGGTTGCATGGGAATCTCATCCTTTAGAGTAGGTTTCCCCATCCTTTGACACCGATCACATTGGCTGGTATATCTCCTCACATCTTGATGAAGAGTGTGCCAATAGTAGCCTGCCTGCAATATTTTGAAGGTAGTCCTCTTTGCTGCAAAATGACCTCCACAAGGCCTGTCATGACAGGTCAGGAGAATGTCAAAAACTTCCTCCTCCTTGGCACATCTTGTCAAGGTCTGATCTGGGCAAAGTTTGAAGAGATTGCCCCCAATCCAGGTGAAAGGGGCGCTTTTCCTTATGATCTTGCTCTTCTCTTTTGAGGACAGGTGTGGCGGGAACTATGCTGAAACCAAGTAATTTGCTATATCAGCAAACCATGGAGAGAGTACTGAGATAGAAGATAGGTGTTCATCTGGAATTTGATCATCCACCGTTCCTTCGTCACATGCAGGCAAATTTACTCTAGACAAAAAGTCAGAACAACATTTTCTTTACCAGGCTTATCAACAATGGTTAAATCAAACTGTCGCAGTAAAAACAACCATCTAATAATGCGAGTATTTACATCTGGTTTGTTCATTAAATAACTAATTGAAGCATGATTAGTGTGTACAAAGGTTTGATAGCTTGTGATGTAATGTCTGAATTTGTTTAAGGAAGGCACTACAACAAGGAGTTCCTTCTCAGTTACCGTGTAGTTGAACCCTGCCTTTGACAAATTTTTACTTATGAATTATATGGCATAAGGTAACTTTTCATCAATTTGTCTCAAGGTTGCTCCTATTGCTTTGTTCGAGGCATCTGTGTGAATGTGGAAAGGTAGGGCCCAGTTTGGGCCTCTCAAAATTAGGGCAGTCACAAGTTTTCTTTTCAAGGTATCTAGGGCTTCTTGACATTTTTCAGTCCATATGAACTCGACATCTTTTCCTAAAAGACCAAACAACGGAGAGGCTAACTTACTGAAATCTTTAATGAATCTTCTGTAATATCCAGTTAAGCCTAGGAAACTTCGGACATCTCTCACCTTTTGAGGAGGTGGGACCCTTTAGATGATGGCAACTTTGTTGGGGTCGACTTGCAATCCTTGTTGAGATATTGCATGACCTAGCACGGTCCCTTCAGTCATAAAAAAATCACATTTTTTTGGACTGAGGGACAGGTTCATTTCAATATACTTGTCCAAAACTTTTCCTAGGTTAGATAAAGCTTCCTGAAAGTTAAAACCATAAGGAGTAAAATCATCCATATATATCTTCATTGCATCATGAAACAGTTCAAAAAATATACTCAATACTACTCTCTGGAAAGTGGCTGGAGCGTTGCACAAACCAAAAGGAAGAACCCAATATGCGAAGGTACCCCAAGGACAAGTGAAAGTGGTCTTATCTTGGTCTTCCGAGCTGATTTGAATCTGATTGTACCTGCTAAACCCATCTAGGAAGGAGAAATTTTTTTCCCCGCCAGACCATCTAACACTTGATCTATGAAAGGCAAAGGAAAATGGTCCTTTTTAGTGGCTTTGTTCAGTTCCTGATAATCGACACCGATTCTCCACTTAACATTTTTCTTTGGCACTAAAACCAAAGGAGAGACCCATTCACTGCCAGATATGGGGTAGATGAATCCTGCATCAAGTAATTTTTGCAATTATTCCTTAACAATGTCTTTAAGGGTTGGATTCATCCTGCTTTGAGGCTGCCTGACTGGTTTGCAATCTTCCTTAATGTATATATGATGAGTACATATTGAAGGGTGCACTCCCTCCATCTCCTTATAACTCCAGGCGAAGGCATCTAAATGTTTCCTAAATAAGCTGCACAGTTCCTTCTCCTGGGAAGTGGATATGGATGAGTTGATTTTCAAGGTTCTTTCTGGGCCGAACTCTATATTCTTAACATGAAGAGAGGTCGGGTTGGCCACACAGAGGTCGGTTAAGGGATTGTCTTGGGTTTCTTTCACTAGATATTCTAATGGAAAATATTGGGGGGTGGATTCTGAATTAAATTTTCAATGATATCATCCTCATTTTGCGGTTTCCCCCCCATGACAGTTTCTACTGCACATAGTGGTGCAGAATAGACTTTATCCTCATCCTCCTCCTCCAACCAGAGAGGTAGATCATGTTCTAGCAAGGGTTGGGCAGGAGCATATAGGATTAGCTTCTTGTAGATATGCCCGTTCTTGATGGTCATGTTCCCAACTCGACAACTGATGTAAGCATTGGTAGTGGCTAACCAGGGTCTTCCCAGGATGAGAGGATACCTAGTGAGTTTTGCCTTCGGCTGGAGAAGTAAGAAATCAACAGGCTACTCCCAAGAATCAATGGAGACCATTACATCCTCCACATTCCCTTCAGGGGTCACATTGGAGCGGTCTGCTAGCTGTAGTACTGTCGTGGTCTTCCTCAAGGAGCCCTGAAGGTTAAGTTTGAGCATGGTGTCCTTTGTCATCACATTAATGGAAGCTCCCAGATTAATCAAGGTGTGTGGGATCATGGTGCCATTGATGTGGACATCAACTACTGGGCTTCCAGGGTCGAGATATTTCAGACAGATTACCTACCCCAACATTAGTTCGGACAGTTGTCCCATGACATTGATGGTTGGGGTATCTCTCTTGCGCTTGTGTGGATGCCTAAATCACTTCTCTTTGATCATTCTATTGTATATAGGCACATCCTTTATGGCTTGGAGAAGTGGCATGTTTACACATAACTGTTTCAACTCTCCCAGAAGTTCAGTTTCTTCTGGGGTGGGCTGTGTTGTCCCGGATAGTCTCTCAGGAAAGGGTGGAATTGCTTTAGGTTCACTTTCCTATTTATCTTCCTCAACCTCCTTAGGGGGAGGCTAGCTATTTGGGAGAACCTTCCCAGATCGCAGGTTAATCTCTTGAACCTCCACAACATAGGTTGTGCATGATGGTTCCCCACTATATACTCGCTGGGCCTGTTTGTTTTTTGGGTTCAGGTTCGGTTGGGTAGGCATTTGGGGTTGCCTTGGTGGAGCAGGAGGCAATGGTTGTGGTTGAGTAGGTGGTGGAGGCAAAAGAGCGGGAGTATAGTTGTATTGGGGTCTACACCCTTGATGAGATGCATTCCACTGAGGTTGTGGCTGAGCATAAGATTGAAATGAATGAGCGGCTGGTTAGGCATGATATTGAGATCGATAGGACCAAGGAGGAGGCGTGGACCAGGAAGGATGAGAAGGAGGGCCCCAAGAAGGCATGGAAGTGGCTTGGTTGGGGTTGTAGAATGCCTGGGATATCCCTTGCATCCCCTGTTGGTATTATAAGGACCTGCGGTCCGTGCGACGGGCAGGGCGACTCCACCGTGCGAAGGAGACATGAACGAATGCGTGCGAAGTGTCTTGGAGATGAGTTTATACGATGTTGGGCGAGTTGAGAGGGTGGTCCCATGAGTTGGGCAGGCCGACCCTCCACTTGTGCGAAGGAAACATGTTGAACGAGTCGGCTTGGGCTTTGGGCGTGGGTCGGCCGGGTGACATTACCCGCCACTCGCCTGTATATATTGGAGGGCATTTGGAGGCAAACGACGATGATTCGATCAACACGAGTTCGATCAAGGAGTTCTGCGGTTGCGGATGAACCCGCACGACGTGTAGAACTTGGGTGAGAAATTCGTTCAAGAAAGTCAGGTGAGAAAGTCGGGCGAAAAACTCGTGCGGGAAACTCATGCAGAAAACTCGAGCAAGGGCGAACTCGGGTGAGGTCAAACTTGGGCGAGGTCCTTCAGGCAGAACTCGGGCGAGGTCATCGGGCAGAAAACTTGGGCGAGGTCGTCAGGCAGAAAACTCGGGCGAGGTTGTTCGGGTGAACTGGGCGAGGTCGTCGTGCAACCCGGGTGAAGTCGTTCCGGCGAGTCGGGTGAGGTCGTCGGACGACCCGGGTGAAGTCGTTCGGGCGAACCAGGTGAGGTCGTCGTGTGACCCGGGTGAAGTCGTGTGGCGACTCGGGTGAACGATTTCGGGGGAATGGTTGGACGTGCAGACGGGCGACCGGGTGAGCGCCGTGCACACCAAAACGAAGAATCGTGCGGATGGGCGACTTGGGTAGGGCGCACCGTGCATGACGAAACGGTGGAAACGGTGAAGTGTTGGAGTTGTGAATAGAGGTGTGACTCGTGCAGAGGCGCCCGTGTGTGGAAACTTGGTTACGATGAGGCGCGCCCAAGTTGGGCAAACAACACGATCGTACGACGAGGTGAACGAAGGGTTGGTGAGTCGTGCAACGATTGTGTAGAGGCGCTGATGAGCTAGGTAACCGAGTTTGCCGAAGTTGGAAAATTGGCTAAGTGTAAATTTGGGGTTTCCCAAGATTTAACTTATACTTTGTAAAAGTGGAAAATTATATATATTGATATCGTGCAGACTCATATTGCAGGGAGTTGCTGCTGCCTTTATATTGTTGTGCAATTTTTTATGTGTTAATTGCTGTTGATGATGAATATGTATGGGTTTTCATCTGTATAAAGGATAAAGATAATACTTGGTAACGAAAAATAAACTAAGTATGAATGGTTAGGCGTAGTCCATGAACATAAGTATTGGTGAAAATAAAATGTTCGGTGGTGCCGCACCTCGCTATAGTTCGGTTGTAAGATTACCGCCAGTGTAGGGGCGTGACAGGTGGTATCAGACCTGATGATCAGGAAGATGATCGGTTTGACGGTGAAGAGCTGATACACACTTTCACTTCGTGACAGGTGGTATCGGAGCTAGTGCCGGGAGCTGGTGCTGGTGAACTGAATCAAGGAGCTGATTCTACGAAGGCCGAAGACTTGAAAGGAAGTTCAAGCTTTGCAGGTGACAGGTGGAATATCAGGGTGATTCAGGTGAATGGTGAAACAGGTTTAGCAGAGGTGAAGCTTTGTGCTTGGGCCAAGCTGAACGACAAGGCATGGCAGGTTTGGAAGAATGCGAAGGGAAGCTCTTGCTGACCTTATACAGGTTGAAGCGGATGAAAGAAGAGAACCCACGGATTCGAGAGAAACTTGAAGTCTTGGAAAGGAATGTTGAAGACGAACTTCTTCAACTTGGTTGGGCAATGGAGCAAGTTGAAGTTGCAGATTGTGCTGACAAGGAAGAGGAAGCCGTGATGATTGAGGATGTTGCAGATGTGACAACGAGGGAGGATGGACTTGAGATTGATCAAGTTGGACCAAGATCGTGTAGTTTGCAGACATGGATGGATGAGGATACTCATATGGAGGAACCTCATGATGATGGTGTAAGTACTATTGATACTTGTGTTTCACTTGAGCATTTGGTAGATGAACCGTATGCAGGGGAGAGCAAAGTCAGTTTGCTGATGCAAGGGAACATCTTACCATGGATGTCTATGATGATACCTTGTATGGAGAGGCAAGGATTGTTGACTGTTGCAGGACTTGTTGGGTTGTTTGTGACCTTATTGTAGAAGGTGCAAAGGCTCGTGACAAGGGAGGAACATGATGATCATTGTGGAGGATTGGGTCATGCTTTAGCCACATGGAGAATTGGCTAAGTGCCCGGCATGATTCATGGACAGATTGAGGAGGGAACACACTTGAGGTATGATGATACTTGGGTGGACTTCTCATGGCCGAGAACAAGAGCAAGTCTTGGTGGAACCTTTAGTGGGGGAGCTATGATGGAAGGGACTCATGTGATGATGATATGGTTGGGTGACCGAGTTCACTAGACCGAAGATTGCAGACTTGGATGATGATGACCGATTGTTGTGATGGGTCTACTTGGTTGGACTACATGGGCAACTTAGTCATGGACATCAGGTTGGAGACATGGAGCATGGCAGTCTTATGCAGGGACATTGTGCAGGAGCACTTGTAGAGGTGTCACTTATGGGCATACAATGAGGAGAGACAAGGCAAGGATGTTATGTAGCGGGATTTGCTGATGTGACATGCTGATGTGACATGGAGGTTGTGCACTTATGTACAACAAGGCCATGGACTTGGATGGAGTTGTGAGCAGACTATGGAGCATTCCTACTACATGGAGAGCTGAGGCATCTTGCAGAGACCTTTGGGCCGAGACTTGTATGCTTGCTAAGTGTTGGTTGGAGATGAGTCATGGAGCTCATGATGACGTGAGGTTGTGACTTTTGGGGACTTCATATATGGTGGACTTAGAGGATCTAATGCATTGAGGAGCTAAGGTCAGGGACTTTGATGTAGGATGGGATGCATACTTTCGAGTACATGTATGGGTGTGGCTTGAAAGAGTTACTTGATGTGGAGGATCGATATGAGACGCTTTGGAGTGATGGAGTTACAACAACGATGATGCCTTGGTGGCAACACTTGGGCATGGGTTGAGCCGATACTTGACCACTTTGACACATGGGAGCTGATTGATCTATGATCACATGCAACACATGGATAGATGAGACATGTGTATACTTGTTTTTATTACAGACTTGAGGGATGGCACATTACAGAGATGATGAGGGTTGCTTCATGGACCTAGATGTGGCACATTGAGAATCAGAATTTGATGGGGTGATCTCTTCACTTTGAGGAGACGGAGGTTTTGCAGATGGATGATGATGTTGGGATAGATGCGGCTGATTTCATGCAGCACATTGACACCAAACATCATGGACAACATGTTGCAGATGAGATGGAGACTACTTCATGGACCTGAGCATGGCTTACACTTATATGGAGATGGATTCTTGATCGAGTTGAGGATGTGACAAGATGTTCTGAGAAACAACTGATGGTGGCATGAGGATGTGCATTCTCATGGTTTGAGCATGACAGTCGGACTGATCACCTGACTAGTTCAAACATGGGGTTGCGAAGTGTACAGAGATATGTTAGCATTGTGTTGGAGTATCATGGCAACAATTCATACGAGGACGACACATGATGAGATCAACACGAGATGTTGCAGGAAGAATGTAGCTTGAGATGGAAGGGCCAGCCTTCCACAATGGGGAGCAGCATGTGGAGATTGTGACAGGGTGGTTGATGATCATGGATTGAGATGATCTTCCGATATATGACATACCGATGGAGTATATGCCTTTGTATGGATGTCTTGGTGACAGGTGGTTGCCGAATGAGATATTTTCGAGGACGATAATGATTTTAGGTGGGGGAGGATGTAAGGACCTGCGGTCAGTGCGACGGGCAGGGTGACTCCACCGTGCGAAGGAGACATGAACGAATGCATGTGAAGTGTCTTGGAGACGAGTTTGGGCGAGTTGAGAGGGTGGTCCCACGAGTTGGGTGGGCCGACCCTCCACTCGAGCGAAGGAAACATGTTGAACGAGTCGGCTTGGGCGTTGGGCGTGGGTCGGCCGCGTGACATAACCCGCCACCCACCCGTATATATTGGAGGGCGTTTGGAGGCAAACGACCATCATTCGATCAACACGAGTTCGATCAAGGAGTTCTACGGTTGCAAATGAACTCGCACGATGGGTAGAACTTGGGTGAGAAATTCGTTCAAGAAAGTCGGGTGAGAAAATCGGGCGAAAAACTCGTGCAGGTTACTCGTGCAGAAAACTCGGGCGAGGGCGAACTCGGGCAAGGTCGAACTCGGGCGAGGTCGTTCAGGCAAAACTCGGGCGAGGTCGTCAGGTAGAAAACTCGGGCGAGGTCGTCGAGTAGAAAACTCAGGTGAGGTCGTTCGGGCGACGGGTGAAGTTTTTCGGGCGAGCCGGGTGAGGTCGTCGGGCGAGCCGGGTGAATTCGTTCGGGCGAACCAGGTGAGGTTGTCGGGTGACCTGGGTGAAGTCGTGTGGCGAATTGGGTGAACGGGTGGTCGTGCGGACGGGCCACCGGGTGAGGGCGCGCCGTGCACACTGAAACGAAGAATCATGTGGATGGGCGACTTGGGTAGGGCGCACTGTGCACAACGAAACAGTGGAAACGGTGAAGTGTTGGAGTTGTGAACGGAGGTGTGACTCGTGCGGAGGCGCCCGTGTGTGGCAGCTTGGTTACGATGAGAACCGAAACAACAAATGAATGTTCCAGAGAAGAGTAATGTAACCTCAACCCTGTGCTACGAGAACAAGTCATTACAAAATTCCAGTGATCAGAATGCTATACAGAAGATTAATCTCGGATGGTCTGATCCCTTCTCAGTGCGACAATTTTGTTTGTCACTTAGAAGATCATATCAGCTTGTATCGACGAAGATGATTATTCCAAGACAGAAAGATGTTTGAAGCCGAAAAAGAGATCAAGCCTTTTTCATCGACAAGCTTTGAGGACAAAGCTTTTTGAGGAAGGAGGCAATGTAACGAATAAAATATATAAATAATGTAAATATAATATAAATGATAATAAGCATAAATAAATATTAGTTAATTAGTAATTAGGTTGAAGAGGCATGTCTAATAGGACATGACTCTTCATGAAGAGACACTTGCTTGGTATATAAGCAAGCCTCTCGTTCTCATTTGTAATTCATTGTTATTCTTATTCAGACATTTAATATAATATTTATATCCTAAATGGATATCTTGACATTCCAAGTCTTTTGGGGTAATTAATTTGTAGAAGGAACTTTGTTCGCTTCATTTGGCCCCCTGGTATACAGCTTTAAGTCTGGGCAAGGAAGGGCACTTATCTGTAGAATGATCTTCTTCACAGACTGAACAAACCTCTATTGAATTCAATGGACATTCGTTCCTAGGATGCCTTCTAGTGCACCTAGGACAAAAAATGGCCAAAGCCCTCTCTGCTTCCTCTTGTTTCCTTTTGACATGCAAGGTATCCATTTGCATGGCAAGAGTTTGTAGCATCTCACTCTTGAAGTCTTCCAGCATGTGTCTAAGTTCACCTTTGATTGATGAACTGGATGAGGAGGTATTGGCTATGGGTTGACTCCCCCTACCTCTCTTTTTGGCTGCTCTAGAATGGTTTCTAAAAATAGTTTTTATGTCCTCATAAGGTAGTTGGTAGATGTATCCCCCAGCCAGTAGATGGAGGGTGTCTAGAAGGTCTTTCGAATTCCCTTGATCAGGACCAACTTCAGAGATTCAGGGTCAAGTGTGCACCTAGCCCTTTTAAAACTGAGTTGGAACCTTTCTTCATAATCTTCCAAAGATTCATCACTTCCCATGGTCATTCGGAAGATTTCTTCCTTGGTATCTTTTGACCTACAGTTGTCTCGATATTTGTTATTAAAGGCTTGCTGCATTTGAGCCCAAGTTGTGATGCTATTGACAGGTAACCCCATGAACCAGCGCAATGCTGCATCCTTGAGGGTAGAAGGAAATAGTTTCAACTTTTTCTCGTCTTCTGCATAGTCATAGGTTTGACAGATAACAACAAACTCAAAGAAAAAGGTGTTGGGATCTTTTGTAGTCAACCCATGGAAGCGAGGTAGGGTTGAAGGGCTTATGTTCTTCATTTTGGTGTCCCCATTGGTCTCTTGGATGGGAAAGGTACTCTCTACTCTTTCTCCATTCCCCCTAGCATTTCTGTTTTCAACCATTGTCTCAGGAGGGATGTTTTCTTCTTCTTCTTCCCCTATAGGTTCTTCAAATATCTTTAGTTGTTCACCTAAAAGTTCTTCCTGGTCACTGCCACTGAAGAAGAGAGAAGGGTGGCTATATGATGTGGTGGGGGTGTTGGGCAAGAATTTTCCTGAATTATCTCTGTTCCTATGAGGCATGACAATAAATATTTTGATTGATTTTTGTTTTTTTTTTTTTTTTTTTGTACTTGCAAAAACTGAAATTGATTGAACAACAAATTGCAACTAACTGAAATGAACTTGCTGAAATGAAATTGTAGAACTGAAAATGAAAACAAATGAAATGCAGAACTGAAAGCAAGGAAATGACTAATCTACTTTTGCTGAAATGAAAATTGCAGAATTGAAAGGAAAGCAAAGAAATGACTAATCTACTTTTGCTGAAATGGAAATTGCAGAATTGAAAGGAAAGCAAAGAAATGACTAATCTACTTTTGCTGAAATGGAAATTGTAGAATTGAAAAGGAAATGCAGAAACTAAAAGGAACAACTACTCTAGTTTTGCTGAAATAAACTACTTAGCAGAATGTTGCAGTAGAAAATAGAAGAAAGCAGTAATCACAAAATACTCTAATGCTTCCCTGGCAATGACGCCAAAAAGATGGTGAGCTCCAGTATTTCAGCAATAATGTTGCAACTCCTGGGCTTCCTACTTTACTTTTATCAACCTGGTAGTTCATAACAAACATGGAAGCGACGATGCTGTATGCACAAGTACTAGTTCTTACTGCAGACTGTCACTTGGTCAGCTGGCGCAAGATCACTAGGAGCTCAAGCCAACCTCTATGAATTCCAGAAGAAGCCTTATATGTGATGAAAGAAAGGAAAACTTACTCTGCAGAGGCTACTCTACTTGCAGAAAGGGAAAGAAGACTGAAATGTGAAGTAAACCTAGCAAACCCTACTTAACTATCCAATCCTACTTTTGCAAAAAGAGAGATGAAAAACCATGAAATGAATGCCATTACCTACTCAGGAAGTAAACAACATCCACTCAAGCTATTTTTAGAAGCAAATGAGCAAAAAACATCTTTTTTGATTTTTATGTATTTTTAGGTGAAATTGTCTTGTATGTAATTTATTTGTTTGTGTGTGTGGCAGCGATTAGGTGGTGATGGAGGATGAATTTGGAATTTTCAGAGGTGTAGGAAGGTGTGGATGGGTCCTAGGAGGTCTCAGGTGGCCTTCTGGAGGCTTTTCTTGCAATCAGACTTAAAAAAGACACCTACAAGAAAATCTACAAGAGGCTGCAGGGGATCTACAAGAGGTCTACAGGAGGATGCCAAGAGTCGTTTTGGAGGTTTTAAAGGTGAGAAAGTGGGTGGAAAGGGTAACTGAAGGCTAGGATGATGTGTTAAGGTGTCTAAGGTTCATCAAGAATGTTTAGGAGAGAGAAAGATGGTTGAATTTGTCCAAGGAAAGAGAGGAAAGTTTATGGGAAAAGTGCAGAAAACTAAGGCAGATTTGTGAGGGACTTTGGGTGACCTGTGGAACATAGATCAAAGAGAGATGGTGATGGCTGATTGACTGAATTATTGTGAGAAGAGATTTGCTGCAAGAGAACTGAAAATCAAGTAATGAAATTAAGTAAGCAAAGAAACTAGATACATAAAAAAACAGAATTTTCATCAAGCTAATCTAAATTTTGATCTAGGAAAGTAAATGTTGAAAAATGCTACATGGAAAGAAAGCATGGAAGGGAATTTATTTCAAAGACAGAAATGAGCATGGCGAAATAGATCTTAAAACAAATCATTAACCTTCTAACGAACTGCAACACTAGAAATCCTATGGAGAAGGAAAATCTGTGTTTTTGTGGCAACAAGAGGGTCTTGGCCTCAGTTCATGGTCCCAAGGGGATGAAAGGAAGCCAAGGCTCTATTGATGGCCTTTTTGTATCTTCTTTCTATCACTGTTCAACCTGCTACAGAAAACTGAAATGGAAACAACCTTCTAAATCACCAAAATCAACCTATTCTTAACCAAGAAAGAAATTTATCTAACTGCAACTAATTCATAAATTGAAACAAACAAGCAAGAGGAGCTTGACTACTTGGATTGGGCCCTAACCCAAGAGCTTCAGCCCTCTGAGGTAACTCAGTGCTAGCTCAAAAATGATCTCATCTTTATTATCAAAATAATAATAGGATTACATGAAACTGTCAACAAAAGTAAGTTCGAAGTTGAGTAGAGCAAAGCTGCAACAAAAATTTGAAAATTTGACCAACTTTTTTAATGAGGCCCTAGGCCTCTCTACTTATGCAACTGAAGCTTCCAATAGCTTCCTTAAAATCAGGGAGGCTTGGCTCCAAAAACTTGAGATAAACAGAAGCTATCCTCCAGTTGCTCGGCTGCCTCTTAGTGCATTGATGTGGCTATTTGTGCTCTGAGCTTCCTGAAGGAGAATTCGAAAGGGGGGAGTTATAAATGAGGGGGACACCCTCCTATAAATCCTCTCCCTTGTCTTCTTCGAATATCTGCTGCCAATTGTCCATTAAATCTTTGACTTTTTCTCCAAAATTCAACAAAAATCTGCATTAAACACACATTAAAATCCATGGCATAATAACCAAACCATCTCACTCTAGAAGCATAAATATAATGAAAAAACATGCAATAAACTAAGAGAATGGTGGATTAAGCTAAGTTAGGAGGCAAAATGAGCCATTATAATTACCCATTCTTGGGGCTCATCACTTTGTAACCTATCTTGCACATTCAAACTCAATAAATTGTCATAACTGCTCATAAATATAATTTTCCCTCCTAAAAGTTTTTTAATATAAAAATAATATTTTTTGGCTTAAAACCCTATAAAAGTGGGAAAAGTAAATTATTTTTCACCATTTTCATTTTTACCATTTCAGAGTAGAGAAAGGAGTGTTTACCATGATATTTCCAAGATTGATTCCGAGCTAATCGGTGGACAAAATCATGAACCGCTTCTTCCAGGTAGAAGATCTCTCCTTAACTTAGCTTTTCATCAGTTCAAATTTCCATTTTAAGCTTTCAGTTAATTTTTTGGGGCAAGATTATGTTAAAAAAGGCGTCCTCGGCCCTGCGTTGATTTCCTTCAGTCGGGCCCACGTAGGCAAGTAAAATTTTCCATATGGAAAATCGCGGCCTGCAGAGGTTTTTCTAGAAAAATCCGCACAACTGCGCACTGTCTGCAAAACAACGGTAGCGTGGGCGGCAAGGGTTTAGTTTTTTGCAATATTGGGCCTCAAAAAACATGAGATGGTTTTAAAAAATGATTCTATTCCTTTTAAAATGGTCATTTTAGGCCAATTGATTGCTCAAAGTGAAGTGGAGGGAAAGAGAGCATGAAGCCAATGATTTGGTAGCTTTGATAGATCCAACTACCATGTAGGCTCTAAGAATTTGTGGCTTCCTGAAATACTGGCTCATTGCTAGGATGAAAGCTCAAGTAGATTTGATGACATGGCTGGTAAGAACCTGCAATGTCGAGGAAAAATGTTTTGTGATTGCAGATCATTGTGTTACCGTTGACGCAGATGACATCTATTTCTTGATTGGGCTGTCTCGTTGGGGAGACGACATTTCATTATTTGGACAAAGGACAGAAGGAGATACTATTTATGGGTATCTACGACGCTTTGGCAGGGGTGCACCACCCAAGGATGGCAGAATTGATATTCAGACCATCAAGCTCTTGTCCCTAAGGACCATTACTTTCACTGTTAGCAAGCTATGTGGCAGTGATGCCCTTCATTTAGTGACGTGACACAGATGCAGACTACTGTGGAATGCTGGGAATCCAAGATGTTCAATTGGTGTGAGGTAGTGGTGGTAAACACGGAGGGACAACTGATCAGATGCAAGAATGGGAAACTAAAGAATTTCGGTTATGGCGTCTTTCTTATTTCTTTTTCCCTAGAGAGGATTACACTTCTCTAGCCACAACATATTCTAACAGATGACGGGGAACATAGGGATCCACACATGATGAGGTGGGTTGCACTGATAGCATGTCATGGAGGCGATGGACCAGTAGTGTGGTATACTCCTGATTTTTTTGACTGGCTAGGCCAGCAGATCGTTCCGATCGAGGACTTTCCATATGTCGAGATGGATTACAGAGGTGATCCCAATATCCCACTTCTAGCCGGAATTCAGTGGGGTGATCTAGGTGAGAATTTCTCATTTTGACATGTTTTCAATTTTTTAAAATTTTGTGTGTTTTTGTCTTCAAAGGCTAATTATCTGAAATGCATGTGCAGATGTGGGCCCAAACCGACCAGCAGGGCTGAGGCGATTTGATAGACGAGGCGAGCAGCCTGTAGTGGCTGCGACAACTAACTCAGAGGCAGAAGAGATTCTGACAGAGTTGGAACACAACCTCAAGAGATTGACTTTGGATATCCCAGAGACTAGGACGCATGACATTCCTCGCCCTTATCAGAGACATGTAGTTGGGGTTCCAGGGCCACTTAGACGATTACTGCATCAAGTTTCTCGTGTTGTCATTTGCTATCATGAACATCATCATGCTTAGCTGTTTTAGTTGCTAGGACCACACTTTTTATTTTTGGTGTCAACATATTTAGAAAATGGAAGGCCACAAGGCCTTATGTCCTCGTATGACATATTTTGTAGACACACTTCTATGCAACCTCAATTTTAATGAAAAATACTACTTTTACCTACTGTTTATCTTGATCAATGTATGAATGGATATTGTTTTTAATTTGCAAATGTTGCAAATGTCTATTTAACACATAATTAGCCAATGCATCTATCAATGTGTTTAAATATCTTGGAATGTGTTGATATTTGATATAATCAAATTACCTTTCCAAAAGACAAACCCGTAAAAACACTCTTAACATTGTTGGAATCCTTATTGTATAGACACCGTTTAGATGTAATACTACGAGTTGCGAATCTAACATAACAATCAAATACCAAATACCAAATGTGACAGTATTAGCGAATAGCTCAATGACTGCGCTATATTCTGCTAAGCTATTTGTTGTTTGATCGAGGCATATTCCATGAATAGAGACTAACTCATCATTGGGTGAATAGATAACCCAGGTTGTGAAAGATAAATTCTGAGTACTACGACTAGCGCCATCAACAAAGCCAATGTAAGTTTGAGGGAACATCAACATCTGCAAATCAAGTGCAAAACAAGATAAGTAGGAGAAGTAGTAGAAAATGTGAAAAACATTAACTATCACACATACCTAAAAACCGGTAAATAATGTACAAATCTCCACCAAAATATTATGCATAATATCTCTTTAGGTAAAAACCATTTATGGGCTTTCCAAAAGGAATACCATCGTAATCAACTAGCTTATAGGCTCCTTTAGCTAATACATGTTTTATGATGTAAGGTCCATGCCACATGGGCTCAAACTTTCCCGCACCTAACTTGTCACGAGCTTGATCATAAATCAAGACTAGGTCACATTCTGAATATGAACAAGGATTAACGTTTTGATCGAATTGAGATTTGATGTGTTTTTTGTGAGCTTCAGTAGCCAGTGTGGCATCATAATGATTTTCATCTAAACGTGCTAAATGTACAAAACGTTCTTTGTCTGCAGAGGTAGCAGGCAGTAATTCGATAACTAGTTTTCGAGATGGGATTTCACATTCAATGGGTAACACTGCTTCCAAACAATAAACAAGTTGGAAAGGAGTAAAACCTGTCGATGTTTTTGCAGTAGTATGGTAAGCCCACAATGCTGAAAATAGCATGGAATGCCAGTTTCCTTTATGAATAACAACTATCCGTTTACTGGTTAAAAATTTATTGACGGTTTCAACCTGACCATTAACTTGTGGATAGTAAGGAGTAGAGATATCATGGTGTAGGACGAGCTGTGCAGATAGTTCAACCATCATAAAATTACGAAAATGACTACCATGGTATGTAACAATAGCTTTTGGGACACCAAACCGAGCAATCACATGATTGAAAATGAAAAGTGTTGCAGTTTCACAATTGTCTCTATATGTAGGCATCACCTCGGCCCATTTCGTAAAGTAATTGCCTGTAAAGATAATATACCCATGCCCCCCAACCGAGTGAGAGTTACAGGTGATGAAATCGATGCCCCATTTGGCAAAAGGACCAACTGTTATGATAGGGTGAAGAGAAGTTGGAGTTGCTCGCATTTTGCAATTATAAATTTGGCAATTATCGCATTTGCGGAATTCAGTAAAGCAATCTTTAAACATTGAAGGCCAAAAATAACCAACACGTAATATATTTTGGGTAGTAGCATACCCAGACATATGACCGCCACATGCTCCAGAGTGGTAGTGATTTAATGTTTTTTTGGCCTCTTGGAGAGTCAATCAACGTCAAAATATAGAATCGGTACCGCGACGGTAAATAGTGTCACCAATAATATTGTATTGTTGGGATTGGTATCAGATTCGATGACGATCAGTTTTGGATAACTCGGGCCTAAAAGTTTATGTTTGGAGATATACAATCATATCTCCATACCACATATTTGACGTACTAATAAGAAAGAGAGATTCATCAACAAAGGAATCTTCTGCTTCCTTTTCTATATTAGTACGAGGAAAGTCACACAATGGTTCGACGAAAATTAAAGATTTATTTGATTTAGATTTTTCAAATTATAAATCAAACTCTTGTAATATAACTATCCATTTGGAATATTTTCCCCATAGCAATTGTTTAGTGAGAATATACATCATCAGGTTGCAATCCAAAATGAAAATTGTTTTTCGGAAAAGTATATAGTGACAAAATTGTTGAACAACTTGAACAACTGGTAAGGCTAGCTTCTCCACATGTGCATATTTAATCTCAGTTTTAGTGAGATTTCCTGTTAATTTTTCCATTTAGCTCAATTTCAATTCCAGATTAGCAACCACATTTAGCATGATAGTAAAATGCAGATGGAACATAAACATAAATCACAGAAAACAATCCAAGACAAGAGGACACAAGATGTGGCGATTTCCTGTTAATTTTTCCATTTAGCTCAATATCAATTCCAGATTAGCAATCACATTTAGCATGATAGTAAAATGCAGATGGAACATAAACATAAATCACAGAAAACAATCCAACACAAGAGGACATAAGATGTGGCGCCAACCAGGGACAAACCCCAATGTGGGGAAACCCTTGATCAATTCTTCTTGTGTTCTTCAATAGTTCAACAAAGAGAGAGAGTTAGTACATATACATCAGAAGTCAATACTTTGACTCAAAATAAGAGCAGAGATCTTCTCTAAAAAGATGTCACATGAGGTAGCTGATCTGAACTCAGGTGATTCCATCACCTAGCTATACCTATGATTGTGCTGCACCATGCTACACCATCACCATGTCCATCATCACTGTGTTTCACCATGCTACACCATCATTGAGTTGTACCTCATCATGTTGTACCCAACATGCTGCTCTTCATCATCATGCTGCACTATGCATCACTGTGCTGCACCACTGTCACTGTGCACTATGCTGCACCATTCATCATGCTGCTTCATGCACCTTGCTGTACCATGCTGCCCATGCATATTACTACACCATGCTTCCCATGCACCTTACTGCACCATGTTTCTCCATGCACCTTACTGCACCATGCTGCCCATGCACCATACTGCACCATCACTGCATTGCAATACTGTATCTTACTAGCCTTAGCTGCTTGCTATGGCTTGTAGCCTAGCAAAGAAGCTAGGCTATAGTTACACTCTTCATGATACTTAAGGACAACATATAATGGCTGTATATATAAGTGTCCATTTTTGCTGCCTTAAGTGCTGCGGCTAGGTGACTGAGATTACTTCCTTACTGCGGCTTCCAGACCTTCCCTTTTGACGTTGTCCTTGTCATGTCAGATTAGGCATCATATAGCTGAGGTATGACTGTGGCAGACCTCCTATTTCCAGCGTACATGAATCCATCTTTTGCTGCTTAGAACCCTCAATGACTGCGGATAGGAGGGCTGCGGTTAGGGAAACATAGAACCCTTCTTTTGTAGCGAAATAAGGCCAACATTTAGAGTGCTACACAGAACTGTGGCTAGGTCTCTTTTAGACTAGCGTGTAGACTTAGAACCCTTTCTCCATGACATCATTTAGGGCAGCGTACTTAGGCTTCCTATTGCTATGTAGAAAGGTCCCATTTAGGAGAGCGTGGAACCTTGTGTAGACTTCACCATAAGATTTGTCCTCCATGACAGCGTTAGGATTCAATCATATCAATGTTAAGACTTCTCCTTGGACTGCGTTATGAAGCCTTCCTCCCTGACTGTGTGAGCCTTCATGACTATAATTTAGTGCCTCTTTGTGCTACGTATTAGAATTCTCCATTAGGCTGTTAGGGCTTCTCCATATGGCAGCGTATTATACTTCCTCATTAGGCTGTTAGGGCTTCTCCATAGGGCAACGTATCACCTAGGGCACTCTCTTTAGATCTCATCTTTATCAAACCCAAAACAGAATGAAGATCTCATCTTTATCAATACTCCCTCTTAGTGAGGATTGTGCTTTGGTAATACTCCTCATTGAGCATCACATTGATTATCCGACCTTGGAAAAATCCTACCTCCCCAACCACAGGAGTAATCCTTCTATCCCCCACTAGTGAACAAATCATGGGAGAAGAATTAGAAATTCCTAGTGAAGAGGAGGGATTGGAAACTTATTCTGAACAACCATTGATAGAGGAACCAGAAAGATTAGAAGAACACTATCTTAGCTTCGAAGAATCTATCATGGCTGAAGAAGAAGGAGAAGTACATAATGTCCATGGTGAAGAGGATAGGATTGGAGGCAGAGGAAGAGGAAGAGGTAGAGGTAGAGGAGGGGGTAGAGGCAGAGGAAATCAAGATCTTTCAGGATTCCCTATTCTTGATGAAGATACAACCCTCACAATGAAAAATATATCACCCTCGATTCTTCCTAATTTCCATGGGAAAAGAAACAAAGATCCAGAGACATTTCTCTTCGAATTTGAAGTATTATGCAGATCATATGACTATCTGCATGATGCTCAAAAGTTGAAATTATTTCCTGCCACATTAAAAGACTCAGCATTAAAATGGTTCATGAGTCTAGGAGTGCATTCCATAACAACATGGGCACAGATGAAGGAGGCTTTCTTGGGCAAGTACAAAGATTATTGTATGCCTAGTAACCTTAAAGATGAAGTCTTCAAAATGACACAGAAAGAAGATGAGAATCTTGAAGACTTGGTAGAAAGATTTGTTTATAATGTTAAAAGAGCAAAAATGGATAATTTGGATGAAGAAACCTTAAAATATCTTTTACTCAGAGCCATTAAAGATGAATGGATCGATCTACTTAACCTAACAGGAAAAGGAGATATTTCCCAACTCCCATTTGTAGATATTTGTGATTTGTGTGTACATATCTCAAGGGGCAAAGCAAGAGTTGGAAAGAGTCCTAGAGACCCTCTCTTATCAAGAATAAACAAGTCTGCAGCTAGAATAATTAGTAGGGAAGAAATAGGAAATCTGCTTGACACCTTTAAAACATATATTTTAGGGAGCTTAAGTGAACAAATAGACACCCTTAAAATACAAAACAAGCAAAATTCTAAAAATGTTGCATTATCTATCTTTTGTCCCAAATGTCGAAAGAAACATGCTCTGAGAGAATGTCCCTTAGACTCAAAAGTCATAGAAACCTGTGTCATATGTGCAGATAATCATGATACAAAGGAATGTCCATCCTTACCAGGTCTCAAGGCTATATTCAATGACGAAGGAATCTCAAAACTAGTAGACCCTCTCTACTTTTTAGCTAAAAGACCATGGCAAAACCCCCAACCAAATCAACCACAAGGATTTAGACCACAACAATTTGCCCAATCTTCACAAAGTAATTGGAATCTAGCTTGGCAGCCTTGGGCTCTGCCACAATCACAACCTTGGAATCAAGGATGGAAAAATCCTTATGGATCTTATGCTCAATATCAACAATACTCGCCATCCTATATTCCACCACAATTCTTAACCCCATCCAATCAAATTCCTCAAACCAATCAATTGCCACAAGTCCCAGTACAAAGTCAAAACCCACAACTTTCCCTACCATTTCCACAAAAATCAAATCAACTACCCACTCAACCACTTCCAAATCCTAATAATAAAGTACCACAACAACCAGTATACAACATGGAGGGTCAGAATCCTCAAACTTATGTAATAACCCCACTATACCTAAACAATGTTCAATTGAGGTCTGCAAGGGTATTACCAATAAAACCTCTTGTTATCATTCAAAAAACAAAGTCAAATTTTCAAAAACATAAGAATTAGTCAGAAAAAGGAGAGACCTCTCTCCCTAAAAAAGAAACAAGACAAACAAAAGAAATTCCAATAAATGCTCCTATCATAGAACAACCTTCAATATCAGTTAAACCACCTTTCCCAGAAAGATTAAAAATCGATGAAGGAGTAGAGAAACAAATTATCTTGCCTGATTATAATATGATGGACGAATTGAGAAATGTTTGTATTAAGATTCCTTTATTGCAAGCCATAAAATAAATACCAATTTTTGCAAAAACAATTAAGGAATTAAGTACACAACGATCAGGAAGAAAAAGAAAAGATATAAAAAGAATTTAGTTAGTCGGAAAAATTGCAGACATTATGATGGGGAAGATGACAATCCAAAAATATCTAGACCTAGGAAGCCCCATTGTAAAAATTCACATCAATGGAACTGAAATACCAAACACACTGATTGACCTAGGGGCAGCCATAAACATAATGAGCAAACAAGTTATGGACACACTTAGGCTTCCTAATCTTCAATACACACCAACTTTGTTGCAATTAGCAGATAGATATGTTATTAAACCAGATGGTGTGTTAGAGGATGTTTGTGTATCCTTAGATTCTTGGGAATATCCTATTGATTTCATGGTCTTAACACCCAAGAACAATCTAGGAGGACATCCCTTAATTCTAGGAAGACCTTGGTTGGCTACAACAGATGCTTTCATTGGCTGTAGGTCAGGTGATATGTTTATCTCAGATGGAAATTCTACAAAGAAATTTACATTATACCCCCTGCAAGAACAACAATAGATACAGAAACTGAAGAATGGATAGAAGATGGAGAAGACATACAACCTATTTTTGTTTTTTGAGCAAGTAAAAGAGGAAGACAAACTGTTAAATCTGCTAGAAAATAATGAATCTTCCTCACATTATGAGCGTAGTTGAAATGAATATCTCTCCTCTAAACAAGTATCAGTGTTGTCCATGGAAAAATTTGGGAATTCCTCGATAGAAATATTTCCAGGAAAAACCTTAAATATCAACGAAAACTTGGAAGACATTCAAAAGAAACAATTGATAGAAATTTTACAGAAACATTCTTCTGCTTTTGCATGGGAATATATTGACATGAGAAGGATTGATCCTAAAACTTGCATACATCATATCTACATTGAACAAAATGTAAGACCAGTTAGACAACCTCAGCAAAGAATGAATCCAAATCTAAAAGAAATTGTTAAGGAAGAATTGCAGAAATTATTAAATGTAAATTTCATTTATCCAATATCTGATAGTCAGTGGGTTTCAACCCTAGTAATTGTCCCTAAAAAAAATGGGAAATGGAGAGTATGCATCGATTATAGGGAATTGAATAAAGGGACGTTAAAAGACCACTTTCCGCTACCTTTCATAGACCAGGTCTTATATACTTTAGCAGAAAAAAATATTTTTCCTTCTTGGATGGGTTCAGTGGATACAACCAGATTCAGGTGGCCCCTGAAGATCAGGATAAAACCACATTCACTTGTCCATGGGGAACTTATGCTTACCAGGTACTTCCCTTTGGATTATGTAATGCTCCTGCAACATTCCAAAGGGCAGTCCTTGGCATTTTCTCTGACCTTATCCATGATTGTGTGGAGGTATACATGGATGATTTCACAGTCTATGGGGATTCTTTCAATGAAGCACTAGAGAACCTGGAGAAAGTCTTAATAAGGTGTCAAGAAACAAACCTCTCATTAAGCCATGAAAAATGTTTCATGGTGTTTAACGAAGGAATTTTTTTAGGTCACTATATTTCTGCAGATGGAATTAAGGTAGACTCACCTAAGGTGGAAGTCATTTCCAAGTTATCAGTACCAAGTTGTCAAAAGGATGTCAGAAGTTTTCTCGGTTTTACCGGATACTATAGAATATTTATAGAAAACTTCACAAAAATTGCATCCCCACTCTTTAAATTACTTACAAAAGACTGTGAATTCAATTGGGATTCCGAATGTCAAGTTGCCTTTGAAACATTGAAAAAGATAATTTCTGAAGCACCCATCTTAAGAGGACCTAACTCGAAATTGCCTTTCCATATCTCAACATATGCTTCAAATTCAGCCTTAGGAGCTGTTTTGGGACAAAAAGACCTCACTCCTTATGCCATTTATTATACCAGTAAAAATTTAACCCCTGCAGAGTTAAATTATACTGTAACTGAGAAGGAATTCTTAGCTGTGATTCATGCCATTAATAAATTCATACATTATATAACTGGCTACGAAAATTTTGTCCACACAAACCATTCTGCCATTAGATACCTAATGAATAAACCAGTCACTAATGGAAGAATAACCAGATGGCTCCTACTTTTACAAGAATTCAACATAACCATTCTAGATAGGCTAGGAAAACAAAACACAATTTCCGACTTTCTATCTAGAATACAAAATGAAAACAATGATCGACCCGTAGAAGATAAATTTCCTGATGAATATCTTTTTGCAGTATCTACTAAATCACCTTGGTATGTAGATATTGCTAACTATTTGGCCACAGGAAAAATTCCATTTCATTTAACTCCTAGAGAAAAAAGAAGAATAGTCCACAATAGCACATCCTACTCATGGATAAATGAAGAATTGTATAAGACAGGACCAGACCTCATCATCAGAAGATGTGTTCGGGAGGATGAAATACCGGAGATACTAAAAGCTTGTCATGATGAGCCATGTGGAGGACATTTTTCTGACAAGAGAACCGCTTACAAAATCTTTCTTTTAGGATATTATTGGCCTTCCATTTTCAGGGACACCAAGGAATATGTTAAGAGATGTGACAGTTGTCAAAGAATGGGCAAACCTACTCCTTCAAATGAGATGCCATTGCAACCACAGGTACTTATCGAACCATTTGAAAAATGGGCATTGGATTTTGTTGGACCAATCAGCCCACCTTCAAAGCAAAAGAAGTATATTCTGGTATGTACTAATTATGTCACTAAATGGGTAGAAGCTAAAGCACTTCCTTTTTCTACTGAAAATATTGTAGTTTCATTTTTTTTTGAGGATATTTTTATTCGTTTTTGTGTGCGAAGAGAAATTGTAACAGATCAAGGAACATAGTTAACATCCAGACTAGTGCAAAAGCTTGTGGACCAATACAAGATAAAACATCAAAAGTCAACTCCATATAATCCACAAGCCAATGGACAAGTTTAGTCCACAAATAAAGTAATCGAGGCTATCCTTACAAACACTATACATCTACACATGAAGGACCAGGTAGAGAAACTTCCAGAAGCCTTATGGGCCTATAGGACTACATGGAGGAATACTACATGACATACTCCCTATGAACTAGTTTATGGGAAGCAAGTCTTACTTCTAATAGAGTTCCGGATCCAGACCTATAAGACATCAATCTAGTTAGATCTTGACTTGTCAGAAGCCCAAAAGCAAAGGATGACACAATTAAATGAGCTCGATGAGATTAGACAAGAAGCCTTTCAGAGGACTAACTTAGTACAACAATAGAGGTCAAGATGGCATGATAAGTGCATTAAAGAAAGGAAGTTTTATCCGGGAGATTGGGCATTGCTCTTTAATTCAAAATTCAAAAATTTTCAAGGGAAATTCCAAACCCATTGGCTTGGACCTTATGAGGTTGAGAATATCTTTGATAATGGTGCAGTTAGAGTCAGAACTATTGATGAAGAAAGAACTCCTCTATTAGTAAATGGACATCGACTCAAGCTTTACCAGAAACCATTAAAAAGAGAGGAACAGGATAATTCAGGACTGAAGATGGTCAAGAAGAATTCTTCTTCTTTTCCACCTTAGAAATTTTCATTCAGTTTGTTTCTTAATATATATATATATATATATATATATAATAAATAAATTATATATATATATATATATATATATATATATATATATATATATATATATAAAGCTCATCTACTAAATCTTTCTTTCTCTTAAGCTGCAGAAACAACAACTTTCCACAGCTCGTCCAACTTTCTGTAGCTTGGACAAGTTTCCGCAACCAAACAAATTTCTGTAGCCTAATAATTTTGAAGTCTACAAGAATGCTTGGTGATCTGGATTAAAGGATAGTTGACAACAATGCACCTGCAAAAGATCAAAGGACAACAAATAAGGTTAGCAACATAAAATTAAAGGTACGTGCTGCTTTAATTTAACAATAGGGAAAGATATATAGCATGTATGAGTAAGGAAATACAGTACTAAAGTGCAATGATTATAACCTAAGGGTAATGGCCGTTTAACGGAATTTTATATGCCACCACTCTAGAATTCATGTCACGACCTTGCGCCAAATCTGCCAACTTAATTACCAAATCATAAGTTTGAATGCAACTAACGGTCAAATCCATTCCCATAATCCTCTTGATAACCCGTCCATTCTTCTCTATTCCTACACTCTTCTATTCGTTCACAATCACTCCATATTTTTGCCAGTTAGCAAACCCTACCAGTCCCATTTTCCTGTCAAGGTAGCTAATCTTCGAGGTGAAGCATCCTTCAACATGGGGCTAATTCTTCGAACAAAGCTAGTAGGGAAGCAATTCCTAGAAGGGTACCCACAAACTAGGGAGCTACTGCAAAGAAGACAATGGCTGTAGTTCATTGAGAAGTTTAGCGGTTTCCACAAAGACGTAACCAAGACATTTGCATGTTCCTTCGATGGAATGGAAGCCGAAATTGGGGACATAAAGCTCACAGTAACGGAGTCTATGATTGTTGAGGCCATAGAGTTGCCAACGCATGGAGAGAAATGGTTTAAAAATAGAGGAATTGATAGTGAGGACTAGAAGGTTTTCCTTAAGAATCCAAACATGGACACAATGGTCTACAAAAAAGGTATTCCAAGCTCTGCTCTAAAAAAAATGGAGAAACTTATTTCTTGTGCTTCAAAAGTTTATCACCTGTGAGGGTAGGTTTGTACAAATGTACTTTTATCATGTTAGAATGATGATGCACTTCCTAGAGGATCATCAGATGAACCTCCCCTATTTTCTCTTGAATAGCCTCAGGAAAATGGCTACAAATGTTCAGAAGAAAGTTCAATGCATAGAAAACACCATGTACCATCATGGTCTGGTGAAAATATTGGTCGAATTTCACCTCCGAAGTACAGGGGATGACTGGGAAAGTTTCTTAATAAGGAATCATTTCGAGGAAAAATCCCTAGAAAAACCAAGTAGCAGCAGGGCCCTCAGGGGGAGAAAAAGAACCATAGAAATGACAAAGGAATAGGCACCTCAAACTTAGACAGAGGTAACAGAAGAAGAGCTACCTATAGTAAATATTTTGCAGAGAACGAAGAGGGGAACCCTAGAAGAAAGAAAGCTATCCCAGGAAAAGAAGAACTCTCATGAATTGAAACCTCTCCTCTAAAAGGAAAATCAAAGAATAAGAGGAGGAAAGTGTAGAAAATACAAACCCCAGGGTTGAGAAGGAGCACAAGGTTGAGCATGACTCAACAAACAACCCCAAAAACTACATAATACATCAACCCGGAGGAAAATGAGCTGACTGAAGAAGAGCGAACAGAAAACACTCCAACAGAGATTGAACCAATAGAGGATGAGCCAATTGGAAGCCCTGGCAATTCTCCAAAAGGGTCTCTAAGATCATCACCACAACCTGACATCTCACCTCTAGGAAGCCCGATACATATTCCAAGCATTGACCCTGCACAACAAGAAATATATGACTACATAGAATCACTGGAAAGGAAGGCGACAACAACAAAGGAGACAATACAAAGGCTTGGATAAGGAAGCAAACAGGTGAATGAACAATCGACCTCAAACATCTTGAAGCAGGAGATCTTTGAATTAGAAACACTGAATCGATATCTTAAAAATGAAAATCAAGCCCTGAAGACACAGAGTGAGATACAGATTGCCAAGAGAGACAATCTAATCCTACATCTAAGCTTGTGGTATAAGAAAAACAAGAAGCTGAAGAAAGAGAACAAAATTATGTAGAGAGAGATAATCAGTTTAAAGTACAAAATCCTAATGAGGAAGCCTAGAATTCCAATCTCTGCCAAAAAGAAGAAAACAGTGAAACGGGGAGATAACAAACAAGAGACACAAGCAGAAGACAAGGAAGAAGTGTATGAGGACATACAACATCTCCAGTCTGGGGGAATGTAGAGTCTGAAGATTGTCCTACCGTGACATCCTTTTGCCCAATAATCCTCTCTTTTTCATATATATTTACCACTTAATAAATCCATATCTACAAGGTTTTGATGAAGGTATGCATTAGTATGTTTTCTTGTTCATATTCAGCTATATACCCTATTGTTTTAATTAAAGTTGTAATTAGCTACCGAATCAACATGTTTCTACAGCTAGTCCAGGATTTTGTAGCTGCCTTCATTGTTCGTGAGGTTCCAGAGTTCCAAGTTGGCAACAAAAGGTGCGGATGGATAGAGGATGAATCCCTCATGGATACCTTCCTATCCACTCGAAACGGTTTTCTAAAAGAGGCACAAGAGATCGCGGTCAAACTCTGAGTCAACCGCTGGATTAACGCAGAATAGAGCCTGAGATCAGCTGAAACCTTATCGTTTTGCTTTCGAAATAGCAAAACGACGGTTTCACGATATAAGTTTAGATAGGGTTAAGAGATATTAGGCTTAGGATTCTCATACAGTTATGCAAGAGACATGCTATAAAGTTAATGGCCGCACTGTTATTTGGGTGTGCGCCGAATGATATGTTTTCTGAACAATTTGTGACTTTCGTGTGAATGAATTTGGTTTCTGTGTGCAAGCATTGTACTGATTTGAAGCTCTGAACTGCTATGTGGAGGGCCCCTACAAACAGTGGCAGGTTTTAATCAAATACAATCTGATTTCCTTCAATTATTCAATTGCTCTATTTTGTGTGATCATGCTGTATAATGATTTCAAATTGTTATCTGCATAAGAACTCTACTTTGCTTTATACCTAGATTAGGTTGTTGTTTACTTTGCTTTATACCTGGTACTACACAGTTATTTCCTTTGCTTATTATCCAGCATAATTGAAGTGTGTTTAATTCATAGATGTTGCTTGGATTACGTTGTTTGAGCAGAAATTGAACAAGTGAGAAGACTTCTCCTAAAACAATTGAGTTCAACAGTATTCCTTCATAGCTGCTAGAGTAAGATTCCATTTTGCACTTAGAGAATTAGGAGTTGCAGCAAAGAGATTTAAAATCAAATCCCAACAATCTAACATAAGTAAAATCACCCTCACATCATCCACAAACTGATTGAATAGAGATTAATTCCTAGGAAACTTAATCAACATCCTTAAGAATTACAACATTAATACAATTGACAAACATCACCTCCATCCTAGGACTAGACCTTGAAAAATACATAACAACCTACTAAAACAACTTCTAAGCACATATTGTGCACCTATACTTCATCAGTCTACACACCCTGGTTGACAATTTATGATTTCCAATTCAAGGACATTGAATTGACCAAACACTAGATACGATAATGTCATAACCATCAAGACCCATGATTATGGTAGGCTAGCTCATTACAAAGACCCCCTATTTTTAAGGTATTTTACACAACTTTTAATTTACACTCTAATAATTTAATCATAGATGGGGAGACAAATCTTATCCTTAAGAGATTGGGATGACTTAGAAGAATTGTAAAAATACTAAACTTGCTTGTTGCTTTTTGTTATTTTAGCAAGAGTTGTTTATAATATAATTTGTTGCAAAAACATAGTTATCTCTTATGTTATAAAGTGGGATTATCAAAATGATAAAGAAAAACAATATAATAAGATTTTCAAATTTGAATCTGAAAGATATTGATTTGATAATTAACTTGATATTCTTCCTTTTACCAATGAATTTTATTAAATAAGAGTAAATATTTCCCATATATCAGACCAAAGGTGGGTGGAAAAGGCCCTCCAACTAAAAGGTTGGTAATATCACCAAAAACACACACAAGGAGATTTTCAAAAGGAAACAAAATGTGATGTCGTGAAATCGGATCCAAAAGAAGGAGCAAAGAGAAATGCAAACCAAACTAAAATAAAGCAAATCATTACAATCAAAAATCATAAAATAGGCATAACTCAAACAAGATAAAAGCAATATCCTGACATAAGGAATTTAAGATCTTGTTATGTATTTTTCAAGCAAAATGTTATCTTGTTAAATGAGTTTCTTATTCATGATTTTGTTAAAAACTACCTAATGAAGAGTTGTGATTAAAAATTGCATTTGAGAGCTTAACATGGATTTATTTCCTTAATCAAGAATTGCTTTAAAAACATAGCTCGAAAATGATAAAGAAAATTAAAACTTAAGGAAAACTCCCTAAGTAAGGCTTGAAAAATGCTCCATTTAGCATTTATGTTTATCACAATTGTCTTATTCGTAGAAGATGGATCAAACCAAAACCTACAAAATTAACAACAAAAATATAAGAAAGAAAAACTAAAGCAGAAAAGAACAAATTGAAATAAAAATGCTAACAAACGATGATACAAATGCACGCTTGAAAGAATTTGATAATAAGTTTACCTCATGGATCTTCGTCTTCTTCCATGTATTTCTTAAAAATGTTTAAAATCATATTTTTATTCAATCAACAAAAATTCTAAGTAATGAACTTTCAAATTTCATTCACTTCAAATTTACAGCGGAGGACAAGAGTGGTGAAAATGAGCCTTTAGAAATACTTGTGAATCAAAAATTTCCAAGACATAGCAATTCCTTGGAATTTATTCATACATGATTTTATCACAAAAACATTTTTAACAATGTGATGAAGTTTTGCAAAAACAAAACAATCAAGCACTTCACAAGTGTGTATGATCCGACTATATAAGAACTCTATTAGAAAATGAAAGGGGATGTCAAGAAAAACTTGGATTCATTACTTGCTTATTAAAAATATGAAATAATAAAATAAATGCAAATAAAAAAAGGAATTTAAATGTAAATTAATCTATTCCTATTGTTAACTTAGTAAAATGAAACATGACTAGGTATAGTCATACTTCCAATGTAACCATTCTCTCATTCTAACTCTTGCATGATTGTATATGTAAAATGTTAGTAAAAATACAAATATAATTAAACTAACCGTACGAAATATGAATGCAGAATGTACATTTATTGCTAATATACTTACATAAAACAACTTTTTTACAATTACCTTCCCTTGAAATGTCCCTTCTAGTTGAATTTCAATTGGATCATAGACATTTGGATGGATTTCCATTAATGATTGGAAGAGGTTCAAAGGAGGGGATAGCATGCGAGATTGTGGAAATTCAATTTTAGATACAATGGTTTTCATATAATTGTAAGTCTTATGTACATATGTTGAATTATTAACAATATTCTGTGTAGGAAAACTTTCCAAATGTCTTTCAAATGGGTCAATGAAAAATGGATGGAAATTTGATAGTTTCAACGGAAGATCATTAATTGAATTAAATTGTTGGTCATATTGTGAAAATACACCCTCTTGTTGAAACTGCTTTTGAGAGAAAAGGAACAAGTGATAATAAATGGATATCAATTGAAATTGGAAGAGTAATAACTCTTGGTGTTCATGATTATGATTTGAAATTTCATTTTCCCATCCAGGCAATGCATCAATTGAGTGTCCAACACTGAACTACTCAATATGTCAACATGAGATATTTAAGTAATTTTGAAATCAAACAAAATAATTGAAGAAAAAATAACAAAATCAAATTGTAGTTTACATTATTGTTAAAATTAATGTTACAACACAATTGGGACTGTTTTAAAACAATTTCCTTTTCACAAGAATTGGCCATAATAATGGAATTAGAATGATTACCAATACCAATTTGTGAATTAGAGAGAGGGTCAAGATTATGAATAGAAGTGAGAATTCGATCATCATAAAAATCATAGATTGGAATGGGTTCTTGAATGTTGAAATCATGAGTATGATTAATTGTTTGAAAATGAGAACTAGTTGAAACAATTTCTGAGTTAGAATGTTCTTCATTTTCACATGTGATTTGACTTTGATTATGAGGGTTTAATAAAGGAGAAGATGAATCAACATCCTCAATGTTAGAGTAATCATCATAAATAACTTCACAACATTCTCTAGAATTCTCTTCATTCCCATCCAAAGTATCATAACAAGAAGGAATATGGAACACATATTCGTTAATGCGAGAAGAATAATCAATATTTATCTCTCTATCTTGATAAAAACTAATAGGAAATTCATTTATATCAACCGATCTATTTTCTGGAATAACATTAAAGAAAAGAGGGATAGATTGCTATTATCAAAAATATCAAGATAGAGGTGAAAATGAGAATTAGAAGCAATGAATTTAAAAATATCTCTATTTGTGAATTCTTGTGCATTTTCTTCATTGCAAATTTCAAATTTATGATCATTAATTTGTCTACTAATGCTTTCTTGAAGATTGTTTCAGTACCCTGAATTTTTCTTTTGATCAACATGATCAAATTCAAAAATTTGTACAACCAATCGCATGCTATTGGAAACTTCAATTTCTGCTTCTACTTGTTGATTTATAATCTGTTTTTCTGAATTTAATTCATAGTGATTTTTAGATTTCGTGGCAGATGGTCTTTCAAGATTATTGTTGTTATCTTCTTACGGTTGATTATCAGATTATTGCAATCTTTGTGAAAATAATTCATTAGCATAATTATCATTAATATTGTAAGAGGCATGTACTAAATTTAAGAATTTATCATACATGGCTGAGGCCACTTCATCATAATTAATATGCATCTCTATATCATAATTTTTGATAATATTACTAGAACTAGAAGGAGAGTCATATAAGCTTGAAATTGTATCATATGGATTTGAAATGGGAGGAAGAGAATAAATATATTCAAACCAATCTATTAATTCAATTCCTGAAGGTTTATCTTCAGCTTTGAATCTCAAAAAAATGTAATATCCCTCCCCTTAATAATAAATAATAAATAATAAAAATAATAAATCATAAATGTTAAATAATAAATGATATTTAAAAATATACAAGAAAATAAATAAAAATAATAAAAATAAAAATAGTAATAACTATACTAGAGCTCTAAATAAGAATAAATAGAAATAAAACAAAGAAAACAATAAAAAAATCAGTAAAGCTATCAAAAAGAAGAAAATAAAACAAGAAAGCTAAAAATCAAAATAAAAGTAAAGAAATAAAACAAGAAAGCTAAAAATCGAAGTCACATGTAGACACGTGGAGTGTGTGCATGTGGTTCCCATCCAATGTTTGCTCTATTTATTAGATGGTGAGGAGGATGGGAGGCATTCCATCTTTCCAAGATTCTATCTTTCATTCTCTTGGGAGAATGGTGTTTTAAGACACAGGAGTCACTGGTAGTAGTATGTTGATTGAGGGCTCGGGGGTGGCCAGTTGTAGCAAATCCTTGCACAATTGAGCCTACGGTTGGGTGGAGAGTCGTCCCCAAAACCTGGTTGCGGTAAGCCTACTTCTACGACAGGTAAGCACTATTCTTAGTTGAATTTAATGTTAATTACAAAAGTTAATTAGATATTTATTTTTGGACTATTACATATGGTATCAAAGGCTTTGGCTCAACCCTTAGGGCCTATGGACATCTTAGAGAAAAAAAATTATTTTGTTGGAATTTTTAACTTGACTTGTTTTGAAAGACAGGATGGGTACTTCCAAGAGGCCGCATATTTTTTTTTTTTCTACAAACTCTTGCCATACATGTAATTTTTTTTTTAGCATAGTTATATTTTGAAGGTTTTTATTTTAAAGTCCTTCCTATGAGTAATTTCTGTTGAAAATCTTATCCTGTACATATTATGGATTTATTACTTGGTTCCGTACATCCGTCTATGCTTCATAGTGTTGGCAGAGAAGGTATTGGTAGAGATGCTGCCGAAGCATGCTGATGATTTCTGTAGAGAGCTTGTGCTTATTGTGATCCAGCCAAACTTCAATCTCATTTTGCATGAAAAGTATTAATAAAACCCCTCTTATTTTCTCTATTCTTGTAAAAGCCACTCTTTCCTTCACTGGTATTGATGATCCTTACGAGGTACCGTAAATTGTGAGGTATGCAATATATCTATCATTGCTTCATTTTGAGTATTCGGTAACTTAATTGAGTTTTGTCGATTGATTTGTGAATATTTGTATAAGTAAACTTTACATTATTCTCTAAATGTTTTTTTATATCCCATTACAATTTCCCAGCTGGTGTGAAATGTAATTGTTTTGTTATGCATGAATAGTTTACTCAATTTTCTTTTAATAGGATAACGTTTCAACACACTGTTGTAATTCTTTGTAACATATTTAATACTTGGTGTCATTCTTTATAGCATCCTTTGGGCAGACTTTAGTTCTAAGAGGATGGTATTGTGCGTAATTTTAGTTTCACACCTGCTGGTATCTGTGATTGGTTTGCTTTAATGTACTTGCAGGTTGACTTTATTTTCATCAAAACTTTTATTTTTATTTATACATGAACCAGAAGTACACAAAGTTGGAGTCATACTCTTGACTGCATGGGTATCTATTGCATTATCCACGAATTGAAGTGCATAATTATTAGGTGGGTAGTTCTTCTACTAAGACGTTATTGCAGCCGTTACACGGTTCATTTTCTTTAATCGTCTTATAGTTTAGAGTCTAGAGATATTGCTTATGTTGCTTTATTGTTATCTTGCTATTATCTCTTTAGTAGATGTGTGGAATTACTGTGATTTTTGGCACACCGATATCACACTTAATCTTGGAAGTATCAGGCTTAACTCGTACTTGAGAAAAGTATGTTTTTGAAATTAAATAAAACCAGTCTTTTTGGACGAGGGTGGCAGTTTGACGTTTAGGGCTTGTGTTAATGGGCGTTAATCCCTTGGGAATCTGCATGGATAAACTCTAGTTTTCCTTTTAAATAGTTGCCTTTTTCTATATTTTAGCTTAGTTGTGCTCGAAAGGCTGATTAAGAAATTAACATTTTTCTGTTGCTTTTTCTCATTCACAATTTTCTGTTAAAGGCCATAGTTCATTTCTGCAAAAGAGTTTGTTTTGCAACGAGGGAGTTATAGATTAAACATGAAAACACAAAATCCATCATTGCATATTAGTCTTTTCTAAAAATAATCATTTCTCGGTCTTTGGTAGTTCTACACAACGTAATGTAGGGTACTCAAAGAAATGGATGGCGCAGTTGGCCTGATGAATAATCCTTTCATTACATTTTCTTTAGAATTAGATTGGGGATACACTTGTTCCCTGGTTATTATAGCATTGAGCAACAATAGAAGTTTATCGCTTTCTATGAAAATTTTATTTGTGAAATAACAACGAATTAGTTGCAAAGCAGAGATCGTGTAAAAACCACTTTGCACCAGGTGACTGTGTGACCACGCTTTTACCATTTGAAACCTAAAATTTGAGCATCAGGAAACCGAAAGTTTCATCGCAAATTTAAGTTTCAGCATTAGCATCAAACCAATATTAATTCTCTGAGGAAAATTTGGAATCCCTGATCTTTGTTTTGTTGTTTTTAATGAACACAAACATTATGGTCTGACTGACTGACTGAGATGGCACATGGACACAGATGCTGAAGCAGAGATTTAAACAAAGTCAACCATACAAAATAGATTGAAAAAAAAAAAATTAAACCCTCGTGATTCCAAGATTAGCAATGCAGAGAATGAGTTAAAATTCATATCCCATTTCAGTCAATTTCATATGGTCCAATTCATCACTAACAAATGAAAGTTAAATATCCAAGTTCTGATTTGCAAATAAGAACTCCTGTATAACTGCTGAATTTTGTGACAGAGTGCTGTCCTCAACAGCTCTGAAATCTTCCATTAATCCTGTATCATTTTGCTGGTGTATATCATACAAATATTCTGCTCATCTTTTTTTTTTGGCAAGCTAGAAATATCTCCTTCCATGAGGCGGCCAATAATGTCATCATCGAAGAAACATGTCATATTTATATGTCCATTCTTCATCTTTGAATGGTTTTCAACGGTAGCTTCAATTTAAAAAAAAAGGCAGTTCTATGTCTTCTTTTAGAGAAATAGTCCTATGATCATAATTTATAGAAATTCCTATATTCATTTTGAAATCTGGAGCAATACATGATTAATAATATCTTGTTCAGCTATCTTATTTTCTTGAGGAGATTTAAGAAAGGACTGCTGATATCACTTCACAGGTATAATCTGGCATGCCTACCTTGATAACAATTTCATCATTTTGTTGGTGATTGTATGCCTGTTCCGACCGCAAGTCTGTGACGTTTTCATTCTCAGAAACAACCTTTTCATTTTCAAGAAGAGTCAGCAAGTGCTCTCTTTGTATGGCTGCCAACAACACTTTGAGACCTTCTTTTCTTAATGTTTCATCATTCTCTTCATAAAATGATTGCTCTTTACATTCAGAATTTTTAAAGAAAACATGGCAGACTTCTTCTTGACTGTCCAAGACATTATGGGAATTATCTGGAGCTGTTTGGAGGCTGTTACATACATCAACATCTTTAATTTCTAAAGATATATCCTCAAGAAAATTGATGAAGAAATCATCTTCTCTATCCCATTCAACAGTGATTTGATTGCTGTAAATATCATCAGCATGGTTTCATTTATTTTCTGTGATTGATTTCTTCTGGGTAGCTGAGTTACGATTCATATACAATTCTTCAACATGCAAATTCACATGCATTTCCTCTTTCGGTTCTTTGCTTTGGCTGCAAATATTGTCCTCATCTCCATCAAGAATACATATGAGATTACCATCATTAGCATAAAAGAGTATAAACAAATACCAGTTCTATATAATTTGTTGAAGGAACAATTACCTACCTTGGATGAGGAAATGGTACTATTGATTGTGTAAATGGTACTATTGATCTTATAGTGTGTGCATATTTCTCAACATTGTTGTCGAAAGGAACAATGGAATTTGAAGGAACACGCATATCCATGGCCGCAAGCTTACAATATTATGTCTTATGCAGGCAATTTATGTCTTATCCGGGCAATTAATATGGCTAAATGTATTGTAATTTAAGGTATTCGATATGGTGTTGCCTTCGCGGGTGCGCTTGCAGGCAGGCCATATAATTAATAAAATGATTTTATTTTGGTGTTGGGGAGGAATAACCTTCCCAGTCATCCGATCCGATTCTGGGTCGGGTGGCAGTGTCTCTTCTTATTATGGTATGGAATATTTCTTTGATGGTTTGATTTCTTAAATTTCCTAGGAGTAATTATTTATTAGCCATAAAAATCTCAAGATACATTCAATAAATTTGTTTAACGATTTATTTTGTTAAAAGCAGTCCATTTAGTTCTTCTAACATAAGTTATGATTGCTTAAACATATACTTAAATATTTCGCTCTACAGCACAAAATATCAAATCATGAATCTATGGAATTAATATTGGTGTGACATATAATGATTTTCTTTCGAAGATCAAAGTACCTTCCTAACACAATAATTCCACCAACATTGAGACAATTCTCTAAGTTTTATTCTGACATCATTAGTACCTTCTAGTTCATGTTTCCATGGTTTATACTACAAAAATTTGCAATTGTTGATAAATTATGGTTTAAGTATTGTGATTGTTGATAAATTATGATAAAAACATATCTTATTAAACTCATAACTCACAACCATATAACAAAGTGAAAATCTAAATGACTCACATAATTAAAGATATAGTTTTATTATGACTCATTAATTCATTGGAAAAGTATATAATCTTTTAATCTTGGATACTGATAATCTACCCATAATTGACGATGTATAATTCTCTAAAAGATTGCACTATTGAAATGGTATACTGGTATGTTTTTTGTAACAAATCTTTAATGCTGGTGTAACTACTCACCACCGGTTCATTTTACAACACAGTTTACATAGCACTTGATGTATTTGGATAATTGAAGTGGAAATTTGTCACCAATTAAAGTGCTCTAAAATAGTGAAATATGTTCCATTGACAATGGATAAACTCTGATATCTTATTACCTTTAGATGATCATTGTTCACTAGCATCTGTTCATTATTTCATTGTTCAATCTGATCTAAAAACACAGAGATAACATTCCTTGAATATTGATCATACTATTCACTAATTATTTGGGTTGGATTGTTGTTCTCATTGTCCTTTAGCAATAGCAATTGCTTGGCATTTCTTTGGTCTATTATTGCAAGAACACAACTCTCTCAATATGATCTTCTAATAAATTTAATTTTACACTGCCATTGCCATTCAAATTACATGTATCTGCTCATTTACTACTATATTCTCAATGGCAAATCGTACAGACTTGGATTTCAGTTTAGATGTTGAGTATAATGTTACATGAGGTTTCGTGATTCAAGTTTAATTACATATAGTGGATAAAGATGTCGAAAGAGAAATGGAAAGGAGAAACTTGCTAATGATAGTTCATGTGATTATGGCCAACCTGGATCGTAGAGAAGAAGTATCACAACAGGGGTAAGAAATCAATAAGAAGAAACAACCGATTTTAGAACATAATGGAAGAGTTGGTATAATCATGACTTGGTACTCTAAAGGTATCACTATAAGGTCTATCTAAGGATGATGCACATAAAGAAGAAAATATTGGCAATCAACTAATGAACTTGAAAAATCAGGGTAATAATGAAGGTTATTTTAAGGAACCTATAAGGTATGATAAATAGAATGATTGGAGAAGATAAGTTGTGTGCATAACAACATCTATAACAATGGGAGAGCTACATTGTAAATTTTTTCATAGGTGACTAACTATATGAATGAATTATGGATAACAAGACGTATGATAAGGAGATTTTATTATGTTGATGTCTTAAAACAGAAGTGGATGGTAGCTATCTTAATGAATTTATTTATCAGGTCTTACCCAAGTTGGAAATAGTAACAACATTTCCAAGGTATATCAGTGCTATAGGAGAGGAGGAAAAACCACAATGATTGGAGGTGAGAAATTCAAGTCAATTTAATAAAATAGAATGAAGTGAAGAAACTTCCATTTTTGAAGCCAATAGACATGGAATAGTAGGAAATCAAGACAGGGAGAAAAAGAAAAATATATCTATGAATATCGGATAGGAG
The DNA here is from genome assembly GCA_031772625.1 of Pinus tabuliformis. Taxonomy (NCBI): domain Eukaryota; kingdom Viridiplantae; phylum Streptophyta; class Pinopsida; order Pinales; family Pinaceae; genus Pinus; species Pinus tabuliformis. The sequence goes on along the minus strand of CM062815.1, from coordinate 856,019,050 downwards.
AAAATGAAGGCATGTTCTATCAAGAAGAAAATTCTTTTAAAGGTATTAATGAGTAGAGCTAGAAACACCATTGGTAATGGTCATAATGATGATCTACATATTTTAAAAATGTGAAGGTGTGAAGTTGCATGATGACCAAATGATAATAAGCGAGGAAGATATAGGAAGGAATGTTGCTAGAAATTTTAGATGGATAGCTTGAGAAGGATTGGGTACATAGTGACAAAAGAAGTGAAAGTCAATTAATAGAGATTGTACTTGACTCATTATTTCATGAGTAGGACTTTCCATAACGTTAAAAGAGGTTGTTTACACATTTAAGTTTCTCATGGACAATGATGGTAGTAGTGTTTCCAACTGTTTCAAAATCTAAAATAATGATACTATTTAATAAGAATGAGTCTTTTCCCCAACTTGATGAAACTGAATTTATGATAAAGCAATCAAGTGGTATTGAGATACGAACTTTAAGAACTCGATGAGATCAGAAAATATTTCTGTGGATGAAGTGCTGATTGTTAAATAAGTCAACATGGATTAACAAATCCTTGCAAGTAAATTAAGCATGATATAAAATTAAATCATGATGGAAAAATGTTTATATGCAAATTGCATATAGCGGTATTGGAATCAGTAAGGCAAAGGGTAAATGAATGTAAAATCAAAGGATTTTAATTTTGAGATAAATGATTTAAATAATGATGCTATCACTAGGAAGAATATATGACGAGAGATTAAGACTCAAGATGATGAGGCTTATGTGAAATTTAATGATGTACTTAGATGATTATACCGTTGGTGTAAATAATCAACTACCTAATAGAAAGAAGTCCTGATTATTGAAAAGTAATTGACAACTTGATGAAACATATTGACGATGTTTCATGCTATCATGGTAGGAAGATAATGATGTACATATGGTTACTATAGTGATAAGGTATCCATACAATAGTAGCGATATGCAGAGGTATTATGATGTTATGTCAAGATATATTGACATATTCATTTACTAAGTGATGATAGCTATTTAATGTTCAATACTCATGATGGATATGATATGCATAACGTGGCATAGGAATTATGATGCTATAATATGAGGATTATTGACATGTGGTTCATTCATGAGAAGTCATGATATGTCTTTAATATAATTATGTTGATGGTATAATTGAAGCATGCGATAGTTCCGTACAAATCTATGACATGCACGAGCATGCAGTTCCTTATTATTTCCTATGATACTATGATGGTATGGTTAATGCATTGGATGCATGTGGAGATGTGATGATTCACAGGACTCCACAAATGGGCTGAGAGGGCCGGTTTATTTGATGATCTCGTGCGAGCCCATACGCACAAGGGAGAATAAGTAACACCATATGGGTTGGGGACAAAACTCAATCAACACTACATATGCCAGTGGTTCCTTTGTCTTGTGTATATCTCTTGATGGATAGCTCTAGAAGAGCTATGGGACCATCTTGAGGAGGCCAAGTGCCTGATGTTCTAGGCTTGGTGCCTGTTATTGGATTGGGATGCCAAAGTCTGGAAGGGATGTAAAGGACTTCGATGCTTGGGGCTGTGTGCCTTAGTAGTTGTGGAGGGAGTGGGCCAGCCTTGCCAGATGCCCGGGGTCATTGAGTACCGGACCGGATGCCTGCCTTGGGGCAGATGAGGTCTGAGTCAGGCGCGAGCCTTGGGGCCAGCCTTGGACTAGGATACAGACCGGGTCAGGCTTAGCCTGGTGCCAAAAGTTGGAAAAAGGACAGAGATTCCTTGAGATTTCCCGGGGTGTTGGGGACTTTCGATGCTTGCTGGTTATACTAGTTCAGCAGAGGGTGTTGGCAACAGGAAGTAAATAAAATAATAAATAATAAATAATAAAAATAATACATAATACATAATTCAACATAACTTCGGGACGAAGTTCCTTAAAGGGGGAGAGTATGTAATATCCCTCCCCTTAATAATAAATAATAAGTAATAATATAATAATAAATAATAAATAATAAAAATAATAAATAATAAATGTTGAATAATAAATGATATTTAAAAATATATAAGAAAATAAATAAAAATAAAAATAGTAATAACTATACTAAAGCTCTAAATAAGAATAAATAGAAATAAAACAAAGAAAACAATAAAAAAATCAGTAAAGCTATCAAAAAGAAGAAAATAAAACAAGAAAGCTAAAAATCAAAATAAAAGTAAAGAAATAAAACAATAAAGCTAAAAATCAAAGTCGCATGTAGACACGTGGAGTGTGTGCATGTGGTTCCCATCCAATGTTTGCTCTATTTATTAGATGGTGAGGAGGATGGGAGGCATTCCATCTTTCCAAGATTCTACCTTTCATTCTCTTGGGAGAATGGTGTTTTAATACATAGGAGTCATTGGTAGTAGTACGTTGATTGAGGGCTCGGGGGTGGCCAGTTGTAGCAAATCCTTGCACAATTGAGCCTACGGTTGGGTGGAGAGTCATCCCCAAAACCTGGTTGCGGTAAGCCTACTTCTACGACAGGTAAGCACTATTCTTAGTTGAATTTAATGTTAATTAGAAAAGTTAATTAGATATTTATTTTTGGACTGTTACAGAAAATTAAATGAAATTTAGTAGTAAAATTTAAGAGAGATTCATTTTCAAATCTTCGTAAATCTTCAAATTCATCACATATTTGTTCATAATCATATCTGTTAAATTTATAAAGGAACGTTGTAATAAATTGATCCCAACAATGAATAGAGGCAACTAGAAGATTTTGACACCAACTTCTGGCTTTTCCAAATAATGTGAGCATAAAAATCCTGCATAAAATACCTTCATCAATACCCTGAAAAGTAGAATTTGGAAATTTTTTAATGAACTATAAAGCATGATTAAATGCAGAAAAATTCTTCTTACCATTAAATTTTACCTTTGACAAGTGTCTTACTATTTCTAGTGGAGTATTGACAGATGCACGTCCAAAGACACAACTCCAAATGGGAAGTTTAAGAGAAGCCATTGTGATTAAATAAAACTTTAAAATACAAAAACTCCAAAAGATAACAAGTCGGCAGGCCCTCCTAGTGCCAAAAATGTTGAAGGCTCATAAATCTTTGCCTACAACATTATAAGGGAGACCATCCAGTCGAGAACTTAGAGCAGCTCCTTTTCCATTGAAATGGTGGTTCTGACTGGTTAAACTAGGTCCAGTTACATTCTTTCTATCTCCATCGGCTTAAAGTATGAATTTCACTTACTAATAGAGAAGAGACATCAGATCAACCCTCTTACTGATTAGGCAAGAAAGTGGTCCTTAAGTTGATCTGGGGCTCATCTAATCCATTCTAAATACTGCCCCTTTATGAGGGGACTTCTTGGATGCAAGAATTAAAACTAAAATACAAAATCTAATCTAATATGCACTTATCCTAGACCTATCTCGATTGAAAGAAATAGCAATATTTCTCTCAATCAAGAGAAAGCTAAAAGGAAGGGAATATAAGCATGTTGGAATTGAAATGAAATAAAGGAAATAGACCAGGGAAATAGTTCACAATATCTAATCCTTGTTAAAGAAAATATAAACAATTAAATGCCTAATAAATATTTACCAGACACTTAACTGTAAATAACTCCAACTCCTAATAAACATATGCATAAGGAACAAAAGGTTCATGTCATAATACTAAAATGGTTCTAACAAATTGACATGTATGAAATAAGGACATATATAACTTTAACCTGTTAAATAGCTGGCCAGCTTAAAGAAATAAAAGTTTTTTCTTATACAATTTCTAGTTTTCAAGGCGCATTTTTGATTAATCCTTCAAGATAGCTTGATCAGATTTTAAATGAGCTAACACGTAGCATTTAACAATAGTGCTAAAGCTAATTAATCCACTCATACACCATAAATGTTTTTGAAAGCTGAAGAATTTATTTACAATAACCGATGCAAACAATAGTGTTATGCAAAAAATTATAGAAATAAATATTATTATGAACATGAATCAAATTATATAAACCTAAGATAATTACATTAGTGCAAATCCCCTACTGTCGGTAAGCTCAATTCCCTATTTTCAAAGAAAGGCTCAGATCCCACTACAGTAGTGCACATGAGCATTGAACTCCCTCTAAAAACAGGTTATAAGCTCCTATATTATTTTTGCTCTTCTCTTGGATTCGAATCCTTTTCAAATCAACCCAATGATGAGTATTTATACATGATTTAGAAATAATAACAATTTCCCTAAATCTCTCAACAACAAAGTTAATTATAACATAGATCAATTGAATTGGAATTTTGGCCAAAATGCAAATGAGCACAGCGGAACAGAGTGCCCAATTTGGTTTGCGCATATAAATATGATCTTGCTTGTCTCCCTCTTGTTTCAAATCGATAGGTGAAATTATATGTGAGGAACAACTGATTCAACAACTTTCTTCTATTACAATATCCCTTTACCATTTGTAGGAGTTTTTTTGGTGATAGACTGTATTTGTTTCAGTACTGGCCTTAATCAGAAATCTATGTTATAACAAAAAAACAGAATTAGCCATGGCATAAAACAAACTTTGTAAACAAACTTTAATTATGCCAAAAACCAATGGAAAAATCAAGTGGCTTTTTCAATTAATATGACAATGGCCCAGAAAATGACAAGTTGCAAGCATTAACAGATATCGGGAGATGGAAATTAGAGGTTTTAACAATGGCTACATCGTAGAAATTCTGAAATATGACAGATGCGATATAAAATATTAAGACGTGGTTTATATGCCCATTGGATCTAGAAACATATTGACAATCATAAGTTTAGCTTTATTAGAGATTTACATAGTGCGATCATTAACAAAAATTACGATATGTGTGCGGAACCGGGATTATAATTATCCTATTTAAATAACTACATCGGTTTTGGAGGCGGAGACGTGAGGCTGACAGGTGCATATCGGAGATTTTAGATATCAAGATTTATAACTACTATCACATAGAAGTTCCGATGTAGGGGGCAGACCCGATATATTAATAAATCAATGTTAATTCCCATATTGAATCTGGAGATTGGGTGATGTATTAGAGAAATCTCGAGATGTGGCTATATAGGAAAAACTTCGAGATTGAAACTTTTGATATAACATGGCTAGTGGAACGGTGAGGTATAACAGAGATATCAGAAGATTGGGTTATTGGAGTTTCTTATCGAAGACATGTTTAAAGACCCAATATGTATTATTGTTGAGGTTCTATGGTATGCAGAAGATTATGTTTTATGAACCAACGTTTTATATATTAGAGGGGCTTGTATTGGAGGTCCTTTAATATATTATGATACCAATGGGTTCTGATATGTATAATGTAAGAATTACAACCACTTTATGAAATGGGCCTAGAACTTTGGATAAATATTTCATTAAGCCTCTTTATAATATAGTTCGGTCGGGACTTTGGATTATCGTTTATTATGCCACTCTAACACATTTAATTGTATATTAATATAGTTTGGACTTTGATATCGAGGATTCTCAAAGGGATTCTTCTGATGTCAAAGTCCCGATGACCCATAGCTTTGATATATTAATATGTGCACCACTTGTTTTTTAATTAAGGCTTAAAGCCTATGAATGATTCTTGGTCTTGGGGGCTATGTATAAAATAAAAATAAAATATTTACAAAATATAAATTAATATTTACAATTGAAAATTAATTATTTACAAATAAATAAATTTATGAAACAAAGGTAATGTACAATTTATAGATTTTAATAGGCCAAGACAGTGAAAAATATCCAATCTTCAATTAGGCGCCATTTACAAACCAAACAACCAAATGAGATCAAAAAGTTATGATAGGAAGACATGAAAATATTGAACTCATTGAAGCAATCCAAATACTCAAAATCAAAAAGTAATATGACCAACCATTTAATAAAAGAGTCCCCATAATGAGAATTAAGTGAGTAATGAGGGGGTTGTGTTTTTACCACAACACATCGAAAAGGCCAAACATAAGTTGAAGTGGACCTTTCCTCTGCATAGGCAAATAAGCATTATAACAATGTAAACTTTGAAACGGGAACTGATACTGTTACCCGTTTCGTAGAGATAGAAAAAAAGTGACCTGATTTTGAAAAGGGGTGATGCAGAACGAACATGTTTTTTTTAGAGCATAGTTTTTGGCACGTTAATTTTTTTATGTACATTACGTTTTAGAATCATTTTAGAATGGTAGTGATTTTCATGTTGATTTAAAAAATTGAGTATTCTGCACCCCCTTTTTTTAAAAGACCTGTGTTTTGGCTTTAAATTTTCTAATGTATAAAATGTAAATAATTATTTTGTAAATTTGATCATTTTTGAAGTGGCCGTTTTCTTCACATTTTCTTGTTTTTTATTTTAATTTTAACTTTTTTTTAGTGAGGTTTTTATTGTTTTGATTTTTTAAATTAGGAGGTCGATATTTATAATTTTCGATATTCTACATATTTATACATCCTTAATTAATTTTTCAATCCACATGAAATAATTGTTTCTAAAAAACAATATTTTTTAACAATGGACATAAAAATAACCATTTTTAACATAAATATAACTAAAAAACTACATGTTTTGATAATTTTTTCCTAAAATTGACATGTCAAAATCACAATTTTGATACGATAATTTTAACTAAAAATGGTTAAATAATAGCTTTTTTTATGAATTTCATGTCAAAAAAATAATAATAATCACTTTTTTTTCAAAAAATAATGATTAACTTAAAAATCAATGCGAAAATCACATATTACAAATATTGAATGTATAACAACCCTAATTGAGTGTTTATTCTTCTCATAAAATGTCAAAGTCAAAATATTGCAAAGCTTGATTTACAAGCATAACTTAAATTTAATCAACAATGTCACGTAATCCAAACTCTTCGTCCTCTAGAGTTTCATCATTGTCTTCTTCCACAATATTTTCTGTTTCCTTTTGCTCACTTTCCTTTTCTAATGGGTCTTTGATGTCTGCGAATCTCCCAATGTATGTCTTTCCAAACATTCCATGTAATGGTGGTTGGGGTTCCTTTGCCTATTTTTCCACACGTGATTCACTAAAGTCCCCTTTATTCAACCCAATTTCTTGCATTGTATCTGGAAGAAATTGAAGAACATTAATTCTTTGTTGAATGAAATTGCACTGCACTGGATCTTTTTCAATTGCAATGCAGTTTCTTCCTTTTTGAAGGGAACATGCTAGCGTTGTACCTAATTATCAAGCACAAAAGAAATAATGAACTAAATTAGTACAATGACATATTGATTAAAAAATAACATATTGAAATTCAATTCCATATAATAAAACTTACCTGAGCCAAAAAATAAATCCAGAACCCAATCTCCTTCATCTGAACAAATGTCTATAAGATAGTTAATCAATAATTCAGGTTTTTGATAAATGTTAACTATCTCTCCTTTTTCTTTTGATTCCGGGAATCAACCAGCCACCAGATGGGCGGGCGGCTGGTGGCTGGGTGATTCTCACCAGCCGCCCGGGCGGCTGGTTGATTCCTGGAATCAACCAGCCACTAGCTGCCTGCCCGACTGGTGGCTGGTTGATTCCCGGAATCACCCAGCCACCAGCCGCCCGGGCGAGTGGTGGCTGGCTGATTCCCGGAATCAACCAGCCACTAGCCACCCCGGGAATCAACCAGCCACCAGTCGGGTGGGCGGCTAGTGGCTGGTTGATTTCAGGAATCAACCAGCCACTAGCCGCCTACCAGGCTGGTGGCTGGGTGATTTCGGGAATCACCTAGCCACCAGCTGGGCCGGGCGGGAGGCTGGTGGCTGGTTGATTCTCGAAATCAACCAGCCACTAGCTGCCCGCTTGGATGGTGGATGGTTGATTTCGGGAATCAACCAACCACCAGCGGGCCAACCAGCCACCAGCCGAGGCGGGCGGGTGGTTGGTGGCCGGTTGATTCCCGGAATCAACCACTCACCAGCCGGGCGGCCAGCTGATGGCTGGTTGATTCCGGTCGGCTGCTGGCTGGTTGATTCCAGGGAATCAACCACCCTCCAGTCGTCCACCCGGCTGGTGGCTGGTTGATTCCTGGAATCACCCAGCCACTAGTCGGGCGGGCGGCTGGTTGATTCCGGGAATCAACCATCCACCAGGCGGCCAACTGGTGGTTAGTTGATTCCCAGAATCAACCAGCCACCAGCCGGGCGGCCAGTTGGTGGCTGGTTGATTCCCGGAATCAACCAGCCAATAGCCGGCCGAACAACTGGTGGCTGGGTGATTCCAGGAATCAACCAGCCACCAGCCGGGCGGCCGTCTGGTGGCTGGTTGATTCCCGAAATCACTCCCAGTTGGTGGTTGGTTGATTCCCGGAATCACCCAGCCATTAGTAGCTGGTTGATTCCCAACTGGTTGATTCCTGGAATCACTCAGCCACCAGCAGGGCGGGTGCCTGGTCGCTGGTTGATTCCTGGAATCACTCAGCCACCAGCCGGGAGGGTGCCTAGTGGCTTGTTGATTCCTGGAATCAACCAGCCACCAGCCGGGCGGAATCAACCAGCCACCAGCCGGCCGCCCGACTGGTTGGCCGGCTGGTGGCTGGTTGATTCCCGGGCGGCTGGTGGCTGGTTGATTCCGGGAATCAACCAGCCACCAGCCAGCCGCCCAGCTGGTGGCTGGTTGATTCGGGCGGCTGGTGGCTGGGTGATTACAGGAATCAACTAGCCACCAGCCGCCCGCTCGGCTGGTGGCTGGGTGATTACAGGAATCAACCAGCCACTAGCCGCCCGCTCGGCTGGTGGCTGGGTGATTCTGGGAATCACCTAGCCACCAGTCGAGCCGGGCGGGCGGCCACCAGAATCATCCAGCCACCAGCCGAGCCGGGCGGGCGGCTGGTTGATTCCTGGAACCAACCAGCCACCAGCTGGCCGGCCAGCTGGTGGCATGTTGATTCCCAAAATCAACCAGCCACCAGCAGCCTGAATCAACCAGCCACCAGTTGGCCGCCCCGCTGGTGGCTGGTTGATTCCCGGCTGGCTGTTGGCTGGTTGATTCTCGGGAATCAGCCACCCACCAGCCGCCTACTCGGCTGGTGGCTGGTTGATTCCCAGAATCACCTAGGGGTGATTCCGGGAATCAACCAGCCACCAGCCAGGGAATCAACCAGCCACTAGCCGGGCGGCCAGCTGGTGGCTGCTTTATTCGGAAATCAACCAGCCACTAGCCGGCCGGTCAGCTGGTGGCTGGTTGATTCTTAGAATCAACCAGCCACCATTCGGCCGGCCAGCGGGTGGTTGGGTGATTCCGGCCCGGCTGGTTGATTCCCGGAATCACCCTCGGTTGGTGGCTGGTTGATTCCTGGAATCACCCAACCACTAGTGGCTGGTTGATTCCCGGAATCACTCAACCACCAGGTGGGCGAGCGGCTGGTGGCTGGTTGATTCTGAGAATCAATCAGCCACCAGCTGGCCGCCCTTCTGGTGGCTAGGTGATTATGGGAATCAATCAGCCACCAATTGGGTGAGCGACTGGTGGTTGGTTGATTCCGGGAATCAACCAACTACCAGCCGGGTGGAGCCACCAACCGGGCGGGCGACTGGTGGCTGGTTGATTCCCGGGCGGCTGGTGGCTCCAGAGAATCAACCAGCCACCAGCCGCCTACCTGGCTGGTGGCTGGGTGATTCCGGAAATCAACCAGCCACCAGCCGCCAGCCCGGCTGGTGGCTGGGTAATTCCGAGAATCACCCAGCCACCAGCCGAGCGGGCGACTGGTGCCTAGTTGATTCCTTGAATCAACCAGCCACCGGCCGGGTGAATCAACTAGCCACCACCCACCCGCTCGGCTGGTGGCTAGGTGATTCCCGGAATCACCTAGCCACCAGCTGGCCGCACGGTTGGTGGCTGGTTGATTCCCGGCCGGTTGGTGGTTGGTTGATTCCGGGAATCAACCAGCCACCAGGCGGGCGGCTGGCTAGTGGCTGGTTGATTCCCAGAATCAACCAGCCACAAGCTGGCCGCCTGGCTGATGGCTGGTTGATTCCCAGAATCACCCAACCACCAGCACCCAACCACCAGCCGGCCGAGAAACAATCAGCCGCCTGCCCGACTGGTGGCTGGGTGATTCTGGGAATCACCCACCCACCAGCCAGGCCTGCCGGAATCAACTAGCCACTTGCCAGGCGGGTAGCCGGAATCTCCCAACCACCATTCGCCTGCCCGGCTGGTGGCTGGGTGATTCTCAGAATCACCCAGCCACCATCCGGGTGAGGGAATCACCCAGCCACCAGCCAAGCGGGCAAGTGGGCCACCAAGGTGGCGCGGCCTTAGCTGGCGCCACCCCGGTGGCCTGCCCGCACGCTCGGCTGGTGGCTAGGCAATTCCGGGAATCGCCCAGCCACCAGCCGGGCGGGCTACTGGTGGCTGGGTGATTCCCGAAATCACCCAGCCACCAGTCTGGCGGGCGCGGGCGGCTGGTGCCTGGGTGATTCCTGAAATCACCCAGCCACCAACCAGCCGGGCAGGCGGGGTGGCGCGAATCACCCAGCCACCTGCCGGGCGAGTGGGCGGGCCGCTGGGGTTGCCGGGCCTGGGTTGGTGTCACCCCGGTGACCCGCCCGCCTGCCAGGCTAGTGGCTGGGCGATTCCGGGAATCACCCAACCACCAGCTGAGCGGGTGGGCAAGCCGCCGGGGTGGCACAGCTTGGGCTGGCGCCATCCCGATGGCCCGCCCGCCCACCCAGCTGGTGGCTGGGAAATTCCGGGAATTTCCCAGCCACCAGCCACCCGCCTGGCTGGTGGATGGGCGATTCCGGGAATCACCCAACCACAGGGTGGCGGACCGCCGGGGTGGCACGGCCTGGGCTAGCGCCACACAGACTACCTGCGCGCCTGCCTGGTTGGTGGTTGGGCGATTTTGGGAATCACCCAGTCACCAGCTGTGCTACCCCGGCGGCTTGCCCGCCCACCCAGCTAGTGGCTAGTCAATTCCCGGAATTGGCCAGCCACCAGTCGGGTGGGCGGGCAAGCCGCCGGGGTGGCGCGGCTGGGCTGGCGCCACCCTGGCGGCCCGCCCGCCCACCTGCTGGTGGCTGGGCAATTCTTGTAATCATTTTTATTTTGTATCTAGCATGTTATGGTTGAAAACATGTTGAATTTATATTTTGGAAAGAAAAATGATATCCTTCCAAAAACATTAATGTGTTTTTTTCCTCATAAACAACTTTGTTTGGCACATAAAAATTTGGTTTTACTAGCATTTTTTAAAAAGTTTGATAATTGAACCTAAAAAAAAATCATTATTCCAGTATCATCACTTTTGTTTTGAAGCCATATTTTGCATGAAAGTTTCGTAGTAAATTTCGTAGTCACTGCCATTTTTAAAACATGTTCAAAATTGACCCCTAAAAAATAAAATCATCGTTCCAGTATACACACTTTTCATTTTTAGCACTGTTTTTGATGTTTTTTCGGGGTTTTTTGGCCAGACTTCCCGTTTTGAGTTTATAGTTCCCATTTCAAAGTTTACATTGTTTTATGTATACACATAATTTGGTCTTAAAAAAGATACTCGTACAAGTAAAACAACAGTTGAATGGGGGCAGGAAGTCTAGAAGAAAGAGGAAGAGGGGAAGTAAAACATACTTGCAGAATCATCACAAAGTTGAATTTCGTTAGGTGGATGCCACTAAGTTCTGAATTTTTTCTCTTTGTCCATAAAACTTACACACATAAGTTGTTTTATGAAGAATATAGAAACACAACATGACATACTACGTATTTGGTCATGATTCCTGATTTTGATAAAGCAAGAAATATTTAGAGTTTTGAATAGTTTTATGGTATATTACAATGTTATTATAGTTAGTGGGCATTTCCTTCAGCAATTTGGTTCAAGAGAAATCAAAGTTTGGAAATGTTGCAGTGTTGCACAAGTTTTCTTTGAATCTAATAACAAAGGGAGATAGTGTTTTGGAGGCTTGCTTTCAATTTTGAATTTGTTTCATGAGTTCATGAGCTTCTCTTAGACATTTCAAGACAACCCACATGATTAATAATGTTAGATATGGACCAGAGATATGCACCACTTGATGCTATGAAAGTTGCTGCGAAACTAGAGATTCGCAGCAAATTTGTTGTGTTTTTGACACAGTGGACATTTCAAATTTCTATTTCAAATTTTTAGTTTCTACATGTTGTTTTAATCATTTTATGAGGTGTCATAGAAATTTAGGATGATGTAGTTATGCATTGTTATGGAAATTAAATTCCTTGATGATGTATCAAGTTAGGATTTGCAATAGGTAATTAGTTCTTATTTTCAGCAGAGTACGTGAAAATGCAATGTATCTGGTTGTTGACTAGTTTTCTTTTGAAAAATTTGACCCTGCTATATGGAAATAAAAATATTTTGATCTATAAATAATGTAAAGATTATATTGCAAAGGGTTGGTCTGATGTGAAGAGAGAGAGACCTTTTTTTTTCCTGTACATTTTAAAGTATTTTCAGTGAATAACAAAACGCTGAAGGACTTGTTACAGGAATTCTTGTGTTAGTCTCTATGATGGTGCGCCTCTTTATGTTGTAATTTTCCTGTTTGAATCATTATTCCATGAATATATGTCTTCTTATTTAGATAAACAAAGAATTATCTCAGAATCCACTATTGCAATTCTTTGTTGTAAGTTTGTTAAAAAATCAGTGTTTTCCCTCTTGAATGACAATTGAAATTCATCATTTAGTAGATTCTTTATATGTTATTTGTCTATTGTTATGTCGCTCACCTCCATACAACAAACTTGATTAAAGCATCAGAAAGACTACCTATCTTGCTCCTATTACAAGAACTCTTCATTGTCCCATCTATTCATTGCAAACATCAATTGAGAGTGACTCTATGCCTAATATATTTGTCTTCACACCTACCAACAAAACATTAAACAATCATATTTATTTGTGTCCTTGAGAACTAGCCTAAGATATGAAACATTCAGTTAGATGATTGACTAAGAAAACCCTACTGAGAGAGCCCTCTCTAAGGCTGGAAGAGCTAGATTCTAGCCTAAAAGTGTTTTGTGGTTACCTTTGTAATCATTTCTCAGTCTAAAGGAAATTATATGGTGCTAACACCATGCACCAGGTTTGATAGTTTGTGTTTTCTTATTCTTATGATGACCAAGTGTTGCCTCTGGAGGTAGAGGAAGCAATATTTGCATTCTACGCGAACGAGGGGGTGTTTAGGGTGTTCTTCCATGATGGATTAACTAATTTTAGAAACTAAAAAAACAAATCAAATAAAAAGGGGTAACTAGGCAAAAGGGTTTACCAAGTCACTGTGAACTGCAATATACTGTTTTTGGTACATGCAGGTAATCTCCCCGAATGTTGTGTTCGATGTTTCACAGTTATCAAGGTGGCTGACTCAGTTATCTATGGTAGGATAATAACCTAATGGGGACTTCCAAAATATACATGGAGGTACCTGGGAGTGCAATCTGTAGTAGTGTTGTCTAATGCGTCCTGTACGATAGGAAGTATTCTGATATACTTTTCATATGTGTGTTGTGGCCAGCAACAACCCCCATTTTTATTTAGTTCTAGCAATAAAGCTAAGTAAATGGGGAACCTTCTAAAAAATAAAAACTAGCACTTATGTTTCCCTTTGAATAAAACATGCTATTATAAACTTAGGAAAACACCTGCGAAACCCAAAAAAACTAAGTTTAATGATAAGTTCTGAATAAAATCGTTCTCTTAACAATAAAACATCGCATCACAAAGGGTAATGGGGAACATCATATAAACAAGCTATCTGAAATTGTGAAAACGCGATGCGAGATCGTGCGCCTTGAAAATCCATCGCTCATTGCAGATTTTATACGCCGCAAGTATCACCTAAGGTAAAACATCCCAATCCGGCGATATGCGATAAGACATCTCGCAAATTGCATCTCACAGAATCATAAGGTAATGAATGATGATTAACAAACGGATTAGCGATATTGTGAAGCAAATCACAAAATCGCTTTATCGTAGATTTGCAGGGCTCATCGTTCAATAAATCATTTCTCGTAATCCGATACCAAGTTATGGACATTAATGTCAATTTAATGGTTAGTTGGTGGTCATTTATGAGATAAGATTTAGATCTGATCAAAAGGTTATTTCACGTAGGGTGATATATCATTTCGGCATTAAGAGCTTTCCCGTCACCTTACCTTTTACCATTATTCTTTCCTTGCTTGTAAATTTGCAGGAGCGGCAAGAAGAGTAATATACGCAGCAGTGTGCAGAACGTAATGGGAAAAAAGGGAAAAGCTCTGGTTGCAGAAGACAAAGAAATGACGCCCTTATACACAGACACCACCTGTAACAAAGATGCCAGCATAACTACTTGGGAAGGCATGTACAGTTTACTCGAAGAAGAAAATCCCAGGTTTATGGAGGTTAAAGCAACAACAGACTCACGCGGGTCGTCTGAGGCGTCAATTACTGAACTTGCATGTTCATTCTTGCACCGGATAGCGACAAGACTGAAGATTCTTCCATACACGGACATGGTCAAGTGGGTACTAGATAGTGCTGATATAACAGATAGACAATTCAAGACTCGAGGCCAAGACCTCATTGGTTCATTCACTGCACAAGATTTGAGGCTTATATATATCATCCACCAAAGCCACAAGAAACCTACAACAAGCAGTTCATGGAGAAGTTCACCAAAGAAAATGAAAAGTTTGCAGAATGCACCAAAAAACTGGTTGGTAAGGGAAGAATCATTGAAAAAGGGCAAAGTGCGCTGACCAAGCCTCATCAAAACTGCGAAGGAGGCAAAAAATAGCACCTGGGAAGCCCGGATCAGAAAAAGGAAGGAGTTTCCGATGCACGATTAGCACTTAGCGCTAATCACGCATCGCTGGGCGAAACCCCTCGAGAAGGAAAGCCCCCAAGCATTCAGTCCCCTGTAAGCCGGAAAACCATGGAGAAAAGCACTAAAGGCTAAAGGCGGGACCCACGCTCTAAAACCGACAGTATTTAACAGGTAAACCCTTGAGCGGTAAGCGGAGTTGGCTGAAACTTAGTGATTCCATTCAGAGCTCAACGCGTGGCAGCAGAAGAAGCTGCTACAGTGGCAAACAACGTCATTGACTGTGTCAATGAAAACCTTCACAGAGCAAACCTCATATCAGAGACCGCTCCCGGATTCCTCCCAAAGGCACAAAAACTGCAGATGAGTTGGAGACAGAAAGCTGAGGAAAAGGAAGAGTCTATAAAGAAGTTAACCAAGTTAAATTGGGATACTTACTGGCAGTACTTGGTTAAACCGCACAGTCAATGCATGACTCTCAAATGTTTCACGAACTTTGCCGAGAAGATAGCACCAGCACTTGCCGATTCTATTTTCGCAGGGCAACTAAAATCGGAGGTCGGCTAGCCTACCCTCCTCAAGCCGATGCTAAATGTTTGCGACCATAGAGAACATATACATAGATAGTTAATTTCCAGATTTAGTTTTAGTTTTAATTTTGATTTATTTTTGCCTTAGATGAGGATGATCATTTAAACCTCCTCCTATATTTTTAAACCTCCTCCTATATTTTTAGTATTTAGGAAGTAGTATTTTAACCCTTCTCATGCATTTAGAAAGGGGTCCTGAAATTTGTCAAAAATGTTTCCTTAGAACATGCACTTTTGCACCCTCAGAGGAGGTTTTCATGAATGAATGGAACGAGATTTATTGATATCTGTGTTTAATATCTGCTACTGAAATGCACTTTTGTACTCTTAGTAGATGTTGAATTAGTAAGAGATAAATCTATATTGTTGAAGCTCATGAGTAAAACTTGTTATCAATGGTACTTATATCTCTTAATGATTTTTGCTTATGTGTCAAAGCAATATTTTATGATCAGTTATTTATATATGAAATCTTGAATGTTTGAGTTATTATTTGGCACTTTTGTACGGTAATGACTATTCTGTTTATGCTCAATATATGAGTGACTTATTATGCGATATGCTTCTCACAATTTTTTCGGCTAAATTTTTATACGAAACAATTCATTTTTATCAAATTCTTTACTTGTAGAGATTGAATGATCTTTATTACCAATTACTGTTTGAAATCATTTTAGATCGCATAAGTGAAAAGTTGAATCCCGGGTTAGTTTTAGACTTAAATATTTATGTTCATTAGAATACCACTGCATTTTTAGATTAGACTTAGATTCAAAGCATTTTACTTAGAAATATTTAGAAAATAGAAATATCAATTCTTTTCAACACACACAAATTGGGAAACTGGTCCCATTATCTCCAGTCGGACCCACCATCCCAAATGGAAAAGGAGTTGCTTTCAAGGTTCGGATTGGGTGGGTATCCCCCTTGTTGTAGACCCGATTATCGGGGCTTCAACATATTTGGCACTAGAAGGAGGGCCCCGAACTATAAATGGCTAGTAAATCCAAATCTAAATACCATTATGAGAGTAAATCGCCCTCAACATCTCCCCCAACTTCTCCATCGCATTCCAAATGTTTAAATACTAAGCGAGAAGTTGAGAAAACAACAACCACTGCCACTAACCCAAACATTTCAGACAAATCTACTATCAAACCTCCTGAAGTTGAATCTTTGATTCATAAACTTCAAGGATTCTCCATATCACCTCAAAAGTCTGAAATATCTCAAGGTAGTGTGACTTTGCAATACAATCCTTCTCATCCTTTAACCAGATTGTAGAGTGAAAAGTTTGGTATTGAACCAACTGAATTAACTCTATGTAAAAGAAAAAGAGCAAGGAAATCACCTCAAGGGTCTGATAGTGAGACTCTTTCATCATCAACATCCATTCCAACTTCTCCATTGCAAAGTCAACCATCCACCCCTCCACTTCAAATTGTTGTCCATCAGAGTACTGGAACTTTAACATCCTCATCCCTTCCACAAGGAACTTCGTCTGCGCTTTCCTCTATTAGTAGTTCAACGATGGCCCAAACCCCATGGAATAACCCAGGGGCAGTCTTAATGCCTAACCCCTTGAGTCAGTTACCGGCCCATCCTAAAAAATGGCTGCCTAAGTTTAATCTTGAAGCAGGCATGCTAGCAGAAGAACACATTAACAACTTTATGTTATCGATAAATTTAAATGGTGTTACTAATGAAGATGCTGTTGTCCGACTCTTTCCTTATACATTACAAGGAGTAGCCGGATCCTGGTATTTTTCATTACTATCAAGATCCATCACTAGTTGGGACATTTTCCAAGAACAATTCTTGACTAAGTTCGGCGATGACAGATCTACAGCAACACTGATCAATAATCTATCAAATCTAAAGGTTGAATCAAGAGAACCTATCAAAGATTTTAACTCGCGTTTCAACAAGGTTTTGAATAAAATTCTGACCGCTTCTAAGCCTAGCGAAGAAGTTTGAAGTGAATGGTACATATCTGCTTTACCATCGAACATAGCTATTTTTGTTGATAGGGCTACCAAGGTGACGTTAGCTGAAAACATGAAGGAAGCGATAGTGGTAGAGAAACGTATCTTAGCTTTGGAAAATAAAAACGTTGTCGATGAAAGAGAATCTAAGAAGGTTACTTTTAGAGATGATCCTAAGAAAAAGCAGCCAAAATACCCATTTGATTTAGAAGGATTGCATAAAGTCATAAAAACCATGTCTAACGAAATGGTTGACATTAAGAAACAAGTAGCAGAGACTTCCTAAAAAAAGCCCTACAAGTCTTATAGGAAAAATCCTTCAATTGATTCAAAGCCACCCAATGCTATAACAAATGCATAATCAGAAGAAGAGGAAGAGGAAGTTTATAACGAGGAACCTACCGATGAAGATGAAGTTGTACATGTACAGGGAATGTGGGACTTCATTCTTCCAGAAGAAGAGGATCAAGAGCTATTACCAGTTAGTACCAGAAGCAGAAATCAACTCGATCCTCCACAACCTAGTCCTAAACAGAAGAGCTCAACATCTAAAGATAAAGTCGCAGGTAAGAAGTCATCACCAAAAGCTACTTAAACAAGCCCAGTCCAATATGATCCCTCAACTCCATCTAAAACACTGATTTTTTCTGATGAGATGGAGTATAATATCGTTGAAGATATGAAGAAGACTAGGGCTAACATTACTTTTCATGAATTCAACAAATTGAAACATCAACAGAAGCTATTTTTGAAAGATTTACATGCAATACCAGTTGCACCTCTTCCTGCCGCTGTAATATCGCAAGCTTCTCATGAGATGGGAAGACCTCCAACTAATACGACAAATAAAGTTGATCCAAATGATATTGCCTTAATCGGAGGTAGGTCAAAATCCCATACTCCTCCATTCCTTCTTACTTACGAAATTTTCAATAAAAACTTGCATAATTGTTTGGTAGATTCAAGAGCCTCATTCAATATTTTGCCTAAAATGATATGTGCAAAGTTAAACGTCCAACCACAAAAATCTGCAGTACCCATAGTTCAGCTGGACCGATCGCAAGTTGAAGTAATCAGTGAGCTAAACCAAGTTACCATAAGGCTGTCATATAATCCAAAGGTATGTCAAGTCATTAATATTTTAGTTGTAGACATTCCCGAATTTTATGGCTTAATGCTTAGTAGGGTTTGGTCTGAAAAGCTTCATGGATACTTTACAATCGACTGATCACATATGTGGCTCCCTTAAAGGTTGAGTGAGAAAGACACCAAAAATACATAGTGATAGAATTGGAAGGAGAAAATGAACCTGTAGCATACAGTAAAAATATAATTGGCAACTATTCTATTGACCCTTTCTTAGGAAATTTCAATGCTCATACTTCACCTTACTTAGAACATTCTGTTCTATCTCAAGTAGAAAACTTTTCTCAAACAGATAGTTCTAAATGTATTAATTTATTAGATAGTCCTGTAAATAAATCTTTATTTTGGAAATTATTTTTTGATGGCTCCAAGTCTAACGATGGAGCAAGAGCAGGATGTGTATTAGTTAGTCCAGAGGGAAACAAAACTATGCTAACATGTAGACTCGAGTTCGATTGCACAAACAACACTGCAAAATATGAAGCTCTAGTCCAAGGACTGTACAAGGCAATCGGATTAGATATCAAGTATCTACAAGTCTTCGGAGACTCTGAGATTGTTATCAGACAGGTATGAAATACTATACATTGTCTATCAGGTCATTTGAAACATTATCAATCTTTAGTGCAAGATCTGACTGAACATTTTATAGCATTTAATATTTCACCTATTCCTAGACTCCAAAATGCTAGTGCTGACCTCCTAGCTAATGTAGCCTCCAAGCTCATCCCCTCAGAAGACTATAGCCCAGACAGATTCTCAATCGAATTGATCTTTAGGCCCTCTATCCCTGATAATGTTACAAATTGGAGAATTTTCAATGATGATCCTAATATTGTAAGCTTCCTGAAATCGGAAGGATCTTATACTAATAAGATAATTGATGAGGACCAACATGAAAAACAGTTACAGCAAGAAAGCATTAATAATGCTATACCAAAATCTGTAGTCAAGTTGGAAGATTTATATGATTTGAAAGACCGATTTAAGAGATCTACCAATTCAAAACTTCAGAGTTCAACTCTAAACTATGAATTAGTAAATCTAGGAACGGATACCAAGCCACGAAATATCAACCTAGGTCTTGGCCTAGCTCCAGAAGAAAAATTAGCTTATGTTCGTCTCCCGAAACAGTACAAAAGTGTCTTTGCCTGGAACTACGATGAACTTAAGACTTACGACACTTCGCTTATTCAACATACTATCCCAATGATAACTAATGAAAAACCTGTCTAGAAAAAGCTGAGAAAATTCATCCTAATCTGGAAAGTTAGATTAAATCAGAGCTCAATAAATTATTGAAAGCCAAAATTATTTTTCCCGCCCCCCACTCTAGATGGGTTTCCAATATGGTTCCCGTTAGAAAGAAAAACAGAGATATTAGAATTTGTATTGACTTTCGAAATCTTAAGAAAGCCTACCAAAAGTATAATTTTCCCTTGCCTCCCATGGAACAAATATTGCAAGCCGTTGCAGGATCAGAATTAATGTCCTTTTTAGATGGTTTCTCTAGCTATAACCAGGTTCTAGTCCATCCCGACAATCAACTAAAAACCACATTAAAAACTAAATGGGGTACTTACGCATATCAAAGATGTCGTTTGGTCTGATTAACGTTGGCGCTACATTTCAAAGGGCCATGGAGATTGCATTTAAGAGATTAGTAAACAAATCAATGGTGATTTACTTGGATGACATAACAGTAAATTCTAAAAATCGTGGTAATCACCTTAGAGACTTAAAACAGATCTTCCAACGTTGCCAAAGGTATGGGATTTCACTTAACCCAAAAAGTCCCTTTTTGCATTAAGTGAAGGAAAATTTCTTGGATTTATAGTGTCAAAATCTGGAATCCATATTGATCCCGATAGAATTTAGGATATTTCCGAAATATCCTTAACACATAATAAGAAAGCCATGCAATCCTTCCTTGGCCAGATTAATTTTGTCAAAATATTTGTTCCAGATTTCTCGAGGATTGTGTCACCATTACAAGCAATGATAAAGAAGAATTCACTCTTCAAATGGGGCCAAGAGGAATATGAAGTGTTCAATCTGATCAAACAAGCGATTATTAATGCCTCATCCTTAGCGACTCCAAATTTTTCCGATCCTTTTATTTTGTATACATTTGCCTCTGATAAATCATATGTTGCGATACTCACTCAAGCCAATCAAGATAAGGCGGAAGCTACAATTGCCTTTTTTAGTTCAAATTTGCAAGGGGCTGAATTAAACTATTTTGACGTTGAGAAACAGGCTTATGCTATTTTCAAAGCGATCAAATATTTTAGATCCTTTCTTCTTAAAACCCATACAACGATCATAGTGTCATTTCCAACGGTAAGAAATCTCTTAGTACAGAAAGACATGGGTGAAAAAAGAGAAAATTGTGTTATTGCCCTACAAGAATATGACGCCGAGATCAGACCAACAAATATTGTAAAAGGACAAGGCTTTTGCAAGATGTTGGCCGGAGCATCGCTTATTTCTGAAATATCATCTCCAAATCAAGAGGTACAAATGTATGAGGTAAGCCTAAATGATATTGAATCGAGATATGCTGATATCATATTTTATCTAAAGAACGGATATGCTCCTTCAAATTTGGATTATACAAAGAAAAGAGCTCTAAGATTGAAGACTAAGCAATATCAACTTGTAAATGACGTACTCTTTAGGATGAATTATGATTTTGTTATCCTTCAATGTCTTGAGAAATCTGAAGCTGAAAAGGTGTTGCAGGAACTCCATGATGGACCAGCAGGTGGACATTATGCGGGAGATGCTACAGCACATAAAATTTTACGCGCAAGATACTATTGGCCTACATTATTTAAAGATGTGCATAGCTATGTAACAAAATGTCAAATTTGTCAAACTATTGCCGGGAGACAAAAGAAACCATCATTGCCTTTGCAACCAGTCAATATCGATCAACCTTTTGATCAGTGGGGATTGGATATAATAGGTGAGATCGTTCCTCACTCTTCTAAATAGCATAGGTATATCCTTACAGCTACAGATTATTTTACTAAATGGGTAGAAGCAGTTCCTCTCAAGACAACTAATGCTGAACACATCATTGATTTCATAGATCAATTCATAATCACTAGGTTTGGTTTACCCTTTGCTTTAATGTTTGATAATGCATCATATTTTTCTGGCAATACTATGATTGAATTTGCACTTAAAAGAGGTTTTAAGCTTAAATACTCTGCCAATTATTACCCGCAAGGGAATGGGTTGGCCGAATCAATGAATAAAAACTTAATCAGAATCATTAAGCGAACCATCGATCAGAATCATAGAAATTGGCATAAATATTTGATGTATGCTTTGTGGGCAGACCGAATAACCCAAAAGGCTTCCATTGGCACTTCTCCCTTTAATTTAGTTTATGGGAAAGAAGTAGTTCTCCCGACTCATCTAGCAATTCCTTCTTTGGCCTTAGTTCAATTTATTGACGAAACACCAACTTCATCTCTACAACTAAGACAAATGCAGATCCTTAAGCTAGAAGAACAACGAGAACAGGCTAAAATCACACACGCTCATCATCAAGCATTAGTAAAGGCTTCCTTTGATTCAAGTATGGTATCTAAGAAAGATTTTCAAATTGGAGATCTACTTTTGAAATGGGACAAGGCTGATGAAGAAAAAGGCAAACATTCTAAATTCCAACAAATGTGGCTTGGCCCATTCCAAATTATAGAAATCATATGTCCATCCACTTTCATGTTGCAAGATTTAGCAAGGAAAAGAGAATCTTTACCTATTAATGGGCAAATTCTCAAAAAATAATTTCCATAGAAGATAACCTCTTCTATTTTTGTAAATTAGTATTTATAGCTTTATTTTGATAATAAAACAAGTTGTAAATGGTTAAACTTTGGGAATTCATGAAAAAGATTAGTGTTTCTTTTAGATTTTTTTTTTTTGCTTGTATAAATAGAACTAATTTGGAAAATCGATCATTATTATTGAAACATACAGTCAAATGCTATAAGCCTGAAAATGTTACTAGTTTCAGCCTTACAAATTTTGATGAAAAACAACCTTTAGTCGGAATTTGTTTTATATCAGTCAATGAAAAGCATCAATAACAAAACAAAGATTCTCTGTAGAAAAGCTCTTTCCAAAAACTCTACAATTTTGGTCCAGAGCTATTCTTAAGGAACCAATGACTTCCTCTCAACCTAGGGAATTACGAGTTTCAAGGACTAATCCAATAATACACTAGAAGCTTAAAGAATAAGAGGTCTCATCACAAGCTGAATTATCATGATCATAGATATTATGACTTGCTGACATTACCAAAACTGCATACCAAAACAGGGCAATGACTCAAGATTGTTGCAATCAAAAGACAAGGGGTCTCATCACGAGCCAGCTTGTTCAACAAAGTTATAAATCAAGTGAATGGCACTGTCATAATTTGGCTACCAAACCAAGACATTGTTCTTTAAGAAACAAAAAACAACAAGTGTGGATATGGATTTATCTTTGAAAATTGTATATTTCTCCAAGTAGAATATAGGATCATTGCTGGGTAACAGGTAACCCTATCGAGGCTATGAACGCTTGTTGGCAGTAGAGGCTCTACCTATGACAAATGAGCATACTTAAAACTGATCTACAGAGAAGCCTTTGTTTTTATCTTTATAAACTAAGTAGTGGCTAATGTAAATACGATGACTAGCTTTAGGAAGTAAATAATCAGAGTTAACATAGAAGAAACAAACTACCATTAACGGCTGAAAGCATGATGCACTTTATATTTCTATAATAAAGTTTGATTTTCCAGAAAACATTTCTATTTTGGAAGTTTAGAAAATTCAAAAGATAATCAGAGATAACTGGTTCTTCCTAGTGAATCGCCAATTATTGTGGCCAGCAACAACCCCCCTTTTTATTTAGTTCTAGCAATAAAGCTAAATAAATGGGGACCCTTCTAAAAAATAAAAACTAGCACTTATGTTTCCCTTTGAATAAAACATGCTATCATAAACTTAGGAAAACACCCGCAAAACCCAAAAAAACTAAGTTTTATGATAAGTTCTGAATAAAATCGTTCTCTTAACAATAAAACATCGCATCGTAAAGGGTAATGGGGAACATGATGCAGAAGCATCCAACACCCTTAGTCGAAGGGAGGAATCCAAGAAGAGCACATGGACCAGCGGAGCTGAACGAAGGGAGAAAAACAGGGAAAAATTGCTTTAAAGCAGTTAAAGAAAAATTAAAGAGAGAATGGATAAGTCTCGAAGACTTTTAATGTAATCTGCCATGTGTATATGCATGCATTCAAGTATGAGAGCTTTGAGGGCTTTTGTAGAGAAAATCAAGGAGTGGATTTGATCGGATCCCTCTAGTGATCCTATCCAATATTCTTATATATGTATACGAACCTGCGTGTTCAGGAGAGAAGAAACAGAGTGATAGATTTGATTTAAAACTCGTGAGGTTAAAATGTAGTCAATAGGAGCACTGCCGTTAAGGCTGAAATGCCTTAGGAATGTAATCATGTCGCATTAGTATAATATATGTGTGTTCATGTGAACTGTGCGCCTGTCTGTGTTTTATATATATGTATGCGTAATTGATTTTGTTTCCACTCTGTTTCATATGCGTGCTGAGGGTTCAAATCCCAAAATTATATGCATCCTAATCGACCATCAGGAGTGATGACGATCTAGCAATATCAGTGGATCTTATGCATGTTGACAAGTATGGTTGAAACCTACGGACAACGCAAAACCCTTCAAATGGCGGAAGACTAGTTAAAAGGGTAAGCGACGAGAATCCTCAGGAGTCGTTGGATCTCTTAAGATCAACTGTCTTGATCCACATTGCATTGGAGGCAAACCCATATTTGCATTGGAGGAGAGGACCTTTGAGATTGCCGAAGTGAAAGCTCCGACTTTCGGAGCCGAAACACTATAGAACAGAGTGTAATGGAGGCATTGGGTCCGCGGAACTGTTATATCGCATCGGAGGTCGGGGTAACAACCGAAATCGTTATAACCCGAAATCATCCGAACCCGAAATCCTTATAGGACGGTTCGGAAAGGGGGCATCGGGTCCGTCGTTTCGGAAGGGGAGTCTATTGTTTATGGCGAGCGCCGAACAGGCGGACCCACCAATAATTATAAAGGCGGGCGAATAAGCTTTGAAATCACGTGTGTGAATTGAAGCTGGGTTTTTATAATGTTTTCCATGTATTAACATTATGTGTGGCCATGGGTTGCTCCCGGGATGGAATGTAATGCTTTCGGCTTTAAAGCTAAATGCCACTATTTAATAACGTGGTTGGGCGGTGGCTTCCGATAGATGCAAAGGTGCCAATAGTTATATTGGCTTTGGTTTTTAATGTAAGTCCATGATTTTATAAAAGGCTTCATGCCTAAGAACGCTTCCGATAGGCTTTGTGGGCTATAACCCACAGGCCTCAGGATCGATTTATTTGGGAATTGGGATTTTGGATTAACCCCCAAAATCTCATTTTCATCATTTTGGTATCAGAGCAGGGACAGTTTCCTACGAGGAGAAGGATTCCAGAGAGAAAGAAGAAGAAGCAGGAGGTACAGTTGTGTTAAAGCTGGAGAGTTTGTGGTCTTACTGTCGTGCAGATGGCGGCAGCCGAAGGTGAGAAGATCGCAACAAACCTAGAGCAAGGTGTGCTCATATGGTTCCAAAAGAGAGAACCTAAAGGATGCCAAAAGACTAAGCTCAGGAGGAAGCTTGGTGAGGTATCGTGTAGCAGAGGAAGACTGTTACTGCAGAGGTTTGGTTGCAGCTCACAGAAGACCATGAAGGCAATTCCAATAAAGGATTGAAACAGTGGGTAGAATTGCTAAGTACAAGGAGAAGCATATGACCAGGAGGTCATAAATTTTTTTACCTTGGGAGTCTGATGCAGGAGCATCCAGCACCCTTAGTCGAAGGGAGGAATCCAAGCGGAGCGAAGAGGAGCACATGGACCAGTGGAGCTGAACGAAGGGAGAAAAACAGGGAAAATTTGCTTTAAAGCAGTTAAAGCAAAATTAAAGAGAGAATGGATAAGTCTCGAAGACTTTTAATGTAATCTTCCATGTGTATATGCATGCATTCAAATATGAGAGCTTTGAGGGCTTTTGTAGAGAAAATCAAGGAGTGGATTTGATCGGATCCCTCCAGTGATTCGATCCAATATTCTTATATATGTATACGAACCTGCGTGTTCAGGAGAGAACAAACAGAGTGATAGATCTGATTTAAAACCTGTGAGGTTAAAATGTAGTCAATAGGAGCACTGCTGCTAAGGCTGAAATGCCTTAGGAATGTAATCATGTCGCATTAGTATAATATATGTGTGTTCATGTGAACTGTGCACCTGTCTGTGTTTTATATATATGTATGCGTAATTGATTTTGTTTCCACTCTGTTTCACATGTGTGCTGAGGGTTCAAATCCCAAAATTATATGCATCTTGATCGACCATCAGGTGTGATGACGATCTAGCGATATCAGTGGATCTTATGCATGTTGACAGGTATGGCTGAAACCTGCGGATAACGCAAAACCCCTTCAAATGGCGGAAGACTAGTTAAAAGGGTAAGCGACGAGAATCCTCAGGAGCCGTTGGATCTCTTAAGATCAACGGTCCTGATCCACATCGCATCGGAGGCAAACCCATTATCGCATCGGAGGAGAGGACCTTTGAGACTGCCGAAGCGAAAGCTCCAACTTTCGGAGCCGAAACACTATAGAACAGAGTGTAATGGAGGCGTCGGGTCCACGGAACTGTTATATCGCATCGGAGGTCGGGGTAACAACCGAAATCGTTATAACCCGAAATCATCCGGACCCGAAATCCTTATAGGATGGTTCGGAAAGGGGGCATCGGGTCTGTCGTTTTGGAAGGGGAGTCTATTGTTTATGGCGAGCGCCGAACAGGCGGACCCGCCGATAATTATAAAGGCGGGTGGATAAGCTTTGAAATCCACGTGTGTGAATTGAAGCTGGGTTTTTATAATGTTTTCCATGTATTAACATTATGTGTGGCCATGGGTTGCTCCCGATGGATGGAATGTAATGCTTTCGGCTTTAAAGCTAAATGCCACTATTTAATAACGTGGTTGGGCGGTGGCTTCCGATAGATGCAAAGGCACTGATAGTTATATTGGCTTTGGTTTTTAATGTAAGTCCATGATTTTATAAAAGGCTTCATGCCTAAGAACGCTTCCGATAGGCTTTGTGGGCCATAACCCACAGGCCTCAGGATCGATTTATTTGGGAATTGGGATTTTGGATTAACCCCCAAAATCTCATTTTCATCAGAGCATCATATAAATAAGCTATCTGAAATTGTGAAAACGCGATGCGAGATCTCGCGCCTTGAAAATCCATCGCGCATTGCAGATTTTATATGCTGCAAGTATCACCTAAGGTAAAACATCCCAATCCACCGATATGCGATAAGGCATCTCCCAAATCGCATCTCGCAGAATCATAAGGTAATGGATGATGGTTAACAAATGGATTAGTGATATTGTGATCTGCGATATTGCAAAGCAAATATCGCAGATTTGCAGGGCTCATCGTTCAATAAAGCATTTCTCATAATCCGATACCAGGTCATGGACATTAATGTCAATTTAATGGTTATTTGGTGGTCATTTATGAGATAATATTTAGATTTGATCAAAAGGTTATTTCACGTAGGGTGATATATCATTTCAGCATTAAGAGCTTTCCCATCACCTTACCTTTTACCATTATTCTTTCCTTTCTTGTAAATTTGCAGGTGCAGCAAGAAGAGTAATATACACAGTAGTGTGCAGAACGTAATGGGAAAATAGGGAAAAGCTCCGGTTGCAGAAGACAAAGAAATGACGCCCTTATACACAGACACCACCTATAACAAAGATGTTGGCATAACTACTTGGGAAGGCATGTACAATTTACTCGAAGAAGAAAATCCCAGGGTTATGGAGGTTAAAGCAACAACAGACTCATGCGGGTTGTCTGAGGCATCAATTACTGAACTTGCATGTTCATTCTTGCACCGGATAGCGGCAAGACCGAAGATTCTTCCATACACAGACATGGTCAAGTGGGTACTAGACAATGCTGATATAACAGACAGACAATTCAAGACTCGAGGCCAAGACCTCATTGGGTCATTCACTACACAAGATTTAAGGCTTATATATATCATCTACCAGAGCCAAAGGCAACCTACAACAAGTAGTTCGTGGAGAAGTTTGCCAAAGAAAACGAAAAGTTGGCAGAATGCACCAAAAAACTGGTCGGTGAGGGAAGAACCATTGAAAAAGGGCAAAGCGCGCTGACTAAGCATTGTTGAAACCGAAAAGGAGGAAAAAATAGCACTTAAGAAGCCCAGATCAGAAAAAGGAAGGATTTTCCCATGCGCGATTAGCTGGGTGAAACCCCTCGAGAAGGAAAGCCCCCAAGCGTTCAGTCCCTTGTAAGCCGGAAAATTGCAGAGAAAAGAACTAAAGGCTAAAGGCGGGACCCACGCTCTAAAACTGACAATATTTAATAGGTAAACCCTTGAGCAGTAAGTGGAGTTCGCTGAAACTTAGTGATTCCATTCAGAGCTCAACGCGTGGCAACAGAAGAAGCCGCCACAACAGAAAACAACGTCATTAACTGTGTCAATGAAAACCTTCACAGAGAAAACCTCATATCAGAGACCGCTCCCAGATTCCTCCCAAAGGCACAACAACTGCAGATGAGCTGGAGACAGAAAGCTGAGGAAAAGGCAGAGTCTATCAAGAAGTTAACCAAGTTAAACTGGGATACTTACTGGCAGTACTTGGTTAAACCGCACAGTCAATGCATGACTCTCAAATGCCTCACGAACTCTGCCGAGAAGATAGCGCCAACACTTGCTGATTCTGTTTTTGCAGGGCAACTAAAATCGGAGGTCGACAGCCTACCCTCCTCAAGTCGATGCTGAATGTTTGCGACCACAGAGAACAGATACATAGATAGTTAATTTCCAGATGCAGTTTTAGTTTTAATTTTGATTTATTTTTGCCTTAGATGAGGATGGCCATTTAAACCTCCTCCTATATTTTTGTAATAATCTATTTTTAGTATTTAGGTAGTAGTATTTTAACCCCTCTCATGCATTTAGAAAGGGGTCCTGAAATTTGTCAAAAATGTTTCCTCAGAACATGCACTTTTGCACCCTTAGAGGAGGTTTTGATGAATGAATGGAACGAGATTTATTGATATTTGTGTTTAATATCTGCTACTGAAATGCACTTTTGTACTCTTAGTAGATGTTGAAGTAGGAAGAGATAAATCTATATTGCTGAAGCTCATGAGTAGAACTTGTTATCAATGGTACTTTTATCTCTTAATGATTTTTGGTTATGTGTCAAAGCAATATTTTATGCTCAGTTATTTATATATGAAAGCTTGAATGTTTGAGTTATTATTTGGCACTTTTGTACGGTAATGACTATTTTGTTTATGCTTAATATATGAGTGACATATTATGCAATATGCTTCTCACAATTTTTTCGGCTAACTTTTTATACGAAACAATTTGTTTTTATCGAATTCTTTTCTTGTAGCGATTGAATGATCTTTATTACCAATTGCTGTTCGAAATCATTTTAGATCGCATAAGTGAAAAGTTGAATCCTGGGTTAGTTTTAGACTTAAATATTTTTGTTCATTAGAATACGATTGCATTTTTAGATTAGACTTAGATTCAAATCATTTTACTTAGAAATCTTTAGAAAACAGAAATATCAATTCTTTTGAACACACACAAATTGGCAAAATGGTCCCATTATCCCCAGTCGGACCCACCATCCCAAACGGAAAGGAGCTGCTTTCAAGGTCTGGACCGGGTGGGTATCCCCCTTGTTGTAGACCCGATTTTCGGGTCTTCAACGACATGGAACGCAATCCGATATATCCGAGGGTATGTGGAGAATGATCCTATATACTTAGGTACGTGGAATACTGACTGCCCGCAAAATGTAACGCAGACAAGCAATGAAAATTCATATGTTTAATGACGCAGAAACACCTCTTCTAGCCTAGTCAACAATGTGTGTCGTTAATTTTCCAAATTCTCCTTAGGTTAATTGAATAAATTTTAAAGTTTATCTTCAATTAAGTTTCAATTTTAAGGCTCACGAAATGAATTCAGCTAAACTTCCTATGATGCAACTAGCATGATAAAAATAACTCTTTTGCTTTCAATGAATATTTATCTACTGGAAGGAAGAAACAAACAATGATGAAAAAATCAAATAGCTTCCTACCTAGATCCTTCAATTTATTATTCCAATTCAATTCAAAGCCCTAAATGCAATGCAAAAATGCAAAAATTTCTTTTCTTTTCCTTTCAATTTTCAAATGTAATGAAATACGAAATGTAGCTAGATCATTGATCAAAAGAACACACTCAAATTGAAACTGTAATATGAAAATTCCTTTTATCAAATTAATAATCAAGCTAAGTGTTCACAACCCGAATTGACAATAAGAAAAAAAAAACAAATGAAATCTCATCAAAAGGAAATCAAACTCAAATGTAAATGCACTAATTGCTTTACAGAAACAATGACTAGTTTAGAGACTTAGGGAAAACACTGCAACAAAAAAAAACTGGGAGCAAGGCATAAAAATGCAGATTTTGCATCCTACAGGACCATCTTAGGTGGAATATGGGCAAAAGTATGAATCATCACACTTACAGAGAGATACAATTGCGCTGGGTCACTTTGTCTCAGACCAGAAAGTGCATTGGGGTTGATTTTGTTCAAAATATGAAACTCAAACCCTACCAAGCTCAAAAATAGGCTATCCTAAGGTTTATTATTATTTTAACAAGTCCAATTGAGTCATTTTCAAATTTTTAACAAGATTAGACAAAGGAAACCACTAAAGGAACACCTCGTTCCCCAGTGGAGTCACCAAGTTGTTTGATAGAAAATTCTATTTTGTGGATAGAAGTGAACTCCCTAGATCTAGTGGCTCGATATATAAACAACAAGGACAAAAATACTTATGTTTTCATTAAATAAATTAGAACATGGAGGAAATACATACCTGGAATCCAACACAAGTTCTCCCCTTCTGCTTGCTTTTGTGCTTCAACTCCAAATGCTATGAATGGAATCTGCAAAACAACTAAAACAAGCAAGAAGACTACAACATACAAATAACATGTATCAACATATCTAAATAATTGGTCAAGAAGGCATTGTAATACATATGCATCAACGAGACATAAGTATAAGAAAAAAAAGCACTTTTGGTAGTAATGAAAGTAGGAGAGATTACACCCCTTTAGAGATCTTACCTTGTAGATGTATCCCAACTATCATATACTTCCTTCTCAAAAAGTAAGCCTTCAATCACAACTCAAGTGCATGTATGGCTAATGGATCCTTAGGCACAAAGAACCAAAATGAGTGCATAACTAAGAGTCTCCAAAAGCCAACCCAGACTCCATGGGATGTGGTAAATTTATAGGGTAAATAAGGTGGTTTGGGATTTATCAATCTAGGACTTAGATCCACATATGAGGGAGAATAAGCTCTAGAGATAAGAGATAAGAACTCAAGAGTAGGATTTC
Source organism: Pinus tabuliformis (assembly GCA_031772625.1). NCBI lineage: Eukaryota > Viridiplantae > Streptophyta > Pinopsida > Pinales > Pinaceae > Pinus > Pinus tabuliformis. The sequence goes on along the minus strand of CM062815.1, from coordinate 855,987,859 downwards.
AAGATCTCAATCAATTTTAAATAGTTAAAACCACCTTCGAAGCTTCTGGAAAGTGAATATTCAAAACTATTTTTATTGTTTATAGAATTCTAGAGGCCATTGCACTAGTAGCAAAGGAAACATGCATTGGTAAGTGCAATTTCTCAATTGTGCAACCTACAACAGTGCAAGTTTCTCAAAGGGAAAGTGTGATGGGTCTAAAAATTAGGGTTTTGAGTTGTTTAACCCAAAATTCTTGGAACTTTTAGAGGGATGATGTTCTAGGCTTTGTAAGGATGAAAGAAAAGTGTTAAAGGATGATGATTGATCCGATTTTCAGGCCATTTGGTTGGATGTTACAAAATGACTTGTAACAATATGAAAATGTCAAACAAGTCAGGGACTTCCACTTACAAAATGACCATATATTGGGTTGAACCAAATCTTTCTTTCATCGAATCACCCTCGTTCCATATTCCAAGCATGAATGTGGGAACTCATGGGATAAACCAAGACATAATCAACTAGGGACTCTAGAGGATAAACCACCTCCACACTCAAGCTACCATAATCTCACCTAAACCGGTCCCAAGATCACAAAACCAAACTGAGCTTGTATGCCTCAGAATTTCTTCACCAAACCTTGAGAAATTTTTTAGTCTCAACCCACCTATCGAGGACTTCCTGGTGAAAACTATCTCCATCCCCAACCCTTGGTAATTTTCCTGAGACCACCATCGCCTAGTTCCAAAACCTTCTAACAATGCAAATCTCAATGAAGAAGAATGAATCCCAACACACCATGGTTATCCAGGAAATGGTAAGACAAGGCTAAAAGCACTGTCAAACTAGGAAAAACCCATGCCAATGACAACAAATGAACCAAATAAACAAATGCATGTACCATGCATTCACATGCCACCAAGGAAGTCACACATGTAACATGTTACCTAGAAAATCCTCCTGTTGAAGTTTTTGTTCCAACCTTCTCCTTATTTTCCTTCGCTTTCTTTTGCTTGTCCTTTCTCCAAATCCAAGTGAATGCCAAAATGCTCCAAGAATAATCTAAGTGTACAAGCGTGTATGAGAGAAATAATGAAAGGAGAGAGCCTAACTGAATTGACAAAAGTTGTGAAGTGATTCTTTGATGCCTTTTTATTATTGATGTCTCATTTTTCTTCATTTTCCTTCATTTTCCCTCCAATTTCCCTTGCATGCATATTTGTGTCTCTTCGCCTTCCTTTTCTCTTATTTTCCCTTATTTTCATAATTATATGTCATTTATTGCCTCTTTGCCTTTGCCAATGTCTTTTCTGAATTTCATAGCCATTATTAAACCACAAGAGATGCCCACTAATGTGTTTTCCCAATATTAAGCTTTGAATATATGTCCCATGGCCTTGGTCTTATTTTATTTACATGGAAAATCAACTAGGGGTTGTTACACAAGTGAGTTGAACAATAGATAAACCACAAAGTGTGCACACATGATAAATAATGGTAGGGAGCTAGTCAAGAAGCAAGACACAAGGCATGGGGGTGAAACGAAGGTGTGGATGCAAAGTCAACTTCCCACAACTAAAAGGAGCTTCATATAAGCAAGTTCGAATCATGATATGCCAAAAACTTGAGTAAAAAAAACTCCTTCAAACCACGGTAACACAAGTAAGTTAGGTTGAGCTCTATGCATAACAACAAATTCGAGTAATATTTAAAAACCCAACATAACAACTACATGAACATGATTCTAAGCCAAAAAGGGAGTCAGTGTGATGGGGTCAAGTGATAGAAAAAATGGGCCAAGCTTGATCTTGGCTCATTAGTGGAAATTTTAGGTCTATAATGGGTTTCCAAAGAAAAATAATAAAATAAGACTCTGTGAATATTCAAATGAAAAGAAAGAAAACTACTTTTTTTAATCATATTTTCTAGTTATATCCTTAGAAGCAAATTTCAAGTGTAAGCACTCATTAGATAAAAAAATAGTGCATACACTTGAAACTTAAGTAAAAGTATAAGGTGATAAGTAAAAAATATAATAAAAATTAGTTTCTTTCCTTTCCTTCCATAAATATTTACCCTTATGGTTGAAATAATCATCTTGAATCCTAGTGGTTCTTTAAAGTTGATTTTGATATTACATTTTTTTGCTTTGAGACATTTTTTACCTCAAAAATTCCCATGATGCCTCATCTTATTCAAAAACCAACATATACAAAGGAAAAACCTTACACAAAAATAAACATCCACTAATTTGAAAACATTTCACAAGGATGAATGAGTTCGTGGGAGAGTTCCAAAGTAGTGGTGTCATTTAATTTTCAAAATGCATGCATGGTGATAACTCATAAGACATATGATCTTGAAAAACCAATGATCCCAAACCCAATCTCATAATAGCTCAAGACAACATCTAAGACATCACTATGAAAAGGATGACTCTAAAGAGAGGATATTTGTATAATTATTCAAATGGTAGAGGCAATAAATGCAATGACTAGGGTTGCCACTAATCATAGTTTCACCAAATAGAATAAACAATTCAATTCCACACTTAGACAACTAGGGAACAATCCAAGAATAATGTTCCCTTCTAATCCACATATAGATCTTGCAAAAAAAATATTTTCCTCAGTATTCAATAGGATTTTCAATTCAATACAAATGTCAATCAATGATGTTATGATGAAGACGAACACATTTTTAAATACCAAGCAGAAGTAGTTACCACATGGCACAATGGAGGGCTTCATCCAAACAATGAGAGAAATTGGAGCTTAAAGGAAAGTAAAGCAATGAGAAATGTTGGGCGCGGGATCCCCCAAGGCAAGTTTTGGGGCTTTAAGCCCAAGTCTTGACTAAGTCCGATGTAAAGACTCCGCGATTTTTGGGCGTAGAGCGCGAAGTTGTACTTGAGTCATAGGGTTGTCCGCCCTTACTTTTGTAATGTACTGTCAGCTTGAGAGTTCTACCCATGGAGAGTTCTACCCATGGTCCGCAGACCATGGGATTGTATAAATAGAGTAAGGCTCTAAGTTGTAAAGAGACATCTAAGAAATGAACCTAATCTAAGAGAATGAAGAAGAAGTGAGTTTGAGTGGAAGTGTAAAGTCGTGTCTTTGGGTTGTAGAGTAGGAGAAGGCTTTGTAGCTGAGTGCACAGAGGCCTAGTATTCCACAGTTGAGTGCGCGGACCCCTACAGCTGAGTGCGCAGGGTGAGTCAAGTCTATAACTGTTGGGGAAATAATAAAGAGAAGTTTCTTATCATTCTATGTATCTTTTTCCTTTTTTATGCATTGAAGTATAATGGGTATAAATTACAAGTTTACTAGTTATTTGCTGCACGAACCCATATGAATGCGTTGAACAAGTGAATATAAGATAAGTATCTGTTTACGCGAAGTAAACTAATAGTTATAAGAAGATAAGTAATATTCACGGTGTACTTGGGGAAATAGCACAGATCGCTGCCTTAGCAGCACGAAAGCATCTCACCCCTTGGTTAGGGCTGCGCGAAGGCGATTATAACAGATCACGAAGGTCTCGTAGGTCATGGCAGTGCGCGAAGTGACCTGCGTAAAGACATTCCTAGTCGGACTAAGTTGACCCCTCAGACATCTCAAGGGTGCAGAAACTTGGTTCCAACATCCCCCCATATTGCTTCGGGTGAGACCTCAGCTCACACTCCGTGGGATGTTGCCAAAAGGGCCAGTAGTACAGGGATTTTTTTGGCTAATTAACTCCTAACCTGGGTAAGGCCCCATCAAGCCAACAAATGGTTCTGTTTCCGGGATTAGAATATGAATAGAGATGTCTGATGTCACATCACTGGAATCCAACTAAGAAGGAGATTGAAGGGTGGTTGGACAAGAAAATTCACGAATTCACGGCGTAGGAGAACAGGAATCCGTGACTGTCGAAGAAAGAGTGGTTAGACTGCTACCTGTACACAGAAATCAACAAAATTTTATTCGTGTCTTTCCCTACTGAGCTGTATGAGTGGATCACAAAGCTAGCAAATAGCCAAGGAAGGCAGAAGCTCGACGGTCCTATTGTGTGGACCCCTGAATTGGTGCACAGATTGGAAGCATCGGAGGATAAGATCACGCGCGTTGTTGATTACTGGCTCGATCAGATTATAGGAGGATTCATTACTGAGTTCGCGATAGATACTTCAGTTAGCTATAGCGATGTAGAGTGGTGCTTTCTCAAAGGACTGCGAGGTAAGTACGTAAAATCTCTAAACACTTGGATTAAAATGATACTGTGTGAAAAGCAGATTATGTAGTTACATTGATGTTTGGGGCTACGCGAAGTGGGAAAATTTACAGAAATGAAGGAAGTGCGAGACTATAGACTAGCCCCTTGATTTCACCTCTGCGAGGGAACAAGGAAGAGATCATGAGGGTCTCTCTGTGAAGTGTGATCCATTTGATAAGGTAGAGGATTCTGCACATACCACCTCCACCCACACCACCACCAGTTGCACCACCATCACCTCTAGCTTCGCCCGTACCACCTCCGCCACCACCGAATTTTAACATGTCCAGCACAATAAAGTTGCCTGTGTTCAAAGGATTGGGAAATGAGGATCCATACCTGTTTTGGTTCGTGATAAGAGCCATATGGGAAGCGCAGGGAGTTATGAATGACAATATAAAGAAAGCAACACTGGTTAGCACCCTACAGGATTGCGCGCTGACCTGGTACATTAAGCACTCAAGTGATAATCCAAATGCGGGAATCGTGGTTATCTAAGCTGTGCTAATTAAAGAATTCAATAGACCAAAGTTAGATGTGCAGTCGATCATTGGGTTCAAGGAGATCAAAATGCTACTAGGTGAGACTCCGTGGGAGCTGGATCGGAGGCCGAAGCTAATATGACTTTGAAGGATGGACAACACCGCGAATGGTTTGTAGCATCACTAACACTGCATTTGAGGAATGCGCTGTCGCATAAGAGGTTAACAAATTAGGCAGAAGCTTTAGAAATCGCGATGAGGCTACATGAGAACCCAATATAGGATCCTAACTTGGGAGTTCAATAGATCCACATGTAGTTGAAAAACTTATGCCTTGAGGTGCAGAGTCTGAAACAGGACAAGACAGTTCGACCAGAAGCGCGCGAAGAGGTGTGGTGCATGAAATGCAAGGGTCAGGGTCATGACAAAGACCACTGCCTGGTGTTTGCAAATTACCTTGTAGGAGGATGACCAATGCCATTAAGATCGGAAGCGCAAGCAGGACTGAGTGCAGTGCCTTGTTTGTGGTGTGCGATTTGTCAAATAGGAGGAAATCATGCTACGGATAACTGCCATTTGTTGCAGAAGTACACGCAAAATTTGCAACAATTGTTCTGTAATTTCTGTAGATCAGTGGGAAAAGATGAGCACACATGTAGAAGTTATGAGCTGATGATGGATAGAACCCCTACCTACAGGGTTCAAGCCGAAACACGGCCCCTAGAACAGGGTGTAGGGATGGCGCAAACCGGATTCCAGGGGCATGGAAAAGGCCGAGTTGGAGGAGGACCTGAAAGAGGCCGCAGACAGCTAATATGCTACAATTGCGGAGGGCTAGGACATTATGCCTATGATTGTATGAATCTAACGCATCCATCATGCTTTTATTGTACCTTGTTTGATCATGAGACAGAAGATTGTCCTATGTTGATAGCTAGGATATGCGACAAGGGAGCGCTACCACCTCCCCTGAGTCAAAACCTGCAAATGATGAGGTTTGAGCCACGTGAGGAAGAGCCAAATGTGAATAGTGTGCTCTGCAGTGGAATTACGATGGGAGATGATAAAGGCAAATAGCCCAAAGAAAGTACTTGGGTTCGCAAAGCTCCAGCGAAGGAAGCAGAGTTTGATTTGGAGCACACTCAGGAAAATTTTATGGAAGCTAAGAAGAGCTTCACTGATGCCTCCACTGTAGGAAGCAAAGACAGACTAGAGGCAAAAATTGACCCATCGATGCTCACGATGTTCCTGGAAACATGTATGAAGTTATTACACGATAGTAAGGTTGTAAATGGATTACAGGAACTCATTAACAGATGCACTGGGACCACGCTAGGAGAACTGCGCATAGTCCGGAAGATTGGAAATTATAAGACAAGGAAAGGAAGAGAAATGAGGTTAACCGTGCAGATTGGAGAATATGAGATGGACCAAGTAATTTTGGATTTAGGGTCAGACATGAATGTTCTGCCAAAGAAGACATGGGATTGCATGGGGAGGCCTATGCTGCAGTGGTCTCCTATTCAGCTGCGCATGGCGAACCAACAGAAGATAATACCCCTAGGGTGATTGCAAGGAATCATGGTGGATATTTAGGGATCGAGCGCGCTAGTCGACTTTGAGGTGATAGAGATTGTTGATGACATCAATCCCTACCCTGCGCTCTTAGGAATTTATTGGGCCACTGACATGAATGGTGTGATTAATCTAAAGAAGCACAAGATGATTTTTGAGAAGAAGTCTCTGTGCGTAGTTATACCCTTGGACCCTGCTGAGGGATCGCGCTACACAGAGACAGTGCACGACTATGAAAGTGACGACGATTTGGATTGCATCTACAAGATAACTGCACGGGAGAAACACTGGGTAAATCCTACCGCGGATGGACAAATTTCATGGGAACGTGAAATCTCCTGTACTTCAGATTCGGATGAGGAGATAGAGCGATGGCAGAACCGGTTACACGAGGTAACCACGCTGAACTGTAACATGATGACAAGATCACTGTGATGCGTATCAATGGAAATGAGAGATTTACCTACTTATGATGGATTAGGTGAGGTACATGCTTTCCTGGACCAATTTGAGAGGGAGGTGCCAGAAAAACAACGTTTTGAAGCCTTGAATTGGGTACTGTGTGCTATGCCCACGAGGTGGTGGGGTACGCACAAAGGAAACTTTGATGACTGGCGCACATGTAGGAGGATGATACGGTTTGGGAAACCTATAGGGTGGTTGGCGGATAGATACAATGGTCGGGATAGTCCGCGCTCTCATCTGTCCAGGTGGGTATAGGCATATGATAAACAACCTACGCATATGCACATGAACTTCTCTATGGGAAATACGATCAATAAGCATGTGTTGGGGGGGCAAATGCGTGAATGAATCCTCAAATTGGAACAACAGAATGTGGAAAGAATGAGTGCGCAGAAGGTTATCCACATGAAAGCCTTTAATAAAGTGTGAAAAGCACTGAACAAGGTATGTAATGCGCAGCGAAGTGATTGGGACCTACTCGTACCAACAGTCCTATGGGCTTTTAGGGCGACGTGTAAGAAACTGACGGGACATTCACCTTCTAGGCTGGTTTATGAAGCAAATATTGAAATACCAATGAAATATATCATGCCTAGCCCGCGCATAGCAGCGCCCACAGATATGACAGATCATGGAGCCTTGAAAGAAGTGACCGCGCACTTGGAAGAAGAAGAACGCTTGGGACCTGATGAAGAGATCTAGTAGGGTGATCTTAGGCTCCAAGAACTCATGAAGGAAAAAATTCGCTTGAGGGAGGAAAGCGCCATGGCGAAAGAAGAAGTCAAGAAGTTGGAGGAAGGAATAAATGGGATTTTCTTGATAAAAAGACTATGGTGATACAACAGGATGCGCACAATTACGATGATAAATTTGGAGACTACTGCCGAGAGTTGATCAGTTTGATGCCTTGGATTGGACCGTGTATTACTAAGGGGATCACAGATGGTGGTGCACTGCAGTTGGTAAAATGCGTGATGCAGGTATTAAAGTTAAAAGGTGAACTTTTCCCAAGAAATGTAAACAATAGTCAGTTGAAACCATATACAGGTGGCACGACCACCTGACTAGCCATGGGAAGCACAGTATTAGTGTTTCAAGCAGTTGAAAGGAGGTGTGGGACTATAAAATACTATGCCCGAGAGCTGCGCGATGTCAGGGCTGTGCGCAGGAGTGAAGTGTCATAGGGTCAGCAACAATGCAAGGGTAGCTGCGCTACCGCGCGGGTTGGCTGGAAAGTGACCATTATAGTAATTATTCACGATTTGATGCTTGGTTTGAGACCAAATGGAGTGGGTGACAGGCATTTAAGGCGAGCTTTATGGGTAAGATTTGGGAAAATCTGCTACCAAGGGAGCATTAATGTACCGGATTTGGGGGGAACAGTCGAACTTGAATTCAAAAGGCATTATAAATTACAAAGGGCTACCCAGCAAACAACACTTGGTCATTTGAGAATTGAGCTGTCATGCGCCCAAAGTATTCTAAACTGAGACCTATTTAACTTGTTGAGAGCATTGTTTGAGCACCCAGTTGAGCAGTTGAGAGATTTTTGGACAAACAAAATGGCAGCGTCTGAAGAAGCCAGGGAAATCAGAGAAATGACCACCGAAGAGGCCGCGTAGGCCATGACAGTAGAAGATGCCCCTGAGAGCATCAAGATAGTTGCAGAAATCCCTAAATCACCGTGCATGCCGAGACCCAAGAAAGATAAGCAGCCCATGATTCTAGTGCGCGTGTCCCCTCGAAACCCGCTGCGAACTAAATTGACCATGGAAGAAAAGGGGAAAGCGGTTAATTTGGAAACCGATGAGGAGGAGGAAGACCTTGAGGACATCTTGATAGAAGAGGATGAGGATGAAGACATGGAGAAAGAAACCGAGGGCGCAGACACACTAATCAAGTTGCCTACGTATGTTCCTTCGCAGAATGGGAAGGCAAAGGTGCCCAAGGATATCGGTGACAGTAAAATCTCTCTATAGACTCCACTGCTACCCGACAATATCATTTTCGAAGGAGTGCACCTGTGAGGGGTGCCGAGTTTGAAGTTCGAAGATTGGGATCTCGCCGAGCACGAGAAATTCCCTCACTTGGCGACCGCGCAGCTCATGAAGCCGAAGAAAAACACCATGGCGGGAGTCGTAGAGTTGGAGCCGTGCAAGTGGTTGCGCGGAGTTGAAAAGGCAAGGTTGTTGAACCTGCTCTGGGTGCCACATTACCATCGCGCCCCAGTGACTATCTTCATCATCAGGAAGCTACTCTGCCTGGTGCATGATGGGTGTTTGTGGCTAGAGGAGCCCATCCCCATCACGGACCACCTAATCCATAGAATTACCCGACTCCCTTGTAAAGGGGAAGACCCAGTAGACATTTCGGAGGGTAAAAGCAGTGATTTGGCCATCGCGGAGGCCATGAAAAAGAAATATAAGCTGGAGAAGAAAAAGAGGGGCTACGCGATCTCCAGTATCAACAACAAGGTAGTCAGAGTCGCGACTCAAATACTGGCAGGTAAGGTCATGTGGAAGTGCCGCGTAGATGAGGTGTCCGCGCCAATGGTTGCACTTGCTGAGCAGTGCACAGAGGGGGTCCAATTTAACTAGTCCGAATACTTGTGCCAAGAGTTCTTGAAGAATTTTCATGAGGCATAGGAACAGGGGAAACCTTCCACTATGCATGGCCTCTGCTCTCCATAGTGCTGGTGGCTGGGGAATTGCATGACGATAGCCAGTTCCCCCCAATTACGAGGGATCTCCCAGAGGCCACGAAGTACGCTTCGTTGTGAGCCACTAAAGACGCACATAGGATCTGAGACAATAAAATATTCTGGGTGTTCATGGAGATGAACATCATAATGGGGATTAACCACAAGCCACAGTTATCGCCCACTATCTATAATAGCCTACAAAGCTTCATAGAGTTTAAGGCAGACTTCCATCATGTCTACATCAGGGCGCGCAAGGACCCCGCAAAGAAGTGGAATGAACTACCATACCTAGCCATGGATGATGTTATCTTCGATGTACTTGAGGCGTGGCTGCTGGAGTGGCGCGCTCCAGCCATCTTCGCGGTGGAAGCAGACAAGTCTGCTGCACAGAAAAAGGAGGAGGAAAAACTACTGGTAGCACAGTTGGAAGAGAAGAGAAGAAAAGAGGTAACAACAACATAGGCGCAGGGGGCGCGGGAACCTGCGAAGACAGCAGCAGAAGCAAAAAAGATAGCAGAGAAGGAGCGCTAGGGCCGGAAGTTGCCTTTGCCAGAGTAGGAACAAGAGATGGAGACAAAGATAGAGGAGGGTGGCGTGGACCTACAAACAGTGTTGACACAGTTAAAGCGCCAACGTCTGAGAGAGCAAGTGGGGCCGCGAAAGAAGTCGAAAGCGTCTAAGACTTCTTTCGACCCGATCACCCTCACTGAGGGAGATCTACACGATATAGGGTAGATGGTGCACGACGTCACCACGAAGGCCCTCCAATAGTTGGTGGAGGAGAATCAGATTGTGTTGGGGGTCCTCCGGGTACAGATTCAGGAGTTGCAGGTGCACGGTCCTCACGCTGGTACTCTCTCGACCAGCCTCGCAGTAGGAACGGTCACGGCTGAGGAAATGTTGCGTTCCCAATGACCAATATAATATTGCTGCCAGAGGGGGCACTGGTTACATAGAACGCGACCGATAGTCCTATGGTTAGTGCATCGAAAGGAGTAGGAATCAACATGGTTGCGCTCCCTTGGGAGACGCTCTATGTTTTGCAGGACGGAGTTACTGCAGAATTGTGGGCTAGGGAGGGCCATGTGCTATAGGTGTTGAGTGAACAAAGAATCAACATGGAACAACTGAGCTTGCATGGTGACGAGGTAGTGGTGCAGAACCGACAGATGATGCAGGTGGTTGAGGAGGCCTGCCAGATGGTCTCTGAGTTGGCCATCCCAGTAGAGGCACCAGCAAAGGTGCGCATCCACAGGTTAGCAGCAGGGGTGCACGAGGCGCGAGAAGAGATGGCCAAGGTTCAGCTATAGCTGAACCTTCAGTTAGCAGAGCTGCGATTGTAGGTGAAGCCTTCAACTCTTCCAGAGGTGAGGGAACAACACACCAGCGCCATCACAAGAGGCATAGAAGAGATCAACAATACAATGAAGGACTACACCAAAGTGTTGGAAGAATCGTTCAAGGTCCTCACTGCTCTACAGGAGGACCCGAACATACAACGCTTGGAAACATAGGTGTGTGAGCTACAATAACAGTATGATGATGTCAAAGGGACTGCGCAGACAGTGGCCCTTACACAAAGGCTCACGCGAATGCAACAGGCAAAAGCGCTTAAGGAGAAAGTAGACGCGGCATGACATAAACAAGCGGTTCTGAAGGAATGCGTCCAACCATGGGTTGACAAGGCCTTCATCATCACAACAACGATTGAAGGAAATATGGCACAGATGTAGGGGATGCAAGAGCAGATATAGGGAAGCAGTTCAGATACCGCGATCTCTGAACAACACGTCCAGGAGATACAACAGGTAGTCGCTCAGTGTGTTTCCGACCTTGAAACGATCCGTGCAGAGATGGGAGGTGTTCGCGTGAAGATCTCCGCACCGAAAAAATGACTCGAGGGTGAGTCATGATGTTTGTGTTGGGGGCTTGTTGGGCGCGGGATCCCCCAAGGCAATTTTTGGGGCTTAAATCCCAAGTCTTGACTAAATCCGATGTAAAGACTCCGCGATTTGTGGGCGCGGAGTGCGAAGTTGTAATTGAGTCATAGGGTTGTCTGCCCTTACTTTTGTAATGTAATTTAAGCTTGAGAGTTCTACCCCTGGTCCGCAGACCATGGGACTGTATAAATAGAGTGAGGCTCTAAGTTGTAAAGAGACATCTAATAAAATAACCTAATCTAAGAGAATGAAGAAGAAGCGAGTCTGAGTGGAAGTGTAAAGTCGTGTCTTTGGGTTGTAGAGTAGGAGAAGGCTTTGCAGTTGAGTGCGCAGAGGCCTAGTAGTCTGCAGCTGAGTGCGCGGATCCCTGCAGCTGAGTGCGCAGGCTAAGTCGAGTTTGTAACCGTTGGGGAAATAATAAAGAGAAGTTTGTTATCATTCTGTGTATCTTTTTGACGTTTTATGCATTGAAGTATATTGGGTATGAATTTCAAGTTTGCTATTTATTTGCTGCACAAACTCATATGAATGTGTTTAACAAGTGAATATAAGATAAGTATCTATTTACGCGAAGTTAACTAAAAGTTATAAGAAGATAAGTAAGATCTGCGGTGTACTTGGGGAAATAGCGCAGATCGCTACTTTAGCAGCGCGAAAGCATCTCAGCCCTTAGTTAGGGCTGCGCGGAGGCAATTATAACAGATCACGAAGGTCTCGCAGGTCATGGCAGTGCACGAAGTGACCTGTGCGAAGACATCCCTATTCGGACTAAGTCGACCCCTCAAACATCTCAAGGGTGCGGAAACTTGGTTCCAAGATCGCCCCATACTGCTTCGGGTGAGACCTCAGTCTATGCTCCGCGGGCTGTTGCCGAAAGGGCCAGTAGTACAGGGATTTGTTTGGTTAATTAACTCTGAACCTGGGTCACGCCCCATCAAACCAACAAGAAAAATGACTAGGAATCAAAAGTTTCATGAGTAGGTGAAACCTCAACCAACCAAAACTAACACCAATCATCCAATATAAATCAATGATGGTAATTGCATAGGATCAAGTGTGGGAAAGGAAATTTTAATGCATGTGTGAAGGGCATGTATCAGAGGATTGATGTGGTAACCAAAGGAAAATCTAGAATGGAAAATAATGTCCCAAGATAAGTATGCGATAATAAAAAAATATATCCTATATCAAACTCCATGGCATCATTGGTTGAACACGGGCTGAAACACCCAAAACCATATACCGCATGCAATATATAACCAAAATTATTCCAAAACATATACTAAGAGCCAAGCAACATAAATGAACGAAAAAATATGGGTGGCATACAATAGACCATGAGGTATTACTTTGCAAAGTTGGTGTTGCTATTTCCCATTTTAACCATGGTGTAAAACATGATCTAAAGCATAAATACAATGTATTGTTAGACCATGTTTATTATAAGAGATCGTTGCACCCACTAGATATTGGACCTTTTTTCTCTTCAAAATCACCGAACTTGTTGACCATAGAATAGGATAGAAAACCATTATAGATTTCAAAATCAACATGCACCCATCAAATGCAGCTTAGAGGCATAAGCAATTTTAAAACCATATAAACATTTCTCATGTTAATGATCAACAACAACTATAGGAGGAAACCATTGCATGTAATTGTGTAACCATTGATACTTGTTCCAAAATATGGATAATCATGTAAAGGAAACTTGAAATTATCAAAATATTGTGTCATTATCAAATCACTTCATCATTCTCAATCATCACCCTTATAACTTTGAGGACTAACCTAGGGATGGGACTCCTCTTAAGTGTCATTGTTATAGAGAGTTCTAAATAAGGATAAAGGTGAAATATCTATATTTTGAGATGAGAGCATATTAAAGAAATTTATGTTGAAAAATGCAACAAGAAATTCTCATTTGATTTTTCCATAATTAAATTGAGAAAATCTGAATTTCCACATCAACATACAACTTTGATGCATTTAACTTGTGTGACATGGCTTGTGTCACCTAGTTTACTCAGTAAATTCAAGTTGGAGGAGTTAGAGTTTAGTTAAACATGTGTGATTGCTAATTTTTAGCAACCAAGGTCAGTTATTTCAAGTTGTTTTTAGTTAAACTATTTCTAATTATTGAAGGAACTAGTGGAAGGTCAGTTGTGTAGTAAGACTTCATTCTAACTCAATGATCATCTAGTTAACTGATCAATCAGCCCAAAATAGATATGGTGGAGATTCCCTAACTCAGTGCATGCATAGAATTCGAGTTTCCTAGCTGTGGTGGAGATTCCAAGGCAGTGTATCATCGGTTGTAGACCAGTCTTGAGTGTACAGGTGTTGCATGTAGTCAGATGATCAACCTTTGGAATTGTGCAATTCATTTTGGAGAAATTCGTAAATAATAGGGGCCTAATTCCTTAAGGAATTGTGCAAGGAAATAGGGGCTCAAGCAGAGGCATAAATTGACTAAGTCTAGGTCATAGCTTCTCAATGAGAAAAGAGATAAGTTATTCCCTTATACGTTGTGCTTAGTTGAGAAAAACAATTGTAGTACATCTCTATTCATCAAATTAATGCAAGCAGACAAATGGGTTTTTATCATATTTCTTTCCCATGGAAAAAATAATATGTGCATGTTTGTTCTTTCTCATTGCATGTTTGTGATTGATGTTTTAAATTTTGAATTGAATTCCGCGGAGAAGTAGAGTAGGTTTGTGTCTTGTGATTTTGATTAAAATTTCATGAGCAGTTGCACATCTACACCATAATTTATACATGGTATCAGAGAAAGATTCACATTAGAGTAGGAATTTCGAAGTTGTTTCTCAGGAGGTTTGAATTTGTAGTTTAGTGTAGCAGATCTCTTCAGAGTTGAGAATATGACCTTAAACGGGCTAAGGCTAGAGTATGCCCTGGAAGGAAAATATAATTTCATCGCATGGAAGGATCACATGGAGGTAGTATTGGATGACAATGGATTTCTAGAATACATCAAGCCATATGTTACAAAACCATAAGCATTTGATGCCTAGAACCTTGCTAAATGGAAGAAAGATGTAGCCAAGGTGAGGAGATTAATATTGCAGAGAGTACGAGCTCACATTGTCACCAGTATCCATGGGAAAGAAACTCCTTATGCAATGTGGTAGGCACTGACGGATATGTTCTAAAATAGCAACGACCATAGGAAACTGGCACTCAATGATAAACTCTGAAATATCATGTTATGAAACCAACTCACAAAAATATAGAAAAGATAGATAAACGCCTTAGAAATAAGCCTCTTCGAGGGGGCAACCTCCTTTACATTACACAAATGAACAATTCTTCGATGATTCAAATGAAAAAACCTCCTTTCTATATATAGGAGTCTAAGGGGTCACAATATAACCAAAGCCAACCTAACAATAATAATATAAAGGCACCAAAATAACAATAGTGGGATTCTATGGGGCACAATAATAACAATATGGGGACAATAGGGGCGCAATAATAACAATGAGGGATACAACGACAATAGTAATGGGGGAATCACTAGTATTATAGGGACCTAACATGCCCCTATCCTTCAAAAAAGTGTTGTCCTCAATGCTTGAGTATTTCTGGATGCTTCTGTATAAAATTCTCATGCTCCCATGTGGAATATTCAATAGGTAAGTTCTTCCACTTGACGAGATACTCTGGAATTGATAGATTTCGTAGTTGTAAAGTTCTTGTTTCTTTGACTGCTTCAGGTTCCAATATGATTTTTCCTTCCTCATCAAGTTTTGGTAATATTGTTTGAACTAGAAGCTTGTCACCTATAATCTTCTTTAAGCATGAAACATGGAAAACTGGGTGCACTTGGGAAGCTGCAAGAAGCTCCAATTTGTACGCCATACTACCTATCTTTTGCAATACCTTGTACAGACCATAATACTTTGGTGATAATTTATTATTCTTCTTAGCTTGCTTGAGGGACATATGTTTATATGGTTGTAGCCGTAGGAATACCCAATCACCTACATCAAAACTTCTTTCGCTGTGATGTTGATATGCCTGTTGTTTCATTCTATTCTACACCAAGGTGAGGTTATCCTTTAAGAGTTGGAGAACTTGTTGTTGATGCTCGATGTGATCTTCCACTGCTTGAACCTTAGAATTTTCTCTTAAATATGATGTGATGGATGGTGGATGATATCCATAAAGTGCCATAAATGGTGTCATTTTTGTTGCAGTCTGGAAGGAAGTGTTGTACCACCATTCAACCAAAGGCAACCATTTGACCCATTGTGGCTATTTATTAGATAAAAAGCAACGAAGATATCCTTCCAAACATTTGTTTCCTATCTCAATTTGTCCATTAGATTGAGGATGATAAGATGAGCTATGAGCTAGTTGAGTACCAAGACAAGAAAATAATTTTGTCCAAAAATTTCCAGTGAAAATGGGATCTCTGTCGCTTACAATAATCTTTGGGTTTCCATGTATCTTTTGAATTGTTTCCATAAATGCAATAGAAACTGTATTTGCTTTAAATGGATGAGATAATGCACAAAAGTGTGCATACTTGGTAAGTTTGTCAACTACCACCATGATAACACTATTTCCTTCGGACTTGGGTAAACCTATGATAAAATCCATTGAAACCTCCTCCTAATGTTGGCTTGGAATGGATAAAGGTTGTAATAGTCATGGGGTCTTAATTGCTTCAACTTTATTTTGTTGGCAAACCAAAAATTTCGCCACAAACTTTTGAATATCTGATTTAATGCCATCTCAAAAAAATTCCTTCTTAACCCTGTGGTAGGTTTTTAGAAATCCTGAGTGCCCTCCTAAGGGAGAGGTGTGCAATTTCCTAAGAATCTTTTGTTTGAGTTGGGAATTCTTACATAGGTATAACCGATCCTTGTACCATAACGAATCATTTTTCTAGATAAATGTATCAGATGTACTGGGATATTGTTGTATCTTTTGAATGAGTGCCCACACTTCCTCATCATTCTTCCATTCATCCCTTACTTCATTTATCCAATCTGGTTAGATAATAGAAATGGCACAAAGAAATGCTTCCACATCCTCATCCTTTCTTGAGAGTGCATCTGCCACAACATTTTTCTTCCCTTTTTTGTAGATGATTTCAAAGTCATAACCCAACATCTTTGTGACCCATTTTTGCTGCTCTTCTGAAGATTATCTTTGTACTAAAAAGAATTTAAGACTATCATGATCTGTTTTTACCTTGAACTGTCTTCCCATTAGGTAGGGTTTTCATTTATTAAGTGCATGTAGTATTGCCAACATTTCCTTCTCATAAATAGCTATGTGTAAATACTTTCCTTTGATTGGACGACTTTCGAAAGAAATGGGTCTTTCTTCTTGCATTAAAACAACACCAATTCCATTTCCTGAGGCATCACATTCCACAATAAATGTTTTTGTGAAGTCCGGTGTAGCTAAGACTGGTGCTTGGCACATTGCCTCTTTAATATGTTCAAAGGCCTTCGTTGCTTTTGGAGTCCATGAAAATGCATATTTCTTCAATAATTTTGTTAGAGGTGTTGTTGTTCTCCCATAATTCTTAACAAACTTGCGATAATACCCTGTCAACCTGATAAATCCTCACAGATGATTTATGGATGTGGGGATTTTCCATTCCTTAATGGTTTTAATTTTTCTAGGGTATACCTTGACACCTTCATGAGATACAATATGAACCAGATATTCCACCTCTTTGTACTCCAAAGAAACATTTAGAGATTTTTGCATATAATTGTTTCTCCTCCAATAGTTTGAGCACCATGTCAACATGTTGGACATGATCCTTCCAAGACTTGTTGTAGATTAGTATATCATCAAAAAATACTAACACAAATTTTCTAAGGAAGGGTTTGAAAACGAAATTCATTAAACCTTGAAATGTAGAAGTTGCATTAGTAAGGCCAAAAGGCATGACCAAAAATTCATAATGACCCTCATGAGTTCTAAATGTTATTTTTGGAATGTCTTCAGTCTTCATTCTGATTTGATGATATCCTGAATGAAGATCCAACTTGGTGAAGTAAATTTATCCGTGCAATTCATCCAATAATTCATCAATGACAAGAATGGGAAATTTATCTTTAATAGTGAGCTTGTTGAGCTCCCTATAATTTGGACACATGCGCCATGATCCATCCTTCTTGTGAACCAATACTACTGGAGCAGAGAAATAACTTTGAGTAGGTTGAATTATACCATCCCCTAGCATTTCTGTAACCATACGTTCAATTTCACTCGTTTGGACATAGGGATATCTGTAAGGCCTGATGTTTGGAGGAACGCTTCCTGGAATCAAATTAATAGCATGATCATGATCACGAATAGGTGGGAGGCCTTTGGGATTCTCAAATACGTTGGAATGATTGTCCAATACTTTTTGGAGATCTAGAGAAATGGATGATTTCGATGTGGGAACCTCTAGTGAACATAATTATGCAATTATGCCTCATTGTTCGTTATTTAGAAGATTTTTCATTCCGTTAGATATGATTATCTTTCCTAGTTTCCCTGCGATACCCCTTAATTCAACTTCCTTTCCTTCTGAAGAGAATTTCATGAAAAGTTCTTGAAAATTAAAAGCTATTGTACCCAAGGATTGTAGCCATTGGACTCCTAGTACAACATCAGCACCACCCATTGGAATGAAAAGAATTGGGATATTTGATGAGCCTCATATATGGGTAATTATATGGGCTCATTTTACCTCCTAACCTAGTCAAATCAACCATTCTCTTAGCTTATTATATGATTTTCTGATTATATTTATGCTTATAGAGTGAGTTGAGTTAGTTATTGTGCCATGTGGTCTAACATGTATTTAATAAAGATTATTGATGGATTTCGAGGTCAAAGTCAAGGATCCAGTGGACAAATGGCAGTAATAACTTTAAGTGGATAGAGGAGACGACTTATAAGAAGGAATCCCCCTCATTTGTTACTCCTCACTTTGAATTCCCCTTCATTCAGCTCGGAGTACAAGCAGTCGAATCATGCACTAGAAGGCAGCTGAGCAAGTGGAGGATGATTGATGATTATCTCGAGTTTTGGGAGCCAAGCCTCCTTGATTTTAAGGAAGTTGTTGGTAGCTTCATTTGTATAAATAGAGAGGCCTAGGGCCTCACTTGGGTCAGATTTTTTTGCTTATGTAAACTCTGCTCAAATTTCGAGCTTATTATTTAGTAGTTTGCTTCCATTTGTGCTTTCTGTAGCAGGTTAAGCATCGATAAGAAAAGATTCAAAAGGATAGCAATAGTGCCTTGGTCTCTCTTCCTCCCTCTGTGACCATGATTTGAGGCAAAGACTCTCTTGCTGCCCCAAAAATACAGATTTTCCTCCTTCATAGGACTTCTAGTGTTTGTAGCTTTTTAGTAGGTTAATAGTCTAGCTTTGCTTTTCTTTAGATATTCTTCATCATTCTCACTTCCTAATTTGCAATATTCTTCTTTCATTCTTTCCTTCCCTATAGCATTTCTCAACATTTCCTTTCACAGATCATAGTTTAGACCATTTTTATGCAAAACTCTGTTTTCCTAAATGCGTTCATTTCACTTATTGCTTGATTTCCTTGGTTGACTGTCATTTTCTATGCAGAAGATATCTTCCAACAGTAGGCTAGCTTATCAACAATCACACTCTCCATCTGATCCATGCCCTATAGGTCTCCCAAATCTCACCTCAATTCTGCGCTAGTTTCCTGCATTTTTCCATAGAACTTTTTCCTCTCTCCTTGAGCAAACCCAATCATCTTTCTCTCTCCTGGTGATTCATGGTAGACCTTAGGCACCCTAACACCTCATCCCAACCTTCATCCACCTTTTTCACCCACTCTCACACCCTCAAAACAGTGAAAACTGCTCTCAGCCTCTTTCTGTAGGCCTCTTGTAGTTTCCTTGTTTTCCTCCTATAGATTTTCCTATAGGCTTTCTTTTGAAGTTCGAGTGTAGGAAAAGCCTCCAAAAGGCCACTTGAGACCTCCTAGGACCCATCCACACCATCCTACATCCTCTCAAATCCAAAAACCGCCCTTCAACGCCACCTATTCGCTGCCACACTCACACACAATAAATTACATGCATGTCAAATTCACATAAAAATACATAACAATCCAAAAATATGTTTTTTACTTATTTACTTCTAGACAAAGCACAGTTAGATGTTGTTTACTTCCTTGAGTATGTAATGGCATTCCTTTCATGGTTTTCATAGTGCTTTATGCAAAAGTAGAATTAGTTGGTTAATTAGGGTTTACTAGGTTTGCTTTACATTTCAGTCTTTCTCCTTCCTGCAGTTAGAATAGCATCTGTAGAGTAATGTTTCTTTCCTTTCATCACATATAGAGCTTCTTCTGGAATCCATAGAAGTTGGCTTGAGATCCTAGTGATCTTGTGCCGATTGACCAAGTGACAACCTGCAGTGAGAACTGTTGACACCTAATTTTCATGATTGGGGGAATTTGTAAATAAATAAATTAGGAATGTGAATAGTCATCGGGAGATGAACTGAAAAATCACTCCTATTGTATATAACAATAACCTACCTATGGAATAATAGACGAATCAATTTTACTGCCTTTGGAGAGTTACTGCTTGGCTTGACATGGTATCAGAGCCAGCTCCCTGTTTACCCTCTATGTCTTTGTAACTCCCGATCTGCTCCATTGCTCTCTATATAATTCTATCTGCCATACCTACGTTCTATTTGCCACACCTGCGCTGCCCTGACATATTCTATTCATGATTTTTTGCGCCCTGTTCATTTGAATGCGCTCAGAATCCAAAACCGTTCCATATTCCTGCGCCACTGGGCTCTGTCCATAATTAACGCATCTGTCATGGCCTGTCTTGTGTATCACTAACCGCTCCTCCTTGATTGCTTGGTTAACGCCTGAATGATATACGTTTTCTGCCTCAAACCACCTCCATTTGCTTCAGCTCCATCTCGCCCCACCGGACCTCCGTCTCCACGGGAAGACGCTCGGAATCCTTGTATAGTCTCATCTTCGCCTGCTCCAGCTTCACAATGGAATCCGCAAAGGAGCGAATGCTCTCGGCCACTTCACTGCTGGAAGCGTGGTTGTGAGCATGTTTTAAATGCTGGCCTGATCACGGTGGTATCAAAGCTCAAACTGATTAATTCTATTGCTGCGCCAGATTCATTTTTTTCCGATTAAAATTTTTGTTTAATACGACCATGAATTGATACTAGGGATCTACACAAATTTTAACAAGGCGCTACAGTGTCAATTTTTCTGAAAGTGGAATAGTAATAATGAAAAGAAATGATCATGCCAGTAATATATTGATAGACCACTTCAAGCCTCTATTGAAAGCGCAAGCGCAGAACGCCAAGATGTTGCACTGATAAAATGGTTTTACCGAAAATCGTTTTTTTAAGTCATACTGTTTGTCGTGCTCCTCTTTGAATACACTGTTTCCGTTTTTTGAATACACTGTTTCCGTGCGCAGCAGAAGCGTGGTTGTGAGCATATGCTGGCCTGATCACAGTGGTCTCTGTCCCATATATCGATTGGTATATTTATTTGAACAGCGCATTTAAATCGAGGGATGCGTGTGAAAAGTTGTGCCTGCGTAAATGCGTGTGAAAAGTTGTTTTTTCCATTGTGATTTTTTGTCTGCCAAGGGCGACATGCTTCTACCATTGCAAAAGCAAATTTTCGAATAATGGATGTGTTGATCGATTGGTTTCTGGTCTAGAGAATCAAAGGGATTTATGGTGATTTTTTTTAATCTTTTCAGTGAACTTTGAAATTGTAATACCGTTGCTGCTCCAACTTTGTAGAGCTCGCGGTGAATGACTGATTATTTTTAAACAACCAAAGTTATTTCCCACAGAAATCTTTTGAGTACAATTTCACTGTATATCAGCAGAAGTATTTTTACAGAATGCATTCAATCATCTCTATGGTAGGAATAGTTCTCACTGGCAAGGAGAACTATCCTGAATGGTCCCGGATGATAAAACACACCCTCATCTTCAATGAGTTGTGGAAAGGAGTGTGTGTCGGAGAAGCAGACAATGACCCAGTGTGGCCTACATTAGACAAAGAGCTCGTCATTTGGGAAAACAAGAACAACAAAGCCTATGCATTAATCACAGCATCTGTAAATGAAGAGGTGAGTCGCCATATTTCATCATATTCAACTGCCTTTGAAGCTTTACAAAAGCTGAAAGAACTCTATGACTCACATTCTGCACTTGAAGTTGTTCAGCTCGTGATTAAACTCTTCACTCTTGAACTGAAAAATAATGATCCTCTTGCTCTTGCATCTGAAGTAAAGTCTATAATGCATGATATCAAATCCACTAAGGTTGAGCTGGATATCCCTCTTATTGCTTTTCTCAGGGCACTCTATCCTACCTACTCCAATTATCTTGAGTCTTTACAAGCAAATGGAAATCTTAAAGATATAACCTTTGACTCTCTTGTGAAAAGTTTGCTAAAAGAGAGAAAGCCTTTGGAAAGAAGACAACCCCTGAATCTTCTGAAGAGACTGTGTGCCTTGCTCATAAAGAAAGGCATCCTGCTCAAGATTCTACAAGAGGAAGAGGTGGATGAAGAGGAAGAGGAAGATACTTCAGAGCCAGGGGGGGTAGACATTCTCAAGGAGAAAAGGTAGACTTACATTGCATTCGCTGCAAAAGAAATGGATCACATGATGCTTCTACATGCAAGCTACCATGGGACAAAATTGAACAGAAAAGAAACCAGCAGAAAAGTAAAATTGATTCGTCTATTATTCCATACGTAGGTTATTGTTATATACAATAGGAGTGATTTTTCAGTTCATCTCCCGATGATTGTTCACATTCCTAATTTATTTATTTACAAATTCCCCCAATCATGGAGATTAGGTGTCAACATTCCCCCCCTTAATCTGAAGGGATGTTGGTGAGTCCAAGCATCATTCTGAATCGTTCAAGCTTTTCCTTTCCAAGTGCTTTGGTGAAGATGTCTGCAATTTTCTTATTGATGATTACACCAGAATGTGTTGGGTTTATTTATTGTAGAACAAATTTGATGCCTTTCAAACATTCAAGAATTTTCATAAATGGATTGAAAATGATGCACAATCTCATATTGGGTCTATTCGCACTAATAATGGAAAAGAATATACATCAAATGAATTTGAAAACTATCTTCGCCAACATGGGATCAAACATCAAACAACTGTACCTTATAATCCCCAACAGAATGGTGTAGCTGAAAGAATGAATAGAACAACCTTGAATATGGTACGATCCATGCTTTTCCTCAAAAATGTAAAGATAATGTTTTGGGCTGACGCTGTTCTATGTGTTGCGTATATAAAGAATAGATGTCCATCTAATGCTATAAGAAACAAGACTCCTTATGAATTGTGGTATGGACATGTTCCTTCGGTAAAAAATCACAGGATCTTTGGTTCCACCTGTTATGCTTTGATACCAAAGGTACATAGAAACAAACTTGGTGCTAGAAGTTGTAAGTGTATCTTCCTGGGGTATTCAAACACCTCCAAAACATATCGCCTCTATGATGAAGTAAATAAAAAGTTTGGTGTATCTAGAGATGTAATTTTTCTTGAATCATCCAAATCTGACAATGTTGTTGAGCGACAACTTGATCGCTTGGATAGATTCGAAAAAACGAAATCATTTCAAGAATTTGATAATCATATTCCACATCTTGAAGGGGGGATTCCTATACTAGATCAACATGTGGAATATTCTTCTGAAAAACATTCTCCCCCGAATGAAACTCCAACAACGGATGATGCTTTAAGTGATGTAATTTATAGAATTGGGAGACTCAATCTTGATTCAGTCCCAACTCAATCAACAGAGTAGCCTAGACCATCTCAGAAAGGTACCCCAAAGTGGCTGACAAAGACACTTGAAAGTGTTCATCCTGATGAAATTGGAAAAACAGGAACCAAAAATTCAAACCGAGAAAATGGAGGTGATGTAGATGACTCTAATTCACCTGTTGATATGATGTTACTTATGATTGTGAATTGAACTTGTCTACAGATTTTGAACCAACTTCCTTCAAAGAAGCTGCTTCTCATGATGAATGGAAAGAAGCGATGCAAAAGGAGTATGATGCCCTCATAAAAAATGGCACTTGGAAGCTGGTTGATCCTCCATTTGGAAGCAAACCAATAGGCTGCAAGTGGGTCTACAAGAACAAGTACAAAGCTGATGGCTCACTTGACAAGCACAAAGCTAGGCTTGTGGCAAAAGGTTTTGCACAGAAGGAAGGGGTTGATTATGAGGAAACTTTTGCCCCCACAGCAAAATGGGCCACCATCCGGGCACTCTTTGCACTAGCAGCTCAGAACGGTTGGAAAGTTCATCAAATGGATGTAAAAACTGCATTCTTGAATGGAGATCTAAAAGAGAATGTTTTTATGTCCCAGCCTGAAGGATTTGCTGTGAAAGGACATGAACATAAAGTATGCAAACTTGTGAAGTCCTTGTATGGCCTCAAACAAGCACCGCGAGCCTGGTATGAAAAACTAACTGAGCATCTTCTGAAACTCAACTTCAATCATTTTGATCTTGATTATGCAACTTTATTTGTCAAGAAAGTTGGCAAAACAGTTGTGTATCTTGTGGTATATGTAGATGATCTTTTAATGACAGGGAACAATGAAAGCTACATTGCATCCATAAAGAAGGAATTGGGGAAAAGTTTTGAAATGACTGATTTAGGCTATGTTCATTACTATCTTGGCATTGAAGTAACCCAACATCCAAAATCCATATTTCTTTCTCAAAAGAAATACATTGGAGATTTGTTAAACAGATTTGGCATGACAGAGTGCAATCCTTTTTCTACTCCAATGGAAAAAAACTTAAAGCTCACATCTATTGAAGGAAAGGAATTTGAGGATGCAACAAAGTATAGACAGCTTGTAGGAAGTCTTATCTACCTCAGTACTACCAGACCAGACATTTCATTTACTGTTGGATTCCTCTCCAGGTTTATGCAAAAGCCTTGTGAGGGACATTGGTCTGCTGCAAAAAGAGTTCTAAGGTACTTGAAGGGAACTCATGACCTTGGAATCAAGTATACACAGGTGGACGACTTCAGCTTGATTGGATACTCTGATTCAGACTTCGATGGAGACAAAGAAACTGGGGTATCTACTTTAGGATATGCTATGAGTCTTGGATCAGGAGTTGTCTCCTGGAGATCACGCAAACAATCAGTTCCAGCAGATTCCACAACAGAAGCAGAATACGTGGCAGCAGCTGAAGCAACGAAAGAAATTGTGTGGCTCAGGAAAATTCTTGAAGATTTGCAGGTAAAACAAGTACAATCAACTCCACTCATGATTGATAACACCTCTGCAATAAAGTTGGCCAAGAACCCAAAGTTCCATGATCGAACAAAGCATATCAATACTAAATATCATCTGATTCAACATCATGTTGAGGCCAAAACAATCCATCTCCGTCATTGTTCCACAAATGAGCAAATTGCAGACATCTTCACCAAATCACTTGGAAAGGAAAAGCTTGAACGATTCAGAATGATGCTTGGACTCACCAACATCCCTTCAGATTAAGGGGGGAATGTTGACACCTAATCTTCATGATTGGAGGAATTTGTAAATAAATAAATTAGGAATGTGAATAGTCATCGGGAGATGAACTGAAAAATCACTCCTATTGTATATAACAATAACCTACCTATGGAATAATAGACGAATCAGTTTTACTTCCTTTGGAGAGTTATTGCCTGGCCTGACAAGAACTAGTACTTGTGCATACAACACCGATGCTTCCAGGTTTGTTACGAACTACCGGGTTGATAAGTGTAAAGTAGGCAGCCCAGGAGTTGCAGCATTATTGTTGCAATATTGGTGCTCACCACTTTTTGGTGCCATTTTTTGGGAAGCGTCAGAGTATTCTGTGATTACTACTTTCTTCTATTTCCTATTGCCACATTCTGTTAATAATTTAATTCAACAAAAGTAGACTAGTCATTTCTTTTCTTTCAAGTTCTGCATTTCTTTTCTTTCCTTTCCAATTATGAAAATTTCATTTCGGCAAAAGTAGACTAGTCATTTCTTTTCTTTCAAGTTCTGCATTTCCTTGCTTTCCTTTTCAATTCTGCAAATTTCCATTTCAGCTAGTTGCAATTTGTTTCATTCAATCAAAATTTGAATTTCTGCAGGTACTATCAGTGTGGGGAAAAGAAAAAAACCAACCAAAAAGATTTCCTTTCATGCCTCGTAGGAATAGAGATAACTTAGGAAAAAAATTTCCCAACACCCCCACTGCTTCACACAACCAACCTTATCTCATCTTCGGTGGATGCAATCAAGAAGAACCCTTAAGTGAACAGCCAGACATATTTGAAGAACCTATATGGGAAGAAGAAGAAGAAAACATTTCTCTGAAACCAATGGCTGAAAATAGAAATTCTAGGGGAAATGGAGAAAGAATAGAGGGTACCTTTCCCATTCGGGACACCAATGGGGACACCAAAATGAAGAATATAAGCCCTTCAGCTCTACCTCATTTCCATGGTCTGACTACAGAAGATCCTGACACCTTCTTGTTCGCGTTTGCTGTCATTTGTCAAACTTATGACTATGTAGAAGATGAGCAAAAGTTGAAACTGTTCCCTTCTACTCTCAAGGATGCAGCACTGTGCTGGTTCATGGGATTACCTAGCAATAGCATCACAACTTGGGCTTAGATGCAGTAGGCCTTTAATAACAAGTATCGAGACTATTTTAGGTCAAACGATACTAAAGAAGAAATCTTCTGAATGACCATAGGAAGTGATGAGTCCTTGGAAGACTATGAAGAAAGGTTCCAGCTCAATTACAAAAGGGTCGGGTGTACACTTGACCCTGAGTCTTTGGAGTTGGTCCTGTTCAGGGGAACTCGAGAAGACCTTTTAGACACCCTCCATCTACTGGTTGGGGGAGACATTTACCAACTATCCTATGAGGACATAAACACTATTTTTAGAAACCATTCTAGAGCAGCCAGAAAGAAAGGTAAGGGGAGTCAACCCATAGCCAATACCTCCTCTTCTAATTCATCCATTAAAGGTGAAATTGGAAACATGCTGGAAGATTTCAAGAGTGAGATGCTGTAGACTCTTTCCATGCAAATGGATACCTTACATATCAAAAGAAAACAAGAGGAAGCAGAGAGGGCTTTGGCCATTTTTTCCCCTAGATGCACCAGGAAACATCCTAGGAATGAATTCCCATTGAACTCTATAGAAGTTTGTTCAGTCTGTGAAGAAAATCATTCTACAGATAAGTGCCCTTCCTTACCCGGATTTAAAGCTATATACCAAGGGGCTGAAGGAGTCACTCAACAGATCTATTACATAAACCAAAGGAGGCCTCATGGACCTAGACCATACCAGCAGGGGATGCAAGGGACATCTCAGGCATATTACAACCCCAACCAAGTTCCCTCCATACCTTCTTGGGGTCCCCCTGCTCATCCTTCTTGGTCCACATCACCTCCTTGGTCCTTCACATCTCAATATCATGCCCAACCAGCCACCCATTCACTTCAATCCTATTCTCAGCCGCAACCTCAGTGGAATGCATCTCATCAGGGGTGGAGGCCCCAATACAACTCTCTTCCCGCTCTTATGCCTCCACCACCTGCCCAATCACAACCGTTACCTTCTACTCCACCAAGGAAACCCCAGATGCCTGCCCAGCCAAATCCAAACCCGAACAATAGACAGGCTCAGCAAGTGTATAGTGGGGAACCATCATGCCCAACTTATGCTGTGGAGATTCAAGAAATCAACTTGCAATCTGGGAAGGTTCTCCTAGATAGCCAACCTCCACCCAGGGAGGCTGAGGAAGATAAAGAGGAAAGTGAACCTAAAGCAAATCCAACCTTTCTTGAGATATTATCCATGACAATCCAGCCTACCCCAGAAGAGACTGTACTCTTGGGAGAATTGAAACATTTATGTGTGAAGATACCACTTATCCAAGCCATAAAATATGTGCCTATCTACAATAGGTTGATCAAAGAGAAGTGATTTAGGCATCCAGGAAGGCGCAAGAGAGATGCCCCAACCATCAATGTCATAGGAGAACTGTCCGACCTGATGTTGGGGCAGATAATCTGTCCAAAATATCTGGATCCTGGAAGTCCGGTAGTTGATTCCATATCAATAGCACAATGGTCCCACATACCTTGATTGACTTGGGAGCTGCCCATTAATGTGATGACAAAGGACACAATGCTCAAACTTAACCTCTAGGGCTCCTTGAGGAAGACCACAACAGTGCTGCAGCTAGCAGACCGCTCCACTATGACCCCTGAGGGGATTGTGGAAGATGTGATGGTCTCCGTTGATTCTTGGGAGTACCCTGTTGGTTTCTTAGTTCTCTAGCTAAAGGCAAAGCTCGCTGGGTATGCTCTCATTTTGGGAAGACCTTAGTTGGCTACAGCCGATGCCTACATCAGCTGCTGAGCTGGGAACATGACCATCAAGAATGGGCATATGTCCAAGCAATTAACCCTATATCCTCCTGCCCAACCCTTGCTAGAACATGATCTACCTCTCTGGTTGGAGGAGGAGGATGAGGATGAAGTTTATTCTGCACCGCTTTGTGCATTGGAAATCGCCATGGGAGGAAAACTGCAAGATGAGGATGATATGATTGAAAATTTGATTCAGAATCCACCTCCCAATGTATCCTCATTAGAAGACATAGTAAGAGAAACCCAAAAAAACCCATCAACTGATCTCTGTGTGGCCAATCCTACTTCTCCTTGTGTCAAAAGTATAGATTTTGGCCCAGAAAGAACATTGAAAATCAATCCATCCCTATCTACTTCCCAAGAGAAGGAGCTATGCAGCCTTTTGTGAAAAAATCTAGATGCCTTCGCATGGAGTTATAAGAAGATGAAGGGAGTGCACCCTTTAGTATGTACTCACCATATATACATCAAGGAAGATTGCAAACCAGTCAGGCAACCTCAAAGGAGGATGAACCCAACACTTAAAGATATTATTAAGGAAGAACTGTAGAAATTGCTTGATGCAGGATTCATCTATCCCATATCTGATAGTGAATGGGTCTCTCCTTTGGTGCTAGTGCCAAATAAAAATGGTAAGTGGAGAATCTGTGTCGACTATCGGGAATTGAACAAAGCCACTAAAAAGGACTATTTTCCTTTACCTTTCATAGATCAAGTGTTAGACGGTCTGGCAGGGAAAATGTTTTTCTCTTTCCTAGATGGGTTTAGCGGGTACAATCAGATTCAAATCAGCCCAGAAGACCAAGATAAGACCACTTTCAATTGTCCTTGGGGTACTTTTTCATACCAGGTCCTTCCTTTTGGTTTGTACAACGCTCCAGCCACTTTCCAAAGAGTGGTATTGAGTATATTTTCTGAACTGGTTCATGATGCAGTAGAAATATACATGGATGATTTTACTCCTTATGGCTCTGACTTTCAAGAAGCTTTATCTAACCTGGGAAAAGTTCTAGATGAGAGTGTTGAGATGAACCTGTCCCTCAATCTGGAAAAATTCAAATTCCTGATGATTGAAGGGACCGTGCTAGGTCATGCAATATCTCAACAAGGATTGTAGGTGGACCCCAACAAAATTGCCATCATCGAAAGGGTCCCACCTCCTCAAAAGGTGAGAGATGTCAGAAGTTTCCTGGGCTTAGATGGATATTACAGAATATTCATTAAAGATTTCAGCAAGCGAGCCTCTCCTTTGTTTGGCCTCTTAGGCAAATATGTTGAGTTCATATGGTTAGAAAAATGTCAAGAAGCCCTAGATACCTTGAAGAGCAAGTTAGTGATTGCCCCAGTTCTCAGAGGCCCAAATTGGGCCTTGCCATTTCACATCAATACAGATGCCTCGAACAAGGCAATAGGATCAACCTTAGGACAAATTGATGAAAAGTTACCTTATGCCTTATACTTTATAAGAAAAAACTTGTCAAAGGCAGAGTTAAACTATACAGTGACCGAGAAGGAACTCCTAGTTGTCATACATTCCTTAAACAAATTCATACATTATATCACAGGCTATCAAACCTTTGTGCACACTGATCATGCTGCAATTAGATATTTAATGAACAAACCAGATGTAAATGCCCGCATTATTAGATGGTTGCTTTTACTGCAGCAGTTTGATTTGACAATTATTGATAAGCCTGGTAAAGAGAATGTTGTTGTTGACTTTTTGTCTAGAGTAAATTTGTCTGCAGGTGAAGAAGGAATGGTGGATGACCAAATGCTAGATGAACATCTGTTTGCTATATCAGTACTCTCTCCATGGTTTTCTGATATAGAAAACTACTTGGTTTCAGCACAGTGCCCACCACACCTATCCTCAAAAGAGAAGAGCAAGATAGTAAGGAAAAGTGCCCCTTTCACCTGGATGGGAGGCAATCTCTTCAAACTTGGCCCAGATAAGATCTTGAGAAGATGTTTCAGAGAGGAGGAAGTCTTTGACATCCTCCTAACCTGTCATGATGGGCCTTGTGGAGGTCATTTTGCAGCAAAAAGAACTGCCTTCAAGGTATTGCAAGCAGGCTACTACTGGCCCACTCTTCATCAGGATGTGAGGAGATATACAAGCCAGTGTGATCGGTGTTAGAGGATGGGGAACCTACTCCAAAGGGTGATATGCCCATGCAACCTCAAGTGATCTTTGAGCCATTTGAGAAGTGGAGCATGGACTTTGTGGGGCCTATTAGCACTCCTTCAAAGCAGAAACAATACATCATTGTGTGCACTGACTACTTGACAAAGTGGGCAGAGACAAAAGCAATCAAAGTAGTGACAAAGGAAAAAGTAGTTGAGGTTTTGAGAGAAAACATATTCTACAAGTTCGGGTATCCAAGAGAGTTGGTCACAGACCAAGGCAGTCAATTTACTTCCAACCTGATTGAAGACCTGCTCACACATCATAAGATCAAGCATAGGACTTCCACCCCTTACCATCCACAAGCCAATGGGCAAGTGGAGGTCACTAACAGAGCATTGGAAGGGATCCTAACCAAGGTAGTGAGCAGCAACAGAAAAGACTGGGGGACAGATTAGTTGAGGTCACTTGGGCCTACAACATAACATGGAAGACGACCACCGGGTTCACACCCTATGAATTTGTCTATGGGAAGAAGGTTTTGTTGTCAATAGAATTTGAGATCAATACACTAAGAATGGTAGCTCAGCTAGACCTAGACCTCAGCCATGCACAAAAGGAGAGATTACTTCAGCTCAATGGATTGGATGAATACAGAGTGCAAGCCCTTCTCCATACAGAGGTAGTGCAGCTTCAGAGAAAGATATGGCATGACAGAAATATCAAGGAGAAGAAATTCCAAGAGGGAGATGGCTGGGACCCTACAATGTGTAGAAATGCAATGACAATGGTTCAGTTTTGATCAGAACCATTGATGATGAAGCCATCCCCATGCTTGTAAATGGACATCGGTTGGAAGTCTACAAGAAACCCCTCTCCAAGCGGGAGTTTGTTGAAGGTCTGAGTAAAATAGTGATGGTAGTGGAGCATGTCTTAGCTTCCACTTCACCCACCCATTGAAGAGAAAAAAAAAATAAGTACTCAAGTGAAAACCTCCACGAGGCACTTGAGTCCCATCATTGGGTTGAAAACCTCTTCTGAGGTAGCCTAGTGATGTCAAAAAAAAAAGAAAAAAAAAAAGAGAGAAAAAAGAATAAGGTCCCTGGGTGAAAACCTCCCTTGGAGGTGCCCAGGGTAGGCAATGAGGGTGAAAACCTCTTTGAGGCGCCCTAGTTGTTTACAAAAAAAAAGAAAAGAGAGAAAATGAATTTGTGTGCATTGTAGGTTTGCGGGAGGACTACAAGAAGCAGAAGAAGGTGCCAAGGGAGCCCTGACATTCACACCAGCATGCATCTCACCTTCTCCACACCTTCCTCCATCATATTTGGCATTTCTTTCACCTCACTGTACCTCTTTTTCAAAAACTGTGTTTTCCACAGGAGGCTCTGTGTTTTCTATAGGAGGCTCGTGTAGGAATTACAGAGAGCCAGAAGTGGCTATATAAGGCAGTTTGAGGGACAAAGAAGCTTCATGAAGAACTTATAATCCCTCCTATAATCTTCAGACCTCCTTGCCATCATTTCCAAACCTGCATTACACCCCAAGCATCATTCTTCTTCCTGCCCAAGAAAAACAAAAAAAAATAGTTTTTCAGTTAAAAAAAAAAACAAAAAAAGAAAATAAGAGAAAAAAGCACCATCAACCTCACCTGAAGCCTACCTACTACCTCTCCATCTTTATCTACACCTACGGCATCATCCTCGAGCTCCAAGCACAGGAAGAAGCTAAAGTTTCAAGGGGAGAAGCAACTACAGGAGCTCCTGTAGGAA
The DNA here is from genome assembly GCA_031772625.1 of Pinus tabuliformis. Lineage (NCBI taxonomy): Eukaryota > Viridiplantae > Streptophyta > Pinopsida > Pinales > Pinaceae > Pinus > Pinus tabuliformis. The sequence goes on along the minus strand of CM062815.1, from coordinate 855,956,045 downwards.
TTCCTGTAGCAGCTGATCCCATAGAAATCTAGCACCAACAGCAAGAGAGTGCAAACATGAAGGTTGAAAAGGCACCTAAAGCTAGAAATCCAGCCAGAGAAGAACCTGCACAAGCACACAACCACACATTAGCAAGCAGAGACAACATGCGAAAAGGGAAATAAAGGCATGCAACAGAGAAAGCCACAACAAATACACTCGGATCGCAGGTAAGTAACTAAGTCACTCCTCTGCTTGCATTTGTGTAATTAGAAGTCACGCAAAAGCAATGAGATGGTTGAGGTTGAATGAGGGAAAGGTGGCCAGTTAACTTGGCCACCTTCATCTATTTGACTCCACTCATCCGAGATGTCACCCACACAAGCGCACAGTCAACTCCAGCACAAGATGCCAGCATAGGTAGTGGAGGAAGTGTGAACTCCAATGCAATTATGAGGGATGATTATGAGGAGGGACCATGATGACAAGGCAGGTGGGGACCAACAATCTGAATATGGGCAATGTATACCTTGCCATCTCAACACTCATCACCGAAAATATCTATAAAGGGTAATAAGTACTCCTCCTTGAGCATTCTCATCACCTTTTCCTTCATTCTCTCCTTGTAACTCAGATATAGCAATCTCCTTGTGCCCCCATAGCCTCATAACCACTGTCCTCCATCGATCTCTCCCATATTCTTTCTCTTGGCATTTTATACAGGAGCACCAATAGGAAATATACAGGAGGGACAACAGGCTTCTACAGGAGGGGCAGTGAGTCGTTTTGAAGGGAGAAAACCTGATTTTTAGCACGATTTTCAGTTTGAAGAGGTAGGGTTCATGCATTCCCCCTGTTGAATATCAATATATGAAAGAAGTGGTCTCAATTTTAGGAGGAAATAAGTCTTTAGGAGAGGAGAAAATACATAAAAAAAAAATTGCTTATTTGAAAAAAACACAGTCTCCTTTGTTTCTCTGTTTTTTTTTAAATTCTTTGTCTCCACCTCCATATTTGGTTTTCCAAAAGAGTATAGACATTATGATAGGAGGATTTATGAGAAAGGAGCCCACTAACTCCACTAGGCTCCATGCACATCCTCAAGTGGTGGACATCTTCACAAGGGCAAACTGGATGAATTTTTTTGAGAAATTTCAAGGGTTTGACGAGGAAATTGCCTAAGAGTTTGCTCTCTCTTTGGTCCCTCACACAAGACTCATGCCACTGTCACCATTAGAGGTCTTTCCATGGATATAACCCCTGAATTTATCAGTAGGGTCACTACCCTTCCTCTTGAGTTGCCTTGGAGTAAAGATGAGAAACCAATTAGCCAGGCTGCCAAGAAGAACTTTTTCCAAAATAATGAAACCCCTGTTGAAGATAAAAATGGCATTAGAAGGGCTATCATACCATATCCCTAAGATGAGGTTAGTTATCAAATAATCAAATACATTTCCTGTGAGGGGAGGTACAACATTGTTTATGGTTATCAATTTAGAATCCTCCAAGAATTAAGGTATGGTATGGACACTCCAGCACCTCAGAAACTCAATATCCCTTACTTCCTCCTGCAGTCCCTCGTTGACTCCAACACCAAGGTACAAGCAGGAAATCAGAGTAGCTAGCTCACCATGGCTTAATCAAAATCCTAGTAGAGGAAGCCCTCCATACCTCTACACTCCCTATAGCATGGGAAGCTTTGGAAACATGACAACTGAGGATGACATAAAGGCCTTAGCCTATGATGTCAGCCCTACTGGCAGTGAGGAGGAAGAATAGCAAGGGGGAGAAGGTGGAGCCAAGGGTGACATAGCAGAACAAGAAAGGAAGGAGGAAGGAACTGAAATAGAGGAGGAGAGAGCTAAAGAAACAGAGCAGGAAGCGACAGAAAAAGAGACAGAAGAAGGAGAAGAAGAGGTAGAGAAGGCAGAACAAGGAGAAGAGTCCCCTGAGACTTTGGAAAGGGAGGAAAAATCTGCCCTCACTGCCCTCAGTACACCAAGCAAGCCAAAGCAAAAGAGGAAAATACAGACCTCCATGTATTTTAGGGCTAGGAAGAGCACAAGAATTAAAACAGGCAAACCTCAGCCCTCTTCAAAAGTGCCAATTACTATTGAAGATTCACCCTCTGCCAAGGGGAAAGAATCTCCCTCCAAAACACCTATAACATATGAAAGGGGGACTCCTAGATCTTCCACATGGAAGGAAAATGCAGTACTACAGGACCCAAAAATAGTCCTACAAGAGGCTCAGATAGTTCTACAAGAGACACTGTCAAAACTACAAGAGACCCAAAAGATTGAGAAAAGGATAGAAGGACAACCACAGGTGAAGGAGGAAGCACAAGAGATACAAGAAATTGATCCCTAGCCTAGTCTTACATCCTATTGCAATCTACTTGAGGGAGGAATGATAATCCCACAGAAATTTGCAATTCCACTATTTTTTGAATTGGAGAAAGAAAGAGTGAGAACACATAGGTGGATGCAGATAGCCAAATCCAAAGGAGTTGAGGATGTTGACCATATGGAAAACAAACTCGGAGAAATGGGTAGAGAGTTGAGTGCTCTCAGAGACAGGGAAGCAATTACAAGAAGCCACCTTGAAACTGAAAATGAATTGCTAAGGAGGCAGCTGCAAGAGAAATAGACCCAACTGGCATGCATGGTCAGCTTATCCATGGAGGCATTGCAATGTAGAACACCAGCCAAATCCTATGGCCTCTATCTAAAGGACCAATGGTTACAATTCCAAATAAAGACTTTGGCACAAAGAGGCACAATGCCTTTCCAAGACTACAGGCAATTCATGGACCTGTGTGACCAAAGCATCTCAGAGGATAAGGCAAAGATCGCAGAATTCTACTTACACAACATCGCCCTCACAGACATGAATGTGTGGAATCTCAATGGCAAGCTAGGGGACCCGTAATTAATGGCGATGGCCTCATGGATGAACCATGAAGAATTGAGGGAAGAAAAAATAAAAATATTGATGATAAAGGAGTAGAATGAGCCATTAATGATAAGAGCTGAGACATCAGATCCTATGGCACTCATCAACACACACAACTTGCTTTCCAATGACCCTCAGATTGCCCCTAGATATCTCACCAATCAGGCACAAGCTATTGCACACTTTGAGGATATGCAAAGGCTACTTGGTGATGACTGTGTGCATGCATGCATGAGGAGATGGAACACCTTACCACACAGTTTGCAGATTAGGGAATATCATTCCCCCAGTAGGTTGAAGGAGGCATTGAAAAGAGTGCCAATGTACAAGCATTCCATGCAGAGGCTGAAGGTCAACTGGATTGGCCTCAAACTGAGTCCCCCACTGCTGTTAGGCATGCTCGAAGGTAGAAGAGAAGAAGAAGAGGACGAGAAGTGGAAGGACATAGACAGAAAGGTAGGATTCTATGGCAAAGAAGAGCAGACCACATCAGAAGCCTCGGATGCTAGGGAGGCCACCAAAGCCATAAAAGATGAGGAGATTGACTAGGTTGCTCAGAGGATGAGCAACATATTCAGTAGGAGGGTGATGATGAGCCTCATAAATGGGTAATTATATGGGCTCATTTTACCTCCTAACCTAGTCAAATCAACCATTATCTTAGCTTATTATATGATTTTTTTATTATATTTATGCTTATAGAGTGAGTTGAATTAGTTATTGTGCCATGTGGTCTAACATGTATTTAATGCAGATTATTGATGGATTTCGAGGTCAAAGTCAAGGGTCCAGTGGAAAAATGGTAGCAATAACTCGAAGTGGATAGAGGAGAGGACTTACAGGAGAGAATCCCCCTCATTTATTACTCCTCACTTTGAATTCCCCTTCATTAATCTCGGAGTACAAGCAACTGAATCATGCACTAGAAGGCAGCCAAGAAAGTGGAGGATGACTGATGATTATCTCGAGTTTTGGGAGCTAAGCCTCCCTGATTTTAAGGAAGCTGTTGGTAGCTTCATTTGTCTAAATAGATAGGCCTAGGGACTCACTAGGGTCGGATTTTTTTGCTTATGTAACCTCTGCTTAAATTTTGAGCTTATTATTTTGTGACAGTTCATGTAATCTTGCTATTATTTTGAAAATAAAGATGGAATCTTTTTTAAGCTAGCACTGAGTTACATTAGAGGGCTGAAGCTCTTGGTTTAGGGCCCAATCCAAGCATCCAATCTCCTCTTTACTTGTATTTGTATGCTTTGTTTCAGTTTGTAGATTAGTTTGCTGTTAGATGTATTTCTTTTATGGTTAAGAATAGGTTGCTTTTGATGATTTAGTAGTTTGCTTCCATTTGTGCTTTCTGTAGCAGGTTAAGCAGCAATCAGAAAAGATTCAAAAGGCTAGCAATAGTGCCTTGGCCTCTCTTCCTACCTCTGGGACCATGATTTGAGGCAAAGGCTCTCTTGCTGCTCCAAAAACATAGATTTTCCTAATTCATAGGACTTCTAGTGTTCGCAGCTTTTTAGTAGGTTAATAGTCCAGCTTTGCTTTGCTTTAGATTTTCTTCATCATGCTTACTTCCTGATTTTCAATAGTCTTCTTTCATGCTTTCCTTCCCTACAACATTTCTCAGCATTTCCTTTCATAGATCATAGTTTAGACCATTTTTATGCAAAACTCCGTTTTTCCTAAATGCGTTCATTTCACTTATTGCTTGATTTCCTTCGTTGAATGTCAGTTTCTATGCAATAGATCTCTTGCAGAAGTAGGCCAGATTATCAGCAATCACACTCTCCATCTGATCCATGCCCTATAGGTCTCCCAAATCTCACCTCAATTCTGCCCTAGTTTCTTGCATTTTTCCATAGAACTTCTTCTTCTCTCCTTGAGCAAACCCAATCATATTTCTCTCTCATAGTGATTCATGGTATACCTTAGGCACCCTAACACCTCATTCCAACCTCAATCCACCTTTTTCACCCACTCTCACACCCTCAAAACAGTGAAAACTACTCTCGTCCTCCTCCTGTAGGCCTCCTGTAGTTTCCCTGTTTTCCTCCTGTAGATTTCCTATGTCCTCCTATAGATTTTCCTGTAGGCTTTCTTTTGAAAGCCGAGTGTGGGAAAAGCCTCCAAAAGGCCACCTGAGACCTCCGAGGACCCATCTACACCATCCTATATCCTCTCAAGTCCCAAAACCTCCCTTCAACGCCACCTATTTGTTGCCACACTCACACACAATAAATTACATGTATGTCAAATTCACATAAAAATACATAAAAATCCAAAAATATGTTTTTTGCTTATTTACTTCCAGACATAGCATAGTTATATGTTGTTTACTTCCTTGAGTAGGTAATCGCATTCCTTTCATGGTTTTCATAGTGCTTTCTGCAAAAAGTAGAATTAGTAGGTTAATTAGGGTTTACTAGGTTTGCTTTACGTTTCAGTATTTCTCCTTTCTGCAGTTAGAATAACATCTGTAGAGTAATTTTTCTTTCCTTTCATCACATATAGAGCTTCTTCTGGAATCCATATAAGTTGGCTTGAGCTCCTAGTGATCTTGCGCCAGCTGACCAAGTGACAACATGCAGTGAGAACTAGTACTTGTGCATACAACACTGATGCTTCCAAGTTTGTTACGAACTACTGGGTTGATAAGAGTAAAGTAGGTAGCCCAGGAGTTTCAACATTATTGCTACAATACTGGTGCTCACCAATATTCAATACATATTCTTCCATGGATAGCTTGATATTATGGCACTTTCCTGAGAAATTTATGGTTCCTCCACTTGCAACCATCACTTGACACTCTGGTGCTGGATATAGGAAGCAATTCAATTCCTTGGCTATCTTACAATGAATAAAATTATGGGTACTTCCCGAATCAATCAACACTATTACCTTTTTCTTCTTGATATGCCCTTCTATCTTGATAGTTTGAGGAGTGGTAATTCCAGCCAATGAATTACAAGATATGGTTGGATTCATTTCTTATTTTTCTAAGGTTTGTTCATGGTATATATCCTCTTCTTTTAACGTTTCTTGTTCCTATTCTTTCTCCTCTTCACAATCTATGTAAAATAATTTCTTCTTGGCACAGTTATGACCTTTAGTGTATTTGCTATCACAACTGTAAAAAATCCCTTTTTCTATTTTTTCTGCCAATTATTATGGTATCAACCTTGTGGGTTGTGGATGTCTAGGGGCAGCAACAATTCCATCTTTATGATTGTGAGTGGTAGGCTTCCTTGTTGCCATAATTTTTTTTTCCATTTTCTTGCCAACCTGAATGCTTCTCCAATGAATCGAGTTCCCAAAGGCGAACCTCATATTGGATATTATCTTTTAAAGTACCTATGAACACATCAATCCTATGCTCCTCTGGAATATCTTTTACCCTTATATTCAATTTTTGAAAGTCCTCAATATGCTCCATCATTGAACTCTTTTGTTTGAGATTTATCAATTGGCTAAAAAAAGTGTTTCTTTTTGTATCCTCATAATGTGCTATCATTTCATCTATAAAAATAGCCCAAGTGACAATTTGTTTACGAGAGCAAAGCCATCGATACCATACAAACTGATTTGGTTCCAAATATAAAGTTGCAATGCATACCTTTTGTGTGTTTTTCGCATTATGGATATCGAAAAATTGCTCCATTTGTAGTATCCATGTTCCGGGATCCTTGCCATCAAACTTTCTCATATCGATCTTTGGAACATGGTGGTTCTTCGATCCAACGTTAGAGTCTATGAAATCATGATTAACATTTATTTTGTTCTCATCATGAGTTTCCTTTACTATCCTTTCACCATTAGTAAGCATTTATTGTAGAAAATTTTTCAAATCTGTCTTCAAATCTATCTTCAAACCTTCCATGCCTTTCTTTAAATCATCCATCTTAGCTTCCACGCCATCCATCTTAGCTTCCACATTGTCCATATTAGCTTCCACGTCATTCATCTTAGCTTCTATTCTTTTCTTTAAACCACCCATCTTAGATTTCACGCCATACATATTAGCTTCTATGTCCTTCTTTAAACCATCCATCTTAGCTTTTGTTACTTTTTGTGCGAGTGAAATTTGTTGCACTTGGTCTCATAATTTTGATATATCGTGTTGCATTTCTTCCTCTTCTTCATGAATCATGCTAGATATTTTAGGCTGCTTACTAGGTGTTTCCATTTTCTTTCTTTGGGGCATCAATTACCAATAATAATGCTTCAATATGCCCTTTTAATTCCTTCAAACTAATTTTTCAAACCAAGCTTATGAAAAAAAAAAAAAAAAAACTACACACCTTTTTTCACTTTTTAGGAGCTCGATCTTTAATCTAATGTATCTCTGTAATTTTGGATCTCCAAGGTATGAAATTTCTTCCTGAGGTAACCCTCTGAGTAATATTCTAACCCTGTAGGTTTGATCAATATTAGATTCTCCAATGAAGATTTATGCCAAATATGCCACGATGACCTGAGTATAGACTGGTTCAGTAGAGCGAACTTGTACGACATGTCGCGGGTCACTGTTTCAACCTTAGGTTCTAAAAATGATACCCAAAAAACTACAGTCTGTCCTATTTCTATAACTTCTTACGAAAATTCAATCTAATGCTCAGAGTGAAAGTTATGACGATTTTCCCAAGGTCACCTATTTGGAATGTAATTCGGGGGTCTGCAAAAACCCTAACTTCCTCAGATTATATCTCCGAAAATATAGTGACACAAGATCTGAAATTTAGGTTCACGGTTCAGACCACTTCTGTATCAAATGGGTTTTTTTTTTAGATTCTGAAACTTTGTAGCAAAAAAGTTATAGCGAAAATTCCACGATGACCTGTTTGGAGCAGCGAAACCCTAGAATCGAAGCTCTGATACCAAATGTTATGAAACCAACTCGAAAAAAGATAGAAAAGATAGATCAACGCCTTAGAAATAAGCCTCTTTGAGGGGGAAACCTCCTTTACATTACACAAATGAACAATTCTTTGATGATTCAAATGACAAAACCTCCTTTCTATATATAGGAGTCTAAGGAGTCATAATATAACCAAAGCCGACCTAACGATAATAATATAAAGGCACAAAAGTAATAATAGTGGGATTCTATGGGGCACAACAATAACAATATGGGGGGAAATAGGGGCACAAAAACAAAAATAAGGGATACAATGACAATAGTAATGGGGGAATCACTAGTATTATAGGGACCTAACATATCAAGATGTAAAAGAATGACATTATTCGACAGTATTTGAGGAGGTTCCCAAAAGTTCGTGATGAGTTGCAGGAGTTGGTGTTACTATTTCATATGATGATTTGGTAATACTAGCCCTTCTAATCCTTCCCAAGGGATAGCATAGCTACCAAGATTCGGTGAATGGGAGGGAGAAACTACCTAATTGGGAATGCTTATGGTCTGATATGGTACAAGAGGATATAAGGCAGAATACCAGACATGGAACTTCATCCAAAGGCGAGGATGAAGAAAAATTTGCATTGGTTGGAAAGGTTACGAAAGGAAAAGAGAAGAAATATCAAACCAAACCAAAATCCAACCAAGGGGGCAAGAATAAATATTTGTCCAAAATTAATGCTTTCATTATCATGAATTTAGGCATTATGCCACAAAGTGTCCACACAAAAGCAAGCAAGAAGACCTCTGGAGGAGTAGCAAGAGAAGTCTTAGATTCACAGTCGAGCTTGACTTTACCCTTGTAGTATGAATGTCAAAAATAATGATGGGGAGCATGTTGTACTTGGACTCAGGAGCATCGCTCCACATGAAAGAGTGTAGAGAATTTTTCAGTGACCTGGAGGAGAAAGATTTGCAGATGCACATTGAGCTAGGGGAAAAATAAAGATACAACGCAACCAGAGTTGGTACAGTTACCTTTCAGAGAGAGTCGAGATCCCCTCTTAGACTCAAGGATGTCATGTTCGTTCCAAGTTTAAAGAAAAATATCATCTTTGTTGCAATTTTGGAAGACTATGGTTATGATGTGATCTTTAGCAAAGGAAAGCCGATCCTGAGTGTTATGAAACCAGCTCAAGAAAAGATAGAAAAGATAGATCAACGCCTTAGAATTCAGCCTCTTCGAGGGGACAACCTCCTTTACATTACATAAATGAACAATTCTTGGATGATACAAATGAAAAGACCTCCTTTCTATATATAGGAGTCTAAGGGGTTTAACATAATCAGAGCCGACATAACAATAATAATGTAAGGGCACAATAATAACAATAGTGGGCTTCTATGAGGCACAATAGTAACAATATGGGCACTACATGGGTACATCAATATAATAAGTGGGTTATACTAATAACAATAAGGGGTTACACTAGTAGTATAGGGGCCTAACATGCCCCTCTCCTTCAAAAAGCGTTGTCCTCAACGCTTGAGTAGTTCTTGATGCTTCTGTATAAAATTCTTGTCCTCCCATGTGGAATATTCAGCGGGTAAGTTCTTCCACTTGATGAGATACTCCGAAATTGATCGATTTCGTAGCTGTTGGGTTCTTGTTTCTGTGACTGTTCCAGGTTCCAATATGATTTTTCCTTCCTCTTCAATTTCTGGCAATATTGCTTGAATCGGGATCTTTTGCAACTTTTGAATAAGTGGCCATACTTCTTCATCCTTCTTCCATTCATCCCTTGCTTCGTTTATCCAATCTGGTTGGATAATATAAATAGCACAAAACAATGCTTCCACATCCTCATCCTTGAAGAGTCTTCCCATTCGGTAAGGTCGCCATTTTTTAAGTGCATGTAGTATTGCCAACATTTCCTTCTCATAAATAGCTTGCTTGAGATGTAGCAGTAAAAATACCCAATCACCTACATCAAAACATTTTTCACTACGATGTTGATCTACCTGTTGTTTCGTTTGATTTTTCACCGAAGTGGCGTTATCCTTTAAAAGTTGGAGAACTTGTTGTTGATGCTCGATGTGATCTTTCTCTACTTGAACCTTTTTCTTCTTGATATGTCCTTCTATCTTGATAGTTTGAGGAGTGGTAATTTCATCCATTAAATTACAAGATATGGTTGGATTCATTTCTTCTTTCTCGATGTGATCTTTCACTTCTTGCACCTTTTTCTTCTTGATATGTCCTTCTATCTTGAGAGTTTGAGGAGTGGTAATTCTTGCCAATGCTTTACAAGATATGGTCTGATTCATTTCTTCTTTATCTAGGGTGGTGTCCTGGCGTATATCCTCTTCTTTTGATGTTTCTTGATCCTTTTCTTCCTCCTCTTCATATTCTATGTAAAATAATTTCTTCTCAGCACACCTATGACCTTTAGTGCATTTGCTATCACAATTGTAACAAAGCCCTTTTTCTCTTTTTTCTTCCAATTGTTGTGGTGTAACCCTTGTAGGTTGTGGAAGGCTGGGAGAAACAACACTTCCATCTTTATAGTTGTGAGGGGTATGCTTCCTGGTTTCCATAATTTTGCTTTCCATTATGTCACAAAGCCCTTTTACTCTTTCCAATTGTTGTGGTGTTGCTCTAAAGAAGGTGTTACTCTTTGTATCCTCATAATGTGCTATCATTTCCTCCGTGAAAATTGACCACGTAACAAGTTTTTTACGGGAACAAAGCCCTTCATACCATAAAAACTGATCTGGTTCTAAATATGAAGATGCAATACATACCTTTTGTAACAGTTGTACACCATGTAGATCAAAATATTGCTCCATCTAAAGTATCCAATTTACCGGATCCTTTCCATCAAACTTCCTCATCTTGCTTTTTCTTGATTTTAGGAGCTCGAACTTGAAACGGGTGAAATTTTTACTTTCAGATCTTTAAGTTCTGAAATTGTGACCTATAGTAGCCCTCTGTGTCCTCTTTCCAATGCCACCAGTCTGATCCAAATTGGATTCTCTAAGAAAGAGTTATGCACAATCTCCCAAGATGACCTGATTATAGACCTTTCCAGAAGAGCGAACTTGTATGAAGTGCCACGTGTCACTGTTTCAACCTTTCGATCTGAAACATGCACACAAGAAACTACAGTTTGTCCTCTTTCTATAACTTCTTACGAAATTTCAATCCGATCCCCAGAGAGAAAGTTATGACGATTTTCCCCAGGTCACTTGTTTTGAATTTAATTTAGGAGTCTGCAAAAAGACCAAATTCCTCAGATCATATTTCCGCAAATATCACACGAAAAGCTCTCAAATTCGGACCCAAGATTCAGCGTGATTTCTTCTCAAATGGGTTTTTTTTGTGACTTCTGAAACGTCACAAAAAAAAAGTTATAGCGAAAATACCACGATGACCTTTTTGGAGCAGCGAAACCCTAGAATCCAAAGCTCTGATACCAAATGTTATGAAACCAGCTCAAGAAAAGATAGAAAAGATAGATCAACGCCTTAGAATTCAGCCTCTTTGAGGGGGAAACCTCCTTTACATTACATAAATGAACAATTCTTGGATGATACAAATGAAAATACCTCCTTTCTATATATAGGAGTCTAAGGGGTTTAACATAATCAGAGTCGACATAACAATAATAATGTAAGGGCACAATAATAACAATAGTGGGCTTCTATGGGGCACAATAGTAACAATATGGGCACTACATGGGTACATCAATATAATAAGTGGGTTATAATAATAACAATAAGGGGTTACACTAGTAGTATTGGGGCCTAACACTGAGACACATGGCCATGGGACAGGTGAAGTAGATCGAGGTTCGTGTGAAGAGCCTTTATAAGATAGATGTGGAAGATTGTGTTGCATTAAGCACTAATGTAGAGAAAGTGCAAGGCCACGATTTCAGTGAACTTTGGCATAGAAGACTTGGCCATTTTCATCATAGTGACTTGAACATTATGCAGAAAATAACCACTTTCCTCCCTAAAGGAGCACTTGAGCAGCGGGATGTATGCAAAGGATGTACCTTGGGGAAGAACAAAAAATCCACATTCCATGATCGAGACAAAAAATCACATATAGTCTTAGAAAGGATCCACTCTGATGTCTTTGGACCTTTCTTAACAACCTCCACTCCCATACACTAATGTTTTGTCATTTTTATTGATGACTTCGCAAGGAAGTGTTGGATCTTCTTCATGAAGAAGAAAGATGATACATTCTCGACAACAAAGCACATATAGTCTTAGAAAGGATCCAATCTGATGTCTTTGGACCTTTCTCAATAACCTCCACTCCCATACACAACTATTTTGTCATTTTTATTGATGACTTCTCAAGGAAGTGTTGGATTTTCTTCATGAAGAAGAAAGATGATACATTCTCCAAGTTCGTAGAATTCAAGGGATTGGTTTAGAAATAAACTGGAAAGAAGGTGAAGGATCTCAAGAGTGATAATGGAGGTGAGTATGTTTTGAAATAATTCAAAAATTTATGTGTGAAAGAAGGCATTCGATGAGAGTTTACAACACCCCACAACCCATAGTAGAATGGGGTGGATGAGAGAAAGAATCATAGCATTGTGGGAGTTGTGAGGGCTATGTGACATGACCAAGCCCTACCTTTGAATTTGTGGGTTGAGGCATGCAACACAAAAATCTATTTGTGGAACGGAGTCCTCATCAGATTCTTGGTATGATTACACTGGAGGAGGCTTTCTTGGGGAGAAAGTTGGATGTGTCGTACTTCAGTATTTTTGGAGCCTATGTTTACAACCATGTCTCCAAAAAATCAAGGAGGAAGCTTGAGCCAACAATAGAGTTGGGGGTATTTTTTGGATACACAAAAACTCCTCACAAATACCATGTGTACTTACCTTCCCTCAGAATAACAGTTGTGCGGAGGGATGTAAAGTTTGATGAGGAAAAAGCAATGTGGTTCTCTCTTGAGAGGAAGCTTCAGATCCCACATGAAGAGGAGATTTTAGCTCCAAAGGAGGAGCCTCGAGAAGTTGTGGAGCAACCACAAGTAGAGGAGAAGATATTGGAGACATCCACTCAAGAAGAACCATCCAAAGAAGGTGGGAAAAGAACTAGGGAAGCTAATAGACTTGTGCAGGATGTGAGGGAGAATGTGGGAGCTCCTTCAAATTTGTGCAGGCAGAGTAGGTTACCTAATCTATGATGAGGCTCATAAATAGGTACATCATAAGGGTCATAATTCCATCCTCCAGATTTAAAACTATCTCTTTCTCACATTTATTTACAAATTTTGTTATATTATGCTTAGTGAGAGGGGTAAAAGATGTTTTTGTATGCCATGTGGCCTAATATTGTTTAAATGATGGAAATGGAGAAATTTTGAGATGATTTCAATATAGGAGCTCGGAGTAGAAAGTAGGGAGAGATTTTAAGAGGTTTTCCACCTCCTTAACTCCCTCAATCAGCCAAAATCACCACACATACTCTCTTCAGCTCGAGGTCATTGGCAACCAAGCAGGACGAAGTCATTGGCAGCCAAGAAAGTGTAGTTAAAGGAGATCTAGATCCACCCTTCGCAAGTTTTGGGAGACAAACATTACTATTTTCTAGGTAGATATTGGTAGCTACCCTCTTGTATAAATAAACATGCCAAAGAGATCATTAGGATTCAAACTTTGTTTTCAGCTAAGAGGCTATTGAGCTCAAACACTTGATACTATTATTTTTGACTAGTTATGTGATGTATTCGACATTGATGCAATGATAATGAGAAGTTTATTATTGATCCATACCTGAGTTAGTTTCAGAGGGATGAGGCTCTTGGGTTTGAACCCAACCCCAGTGGCTTAGGTCCCTCTTATGTATTTGTATTTCCTTTTTAGCTTAGAATGTTTATTATTTTTCTGCATTTCATTATAACATAACCCCTAGAACATATTGTGATTGCAACCTCTACCTCATCTCTCTCATGGGAGCATGAATGGAAGAATCTACAATAACAACCCAAAAATGTTATGTTTATGATTTTTTAGAAGAAGTTCTATGTTAGTAATTTTGTTTTTCATCGGCTTGTTGTAGCTTAGAAGTTGATTTGTTGACTAGAACAGAGTTTTTGGCATAGATTAGATGGTATTTAATTCAACTCGTATTTTCCACCATTATTTATTTTATTTTTTCCATGGTAAAAGAGTGTGTGCATGTGATATTGTAGGGGTGTTTGGATTTGTAGGCAAGGGGCCTTTCACCATCTCCATCCAGGACTTCTTCACACTTTTTGATGAATCCAAAAATTTCGTTCTTGATCTCATTCCCTTAGGTCACCATGAGTAGCCCTCTTAGTCCAAAACATGCCTTCTTGAGGTGTTGAGCTTGGATAGGGGTGTTGGCCACCTTTCATCCATCTACCATAACCTCCATCCACCTTTCCATCCCTTGATCTCATCATTCCTACCTTCCAAACCTTCTTGGCGGCCTTCCTGTAGCAATACGGGCACTTGTAGCAACTTCCTGTAGCATGCATGTAGCAACCTATTTTACCCCCTGTTTTGACCTGTGATGCAAGTTTGAATTAGTTTAGGAGTAGGTTGACCCCCAGCTTGGACTCCATGATCAAGGGAAACACCTAGGCCATTCCAACCATCCTTTTTCCTACACTGCAAGATAGAATAGCATTAGTTTATTTATCACATATTTAGCACAAATAGAACATTGATTTATATGCAAGTGTGAATTAGATAGATGATGCATGAAATCTTGAGTTATGATTTTTTAGGATAATTTCATGTTTACAAGTGGATTTGATAGCTAGATGGTTGATTACAAAATAGTGTAGTTCCCTTTCTATTGGTAGTATAGCTCTCGTGTTTTTCATGAATTGATTTAGTAGCATTTACAAGTTGATAACATCTACAAGTCGAGGTTTAAAAATAATTTACCTTTTTTTCATTAGAGCTAGCTTCTAAATTACACCTTCAATAGTTAATTTCCTTCTAATTCAGTAGAAAGAATGGTCTTGGAACATTATTGATCAAATGTTCTGGTTGGGGGTGGCATGAGTAGAATGCCATCTACTGTGTGTATAGCATTGTCACCTCGAATTTTGTACAAACCCCGGGTTGATAAATAGAGTTGGGAGTTGCAGCACTCTTGGTGCAATACTAGGGCTCACCACTTTTTGCCGTCGTTTCCAGGGAGGTGTCTAGGTAGATGTTTTTTTTGCTTAAGCATTATTTTCTATTTTGATTTCAGTTTTGAAAAAACCACATAAAATAAAAATAAAGAAAGTCATGCCTTGTAGGAATAGAGATACTCAAGGAAAGTTCTTACTAAACACCCCCACACCCTCAAACAATCAACCTTCACTCTTCTTCGGTGATTGTCATCTTCCCTCTCTGACTACATGGGAGTCAGAAGACCCTTTAGGTGAACAACCTACGATATTTGAAGAATCTATTGGGGAAGAAGAAGAACCCTTTTCACTTACCCAAACCATGGCTGAAAATAGGAATAATGAGGTTTTCCCTATCAGAGAGATTAATGGAGAGGCTAGAATGAAGAATATAAGCCCTACTGCTCTCCCACACTTCCATGGCTTAACCTTTGAGGATCCTGATAATTTTATGTTTGAATTTTCTATTGTCTGTAGGACCTATGACTATGCCTCTGATGATAAGAAGCTGAAGTTATTCCCCTCTACCCTTAAGGATGTAGCATTGCGCTAGTTTATGGGTCTACCTAGGGGTATCATCACTACCTGGGCTCAAATGCAACAAGCCTTTAATAACAAGTAACGGAATATTGTAGGTCCAAATAAACCAAATAATAAATCTTTAGAATGACTCTTGGGCCTGATGAATCCCTAGAGGACTATGAGGAGAGATTTAAACTCGGTTATAGGAGGGCCAGATGCACCCTTGATCTTGAACCAATCAAGCTAGTTCTTCTATGAGGGATCAGGGAGGACATGTTGGAAACCCTCAACATGTTGTTTGGGGGAGACATCTATTAGTTATCCTATGGTGACATCAAAATAGTGTTCAAAATCCACTGTAGGGCTGCTAGGAAGAAAGGTAGAGTTAGTCAATCCTTGGTTAGTTCCTCTCCTTACACAACATCCATCAAGAATGAGATCGGGAACATGTTGGAGGACTTTAAAAGTGAAATGTTGCATACCTTTTCCTTGCAAATGGATAGCATGTAGATCAAGAGGAGGCGAGAGGAAGCAGAGAGGGCCCTAGATATTTTCTACCCTAAATGCACTAGAAGGCACTCGAAAAATGAATGCCCATTAAATGCCATAGAGGTTTTTTCACTGTGTGAGGAAAACCATGCCACAAAAATTTCCTTCTTTGCCTGGTTTAAAAGTTTTATACCAAGGGGCAGAAGGTGGGGGTGAGAAACTCTACTTTATAAATTAAAGGAGGCCTCAAGGACCTTGGCCATACCAGCAGGGCATGCAAGGTGCATCTTACTCTTATTATCATCCCAACCAAAATGCACCTTTTCCACCCGGGTACTCTTCCACTCATCCATCATGGTCCACAACTCCCTCTTGGCCTTATTCTCCTCAATATCCTCCACAAATATTAATAAACCATTTCATCCATATGCTTCTCAACATCCTCAATTGAATAATCCATCACAAGGGTGGAGGACTCAACTCAACCAACCTCCTACTTTGTTGCATCCACCTCCATCTCAACCACAACTCATTGATCCTGCTCCACCCAAGAAACCTTAGATGCCTTCTCAAACCAATCCAAACCCAAATAAGAAACAAGCACAATAGGTTTACAGTGGGGAGACATCTTACCCTGCCTATTATATGGAGATTCAAGAAATCAACCTCTGGTTTGGAAGAATGCTTCCAGATAACCAACCTCCACCTCTACCTGAAGAAATTAGAGAGGCAAAGGAAGATAGTATCCCTAAAGTAAATCCACCTCATTTTCTTGAGAGATTGATCCATCCTAACCAACACACCCCATAAGAGACCAAACTTCTGGGAGAATTGAAGAATTTGTGTGTTAAAATACCCCTCCTCCAAGCCATTAAGGATGTTCCCATCTACAATAAGCTTATCAAAGAGAAATGTTTCAAACACCCTGGGAGGATAAAAAGAGGCACCCCTACCATCAATGTTATTGGTCAATTATTTGATTTGATGTTGGGGAGAGTCATTCGTCCAAAATATTTACACCTTGGAAGTCCAGTAGTAGATGTGCATATTGATGGTGTTGTTGTCCCTAATACCCTTATTGATCTTGGGGCTTCCATAAATGTGATGACTAAAGAAACCATTATAAAACTAAACCTGCAAGGATCCCTGAGAAAGAATATACAATGTTGCAACTTGCAGATAGATCCATAGTGGCTTTTGATGGATTTGTCGAGGATTTAATGGTCTCTATTGATTCCTGGGAGTATCCTACTGACTTCTTATTTCTCTATCCCAAAACAAAATTCAATGGTTATCCTCTCATCTTGGGAAGGCCACAGTTAGGCACTGCTAATGCTTACAATAGTTCCAGGGTTAGGAACATGACCATTAAAAATGGGCATTTGTCCAAAAAATTGGTATTGTACCCTCCTGCTCAGCCATCCATTGAGCATGACTTACCCCTATGGCTAGAAGAGGAGGAGGAATATGAAGTGTACCATACATCATCCCATCCAATATGTACGCTAGACATTGTTATAGGAGGGGGGCAACCTGATAAAGATGACCTCATCGACCAGATCCTCCAGAACCAACCCCCCAATACCATGCCTCTTGTTGAGCTTGTAAAAGAGTTTGAGAGTAGTCCTAGGACTGAATTATGCTTAGTTGAACCAATTCCTGCCCATGACAAAGTTGTAGAACTTGTTCCATCTAGAACCTTAAATATTAACCCCTCTCTCTCAGCTAACCAGGAAGAGAAGTTGTGCAATATGTTGAGAGAACACTTAGATTCTTTTGATTGGAACTATAAAGAAATGACGGGGGTCCATCCCTTGGTTTGTACTCATCACATCTACATCAAGGAAGGATGAAAACCTGTGCGCCAACCTCAGAGGAGAATGAACCCAGCCCTCAAGGACATAGTAAAGGAAGAATTGCAAAAGTTGGTGGATGTAGACTTCATATGCCCCATCTCAGATAGTGAGTGGGTTTCCCCTCTAGTTTTGATCCCAAAGAAGAATGGGAAGTGGAGTATCTACGTGGATTATAGAGAACTAAAGAAAGCCACCAAGAAAGACCATTTCCCTTTGCCTTTCATTGGTCAAGTTTTAGATGGTCTTGCAGGGAAGAAGTTCTTCTCTTTCCTGGATGGATTCAGTGGTTACAATCAGATCCAAATCACCCCTAAGGATCAAGACCAAACTACATTCACATGTCGCTGGGGTACCTTTTTTTATAGGGTCCTCCCTTTTGGTCTATGTAATTTCCCTGCCACTTTTCAAAGGGTAGTTCTGAGCATCTTTGCCAAGTTTATCCATGACTCTGTAGATATCTACATGGATGACTTCACTCCCTATGGGTGTGACTTCCTAGAGGCTCTCTCTAACCTGGGAAAGGTCCTAAGGAAGTGCATTGAAATGAACCTCTCGCTTAGTCCTGAGAAATGTGAATTCTTAATGAATGTAGGAACTGTCCTTGGCCATTCAATATCTCAGGAGGGAATACAAGTGGACCCAAATAATATTTCCATCATCAAAAGGGTCCCTACTCCTCAAAAGAAGAGGGATGTTAGGAGTTTCTTGGGCTTAGATGGATATTATAGGAGGTTTATCAAGGAATTTAGTAAATTGGCTTCACCATTGTTTGGATTGCTAGCCAAGGATTCATAATTTTCATAGACAAATAGCTGCCAAGAGGCCCTTAAGATTTTGAAAGAGAAATTGACCATTGCACCCATACTTAGGGGCCCAAATTGGGCTCTTCCTTTACATATCCATGCTATTGGAACTGAAATATGTGGGGGAAAACTTCGGATAGATATATGGTAAGTTACCTTATTCCATTTACTTCATTAGTAAAAAGTTGTCTAAGGCTTAATTGAACTACATTGCAACTGAGAAAGAACTCCTAGTTGTTGTACACTCCTTAATAAATTCAAACAGCACATCACTAGATACTAAAGTTTTGTGCACACTGACCATGAAGCTATTAAATACTTGGTGAATAAGCATGATGTGAATGTTAGAATCATTATGTGGTTTCTATTGTTACAGCAGTTAGATTTAACCATCATTGACAATCCAGGAAAATAAAATGTAGTTTGCGGATTTTTTTTCTAGACTTTCTTTGCCTGCAGGTGATGAAGGGATGGTTGATGATAAACTTCCATATGAGTACCTATTTTCTATCTCATTACTCTCTCCATGGTTTTTTGACATATCCAACTACCTAGTTGCTGCAAAATTTCCACCAAATCTGTCATCTAGGGAGAAGAGAATAATTGTAAGGAAAAGCTCCCCTTTCACTTGGATTGGGGGAAATATTTTCAAGATAGGACCAGATCAGATCTTAAGGGGGTGTGTCAGGGAAGAGGAAGTATTTTACAACCTCTTAGCCTATCATGATGGGCCCTGTGGAGGTCATTTTTCTACCAAGAGAACAATGTTTAAAGCTCTACAAGCTGGCTATTATTGGCCCACTCTCCACCAAGATGCAAGAAGGTATACCAGTAAATGTGATAAGTGCTAGAGGATGGGAAAACCTACACCGAGGGATGAAATTCATCTACAACCTCAAGTAGCTTTGGAGCCATTTGATAAGTGGGGCATGGATTTCATTGGGCCAATTCATCTACCATCATGGCAGAAAAAGTACATCATTATGTGCACTGATTACTTGACAAAGTGGGTTGAGACAAAGGTTTTCAAGGCAGCAATAGAGGAGAAAGTGGTTGAGTTCTTAAGGGAAAATGTCTTCTACAAATTTGGGTACCCCAGAGAGATATTCACCAATTAGGGAGCTCAATTCACATCAAGAATCTTTTAAGACAACATCATATCAAACACAGAACAACTATTGCCTATCATCCTTAGGAAAATGGACAAGTAGAGGTTACAAATAGGGCATTGGAGAGCATCCTCACCAAGGTTGTTAGAAACGACATGAGAGATTGGGTGGACAGATTAATGGAGACCACTTGGGCCTATAACACCACTTGGAAGACAACTACTGGGTTCACTCCATATGATCTATTTTATGGAAAGAAAGCTCTACTTTCTATTGAGTTTGAGTATAATACTTTGAGAGTGGCAGCCCAATTGGACTTAGATGTCACCAAAGCAAAACAAGGTTGGTTTCTCCAATTGAATGGCTTGGATGAGTTTAGAATGCATGCCCTCCTACACACTAAAGTTATACAATTGTAAAGGAAGGCTTGGCATGATAGGCATATCAAGGATAATTTTTTTCAAGAAGGGGATTAGGCACTATTATATGACTCTAGGTTCAAGGATTTCAAAGGAAAACTGATGACAAGATGGTTAGGCCCATACCTGATAGAGAAATGTCATGAAAATGGAGTTGTTCAAATCAGGACCATTGATGAGGAAGGGATTCCCTTGATTTTTAATGGCTACAGGTTGAAGGTATACAAAAAACCTATGTCTAAGGAAGAATTCATCAGTACAATCAGCAAAGAAGTCAATGTGATTGGAAGTGTCATAGCTTCCAGTCCACAACATTTCTAGATACTTTTTTGAAAAAAAGAAAAAGAAAAAGTAAAAATAAAAGGCCTGGATGAAAACCTTTATGACGCATCTAAGGCCAACTCTTGGGTTGAAAACCTCTCCGAGGCAGTCCAAGAGAAAAAGAAAAGAAAAGAGAAATAATAAAGATCCCTGGGTAAAAACCTTTCTTGAGGCACCTAGGGCAGACATAAAGGTTGAAAACCTCCTCTAAGGCAACCTATGTGTCTCCAAAAACAAAAACAAAAACAAAAAAGAGAAGAAAAAAACACAGGAAAAGGATCTACAACATGTCTACTAACTTTTTTTCCATTTTGCAGAATTGAAGACAATGGAAAATTCCATGGCTACAGGGCCAACATTCTCAAGATTCTCTTCCTTCCTCCTTTGATCCATTCCGTATCCATCATCCACACTCATGTGATCACCTCTATCCACCATCCCATTAGCTCAAAATTCGAGTTTCAGCCCCTCTCTAGATTGCTACAGGAAAAACCTGTAATTGATACAAGAAGGTCCTATAGTGCTATAGGAGGGCTCCGAAAATCTATAGGAGAGATATTTGAAGGAAATAAAAGCCCAACATGACCTTGAAAAGGATGAATAAGGTTCTCCCACCATAATCCACTATCCATCCTGGTTCATAATAATAATAATAATAATAATAATAATAATAATAATAATAATAAATCCACTTTGTCTTACCCTTGTTAAAAAATTCTTGAGGAAACCCACATATCACATAACATTCTCTTCATTTCCACGAATCTACACCACTCTCTAAAAGTTCTAGCATTTTCCTCAAGACCTTTTACATCCTTTTTGATCACCCCCATGCAGCTTGAAGACCCTAGAAGGAAATAAAATGACTGTCACAGGAAGAGAACCTCTTACTGTAGCAACCTATGCACAAATCACAAAAAGCAATAATATTTTTTTCCCTCATTAGTAGGGGGTGATGAAAAATTATGACGCCACTCTGCAGTATTCATATCACTCCCAGCAGGACTCTCCACTAGCAGTAGTAGCCTAGACATCAACACGATACTTGCACACACAACAACCACAACAGTCAAATATCATATGGAGTAATGAAGAAATACACAAGAAGAAAAACACAGCAAGTCAACTCCCTTGATGACAATAATGAGGTCCAACTCTAGCATGTGCACCTTGCATTAGTTCGATCATGAGGTAGGAACATGTAAGACAAACTCTCATATTCTCCCTATGTGTAAATAACGAAAAGTGTGTAAATGTCTAGAGGAGGTGTTTTAATAAGCTCGAGGTGGCCAGTTAACTTGGCCACCCTCAACTAGTAAACAAAAAGTGATGGTAAGAACTCATGCAACGTGGAGGTGTCACATAATTTGAGTTGGGATCACAGAGAGTGGGTGGTGATTATGAGGAATGAGGGAATAATTACTCTGAGTGGGGAAAACGGCCCAAAAGAGGAAACCTCGTGTGACTGCTAGGTCATCACAGCGCTCCAAGCCTAAGACAAAAATGGCATATTATGTACTGGGGATTGAATTCTTCTGCATAAATTCTCATTTCAAAAAACATTAAGGAGAGGATGAGCTCAGGGTGCTATCAAGGAGTTTCGAACCCTTTTTTTCCATTTCTACGGGAGGGAGCTACAAGAAAGCCTGCAACTGCTACAGGAAGGCCAAGAGACTACTACACGAAGTCCAAAAGGGTGAAGGAATGCTACAAAGGGTCGAATTTGTCTCCAATTTATTACTTCCATCCCAAACCTCGTGATAAAAATGTTAGGATATTCCGACACATAGGAAATAGTTAAGTACAACTTGGTCTAGTATAGAGTTAGGTATAGAGTTAGGTAAAGTGTGTTTCTTTACCGTTGTACATTTTGTAACTTACAATCTGACGGTCACGATATGTAGTGATCCGACGGTTCATTCTCTCCTCGGTATTACCGACACTTGATCCATGGCTTGACACCCGATTGGTCCATGAATTCTATTTAAAGCGCATGGAGGGTCATTTGTAGGGTAATCCGTGCATGAGAGAAGCTTATGTAAATTTTCATTCTTTGATTAATAAATTGCCTGAAGTGGCCGCGTTGGCTCAGGTCGTGGACTGTTTCCCTCTTTGAGGGTTTTAACCACGTCAAAAATACTGGTGTATTGATCTGTGATCTGGTTGTGAGCGGTGTCCTTTTGGTGTTCTTTCTGAGGAACTTACCCTGTAAATTCCTACATGGTATCAGAGCTATTTGAGGGCCACGTCCGTTGGTGATCCAAATCTGAAGTCGGTAGAACTGCATCCGACTGCCGTTTCCTAGATCTGTTGTTTCTGACTGCTTTCGGGCCGAGAGGACTACTCTGTTGTGTTCGGAGCATCTGTTCCAGTGAGGAACCCATTTCGTTTCACGCGA
The DNA here is from genome assembly GCA_031772625.1 of Pinus tabuliformis. Classification (NCBI taxonomy): domain Eukaryota; kingdom Viridiplantae; phylum Streptophyta; class Pinopsida; order Pinales; family Pinaceae; genus Pinus; species Pinus tabuliformis. Next base: position 855,933,159 of record CM062815.1, on the reverse strand, counting down.
AAAGGTTTCTGGTAGCCCTAGCTGCGTCATTTTTAAGATCTGGAGGTATACAGTGTTTATTTGCAGTTTACTGTTATTTTCTCTCTGTTTATTTCAGTTTTGGTTTATTTAGCCTTTTTATTACCGGATCTATACCTTTCATTTCTGCGTATGCTCTTTGCCCTGCGACTCTGTGCGATTTGGGCAAATCAGAAACAGAAAGGAAGGATTTTTCTCATGCGTATGCTCTTTTCCCTGCGCCTTAGGGTGATCTCGGAAAATCAGAAACATTGAGGAAAATATTTAGTTTCCGGCCAAATCTAACTTTGAGCCGCAAGGTTCATTTTTTAAAATATTTAGTTTTTCGGCTAAAGCTAACTTCGAGCCATAAGGTTCGTTTTCTTTGCATGTCCGTGTTGGGTTTTGTGTTTTTTGTTTTGTAGGGAAAAAGAGCTTTCTCAAAGCAAGCACGCAACCCAAAGCCCCCCCCTCTCTCTCTCTCTCTCTATCTCTCTCTCTCAAATTTTTTGTATAGATCAATTGGTTCAAAACTATTTTAAGAGAGTAGAGGTCTTGGGTTCAAGTCTCCATTTTGTGGGGGCGGACTTTTTCATTTCCGCACATTCCCGCATTTCGTCGGCAACTTCAACAACTTTTTTTCAAAAAGCCATAACTTCTTCATCCGGAAGCCTTTTTCAGAGCCGTTTTTTTTAAACCAGCCTAATTTTTCGAGATCTATCCATTGGAACACTTAATTTCAGCATCTTCAGCTTCAGTTTTTGTTGAAATGGAAAGTCAATACCAAGTTACCCTTGACAGCACCAACTACTTCCAATGGTTGTCCTACATTGAGGATTTACTTAGAAGTAAAGGTCTCTACAGAATAGCCACAGGCCAAGAGAAGAAATCGAAGGATGAAGATAAGGTTGCTAAATGGGAAAATAGACAAGATCAAGCACGTGGTTTGATAGGGATGTCTATCTCTCCTGATCTTAGATTCCATATTGCAGAACTTGATACTCCTAATGAAGCATTGGAACAAATCACTAAAGTTTTTGGGATTAAAAATGAAATTAGAGCCCATCAACTTGAAAATGAGTTGCTTACATTGGACCCTAATAATTTTTCTTGCATTGAAGATTTCTTGTCCAAGTTCAAGACCCTTAGATATCTCTTGGAAAGTGTTAAGGTTAAGAAAGAAGATAGTAACCTTATTTATTCCATCCTTACTAAGTTGGGACCAGCCTACTCTGTATTTGTTTCCACCTTCCATTCTACAAGAGAAGCCTTCATTTCTCAAGGAAAAGACTACAAGCCCCCTTCCTTTGACTCTTTTTGTGATTCTTTAATAAGAGAACAAGAAAAACTCTTACACCTTGGTCTTCTTAATCTTGGAAACTCTTCCAAGAAAGCGTTAGCCGCCCAGCAGCAACCAAATTCAAAGAATCCTAAGAATTCATATCCTAAAAAGAATGGTCCTAAACCAAACAAGGGTCCTAAGCAATTTCAGCCCCAAAATGAAAAATCATTTCAACAAAATGATAAGACAAATAAAAACAAAGGGAAGAAGACTGATAGACATTGCAATTTTTGTAATCGAGATGGCCACTTAGAATCAAAATGCTTTAAAAAGATGGAAGCCTTGGAAGCAGCAATGAAGAAGCATAACATCCATTTGGGGCAATCTTCAACTTCAACTTCATCTTCAGGAATGGCACTTTCTGCATGTGGTTGTCAAGCATCTCGGTCTGGCTATGCATTAAATGTATCTTCTTCTTCTCATTCTCATGAGTGGCTCATTGATTCTGGAGATTCTTATCACATGGCCAAAAACAAAGCCATGTTTTCTTCTTTAAATGATTGTAACACCAAAAATATATATGTTGGTGATGATAGATCTCTTAATGTTGTAGGGACTGGAACTATTCATCTAGACAATGGTTAGTTTAATGATGTATTATGTGTTCCAACCTTATCCTGCAACCTTCTATCTGTATATCAGATAACTCATTCAGGTGAAGGTAAAATCGTTGAATTTTCACCTCATGATGTTGTAATCAAGGACTTAAAAGATCCTAAACAGATTTTGGCTACTGGCATTGCTGATGATTCTACAAGGTTGTATAAGTTTCACAACTTTGGGTCATCAAATCTTCCCTCAGTATTTGTTGCTCATAACGATGAAGTGAGCAAACTTTGGCATGAGCGATTTGGTCACTTAAACTATCGCTCCCTTCAACATCTATGTAAAGAAAATATGGTGACAGGTCTTCCTATGGTATCTTGCAGAGATGGTGTTTGTTCCGGATGTGTACTCGGAAAACATCATTGGGACATTTTTGAAAAACGTGCCTCTTGGCACACCTCAGCCCCTTTACAGCTTGTGCATAGTGATTTATGTGGTCCACTTCCAGTTGTGTCATTCTCTGGTTGCAAGTATTTCTTAACTTTCATTGATGATTTCTCCAGACGCACTTGGGTATACTTCTTAAAACTCAAGAGTGAAGTATTTAACACTTTTTTGGCCTTCAAGGCCTTTGTTGAAAAACAATCTGGACATCAAATTCTTAAGTTAAGATCTAATAATGGCAGATAATATGTTAAAAACACATTCATCAACTATTGCACTGAGAATGGAATTCAAATGCAACATACTGTTCCATATACTCCACAACAAAATGGTGTAGCTGAAAGGAAGAATCGCACCTTAAAGGAAATGGCTAATTGTATGCTACAATCTAAAGGGCTTGGTCTTAGTTTTTTGGCAGAAGCAATTAACTGTGCAAATTACATAATAAATCGCACTCCTACTAAGGCTTTAAAGAATATCACTCCAGAAGAAGCATGGAGCTCAATCAAACCAGATGTAAGTCACTTTCGTGTTTTTGGAAGTGAAGCGTGGGCCCATATTCCAAATGAAAAGCATAAAGCTTTAGAACCTAAGAGTGAAAAATGTACTTTTGTTGGATATTCTGAAGATGTCAAAGGCTATAGACTTATTCCATTTAAGTCCAAAAATGTTATCATTAGAAGAGATGTAAAATTTGATGAAAATATATCGGCCTGCGAGCCTAGTCCGGCGGATGTGCCACCTCTCCCTATCTCTTCTACCTTTGAAAACATTTCTTCTTCAGATGATGAAAGTGAGGATGACAATCCTCCCCCACCATCTCAGGATCCTCCTTCAGCTCCTGAGCTTCCAAAATGGGTTCGTGCTACTCGAGATGCAGCAGGTGATCTTGCCGGTGATCCTACAGATCAGCGACGCACACGTTCTCAGTTCGAGAGAGCCTCTTCTTTACTGGCTCAAGCTCCAGTAAATTATGATCCTGACACCTTTGCAGAAGCTTCAGGCCATCCAGATTGGGAAGCAGCTATGAATGAAGAATATCATTCATTATTGGCAAATGATACATGGGATCTTGTTCCTTTACCAAAGGGACGAAAACTTGTTAGATGCAAATGGGTTTACAGAACCAAGTATGGACCAGATGGGAAAGTTGATAAACATAAAGCTCGTCTTGTTGCTAAGGGCTTTTCACAGGTTGAAGGCATTGACTACACTGAAACCTTCTCCCCTGTTGCCAAAATGAACTCTATCCACCTTGTTCTTTCCCTTGCTGCCTCTTTCAAATGGGAAGTCCATCAGATGGATGTTAAATCTGCCTTCTTGCATGGGGACTTGCATGAAGAAATCTATATGGAACAACCCATTGGCTTCATACAAATAGACTCCAGCCTTGTTTGTCGACTTAAGAAATCCCTTTATGGTCTCAAGCAAGCTCCTCGGGCTTGGTATACCAAAATGGATAGCTTTCTTTTAGAATCTGGCTTTTCTAGGTGTCATTCTGACAATACTGTCTACACCAAGAAAGTGGGAAACTCTCTTATCATCCTTGTTCTTTATGTTGATGATCTTATCCTTACTGGTAGTGATCCCAACCTTATAAACCATGTGAAGTCTAACCTCAAAAGGAAATTTGAAATGACAGACTTAGGACACTTACACTATTTTCTCGGTCTTCAAGTCTTGCAATCCAAGGAGGGTATTTCCCTTTCCCAGTCCAAGTATGCTTGTGATATTCTACGTCATTTTCACATGGAAGACTGTAAGCCAGCCCCTTCTCCCTTTCAGTCTGGAGTCAAACTCTCAGTCACTTGTACTTCTCCTGAAGTTGATGCTACCTTATACCGTCAACTTGTAGGAAAACTTTTGTATCTAACCCATACTCGTCTTGACCTTTCCTTTGCTATTGGCCTTGTTGCTCGGTTCATGCAAAACCCCCGTGAAAGTCATTGGAAAGCAGCTAAAAGAATACTTCGTTATGTTCGAGGTACAGTTCAGTTTGGGATTCATTACAGTGCCAAAGCATCTCCTCTATTGGTTGGTTTCACTCATTCCGATTGGGCTGGTGACCCTGATGATCAGAATTCTACTGCCGGTTATGTGTTCACTCTTGGTTCCGGACCTATTACATGGGCCTGCAAGAAACAGGGTGCCATTTCTCTTTCATCAGCAGAAGCAGAGTATCGTGGTGCCGTAGAAGCTAGTAAGGAAGCCTTGTGGCTTCGTCAGATCCTGTCAGAATTTGGCTTTCAGCAACAGCATTCGACTACACTTTGGTGTGATAATCAAAGTGCCATTCAGCTATGCAAAGATCCAGTTCAACATCAGCGCAGCAAACACATTGAACTGCACATGCACTTCATCAGAAAGCTCATTCACGACCATGTTCTTGAAGTGCAATATTGTTCAACAGATGATCAAGTTGCAGACATCTTCACAAAGGCTCTCACAGAGGCGAAGTTCACTAAACTTCGATTTATGGTTGGAGTTCAGGAAGTTGTCACCAAGGGGGGATAGGCTCTAGTGCCTCCTTCCTTCTCCTATTGTGTCATATTTGTAAATCCTTCAATCCTATCCCAAGTTGTTCTTAAGGGGAGATGTTAGGATATTCCGACACATAGGAAATAGTTAAGTACAACTTGGTCTTGTATAGAGTTAGGTATAGAGTTAGGTAAAGTGTGTTTCTTTACCGTTGTACATTTTGTAACTTACAATCCGACGGTCACGATATGTAGTGATCCGACGGTTCATTCTCTCCTCGGTATTACCGACACTTAATCCGTGGCTTGACACCCGATTGGTCCATGAATTCTATTTAAAGCGCATGGAGGGTCATTTGTAGGGTAATCCGTGCATGAGAGAAGCTTATGTAAATTTTCATTCTTTGATTAATAAATTGCCTGAAGTGGCCGCGTTGGCTCAGGCCGTGGACTGTTTCCCTCTTTGAGGGTTTTAACCATGTCAAAAATACTGGTGTATTGATCTGTGATCTGGTTGTGAGCGGTGTCCTTTTGGTGTTCTTTCTGAGGAACTTACCCTGTAAATTCCTACAAAAAAGTAAGTGCACCATCTCCTCCATCCAACCATAAATTGTGTTCAAGGTGCACTTCAAATTCTACAGGAAGTAGCAGTCAAATTGTGAAATTGAAATATCTTTTTGGGTTTTATATTAGAGGGAATGTAGGAAATTATCATCAACCAGGAATTTTAACCCATTGTTGCCAATAAATTATACACCAAAACTATTATAGGAAGTATCTCTCCTTCACTTAGCTAAGAAAATAGAGAAGAGATGGGGGGGGGGGGGGATTTAAAAAAAGAGAGCTCTCTGATACCAAAAGAATCCATCCACAACCTCCTGTGGTAGACATTTTTAGAAGACACCAGTGGCTAGGATTCTTTGAAATGTTGAAGGGATATGATGATGATATTTCCTTTGAATTTTCCATGGCCCTGAGTGGTGAGGGGATTAGCTATCTCACTCAGCCCTGAGCTAATCAATAGAGTGACAACCCTACCCCTAGGGATAAAATGGGAAAGAGAAGACAAGACCATCAGTGCCACTACTAAAAATAAATTCTTCACTGCCAATGAAAAGTATGTCGAGGATAAGAATGGAGTTAGGAGGCAAAGCCTAGCTTACCCTTTGGATGAGGTGGCCTATCATATCCTGAAATACATCTCCTCTAAGGGAACGCTAAGTGTGGTCTATGCATACCATTTTATATTACTTCATGAACTCATATTTCAAGCAAAATTTCCCCTGACTCAAAGACTCAATGTACCATACTCCCTCCTACATTCCGTCAGGGACATGAGTCAGAAAGTGAGAGAGAGAAAACACCAACACCTAGGTCACCATGGCCTCATTAAACTAATAATGTTGGATGCCTTGAACAAACTGAGAATCCTTTTCCTTTGGCCCAAATTCATAGACATGGATAGATAGGCCTTCATCAACACACAATCCCTCAAACCAGGTGAGACCCCAGCGTCTAGTGTTGGAGGAATAGAGGACAAAGTAGGAGAAGAATAAGAAGAAGAAGAAGAAGAAGAAGAAGGGTCAAAGGCAGGAGAGGAAGAAGCAGTAGGGTTAGAAGAAGAACAAAGAGAAACAGATGCAAAGAGGACAGAGGAAGAAACAGAGGCAAAGGTAGAAAAAGAGAAATATGAAGAGGAAAAGGGGGGAAACATGAAAATCAAGTCCTAAGAAAAATATTGAGCCCAGAGGTATCCCTAGAGCAAGAAAGTTTGTCTCCATGACCCACTGAAACAAAGGTAGCTGCAACCTTAGCTACCTTAAGCACCCTAGTCAAACCTAAAAAGAAGAGACAAAGTCAAGCTCCCCCTGTACTTTAAGACCAGGATAATCACCAGGATCAAGCAAGGAAGGCCTCAAACTCCCAAAAATACCCCTATCACAATTAAAGAGTCCCCATGTAAAAAAGAGGAGGTGGGGACTACTGAAAGAAAAATTGAAGATGTCACCTCTCCAAAATCCATAACAAAGACTCCTATAGCATATGTAAGGAGGCCCACCACTATATCAACCTCCTTCAAACAACCCAAGACACCTACCACCCTCCAACAAGAAGAAAAGGGGATGCTACAGGAGGAAAAAAGAATGCTATAGGAGGGTCAGAATGAGCTACAAGAGGGGAAAAATGAGCAACAGGGGGGAGGATGTGACACAATAGCTATAGGAGGTAGTAGATTCCCCAAAAACATTTGAGAGGGACTTCCTAGAGCTCCAAGATCCTAATCCACAACCTATCCTAAGCTCATATTATAAATTCATTGAAGGAGGGAGAATTATTCCCCAAAAATTTGCAGTCCCACTTTTCTTTGAGCTAGAAGAAGAAAGAGGAAGAACCCACAGATGGATGCAAATTGCTAAGTCTAAAAAGGTGGAAGATGTGGGCCTCATGGAAGAAAAGGTCCTTGAAATGGGAAAAGAATTAAGTGAGCTAAGAGAGAGGGATTCCATAATGAGGGAGAAACTACAGGTAGAAAATAGGTGGTTGAGGGAGAAGTTACAGGAGAAGGAAACTCAACTGGCCACAATGGCAAGCCTCTCCATGGAGGCATTATAGTGCATACAACCATCCAAGTCTTATGCACTCTTTCTCAAAGAGTAGTGGATGAAATTCCAAATCAAGACCTTAGCACAAAATGGATCTATATCATTTCAAGATTACAAACAATTCATTTAATTTTTCAACCAAGTTAGCATAGAAGACAAAGAAAAATTGACTGAGTTCTACATTCATAACCTCACCTTGACTGATATGAATATTTTGGATCCCAATGCAAAATTAGGTGATACACAACTGATGGCCCTAACATCTTAGATGAATCATGAGGAGGCAAGATCTGAGGAAGTAAATATATTCATGGAAAAGGAAGAAAAATAACCACTATATATCATGGCAGAGTTAATAATCCCAATGGCTGTCATTAGCAATCATAATATCATATCCAATGATGATGACTGAGCACCAAAATAACTTTCCACCTAGGAGCAAGCCATCTCACATTTTGAAGACACACTTAAGCTATTAGGGATATAAATCCAGTAAACCTACCAGAGGAGATGGAATGCCTTACCCCACAGTATCCAGATCAGGGAGTATCACTCTCCTGAAAGGCTGAGGAATGCATTGGAGAGGACACCCCTGTATAAAAGACTCATGCAAAGATTAAAAGTCAATTGGATTGGACTCAAGCTTAGTCTGCCCTTGTTGCTAGGCCTATGGGAAGGAAGAAATGAAGCAGAGGAGAGGAAGGAGTGGACAGAGATAGAAAAGAATGTAGGCTTCTATTCTTAAGAAGGAACACTATCTGGGGATCCTTGGGATGTCAGGGAGGCGTCCAGGGCCATGATGAAGGACATGGACATAGATGACTGAGTTGCTCAGAGGATGAGCAAAAGTTTCAATAGGGGGGTGATGATGAGGCTCATCAATAGGTACATCATAAGGGTTATAATGCCATTCTCCAGCTTTAGAACTATCTCTTTCTCACATTTATTTACAAATTTTATTATATTGTGCTTAGTGAGAGGGGTAAAATATGTTTTTCTATGTCATGTGGCCTAATATGGTTTAAATGCAGGAAATGGAGCAATTTTGAGATGATTTTAATGCAACATCTCATAGTAGACAATGGGGATATATTTTAGGAGGTTGTCCTGTGAAAATTCCTAGAATCTAATAGTCTCATGAATCCTACTACAACTAGTTGAATCTACTTCATCTAGATTGTAAATTACATTGCAAGATTATTTCATATTTCTTCATGAAACATTGAAGTAAATTACTGAATCAACCTACACCAATTAAATATGATTCCGAAACATAGAAAATAAGCAAGGAAAATAGAAACTTGGGACAGTTATTTTTGGACAAAAGTCCCCGAAAAAACCCAATGCGGGAAAACCGGTGCAACAGCTATGAGGGTTTATTATTATTAAGAAGTAGCAAAATATGAATACATCATTGAATACCTCATAGGTTTATTCAATTACAAAGAGAAATATTGGCAGAAGTTTTGTGAGTTTAGCTCACACAATCACTGAGAAAAAGTCTCGATTGGTCCGGCTACTAGATGAAGTGCCCCTGACAGGCACTGTGTTATCTCTGTGTTGCATCTATGTTGTCCTAGCTTCAATCGTTTTAGGCATTGCATCACCCAGGGGGGAATCGATCAGTAGCCCAGAGTCACTACTCTCAGCCTCTAGGTCTCACACCTTAGCTTTCGGCTACTGAAACTGACCCTTTCCTCTGACTTTCGACTTTCTCTCTCTCCCTCTGCTTTGGTTCTGCATGGCCCTTATGGCCTTGCGTCAAGGTTTCTGGATCACTCACTACCTCTCTCTGTTGATGTATCATTGGCTGAGAATCTCTCTCTCCAGAAGTTTCTATCCCTTCCCGTCAACTACAAGAGATCTCCTCAATCGATTTTTCCTCCTGAGAACTTCTCACTTCAGAAATCAATTTTCTCAATCTCTTATTATTTTTTTTCAAATGACCCTCAAGCCCCTTCTTATATCTTCCTATTGGATAATCAATGGCCTCGATCAATATAATCAAAGGCTCAGATCATTTTGGCTTGATCCATGTCTTTTTCTATAAGTTTCACCCCTGATTAGATTAATACCCATTAATATTTTAATTTTCCTAAGTTTAGACTTAGGAACCCCATTAAAATTATTAATTATTGTAATAAAATCACTTCTGGGTGGAATTTCCCAAAACTCTTTATGGGTTCTTTGGAATACTTGTGCCCAAGCCTCCCTGCAAAATTTAAGGCTTAGATCACATCCAATGCTACCCCAAATCAACATGACCACCTCCCTAACTCCCTCAATCAGCCAAAATCACCACTCTCTCTCGTCAGCTCGAGGTCATTGGCAGCCAAGTGTTGAGCCAATAATTTGTCATTATTATTATCGCTTTTTAACATCTATTTCATCCATTTCTACCATTCTTTATCACATAATTTATCATATAATTGCATTTTATAATTATTTATGCTCTTATGGATAAATACTATTTTTTCTCCTTTATTTTTAATATATTGAAGATTATTATGCATTATTTTTCCAATGATGGTTTATTAATGAATTTTTTATAACATCACTCATGATATTAGCCTCCAAGATCTTTTCCAGATTGCAAATTTGATTTCCAGCTCATAATCAAATATTCTAACTCAGAAATTCGTTGGGATAAGAAGCGACAGTTTTGCATTGGATGTTTCGGGCAAAAGAAGATGAATTTGGAACATCTGAGAAATGGGTTTTGTGCAGAACGAACCAAATCAGTTTTGTTAAGAGCAGTTTTCCAAAATTCGGCTTGGATTAAGAGAAACACAAGGTTCTCTGAAGGTGATTTTCTCAGATTTGTTGTTGCGGTTGTTTTCCAAATTCTTTCAATTGCAATACCAGATTCGACTTGGTCCTGTTGAATGATGATAGGTATATCTTTCAGATCTGATCTTTTTTATTGATATTATGTAATCAATCCAAAATTGTAATGGAAATCATTTTGTAATCAGCTTTGTTGTAACTTCCCTTTGCTCTTTTTGTATTTAAATGAAAACAGAGATCAAAGAGAGAGGGAATAATGGATGGATAATTAGGAGATAGGAGATGGAAAATTATTAAATAGGATGTAGAAGAAGAGATAAGAGATGAGAGATGAGAGATGAAAAATTGTTGAATTTGAGGAAAACTAAGAACTTCATTATGCTGTAATTATTTCTCTCATATATTTTAATGAAGGAAGATATCCACTGAGTTCTACATCTGTTATTTGTAATCTAATCTGAGTTATTTCTCAAGGCAGAACTGAGTTTTGGGAAGTTGGGCCCACTACCTTGGATGAGGTGCTACCTTGAACATGTAAATTAGTGTAGTTATGTGTTTGTTTATTTGAGTTTCAATTGTCATTTCTTAAAGTAGATTTCCTTTCTTTTAACTAATTTGCCGTTTGCTGCATTTTCCAGATTTATTATTTCATCCAATTTCTAAATTTCATTTAATTTACTGCTCTAGATTAGCATTTGAATTATGTTGGTTGCAATAGATTAAATTTCCAATTCAGCAATGTGTGGTTTAATTTAGCAATGATTCAAGTTGTGCGATTAGCATAATTGTTTTTCTTGTCATTTACTTTCTTCTTTTAATTTTAGTTTTATTATTCAAGTCTTACATTTTATTTCTTGTTGAATAAGCTTGATAGTATAGAACACAATCATATAGAACTAGTGTTAAATGTTGGTATTTTTTATGCATATATTTTTCTGATTGCCTTGAAATAAAAAGATGCTCCTTGGGTTGATAATTAGTGTCTAGGTGATTAGTTGTTTTTATTAAGCAATTAATTTTACCCAACACCAGGCAAGACGAGGTCATTGGCAGCCAAGCAAGTGCAATTAAAGGAGATCTAGATCCACCCTTATCGAGTTTTGGGAGACAAACATTCCTATTTTCTAGGGAGTTGTTGGCAGATACCCTCTTGTATAAATAAACATGCCTAAGAGCTCATTAGGATTTGAACTTTGTTTTCAACTAAAAGGCTATTGAGCTCAAGCACTTGATACTATTATTTTTGACTAGTTATGTTATGTATTTGAAATTAATGCATTGATAATGAGAAGTTTCTTATTGATCCATCACTGAGTTAGTTTCACAGGGCTGAGGTTCTTGGGTTTGGGCCCAACCCCAGTGGATTAGGTCCCTCTTATCTATTTGTATTTCCTTTTTAGCTTAGAATGTTTATTAGTTTTCTGCATTTCATTATAACATAACCCCTAAAAAATATTGTGATTGCAACCTCTATCTCATCTCTCTCATGGGAGCATGAATGGAAGAATCTGCAATCACAACCCAAAATTTTTATGTTTATGATTTCTTGGAAGAAGGTCTATGTTAGTAATTTTGTTTTGCATCGGATTTGTGTAGCTTAGAAGTTGATTTGTTGACTAGATCAAAGTTTTTGGCATAGATTAGATGGTATTTAAATTCAACTCATATTTTCCACCATTGGTTATTTTATTTTTTCCATGATAAAAGAGTATGTTCATGTGATGTTGCAGGGGTGTTTGGATCTGCAGGCAAGGGGCCTTTCACCATCTCCATTCAGGACTTCTTCGCCCTCTTTAATGAATCCCAAAATAATGTACTTGAACTCATTCCATTAGGTCAACGTGAGCAGCCCTCTTAGTCCTAAACAGGCCTTCCTGAGGCATTGAACTTGGCTAGGGGTGTTGGTCACCTTTCATCCATCCACCTTGTCATCCCTTGATCTCATCATTCCTAACTTCCAAATTTTCTTGGCAGCCTTCCTATAGCAATACATGGCACCTATAGTAGCTTTCTATAACAGTGTGTTTTACCCCCTGTTTTGACATGTGATGCAAGTTTGACTTAGTTTAGGAGTAGGTTGACCCCCAACTTGGACTCCATGATCAAGGGCAGCACCTAGGCCATTCCAACCACCCTTTTTCCAGCACTACAAGATAAAATATCATTAGTTTCTTTATCACAAATTTAACACAAATATAACATTGATTTATATGCAAGTGTGAATTAGATAGATGATGCATGAAATCTTGAGTTATCATTTGGTAGGATAATTTCCTATTTACAAGTGGATTTGATAGCTATATGGTTGATTACAAAATAGTGTAGTTCCCTTTCTGCAGGTAGTATAGCTCTCGTGTTTTTCATGAATTGATTTAGTAGCATTTACATGTTGATAACATCTACAAGTTGAGGTTTAAAAAGAATTTACCTTTTTGTCATTAGAGCTAGCTTCTGAATTGCACCTTCAATAGTTAATTTCCTTCTAATTCAGTAGAAAGAATGGTCTTGGAGCACTATTGATCAAATGTCTTGGTTGAGGGTGGCATTAGTAGAATCCCATCTATTGTGTATATAGCATTGTCACCTCAAATTTTGTACGGACCCTGGGTTGATAAATAGAGTTGAGGGCCCTTGGAAGTTGCAGCACTCTTCGTGCAATACCAGGGCTCACCAATCGATACACTGACAACATGGCTCTAATGACTGAGCTTGTAGAGATTGAGCCATCATATTTTAAGGAAGCATTAGAGCAACTTTTATGGGTTGATGCAATGGTGAAGGAATACAAATACATTGTAAAGAACAGTGTTTGGGAAGTGGTCCCCAGACTGGCATATAAATTAGTTGTGGGTTCGATATGGATCTTCAAGGTTAAGCATGAATCAGACAGAAGCATAGAGAAATATAAGACCATATTTGTGGCCAATGGATACTCTCAAGTTGAGGGAATTGACTATGACAAGACCTTTTCTCTTGTAGCAAGGTACTTATCCATTACATCAATTCTTGCACTGGCTGCGAAGATGGGGTGGAAGATACACCAGATGGATGTAAAATATCATTTCTCAATGGAGTTATTGAGGAGGAGGTGTACATCTAGCAACCAAAAGGTTTTGAGGCATTTTATCGGGAGTCTCATGTTTGCAGACTCAAGCGAGCATTGAACGGCCTCAAACAAGCACCCGATGCTTGGTACACTAGCATCGACAACTATCTCAGTGGTTTGGGCTTCACCAAAAGTGAAGAGGATGCAAACCTCTATCACATCTTGTTAGAAGGTAAATTGTTTATTATTGTCTTATATGTGATGATTTAATTTTAACTGGTGATGAGAAGTTGATTAGATCTTGCAAGGGAATTTGAAATGAAGGACATGGGTCTCATGCACTACTTTACCCCTGTTGGAAGTATGGCAAGGCGATGGTTAATTGTTTGTGTCTCAAGGAAATTATGCAAATGAGATACTACGGATATTTCGCATGGAGAGTTGTAAACCCATGGAGACGCCTCTAGTGATGATCCGAAATGGATCCTTGAAAATTATCAAAGTTCTATGACTGTTTCAAATTATGTTAGACTCCAAATTCTTATGAGCAACGAGCTATCAGGAAGGACCTCTGGACAGTGGCAGTTGTAGCCAGCACGGAACAACGAGGACCCTCGGTCAAAGCGCACTGACCGTTGGCCCATGGAGACCGCGTAGTGGCACAAATTAGCAATTGGGGAGTCCAAATCAGAAAATAGAAGCCATTTCTGATACGCGATTAGCGCAAATTGCAGGATAAAAACCTTAGAGAAGGAAAAGCCCTGGCACCTGGTCATGTAAAAAATAGGGAAAACCGTGCGAAAATACCCAAACCGTTAGAAGGCGAGTCCCGCGCCCAAAACCGGTGGGATATCGCAAGCACTTTAAGTGGTAAGCAGGTTTGGCAGGGGGCCACGTGATGCCACACACTGAATGATGCGTGTCCGGTGGATGAGAAAGAAAACTGCTCTCATCACAGGGTAACAGTCGAGCACCTCACCCGTGCGATAAAAGCGATGACTGTAGGATCTAGAGGCCCCAGATCAACGGCGGAAATTGCACCAGATGGGAGACCGGATTTGACGGAAGAATAGGCTTTGGCATATGAAATTTAGGGTCCAACATGACCGCTGAGCTGGCGGATGAATCATTTCACAGAATAACCGAAATAATGACTATTTGAGGAAGAGCTGGCGCTCAGTTCGTGAGGGGACAAGTGGCCACCTCTCTGTGAAATGTTACACAGTGGTGATGACACAGAAGCAGGGAATTCCAGCGGACAGAGGCAGGCGATCCGAAGAGCCAGAAGAGGAAGCAAACAGTCATGGGACAGATTGGCTTTAAGTCATGAATAGACAAAGAGCAGAGGAGGATACAGAATAGAGAGTGAAGTAATAAGCAGAGAACAGAGAAGTCGAGCTGACTTGTAGAACTAAGGCAACATTGAGCGGACAGAACTGAGAAGGCTTGAGAGGTTCAAGCAATCCCTGTGAGGATATAGGTTGGGAACTGAGTACCAGATTGGACTCATCCCATTAAGACTAGTTTAGGTTGAGACTAGGTAAGGGGGAGTCTGTGTACTCTAGTGGCTTGGGGAATCCAAGTACCACCCTTTTGAGCATCATCTGTTACAAAAGACTCAAATTGAGTTCCTCATTGTAAAAACTCTGCTTAAAGACACAATAGAAAAGGCCACCATTGAAAGCTGGACCAGGAGACGTAGCCCAGGAGGATTGGGTGAACTCTTTATTAAATTGTTGTGTTTTTGCATTTGCTTGCTGTGTTTCTCTTACTGTTTTCCAATGCCTGTGTATTTCGCAATCTTATCGATCTGTTGCTTAAAATAACATAGGCATATCCCAGCGCATGAGTCTGTAATACCTACATTAATTAACTGAGATCATTCATAAGTGATTTCAGATCAAGTGGTATTAGAGCTATAGGTTGTTAAGGTTAGAAAAGCTTGTGTTGGATTTAGTTGTTGAATGCTAACTAGATCAAAGCTCAAATTAGGAGAAGGAGAGTTGGTTGAAACTAATCCTGAAATTGGAAGAGTCTATCCTCAGAAGACAATGTTGGAGGAAGGTTTTGTGGGGCTAGACCCTCAATTTATAGATAGTTTCCTAGCCATAAGGTCCATGGTAGAGGAAATGTATAAGGACTTTAGAAAACATAAAGATGAAGATTCATCAGGCTCCAAACAAGATAAAGGAGAAGAAGAGTCTCTCCTCCATGACCACTCAAAAGGAAAAGGGAAAGAAGAAAGCTTTCTCACACCTCCTAATAGCCATGAACATAAAAAGAAGACATCTTTGATTAAACTAGATGTTAAATTTGATTTACCAATATATGATCGAGAGTTGAATGCAGAAAAGCTGGACAATTGGATCAGACAAATTGATGTTTATTGCAAAGTGCAGAGTATTGATTCAGACAAGAGCAAGATTCAGCCGGCCAACCTATGCCTTGGAGGCATTGCCTTGGTTTGGTGGGAAGGTAGGACCCAAGCTGACATGAAGAGACATGGTAAGACTCTTTCTGTGTGGAGTGAATTTGTTTCTACAATCAAAAAGTAGTTCTATCCACTGGCCTACATGCAGCAAGCCATGATGAGCTGGCAAACTCTTCGACAATTGAAAGGGAAAAGTGTACAAGGTTACACCCAAGAATTTAGGAAGAGAGCTTTGATTCTAGGAATCTCATTAGACTCACCTGATACTTTGTTGAAGTACATCGATGGTCTACACAACTACATGGGGCACACTATCCTCATGTTTAATCCCACTAGTATAGATGAGGTATCTGTTCAAGCACGCATCTAGAAGCTAGAGGAAAGAATGGAAACCCAAAAGTTGGGGGATCATCCCAACCCACAGTGAGCAAGAATAAGGAGAAAAGAAAACAGAAATGGAAAGCAAGGAAGGCCAACACTGCACAGAAAAGCAAATCTTCATGCACTCACTGTAAGAAGGATGGGCATGATGATGAGCATTGTTGGATTCTGCATCCGAAGTTGAGACCTAAGAAGTTTGAGGGCAAGAAGAAGAAGATTGTTGCAGCTATTCAGAAATATTTGGGGTCGGACTCAGGAGATGAAACAACCATTGCAGCCACAGGTATAAAAGGTAAGAATTCTGAAGCATCTACTAGTAATTCTGCACAATCTACTATTGATGAAGAAAATGAGAGAAAAAGACATGAGCTTTTCCATATTCGAGTTATTTCCAAACATCAAAAGATTGATACTTTGTTTGATAGTGGCTCACAAGTAAATTTAATTTCTGAAGAAATTGTAAAGAAGTTGGGATTACTGACTACACCTCACAAGAAACCATACCCATTAGGATGGTTAAGTGATAAAGCACAACTACAAGTGACTAGACAATGCAAACTCAAGTTTTCTTTTGGGTCAGCATTTGTAGATGAGGTTGAGTTAGACATAATTCCTTTGGATATATGTGGAATTGTTTTAGGAAGTCCTTACTTGTATGACAGAAAAGATATTTTCTATAGAGTCGAGAACAAGTATCTACTCATTAAAGATGGAATCGAATACTTTGTAAGAGCTCATAAGCTCAAGAATAATTACACTCTCATAAACTCAGGGCAGATGAAACGAATTATAAATTCATGCAATTTTTTTTTACTGATGGTTGTAAAGGAAAAGAAACCTGATAAAACCAATGTATTTGAGGGCTGTGATGCTAAACAACAAGCTGATTTAGAAAAAGTTGTTTCAGAGTATGATATCTTGTTTCAAGAACCTAAAGGTCTACCACCCAAAAAGGAAATAGTGCATGATATTAATTTGTAGCAAGATGCTCCATTGCCTAACATTGGGATGTACAGGTTGTCCGCTTTAGAGAATGCAAAAATCAAGAAGCAGGTGCAGGAGTTGCTCGAGAAGGGGTTCATCAGACCTAGCACATCACCATGTGGATCTCCAATCGTTTTGGTGAGAAAGAAAGATGGCTTGTGGAGAATGTGCATTGATTACCGAACATTGAATAAGATAACAATAAAAAATCGTTATCCCCTTCCTCG
The DNA here is from genome assembly GCA_031772625.1 of Pinus tabuliformis. NCBI lineage: Eukaryota > Viridiplantae > Streptophyta > Pinopsida > Pinales > Pinaceae > Pinus > Pinus tabuliformis. The sequence goes on along the minus strand of CM062815.1, from coordinate 855,915,894 downwards.
CATAGATGATCTATTAGATCAATTGAAAGAAGTTGTTTATTTTTCCAAGTTAGACTTGCATAGTGGATATCATTAGGTCATAGTTGCAGAGCAAGATGCATGGAAGACTACTACCAAGACAAAGCAGGGATTGTATGAGTGGCTGGTTATGCCTTTTGGCTTAACTAATTCTCCTGCTACTTTCATGAGAATAATGAATGATGTACTCAGACCTTTTCTTGATGATTTTGTTATTATGTATTTGGATGACATTCTGATATTTAGAAAAACACGGGAAGAACATTTAAAGCATGTTAAGCAGGCACTAGATGTTTTGAAAAGAGAAAAACTTTATGTTAAACTCTCAAAATGTGAATTTGGCAAAACATCTTTGAATTATTTGGGACGTATAGTAGGGAGTGGTGAATTGAAGATAGATCCCTCTAAGGTGGCAGTCATTGTAAACTGGCCTAAACCCAAATTTGCTACAGAAGTTAGGAGCTTCTTAGGAGCAGCACAATATTGGAGAAAGTTCATTTCTAACTTTTTCTTAATTGCAGCTCCCTTACATGCTTTAACAGGATTGAAAAAGGTGTTTCAGTGGGGAGGAAAATAGTAGAAAGCCTTCGACACCTTGAAAGAAAAGATTAGTACAACACCAGTACTAGCACTGCCAGATCTTCAAAGACCGTTTGAGATCCAAACGGATGCCAGTGACTATGCCATGGGAGCAGTGTTGATACAACACAGTAAACCCATATGTTATCATTCTGAGACATTTAATTCTGCAGTAGTTAACTATCCCACATATGATAAAGAATTGTATGCATTAGTACAGAGTGTGAAAAAGTGGAAACATTACTTAATGGGAAAAGAGACAATTATACATACTGATCATCAACCACTTCAATATCTACACTCCCAAACTAAGTTGTAGCAATCAAGACACTATGGATGGATCGGTTTTCTACAACAGTTTCATCTAGTCATCAGATATAAAAAGGGCATACACAATAAAGTTGCAGATATGTTATCTAGACCCATTATAAATGCATCTACTATACTTAAGCATAATTCTGTGTTACATGAGAGCTACATTGAACAATATGCTCAAGATATAGACTTTAAAGATGTATATGCAACTTTAAGTCAAGGAAAACGAGTAGAAGAATTGGATTATCATATTAAGGACTGACTCTTATATCATTGTGGGAAGCTATGCATTCCACAAACTGAAAGAGTAAAGATAATTCGAGAAGTGCACACTTCTTTAATATCAGGTCACTTTGGGGTAAGTAAAACAGTTGCACAGCTGCAAAGATTTTGTTATTGGCCAAAAATGAATGAGACAGTTTCTAGATATGTAAGAGGGTGTACTATGTGTGCTAAAAGCAAGCCCAACAATAGAAAACTAGGCTTGTACACTCCATTACTAGTTCCTTCTCATCCTTGGGAAAGTGTTTCCATGGACTTTGTTGGAGGACTGCCTAAATATAGGAAAGGTCATGATTATCTGTATGTTGTTGTGGATAGGTTCAACAAAATGTGTATTTTGATACCTTGTAATAAACAGATTATAGCTGAACAAACTGCAAAACTGTTCTTTCAACATGTATGGGTTCATTTTGGATTACCCACTTCCATTATATCTGATAGAGACACCTTATTTATGGGAAAGTTTTGGTCAAGTCTATGGGAACTGATGGACACCAAACTGAAGAAAAGCACAGCTTTCCATCCACAAATGGATGGCCAGACAAAAGTAGTCAATAGGATGGTGATCCAGTTGCTCAGGGGATATTGCAGCAAACATCCTAAGCTTTGGGATAAAGTGTTATGTGCAGCATGCTTACAACCGAGCCAAACATTCCTCCACACAGAGATCTCCTTTTGAGACCTATTTTGGTTTCACACCAAGGTCTCCCTTGGATTTTGTCTTTGGTAAGGACACAACAATTGAGGGACACAATGATGTAGACAAGGCAACTCGGTTCATTGAACAAATCCAAGAGATCCATCGGGTAGTACAAGAACAACTGGAAAAGAGCTAGGCCAAATACAAGGCAAGGCATGACAAGCATCGGATGGAGCATAGTTTCCAAGTTGGTGATCAAGTCTGGCTGTATATCAGCAAGGACAGGATGCAAGGTGAAGGTAAAAAGCCGAAACCAATAAGGTATGGACCTTGCAGGATCCTTGAAAAAATTGGTGAGAATTCTTTTCGCCTTGATTTGCTAGATTATATGCACATCTACTCATTCGTCAATGCAGATAGCTTGAGACTATTTGAACCCTCATTAATTGAAGATCTTGAAGAATAGAGTCAATTGCCTTCTATTGATGACCTACTACCTGAATATCTTAATGAATTGCAGGAAGACACAGTTCTGGACAGGAAGGTGAGAACGATGCGCAAGGGAGATGTTGAGTACCTCAAAATTGGGCTTAGGGGTTCAAAGTCGAGCAATGCAAAATGGATAGAGATTGGACAGGTGAAAAAGTTGTATCCTCACTTAGTCGAAGCTTGAAAACCAACTTTTGGTGGTCCAAAAGCTTTTTCAGTGGGAAGGCCATGATCTGAATTGCATCCTTGAAAATTATCAGAGTTCTATGACTGTTTCAAATTATGTTAGACTCCAAAACCTTGTGAACAATGAGCTATCAAGGACCTCTGAATAGTGGCAGTTGTAGCCAGCATGGAACAACAAGGACCCTCAGTCAAAGCGCGCTGACCATTGGTCCATGGAGACCACGGAGTGGCACAAATTAGCAATTGGGGAGTCCAGATTAGAAAACAGAGGCCATTTTTGATACGCGATTAATATCACAGGATAAAAACCTCAGAGAAGGAAAAGCCCTGGCACCCGGTCATGTGAAAAACAGGGAAAACCGTGTGGAAATACCCAACCGTCAGAAGGCGGGTCCCGTGCCCAAAACCGACGGGATATCGCAAGCACTTTAAGTGGTAAGTTGGTTTGGCAGGGGACCATTCGATGCCATACACTGAATGACGCGTGTCTGGTGGATGAGAGAGAAAACCGCTCTCATCGCAGGGTAATAGTCGAGCAACTCACCCGTGCAATAAAAGTGATGACCGTAGGATCTGGAGGCCTCAGATCAACGGCGGAGATTGCACCCGATGGGAGACCGGATTTGACGGAAGAATAGGCTGAGGCATATGACATTTGGGGTCCAACATGACCGCTGAGCTGGCAGATGAATCATTTCACAGAATAACCGAAATAACGACCGTTCGAGGAAGAGCTGGCGCTTAGTTTGTGAGGGGACAAGTGGCCACCTCTCTGTGAAACGTTACACAGTGGTGATGACACAAAAGCAGGGAATTCCAGCGGACAGAGGCAGGCGATTCGAAGAGCCGGAAGAGGAAGCAAACAGTCACGAGACAGATTGGCTTTAAGCCACGAACAGACAAAGAGCAGAGGAGGAGATAGAATAGAGAGTGAAGCAAGAAGCAGAGAACAGAGAAGTCGAGCTGACCTGCAGAGCTAAGGCAACATTGAGCAGACATAACCGAGAAGGCTTGAGAGGTTCAAGCAATCCCTGTGAGGATATCGGTCGGGAACTAAGTACCAGATTGGACTCATCCCATTAAGACCAGTTGAGGTCGAGACTCGGTAAGGGGGAGTCTGTGTACTCTAGTGGCTTGGGGAATCCAAGTACCACCCTACTGAGCATCATCTGTTACAGGAGACTGAAATTGAGCTCGTCATTGTAAAGTCTCTGCTTAAAGACATAATAGAAAAGGCCACCACTGAAAGATGGACCAAGAGATGTAGCCCAGGAGGATTGGGTGAACTCCTTATTAAATTGTTGTGTTTTTGCATTTCCTTGTTGTGTTTCTCTTATTGTTTTCCAATGCCCGTGTATTTTGCAATCTTATCGATCCGTTGCTTAAAAATAACATATGCATATCCTAGTGCATGAGTCTGTAATACCTACATTAATTAAGTGAGATCATTCATAAGTGATTTCAGATCAAGTGACCAACTAGAGGAAGGAGGATGCCACTTTAGGAGACGAAGTGGATGCTACCATTTTTTGGTAGCTAGTGGGTTCACTCATGTATCTTGTGAACACATGACCAGACATGTGCTATGCAGGCAACCAGCTGAGCCAAGCTATGTTTAGGCCAACCAAAGTGTTTTGGAAGGAAACAAAGCATGTTTTACAGTACCTCATAGGCACTATCCTTGGACTATGGTACATACGAATAGAGGGAGTGAAGCTGTGTGGCTTCACAAATGCAAATTACGCAAGGAGCCCATCAGAACGAAAGCTACATAAGGTGGATTTTTCAGTGTTGGGTCCATAGCAGTTTCATGGTACAATAGGAAGCAAATATATGTGGTGCTCTACTTGAAAAATGCAGAATACATGGGTGCAAGTCAAGCAACATGTGAGGCGATTTGGATGATAAAGATACTTGTTGGATTGTTTGGTCAGATGATGGATCCAATGGTGATCTATTGTAATAATCAGAGTTGCATCAAGCTCTCTGAGAATCATGTATTTCATGATCAATCCAAGCACATAGATATCCGATATCACCATTTACGAGATTGTGTGTAGAGGCGGATAATGTTGTTACAATACATTCCGACAAAGGAACCAGATGTTGACATTTTGACAAAGGCCTTGTCAAGAGGGAAGTTCGAGTTCCACAGGTGAAAAATAGAGGTCGTTGATAATCCATTGCTGAGAGGGAGTGTTAAAAAAGGCAGCAAGAAAGTCTCAATTTGGATTTTCCTTGGTCAAATTGAGAAAATTCGAATTTCCACATTAGTAGACAACTTGGATGCAATTAACTTGTGTGACATGTCTTGTGTCACCCAGTTTACTTAGTAAATTTAAGTTGGAGGAATTAGAGTTCAGTTAAGCATGCATGATTACTAATTTGGAGAAATCAAGGTCAGTTATTTCAAGTTGTTTTTTGTTAAATTAGTTCTAATTATTGAAGGAACTAGTGGAAGGTTGGTTGTGCAGTAGGAATTCAATCTAACTCAATGATCATCCAGTTAACTGATCAATCAGCGCAAAATAGCTAGTGCATGCAGATAATTCGAGTTCCCTAGTTGTGGTGGATATTCCAAGGTAGTGTAACATCAGTTCTAGACTAGTCTTGAGTGCACAGGTGTTGCATGCAGTGAGATGATCAACCTTGGGAATTGTGTAATCCATTTTGGATAAATTCCTAAACAATGGGCCTAATTTCTTAGGGAATTGCACAAGGAAATAGGGGCTAGAGTAGAGGCACAAATTGACTAAGTTTAGGTCAGAGCTTCTCAATGAGCAGAGAGATAGGTTATTCACTTGAAGGTTGTTGTGATGATAAAGAATCACAATGCATTGTCATATTGAAGTATCATTGTCAAATTAACAAGTTCAAGTGGGGCATGTTTATGCAACTTTTGTTAGGTTTGGATATTTTTCAAGAAGATTTTTAACCAACACTTTCAACTTGAGAAGAGAATGGTGGTCCATTTTGGCTTGAATGAATAAATTGACATTGGTGGGTAGTTAAATACACCCACCTAGAATTAATAGGCCATATAAGTGAATTATACAAGGTGGTGTAGCATTCAAGTTTAGTGGATGGGATAAGGCACCACCATGCAAACAATGCAGGGTCATAAGTTGATGTGTGTAGAGCCCTTATGTGTGAGAGAGAAGGTGTTTGACTTCCAAAAGTTGGATTCCCTATGTTATTAGAGGGAATCAAAACAAGTTTAACAAACCAAGTTGGTTTTAATCTTTAATAACTACCATGGAAATTGTAGCAATGGTAAGCATGCCAAGATATTGCAAGTTCTATTTTTACAATGACTATCATTAACTCATAATATAAATCATTACAATTATCTAGGAGGTTCTATAGTGGATTTGTTCTAAAACTCATTTCAGTCCATTAGAAAAATGTTATTGAAATAGCAAAAATAAAGACAAATTTCATGAAGATTCACAAACCAACGTTATGAGTAATAATATTTACTACTGACAATAGTAAGATATAGCTCTAGTATCCTGTATCTACTATGACACTTCCACAACAAACTACAATTCAATAACAATGTTTTCCTGAAAAACCTTAAATGTTTCCTAATGTGATCCATTCAAGGGGTGGCATGCATCAAGGGGATAATATTACATCCCAATGGAAAACTATAAATAACCTTTTCCTAAGGCCAAGGAATATCCACAAATAATGAATTTGAGGCATGTGCTCTTCTTTAGGGCCTCCTTGCATAGGAACCAAATATAAATATTTAATTGTCATAGGAGATTCAAATGCCATTATCAAATTGACGGTTGTGAAATTAAACCCATCAAACAGTTAGCCTAATTTGATCATTGCTCAAATAAAAAAGGGGGTCATTAGCTTAAGAAAAGTTCCATACTTCCATATCTTGGAGAATTTAACTCCCAAGCCTATTCTCTAGCTAATGAAGCTACCTCTCTTAACCAAGGGGCCTTGAGGAAAAATGGGGGAAGATTTCACAACATGATCCCCTAAATTCCTAAGGTTATGAATTTAAGCCATGTATCATTGCCATTAATCACCATATGTTTCAATGTCACTCATATCAGTGCTCAAGCATGGAGATGGGACTCGAAAGGACATGATCCCCTCCTATTTTGCATGTTGGAATCAATTTCAATACCATCTATTAAATTCCCCATTGTGGTTTATCATTAGCGAGGAGGAATAATGGAGCAATGAGGAAATGAAGCAATGTAAGCAAGGAGTTTCTCTTGGTCTTTGGTTGGTTTATTGGAAATTTGCCCTGAAGGGTTCAACATTAGGGTGTCTCTAGTGGATAATTATCAGCGTTCTTTGGTTTTGGGGATTTGTTTGGGTTGTAGTTCCTATAATACACCATTTAGTTTTGATTTTGAATCAAAGGGTGTTTTCTATGTGATATTTTCTTGTGACTACTTCTCAATTCCCTTGTGGTACTCATCTCATTGGCTCTCTAAGTTTCCTAATAGTTAAATTATATCATTGAGTTCATTTCATTTTTAAATGTTTCGGATATGACTCTTTGGTTGTATTGGGGTTTTGATGTGTTGCGATTTTTAAATTTGGTTTTAGAGATTTCTAGAAACATAGTGTTTTGGCAGTATTTTTGTTTGGTCTATAGAGCATCAGGGTCTTTTCTCTGTGTTTGATCTAGGGCTCTCCAAAGATATATTAGCTCTAGTTTGACTTTATCATCTTCAACCATCTTTGTTTCGAGTTTAAAAATTATGGATTTAAAGGAAGCTTAGGAGATCAAAATGGCTCTTGGAATGCATGGAGAGTCTATTCAATGCAATAGAACCTCTCTTTTCTCAATGATGTCCAAGGTTCATGAAAACCAATATCAATGCACTTTAAAAAATGCAATATTTATGAATGCCTTGGTTCAACAAAAGTAAAAAATAGATGTCTTTGAACATGGTCATCAACCTCAAAGAAAATATTCACTCTATAACTTCAAAGCACAAGATGTCAATCAATTCGATTCTAGCATATCTCAAGGAGAAATAGAGCATCAAATGAAAGATGACATGGATATTGAATAACATAATTGTCTTCCTTCCAATAAGGTTAGGAGGCAGCTAACAACCATTATATGTTTCATTAATCATTATGTTCTGCAAAGAAACTAGAATATTAGGTGTCCTTTTAAAGTAGTATGCATACAAAGATAGCTAGGATGTAATAATTATAGACTCTTGCAAATTCCGTTACGTGGTTTATGAGAGTTGTCAATTTTGCATGAAGCTTCAAAACAAAGCTAGTTATTTGCTTGTTGTTTAACTATGCCATAGATCTTTTTAATACGATACTTTTTGATTTCGATTTATAAATAAATAAATAAATAGCATTCCATTTTCCAAATCTGTTGGATAGGTATACATTTAAAACAATATCCCAATGTAGCATACACTTGAACATCAAAAAAATTGGTATTCAAGTTTAGTTATTCAACTTTTTTATTTCTTTTGCAAAGTAGCTTCATTCCACTTTTCTTGAATATTGGATCGTAGATGGCTTTAAATTTTCTTTTGGCTAAGTTGTGTGAGTCCTGAGATGACTACATGCTTAACCTTTGGCTTGAGAAACCATAACCCAAGGGCATCCAAGCTGTCAAAATCACCCAAGGATCACACACAACCTATGCCACACCGACCCTTAACATGGTTGGATTTTTTCCCATGGAGTTTTGAACCAATGACCTTCACATCATAGAGTACCTTAATAGTACACCCCATCATCGTCTACCTATGCCCTGTAGGTTGGGTTATTCGCATTATTTAAGAACTGTGCAGTAAAATATTTTATTGCTTTCCCTTATTGTTACACTAAAATTTGTCACCATGACTATTTGCAGTCAGTATGGCTCCGTCAATAGTCATACTGTCCTCCTTGGCAAGTCTTACACCTCTACTCCTCATGTCAAACTCCAAGAAAGAGAGAAAGTCCTTAAAAAGTCAATTAACTCTGGTTACGCAGTTTCTCTTAGTCTTACCTGTGTGTACGCACCTCCAGTTCATAAAACCTGCGTACTTGTACGCTCTGTCTATAAAGGGGTGGGTGCATACTCCTGTAAAGGTCAAAAGGCGCAAGTTTCACTTCAAAAAAGTTACTTGTGGTCATTTCTAGAGCATTCTAGAATATGGTTTGACGTGGATTGAGCGTCTCCAGATGGTTCATGCATCCCAATGAAAGAGGAACTTATCCCATGAAGAGGGGAGCTATCCCATTGAAAGAGGGGCTTATCCCATTCATGGTGGACCTGATTAACTTCCTCCAAAGCACTATAAATACAGGCATTGGGCCAGAGGGAGGGGAGGTTGAACGCTGAACATTCCCAAGGGTAGATGCTGCTAAAATTAGGACTCCCTTATAGAGCTTGAGAGGAGAGATTCCCATCCTTTCTTAACTTCATTTGGAAGTGGGTGAGCTGATCAAAGTAAAGGAGAACTCTTGCTGGACCCTGGGAGGGACCTGCACAACACCAAGGCACTGGTTATAATGGTTTCTTTTGTTTCCACTTAATACAATTAAGTTCATTTTTCTCAACAAGTTGTTATACATAATTTGTTTCATATACTCCTTGGTCTTTATGATGAATATGTTTTATTTTATGAGTTATTCAGGTGCTATGTAATTGTTTGCTTGTTAGTGAATGTAGGTTTCGAAGAGAAGGAGGAGCTCATCCGGATCGGAGAGACTGGACTACTACAAAGCGTTGGACTAAAGGTATGTTATAAACACCTGATTACTTGTATTCTAAATGCATATTTAGAGAAAGATAGTGTTTAATTGTCTTGTTTGTCACTAGAAAGCCTTAGCTTCTAGGGAGGTCGGTTTTGTCCGCAAAATTGACTCTTTCCGCATGACACTTATGACCCCAAATCTTGAATTGCCATGCCTCAAAAAGATGCTTTGATATATTTATAGTTTGACCTTTTCTCATTAGTCCTTTTAATATTTGAGCATTGAAAACATGAAAGGAGCCTTCCTAATGTACTTATATCATTTGGATTTGTGAGCATTTTGAGGTTCTAAAATGCAAGTGTCGAATTGAAAAGGCTAAAGCATGTTAGTGGACCTAATGATTCAACAAATGGTCCAAAAGATTATTTAATAGTTGTGAAGATAATGGAGTTGTTGTTTGCATCATATATTTTTAGAGATTGAAGGGTTGCATGGACCTCATAGATAAACATTATGCTTATATAAATTACTCTTCTATCATTCCCCAATCAAACTATTATTAGTGTCCAAGATTGGTTAGTATTGTGGTCATATGAGATCCCATTTGTCTCATTGATGTCAACTCCTTAGCACTCTTAACATCAAGAATCTAGAGATCTTCCCTTGTCCCTTCATCAACCTTCCTTCAACATTACTATTTTTGGGCATTAGGCAATAGCACATTTTCCATTTATTTTCTAATCTTTGAGTTCTTGGTGCAACATTTTTGTCCATCAACATGATGTTTGACAACTTAATTAGCTTGTTGATTGCTCAAACTATTATCCTTATGTACTTCATGTTTCAACTTCACAGCCTCATGACAACAATTTTGTTTTCTAAACTATCACATTGATGATGCTAGCAAATGAAGAGGCCATCTGGTGCATTTTCATTTTTTAGACAATTTTTCAAAAATCCAATATTTGGGGATATGTTTTTAGAAGTCCCTTTCAATCTCAAAAGTTTTTTTTTTTTTTAACTATTTCAACTACCGACAATGGATTACACTAACAAGTAACCATCCATTGTTAGTGCGACATGCATGAATTCATATACTTTTAGTATCTATCTTGGTGATTTAACAAGCATTAGTTGCACCATCAAAAACAATTATTTCTTCCATACAAAACATTATTCTAATAGATCTTGATAAGTCTTCAATACAAAACATTATCATAATAGTTCTTAATAATTGTCATGTGAAACAAAATAAGATTGGAGTTACATTATTGAACACAATTATTTCTTCCATACTAAATGCTCAATCTCAATAGATCTTAAGTATCAAATGTCTTCCAAAACAAAACAAGTTTGTCCATCAATATTCATAATCAACCCCTTTTTCCCAACAACATAGAAGGGAAGGTTTTACAAACTCTCTTAGCTCAAACATATTTATAACTCCCATAAGAAGTGTAAATACATGAAGCATTGAAAATACCATATCTAGATGAATCCTAATCACTAAATTCATTTTCCAACAAGTAATGGAATTGAACAGATGTCTTGGTGACTTTTTTGATACTTTAGAGATCCTCCTAACATTATAATTCAATGACTAAATTTTACAGTAAACCTCATAACTCAAGACAATTGTGTCAATAATGAATTAAATTGAACAAATGTTTTGGTGAATTTGTTAATACTTTAAAGATCCTCCTAACATTATGACTTCAATGTCTAAATCGTACAATAAACCTCACAACTTAATTTCAATGTCTAAATCGTACAATAAACCTCATAACTCAAGATAATTGTGTTGATTGTGAAAGTACCAATATAAAAATCCCAAATAGATTTGAAGAAGGTGCATCTATTATGGATTATTATGGATTGATGATTCTTGCCTATAGAATCTCCCATCTATTCCAATGTTGTATTTGTTCTCATAATCATTTACTTTAACAATCCACTTTAACAAAACGACATTGGAAATGTTGTAAAAGCCTTTAAACAAATTGTATGATAAACGTAGGTGTCAATATGTTGAAATCAATACCTTCCTCATCCTTCCAAAGAATATTATCCACAACTCCTTGAAATCCATGTGCTAGCACATGATGATCTTTAGTTGCTTGGAGATATTACATGAGATCATTCTTATTGAGGTCTACTCATTACCCTAAAATCCCCACTATTTCAACCTTATATAGTATTTTGTTGTAAATAACTATTTGAACCTTTTATAGTATTTTGGTCCAAATCCTTAGGGTCTTAGCACTTAGGTCACTTCCTTCCCTGCTTCTATTTTCTCTAAGTCCATCTTAGAAGTCATTATTTTATGTTGGCATAACCCAACAATATATTGTCCCTTTCAACCCCAATTAGACATATTTTGGTTCCCTAACTTGATCTGGTCTGCTTTCCTTTTAACTTGAATAAAAAGTTCTTTCCCTTTGTCAACTTTTGGAATCATTTATTTCTCCTATTATTGGCTTAGCAATGGACAACGCTTTAAGTTGATTAACAAGATCTATCCCTTTGCCAACTTCTTTGGATCAATTACTTGATTGTTGGAATGAACAGCTCTAAGTGACATCCGAAAGCAAAGCCCTTTCTAAACTATAGTAGGGGGGCCATGGCCGGTTCAAGTCCTAGACAGAAAGCGTTACGGAAAGGCTTTATAGGGAGAATCTAGCACCCCTATAAAGAGAAGGCCAGGTTCATTAAGTCTAAATTCCCATCCCCATACGCCACGTTCGCAGAGGGTAATTTACCAGCTCGGTACCTAGCCCTGCCAAACTACCCTATAGCATGTTTGTACACCTAAAAGGAATTCCTCCATACTTTGTTCTCTACATACATTGCCCCACATTTGGGATCATGTGATCTAAGATGTCATTCCCCAATAACAACATTTCCCATTTCCCTACTTGCCTCCTTGCTTTGCATACACATTTTAAGCCCTGAATGTCCAAACATGACGACAGTTACAAAGATCGACCTTATCTTCACAGGTGTCTCTGGATTCAAAATTCGGCCGGGTGATCTTCATACGTAATGCCGGAGCATTTAACAGCCCTGGGGACTCTATTGTGAACATGGTAATCCACCTTTCTAAGAACATTCCTTTGTTTCTGAAGAATCATGGTTTGCCGCAGCTAAATGTTGAAAAATCCTTTGCCTTTTGGTTAAATTGTACTCTTTTGTGGACTACGTCATTCCATGCCATCATTGTTCGTTTTCTAAGAAATCATGTGGGTAAAACAACTCCTTTACCTACCAAGGGTCGAGCATAGAGATGGAAACACACATCCTGAACGTCTTCCATTGAAAATGTCACCATTGTTGATCCATTGCTTTCAAAGATCTACTATGGGAGGCTTCAGAGTACTTTGGAATAATTTTTTTACCTATTGGCTGCAAACATTATTGTTGTGGCATACTTACAAGGACCAAAATTTCTGCTTGGACAGATCTAAGTAAATTTAATCCTCACAGGCATTACTCTGCCTCCTCTGAAAGTATTGACTGAGCCCATAGTCTTTGCTTTCCCATCCTCTTCCCAGTTTCCAGGAGGGGGTTTTACAAATCTGACATGCACAAGGGAATTCATGCAAGGATTTGGCGGGGTTAACAAAGCTAACGTGCACAAGGATTTAGAGGGGGCAATAAACCTAACATGCACATGGGGCCTTTAGGTTGAATTGATTATTTAGGACATAAAAATATCAGAATATGAATTGAATAAATTTGAACTAAACTAATTATAAGAGAGAGAAAACATTTATGCATGGCCTATCTTGTGATGCTCTTAGAAAATGAGTACCATAATAACCAAAAATAGCTCGTGACAATCTTCTTCTTATTTTAAATGCATCAACAACTAAAATATATAATATCAAGAGTTTACCTTCATCTCACCGCTATTGAAGTTATCACTTTGAACAGATCAATTAGTATATTGAAATGAACAGATCAATTAGTATATTGAAAGAAAAATATTCAAATTAATGAAGAAAACGTACATTTCAGAAATGTCAAATGTGTGATAAATCTCTTTAGGTTGAATATTAAACTGCAAAAACCATGAAACACAATGATTTTCCATGAAACATGTTTAATCACTACTTAGCCTGAGGATGTGAAGCTATAAAGTCAATTGCAATATTGACAGAGCTGATTTTATCAGCTTCATTATCTGGAATCTCAAAAGCGAACTCTTCCTCGAGAGCCATTACAAGCTCAACAGTGTCTAAACTATCTAATCCCAAATCCTTTTGAAAATCAGCAGCCATAGAAACCTGTTACAATTCCAAGTATGATAGGTTAGGCTAAGGAAAAATTTTATAAGGAAAAATACGGGGAAACATCTTAATATTTCATACATGTTTATCGGCATCCTATCTACAAATATTTGTAGAATTTGACTAGAATGGTTTGTTGAATATTCATCACATAACAAGGATATAAATTTTTTGAAGCCCACATAAGCATTCACAGCCAAATTATATATATAAGTAAGGATAAGTAAGGTGATTTGTTATTGGAGGACATTTTTTTCATGATGATGATGATGATTAACGTCTATTAAGGCCTATATGGTCTACTAGACCTTACTTTGCAAAAGAAAGAGATTAATCAGAATTCTTTAACATGTTATCTTTATGCTCAAAAAGAAATAAGAGAAACATTTCCATAGTGCGACAAACATTTTGAAAATTAGATCAAATAACCCTCTTAAGATTGCACAAGTGACAAACTCTTTCATCTTGACTATATTCACAAATCGCAATACAAACAATTACTAACAAAATCTATTCAAATAACATAACAAATACAATAATACCAAATTAAAGCATAACATGGTATATGGGAATCAATTCAAGTCTGCCTTGCAAGTAAGGGAAGGCACCACAACAATTTAGACTGCAAAAGGCGACCAGGATTGCTAAGGTAAGCAATAAAATACACCCAATACACATAATGAACCTGAGACAATCACCTGTTAAAATTTTGTACAAACTCTTTTGCTCTTGTACCATAATAGCTTTACCAAGAGGCTTGACCCTTTGAGGGAAATACCATAACTATGAATGGTAACTCCAATCTTCTCATCCATAGTATACAACAAAGATATGAATATTATCACGAGGTAAAAATGCAGCACCTTCTTTGGATGGCCATCCATCATGTAACAAGGAGAACAAATGGTCTAATTGAGTAGTTTAGAAATAGTTGACCTGACAAAAAAATAAAATGCCTCCTGGTTACTTTGTCTGCAATCCAAGAAGTTATTCTCATATATGAAGTTATACATGAAAAAACAGGGTATTAAGCACAACCATGTATGTAGCACGTATTTCAAGGACAAGTGGAGAGATAATGCACTTTCAATTTAAAGAGCAAACAGACGATCAGAAAAGGCTCTAATACACAAGGCCTCCCTCTCGGTTTCATACATAAACTAAAAATAGCAGATGTAATTATTACCCAGAAATATTAACTATATAATATAATCATATTGATGGCTTCTAAAGAATAGACTTTCTATGTCACAGGGAAGATATAAATAGGGCCAACATACCACACCTATTGAAACAGCGGTAATAAAATGACATCAAATATGATGACACAAAGAACAGCCAGGTGTTGGCAAACAAAATCATAAGACAAGCCATCAAAACCAAAGTTAAAATGTTTTCAATTTGTTTGGTTTTATGCCTGTGAAGTTTGGGGAAAGAAGGCAAGGAAAGAGATTTTATGGTCATAGAAGTTATTCCAAGGCAAAGAAGTCCAGGAAAAGTATGGTCATAAAAATTATTCCAAGGTGCATCTTACTGTTATAATTCCTATCATTATTTTCATGTTATTATTCATATCTTATTGTTATTATTGTTATTATCATTTCCTTTTTATCATTCTCACACACATGGCGAATTTATTCCTATTATCATTTCCCTCTTATCATTCTCACACACATGGCAAAGGGAGGGGAAGGCCAAGCAGGCAAGTATAATCACTCTCCAACCCATCAACTATTATGTAAATAGAGGGGTATTGGGTTCTACTTTTGTAAGCACCCATTAGCATAATAAAATATTAGGGTTTACATGCTGCATGAGCCAATTCTCAAAACCAAAATGGAATAGGAAAGAAAGAGATTTTATAATCGTAAAAAATATTCTAAAACGCCCAAGACAAGGCATATCTAACTGTTATTATTCCTGTAATTATTCACAGGCAAAGAGACCACACATAACTCAGTCAGTGCTTAAAAAGAACACACATTCTCCATGTGGCTATGGAGATCTGCATCTAAAATGTTCGAAAAGGTTAAGGAACCTAAAAAGTTCCCTGAAGCTATATTCAGGGAATATAGACCTCAAACCTAATCTATTACTACCATACTTGTAGCATCGTCAAGCTGTTCGACATTTAACATTTACCTTGTATGACCTAAACTTTGTTATTATTAATAACTCAATTTCAAAGAAATAGAGATATAATATATGTTTTTAGATTTAAATCTAAAAAAAACTACAGGTGGAGATTAAATGGTTGGCTACCGTAATTTTTTATTATTTAATCGTATTTTGTCTATATAAATGGATTCAGTATTCTTAAAAGAATTTAAAATACTTAATCTTTTATAAATGGATTCAGTGTTCTTAAAAAAAAATAGAATATTTAATCTTATAAAGACATCAACTTAAATCTACAATTCAAATAAATTTTTTCCGAATAAAATTGATAAAAAATCTGCCTTGGAAAATTGCCATAAACAAATGTCAAACGTTTAGACTGCGCTAAAGCTGGATGTAGATATGGGTGAAACCCTATTCAAATGGTAGTATAGACTATACAGAACTACATCAAAAACCCGCTTCATCTCATGGTTTTAAATGGAAGTATATGGCATTTAATCTCAACATTTTAAATAGAAACATCCAGGTGTTTTGCTTACGGTAAAGATCAAAATACCCTCTGAGGCCTTATTTATTTTATAACACAGCATTTTGAGATCAACCAGGAAATGTACCTTGGCAGGATCGACCTTCTGAGATGCCTTAATGACAGAAATGACTCTGTCTGTGACTTGAGACCTGTCCAAAAAGGTGCCCTTCGCTTCCTCACACATATACCGACTGTTATAGCCACGCTCTATCAGTGGCGGTTGCATCCTCACGTGCTTCAGAATTAAATTTCTTACACAGATTATATGAGATAATGCACCCATCCGGTCCAATTTTCAGTTTTTGCAACTCCCAGAGATTTTCCTGCGAGGCGTTCACCGGATATATTACCTTCAAGAGACCCAGTGTATATATAACTCAGCAATACACACCTACATTGAATTCCTCATCGATTTCAGGGCATAAACATCTGGTGGGAGACAATAACTTTTCACAGCCATAAATTTATTTCTTCCCCATGCAGCCATTGCTTAACCTGGAATAGTTTAAGCAAATATTTACCGCTTAACCCCGGTGAGGGTTTAGACATGTTTCATTACCCTATATGGTGATGCTAAGTTCACATCTATTTGTTAAAAAGAGATTACGCATTCTTTCAATCTCTCACGATCAAAACCCTAAGCCGTGTTGCTTTCGAGATTCGTTCACAAACGTAAAGAAAGTATTGAGAAATAAAGTAGTTTAGATTTATTTTAATTTAGGATTTATCAACTATAAAGAGTGGTCAATTTTTATTTTTTATTTTTATTTTAGAAAAGATTTAGATTTAAGATATTTGATTTTTCTGTCTTTTGTGTATCTAAAATCTTTTAGTATATCTAGAATTAAAATGGATCTAGGCTACTTTAATTATTAATTATAATTATAATATTAATTTTTATTTTTTTATTGATTCAAATGTCCAGAAGCTCTTAGTATATCTAGAATTAAAATGGATCTAGGCTACTTTAATTATTAATTATAATTATAATATTAATTTTTATTTTTTTTATCGATTCAAATGTTAAACATTACACCTTGATGGGGGTGAGTGAACAAGGGATCTGAAATTTGGGATGCAGTGAGGTACGTCGTCAAAGTAGCAGTGTGACAAGTCATGATGTAATGTTGAGGACAAGTGGTGTGTGGGCAACTAGGTGCCTAGATCCTTCAAGAAGGTGAAGAGGGTTATATGGGATGTGAAGCAGGGTTTTCGACAGACGTTTGGGTAAGTAATGGGAGTTGAGGGTGGTGAGTGGAACGTCAAGTATGCACAGGAGCATCACCTGTGCATGCTCGTTCTCTAGTACATTGTTCGTTTAGTGATTTATGCATAGGGGAGAAAAAGAGAGCTTGACTTGGATAGGTGATGAAACATGTGGGTCTAGGACCCTAGTGAGAGAGGGTGGTTGGAGTTAGTGTGGAGCTAAGGGTCGCAACAGGGAGTGGTGTCAGCTTCGTTCAGGTCTAGCTCGGGGGTCGTGGAGATTTGGGTAAGTGGCAGTGAAGTTGCTCTCATTTCTTGGTGTTTTGTGGATAGAGGGGCATGCTGTACTATCCCTGTTTTCTGGCATTTTGTTTTACATGTGTGGGTTGTTTGTCTGAGAAGTATAGTGAATTGTGGGAGGGATTCTTCATTTGGCATCGGGTGTCTCGCATTGGCGGCTTTGTCTGGAGTAGGTGGGAGGAGTTGCACAAGGCCTCGACTGGCAAGTGGGGGAGTTTGGGTCTCAATCCCTCTGTGGTGTTGGCTCTCGAACGCTTTGAGTGTTGGCAATGTTGGGTGGATATTTACCCAACACGAGTTTGGCCCCCTTCTCTCAGTCAAAGGGACTTTCTGCATTCCTCAGGCAGGGTAAGTGGGGGAAGGGGGCGGTCTGAATTGGGTGATAGGGTCGTTTTAGGATCCATGCTCCGGCAACATGGGTGAGCCAAACGTGGAGGGGCATCACGGGGGGAAGGGTTCTGGCGCGAAAAGGGAAAGTGTGGTTGGGTTTTCCCCTTGTGGATTTTTCCCCAGTCATTGGACCTAAATTCTCTGTGTCTCATTGTATTCTTGGTTTTCTTCTATGGTGCATTTGGTTTATGTTTTATCTACAATTACTTAACTAATGTTGCATCCTAAAGAAGTTTTTGGAATAAGTAATTGTTACAACATAGAACAACATATCTGCAACATGGTATCAGAGCTTTGGTGAAGACAAGTCCAAGAAGATAAAAGTTGTCACTCATTCCTTGTTGTTGAAATCTTATTTGTTGCTCCTTACTTACTGCTGAAATTTTACTGCTAAATTTTACTACTAAAATTTTACTTTTGGATGAAAATGTGAAGTTGGGTTACACTTTTGTGAGAATT
This sequence comes from Pinus tabuliformis, assembly GCA_031772625.1. Lineage (NCBI taxonomy): Eukaryota > Viridiplantae > Streptophyta > Pinopsida > Pinales > Pinaceae > Pinus > Pinus tabuliformis. Next base: position 855,897,395 of record CM062815.1, on the reverse strand, counting down.
GCTTGAGAAAAATTCATAATTGTACTTTTTCGGCCGAATTAAACAATTTTTCGACCGAACTATATAATATTTTTTGGTCGAACTAGTTTTTTTCAACCAAATAGTTAAATTTGATTTTTAGCAAAACAATTGGTCGTTTAAATTAACAACAACTGTGCCACAAATTTTTGGCCGGTGGGGGAAAAATCTAGCAACAAGGTTTTTTGTCTGAAAAAAGTTTTTCAGCAGAACAAGTTTTTCGACTGAAAAACTTGTTATATATATGTGGGCCATGAGCCCATTGCAAATTTTTCGCACATTGTTGTTTTGACACTATTGTTTGTTTGCATTGTGTTTTGGCACTATTGTGGTGGGCCTGTTGTTGTGTTGGAGGAATTTTTGAAGGTCCAATCTCAAAAAACTCGATAGTTATTTGATGTTATTTCATATTGTTTTCTTGCAATTGTTGATTTTTTTTTGCAAGATTGTTGGGCGCCAAAGGAGTTCTTACACCTCATCGGCGTTGGAGGAATTTGGTCATGGTCCTCATCCTCTTGTCAATCTGACCGCACAACAACAAAAAAACCATGTAAGTTATGTTCTTGTTTTGTAGATAAAAAAACTTGTTTTCGTATTGTTTTCTTTCCACTGTTGTTATTTTTTTTGTTTTTGCAGGTTTGTTGGGCACTGGAGGAGTTCTTGCACCTCGTCAGTGCTATAGGAATTTTGTATGGAACCTTGTCCTCCTGTCAACCTGACCACACAACAACAAACAAATAGGTACTTTATGTTCCTCTTTTGTAGAAAAAAATGTGTGTTGTTGTGAACCATTATCTTCTTACTTAGCTCAGTTTAACACCAAAAAGCATGCAACCGATGAGATTTCTTTTTACCTTGTCCAATAATAGCTAGTGCTATATATGTTTTCATTGTCACTTACATGCATGGGGGCACTTACACACATAAATACATGATCATATTTTTAGCCTATCTGCATTGATACAACGATATTGACATCTAATTCAACAACTTGACATGGAATTAAAAATTGTCGACAGTTAATTATAGTGGATGATATTTGATTATACTATCACTGATACTGATACATGGGAATCAGTGCCTTGCTTGTGTAATACCTGGGAGTCATTGCCTTCCTCGTGTACTACTTAACAGTGGATCCTCAATAGAGAGTCAGATTCTAGTGGATAATTTAGGCTATCATTGACTCAACCGATTACTACACTTTAATTCATCACATGAAACAAAACAATTCACTTTCAAGTTTATTAAAATAAATCAAAATTAGCATGATGAGTCTCTTCCCATCAACATTTTGTAACCTGATTGACACTTATATAGAATAGATTACTCCCTCAGTTAAGTATTGCCTAGTTGACTCTCGAACATTAATGGAGAACTTGGTATACGCCTTCACAAGGCTAAATCCCACCACCAATCAAAACTAGTAGGACCTCACCACCAAGTGTCCCTTCATGGATGTTCATTCTCACTTATCCTTATCTTCACCCGAAGGGTGGCCTTTAACGAGTGAGAAATATATAATAATCGTTTGGAAAGACTATATATCATTCCTATCAAAGGCGAGAACAAGGGATGCACATAAGAGCATAGTAGTGAATAAATGAGAAATTCCATGCCATCAGAATTCTCATGAACGTTGGCATGTTGTGCTGACCAATGAAACCTTTCACCTCACATTCCCTCTAACCATTTCCATAGTAGATAGACACTTATATAGAATAGATTACTCCCTCAGTTAAGTATTGCCTAGTTGACTCTTGAACATTAATGGAGAACTTGGTATACGCCTTCATAAGGCTAAATCCCACCACCAATCAAAACTAGTAGGACCTCACCACCAAGTGTCCCTTCATGGATGTTCATTCTCACTTATCCTTATCTTCACCCAAAGGGTGGCCTTTAACGAGTGAGAAATATATAATAATCGTTTGGAAAGACTATATATCATTCCTATCAAAGGCGAGAACAAGGGATGCACATAAGAGCATAGTAGTGAATAAATGAGAAATTCCATGCCATCAGAATTCTCATGAATGTTGGCATGTTGTGCTGACCAATGAAACCTTTCACCTCACATTCCCTCTAACCATTTCCATAGTAGATAGATAAATCTAGATAGAAGGCATATTGTCAAAATAGAGAACTACAATTAAAAGGGTTACTTTGTATTTCAAGTGTGTTGTAAGGATAACCGAAATCACACTGACAAACATGCAATAAGTGGCCTTTCATGCCACCATTACTTCCATTGGAACCTCTGAATTGTGGGAATGCATGGTCATTTATGCCCATATTCTTGTAATTAAGTCTCTGTCTAGATTTCTAGAATTTTCAATATTTAAATTTTAAAAACGTATAAATATTTTTAAACTTGTTTTTGAAATTTCATTCTTTAAAATTTAAAAATGTATAAGGATTTTTAAAATTGTTATCCCATTTTAAAAGTGGTGTTTTTTCCACTTAACTCTTGTTTTAGGATTATAAATTTTCAACCTTACATCATTTAAATGGCAAGAAAATTAAACAACACATAAATGGAATGTTTTGCATTTATCAGTTATGTTAATTATATAAAATGTACATAATTGTGGTCGTGGGTGGTGAGAGTAAGTCCCACAGTCAAGTAGTCACTATTTCATTTTTTCCTTTGAAATTCGCTAGCATTACAATTATCCAGACCCACTACAAATGAGAGTTGGCCCTTGAAGATTGAACCACTAGTCATAAGGACTTTCCTTCGGATAAGCTGCCACCACAGGTGATATTGACAAAACAACCAGTCAATCTAATTTCTTGAAATCGAGAGATTAAAATTCCAACCTAAGTCCTACCAATGTATAAGAGCTAGTTCTATCACCATTTTACATTTAAGTTACATGGGAAGTTGTTTATAATCATCTTATAATACGACTACAAATTATAACTAACCATGAGGCCCAATCTTAGGATTTCAAAGAACCTTAAATTTATTCGATACTAATTTTGAAATATTTTGCCACTTAAGCCTACATTTCTCAAGTCAAATGGCCACATATAATCTAAAAACTCTTATTACTACACATTGAAAAACATCTTAAGTGAAGTACTTAATGTACATAGTTATTACATATTGCTTATAAAATTCTAATTATAATTTTCGGGCAATATACAATCCTATGGAACATTGGAAATTACCACATTGATACTTCCTTCCTGGTCTTCTAAGTCATCAAACTAACTTAGCCCTTGCGAAGCAAAGCTATCTCCAAGGTCCTTATATGCTTGGTAAAAGATGGTTGACTTCTTTTCTACCTGCGTTTCAAACCATAACTACTTATAGCAGTCCCTTTGCAAGGACAATGTTGCGTTGACTAATGGCAGTGATAGAAGCAGGCACAATTATTTTATCCTTCCCTGGTTGGGAAATTCATATCTTTATATCCATTAGTTAACCCCAAGAAATTTCAAATTAGAAACCCACATGAAAGAGGTAGAAGCCCATTAGAAAATCAGTCGATGATTATCCACCAGTTCTACCTCGTCAGATCTGTTGCCCCTGCTGCATAGAAGAATATCATTTGCATATTTTGAGAATCAAGCCAAAAGAGTATAGGATACCACTTATACCTTCATACAATTCTTGTTCAAGTATAAACATCAAAACTGGAATCCCATTTTGTTTCTTCACCTCGGGTTCTCTTTTATATGTTTCTTATCAAAATGAGTTGTTAGAAGGGACTTATTATCAAGGAGGCAGAAATTGTCTCCAATCTCGATAAGTTGGTATAAAACTGAAATACATTCAACAATAATTGGCAAAGTTAGCATAATGGTTTGCTTCTGTTTGCCCCTTAGCAGGTCATAGATTGAAATCAATTGTGTAGAAAAATATCATGGATTGCATCCCTCTATTAGGTCATCCCCAGCATCTTATATGCTAAAACTTTGAAAATAAACTAGACTCTTAAAGGCATTATGTTCAAAAACTTCTATCCTTTGGACCTCCATCCCCATATGACTACTTTGAATTTAAACTAACCTGGCACAGACCAACATCTACAAATGCCATTGAAATTACCGTACTAGTATGTTCCTTGCTATTCTTTGCTATTGTCCATCATTTATAATATGACTCACATGATAGCGTGGATATTAAACTTCAAAACATCTAATAATTCGACAATACCTCACATAATAGCATGGATGTTGATCACCGTCATATTATAAAACATATGATAGGGAATGAGAGGTCATCATTATACATCTATCATAATAGAAGGATTTCACTTCAACCATAATTATATAATTTGGACACATAGTAATCATGACATGTGCCTCTTGTCATCAAAATAGTTGTACGACTCTCATTAACCTCCTCACACATCAAAACTACATTGAACGAGGTCTCTTCGTTCCTTATTAAAATGAGATGCATTAATATGAATCTGTTATTTTAAACCATTTGGAATAAACTCATAACTATATTAAAATGTCAATTAAAAACAAGTGCACTTGTAAGATTCCCAAATGACAAATGGACACAAGGGAGAGAAAGTACATTTTTGAGGAAGTGATACATTACTTTAGTATAAGGAGTACCTTTCCTCTAACACTATCCTTCTTCCTATATGAAGATAATTTAGAGGAGGAGATTGGGCTACATACTGACATGTTAAAAGTAAGTTTAAGACAAAGAGTTTCATATTGGTTGCATATTAGTTTAGTCTATCTCTTTGTGCCCCATCTTGATTCCACATTCTCCAACATATCTTATATGTTGGTTATTACATCCTTGAGAGGATGGTAGTGAAACCTAATTGCTCATATATGTCAATTATAGAAGTGAAATTAATGGTAAGAATTTTTGTTTAATATCGGCTTTAAGGTTGGGAATGTTAAAGCATTGGCCATAGGAGAACTACCATGCAATGTATCTTTTTGGGTTTTTGTTGACCACTTAATATTAAATTTGTTTATTTGGCTTCAAGATTGAGGTTGTTAAAGTATTGACCACATGACAACTACTACGCAATGAAGCATTTTCTGTTTTTGTTGATTATTTAACATTATATTTGTTTATTTCCTACAATTTTATTTTGTACCACCATTCCCTCTTAGAGGGAAGTTTAGTGAGATTAAACAAAAAGAAAAATATATGGGTATGAGAAAAACTAGGATCTTTGAAGCAAACACCCAAAGTCCTTGAAGATATTTTTCAAGATTAAGTGAAATAAAAAAATGGGACCTTGAGGCCTTTCAAGAATAAATAAAACCAAAAATGGGACCTTAACTTGTTGTTACGCTTGAATCTTGGCAGTTTCATTTTCAACCAGATGTAAGTGATGGTTATCCCATGTAGCACATAATTTAGGGTACTAGAAGGTGATGAGACTTCATTGTAGGACTAGATAAGAGTAGATATAGAAGGTGGTAGGATCACTAGCATGAATTGACACAATTGGATATTTAAGTGATTAGCGATAAAAGCTCTCCAATTCACAGTCTTGCCTTATTCAATTGTCCTATCATGAATAACATTCAATATGTAGAAATCTTGGTTGATGATCTAAGCCATGGATTTAGGCAAGCAAGCCAATGATCTTATGCATATGAAAATTGGAATACTTTTTTGTCTTAATATTGAAGATAAATATAGGATTTATGGATGTCAATGTACTTAGTGGCATGATCGACAATCAACCCTTATTGCCTCATAGAAAAGTATTGAATGAATTATATAGAAGATGAAAGCCCTTACAAATTAGTTGTTTATTAATTTGAATGTGGGTATAAACTTTTTAAATGTGGCAATTTTTGCAACAAAATCATACATGGCATGATGGAAAATATCCATTGATAGGCTAACCTTCGGTATAATCCAAACTTGATAAACATGAAAATATATCTAATTTCAAGGATTGGTATTCTCATGATAAGTATAAGCTTCATTGAATAGTGAAGGAATCTCATTAGGCATGGAAGTACTAATAATGATTTTAGTCTTAGGGGTATGGAGAGTCATGGGAGTAACTATTAGAGGATTAGAGGCCCTAGCTTAGGTTGAAAATCACATTAATTTTTGTATGATTGAGGTGGACCAATAAAAATTCATTTATTTGATGATGAAAAATATTTCTCTCATCATCGAAAATCAATGTAGTGTAGCATGTATTTGAATGCTATTCTTGTGCAAACTAATTTGTTATTGTTTTCTACAAAGGAATTTTTGTATGGCTTTAGATCCATGAGTGGTCACCTAAGTTGAGATGTAATTAATCCTATTTCACATATTGAAATAGGGATCACATAAAGTTTTAGGGTGAGGGTGTGCTTGTGTCAATCTCTTTAGTGATTGTGAATATGAAAGTCAAGGAGAAGCATGTTGGTATGCGACTTAAGGTTGAGTCATTTCCTTTTGTTCCCATTGGCATGTAACTAATGAATGAGTCTACTAATGCTTGTGTTAAAAAAAATCATCATGTTATTATGTTACACAAAGTAGTTCTTAATGAGAATGATTTAGCTTTGATTACTATCATTGTTGATCAAGCCTTGATCATGTTAGGGTGGATGAATGTGGATGAGTTTCCAAGAGATGCAATCTATGTGTGGCCTTTGTTTTTTCTCAAAATGTGTGGGCCCTAATATTTCCTTGTATGCTTAGACTAAGGCTTCTAAAACTAGTGATGTGATAAAGGATGGTTCAAATGGTGTTGGACTTGTTGTTTTGACCTCATCATATCCCTTTGTTGGTGTTAATAATCATATCAAAGTGTCATATGTAAAATTCTAGGCTAAATCCTTCTGGTGAAGGATATTTAACTTCCATGTGGACATAAATAAATATTCTGCTAAAGGGAAAAAATATCTGAAATAAAGAGGAGACATCTTTTTAAATTGATTTTGGATGAGGAATAATTTAATGAATAGTGCATTCTAGACTAGGATGTTAATGGTGTCTCACTAAATTCTTATTCGTGTTTGGGATCTAGTTACTTATACTTGCTATTGAATTTGAAGGATGCTCGATATGTGTTGCAATATGAAACTTAGAATATAAAATGATGTTTGGAATTTTTGCACTATTAGAGGTTAAGATTTATTCTTGATGAAATTAGCCAACCTAATTAAACATTTTGGATTATATTTCTAAGCATTCCAACATGAGACCTGTTATGAAACCAGCTCAAGAAAAGATAGAAAAGACAGATCAACACCTTAGAATTCAGCCTCTTCGAGGGGAAACCTCCTTTACATTACATAAATGTACAATTCTTGGATGATTCAAATGACAAAACCTCCTTTCTATATGTAGGAGTCTAAGGAGTCACAATATAATCCAGCCGACCTAACAATAATAATATAAAGCCACAAAAATAACAATAGAGGGATTCTATGGGGCACAGTAATAACAATATGGGGGCAATAGGGGCACAACAATATTAATAAGGGGTATAACTACAATAGTAATGGGGTAATCAATAGTATTATAGGGACCCAACATGCCCCTCTCCTTCAAAAAAGTGTTGTCCTCAACGCTTGAGTAGTTCTAGATACTTCTGCATAAAATTCTCATCCTCCCATGTGGAATCTTCAGCGGATAAGTTCTTCCACTTGATAAGATACTCTGAAATTGATCGATTTCGTAGCTGTCGAGTTCTTGTTTCTGTGACTGCTTCCGGTTCCAATATAATTTTTCCTTCCTCGTCAAGTTCTGGCAATATTGTTTGAACTAGGAGCTTGTCGCCTATAACCTTCTTTATACATGAAACATGGAAAACTGGGTGCAATCGAGAAGTTGTAGGAAGCTCCAATTTGTATGCCATAGTACCAATCTTTTGCAACACCTTGTACGACCATAATACTTTGGTGATAATTTATTATCCTTCTTAGCTTGCTTGAGGGACATTTGCTTATATGGTTGTAGCCGTAGGAATACCCAATCACCTACATCAAAACTTCTTTCATTGCGATGTTGATCTGCTTGTTGTTTCATTCTATTTTGTGCCAACACGAGGTTATCCTTTAAGAGTTGGAGGACTTATTGTTGATGTTCGATGTGATGTTCCACTGCTTGAACCTTAGAATTTTCTCTTAAGTATGATGTGATGGATGGTGGTTGATACCCATAAAGTGCCATAAATGGGGTCATTTTTGTTGCTGTATGGAAGGAAGTGTTATACCACCATTCAACCAGAGGCAACCATTTGACCCATTGTGTCTGTTTATCAGATACAAAGCAACAAAGATATCCTTCCAAACATTTTTTTACTATCTCAGTTTGCCCATCAGATTGAGGATGATAAGATGAGCTATGAGCTAACTGAGTATCAAGACAAGAAAATAATTCTGTCCAAAAATTTCTAGTGAAAATGGGATCTCTGTCACTTACAATAATCTTTGGGTTTCCATGTAGCTTTTGAATTGTTTCCATAAATGCAGTAGAAACTGTACTGGCTTTAAATGGATGTGATAATGCACAAAAGTGTGCATACTTGGTAAGTCTGTCAACTACCACCATGATGACACTCTTTCCCTCAGACTTGGGTAAACCTGTGATAAAATCCATTGAAATCTCCCCCCAACATTGGCTTGGGATGGATAAAGGTTGTAATAGACCCGGTGTCTTAATTGTTTCAACTTTATTTTGTTGGCAAACCAAACATTCAACCACAAACTTTTGAATATCTGATTTAAGGCCACCCCAAAAAAATTCCTTAACCCTGTGGTAAGTTTTTAAAAATCCTGAGTGCCCTCCTAAGGGAGAAGTGTGCAATTCCATAAGAATATTTTGTTTTAGCTGGGAATTCTTACAGAGGTATAAGCGATATTTGTACCATAACGAATCATTTTGCCAGGTAAATGTACCAGACGTACTGGAATCTTGTTGTAACTTTCGAATAAGTGCCCACACTTCTTCGTCATTCTTCCATTCCTCCCTTGCTTCGTTTATCCAATCTGGTTGGATAATAGAAATGGCGCATAACAATGCTTCCACATCCTCCTCCTTTCTTGAGAGTGCATCTGCCACCACATTTTGCTTCCCTTTTTTATAGATGTTTTCAAAGTCATAACCCAACATCTTTGTGACCCACTTTTGTTGCTCTTCAGAGGATAATCTTTGTTGTAAAAAGTATTTAAGGCTATCATGATCCGTTTTTACCTTGAAGTGTCTACCCATTAGGTAGGGTCACCATTTCTTAAGTGCATGGAGTATTGCCAACATTTCCTTCTCATAAATAGCTTTGCTTAAAAATTTTCCCTTGATTGGACGACTTTAAAAAACAATGGGTCTTTCATCTTGCATTAGAACATCACCAATTCCATTTCTTGAAGCATCACATTCCACAATAAAGGTTTTTGTGAAGTCCAGTGTAGCTAAGACTGGTGCTTGGCACATTGCCTCTTTAGATGTTCAAAGGCCTTTGTTGCTTCCGAAGTCCATGAAAATGCATCTTTCTTCAATAATGTTGTTAGAGGTGCTGCTATTCTCCCATAATTCTTAACAAACTTGCGATAATACCCTGTCAACCTGAGAAATCCTCGCAGATGCTTTATGGATGTGGGGATTTTCCATTCCTTAATGGCTTTAATTTTTCTAGGGTCTACCTTAACTCCTTCATGAGATACAATATGACCCAAATATTCCACCTCCCGGACTCCAAAGAAACATTTGGATCTTTTTGCATATAATTGTTTCTCCTTCAATAGTTGTAGCACCTTGTCAACATGTTCAACATGATCCTTCCAAGACTTGTTGTAGATTAGTATATCATCAAAAAATACTAACACAAATTTTCTAAGGAATGGTTTGAAAATTGAATTCATCAAACCTTGAAATGTTGAAGGTGCATTGGTAAGGCCAAAAGGCATGACCAAAAATTCATAATGACCCTCATGAGTTCTAAATGCTGTTTTCGGAATGTCTTTAGTCTTCATTATGATTTGATGATATCCTGAACGAAGATCCAACTTGGTGAAGTAAATTGATCCATGCAATTCATCCAGTAATTCATCAATGATAGGAATGTTGAGATTGCAACAAGATGATGGAGCTTAGTGAAAAGAGTCGCCTTCACTAAGTGGGCCCGCAGGCAAATTATGGCGCAAGTTCTATTTTTTATCACAGTGTGGATGATCACAGTGTGGGTGACCACAGTGTGAGTGATCAAAGTGTGAGTGACCACAATGTGGGTGACCAAAGTGTGGGTGACCACAGTGTGGGTGATCAAAAGTCTATTTTTAGACTGGCGGTCAAAAATAGAAAAGTCAAATATTATTGTCTCATAATAATATTTGGACTATAAACTTGATCTTATTCTCTTGGAGCACTTTAGTTTGAGCTACAGATGTGGCCCATGCAGCTGTCAGAAAGAAGTATGCTTTTTTTATGAGTCAGTTGAGTTGTTGCATGCATGACTTCAGTTAGAACTCAATCAGTTGAGTTTGGTGGAGTTGATTGTGGAGTTGATAGAGTTGTGTTCAGTTTGACTTGGTTAAACTAGTTGTAGTTAGTCTATCTGTAAATAGACTAATGATGAGTTGTTAAACTAATTATTAACTCATAATACAACTATAGAATACATCAGTTAACTCAGTTGCATGTCAGTGCATGTTCAGTTCAGCAGGGACAGGTGTTAGAGAATCAGATTGCTATCAGTTGTGACTATAGTTGTGCATCAGATCTTGCACAATCAAGGGATTGAGTATGCCAATGAGTTTGCTCATGTATTTGCCCAGTTTGTAGCTTCTGCTCACGTCTTACACATTGTGAGTGATTCTTTGGAGGTGAAATACGAGTTTGGTAGACCATTCTCATTCATTCTTGAGCAGGTATTGAGCAGTGGAGGCAGGCAAGCAGTGGAATAGATTTGGAGATCAGATCTGAGCTGTATTGTGTGTAACAGGTGGAGCTGGTACTAGATTGCTTGTGATAAGCATTGTACTTTGTAATGTTACATGGTCTCAATCATTAATATACAGATAGTGTGGGGTTTTTAGCGAGATGCTTTCCCTGGGTTACATACTGTGTTAATGTGTGAATGCCCTTGATGTTTTATTGTTATTGATGCTGCTATATTGATGATCAACGTAGAGGAGCTTATGTATTGTGTATGTATTCCGCAATAGTACATGATCAGGATAATCTCTGTTGAATATGTGTTAAATTATTCAAAATTTCTACATGGTATCAGAGAAAGCTAGATAATTGTAGAAAAAGTTTCTACATGGTATCAGAGCTGTTGATCATCAGATCTACTATTCAGGAAGTGTTTACATTCTATTTCTTCAGGCAGAGTCTGTAATTGGGCTAGGTAGCCTCTGGATTCATCCTTCCTTTGGAAGGTGAGATATCCGGTGAATGCCCATACAGTCAATCTCTGTACGAGAAATATTGTGTTCTCACGAATCTTAGATCGGAAGCGGTTGAGTTGGTAGCTGGTGGAATTCGAATTTGCAGCAGTGTTGTTGAAATGTCTTTCAACGGATTGCGAATGTTATTCCAAAGCAAGAGCGACCTGGCGCTCAAGGATAAACTCAGTAACAATAAGTATGAGAATAGATCTTCATCAAAGGTATCTGATGAAGAGAATTGTGCTTTGGCTGCCAAAGCAAAGAAGGGAAGAACAAGAAAGCTTCTCAGTCTGGTGCGAAAGGCAAGAAGCAGGATATGTCCAAGGTGAAGTGTTTTCATTGTCACCAGCACGAACACTATGCCACTAATTGTCCGCAGAAGAAGAAGAACAAGCAGGCTGCTAGATCTTCATCAGGAGAGGCTCTAGCCTCACAGTTTGAGCTTGATTTTTCATTGATCGCATGCTTGGTTTCAAGTGTGATGGGATCAATGTGGTTCTTGGACAGTGGTGCGTCTTTTCACATGACGGGAGATAGAGATTTGTTCTTTGATCTGGAGGACAAAGATCTTGGAGTGCACATCGAGATGGGCGATGATGGTAGATACAGTGCGACCGGTATCGGTACCATTTCCTTTGAGAGGGAGTCTGGTAAACCCTTCGTATTGAAGGAAGTCATGCATGTTCCAGGATTGACGAAGAATCTCATCTCAGTGGCGATGTTAGAAGACAAGGGGTATGATGTTGTTTTCAGTGAGGGAAAGGCTTTCCTGCGCAGCAAGACAACTGGTGAGACCCGAAAGATAGGGGTTCGAGTGAGGAACCTATATCAGTTGCATGTAGATGGATGTGCAGCAAGACAACTGGTGAGACCCGGAAGATAGGGGTTCGAGTGAGGAACCTTTATCAGTTGCATGTAGATGGATGCAAAACAATGGCGTGCAAGGCAGAAGGATTGGTGAGCCGGGATGATGGTGAGTTGTGGCACAGGAGATTGGGTAACCTTCACCATGGAGCCTTGAAGATACTGCAGCAGATCACTACAGGGCTTCCTAAAGGCACACTTGCGCAGCCAGATCAGTGCAAGGGGTGTACTTTGGGGAAGTTTGTGAAAGCCACCTTTCACGAGAAGGATAGTCGCGCCACGACGATCCCTGAGAGAATTCACATAGACGTGTGTGGACCTTTCTCAGTTGCTTCGACATCAAAACACAGGTATTATGTGATTTTTGTTGATGATTTCTCTCGTAAGTGTTGGATCTTCTTCATGCAGAAGAAGAGCGAGACATATTCAAAGTTCTGTGAATTCAAAGCACTGGTCGAGAAGGAGTCGGGGAAGAAGGTGAAGGCTCTTAGGAGCAATAATGGTGGTGAATACATCTCGGATGAGTTCAAGGATTTCTGCAAGTCAGAAGGGATTCGTAGAGAGCTCATAGCTCCCCATAACCCACAGCAGAACGAGGTAGCTGAGCAGAAGAAAAGAATGATTGTGGGTGCTACACGGGCAATGTTGCATGATCAGGGCCTACCCCTTCACTTGTGGGCGGAAGCATGCAATACAACAGTTTATGTGCAGAACTGTTGTCCTCATAGGATACTCGGCATGAGTACACCTGAGGAGACTTATTCTGGTAAGAAGCCTGATCTTTCTCATTTGAGGATTTTTGGTGCTAACATTTACATGCATGTGACAAAGGATGCCAGGAAGAAGTTGGAGCCGACCGCAGAGGTTGGGATATTTGTGGGGTACACTGATACACCCCACAACTATCGTGTGTATTTGCCAGACAGTGGTAAAATTGTTGTGCGACGGGATATAAAATTTCAGGAGGAGAAAGCCATGAAGTGTTCCCTTGAGAGGGAGCTACACTTGCATGCAGATGAGGAGCTATTAGTTCCTAAGGATGAGCTTCAGGACGTGGATCAGCCACAGGACGAGGTTCATGGAGTGGAAGAGACCACTCATGCAGCACCAACCATCAGAGGGCGAAAGCGCTTGACAGAAGCTGAGCGACTGGCTCAAGATGCAGAGAAAGTTGTAGGACCACCTACAACCCAATGCAGGCAGAGACAGTCACCTGATCGGTACAATGGATACATGGCTCTGATGAGCAAGTGTGTTGTGACTGAGCCATCCTCTTTCGAGGAAGCTATGGAGGATCCCGCATGGGTAGACGCCATGGTGGAAGAGTATGATTCTATTGTCAGAAACAGTGCATGGGAGATTGTTCCTAGACCGGAAGGGAAATCAGTGGTGGGTTCAAGATGGATCTACAAGGTCAAGCAGGCAGTTGACGAGAGTGTGGAGAAGTACAAGGCAAGATTTGTTGCCCGAGGCTTTTCACAGATAGAGGGGATCGATTATGAGGAGACCTTTGCACCTGTCGCAAGGTATTCTTCCATACGGACGATTCTTGCTCTCTTAGCGTAGATGGGATGGCACATTCATCAGATGGATGTGAAGACTGCGTTCCTCAATGGAGTCATTAAGGAGGAGGTGTACATTGAGCAGCCCGAAGGCTTTGAGGTCTTCAGTAGTGAGTCGCATGTGTGCAGGCTCAAGAGAGCGTTGTATGGGTTGAAGCAAGCACCACGTGCTTGGTACACACAGATAGACAGCTATTTCACAAGACTTAGATTCTCCAAGAGCGAGGTGAATCCTAACCTATACCAGATTGTGGTGGAGGGTAAGTTGCTTATCATTGTATTGTATGTTGATGATTTGATTTTAACGGGTGATGAGCTGTTGATACTGTCATGCAAGAAGGATCTTGCTACAAAGTTTGAGATGAAGGACTTGGGCCTCCTTCACTATTTCCTAGGATTGGAAATATGGCAACGTAGTGGTGGACTGTTTGTTTCTCAGGGCAAGTATGCTCGGGAGATACTGGAGAAGTTAAACATGCATGGCTGCAAGCCTGTTGATACTCCTCTTCCTGGAGGTTGGAGGAAGGAGGATCCCACTTTAGGAGAAGAAGTGGATGCCACTGTTTATCGACAGTTGGTGGGGTCGCTGATGTATTTGGTCAATACACGACCTGATATATGCTATGCAGTTAACCAGCTTTCACAAGCTATGGTTAAGCCTACCAAGCTCTTCTGGAAGGCAGGCAAGCATGTATTGCGCTACTTGAGAGGCACATCGGGATATGGTTTGTGGTACAGATAGGAGGATGAGGTGAAGCTATGTGGCTTCACGGATGTAGATTGGTTAGGGAGCCCAACGGGCAGAAAGAGCACATCAGGAGGGGTCTTCAGTATTGGATCGATAACAGTTTCTTGGTACAGCAGGAAGCAGAGATCCGTGGCACTCAGTTCGGCGGAGGCCGAGTATATGGCAGCAAGTTTGGCTGCATGCGAGGCTATATGGATGAGGAAGATCCTGGTCGGTTTGTTCAGTTCTCATTTGGATCCTACTGTGATTTACTGTGATAACCAGAGTTGCATTAAACTCTCGGCTAATCCTGTATTTCATGATACATCTAAGCATATTGACATCAGGTACCATCATATCAGAGATTGTGTGCAGCGGAGGATCATGTTGCTTTCATACATTCCAACGGAGGATCAGGATGCTGATATTCTGACGAAGGCTCTCACCAGGAGAAAATTCGAGTACCACCGAGGCAGGATAGGGGTTGCTAATAATCCATATCTTGTCGAGAGGGAGTGTTGAGATTGCAACAAGATGATGGAGCTTAGTGAAAAGAGTCGCCTTCACTAAGTGGGCCCGTAGGCAAATTATGGCGCAAGTTCTATTTTTGATCACAGTGTGGATGATCACAGTGTGGGTGACCACAGTGTGAGTGATCACAGTGTGAGTGACCACAATGTGGGTGACCAAAGTGTGGGTGACCACAGTGTGGGTGATCAAAAGTCTATTTTTAGACTGGTGGTCAAAAATAGAAAAGTCAAATATTATTGTCTCATAATAATATTTGGACTATAAACTTGATCTTATTCTCTTGGAGCACTTCAGTTTGAGCTACAGATGTGGCCCATGCAGCTATCAGAAGGAAGTACGCTTTTCTTATGAGTCAGTTGAGTTGTTGCATGCATGACTTCAGTTAGAACTCAATCAGTTGAGTTTGGTGGAGTTGATTGTGGAGTTTATGGAGTTGTGTTCAGTTTGACTTGGTTAAACTAGTTGTAGTTAGTCTAACTGCAAATAGCCTAATGATGAGTTGTTAAACTAATTATTAACTCATAATACAACTATATAATACATCAGTGAACTCAGTTGCATGTCAGTGCATGTTTAGTTCAGCAGGGATAGGTGTTAGAGAATCAGATTGCTATCAGTTGTGACTATAGTTGTGCATCAGATCTTGCACAATCAAGGGATTGAGTATGCCAATGAGTTTGCTCATGTATTTGCCCAGTTTGTAGCTTCTGCTCATGTCTTACACATTGTGAGTGATTCTTTGGAGGTGAAATACGAGTTTGGTAGACCATTCTCATTCATTCTTGAGCAGGTATTGAGCAGTGGAGGTAGGCAAGCAGTGGAATAGATTTGGAGATCAGATCTGAGCTGTATTGTGTGTAACAAGTGGAGCTGGTACTGGATTGCTTGTGATAAGCATTGTACTTTGTAATGTTACATGGTCTCAATCACTAATATACATATAGTGTGGGGTTTTTAGCGAGATGCTTTCCCCGGGTTACATACTGTGTTAATGTGTGAATGCCCTTGATGTTTTATTGTTATTGATGCTGCTATATTGATGATCAACGTAGAGGAGCTTATGTATTGTGTATGTATTCTGCAATAGTACATGATCAGGATAATCTCTGTTGAATATGTGTTAAATTATTCAAAATTTCTACAAGGAATGGGGAAATTATCTTTAATAGTGAGCTTGTTGAGCTCCCTATAATCCGGACACATGCACCATGATCCATCCTTCTTGTGCACCAATACTACTAGAGCAGAGAAAGAACTTTGACTCGGTTGAATTATACCAACCTCTAGCATTTCCGCGACCATACGTTCAATTTCACTCTTTTGGAAATAGGGATATCTGTACGGCCTAATGTTTGGAGGAACACTTCCTGGAATCAGATGAATAGCATGATCATGATCACGCATAGGTGGGAGACCTTTGGGAGTCTCAAATACCTTGGAATGATTGTCCAGGACTTTTTGGAGATCTGGAGAAATAGATGATTCCGATGTGGACACATCTGGCGAGCATAATTGTGCAATTACACCTCTTTGCTCCTTTTTTAGAAGCTTTGTCATACTATTAGAGCTGATTATCTTTCCTGGTTTCCCTGCAATACCCCTTAATTTAACTTCCTTTCATTCCGTAGAAAATTTGATGAGAAGTTCTTGAAAATTAAAAGCTATTGTACCCAAGGATTGTATCCATTGGACTCCTAGTACAACATTAGCACCTCCCATTGGAATGGAAAGCATTGGGCTAGTCAATACATATTCTCCCATGGATAGCTTGATATTATGGCACTTTCCAGAGCAATTTATTGTTCCTCCATTTGCAATCATCACTTGACACTCTGGTGCTGGATATAGGAAGCAATTCAATTCTTTTGCTACCTTACAATGAATAAAATTGTGGGTGCTTCCTGAATCAATCAACACTATTACCTTTTTCTTCTTGATTTGTCCTTCTATCTTGATGGTTTGAGGAGTGGTAATTCCCGCCAATGCATTACAAGATATGGTCAGATTTATTTGTTCTTCATCTAGGCTTTGTTCCTGGAGTATATCCTCTTCTTTTGACCTTTCTTGCTCCTTTTCTTCTTCCTCTTCACAATCTATGTAGAATAATTTCTTCTCAGCACACTTATGACCTTTAGTGTATTTTCTATCACAACTGTAACAAAGCCCTTTTGCTCTTTTTTCTTCCAATTGTTGTGGTGTCAACCTTATAGGTTGTGGAAGACTAGGGGAAACAACACTTCCATCTTTATAGTTGTGAGTGGTATGCTTCCTGGTTGCCATAATTTTGCTTTCCATTTTTCTTGCTAACCTGAATGCCTTCTCTAATGAATCAGGTTCCCAAAGGAGAACATCATGTTGGATATTATCCTTTAAAGACCCTATGAACACTATGTAATATTAAAGACCCTAGGAACATCTCTCACTAGGTCGATGAGAGTATCAAATCAATCAATGGAGGACCATCGTTCACATCATTATGGTATATATATGTGTGTGTGTGTGTGTGTGCATTTACTTAACTGATAAATAGGTACTATAATAATAGGTACATACATATTGAATATATTTTTGTTAATTTACTTAATTGATTTATAATTTCTATTTTTTTAAGAAGCATCTCTCACTAGATCGTCACGCGAGGGTGCTCAACATTCTCCCTATGGTCAACAAGATCAAGCAACTCACGTACTTGGTCATGATGGTGCTCAACCATCTTTGGGTGGTCGTGAATCTCAATTGGATCATCATGATCCTCATTTTGGTAAATTATATAATTTTAAAAAAAAATATGTGAAAAAAATTGTATGTAAATAAATTATATGTACATATATACATGTATGTTTATTTTGCATGTGTATAAATACATTGGCATGTTTTAATATTTATGTAAATATATTGAAGCAGGGGGTCAAAATAATGATCAAAGTCGACATAGGAGAAGGAGGGCGATTCAAGAAGAAGACCATCCGCCAATTACCACCTATCTGTAAGATATTTTTAATGAGCTTCCTTGGGAAACAAAAAACCAACAGTGTACATTACATAGGTGCACAACTCATTATTCAAAATTGAAGAATGACCTTGGGAGGTTGAAGCTCCCTACAGAGAGTCGGCAAAGCTCAGAAATAGTTTTGCACTCTCTAATCTATGTTTAATTTCAAAGAAGGGTCAAAAAGAAAGATGTTGAAGGTGCAATATTTCAAGCACCTTGAAATAACCGTGACTATTTGTATGATAGGTTCCTTGCAACGTATGGAAAGATGCCATGGAATGATGAGGTTCCACTTTATTTTGCTTGATCATTTTATGAAGAATTATTTTTGGGCATGAAACCTGATTATACTGACCTTCCATCTAAATTTTATGGTATTGGGAAAGGTTAGATATATGAACATAAGGGTGCATTTAGGGATATTGAATTTCCTCATCCTCCACCTCCTTTGGTACCTCAACCTCCACGTTTGGTAACTTTGTGGTCGAATATGGATGCCACTTCTTAGAGTGGTCGAGAAACAAGGGATGCCATTATATACAACATACAAATTGCATTGACTGGAATTGATGTTAGTCTAAATCGACAAAGAGCACGAGTTGATGCACATGCTAATTTTATATTTAAATATGATGTGGAGATAGATAATATGAATATTGAAGAGGCTAAAGCATATGCAAAGGCTTTTCATGATGGCTGGCAAGACCTAATTGGTCATGAGGAAGAGGGCATGGGATCAATATGTGTTAATGTTTTGGGTTGCTATTTTAGTGTAATGTGATGTATGCGTTAATGTTGATTCACATACATTTTATAAAAAAAATCAAATATAATATAACACAAATGTATCATATGGTCACCATTTTCAATTAATTTGTATGTTGAATGAAAATTTTGATAATATCACGTTGGCGGGTTCAGGTTCAAATGAAGATATATTGAGAGATGTTAGTTTTTTTTGAAGAACATGTTGATACTATGAATTTACTTTTATTATATCAGTATTGTGACTTGACATATTTGTAAAAGAAATAATTACATAATTAAATATTAACAAGTTTCCATTCCATCCTGCATTTTCGACACAACGAGACTCTCTTCCTCCCTATTAGATGTGTCAAATATTGGCTTGTCACAAGTATTAAATATTTATTTTTTTTTGTTAAAAAATGAGATCTCTATCTCACAATTTTAAATTTTTCTAATTTTAGGTTTGTGGAGATAGTTTCCCCTCTCCAAAGACATTAGCGATGGAGTCAACTATGGGGATAGGATCATCTAGATAATTTGAAAAAGTTGTTACAGTTTTTTTTAATATTGCAAGTTTATGCATTTTCATGTGCAATTTTATTTTTAATATATACATGTACATGTGTTGTACATGGAATCCATGAGGGCGCTATGCAGGGGGAACACCACAAGATATTGCATGGAATTTGAAACTTGAAGGGATTGGATCATCTAGACAAATTGAAAAAATTGTTACAATTTTTTTAATATTACAAGTTCATGCATTTTCATGTGCAATTTTAAATTTTTAATATATACATGTACATGTGTTGTACAGGGCTTCCACGAGGGCGCAATGGAGGGGGAACACCACGAGGTATTGCATGAAATTTGAAACCTTTTATAATTTTGTTTTGATGATAAAATTCTCATTTAATTTTAATACATTAAAATTTAATTTAAAAGTACACAATCTTATGTATATATGCATATTACACATGTTGTGCAGGGCACCCATGAGGATGAGGATGATGATAGCACAAGGATGTTGATAGATCGTATATTGCAGCAAGATTCTCTTTGATGCATATTTTTATTTGACAATCTTTTTATTATATTTACTTTTATCATGATATAAATTTTGGACATATTTTAAGTAAAATAATTTATTATGAATTGATCTCTTTGATGCATATTTTTATTTGACAACTTCTTTTTATTATATTTACTTTTATAATGATATAAATTTTGGACATATTTTAAATAGAACTCTTTATTATGAATTGATCTTTAATATGCAAATTTTGGAGTTTATACATTTTGCATGATGATTCTTATAATTTTAGTAGAAGATAATATGGATTTGGGTTGATTCTTAGGTTTTGTGAGGTTGTTTAATGAATAGTAAAATTACAAATTACAAAACCTGGTAAATTTTTCATTCATGAATCTTATCATGGTGTAGATGTCTAAAACATTCATAACTTAAAATTGCATTATAAAACATGGTATACATTTTGCATTCATGAATAGATCATCATCTTGTATAGAAGAGATACTATGGATGTGGGTTGATACTTAACTTTTAATATAAAGCTATTCAAAGCAAACATACTATAAAATTGCATTATAAAACATGGTACATTTTGCATGATGCATGGTTTTTTAGAACCCAACTTTTGGTACCCTTTGCAATAGTACTGGTTTCCCCATACCAACTTTTCAAGTGATATATGTTTCAAGTTAAATGATAAGTAGAATGCATCAAAACAAATGTAGTCACATATAAGTCACATTTTGGATGCCATTATTACCCACCAAAGTTATCATTGATCAACCTTTGCTTGGTTGTTCTAGTTAACTTCCAACTCTTTGTTTGATGTAAGGTTTCAAGTTATAGTTTGTGAGTTTAATCAACAATCAACATTATAAAACATGGTACATTTTGCATGATGCATGGTTTGATGCTTAAATGTTTTACATTTAGGTTCATGAATATGAAGCAATGAAAGTAAAATTGCATTTAGTTGGTACTTTTTATAACTCACATATGTAGAGTTTTAAAACCCAACTTTTGATACCCTTTGTAATAGTTATAGTTTCCCCATACCAACTTTTCAAGTGATGTATGTTTCAAGTTAAATGATAAGTAGAATGCATCAAGTGATAAGTAGAATGCATGATTTATGGTACATATATATGAGATATGTGTTTTGTACAAAAGGACATTCCATTAAGCTTGTTAAATACATACATTCTAAAGTTAAAGTACCTTCTTTGTCTTAAAGTCTCTTACTATTTTATTTTTCATGAAATTTGAGAAAGCTTAGAGATTGAGAATTAAAAATTGCAATGTTGAATCAACTAAAGTTGCATTAATCTCAATGTGGGCCTAACTTTTGTCTTAAAGTAAATGAAATTTTCAAATATTAAATACTATGTGTGGAGCATGCATTGTTAGTTTTAATAGGTTCATATAATGGATATTATGCAATGCACATATAGATGGTGTATGCACTGCATGTATAGGACAAACACAATAAAATGCATTTTTTTGAGCTATCAAGATGTAAAAGAGATACAAAACATTTGAAATTGATGGTAACACAATTTTAATAAAGTAAATAATGTTACTAAGATAGCACTAGAAATATTTGAAAAGATAAAATGATGACATAAAAAAGAAAAATGCATTGCAAATATGATAGGTGTATAATCAATGACAAACAAGACATTTGTAATGCTACATCCTTACATAATAGTAGTATTTTTGATCTTTGAATTTCCTTTTAACTTAACAACAAAGCCACCACATTAATGAAAACAATTTTGTAATACCTAGTAGTAGCTAGAATAGATAACTTAAGAGTACACAAAAAGAAAGGCTAACAATCTACTTGAACTCTTTCTCAAAGATGAATACAAGGAGAAGATAATGTTGGCCAATTCAAGTAAAAAAATTCTAACGGAATGCCATCCTCAATTATTCGTTCATGGTCAACTTTTGACATTCTCCATTTTTAAAATTTTGATTTTTTTATTGATTGAACTTCTATCAACTTTATGCATGTTGCAGACACCAAGTGAATATATTGACAACTTATAGAATCGAGTTGATAGTCTTGAAAGTAAACATGACTCTTGGTTTGATGAGTTTCTTGGAAAAAATATCCTTTCCGTATAATAGACTCTCTTTCATATATAAAATTGTTATCATCATAGTCCTCCAATAACTTCAGCTTTCATTCAATGCACCATATCAAATAATACTTGACATTTTCTATGCTGTTAATGGGTGCAATTACAACAAAAACATCTCCTAGACAATTAAAAAAAAGTACAAATTTAGATCATAATTAACAAGAAATTAGTTATCAACATTTACTTGATTTTATTAGATTTAGATCTATATTTTAACTATTATCTATACTTATATACAATGATTTTAAAAACATAAAACACACACACACACACACACACACACATGTGTGTGTGTGTGTGTGTTAAGTTACCTTCTCTAACAAGATCAAAAGCTCTATCACCTTTAGATGACACTATAGTCTCCTTTGATTCCATCTCTTCAAAGCTTGAAAGTGACATTTTCCCCTTTGTATTAAGCTATGTTTGTTTCCAAGCTTTCACATACATATTATTTTCACAAACATCATTGAATTGTGTGTCCTCCATGCAAACAAGACAAAAATAAGATTCTTTTCTTTTATCAAATGAAAATGCATTTCAATACTCTTTTGTTTTAATTGAATGCAATTTTTTAGCCCCTTTTACTGTTTCAACTTCATATGGAATTGATCCATCTACATCTTGGACTCCAATATGACAAAAAGACCTATAGTAAATTCAAACAAGAATTTAAATATGTTATTTAAAATACAATTTAAATATCAAAGATAATCATCGTTCAATTATTTAAACTATAATGTATAAAGTTTTAAACTTTAAAAATTAATAAAAATCATCATTAAAAATATATACAAGTTAATATATATGTACATACCTACGTAACTCCCTTGGTGGGTTAGTCTCATGGCTTAATGCAACAATGCACCATTGAACAACTTGTTCAGCTAAGACAAGCTGGTTTGTAGAGTGGTCCATTTGATATCTTTGAAGCACTCATTTATACATTTCCCTGCGCCATCATGTTCTCCTTTTCCATGACCAGTCTTAAAGAAATCCCAACAATGTTTAAAGTTGGTTTTCATATGAAGATGACACAACCAAAAGAATGATCATGAAGATTTTAATTGACTTGTGCATCAATCTGACCATATCCAATGTTCATTGAATTTTATTCCACGACCTTTCAATGAGTCATAAATATTATCAAATCAATGTTTTACAAAATGTGTATCATGTGTATGATGACCGTTGATATAAAAAATGATATTCTTTAATAACATGTTGATTCTCACTGGCGCTTTCTATATGATCAACATTATGTTCAAATGTTTATATAGAACATGAACAAGCATAGGGACTTGGTCATAATGATAATACTCATTATTTATTTCATTTTGTGCAAAATCAACTATCGACAAAATGGTCCTTGGTGGAAAAATTTCATGAAATTTTTTAAATTGTAGTTCCTGCCATCGAGCTCTATGATAATGCTTGGTGTATTTATAAATTTATGTCTCAAACTTTTTCAAAAACTCTATCACAAAAAAATCTTCTTTTTGTAAATCAATCCTTCTAGCACTAGAACTACCACTTGAACCAATCAATGTATGGATATATTCATATCTGTTCCATTCCACTTTTATGTTGGACTATGATTGATCATTCATCAATAGGATATTTGTTGTGAAACAAAGTCAAATTTCCACAATAATCACATTTTTGACCACCAACACATTTCTTTTGGTAAAATAATTATTGATTTTCTCTTTCACATCGAATTTGGGATATGAAATCATGGTGAGTGGAAGGAGGAGGTGATTTTTTCTAAAATGTTTTACCAAAATTAAGGAAGGTGTCATAATATAATTGAAATTCCACATGATAACGACAATAACAAGTGTCTCGTACAATGATAGGCTTAACATACCATGGTTTTTGTTGCACAAAAGTACTGATTGAGACATTAATTCCAATATTCTCTTCATTGAACTTATTGAACAACTCTATATAAGTGGTGTCCAAGATATGTTTTGCATGTTCTTCATATTGATTTTGTGCTATTCTTCGCCACATCACATCCCTTTCTTTTGGTGAAATGCGTGAATTTTTCACCCAATATTGATATATCATTTTTTTAACATTTTCTCCAAGTGTATCTTTGAATATTTTCCTACAAATAAATGTCCAACAAGCAAGTTCATCATTTGCATCAATTTGCAATCGAAATTTCCTATGTTTGTGCAATGTTTTTCGTGAGGTCCCTAATGCTTTTTCCATAAATTTTATCAAACAATTTTCTTTAGTAGTTGATGAAACCATTGTTGTTTGTATTGCTTTACGTGCATCTAGATCAATTTTCTTTCTGGATTTTCCAATTGATTATAGAGCACTACTATTTTGAATCACCTTTTCCTTCACCTTTTTATCTTTCGTTGTTTTTCGAATTCCCAATAGTGTTGTAGCTTCTTTTAATTTCTTCAATGTTAAGAGAACTCTCAAAATTCGAGCTTCAACTGTCACATTTTCATCTTTGAAGAACTTATCAATAATGAGCTTAACACGATATTGTATAACATGGTCAAATTTTTTATCTCCATATGTGCTAGTGTTGACATTTTCTAACATCTCATCATCAATATTGATTTCATCTGTACATATGAGAATTTAATGTAAATGAGTATAAATATACATTAAATAATTAAATTAAAAAATAGAGTTCATGAAATTGAAACTAATAAATATGTATAATTTCAATAATACATGACATATATATACATACATATGGGTGGTTCAACTTCTTCTTCACTTGAATCTCTTTCAACATCTTCAACAACATCATCAATCATTAGTTCATTTTCTTCTTCACTTTGTCTTTCAACATTTTCAATCTCATCATCAATGTTATGAGGAAAATCTCTCTTTGTTTACATTGCAAAATATTTTTCAAATTAGTTCATCAAATAAAAAATAAATTGCACAATACACCATTAAATTTTAAATATAATTTATATTATCTACATTTACATATATATTTTTGGAAGCTTGGCAAGACTACATCTTCATCATGTCCAATATATCACCCTGATTGGGCGGGGAACTGAACCGATGACTTCACATCAAGAAGTTCCTTAAAAAAACACCTACTTACCATCTGTCCAAGACCCAATGGACTCTACATTTACATATTTGGTTCAACTTCTCGTCGAGATTGATTTTCCCTTTCAATATTTAAGCATTTTTCCTCCTTTCTTTTGTAATAGTTTCTTGAGTATTCTCTACGAGCCTTAGTGTCTCTAATTCGATCATATTTTCTCTTGTAACTTCTTTGATTCCTCATGATAATTCAATCTATATATAGTTTTAGAATAAAGCCCAAAAAAGTCAATTTCAAAATCAAGCCCAAAAAAGTCACTTTCAAAATCCATCCAAAAAAATATTTACTATCCAAAAATTAGATTCAAAGAAGTTTTCTATTCAAAAGTTGCACATGAGGAATGTGAGTGAGAAAATGACATTTTGACTGAGTTTATTTATAGCTTTCGTCTGAAATGGTTACATTGGAGGGTCACATTGTTTCAATTTCACAATCAACGGAAAATATGGATAGGTTTTTCAACCGAAAATTTAAGATTTTTGGTCGAAAATATTTTTTCAGTTAAATTTAATGTCCATTTGGGAAAAACATGTTTTTGGTGCAAAACTTTATTTTTTAGGCTGCTGAAATTTTGTTGCTAAAATTTCACTGCTACCGTTCTTCCAAGATTTCAAGGAACTCAAGATATGATAGTGATGGGACGAGAATTTGGGGGTTGCCCAAAATCCCAATTCTCGAATAAAATTCGAACCTGGGACTGTGGTTTCTGGGCCCACAAGTCCTGACGGAAGCGTTTTAAACAACTTTAAACCTTTTTATTTATTTGACGTGGATCTTCATTAACCATTGAGCCATGCCTTTATTCTCTTAAAACAACATTGGGCGCTTTTGAAATACCAGCATTCATTTACGAAATGTGTCACGCAATAAAACTCTCTATCGGCGATGCTCGACTCTATCAACCCATGCATTTTCAAACACCACGGAGGGGACGAATCGTGAACAGGATGTCAACCATTTCCATCGGATGAACCTGCGCCTTTGTCATATAGTAAAAGCATTTGAATGGAAGTTTGATTAAGCAATATCGATTCTACACTTCTCTCTTTGGAATTCTGATTGCGATCCAACCGGAATCATTGTGGTTCAACTGGAAATTACATCGTAATTAAAAAGCACTTCCACTTTAAAATAGATCACGTGGCCTTGTAACTTGGACTACTCACGGTCTTCATTTGGAGTTCAGTCCTGGCTGACTGTCAAACAAGAACGTTTCCAAAATAAATAATTAAACACGTGCCAGGCAAAACATATGCTCACACCCTCAACGATTTTCCAGTGAATCGGCCAAATTTCAATTACAATTTCGCCCTAGGTGTCGACTGTAAGATAAACCCATTAAATTGCTCGCTTCCAAATATGGAGCCGGCTTTCTAATAGGAACTCCGTCTTGCAGCTCGTCACTTCTATGATATTCAGGCTTTAAACTACAGTACTGCCAGAACGGCATTGGACATAGAATATTCACGATTTTCATTAAAACAGAGATTGAAAACTACATCAAGCAATCGCCAACACGCCGATCCTCCCTTGCTCTTCATACATAGCGTTTAAACAATAACATATATAACAGTTACACAATACATAGATCGCCATCGACCCTGGAATGATCGATGTCGATTGACAAGCTCACAACACATGCATATACAAATAACACTCGAACAAGCTTATATATATTATATAGGATAGTTACAAAATTAAGGCATTTCAGCCTTAAGACCGAGCTCACGCGTGCTACATCCTGCCACTCACAAAATGCTTCACCATTCAGATATCCCTACACGCCTATCATATTACATTTATATAAGAGGTTTAGGAAGGATCGATCCTATCCTCTCCTGATTTTTCTCCACAAAAGCTCTCCAAAAAGCGTGCATGGCTATATCCATCTTATCTGCTTTAAATCCGCTTTAAATCTGCTTTAACTTATCCGCTTTAAATCTAATTTTCTGCTTTAAGGTAGACTTTCCTCTATTCTGATCCTCTGGTCCACGTTTGCTGCTGAGTGCTCTCGCATCAGACTCCCGAGGCACAAAAATTTATGACCTCCTGGTCATATGCTTCTGGTCTTCGTAATATCTTTAACTTGTGAGCTGCAATCTACCTTTGCAACAACAGTCCTCCCTGTTGCCTCTTACCTCACCAAGCTCTCCTCTAGACTTGGTCTTTTGGTAAACGCTCTAGGCTATTGCAATCTTCTCACCTTCCTCTGCTGCTACCTACACAAAATATAAAGACCATATACTTTATCAAGAACTGTACCTCCTTCCACAGAATCTTTTTCTCACTCTGATACCAAATTGATGGGACGAGAATTTGGGGGCTGCCCAAAATCCCAATTCCCGAATAAAATTCGAACCCGGGACTATGGTTTCTGGGCCCACAAGTCCTGACGGAAGCGTTTTAAACAACTTTAAACCTTTTTATTTATTTGACGTGGATCTTCATTAACTATTGAGCCATCCCTTTATTCTCTTAAAACAACATTGGGCGCTTTTGAAATACCCGCATTCATTTACGAAATGTGTCACGCAATAAAACTCTCTATCGGCGATGCCTGACTCTATCAACGCATGCATTTTCAAACACCACGGAGGGGACGAATCCTGAACAGGATGTCAACCATTGCCATCGGATGAACCTGCGCCTTTGTCATACAGTAAAAGCATTTGAATGGAAGTTCGATTAAGCGATATCGATTCTACACTTCTCTCTCTGGAATTCTGATTGCGATCCAACCAGAATCGCTATGGTTCAACTGGAAATTACATCGTAATTAAAAAGCGCTTCCACTTTAAAATAGATCACGTGGCCTTGTAACTTGGACTACTCACGGTCTTCATTTGGAGTTCAGTCCTGGCTGACTGTCAAACAAGAACGTTGCCAAAATAAATAATTAAACACGTGCCAGGCAAAACATATGCTCACACCCTTAACGATTTTCCAGTGAATCGGCCAAATTTCAATTATAATTTCGGCCCTAGATGTCAACTGTAAGATAAACCCATTAAATTGCTCGCTTCCAAATATGGAGCCGGCTTTCTAATAGGAACTTCGTCTTGCAGTTCGTCACTTCTGTGATATTCAGGCTTTAAACTATAGTACTGCCATAATGACATTAGACATAGAATATTCACGATTTTCATTAAAAACAGAGATTGAAAACTACATCAAGCAATCGCCAACACGCCGATCCTCCCTTGCTCTTCATACATAGCATTTAAACAATAACATATATAACAGTTACACAATACATAGATCGCCATCGACCCTGGAATGATCGATGTCGATTGACAAGCTCACAACACATGCATATACAAATAACACTCGAACAAGCTTATATATATTATATAGGATAGTTACAAAATTAAGGCATTTCAGCCTTAAGACCGAGCTCACGCGCACTACATCCTGCCACTCACAAAATGCTTCACCATTCAGATATCCCTACACGCCTATCATATTACATTTATATAAGAGGTTTAGGAAGGATCGATCCTATCATCTCCTGATTTTTCTCCACAAAAGCTCTCCAAAAAGCGTGCATGGTTGTATCCATCTTATCTGCTTTAAATCCACTTTAAATCTGCTTTAACTTATTTGCTTTAAATCTAATTTTCTGCTTTAAGGTAGACTTTCCTCTGTTCTGATCCTCTGGTCCACGTTTGCTTGCTGAGTGCTCCCACATCAGATAGTAATTTTGCAGATATTAATTAAGGTGATGCATGTGTTTAATAGTTGTGGTTTTGGTACTTGTTGATGCATGTAAAAGTAAAAAATAGTTTTACTTTTGTTTATCCATGTGCAAGAAAGTGTTGACTTGAAGAGAAGTATAATGCATAGAATGTTATGAAAAAATAATTGATAGAAATTGAATGTTGAAGATAGGGGGATTTTGATTCTCTCACATTATATGAGAAATGTCATAATCTTATGCGTTTTGGTAATTTTGATATTAGAGTTTATTAACAATAGTGCTCGTAGATAAGAAACATGACTTTTGAAAAAGATAGAATGATATTTTTCTAAAATAACCTCTTTTGTAGCGATCAAAGACAGATTATAACTAATATCATTGCAGACAATGAAGTTAATATGTATAATTATTATTACATGCCTTCACTCTGGGATCAATATTTGAAGATCTTTATAAAATCAATGGAAGACCTATCCATGCATTGATTCATGATAAGTAATCATCAATATGAAATGTAACACCGAAAGTTCACTCATCTTCATTATAAAGCATTACCTCATGTGAGAAAGATGGTTTCCAAAATGCCTAAGATTAGAGTGGACCATGATGGAGTTTGCTAAGTGGTGTTCAAGAATATGCATTTATTCTACCAATGACATATGTCTGGTAGATAGTGGTAACTTATAGAGGCAGGATCAAGAGGAAGCTAACAACTTCCTTCAATTCCCATTAAAAAATAAGTGTTTTTGAGTATTATGTTTTTCTTTGTGTCACTACTCTTGTTTAGATTTATCTTCATAGATCATCAGTTATTTTTCATGCATGAGTATTTGAATGATTATTTCACTAACTTCTTGATGAGGATGTGATCAAGAAAATTAGATCCGGAAGATCATTAGGGTGCATAATAGTGTAGGAAGAGTAAACTCCAAGAGGAATTTGGTGCAAGGATAATGAAGGAGCCACTCTCACATCTAGAAAAGAAGGAAAGAACTACCTCATCACCCATTATACTTGCATTATGTTTATTTACTTTGTTACTATTGATCTTGCTCTTGTTCTGGGATTAAAAATTGCATTTGACTAATGTGAGAACCAAGTCCTTTGTATATAGATTGAGGAAGATGTCGATCCATCCCATGACTTGAGTGGACATGAAGTGGACAAGAGATAAAGACTTCAAGGAAGTTGGAATCAAGAAAGAGACCACCATACCATATAACCTAGAATAAAATGGGCACTTAAGAATCTTTGACTACCATGTCTACTTTCATGTGCCAAAGGAAAAAAAGTACCAAGCTGGAAGCTTCAAGTAAGAAAGGATTATGCCTTAGATGCACAAGAATATCCTGAGCCTGAGCCTAATCTTGTTGATGAACCCATGGGTTCCATAGAATTCTTGGATCCTTCTCCATGTGCTAGAAAGAGATGATTATGGCTTCATGACACTTTACAAGATGTTGATAGACATGATGCTCCTCGAGTAAGCTTTAGAGAAAGCAAGAAACTATGTCAGTTCCAGGGATATGTGGTAGCCATGAGCAACATTATTCAGGCCGAACCATGCACTTTTGAAGAAGTAGTGAAATATCAAGTATGGAAAGATGCAATGGATGAAGATCATGCGTCCATCATACATAATGGTGTGTGAGAAGTAGTTCTAAGACCCAAATACTGAATAAAACTCTCTATGGATTGAAGCAAGCCCTAAAGAGCTTGGTATGTCTGCATTGATAACTTCTTGATCATGAAGCTTGGTTTTACCAAAAGAAATGTTGATCCCAATATATACTTCAAAATGGTCCAAGGTATGTGTTAGGTCTCTATAATACTAGTGTACCCCCCATATTGTTATTGTTATGCCCCATGAAGCCCCCATATTATTATTGTTGTGCCCCATAGAAGCCCACTATTGTTATTGTTGAGCCCTTACATTATTATTGTTATGTAGGCCCTGATTTGATTGTGACACTTTAGGCTCCTATATATATCAAGGAGATCTTGTCATTTGTATCATCCAAGGATTATTCATTTATCTGATGTAAAAGGATGTTTCCCCTCCAATAGGCTTATTTTCAAGTCATTGATCTATCTTTTCTTCTATTTTCTGATATGGTTACATAACATCTAGTATTAGAACTCTGGATGCTAGGGTTTCCCTGCTTCAAATAGGCCATCATGGAATTTTCGCTATAATTTTTTTTACAAAGCTTCAGAAGTTGAAATTTATACCACATGTAACCGAAATCTTGGTGAACTTTGTGTAAGAATTTCAGAGCTTGGTTCATTATATTTTCTGAGATATGATCTTAAGAAGTTAGGGTTTCTGCATGCTCCACAATTTCGTCTTAAACATGTGACCTAGGGAAAATCGTCATAACTTTCGCTTGAAGGATTAGATTTGAATTCTATATTTTTTTTTTCCAAATTGCACGGAATGTAGTTTCTTGAGGAGGAATTTCAGGGTTGAAGGTAAAAAAAAGTGACACGTGGAAGTCTGTACAAGTTTGTTATACTAAACCAGTCCATGATTAGGCGATCGTGGTAGATTTGGTATAACTTTATCTGGAAAAATCCAATTTCAGTCTAACTTGTGGGGTTGGAAAGAGGACAGAGAAAAATACCTTAAAACAAAGTTTCAGACCTTGAGAGGCTAAAATTACAGAGATACAATATTTTCAAGATTGATCTCCTAAAAGCAAGAAAAATGTGTGAATTTTTTTTTTTTAATTGCATAACTTTTGTTTGAAAAATCAATTTGAAGTGATTCAAAAGGCATATTGAAGCATATATATCAATATTGTTTTCTAAGATGCCTTGAAACAAAAAATGGATACACCTAGTAAGCCAACATAAAGCTCTTCTATAACACATGAAGAAGAGGAAGAAGTACAACATGATATATCAAAATTAAGAGACCAAGTGCAACAAATTTCACTCTCGCAAAGAGTAACCAAAAATGAATTAGAAGCAATGATGCATGTTAAGATGGATGGCTTAGAAGGGGACATATAAGAAAAAAGAGGGGAACATAGAAGGTTTGAAAAATGGATTAAAAGTAGAAATAAAAGCTGACATGGACAGTTTAAAAGCAAACACAAAAGACGGCATGAACGGTTTAAAAGTAGACATGGAAGGTTTGAAGGGAGGTTTGGTAAAGTTGCTAGAAGAAAGGCTTCCTACTGGTGATAAGGTATTTCATGAAACTCATGAAGAGAAAAAACATAATGTGGATCATGATTTTAGAGACTCCAACTTTGGGAAGAAGGCCAACCATATTCCAAATATCGATGTGCAGAAGATTGATGGCAAGGATCCGGTAACATGGATTCTACAGATGGAGTAGTTCTTTGATATACACGATGTGCAACACACAAAAAAGGTACATATTGCATCTTTATATTTAGAACCCAATAAAATTTTATGGTATCGATGGCTTTTCTCTTGCAAAGCACTAGTCACTTGGACAATTTTTACGCAAGAATTGATAACACATTATGAGGATATAAAGAGAAATACCTTCTTCATCCAAATGATAAATCTCAAACAAAAGGGCTCAATTGGGGAGAATATTGAGGGCTTCAAAATATTGAATATCAAGGTAAATTATATTCTAGAGGAGCATCCGATTGATGTCTTTGTAGGTACTTTAAAGGATAACGTCCAACATGAAGTTTGTCTTTGGGAACCTAAGTCATTGGAGAATGTATTCAGGGTGGCAAGATGATCTAGGTGGATATTGGTGGTCACCTACCTATTCCACTTGGACCCCCAACACTGTTTCTTTCAGCTTCCTTAATTGTATCACAATTTACTATTTTTTGCATTTTTATGGGTCTTGAACTTCGAGAACTGTTTTGAGGCCCTAAATGGTATTTTTTTGGAAAATGGGCAAACTTATAGCCTACTATAGGGCTTTGCAGTCGAAAGTTGTAGTCCTCAAATAATTATTTCTAAATATGTATCATATGCATCAAACAAAGATCATATGCCAAAATTACGACCCTGGGAAGTTGGTGTACTAACTAACCCCAACGGGGCCCACAAAATTTTGGTGCTTCATCTCCTAGGGTTAGGTTTTTGGATATTTGGGGTTTTCCCTTGTTTCTCAATAATAAAAAGGCTTGTGAGCCTCATTGTAACATAATTCAGAGGCATGTAGCCACCACATATATTCTCGAAGATAAGTTGTCATCACTTGAGCTAGTTATTTCCATTTTGCAAGTAAACAATTTTTAGCATTTTGTTATTAATGAATTGAAATTCAATTTTCATTGTAGCTCTCTGTTTCTGTTTAAATATATATTTCATTTCATTCATGCATAAATATGGATGACTAGTATCAAAGCAATTTTCTTTTTCTCTATTTTCTATGCATGTCCCCAACGAGGTCAAGGTATAAGGAGTTAGGGCTTGAATTGGTTGAAGCTTTGCAAGACCAGTCTCACCTACCTCGACTGCCTCCCATGGCAGAAGAAAATAAAGAAGAGGGAGCATGCGATCCTTTCAAAATATTGCTCGAAGAAGCCATCGAGCGACAAAGGAATGAGATGATGGACAACTTTGCCCAGATCCTTCAGTGAATGCCCACAGGCGACACATCTTCATCTAGCAGCCACCCTGGAGGCATCACTCCCTTTAAGGTATAAGTCAACTTTGAAATTCCCATATTTGAAGGCCAAATAGATGTAGATGTTGTAGATAAATGGTTAAATATGTTTGAAGGATATTTTTCGGTTCATGATTTTTCCAATAGGGAAAATATTACTTTTGCAGTCCTCAAAGTCACCCCCCACGTCAAATATTGGTGGGAAACCTACTATGACCAAAGGGAAACCTCGTTTTTTCATCTACACCCACTTGGAATAACTTTGCCTAGATCCTTTCGCGAATGCCTGCAGGCAACACATATTAAGATAGTAGCCACCCTGGAGGCACCGCTCCCTTTAAGGTACAAGTCAACTTTAAAATTCCCATATTTGAAGGCGAGATAGATATAGATGTCGTAGATAAATGGTTAAATTTGTTTGAAGGATATTTTTTGGTTCATAATTTTTCTAATATGGAAAATATCACTTTTTTCACTCATTAAAGTCACCTCCCACGTCAAGGACTGGTGGGAAACCTACTGTGACCAGAGGGAAACCACGTTTTTTTCATCTACACCCACTTGGAGTTATTTTTGAGACACCATAAAGGAAAAATGTTACCCATATTGTAAGCTATGAAGATAAGTACATAAAATGGACCACACTGTGGCAGAGAAGGGACCAAGACGTGCCAGAGTTCACCAATATTTTTCATACCATTCACACAAAGTTAGGTATCAATGATTATGAGTGGCATTTGGTACTCAAGTACCATGACTATCTACACAAATAAATATATGATGATATGGAGTTATTGGACATCTCCTCACTTGGTGTCTCCTATCGATATGCTGTTAAGATTGAGCATAAATTTAAACAGAAGAAGAGTGAATTTAGATCTGTGAATTCGAAGAAAGGGAAAGGAACCCCCAAACCATAGAATAAAGGAAAAATCCAAGGCGGGGTGACCCAGGACAATCCACTAAAGCCGCAAGAAAAGAACAACACCACGAAGAAAAATATGGACACAGTATAGTGGTGTGAGTTCCATAAGAGCCCCACTCACAGCACAAGTGACTGTCGAGCCAAGCAGTCATCGGTGGCTAAGATGAAGGCTTCAGAGTTAGATGCATGTTTTGACTCTGAGTCATAAACTAAGAAGGGGAATGAAAAATGGAACTAGATTATTAATGTGAATCCTAGCACCATCATTG
The DNA here is from genome assembly GCA_031772625.1 of Pinus tabuliformis. Taxonomy (NCBI): domain Eukaryota; kingdom Viridiplantae; phylum Streptophyta; class Pinopsida; order Pinales; family Pinaceae; genus Pinus; species Pinus tabuliformis. The sequence continues at coordinate 855,862,840 of CM062815.1, read as the reverse complement.
CCACCACCAAGGTCCAGAATATTGAGCCCAAATATCTAGAGGAAGAGGAGCAACTCTTCCACTCATAGATGTGGGTGGAGGGGTCTCAATTGTAGTTCATTGTCAACAACGGAAGCAAAAATAACCTCATCTCAACAAAGGTAGTTAAGTGGTTGGGACTACCGAACACACCACACCCACAACCATACACCATCGAGTGGCTCTACCAAGGATGAGATCTTTGCATCATCCATCATTGTTTTCTTTCCTATAGCATCAAACCCTTCATGGATGAGGTATTGTGTGATGTTGCTCCTCTTGAAGTTTGTGATGTATTATTAGGCCAACTATACTTGTGGAAGCATCATGTTATGTATAAGTCGAGGCCTCGCACTGATATTATTACTTTGGGTAGTAAGTTATACATGATACTAGAGGTAGCCCTGCCTATTTCCATCTCTTTGATCTCTTCTAAGCAATGCAGTAAGATCATATCCAAGACCAGGAAATTTGTTTTCCTTTTTATTCATTCTCAAAGTAAGGGGAAGGTCATAGCCACATCCATGGACCTCACAAAGGGTTCAATCACACAAAAAAAGTAGGTGGACAAGGTCTTGGATGAATACAGGGACATCTTCTCCTCGCCCACAGCGGTACCTTTGCACTGTCAGGTCAAGCATTTGATCGATCTGAATCCCGAAGCACCTCTACCCAATGAGACGATATACTTCCTCTCTATTTTGGAAAATGAAGAAATAAAGCTGTAAATCCAGGAGTTACTGTAAAAAGGGCACATCCAACCATGTTCCTCACCTTGCGGGAGCCCGATTGTACTTGTACAAAAGAAGGATGGGATCTGGAGATTCTGCATTGATTATCAAGCACTAAATAAAATCATTGTCAGGAAAAGGTATCCAATCCCATAGATTGATGAAATTCTTAGTCAACTCAAAGGGGATAAATATTTTAGCAAGATCAATTTAAAGTCAGGTTATCACCAGGTTCCAATAGAACCCATATATGTATGGAATACCTCCTTCAAATCAAAGGAGGGCCTTTTTGAGTTGTTGTTCATGCCTTTTGGGTTGAAAAATTCCCCTGCAAATTTTATGAGGTTAACGGATGACATCTTTTGGCCCTTTACCAACTCATTTGTGGTTGTACATTTGGACGACATCTTCATCTTTAGAAAGAGTTAGGAAGAGCACTTGCAGAACATTCGACAGGTCCTTCAAATGTTGTGACAACACAAACTATGTGCCAACTTGGAGAAATGTACCTTTGGCATGAGCGAGGTCAAATATCGGGTTTACATCATTGACGAGCAAGGTGTGCATGCGGATTTGGGTAAGATCCAAGTCATTCGGGATTGGCCAACCTTGACCAATCTAACATAGCTTCACAAATTTTTTGGCCTTGCCAATTTTTATCAAAATTCCATGTTGGGATTCTCTCATATCACTTGGCCTTTAAGTCAAGTTACCAAGGGTGGAGCGAAAGAAATTTTTTTCTGGTTTGAGTCCCAACAAAAGGCAATTGTTGACCTAAAGCACTGCCTCTGCTTTGCACTAGTACTCACCTTGCCAAACCTGTAAAAACCATTTGAAATTGGGATAGACGCGTCTGGTTATGCTATTGGTGTCATTATCACCCACCAAGGGAATTTAGTGGCCTATCACAATGATACATTTTCTGACACAATTTGGAAATACCCCACCTACGATAAGCATATGTATTCCATTGAGCAGGATTTCCAGCAATGGAAACATTACATTCTGAGGAAGGAGATGATCATCCACATAGATCGCCAACACCTGTAGTTTATATATACCCAAGGGAAGTGGGGAAATGGTTGCCATCAGAAGTGGTTCACATATACACAACAATTCCATTTGAATATTAAATACAAGAAGGGCAACACCAATCATGTTTCACATTTCCTCAGTCGGTCATCGGCTGCAGCACTGACCACTATTCTCAACTTTCGTGGCCATGAGACCTCTAGATAGTTGCAACTATATAAAAATGATCTAGAGTTAGCCACCAGATAGAAGATGCTAATGGATGGAAAGAAAGTTCCAGACTTCCACCTCCAGGATGCATATATTTTGCTACCTAGGCCACCTTTGTGTTCCTTCAAGCGAGTGTGCCAAGTTGGTTTGGGAGGCACTGTTGGAGCCTTCGTTAATTTTGAAGAATTTTTTACCATTTTTGACCAACCGTAGGACGGGAAAGGACAAATGGTAGTAATGGTTGGGTGGTGTAATGAGAAGTTGTGGGGGAGTGATGGAAAAGTGGCAGCAGAAGGAAAAGGTAGTCGAGGAGATGGGAAGGCGCAGAAGCAGCCAAGGGAGCAAGCAACGAGTGAGAACTGGCAGTTCAAGTAGCCAGGAAGGATATAAAAAGGGGAAGAATAGAAAGGAAGGGGTTGTTGTTGAACCCGCTAGATGTAGGAGGACTTGGTTGCCATGGGGTATGTAGATGTAGAGGTTGAAGTAGGAAGAGTTGGGAGCTGAGGAACTGGGTTGCGGAGCCGATCTAACCCGAGCTACTAAGCTGGGTATTCTATGTATTGTTTACGGCGAGATGCTGAGTTATGATGTACTCTATCCTAGTGATATAATGTAATCTGAGTGATGGATGTTGAGACTTATAATGTATTGCATATCGTGTTCTGTGGGCTTTTAAAAATTTTAAATAGTCTACTTGTTGCATGAAGATGATGATTACTAGATTGATACTAGAATGCTGTTAGTTTTGTGTTATTCGTGATGGATCCATGTGTATGAGTTTAGGGTATCTCTATCTCCATATCATATATTATGGACGCATATGTGTATGATCTCTTGTGACCGATTGTTATTCTCTTGACCCCATGCTGAACCCTTCTCCCCTTTGGTCACGACGCGCTTCGGGTGAGACTCCTCGCCCTTCAGGGTGAGGTGAAAATGCCAGCACTGTCTTAGACTATAGCGGACCACTGTTGGCCTCCGTGCCTGAACCTGGGGTCTTTTCCCTGATGATTCTCCCGAGCCAACAAGCACACTATAGTCGCATTGCAAAACACTTTGGTGTGGAGAAAACTATGGTCGTACTACAGAAGTTTTTATTGGCCAAATCTTTGACAAGATGTTGGAAAATACATCAGATCCTGCAGTACCTGTGCCATCGCCAAGCCAACTATTAAGAAGCAAGGCTTGTATACTCCTTTGCCTACTCCTAGCTAGCCCTGGGAATCCATATCCATGGACTATATGTCTAGTGTTCCTTCTACCAAACATGACAACAACTGTGTATTTGTGGTCGTCGACAAATTTTCTAAGATGACCATATTAGCTGCCTGCAAGAAGAGTATCACAGTAGAGGCCACTGCTAGACTCTTCTTTGAACGAGTGTTGACACATTTTGGTATCCCATAGACCATTATATCATATCAGGATAACAAGTTCCTAAGCATTTTTTGGTCGAACCTTTGGTCATTGTTGGATACCAAGCTCACCAAGTTGACTGCATTCCACCCCTAGAGTTATGACCAAACACAGGTCATCAACAAGATGATTGTGCACATACTACACATGTACAACTCTAAGCATCCACATACATGGGATGAGAGTCTTCCCTATGTACAACACATCTATAACAGAGCTCTACATAGCTCAACTAGACACAACCCCTTTGAAGTGGGCCTGGGATTTAAACCTGATTATGTCCTCTTGATGTTGCATTACCTTTTGCAACTGCACAGGAAGAATCTACCCATGTTCAATTTGAAGTTCATAAAGCCACCTTTATTGAGCAAATTTAGCACATCCAACAGCAGGTTCATGGAATTTTGGAGAAATTCAATGACAAATACAAATAAGGACATGATCAACATCAGGTGCCCTATAAGTTTTAGGTGGGTGACAAAGTTTGGTTACATATGCAGAAAGAGTACCTCGCTAGAGCCCATCGTAAGCTTCGACCACTCTGATATGGGCCTCAAACCATCAATAATTCTGTGAGAGACAACGTTTTCGAGCTTAGTATACCCCCATTCCTTGGCTTGCACCACATAATCAATGTGGACTACCTTCGGCCATACTTTCCACCATTGTTGGATACATTAGACATTGTTGAGCGGTTGACACCAACAAAGCTCAACCCGGACTGCATTAAATAGGCCAAAATTAATTGGATCATGGACACACAGATCAAGAACACTTGTAAATAGGGGATCCAACTGTATTGAGTTGTCAAAGTTGGCCAACTCTTGCACGAGGGCAAGTGGGTCACCAGGGACCAAGTTCAACGAAAATTTCCCCATCTCGTAGAGGCACTCAACGTAATGGGCACCATTAATTCCTAAGGGGGGAGGACTAATCCACATGGATATTGGTGGCCACCAGCCTATTCCACTTGGACCCCCAACACTGTTTCTTTCAATTTCCTTAATTGTAACACATTTTACTATTTTTGGTAGTTTTTCAGGTTATGAACTTCCAGAGCCATTTTGAGGCCCAAACGGCATTTTTTTGGAAAATAGATAGATATTTCTAACGAGGTATCATAAGCGTCAAATGAAGATCATATGCCAAAGTTACAACCCTGGGAAGTTGTGTAACAACTAAGCCTAATAGGGCCCACAATTTTTTGGCATTTCATCTCCTAGGGTTAGGTTTTTGGATGTTTGGGGTTTTCCCTTGTGTCTCAATAATAAAAAGGTTGATGAGCCACATTATAACACATTTTATAGGAATGTAGCCACCACATCTCTTCTTAGAGATAAGATACCATCACCTAAGCTAGTTTATTTCTATTATGTTTGTAAACAATTTTCAATGTTTTTTAATTAATGAATTGAAGTTCAATTTTCGTTGTAGCTCTATATTTTTGTTTAAATCTACATTTAATTTTTTTCCTGCATAAATATGTATCACAAGAAAAGTTGAAAGAAAAATTATGGAAACAAGGAGGTCTACCACTCACAACTATAAAAATGGAAGTATTGCCACTCTTAGCTTCCCACAACCTACAAGGTTGACACAACAACTACTGGAGGAAAAAGGAGAAAAAGGGTTGTGTTACAGTTGTGATAGAAAATACACTAAAGGTAATAAGTGTGCCGAGAAGAAATTATATTACATAGATTCTAAAGAGGAGGAGTAAAAGAAACAATAAACGTCAAAATAAGAAGATATACACTAGGAACCAACTTCAGGGGATGAAAAACAAGAAATGAATATTTCCATATCTTACAATGCATTGGTGATAATTACCACTCAAACTCTCAAGTTAGAATGATATATCAAGGAAAAAGGTAATAGTGCTAATTGATTTAGGTAGTACTCATAATTTTATTCATTGTAAGATGGCCAAGGATTTGAATTGCTCCTTCAAGAAGTAATTTCAGAAGATCGAGATCTCCTTATATTCCTAGGTATCAAAGTAAGTTTTTTGGGTATTGTTTCTCATGTAAAAAGTTTTGATAGAAAGCTTGAGATTGCATACCTATGATGTGGTAAGGTATAGAGGATATGATTAGGTACTTAGATGGAGATATATGAACCAAATTAGAAGAATGGTTCAACCATTTCTACAAGTGTTGAAGCCCGATGTTGAATGCCATGTATGACACAATGAAGGTCATATAACACAAGATTACAGATTCAACTACGGAAGGTACAATAGATAAAGACTTCCTATCAATATTGGTAGATGGGGAAGAGGTCAAATAGGACCTTGATTAGGTTCGATCCCTTAGATCTAATAATTTGGAGAAAGCTTCTTCAATATCACTATGTAGAAAGTCAAATATTGAAGAAGAAACTACAGGTATAAGGGTAGCATGTGAACTATGATTTGATGATGAGTGTTAGATGTAAAAGTAGAGCAGACACATGACAAGTACCTATAGATGATGGGAGGAGCATGATCTCAAGGGGAGTATAGGTATATCATAAACAATAATTGATGAATGGCCTCAAGGGGAGTACATGAACATGAAACAATGGAAGCATGGAATAGGAACATACAATAGAAGCATGGTCTTAGGGGGAGACAATATACCATCAAGAAATAAGCATGGTTAAGTCAGGTACACAAGATCATCTAGGAATAGGTACTTATGTAGGATAATAAAAATTGTAGTTTTCAACACATACTGGTAAACCTTTTCCATTTATGTCAAAGGGGGAGAGATTACAGTAAAAATTGATGTAAAAATTAACATTAACAGAGGGAGGTATTTGAAATAAGAGAGATTCTAGACATTGTACTTGCAAATAGAAATTGCAAAGGAAGAGTTTTGAATTGTTTGACATCAAATGATCATCAATGTTTGATTATGTTGCCATCAATGAAAAAAGGGGATATTGTTGCACTTATTGTTGTCATGGACGACAAAAAGATGTCAGTGATGTCAAAGGGGATGTTTGGAGACAACAACAATAGTTGATGACCCAAGAAGCAACAATATTCCTTATGAAGTAATATGATAGTTGGATCTTTCACAAGGTCTCATCACATGAAGATATTGATGTTATGCAACCAACTCACAAAATAGTAGAAAAGATAGATCAATGACATATAAATTATCCTCTTCGAGGGGGAAACCTCCTTTACATTACATAAATGAAAAAATTCTTGGATGATACAAATGATAAGACCTCCTTGGTATATATAGGGGTCTAAGGGGTCACAATATAATCAGAGCTTGCATAACAATAATAATGTAAGGGCACAACAATAACAATAGTGGGCTTCTATGGGGCACAATAATAACAACATGGGGGGTACATGGGCACAACAATAACAATAGTGGGCTACACTAATGATAACAATAAGGGGAATATACTAGTATCATAGGGACCTAATATTCCTATCTCCTTCAAAAAATTGTTTTCCTCAACGCTTTAGTAGTTCCAGATGCTTTTGTATAAAATTCTCATCCTCCCATGTGGAATCTTCAATGGGTAAGTTCTTCCACTTAATGAGATACTCTGAAATTAATCAATTCCGTAGTTGTTGGATTCTTGTTTTCATGACTTCTTAAGGCTCAAATATGATTGTTCCTTCTTTGTCAAGTTTTGGCAACACTGTTTGAATTAGGAGCTTGTCACTGATAACTCTCTTTAAGCATGAAACATGGAAAATTGGTTGTAATTGAGAAGATGCAAGCAACTCCAACTTGTATGCCATAGTACCAATATTTTGAAATGCCTTGTAAGGACCATAGTACTTGGGTGATAATTTATTAATCTTCTTAGCTTGCTTGAGGGACATTTGTTTGTATGTTTGTAGCTATAAAATACCCAGTCACCTACATCAAAACTTATTTCACTGCGATGTTGATCTGCCTATTGTTTCATTCGATTTTGCATCAGAGTGAGGTTATCCTATAAGAGTTGTATAACTTGTTGTTGATTCTCGATGTGATATTCCACAACTTGAACCTTAGAATTTTCTTTTAAAGATGATGTGATGGATGGTGGATGATATCCATAAAGTTCCATAAATGGGGTCATTTTTGTTGTAGTATGGAACGAAGTGTTATACCACCATTCAACTAGAGGTAACCACTTGACCCATTGTTTTTGTTTATCAGATACAAAGCAACAAAGATATAATTCCAAACATTTGTTCATGATCTCAGTTTGCCTGCTAGGTTGACAATGATAAGATGAGCTATGAGCTAATTGAGTACCAAGACAAGAAAATAATTACGTCCAAAAATTTCCAGCGAAAATGGGATCTTTGTCTCTTACAATAATCTTTGGGTTTCCATGTATCTTTTGAATTGTTTCCATAAATGTAGTAGCCACTGTACTAGCTTTAAAAGGATGAGATAATGCACAAAAATGTGCATACTTGGTAAATCTATCAACTACCACCATGATGACACTCTTTCCTTTAGACTTGGGTAAACCTATGATAAAATCCATTGAGAACTCCTCCCAACGCTAACTTGGAATGGATAAAGGTTGTAACAAACTCGGGGTCTTAATGGTCTCAACTTTACTTTGTTGGCAAACCAAACATTTTACCACAAACTTCTGAATATCAGATTTAAGACCATCCCAAAAAAATTCCTTCTTGACCCTATGGTAATTTTTTAAAAATCTTGAGTGCCCTCCTAAGGGGGAGGTGTGCAATTCCAAAAGAATATTTTGCTTGAGTTGGGAATTCTTAAAAATACATAAGCAATCTTTGTACAATAATTAATCACTTTTCAATCTAAATGTATTAGATGTATTGGGATCTTGCTGCAACTTTTGAATGAGTGTCCACATCTCTTCATCATTTTTCCATTAATCCCTTGCTTTAGTTATCCAATCAGGTGACGCAGGAGGTTGATGAAATGAGGTTGTAGTAAGATAATAACCAATGGTTAACTTTATAACCAATCAGCTTCGCTTAAACGGATTCTGTATGTGTCTTTCTTTTCCCTGAGGGTTCCGCTTTTCCAACTAATCACTGTTGGTCCCACTTTCATTCTTCCTTTGGCTGAGCGCTTCAATCTGCACCGTTGGTTTCACTCATTCAGATCCAACAGCTATTGTGTCGTATCATGCGCTAACAGTCGTCACGCAATCTCGTGTGGACTCTAGCACGGTTGTTATCAAATCGGAAGCACATGAGAAAATTTGTTTTCTCTTGCCTCCATTTGCTATGTGTCGAGCACTAAGGCTAATCGTGCGGACTTGGAACAATACTACTTACCACCTTTTGAGTGCACGAGATACTGCTTCTCGCTCATCAAATGCAACCCACATGCTTATTACTTAACTTTAAGAAAGATGCTTTAAGGAAGGTTTAGCACTTTAACCACAATATTAACCTTAAACACGAATCGACAATGATTAACGATAAAACACATAAACGTTGTGATTTATAAATAAAGTGTTAAAACAGAGGAAAATACCCGATTAAGTCCAGAACGCCGATAACACAGATATAAATGAATTTCTGTACTAGATTAACACGCAACACCACACTTGATCATTTATTCAACAAAATGTAAATTACAGAGTCCTGCCCTCTCGGCTTGATTACAACAGTTTTCTGACCTCTGTTCAATCTCAAACCTTATCTCTGTCACTCAAAACTCTCGCTTACCCACTCTGTTCTCAATCACCTAATCTTATCATTACATTCTTTTTCTCTTTTATGAATCGAATCCTATCCTAACTGCATTAACAACTCGATCTCTATTTTAATCAATATAACAATTAAATCTCTATTTTCAAGCTCTGTTACACACCTATGCTAACAATTTATCCCTTAGTCTAAAAATAATAAAATATTCTAATTATTACAATAATGAAGTAAATATCATTTTCGAGAGATCCAATCCTTTCTACTAAAGCTGACTTTTGACCACTCAGGTCAATGAAATTCATCTCTTGTTAGCCACAACATGTGAACATACAATCACATAGTTGGCTAAGTCTGGATGCTCCTGCATCGGACTCCCGGGGAAGAAAAGAATCATCCCTCAGACTTTCAGTGTTTACTCCATAATTCTGCAACTCTTCTATTGTCAACCAACTAGCATCCTCCACTAGTTGTCCCTTCCATTTGACTAGATACTGAAAATAAACATGTCCTCTGGTTCTTTTGGATACTCTTTTCTCTAAAACAACTTCCACCTCTTTCTTAATTGTCTTTGGCATTTGTTCTTCCCAATGTACAGTCTGTTCTTCATCTCCTCCAGGTTCCTTCTGTAGTTCTGTCTTTGTCTCTTTGTATAGATACAAATCTGCAACATTGAAGATATGTGATATTCCAATTTCTTCTGTTTGTATTTTCCACTGCTTTCTTGTAATCTGCCTTTGACATGTTCTTGCAATCTCTGCATCTGCCTTCAAACTCTTCAGCTTTTTCCCTTCTTGTCTCATGTTTACCCAAATTTATGAGCTCATACACACCTCTTGGATTCATTCCGAAGAAAATTGAAATGGACTCATTCTAGTACTTCGGTTTGGAGTGTCATTATAAGCAAACTCAGCTTGAGCAAGTGCTAAATCCCACTGCTTAGGATTGTTATACACTAAACTTCTCAATATGTTTCCCAAGCTTCTGTTTACTACTTCAGTCTATCCATCTGTTTGAGGATGGTATGTTGAACTAAAACTAAGGTTAGCACCTAGTTTGTTCCAAAGAGTTATCCAGAGATGCCCAACAAACTTTGTATCCCTATCAGACACAATACTTACAGGCAATCCATGTAACCTTACAACTTCTGTAAAAAATATATTAGCAATATGTGTTGCATCACTAGTCTTTTTACATGCAATGAAATGTGCCATTTTGGAAAATCTATCTACCACAACATAAATGGAATCATTCCCTCTTTGAGTTGTAGGTAACCCCAAAACAAAATACATACTAACTACATCCCATGGTCAGTCTGGTATTGGTAATGGCTGGTATAGTCTTGTATTTGGTTTCTCCCTTTAGCATGCTGACATATCCTGCATTTCTCAACAAATCTCTTAACATTAGTTTTCATATTTGGCCAATAGTAAAAAGCATTTACCTGAGCAAAGGTTTTTTCTTGTCCAAAGTGACCAGATAATCCTCCACTGTGTTTCTCCTTAATTATGTTTTCCCTCATAGAACATTTGGGAATACACAATTTGTTACCTTTAAACGATAAACCTCCTTGGATAAGATAATCCAACCATTGGCTTCTGTTATAAACTATTGGATTTTGTACAACTGCATAAATATCTTTGAATTATGCATTATCTTTATACATATCAATCATTTCTTCAAATCCTATAACACCAAATCTTAATTCTTGCACAATGAAATTTACCCTGCTTAAAGCATCAACAACTTTGTTTAACTTACCACTTGTGTGTTTTATAAAAAAAGTAAAGCTCTGTAAAAACTCTACCCACTTGGCATGTTTCTGGTTCAATTTTGGCTAGTGGTTTATGAACTGTAATGCATGATTTTCAGAATACAATATAAATTCTTTTGGTAGCAAATAATGTCTCCATTTTTTTAAAGCTTGTACAATAGCATAAAATTCTTTATCATAAGAAGAATACTTCTTCTTAGCTTCATTTAGTTTCTCACTAAAGTATGCTATTGGTCTCTGTTCCTGACTCAAAACTGCTCCACTTGCAACTCCACTAGCATCAGTTTCAACTTGAAAAACTTTCCCAAAATCAGGTAAAGCTAAAACTGGTTTCTCTATAATTTTCTGCTTTAGCAACTTAAAATTTATGTCTACTGCTTCTATCCACTTGAATGGCTGATTAGTCTCTTTGATTGTTTCAAGAATTGGTGCACAAATCTAACTAAAACCTTTGATAAATTTTTTATAAAAACTTGCAAGACCATGAAAGCTTCTTACCTCAAATATGCTTCTTGGAGTAGGCCAGTTCCAAATTGCTTGGACTTTCTCTGGATCCATTTTCAAGCCTTCTTTAGAGACTAAAAATCCCAAATAGATTAACTCTTCTTTCATGAAACTACATTTCTTCAAATTTATCAATAGTTTCTCTTTCTGCAAAGTTCTTAAAACCAACTTGAGATGCTCCAGATGTACTTCTTTGCTTCTACTAAAAACTAGAATATCATCAAGATAAACAATGACAAACTTGCCTGTATATTCCTTCAATACTTAATTCATCAATCTTATGAATGTGCTAGGTGCATTAGTGAGTCCAAAAGGCATCACTAACCACTCATACAACCCACTATTTGTTTTAAATGCAGTCTTCCATTCATCTCCTTCTCTAATTCTTATTTGATGGTATCCACTCTTTAGATCTATCTTAGTAAAATACTTTGAGCCACTCAAACAATCCATCAAATCATCCATGCGTGGTAAAGGAAATCTATACCTAATAGTAAAATTGTTTATGGCTCTAGAATCTGTACACATATGCCATTCACCTCCTTTCTTTGGACTGAGTATTGTTGGTACAACATATGGACTAAGACTCTCTCTGATTAATCCCTTATCCATTAGTTCTTGCACTTGTCTTCCAACTTTTGCATTCCCTTGAGGAGATAATCTGTATGCTGCTTTGTTTGGAAAACTTGCTCCAGGTATTAGATCAATGTGATGACTAATACTCCTGATTGGTGGCAATGCATTTGGAAACTCATCCATAATAATATCAGCAAAGTCATTCAACAGAGTTTTGATTTCTTCAGGTAAATCGTCTAAGTTTGTAGAAGTTAAAATTACCTTAGGTCTCCCTATGACAACAAAATGCATTTCTTCACCTTTTCCAACTTCTTGCAACAACTCCTTTCCACTCATCAACATAACACTGTTTCCAGGTGTCTCTTTGCCTACTTCATCCTTCAATGGCAGCAGTGTGTGTTTATTTCCATGTTTCTCTAGAGTGTAATTATTCCTTCTCCCATCATGAATAACTTTCGGATCAAACTGCCAAGGTCTTCCCAGCAACACATGGCATATATCCATTGGCATTACATCACACAATATCATATCCTTATAAGTACCAATTTGTATCTCTACCTTGCATTGTTCTGTCATAATAATTTGATGTCCTTTTTGCAGCCATGACACTTTGTAAGGAGTAGGGTGTACTATTTTCACTAATCCTAGCTTTTCCACAAATTCTATAGAAACAAGGTTATAAGTGCTTCCACTGTTAATTATCACTTTACAACATTTTCCTTTGGACTTGCATGTAGTTCTGAATAAACTCTTTCTCTGAGCTGGTTCTCCTGTCTCTTTCTCTGCCTTAAGCAATACCCTTTTCAACAACAAAGATTCTCCTTCTTTAGGTGATTCTTCCTTGTTTGCAATTTGAGGTTTTTCTTCCTTTGCCTCAGCCACATTCACATTCCTCTGACTTGTTGCTTTATTATGAGGACAGTCCCATGATCCATGTTCCCATTTTCCACATGTATAACACCAAATATCTCTTCCTCGGCCTCTTCCTCTGGGTGAAAATCTTCCTCGATTAAAATCTCCTCTATGTGGTGGTCTACTACTTGATCTACCTACTTCACTTTGATGGTGCTGAAATCTTGGTCTGGTAGTTCCTCTACCTCTTGCTAAACTTCCTCCTCTATTCCTCTGATTTTGTTTCCTTAACATCTTCTCTTCTGCCTTCAAAGCTGCTTGATAAGCATATTCAATTATGTTCAAACTCAACAAGTTGATCTCATCATGTATGTCATATCTCAAGCCATTGATGTATTTGGCTACCTTTTCTACATCATCCTCTGCATGTCCTGCTCTAATGCTCAGCTTATAAAACTCTTCTGTATATTCTTTGATAGTCATTCCTTTTTGTCTCAAATTCTGTAACTGTCTGAAAAGGTTTAACTGATAATCTTTTGGCATAAATTTAGCTTTCAATTTACTCACCATTTTATCCCATTGTTTGATCTTGGACTTTCCTTTTCTTGCTCTGGATGTTTGTAGTTCATCCCACCAAATAGCTGCATGACCTTTCAATCTGGTAACTGCAAATTTCACCTTCTTTTTATCATCAACCTCCTCATAGTCAAAATACTTGTCTAATGAACTGATCCAATCCATCAACTCTTCTGCATTGAGACTCCCTTCATACAAAGGAATTTCCACCTTTGGTTTTCCACCTACTTTAGCCAACATCTTGATAACTTTGGTAGTTTCATTTTCCTCCTCTTCTTCTTCCTCAGAAGATTCTTTCGCAGCACTGGCAACTCCTTCATCAGGTGATCTCCTCTGAGAAGTCTCCATTATATCCATCCTTGTACATAGAATCCATATCTCATCTAGCAGAATTGCATTTACTTCAGATATTCCTCGACCTATACTAGCTCCTCTCCTCGGTGGCATGTTTACTGCAGTAGAACTTGATCTCTGTGCTCTGATACCAAAATGATGCAGGAGGTTGACGAAATGAGGTTGTAGTCAGATAATAGACCAATGGTTAAATTTATAACCAATCAGCTTTGCTTAAACGAATTTTGTACGTGGCTTTCTTTTCCGTGAGGGTTCTTCTTTTCCAACTAATCACTGTCGGTCCTGTTTTAATTATTCCTATGGTCGAGCGCTTCAATATGCGCCGTTGGTTTCACTCCTTCAGATCCAAAGGCTATCGCATTGTATCATGTGCTAACTTGTCGGATGATCACCACCGTCGATTGACCCTGCTTGATCCAACGATCGTTGCACAATCTCGCGTGGACTCTAGCACGGTCTTTATCAAATCAGAAGCACGCGAGAAGAGTTATTTTCTCTTTCCTCCGTTTGATACATGTCAAGTGCTAAGGCTAATCACACGGTCTTGGAACAATACTACTTACCACCTTTTGGGTGTGCGAGATACCGCTTCCCGCTCATCAAATACAACCCACGTGTTTATTACTTAACTTTAAGAAAGACACTTTAAGGAAGGTTTAACACTTTAACCAAAATATTAACCTTAAACACGAATCAACAACGATTAACGATAAAACACATAAATGCTATGATTTATAAATAAAGCATTAAAACATAGGAAAATATCCGATTAAGTCCAGAACGCCGATAACATAGATATAAATGAATTTCTGTACCAGATTAACACGCAACACCACACTTGATCATTTATTCAACAAAATGTAAATTATAGAGTCCTGCCCTCTTAGCTTGATTACAACAGTTTTTTGACCTCTATTCAATCTCCAAACCTATCTCTATCACTCAAAACTCTCTCTTACCCACTCTGTTCTCAATCACCCAATCTTATCATTACATTCTTTTTCTCCTTTATGAATCAAATCCTATCCTAACTGCATTAACAACTCGATCTCTATTTTAATCAATCTAACAATTAAATCTCTATTTTCAAGCTTTGTTACACACCTATGCTAACAACTTATCCCTTAGTCTAAAAATAATACAATATTCTAATTATTACAATAATGAAGTAAAGATCATTTTCGAGAGACCCAACCCTCTCTACTAAAACTGATTTTTGACCACTCAGGTCAATGAAATTCATCTCTTGTTAGCCACAACATGTGAACATACAATCACATTGTTGGCTAAGTCCGGATGCTCCTGCATCATTAGGTTGGATAATAGAAATGACATAAAACAATGCTTCCACATCCTCATCCTTTCTTGAGATTGCATTTGCAACAATATTTTGCTTCCCTTTTTTGTGGATGATTTTAGAGTCATAATCCAACATCTTTGTGACCCATTTTTGCTACTCTTCTGAATATAATATTTTTTCCAAAAAGTATTTAAGACTATCATGATCTATTTTTACCTTGAAGTGTCTTCCCATTAGGTAAGCTCTCCATTGCTTTAGTGCACGTAGTATTTCCAACATTTCCTTCTCATAATCAGGTTTGTGTAAATAATTTCCTTGATTGAACAACTTTAAAAAGCAATGGGTCTTCCTTCTTGCATTAAAACAACACCAACTCCATTTCTTGAGGCATCACATTCCATAATAAATGTTTTCATGAAGTCTGGCGTAGCTAAGACTGGTGCTTGGCACATTGCATCTTTAAGATGCTCAAAGGTCTTAATTGCTTCTAGATTCCAAGAAAATGCATCTTTCTTCGGTAATGTTGTTAGAGGCGATGCTATTCTCCCATAGTTGTTAACAAACTTGTGATAATACCTTGTCAACCCAAGAAATCCTTGAAGATGCTTTATATTTGTGGGGATTTTCCATTCCTTAATGGCTTTAATTTTGTTATGGTCTACCTTAACACCCTCATGAGATACAATATCACCCAAATATTCCACCCCCTCTACTACAAAGAAACATTTGGAGGTTTTTGTATATAATTTTGTCTCCTCCAATATTTTGAGCACCTTGTCAACATGTTGACCATGATCCTTCCAAGACTTTCTATAGATTAGTATATCATCAAAAATTACTAACACAAATTTTCTAAGGAAGGGTTTAAAATTCCATCAAACCTTGAAATGTGGAAGGTGCATTAGTAAGGCCAAAAGGCATGACCAAAAATTCATAATGACCCTCATGAGTTCTAAATGCTGTTTTTGAAATGTCTTCAGTCTACATTCTAATTTGATGATATCCTCAACGAAGATCCAACTTGGTGAAACAAATTTCTCCATGTAATTCATCCAACAATTCATCAATGACAAGAATGGGAGATTTCTCTTTAACAGTGAGCTTGTTGAGCTCCTTATAATCCATACACATACACCATGATCCATCCTTCTTGTGCACCAATACTATTGGAGCAGAGAAGAACTTTGACTAAGTTGAATTATACTAGCCTCTAGCATTTCTGCAACCATACGTTCAATTTCACTCTTTTGGCCTTATGGATATCTATAAGGACCGATATTTGGAGGAACACTTCTTGGAATCAAATGAATAACATGATCCTGATCATGAATAGGTGGGATACCTTTGGGAGTCTCAAATACCTTGGAATGATTGTCCAAGGATTTTTGGAGATCTGGAGAAATAGATGATTTCGATGTTTGAACCTCTAGTGAGCATAATTGTGCAATGATGCCCTGTTATCCTTTCTTTAGAAAATTTTTCATATCATTAGAGCTAATTATCTTTCCCGGTTTCCCTATGATACCCCTTAATTCAAATTCCTTTCCTTCCCAAAAATATTTCAAGAAACTTTCTTGAAAATTAAAAGCTATCATTCCCGAAGATTAAAATCATTGGACTCCTAGTATAATATCAACAATTAGAATGGAAAGCATTGGACTATCCAATACATATTACCCCATGGTTATCCTAATATTATAGAACTTTCCAGAGTAATTTATAATTCCTCCATTTGCAACCATCACTTGAAACTCTAGTGCTGGATATAGGAAGAAATTCAATTCCTTCGCTATCTTTGAATAAAATTATGGGTACTACCAAAAACAATCAAAACTATTACCTTTTTTCTTCTTGATATATCCTTTTATCTTGAGAGTTTGAGGAGTGGTAATTCCTTCCAATGCATTATAATATATGGCCGAATTCATTTCTTCTTTCTCTGGGGTTGGTTCCTGGTGTATATCCTCCTCTTTTGATGTTTCTTGTTCCTTTTCTTCCTCCTCTTCACAATCTAATTAGAACAATTTATTCTCAGCAAATTTATGACCTTAAGTGTATTTGTTATCACAACTGTAAAAAAATCCTTTTTCTCTTTTTTCGTCCATTTTTTATGATGTCAACCTTGTAGGTTGTGGAAGACTAGGAGAACAACACTTCCATCTTTATAGTTGTGAGTGGTAGATTTCCTTGTTGCCATAATTTTTCTTTCAACTTTTCTTGCCACCTTGAATACCTTCTCCAATGCATTAGGTTCCCAAAGGAAAACCTCATGTTGGATGTTATATTTTAAAGTCCCTATGAAGACAACAATCCTGGAATACCGGTTACCCTAATATTCAATTTTTGGAAGTCTTCAATGTGTTCCGTCATTGAACCCTTTTGTTTGAGATTTATCAATTGGATAAAGAAGGCGTTGCTCTTTGTATATTCATTATATGCTATCATTGCCTTCATACAAATTGACCAGGTGACAAGTGGTTTAAGAGAAAAAAGCCATCTATACCATACAAACTGATTGAGTTCTAAATATAAAGATGCAATATGTACCTTTTGTGAGGGTTGCACATCCTGTAGATCAAAATATTTCTCCATATGTAGTATCCATGTTACCAGATCCTTACCATCAAACTTCCTCATATCTATATTTGGAATGTGGTGGTTCTGAAACCCCACATTGGAGTCTCTAAAATCATAATTCATATTCATTTTGTCCTCATCATGATTTTCATGGATTACCTTGTCACCACCGGGAAGCCTTTCTTGCAACAACTTTGTATACCCTTCAAACTTGACATTCATCGCATCCATGTTTATTTTAAAAACCTCCATCTTCCTTTTATACCATCCATGTCCCATTTTAAGCCATCCATGTCATCTTTGGTTTCTCTTTGTGAGAGAGAAATTTGTTGCACTTGGTCCCGTAACTTTGATATATCATGTTGCAATTCTTCCTCTTCATGCATCATAGTAGACCTTTCTGAGGGCTTAGTGGGTGTATAATTCCTTTTTTTGGGAGGAATTTTAAACCCAAATATTGATATCTATGCTTCAATATGTCCTTTGAATCACTTCAAACTTCTTTTCAAACAAAAGTTATGCAAAATTAAAAAATACACACATTTTTCGTGCTTTTTAGGAGCTCGATATTGAAACTGTTGTATCTATGTGATTTTGGATCTCCCTGGTCTAAAATTTTGATCTATGGTAGACCTATGAATTTTGTTTCCAACCCCACAAGTCATACCAATATTGGATTCTTCAATAAAGAGTTATGCCAAATCTCCCACGATGACCTGATTATCGACTGGTTCAGTAGAGCGAACTTGTACATAGTGCAACATGTCACTATTTCAATCTTCAACTATGAAAATGATAAAAAAAAACTACAGTTTGTGAAATTTTAATCATTTATTACGAAATTCAAATCTGATGCTCAGAGAGAAAGTTATGATGATTTTCCATAGGTCGCCTGTTTGAGATTAAATTCTAGAGCCTACAAAAACCCTAACTTCCGCAGATCATATCTCTAAAAATATACTGAACCAAAGTCTTAAATTCATGCACAATGTTAAAAAATATTTTGGTTCTACGTGGTTTCAATTTTAGCTTTTGGAGCCTCTTATAAAAAATGTTATAACGAAAATTCAGTGAGGACCTGTTTGAAGAAGTGAAACCCTAGAATCCAAATCTCTGATACCAAATGTTATGCAACCAAATCACAAAACAACAGAAAAGATTGATCAATGACTTAGAAATTATCCTCTTCGAGGGGGAAACCTCCTTTAAATTACATAAATGAACAATTCTTGGATTTTACAAATGATAAGACCTCCTTGGTATATGTAGGGGTCTAAGTGGTCACAATATAATCAGATCCTACATATCAATAATAATGTAAGGGCACAACGATAACAATAGTGGGCTTCTATGGGGCACAATAATAACAACATGGGGGATACACAGGCACAACAATAACAATAGGGCGCTACACTAACAATAACAATAAGGGGAATATACTAGTATTATAGGGACCTGACAATGGATGCTTGATTTTTTTTTTGGTTTTAATGAAATTATTATGCTATAAAGAACGTACAAATAATGTGGTCGCGTAGAGCTCATCGATAGCTTTCTAAAATTATATCCTACTCAGAAAAAATCCTCCTGATTGATAATTTATGGCCAATTGAAGTTTCAATATTAATTGAGGGAATAAACTTTAGGGCCAAAACCAAAAAATTTAATGTGTTAAATAGTGGGCAAGTTTAGGCTAGATCCACCATTGGATAGAGAATTTGATGGGCATGGAAACACAAAGTTGTGTACTAGTTAATGTTGTTAAATGTCATGCATGTCTTGGGTCAATTAATGATTCCCCTAACAGGGAAACGACCAAATGAATTTGGAGATGAATGATGTTTAATTAGTCCCATAAGACCAACCATATAATGACACATGGTAATATCATGTTTAATGACGATGTGGACCTATCGATTAATGGATCATGACACTCTCACATAGTCAACATGACACCTCAACCATTTGACATTAGCATGATGACATGGTGCCACCAGAGGTTTCCATGTGGCATGGTGATTTGACACACTTTGGTTGGTGAAAAGTATGAAACAAAGTGACATGTGGTAGCCCTCATAGGATGCCACATGGCCTAATGACATCATGATGAAATCACCAAGGAAAGGACTAGTGACCCTTGAGTCTTGGTTGCATGGGAATGGTTACATGGACATGGGATATTCACCGACCTTGGTCATATGGCATGCCACATGGAACCATGACACAAACTTTAATAAGATGGGTCATAATCTGTTGGTTAGTTGGTTACAAAAACAAGTTTCATGAGTGCTGAGGGTCGACCGTGTAAGAATTGGGACCACCAACAACCACACTTAGCTCCAAATATAATAATTTGAACAAAAAGTATGAATACCCTGTAATATCCCTTCCCTTAATAATACATAATAAATAATAAAAATAAAAATATAATAATATAATAATAAATAATAAAAATAATAAATAATACAAATAAATAATAATAATATAAATAATAAATAATAAATCACTTAATAATAAATAATAAAAATAATAAATCATAAATAATAAATGAATTTAAAAATATACAAGAAAATAAATAAAAATAATAAAAATAAAAATAGTAATAACCATACTAAAACTCTAAATTAGAATAAATAAAAATAAAAACAAGAAAACTATAAAAAAGAAGGAAATAAAACAAGAAAGCTAAAAAAATCAAAAGAAAAGTAAAGAAATAAAACAAGAAAGCTAAAAATCAAAAGAAAGTTGCATGTAGAAGAGTGTGTGCATGTGGTTCCCCTTTCAATGTTGTTCTATTTAATAGATGGTGAGGAAGATGAGAGGCATTCTTGCATTCCATCTTTCCAAGATTCTGTGTTTCATTCTCTTGGGAGAATGGTATACTAAGACCTAGGAGTCACTGGCAGTAGTATGTTGATTGAGGGCTCGGGGGTGGCCAGTTGTAGCAAGACGTTGCACAATTGAGCCTACAGTTGGGTGGAGAGTCGTCCCCAAAACCTTGTTGCGGTAAGCCTACTTCTACCACAGGTAAGTGCCACTCTGATTTAAATTTAATGCTAATTAGGACAGTTAACTAGATATTTATTTTTGGACTGTTACATATGGTATCAGAGCTTTGGCTCAACCCTTAGGGCCTATGGGCATCTTAAAAAAAAAATTGTTTTTGTTAGAGATGTTTTACGCTGAAGTAGCTAGCTATTGGTTGAAATTATTTAATAGGTAGGAAGCGAAAACATATTTCTTCAAATATTTTGAGACTTATTAGAGGGATCTATAAGACAGAGGGCCTTTCCTTTAGGTAATCAGGCCGACCTTTAAATTTCGATTCACGACGGTTTGAAAATATTAGTTTTCGATTTATGACTTTTTGAAAATGCTAGATTTCAAGCAAGGTGAAATCTCCTGTTCTGTCTAATTTTCAGGTATGCTCTATTTAATTTTGAACCGTTGTTTGCTATGATGCTCTTTGTTTATCCGGAGTCAATATTTTTTTTTTAATATAAATTTAAGGTTTGACTCAAATGTTAATATTCCAATCTTTCTGTTGCAACTCGTTGTCGTCGAGATCGATCGAGACAATTGACGTGTATAGAATGGGATAGCATTAACATTAAATATTTAATGAGAACAAACCCGTTCAAAAGTCTTGTAAATGCATTGTGACCACCGACAAGGGTTTATATTTCCAAACTTGTGACCACTGGCAAGGGTTTATATTTTCCAAACTTCGCGAAAAAAAATATTCTTGGCCCTCATTGTATGATGTATATGGTTTACACTCTTGAGTTCATTCTACAGTTGAAACTTGAAACCTGATGCTGCCGCATGTTTAGAGTCGGAAACGATGATGCCACGATCTGCCCACGCATACTTCTGTATCAATATGACAGCAAACTCTGCCCAGTGCATTACGCCATTCATCTCCACATCAAAGAGCTCCCCCACAATCACACACTCAACCTTCAGCTTCAAATAAAATCAGATGAATTTGGTGCCTCGACTGTCAATAAACGCTGCCTGCATAATGAAGATTGTACTCGGCCAGGAGAGACTCGGTCTCAGTTTGTATTTTTCACGCGCAGCCGCCTCCCAATGATTATTCAGTTTTGGTGTGTCCTCCCAACTAACCCCGACCTGCTGCTGCTGTTTTCCAATAATTAGTCAATGATCTCGGTCCTTAATGAACTCGGCTCCTGCCACGAATGCGCTCACGGTCTTTATTCAAGTGAATTTGTTCCTTTATTTACGCGCAGACTTCCTTAGCTTCAGTCACCACGCTACGTGGCTGTCAGATCACGTTTTCATTTAACATGGCTCGACCCTTCCCCAACGCTACGTATCCAGGCACCCGATTTACAATCCCGTGCAAAAAAAACAGAGCAATTGACTGAGGTTCAGGCACTGTTAAAAGTTCTTTGGGACATCAACTAATTTCGCTCCACGTTAGGCTCCAGGAAACCACCTACCGGCCTCACTTTCCTTGAAATTACGACAGTGGGATATCTGCCTCTCTATCCCTGCCCGTTCCATACACAATTGTTGTTCAGAATTGCTGAATCCAATGCTTTGGCCACGGTGAGTGCAAACATGATCAAAATTGTGTGAAATTCTCATATTTGCATTTAGAAATGGGTTGTCGAGGGAGTTGAACTCGTGGCCCGTCGGACCAAATGACGTAACCAACACTGGCCAGCCAGCGTGCCAACTCAATTACCTTCTATTTTCAAGTTTTGTTGTATAGGTTTTAGTCATTTCCACACAAATCCAATAGAAATGGTGTAAATTGCATTAAGCTTATCCACAATCCATCCATATTTATGTTTCTACCATTTTACAATGTGTTTGCTGGCTTTCATAACATGGGTTGTAGACATATCACATTAACTAAGGCCTTAACACTTGCCGGAACCAAAGAAACTATGGCTGTGGTATTTGGTGTTTGCAAGTCAGGTAGAAATAACTTTGATTTGATGTTCATGTCTGCAAGCAAGCGAATCAACTTCATATGCAAGAGATGTCATGGTTTTTTCCCAACTTTTCTTATCCAGGAGTCTAGCAACATTTGAAAAGATTCAGATTATTGTTGTATTATTTATAGAATTAGAGTTGCCTACATGTGATACATATGAATTTATGAAATTATTGTTGCAATTTGATTTCATGCCAAATTAGGTGTGTTTTCTTTTAATTCAGTTGTGTCTCAAATTTCCAGTGCCGCATCTGAGGATGGTCATGATCATGTCTGCTTCATAAGTTGTTTCTACTTAGATTGAGCTCTATAACCGTGTCAGTTTCCAGCTTGGTAAAATTATGTATTCCATAGTAGGGCACCAAGCTTGCCGTTATGATATTAAAGTGAAAATCCGCCATTTGTAGGGCACCAAGCTTGCCGTTTGGCAATTAGTTTGAGAATAAAAAAAATAGGCGGAGAATTTCAAGGATTTATGTTTTTTTTTCGAGCTGATTTGACAATTTAAATCATCAATTTGCAATTTAGCTTTTCTGATTTCAAGAATTAATTCCAGATTTGAAGGAAACACCAAACTTTATCACGAGTTTTAGGCACTTTTTCCCTAGGAATTTAGGCTTCATGCCTTTCAGGCATACCCCCCTCAATATTCCATGAGCCAATCCAGCAGTGACATCTTAATGATTCTATCCACTTAAAAGGAATATTACTTCCGAAGATGACTAAATAGAGTTAATCTATGGCCAGTCTTGCGGACATTTCAATTGATAATGTTGTTCTGCTTCTAGCTTAGGGTTACAAGACAGTGTTGTGTGAATTGAACTGCTGATGAGACAGAGGATTGAGACCATGGATGGAAATACCTTTAAGCTCTTGAGAGGCAACGGCTGATTTGAGAAGTCTGCTGAGGCCCTCGGCCATTAGAACAAAGAGAAAAGGTGAAAGTGGATCCCCTTGCCTAATGCCACGAGAGGGTCGAAAGGGGGAGGAGGGAGAGCCATTCAAAAGAACAGAGACGCTTGGAGAGGTAATGAGGTTCATAATCCACCTGGTCCAGGTTGCACAAAATCCAAAGGCTAAAAGCATTTTGTGAATAAAATTCCAACTTAGCTTATCAAAAGCTTTGGAGAGGTCGAGTTTTAGGATCATACCTGGTTTCTTGAGAATCTTTAATGAATGTATTACCTCATTTGATAGTATGATTCCATCCATGATCTGTTGTCCTTCCACATATCCTGTTTGTTCCGGAGATATGAGTAAGGGCAAGAGAGGTTTAAGCCTATTTGCGATGACCTTTGAGATTAGCTTGTAAATTACATTGCATAATGCGATTGGTCTGTATTTTTCAGGCCTGTTGGGTTCTCCTCCCTTGGGTACCAGTGCTATGAAGGTGGTATTGAGGGCTGGGAGGACCCAGTGCATGCTTCTGGATTCTTCAACGAGGGCCCATACCTCAGTTTTGATGAGTTCCCAGAATTCATGGAAGAAATTGGCTGTAAAGCCATCAGGCCCAGGCGCTTTTCCATCTTTGAGTTGAGCCATGGCTTCTTCAACTTCCTGCAAGGTTGTGGGCTGGAGTAATCTGTTATTGTGATCCTCAGTTATGATGCTTGGAATATGCTGCGTGATGGCTCTGATTGCTGCATCCCTGTTCTCAATGGGTTCCGTTAAAATTTCCTTGAAATACCCTGTGAATTCCTTTTCCATGTCCTCATGTTCCTCAATTCTTTCGCCTTGTTGGTTGTTGATGAACGTGATATTATTGTGCATTCGCCTTTGAATGGTGGCTTTGTGGAAGAATTTTGTATTCTTCTCTCCCTCTTTGAGCCAGTTGATTCTAGATTTTTGCCGCCAGAGTGTTTCCTCTTGTTTCCCGCGTTCCTCGATTTAATTCCAGAGTATCTGTTCCTGCTGTGCTTGTTCTTCTGATCTACCTTCAAGGATGAGATTTTGTTGAAGTATGTGCATTTGCTATTCCAATTGTGAGCGCTTCTCCTGAATGTTGCCAAAATTTGTGCGATTCCACACTTTGAGGACATGTTTCAGATTTTTTAATTTTTGTTGGAATTGATACATTTTGGCTCCCTCTGGCGGAATGTAAGCTGCCCATGCATCGCTGACTACCGTCTTGAAAGTGGCATTTGTTAGCCAGAATGCTTCGAATCTGAAAGGTCTGTTGCAGCGGTTACCTGGCCTGGACCATTGTAGCAAAATTGGCCAGTGATCAGATCCACTTTGGGGGATGATGGAAGCATTGAAATCCCCTCCCAGGTGGATTGCATTGTCAGAAAGAAGGAATCTATCAAGCCTGGAGGCAATGTGATGAATACCTCGACGCTTGTTAGTCCAAGTGAAAATTCCATTAGAGGTTGGTATGTCCATAAGATGATTGTTTTGAATGAATTCTTTGAGGCCCTCGCTGTCACTGTCGAGCCTGATTCTACCTCCCTGCTTCTCTGCCATGGATGTTATTATGTTGAAGTCGCCGCCACCAATCCAGAGCGGGAATTGCCTGTTTTCATTGAGGATAGAGATCGTTTCCAGCAGTTCTAGTTTTTGCTGAATTGTCTGAGGAAAATATACATTTGTGAGATGCCCATGGATTCCGGTGCCAATGAGGTGGAAGGAGGCTTGAATAAGATGGAGAGTGGCATGGAAGTCATATAGTGTGATGATTTGCGGGTTCCACAAAATGGCTAAACCGCCTGAGGCTCCAGAGGCGTCTACTGAGATGGCGCTGCTTCCTGCCCAGACTTTGCCGCGTATTCTTTCAATAGCTTCAGTGCTGCTTTTTGTTTCTTGCAGAAAAACTATGGTTGGTTTTTCTTGTTGAATCAAGTTTTTGATCATTCTATGTTTTGAGGGGCTGTTGAGTCCTCTCACATTCCAGGATATTAACTTCATGTAAACTGAGATTTGGGTTTGTAGAACTTTGTCAGCTTAGGGAATCGCCCCGACTCCATAAGTATTTCACCTAATGCTATGGTTCTTTGAAGGTCTGTCTTTCTTCCTCATTTCTTAGGGTCTTTGAGCATCTTTTTTCCGTCCCATAGGCTGCCTCCTTGTATGCCAAGGCTTTTATGATGCTGCACCTTGGCTAAGACTCCTTCCAGCTTGTCTATTTGCCAGGGTTGAATAGAGTTGTATTCTCTCTGTTTGCATGCCGTTTCAAGTGTGAAGATATCTAGACCATCTATGCTAACATCCGCCTGATCTTCTTCCATGACAGTGGTATCCCCTAGTTCTTCCTCATCCTCTTCCTGCTGAAGACTGAGAGCCAGAGTAACATCTGTCTCCATATCATAGTCTTGCTGCTTATTGTCCACTGAAGGTTTCTCTTGGGAGAAGGAGAAGGGACTGAGACTTGACACCGATTTTCCTTTCTCCAAAGAAGGGTTTGGAATGGGATTCGAAAGAGCAAGATCAGAGGGCTGCAAGGGGTCTGAGGGAATGAGGGAGTAAGAGGGCGAAGAGGTATTGCGCGGGGGTTCAGAACTGGGATGATCTTGCTTGTTGTGCGTTGCAAGAACAGAGAATCTGTTTTGGGAGTCAGTTTTGAGAGCGTTGTCCATGACTTGCTGATTCTTTTTGGCATGCCTACGACGGTTGGGAATTTTGATGAAACCTTCGGAGTCTTTATCAGAGACAGCAGCAGCTGCTTTGGACTGAGAGTTTAATGGACAGTCACGGAAGAGATGGCCATGCTCATGACACTTGCGACAGCAGAAGGGAATATGCTCATAATCTAAAGGTTGTGTCCATTCATAATCATCGTGATAGAGTCTTACCGTATCAGCTAGAGCTTTGGTCAGATGCATTTGGACGCAGATCCTGGCATATGAGGTATATTTGCGAGTTTTTGTTTCAGTCGCGACTCGGATGAAGGTGCCAAGTTTGTTGCCTATATCCGCCAGCGTTTCTTCTTTCTAGTACTCCGCTGGGAGGGAGTACATCCTGATCCAGACTAGAGCCCAGCTGAAATCTTCCTTGTCGGGATTGAATCTTGGTTTCCATTCTGTGAGATAGAGGCCTGAAGAGTTGAAGAAGTATGGGCCTCCTTCGAATATCCGCACTCTGTCCTCCACACAGTGAAAGATTGCTGTGAAAAAGCCTTTTGGACCTAGTTGCAAAGTAATTTGTCCTTTGGGCTTCCATTTGGAAGCTATCCAACCTTGTAAGGCTTTTTCCGTAGGCCAGAAGCCTAGAAACTTTCCGATTAGTGCGTGATCTTGCATGTACTGGATCTCACCATTGATGCGGTGGCTAGGCAGTTCAACCTTGATGGGTTCGGCAGCTTTTGGGATACAAGTGGCCGAGGTTACCTTTGGCTGAGACGCCTTAGCTTTGTTGTGTATCTCTTTGTCTGTATTGTCTTCTTCTGTCGGAGCCGTATGATGCTTTGCTTCATTCGTCTGATGTCCGTCCTGTCCTACGTCTGGGCCTGCGCCAGAGGGGTACTGAGGCTGAACGAACTGAGATTTGTCAGAGCTTGTGGAGTTTTTTGGAGGGGAGGTGGAGCTCTCCCCTCCTACCGCCATTTCCATTGCAGGCGACCAACAGAGGTGCGGCGGCGGCTACAGTGAGAGCAGTCAGGGGTGGCTACTGGCTAGGGTTTGACAGCGCTTGGCTGTGATTTGCATCAGAGCAGAGAGCTTTTGTCCACGTTCAAAAACAATCATCAAGTCATGATATATTTTTATTGCAAATATGTTGATGGTATTTCATGAGGTGAAGCATGTGATAGTTCCGTAAAAATTTATGACATGCATGAGCATGTAGTTCGTTATTAGTCATAATGTTACGATTAACAATGATGAATGTCACATGATGACATGCAAGACTTGGCATGTGGATTATTTTCTATGATACTATGATGGTATAGCTAATGCATTGGTTGCATGTTGAGGTGTGATGATTCACAGGACTCCACAAATGGGCCGAGAGGGCCGGTTTATTTGATGATCTTGTGCGAGCCCATACGCACGAGGGAGAATAAGTAACACCATATGGGCTGGGGACAAACTCAATCAACACTACATATGCCAGTGGTTCCTTTGTCTTGTGTATAGCTCTTGATGGATAGCTCTAGAAGAGCTATGGGACCATCTTGAGGAGGCCAAGTGCCTGATGTTCTAGGCTTGGTGCCTGTTATTGGATTGGGATGCCGAAGTCTGGAAGGGATGTAAAGGACTTCGATGCCTGGGGTTGTGCGCCTTAGTAGTTGTGGAGGAAGTGGGCTAGCCTTGCCAGATGCCCGGGGTCATTGAGTACCGGATCGGATGCCTGCCTTGGGGCAGATGAGGTCTGAGTCAGGCACGAGCCTTGGGGCCAGCCTTGGACTAGGATACAGACCGGGTCAGGCTTAGCCTAGTGCCGAAAGTGGGAAAAAGGACAGAGATTCCTTGAGATTTCCCGGGGTGTTGGGGACTTTCGATGCCTGCTGGTTATACTAGTTCAGCAGAGGGTGTTGGAAACAGGAAGTAAATAAAATAATAAATAATAAATAATAAAAACAATACATAATACATAATTCAACATAACTTCGGGACGAAGTTCCTTAAAGGGGGAGAGTATGTAATATCCCTTCCCTTAATAATACATAATAAATAATAAAAATAATAATATAATAATATAATAATAAATAATAAATAATAAAAATAATAAATAATACAAATAAATAATAATAATATAAATAATAAATAATAAATCACTTAATAATAAATAATAAAAATAATAAATCATAAATAATAAATGAATTTAAAAATATACAAGAAAATAAATAGAAATAATAAAAATAAAAATAGTAATAACCATACTAAAACTCCAAATTAGAATAAATAAAAATAAAAACAAGAAAACTATCAAAAAGAAGGAAATAAAACAAGAAAGCTAAAAAAATCAAAAGAAAAGTAAAGAAATAAAACAAGAAAGCTAAAAATCAAAAGAAAGTTGCATGTAGACACATGGAGTGTGTGCATGTGGTTCCCCTTCCAATGTTGTTCTATTTAATAGATGGTGAGGAAGATGAGAGGAATTCTTGCATTCCATCTTTCCGAGATTCTGTGTTTCATTCTCTTGGGAGAATGGTATACTAAGACCTAGGAGTCACTGGTAGTAGTATGTTGATTGAGGGCTCGGGGGTGGCCAGTTGTAGCAAGACGTTGCATAATTGAGCCTACGGTTGGGTGGAGAGTCGTCCCCAAAACCTTGTTGCGGTAAGCCTACTTCTACCACAGGTAAGTGCCACTCTGATTTAAATTTAATGCTAATTAGGACAGTTAACTAGATATTTATTTTTGGACTGTTACATACCCAACCAAGTCTATGGATAAAATTCGAATAGCTCAGAGGTGCAAAGGACTTGTATTGGTTTTAGTTCCAAATGAAGTTTTTGCTACAAAGTATTTGCTCACCGTAAGGTTTATCATTCTAGTTTCTTAGCAAAAGTATGGTTGTCTCATCTTGATGTTCGGATCTGGTTTCAAGATTGACAATGTAACTTATTGTTTGGTGTAATTGGTGACCGTTTATAACCCTTTGGCAGTTTCCGAGTCTGATGCTACATTTGGAACAATTATTATGGTGATATCGTTTAGATAGAGCTAGACATATGATACAATTTGTTGAAGTTTTATGGCCATGGTAATGGCTCATTGGTAGGAGTTAACAAAATACAATTAGTGACACCTCAAGTTGGAACAAAGATAGTCCATGGGGGTGGTCCATGTCCTCGGCTCCATTGGAGCTATAGTACTCAAAGTAAAAGGAAGGTAGGTGGATGACTTAACAAGCCACAATGTATAGTAGAGTTGGTAAGTGAAGAGGATTGTAAAGTTGAGGTCATGAGTTCGATCTCCTTTAATTGATAGGTTAAATTATTTTATTTTATTTTATATATACTACCATTTTGTTACTTCTTTAACAATTTTTGGTAGTTGATGTTGGAATTTGATAGAATGTTGAAAGGAACCCAAAAAAGGGTTTTATGTAGAACATTTAAGTTAATATAAAGTTTTATATGGTTATTTTGGATTTATGGGGTCAATATTGGTCCAAATTTGATTCTAGAAGAAGTTGGGAAATCACTGATCAGAGATGAATGCAACCTGAGGGGTATGATGCTCATTGACTCTTATATCAGAATATCTTATATGTGCTTTGAGGGTCTATGGGCACGTTTCATTTTTCCTAGATACATGATGGAAAAATATCCAAGAAAGGGTTTGAGTGACTAGATTAATGAATTGGTTGAAGTAGAGTATGGGTAGCAGCTTGACAGCCAATAATATTGATATGAATTATGGCGGTATAATGGTTACAAGTTGTGTTTGCAGTGACAACAATTGTGGTAGTGACAATTTTTGTAGGTTGTAGTGACAATGATGGTGGTAGTGTTAGTTTGTGTCGGTTGAGATGATGGTACATGTTGTGATGATGACATTAGATTGTTGATTATGATCTTCCTTATAACTCATTGATATATGATGACAGTGGATCCATTTTGAAAATGAGATGAAATAGATGTCCACAAGGAAGTTGAAGAACGAGGTGGGTGCCTCCACTAAGGTTAGAGCCTACTCATTCTCGAGGTTGGAACCTAAATCAAGTTGTAGCATGCAGCGAGGAGGTGCTTGCATCTTTTGAGGTTGGTGCCTCAATGAGGTTGTAGCCTATCAAAAGTGGCAACTTGTGTTTCTTAGGGGTAGTTTCCTCCAATATGTCGGAGCTTGCAAATTGATGTAATGAATTGAAGATAAAGAAGAATAAGATTGGTGGTTTTCTCCTATATGGGTTTCCACTTAAAAACTTGTGTCTCTTTGTGATGTGATGACTTCTTATGTTGTTGATAGCTTCTTGATATGTTATTTATATGATTATGCATTATTGTAACTGATAATATAATTCTTATAGTTCATAGCTTTATGGTTGTATGATTAAGAAAGGTTGTAAAATTATGAAATTAACCTCAGTATTTCACCCCCCTCTTAGTGTGACAGATGGGCACCAATATTGCAGCAAGAATACTGCAACTCTTGGGCTACTAGATTTACTTTATCAACCTGAGGTTCGTACAAACTTGGAGGTGACAGTGTTGTATACACAAGTAAAAGTGATGGTTCTACCTTTTGTCACTATTCAGCTGGTGAGAGACCACTAGGGTTTGCAAGCCAGACTTCTATGGATTCATAAGAAGCTTGGTTCCTTGATGAAAGAAATAGAAATCTACCTTAAGAGAGAGATGATCTACTGCAATAATGGAAAAGAATGAAATTCAATGCTAGGGCACACCATTTCCTAATTAACTGCTAAGAGCTATGCTTTGCAATGATGCTAAATTAACATGAACAAAATGCCACTATCCTAAGCATGGAAGTTAAAAACATCAAACACAACTATTATGCATGTAAAGGACTGTAATACATTTGTTTTGTCTATTTATGCTTTTCATGAAAATCAAGTGTGCAAAATAATCTCTTTTGGTGATGTGGCAGGTGGTTTAGGGATGCTGGTGGATGGCTGGAAGGTTCAGGAGATGGTTGGAAGGTTTGGGAGACCCTTGGGTGACCTTGGGAGGCTTCCTAGAGGTTTTCCCTCAATTCGGCCTCAAAACAGGCCACTACAGGAAAACCTACAGGATGTACTAGAAACCTATAGGATTCCCTGTATTTCTACAGGATACAACTGTGAGAAAAACAATGGGTGTTGGAGGTGATGGAAGGCTTAGGGAAGGTGGTTGATGGGTGAAATGGAGTGAGAAAATGCCTAGGATCACTCGGAACCCAAAACCAAGTTTAGGAGATGGTTGGATTTTCTAAAAATGCTTGAGGAAATTTCTATGTAAAATGATGGAATTGATGAAGGATTTGATGAAAACAAGGAATGCATATGGGTGGTTTAAGTTGGAAGGTGGTTGCTTGCTATGAGATCTCTATCTACTTCTGAAGCACCTGCTCTGCATCAAACATGTGTAATTTCCAAAAAGTTATGTAAACAAGAAGAATTCTCATGAACTAGAAAAGCAGAGTTTAATGAACTATTTGTCTACCTTATGCATGGAGAAATTGTTGAATAACGTGGAATCATGGATGAGATCTACTACAAAAATGAAGATAGAAGAGATGGAAATGAAATCCTACTTTGCAAAACTGATCAAATGCTAGTTTAAGTACAACAAACTCTAAATATCATGAAAGAAATGGAAATCTGTCTTTTTGGGCTGCATAAGGGTCTTTTCCTCAAATCATGATCCTGAAAGGAAGAACTGAGGCCAAGACACCTACTAACAACTTTTTGGAGCCTCCTTTATCCCTTCTAACCTACTACTGAAGTAAGGCACAAATGGAAGCAAACTAATAAACTATTAATCAAATCTACATCACTTGCGATGAATTGCTTCTAAAAATAGTTTAACCATAAATCTATGAAACTAAGATAAGCATAAAGATATAAGAAGAGGAGACTTTTTTTCTAGGGTTGGACCCTAACCCAAAAGCTTCAACGATCTGAGTTAAATTAGTATTGAATCAAGAAAAATCTCATTCTTATTACCAAAACATAAAATTACGTCAAAAGTCTTCCACAAGTTTGGAGCCCGAAAATAACTAGTGTTTTTGCAATAAAAATTCGAACCCTAATGAGGCTCTAGGCCTCTCTACTTATAAAAATAAAGTACCCAATGAATTCCTTAAATTTAGGTAGGCTTGGCTCCCAAACTTGAGATGATCTAACTCTTTTTCTATCACTTGCTCGGTTGGCTTCTAATCTCCATGACTTGGCTACTTGCACTCCGAGCTGGTGTGATTAATGAAGGAATATTCGAGTGGAGGAGGAGTAACTGAGGAGGATTTACCTCCTAAAATCTCTCTCCCTTATCCCATTCGAGTTTCAAACCTTAGTCTTGCCAAAATTCCTTGATTTTCTTCCAAACCTGCATTCAATGCGTATTAGTCCACTAGGCATAATATCTCACTTTAACTCATCTCATTAAACAAAATATAATCAAAACATGTAATAAATTGTGATAAAAGTTGGTTTGACTAAGGTAGGATGTGAATTAAGGCCCAATAATTACCCAATGATGAGGCTCATCATCACCCCCCTATTGAAAGAGTTGCTCATCCTCTGAGCAACTCAATCAATATCCATGTCTTCCATAGCTCTAGTGGCCTCCCTAACATCCCATGCCTCTGTTGTGGCTTCCTCTTCTTTTTCATAGAAGCCTACTTTCTTTTCTACTTCCTCCCACTGCCTCTTTTCTTCTTCTTCCTTCCTTCCTTCTAGCATTCCTAAGAGCAGTTGTGGACTGAGTCTCAAGCCAATCCAATTGACTTTGAGCCTTTGCATAGATTGCTTGTACATGGGTGTCATGTTCAATGCCTCTCTCATTCTTTGAGGAGAGTGGTACTCTCATATCTTTAAACTGTATGGCAATGTGTTCCATCTCCTCAGGTAAGCTTGTATGTTGCCATCCCCTAACAACCTGAACATGTCCTCAAAATGTGTAATTTCTTGCTCTTGGGAAACAAGATACCTGGGTGCATGCTAAGGATCATTTGCAATTAAATTATGTGTACTGATGAGGGCCATTGGATTGGACTGCTTAGCTCTAATCATAAGAGGCTCTGTTTGTTCTTTTGCTAATATGTTCCTCATTTCTGTAACCCTTGCTTCCTCATGGTTCATCCATGATGCCAAAGCCATCAACTGTAAATCTCCTAGCTTGGCATTACAGTCCCATACATTCATGTATGTTAATGCCATGTTATGCAAATAAAACTCAGACATCTTGGCCCTATCTTCCAATGTACTTTGATCACAAATATTAATGAACTGTCTATAATCCTGAAATGGCATAGTGCCTCTCTATGCTAGGGTCATGATTTGGAACTTCAACCACTGTTCCTTAAGGTATAGGGCATAGGATTTAGCTGGCATACTACACTATATTTCTTCCAAATAGAGACTGGCTATACATGCCAATCGGTTCTCTCTTTCTTGCAGTTTTCCTTTCGACCATGGATTTTCTGTCTCTAGCTGATTTCTCATTATGGTCTCTCTATCTCTCAAGCTACCTAGTTCTCTGCCCCATCTCTTTGAGCTTCTCCTCCATGTGACCAATGTCTTCCACCCCCTTGGATTTGGCAATCTACACCCATCGATGAGTTCTGGCTCTCTCCTTCTCAAGCTCAAAGAATAGCGGAACAGAAAATTTTGGTGGAATGACCCTGCCCCCTTCAATAAATCTATAATAGGAGTCAAGGTTAGGTTGGGGGCTAGGTTCCCTTAGCTCTGGGTTTTCTTCTTTAGTTTCTTGCCGTAGGCTTCCCTCCTTATCCAATTTTTGAGTCTCCCATAGATTTAGTAGAGTCTCCTATAGCACTGCTTATGCTTCTTGTAAGTCCTGTTGTGTATCTTGTAGGATTGCTTTTCCTTTGTATGAGGTGGATCTAGTTATAGGTCTT
This sequence comes from Pinus tabuliformis, assembly GCA_031772625.1. Taxonomy (NCBI): domain Eukaryota; kingdom Viridiplantae; phylum Streptophyta; class Pinopsida; order Pinales; family Pinaceae; genus Pinus; species Pinus tabuliformis. The sequence continues at coordinate 855,828,842 of CM062815.1, read as the reverse complement.
CTCACATAGGTGATAGGAGACTTAGGAGGAGGCATTGTATCCTGCTGTTTAGGTGAGTCCTCAATTACAATGATAATTTTGGATGGAGTTTGGGGTTTCCGCTGCCTTATCCTTGTGATTTTCCTTGTCCTAAAATATAAGGGGGTATGCCTCTGTCTTTTTCCTTTCTGTTTGATAGGGGTGTTAAGAGCAGTGAGGGCAGCTACTGATTCTCTCTCAGTGGGTTCTGGAGACACCCTAGGTGACTCCTTCTTGTCTTCTTCCTCCTCTTTTTCATTTCCCTTTTCCTCTATGTTTTTCCTTTCTTCTCCTCCTTCTAGATCCTCATCTTGTTTATCAGTCTCTTCTTTGTCATCTTCCTCTATTCCCTCATCATGTTCCATCTCTTTCTCCTCTTCTTCCTCCTCATATATCTTATCTTCACCCCCCTCAACTTCTTCTCCCTCTGTTTCATTTTCTTCTTTGTCATCTTGTTCACTAACAGTAGGAAAAATGCCATATGTGAGGGCTTTGATATCCTCCTCTATTTGCATGTCTTTGAAAATTTCCAATTGGATAGGAATTCTGAGGCCGGGGAGGGCATATTCTATGATGATCCTAATTAACCCATGGTGGGCTAACTGTTGGTGGTTTCCCTCCTGCACCTTTATGCTTGTGTCTATCAGTGATTGCAGAAGGAAGTATGGTATGCTAAGCCTATTGTGAGGAGGTGTTTCTGCTCCAAACCTTAATTCCTCAAGAAGCCTAAAGTGATACCAATAAACCACACTATACCTACCCTCACATGATATGTATTTGATAAGGTGGTAGTGCACCTCATTCCAGGGGTATGGTAGGCTTTCTCTCCTTACTGCATTTTTGTCCTCAATGGGATCCTCTCCTTCTGAAAAAAAATTCTTCTTGGCAATCTGGCTATCTCCCTTGTCTTCCTTTCTCCAAGGCACTCCTAGGGGAAGTGTGGTACTTCCGCTTATGAGTTCAGGCATGAGCTCTATGGAGAGGCCTCTCACCACAACAGTGGCATGAATTCTGGTAAGTGGAATGAGGGAGAGAGAAAAATCTCAGGCAACTTCATCATCATACCCTGTTAATTTTTCAAAATACCCCATCCAATTATGCCTTGTGAAGGTTTCTAACACCTGAGGGTGTTGGTGGATTCTCACAGTATTAATTGGCTCCCTTCTATTAAACCCCCGTCTTTTTTTGGTGAATTTCGAGGAGCTGAGATGGTTGACACAATTTTTTTGAATGCGGAAGTAAATAACTGAAGAAAACTGTGGAGACAATTCTCTTACACAACTTCCAAATTCACTCACTATTAGGGGGTTTTCTGTTCAATTCAATTTGAAGAAAAAAAGGAAGTAATTATAGATCCTACCTTTTCATAGAATTTGTTGTGGCCAACCCTTGTGTTTTCCCTTCTAAAACTCCTCTCGGCCAATCTTGTAGACTGTTTGTTTGTATCCTATAGGATTTCCTATGTAATCTTGTAGGAGGTCCTGCATAGGGGGCAGATGGAATTTTCCTCTTCTGTAGGTTGCCTAGGTCTGAGAGTGACTTTTTCTAGAGTGAGCCCTGAGGAAATGCATGCATGAGTGCATGGGGATCAACGAGTATTTCTTCTTATGGACGAGTTATGTGAGGTGGTGTGCTGGCAACGGAGGTACGCTTTCTATTTTTGGACCGTTGGGCCCCACTACCACCTCATCATTCCCCTCTCCTCGTAATCAAATCCTAGTTCATGCCTCTATAGACTTAACTGTTTTTGTCCTTCTCTTCTCTTTTTTGACTTGACTATTGCCACGTGTGGGAGGACCAACTATTTTTTATTCGTCGACTGAATGAAAGTGGCCAAGTTAACTGGCCACCTTTCACTTATAAACCAACTTACTCATGACCTTTACATCTTTTGACTACATTATGAAAATGAGAGAGTGAGTGAGATACTTACCTATGGTGCTATTACCTTGCTACAGTTGTTGAAGACCAGAGGTGCTTGTTGTGTGTTGCTTGCATGCTACTTTTCCTTCCTTTTTTTATTGATCTCTGATGATTCCTTTGATGTGCAAGTACCTAGTGTTGAAGATGTTGGTGGTGGTGCTGCTTTGGAGCTCCATATGATCTTGGATCATCATGCTGGAAGCTTGCTGCAATCATGATTTGTATTATGTGGGATAGGCTGCTACATGATTTCCTATAGGATGTCTTGTAGCTACTTCTCCCTCAGAATTTCTGATCATACACTTTGATGGGATTTTTAGGATGGTGACATGGATTTAGAGGAATATTAGGAGTGTGGAGGAATGAGAAATACTTAGGTGCTACTCCCTTATGCTCTGTGTTTCATTTTATTTATCTATTTATTTTATTTTTTATGGTGAATGCAGGGGTGATGAAAGTGGACATTGGTATGGTAATTAAATGGTGATGTAGGGGTGTTATTTCTTTGACATAACAGGTCATTTTTTCACCCTAGGGTCACTTCCTATAGGATTCCCGAGCCATTGTAATTCCTACAGGATCATCCTGTAGGTTTTCAGGGGATCTTATAGGTTTACAGGAGATCCTATAGAAAACAAAGTCCCCTTGTAAACTGAAGCAAAGGAGTGAAAAAAATGAAAGAAATGGTGGAGTGATGAATGCAATGAGTGGAAAAATAAAAACTTGAGTGAAACAGGTCCCTCTTTGATCCTCCTTTGTTCTCTGATCGTCCTCCTTGCTGACCTGTAAATAGAAATTTTCATGATTTTTTTCTTCTTCTTTTTTCGAAAACAACTAGGCTGCCTCTGAGAGGTTTTCATCCTAGCTGTTTGCCCTGGGTGCCTCAAGAGAGGTTTTCACCCAGGGATATTTTTATTTTCCTTTTTTTTTTGACACCATTGGGCTACCCTAAGAGGTTTTCAACCCAATAGTGGGACTCAGGTGCCTCATGGAGGTTTTCACCTAGGTCCTTATTTTTTCTTTGTTTTTCTCAGTGATTTGATGAGGCAGGAGCTGAAATTTGCTCCACCAACATCACTATTTTATTGATACCATCAATGAACTCTTGCTTTGACAATGTTCTTTTGTAAACTTTCAGTTGGTGTCCATTGACAAGTAAAGGAATGGCCTCTTCATCCATGGTTCTGATTTGCACTGAACCATTATCATGGCATCTTTCTGTAACATAAGGTCTTAGCCATATTATCCTTAACTTGCCCTTAAAGTCTTTATATCTGGAATCATATAACAAGGCCCAATAACCTTCTTGAAATTGCTTATCCTTGATGTTCTTATCATGCCAGATCTTCCTCTGAAGTTGGGTTACCTCTGTGTGTAGAAGGGCCTGCATTCTAAACTCATCTAAACCATTCAACTGAAGCAATCTTTCTTTTTGTGCACTGCTGAGATCTAGATCTAGTTGGGCTGCCATCCTTAATGTGTTATACTCAAACTCAATGGACAACAGGGAATTTTTCCCATAGACTAGCTCATAGGGTGTGAATCTAGTGGTGGTCTTTTGGGTGGTATTATAGGCCTAGGTGGCCTCAACTAGTCTATCTGCGCAATCTTTCCTGCTGCTATTAACCACTTTGGTCAAGATGCTCTCTGGCGCTCTGTTGGTCACCTCCACTTGCCCATTAGCTTGTGAGTGATAGGTAGTGGAGGTCCTATGCTTGATCTTGTGCTGGCTAAGCAAGTCTTTAATCGTGTTGGAGGTAAACTGGTTGCCTTGATCAGTGACCAGCTCTTTAGGGTACCCAAATTTGTAAAATACATTCTCCCTTGGGAACTCAACCACCTTCTCCTCTGTGGCTACCTTAATTGCCTTGGTTTTAGCCCACCTAGTCAGATAGTCAGTGCACACAATGATGTATTATTTTTTCTTGGAAGAAGGGTCAATAGGTCCAATGAAGTCCATGCCCCACTTGTTAAATGGATCTAAAGTCACTTGAGGCTGCAGAGGCATTTCATCCCTTGGAGTAGGCTTCCCCATCCTTTGGCACTGATCACACTGACTAGTATATCTTTTCACATCCTGATGAAGAGTGGGCCAATAATAGCCTGCTTGTAACATTTTTAATGATGTCCTCTTTGTTGCAAAGTGACCTCCACAAGGCCCATCATGACAGGTCAAAAGGATGTCAAAGACTGCCTCCTCCTTGATACACCTTCTCAAGGTTTGATCTGGGCCAAGTTTGAAGAGATTTCCCCCAATCCAAGTGAAGGGGGCGCTCTTCCTTATAATCTTGCTTTTTTCTTTGGAGGACAAGTTTGGTGGGAACTATGTAGATACCAAATAGTTTGCTATGTCAGAAAACCATGGAGAGAGAACTGAAATGGCGAACAAGTGCTCATCTGGTAACTGGTCATCAACCATTCCCTCTTCACCTGCAGGAAAAGTTAATCTGGAAAAAAAGTCTGCAACAACATTTTCCTTACCAGGCTTATCAACAATAGTTAGATCAAACTGTTGTAATAAAAGTAACCATCTTATAATACGAGCATTCACATCGGGTTTATTCATTAAATATTTGATTGTAGCATGGTCAGTATGGACAAATTTTTGATAGCCTGAAATATAATGCCTAAATTTGTTCAATGAATGCACAATAGCCAGAAGCTCCTTTTCGATCACTGTGTAGTTTAGTTCGACCTTTGATAGATTCTTGCTGATAAAGTAAATGACATAAGGCAATTTTTTATCTATCTATCCTAGGGCTGCTCCTATGGCTTTGTTTGAGGCATCAGCATGAATGTGAAAAGGAAGGGCCCAATTTGGGCCTCGGAGAATCGGGCCAGTGGTTAACTTTTTCTTTAGGATGTCCAAGGCCTCTTGACAACTTTTTGACTATATAAATGGAGAGTCCTTGGCCAACAACCCAAATAAAGGAGAGGCAAACTTGCTGAAGTCCTTTATGAACCTTCGGTAGTATCCAGCTAATCCTAGGAAACTTTTGACATCTCTCTACTTTTGAGGAGGTGGGACCCTTTGGATGATAACTATTTTATTGGGGTCCACCTGCAGTCCTTGTTGAGATATTGAATGACCCAGTATGGTCCCTTCAGTCATTAAGAATTCTCATTTCTTAGTACTGATAGATAGGTTCATCTCAATGAATTTGTGTAGTACCTTACCTAAGTTGGACAAAGCCTCCTTGAAATCACCCCCATAAGATGTGAAGTCATCCATATATATTTCTACCGCATCATGGACCAACTCAGCAAAGATACTCAAGACTACTCTTTGAAAAGTGGCAGGAGCATTGCATAGGCCAAAAGGAAGGACCCTATAGGTAAAATTTCCCCAAGGACAAGTGAATGTGGTTTTATCCTGGTCTTTTGGGCTAATATGGATTTGGCTGCACCCATTGAATCCATCTAGGAAAGAGAATTTTTTTCCCCTGCCAGGCCATCTAGAACTTGGTCGACGAAAGGTAGAGGGAAATGGTCCTTCTTCATGGCTTTGTTTAACTCTCTGTAATCGACACAAATACTCCACTTACCATTTTTCTTGGGAACTAACACCAAAGGAGAGGCCCACTCACTGTTGGAGATAGGATAAATGAATCCTGCATTTGGCAATTTTTTACAGTTCTTCTTTGACTATATATTTAAGGGCTAGATTCAACCTCCTTTGGGGTTGCCAGACTGGCTTGCAACCTTCCTTGATGTAAATGTGGTGAGTACACACTGAGGGGCGTACTCCTTTCATTTCTTTTTAACTCCAAGCGAAGGCATCCAGATGTTCCTATAGCATATTGCATAACTTATCCTCTTGGAGAACAAAAAGAGATGGATTGATTTTCAAATTTTTCTTAGGGCCGAATTCTATGGTTTTGACATGGAGGGGGTTGGAATCAGCAAAGTACAGATCAATTGGATGGTTGTTCTGGGTTTCCTTTACTACTTCTTCTAGGGACAATGTACTGGGAGTTGGATTTTGGAGTAGGTGTTCAATCAAATTGTCTTCATCTTGTTGTCCTCCTCCCATGGTTGTTTCTAAGGTATACAGTTGGGAAGTATAAACTTCATCTTCTTCCTCCTATTCCAGCCATAAAGGTAAATCATGTTTTAGAGATGGCTGAGCAGGAGGGTATAGGACTAACTACTTGGACATATGCCCATTCTTGATGGTCATATTCGCAACTCTGTTGATCCAGGTGGATGTTGGTGGCCACCCACCTATCCCATTTGGACCCCCATGATTGTCTCTTTCAGTTTTTTTGTTTCCATAATTGTAGCACAATTTACTATTTTTAGCAGTTTTTCGGGTCCTGAACTTCCGGAGCCATTTTGAGGCCCTAAATGACGTTTTTTGGGAAATTTAGGAGCAACTTGGGTGCAGGGAATATTGTTGCTCTTCCCAAAGTTATAGTTCTCGGATAGATCTTTCTAATGAGCTATTGTATGTGTCAAACGAAGGTCGGGTGCCAAAGTTACGACCCCGGGAAATTGATGTACCAATTTACCCAAACGGGCCCCACAATTTGGCGTTTCATCTTCTAGGGTTGGATTTTGGGATGTTAAGGGTTTTTCATTATTTCTCAACAATAAATAGGCCTTCAAGCCTCATTGTAACAGAGTTTAGAGGCATGTAGCTACCACATCTCTTCTCAGAGATAAGCTACCATCGTCCTAGCTGGTTTATTTCCATTGTTGTTTGTAAGCATATTTCAGTATTTTACATTAATGAAATGAAGTATTATTTCCACTGCATCTATATGTTTATGGCTATCTCTGTAATTTATTGTGTTCCTGTTTAAATCTGGATCAGTGCAGAGCGGTCAGCTTTTTCTCTATTTTTCTAGGGCTTGAACTAGTCGAACCTTTGCAAGACCAACCTCGCAAATCCCGATGGCCTCCCATAGCTGATGAAAAGAAAGACAAGGGGGCAAGGGATCCTATCAAAATCTTGCTCAAAGAAGCCCTCGAGCAGCAAAAGAATGCAATGATGGATAGCTTTGCGCTAATCCTTTAGCAGCTACCCAGAGGCGACGCATCGGCTTCCAACAGCTACTCTGGAAATGTCACACCGTTTAAGGTACAAGTTAATTTTGAAATCCCCATCTTCGAGGGTCAAATAGATGCAGATGCCATAGATAAATGGTTAAATCTATTAGATGGGTATTTTTCTGTTCATGAATTTTCGAGTTGGGAAAAGATTGTTTTCACTCTTCTCAAAGCAACCCCCCACATCAAGGACTTGTGGGAAACCTATTGCGAGCAGAAGAATGAAAGTATGGGCTCACTATTTTCAGCGGCACCCACTTGGGATTCATTCCGAGATTTCTTCAAGGAACAATACTACGTTGTCAAAAGCTATGAGGACAAATACATCAAATGGACCACACTGCGGTAGGGAAGGGACCAAGATGTGTCGGAGTTCACAAACATTTTTCATACCCTTCGCACATAGTTGGGTATCAAGGACTCTGAGATGCATTTGGTACTCAAATACCGCGACTGCCTACACAAATACATCTAGGAAGAGATGGAGTTCCTGAACATCTCCTCACTTGGTACGGTGTACCGATAGGCTGTCAAAATCGAGCAAAATTTCAAACAGAAGAAGTGAGACTTTAGATCTGCAAATCCAAAGACCAAAGGAAAAAGCCAAGGCGAGGTGACCCAAGACAACTCGTCGAAGCTGCAAGAAAAGAACAACACCATGAAGTTGAAGAAGGACATAGGAAAGTGGTGTGAGTTCCATAAGAGTCCCACTCATAACACAAGTGAGTGTCAGACCAAGCAGTCACTGGTGGCCGAGTTGAAGGCTTCAAATTCATATGCATGTTCCGACCCTGAGTCAGAACCTGACAAGGGGAATGGAAAAGGGAAGCAGATCATTGATGCAGAGCCCAACGTCACTATTTCCATTGCCAAGATCCAGAAGAATGAGACCGAAGATCCAGAGGAGGGGGAATGTCTTTTCCACTCACAGATGTGGGTGAAGGATTCACTGCTGCAATTCATTGTCGACAGTGGCAGCCAAAAGAACCTCATTTCAGCAGAGGTCGTGAAGCTGTTGGGCCTATCGACTACACCACACCCACGACCGTACAGTATTGGGTGGCTTCACCAAGGAAGAGATCTCAATGTTTTCCAGCAGTGCTGCCTTCCCTATAGCATCAAGCCCTTCAGAGATGATGTATTGTGTGATGTTACACCTTTGGATGTTTGTGATGTATTATTAGGCCAACCATACTTGTGGAGGCGACAAGCTGTGTATGAGTCAAGGCCTCATGATATCATTATTTCTTTGGATAATTCATTATATAGGATAGCGGAGGTAGCCCCACCTATCGCAACCTCTTTGATCGCTACTAAGAAAGCCAACAAGCTCATCTCCCAGACTAGGAAATTCATTTTCTATTTGATTCGCTCCCAAAGTAAGGGGAAGATCGTCACCACATCCATGACCCCCACAAAGGGTTCCTCCACGTAGTAGCAGCAGCAAAGGAATACGGTCATGACATAACACAGGAACAACTTCTCCTCACCCACAGGGGTACCACACCAGCTTCAGGTGGGCAACAAAGTCTGGTTGCATCTGCAGAAATAACGCCTTACAAGAGCCCATCAGAAGCTCTGACCATGCCGACATGGTCCTTAAACCATTACTAAGGCTGTGAGAAATAATGCTTTGGAGCACAACATTCCTCCATTCCTTCGCCTGCACCAAGTGTTCAATGTGTACCGCCCTCGACCATGCTTCCCACCATTACTGGACACATCTAAGATTGTAGGACAGCTCACCAGGGACCAAGTTCAGCAGATGGAGGAACTCAATGCAATGGGGACAATTGCTTCCTAAGGGGGGAGGAATGATCCAGGTGGATGTTGGTGGCCACCCACATATTCCATTTGGACCCCCATGAATGTCTCTTTCAATTTTTTAGTTTTCATAATTGTAGCACAATTTACTATTTTTAGCAGTTTTTCGGGTCCTGAACTTCCGGAGCCGTTTTGAGGCCCTAAACGACGTTTTTTGGGAAACCTAGGAGAAACATGGGTCCATGGACCATGTTTCTTTTCCCAAAGTTATAGTTCTCAGATAGATCTTTCTAACAAGCTATTGTATGCGTCAAACGGAGATCAGGTGCCAAAGTTACGACCCCGGGAAATTGATGTACCAATTTACCCAAACGGGGCCCACAATTTGGCATTTCATCTTCTAGGGTTAGGTTTTGGGATGATAAGGGTTTTCCATTATTTCTCAACAATAAATAGGCCTTCAAGCCTCATTGTAACAGAGTTCAGAGGCATGTAGCCACCACATCTCTTCTCAGAGATAAGCTACCATCGCCCTAGCTGGTTTATTTCCATTGTTGTTTGTAAGCATATTTCAGTATTTTACGTTAATTAAATGAAGTATTATTTCCACTGCATCTCTATGTTTATGGCTATCTCTGTAATTTATTGCATTCCTGTTTAAATCAGGATCAGTGGTATCAAAGCGGTTTGCTTTTTCTCTGTTTTTATTTGCATGTCCCCAATAAGGTTGGGATATAAGGAGTTAGGGCTTGAACTGGTCGAGCCTTTGCAAGACCAGCCTCGCAAATCCCGACGGCCTCCCATGGCAGATGAAAAGAAAGATGGGGGGGCAGGATATCCTATCAAAATCTTGCCCGAAGAAGCCCTCAAGCGGCAAAGGAACGTGATGATGGATAACTTTGCACAGATCCTTCAACCACTATCCAGAGGCGACACATCGGCTTCCAATAGCTTCTCTGGAAACGCCACACCATTTAAGTTACAAGCGTAGAAATTTTAAATAATATGACACATATTCACAGAGATTATCCTGATTATACACTTATAAGCGGAACATGCATAATACATAACCTCCTCTACGTTGATCATAAATTTGCAGAAGCAGAAACAATAACATGCGCACATAGAAGCATCAATCACACATATCAACACAGTATTTTCCCAGGGAGAGCATCTCGCTAAAAACCCCAACTATCTGTATATTATAGTGATTGAATCATGTAACAATACATAGTACAATACTCCTCACAAGTACTCAGTACTATCTCCACATGCTACACACAATACAGCTCAGATCTAATCTCCAAATCTCCCCCGTTGCTTGCCTGCCTCCACAGCTCAATACCTGCTCAAGAATGAATGAGAATGGTTTACCAAACTCGTATTTAACCTCCAAAGAATCACTCACACTGGGGAAGATGTGAGTAGAGGCTATAATACTTGGTATTGGCCAATTCAATGGCATACTCAATCCCTTTGATTGTGCAAATCATCATGCACAACTATAGTCACAACTGATAGCAATCTGATCCTCTAACACCTGTCCCTGCTGAACTGAACATGCACTGACATGCAACTGAGTTAACTAATGTATTCTATAGTTGCATTATGAGTTAATAATTAGTTTAACAACTCATCATTAATCTATTTTCAGTTAGACTAATTACAACTAGTTTAACCAAGTCAATCTGAACACAACTCCATCAACTCTACAATCAACTCCACCAAACTCAACTGATTGAGTTCTAACTGAAGTCATGCATGCAACAACTCAAATGACCCATAAAGAAAGCGTACTTCCTTCTGATAGCCGCATGTGCCACATCTGTAGCTCAAACTGAAGTGCTCCAAGAGGATAAGCTAAAGTTTATAGTCTAAATATTATTATGAGACAATAATATTTGACTTTTCTATTTTGGATAGCCAGTCTAAAAATAGACTTTGATCACTCCTGTTGTGATCACTCCTGCTGTGGTCACTCCTGCTCTGATCATCCCTGCTGTGGTCACTCCTACTATGATCAACCCTGCTGTGGTCACTCCTGCTGTGATCATCCCTACTGTGGTCACTCCTGCTGTGATCATCCTTGCTGGGATCCAAAAATACAACTTGCGCCATAATTTTCCTGCGGGCCCACTTAGTGAAGGCGACTCTTTTCACTAAGCTCCATCATCTTCTTGCATTCTCAACAAGCATTTCTTGTTGCACACTTTTCAACACTCCCTCTCAACAAGAAAGGCTTCCTCTCAAACCCGATCCTATAACTCTGGAATGTTCTGCATGCAACACATCTGCCCGCTCCACTTTGCTCCAACAACACTTGGAACAAAAAACCTCCCAACTGACCACTCTGTTGGGCTAGGAACATACTCTGATGCTGAAGCTCTACCTGCTGTTGACAGGTGCTCCCTCTCTGACATCTGCGCTATTGCAACATCTCCATGCATCTCTCACCATTACACACCTCTCTGTGCCACCTAGCACTGTGCAAAACACTTGTGCCTCTCGCATTGCTGCAGCCTGCTAACTATGCATTGTCCTGAGATTCCCTGCACTGTCGCTCTCTCTACTGCTCCATCTGCATCTGTCTCTACCCAATCAATCAGTTCCCGCTACTGCACATTGGGGCTCCCGTAGCAAGGTCTCATCCAAGAGGTTGGGTACCTCAAGGATCTTGCCCCTCCTCCTTGGGATGATCAATCCACATCACCCCACCTCCTACCTGGAGGTATGGCTGCATGCGATCCCTCAGTCCACCTGTCTCGAAGTTTCCCCCTACTGGAGGTCTCTGCATGAGTAGATGTCTCTACTCGATCTCCTCTCAGCTTCCCTTGTTGTGGCTGCTCCAAAACCTCCTGAAGCTGCTGCACCAATCGTGGCTCCTCCACAATCGTCTGAGACTTCTTCTGGCTCTGCATGTTGAGAGGTAATATACACTCCCTCTCAACCACCAAGTCTCCATCAGTTGCCTCGCTGCTCAAGGCTTTGCATGCATCTTGAACCTCAAGAGCATACAGGTTCTTGACCCGTGAACCAATCTGCTTCACCTGTCTAGTGATGATGTGTCTAAGGAAAACCTTTCCCTTATTGAAGACTACATCATAGCCTCTGTCTTCTAGCATCGCGATCAACACCAAGTTTCTCTTCAGTCCTAGTACATACTTGACATCGGTCAAGGTAAGGCGAGCTCCATGCTCCCTCTGAAAAATAACCATGCCTACACCTGAGACACTATACTTCTCATCATTACCCATCCCTATGAGTATCTGGAGATCTTTCTCCTCCAAAGTACTGAACAAACTATTGTCACTGGTCATGTGGAAAGAAGCTCCATTGTCAAGAAACCAACCATTTCCCACCATGGATGAAACCATGCATGCGAAGAGTGTGAAATCCAACTCAAACTGTGAAGCAAGTGAGGCTGCCTCACCTTCAGATCCTTCCTCGGATCCCTTCTTGGACTTCTTCTTTGGGAAATTAGTAGCATAATGGCCCAACTCATGACAACGAAAGCATCTCACCTTCAACTTGTCAACCTTCTTCCCATCATTGGAAGAACTGGATTCAGAAAGAGAAACCTTCCCCTTCGCCTTCTTCGCCTTACTCACTAAGGCACAGTTCTCCTCATCATGCATAGATGAAGAACTGTCTCTGGTGCTCCATCTAATCTCCTCCTGCAAAAGATTTGACCAAAGCCTCTCCCATCCTGGCAGTTTCTCCCTTCCATTCACCGAGTCCTGGTAGTTATGCCAACTCTTAGGAAGGTCAAGGAGTGCTAGACTCACCATCCTCATCCAACAATCACCCCCACACTTCCCAGCTCATCCCAGAATTGGGTGAACTTCGTGAGATACTGGGGCATACTGTCTCCATTCTCACACTTAATGTTTCTGAGTTTTATCTCTTGCTTTGGAATTAAATTCTAATTCCACCAGCTCAAAAACTCAACCACTTCCGATCTAGAATTCGTGAGAACAAATTATTTCTTGTACAGAGATTGACTGTCTGAGCATTCACCAGATATCTCACCTTCCAAAAGAAGGATGAATCCAGAGGCTACCTGGCCAGATTACAGACTCTGCCTGAAGAAATAAAATGTAAACACTTTCTAAATAATAGATCCGATGATCAATCCTCGCTTGATATCCTGTAAAAATCTCTTCTACAAATCAAGTAGCTCTGATACCATGTAGAAATTTTGAATAATATGACACATATTCACAGAGATTATCCTGATTATACACTTATAAGCAGAACATGCATAATACATAACCTCCTCTACGTTGATAATCAATTTGCAGAAGCAGAAACAATAACATGCGCACATAGAAGCATCAATCACACATATCAACACAGTATTTTCCCAGGGAAAGCATCTCGCTGAAAACCCCAACTATCTGTATATTATAGTGATTGAATTATGTAAAAATACATAGTACAATACTCATCACAAGTACTCAGTACTATCTCCACATGCTACACACGATACAACTCAGATCTGATCTCCAAATCTCCCCCGCTGCTTGCCTGCCTCCATAGCTCAATACCTGCTCAAGAATGAATGAGAATTGTTTACCAAACTTGTATTTAACCTCCAAAGAATCACTCACACTGGGAAAGACGTGAGTATAGGCTATAATACTTGGTATTGGCCAATTCATTGGCATACTCAATCCCTTTGATTGTGCAAATCATCATGCACAACTATAGTCACAACTGATAGCAATCTGATCCTCTAACACTTGTCCCTGCTGAACTGAACATGCACTGACATGCAACTAAGTTAACTGATGTATTCTATAGTTGCATTATGAGTTAATAATTAGTTTAACAACTCATCATTAGTCCATTTGCAGTTAGACTAATTAAAACTAGTTTAACCAAGTCAAACTGAACACAACTCCATCAACTCTACAATCAACTCCACCAAACTCAACTGATTGAGTTCTAACTGAAGTCATGCATGCAACAAATCAACTGACCCACAATGAAAGCGTACTTCCTTCTGGCAGCTGCATGTGCCACATCTGTAGCTCAAACTGAAGTGTTCCAAGAGGATAAGATAAAGTTTATAGTCTAAATATTATTATGAGACAATAATATTTGACTTTTCTATTTTGGACAGCTAGTCTAAAAATAGACTTTGATCACTCCTGTTGTGATCACTCCTACTATGATCACTCCTGTTGTGATCATCCCTACTATGGTCACTTCTGCTGTGATCATCCCTGCTGTGGTCACTCCTGCTGTGATCATCCCTGCTGGGATTCAAAAATAGAACTTGCGCCATAATTTTCCTGCGGGCCCACTTAGTGAAGGCGACTCTTTTCACTAAGCTCCATCATCTTGTTGCATTCTCAACAAGCATTTCTTATTGCACACTTTTCAACAACAAGTTAATTTTTAAATCCCCATATTCGAGGGTCAAATAGACGCATATGCCATAGATAAATGGTTAAATCTGCTAGATGGGTATTTTTCTGTTCATGAATTTTCAAGTTGGGAAAAGATTGCTTTTGCTCTTCTCAAAGCAGCCCCCCGCGTCAAGGACTGGTGGGAAACCTACTACGAGCAAAAGAATGAAAGTACATGCTCACTGTTTTTAGCTACACCCACTTGGGATTCATTCCAGGATTCCGTCAAGGAGCAATACTACCCTGTTAAAAGCTATGAAGACAAATACATCAAATGGACCACACTGCGGCAGGGAAGGGACCAAGATGTGCCAAAGTTCACAAACATTTTTCATACCCTTCACACATAGTTTGGTATCAAAGACTTTGAGATGCATTTGGTACTCAAATACCGCGGCTGCCTACAAGATACATCCAAGAAGAGATGGACTTCCTGAACATCTCCTCGCTTAGCACGACGTACAGATACACTGTCAAAATCAAGCAAAAGTTCAAACAGAAGAAGCGAGACTTTGGATCTGCAAATCTGAAGACCAAAGGAAAAAGCCAAGGCGGGGTGACCCTAGACAACCCATCGAAGTCACAAGAAAAGAACAACACCACGAAGTCGAAGAAGGACACATGAAAGTTGTGTGAGTTCCACAAGAGTCCCACTCATAACACAAGTGAGTGTCGGACCAAGCAGTCACTAGTGGCTGAGTTGAAGGCTTCAGAATCATATGCATGTTCTGACCCTTAGTCAGAACCTGACAAGGGGAATGGCAAAGGGAAGTAGATAATTGATGCAGAGCCCAGCGTGACTGTTGCCACCACCAAGATCTAGAAGAATGAGCCCGAAGATCCAGAGGAGGGGGAACGTCTTTTCCACTCATAGATGTGGGTGAAGGGTTCACCGCTGCAATTCATTGTCGATAGTGGCAGCCAACAGAACCTCATTTCAGTAGAGGTCATGAAGCGGTTGGGCCTATCGACTACACCACACCCACAGATGTATAGTATCAAGTGGCTTCACCAAGGATGAGATCTCAAAGTTCACTAGCAGTGCCACCTTCCCTACAGCATCAAGCCCTTCATAGACGAGGTATTGTGTGATGTTACACATCTATATGTTTGTGATGTATTATTATCCCAACCATACTTGTAGAAGCAACATGCTGTGTATGAGTCAAGGTCTCGCTCTATCATTATTTCTTTGGATAATTCATTATACACGATACCGAAGGTAGCCCCGCCTACTGCCACCTCTTTGATCTCTACTAAGAAAGGCAACAAGCTTATCTCCCAGACTAGGAAATTCATTTTTTGTCTGATTTGCTCCCAAAGTAAGGGGAGGATCGTCACCGCATCCATGATCCCCGTAAAGGGTTCCTCCACGCAACAGCAACAAAAAAGGAATACGGTCATGATAGAACACAGGAACAACTTCTCCTCACCCATAGGGGTACCACACAGCTTCAGGTGGGCAACAAAGTCTGGTTGCATATGCAGAAAGAACGCCTTACAAGAACCCATCAGAAGCTCCGACCATGCCGACATGGTCCTTACACCATTACTAAGGTTGTGGAAAATAATGTTTTGGAGCACAACATTCCTCCATTCCTTTGCCTGTACCAAGTGTTCAATGTGTGTCGCCCTTGACCATGCTTCCCACCATTACTGGATGTAGAAATTTTGAATAATTTAACACATATTCAACAAAGATTATCCTAATCATGTACTATTGTGGAATACATACACAATACATAAGCTCCTCTACGTTGATCATCAATATAGCAGCATCAATAACAATAAAACATCAAGAGCATTCACACATTAACACAGTATGTAACCCGAGGAAAGCATCTCGCTAAAAACCCCAACTATCTGTATATTAATGATTGAGACCATGTAACATTACAAATTACAATGCTTATCACAAGCAATCCAGTACCAGCTCCACCTGTTACACACAATACAGCTCAGATCTGATCTCCAAATCTATTCCACTGCTTGCCTGCCTCCACTGCTCAATACCTGCTCAAGAACTGATGAGAATGGATTACCAAACTCGTATTTCACCTCAAAATAATCACTCACACTTTGTTGGACGTGAGCAAAGGCTACAATACTGGGAAAATACGTGAGTAAACTCATTGGCATACTCAATCCCTTGGTTGTGCAAGATCTGGTGCACAACTATAGTCACAACTGATAGCAATCTGATTCTCTACCACCTGTCCCTGTTGAACTGAACATGCACTGACATGCAACTGAGTTAACTGATGTATTCATTAGTTGCATCATGAGTTAATAATTAGTTTAACAACTCATCATTAGTCTATTTGCAGTTAGACTAATTACAACTAGTTTAACTAAGTCAAACTGAACACAACTCCATCAACTCCACAATCAACTCCACCAAACTCAACTGATTGAGTTCTAACTGAAGTCATGCATGAAAAAACTCAACTGACTCATAAGAAAAGCGTATTTCCTTCTGACAGCTGCATGTGCCACCTCTGTAGCTCAAACTAAAGTGCTCCAAGAGAATAAGATCAAATTTATAGTCCAAATATTATTATGAGACAATAATATTTGACTTTTCTATTTTTGACAGCTAGTCTAAAAATAGACTTTGATCACTCACACTGTGATCACTCACACTTTGATAAAAAATAGAAGTCCATCTATTTTTTCCAACTTGACCAATCATCCATAAATAGCAACCTGCAATCCATAGACATGATCAATATGTCTAAAAATAGACATAGTCTAAAAATAGACTTGCGCCAAAAATAGCATGCGGGCCCACTTAGTGAAGGCGACTCTTTTCACTAAGCTCCATCATCTTGTTGCAATCTCAACACTCCCTCTCGATAAGATATGGATTATCAACAACCCCTATCCTGCCTCGGTGGTACTCGAATTTGCTCCTGGTGAGAGCCTTCGTCAGAATATCAGCATCCTGATCCTCCGTTGGAATGTACGAAAGTAACATGATCCTCCGCTGCACACAATCTCTGATATGATGGTACCTGATGTCAATATGTTTAGATCTATCATGAAATACAGGATTAGCCGAGAGTTTAATGCAACTCTGGTTATCTCAGTAGGATCCAAATGAGAACTGAACAAACCAACCAGGATCTTCCTCATCCATATAGCCTCGCATGCAGCCAAACTTGCTACCATATACTCGGCCTCCGCTAAACTGAGTGCCATGGATCTCTGCTTCCTGCTGTACCAAGAAACTGCTATCGATCCGATACTGAAGACCCCTCCTGATGTGCTCTTTCTTTCCGTTGGGCTCCCTGCCCAATCTGCATCCGTGAAGCCACATAGCTTCACCTCATCCTCCTGTCTGTAACACAAACCATATCCCGATGTGCCTCTCAAGTAGTGCAATACATGCTTGCCCGCCTTCTAGAAGAGCTTGGTAGGCTTAACCATAGCTTGTGAAAGCTGGTTAACTGCATAGCATATATCGGGTCGTGTATTGACCAAATACATCAGCGACCCCACCAACTGTCAATAAACAGTGGCATCCACTTCTTCTCCCGAAGTGGCATCCTCCTTCCTCCAACCTCCAGGAAGAGGAGTATCAACAGGCTTGCAGCCATGCATGTTGAACTTCTCCAGTATCTCCCGAGCATACTTGCCCTGACAAACAAATAGTCCACCACTACGCTGCCATATTTCCAATCCTAGGAAATAGTGAAGGAGGCCCAAATCCTTCATCTCAAACTCTATAGCAAGATCCTTCTTGCATGACAGTATCAACAGCTCATCACCCGTTAGAATCAAATCATCAACATACAATACAATGATAAGCAACTTACCCTCCACCACAATCTGGTATAGGTTAGGATCCGCCTCGCTCTTGGAGAATCCAAGTCCTGTGAAATAGTTGTCTATCCGTGTGTACCAAGAATGTGGTGCTTGCTTCAACCCATACAACGCTTTCTTGAGCCTGCACACATGCGACTCACTGCTGAAGACCTCAAAGCCTTCGGGTTGCTCAATGTACACCTCCTCCTCAATGACTCCGTTGAGGAACGCAGTCTTCACATCCATCTGATGAATGTGCCATCCCATCTGTGCTGAGAGAGCAAGAATCATCCGTATGGAAGAATACCTTGCGACAGGTGCAAAGGTCTCCTCATAATCGGTCCCCTCAATCTGTGAAAAACCTCGGGCAACAAATCTTTCCTTGTACTTCTCCACACTCCCGTCAGCTGCCTACTTAACTTTGTAGATCCATCTCGAACCCACCATTGATTTCCCTTCCGGTCTAGGAACAATCTACCATGCACTGTTTTTGACAATAGAATCATACTCTTCCACCATGGCGTCTACCCATGCGGGATCCTCCACAGCTTCCTCGAAAGAGGATGGCTCAGTCACAACACACTTGCTCATAAGAGCCATGTATCCAGTGTACCGATCAGGTGACTTTCTCTGCCTACGTTGGGCTATAGGTGGTCCTACAACTTTCTCTGCATCTTGAGCCAGTCGCTCAGCTTCTGTCAAGCGCTTTCACCCTCTGATGGTTGGCGCTGCATGAGTGGACTCGTCCACTCCATGAACCTCATCCTGTGGCTGATCCACATCCCGAAGTTCATCCTTAGGAACTAATAGCTCCTCATCTGCATGCAAGTGTAGCTCCCTCTCAAGCAAACACTTCATGGCTTTCTCCTCCTGAAATTTTATATCCTGTCGCACAACAGTTTTACCATTGTCTGGAAAATACACACGATAGTTGTGGGGCGTATCAGTGTACCCCACAAATATCCCAACCTCTGCGGTCAGCTCCAACTTCTTCCTGGCATCCTTCGTCACATGCATGTAAATGTTAGCACCAAAAATCCTCAAATGAGAAAGATCAGGCTTCTTACCAAAATAAGCCTCCTCGGGTGTACTCATGCCAAGTATCCTATGAGGACATCGGTTCTGCACATAAACTGCTGTATTGCATGCTTCCGCCCACAAGTGAAGGGGTAGGCCCTGATCATGCAACATTGCCCGTGCAACACCCACAATCGTTCTGTTCTTCCGCTCAGCTACCCCGTTCTGCTGTGGGTTATGGGGAGCTATGAGCTCTCTACGAATCCCTTCTGTCTTGTAGAAATCCTTGAACTCGTCCGAGATGTATTCACCACCATTATCACTCCTAAGAGACTTCACCTTCTTCCCCGACTCCTTCTCGACCAGTGCTTTGAATTCACAGAACTTTGAATATGTCTCGCTCTTCTTCTGCATGAAGAAGATCCAGTACTTACGAGAGAAATCATCAACAAAAATCACATAATACCTGTGTTTTGCTGTCGAAGCAACTGAGAAAGGTCCACACACGTCTGTGTGAATTCTCTCAAGGATTGTCGTGGTGCGACTATCCTTCTCGTGAAAGGTGGCTTTCACAAACTTCCCCAAAGTACACCCCTTGCACTGATCTGACTGCGCAAGTGTGCCTTTAGGAAGCCCTGTAGTGATCTGCTGCAGTATCTTCAAGGCTCCATGGTGAAGGTGACCCAATCTCCTGTGCCACAACTCGCCATCATCCCGGCTCACCAATCCCTCTGCCTTGCCCGCCATTGCTGCGCATCCATCTACATGCAACTGATAAAGGTTCCTCACTCGAACCCCTATCTTCCAGGTCTCACCGGTTGTCTTGCTGTGCAGGAAGGCCTTTCCCTCGCTGAAAACAACATCATACCCCTTGTCTTCTAACATCGCCACTGAGATAAGATTCTTCTTCAATCCTGGAACATGCATGACTTCCTTCAATACAAAGGGTTTACCAGACTCCCTCTCAAAGGAAATGGTACCGATACCTGTCGCACTGTATCTACCATCATCGCCCATGTCGATGTGCACTCCAAGATCTTTTTCCTCCAGATCAGAGAACAAATCTTTATCTCCCGTCATGTGAAAAGACGCACCACTGTCCAAGAACCACACTGATCCCATCACACTTGAAACCAAGCATGCGATCAATGAAAAATCAAGCTCAAACTGTGATCCTAGAGCCTCTCCTGCTGAAGATCCAGCAACCTGCTTGTTCTTCTTCTTCTGCGGACAATTAGTGACATAATGTCCGTGCTGGTGATAGTGAAAAAACTTCACCTTGGACATATCCTACTTCTTGCCTTTTGCACCAGACTGAGAAGCTTTCTTGCTCTTCCATTTCTTTGCTTTGGCAGCCAAAGCACAATTCTCTTCATCAACTCCCTTTGACGAAGATCCATCCCTAGTACTTCGCCTGATCTCCTCCTGCACAAGATCTGACCATAGTCTTTCCCATCCTGGCAATTTCTCCCGACCATTGACAGAGTCCTGATAGGAATGCCAACTCTTCGGAAGACCAAGGAGAGCCAAGCTCACCAAGTCCTCATCATCAACAGTAACCCCCACACTTCCCAGCTCATATCGACACTGAGTGAACTTCGTGTGATACTTGGGAATACTGTCACCCTTCTCGCATTTGATGTTTCTGAGTTTATCTTTGAGCGCCAGCTTCCTCTGATCGCTCTTGCTTTGGAATAATTCTGTTAATGATTTCCACATCAAATATGGAGTAGCCTTTCCATGGAGGCTGGACACAATGTGATCCTTCACGCCCTCCAACAGAATCCTTCGACATTTTGCGGTCTTCTTTTGCCAAGCATCAGCTTGAGTAGCATCAGTAGGCTTTGGGATATCCGTATCTATGAACTCCTTCAGCCCGTTATCATCCAATACTGCCTCCATCCTGTCCTTCCATGCAATATAGTTTGAGCTGCCCTCAAGAGCATACTCCAATCGCAATCCGTTGAAAGACATTGTTGCGTTGTCACCAAGAAAACACTGCTGCAAATTCGAATTCCACCAGCAACCAACTCAATCGCCTCGGATCTAAGATTCGTGAGAACACAATATTTCTCGTACAGAGATTCACTGTATGGGCATTCATCGGATATCTCACCTTCCAAAGGAAGGATGAATCTAGAGGCTACCTGGCCCGATTACAGACTCTGCCTGAAGAAATAGAATGTAAACACTTCCTGAATAGTAGATCTGATGATCAACAACTTTGATACCATGTAGAAACTTTTTCTACAATTATCTAGCTCGCTCCGATACCATGTAGAAATTTTGAATAATTTAACACATATTCAACAGAGATTATCCTGATCATGTACTATTGCAGAATACATACACAATACATAAGCTCCTCTACGTTGATCATCAATATAGCAACATCAATAACAATAAAACATTAAGAGCATTCACACATTAACACAGTATGTAACCCGGGGAAAGCATTTCGCTAAAAACCCCAACTATCTGTATATTAATGATTGAGACCATGTAACATTACAAAGTACAATGCTTATCACAAGCAATCCAGTACCAGCTCCACCTGTTACACACAATACAGCTCAGATCTGATCTCCAAATCTATTCCACTGCTTGCCTGCCTCCACTGCTCAATACCTGCTCAAGAACTGATGAGAATGGCTTACCAAACTCGTATTTCACCTCAAAATAATCACTCACACTTTTTTGGACGTGAGCAAAGGCTACAATACTGGGCAAATACGTGAGCAAACTCATTGGCATACTCAATCCCTTGATTGTGCAAGATCCGGTGCACAACTATAGTCACAACTGATAGCAATCCGATTCTCTACCACTTGTCCCTGTTGAACTGAACATGCACTGACATGCAACTGAGTTAACTGATGTATTCATTAGTTGCATCATGAGTTAATAATTAGTTTAACAACTCATCATTAGTCTATTTGCAGTTAGACTAATTACAACTAGGTTAACTAAGTCAAACTGAACACAACTCCATCAACTCCACAATCAACTCCACCAAACTCAACTGATTGAGTTCTAACTGAAGTCATGCATGCAACAACTCAACTGACTCATAAGAAAAGCGTATTTCCTTCTGACAGCTGCATGTGCCACCTCTGTAGCTCAAACTGAAGTGCTCCAAGAGAATAAGATCAAGTTTATAGTCCAAATATTATTATGAGACAATAATATTTGACTTTTCTATTTTTGACAGCCAGTCTAAAAATAGACTTTGATCACTCACACTGTGATCACTCAGACTTTGATCAAAAATAGAAGTCCATCTATTTTTCCCAACTTGACCAATCATCCATAAACAGCAACCTGCAATCCATAGACATGATCCATATGTATAAAAATAGACTTGCGCCAAAAATAGCCTGCGGGCCCACTTAGTGAAGGCGACTCTTTTCACTAAGCTCCATCATCTTGTTGCAATCTCAACACTGGACACATCCGAGATTGCAGGACAGCTCACCAGGGACCAAGTTCAGCAGATGGAGGAACTCAACGCAATGGGGACCATTGCTTCCTTAGGGGGGAGGAATGATCCAGGTGGATGTTGGTGGCCACCCACCTATCCCATTTGGACCCCCACGACTATCTCTTTCAGTTTTTTAGTTTCCATATTTGTAGCACAATTTACTATTTTTAGTAGTTTTTTGGGTCCTAAACTTCTGGAGTCGTTTTTAGGCCCTAAACGACGTTTTTTGGAAAATCTGGGAGCAACATATGTCCAAGGACTGATGTTGCCCTTCCCAAAGTTATAGTTCTTGGATAGATCTTTCTAACAAGCTATTGTACATGTCAAACAGAGATCAAGTGCCAAAGTTACGACCCCGGGAAATTGATGTACCAATTTACCCAAATGGGACCCACAATTTGGTGTTTCATCTTCTAGGGTTGGATTTTGGGATGTTAAGGGATTTCCATTTTTTCTCAACAATAAATAGGCCTTTGAGCCTCATTGTAACAGAGTTCAGAGGCATGTAGCCACCACATCTCTTCTTAGAGATAAGCTACCATCGCCCTAGCTGGTTTATTTCCATTGCTATTTGTAAGCATATTTCAATATTTTACATTAATGAAATGAAGTATTATTTCCACTGCATCTCTATGTTTATGGTTATCTCTGTAATTTATTGCATTCCTATTTAAATCTAGATCAGTGGTATCAGAGCGATTTGCTTTTTCTCTATTTTTTTTGCATGCCCCCAACGAGGTCAGGATATAAGGAGTTAGGGCTTGAACTGGTCGAACCTTTGCAAGACCAGCCTTGCAAATCCCAACGATCTCCCATAGCGGATGAAAATAAAGACGAGGGGGCAGGAGACCCTATCAAAATCTTGCTCAAAGAAGCCCTCCAGCGGCAAAGGAACGCGATGATGGATAGCTTTGCGCAGATCCTTTAGCGGCTACCTTGAGGTGACACATAAGCTTCCAACAGCTACTCTGGAAATGCCACACCGTTTAAGGTACAAGTTAATTTTGAAATCCCCATGTTCAAGGGTCAAATAGACGCAGATGTCATAGATAAATGGTTAAATCTGCTAGATGGGTATTTTTCTGTTCATGAATTTTCGAGTCGGGAAAATATTGTTTTTGCTCTT
The DNA here is from genome assembly GCA_031772625.1 of Pinus tabuliformis. NCBI lineage: Eukaryota > Viridiplantae > Streptophyta > Pinopsida > Pinales > Pinaceae > Pinus > Pinus tabuliformis. The sequence goes on along the minus strand of CM062815.1, from coordinate 855,805,240 downwards.
CTCAAAGCAGCCCCCCACGTCAAGGACTGGTGGGAAACCTGCTGCGAGCAGAAGAATGAAAGTACAGGCTCACTATTTTCAGCTACACCCACTTTGGATTCATTCTGGGATGCCATCAAGGAGCATTACTATCCTGCCAAAAGATGTGAGGACAAATACATCAAATGGACCACACTACGACAGGGAAGGGACCAAGATTTGCTGGAGTTCACAAAATTTTTTCATAACCTTCGCACATAGTTGGGTATCAAGGACTCTGAGATTCATTTGGTACTCAAATACTGCGGCTACCTACATAGATACATCTAGGAAGAGATGGAGTTCCCGAACATCTCCTCACTCGACACTGCGTACCGATACGTTGTCAAAATCGAGCAAAAGTTCAAACAGAAGAAGCGAGACTTTGGATCTGCAAATTTGAAGAATGAAGGACAAAGCCAAGGCGGGGTGACCAAAGACAACCCATCGAAGCCGCAAGAAAATAACAACACCACAAAGTCGAAGAAGGACACAGGAAAGTGGTGTGAGTTCCACAAGAGTCCCACTCATAACACAAGTGAGTGTTGGACCAAGCAGTCACTGGTGGCTGAGTTGAAGGCTTCAGAATTAGATAGTTGTTCTGACCCTGAGTAAGAACCCGATAAGGGGAATGGAAAATGGAAGCAGATCATTGATGTAGAGCCCAACGTCACTGTTGCCACCGCCAAGATCCAAAATAATGAGCCCGAAGATCTAGAGGAGGGGGAACGTCTTTTCCACTCATAGATGTGGGTGAAGGGTTTGCCGCTGCAATTCATTGTCGATAGTGGCAGTAAAAAGAACTTGATTTCAGCAGAGGTCGTGAAGCAGTTGGGCCTATTGACTACACCACACCCGTAGTCGTACAATATCTAGTGGCTTTACCAAAGACGATATCTCAAATTTCGCCAGCAGTGCCGCCTTCCCTACAGCATCAATCCCTTCACATATGAGGTATTGTGTGATGTTACACCTTTGGATGTTTGTGATGTATTATTAGGCCAACCATACTTGTGGAGGCAACATGCTGTGTATGAGTCAAGGCCTCGCACTATCATTATTTCTTTGGATAATTCATTATATAGGATACCGGAGGTAGCCCCACCTACTGCCACCTCTTTGATCTCTACTAAGAAAGGAAACAAGCTCATCTCCGAGACTAGGAAATTCATTTTCTATCTGATTTGCTTCCAAAGTAAGGGGAAGATAGTCACCACATGCATGACCCTCGCAAAGGGTTCCTCCACGCAATAGCAGTAGCAAAGGAATACGGTCATAATAGAACACATGAACAACTTCTCCTCACCCACAGGGGTACCACACAAGCTTCAGGTGGGCAAGAAAGTTTGGTTGCATCTGCAGAAAGAATGCCTTACAAGAGCCCATCAGAAGCTCCAACCACGCCGACATGGTCCTTACACCATTACTATGGCTATGGGAAATAATGTCATGGAGCACAACATTCCTCCATTCCTTTGTTTACACCAAGTGTTCAATGTGTACTGCCCTCGACCATGCTTCCCACCATTACTGGACACATCCGAGATTGTAGGACAGCTCACCAAGGACCAAGCTCAGCAGATGGAGGAACTCAACGCAATGGGGACCATTGCTTCCCAAGGGGGGAGGAATGATCCAGGTGGATGTTGGTGGCCACCCACCTATCCCATTTGGACCCCCACAACTGTCTCTTTCAGTTTTTCAATTTCCATAATTGTAGCACAATTTACTATTTTTAGTAGTTTTTTGGGTCCTGAACTTTCAGAGCCGTTTTGAGGCCCTAAACGACGTTTTTTGGGAAATCTGGGAGCAACATGGGTCCATGGATCGATGTTGCTCTTCCCAAAGTTATATTTCTCGGATAGATCTTTCTAACGAGCTATTGTACGCGTCAAATGGAGATCAGGTGCCAAAGTTACGACCCCGGGAAATTGATGTACCAATTTACCCAAACGGGGCCCACAATTTGGTGTTACATCTTCTAGGGTTAGGTTTTGAGATGTTAAGGGTTTTCCATTGTTTCTCAACAATAAATATGCCTTTGAGCCTCATTGTAACAAAGTTCAAAGGTATGTAGCCACCACATCTCTTCTTAGATATAAGCTACCATCGCCCTAGCTGGTTTATTTCCATTGTTGTTTGTAAGCATATTTCAGTATTTTACATTAATGAAATGAAGTATTATTTCCACTACATTTCTATGTTTATGGCTATCTCTGTAATTTATTATGTTCCTGTTTAAATCCGGATCATCTGTAGCTGATGTAGGCATCGATAGTGGCCAACCAAGGCCTCCCAAGGATGAGAGGGTCACCAGTAAGCTTAGCCTTAGGCTAGAGAACTAGGAAATCTGTAGGGTGCTCCCAAGAGTCATTGGAAACCATCACATCCTCCATAATCCCCTGAGGGGTCACTGTTGAGAGGTCTGTAAGTTGCAAGTCTATTGTGGTCTTTCTCAATGAACCTTGGAGGTTGAGCTTGAGCATGGTGTCCTTGGTCATCACATTAATGACAGCCCCAAGATCGATCAAAGTGTGTGGGACAATGGTGCCATTGTTGCACACATCTACTACAAGGCTTCTAGAGTCCAAATACTTTGGACAGATTACCTGCCCCAACATTAAGTCTGACATTTGTCCAATGACATTAATGGTAGGGGCATCTCTTTTTTGCCTCCTTGGATGCTTGAAACACTTCTCCTTAATCAACTTGTTGTAAATAGATACATCCTTGATGGCTTGGAGAAGTGGAATATTTACACATAGGTTTTTAAATTCTCCCAGAAATTCAGTCTCTTCTGGGGTAGGTTGGAGTGGTTGATTTCATCTCTCAGGAAAGGGTGGATTTACTTTAAGAATTATTTCCTCTCTTTCTTCTTCAACCTCCCTCGGTGGAGGTGGAGGTTGGTTATCCAAGAGAACTCTCCCAGATCTCAGGTTAATTTCCTGGATTTCCACAGCATAAGCTAGATATGATGTCTCTCCACTATATACTTGTTGTTTCTGTCTGTAGTTTGGGTTCGGATTTGGCTGGGTAGGCATTTGGGGTTATTTAGGTGGAGCAGAGTGTAACAGCTATGGTTGGGCAGGTGGTGAAGGAAATAAAGTAGAAACATTGTTGTACTAGGGCCTCCACCCCTGGGGCGGTGCATTCCATTGAGGTTGTGGTAGAGAATATGGTTGAAATGACTGGTTGGTTAGTTGGGAATGATACTGAGATGCAAAGGACCAAGGAGGAGGTATAGACCAAGAAGGATGAGTAGGAGGTCCCCAAAAGGGTATGGATGTGGTCTGGTTGGGGTTGTAATATGCATGGGATGGCCCTTGCATGCCATGCTCGTATGGCCTAGGCCCATGAGGTATCCTTTGGTTTATGTAACAAAGCTACTCAATGACCCCTTCAGCTCCTTGATATACAACTTTGAGTCCAGGCAAAGAAGGGCACTTGTCTTTGGAGTGGTTTTCTTCACAGACTGAGCAAATCTCAATAGAATTCAATGGACATTCATTCCTAGGGTGTCTCCTGGTGCATCTAGGACAAAAAATGGCCAAGGCTCTCTCTTCTTGCTCCTACTTTCTCCTAATGTTCATAGTGTCCATCTGTAAGGCAAGGGTTTGCATCATCTCACTCTTGAAATCTTCTAGCATGTTTCCAATTTCACCCTTGATGGATGAATTAGAGGATGTACTGACCATAGGGTAACTTCCCCTACCCTTTTTCCTAGCTGCCCTAGAATGGTTTCTAAAGATAATCTTGATATCCTCATAGGGTAATTGGTATATATCTCCTCCTACTAACAAGTGTAGGGTATCCAAAAGGTAATTCCCTTACTCCTCTAAGTTGGACCAACTTCAGTGACACAGGGTCAAGTGTGCACCTGACCCTTTTGTAACTAAGCTAGAATCTTTCTTCACAATCCTCTAGGGATTCATAATTACCTAAGGTCATCCTAAAAATTTCTCCTTTAGTATCCTTAGACCTACAGTAGTCTCGATACTTGTTGTTGAAGGCTTGCTGCATTTGAGCCCAAGTTGTGATGCTATCCCTAGGTAAACCCATGAACCATCACAAAGCTGCATCTTTGAGGGTAGATGGAAATAGTTTCAACTTCTACTCATCATTTTTGTGTAGTCATAGGTTCGGCATATAACAACAAACTCAAATAGGAAAGTGTCGGGCACATCTATGGTCAGGCCATGGAAATGAGGAAGGGCAGAGGGGCTTATATTTTTCATCTTAGTGTCCCCATTGGTTTCCCTGATAGGGAAGGCACCCTCAAATCTCTCTTTATTCCCTCTTTCATTTCTGTTTTCAGCCATTTGCTCGGTAGGAATGGGTTCTTCTTCTTCCCCTGTAGGTTCTTCAAATATGTCTAGTTGCTCACCTAAGGGTTCCTCTAGTTCACAACCATCAAAGAAGAGAGAAGGTTGGATGTTTGATGCAGTGGGGTTATTTGGAAAAAAATTCCATAAGTTATCCCTATTCCTACGAGGCATGAAAGGAAATTTTTTTGGTTTGGTTTTGTGATTTTTTCAAACTTTGAAAGTGCTTTGCAGAACTGAAATTGCAGATTGAATGAAAACTATTGACTGAATGAAAAACTAATTGCTGAATGGAAATCTAACTTGCAGAATTGAAATTGCAGATTGAATGAGAACTACTGACTGAATGAAAAAGTAATTGCTGAATTGAAATCTAACTTGCAGAATTGAAATTGCAGACAGAAACTAATGGAAGAATAGTAGAAACAAGAACTAGAAGTACTTTAGCAAAAATGAAGCTAATGGAAGAATATTAGAAACAAGAACTAGAAGAAAGAAAGCAGTAATCACACCTTACTCAGACACCTCCCCGGCAATGGCACCAAAAAGTGATGAGCACCAATATTGCAGCAAGAATGCTACAACTCTTGGGCTACCAACTTTATTTTATCAATCTGAGGTTCGCACAAACTTGGAGGTGACAGTGCTATATGCACAAGTAAAAGTGATGGTTCTGCCTTTTGTCACTATTCAACTGGAGAGAAACCACTAGGGTTTGCAAGCCAGACTTCTATGGATTCAGAAGAAGCTTGGTTCCTTGATGAAAGAAATAGAAATCTACCCTAAGAGAGAGCTGAACTACAACAATAATGAAAAAGAATGAAATTCAATGCTAGGGCACACCATTTCCTCATTAACTGCTAAGAGCTATGCTTTGCAATGATGCTAAATTAACATGAACAAAATTCCACTCTCCTAAGCATGGAAGTTAAAAACATCAAACACAAATATTATGCATGTAAAGGACTTTAATAAATCTGTTTTGTCTTTTTATGCTTTTCATGAAAAATCAAGTGTGCAAACTAATCTCTTTTGGTGATGTGGTAGGTGGTTTAGGGATGTTGATGGATGGTTGGAAGGTTCAGGAGATGGTTGGAAGGTTTGGAAGACCCTTGGGTGACCATGGGAGGCTTCCTAGAGGTTTTCCCTCAATTAGGCCTCAAAACAGGTCACTACAGGAAAACCTACACGATATACTAGAAACCTACATGATTCCCTGTATTTCTATAGGATACAACCGTGAGAAAAATGATGGGTGTTGGAGGTGATGGAAGGTGTAGGGAAGGTAGTTGATGGGTGAAATGGAGTGAGAAAAGGCCTAGGATAGGATACATCTGTGAGAAAAATGATGGGTGTTGGAGGTGATGGAAGGCGTAGGGAAGGTGGTTGATGGGTGAAATGGAGTGAGAAAAGGCCTAGGATCACTCAGAACCCAAAACCAAGTTTAGGAGATGGTTGGATTTGCTCAAAATGCTTGAGGAAATTTCTATGTAAAATGATGAAATTGGTGAAGGTTTTGATGAAAACAAGGAATTCCTATGGGTGGATGAAGTTGGAAGGTGGTTGCTTGCTATGAGATCTCTGTCTACTTCTGAAGCACTTGCTCTGCATCAAACATGTGTAATTTCCAAAAAGTTATGTAAACAAGAAGAATTCTCATGAACTAGAAAAGCAGAGTTTAATGAACTAACTGTCTACCTTATGCATGGAGAAATTGCTGAATAACGTGGAATCATGGATGAGATCTACTGCAAGAATGAAGATAGAAGAGATGGAAATGAAATCCTACTTTGCAAAACTGATCAAATGCTAGTTTAAGTACAACAAAAACTAAATATCATGAAAGAAATGGAAATCTGTCTTTTTGGGCTGCATAAGGGCCTTTTCCTCAAATAATGATCCCATAAGGAAGAAGTGAGGCCAAGAAACCTACTAATAGCTTTGTGGATCCTCCTTTATCCCTTCTAACCTACTACTAAAGTAAGGAACAAATGGAAGCAAACTAATAAACCATTAATCAAATCTACACTACTTGCGATGAAATGCTTCTAAAAATAGTTTAACCATAAATCTATGAAACTAAGCTAAGCATAAAGATACAAGAAGATGAGCCTTTTCTGCTAGGGTTGGGACCTAACCCAAGAGCTTCAGCTCTTTGAGTTAACTCAGTACTAAATCAAGAAAAATCTTATTCTTATTACCAAAATAGAAAATTACATCAAAAGTCTTCCACAAGTCTGGAGCCTGAAAATAACTAGCTTTTTGCAATAAAAATTCGAAACCTAATGAGGCTCTAGGCCTCTCTAATTAAACAATTGAAGTCCCCAGTGACTTCCTTAAATTTAAGGAGGCTCAATTCCAAAACTTGAGATGAAATAACTCTTTATCTATCACTTGCTTAACTGCCTTCTAATCTTCATGACTTGGTTGCTTTCACTTCGAGTTGGTGTGATTAATGGAGGAATATTCGAGTGGAGGAGGAGTAAATGAGGAGGATTTACCTCCTACAATCTCTCTCCCTTGTCCCATTCGCGTTTCAAACCTTAGTCTTGCCAAAATTCCTTGATTTTCTCTTCCAAACCTGCATTCAATGCATATTAGTCAACTAGGCATAATATCTCACTTTAACTCATCTCATTAAACAAAATATAATCAAAACATGTAATATGTTGTGAGAAAATTTGGTTTGACTAAGCTAGGAGGTGAATTAAGACCCATATAATTACCCAATGATGAGGCTCATCAGTGACCTTTGGGCCAACACCTACAAGGCATTGCAAAGGATTGGAAGTATGGATTAGAAATTGAAGTTACCTCCATATTCACATATACATCCATTATTCCATGTTTCTTTCTTAAAAAAGCTAACTAGTGACAATATCCTAGTCTAAACTATTTTTCCAAAGACAAATGAAGACGAGAAAGTCACATTAGAACCAAAATAATCTCGAAAACAAGAATTACAAAACTGAGAAATTGAGAAATTATTGGGTACCTCATCAAATGGAAGAACCTACCAGTGGAAGAGGTGGCATGGGAAGTGATGAGCCCCAAAAATGTACAATTATTTGGGCTCATCCAACCTCCTAATTTGACTTAGTCCACCATTCTCATTTGTTTATTGCATGTCTTTGATTATTTTTATGTTAATAGAGTGAATTTGGTTAGTCATTATGCCAACAAGTCTAATGGGTGCTTTGTGTAGCCTTTTTGGTCAACTTGGAGACAAAATGGAAGGTCTTAATGAGCACTTGGCAGCCAAATTCGTGGGAGAACAAGCTAGAGGATTTGTAGGAAGGTGTCCCCCTCATTTATGGGCCCTTACCTCGAATTCTCCACCATCAGCTCGGAGTTCAAGGGCCACCGAATCAATCAGTACAAGGGCAGCCAAGCAAGTCAAGTAGGACTGTTGTTAACTACAAGTCTTGGGCAGCCAAGCCCCTAACTTTTAGGAGGACTGTTGGGTCCTCAAATTGTATAAATAAGAAGGCTTAGGGCCTCATTTTGGTTAGCTAGTTGGTAGTCATTTTTGTAGCCAGTGGTTAGTCATTTTGTAGCCAGTTAGTCATTTTGTTTTAGCCATTAGTTAGCTAGTTTGTAGTTCGATTTTTATGCAGTAGATTAGCTTTGCTTTCAGCTCATGCTCAAGTTCTTCTTGTGGACAGTTTTGATGTAAATTTTCATTTCTTGATTAATAAAGATGGATCCAGCTTTGCACCAGCTCTAAATCTCTCTTGGGAGGCTGTAGTTCTTGGGGTTGGGCCCATCTCAAGCGCCCAGTACCTCCCTTGTTTATATTTATGTGTTTGCTGCGTTCTTGAAATAAAATCTGCTCTTTAGATCTTGCTTTGTTATTGTAGTTGGTTTTGATGGATAACGTAGCTTTTTATGCTTAGAATCGATTGGTAGGAGTTTGTATGCATTTAGATCTTTTGGCATGTTCTTGCTCACGTGATGTATATGGTTCTCTTTTCAAACAAGGCTGCTGTTTATTCATTCATTAACAGTTGGATTGAGTTAGCTAGGACTTGGTTTGTTTGCAAGAATTCATTGATTTGTTTGAATAAGCATTGTGCAGGGCATCTCTATCACCTTCATCACCTCCTCGTTCATCTGAGCCTCGTTCAGGTCAGCTCCTCCATCACCAAGTCTGTTTCTTCATCTCCCATCTGCTCTTTTGCCACGTAACCCTACCTTCTTGCTTTTCCTTGCCTAAACCTTCGTTGATGCAAGTCATCCTTCCACATCATCTCACCACTCCATCCATCAGTTCCTAGGTCACTTCAGACCCCCATCCTACCTCCATAACCATCCATGCATCTTCCATCAACCATCCATCCTCAAAAATCCAATTCGTAAACATCCTGTAGAAGAATTACAGAACATCCTGTAGAAACTTCCTGTAGAAGCCCCTGCAGACTTCCTGTAGAAGTTCATGAACACGGTTGCATGTCATCCAGACTTTGTGAAACTCTCAGAAAGAATACTAGGGATCCCTTAGACCCTCTCTGTACCATCCCAACCTTTCCCAAATCATTTCATCCCTTGATCCATCCCTGCACAGTGGAAAACTAGTTAAAAGCACATGCATGACAATTCTTATAACTTAATCAAAAATAAAAAAAGATGTTTTCTTCAGATAGTGATAACTTAGACACATGCATTTTACCTTCCTAGAAGTAATGACATCTCTTCTCATAGTTTGCATTCTCCTTTTTGCATCAGTAGGACTAGTTGGTAGAATTAGGGTTTGCTAGGGTTTGCTAGGGTTTGCGTTTCTTTTTGGCTTTCAGTTTCTTTCCACAAGTAGATTAGCTTCCTTCGAGTTAGCTTTCGTCCATCAGTTAAAAAGCTTCTTCTAAGAGCTCATAGAAGTTGGCTTGAGCCCCTAGCGGACTTGTGCCAGCTGACCAAGTGACAGCTGCGGCAAGAGCTAGTACTTGTGCATACAGCACCGTCGCTTCCAAGTTTGTTACGAACTACCGAGTTGATAAAATTAAAGAAGGGAGTTCCAGGAGTTGTAGCATTATTGCTACAATACTGGAGCCCACCATCTTTTTGGCGCCGTTGCCGGGGAAGCGGCAGAGTATTGGTGATTGTTGCTATTCTTCTATTTTCTACTACAACCTTCTGCTTAGTAGTTTATTTCATTTCCATTATGCAATTTCATTTATGCAAAAGTAGATTAGCATTTCTTGCTTTCATAGATTAGCATTTCAATTCCGCAATTTCATTTCTGCAAGCGTAGATTAGCATTTCAATTTCGCAAGCGTAGCCTAGCATTTCATTCCTGCAATTTCATTTGAGCAAAATAGATTAGTCCTTTCCTGCTTTCATTTCAATTCCGCATTTTCATTTTAGCAAGATAGTTAGTTGCAGTTCAATCTATTTCAGTTTTGCAAGTAGAAGTAGGAAAAATCAAAAATCAACCAAAAAGATTTCATTTCATGCCTTGTAGGAGTAGAGATAAGTTAGAAAAATGATTGCACAACCCCCCACTGCTTCACACAACCAACGTTATCTCTTCTTCGATGGTTGTGATTAAAGAACCCCTGGGTGGACATCAAGGCATATTTAAAGAACCTCTAGGGGAGAAGAAGAAGGAAACATTCCTCTGGAGCAAATGGCTACAACTAGAGATGTTGGGAGCAACATCTTGTCCAAAGATGAATTCGAAAATCAGATCAAAGATTTCAAGAGTGATATGAGGCAGTTTCTTGCCATGCAACTGGATACCTTACGGATCCAAAAGAAGCAAGAGGAAGCCAAGAGGGCTTTGGTCATCTTTTGTCCTAGGTGCCTTAAAAAGCATCCTAGGAACGAATGTCCAATGCACTCCCTAGAAGTGTGTTTTGTATGTGAAGAATACCATCCTACAGATCAGTGCCCTTCCTTGCCCAGAATCAAAGCTGCATATCAAAGAGCCAAGGGAGCCACTGAATCACTCTATTATATGAACCAAAGGAGGCCACATGGACCTAGATCTTACCAGCAGGAACTGCAAGGGATACCTGAGACCTATTATGACCCTTATCAAGCCACTTTCATGCCTTCTTGGGATCCCCCTGCTCATCCTTCCTGGTCTACACCTCCTCCTTGGTCATATTCTCCTTATTCCTTCACAGATCCATATTATGCCCAACCAGCTGCTCATTCATTTCACTCTTATGCTCAGCCACAGCCTCAGTGGAATGCACCTTATCAGGAGTGGAGGCCCCAGTACAACTCTCATCCCGCTCATTTTCCTCCACCACCTGCTCATCCACAACCATCGCCTCCTCCTCCACCAAGGCAACCCCAAATGCCTACCCAACCACAATGCCATCCATCTCCATCTCAATGTCACACCTCCACTCAACTACCCGTACCACCATTTCCAAAGCCATACAATGGAGCAGCTCAATCCAATTGCAAATCTGAGGCACAACATATCCAAACAACTCCTCTTGAGCCCAATGATGTTCACCAAAGCTCAGGAAGAGTGTTGCAAAAGAGAGAATCTATTGACAACATTGAAGGACCAAAAGCAAAAGAAGATTCCAAAGAGGAGATCAAAGAACCATGGGTTGCACTTAATGAAGAAAAGAGATCAGAGTCAGAGATCGAGAGAGTTCCCTCATGGTTACCATTAAATCTTCCATGTATTCAAGAGAAAGATCAACAAAAAGAGGAAGATCAGAAGGTCATGATAGAAGGTGACATGAAGAATGATCCAAATCAGCAAAAGGACCAAGGATATCAAAGCTATATTGAGACATGGTTCCAGATAGTCACTAAGTTGCAGCAGTACTCTCTTCCTCAGCTATGTTTGACCCCTTCAAGATCAGATCATTTGGTCTCTGAGATCTGGATACCTATCAAAGCATGCATTTCGAGCCTTCACATCATTTTTTCTCTAATCTCGATGTGCACATGGCTCCATTGGAAGTATTCTTATACTTGAGAATGATTTTGTTTTTCAAGTAGGGTAGGGTAAAAACAAAAAAAAAAAAAAAAAGAAGAAAAAAGAGAAAAAGAAAAAGAAAAAATGAAAAAAGAGGAAAATAGAAATCTAAGGTGAAAACCTCCTCGGAGGCGCCTTAGATTGGCTCATTGATTGAAAACCTCCATGAGGCGGTCAATGGGTTGGGAAAAAAAAGAGAAAAGAGAATAAGATCTTTGGGTGAAAACCTCCCTTGGAGGTGCCCAAGGCAGACAATTAGGGTGAAAACCTCCATGAGGCGCCCTAGTTGTTTTTTTCAAAAAAAAAGAGAAAAAAAGAAAAAGAAAAATAAAGCTAATCTCCATTGAATAATTTCATGTTGCATCAATGACATTGCAGGTTGCAAGAAGGACGTTTCATGACAGGAGGAGCACTCAAATCAAGGTCAAAGGAATTTCTTGTGCCTTCTACAGGAAGCTCTGTATTTCTACAGGAAACATCCTGTAGAACCTTTGGACGAGCCAAATCCCATTTCAAAAGTAAATCTAATGGTGGGAATCTGTTGATTAGGCCTACAAGCACTTGTGTGTCCATCCCTTGCCTTCATCCATCATTTTTTCACCTCCTTGTGCTTCTCATTGTGCTTCTACAGGAACTTCCTGTAGAAATTGTGGGAAACTAGGCATGCATTTCAAAAAGTGGTTTGGCAAGCATGGTAGCTTCCTCAAAGGTTCAGAAGTCCTCCTGCAATCTTCCAACTCCTCCTCCATCATCTCCATACCTGCATCACAGCCAAAATTCATTTTGTCATACCATGCAACCAAAATGCAAAGTGCCTTGAAGCAAAAACACATAGAGTAGAATTTGTTTTTGCCATAACTTGAAAACCATGCATCCATTTGACAAACCGTTTTATGGGGAATTGTACAAGGTTGATGACAACATGCCTGAGTAGTTTCATGCAATTTCGGTGCACGGTTTCCAAGAAATCAGCCTCCATCACCATCAGCCATTTTTGCATTTTCTCCATAACCGTGCATCCGTTTCAAAGCCTGTTTCACGAGGAGATGCACATGGGTGATAGTAGCCTACCCAAGCAGTTTCAGCCGATTCCGATGCACGGTTTCCGAGAAATCGACCTCTGAAATATTTAGCCATTTTCCATTTTTCTCGAAATCCGTGCATCCATTGATCACGAATTTTCTATGGGAGATGCATAATGATGGTAGGAACATGCTCACCGAGTTTCAGATCAAACCGATCTACCGTTTGGGAGAAATGGCAAAAAGAAGTTCTGGTTTTGTGACCATGCAGCAGCAGCAGCTTGAACGGGCAGAGTTGAACGTGGAAATGAACTCCTGCAACTTAGATCCTTCCAGAGGACACCTGCACAAGGAGAAAACAATCAAGGATTAGCAGCCAAGCCACATGCAATCAAAAAAACCAATGCATGCAGCAATGACAGGCCATAGCAGCTCACGACAACCATTCAACTTCGAGGTATGTGACTGATCTCATTCTTCTATTGCATAAAATTAATTTGAAAACTGCATGAATGAATGAAATGGTGAGATTAAGCCAGGAATCTAGCAAAGTTAACCCAACAGTGCCTTCTCTAGCGCTCCGCCAGAAATCACGCAGCATGATCAGTCATTCACGTGAAAATTAAAAAAAACAGTTAGTGTCAGCTGCCTGAACTCCAGTGCAGCGGATCAAGAAGAAAACATACAGTTCATAAGTAGAACATGCAGTTCATGATAGCACAAACTGTCTGCATGGCCAACACATGTCTTGGCCACTTCACTCTCTCACGTAAATGACGCCGTAGTTAAACGACGCTCGGCTGAAACTCTCACCATTCAACTGCAGTCAACTGAAGCGCATGTCCACCATTTCCAGATCAGTTAACCGATGGTGCTCTACAAGATTTCTGCCTTTTATTCTCGAGATCTCTTCAAGTCCTTAAAAAATTCCCGCCTGTCGCACTCTACAGGCGTTTCTACAGGATTTCGTCTACAGGAAAGGCAGAAAATAGCCCGAAAGAAAGAAACCACTAGATTATACGATGCAACTACCAGCTCAAGAACTTGTGGCCAGAGATTTGCATAACCATGCATGGACATTCAGACATATCTATCGTGGTCAGCCAAAGAGGCATCTTCTAACAACAGGATGGGGTGTATTTGTGAGTGCGAAGAGACTTTTTGCTGGTGACTCTGTCCTTTTTATAAGGGATGAAAAATCACAACTACTTCTGGGTATAAGGCGTGCAAATCGGCAACAAGCAACTATGTCGTCATCTGTCCTGTCTAGTGACAGCATGCATATTGGCGTTCTTGCTGTAGCAGCGCATGCTGCTTCAAACCATAGCCCATTTACCGTTTTCTACAATCCAAGGGCAAGCCCTTCAGAGTTTGTCATTCCTCTGTCTAAGTACAACAAAGCAATCTATGGCACCCAGGTTTCACTTGGCATGCGGTTCAGGATGATGTTTGAAACTGAGGAATCAGGCGTGCGCAGATATATGGGTACCATTACAGGGATCAATGATCTTGATTCTATGAAATGGCCAAACTCACAGTGGCGTAATATCCAGGTTGGGTGGGATGAATCAACTGCTGGTGAAAGGCAGAATCGAGTTTCTATCTGGGAGATTGAGCTTGTTGCCACTCCATTTTTCATTTGTCCTCCGCCTTTCTTCAGGACCAAGTGCCCACGGCAGCCAGGAATGCTGGGTGAAGAATCAGAAATAGAGAGTGCCATCAAGAGATCTTCACTGTGGTTTGGGGAGGAGACTGGTATTGTTAATTCTCAAAATCCTACAATGCCTGGTGTTGGTTTACTCCAATGGATGAACATGCATCAGAGACCTGATATAATAAACTCAGCCATCCAGCCAGATTACTATCGTCCTATGGCTGCTGCTACCTTACAAAAACTGGGGAGCAGTGACATAACCAAGCCTTTGAATTCAGCCCAACAGGCATTGCAGTCACATCAGTTACAATTCAGTATTCCACAGTGCCAACAGTCAGAATTGTATCAACCTCAAATTATGTGGCCACAACAGCAACACCACCTTTCCAATCAGCAACAGCAGCAACAACATCTGTATACTCAGCAGCAGGTGCCATCACAACAGCTGGATCAACACCATCTTTATATGCAACAGCAAAATCCTTCACAACAAGTGGAGCAACAACACAGTTCAAGAAAAAGGCACCCTCAGCCGCGCAGACCAAAACAGTGAAGACAGTTCTACGGGAAGTTAGCAGACTGTTTCTACAGGAAGACAGAGGACTGTTTCTACAGGAAGACAGAGACTGTTTCTACAGGAAGCCAACGAACTGGTTCTACAGGAAGTTTGAAAGAAGGAAGCCAAAGGAGAAATCGGCCGAGATGATTAGCCAAGGAAGCCACCAGGGCCATCAAAGATGAGGAGAGAGATTGGTCGCTCAGAGGATGAGCAACACTTTCAGTAGGGGGGTGATGATGAGCCCCAAAAATGTACAATTATTTGGGCTCATCCAACCTCCTAATTTGACTTAGTCCACCATTCTCATTTGTTTATTGCATGTTTTTGATTATTTTTATGTTAATAGAGTGAATTTGGTTAGTCATTATGCCAACAAGTCTAATGGGCGCTTTGTGTAGCCTTTTTGGTCAACTTGGAGACAAAATGGAAGGTCTTAATGAGCACTTGGTAGCCAAATTCGTGGGAGAACAAGCTAGAGGATTTGTAGGAAGGTGTCCCCCTCATTTATGGGCCCTTACCTCGAATTCTCCACCATCAGCTCGGAGTTCAAGGGCCACCGAATCAATCAGTACAAGGGCAGCCAAGCAAGTCAAGTAGGACTGCTGTTAACTACAAGTCTTGGGCAACCAAGCCCCTAACTTTTAGGAGGACTGTTGGGTCCTCAAATTGTATAAATAAGAAGGCTTAGGGCCTCATTTTGGTTAGCTAGTTGGTAGTCATTTTTGTAGCCAGTGGTTAGTCATTTTGTAGCCAGTTAGTCATTTTGTTTTAGCCATTAGTTAGCTAGTTTGTAGTTCGATTTTTATGCAGTAGATTAGCTTTGCTTTCAGCTCATGCTCAAGTTCTTCTTGTGGACAATTTTGATGTAACTTTTCATTTCTTGATTAATAAAGACGGATCCAACTTTGCACCAGCTCTAAATCTCTCTTGGGAGGCCGTAGTTCTTGGGGTTGGGCCCATCTCAAGCGCCCAGTACCTCCCTTGTTTATATTTATGTGTTTGCTGCGTTCTTGAAATAAAATCTGCTCTTTAGATCTTGCTTTGTTATTGTAGTTGGTTTTGATGGGTAACGTAGCTTTTTATGCTTAGAATCGATTGGTAGGAGTTTGTATGCATTTAGATCTTTTGGCATGTTCTTGCTCACGTGATGTATATGGTTCTCTTTTCAAACAAGGCTGCTGTTTATTCATTCATTAACAGTTGGATTGAGTTAGCTAGGACTTGGTTTGTTTGCAAGAATTCATTGATTTGTTTGAATAAGCATTGTGCAGGGCATCTCTATCACCTTCATCACCTCCTCGTTCATCTGAGCCTCGTTCAGGTCAACTCCTCCATCACCAAGTCTGTTTCTTCATCTCCCATCTGCTCTTTTGCCACGTAACCCTACCTTCTTTCTTTTCCTTGCCTAAACCTTCGTTGATGCAAGTCAGCCTTCCACATCATCTCACCACTCCATCCATCAGTTCCTAGGTCACTTCAGACCCCCATCCTACCTCCATAACCATCCATGCATCTTCCATCAACCATCCATCCTCAAAAATCCAATTCGTAAACATCCTGTAGAAGAATTACAGAACATCATGTAGAAACTTCCTGTAGAAGCCCCTGCAGACTTCCTGTAGAAGTTCATGAACACGGTTGCATGTCATCCAGACTTTGTGAAACTCTCAGAAAGAATACTAGGGATCCCTTAGACCCTCTCTGTACCATCCCAACCTTTCCCAAAGCATTTCATCCCTTGATCCATCCCTGCACAGTGGAAAACTAGTTAAAAGCACATGCATGACAATTCTTATAACTTAATCAAAAATACAAAAAGATGTTTTCTTCAGATAGTGATAACTTAGACACATGCATTTTACCTTCCTAGAAGTAATGACATCTCTTCTCATAGTTTGCATTCTCCTTTTTGCATCAGTAGGACTAGTTGGTAGAATTAGGGTTTGCTAGGGTTTGCTAGGGTTTGCGTTTCTTTTTGGCTTTCAGTTTCTTTCCGCAAGTAGATTAGCTTCCTTCGAGTTAGCTTTCGTCCATCAGTTAAAAAGCTTCTTCTAAGAGCTCATAGAAGTTGGCTTGAGCCCCTAGCGGACTTGTGCCAGCTGACCAAGTGACAGCTGCGGCAAGAGCTAGTACTTGTGCATACAGCACCATCGCTTCCAAGTTTGTTACGAACTACCGGGTTGATAAAATTAAAGAAGGGAGTTCCAGGAGTTGTAGCATTATTGCTACAATACTGGAGCCCACCAGGAAGATGAATTGTTCATGTTAAAACAACTACAAGTAATCAACTGTTGAGGAAGACACTTGTTTGAAAGGGACAGGCATGTTAAGGCCTATAAAATGCCCATGTTATCCTTAAAACCCCTTATTAATCCCTAGATATTGAGTAATTATTTTTTTGTTATTATAATGTCATGTTCGCTAGAACCTTTCATTTTTTCATTTCATTATAATTGTACCCTTTGTCTCTTCTATATGCACACACATATAAGACTTATAATCAACTCTTGATACCTGATAGAGTCAACCAAGGTGTAACAATACTATCTTCTAGCTTGAGCCTATATGGGAAAGATGATTTAGTTATCTTGCAACCTATCATTTGAAACCTATCACGAATTCTATACCATACTTGGACTAAGCCATAGTGGTTCCAAAATCATCTTGTTTGATTTCAAGACCAAGGAAATAATGCAATAGTCCCACATATATCATAGAAAACCTCTCATGTAAAACAAACTTAACTATAGTAATGGATGTGATTGAACTCCCTGTAATGAGTAAGTCATCTATTTATAGAACTATCAAAAATAGCGATTTAGCATGCCACAACATATATGCATTAGGATCTAATTTGGAGTGAAGGAAACCTTGAGAGAGAAGGTAAGAATCCACTTTTGCATACCAAGTGTGAGGTGCCTACTTAAGTCCATATAATGATTTTTTCAATCTACATAATAATGATGGATCTTTAACATACCACTATGGTTGTTCCATATAGACATCCTCATCAATATCTCCATCTATAAAAGTATTCTTCACATCCATATGGTGTGCCTCCCACTTTCTAGTGATTATAGTACCTAGATCTTACTAAATTGAGTCCATCTTGGCCTTGAGTGAAAAATTATCCTCATAGCAAATGCCATGTACCTATGAGAAGCCATTAGTCACTAATTGAGCCTTTTATTTTATAATAAGTCCATCCAAAATTATCTTTTAAAAAAAATCCACTTATGTCAAACAAGTTTCCTTTCAGTGGGAAGAGGAAGTGATCTAGCTTGCAACATATAGTTAGTCACGGTATGTTGTAACTCTGTAACTTCTTCTAAACAAATATGTTCTTCATATTTATTAACATACTCTCCACCATTATCTATATGAAATACCTTGTTCTTTTTTCCTTCTTGGTTTTTGCAAGTTGTTTGAAATCCTTATGATACTCAAAGACTTGATATTTAAACTTTATAAAATAAACCCCTGCACATATTTATGAATCATTATGTTGTAGCATGTACAAAAATCCCATTATTTTTTGGAAACAATCGTAATGTGTTGTCCACTAAAAATTTCAAACTTCTCTTCATTTAATTTGGTTTTATTAATTTTGCATGATTATTTTCTATTTGATGCATTAGTTTTGTTTCGAAATCTGAATTTATTTTCTATCATTGACTTTGAATTTATTTTAAGATCAATTTGAAATCTATTCAAAAATTTGGAATGTATAGGATTTCATTGGAGTCATGATTTGTATTAGGAATGAGCAAAATAACACACATATTTGGACCAGACTTTTCACCTTGTTTACTTTTGTATCTGAATTCAAGATAATCATCAAGCGCCTTATTATAATGTTCTGGAGAAAAGATATTTAGTGGAGCAAAGATTTTAAGCACCTTATCCTCCTCATTTCTCATGATCCATTTTCATTACTAAACCTATAATCCTATAAATCTCGAAATTTCTTTATTAAAAGCTCTCGACTTTTTATTTTATTTTCTTTTGTATAGTTCTACCCTTTGGGGAGAGGGAACCACATGTTCTGCAACAACGATTGCACATAAACCCTCCCAAGGAGGAGGTCCTTTTGAGCCACTCTCAATCAGAGCTTCTAACCATGTGGGAAAATAATAAATGTCTTCTTTGGGTTAATGGAGTTTTCATATGTTATGTAGTTCCATATATTTATATTTCTCTTTCTCCAGATTTCTATTCTTGTACTTCATGCAAATATTATGAATAGCTACATTAATATGTGCCATTACTAGGGTTTATCTTTAAATCTTCATCTTTTTCTCATTATACTACTAACAACCTATAGAGAAAGTGTTTTTGCTAATCGTTGTGCAGGATGACATCCAACCAATGGTGACTCCACTGGGAGTTGAACACTTCAGGTTTTGGGTTGCATTCTATAAGCTTTCTCTCCCTTTCCTTTTTTATTAATTTTCTGTTTTTGGTGATTTTTGGAGAAGTTGGTGTCTTTTTTAATCTTTGCAGAGTTTTCTTTAGGTAATAGATCTTAGAACAACAACTGTCAACAAATTCAGAGTAGACCTTGAAAAAATAGAGGCCTGAGAAAGTCAATGCAAGTTTTGACCACTTTTCTGCATTGGTCAACATAGGTTTTGACTTTTTTTTTCACTCGTCAATGTATTAAATGCCCCTATATTTGCACTAGTCAACACACTTTCAGGTTAGTTATCTGCATTGGTAATTTTTATTTTTATTTTCTATTTTTTCCTTTTTTTTTGTTTGTTTCTTAGTTTTAGGGTTTTGGGCTCAATCATGCCTTTATTTTGTTAAGAAAACTTAATATATTTACTTTTTAAACCCTAGAAGGAAGAAAAAAAACTCTTTGAGTGTTGAAAATAACAACAAGAAATGTTAAAAATAACATCTAGAAATTCCAATTTAATTTGTCCTTGAATTAAATTGTGAATTAAATCTAAATTCTAATCTCATAGCAACTTGTAATAGTTAATTACATTTAAATTGACTTAATTGACCTAGGAAAATCGAGTTGGAAGTCTATCTAGAGTCATGTAGAGTGATCCCTAAATTTTAGGGGCCCGGGTTGAGTTCTTTGGAGTTGTAATTAGATAACTCGTCTAACTGAGTTATACTTAGTTAAACTAGTTCTAATTGTTGGAGGAACTACTAGAGGTTTAGTAGCGAGTCAGTGCACCAATGCATCCTCAGTGCTACACCAGTTAACTAAAGATTCACTCACAAATAATTCATGCATGTCATTTTAGAGGAAGACCTAGTTGAGATTAGAGTGCAAGGACAATGTACTATCAGTTGTATAATTTTCCGAGTTGTACAGATGGTGCATGCAATCAGTTGATGACCTAAGTTTAAATTGCATAGTTATGAAAGAAGGAATTCCTAATTAAATATGCGTTGATTCTCTTAGGAATTGCACAAGGAAGTAGGGGATTGGAAGGCTAGTAAATTGACTAAGTGTTGGCGAGAGTCAGCCTAGGAAGTAGAGAGATAGATTATACTTGTGTAGGAATTGTTTAGGATGAACAGGCATTGTATTTTCTTCTCAGATCTTCTAGTTAATGAAATATAGATAGTTGGGGTTTTTAGCAGTTGCTTTCCACAAAGAAATATTGTGTTATGTGTGATTGATATTCTTCCTTTTCTACTTATTGTTTTCATCAATAATTATTGGTTTTCACTGTAAAGAGTAGAGTATATTCTTGTCTTATGTTTTAGTATATCACATGAGCTATTGAAGTTACAGAAAAATCTATATGGTATTAGAGCTATATTTGTAGGAATATCTACATGGTATCGGAGCTGAAGACATTGTAGAAGAGGAGAATTCAAAGTTGTCCTTGCAGATTGATGGAGCTCTAGTTCATGGCAGATCTAGAAGACCCTATGTGAAAACTTCTTAATGGAGCTAGAAGGCTTCTAGCGGGCAGATCTGTGAGCCAATGTTTAGTGACACAAAAGGAGTTGTGATAATTGATATTGGAAGATTGAGGAGCAAGAATTTTTTAGGCAGAGATTTTGTAGAGCATGTTTGAAATTTTTTTTGTTGAAAATTTAAAAAAACAAATAGCAGATCTGGATTCCTTGCGAAAAAATACCCAAACTAAAAAAAATAGGTTGAATCAAAGTTTGGATGATGGAGATATCACCGATTTAAAATCAACTCTCTTTTTTTTTTTCCAGGAAATTTTGTGACGCTGGGACAGATGAAACAAATTTGTGTGTGAGTCAAGAACCTTTATGCACTTGAGGTACAAGATGCATGCAAAGCCTTGAGGAGCAAAGCAAAGGTTAGAGACTTTGTGTTTGAGAGGGAGCTTGAATTACCTCTCAATATGTATCCTCAGAAGCAACCACAATTGGAGGAGGAGAGAGGAGACTGAGTGGAGACATCCACTCAAGTAGAGATCTCGAGTAGGCGGAAATTTCAAGCCAAGTGGGCAAAGGGAGCACATGCAACCATACCTCGAGGTGAGAGGTGGGGCAATGTGAAGTATTAGTCCCAAGAGTGCATAATTTTGGGCAGGGTCCATTGAGAGGTTTTGTCTCATGGATCATTACCTTGGTACAAGAGTCCACAATACACAGTAGTAGGATGGATTAGTGGCAGTTGATGCAGTCAAATATCAAAGTGATAGAGGCAGAGGATAGCAACAGTCAAATATTGGAGAGCGCAGAACATAGTTGACAACAATATAGATGGCATAGAGGTAGAGTCAACATAAGTGCAAAGTTTTCAGTTGACAAAGGCAGAGCTAGTAACAGTCAGAGACTTTGGTGACCAATGCATCATACTGATTCAGTTTGGATGATTTTTGGTTGCAGAGGTTGCAGTAGCAACAACAACAATGACAAGTGTTGCATGTAGAAAATTCCAAAGGTACCGAAACGAGATAGAATTGAATTCCTTTCTTGTTGAGAGGGAGTGTTGAAAATAGCAACAAGAAATGTTAAAAATAACATCTAGAAATTCCAATTTAATTTGTCCTTGAATTAAATCAAAATTATGTTCTCATAGCAACTTGTAATAGTTAATTAAGTTAAATTTACTTAATTGACTTAGGAAATTAGAGTTGGAAGTCTATCTAGAGTCATGTAGAATGATCCCTAAATTTTAGGGGCCCATGTTGAGTTCTTTGGAGTTGTAATTAGATAAGTCATTCTAACTGAGTTATAATTAGTTAAACTAGTTCTAATTGTTGGAGGAACTAATAGAGGTTTAGTAGTGAGTCAGTGCACTAGTGCATCCTCAGTGCCACACCAGTTAACTGAAGATTCACTCACAAATAATTCATGCATGTCAGTTTATATGAAGACCCAGTTGAGATTAGAGTGTAGGGACAATGTACTATCAGTTGTATACTTTTATGAGTTGTACAGATGGTGCATGAAATTAGTTGAGGACCTAAGTTTGGATTGCACAATTATGGAGGAAGGATTTCCCAATTAAATATGGGTTGATTCTCTCAGGAATTGCACAAGGAAGTAGGGACTTGGAAGGCTAGTAAATTGGCTAAGTGTTGGCTAGAGTTAGCCTAGGAAGCAGAGAGATAGATTGTACTTGTGCAAGAATTGTTCAGGATGAGCAAACATTGTATTTTCTTCTCAGATCTTCTGGCTAATGCAATATAGATAGTTGGGGTTTTTAGCAGTTGCTTTCCCCTGAGAAAAATTATGTTATGTGTGAGTGATATTCTTCCTTTTTTTCTTATTGTTTTCATCGATCATTATTGGTTTCTGCTGTAAAGAGTAGAGTATATTCTTGTCTTATGTTTTGGTATATCACATGAGTTGTTGAATTTATAGAAAAATATGCATTGAGGGCTTTTAGTACTTCTCCACCAAGCTAGGTTTGGAGGGTTGAATTAGTAGTTTATTGTAATATGTTGGATAAACCCTTGTAAGAATAATTTTACAGATTTGATAAATTGCTTCTCCATTACAGCTTGAGGATAAGAAAACCCCTCATTTGACTAGTATTAACCCCCCCCTTGTTTTGTACTTATGAACCCTCTTTCTAGTAGATTTGTTTGAGACCAGTTTGAAGCCCTAAACAATTGTTTCCTTGTTGTAGCCTATATATAAATTTGGATGTACGATATCGTATTAGATTCCATATCTATCCTTCATTTTTTTCCCACCAATTAGAGCCTCCATAATTTCCCTTTTTTCCTCTTTTTCTTTGCACGAAACCCTCCTAGGCTGGGTAGTAAATTGCTTATGGGGAATGATTGATTTTTGTTTAGTTACAACATTTTGTTTATTGTCTTATGAAATTTGTTATCTTTAATTTCATTGTAAAGTAAATTTATTTCAAGTTATATCACACATACACACCACTAAGTTAAAATGCTTGGTTCATGACCCCAAGTTGAGCCTCTAAAATCAACCCTAATTTAACACACATCAATTAAGCCCACTTGGGAATCAAAGCAATCTATTAGTTAGGATTAGATCAGTGGGGTAGGCATCCAAACAACACCAATTGGTCAATATACATTGAAACATAGATGTTGTCTATCAGGAGCTTGAAACCCTTCACCATCTAGTGGTAAAAACAGATATGCATAAGAAACCTATGAAGGAGGTAAGGCTTAGACTCCAAATACTGGCAGTTCCCCATGATGCTCCCAAATCTGGGTCAAGAATCCAGGTCCAAAGTTGACACTAAGAAGCTAAGACTCTATCACACCCACTGGATGAAGGCAACCTTAGTGGGCATTCTTGTTTGAAAACCACCCTATAAGCAGTGATTGTGGGAAGCAACCACACATATTCGTACCTTCACTCATCCTTGTTGCTGGCACTAATCATCTAGTAGCTTGGTTATTTAGAAGGCCATATTGAAACTGTTGATGGCAGTTTCATTAATGTTGTAAATTCAAGCTCAACTAAATCTCTCACCTCACTGCATCAAAATTTTGCATCTCAATCTCGCAATTTACACCTTCAACACTTTCATATCTAAATATCCTATTTGAGTTTGTATAGCATGGCCTATGGATTTTTCATGTCATTGAAGAATAAGTGGTCCCCTTCCTCACTTAAAAACTACGAAACAAGAAAAAGAAAAGAGCTCCCTGGTCTAAATTGAAAATGTATCTAAAATTCTAGTTATCAAAATAAAGGTCTCGTTACCAAAATGAGGAAAATGTGTTGACTCTTTCCCAGTAAAATTTCAGACCTTTTCATGCCAATTATTATCATGCCCGATATATATTCACAATACACCTATTCAAGCACTCAATTCAAGCCTCGAAAGCATCAAAAGACTCTGTCATTGTCGGGTTGCATTGGCTCTAACGTGGATATATGTATGGTATATAGTGCTTGCCCAATGTGGGATATATCGCTTGTAATTAAAGATTATTTTTTTTGTAGCACAAATGAAATGAATAGGGACAATAACATATCTACAATGCATCAAACTTTCCAAAGATGTATGGGAGACAATAAGCTTTTTAATAAATACAAAATTTATTACATATACTACTGTTTGAAGCAAGATTCTACGATTGATTCTAGTGCATAAACCAATGGGAGAATTGAGCCTAGTGAATAGATAAAGGGAAAAATGCTAGAAATAAATCATCAAAACCAAAGGCAGCTAAAGATCTTTGGTGTTTCAAAAGGCTCTTCAAATGAAGGGAGATGTTTTATGAGGGAATTAAATGGTTGAAAATATGTATCCAATGGACAATAAGAAAATTATTGAAGACATTCTTCCTGCTCAGTGAACGAACACACCTTATCAGGTGGAGAAAAAGAAAAGTGGTGTTGTGCTCAGGCTTTCACATCAAGCACTTTTTGGCCTTCCTCATGTAAGAGTAAGTTTTAAAACATTGACTCAATTCAACAAATCAACTGGATCAATACAACAATAAAGGGCCTGGAGATAAATACAGCAAAGACCGTAGAAATAAAGGAACAGTTTGATACTATTCAAGTCTCACTAAATGGGGTTAACAGAAACCTCAATGATGTATAATATACTTCATCTGTTGTTAGATCTTATGCCAAAGAATCTTTAAACAAAATAGAAGAAGTGGAAGAAAAACTAGTAGATCACATAGATACTACTAAAAATTTGATATCTGGTTTAACTGAAAGGGTTGAAAAGATAAGTCTGTCAAAATTAGATAAACCAATTCCTACCTCTTTTCTCTACAAAAGAAATATAAAGATTTAGAATCCTGTTAAACTAATCAACAGGTTCCCAACACTATTCCCCAAAGAAGTCGCCACATCATCAAAAGAAAAGTCAGAGGCTACAGAAAAAGTCACCATTGCTTCTTTATTTAAGGAGGAAGAAGATGATAAGAAAGAATCTGAGTCTCAGATATTTCCCATATATGAACCTCTTGAAAGTAGGTTCAATAAATATCCTGCACCTGATCTTGAAGGCAAAGGCAAGCTTCCTAAAGCTCATACATTTTTCCTTGAATCACATAGAGAGTGGAATATTGATAATCTGAGTGTTGGTCAGATCAGGCATTAATTGATATGATGTTCATAGAATATAAACTCATGTGTCTTAGAGGAAAAAGTGAGATAGAAGCATCCAAGACTATTATTCAGTGTTTTATAGGACACTGCTAAGATGGTGGGAGGCTGAACCATCTCCAAAATTGTTGATAAAAATGGAAGCAGAAGTGCTTAAAGACGAAGCAGGAGATGTGATTCACAATTCAGATGGCTCAACTATAAGCAACATGATTGGAGCTTTAACCTCCATGATCTTAAAACATTGGTGTGGCAGTGAAACAGAGATTGAAAATAAGAATGAAGTCATCCTCATGAATCTCAAATGTCACAAAATGTCACAATATGAAGACTTCCACAGGGATTGGATGTAAAGAATCTATGAAGTGAAAGATTCAAAGAATCTGTTATGGAAACATGTATATCTTGCTGATCTTCCATCCAGATTTGTTGATTATATTAGGTTGCAAGAAGTTTTCCAGTTGCCATTTGAATCATATACATGGGGTGAGATTTATTCTCACATTACAAAAACATTAGTGAGCTTATGCACAAGTTCCAAAGTAAACAAATCTTTGGAAAAACTTTCAAAGCTCCCAGACAAGAAGTCCATTTGCTGTAAATATGGACTTACAGTTGATGACCCTTTGGTCAAAAGAAGAAAAACAAAGAAATGGGCTAAAAAGGAGTACAAACAAAATGTAGAAGGCTGCAAATATCAAATAAAGTATTCTCAGTAGCCTAAAAGTCACTCCTCTAAAGCCAGGAAGGGCTACTACAGGTATGTCCCCAAGAAACATTATTATAGACCCTCTGACATTCATTTGAATACATCCAAACAAGAAAAATAGAACAATCTCACTTGTTGGTTGTGTGGCAAGGCTGGACATACATCCTCAAGATGTCCAGAAGGAGAAGAATCTAAGAAAAACAGAGGGAAGAAGTCCCAAGCCTCTTTTCAGAGAGGTAAAAATATCAAGCAAAAGGGACAGATACAATGCATGAAGTGTGGTTCCCGGACTCACAGGATAGAACGCTGCCCAAATGTGGTAATTAAAGACCAAATCCAGCAGCAACAACTGGAAGAATCATCTTTTGATTCCTTTAGTTCTTCGTCTTAAGAAGAATTACAAGCACACATGCAAGATTATTCAGATTCTGAAACGACATCGTGTTCTTGTCTTGAACCAGAAGAATGTTCTTGTCAGATGCATTATGATTTTGATTTAGAATCATACAGTGATCCCAGTTCTGAAGAAATGTCCTTTAGACCATAGAAGGAGAAAATCTTAATGGCTGCCACAGGAGAAGATGAGATAAAAATTATTTCTCAGATTCGAGCAATGGAAGATGGAGAAGTGAAGAGTTGGTTAATAGAGGCATTCATGGATCAGCTCAAATCCAGTTCTTCCAGAAATTTAGGTAAAAATCCATTATTTTTTGATGCTTCTTTTGAAAGGAATACCAGGTCCTTCTAGAGACATCAAGAGAAGCCAGAAAAGGTGCGTTCACTCACCTTGGGGGAAGTGAGTAGAGAAATTCTGTAACAGACCAAAAATAAATATCTAATTAACTGTCCTAATTAGCATTAAATTTAAATCAGAGTGGCACTTACCTGTGGTAGAAGTAGGCTTACCGCAACAAGGTTTTGGGGACGACTCTCCACCCAACCGTAGGCTCAATTGTGCAACGTCTTGCTACAACTAGCCACCCCCAAGCCCTCAATCAACGTTCTACTGCCAGTGACTCCTAGGTCTTAGTATACCATTCTCCCAAGAGAATGAAAGACAAAATCTCGGAAAGATGGAATGCAGGAATGCCTCTCATCTTCCTCACCATCTATTAAATAGAACAACATTGGAAGGGGAACCACATGCACACACTCCATGTGTCTACATGCAACTTTCTTTTGATTTTTTTAGCTTTCTTGTTTTATTTCCTTCTTTTTGATAGTTTTCTTGTTTTATTTCTATTTATTCTGATTTAGAGTTTTAGTATAGTTATTACTATTTTTATTTTTATTATTTTTATTTATTTTTAAATTCATTTATTATTTATGATTTATTATTTTTATTATTTATTATTAAGTGATTTATTATTTATTATTTATATTATTATTATTTATTTGTATTATTTATTATTTATTATTATATTATTATATTATTATTTATTATGTATTATTAAGGGAAGGGATATTACATACTCTCCCCCTTTAAGGAACTTCGTCCCGAAGTTATGTTGAATAATGTATTATGTATTGTTTTTATTATTTATTATTTATTATTTTATTTACTTCTTGTTCCCAACACCCTCTGCTGAACTAGTATAACCAGCAGGCATCGAAAGTCCCCAACACCCCGGGAAATCTCAAGGAATCTCTGTCCTTTTTCCCACTTTCGGCACCAGGCTAAGCCTGCCCGGTCTATATCCTAGTCCAAGGCTGGCCCCAAGGCTCGCGCCTGACTCAGACCTCATCTGCCCCAAGGCAGGCATCCGGTCCGGTACTCAATGACCCTAGGCATCTGGCAGGCTGGCCCACTCCCTCCACAACTACTAAGGCGCACAGCTCCAGGCATCGAAGTCTTATACAACCCTTCCAGACTTCGGCATCCCAATCCAATAACAGGCACCAAGCCTAGAACATCAGGCACTTGGGCTCCTCAAGATGGTCCCATAGCTCTTCTAGAGCTATCCATCAAGAGCTATACACAAGACAAAGGAACCACTGGCATATGTAGTGTTGATTGAGTTTGTCCCCAGCCCATATGGTGTTACTTATTCTCCCTCGTGCGTATGGGCTCGCACAAGATCATCAAATAAACCGGCCTTCTCGGCCCATTTGTGGAGTCCTGTGAATCATCACACCTCAACATGCAACCAATGCATTAGCTCTGATACCATATGTAACAGACCAAAAATAAATATCTAATTAACTGTCCTAATTAGCATTAAATTTAAATCAGAGTGGCACTTACCTGTGGTAGAAGTAGGCTTACTGCAACAAGGTTTGTGGTAGAAGTAGGCTTACCACAACAAGGTTTTGGGGACGACTCTCCACCCAACCGTAGGCTCAATTGTGCAACGTCTTGCTACAACTGGCCACCCCCGAGCCCTCAATCAACGTTCTACTGCCAGTGACTCCTAGGTCTTAGTATACCATTCTCTCAAGAGAATGAAAGACAGAATCTCGGAAAGATGGAATGTAGGAATGCCTTTCATCTTCCTCACCATCTATTAAATAGAACAACATTGGAAGGGGAACCACATGCACACACTCCATGTGTCTACATGCAACTTTCTTTTGATTTTTTTAGCTTTCTTGTTTTATTTCCTTCTTTTTGATAGTTTTCTTGTTTTATTTCTATTTATTCTGATTTAGAGTTTTAGTATAGTTATTACTATTTTTATTTTTATTATTTATTATTAAGTGATTTATTATTTATTATTTATATTATTATTATTTATTTGTATTATTTATTATTTTTATTATTTATTATTTATTATTATATTATTATATTATTATTTATTATGTATTATTAAGGGAAGGGATATTACAAATTCATAATATTAAATCTGAAATCTCTACCTTGAAATCCCAAATTGCTGAAATAAAGAAAGGAAAGCAAGCTATAGAGGAAAATTCTCATTCATGGGACACAACAGAATATGCCAAAAATCTTAACCCAAATCTTGAAATTGTTGAAGGAAAGAAAGACCCTGTCTTTGGATTTCAAGAAATGAGAATTCTAGCTATCTCCTACCAGCAACATCATGTAAAAGTGAACATTTGCATAAAGGGAGAAATGTTTGAACTCACAACACTCCTTGACTTAGGAGCTGATGTGAAAATTTTAAATAAGAAAGTGATACCAGCAAAATATTGGGTTTCTGCAAAAAGAAATGTTGTAGGATTGGGGAATAAAATGCTTAAGTATGAAGTTCCTAAGGCTTCTATCTATTTTGAACATCACTGCATCAATTTGAAATTTGTAGTAGTAGACATCCCAGTTGACTGTATTCTAGGAAATATATTCCTA
This sequence comes from Pinus tabuliformis, assembly GCA_031772625.1. NCBI lineage: Eukaryota > Viridiplantae > Streptophyta > Pinopsida > Pinales > Pinaceae > Pinus > Pinus tabuliformis. The sequence continues at coordinate 855,776,191 of CM062815.1, read as the reverse complement.
GCAGCTGTTGAGCCACATGGGTCAACAAGATTAAAGAGAACAAATATGGTTATTTTATTTCTGTTCCTACTTCAAAAGGAATAACAAAAAGTATTGAGTTTCCCTATATCTCAAATCCTAGAGTCTCTACAATGGTCCAAACTGTCCAAAATTTGGACAAAGCAGAAGCCAAATTGACAAATCTGAAAGATCTGAAATCTACACTTAAGGTAGAAGAACAGCTGAAGAATCCTCAGGTTAGAAGAAAAATTGAGGAATTGAAAAAACAAATTGAGGACGAATGCTTCTCAGAAGAACCAAATGCATTCTGGCACTGAAAGCAGCATACTATTGAGCTTCCATACAAAGAAGGATATACAAGTAAGCCCTATAAAAGTAGAGCTATTCTTATGAGTAAAGAATATAGAGATCTCTGCGAAAAAGAGATTAAACAACTCTTAGACAGAAAGCTCATCAGAGAATCTGATAGTCCCTAGAACTGTTATGGATTCTATGTCAAGAAAAGAGCAGAACAAATCAGAGGTATCGCAAGGCTAGTAATAAATTTTAAACCTCTAAATTATGTTCTTGCAAATTACACCTATCCAATCCCTCACAAAGGAGATCTGATTGCAAGGATAGTAGGAGCTAAGATATTTTCAAAGTTTGACTTGAAGGCAAGATTTTGGCAAGTAGCCATTTCAGAGAAAGATAAGTTCAAGACCACCTTCAGCATCCCAGCAGGCCACTATGAGTGGAATGTCATGCCTTTTGGTTTGAAAAATGCTCCATCTAAATTCCAAAAGGTAATGGATAAAATATTTAAGCCATACTTTGACTGGCTTATAGTTTACATTGATGATGTTCTAATATTTTCTAAGAACATCCAGGACCATTTCAAGCATGTTCATACATTTAAGCAGCTGGTAAAGCATAATGGTCTAGTTTTAAGTAAGAAAAAGATAGAAGTTTTCCAGACTACTATCAAATTTCTCGGCCATACTATTTTCAATGGCCAAATTTCTCTATAAAAGCATGCACTTGAATTTGCTGACAGATTTCTAGATGTTATTATAGACAAAAACCAGCTTCAAAGGTTTTTGGGTTGTTTGAATTATGTCAGTAACTTTTATCAAGATTGTGCCACTGACAGGAGTATATTAAATAAAAGGCTTAAAAAGAATCCACCTCAGTGGACAGAAGAACACACTAGAGCTGTTTAGAACATCAAAGACAAGGTAAAATCTCTTCCTATTCTATATGTCTCTGACGACAATGCATTCAAGATTGCTAAAATAGATGCCAGTAATATAGGATGGGGAGGAATCCTAAAGCAGAGAAAGGTGACATTGAACAAGTGGTCTAGTATGCATTTGGCACCTGGAATCCCACTGAGCAGAATTACTCCACAATTGAGAAAGAAGTCAAAGTTGCATGCAACTGAATCAACAAATTTGATGTCTATTTAATAAATAGATAGCTTTTGCTCTGAACAGATGCTTCAGCCTTATAGAAGGTATTAACTAAGGACATCAAGAAACCAAGCGAGGCAAAATTTGCTAGGTGGTAAGCACTCTTTGCTAACTTCGATTTTCAAGTTGAACATATAAAGGGAACAAAAAACTATCTCCCAAATTTTCTTAGTAGAGAATTTATCTAGCCTCAGGAACATATCATGGTCATAGTTACAGAATGGGACCAAGAGTAGAAACAAGAAGTCCTGCGCACTATACCAGAACTGGGAAGAATACAGAGAAAATTGGAAGCCTACATAGTAGCTGAGAAATACAAAAGTACTAGATGCTAATTTGCAAGCACATACTGACATTCAACATCTTGTACCAGAAAGAAGAGTGTATCCAAAAGGGAGTAAATGGATACATGATATGATTTACACAAAGGCAAAAATGGATGCCTTATATGCAGAAGATTATCTTCAAAGAGACTTTCATGATATTTCAGGTATATGGTGTCATGGAGGAATCCACAATGGAATTTATGAAAAATATTTTTGCATTCATCGAACTAGGAATCTGGTGTGGCCCGTGCCTACTCAGACCTCTGCATTATGGCCAGGAGGAGATCCTAAGCTTATCTTTCTGGATACAGTATATGACTTTGCAGCATACAAACAGCTATGGTGGGATTTCCTTAATGTAGATGACAAAGAAGAAACCCATTATACTAAATTAAAATTTAGTACAACGGGTATAATGCAAAGAAATCAACAGTGCGACTGGTTACAGAAATGGTGGGCTGACTACGGTGTTAACAGAACAACAATGGGCCCACTCTATCATGAAGGGTACTGCAGATTCCACTATGATATTTGTTTTGAACATAAAATCCCAGACTGTTTTCACATCCCATACAAAACTGTCAAAGAGATGATAGCAGGAGAATGGTCACCCTTTCATGATGACAATAAGACCCTAAGAGAATATATGACCCGCCATTATGAATGGTTGGTTTTAACTAAAGTCAAGCATCAAATCATTTTAGGGAAACCTATGATTGTTCAGAGGATTTTCACCAAAGCATGGGACGAATTATTGTACAAAAAACGCAGATTCCATGACATTATTGTATTTTAACGGTTCTCATGGGATTTACCGACAAAAGCATCCATTATTGTAATAATGTTGTCTAGTCACAAGAACTTTATTTTGGCCAGCTTTTCTCATGGGCTTTGTTGGACAAAAGAATCCACTTTGTAAATAATGCAGACAACATATTTTCCGTAGGATTTACTTTTCCGAACCAAGAATCTTTATGCGGATGTCACCTCGGTGTTACCCGAAAGCAATGATTCTGTCCCTTTTTATGATGCCCTACAGTAATGTTTGTCCCCTCTCATTTGTTATAAATTGAGATTAAGGTTCATTGCTGAGGCATTTGCATTTGGAGAGTTTTAGAGTCTTAGAGATCTGAGAAGCCTACGTATCAGTGTGCTCGACACTGGTAAGAACCTAAAGTGGCCAGATCTATTAGTAGTTAGTCAAGTCTGTATATCAGTCAAGTTTGTATATTCTGAGGCAGAGCCTATCTGTTTCCAGGAAGCCTTCAGTAATGCTTATTCCTCTGTGAAAAGCAAAAGTCCGATAAATGCAACAATAGTCTATCTCTACAAGGAATACTCTCTGAGATTTGTAATTTGTAATCTATATCCATTTTTGAGAAATAATATGAGAAGGCATTTTCCACATTTGAATACCCGTGCGCTTTTATAAATCGTCTACTGTGTAGTAGTTGTCTCATAATCTTCACTCGAAGTTCATTAGGGGTTCGCCAAAGGTTCGAAGGGACGCCAGATAGTTGAAAGGCGAGGAAGCTGTGTGTAAGGTCGTAGAGCGTGAAAGATCTGAGCAGGTTCACACTAAGTTCACCAGAGGTTGATTAGTGAAGACAAACAAAGAGACACAGCAAGGCCAAGATAGCAGAGAGCGACAACAGCGTAGCGCGCGAAGTGCGCGGCACTGTAGCAAGATTTGTGGAAGGCCTTGCTGAAAATTGGTATCAATGTATAAAATAACTTGGTTAGAACCAATCAATTTTATTACTGTTGTGACACATCACCTAGGTCGTAAAAGAAAAAACTGATTTCAGATGCTTTTGAGTGTCCCTCTCTTTGATAAAAACATGTATTTGGATGCTCATTTGGATGTTGGGCCACTACTTGTTTCTCATGGAAAATGATGAGGGGAAATTACCATTTCTTTGTCACGATGAATGATTGTGGTGATCATCATTTCATGTTTTCTTTACGTGCATTCAAACATTGAGTTTCTTATTCAAATCTGGTTCATGACTATTCAAATTAGGTTGGAGAACCTCCTCCACTAAACGTGAAACCATCTCAGTTATAGTATCCCTTGGATGACATAGATCCACACATTGTAAATGTGGAAAATGAGAATGATGATATTCATGGGCCAAGAGTAGCTGCTTCAATAAATGTTATATAAATCCAAAAAAGAAGAATAAATAGTGTGGGGATCTCACACAGGTGCTATCGTAGAGAGTTGACGTTAGTTTCCAGAATGGTCAATACAAATTTGTTGCTAACAACACTGCCCAAGTGAAGTATAGTTGGATGCAAATAGAAGGTGTTGAGGTAATATTTCACTTGATTGATAATTTTTAGAAGTTGGGTAAGACACCTGCATAGGTTTCACTCCACTCAAGTTTATAAAATCGCAATAGTGACCTGCCAAAAAAAAACACCAACAAAGACATAATATGCACGCTACTCACTAAAATGATTGGCATAGGATATTTTTCAATAATATCTACTCTGAAACTTTTTGAGGACAACATATATTATATTTCGCTGAGCAAATCGGGATGAATACATGTATCAGGTAATAAAGATAAATATTTAAATAAGAAGTGGCTTGATTGTATTCTTTGGTGAAGTAATAATGAATATATGGTTTCCCTATATACACCTCTACAATAATAAAAAAGCACATCCTCATTTCTAAGCACATGTAAGAAAGTCGAGCCCAAATTGCTTTTGAATTATGTCTATCACACATTAGTTGCTAAAGCATCTGGAGAGATGTGTTTGAAGTATGTGATTACTTTGGACTATTTGCTTCATCACCTATTTTTAAATGTGAATTAGAATTGAAAGTACCAACCACCACATTAGAGGAATTTTGAGGTCTAAAATGGGCCTCCTAAGAAAAATGTACAACCAAAATAAACTTTATAAGAACTAATAGGATTCAAGAAGATGATGTCAACCATGGGGGATAATTCACCATTTTTTGAGTAAAAAAGTTAAAAGATTAAAAAATAATAAACTAATAAAACTACTTTTTTAAATTGTATTTTCAACTTATCTCCCTAAGGTTTTACTAAAATTTGGAGTGGGAGTACTCATTGGATGAAAAATTTAATTCCTCATCCAATGAGTGCCCATGTTGCATATTTTTGATGGACCCTGCTACACGAAAAAAAGAGAAATACATAAAAAAAACGTGATTGCAATCATGTTTTTCATGTATTTCTCATTTTTTGTGTAGTACGTTCTATTGAAATTATGCAACATGGGTACTCCTAGAACGAGGAATCAAATTCTGCATCCAATGAGTGTTGCCGCTCGAAATTTGAGTAAACCCATAAAGAGATAAGTTGAAAATACAAGTTTAAAAAATAGTTTTTTTTTTTTTTTTTTCCTCTAAATTTTGATGATATAATCTAATATTATTTTATTATTTCCAGTATTATTTTATAGTTTTCTTAGGAGGCCCATTTTAGACCTCAAAATCCCCTAATGATCATGACTAATGGATTATGAAAGGGTTGTGAAGGCTCGTAAACTTATGATTGTTTCTCTTGATATGGAAAGAGTTCTTCGAGCGGTCACTTTGCTTTCTTAAATAATGTACTGACATTCAATTCAGTAATGTTATATGCTTGTCATAATTTTCTTCAATGAGAATGATGAATATAAAAGTCTCCTTGAAGAGCTAACAAGAGTGCAACAATATTGTGTAGTCTAGGAATTTATTGACCATAATTTCAAAATTGGCAGAGGAGTTTGCCTTTATATGTTTTTTTATTTGAACCATGTATAAAATGGTGTTCTTGTGTGGGCCTATATTATGTCCTTCATTGATAAGGAATAATGAAGATGTCTGGAGGGTTTTATTTGAAGAGGAAACTTCATAAGAGATAGCGAAACAACATGCACTCCTCTGCATAAAAAGAAGATAATAAATTTGGATGTTGGAAGCAAGTAGGCTATTGGTCACTATCGTGAATAGGTTCTTAACAAATATGACTTATTGGGCCACCACGACACAACATGTCATCAAAAAATGTTCTTTTAAATATTTTTATGACTTTGGAATGTCCAAGGATTTGAAATCCCGACTAAATTGGGTTTTAAAGAAATGTGAAGTGGTTACCCAAGCAGTTGAACCACTGCAACCGCTCTGCCCATCCAATGAACAATACAATCCCTCCAAAATGATCAACACCATCCATCGATCTCAGTCAAACCGATAAACAAGAAGTCGCTCTGATTAAAGGATTCTTAGTTTTTTTACCCAAATGCTGCCCAAATTTTGAGTGAGGGCTCGACTAGTTTGTGAGATTTTCTTGTTGTTTCTCTAATTTCCTAATCTCTGTAAGTTTGATGACAATTGCTGATTTCCAAGCCTTCTTTCAAGAGTGCCCAAGGACATGAAGGTAGAGCTCCATGAACTAGTGATGAGGTGAAGGTGTTGCCTTTGTTTCCACAAGTTCCACAACTTCTTATTGTTTAACTAGTATTATTGATCGAGTGATGGTTTTATATAGTGATGTGTGGTTTAACGACAAGTTTTGCTGGGTTAAGCCCACGAGACCGGCGCTTGCTAAATCATAAGATTTGCTATATTTGACTTGCAGGGTGCAAGATATAATCTTGGTGTTAAACTCTTGCTAAATCATAAGATTTGGTATATCTGGCTTGCAGGGTGTTGGATATACTCTTGGTGTTACAGTAGCAGCCACGAGAATTGATCTTGGGTCTTCCTTAGATTAGCTCAAACAATTATTGATTCACCATGTGTTAAAAAAAATAAATTAAATAAGTAATGGTTTTACAAAGATGTAATCCCCTTCTAACTATTGATCCATTTAAACCTGACTCTGGTTTTCTTTCTTCCATATATGCATATACCATCATGCAGAGTTGGCATATACCATCATGCAGAGTTGTGTCTTGAAGCATTAATAAAATTCTCTTACTGGTCCCGATCCTCTAATTTTTTTTTTTAAATAGTTTCTTTGTTTTGGTTTCAATTTATATCACTTGTTTTCGAATCTTATCTCTTATGTGTATATCCGTCGCTTTATTTCTTTGTACAGGCTGAATCTCCTTATTTGTATATATCAGTCTGGTGGTTTCTCGTACAATCATATTTATTTCTGTAAATCAACGTAGGTCAGTTTATACATACTCTTAGTTCACGTGTATTCACATATATGTGAATGTTCAATATTTTCAAATCTCATTTTATTCCTTTATGTTCACACTTTTTTTTAAATGGACATAACTTATTTGTATTTTAATTTAAATCATTGTTATAAAATTTCCTTGTTTAATTGTTGTTGTGAAATTTATTCACTTCAATTCAAATTTATATATGTATATAAATTTTTAATTTTTAATTATATATATATATATATATATATATATATATATATATAAGCTTGGTAAGAATCTGATTTTTGAGTTTTACATGTCCATTATTCACCCCTCTATGGGGGAGGGTTGCACAAGATTTGAACCCAAGATCTCCGGTTCAGTGAGATTTCATTCCACGGTCATCGCCACTTGAACTACCCCAGTTAGACATAAAAATTAAAAATATAAAAAATAAGAATTTAACTAGGTAAGATTAGAACTAACACTCACATAATACTTATCTCTGTTTTTGGTTCTTAAATAATTAAACATTTCATATGAAGAGGAGGGGTATTATTTGGCTTTATTGTGCAAACATGTAATAGTTAGTTCTTTTCTTGTTTTGTCACTCTCTCTGTCATCAAAATCACATGCTCGAGGATCATTCCTTGTGGGTTCTGATTTCCTCAACATATATGAGAGGGTTGACTTGTGTCAATCTTGGTGTAGATTCAACCCCAATCGTGCGGATTTAAACCTTGGGCAAGTGCTCCCATTACTTCTCACTAGCCACTGAGAAGTTCGAGATGTTGATGTGGGAGTGACCTTATTTCAAACATCAATAGAAACATAGTTTAAGACTTGTTTGAAGCATAGTTGATATCTCAGGATAGTCTTTTTCTTTGATAAGACTTGTTTGAGGCATAATTGATATATTAGGATAGCCTTTTTCTTTGATAGGATGAGATTGCTTGAAGTATATTAGCATAAGCACTTATTTAGGAAACCACATTACACCACTACACAAATATTGGTTATCACTGTGGATACTCCGAAGCTTAACTCAACAAAAAATGAACCACAAATGTCTAAAATCTAGAGTTTCTACCTACTAGTTATTAATTTGATTTGATTTTTTATTCTTTTATAATTTTAGGTTCAACCTTGTCACAACACCATAATGCTTATCAAGCGCAAATTACGGATATTAAGAGATCTTTTCCCTTAGTTTCCTATTTGCAACCCCTTACACCTGCTCAACGAGTTAGCGTCCCTCACCCTATCCCACCTTTGGGTTCTAACTCCTTTGAGTCCTTTAGTAGTTCCTCTGCTTCTAATTCCATCAAACCCCAAACCACTAACATGGCAAGTATTAATTTATTATTAACCTTGATGAAAATTTTGGTCCCATTGTCAATGCCAACAACATAGAAAATATTAGTGCTAATCCCAGTACTAACGTAGGTACTAGCCTTGGAACCAATATAGGAGCACTTGCTAGAATGAATGTATCTCAACCATTTCTCCCTTTCATGGCTAGCTTGAATATATGTGATTTAATCCAACTCCTTAATAATCCTCTTCTCCATGATCCAACAAGGTCTCTGATGCCAACCAAAATTCCCTCGAATATCCCCAAGTTTGAGGATAACCTAGGAGAGGAACCTACCATTCATATCCAATCATTCCATATGTGGTGTTCCTTGAACTCCATCATGGAAGACTTGATTTTCCTTTGTCTATTTCAACACACACTGGTGCTGTAATGAAATGGTACATCAACTAGGCACATGGCACTCACCATGTGTTTTCCACAATTACAAATTAATTCCTATCTTAATTTCAATTTCATGTCCATCACAATACTAGTATGGTATCAATATATTTAACCTCTTGTCACCAAACCACTGCCACATATATTATTAATCATATTCAGGAGTGGCATAGATGGAGGAGCTTATGTAAATTTCTAGAACTTAATGATCGATTCTTTATGGACTGGTTCTTGAAATCACTCCTTCCTCCCATCACCAAGGATGATGTGTCAACATTCCCTCTAAATAAGGAGAGGCTACCCATAAGGCCACTCAATACAATTTGATTTATGCCCAATCAAGCTATCTATGTTCTCTCACCTAGGTGACAATTTTACATTAGGGTCATCCCATGCTATTAACGATGTGAATGGATATGTAGCATATCATTATCCTTCCCCATTCCCATTAGGACACATGGGATATGTGAAATTCTAGGTGGGCCTAGTACCTATTACAATTATCCTCCCTAATATCCATCTTATGTTATGTCACAAGGGGGTACTAGTACCTCTTATGCTTATTCCCATACACATGAGAATGTTCTTGGCAAAGTGTGTACTCAACCCACCTACCAAAATTTAAGGGCGAACCCTTACTACTTGTTCCCACAACCTAGTGCTCCAACCCCTCTATCACCAACACCTCAAGCTCCCATGCCATAACATTTACCTACTTAGCAAGGTCAGGTGCATGTCCAATAGAATATCACCAAAACCCCTAATTTGCAGAAAAGGAACAAGGGGAAGGGGAAAAAATCCCAAATTCAGGGTAACCCAAGGAATTAGAGATAGAAGCCTACTATCAACCCATGAGGAAACCTGAGTACCACAATTCAATAACAAGGTAACCAACCCAAGTAGAACAAGGATATTTAGACAAATAAGCATTGTGCATGTTGTGGCACATATGACCATTACACAAATGGGTGTCCTGTCCTCCCTAATATTTGAAGGCTATGGGAAAACTAAGACACCATGAAAATGGATAATTAGTCACCTTCTACTTCCCCTCCACTGCCCTCACAACTAGTTGTGCTTTAGAATCCATTCCCTAAAGAGGGGTTTGTGGCCACTTATGATGGCCAAATTGCTCCTCCTACTCCACATTCCAACCAAATTGGGAATGTAACTTATCAAATAATGATGATGGATTCTACTTACATCAACCTATCCACTTGGTCACATCAATATGGACCTCCACCTAAGACATAATTTCCACCTACCATAGAGCCTATATCATTAAAAAACGGAAGCCTACAATTCCCTGAACCAATGGTTGAGGTACCTCCTAAGATCATCAAGGTACCATTACATCAAAATGCTACCAATTCCCTTTCATGGGATACCCATAACTATAACATCGTAGATGACTTGGCACAATTGTCTGCCACCATTTGGTTGTGGTTTTATTCTTCATTTGTCTAACCTATATATTTTCAATTCAAAGATAATTTAGGGAGAGGAACAAATGATTACAACAAGTTTACTACTATTTTTTTTCTCCTAAAGTTCTCTCAACATCAAGGTTATGAATCATTGTAGGCTTTTGGTAGGCTCTACTCTTGTTGATAATTACTTATTTGGTTGGGTTCAGATACAAATGATGATACTGAGACCACTAGAGGATCAAATTCAACAAGTCTCTTTTATTTTATTATATTCAATTTACTCATAATATGGAGAATTGAGCCAAGCTTTGGTTAACTATCCAAATAAGTCTTTGTTTTACTAGAAAATAAGTACATCATAAAATACTTTGTAAGGATATTATGGGCCCATAAATAACTCTTGATTCATAATATCTAAATTGTCTAAACTTGTTTAGGATCTTTTTGTCATAATCTTTGTTTAGTGTGGATAAAAAGGAATATAATTAGATATTACTTGGTGAATTTTTGAGGATGATGTTTAACATATATTGATGAATAGATATTATGAAGAAAATAATATGTCCTATGCATATGCACTTAAGGATTGCAATTATTTTCTCCTTGAATATCAATACTTTTTTTCTTGGAAAAAAGTGGGAAAAAATAACATCTATTGATGATGATGATTGATGTCCACTATGACCAAATACGGTCTATGAGACCTTAAGAGCATAAGATATTACTTGGAATATTTAAAATTTTATTTCTATGCTTGAAAAGCATTAAGAGAAACATTCAAAGGTCGCCGTAGTTTTGTTGAGCTAAAATGTCAATGTTGGCATGTGATATGAGTATATGTTGGGAAATCTATGAGAAAGTGATTTTCATCTCAACCCTCTTAGTTTCACAGAGGTGACAAACTATTTCATCGCATGGTGTTTTGGGAATTGACCATTTTCAATATAGAGCTCATGAGAATTTGTTTTTGTTTTAGAAATACTTATTTTCTTATTTATATTGGTCATGATAGAGAAACACTTTCGATTTTAAAGATTTAGTTTGATCACCTCATAATATGTTAATTTCCTTTTTCCTTATAACCCTTTATCATGCCACAATTTCTCCTTAAATTTGATGTAATAATATTGTTACTTTGTAAAATGACCTCTTTCTTTATTCCCTAATAGTCTAGCCAAAATTGGGCATCCTTATGTCATCCTCACTTGAGTTGAAGGTGGTTTTGGCTATAGTTTGAAACAATTTTAGGAAGCCACATGTACTACATGTTGTTTAACCACTTCTTATACATCAAATCCCTGGTCATATCCATGCTCTTAGTGTTACAGACATATTTGGGCACATCAACCCCAATCTTATATGTTGATGTATTAGGGCTCATCAACCCCTAAAAGAGTTGTTTCATACCTTCAAAGAACATAGTCATCTGAATACATCATTCCCCAAAAGCTCCATTTGAGAAACCATCCAGAAATTGCCTAAATTGAACCATATTGACTGCTCCACTGGAAAAGTGTGATGCATACTGAGTGGTACACTGCCAGGGTGTGATGCATACTATTTAGGCCTTCTATAGAGTGCAATGCGTGAGGATGGAAAAATGTCCGGGACATTTGTCAGTTGGCTGTTCATGGAATCTTTTGGAAACTTCTCTTGTGCCACTTACCTCTCTGAATTTGCCCAAGGATGAATAAGGGATCTAAGAAATCATCTCCAATCCCTTCTCTTGTGGAACCAATTGTAACAAGTGTAATGACACTAATCAAAACCCATAGATGACTCACACCCTTGCAACATCTATAAATGGATCCCTTGTCCAAGAGATCTGAAGGTTGGAATATTGTGAATTTCAAGGAAGTGCTGATAGTTTGTAATTGAGAAGAGAGCATTGTATTCTTGTTGGTGTGATATTGCTACTTCAAGAGGTGAAGAAGGATTGAAGCTGGGAGGATGATGCTGGATCAGACAATTGGGTTGTAATTCTCCTTTTTATTAATAAAGCTCTTCAAAATTTCTCCCATGTGATTGTGTAATTGTGAATGATATCATTTGTTCATTATCTATTTGATTCTGTAATGTTTATGTTGTAATAGATCACGATGCTTTGACGATTCTTTGCTGCTGTACTTGTGCAGGTACTCTCCAAGCGTGTTAAATACGGGGAGGAGTTGTAGGATCTGCCAAAGGGGAGAGAGATCAAGCAAGGGATCAAGCGGAAGTTCCAGGTTGGTTCTATTATCTTTCTCTTATCTGTTACACATAGAAGAAATCATTGAACTGCTTTAAGCTATTGTTTCTAGGGTAGCTGCCAAGCCTAGAGGGCTATCATTCTTTAGGAATACTATTTTTCCCAGAAACAAATTGGCGACTCCACTAGGGACTGAACAAATGTTTGTTTGTTGTCATTGCTTGTTTCATGTTCAATTTGATAAACTATAGACAGAGTCTGAAGTCAGCCAGGTAGCCTTCGAACTGCTCTTGCTCTGCAATTGCATAGTAGATGAATGCTGCTTCAGTCAATCTCTGGTTTAGTTTATGAATTAAAAATTTGACTTGCAATCACATCTAGATTCCCTTTTGGTAGCTCAGTAACCTCTCAAGACATTCCATCATACTTTTCTCATCATTATTCATCAAAACCCACCTTAACTCATTGAAAACCGCTCCACATTTGAGCCAAAACCCATTTCAGTTGCGTTCCCTGGACCATCGCACTGTCTTCCACTGTAACTCAATATGCATAGCACCTCCCATGTGTAGTAAGTGTGATGCATCTCAATTTCTGTGAAGCCCAGGTGCGATGATTGAATGAACTCTTTTTCCATCTAGAAATTGAGGGTTTTTGACCTTGTTTTCAATTTTGTTTGGTTGTTTTGTTGCAAATGAATAGTGCCTCTTTACTAAAGCTTATTTGTATCACTTAGATCAGCCTAAATTACATTAGGATTAGTGAATGTTTTTGTGTATTTGTTCCTCATTTACAATCCTTTGTCGAAAAGTTGTTTAAATCGATTTGTCACTTTGGTACAAAAAGTGTCGTAATTGTTGTTTTTTGTCGAAAAGAGAAGTGTCATAAATTCTTCCTTCCCTTGATAATCGATTAAAATTTTCTTGATGCATTTGATTTGATTTTTTTACATTTGAAGTGTCGAAAGCATTTTTGTTCAAAATTGAAAGTGTCGTTTTTGAGTCTTCCTTTCTCTTTTGAAGAAGAAATTGTTGAAAATGTCATTTTGAGTGAAATATTTCAGATCTTTGCTGCATTTAGTTTTCCTTTTGGCATTTTTCACATTAAGGAAAGCAAAAACAAATACATGCATTTGCATTTAGCATTTTTTGGTTTGTGTGTGAAAAGAGGATTTAGGGAAATGCACTAGTGTGTGCTCTTTGCTCTTTTCTTAAAAGCATTGTTATCTTCTTTCCCTAGTAGCTAGGATTTTCATTGCTCAAATAAACAAAGATTGTTTATCATTGTAGATTGCATCTTAGGAATTTCAGATCATCATCACGCGGTGAACCATTGAAAGGCAAACTCTAAACAAGATCAACTTTAAAATGAATTTCAATGAACCTAACAACGCTTTGGAACTTAACGCAACATATCTAGAGGTCTAGGCTAGTGATGTGTTTCGGCGTCGTTAAAACTAGTGGCTATCATTTTCATTGAAGGTTGGGTGATTCCTCCTCCTTGATATGACAAGTGCTAGCACGGACTTGTGCTCCCCGTACCATCGCGTATATATTGGGAGACCACAATAGGCTTAAATCCTTTATCCATAGGAAACTGAGTCTACCACCTTATTGATCGCAATGCACTGAACACAACATTCGGGAAGATTGACTGCCATACATAAGTCCTTGTTAATTTCTCTTTAATTTATCACCAAGGTGTATATTGCAGTTTTGTGATTGGTTTGGTAATCCCTCTGTCTATATTTTCCAGAGTAGTCACTTTCATTCCTTTTTGACTCACTAAAAGAAAAGGTCCATCTATTCACTTGTCCTTTTAGGCTCATTAAAAATCGAAAGAGACTAGAGTAATCTTTATCTTTTTCTCGACTCTTAAAAACTGAAAAAGCAAAGTTGTGTCCAAAGTGTCGTTAAAATTAATTGACTGCAAATAACATCCCTATTCCTTAGTTGATCTTAGGTTGAGACATATGGTGACAAATCTGGAGTCCACTGATCAAGGAATCCCTTTTGATGGGAATCCTAGTCATTTTCCTTCTTTCGAAAATATTGGTGCCCCTTATATGGCTACATTATCCCTTCCAAGATTTACCATTGGCCTGCCGGTATGGCTGTTTTCAACCTCTTTGGTTCAAAATGTCATGATTTCTCCACAATCGAGTACACCTTCAACTGGACAAAATCAACCTCCAGTTGATCCTAAAGTTGACCCTTTGCCTTCTTCCTCGTTTGTTTCTTCCTCCCCTTCTTCCTCTTCGCTTGGTGAAAGTATTGATACTAGTAACCAGGTGGTTAAGAAGAAGAAGAAAGGGTAGGAGAAGACGAAGAAGCCAATTCAACAAGGGGGCAACCAAGCAACCATTTCTCTAAATGCGACATCTGATGAAAATCCGTCCATTAAGCCTCAAAAAGTCAAATATCCATGCATAATTTGTGTGGAAGACCATTTTCATCAGAATTGTCCTTACTTTCCTTGGATCTTGAAAGAATGGTCTTCTCGTTCACACCATCATGTGTCATCAACCTCTGGAGATCATGTTGATAACACATCATCAACTAGTGATAGTAAAGTTCATGGAGAGAAAGGAAAAGTCAAGCTTCCATGTAGGTTATGTGAAAGGAATCACCCCTTTCACCTTTGTCCCTTTTTGGATGAAGTCAAAAGAGTGTTGGATATCCGTCCTTCTTCACCGCAACGAATTCCATATGGTTACAGGGAACTCTCCCTAAATCCTTCATTAGTTGATGGACCGATTGACCAAAATCAACTGTCAGTCCAAACCACTCTCTCTGAAAGTGAATCCTATGAGTCTTTACCCGACCAAAATCAATAGGTTGAGGTAACAGTTGACCCGTTTTCACCTTCAGCTAATTGTACCTTTCCCGAAGAAAGTGGAAATGATATCGTTTAAGTTATTTTTGTTACTTCAGATTCTAATGAGCTTGGGGGCAATCCCCCTGTTCCTTTAAGACAAGAGGAAAATCCTCCAGTTCTTGTAACTCAAGGGGTTAATTCTCCCATTTCTACGGTACCCTATCCAAGTAGTCTAGTCACGTCCTTTGATTGGAATCGACTGGCAGGATCCTGCCTTCCTTCTTATGTGCCTTTCCAGATCATAGTACAAGTTTGTAAAATGATTGTATCTGGCACTATTATAGATGAAGGTGCATTAGTGAGTATCCGTTCTTCAATTGCTTGGAAAGCGCTTGGTTCTCCACTGCTTGTGCCTGTTACATAGAATTTGTTGGGTTTTAACAGAGGAACTAGTCAACCGTTAGGGATCCTTCCTAAGTTACCTATTACTTTGGAAGGAAAGACCGTTTATCTGAACATGATGGTAGTCCTAGGACCTTTAGACTACAATTTACTTCTTGGGCGTGACTATGTTTATAACATGGAAGCTATTGTTTCAACACTTTTCGGAGTGATGTGTTTCCGCATGAAGGCAAGATTGTCACCGTTGACCAGCTTTCATTTCACAGTCCAAATGTAGCTCCAAGTTAATCATCGTCTCTAAATGGTCCATTTATATCAATGATATCATCCCCGCCATGGGTTAATTATGTGGCAACCTGTTCCATACCTAGATCAACTGGAGATCAATTCAATGATGTTGTACATCATGTACTAAGGGCATTGGAACCAGATTTCTCCTTCATGACCTCTTTCGAGTTGTGATTGGGCAGCTCCAGGATAGTTCCTTGTCTTGTGTCAACCTCGTTAAAAAATGAAACCAAGGAGAATGAGGATAGTTCTTTTATTGTGTCAACCTCATTTAAAAATGAAATAGCTCTTACAAGCATAATTCCTTGTCTTGTGTCAAGCTCGTTAAAAAATGAAATAAAGAATCTGATGTGCTAAACAGTGAATTGAACATTTTTTACCACCAAGCAAACTTTTTGTCTTATTTTCGAGCTTTGATTCAAAAATGAAAAGAAAACCATAGAGTCCTCTTTAAACCCTTTTCAAACTCGTTAAACATGAAAAGATCGTCGAGCGCTTGTCTTTCTCAGCTCGTTAAAGTATTGGAAATGTCACCCCTCCTGTATTATTTTATCATTTTTCGTACCTGAGGGATTACTTTACGAAAAATAACTTATGTTGTTTTATTTTCATCCATTTTTCAAACTCTCTAAACATGAAAAGGACCGAGTTATCCTTGTCGTTAAACTTGTTAAAATAATAGTGTTACAGGGAAAAGTGTCTATATAGAACTGCTCTATCCCACTAAGGTGTGACAGCTGCCTTAGAAACAAACAAAGAAAAGCTACTTTCGTTTTTCCTTTATGAATTATAGATAGAGAGGAACAGAAAGACCAACCTCTGTCTTGCGCTAATCTCCTGATTTGATTCCCCTCTTCTTTGATAGTCTTTAGCTACCTAATCCCTTGCACGCCCAGCTTCACAAAGTACTTGTAAGATCACAGAAGCATAGCACTATACAAAGACATGGATCTATAATCATAAACAATCTAGGATCAGATGTAAATTGACCATACAAATGTAGCAAGCATCAATGACACAAGAGCATGCAGGAAAACTTGAATAGCTTTTATTGATAAACAAGAAAGAGCCAAGAGGAGTTACAACCAGTTGTTCTGACCCAACATCAATCTCCCAGCAAAGAAGCCCCTCTTCACCTCAAACAAAGCTTAGATCACCCAACAATCTGATGTTTATCTCAAGAAACCAACAACAATTCCTTACAATATGCAAAATTCCAGCCTCTGGATCTCTGGGATGAGGGATCCATATATAGATATCTGTAATGGAGATGAGTCAGCTTATGATTTGATTAGTGACTTCCCTCTGATAGTTCTTGCTTCTACTTGGAGATTGATGATCTCTTACTCATCCTTGGTTGAATTCAGTGAGGCAAGTGTCACAGGAGAAGTTTCTGGAAGCTTCCATTGCCTCTCCACCTCGCAGAATGACACTGCCATTTGTCATTTCTCGCCCATCACACCCCATAAAAGGGATTTTTGAAATTCAACGCACCCTCACAGTGTATTTAGGTGAGATGCAATGCACTTAGCCAGTGGAGCAGCTGAAATGATCCTGTTTTGACCAATTCTGAGCAGTTTTTCATGGAGAACTTCTGGGAGAAGCTGTAATCTGTTGACCTTGTTCCTTTAGGGGTTAGAACAACACTTTTAGGGACTTAGAAGCCCTTGGTTTATGGACATTTCATGCTTGGGGTTGTAGTGCCCAAAAATGTCTATAACACTTGCCCCCTAAAGCATGAGGTCGTTAATCTTTTGATGTCAGGTGAAATGCTTTATTATGAGGATCCGAAGTTCTTTCAAGCTGGGAGGAGACTTGTAATAAGATACAATACAATACATTATCTTCATAACGTTTTCATGATCTAGCTGAGGCGGGCATTCCCATGCTCAGCTCTATAAATTCATTTTCATATACATAGGACAGACAATCGTCTGAGTGTAGACTGATGATTCTGATAGAGCCATCATCCTTTTGATTGGATGATTATCTGTGCAGCAATGATGTACATTTGATGTCTTTATTTCCCTGAATATATATCGCAGCCCGGATGGATGAAACTAGATCCGAGGTCTTCAATCTCATTCGATCTTTACTCAAAGTACAAGTCGATCCATGTGAAAGCTGTTCTGGAGTCGAACATGGAAAGACATCGCCTGATTACCAGCGAATGATGTAAGCTGTTAACAGGCGCGAGAGGAATCACCGATAATGATAATGACCCTCAAGGTACTGCAGTACAATTCACGTGGTGTGAATAAAGGACTTGGCGTCGAACACCATGCAAAATATTTCGGTCGAAGGCCATTGATGTAAACCTGTCGCCGGAAGTGAGAAACTTGCCATTGAGGCATGCAAGCTTCAAAGTACTGAATGGGGTGTTCCTAGATCAACTTCTTGGATAATGAGCTGATGTCGACAAGAAGCGATCCATCGCAGGAGGGCCTTAATGAATCCCACATCAATGACACGGAACGGAGAAAATGACTTTAATGGAGGTGAAAACGATATGGTGATATAAGGTTCAGGGTGGCGGTCATGAAAGAATGGAGTATAAATGTATGGTAGTGGGTGAGACACGGGTGAATTCACTGAATGACTTCTCTTGAACATATCGGCGACACTGATGTGATGGATTGGTAGCATTAACCCCAAATGTGGATGGTATGATGGGACCATGGTGATGTGACCGGTGAATGAAACAACCCAACTCGACTCGGACACGGAGTGGAAGTGTCATGTTCAAGAGCGACTTACTACCAACAAAGTTTCTTCAAGTTTTCTTCCCAATTTTCCCTAGTCATTGCTGACCAGTACCTCTTTATTTTTGTCAAGCTTGAGGAGGATAACATATGCTTGTTCTATAATTTTCCCTTCGGCAAACCCATCGCTATGTTTTAGCGAGCCTAGCGATAGTGAAACTCGTTCTTGTCTATAGACAAGTTTGTCGCTATTAAACTTTTAACGAGTTTAACGACAAAGATAACTCGATCCTTTTCAATTTTAGAGAGTTTGAAAAGGAACGTAAAGGTAACTCCAAAATTCCTTTTTCGTCATCTAATCCCTTAAGTCCGAAAAAGTATAAAACAATACAAAAGGGATGAATTTTCGATACTTTTAACGAGCCGAACAAAACAAGCGCTCGATCTTTTTGTGTAATAATCTCTCAGGTCCAAAAAGATTAAAATCTAGAGGAGAGATAGCACTTCCAGTCCCTTTAACGAGCTGGAGAGGCCAATGGCTCGGCAATCTTTTCATATTTTACGAGTCAGTTGAAAAGAGCTTAAAGGAGACTCGTCTTTTGAGGAACGAGAGATAAAATGGATAGCAACTGATTCCAGGTAAGGTTTGGAATTTTCCAATCACGGCAGTGTTACAAGGATGGCTAGTGAGATCACTCTTCGCAGCTGTCCCTCAAAATGGGTAAACAATCAAATGGAGGTGAATGATTGGCCAATGCAAAAGTGGAGGTGACGGTGCAAACACGACCAAGGTTTTAATGGCTGAAGTACTACATTCACGATGGTTATTTACCGGTGAATAGTTCATTTTTTAATGAGCTTAAACACGGGGGGAAACATTTGCTCATGTCTTATGTTTATTTTTTAACGAGCTTGAACTATGTGCTAAAACTGCTCGATTAATCCAGTCGTGTGATAAGAATGTCTCATATATAAAAACGACAATTTTTAGAGTTTTGCCCCACATCCTTTCTTTATGCAAGTTAGGAAACGACCAATCCTACGAGTTTAAAGGGTTAGAGGACCTACAAATTTAAAAAATAAATAGTCGCTCTTCGCTTGCACGCCAAAAGGCTTGCATGCCCCCAGGTATAAAACAGAGTTTCAAGGTTACCCCTTCTTTATTCCGTTAAAACATTTGTTTTACCGAGAGAGGCCTACCTCTTACAGGTTAACAAAGATTGTTCTATTTACGGTGTAAACGAAACACCTCTTTGGCGATGTCTACCAAGATAAACAAAGGTGAGCGGCGATGCCTGCCAACTCACATAACTTTGACAAGAGGATCTTATTCCAGTCCAACTCCCTCTTCCAATCCCGGATGGGAGTACGGAGGTCATATACTCTCACGGAAACCTATCCTATACCCGAAGTTTTCCTGTCGAAGCAGACCAGGGTGCATGCCCCCTGGGTTTCAATCATGTCCCTCGAATCACTCACGCTCATCGGGTGGACAGACTGGGGATTGAGACATTTCTGCGTGAAAAGACCATTCAGGGATGGTATATGACTATTTGCCATGCGTGATTTGGGAAATGAAAGCTGGTCTATGAGCTTGACCACTCTTCCTTCGTGCGGAAAACACATCACTCTAAAGAGTGATGAGACAATGGCTCTCATGCAATAAATATAGTCTCGTCCAAGGAGTAGATTATAATCCAGGGGTCCTTGAACTACCATTACGTTCATGTGAATGGTTTTCCCTCTCAATGTTATGGGCACATTGGGAAGGATCCCTAATGGTCGACAGGTTCCTTTGTCAAAGCCTGTTAGATTTCTCATCTCAAGCAAAAGCGATGGCGAACCAAGTGCTTTCTAAGCAGTTGAGGAAAGGATACTCACAGAAGCCCCTTCATCTATGATGGTACCGACCATAACCATTCTATATATTTGAACAATGATTCGGAATGGTATACTAGCTGGTAAATAGGGTTTGCCTAGTTGATTCCAGTCGAAGGAGACAACTAGGTTGCTTGGAGGTGGGACCGAATAGACGACCGGGTATGACTCTGATGAACTTCCTTCCTACGGTAAAGGAACGGGTAAATTGCCCCCATGTTCGTTGGAGTCTATGCTTATGAAAAGAATTTGGACGGTGTCATCCTTTTTCTCTTTGGTGATTGTATCATCTGAAGATGGAACCTCTGAAGGCAAGACTGGGTCAATTGCCGCCTCGACCTTTTGAATTTCATCTAGTATGGGTTTAGATGGTTTGTCTTCAATGATAGATGCTTCAGCCGACCACTTGAGCGGGCCAGCCGGATTTTCAACCAGTGACGGACTCGGCAAGAGTTTTTGATATCCAGGAGGAAGTCGTAACGGTGAAACCAGACGATCGTCCAAAACTCTTTTAGCTTCGTCTAAGAAGGGAAAACGGTGGACAGCATGATCGCCTTCGCACAGTTTACAATGAAATCTATATTTTCCTTTTTGTCCTAGGGCTTCACTTTCACTAGTTGACAGTGTGTTTTCAACATGACCATCAGAGGTTGACGACACCGGGTTGTGCAAACGAGGAGACTAGTCGCTTAAGATCTGAGGGATGCAAGGACAATCTCTGCGATAGTGGTCTCCTTTGCAAATGACACATGACGATTTAGGCCTAGTCGGTGCAGTGTGTGGATTTTCGCTAGATGACGCTCGTTTGCCCCCATTTGCTTTTAGCTCCTTCTTCTTCTTCTCCTTCTTCTTCTTTTCCTTCTTCTCCTCAGGTACTTGACTTTTGGCTTTACCAGCCCCGTCAAGCGAAGAGGAAGGAGGAGAGGAAGAATTAGAGGATGTAGAAGGTTGGTGGGTAACTCTGGACTCGTCTAGTTGTTGATTCGATTGTTCAGGAATTGTGGTGTTCTGAACGACAGAGGTTGAGAAGAGCTATACAGGTAAACCAATTGTCAGTCCTGGAAGCGACAATGTGGCCATATGGGGTGCACCAACATCTCCCCAAGAGGAGAAGGGACTAGGATTTCCTCCAAGGGGAATTCCTTGGTTGGTGGATTCCATTTTCTCAACCCAAGATCAACGTAGGAAAGGGTAATGAATATTCCGTTTAAAATAAATTTTAGACGCTTTGACACAACTTGTTTTTTCAATTTTTAAGAGTCGAGAAAAAACAAAAGATGACTCTAGTCACCTTCGATTTTTAATGAGCTTGAAGTGACAAGTGCTCAGATGGACCTTTTCCGTTAAGGAGTCTGAAAAGGAATGAAAGGGACTACTCTAGAAATCTAGGTAGAGGGATTACCAAACCAATCGCAAAACTGCAGAATACTTTTTACGGTACGGCAGTTAATCTTCCCAAATGCTGTGTTCAGTGCATTGTGATTGATAGGGCGGCAAACACGGCTTCATATGGATAAAGGATTAAGCCTATTGGGGTCTCCCAAAATATACTCGACGGTACGTGGGAGCACAAGTCCGTACTGGCACTTATCGTCTCAAAGTGGATGAATCACCCAACCATCAGTGAGAACAACAGTTACCAGGCTTTACGACGCCGGAATATGTCTCTAGCTTAGACTTCTAAATGTTGTGCGTTAAGTTGCAAAGCGTTGTTAGATTCATTGAATTTATTTTAAGTTTATCTTGTTTATGAAGTTTTCCTTTCAGGTTCACCGCGAGATGTAGATGTAATTCCTAAAATGCAATCTAAGATGATAAACAAACTTTTTATCTTCTTTGTGCAATGAAAATCCTAGCTACTAAGGAAAAGAAAGACAGAATCTTTTCACAAAGAGCAAAGAGCACACTCTAAATGCACTTTCCTAAATCAAGCCAATCAGAATGTCTATATGCAAATGCACATGCATGTATTTGTTTTCGACTTTCTTAGTATATGAATGCTAAAAAGAAAGTTGATGCACAAATCTGAATTTCTTTTCAAGCGACAAATATCAACAAGTTTCTTTTCGAAATAAAAAATGGAGACGATCACAACACCTTACGATTTTGAAATGAATACTTGTCCTCGACACTAGAAAATTACAAATTCAGACCAAAAGAAATAGTAACAGGATAACCGACCATCAACAGTAATCAAACTCTTTCCTACGATTGAAATCGACACTTGCGACAGTTTTGAATCAAAGGACGACAATATGATTATGCTACTTTTGCAAAGGAGAACTGAAAATGACTCAACAAACACACAAAAACATCTACAGTTCTTTTGTACAAAGGAGGCGGAATAACAACAAGGAAAAGGGGTTTCAAACAGACATATACTGATCACAGGCAGCAAAATTCAGGAATAGAACTGGAAAGAGTGAATCACAGAAACCAAAACTGCACAGAGCCTAGTTTGATCAGGGCACCTGTAACACAAAGAATTTGAAATGCAGCGCACCTTTTCCACTCGGGAAGTGCGCTGAAGTTCAGATTCTCTGAACAGTACCTGCGCTGGGCCAGAAACGAGACTTGTTTGGGTTTCGGGTCACAGTTTGCAGTTCAGTTCTTGGGTTTTGGCTAAGCAAAAAGCAATCAGTAATGCAACAATCAGGGGTAGATCTAAGGAGGATCTAAGAGCTATCACAAGGGCAATTAAATAGTTTGTGAATCAGTTGTTTAAATCATAAACAGATCCAGTAGATGGATTGAAGTAGCAGTTATCACCTTTGCATTTGCTATGACAAATGCAGTTCGAATGCTACCTGTAAGTTTATGAAACAGACAACAAAGAATGATAAACAAACAAACTAATACATTATCCCCAGCGGAGTCGCCATTTTGTTATAGGGAAAAGTGTCTATATAGAACTGCTCTATCCCACTAAGGTGTGACAGTTGCCTTAGAAACAAACAGAGAAACGCTACTTTCGTTTTTCCTTTATGAATTATAGATAGAGAGGAACAGAAAGACCAACCTCTGTCTTGCGCTAATCTCTTGATTTGATTCCCCTCTTCTTTGATAATCTTTAGCTACCTACTCCCTTGCATGCCCAACTTCAAAAAGTACCTGTAAGATCACAGAAGCATAGCACTATACAAAGACATGGATCTATAATCATAAACAATCTAGGATCATATGTAAATTGACCATACAAATGTAGCAAGCATCAATGACACAAGAGCATGCAAGTAAACTTGAATAGCTTTTATTGATAAAAAAGAAAGAGCCAAGAGGAGTTACAACCAGTTGTTCTGAACCAGCATCAATCTCCCAGCAAAGAAGCCCCTCTTCACCTCAAACAAAGCTTAGATCACCCAAAAATCTGATGTTTGTCTCAAGAAACCAACAACAATTCCTTACAATATGCAAAATTCCAGCCTCTGGATCTCTGGGATGAGGGATTCATATATAGATATCTGTAATGGAGATGAGTCAGCTTATGATTTGATTAGTGTCTTCCCTCTGATAGTTCTTGCTTCCACTTGGAGATTGATGATCTCTTACTCATCCTTGGTTGAATTCAGTGAGGCAAGTGTCACAGGAGAAGTTTCTGGAAGCTTCCATTGCCTCTCCACCTCGCGGAATAACACTGCCATTTGTCATTTCTCGCCCATCGCACCCCATAGAAGGGATTTTTGAAATGCAATGCACCCTCACAATGTATTTAGGTGAGATGCAATGCACTTAGCCAGTGGAGCAGCTGAAATGATCATGTTTTGACCAATTCTGAGCAGTTTTTCATGGAGAACTTCTGGGAGAAGCTGTAATCTGTTGACCTTGTTCCTTTAGGGGTTAGTGTTGGATACCTATACCAATAGGTTTCATATTTCATGATTGGCAAGAGAAAAGCCAAATATGCTCTGCTCTGGTATCCCAAAGATCCCATATTTCCTAGAAAGCAAGAGCTGGGTAAAGTGTTTCAAATATTGAGGACCTTATTTCAAATTTTGTGGATGATTCAACAGTCTAAACTGGATCATGCCATGTTTCAATTTTGAGTTGTAGAATAGAGAAAGAGGTCTGTTCAAACAGCTTAATCTTGGCAGACAAGTAGTTCAGGTAGAGAAGCAAAGGTTCCCAAAAGTTTAATCTGGGACCTTGGAAGACATAAGGGTAGAAGTAGATAGAGAGAAAAGGAAAAAGCCAAAGAAAAGAAAAGGCAATTGAGGGTTGCAAGTCCAAGTGCCCCTCCAAGAAGAAACAAAAAATGCTAGGAAAAATAGTTGGGTAGGCAGTTGTGGTTGCAGAAAGAATATGATCACCATTACACAGGTATCAATAGGTCTCTTGCCAAGGCAATAAATCTATCAGCAAACAAAGTGGTGAATTCCATGAACTCACAACAAAGAGGATCACTAACTTCTTTTTCTTCCCTCTCTAGTCCATCACTAACACCCCCTTTCTAATTCCCCTCCTTCATTCATATTAACTCCTAATTCTACTATATAACCTCCCCTATTTTACCCCCACCCCTAATAATACTAACACTAAGGTGTATAAAACCCCAAATCTTATGTATATTCCCTCCCCTAGGCATAATAGCCGTGTATTTTTCAAAAGGGACCAAAATGGCATCTGGCCACTTTGGTGAACCTATTCCACCCTATTCCCCCTTTGCTGCAAGTTAATTTACCCTCAAATCACCTCTGCATTGATAAAACCCCCTCTCCAAACCCCTTTTGCCTATAAAAACCTTTGCAAAGGTTAATACCCGCCTCTGGCACGTTCCCCAATCCTACCACATTATTGGTTAACCGAAAACATTTGAAAAACCCATAAAAACCCACAAACTTTAATCTTTTCCGCCCGCAGTATGAAGCGCGCATCTTTCTCCTCCGCCAGCCGTCGGATCAAGCCCATCAGATCCGACGGTCCACATTAATATCGGAGCGCATCCGATGGCGGCACTTTAACCTCCGAGAAAGTGACGTTGCGCCTTGTCACGCCTCCTCCACGCGTCAATCGATCAACCATCTCGGAGCCAAGTCTGACAGCTTCTGCGCCGTACCTAAACCGCCCCGAGAAACCGCGGCGGTTAAGGCCTTAACCGTGACCGCTGCGGTTTGACTGCCACCTACCCGTCGCTGACTCGCCGCCACGTCCTTATCTGCTCGTACCTGCCTTTGTTATTGGCCCACCTCGCTGCTGACTGGGTTGCCACCTCACCGCCCCTTTGACCAGTCACCCACTGCCACGTCGCCCGATGACGTCAGCAGAAAAAAGCGCCAAATTGGTAAAATAACCCATATTTACCAATTTTCCCGTGTTTTTTACCACTTTCACTGTTATTACTGTTGGACGCTCTGCATGACCGTTTGCACTCTAATTTTCGCCAACCAGTCTATTAGCCCGGGCGACCTCCTCAAGCAGCAACTGTGCACCTTTGCTTCAACCTCTGCTCATCGAATTACAGGTATTTAGACCGTTTCGCCCTCCATACGACCTTCATTAAGCTTGAAATTTCTCAGAGGGATAGTAGAACCATAAAACGGTATTTTCACCGTTCATTTCCATTTGTTCATCCACCATTGTCATTGTGAGGGCCAAGAAGTACCTGCAGAGCTTTAGAAACCTGCAACTCACATAAAACCACTGTAATTCTGCGTTTTCCCGGCAGAGTTCCTAATAGATATAATTCACCCGATTGGAGAGTTCAGTTAGACCACAGAGAAGTTCTGTCACTAGACTCCAGTAGTATTTCAATTGCTATTGAGAGAATTCCCCTTGGATACTCAAAACATCAACTGTTTCCACAGAGAACTGCCTCCAGACTGTGTTTTTACCATTCCACCTGTCCGCCTGCAATTCTTGCAACTTGAAGAGCTATGGAGACCCCTATTGCACTGAATATTAAGCCCATCAATGCTCCTCACCAGGAATTAGCATGGAAAGCCCTGGGAGACATGGACTACCAAATGCTGGATTGGTTCCCCATGGGAACCAAGTACAATATTCAAATGTTGAATGAATTAAGAGCCCAGCACCTCAGTGGGGCAGATATCTTGGGGATTTGGGAGTCAAATTTGCCCATATACAACCTTCCCCAAGTCAATCCTATGCCAGAGCTCATTTATAGCTGCCAGGAATGCTATGACCCCAGCCAAAGAGCAGTCATGAGCCCCACAGGCCTAGTCCTGTTCCAGATCACCCCAGAGAGCATAAACCAGATGCTGCGCTTCAAAACAGCCAAGAAATTGACCCCTCTATCCATGCAGAATCTGATTAACAGAGGGATCAAGCTGTCCAGTGACCAGATTGTCAAAATCAACCAACTGTTTGTCACACCAGGCTCTGAAACAGTCAGGACCCCTCCTATTGGGTACCAATATCTAAATGAGTTGGGCAGAATGTTGGTGGATCTAATTGGCTATGTCCTAGGATTCAGGGGGTTGGAAGATGTAGATGACAGCATAATGGCTATGCTGTCTATATTTGCCCCTAGTAAGCCTCCAGCTGTGCAGTATGATTATGCAACTTACATAGCAGAGAAAATCCATGAGCAGTTCATGAATTTGAAAAGGGAGAGACTGTTCAGGTACACCTCCTATATATATCATTTATTCCTTTTCTACCAGCCAGCTACCTTCTCTGTTCCTTTGAGGCCACTCAATGCCCAAGGAAGCCCAAGATCAGTTGTTTTCTGGACCTCTGTTTTTCATTCTACCTCAGTATCACCCTATACATACTGTGAGTTTATTGATTTATTTGTTCATCTAGCCCTAACAGCGCTGCAAGGTACTCCTCCTCCTATATTAACCGATGATATGAAGAGGATTCTACATTTGAACAAATCTTACAATATTGGCAACTGGTACTTCTACCAGAACCACACAGTCATTAGGATATATGGCTGTGAATTGAACCCATTTAGGTTGCCAAGGTATGTCCCCATGAGGCTTTTTGCCTTGGAATATTTCAGGCAGTTTGGGAACTCAGATTACCTTCACTTTCAGAGTAGAAACAAGAAGTCACAATTGAAGGTAAGAAGCCAGCTAGGTTCCTTCCTATATAACAGGAAAGAGGAAGGGTGGAAAGAGGCAGACAGCATCCTGGAAGGCCTCAGATTGCAGACCAGTTTTGAATGGATTCCCTATGACCCCAATCATTCTATCTCCCTCAGGAGAATTAGATACAAATTGGGCAACTATGCACATAAAAGACAACCTGAAATTGAAAAGTATGCCAATGCACTAGATTGGGAAGAGGGTACACTAGTAGAACAAGTCACTAAGGTAGAATTACTTGAGAAAGAAGCTAGGAATGTGCAAAAAGAAGCTGACTTGGAAACTTGTGGACAGGTGCCCCTCTCCTACAGAAAGCAAATTGGAACAGCTGCTAAATATTCAGCAGCACAGCAGCAAACTACTGAGAAGACATCCCAGGCAGCAAGCAAAGACAAAGGAAAACAGGTGGAACAGCCACCTATATTGACAGAAGAACAAGTTGACACCTTGCTACAACAGCAAGAAGAAATGGAACAGCAAGAACTGGGGCAGCAACAAGAAGAAGCACAGTCCAGTGAACAGCAGCCCTTGCAGCAGGAAAAGGGGACATATCTACCTAGTTACACTGAGCAGCAGCCCCAAACAGAGGTGCCTCCCAGGACAGACACCAATGTAGACAACTCAGTCCTCCAAACACCACAGAAGGAGGACTTGACCAGGAAAAGGGAGAGAGAGACCCCCCACACCTCATCCTTCATCAGAGGAGAGAAGAGACAAAGACTGAATGACTCCCAAGAGGAGGACATAGCAGTAAGGCAAGCCATGGGCATGGGCCCACCCAGTGGAGAACTTTCGGCCAGCTCATCTCAGCGTGGACATGACATGACTATGGGAGGAGAGGTCAGCTCCTCCGGTCAACATAGAGAAGGGCAGTCAAGTATAAAGCAACAATTCATTGACATCAAAAGGAGGAGTGATCCCATAAAAGTGCAGCTCTATGATCACTTGTTAAAACTAGCTCCTAGCAACCAGCAGAGACTCATGTCTGCTTTCGATGTGAGCGAAGGCAAAATGATAATGAGCCACTTCATGCCCACAACTTTGCATCCTCAGTCCACCTCGGACTATCTAAGAACCAACATGGAGGTTCTTGCCAAAGACATACACCCTATGGACAAGATTGAATTACATAAACAAACTGGTGAAATGGTGTATGCCTCCCTGGCAGATGAGACATTGGAGAACTACAAACTAAAGAGCAGCCTGGATAACACAGCTTCTCAGCTGGAATTAGAAAGAGCATCATCACAAGCCAAGGACAATAGGATCAAGTCCTTGGAAGAGGTAATTATAGATATAGGGCATGATCCTAAAGATGTCAAAGGCATCCAAGAACTCCTGAAGATAAGGGATGCAGACATGGCGGCCCTAAGAAAGAAAATCAAACTCCCGGCCACCATCCATCCACAAACAGATGAAGTTGCCCAGCAAAGGCAAGAAAAGGATACTACAGACCTGCTGGTATCCCTATACAAAGAGCTGGTTAGGACTCAAGACCAGCTAGGACAAACTGAAGCTGCAAAGGCAGCACTACAAGAAGCACTGAAGCAAAGAGAAGAGGGCCAACCCTCCCAGCCTCCTCCTGTGATAATAAATCTTGAGGAAGTCCCTCCAAAGACTACTCCTCCTCCTCAGCAAACAGAAACTACAACACCAACTACAGCACCATCCACAGCAACAACAACTACAACATCGGAACAGGCTACTAGTTTAGACATGCAAAAGCTGCAAGCTGAGATCCAAGCCATGGAATCTCAAATGAAAGAGCTGGATGAACTTAAGAAAACCTTGGCTAAGGTAAATGAAAAGTTTGACAAGAGCAAACAGAATGAGGCAGCCAAGGAGAGAGAGGTAAGAGCTCTTAAGAGGAGAATTGCTGAACTAGAGAAAGAGCTTGCACTAGAAAAAGTGACAGCTGAAATGAAAGCAGTGCTATGGAGCAACATTGGGCGGTCCATTGCCAACCAGTGGCAATATATTGAGACCATGGATGAGCAAATGGTGCTCATCACTAAAGCAAACAGAGAAATACAGAGAGCCAGGGCAAGCCTTGGACACATGCCAGAAGCTGCTACTAGGATGATCAATATTCTGAACTATAAGACTAGCTCTCAATTAGCTGTCATGGGAATCACCAACAGGACAGAAACAATTGCTGTAGCCAAAAGAGTCATAACATTGAGGAACTTGGTTGGAACACTGGAGAGGAGGACACAGGATATGCAGACTGAAATCAACAGATTCCTGGAAAAATTCGTGGCACTACAGAACAGAGGCCTCCCCAGCATTTTAAGCAGTGTAGGAAGACTGTTCACCCTAGACAATTACAATAAGAGAATTGATGCCCATGCAGTAGCAGAGATTGCAAAACCGCCCAGCACTTCAGCAGACGCAGGGCCAGCCACCGGGCAGACTATGTATGACAGGGTGGAGAACCTATTTTTCCTCATGAATGAAGTTGAGCATCTGTTTGATACACCACCTAACTTCTTCAAATTCACAGAAGCAGATGAAACTCTAGGGGCAATCTTAGCACACCAACTGCCCACACAGGATGTCTGGAGAAATTTGACACAGACAATTTTGTCAGGCCAGAATCAGTAGCGCCAATTCTCCAGGCAAATGAGCATACATGCGCAGGCACAATTTTGAAGAAAGATATCTACAAGGAAGAGGCAGAGGCTGAGCCAACTCAGCAGGACCATTGACTCACCACAAGCAGCAGTCACAATCACAGGTGACAAGTCCAGGATACAGCGTACAAGCCTTAAAGACAGGTCTTCCAGCATTTATTCAGAATATCTCGACCGACTTAGCTGTTTCCAAAGGCTAAAATATCTTCTGACAGAGCATTAAAATGCCTGTACTCTGTAATCAATGCTGTATTAAATTTTGGTCATAATATCTTAAGTGGTTGGTAAGAATGTAAAATCTGAGATAACTCAGAACTCAGATATTTTGTAAATCACCGCAAGTATATATTCACCCTTCACAGCAGTTGAAAGGGGTTGTTGTAATTTTCCTTTGAAGAGCTCTCGCTCGTTGTAAAATTCCCAGAGAGAAATAATAGAAAAGGAGAATGGAATTTCCAAAGCATGGTGTATTTGGTGCGTTGTGATGAAGGATGAATGTTGCAGGATTCCAGTTGTTTCATAAAACAATAAGTCTTCTCATATCTCTGTATTACATGTTTTCAAGTCTTTGTTCTCTTTTATCGTTTCAGATATTTTACACTTGATAGCAAAGTAGAAGAATAGTTCAGGACTTAATCCATGATTACCCTGAACTCAAACTGAGCTATTATCTATGTTTTCCTCAGATATAGTAACAGAAGTGTAATTCTTAGTTGCTGCACTTTGAATCTATATCTTTCACTGTGATAGACATTCCCAGGGATTCAAAGTTTTCCCCTGTGACATCTGTCTTTTCTCGTAACCAGTTTGGTGGAAACAGTTAACAACGAGTGAAAATTCTTGAATGCTTTCATTTGTTTGCCTTACCTGTTTCCTGTTTTTAATCAAAATTTGTTCTATGAAACATCCAAATGGCCCTGTAAGTTTCACCAGTTCATCTCAAAGTTTCTAGACACCTACAGCTACAGACTCCATTGCCCAATGATATTTGACTCTCTGAAAATCACATCACAAGAGATCTGAAGGATATTCTTCAACCAAAACATAAACAAAACCAGTGCATAATAGCTAGCCTAAAACCCTATCATAAACAGTTACAAATCATAAAGAGAGAGCCCTCTCTGATCACAGTTTGGCTAGAAACAGTGATCCAAAGATTGGTTAGTGGTTACCCCGGCCGTATTCCCTTGGGAGTCATAGGGAACAACCTGGGTGTTAACATAATTGGCGACTCCACTGGGGACTTAACATTTTGCAATTACTAACTATCTTCCAAAGCTACCATCAAGCCTGAAACTAGCCAAGAGGCCTTAGGACTGTTTCTCCAATACAGGGACAGCTTTAGGGAAGAGCTAGCTAGGGAAACTTCATCTTAGCTTTGAGACCTATATAGTCATTCCAGAATTCTTACCTAGTCCTTGTACATACAAACTTCTGTATAAAGTTCTAAAAGAATACTTAGAAGCTGGCTCCCAAAAGAAACCCAAGGCACACTAGGGCAAACCCTGACCCTGATCAACCCATCATTGTTGATAATCCAAATTTCATTCCAAAAAACATAAGGAGACAGCAAAAGCAGGAGAAGCCTGCTGATTCAGATATAAGTTCAGACCAACCTATCCTCATTCCAACTCCTTGTAAAGTCCTTTTCCGTTCCACACCTAATTCCCCTAGTTCATCATCAACACCTCAAAGCCCTCCTCTCCCATCTTCACCATCTGCACATACTCTTTCAACCAGTTTCCCGCTTGTTACCCCTGTTATACCTGTGATCCCAGCTGTCCCGTTTGTTCCTATTAACCCTATAAATCCCATAAACATGGCTAACAGATATGCACCTCTGCAGATACCAGCCAATGCTCCAGCTCTACCCCAAGACTACCAAACTAGACTCTCATTTTTTGACTCCCAGGGCCCTTTGACAGCTGCCCAGCATGCTAAGAAGATGCAAGATCACTTTGAGACCTTTGAAATAGATGATGACAGTGTTAGGATGAGAATTTTTGTCCAAAGCTTAACCGGGGATGTCAGAACTTGGTTTAGATCCCTGAATGCAAATTCCATTGCAAACCCTGAAGTTCTATACCAGGAATTTACCAACAGATGGGAGAAAAAGAGAGATCCGCACCATATACTTGGTGAATATAACACTATTAAAAGAGGTCCCCAAGAAACGGTTTTGGAGTATTGTGCTAGGTTTAACAACATATACAATGCTATCCCCCAGAACTTAAGGCCCCCTCCTGATTTGGCCCTTTATAACTTCCCTGATGGTTTTGATTCTGATATGGCCTATCAGTTGAGAGAAAGAGACCCTCCAACCCTTGCAGAAGCCCAAAGGGTTGCAGTCACTGTAGAGGCCAACCTAATTGCCAAAAGAAACAGGGCAAAGCTGGAAAAGAAGACTGGTTTCAAAGAAGAACCCTCGGGTTTTGATCAAAAGTTAGATGCAATTCTAAATAGCATGAAGAGATTGGGAGAGAGAGTGGAATCAGTAGAAAGGAAATCATCATGGGAGGCACCACAAAACAATCCTCCTAGAAACCCAAATTTTAGGAGAACACAGAACCCAAACATAGGGAAAACGAGTGCAGACCAAGATATCAGACCCCCTTTTCAAGAAAATTATGCAGAAACTTCCTCAGCTAATCAGCTCAATGAAGATCCTGAAATCAACTTAATAGGTCTGGATGGTAAAAGTCAGGTTTTCTTAACACAAGAAGACCATGAGGAGGATGAAAACAAAACATTCCAAACACAATCAGGAGAATCTTTTGACTTTAAACAAGGGTATGATACTGCTGTCTATGAAGTCCATAAACAATACAAACTAAGAAGTCGGACTGTAAATGCAAATCAGCCTGAGAAGGTAAAGGAGAAACAGCAATCTAAAGAAACCTTAGTCACTGAACCTAATGACAAAACAAACTTGCCTACAAAGGAAGTAGTGGTTGAGGAGGTCACTGAACTACTGTCCCCACCACAACAGCCCATGGCAGCCTCGTCCTCTCACCCTAACCCAAACATTAACCCTCAAGACATCAATATAAGGGGCAGGTTCCAAAATCAAGATGAAATCCAACAAGAAGATTTAATGAACAGAGAAAGGACTGCTATCCGTGACTCTAAAATTCAGGTGGACAAACCCTTTGACCTAGGAGCAGAGATTGGCAAGTTAAAGGTAGCAATTCCCCTTTCAGAGCTAGCCAAGCATGACATATATAAGCAACAGATCAAAAAATCCCTTCAGCTCACCAACAGCAAAGATGATGTAAATGTGCTAGATGACACTCCAGAATTACTGTTTGGCCCAGAGGTAGATGGAAAAACAGTAGTCACAGGGGTTTTACCTTTTTATGTCAGCTTGCATGTTCATGATAAAATACTGCATAATGCAATGTTTGACTCAGGTGCCTCTCATAACCTGATGCCAAAAGCAGTCATGGAAAGATTAAACTTAGACATCACAAGACCATACAAAGACCTGTTTTCTTTTGATTCTAGTCAAGTCAAATGCTTGGGCCTAATAAAAGATTTATGTGTGTCCCTGGTTCAATTTCCCAACAAAACCATTTTAATGGATGTTGTTGTTGCTGATATCCCACCCAAATATGGGATGCTCTTATCAAGATCATGGGGAGCCAAACTCCAAGGCTCCCTGCAATTAGATATGTCATATGCAACCATTTCTGTATTTGGGCAACCAAAAAGACTTTATAGGGAAACACTCATGAAGTATATGGTCAGCAGTGAAGAAAAGCCTCAAAATTTTCCAATATATGCTGTCCATTCGGACATAGACTCCTTCATCCTCTTCAATGACAGCGCAAGCTTCTCAAACAATGACATTAAGACCGAAACACTCATACAAGAACAAAACATTGATCAAACAAGTAGCACCTGCCAAATTTCAATCAGCCCAACATACCCATTAACCCTCCTCTAGTTGTCAAAGATTGTCAAACAAATGATGAAATTATCCTAGAAGACAAATGGGAAAAGAAACCTCAACTCATGCTCACATTGCCATCCCATGACAAGAATGTTAAATCCCTATTCAGCAAGATAGTCTGTGGGTCCTAGAGTTTGATGGCTCAGTTAACAAGTTAGGGGCAGGAGCTGGAGTATGGATACATAACAAAGAGAAAGGCTATGCAGAAGGCAGGGCTTACAGATTGAAGTTTAGATGCACTAACAACATAGCAGAATATGAAGCTCTGCTATTGGGTCTAAAGCTAGCAAAATCACTACAAGCTCCTAAACTCTCCATCATGGGAGACTCTGATCTAATAATTCAACAAGTGAAAGGAAATTTTGTTACCAATGACAAAAGATTGAGGTCCTATAGGTCTGCTGTAATTGAAATACTAGAGACTTTCTCCGAGTTTGTTATCACAAAGATTCCAAGGGGCCACAATCTCCATGCACACAGCTTGGCAACATTTGCCAGCACCTTCAAATTCCCACTACAACCCAACAATTGTTTCACAGCAGAGGTCAAATATAGGCCTTCTATTCCAAACAATGTCAAAGAGTGGCAAGTATTTGAGAATGACATGCAAATAAACAACTTTTTAACCTTGCAACAAGAGTTTACAGGATTAAATATTGACCTTGAGACAGCAAGTCAATCTCAAATATTTGATGGAGCAAGTCAATCACAATTACAGTTTCAACAGTCTGCCCACCCAATGTCACCTAGAACAGCCAAACAATTACTCAGTCCAACCATTTTCAACAAAGAAAACATTCAGCAAATTCACCAAATTGACTGTGAAGAGCTGAGCAACGCTGAAGATGAAATCATACAACTCAAAGACAATCTTCTTCCAGCAGGCCTTACCCCACTAGAGGATATTTTTGACTCAAATGATGTCCCCAGGAAACCAAAGATGCAGCCATTAGATGCAACAATTGAAGAATGTAACATTGGTACCACTGACAAGCCTAAAATAATAAAGCTATCTGCTGCTTTGCCCCCTGACCAAAAACCCAAATATATTGATCTCTTTAAAGAGTTCCAAGATGTCTTTGCCTGGGGTTATGAGGACTTGAAGTCTTATGATACCTCTGTTATCCAGCACACCATTCCCCTCAAGCCTAATCAAAAACCATTCAAACAGAAATTGAGAAGAATCAATCCTGTGTTCCTTCCTTCCATTGAAAAGGAATTACAAAAAATGTTCAAAGCTGGTATCATAGCACCAATCAGGTTTTCTGAGTGGATTTCAAATTTGGTCCCTACAAGAAAGAAAACTGGTGAGATTAGACTTTGTGTAGACTTAAGGAATTTGAACCTAGTGTCACTCAAAGACAACTACCCCTTACCCAAAATGGACCACATTCTTCAAAGAGTAGTAGGAGCCTCAAGAATATCATTGTTGGATGGTTTCTCAGGTTTCAATCAAATCCTGGTACACCCTGATGATCAAGACAAGACTGCATTTACTACCCCATGGGGCACTTTCAAGTATGTAAAAATGCCCTTTGGATTGAAAAATGCAGGGGCAACGTTTCAAAGAGCAATGGACATTGCTTTTGCAAAGGAAATTCATGATTTCTTGGTCATTTACTTAGATGATCTTACACCCTTTTCAAAATCTGACCAAGAACACTTGAAACATTTGAGACAAATTTTCATAACATGCAGGAAATATGGTATTTCCTTAAACCCCAAGAAGTCATTATTTGGCTTGGAAGAAGGGAAACTTCTAGGGCATATCATTTCGAAAGATGGCATAAGAATTGATCCAGATAGGATACAAGCTATCCTACAAATGCCTCACCCAAGGAATGTCAAGGAGCTGCAAGGATTCTTAGGAAAAATCAACTTTTTGAGAAGGTTTATCCCAAATTTAGCAGAGTTAATCAGATTACTAAACAATATGCTAAAGAAAGATTCAAAGGTCAAATGGACTGTTGAAGCAAAACAAGCTTTTGAAAGTATAAAATTGGCCTTGACTCAAACCCCAGTGTTAACTAACCCTCATTTGACAGAGACTTCATCATTTTCTCCTTTGCCTCCCAACATACTATTGCTGCTGTTTTATTACAGAAAGATGACCAAGGGAATGAAAAGCCCATTGCTTTTTTCAGCAGAGCTCTTAGAGATGCTCCTCTAAAGTACCAAATAATGGAAAAAAAAGCCTATGCCTTAATCAAAGCTATCAAAGACTTTAGGATTTACATCCTTTACTCCCATGTTGTGGCTTATGTACCAAGTCCTATTGTCAAAGACATTCTCACACAAGAAAACTTAGAGGGTAGAAGAGGAAAATGGATTGCAAACATACTTGAATTTGACATTGAAATAAAGCCTACAAAGCTGATAAAAGGGCAAGGTTTGGCCAAGTTAATGACAGAAGCAAATTTCCAAGCCTTAGATATCAACCAACTGGACAGTGAAACAGAGCTGGCGACTCCAAAGATCAATGTAGCCTTTGAACAATCTCCATGGTACTCTGATATTGTTATGTGTTACAAAACCTGTGTGCTCCCCCAGGACTGTCCAGAACTAAGTCTAGGTTCCTAAAAATGAAAACATCTAAATTTTGTGTGATAGATGAGAATCTACTCTGGAAAAACCATGAAGGTATTTTGCTGCACTGTCTTCTTGAGAGTGAAACTGACAATATCATGCAAGAATTCCATGCTGGAGACTGTGGTGGACATTTGTACTGGAAGTCCACTGTAGACAAGATATTAAGGGCTGGTTATTACTGGCCCACTATGTTCTCTGATGTGAAGAAATTCACAACATCATGCCACAAGTGCCAACTGTTTGAAGGCAAAAGACAGTTGCTGCCACTTCCTTTGAGGCCCATTGCAACAGAGAGACCTTTTCAACAATGGGGCTTGGATTTCATTGGAGAAATTCATCCCTCATCTTCAGGACAACACAGATGGATCTTGACAGCAACAGACTACTTCACCAAGTGGATTGAAGCTGCCCCATGCAGACAAGCAAATGATTCAGTAATCATTCAATTTTTGGAGAACAATATACTGGCTAGATTTGGCTGCCCAGACAAGATAATAACAGACAATGCTGCTGCCTTCAGATCCAAGAAGATGGTGAACTTTTGCCATAAATTTCACATTACTTTGGGCCATTCTACAGCTTACTATCCTCAAGGAAATGGTCTTGCTGAATCATCAAACAAAAGCCTGATAAACATCATAAAGAAAGTGCTGGAAGAGAACAAAAAGAACTGGCATAAGAAACTAGTAAATGCTTTATGGGCAGACAGATTAACCACTAAAAGATCAATTGGGACCAGCCCATATGAGTTAGTCTATGGATTAGAGGCCAGATTTCCATCATCACTAGGAGTGCCGGTTATGAAACTTCTGCAAGAAAGTCAAGCAGAGCCAAATAATATGCAAAGAAGGATTAACCAGATAATCTGTTTACAGCAGACCAGAGAACAAGTTTTCAGCAGAGTGCAGATACTACAAGAGAAACTAAAAAAGGGCTTTGACAGAAGAACTAAAGCAGAAGATTTCAATGTAGGGGACAAAGTTTTAAAGTGGGATGCAAGAAGAGAAGAGAAAGGAAAACATGGGAAGTTTGATTCTTTATGGAAAGGACCATTTTCTGTCCAAGCAGTACAAGGTAATAACACCTACTTCCTAAAAAGTTTGACTGTAACTGAACTGGATGAAGGTCCTGTCAATGGCAGGATGCTGAAGCACTATTTTGACTGTTCACTATGATAGAAATTCAGAGGTTCATTGTATATATGCAGCCTTACATATTATCTTCTATTTTAGAATGTAAAAAGAGGTTTTCCCAAATGCTGCACCTAGCAGCAACAGGCAGATAGAATCAGAGGTTCTCCAAGAAAAGGCACACAATTTTGACAGATTATATGCAGCAGATTTCAAAGACAAAGATGGGCAGTCAAGGAACAAGGCAATCTGACCTGCTGTTCTTGGTCTTTCAAAAGAAAAACCATCCCCATGTGGAGCCACTGTTGGATACCTATACCAATAGGTTTCATATTTCATGATTGGCAAGAGAAAAGCCAAATATGCTCTGCTCTGGTATCCCAAAGATCCCATATTTCCTAGAAAGCAAGAGCTGGGTAAAGTGTTTCAAATATTGAGGACCTTATTTCAAATTTTGTGGATGATTCAACAGTCTAAACTGGATCATGCCATGTTTCAATTTTGAGTTGTAGAATAGAGAAAGAGGT
Organism: Pinus tabuliformis; assembly: GCA_031772625.1. Lineage (NCBI taxonomy): Eukaryota > Viridiplantae > Streptophyta > Pinopsida > Pinales > Pinaceae > Pinus > Pinus tabuliformis. Next base: position 855,737,949 of record CM062815.1, on the reverse strand, counting down.
CTGTCCAAACAGCTTAATCTTGGCAGACAAGTAGTTCAGGTAGAGAAGCAAAGGTTCCCAAAAGTTTAATCTGGGACCTTGGAAGACATAAGGGTAGAAGTAGATAGAGAGAAAAGGAAAAAGCCAAAGAAAAGAAAAGGCAATTGAGGGTTGCAAGTCCAAGTGCCCCTCCAAGAAGAAACAAAAAATGCTAGGCAAAATAGTTGGGTAGGCAGTTGTGGTTGCAGAAAGAATATGATCACCATTACACAGGTATCAATAGGTCTCTTGCCAAGGCAATAAATCTATCAGCAAACAAAGTGGTGAATTCCATGAACTCACAGCAAAGAGGATCACTAACTTCTTTTTCTTCCCTCTCTAGTCCATCACTAACACCCCCTTTCTAATTCCCCTCCTTCATTCATATTAACTCCTAATTCTACTATATAACCTCCCCTATTTTACCCCCACACCTAATAATACTAACACTAAGGTGTATAAAACCCCAAATCTTATGTATATTCCCTCCCCTAGGCATAATAGCCGTGTATTTTTCAAAAGGGACCAAAATGGCATCTGGCCACTTTGGTGAACCTATTCCACCCTATTCCCCCTTTGCTGCAAGTTAATTTACCCTCAAATCACCTCTGCATTGATAAAACCCCCTCTCCAAACCCCTTTTGCCTATAAAAACCTTTGCAAAGGTTAATACCCGCCTCTGGCACGTTCCCCAATCCTACCACATTATTGGTTAAGCGAAAACATTTGAAAAACCCATAAAAACCCACAAACTTTAATCTTTTCCGCCCGCAGTATGAAGCGCGCATCTTTCTCCTCCGCCAGCCGTCGGATCAAGCCCATCAGATCCGACGGTCCACATTAATATCGGAGCGCATCCGATGGCGGCACTTTAACCTCCGAGAAAGTGACGTTGCGCCTTGTCACGCCTCCTCCACGCGTCAATCGATCAACCATCTCGGAGCCAAGTCTGACAGCTTCTGCGCCGTACCTAAACCGCCCCGAGAAACCGCGGCGGTTAAGGCCTTAACCGTGACCGCTGCGGTTTGACTGCCACCTACCCGTCGCTGACTCGCCGCCACGTCCTTATCTGCTCGTACCTGCCTTTGTTATTGGCCCACCTCGCTGCTGACTGGGTTGCCACCTCACCGCCCCTTTGACCAGTCACCCACTGCCACGTCGCCCGATGACGTCAGCAGAAAAAAGCGCCAAATTGGTAAAATAACCCATATTTACCAATTTTCCCGTGTTTTTTACCACTTTCACTGTTATTACTGTTGGACGCTCTGCATGACCGTTTGCACTCTAATTTTCGCCAACCAGTCTATTAGCCCGGGCGACCTCCTCAAGCAGCAACTGTGCACCTTTGCTTCAACCTCTGCTCATCGAATTACAGGTATTTAGACCGTTTCGCCCTCCATACGACCTTCATTAAGCTTGAAATTGCTCAGAGGGATAGTAGAACCATAAAAACGGTATTTGCACCGTTCATTTCCATTTGTTCATCCACCATTGTCATTGTGAGGGCCAAGAAGTACCTGCAGAGCTTTAGAAACCTGCAATTCACATAAAACCACTGTAATTCTGCGTTTTCCCGGCAGAGTTCCTAATAGATATAATTCACTCGATTGGAGAGTTCAGTTAGACCACAGAGAAGTTCTGTCACTAGACTCCAGTAGTATTTCAATTGCTATTGAGAGAATTCCCCTTGGATACTCAAAACATCAACTGTTTCCACAGAGAACTGCCTCCAGACTGTGTTTTTACCATTCCACCTGTCCACCTGCAATTCTTGCAACTTGAAGAGCTATGGAGACCCCTATTGCACTGAATATTAAGCCCATCAATGCTCCTCACCAGGAATTAGCATGGAAAGCCCTGGGAGACATGGACTACCAAATGCTGGATTGGTTCCCCATGGGAACCAAGTACAATATTCAAATGTTGAATGAATTAAGAGCCCAGCACCTCAGTGGGGCAGATATCTTGGGGATTTGGGAGTCAAATTTGCCCATATACAACCTTCCCCAAGTCAATCCTATGCCAGAGCTCATTTATAGCTGCCAGGAATGCTATGACCCCAGCCAAAGAGCAGTCATGAGCCCCACAGGCCTAGTCCTGTTCCAGATCACCCCAGAGAGCATAAACCAGATGCTGCGCTTCAAAACAGCCAAGAAATTGACCCCTCTATCCATGCAGAATCTGATTAACAGAGGGATCAAGCTGTCCAGTGACCAGATTGTCAAAATCAACCAACTGTTTGTCACACCAGGCTCTGAAACAGTCAGGACCCCTCCTATTGGGTGGATCTAACAGGCAGAATGTTGGTGGATCTAATTGGCTATGTCCTAGGATTCAGGGGGTTGGAAGATGTAGATGACAGCATAATGGCTATGCTGTCTATATTTGCCCCTGGTAAGCCTCCAGCTGTGCAGTATGATTATGCAACTTACATAGCAGAGAAAATCCATGAGCAGTTCATGAATTTGAAAAGGGAGAGACTGTTCAGGTACACCTCCTATATATATCATTTATTCCTTTTCTACCAGCCAGCTACCTTCTCTGTTCCTTTGAGGCCACTCAATGCCCAAGGAAGCCCAAGATCAGTTGTTTTCTGGACCTCTGTTTTTCATTCTACCTCAGTATCACCCTATACATACTGTGAGTTTATTGATTTATTTGTTCATCCAGCCCTAACAGCGCTGCAAGGTACTCCTCCTCCTAGATTAACCGATGATATGAAGAGGATTCTACATTTGAACAAATCTTACAATATTGGCAACTGGTACTTCTACCAGAACCACACAGTCATTAGGATATATGGCTGTGAATTGAACCCATTTAGGTTGCCAAGGTATGTCCCCATGAGGCTTTTTGCCTTGGAATATTTCAGGCAGTTTGGGAACTCAGATTACCTTCACTTTCAGAGTAGAAACAAGAAGTCACAATTGAAGGTAAGAAGCCAGCTAGGTTCCTTCCTATATAACAGGAAAGAGGAAGGGTGGAAAGAGGCAGACAGCATCCTGGAAGGCCTCAGATTGCAGACCAGTTTTGAATGGATTCCCTATGACCCCAATCATTCTATCTCCCTCAGGAGAATTAGATACAAATTGGGCAACTATGCACATAAAAGACAACCTGAAATTAAAAAGTATGCCAATGCACTAGATGGGGAAGAGGGTACACTAGTAGAACAAGTCACTAAGGTAGAATTACTTGAGAAAGAAGCTAGGAATGTGCAAAAAGAAGCTGACTTGGAAACTTGTGGACAGGTGCCCCTCTCCTACAGAAAGCAAATTGGAACAGCTGCTAAATCTTCAGCAGCACAGCAGCAAACTACTGAGAAGACATCCCAGGCAGCAAGCAAAGACAAAGGAAAACAGGTGGAACAGCCACCTATATTGACAGAAGAACAAGTTGACACCTTGCTACAGCAGCAAGAAGAAATGGAACAGCAAGAACTGGGGCAGCAACAAGAAGAAGCACAGTCCAGTGAACAGCAGCCCTTGCAGCAGGAAAAGGGGACAGATCTACCTAGTTACACTGAGCAGCAGCCCCAAACAGAGGTGCCTCCCAGGACAGACACCAATGTAGACACCTCAGTCCTCCAAACACCACAGAAGGAGGACTTGACCAGGAAAAGGGAGAGAGAGACCCCCCACACCTCATCCTTCATCAGAGGAGAGAAGAGACAAAGACTGAATGACTCCCAAGAGGAGGACATAGCAGTAAGGCAAGCCATGGGCATGGGCCCACCCAGTGGAGAACTTTCGGCCAGCTCATCTCAGCGTGGACATGACATGACTATGGGAGGAGAGGTCAGCTCCTCCGGTCAACATAGAGAAGGGCAGTCAAGTATAAAGCAGCAATTCATTGACATCAAAAGGAGGAGTGATCCCATAAAAGTGCAGCTCTGTGATCACTTGTTAAAACTAGCTCCTAGCAACCAGCAGAGACTCATGTCTGCTTTCGATGTGAGCGAAGGCAAAATGATAATGAGCCACTTCATGCCCACAACTTTGCATCCTCAGTCCACCTCGGACTATCTAAGAACCAACATGGAGGTTCTTGCCAAAGACATACACCCTATGGACAAGATTGAATTACATAAACAAACTGGTGAAATGGTGTATGCCTCCCTGGCAGATGAGACATTGGAGAACTACAAACTAAAGAGCAGCCTGGATAACACAGCTTCTCAGCTGGAATTAGAAAGAGCATCATCACAAGCCAAGGACAATAGGATCAAGTCCTTGGAAGAGGTAATTATAGATATAGGGCATGATCCTAAAGATGTCAAAGGCATCCAAGAACTCCTGAAGATAAGGGATGCAGACATGGCGGCCCTAAGAAAGAAAATCAAACTCCCGGCCACCATCCATCCACAAACAGATGAAGTTGCCCAGCAAAGGCAAGAAAAGGATACTACAGACCTGCTGGTATCCCTATACAAAGAGCTGGTTAGGACTCAAGACCAGCTAGGACAAACTGAAGCTGCAAAGGCAGCACTACAAGAAGCACTGAAGCAAAGAGAAGAGGGCCAACCCTCCCAGCCTCCTCCTGTGATAATAAATCTTGAGGAAGTCCCTCCAAAGACTACTCCTCCTCCTCAGCAAACAGAAGCTACAGCACCAACTACAGCGCCATCCACAGCAACAACAACTACAACATCGGAACAGGCTACTAGTTTAGACATGCAAAAGCTGCAAGCTGAGATCCAAGCCATGGAATCTCAAATGAAAGAGCTGGATGAACTTAAGAAAACCTTGGCTAAGGTAAATGAAAAGTTTGACAAGAGCAAACAGAATGAGGCAGCCAAGGAGAGAGAGGTAAGAGCTCTTAAGAGGAGAATTGCTGAACTAGAGAAAGAGCTTGCACTAGAAAAAGTGACAGCTGAAATGAAAGCAGTGCTATGGAGCAACATTGGGCGGTCCATTGCCAACCAGTGGCAATATATTGAGACCATGGATGAGCAAATGGTGCTCATCACTAAAGCAAACAGAGAAATACAGAGAGCCAGGGCAAGCCTTGGACACATGCCAGAAGCTGCTACTAGGATGATCAATATTCTGAACTATAAGACTAGCTCTCAATTAGCTGTCATGGGAATCAGCAACAGGACAGAAACAATTGCTGTAGCCAAAAGAGTCATAACATTGAGGAACTTGGTTGGAACACTGGAGAGGAGGACACAGGATATGCAGACTGAAATCAACAGATTCCTGGAAAAATTCGTGGCACTACAGAACAGAGGCCTTCCCAGCATTTTAAGCAGTGTAGGAAGACTGCTCACCCTAGACAATTACAATAAGAGAATTGATGCCCATGCAGTAGCAGAGATTGCAAAACCGCCTAGCACTTCAGCAGACGCAGGGCCAGCCACCGGGCAGACTATGTATGACAGGGTGGAGAACCTATTTTTCCTCATGAATGAAGTTGAGCATCTGTTTGATACACCACCTAACTTCTTCAAATTCACAGAAGCAGATGAAACTCTAGGGGCAATCTTAGCACACCAACTGCCCACATAGGATGTCTGGAGAAATTTGACACAGACAATTTTGTCAGGCCAGAATCAGTAGCGCCAATTCTCCAGGCAAATGAGCGTACATGCGCAGGCACAATTTTGAAGAAAGATATCTACAAGGAAGAGGCAGAGGCTGAGCCAACTCAGCAGGACCATTGACTCACCACAAGCAGCAGTCGCAATCACAGGTGACAAGTCCAGGATACAGCGTACAAGCCTTAAAGACAGGTCTTCCAGCATTTATTCAGAATATCTCGACCGACTTAGCTGTTTCCAAAGGCTAAAATATCTTCTGACAGAGCATTAAAATTCCTGTACTCTGTAATCAATGCTGTATTAAATTTTGGTCATAATATCTTAAGTGGTTGGTAAGAATGTAAAATCTGAGATAACTCAGAACTCAGATATTTTGTAAATCACCGCAAGTATATATTCACCCTTCACAGCAGTTGAAAGGGGTTGTGGTAATTTTCCTTTGAAGAGCTCTCGCTCGTTGTAAAATTCCCAGAGAGAAATAATAGAAAAGGAGAATGGAATTTCCAAAGCATGGTGTATTTGGTGCGTTGTGATGAAGGGTGAATGTTGCAGGATTCCAGTTGTTTCATAAAACAATAAGTCTTCTCATATCTCTGTATTACATGTTTTCAAGTCTTTGTTCTCTTTTATCGTTTCAGATATTTTACACTTGATAGCAAAGTAGAAGAATAGTTCAGGACTTAATCCATGATTACCCTGAACTCAAACTGAGCTATTATCTATGTTTTCCTCAGATATAGTAACAGAAGTGTAATTCTTAGTTGCTGCACTTTGAATCTATATCTTTCACTGTGATAGACATTCCCAGGGATTCAAAGTTTTCCCCTGTGACATCTGTCTTTTCTCGTAACCAGTTTGGTGGAAACAGTTAACAACGAGTGAAAATTCTTGAATGCTTTCATTTGTTTGCCTTACCTGTTTCCTGTTTTTAATCAAAATTTGTTCTATGAAACATCCAAATGGCCCTGTAAGTTTCACCAGTTCATCTCAAAGTTTCTAGACACCTACAGCTACAGACTCCATTGCCCAATGATATTTGACTCTCTGAAAATCACATCACAAGAGATCTGAAGGATATTCTTCAACCAAAACATAAACAAAACCAGTGCATAATAGCTAGCCTAAAACCCTATCATAAACAGTTACAAATCATAAAGAGAGAGCCCTCTCTGATCACAGTTTGGCTAGAAACAGTGATCCAAAGATTGGTTAGTGGTTACCCCGGCCGTATTCCCTTGGGAGTCATAGGGAACAACCTGGGTGTTAACAGTTAGAACAACACTTTTAGGGACTTAGGAGCCCTTGGTTTATGGACATTTCATGCTTGGGGTTGTAGTGCCCAAAAATGTCTATAACAAATAGTGACAAACTTGTCCATCTAGACGAGACCGAGTTTCACTGTTGCTAGACTCGTTCACCGGTCATCATGCCATTGGTCTTTCATACCATCCATCTTTTGGGGTTAATGCTACCAATTCATCTCAGTGTCGCTGACATGTTCAAGAGAAGTCATTCAGTTGAGAAATCACCATCTAGTTAATGTCTCATACATTGCAATACCTCCTACCTTCATTTTTTCATGACCACCATTCCTGAACCTTTTGTTTTCAGTTAATTTTCACCTCCAGAAATTATTTGCTTCATTTCATGTCATAGATGTGGGATACATCAAGGCCCTCCTATGACAAGTCGCTTCTTTTTGACATCAACTCATTATCCAAGAAGTTGGATTAGAAACAACCCTTTCAGTGCTTTGAAGCTTGCATACATCAATGATAAGTTTCTCAATTTCGGCGATAGGTTGACATCAATGGCCTTCGACTGAAAGATTTTGTGTGGTGTTCAACATCGGATCATGTATTCACACCATGTGAATTGTAATGTAGTACCTTGAGGATCATTATCATTATCGATGATCCCTCTCACGTCTGTTAATAGCTCACATCATTGGCTGGTAATCAGGCAATGTCTTTCCATGTTCGACTTTAGAACATCTTGTCACATGGATTGAATTGTACATCGAGCGAAGATTGAACGAGTTTGAAGACCCTGGATCTAGTTTCATCCATTCGGGCTGCAATATATTCAGGGATATAAAGACATCAAATGTACAAAGGCTCTACACAGATGGTCATCCTAATCATGGATGATGACTCTATATCTGAAGAATCACCAGTCTATGTTTGCAGACAACTATCTGATCTATGTACATGAAATGAAATTTATAAAGCTGAGCATGGGAATGCCTCCCTCAGCTGGATCATGAAAATTATATTATGATGATGTATTGTATTGTAACTTATGCAGGTCACCTTCCAATTTGAAACTTCATATCCTCATGATAAAGCATTTCACCCGACATGAATATTTACGACCTCATGCTTTAGGGGGCAACTGTTACAGACATATTTGGGTACATCAACCCCAATCTTATATGTTGATGTATTAGGGCTCATCAACCCCTAAAAGAGTTGTTTCATACCCTAAAAGAACATAGTCATCTGAATACATCATTCCCCAAAAGTTCCATCTGAGAAACCATCCAGAAATTGCCTAAATTGAACCATACTGACTGCTCCACTGGCAAAGTGTGATGCATACTGAGTGGTACACTGCCAGGGTGCAATGCATACTATTTAGGCCTTCTATAGGGTGCGATGGGTGAGGATGGACAAATGTCTGGGACATTTTTCAGTTGGCTGTTCATGGAATCTTCTGGAAACTTATCCTGTGCCACTTGCCTCTCTGAATTCGCCCAAGGATGAATAAGGGATCTAAGAAATCATCGCCAATCCCTTCTCTTGTGGAACCAATTGTAACAAGTGGAATGACACTAATCAAAACCCATAGATGACTCACACCCTTGCAAACATCTATAAATGGATCCCTCATCCAAGAGATCTGAAGGTTGGAATATTGTGAATTGCAAGGAATTGCTGATAGTTAGTAATTGAGGAGAGAGCATTGTCTTATTGTTGGTGTGATCTTGCTATTTCATGAGGTGAAGAAGGATTGACACTGGGAGGATGATGCTGGATCAGACAACTGGGTTGTAATATTCCTTTCTATTAATAAAGCTCTTCAAGTTTTCTCCCATATGATTGTGCAATTGTGAATGTTATTATTTGTGAATGCTATCATTTGTTCATTATGTATCTGATTCTGTAATTTTTATGTTGTAATAGATTACGATGCTTTGACGATTCTTTACTATTGTACTTGTGCAGGTACTCTCCAAGTGTGTTAAGTACGGGAAGGAGTTGCATGATCTGCCAAAGGGGAGAGAGATCAAGCAAGGGATCAATCGGAAGTTCCATGTTGGTTCTATTATCTTTCTCTTATCTGTTACACATAGAAGAAATCATTGAACTTCTTTAAACTGTTGTTTCTAGGGTAGCTACCAAACCTAGAGGGCTAACATTGTTTAGGAATACTAGTTTTCCCAGAAACACTTAGTGAGGGAAATTATTACTTAAATAATAAGTATAAGATAGAGTATATTTCCTTTAGACTTAAGATTATATTTATAAATATTTTTTGGATATATTCTATCTTTTTTTCACTTACTGGTTCACGGATACCCAGGTCAGTGGGTAGTCGCTACGTCCAGGGTTTTAAACACTGAGTGGACGCCACCCGAACGGCATCAACACCCCTCGGCCTATTTACTGACCTAACCCCAAGAGCTTTCAGGATTTGACCCTGTGACCTCCCATTGGCGAGGCACTTGATTTGATCGATTGAGCTAACTCTTGGGGCTTGGATATATTCTATCTTTATCCATGACCCTTTGGAAATATTTCATCCCCAAACCTCACTTCCATATAAAATAACAAGGATAACAATTAGAGTATTAAAGAGGACTATCATTTTTTTAGTCCCATACCAAAAGATCTATTAATTTACAATTATTTTCAAGTCCGTAATATACAATCCACCCCACATTTATCCTTTTATCAACGATATAATTCTAGTTGAGCATGTGATGGATATTGATTCTAATATATTTGTATGAAGGTACTTCCTCCAAATTGTCATTGCCATATAGAAATATGATGTTTTGGGATGTAATTATGATGAATTTTTTTTTTTCAATATTAACAATCATGTCCATCATGGAACATAAATCTTGGAGGATTCTTAGTTTCTTTTCCAAGATCTCAAGGAATCCTCAACAAAATAAAAATATCATCAAAATAAATAAGAAGAGTGATGACTATACCAGTGAAAGTTTGGCCAACACAACTACTTCTTCCCAACACTTTTCTAACTTATCAATGTATACCAAAAATGGATGGCACAAGTGACACCCTTTTTTGACTATGATGTTGAAATTAATTTCTTCTCATCAATGCTCAATGATCTTAAACTTGGTAATAAAACCTTTGTCACAATTGTCCTCAGCTCAAAAGGAACCTTTATCTCTTCTAACCTCTCCCAAAGGTTTTCTCCTAAGAATTGTGTCAAAACCATTTTTGTAGAAATTCCATGTATATTCAAACTACAGATTTGTTGGGTTGTGTTATATTCTTTCCAAGACTAACTGACATAGTTAACTGGGGGGTTAGAAGGGGGGCAGAGCCCCCCCTTCATTGTGGCGATTGGATAGTGGGGCGGTCACAGGGGGTTTGAGGGGTGCAGGTAACCCCACTCTATGGGGTCCAGGGTAGCGCCCTAGAAAATTTTGTTTTTGGACCCTATATTAGGTTGGGCGGACCTACCTATGGTTTTGTGCATGATTTTTCACACATGGTTTTGGATGTGATGGTTTTTGGTCCATGGTTTTGGACGCGATGGTTTTCAATCCATGGTATTGGATGCGATGGTTTTTGGTCCATGGTTTTGGACGTGATGGTTTTCAGTCCATGGTATTGGATGCTTTGACATGTATAAATATGTATTGTAACATTGAAAGGAACATAATGAAAAATCAAGCTGGTAGTCCCGGTTTTGGGATCCAGGGGAAAATCTTCGTGTATATGTGTTTTATGTGTTATGATCTCGCATTGTTTATTTTCTGTGTTTTAGAATTCGTATGCAGGTAATTTATGTACGGGTTTAAAACCTACATTTGGTATCAGAGCAGTTTTGGCTTCAAGGGGACACCTTTGTTGCTGAGGGGTTTCGCTCGGGCCTGTGGTAGACCTTGTTCAGTGGGAGATCTATGAGATAGATTCTGGTGGTGAAAGAAGATGGTGAGCAGTGGAAAGATAAAGATTGAGAAATTTAATGGTTAGAGTTTTGAGTTGTGGAAACTCAAGATGGAGGATCTGTTGGTGGATAAAGATCAGTGGATTGCGGTAGATCCGGGTATTAAACCAACGAGAGTGTCTGACGAAGAATGGAAGAAGTTGGATCAGAAGGAAAAGGGTGCAATATGATTGTGTGTCTCATATTCAGTATTGTTGAATGTATCAGGGGAAGCTACGACGAAGGCTTTGTGGGACAAGTTAGGAACTTTGTACCAATTTAAGTTTCTGGTGAATAAAGTGTTCCTATGGATAAAGTTGTATAACCCGAGGATGAAAGATGGAGACTTGGTGACAGAGCATTTGAACTCATTTAATACTGTGGTAAGTCAATTATGATCTGTTTATATTAAAATTTCAGATGAAGATAAGTGCATCAATTTGTTGTGTTCTCTACCATATTTGTGGGATAGTTTGGTTATTGCAATAGGTAGTAATACAACTGCCTTGCAGTTTGATGAAATAGTTTCATCCTTGCTGACAGAGAAGATGAGACGAAAAAATATGGAGAGATAGAATGGTGATGCCTTGTCTGTACGAGGACGGTCCCAAAATAGAAACAAAAATAAGTCATTGAGTGGGAGATCTAAATCTAGAGGGAGATCTAAATCTCCAGGAAAGCCTTTAAAGGTGGGTTGCTAGAAATGCAGAAAGGAAGGGCACTACAAAAGGGTCTATAAATCTAAAGCTCTTGACAAAGGAAAGGGATATCATGATGCTCCTTCTGCAAAGGGGAAAACTACCTTTGATGAAGGTGGGGATGTGTACTTGGCTTCTTCAAGTACACATGTAGATCATGAGGCATGGTTGATTAACTTGGGTGCATCCTTTCACTTCACTCCCCATAGAGAGTGGTTCTATGAGTATGAGAAATACAATGTTGGTGACATCTTCTTAGGGGATGATAGGAAGGCCAGAATCGGTGGTCGCAAAAAAGTAAAGTTGAAGTTGCAAGGTGGAAGGGTTAGAACACTTCCGGGTGTTCTACATATTCATGCATTAGCCAGAAATCTGATTTCCGTAAGCAAGTTGGATGATGCAGGTGTAAAAACAATGTTCGAGAAGGATACATGTAAGATGGTTCAGGGAGGACTGGTATTGATGCAGGGAGTTTGTATTGGAACTCTGTACAAGCTGCAAGGTAGCACTATTGTTGATGGGTGCAATAGTTATGTGGTTCCTGAAAGTGGAGTAGAAAACCTAGTGGTCTTTGGAGAGAAGATCATGTTGTGGCATCAAAGGCTTGGACATATTGGAGAGAAGGGCCTTCGAATACTTCATGGTAAAGGTATGGTAGAAGGTATGGGTAATGGCTCTCTGGATTTTGATTTCTGTGAAAATTGTGTATATGGGAAGTAGAATTGGGTGAGTTTCCCCTTTGGTTGTAAGAGGGCGAAACAAATATTAGAGCTTGTGCACAGTGATGTGTTTGGACCTGTGAAGGTTCTATCACTGGGTAAGTCTGTGTACTATGTATCATTTATAGATGACTTCTAAAGGAATATGTGGATATATTTCCTTAAGAAGAAATTTGAAGTCTTTGACAGGTTTAAAGAATTTAAGGCTCTGGTGAAAAACCAGACAGAGAAGAAGATAAATGTGCTAAGGATAGATAACGATGGAGAATTTTGCAGTAAGGAATCTGAAGAATTTTGTAAGAAGTGTGGTATAGCACAACAGAAGACTACTCCATATACACCTCAACAAAATGGAGTTGAAGAAAGAATGAACAAGACGTTGATGGAAAGGGTAAGAAGCATGCTCAGTGGTGCTGGGTTAGGACAAAAATTCTAGGCAGAGGCGATGCAGATTGCATGTTACCTGGTCAATAGATCACCTTCATCAGCGTTGGAGGATAAGACTCCGCAAGAGGTATGGACTGGTAAGAAACCCTCTCTTTCACATCTGAGGGTATTTGGGTGTGATGCATATGTACATGTTCCAAAGGAGAAAAGAACAAAGTTGGATAGTAAATATGAAAAGTGCATCTTTATTGGGTATAAGGATGGTTTAAAGGGTTATAAGCTTTGGAACCTAGTAACAAGGAAGGTTGTGTACAACCGAGATGTGGTGTTCAAAGAGGTGAAAGATGTTATTAAACATGAAGTCCAACCAAAGGAACCTGAGAAGATAGAGTTTGAGCTTAAGGAGGAAGATTTCGACTCTACGGCAGACGAGGAATCAGAAGATGAAGAGCCACAAACTCCGGGTGTGAGAAGATCAGTTCGAGAAAGAAGGCAGGCAGAAAGGTATAGTCCATCTGCTTTCTGTTAAAATTTTTCTTTCTCTATTACTTAATATGATCCCAGAACTGTGAAGGAAGCAGTGGATTCAGAGGATGGAAAACTCTGGAAAGAGGCCATGGTTGATGAAATGGCATCTTTGCACAAAAATGAGGCATGGGATTTGGTGGAGTTGCTGGATGGAAGGAAACCCATTGGCAGCAAATGGGTGTACAAGAAGAAGACAAATGCAAAAGGAAAGGTGGAGAAATAAAAAGCTCGGTTGGTAGCAAAAGGTTATTCCCAGGTGCTGGGAATTGATTTTGGTGATATTTTTTCTCTTGTTGCCAAGGTAGCTTCTACTAGATTACTTCTATTTGTTGCTGCTGCTTTTGATTTTGAGGTAGAATAGATGGATGTGAAGACAACATTTCTTCACGGGGATATGGAAGAGGAGATCTACATGAAGCAACTTGAAGGTTTTGCGGTGAAGGGTAAGAAAGAACTGGTATGCAAGTTAAAGAAGTCTCTGTATGGGTTAAAATAGTCACCAAGGATGTAGTATCAGAAATTTGATACATTTATACAGGGACTTGGCTTCACCTGAAGCAAAGAAGATCACTATATGTATTTTAAATTAATTGGTGACCGTGTTATTTATCTGGTCTTGTATGTGGATGATATGTTTCTGGTTGGAAATGACAAAGAAATTATCCAGGATTTGAAGACCGATTTGTCCTCCAAATTCGACATGAAAGATCTTGGCGCTGCAAACTATATTTTGGACATGGAAATTAAAAGAGATCTGACAAAGAGGAAGCTCTGGTTAAACCATAGGAAGTATGTCAAGACGATATTGCAGAGGTTTAATATGCAAGATATTAAACCGGTGAAGATTCCTATTCTTGTAGGTGTAAAGTTATTTACTGAACAGTGTCCCAAGACACAAGAAGAGGAAGAGGACATGTCCCGTGTTCCATATGCAAGTGCAGTCGGTAGCTTGATGTATGCGATGGTATGTACTAGACCAGACATTGCACATGCAATGGGAGTATTGAGAAGGTTTATGTCAAAACTAGGGAAGGAGCACTAGACAGTAGTGAAGCGGGTTTTCAGGTATTTGCGTGGCAGTAGTGATTATGGTTTGTGCTACCAAGGAAGACCAGGATTGGACAGAGCGTTGGATATTCGTGGCTTTGTTGATGCAGACTGGGCTGAAGATCTGGATAAGAGAAGATCTACAAGTGGGTATGTGTTTAACCTATTTGGAGGTGTAGTTAGTTGGATGAGTAAGAAACAATCTGTAGTGGAATTATCAATTACAGAGGTAGAATACATGGCATCCACTCATGCAAGCGAGGAATCAATTTGGTTACAAAGATTGTGTTCAAGTATGGGGTTAGTACAGGGAGCTATAAGGATAGACTATGACAGCCAAAGTGCAATTTTCTTGGCAAAGAACCCTGCATATCATTCAAATACAAAGCACATTGATGTTCAGTATCACTTTGTGAGGGATATGATAGAAGACAAAAAGGTTTGCTGGTAAAGGTGGACACTTTGAAGAATACTGCAGATGCATTGAAAAAATCTATGAGCTCTGAGAAGTTCTCTTTGTGTAGAGAAATAATGGAAATTGCAAGGCTGGTTAAATGACTAAGCTCTCTTGTGCCCCCCCATGGAAAGAAAACAAGTGGGAGAATGTTGGGTTGTGTAATATTCTTTCCACAACTAGTTGACGTAGTTAACTGGGGGTTTAGAAAGGGGGATGAGCCCCCCCTTCGTTGCGCCGATTGCGTAGTGGGGGGGGGGGGGGGGGGGGGTCATTGGGGGTTTGAGGGGTGCAGGTAACCTCACTCTATGGGGTCTGGGATAGCGCCCCGGAAAATTTTGTTTTTGGACCCTATATTAGGTTGGGCGGACCTACCTATGGTTTTGTGCATGATTTTTCACACATGGTTTTGGACGCGATGTTTTTCGGTCCATGGTATTGGATTCTTCGACATGTATAAATATGTATTGTAACATTGAAAGGAACATAATGAGAAATCAAGCTGGTAGTCCTGGTTTTGGGATCTAGGGGAAAATCTCGTGTATATGTGTTTTATGTGTTAGGATTTTATTGTTGCATTTTTCAACACTCCCTATCAACAAGAAGTGATTATCTGCTACCTCAATCCTACCTATGTGAAACTCAAATTTGCATCTTCACAATTCCTTTGTCAAAATATTTGCATCCTGCTCCTCTGTAGGAATGTATTCCAATAACATGATTCTCCTCTGCACATAATCTCGTAGATGGTGATACCTGATGTCGATATGCTTGGATCGATCATGAAAAAATGGATTCTCAAAGAGTTTGATACAACTATGATTGTCACAGTAAACCATTGTAGGATCCATATGTTGACCAAACAACTCAACAAGGATCTTCCTCATCCATATAGCCTCACAAGATGCTTAACTAGTAGCCATGTACTCTGCTACTACTGAACTAAGTGCAACTGATCTCTGTGTCTTGTTGTACCAAGAAATTGTTGCCGAGCCAATACTGGAGATTACCCCTGATGTGCTCTTCATATCAGATGGAATCCCTGTGCAATATGCATCTGCGAAGCCTTGAAGCTTCACTTCCTCTGTCCGTCTGTACTAAAGACCAAATTGAGTGGTGCCTCTGAGGTATCTGAACACATGTTTAACTACCTTCCAATAAAGTTTGTTTGGATTAACGATGGTTTGACTAAGCTGTTTAATTGCAAAAAAAAAGTTCGGTGGTGTGTTCACCAAATACATAAGTGAACCCACAAGCTGTCTATAAATAGTAGTCTCCACTACTTCACCTGAAGTAGCATCTTCCTTCATCCAATTACCTACTAGAGGAGTCTCCATGGGTTTGCTGCTCTCCATGTGGAACTTCTTCAGTATCTCGTTGGCATTCTTTCCCTAAGAGATAAAAGTTCCTCATCTCCTTACCATACTTCCATACTAAGAAAGTACATGAGCCCCAAGTCCTTCATCTTGCATTCTGTTGCAAGATCCTCTTTGCAAGATTTTTTCAGCTTCTCATCACCTGTTAGAATCAAATCATCAACATATAATACTATAATCAACAATTTACCTTAAACCACAATATGGTAAAGGTTCACATCCACTTTACTTTGTGAATCCCAACCCGATGAAATAATTGTCAATTCTCGTGTACCAAGCACGGGATGCTTGTTTTAGTCCATACAATGCTCGCTTGAGTCTGAACACATGCGACACTTTGTTGAAGTTCTCAAATCCTTCCAACTACTCAATATACAACTCTTCATCAATCATATTGTTGAGGAATGATGTCTTCACATCTATCTGATGTATATTCCATCCCATATGTGCTGAAAGTGTTATAATAAATCTGATTGACGAGTACCTTGCTACTGGAGAAAAAGTATCATCATAATCAATTATCTCCACCTGAGAGAATCCTCTGGCCAGAAATTAATGGCAGAAGTGTCCTCAGACACGTAATTTTATTAATCAGAAAAAAAAATTACATATTTGATTTTGCAAGAGTTTACACCCGAACCACCAAAACACTCTTGCAATGAGCTATTTATAAGCTCAATGTCCTAACTACCTCTAATTATGGATCACTTATTAAATAACAAGTGCCCATTTACAATAAATGCTATTCAAAACAACTAGCTAACTAATCTCCTAAAATAGAGCCTAAGATACGACACATTTGGAGAGTCATATCTTGTTACAACAATATACTAATCCTAAATGTCTCCATTAAATATTTAAACATTCTAGAATAATAATTATTAATTTAATATCTTAAATTAATAATTATTTTATTCCAACTTTATAACCTATGATAATATTTTATTTTTGGATCATCTAACATAAATCTGACCTCGTGTTTCTCCACATTCCCATATGCTGCTTGCTTTACCTTGTAAATCCATCTGTAACTCACCACTAACTTGTTTGTCGGTCTTGGAACAACTTCCCAAACACTAATTCTGATAATGGAGTCATACTCCTCAACCATGGCATCAATGGTTGTTGCACTTCTTCCTCAAATGAGGATGGCTAAATCTCTACAATCTCACTCATGAGAGCCATGTAGCCAGTGTACCGATCTAGTGACCTCCTCTGCTTGTGTTGTGATGTGGGTTCTCCCACATTCTCTCTAGCATCATGCGTCAATATGTCAACCTCTCTGGTGCACTTCCTTCCATATTTGGAAGTATCTGCATGAGTGGGTTCTTGTACTCTCTACTCCTCTTCTTGTGGTTTCTAAACATCATCCTGAGGTTCCTCCTTTGGTCCTAAAAGCTCCTCATATTCATGTAACTAAATATCACTCTCAAGGGAACATCTCATGGCCTTCTCTTCATCGAATTTCACATCTCTACGAACCACTGTCATCCTGTTGGATGGAAGGTATACTCGATAGTTGTGAGGTGTATCAGTGTACTCCACAAATATTGCAAACTCATTTTTGGCTCTAGATTTTTCCTTGCATCCATGGTAACATGATAATAGACTGATGAACTAAGGATCCCAAAGTGTGCCACATTTGGCTTCTTACTTGAAAAATCTTCTTTTGGTGTACTCATCCTGAGAATTTGATGAGGGCTTCTGTTATGTAAATAAACAACTGTGTTGCATGCTTCAACCCACAAGTGCAATGATATACCCTGATCATGTAACATTGCCTGTACGTCTCCCACAATACTTATGTTATTCGTTTAAGCCACCCCATTCTGCTGTGTGTTATGAGGTTCTATTAACTCTTGTCCAATGCCTTATGATGCACATAAGTTCTTGAATTCATTTGACACATATTCTCCACCGTTATCACTTCTGAGAGATTTAAATTTCCTGCTAGTATCTTTCTCGACAAGTTCTTTAAATTCAGAAAATTTAGAATGTCTGATCCTTCTTCTGCATGAAGAAAGTCTAACACTTATGAGAGAAATCATTAACAAATATTACATAATCCCTGTGCTTGGTCGTGGACGTTATAAAAAATGGTCCACACACATATGAGTGAAATCTATCAAGGATCGCTTGTGCTTGACTGTCTTTTATCATGAAAGGAAGATTTGGTGTACTTCCCTGATGTACACCCTTTGCATGTGTCTCTCTGCTCTAGTGTACCCTTGGGAAGTCCAGTTGAAATTTGTTTCATGATCTTCAAAGCTCCGTGGTGCAAATGACCGAATCTTCTATGCTAGAATTCATTGATGTCTAGGCTCTACACCTTCTCTGATTTTGTGCTCAAAGAATCATAGTGTTCTACATCCAATTTGTAGAGGTTCTTCACCCAAACCCTGACTTGCTTTCCCTATCTTGAGGCTATATGACGAAGGAAAGTCTTTCCCTTGTTAAATATCAAATTGTAGCCACGGTACTTCAACATGGAAATTGGCACCAAATTCTTCTTTGAAGTCGGGACATACTTGACATCTTTTAATGTGAGAGGAGAACCATACTCCCTCTAAATGCAAATAATATTGATTTCGGTTGCATTATACCTCCCATTATCTACCATATCGATGCACATCTAGAGGTCCCTCTTGATCCAGGTGGATATTGGTGGCCACCCAACTATTCCACTTGGACCCCCATTGTTGTTTCTTTTCAGTTTCCTTAATTATAGCACAACTTACTATTTTTGGCAGTTTTTCGGGTCCTAAACTTTCGGAGCCGTTTTGAGGGACTAAAAGACGTTTTTAGGGAAAATGGAGAGACTGGAAAAGTCCCAAACTAAATTTTTTATTTATTTTTGGCTCGCTCTTTGAGATATTAAAAACAAGGCATTATGATAGCTAAACAAAGATCGTATGCCAAAGTTATGACCCTGGGAAGTTGATGTACCAATTTACCTAAACGGGGCTCACAATTTTGGCGCTTCATCTCCTAGGGTTAGGTTTTTGGATGTTTAGGATTTTCCATTATTTCTCAATAATAAATAGGCCTTTGAGCCTCATTGTAACATAGTTCAGAGGAATGTAGCCACCACATCTCTTCTTAGAGATAACCTACCATCGCACGAGCTAGTTTTATTTCCATTATGTTTGTAAGCATATTTCAGTATTTGATATTAATGAAATGAAGTGTTATTTCTGCTGCATCTCTGTATTTATTGTTATATCGGTATTTTGTGTCGTTCTTGTTTAATTTCAGATCAGTGGTATCAGAGCGGTATGTTCTTTCTCTGTTTTTCTTTACATGTCCCCAACAAGGTCAGGATATAATGAGTTAGGGCTCGAACTAGTCAAACCTTTGCAAGACCAGCCTCACAAATCTCGATGACCTCCCATGGTGGAAGAGAATAAATATGAGGGGTTAGGAGATCCTTTCAAAATCTTGCTCGAAGAAGCCCTCGAGCGACAAAGGAATGCGATGATGGACAACTTTTCCCAAATCCTTCAGCGGCTACCCAAAGGTGACGCATCTTCTTCCAACTACTACTCTGGAAGCGCCACACCCTTTAAGGTACAAGTTAAATTTGAAATCCCCATATTTGAAGGTCAGATAGATGTGGATGCCATAGATAACTGGTTAAATCTACTAGAAGGATATTTTTCTATTCATGGTTTTTCTAGGTGGGAAAATATCACTTTTGCACTTCTCAAAGCTACCTCCCACGTCAAGGACTAGTGGGAAACCTATTGTGAGAAGAAGGATGAAAGTACACCCTCACTATTTTCGGTCACACCCACTTGGAATTAATTTTGGGGCACCATCAAGGAGCAATACTACCCTATCAGGAGCCATGAGGATAAACACAAAAGTGGACCACGCTGCGGCAGGGAAGGGACCAAGATGTGCTAGAGTTTGCCAATGTTTCTCATACCCTTTGCATGAAGTTGGGTATTAAGGATTTTGAGTGACGTTTGGTACTCAAGTACTGCAACTACCTACATAGGTACATCCAGGACAAGATGGAGTCACTACAAGAAAAAAGGTCATTGGTGAGGGCTATACCTGTGACGGACTTTTAAGGTCCATCACCAATGTCACATATGGTGACAGTATTTAAAAAAGTGTTGTTGTAAGTGTATATAGTGATGGTCCTTTAAGGTTTGTCATCAAAGCCATTTTCAATGACACTTTTGGTGAGGGTCGTTAAAGGCCCGTCACTAATTCTCTCTTTGGTGACACTTTTGGTGAGGGTCATTAAAGGCCCATCACTAATTCTCTCTTTGGTGACACTTCTAGTGACGATCTTTTATTGACTGTCAGTAATGATCGTTTTGGTTACTTTCGGTGATGGTCAATAAATGTTTGTCATCATTGATCATTCCAATGATTTTTCGATGATGCTTCATGCCTGTGACGGACCTGTAAGGTCCGCCACCAATGTCGCATATAGTGACGATCTTTAAAAAATCATTGTTGTAAGTGCATATATTGATGGTCCTTTAAGGTTTGTCACCAAATCCATTTTCAATGACACTTTTGGTGAGGGTCGTTAAAGGCCCGTCACTAATTCTCTCTTTGGTGACACTTTTGGTGAGGGTCGTTAAAGGCCCATCACTAATTCTCTCTTTTGTGACACTTCTAGTGACAATCTTTTATTGACCCTCACCAATTCTCTTTTTGGTTACTTTTGGTGATGGTAAAAAAATGTTTGTCATCATTGATCATTCCAATGAGTTTTTGATGACGCTATGTACCTATTACTATATTTTTTGTCAAAATATAATGATTTAAGACCATTGCTGT
Source organism: Pinus tabuliformis (assembly GCA_031772625.1). Taxonomy (NCBI): domain Eukaryota; kingdom Viridiplantae; phylum Streptophyta; class Pinopsida; order Pinales; family Pinaceae; genus Pinus; species Pinus tabuliformis. The sequence continues at coordinate 855,717,190 of CM062815.1, read as the reverse complement.
GGAGTCTTTTTCATTATGTGTCCAAGTTCACAGTGGTTATAATAGTTAGTCAATTTGTTAAGAAGTAATTAGTGTGTATCATTTCCCTCAAGTGATAAGAATATAGTTTTCCTATGAGTCAACACATTATTCATCTCTATTAGGTTTATTATCAAGCATATTTCCTTTAAATAAAGTTCCAGTAGTGTGTGTAGGAACTATATTATTTAATACATAATCAAGCTCTGTCAATTCTATCAATGAGAGATACCTAGCACTTCTCAACACTCATGGCACACCTTAACATGCTTTGGAACAGTACACCAACATTCCTTGGCACCTCGCATGTCTTGGAACATATTTGTACCTAGAACATCTTTGTACCTAGAATATCTTGCCATGAGTAGGACTCCCAAGCACATGTTGGCATGCCCTAGCATAGCATAACACTCCCCTATCATGTGTTGGAATGCCATGTAGTCCCTAGCATTCTCTGGAACACCTTGGCATAATATTTGTTATAGACAATTTTGTGCCTTACAGCAACAAGCATGAATTGTCAATAATCCAAGGGATCCAAAGTTCCCTAAACATGATGTTCCTACCCCTAGAGGAACAAGGTCAGCAAACCAACGGCTCTCAGATCAGTTCTCCACCTGAAAACACTCAAAAACAAGCAATCCTGAAATCAAAGCAGGTGCTCCACTAGGTTTCTGCGCTGAAACTCAGTTGCTCCATGGTGTACCTGCGTTGCAAAGCAAGTGGAACAAAGGCCACCTGCGCTGAGCGAGATGGGACAAGTGGCACACTGAGTCATTGCTCTGGAATCTTCCAAAAATGACACTTGGATCAGGTATTTCGCCTTGTGATGAGTCAGAGGCTCTGTTTCTCTAAGTGGAAGCAAGGTTCTCCAAGTGGACTCAAGAACTGAAGATCAACTAAAGATTAACTGAAGAGAGAGAGGACACAAGGCAGCTACACATCAGTTGCAAGCAGACTCATCCTTTCTCAATTCATCTATATATTGAGCTCTCTCCTATGAGCTCAGGAGGCTGGAATTTTGTGCAAAGTAATGATATGCTGTTGGTTTCACTATAGAGCTATTGGGTGATTGTTTGAGAGAGGTGAAGAGGAGAAATTCTTTCTGCTGGGAGGTGTTGCTGGGTTGGAGCCTTCAATGGTTGTAATACTCTCAGAACCTTTACTTCTTCATTAATAAAAGCTATTGAGGTTCTTCTATGTGCTCTTGTTTCAATGATATATTGTGATGATTGCATGTTTGGTTTACACTAATCCATGAACCAGTTATGATTGCATGCCTCTTGTAGTTTCCTTCTTTGTTATTTTGCAGGATCTCATTGTAGCTGGGAAAGCAAAAGAACAAGGAGCTAGGAGCAAGCGGCCAAAGAGAAGAGTTTGGATTCGACATTAAGCGCAAGGCAACGGTTAGTGCATTTCTCCATTCCCTTTTGCTTTCATAAAGAAGTAAACCTTAAGTAGTTTGTTTTACAGTTGTTGCTAAGGAACTATCACCCTTAGAGTGGGATAGGGTCATCCGAGTCGGATACTTTTCCCTACAACAAACTGGCGACTTCGCTGGGGAACGTATCCATTTGATTGTGTTTGTAGTATCTTGCTATTCATTTCCTGAACAAAATAGTACCAAATCGAAAAGCTTTTGACTATATCAAAAGCGAAGTAGAGGGCAGCTACTCTAGCTCATTTCTGAGCAAGTTCATGGTTTGAAGAGCTGATCTACAAGGATCCTTGTAAGCTCTTAGTGATAGATTTTCACCTTCCTAATCATCCCTTTGAGTGTGCTTGACTGATTGCTTCTGATTTGAGCAAAAACTGTGCATTTTTGAGAAAATTATGACCCGGAAACTGTGAAAACGCAACTTTCGTTTTCCAAAGCAGGTAGTACACAGGCTACCTGCTTTGCAACGCAGGTCCCGAAGGGGCTACCTGCGCTGAGAGCCAGACTGGCTGTGCAGCACCTGCGTTGGCCCAAATTTGCCTAGTGCATTTGGGGTTTCCTCCCTTTTTCTTGCCTGTTTTCACTATTGATTTGGCTGCCAGTTACCAGTCTTGCACCTGTTCTGAAACCAATATTACTTGCCATCATTCCGCCTCTGTTATATAACGAAATTGTACTTGTTATTTTGTATTTCTTACTCATTTACAATTTCCCATAACGAAAAGTAAACTAGTCTTGCTTTTGGCCTCTTAGATTTGAACCTGTGTTAGGCATTTTGCTGGTCTGAAGAGTTAGCTTGTTTGCTGTCCATAGCTGATTAGTCATTTACTTTCGTCATTATGGTTTGATTTCATGTATTTCCAGTGATTAAACAAGTAAATCTTAAGGTGTCTTTTGATTTTGAACAAGCTTGTTTGTTTTCGCTTTAAATCGAAATCAAAGTTAAATAACAACTTTCTTTTTGTAATACATCAGCATTAAGAAAGGGAAAAGAAAATACATGCATTGTGCATTTTGCATTTGAAAAAAGTTTGCATGATGATTTAGGAGAAAGTGCATTAGTTTGTGCTGTATGAACTGTGTGAAAAGATATGCCTTTCTTCTCCCTCAGTAGTTAAGATTTTCATCAGTCGAAAAGATTTGAAAAAGCTTGCTTCTCATCTTAGACTGCATTTAGGAATTTGTATCAAACATCTCGTGGTGATCCTTAAAGGCAAACTGCTAAACAAGATCAACATTAAAATAAATTCAATTTACATAACAACGCTTTGTAACATAACGCAAACACATAGAGGTCTAGGTAGAGACGTGTTCCGGCGTCGTTAAACATAGTGACTGTCGATCTCTACGAAGGTGGGTGATTCCTCCTGAGAGTCGGTGGCACTAATACGGACTTGTGCTCCCACGTACCGTCGCGTATATATTGGGAGACCCCTATAGGAACAAAGCCTTTATCCATAGGAAGCCGTGTCGGCCGCCCTACTGATCGCGACGCAGTGAACACAACATTCACGAAGATCGACCACCCGTACCGTAACACGTATTCTGTGGTTTCGCGAAAAGTTTGGCACACCCTCTGCCTAGAACTCCAGAGAAGTTTCTTTTGGCCTTTTTCAAACTCTATAACTGAAAAAGTCCATCCGATCATTTGTCACTTCGGGCTCATTAAAACATCGAAGGAGACTAGAGTCATCTTTAGCTTTTTCTCGACTCTTAAAACATGAAAAAGCAAAGTTGTGTCTAAAGCGTCGTTAATAAAATTCATTTTAAACGGAACATAATCACTTCCTATTCCTGCGTTGATCTTCGAAGTTAGTCTTTTGGCATCGTAAGTTCTTGTAGAATCGCTAAAATCTTTTGGATAGACTCAAAATGTCTGAACAACCGTCAACATCTAGGACTGTGTCGTCCGACACAGCAACAACAGAGCCTCCTGCTGCTACTCCAACGATGTTCGCTGGTATACCATCTGTCCCGGCAAATTGTCAACAACAAGCCGGAGTCCCATCAGGGACGAAAATATGGTTAGTTCCTATTTCTTCATCCGGATTATCATCTGGTACTTCTTATGTTGAAACTCAACAAATTGATCCAGTGTGTCTTCAAAGGCCATTTTACCCTTTAAGTACTGGATTTCCACCATGTGGAGGGCAGTATGCTCTTTCATTGTTCCCTCCTAGAGAACAACCATATAAGAGTTTACAACAAGGATCAGGTCAAACTAGAATTACATCTAGCGGTCGGGTACCAATGCTGCCTGAACAATCAGGAGTTGCATATTCAATGCAACCAGTACACCCTGTGTCGAATATTCCCACCACACCTGCTATGGCGAATGCGTCGCAAGTACAAACGCTACTTGTTGTAATACAACAACCTCTTGTCTCAGCGGCTCAATCACAATCTCAGGGTAGTGCCTCCTTATCTGGAGCGACTCAGGCTCAAACAAGTACTGTGACTCCTCATCTTGGTCAACCATCCAGTATTGGTCAACAGCAAATGGTCCAACAACCAGAGCTGGTTCAATCTCAACGACCGCCATTCCAGCAATCATATCAAGGACCTGAGCAACAAGTCTTTGTGAGTAATGGGCAACCATGCTATAATGGTTATGCCCATCAACTTTGTCAAAGTTGTCAGCATTATGCTGGTCTGCAAAGACCCATTGCTCAGGCGATACCATCTTATCCTGGATATGCTTCGCCTAACCTGAACCAACAGTTGCCCTTTATAGCAACTCTAGAATTACCAGATCTAAACCGGCTGACTAATGATCCAATTGCTTATGCCTCTTGGTGGCCAGCGATTCCGCATAAACTTCCATCGGACATTCCTAAATTCAATGGAAATCCAGGTGAAGATCCGTCGAATCATGTGATGACATTCCACCTATGGTGTTCATCAAACACCCTGAATGATGATTCGATAAGACTTCGCCTCTTCCAGAGGACATTGACAGGTCTAGTGGCTAAATGGTACATTGAATTGCCAAGAGCCTCTTTCGACAATTTCAGCTCCTTAGCCACGACTTTCTTAACCCATTTTCAATTACCGATAAGGTATGAAACAGGAACAGAACTCCTTACCAACTTCAAATAGACAACGGCCACTCACATATCTGATCATATACATGAGTGGCGACGTCGTCGTAGGATGGTGAAAACTTACGTTCCCGATCAGCTGTTAGCTGAATGGTTTATAAAGTCGTTACTTCCGGCTATAACGGAAGATGTGGCCAAGGGAGGAGTCGTAACAGAGGAGCAAGTCATTGCTCGTGCTCAATACTTAGACTTAGTATATACTCAGTCGGGCACGCTCTACGACAAAATACCTGACGCCCCTAGACCTGAATTTTCAATTCCTCCCCCTCCTGAATCGAATACTAACTCTCACGCCAGTAATGGCGTGACTGGCAAACGCAAAATTTCTAGTCAAAATGCAAATGAGGGACTTCTTGCCTCAGAAGTAAATTCCATGTCGACCGACAAAGGCAAACAACTGAAGCAACCAGGGGGCAAGAAGATAAAGAAAAGGAAAGGGAGACCCCCGACAGGGTGTCATATATGCGATGAGGATCATTGGACGAAAGATTGTCCACATATACCTGAAGTTAAGAAACTCTTCAAGAGTTCAAAAACCCCAGCAGTATTTACTGATCCGTTCCCTAATCCAAGCCAAAATCTGGTTGCCAATCAAAATGCTTCCCGATCCCAAGTGCTTATGTTGTCCACCTCAAAGCAGCAGAATAATGCTTTGACAAGGAATAAAGGTTACCGGAATCCACAGCGGTCGAATAACAAGGCTGATAAACAACCTAGCAGTTCGACAACAACTTTGAACAAAGTTGTGCCACCCATCGTTTCTAAACCAATGATAAAGTCGCCAAAGGGAGTAGTACACAAGTCTACATTTAATCCTCGTGAAAAAATAACACAGGATTATAATATAATAGAGGACCTGACCCAATCATCGTCCGCTATGTCGACACTTGAGGTAGCACAAAATTGCACCTCCCAAGAGCAAGCTTTATTATCAGCTATAGGTGGGATTGACCCAATGGATTCCAATCTTGTGGCCTTTGATCATAAAGGATATGACCCTAAGTTACCAGCTCAACAAGCTTTCCTTATTAAAGTGAAAGCCCTCAACAAAACTGTTCATCGAACAATTATTGATGAGGGGGCATCTACATGTCTTATGTCGATGAGTTGCTGGAAAAATTTAGGCTCACCGCCCTTGTCGAAATCGTCAACGACGTTAAAAGCATTTGATGGACGATCATACACTCCATACGGGATTTTAAGTAATTTGCAAGTTGAACTGGGGGGCAAAACAGTAGAAGTTGATGTGGAAGTAATCGACGGAAACCTCGATTACAACATCCTACTGGGAAGGCCTTGGATATATGCCATGGCTGCAGTTGTGTCGACCTACTACAGGAGAATTGTATTTCCTTTTCAAGGAAAAATTACAATCGTCGACCAACAAACATTTCTCCCCAACAGTTCTCAAGTTACGGGAAGCAGCACAATGATCCATGAGAGTAATCAATCACTCCAAAATATCGGAGTAGGTCTCCTAAAAGACCCTGCCTTAATGGGTACTTTTGCCCTACCGCCGGCAAGTAATCTGGCGGAAGTAGCCACAGTGGAAACCTACAATATGAAATCTTCTATATCCAACGGATTCAGAAGATTCCTAAATATTTTGTCAGCATGGATCGTCGCCCTAATGGAAATACTGTAAATACAGTGGGCCCCGAGGACGGTTCTTATCTCGTGTCAACCTCGTTAAAAAATGAAACAAGGAGTCATGAGGATAGTTCTTTTACTATGTCAACCTCATTAAAAAATGAAACAAATCCCCTTTTCAAAATTCAAAGGTAAACCTTCATTCCAACCAACAAGTTGAATGCAATGAAGCTTGGGGGGCACCCTCCTTTGACATGCGTCATTATGATGCTGGGGGCATGTATAAGAACCGAGCAGTTTTAATACATAGTTCATGCTCGTTAAAAAATAAACATGAATTGTGAGCAATCTTTCCCTACAGTTCAAGCTCACCCAGAAAAAATGAACCGGTAAAGAACCTTGAGAAATGTAACCTTTGACAGCCATATTAAAAGCCCTTGGTCGTGTTCTTGCAGTCTCACCTCCATCCGTTCATTTGGCCAATCGTTCATCTCCATATGTTTGTTTACCCGTTTTGAGGAACAGCTGCGAAGAGTGATTTCACTTAGCCATCCTTGTGACACTGCCGTGATTGGAAAATTCCAACCTGTACCTGGAACCTGCTGCTATCCCTGTTTACCACTCGTTCCTCGAAAGACGAGTCGTCTTTAAGCTCTTTTCACTGACTCGTAAAATATGAAAAGATTGCCGAGTTTTGGCCTTCCAGCTCGTTAAAACGACCGGAAAGCTATCCCTCCTCTAGATTTTAATCTTTTTGGACCTGAGGGATTATTGCACAAAAAGATCGAGCGCTTGTTTTGTTCGGCTCGTTAAAGCAATCGAAAATTCATCCCTTCTGTATTGTTTTATACTTTTTCGGACTTAAGGGATTAGAAGACGAAAAAGGAATTTTGGAGTTAACTTTCCATACCTTTTCAGACTCTCTAAAAATGAAAAGGACCGAGTTTTCCTTGTCGTTAGACTCGTTAAAATGATTAAATAGCGACAAACTTGTCTTTAGACGAGAACGAGTTTCCCTATCGCTAGGCTCGTTAAAACATAGCGATGGGCTTGCCCGAAGGGCAGGTTATAGAACAAGCATATGTTATCCTCCTCAAGCTTGACAAAAATAAAGAGGTACTGGTCAGCAATGACTGGGGAAAAATTGGGAGAACCTCACAGCATTAATGGTAGCAAGTCACTCTTGAACATGACACTTTGTCCTCCATACCACATCGGGTTGGGTTGTTTCATTCACCGGTCTCATAACCATGGTCCTCGCCACACCATCCATAATTGGGGTAATGCTACCGATCCATCACATCAGTGTCGTTATATGTTCAAGAGATGTGGTTCTGCAAAGATTCAACCGTGTCCCATCCACTGCCATACATTATCCTTCATCCACTTCATGACCACCACCCTGAATCATACATCACAGTTTGTTTTCACCTCATCACAATCACTAGCTCCGTTCCGTGTCAACGATGTGGGATTCATTAAGGCCCTCCTTTGACGGATCGCTCCTTGTCGACATCAGCTCATTATCCAAGGAGTTGATCTAGGAACAACCCCTTCAGTACTTTGAAGCTTGCATGCCTCAATGGCAAGTTTCTCACTTCCGGCGACAGGTATACATCAATGACCTTCGACCAGAGGATTTTGCATGGTGGTCGACGCCAAGTCCTTTATTCCCACCATGTGAATTGTACTGCTGTACCTTGAGGGTCATCATCCTTATCGGTGATTCCTCTCGCGCTTGTTAACGGTTTACATCATTGGCCGGTAATCAAGCGATGTCTTTCCATGTTCGACTTCAAGAAATTCTCATATGGATCGACTTGTACATCGAGTGAAGATCGGAAGAGATTGAAGACCCCGGATCTAGTTTCATCCATCCGGGCTGCGATATATATTCAGGATATAAAGACATTTGATATGTACATCATTGTAGCAGATGATCATCCTTCTCAAAGGATGATAATTCTAGCAGAGAATTATCAGTCTACAATCAGACGATCGTCTGTTCTATGTACCAAAATGTATTTATAAAGCTGAGCATGGGAATGCCCGCCTCAGCTAGATCATGAAAATGTATGAAAAATAATGTATCGTATTGTATCTTATTACAGGACACTTCTCAGCAGATTGAATGAACTTCGGATCCTCTCAATAAAGCATTTCACCCGATAAACGACCTCATACTTTAGGGGGCATCTGTTATAGACAATTTTGTGCCTTACAGCAACAAGCATGAATTGTCAATAATCCAAGGGATCCAAAGTTCCCTAAACATGATGTTCCTACCCCTAGAGGAACAAGGTCAGCAAACCAACAGCTCTCAGATCAGTTCTCCACCTGAAAACACTCAAAAACAAGCAATCCTGAAATCAAAGCAGGTGCTCCACTAGGTTTCTGCGCTGAAACTCAGTTGCTCCATGGTGTACCTGCGTTGCAAAGCAAGTGGAACAAAGGCCACCTGCGCTGAGCGAGATGGGACAAGTGGCACACTGAGTCATTGCTCTAGAATCTTCCAAAAATGACACTTGGATCAGGTATTTCGCCTTGTGATGAGTCAGAGGCTCTGTTTCTCCAAGTGGAAGCAAGGTTCTCCAAGTGGACTCAAGAATTGAAGATCAACTAAAGATTAACTGAAGAGAGAGAGGACACAAGGCAGCTACACATCAGTTGCAAGCTGAATCATCCTTTCTCAATTCATCTATATATTGAGCTCTCTCCTATGAGCTCAGGAGGCTGGAATTTTGTGCAAAGTAATGATATGCTGTTGGTTTCACTATAGAACTATTGGGTGATTGTTTGAGAGAGGTGAAGAGGAGAAATTCTTTCTGCTGGGAGGTGTTGCTGGGTTGGAGCCTTCAATGGTTGTAATACTCTCAGAACCTTTACTTCTTCATTAATAAAAGCTATTGAGGTTCTTCTATGTGCTCTTGTTTCAATGATATATTGTGATGATTGCATGTTTGGTTTACACTAATCCATGAACCAGTTATGATTGCATGCCTCTTGTAGTTTCCTTCTTTGTTATTTTGCAGGATCTCATTGTAGCTGGGCAAGCAAAAGAACAAGGAGCTAGGAGCAAGCGGCCAAAGAGAAGAGTTTGGATTCGACATTAAGCGCAAGGCAACGGTTAGTGCATTTCTCCATTCTCTTTTGCTTTCATAAAGAAGTAAACCTTAAGTAGTTTGTTTTACATTTGTTGCTAAGGAACTATCACCCTTAGAGTGGGATAGGGTCATCCGAGTCGGATACTTTTCCCTACAACAATATTGCATTGACAAACATTAGCACTTGGAACACATTGGCACTTGGCATGTATTGGAACATATTATTAGTGTGCCTAGCATGCCCCTTTTGAAAAATATAAAGTCCCAACTTATTAACTTTCTTATGTGTTCATTTCCTTGCATTTTAGCTTGGTTATTCCTTTTGTTTCCTTGAAACTCCTTGACGCATATTGAAATACTCTAGCACCTTGCACATCCTAGCATGTCTTAGCACCTGGCACGCCTTGGCACTATTTGGCACATGTTAGCACACCCCAGAACTACCTAGCACACTCTAGCACTTCTTGACATTCCCTGATATTCCCTAGCATGCCTTACCTATGCTTAGCATACCTTGTCACTCCCTCCTTAGCATGATAGCACACTCATTTACACTCCCTAAGACACCCTCATATTCATTCACTTCCATGCATTTTGACCTAGTGCTACCTTGTGTTTTCCTAGTACTCCCTAACACTCCTCATCATGCATTGGCACTCTCTAGTACACCTTAGCACTCTTCGATATGCTCTGCCACTTCATAGCATGCATCACACTCCCTAACACACATTGGCACTTGGAATGTGTTAGCACTTGGCATGTCTTATAAGCATGTTTGGAATGCGTTGAGATGACTTGGTATGCTTTGGTATGGTTTAATATTAAATTTATTTGAGATCAATTATTGGAAAGTAGATGAGAAGAAACGGAGGAATATTTGGCACTTAGAATGCATTGACACTTGGCACCTATTGGTTCCTAGTGTTGGTGTGCCTAGCATGCCCCTCATGGAAAAGGTAAATTAATGACTTATTAACCCTATTATGTGCTCATTTCCTTGTATTTTAACTTGTTCCTCCCTTCTGTTGCTTTGAAAGTCCTTGGCATGCATTTTCACACCCTTTTACATCTTGGCATTGTTGAAAATGCAACAAGATGATGGAGCTTAGTGAAAAGATTTCGCCTTCACTAAGTGGGCCCACAGGCTATTTTTGGCGCAAAGTCTATTTTTAGACTATGTCTATTTTTAGACATATGGATCATGGTCTATGAGTTGCAGAATGCTATTTGTGGATGATTGGTCATGTTGGTAAAAATAGATGGACTTCTATTTTTAGACATATGGGCGGAGTCTATTTTTAGACTGCCAGTCTAAATATAGAACACTTGAATATTATTAGCTCTTAATAATATTTGGACTATAAACATTATCTTATCCTCTTGGAGCACTTCAGTTCGAGCTACGGATGTGGCACATGCAGCTGTTAGAAGGAAATACGCTTTTCTTATGGGTCAGTTGAGCTATTGCATGATGAACATTAGTTAGAACTCAAGTGATTGAGTTTGGTGGAGTTGATTGAGGAGTTGATGGAGTTGTGTTCAGTTTGACTTAGTTGAACTAGTTGTATTTAGTCTAACTGCAGAATACACTAGTGATGAGTGATGTGAATTAATTATTAATTAATTCAATAATTATTAACTCATAAATCAACTAAAGAATACATTAGTTAACTCAGTGCATGGACAGTTCTGTGGAGACAGGTGTTAGAGGTGAGTGAAAGGGCAAGACAGCTGTCAGTTGTGACTATAGTTGTGCATGACATTTGCACAATCAATGGATTGAGTATTGCCAATGAGGATTGCGTGGTTCAGCCAAGGGAAATACGAGTTTGGATCAGCCATTCTCATCTATTCTCATGCAGGATTGCGCAGTGGAGGCAAGCAAGCAGCGGAGGAGATTTGAACCTGTGATTGATTCAGATCTGAGCTAGTTTGTGTGTAACAGGTGGAAATAGTACTGAGTTCTTGCGAGGAGTATTGTACTATGTATTGTTACATGTTCTCAATCATTATAATATACATATAGTTGGGGGTTTTCAGCTGTATTCTTTCCCCGGTTACATACTGTGTTAATGTGCGCATGCGATTGATGTTTCATTGTTTTTAATTCCGCAAAATTGATGCTCAACGTAGAGGAGGTTATGTATTATGCATGCATTCCGCAATAGTGTATAATCAGGATAATATCTATGAATAAGTGTTATATTATTCAAAATTTCTACATGGTATCAGAGCATAGTTGATCATCAGATATATTATTCAGAAAGTGATTACATTTTATTTCTTCAGGCAGAGTCTATAATCGGGCTAGGTAGCCTCTGGATTCATCCTTCTTTTGGAAGGTGAGATATCTGGTAAAAGCCCATACAGTCCATCTCTGTACGAGAAATACTTTGTTCTCACGAATTTTAGGTCAGAAGCGGTTGAGTTTTGAGCTGGTGGAATTCGAATTTGCAACAGTGTTTTATTGGTGTCAAAGTTGAAATGTCTTTCAACGTATTGCGATTGGAGTATGCTCTTGAGGGCAGCTCGAATCATATTGCATGGAAAGACAGGATGGAGGTGGTGTTAGATGACAATGGGTTGAAGGAGTTCATAGAGGCTGAGGTCCCAAATCCTACTGATAATGCTCACGTTGATGCTTGGCAAAAGAAGACAACAAAGTGTCGAAGGATTCTGTTGGAGGGCATCACATTGTATCCAGCCTGCATGGAAAGGCTTCTCCATACTTGATGTGGAAAGCGTTGACAGATTTATTCCAAAGCAAGAGCAACCAGAGGAAGTTGGTGCTCAAGGATAAACTCAGAAACATTAAGTGTGAGAATGGAGACAGTATGCCCAAGTATCTCACGAAGTTCACCCAGTGCCGGGATGAGCTAGGAAGTGTGGGGGTGACTGTCGATGATGAGGACTTGGTGAGCTTGGCTCTCCTTGGTCTTCCAAAGAGTTGGCATTCCTATCAAGAGTCTGTCAATGGTCGGGAGAAATTGCCAGGATGGGAGAGACTTTGGTCTGATCTTGTGCAAGAGGAGATCAGGCGGAATACCAGGGATGGATCTTCATCAAAGGCATCTGATGAAGAAAATTGTGCTTTGGCTGCCAAAGCAAAGAAGGGGAAGGAGAAGGGTTCTCTTTCCAAATCCAGTTCCTCTAATGATGGGAAGAAGGTTGACAAATCGAAAGTGCGATGCTTTCGTTGTCATGAGGTGGGCCATTATGCTTCAAATTGTCCACGGAGGAAATCCAAGAAGGGATCCAGGGAAGGATCTAAAGGTGAGGCACTTGCTTCACAGTTTGAGTTGGATTTCACACTCTTCACATGCATGGTTTCATCCATGGTGGGAAGTGGTTTGTTCCTTGACAGTGGAGCTTCTTTCCACGTGACTGGTGACAAGAGTTTGTTCAGTACTTTGGAGGAGAAAGATCTCCAGATACTCATAGCGAGGGGTAATGATGAGAAGTATAGTGTCTCAGGTGTAGGCATGGTTATTTCTCAGCGGGAGCATGGAGCTTGCCTTACCTTGACCGATGTCAAGTATGTACCAGGACTGAAGAGAAACTTGGTGTCGATCGCGATGCTGGAAGACAGAGGCTATGATGTAGTCTTCGGTAAGGGAAAGGTTTTCCTTAGACACATCATCACTAGACAGGTGAAGCAGATTGGTTCATGGGTCAAGAACTTGTATGCTCTTGAGGTTCAAGATGCATGCAAAGCCTTGAGCAATGAGGCAATTGATGGAGACTTGGTGGTTGAGAGAGAGCGTATATTACCTCTCAACATGCAGAGCCAGAAGAAGTCTCAGACGATTATGGAGGAGCCACGATTGGTGCAGTAGCTTCAGGAGGTTGTGGAGCAGCCACAACAAGGGAAGCTGAGAGGAGATTGAGTAGAGACATCTACTCATGTAGAGACCTCCAGTAGGGGGAAACTTTGAGCCAAGTGGGTTGAGGGATCACATGCAGCCATACCTCCAGGTAGGAGGTGGGGCAATATAGAGTGATCGTCCCAAGGAGGAGGGGTAGGATCCTTGAGGTACCCAACCTCTTGGATGAGACCTTGCTATGGGATACCTGATGTGGAGTAGCAGGAATTGACTAATTGGGTAGAGACAGATGCGGATGGAGCGGCAGAGTGAGCGACAGTAGGGAATCCCAGGACAACACAAAGCTAGTAGGCTGCAACAATGTGAGAGGCATAAGTGTTTTGCACAGTGCTAGGTGGCACAGAGAAGTGTGCAATGGTGCGAGATGCATGGAGATGTTGCAGTAGCACAGATGTCAGAGAGGGAGCACTTGTCAGTAGCAGGTAGAACTTCAACATCAAAGCATGTTCCTAGCCCAATAGAATGGTCAGTTGGGAGTGTTTTTGTTCCAAGTGTTGTTGGAGCAAGTAAACCGGGAAAATGTGTTGCATGCAGAACATTCCAAAGTTGTAGGATAGGGGTTGCAGATAATCCATATCTTGTTGAGAGGGAGTGTTGAAAATGCAACAAGATGATGGAGCTTAGTGAAAAGAAGTCGCCTTCATTAAGTGGGACGACAGGCTATTCTTGGCGCAAAGTCTATTTTTAGACATATGGATCATGGTCTATGAATTGCAGGATGCTATTTGTGGATGATTGGTCATGTTGGTAAAAATATATGGAATTCTATTTTTAGACATATGGGTGGAGTCTATTTTTAGACTGCCAGTCTAAATATAGAATAGTCGAATATTATTAGCTCTTAATAATATTTGGACTATAAACATTATCTTATCCTCTTGGAGCACTTCAGTTCGAGCAACGGATGTGGCACATGCATCTGTCAAAAGGAAATACACTTTTATTATGGGTCAATTGAGCTATTGCATGATGAAATTCAGTTAGAACTCAAGTGATTGAGTTTGGTGGAGTTGATTGAGGAGTTGATGGAGTTATGTTCAGTTTCACTTAGTTGAACTAGTTGTATTTAGTCTAACTGCATAATACACTAGTGATGAGTGATGTGAATTAATTATTGATTAATTCACTAATTATTAACTCATAAATCAACTAAAGAATACATCAGTTAACTCAGTGCATGGACAATTCAGTGGAGACAGGTGTTAGAGGTGAGTGAAAGGGCAAGACAACTGTCAGTTGTGACTACAGTTGTGCATGAGATTTGCACAATCAATGGATTGAGTATTGCCAATGAGGATTGCGTGGTTCAGGCAAGGGAAATATGAGTTTGGATCATCCATTCTCATCTATTCTCATGTAGGATTGCATAGTGGAGGCAGGCAAGCAACGAAGGAGATTTGAACCTGTGATTGATTCATATCTGAGCTAGTTTGTGTGTAACAGGTGGAGATATTACTGAGTACTTGCGAGGAGTATTGTACTATGTATTGTTACATGTTCTCAATCATTATAATATACAGATAGTTGGGGGTTTTTAGCTGTATGATTTCCCTGGTTACATACTGTGTTAATGTGCGCATGCGATTGATGTTTCATTGTTTTTAATTCCGCAAAATTGATGATCAACGTAGAGGAGGTTATGTATTATGCATGCATTCTGCAATAGTGTATAATCATGATAATCTCTGTGAATAAGTTTTATATTATTCAAAATTTCTACAGGCATGCCTTAGCACTTGGCACATCATATCTTGTTTGACATGTCTTCGTGCTTTCTGGCACATGTTAGCATGCCCTAGCATTCCCTAACACACCTTGGTAGTCATGACCTCACAACTAGCATTACATTTTTCCATGACTTGGGAACCTTACATTCACTAGAACACCTCGGCACTCCCTAGTTTTCATGCCCTCTGTTATCCTCCACAATGTCCCAGGTTGATGAGGAGATCGACAGAGGTACCATAGACCAAGCTTTTAGTTTGGTAGCTAGCCCTACCAAACCATTGAGGGCTCTCTCTATGAAATCACAGCGAAGAGATGACTAGAATGTAAAGGAATTTAGGCTACATAGATAGGATTAGGTGGGTTTTGGAAAATTTAGGCTCATCGTGTTTGCTTTATGACCCCACCCCCATGGGTTGTACTGACATGGTTGGGTGAAGTGGTTATATACGTTTTCAAGGTTGCCTCAGTGAAGGTGTACCATGTCATGTTCTTGTCTTTCAACTGATGGAGTACTATAACCTTTGTCAGGCTATGGTGAAAGAGGCTAGGATAATGCACTTTTCCATTCAATTGCACTCTTTCAGAAATTTTGGTTAGGCTCGTATACAAGTAGCTGGACAAATTTAGAGACTTGGGAGATATAAATTGCATGAGAATTCTTATGTGATATTGATATAGCCTAGAAAATATTCCCTCACATGTGAAGAACTTCATGATAGCCTTCATCAATGGTGCATATCTCCCCAAAAAGTATCTAAATGGGAAAACACGTGAGTGAGCTCCTTTGTATTGTGATTTCAAGTAGGGTTTGTACTCTTCTAGTTCTGGGTTCATGCCTTTGAACCAATTTTCACCATGGTTTGGTATACCTGTAGCTTGAGAGATGGCATCCATTGAAAACATGAAATCAGTCCCTGCAATGGTGATCTTCTCTTCCTTCAAGGTGAGGGAAAATATACCCGTGAGATGCTCATGGTAACCTACTTCCTACACTCTTTGACAAAACCCTAAACAATTGACATCTTCAAAGCATTTCATGATAAATGGGGAGGAGGTGATTTAATTGCAATTAAGGGCTCAAACCTCAGTATCTTCCCCCCCCTAGTATCTTTAGACCAAAAGAATCGATGCTATTATAGCTAGGTGTCTTTGGGCTAGGCCTAAATCCACAAATAAGATACTTTTGGTCTATTTAGAGGTGCTTGCGAGACATGAGACTTATTGAGGTGGGGTATAAAGGACACTTAATGTTTTAGTAAGGCTTTAATTGTCAATAAATTATGGAAAAATTTCCAAGTCAAAGGTATTTGGTAATAGGTTATTAAAGAGAAATATCTAAAAAATAGACAGCTTAAGGAATGGATTAAAGAGGTGGCTCCAAAGAAGAAGGTGGCATCTTATATATGGAGAAGCCTGATGAGAAACAAATACTGGCTACTATGAAATCTGAGATGGGAAGTTGGATGGGGGAATTGGATAGCAATAGGACTAGATGATATCAAAGGAGTGGAGGGAATACATACTATTTCTATTCACATCCTTGAGCATTTACATAAGAAAAGGATTTACTTTATGAACTAAATCTCTTGTGATTGAGGATCTTCTTCTGTTACAAGTTATTGGCTTAATGCATTTGAACTTGGATTTCTAGAGGATCTATTTGTGGAATGGGCATGTTTCACAACACAATTAAGTCTAACAAGTTTAAAACTCACTGAGAAGAAAGAAAAGCTAAAATGGGAAGGTGTTATGTATAATGAGCAGATCTCGGTTAAAGAGATTTATAAACATATTTCTCATGGACGTGGCTTGAATGATAATTCTTTTTGGTTTCATAACACGTGGAGATGGGATATACCTCTCAAATTAAAATGTTTTATGTGGCTGGTGGTCCACAATAATATTTTAACTTGGGATAATATCCATAAAAGGGGCTTTCAGGATCTTGGAAGATGCTCTTTATGCAAAGAAGATTTAGAAGACATGGAACATCTATTTCTAACATGTCCTTTTGCGATCTCGGTATGGAGTGGGGTTATTCAAACACTTAAAATACATGTAATCTAGAACATGGTTTCCATTTAGAGATGTTTGGAGGCAGGATGGGAGAGTTTGAGAAAAAATAAGTGTAAAAAAAAGTAAAAGAAGAGTTTAAGATTACAATTGATCATCTGCTTTCCCACCATTTTTCGCAAAAGAAGGCCAATAGAGCAGAGCACATGGGAGAGTTTGAGAACAAATCAGTGTAAAAAAAGTAAAATAAGAGTTTAAGATTACAATTTATCATCTTCTTTCCCACCATTTTTCGCAAAAGAAGGCCAATAGAGCAGAGCACGTCATGATATTACGTTCCAAGGGGATTTCTTAGGTATGCCCGGGAAGATCAGCAGATTTGTTTGATTGATCTTCCCGATTGATCCATAATTTTTTTGGATTTGTTGTTTGAATAGGTGGGGAGAATGAGTGAAGTATTTGAAGGATACGAGCGACAATATTGCAAGCTCTCTGCAAATCTTTCACGGAAATGCACCTTAGCAACTCTTCTCAATGGAGGTAAGAGGATTGATCATATGGTCCTTGCACACTTTTATAGAAATTATTAAAATTTTCTTTCAATTGATACAAAAACCAAACATAATAAATATTGAACCTTTCAACTCTCCCAATCATTTGATGTCTTCATCAATGCACCATAGGAAGATTTCCATATTTCCCTTGCCCTTGTATCTTCGACCTCTTTTCTTTGTTTTTTGGCTAGTTGGAAAAAAAATTCAAAATTGATACTTGTGATGTGATAACCATGTATATGAAGACACCCTAAATCTCTGAGACTGAGACCTAGGGTTTGATAGCATTGAAATCTATGCTCTATTTTGGCGGGTTTGGTAAATTTGTTGTGTATTTGAAATCATAAACACCCGGTTTGTGAATAATCATCTATTAGTTTATTGAATTTTGATTGTGAAGGCTTTCTCTGGTACAATGGATGTTATGTCAAAGGATGGTTGGATCAATTTCCTGTAGATTACTTAAATGTTGTATTTATGGGAATTTAGATATCAAAAAATGTTCAATTTCCTGTCTGATTGTCTATATAGGAGATTTCTTGTGGTTTGATTTATGTGGAAAACCCGCTAGAAAAATCTATTTGTAATAGTTTATGGTATTGATACCCCTTTTGGTTTCTATTTTTGATGGAGAAACCTCTGACAGTACACCTTTTACCATAGATATGTTGTTGTTGGAAAGAAATCTCCAAAGGAGTCTTACACCAGACATATAAATGGATATTGTATATCACAATAATAAGCATTAACATATGAAGATGTGGCACACACTAAAATTTATGCATTCAATCCATTTATTTTTCTTTCATCAAGGATTTCGTTCTGCATAGTAGATGTGTTGTGGCACTTGAGTGTGCTCACATCAAAGATTCTAAGGCCAAAATCGGATTCTCATGTGTCATGGAAATTCAACATATGCTTTGTTCACCTAAGAACTACCTGTAACTCATCTTAGGGTACTCATGTACAATATCAACACATCCCACTTAACAAGTTACCAAGACAAGGCTGATCACATCTAACCATGGTCTAAAACAATTAAGAAACACAATTTACATCTTGATATGTCATAGAACCTCGCATGTCTTAGAATGCCTTAGCACTATGTGGCATGCGTTAACATCCCCTACATTCCTTGGCATGCTTTGACACTACCTAGCACACCATGGCACTTCCTGACATGCCTTGGTAGTTTAGCATACCTTAGCATTACCTAGCATATAACCTTGTCACTCCCTCCTTAACAAACCTAGAACTCATTGAAACTCCCTCTCACACACCCTTATTCGTTCATTTCCATGCATTTTGACCTAGTTCTTCCTTATGTTTCCCTAACACCTCCTAACACTCCCTAGCTCACCCTAGCACCTGACACATCTTGGCCTACCACCCTAACACTCTAGCATTCCTTGGCACTTCATAGTATACCTTGTCACTCTCTCCTAGAGATCACTAACACTCTTTGTCAAAAACTCTTATTCATTCATTTCCATGCATTTTTACCTAGTTCTCCCTTGTGTTTCCCTATCACTCCTTATCACTTCTTGACACGTGTTGTTACACCCTAGCACATATGACATCTTGGCATGTCACCCTGGCCTCTAGCATGCCTCAACACTTCCTAGCATACCTTGTAAATTTGTCCTTAGCACACCTAGAACTCATTGAAACTTATAATCACAAACTCTTATTTATTCATTTCCATTCATTTTGACATAGTTCTCCCATGTGTTTCCCTGGCACTCCCAGCTAACACTTCCTTGCACGCGTTGGCACATATTGGCCTCATGTCACTGTTGCACAAGAATTTGTCACCTTGACATTCTGCAATCTGTGTGAGTCCATTACCACTCATACTTTCCTCCTTTGCAAGTCTTAAGCCTCAGTTCCTCATATCAAGCCTTGAAAATAAGAGAAAACCCTCAAAAGTCTCTCAAACTCCGGTTCCGCACTTTCTCTTTGCATTACCTACGGTCCCGCACCTAATGGTCATGGCTCCTGTGCACTTGACCACTATATCTCCGTGTTATGGGTGTGGACCCCTGTAAAGTTAAAAAGGCGCGAGTATATTCTAAAAAAATCACTTTCAGTCATGTCTAGAAGCTTCTGGAAGGAATCTTGAGGTGGCAAGTTTGCTCCCTTAAGGTTCATGCATCCCATACCTTAAGGAGCTAACCCCCTGATGTGAGGAGCTTATCCCCTTGAAGGAGGACTCTATCCCTTCATAGGTGGACCTGTAACCTCCTCCTCTGCACTATAAAATGAAGCATTGGGCTGGTTACTTAGGAGGTTGAAAGCTGAATATTTTTGAGGTGAAATACTGCTGGAACTTAGTCTTCTTTAGTTGAGTTTTATGAGGAGAGATTACATACCTCTAAGATCTCATTTGGAAGAGTGCAAGGCTTGTCAAAGTAAAGGAAATTCCTGTTTCAGACCCTAGGAAGAGCTTGTTCAACATCAAGGCTGAAAAGGTTGTAAGGTTCTTCTACCTCAAAGTTAATAAAAATAAGTTTGTTTTTCTTAATAAGTTGTTGATGTATGGTTTATTTTATGGATACTTTGATCACCATAATAGACATGATTTATGATATTAGCTATGTAGGTGCTATTTGATGTTTTCTTGTTTGTGATTGCAGGTTCTCAAAAGGAAACTCTTTCAAACGGTTGAAGGATGGCTGCTACAAACTAGCGTTGGACTTAAGGTAGGGTCTTAACACCTCTATAGTTTTTATTTATGAATCGCATATGTTTAGAGAAAGATATATTTGTTTGTCTGTTTGTTGCTAGACTATCTTCTGATACTAGGGAGATCGATCTTGTCCGCAAGATCGATTTATCTGGCCAACAGTCACCCTAGAACTCTAGCATTCCTTAGCATTGCCAAACATGCCTTGTAACTCCTCCTTAACACACTTGGAACTCACTGACACTCGATGCCATACACTCTTATTCCTTCATTTCCATGCATTATGAACTAGTTCTCCCTTGTGTTTCCCTAGCACTCCCTAACACTCCTTGGCACACATTGGCACACCATGGCACTTGTCACATCTTAACAAGATTTCCTAGCACTCTATCATCTATTGGTACTACTTATCATACATTGTCACTCCCTCCTTAGCACACCTATAACCTGTTAACACTCCCTATCACACATGCACATTCATTTGTTTAGATGTAATTGAAATGAGTCCTCCCTTGTGTTTCCTTGGCAATCCCTAGCATGTGTTGGTGCCACATCCTAGAACCTAGTACACCTTGGCATGCCTTAGCACTTGGCATGTCTTCACATGCCTAACATTCCTTGTAACTTTGTAACATGTGTTAGCACTTCCTAAAATTCCTTGCACAGCTTGGTACTCCCTAGTTTTCATGCCCTCATAGATAGCCTTACTCTTTTTGTGACTTGGGAACCCAGCCAAGTCATTGAAAAATTAGTGTTGTGCCTAGACCAAAGTCTCCCTTTGTCTGAAACTGCTTTTTCCATCCTCTTATCACAATCGTATGCTTTCCTCCTACAAGTCCTAATACAAAATTCTCCTAACACACTTCGTCCAGTGGGACACCTAGAATTCATTGACACTCATTGGCATAATCTCTTATTCATTCATTTCCATGCACTTTGACCTAGTTCTCCCTTGTGATTCCCTGACACTCCCAAACACTCCACAACATGCATTGACACTATCTGGCATATGTAAGCACACATTTTAATTCCTTGGCAAGCCATGGTACTCCTTTTTTATCATGCCCTCATAACTACCCTTATTTTCTTTTAGACTTAGGAACCCAACCAAGTCCTACCTCGACTACAAAAACTTTACCAAGTTACATTTACTACAACTAGATGATGCCTTGTTCCCCTAATGGCCTATAAATCATCTTAGGCTTCTCATGTCCAATCTTAACTATCCCACTTAACAAGTTACCAAGTAAAGGCTCACATCCAATCGTGCCCATAAAACAAATAAGCAACATAGTTTACATCTTCACATGCCATAACATCTGGCATGTATAATAGTCCATTGGGACTACATGGCACACATTATCATCCCCTGCATTCCTCGGCATGATTTTTCACTCCCTAATAGACCCTACTACTCACTAACATGCCCTAAAACTCTAGCATGCCTTGGCACTTCCTAGCATATAACCTTGTCACTCCCTCAACAGAATTGGAACTTTCTGACACTCCCTATCACACACTCTTATCCATTCATTTTCATGCATTTTGAACTAGTCCTCCCTTGTGTTCTCATGGGACTCCTTGACACACATTGGCACACTCTAGGACTTGGAACATCTTGGCATGTCGCCCTGGCACTCTAGCATTCCTTGGAACTAGCTATCATACCTTGTCACTCCCTCCTTAGCACACCTAGAATTCATTGAAAATCCCTGTCACACACTCTTATTCATCATTTCCATGCATTTGAAACTAGTGCTCCCTTGTTTTTCCCGGACACTCCATAACTCTCCCTGGCATGCACTGGAACACCTTGGCACCTAGTACATCTTGGCATGTTTCCTTGGCATCTAGAATGCCTTAACACTTCCTAGAATACCTTGTCACTCCCTCCTTAGCACACCTTGAAATCACTGACACTTCCTGTCACAAAATCTTAATCGTTCATTTGCATGCATTGTTTTCACTTAGTGTTCCCTTGTGTTTCCCTAACACTCCCTAACACTTCCTAGCACTATTTGGCACACCTTGGCACCTAGCACATATTGGCTGCATGTCGCTCTGGCATGCTAGAATGATTTAGCACTGCTTAGCATACCATGTCACTCCCCTCTTACCACAATTGGAACTCATTGACACTCCATGTCACACACTCTTATTCATTCATTTCCATACATTTTGACCTAGTGCTCCCTTGTATTTCCCTAGCACTCGCTA
The DNA here is from genome assembly GCA_031772625.1 of Pinus tabuliformis. Taxonomy (NCBI): domain Eukaryota; kingdom Viridiplantae; phylum Streptophyta; class Pinopsida; order Pinales; family Pinaceae; genus Pinus; species Pinus tabuliformis. The sequence continues at coordinate 855,694,857 of CM062815.1, read as the reverse complement.
ACACTCAGCACACATTGGCACACCTAACTGCAATGAGTTTCACTAACAGTCACTCCAAAAACCCTTCCAGAGACTATCTAGTTACTTGTTCTTCACTAAGATATTAGGGTTAAGTTTATTATATAGTGTTCAGTGTGAAAATATTACTAGGTTTTTTTATCACATTAGTTGGAAGGTGGCTAAGCCACAAACATGATGGTAAGGTTTTTGAATATTGGACTATAAAACTAACCAAGAAATATATGAGTATAAGATCTTTGGGAAATTGTAGTTCTCGAAAGAGATTCATGGTAGTGATTTTCCCATTGCATTAGACCCGAGAACTCGATTGTTAATTAGATGCAGAGAAGTGGTAGTTTGATGCAGTAAATGTCAAATGTACAGTTCAACAACATGATGGAGGCTTACCTTTGACATAAGAATTTAGTTTTTTATCTTCGTGGTGCAAACCCCATGATGTCCAAGTGTGACACCCTCCTTGCAACAACACCCTTCGAGTAGTTACCCAGTGACTTCCTTGCCTTTGATTTTCCTCTCCTCATCTTGTTCACTCTCAGTTCCTTCTCCCTTAATATTCTCTCACTGTGTTCTCTTTTTCTTCCTATTCTCCTTATCCCAATTTCTCTTCTTTTTCTACTTCTCACTCCATCCTTCTGGTTAGTTAGGGCTTGGCTAACTGGATTTTCCCTTTCCTGCCATTTTGCCTCCCATTTTCTCCCCATCTGTCATTTTCCCTCTTCCTAGGTCTATTCTAGAATCGACAAGGTGTGAGGGAGGAGAAAAATCCATTCATGTGTGCTAATAGGTTGCAAAATATCTCCTCACCCTCATTGACTGCATCAAGGCCTGTAAATATTATGCTTGTGGGTGTCTGTGAGTCTCTTCTTAGGTCTTAGGTCGAATTATTTTTTCTCTTTCAACTATATGAGTCGAGCTATATGCTCTTTAACCCCCCCATTGATAGAGTTCCTTATACTTGTATCATGCCCCTGGTATAAAGTCATATGTATAGGTTATTATGGTATATGTTGAACTTTGGTTATTACACTCACCTTGAAGTGATTGAGGTTCCATCTAACTCCCCCTAGTTAATACAAGGTTCATTGAGTTAGAAAAATGTGCCATCAATAATTATAAGTGGTTACCTTAAGGAAGGACTATTGGTTGAAGCCTCATCAATGGAGAATGGGTCGATTGTTAGGGTTTTGATTCAGTTGGACACTATTCACTATTATATTTGTGGGCATGGAGTAATTATGATCTTCCCCATGTACACAAGGATAACTGAGAAGTGTTTCCCATAATCATCCAAGTGTAACATCAACATTTACATCAGGTAACCACAAAATATTTTTCATATTTATAAAATGAAAGGTGATAGGAAAATATTTACAATATATATGTGAATGTACTAAGATCAAGACCATTAGCATCATATCTACATACTTACCACAAGATGAGGGTAATTACAACCCCTTAAAAATAGCCATAAGTCCTTCCTCTTTTGCATCTCCTTGACCACAAGGGTTTAATTGAAAAACACATAGTTCCTTTAAAGATTTTAAGGTTGAGGTAACCACTTCAAGGCTTTGAACTTAAAGATAATCAAATATTTTCAATTTGTTACAATAATAAGTCCATTATGCACACTCCTCATCTTAGAGATGGGTAGAGAGTGAGAATACTTGATTGATGCCAACCTTGTAAATGAACAACTTTGCCTACTCATTGGTTGGACTCTCCACCTCTAGTTGACACCACTAACACAACCAAAAGTCCAAGATACCCATAAGATGTGCCCTACACCCAAGGGCTTAGACTACACCTCCATAAAATGTACCTTCAACTTTAGATGTCCCAAAACAGTAATATCCTAACCCAATATAGCCTATTTGTTAGATTTTTGTAACTTTCTCCTTAACTAACACTTGTTTTTAACTATTTAATCCACTTACCATATACTCTCTCTTGTTTGCACCCACCTAGTATACAAGAACACTTATGTTTTTAATACAACCAAGTTAAGAGGGCATGTTTCTTTCTTACACTTAAATGTTTTCAATACAACCAAGTTAAGAGCACGTGTTTCCTTTTCAAATTCCAAAAGTATAACATGTCTATCTCTATAAACTAACAACAAAATCATTGCATAAAAAAGGTAATCTTAAAATTAAATTAAAATTAGATTATTATTATTATGATAAATACACCAAATATGGAAAAAATGTTTTCAAACACAACCATAAAAAAAGTGTTAGTTTGTCAAATACAACTACAAACTTATTAAACCATCCTAGATCCATCTTAACCTAGATCTATCAAGCACTGAGAGGGATCCAATCTCTTGATGTGAAAACCTCTTTTTTGGTGCTTGATAAATCTAGGTTAAGATGGATCTAGGCTGGTTATATAATACTGTATAATATCTATATTTGTATCTATGTGTCTCTTTCTTATTCCCTCTCTCTATCTCACCCCCCAAACATACACACTCTCTCTCCATATCTATCTATCTCTCTCCCTCCCTCTTCCTCTCCGCCTCTCTCTCTTCCCTCTATCTCTCCTCTCTCCATCGCTCCCTTGTCACTCCCTCTCTCTCTCTACCTTTCTCCCTCTATGTCTTTCTTCTTCCTTCCCTCTCTCTCCCCCTCCAACTTCATCTCTCTCTTTCCCTTCTCTCCCTATCTTTATCCCCACCTATTATCTCTCTTCCCTCCTATCTTCTCTCCCTTTCTCTCTATCCATCTATCCCTTGTCACTCCCTCTCTCTCTCCACATCTATATCCCTATGCCTTAGTTCTTTCCTCCCTCTCTCTTCCCCCTCTCTTCTTCTCTCTCTTCCCCTCCAACTCCATATCTCTCTCCCCCCCTTCTTCTCTCACCCCTCTCTCTCTTCCTACCTCCTTCTCTCTGTCTGCCCCCATCACTCTCTCACTCTCTGTCTCTCCACCCTCCATCTTTGTCACTATCTCCCTCCCCCTCTTTTCCCTTCACTTTGCTTGCTATCATCACTTGGATCCATAGTTAAGATAGATCTATGTTGGTTCTTACTAATATTTGTATTAGATAAATTTCACATCTTTAAATATAAAAGTATTCTCATTTTTATTTTTATTAAAAACTTAATTTAATTTATATGGGAATAATTTTAGTAGTCGTGAGGATAGAGGGTTTATATATATCTCAAAACTAATTACAACCCTTTTCCTAATAGCTTCAAATAAAAAATGTTATAAAATTAAATTAAATTAAAATATTTTTATTGTAAAATAAGTTATGGTTTTTGGGCATGTGGTGTTGATGAGCCATGGTATTGGCCCATGGTATTGTAACAAAGCCTATTTACAAGTTAATAATATCCATGTAAAGTGAGGGTGAATATCTATGGTTAAGAATCTTTTCATATTGTTATAAAATATTTAAATTGTGAAATAAGATATGATTTTTTTGGTATGTGGTATTGATAAGCCATGGTATTAGCCCATGCTATTGTAACAAAGCCTATTCAAAAGTTCATAATATCAATGAAAAAGTGGGGGTGAATATCCATGATTAAGAATCCTGTCATATTCTTAAAAAATATTTTGATTTTGAAATAAGTTATGTTTTTTGGGCATGTGGTATTGATAAGTAACAAAGTCTATTTACAAGTTAATAATATCCATGGTAAAGTGAGAATGAATATCCATGGTGTAGAGCCTCTACTTTACACCTTATCATCCATCATTACCTACTGTTTTCATCACTTTCCTCTCTCTTTTGCCTCATTTTCCACCCAGATCATTACATTAGTTGTCATTAAACATGATCAAGTGAGCTTTGCTAATGGGTGACTGTTTTGTTTAGTTTTTGACATATTTGCAGAGATTCCGCAGCTGTCTGGCAATTCCGCAGCCATTCAGCGATTCCGCAGCCATCTGATGATTCCGCAGCCATTTTGTTGATCTCAAGGTTCCACGTGCTATTTTGCAGAACGAGCCACGTGGGCATGTTGGAATATATGTGCTCGAGGTTCCTGTGCCATCAGTTCAGCCAGCCACATCATCTGTACCTCCGGTCAAAGGGGGTCAAGTTACGGTCAAATAAAGGCAGCTTAACGTTGATGCGTAAGCTGTTTGGTCACGTCGGTGGAAAAGATGACTTGTCCGTGTTTTGTAAGCCGTGGGGAACATGATCCAATGCTGGATTCATTGCCCATAACGACCAGGACCTCCAGCTCGACCATGAATCATATGACGTGTTCACTGCACCTTTAATACGCATGATATTCAGTTTATTTTCTGTTTTATGCTTTACGCATTAGGCCATCTTGCAGATGCCTATAAATACTTGCGTCTGCGTACGCTTATGTTAACTTTTTAGCTGTTGTAGTTTATGAACTTGTGAGAATTTTAGCACCTTTCTGAACTCTGTTTTTATAGAGCTGTTCCAGCACTTTTGACTATGTATTTCTGCATATGAAGTAATGGAAACAGTGCTGTTTTGAAGTTTTAAAGCATCTGAGTTTTCTGTGGGTTGTATGGATGGAGGGCCCCCGTTCATGACTGCCCTTGTATAAGTATTTCATGTTTATACTTCTGCAATTTCTTTATTTCACATACAACATTTCCTTTTCTTGAGTTATGTACAGCTTGATTTCTTTTCATTGCTGCAGCCTTTATTTTCACCGATCAGATTTGCTTCTTTGCAGGTTTTAACCCGGGATTGAGTGTGTTGTATTTGCTTTAATATCTAATGGTAGTTGCAGTTGTCTTATTCGTAATGCTGCCCTTTTTACTCTGTTTTCTAGATTAGTTTTTAGCTTAGTTTTACAAGCTGGATGCTAACTAATTTATGCTCTCTTTATCTTGAATGGTTTATCTTTCAGAGAACAGAACACTAATTAATTGCAGCTTGTTTTTAAGTAGTCTTGGCTTGTGGCACTAATACTTTTTCCACTTGTTACACATAATCACATATGTAGGAAGCAGTATGATGGAAAAAGCTTAGTAGTGTTATAATTTGTCATTTAGAGTTTTTATCAATTCTTGGATTTGTCTTCAGCTACTTCCTAATCGTGTTTTACACAGTACTATGTGGTAGAAGCAGGGAGTTAGGAAGAGATAACCATTATCATCAGTCCTTGAAGTGATTTTCTTGTTTCTTTTATTTGCAGCAATATGAGTAGAGACTAATGCCATTAGAACGTGGTCATTTACTTTCAAGTCATTTCAAGTTATTCATTTCTTTCAAGTTCTTTTCCTTTACAAATTTAGCAAGTAATTAGAAATCACCAATCACACACTTTCACTCATCTAGAACTCACTTTTCACACACTTGCACTCATCTGTCTATAATCATCATTCCATTTTAGGAAGATAAATCAACCACAAACAACACCCCCAAACGAAAAAAACTCTAAGAGGTTGCTTAAGTACATATAGTACACCTTCACTTCATTAGCTTACGAGCCCCGGGTTGACAATTAATGACATCAATTTAGGAACCCTAAATTGACTAAACATTTTGGTGCCGTTGCCGGGGAAGTGAAATTAAGTAGCCATATTCTTAGAAAAGAAAAACATAAAGATTTCAAGAAAAGGAGTTGATAACCTATCAAAGTATGCTCTCCTCGTGCACTGCAAGGTGATCTGGAGGATCAGAAAAGAGAAAGTTATTGATTTGGTAGTTTCTTGAGTATGCTCTCTTCTTGCACCTAGAGTGACCTGGAAGATCAGAAAAAGAACTATTAACTTGACTTGAAGAAAAAATAAAAAATGACATGCATAGAGCTAGAGATTCTAGAGGAAGGTTTTTAGCTAGAGCTCGAAGTTCAATTTTTACAAGTCCATCTGCTTCAAGGGATAGACAAGAGACACCCCCCTTATCTCCAACCGAAACTCCTAGTCCTAGAATTCCTGGAATTCAAGAGCCAAGAGTTGACTCTCCTACACCTTCTATTGAGTTTGAACCAGGAAGAGACTCTTCTCTTTCTCCCACAGGAAGACCAATTGTAATTGAGGAAGTAGAATCACCTGAAGAAGAAGGAGAAATCTCTTCTCATTCACCCTTTGTAGAGGAACCAGAAGATTTTGAAATCCCTAGGAGAATCATCATGGCAGAGGAAGAAGGAGGTGGTAGAGGTAGAGGTAGAGGAGGAGGAGGAAATAACAATAATGGAGGTAGAGGTCCCATTGGAGGAGGAAATAGAAATGGGGATAATTCATTTGGGTTTCCCATTGTTAATGAGGATTCCCGAGCCACCATGAAAAACATATCACCATCTATCCTCCCTAACTTCCATGGGTTAAGGACTGAGGACCCTGAAACATTCTTATTTGAGTTTGAAGTTGTGTGTCGAACTTATGACTATCTGGATGATACTCAGAAACTCAAATTGTTCCCCTCAACATTAAAAGATCAAGCTTTAAAATGGTTCATGGGGTTACTCACTCAATCCATTAGGACTTGGGATGAAATGAAACAAACCTTTTTGGATAGGTATTTGGACTATTGTATGCCTACTAATCACAAGGACGAAGTTTTTAAAATGATACAAAAAGAAGATGAGAGTCTAGAAGATTTACTTGAAAGATTTCAATATAACTTGAAAAGAGCAAAAATGAATACCTTGGATGAAGAGACCTTAAAAGCCCTCTTATTAAAAGCCATCAGGGATGAATGGATAGACATCTTAAACATGATGGGGAAAGGGGATATTTCTCAACTTTCTCTCAGTGACATAGCAGAACTTTGTATCCATCTCTCGAGGGGCAAATCAAAAACTCAAAAAGGGCCTAGAGATCCTTCTCTCCTTAGGGCAAATAAATCTGCAACAGGATCAGTGAGTAGGGCTGAAATCGGCAGTATGCTTGATGAATTTAAAACTGACATCTTAGGGAGTCTTAGTGAACAACTTGATACCCTTAAGATTCACAATAAACAAAAAGCAGAAGCTGAGGCTTTGGCTATCTTTTGCCCGAAATGTAGAAAGAAACATGCTTTAAGGGAATGTCCCTTAGATGCACACGTTGTAGAAACATGTGTAATTTGCTCAGAAACTCATGAGACCAAGGATTGTCCTTCAATTCCTGGCCTCAAAGCAGTCTTTCAAGAGGATCCAGATACACTTGAATCTCTCTGTTTTATTGCAAGGAGACCTTGGCAAGGACAACAGAATCAAGGGTTTAACAACTCTATGAATTCTCAATCCCAACCAAATTGGAATCCTTGGCAACAACCTTGGCCTCAACCTCAAAATGCTTTCCAAGCATGGATGCAAAGCATGCAAAATCCTTATGGGAGATTTGCTCAATTCTATCAATATCCTCCATCATTTCAGAATCAGCAAGCTCCACAACTTCCAAATCAAGGTCAACAATTATCATTGCCATACCCTCAACAACAACAACCTCCTCCACAAAATCAAAATTCTCAACTCTCGCTTCAATCCCAGCAGAAATCCAATCAACTTCCCTCTCAGCCATTACCAAATCCAAATAACAGGAACCCTCAAAATGCTTACATGATGGAAGGTCAACCATTCCCTACCTATATGGTTGTTCCTCTCAATGAAGTACAACTCAGATCAGGTAGAATCCTAGATCAACCTTCCACAAGTGTTCAACAACCAAGCATTTCTGAGGAAGAATCTCTCAAAGTCAATAAAGGTTCTGAAGTATCACTTCAAAACCAAAATATCCAAAAAGAAAAAGAAAAAGAATCAACCTCTACAACTCCCATAGTTGAGCAACCTACACCTTTAGCTACACCTCCCTTTCCTGAAAGATTGCAAATTGACAAAGGGGTGGGAAAGCAGATATGGGTGCCTGACTATAGCTTCCTAGATGAATTGAAGAATGTATGTATCAAGATCCCCTTGTTACAAGCCATTAAGGAAATTCCCATTCTAGCGAAGACAATAAAGGAGTTGAGTTTGAAGAAAACAGTAAAAAGAACCAGAGATACCAAAAGGATACACCTAGTTGGAAAAATTGCAGACATTATGACGGGCAAAATTACCATGCAAAACTATGTGGATCCCGGTAGTCCTATTGTCAAAACTCATATTAATGGGGTTGAAATCCCAAATACTTTGATTGACTTAGGAGCCGCGATCAACATCATGAGTAGACAGACCATGGATCAGTTAAAGCTTCCTAACCTTCTCTTTACACCTACTTTGCTGCAACTTGCAGATAGATCAATCATTAAACCTGATGGTGTATTGGAAGATATTCCAGTCTCTCTAGATTCTTGGGAATATCCAGTTGATTTTATGATTTTAACTCCCAAGAGCAATCTAGGAGGACATCCTCTTATATTAGGAAGACCTTGGCTGGCCACAGCTGATGCTTTCATAAGCTGTAGGTCTAGAGACATGTATATATCAGATGGTAATTCCACCAAGAAATTCAACTTGTATCCTCCAGCAAAGGCTATAACAGAAATAGGAGAAGATGAATGGGTAGAGGATGAAGATACTATACAACCAGTTCTAACCATCTCTGAGATCAGTGAGGATAGTCAAATTCTAAATACATTAGAAAATTTTGAAGTATCTTTAGAATATGACTCTGAACATTTTCAGATAGATGCAGACATTGAATATCTCTCCTCTAGACAAATGTCTCTCTTCTCAATGGAAGAGTTTGGTAGTTCTACAGTTGAAATCCTCCCAGGAAAAACATTAAACATTAACAAAAACTTGGGAAGACCACAACAAGAAGAATTAACTAAACTGTTGCAAAAACATTCCACTGCCTTTGCATGGGAATACACTGACATGAAAGGAATCGATCCTAAGACTTGTATTCATCACATCTACATTGAAGAGAATAGCAGACTTGTTAGGCAACCACAAAGAAGGATGAATCCAAAGCTTAGGGAAATCGTGAAAGAAGAACTCCAGAAATTGCTCAAGGTAAACTTCATTTACCCTATTTCAGATAGCCAATGGGTTTCTCCCTTGGTTATAGTGCCCAAAAAGAATGGTAAATGGAGAGTTTGCATTGATTATCGAGAATTGAACAAGGCAACCTTAAAGGATCATTTCCCTTTACCTTTTATTGATCAGGTACTAGACACTTTAGCAGGTAAAAAGTATTTCTCATTCTTGGATGGTTTTAGTGGGTACAATCAAATTCAGGTAGCACCTGAAAATCAAGACAAAACCACATTTACTTGTCCTTGGGGAACTTTTGCCTACCGAGTACTCCCTTTTGGATTGTGCAATGCACTTGCTACATTTCAAAGGGCTGTATTAGGAATCTTTTCAGATCTGATTCATGATTGTGTAGAGGTATACATGGACGATTTCACAGTTTATGGTAATACATTTGAAGAAGCTTTGGAAAACTTGGAAAAAGTACTGGTAAGATGTAAAGAAACAAATCTTTCTTTAAGTCATGAAAAGTGTTTTATGATGTTTACTGAAGGGATTGTTTTAGGACATCATATTTCAGGAGATGGAATTAAGGTTGATAAATCCAAAGTTGAAGTCATCTCTAAGTTACCTGTTCCAAATTGCCAGAAGGATGTTAGAAGTTTTCTTGGGTTTACTGGGTATTACAGAAGATTTATTGAAAACTTCACTAGGATAGCATCTCCTCTTTTCAAATTGCTTACCAAAGACTGTGAGTTTAAATGGGATCCTGAGTGTCAATCTGCCTTTGAAGCTTTAAAGTCTAGAATATCTGAAGCGCCCATCTTAAGGGGACCAAATTGGAAACTCCCTTTCCACATCTCTACTGATGCTTCAGATACAGCTCTAGGAGCTGTTTTGGGACAAAAGGATTTGATCCCTTATGCCATTTATTACACAAGTAAGAATTTGACTCCTACTGAGTTAAATTATACTGTTACAGAAAAAGAGTTCTTAGCTATGGTACATGCAATCAACAAGTTTAGACACTACATAACCGGCTATGAAACCTTTGTCCATACTGATCACTCTGCCATAAGATATTTAATGAACAAACCTGTCACTAATGGTAGAGTTACAAGATGGCTTTTACTTTTGCAAGAATTTAACATTACTGTGTTAGATAGACCTGGAAAGCAAAACACAGTAGCTGATTTCTTGTCTAGAATCCAAAACACTAATGAAGATTCTCCAGTAGAAGATAAGTTTCCAGATGAATACTTGTTTGCAGTTACTACCAAGACTCCTTGGTATGCAGATATGGCTAATTATCTTGTTACAGGGAAGCTTCCTCTACACTTATTTCCTAATGAGAAAAGGAAAATCATTCGGGAGAGTTCACATTATTCTTGGATTTCTAATGAAATGTTCAAAACAGGGCCAGATTGTATAATCAGAAGGTGTGTTCGGGAAGATGAAATGCCTGACATCCTTAAGGCATGTCATGATGAACCATGCGGCGGGCACTTTGCGGACAAGAGGACAGCCTATAAAATCCTTTCTCTAGGATATTATTGGCCTTCTCTCTTTAAAGATGCAAAGCAGTATGTTAAAAGGTGTGACAGCTGCCAAAGAGTTGGGAAACCAACTCCTTCAAATGAAATGCCTCTACAGCCTCAGGTATGCATCGAACCCTTTGAGAAATGGGCTCTAGATTTCGTTGGACCAATTAATCCACCATCAAAGCAAAAGAAGTATATACTGGTTTGTACTGATTATGTTACTAAGTGGGTAGAAGCAAAAGCATTGCCTTCTGCCACTGAAAATTCAGTTGTTCAATTTCTTTTTGAGGATATTTTCACTCGTTTTGGTGTCCCAAGGGAAATTGTGATAGATCAAGGTAGCCAGTTTACATCTAAATTGATGGAGAAGCTGATGGAGGAATATAAGATCAAGCACAGAACATCTACTCCCTACCATCCGCAATCCAATGGTCAAGTGGAATCTACCAATAAAGTTCTTGAAGGCATTATCACCAAGACTGTTCATCTTCATAGAAGAGATTGGGTAGAAAGGCTCCCTGAAGCCTTATGGGCCTATAGAACCACATGGAAGAACACAACAGGACATTCTCCCTATGAACTTGTTTATGGGAAGGAAGTCCTGCTTCCTATTGAGTTCCAAATCAAGACCTTCAAGATGGCAGTCCAACTGGGAATGAGCCTCTCAGAAGCCCAAAAGCACAGAATGGACCAACTGAATGAGCTAGATGAAATGAGACAAGATGCAATTTTAAGGACCGATCTAGTTCAGCATCAAAGATCTAAATGGCATGATCGTCATATCAAAGAAAGAAAGTTTCAGAAAGGAGATTGGGCTCTATTGTTTGATTCAAAGTTCAAAGACTTCAAAGGAAAGTTTCAAACTCATTGGCTTGGGCCATATGAGATTGATGAAGTCTTTAGCAATGGAGCAGTTCGAGTAAAAACTATTGATGAATTTCATACTCCTCTTATTGTGAATGGCCATCGCTTGAAGATCTATCAAAAGCCATTTTCAAAAGAAGAGTTTGTCAGATTGTTCAAAGAAGATTCTGCAATCAGGTTGGTGGAGAAGGATTCTTCTCCTCCATCAGCCTAATCTTTGGTTTTGAAAAAAAAAAAAAAAAAAGAAAGAAAAAAGAATAAATGTATGAGCCTGAAAACCAATCTCTGATTGGCAGTCTCATACAGAAAACCTGAGGTGAAAATCAGGGTCACCTGACACCTCATGTTTTCCAAAAAAAAAAAAAAAATCTCTTTCTCTCCTTATTTCATCTCATTTCATCATCACCACCATTTCATCCACCATTTCATTCATTTTCACTCCACCTCATTTTTTTTTTTTCATTCATCCATCCACTCACTACATTCCATTCCATCAATAAAGTCATTTTTAGATAGATAAAGTTGTTTTTGTGCAGTCGGAGGTTACTACTGCAGATTCCGCAGCTGTTTGACGATTCTGCAGCCATTCAGCCATTCCGCAGCCCTCTGCACCTGCATAAAAAAACACAGTCTATTTGAAATTTCTTTACAGCTCAGTAGTCATCAATAATAAATGGAAAATAGTCATGCAACAGCCATAAATCAGTGAAGGGTTAGTGGCAAGTCATCAAAGGCAAATCTAAGCGGGAATCTGAGGTATGGTTTAAATCCTAAACTTACAGTTATTTCATTATGCAAAGTTTTCTAGGTTATGTTTGTTGCCACTAAATGTAATGATTACCAGTCATGCGACCATATACCCACGTATCTCCCAAGTCTATCAGTCCTTGATTACCACGATTTTGAATTTAACTTGCGGCTGCTTCTTCCATTAAGATCTCGTACTTAAGTGACGTAGCCTAATGTACTACGTCTCTATATGACATTAACTCACGCAGCCAAGTGTAACTCTGAAACCGAAACCTAAGGACATAGCCGTTTCCATTCATTATTCCATAACCCTTCTACCCTCTTACGCTCATATCATTTCACTTCCGCTGTTTCATTTCCACTCACACTGTTTCATTCCATTTACGCTGTGCTCACTACACTGCTACCATTCACCATACTCTGTTTTTCCTCTCCGCTAATTCTAATCACCAGTGGAGGTCTGTTACAGCCGTATCCAGAGCTAAAACCATAATCCACTGTGTTGAGGCCGTAAATCCACTAAGTCAAGGCCATTTTAAAGCCGTGTTCCAAAACAGAGCCGTGAATTTACTGTGTAAGACCCTTGTTGAAGCCGTGTTCTAGAACAAAGCCGTGAATTGACTGTATAAAGCCGTTTTGAAGCCGTGTTTTAAATAGAACAGAGCCGTAAGAGCCAATGGGGAAGCTCTTAAGGGCAGAACCGGAGGGTTCAAAGTTTCTGGAGGGTTATCCTCAGGTTAAAGAGGCATTGCAAAAGGCAAACTGGTTACAATGCATCCAGAAGTTCAGAGGCTACCATAAGGAGGTTACGAAGGCCTTTGCACGGTCCTTCAGAGAAAAAGATAATCACGTGGAGATAGGGGATTTACAATTCACAGTCACTGAGAGCAGCATAGCACAAGCTACCTCACTTCCACAGACTGGAGAAAGGTGGTTTAAAAACCGGTCAGTTCAAGATCAGCAGTGGAAACAAATCTTAAAAAACCCAGGTATGGATACCAGCATCTTTACAAAAGGGATTCATGTTTCTTATGTTAAGGAGGAATGGACAACTTTACTCTTATTAGTGCAAAAATTTTTCACTTGTGAGGGAAGATTTGGGGTCTTATATGTTTATCATGCAAAGGTTATGATGCATTTTCTAGGAGATGATAGGAGATGATATTAACCTCCCATACTTTCTACTTTCAAGTCTTAAGAAAATGTGTGCAATTGTCCAAAGGAACCCCAGAAATATTGAAGCACATTTATATCATCACGGTCTTGTGAAATTGCTAGTTGAGGAACAATTGAAATCAAAAAGAGACACATGAGAGAGGTTTCTCATAAGAAATCATTTTCAAGAATTAGGAGAAACTTCTGGAGGGTCCCCTCAAGTACCAAAAAGAAGTAGAAGAAAAAGAGGAGAGGGGGTTAACCAAGAAACTATTGCCCAAACAGAAACTATTGTTCCTGATACCACTATTCCCGAAACAACTGCCCAAGAGGAAACTGTTCAAGAACAGTTTGATGAGGAAACTGGTATACAGCATCCTGAACATGAAATTGATCCTGGATTTACTGAAGATGATAACCAAGCAGCCCAAGGAATTACCACTGAAACTCTTTCAGAACTTGCTCAAGAAATTGCTCAGAAAAGAAAAGAAGGGAGGAAGAAACAAAAGCAAGATAAAGGTAAATCTGTAGTCCAAGAAACTCACCTCACTCCTGAGAATTCTAGTGAGGAAGACACTCAGCCCTTAGCTCAAAGAATGGCCAAACTTCATGAAACTGCCCTTTCCAAAAAGGAGGAAAAACAAAAGCAAAAAGTACCAAAAGAAAAACAGAGTACCACCTCTGTAAGAAGGAGCAGCAGATTACAAAACAGAAAAGTAGGGGCCACAAAGGGTAAACAATCATTCTTCATTGACTTAAGCTCACCTCAAAAAGGTGCTACAAGTCCTGACTTGGAGAAAAGTCCTTCACACGCTGAGAATGTAGAGACTAGTCCTCCATGGGAGGAAAGTCCTTTTGAACATGAACTTGAGCATGAACACGGATCTGAATTTGATTATGAACCAAGTCCCAAAAAGTCACCTGAGGTTGACCCGGAGCAGCAAAAAGTGTATAATTATCTGGAGACATTGGAGCAAGCAGCTGCTGGCCCAAGCAATGTTCAACCTTTAGAGCAACAAGTCCACTCCTTAAAACAGGAAATTTTTGAGATTGAGGTTCTAAATCGACATATCATGCAAGAAAATGAAAAGTTGAAAGAGCAAGCCAAATTGGATAAGATGATTCATGATAACACCATGTTACATTTGGGCCTGTGGCAAAGAAGTAACAAAAAGTTAAGGAAGAAATGCAAAAGGCTAGACAGAGCCTTGATCAACCTAAAGTTCAGATGCTTAGTAAAGAAGCCAAGGGTCAATGTGTCTACACAGAGAAAGAAGAGGAGATTGGATGTCTTGGCAGAGGCATCACAGCAGGTTGATTAATCAGTGTTTTTGCATGAGGACATGCAATGCCCTCGTAGTGGGGGTATGTAGAGCCTCTACTTTACACCTTATCATCCATCATTACCTACTGTTTTCATCACTTTCCTCTCTCTTTTGCCTCATTTTCCACCCAGATCATTACATTAGTTGTCATTAAACATGATCAAGTGAGCTTTGCTAATGGGTGACTGTTTTGTTTAGTTTTTGACATATTTGCAGAGATTCCGCAGCTGTCTGGCAATTCCGCAGCCATTCAGCGATTCCGTAGCCATCTGATGATTCTGCAGCCATTTTGTTGATCTCAAGGTTCCACGTGCTATTTTGCAGAACGAGCCACGTGGGCATGTTGGAATATATGTGCTCGAGGTTCCTGTGCCATCAGTTCAGCCAGCCACATCATCTGTACCTCCGGTCAAAGGGGGTCAAGTTACGGTCAAATAAAGGCAGCTTAACGTTGATGCGTAAGCTGTTTGGTCACGTCGGTGGAAAAGATGACTTGTCCGTGTTTTGTAAGCCGTGGGGAACATGATCCAATGCTGGATTCATTTCCCATAACGACCAGGACCTCCAGCTCGACCATGAATCATATGACGTGTTCACTGCACCTTTAATACGCATGATATTCAATTTATTTTCTGTTTTATGCTTTACGCATTAGGCCATCTTGCAGATGCCTATAAATACTTGCGTCTGCGTACGCTTATGTTAACTTTTTAGCTGTTGTAGTTTATGAACTTGTGAGAATTTTAGCACCTTTCTGAACTCTGTTTTTATAGAGCTGTTCCAGCACTTTTGACTATGTATTTCTGCATATGAAGTAATGGAAACAGTGCTGTTTTGAAGTTTTAAAGCATCTGAGTTTTCTGTGGGTTGTATGGATGGAGGGCCCCTGTTCATGACTGCCCTTGTATAAGTATTTCATGTTTATACTTCTGCAATTTCTTTATTTCACATACAACATTTCCTTTTCTTGAGTTATGTACAGCTTGATTTCTTTTCATTGCTGCAGCCTTTATTTTCACTGATCAGATTTGCTTCTTTGCAGGTTTTAACCCGGGATTGAGTGTGTTGTATTTGCTTTAATATCTAATGGTAGTTGTAGTTGTCTTATTCGTAATGCTGCCCTTTTTACTCTGTTTTCTAGATTAGTTTTTAGCTTAGTTTTACAAGCTGGATGCTAACTAATTTATGCTCTCTTTATCTTGAATGGTTTATCTTTCAGAGAACAGAACACTAATTAATTGCAGCTTGTTTTTAAGTAGTCTTGGCTTGTGGCACTAATACTTTTTCCACTTGTTACACATAATCACATATGTAGGAAGCAATATGATGGAAAAAGCTTAGTAGTGTTATAATTTGTCATTTAGAGTTTTTATCAATTCTTGGATTTGTCTTCAGCTACTTCCTAATCGTGTTTTACACAGTACTATGTGGTAGAAGCAGGGAGTTAGGAAGAGATAACCATTATCATCAGTCCTTGAAGTGATTTTCTTGTTTCTTTTATTTGCAGCAATATGAGTAGAGACTAATGCCATTAGAACGTGGTCATTTACTTTCAAGTCATTTCAAGTTATTCATTTCTTTCAAGTTCTTTTCCTTTACAAATTTAGCAAGTAATTAGAAATCACCAATCACACACTTTCACTCATCTAGAACTCACTTTTCACACACTTGCACTCATCTGTCTATAATCATCATTCCATTTTAGGAAGATAAATCAACCACAAACAACACCCCCAAACGACAAAAACTCTAAGAGGTTGCTTAAGTACATATATTACACCTTCACTTCATCAACTTACGAGCCCCGGGTTGACAATTAATGACATCAATTTAGGAACCCTAAATTGACTAAACACATGGTTAAAAATATTTTCATATTGTTATAAAATATTTTGATTGTGAAATAAGTTATGTTCTTAGAGCATGTGGTATTGATAAGCCATAATATTGGCCCATGGTAGTATAACAAAGCCAAATTTTTACAAGTTAATAATATCCACTGTAAAGTGGTAGGTGAATATCCATGGTTAAGAATCTTGTCATATTGTTATAAATAATATTGGTCATGAAATAAGTTATGGTTTTTGGGCTTGAGGTATTGATAACCCATGGTATTGGCTCATGGTATTGTAACAAAACCTATTCACAAGTTAATAACAAAATCAAAATATAACAAATTGAATTTTATTATTATTATTATTATTAATTGAGCCAACATTTAGATTTTTACACTCATCCCCATACTTTTGACTTTTATTATTATTATTATTATTATTTGACTAAGCCCATATTTAGAATTGTTTACATACTTACATTACACCTACACATCTACTCTATAATCTATAAATATTGTATTTATTGTTTTTTAGGGAGGAAAATTTTAACATTTTTGAAAAAATTCAGCCTTAATTTTGATGTAACAAACCCCTCCCAAGTCCAATCTTCATTTACATTCTAGAACAAGTAGTATATTTTCACTTTTCATAGGGAAGAGGGACAACAAGTAGCACAATTTCACTTTTCACAGAGCGGGAGAAAAAACGAGATTAAAATAAGTAGTATATTTTCACTTTTCATAGGGCTAAGGGAAAATGAGTAGCACATTTTCACTTTTCACAGGGCGAGAGGGAAAATGAGATTGAAGAGAGTTGTGAATTAAGGTTTTACTAGTAGCAGATTGTATCAAACCCCACCATTGGATCTTCAGTCCATTAATGGTGCCCAGGTATGTTTCATTTCTAACCTCGCTGCATTTCCACCCCACTTTTAGTCTTCTTCCACACAGGGAGGAGTACACACACCTCAGATCTCTGGTTCAAAATTCACTATTTTTTTCATCCATGCTTTAATCTTTGTGCCACACTTTGTTACTGTTTGCAGGGATGGCATTGACATTTGATGAATTTGGGAGGCCATTTATCATAATAAAGAAGCAGAGGTAGAAGACCCAAATGAGAGGCTTAGATGTTCAAAATGTCTAACATTGTGGTCACTAGGGCTGTTATGAGAATACTGTGCACCTCACTGGACTCCAATGGAATAAAAATGACGCTCTAGAATCCTTGCGGTGATTTCATCATTAGTAAGCTCCTATTCCTTTTATTCATTCTCTATTTCTAGATCAGTGAAACCGCCCTTAAATTATGAAAATTAGTAGAATTTACTTTAAAACTTGTATGATTCTTAACTAAAAATTACTTAAATTTTCTGTAAAGACTGAAATAAGCCAATACTCTACGATCTACTCACTCTTTCTCACAAACCCTGATGCCCACCAAGCTAGATGCTCTACATATGTCAATGTCTGCCTACTAAAGCTCTTAAAATTGGTGAATGCATTTAGATGTCATTTGGATCATTGGACGTCTAATGTGCATTAAGGGCATTTCAACCCCTAGATTTGTATGTGCCATATTCCATCATGTTGGTTCCATTTATAGGTGCATGTCGTTTTAGTTGTGGTTAGAGCTTGACACAATCATTTTGGTTAGATTTCGAGAATTTTCTATTTAAAGGAGTTCTCCTATTTTATAGAAGATAAATTTTCAGGGCCTACATGTCAAACATAGCTACATGGTATTGGTCCATGCATGTAACTTATGTTCACTTTGAGGATGTGGTACTTCAGTTTACCACCCAAATTCACACAAAAACTGAACCCAAATTCACACAAATTTACGAAGTAACTGAACTGAATTGTTTCTGTTATTAACTATTTACTATTGAACTGAATAATTCACACAAAAACTGAACCCAAATTCACACAAATTTACGAAGTAACTGAACTGAATTGTTTCTGTTATTAACTATTTACTATTGAATTGTTTCTGTTATTAACTATTTACTATTGTCAGGAATGAAACTATAGATTTATGCAACCTAAATGCACACAACCATTCCATAATTCATGAATCCATAAATTGCAGCCTAAAAATTAATTCAGCCATGAAATAAACCAAAAAAAAAAAATAGTAATAATTCAATACAATTCATATATACCTTTAGGAATACTTATCTGCCTAGAATTTTTCAACAATTAGTTGCAGAAGAGGGAATTAAGATCACAACCATATAATCAAATATCAACCACAGTTAATATTTTATTCGATCACTTGCTTCATCATTGACATTATCACTAATTTACTTGATCACATGGTCCATTCTTAGTAAGATCTTTGTTTGACAAAATACCACACATAAAGGTATGTAGGCGTATTGTCTTACCTTCCATAAGAATCCCTCAAATATAATCTCTTCATGAGTATAGTTAATGGCCTTTACTATACTGGAGCTAAGCAGTTGCTAAATTGAAGATTAATTTTTGCAAAGGATAGTGAGTAATTTCACTGCCCTTTTTTTATAAATCTTCGTCCCAGATCTTAGTTGTTCTTGGATGATAGGTACAAACATAACAACATGATGCACTTCTTGTCTTCACATTATTGTTTGTCAAGTCTATGCTTCAGACAAGACATAATAGCTCTTTTGATGATACAAGAAAAACACTTAATACTTGGTGAATAATTTGAAGAAGTGACTTGGTGTTGTTGTGCACAAACTTATGGACAAGAACAAGAAAGTGAAAGAGAACTATAAAATTGGTTGGAACATAGATTTTCTACTGATCGATAGATCCATAACTAATGATCCCACAATGTCAGTAGATAATCATTCCTTCGAATAATGATCCTCATATGTCTCGGGTTATTTTTCTTTTATTCCACCTTCCATGGCACTGATCTGTTATGTGGAAGAAATTTTCTGATGAAGGCTGCTAAATTAACCCACCAACTTCATAGGGCTCCAATTGACATTTCTTATGTCCAGTTTCTAATTTCTAGTCTTTAAGCTCTCTCACAATTATATATATATATATTGATGGGCCTTTCTGGACTATTTATATAAACAACTGGTCTTTCACTAGATAGACAACGCAGTTAGCAACTTGAAGTTTTCTATCCCATTTCTATTTTAAAAGAGAGTCCTCTAGTTCTTTTCTTAGGGTTCCTCTTAGGGTTCCTTGTTTCCCTTCATGTTCACTTCCATCATTTAATTTGGCTATATTTTTCTCAACTGGTCTGTTTCTATGGTTTTAGTGTTGCAGTAATTGTTCTCAACATCTCCGTAATGTTTGCATTTCTTCAATATATGCTTCTCCAATTCAATTCCACTCCTCCACATGCCATGTTTTTTCTCTTTTCACAACAGGCTTCTAGACATCATATTTCTAGTTCTCATTCTGGAGCTGCTTCTCTCCCCTGAATCTCCTTTGTTGGATTTACAACAAAGGAGGGAGACAAAAATCTTCTTTGTTGGATTTGCCTCACTACAAGTTCTTCTTTCTTTAATACCAATTGATGGGTGCTAGAAAACGCAAAACCTGTAGATAAGAAATAAAATTTAGTATCCATCTCAGTGGATGGTGTCAATCACAATCAATGTATTTCGCTAAACAGAGGCCAAAAAATTTGACCTGACGATTTTATCATTAAAGTTGTATCATAACATTCAAGTAAATTAGTGAAATGATAGTAATTCTACTCAATTACATTCACTTTGCAACAAAAATTTATCCTCATGCACAGGATTAAGAAAGGATAAATAAAAAGAAATACTCTTTTTCTGACAGAACAATGGGTTACACAGTTTCTTGTCTAGGCAGAGCTTCCATGCTAGTTCTCTTTCCAGGAGTTTACCCTTCTTGCTGCTCAATGTTTATTCCATAACAATCTCCTTCATTATCAGTGGAGTGATCTTCCTCAATTGCCCAGTGATATGCCTCAACTAATCCAAGGATCTTCTTGCCCAATGATTGTGGAGAATATAGAAGCCCTCTATAGTAACATCATTAGACGTGAGTACCAAATACACGACATTTCCATTCTCCAACAGAGTTTTGGAAGCAATTTCCTCTTGCACCAGAGCTATAATTTGGTTCCGCTTCAGAGATATGCCGAGGGAATAACCATCATCCAACTTCTACTTTCCTAGCCTTGTATTTTCCATGGCAATTGCCTTGTTGGATTGACCATGGTATCTCTGAGTGATTTTACACCATATGTACAAAGAGGGCTCTAGGGTCTTGTTGGCTTCCAAGGAATAAACAAAATCTGCCACAATAGATGTTGAGCTGGGCTGAATCTTCCATACCAAATTAGAGGAACAAACACAGTAGGACTACTGGTGAGTAGGGGACCATTGTGATAAGTTAAAAAAAGGGGCTACTATTCAACCAATACGGAGGAACACAGATCAATCAGAAGAAGCAAACATACAATAAACTTAAACCCTCCCATTCCAAAAATTAGAGAAACACTACAAACCTTAGTGCTGCCAGGTTTTTCTTGGCAAACAAGAAATGCCTAAAAAAATTTCTCCGTCCTTTGTTGGATTTGCCTCACTGTAGGTTATTCCTGCTTTAATACTAATTGATGGGTGCTGGAAAATGCAAAACCTACACAAATGCATACTAATATACTGTAGGAAGATAAGAAATAAAATTGACTACCCATCTCAGTGGATGGTGTCAATCACAATCAATGTACATCACTAAATAGAAGCCAAACAATTCCACATGAGGATTTTATCATTGAACTTGTATTATAACATTCAAGTAAATCAGTGAAATAACAATGATGCTACTCAATTACATTCAATTTGCAGCAAAAATTGATCCTCATGCACGAGATTAAGAAAGGATGAATAAAAAGAAATACTCTATTTCTCACACAACAATGGGTTGCACGGTTTCTTGTTTAGGCACAGATTCCATGCTAGTTTTCTTTCCAGGAATTTACCCTTCTTGCTGCTTAGTGATTATTCCTTAACAATCTCCTTCATTTTCAGTGGAGTGATCTTCCTCAATTGCCTAGTGATATGCCTCAACTACTCCAAGGATCTTCTTTCCCAATTATTGTGCTCAATTTCATTTGTGGAAGTCGGTGCCTTCTTCTTGAGAGAGTCTGTTTCTTCTCTTAATTTGTTTTCCTCAACGAATTCTTCCACTTTAGCCTAGTGATTTCTGGTCTATGTTAAAATTTCTTTCTCAGTGATCTCCTCCTTTGCAATGAATGTCTTAATTATTGTTGGAGTTGATTTCTATTTCATCATTCAGCAAGATGTTTCTGGAAACAACAAGATCTGTGATGCCATGCCATCGCACCCTGTTGTATTTCTGTTAATTCGGTATCTCTTTGTTTTGTCTTATTTCTCCAATAACAGAAATCCGTCATCTCAACTCCTCTTGTTTTTATTGTGGTTCCAGTGTAATGGTTGAATAAACTAAGTGCACTCTATCTTGCCTTTCCTTCCAGCTATTTTTAGAAAATTTGTGTTTAAAGTGGGATTCAATGAAACTAAGAGTGATCTCCTGTGGGCTCATGTAAGTATCACAAGCAGAAATTGATGATTAAACATGAACGAGATGCTGGAATTTAAACACGTTTTTGGTGATGCAAGAACACTAATGGATTGCGGATGCTCCTGCATCACTCATTCCAATGTCCAGCAGATAGCCTTTGTTTGAAAATATATGTTGAAGTTACAGTTTATTTATCATGTGGCACCATTTGGTGTAGTTATAATAGATTGAGTAGACAAGTAGATGAATAGATTCAATAGAGAAGTGGATCCAAGCCTAAGATTCCAATGGTAGTTTTCTTGATTTCAATGATAGGAATTGGATTTGCAGCATGCCCATGATGTTTTTAACTTCTTTCAACTTTGCCATTTGATAACATGTTTATGCCCTTGTTTGAATGCTATAATTTAGTTATTTTCCCAATAACTATTTGGAGTAGTTTATGGTCTATTTGCAGTAGTAATCTTTATTTATTAGGGTTCTTTGAATTTATAGGTTCATGTTTAAAGACATATACATTTGAGTTCCCCTGGGTCTAGTTCATTTTATTTAATCCTTTTATTCTATCAATCCTTGTGTTTGTTGGTGATTTACAATTTGGTGATATCAGTTTCCAGTTGCAACACCTTGTTGGATTTCTTACAGATATTTTGTTGCATTTATCTTACTGTATTTCTTGCGAAGCAGGATTATTTATTTGCATACATAGGGTTGAAGTTTAAGTAATTGGATCTGCATTTGAAGGATGATTTTCTTATATGATTTGGTTTTTTTTGTCATGTATATCAACCTTTAGAAGAAGTGATGGGATTTCTTGATCCCTATGATATGTAATGAGGCTAGTGATGGTGATCTTTTATTATTGTGTGATCATTATGATTCAACATATCATACATATTGTGTTGGCCTTGGAAGGGCTATCCCTGAAGGAGATTGGTATTGTCAAGGCTATCAAACATCTATGCCCGGAGAGTCCAGCGCACATGATGAAGATGTTGAGGATTTTGTGCTTGATTTTGACAATGGGGATGAAGCTTAGGAATCAGAGGATTTGTGGAAGATGCTCCAGTTGGGATGGTTGTAGAAAGAATAAACCTAGAGCTTAATTTATCACCACCTTCTTCTTCTTCTACTCCTCTCACAGAGACAAGGCGAACTCATGTAAGAATAATTCACAGAATGATTTTGTGACGAAGCACTCCAAATCCAACTCCTAGATTGCTAGATGCAGCAAGGGCTTCACTTAGGCAAATTGAAGTATCTGGGTGTACATCCAAAGTATCCATTGTACAGAAAAAGACTCTCTTAGGTCAGCACATACTTCAGGAGAGTGTACAGGCTTTACATGGCAATTGGTCTGCACCAGGAAGAAGCTTTTAGTAGTTTTCACCTAGCTCTTCCCTTGACAGATTTGGGGCCAGAGATGGGACTGATGCCATTGTACAACCCACACCCAATGGGAGGTTGCTTCTCTTTCATGAATCAACTCGGAGAAGTAATTTAGCCCCTGTTTTAGAGATGGAACATTATATAGTTAAATCTGATGTTGATCAAGCGTGGGCAATGATGGAACATACTCTAGCATCAATAGAAGATAATATAGGTCCTGCTAATTCTCATAAATATGGAAGACATAGGCAAGGATCATCTTCTAGTCATAAAAAAAATATTTATAAGAATTGATGGGCAATGAAAGGTCAATTCTTGTGAGCGGAAGCATCTTAATTGCTCATGTACGATCAAGAACTAGATATAGTCAAGATAGACACATTCTTGCAACTACTAACTATTTGGAAAATCTAGAAAGGATAACCGAGGATATCTCATGTAGGAATGTTGGAAATAATAGGCTGCCAGCACATAGTGTTTCTAATGAGATATTGGGTATAAGATTATCTGAAAGAAGTAACAGTTTACATCATCAGCTAAACAATGGCAGTTCATTTAGTAAACCTCATGAAAATGGAGTCCGCAAAGTTGAATGTGCAAAGGAGAATGTGATCTCCATGGTAAAATCTCACACGAAGCACACACTCACAAGGGAACATAGGTAAAAACATCTATATTTTTCCTTCTTTTATGGTTTGTCTCATATTTAAACCCATTGGCATTGACTAGTGCACCTCACCCAAGGGATTTCAAATAGGGCACCTACCAGCACAGAACTAGCTAAATACCTAGTAACATTAATGACATTCGGTTGGTCTAACCCCTTGAGCTCAATAAATAATAATCAACTACACTATTTTCCATATTAACATATTGATCCTGTTTAACATTTTTTTAGAGTAACCAAAACAATCCAAGTGTGTTCCTATTTTTATTTTGGTTTTTAATTCCTTTTTTTGTTTGGTGACAACTTTATATGACCATATAAATGTTTATTTTTGTCAGAGTATATGTTGAAAAGTAGATGCTCTCTTACATTCTACCTTGTCTGTTATGTATTAATGGAGTTCAGTTTCATTACTTGTGACCAAAGAACCTTGTCAGGCATGTATACAAGGATTCTTGTATCACTATTTATAAAACAAACATTGTCCTTAAACAAGCAAAGTAGATCCTTAATGCTACATGTTTGCATCTCAGGGAACTTCCAATCCTAATAAATGAGGTGAAATTTAAGTGTTTCTAGAATCCAAATATCAGGTTTTGTGAATTCTCTCATATATGGTCCTAGAAAAGCGAAGTGAAATTTAATTATTTCCAAATCTTAATTTCTGTGAATTCACTCATATTTGGTGTTGGAATCTTTTGAGAAAACGAGAAGAATTTCTTCTAGTTGCATTCAAATTTTCCAAAAATAATACTAAATTTCTCCCTGACTAAAATTCTTCTTGAAATGGCTTTGGGATTGAAAATTTTGTAAATATTTTTAGGGAAAAAACCCAAAATACTTTTTCCAGATTAGAGTTTTATAACACTAGGTACTAAAACAATCTTCTATTTTCTACTGCAAATGTCTGATAGAGTTTGCCTAGAAACTGATTAGAAAATTAGGTAGATGTGTTGAACGGACTAAATAATTTTGAATGAATAATCACTTATCATAAATGATATATTAGGTTGCACAAATATATAGCTTAGAAGCATGAACTGAAGAAGAAATCTCAATGAGATTGATATATTCTTAATTGAGTTGAATGAGGCCAGGAATAGCTCTGACTAGAGGGTGTTGAAAATGGCATAATTTTGTTCTGGTTGGATAGATTTAGAACTGAAAATTAGCAGTTTTCTTGGTTGCATAACTTGGGAAGATTTTAGTATCTCAAGTCTAAACCTTATTGAATAGTATGATTTATGCCTTGGAATGTTGAGATATTTTGTGACACCACTTGCTAGTAACCTAAACACTTTGGATGAAAATTTAGTTGTGAATTTTACTTGCAAAAGATATAAGTGCAAATATAGATTAATTGTCCCTCTTGTAGAATTTCCTTGAAATTATCCTACTGCTTGAATGAATAAATATGAAACTAATTGTTGCACAAAGACAAAAAATATCTCTACCAATTTGCAGTGGAATAGAACAGAAATAAAACACAGTCATACTATAGCAGAAAAAAACAAATTTTTCTAGGAAACCCAACTAGGAAAACCCTCTACTAGTTGTATAAATTTACAATACTATCCATATTAGAGTTTGAGACACCTTCTTCAAGACCATGTTCATCGATTCTTATTGCTTTCCATATTCAGTTTCATAAGCATTAGGGTTGTTGTTCGTCAAATCAGATTAGCTAGAAAGTGTCTCTTTGATTTCAGAAAGCAGAGCAGGATCAACTTCATCCAAGAATCCCCTAGAAGGCTCATTAGTAGCAAGAAGAAAGGTCTTTTTTTATTTTATTTCATCACATGCATCCATCATAATCACTTATCTGTCTTCATTTCTTTCACAGTCATTTTCAATGTTAGATGCAAAAGTTGATTTAGTATGATATAATCCTTAGGTAACCAACGTCAGACATATTGTTGGTTAATTTATGTTGTTTGAAGTATATTGAGTTTGAGTTTTTATCATGAAACTAATAGAAGTGTACTAGCATGGGTGAGCTGATTATCTTGATAATAATGTTATGTTTTGATCTAGTCCTTGAAAGGAACTTATAGTTGATGATTGAAATTTCACATTGCTTTCATTTTTTTATCTTCACATATAACGAATATCTTTATGTTATAGCCTCTAGCTAGATATATATAGTAACTGCCACTATCAGAGTTGGATGTCATCATTTTGGAGCTTGAGATTACTCAACTTACCTTCGTTTGAGTTGAAAATGTCATTAGATCTCATTATATCATCTATTGCAGAGCATGAATCCAATTTACCTTTGTTTCAATTAAAAATGTAATTAGATCTTTCTATATCATCTTTTGTAGAGAATGAATCCAATTTCTCAGAGCCTATTTGCTCGAGGTATAACAAATCTACTTTAATTGATTAAAATCACTTTTCATATTATGTTTGCTAATTGTGATTTTGCATGCCACATATGCATTGGAAAAAGGGCATATTTAATCAAGTGTGGAAGGAGAGGGAAGCTTCAGTTATGTCCTTTCAAACTTTCTAAGCTATGTAATAAAACTAAAAAAAAATCTCCATAGAATGTTGTGCTTTAACTTTTTCTTTTGATTATGGATTATTTATGTGATCTCCCCTCTCTCACACACAACCAGAGTCTAGACATACATGGTTTTTTGGGATATGTGGACAATGGATAGATTTAGGCTAGCCATTTATCTAGAAATTTACACTGTAGAAGATAAGGAATTTACAGTTGAATATTTCCTTGCCACTAAATTAGAGTTGAAGAGTCAGACTCCTATTTTTCAGCCATATACCTCGCTTTTAAATCAATTTATTGTTGACTCTCTATAGACGTTCCATGGGAGGGAAAAGAGTGAGCACTACCATTGCTTAATCTTTCTGCGGACCAAGTAAAGATTCCAAATGTGTATAAGTTAGTGGCTCCTTGGAGAATCCCAAGAGTGGCACTATTATAGTGACAAGAAATTCGTTTATTTTGAGTTCTTCATTAGTGCATTGATAGTATATTGTTTATTCCATGCAATACCTCAATAGTGTATGGTCAAATTACAATTAAGCTTTTCATAATATTTTTCCTTACCCTCTTTTATAGGGAAACTAGAGTGTGTGTCAAGCTTGCACGTCACAATTGTATCATGAAGAGTTTACCTGGGACAATTTTTGTGGATCTAAGCAACAAGATACCTGTTGGAATTTAAAAGGTAGCAATACTACAAAGTGGGAAAGAGGTTTCACAATTAACCTGGCTTTCACATTATGGTTAGAGTCGGTTTGTTGGCAAGATGATGGATATCCCAACTTAATTTTTATGTCTGAGTGCAATATTGAATCCTTGCAATAGTGATGGGCTTTCTCAGAAGTGATTCACACCTATAAACTTTACCAAAGTTGTTCTTGAGTCTTTGGAGATGGTTGGCATTTCAAAGCACACAAGTACAAGAAGACGAGAAATAATATGCCCAAGCAATTTGAAGTTATCTCCTTACAAATAGGGTGTTCCCATTCATAAACTTGACGACTCACTCTACTTCTTTCTAGTGAACAACTTTGGCACTTGCCATGAATCATGAGACAATTCCACCCCCATAACTATAAATTTCTTATTTAAATCTAAACCCGCTAGATTAGATTTTGCACAAGGAGAACTCCATTCTTGTTTCGAAATAACCTGCAATCGACTTGTACTGTGCTATTTAATATTTTCTGTATTTATTCTCATCCTTGGTCTATGAAATAAAGATGCAACAAGCTAGATTGCATTTTCTATACTAACACTCCTAAAAAATAATAAATTATACCCAAACCTATCATTTCAAATTATTTATGTAGCTCGCCTTTTGGTTTTTCAATTATTGAAGTTGTTACCTATATTGACGAGATCTTCTACAACTGATACCATGGTGACAATATATGTTATACTTTTATCCATGTTGCTCTGAAGGTGTTTCTCCTTCATTAGAGCAACAATACATTGCAGTTTCCATTTAGGGGAGAAATGTACCCAGTAGCAACCTTGGCTTGTGTGCAGGTGGGTTGAATGCACATTAGACTATATCTGTTGTTTTGAAGGTGTTTCTCCTTCAACAATACTTCATCTCAGTAGATCCTTTCGTTCTGCACCTTCAGTAGATGCATGCAACCTTGGGATACATGTTGTAGATTATAGTTTTCCTATGAGGGTGTAGCAGCGATGAAAGAAGTGCGTCGATTTTAGGCATCTTGTGGTTGTTGTATGCAAGCATGCTTTTTTAGTGTTTCCCAAACATAAATAGAGCCATATTTAGTATGCTTTTATAGTTTTAATTAGATGCTCACTTTTATTAATTTAGGTGTTTTTCTTAGTTCTGTTTTATGCACAGATTTATTTTTAAGAAAAGTGCGCAGTAGAGAAGGGTTCTATATTTTTACTAGGGGACACACTTCTAGGTAGGAGGTACTCTATTCTTGGAAGCTTTTGCCATGCAGGTTAGGTGCTTTATCTGAGAATCCCAAGAGTGGCGTTATTGTAGCAATAAGAAATTTGTTTATTTTGAGTTCTTCATTAGTGCATTGGTAGTATATTGTTTATTCCATGCAGTACCTCAATAGTGTATGATCAAATTACAGTTAAGATTCTCATAATATTTTGACTTATCCTCTTTTAAAGGGAAACTAGAGCGTGTGTCAAGCTTGCACGCCACAATTGTATCATGCAAAGTTTACCTGGAACGAGTTTTGTGGATCTATGTAGCCAGATACCTTTTGGAATTCAAGAGGCAATAAGACTACAAAGTGGGAAAGCGGTTTCACAGTTAACTTTCCTTTTACATTATGGTTGGAGTCAGTTTGTTGGCAAGATGCTGGATACCCCAACTTCATTTTTATGACTAAGTGCAAGATTGAATCCTTTGACATATTCCTCACTTAATTGTCATTAAGCGATGGGTTTTCTTAGAAATGCTTCACATCTATAAACCTTACAAGAGCTATTATTGAGTCTTTGGATGTGGTTATCTTTTCAAAGAACACACGTACAAGAAGACGAGAAATAATATGCCCGACTAATTTCAAGTTACCTTCCTACGAATAAGGTGTTCCCTTCCATAAACCTAACGACTCGCTTTGCTTCTTTCTAGTGATCTAATTTGGGACTTTTCATGAATTGTGAGACAATTCCAACCCCACAACTATCAATTTCTTATTTTAAGTTATACCCACTAGATTAGAACTCGCATAAGGAGAACTCCATTCGCGTTTCAAAACAACATGCAATCAACTTATACCATGCTATTTAATATTTTATGTATTTCTTCTCATCCTTGGCCTGTGACATAAAGATGCAACATGCTACCTTGCATTTTATATACTAATACTCCTAAACAATAATAAAGTATGCCCAAATTTGTCATTTCAAATGATCTATGCATCTTACCTTTTGTTTTTTCAATTATTGAAGTTATTACCTATATTGATGAGATCATCTACAACTGAGGCCATAGTGACAATATCTATTAGAGTTTTATCCGTGTTGCACTAAAGGTGTTTTTTCTTTAGCAACACTGCAATACATTGCAGTTTCCATTCAGCAGAGAAGTGTACCCAGTAGCAGCCTTGGTCTGTATGAAAATGGGTTGAATTCACAGTAGAATTTATCTGTTGTTTTGAAGGCGTTTCTCCTTCAATAGTACTTCATTTCATCAGATCCTTTCAATCTACACCTTCAACAGATGCATACAACCTTGGGGTACATGCTATAGGTTCCAGTTGTGTTGTGAGGGTATAGAAACGATGAAAGAATTACATCGATTTTAGGCATATTATGGTTGTTGTATGCAAGCATTCTTGTCTAGTGTTTCCCAAACTTATATAGAGCCATATTTAGTATACTTTTATAGTTTGACTTAGATGCTCACTTTTCTTAATTTAGGTGTTTTTCTTAGTACTATTTTATGCACAGATTTATCTTTAAGAAAAGTGCATAGTAGAGAAGGGTTCTATATTTTGAGTAGGGGACACTCTTCTAGGTAGGAGGTACTCTATTCTAGGGAGCTTCTGTCATGCATGTTAGGTGCTTTATCCTAGATAGAGTTCCAAGTCCCTACCTCCTTGACAAAGTCCCTGCTAGACAAGACATCGGTGGACAAAGTTCCAAGTCCCTAAATTTTCCAAAAACCCACCTAAGCCTAGCTATCTAGCCTAAAATCCTTTACATTCCAGTCATCTCTTGGCTGTGATTTCATAGAGAAAGCCCTCTCTAGTTTGGTAGGGCTAGCTACCAAACTAAAAGCTTGGTCTGTGGTTACCTCCGTCGATCTCCTCATCAGCCTGGGACATTATGGAGGATAATAGAGGGCATGACAACTAGGGAGTGCCAAGGTGTTCTAGTGAATGTAAGGTTCCCAAGTCATGGAAAAATGTAATGCTATTTGTGAGGTCATGACTACCAAGGTGTGTTAGGGAATGCTAGGGCATGCTAACATGTGCCATATAATACAAAGACATGTCAAACAAGATAAGATGTGCCAAATGCTAAGGCATGCCAAGATGTACAAGGGTTACAAGTCTTTGCCTCCTTTTCTTCCATATGCTATCCACTTATGACATTTCCTTTGCAATATTTGGTGCATTTACTAGTTATAGGTCATTTATAGGTTATAAATGTCTTCATAGTTTCACTTGTAATTGATTATTCAACTGAACATATTGATTCTCTTATACAAAACTATTTTTCCCTCCACCCACTTTTCATAACTTCAATAACCATTAGGTAGGGACCTATAGCTTCGATGTTGCTTTGATTGTTTAGTAAAATATTTTCGAGACTTTTATTTATTGAAAGTTGTAGAATTTACAATTTATGAAGTTTCAAGGTCTAATTTTTAAAAGTATAATTCTTTAAAGGGTGCTAGCTCAATGGAAGAGCACCTGCTTTACAAGCAGGAGGTTGGTGGTTCGATTCCATCGTGCCCTAACATCCATATGGAATGGTGACGATCAATTTTTGGTGACGGGGGCTCTTTTGACCATCACCAATGACCTTTGGTGAAATTTTTCGACCCTCACCAAAAATATGAAATGGTGATGGTCAACAAACACCATCATATATATGCATCAATAGTGACGACCCTCAAAGGTCCATAACCATAAATCGTTCTTTTTGATATGAAATGGTGACGGTCGTTGTCCATCATTATAGTCATTATTCATGACGGACCTTGAATGTCGCCACAACTCCTATACTTCTAGTAATGTGGCTTTTGGTGACAGTCAATGGATGTCACAATATATATGCACCAATAGTGATGGCCATTAAATATCCATCACAATAAATCATTGTTGTTCATATGAAATGGTGATGGTCACTATCCATCATTATAATCAATATTCATGACAGACCTTGAATGTCACCATAACACCCATACTTTTGGCGATGGCACCTTTGGTGACGTTCAGCTTTTGGTGACCGAGGCTATAATCTGTCACCATGGCTCATATGCAATGTTGACGGTCGCTATTCATCATTATAAATCATTATTGGTGACAAAATTTGAATGTCACTACAACACCTATACTTTTAGCGATGCCACCTTTGGTGACGTTAAGTTTTTGGTGACGGAGGCTATGGTCCATCACCATTGCTCATATGAAATGGTGACAGTCGCTATCGATCATTATAAATCATTATTGGTGACGGACTTTGTATGTCACTAAAACACCTACACGTTTGGCGATGCCACCTTTGGTGACGTTTAATTTTTGGTGACGAATGCTCTTTTGACCGTCACCAATGAGCTTATGGTGACATTTTTCACCCCTCACCAATGTCCTTTTTTCTTGTAGTGAGTTCCTGGACATCTCCTCTCTCGGCACAACATATTGATACGTTGTCAAGATTGAGAAAAAGTTTAAATAGAAGAAACACGAATTTGGATCTGCAAATCTGGAGGAAGGGAAAGGCACCCCCAAACCGTAGAGCAAAGGACAAAGCCAAGGTAGGGTGACCCAAGAAAACCCACCAAATCCGCAAGAAAAGAACAACATCACAAAGACAAAGAAGGACATGGGAAAATGGTGAGTTCCATAAGAGCTCCACTCACAACACGAGCGAGTGTTGAGCCAAGCAGTCACTGATGATCGAGCTGACGGCTTTAGAAATGCATGTTTTGACTCCGAGTCAGAACCCAACAAGGAGAATGATGAAGGGAAGCAGATCATTGATGGGGAGCTCAGTGCCACCATGGCCACCACCAAGATCTGGAAGGATGAGCCTGAAGATCCAAAGGAGGGGGAACACCTCTTCCACTCACAGATGTGGGTGATGGGTTCTCCGTTACACTTCATTATCGACAACAGGAGCCAAAAGAACCTCATTTCAGTAGATATCGTGAAGTGTATGGGCCTACTGACCATAGCACATCTACATCCATACACCATCGGGTGCCTTCACCAAGGATGAGATCTCTGTGTCAGCCAACAATGTTGCCTTCCCTACAACATCAAGCCCTTTATGGATGAGGTACTGTGTGATGTCGCCCCTCTTAAATTTTGTGATGTATTATTAGGATAACCATACTTGTGGAAGTGACATGCTGTATACGAGTCTAGGCTTCACTCTATGATTATTACTTTGGGAAATAAGTTGTACATGATAACAGAGGTAGCGCCACCTACTACCATCTCTTTGATCACCACAAAGAAATGAAGTAAGATCATTTCACAAACTGGGAAATTTGTTTTCCTTATTATTCCCCCTCAAGGCAAGAAGAATATTGTGGCCATGACTTCTAGATAGGCATCCTCCACACAACAAACAATAGATGGACAAGGTCATGGAGGAGTATAATGACATTTTCTCCTCACTTATGGGGGTGCCTCTGCACTATCACATCAAGCACTCCATCGATCTGACGCCGGTCATTCCACTACCCAATGAACCGATCTATCGATGCTTGGTTATGGAGAACAATGAGATCAAGCGGAAGATTCAGGTGTTGTTGCAGAAAGGCCACATCAAGCCAAGCTCATCACCTTATGGGAGCCTGATTGTATTGGTACATAAGAAGGATGGGACCTGGAGACTCTGTATTGACTATCAGGTGAACAAGATCACTGTACAGAATAGGTACCAGATCCCATGGATTGATGAACTTCTAGACCAACTCAAGGGGGCCAAATATTTCAACAAGATTTATTTGAAGTCTAGTTATCACTAGGTGCCTATCAAACCCTTTGATGTGTGGAAAATTGCCTTCAAATCCAAGGAGGCCATTTTCAAATGGTTGGTCATGCCTTTTGGGTTAACGAATGCCCCTGCAACCTTCATGAGATTAATGGACGACATATTGCGACCCTTCACCATTGCATTTGTAGTGGTGTATTCAGATGATATCTTGATCTTTAGCTAGAGTTGGGAAGAGCACCTCTACCATATTCGACGGGTCCTCCAAACCATGTGACAAAACAAGATGTGTGCCAATTTGGAGAAATGCACTTTTGGCATGACCCAGGTTCAATATCTGGGGTACATCATTGATGAGAATGATTTTCCCGTGGACCTAGCCAAGATACAAGTCATTCAAGATTGGCCAACCCCAACCACTCTAACAGAGCTTCGCAACTTCTTTGAGTGAGTGTGGGTACACTTTGGGATCCCACAGTCCATTGTCTCAGACCAGGATAACATATTCCTAAGTGCATTTTGGTCAAGTCTCTGGTCGATGCTAGATACAAAAATTACTAAGTCCATGACTTTCCATCCCCAAACTGATGGCCAAAAATAGGTCATCAACAAGATGATCGTACACATTCTATGCGTGTACAACTCGAAGCTTCCACAGACATGGGATGAAAGCTTCCCCTGTGTCCAGCACATCTACAAAAAAGCTCTCCATAGCTCAACAGGCCACAACCCCTTTTAGGTAGGGCTAGGATTTCAACCATTATGTTCCATTGATGCAGCCATACCATTTGCAGCCACTCAATAGATTCATCTCACGTCCAGTCTGAAGTCGATAGGGTTAACAACTTCATTAAGTGCATTCAACACATCCTCCGGTAGGTCCATGATATATTGGACAGAGCCAATGTGTTGACAGTGCTAGACCCGCCAACATGTCAAGGGGATCTCCCCAGTAAGAAGTCCTAATTAGTCCCCAGACCGTTTGGTGTAGGAGTCCCAACAGTGGGTAGTAAGGTAATGCCTTGACCGTGATGTCGCAGAGAGGAAAGTAAGATAACTCTGTCAGTAGCAAGGGTGTGACTGATGCAGTGAGTCAAAGAAGGTGTATGAGAGGTTCTAACACATAAAGGGGAGATGAGGGTGAAGGTGAGTTCCAGGTTGAAAGGGATCAGTCCCAACTCGGCTAGGAACACACAACACAAAAGGAAATGCACAGCTTCCGGTGGAGTAGTTCACTCGGATGCGGAAGTCACAACATACAAGGTAAGATAACATGTACAACACTCACGAATCAGTCCGAACGAGTGCAACGGTTGTTACAGCTAGGTTCATGTGAAAGGTCTATCTGGCATCCAATAGAGCAGTCGACACGGATGGTGATAACATTAACAACATATACAACACATTTGAAACAATATTCATATACTTTCATGTTAATCGGTTCATACACAAATAATTAAGTTAAACAACATATATCATTAAGGAAACGGGAGCAGTCCAACTACAATAGAAACATATGCATGAAAATGTGTTGGCTCTTATTATATAAAGTGTAAGTTCCAATCATACAATACATCCATGTAAACCTACTAGCCCCATTAGTGAAACGTTACAGCCACATCTGCCTGCTCCTCCAAAGAGATGTACTAGCTCCGTGCAGTGGAGAAAACAAGGCGCGTTAAAATATTGTCCAAGATTTCTTCAAGATAGTCTTAGTAGAAGCCTAGATGACCAAAAACCTCTATAATGAGTTATGAGGGACTATTTATAGCAAAGGGTGGGGTGACCCTTGACATTCCCCTTTGTGAAAGTTCAACTACCCCCATGACTCTTCACCTACTCTATGACTGTTATATCCAACCATTAACACTTGAATTACACTTGACGTGACTCAACATTACAATGCACATGTACTCATGTGAGACAACATGGATTGAGAAAGCCTTGCAAGACATCACTGACACTCAGTCCGCTTTGATGAGATCAACTCTTTGACATGCTTGTGATGGTGAAGGTGGTGAGCTGATGCCAAGCTTGGTCATTCGTGATGGTGTGCATGCACCTCATGGTGACATCTTGCTGAAGTGATCTCTTTCCTGCGTTGCAAATGGTGCATTGGTTCGGCCCACTCATCCAATTCATCTGCTAACATGCACATGGCCTTCTTGGGTATGGTTGAACCGACAAAAGACTGATGCATAATGTCTGTACTGATCTTCAAGTGTGTGCTAGTATTCATGCGCATCAACTTGCCGAAGTACATGTTCATCCCCAATTGGATGTCTTCACCTTGGTGAGTGTGTTGAATGAGTTGGATTGCATACGTGTGCTCAACAACATACATGCTGTTGAATCCCTTGCATGTGATCAACAACAATTCTCACCATGTCTACTCTGTGTCAGCTACTGGAATGGATCCTTAACTTGTATGGGCAGAGTTTCATCCGTGAGTGCATGTTGCACCCACTATTGTTCATGTTATTGTTGCAACTCATTTGTCTGTCTGTGTAGCTTCATGTTCTTTTTGAGCTGCTACTTCAGCACATGCAACTACTTCTTTGTTCCATCTTCTGCCTTCGCATGATCTTCATGTCGCACCGTCACTTCATAGCTGAAGTTTCCAAAGTTGCTTTCATCATCAATGGACCTGCTTGAGCTTGCAACCTTGTTCCGCCTCCATGTTGTCAACAACCCTCCTCTTTGCATTTGGTATGTTGTCTTTAGTTGCTATTCATGATGCTACTTGCTGTGATGTTGCTGCTGTCATATCTTGATGTCCTTGTCTATGAAAAACTTGATGTCTTCATGGGTAGGCAAGTCCATGGACACTTTATCGACTGCATCCACAAGTGTGCTTTGAACACTGTCTTCGTCTCTACTCTCCTGGAAACCATTGTACCTATACTGCTGAGAGGCAGATGAACACTTGGGATACTTGGACACATGAAAACACTCATGGCAAGCAATCTGTCCGTCAAAAACCAAAAGGAACATGAGAACTGAACTGCAACATACCTAGGTGCATGATCATGAAGGTTGCACAATTTCAGTCAGGAGGTTAGGAAACCGACTTCCAAGACTACACAAGCATAGTCTGGGTTGTTGGGAAACTGGCTAACTGCTGGAACTATGCAATGCATAGTCTAGTCTGGCTACTGACTGCTGGGATTGCGCAATGCACAATTCCATTTGGGAAGGAATGTTGGCCTAGGGATAGATTTGAGAAATTTCTTGGGCCAAGCAGCCACTATCCTCCAAAAATGTGCAAAATAGTCCCAGAGGCCAGTGCTGGGCAAGAATCCACATATCTGGAGAGGAAGGTGAGCCTTCCTTCCCCAGATTGTGCATTGTAGCCTTAGTGAAGACAGAGTTGGGCCAAGGTTGGCCCGACTCGCCGATGGGAAATTGAAAGAAACTAAGAGAGTAAATGCATGGTGACACTAAGTGATTGAAGAAGTGATTCACAGTGCATGCAAAAAATGAATGAAAGATTTGGAAAATAGATCAACATGGATGTGGGTGAGGCAGTTCGCCGGTTGGGCGAATGTCCATGCAAAACAGTTTCATGCATGCGACAGCAGTGAGATAGAAACAAAAATTGAAACAAAGCTAGGAAAAGATAGTATATATTTAAACGACAACAAGCAGTCAAAGAAATCAAGCAAACAGTACTCCCACAAGCAAAAACATAAAAAGCGATAGAAATGCAGCACAAGGCATGGGAAGTGGGCTTACCCCAAAACAACTGAGTTGAACGTGTCGACTGATCCTAGATGTGATGTGGGATGTCAGAGATACAAGGTTGATGTAAGGAATGAGCTCTACAATGTCCAATTGATGAGTTTTGATAACATCGAAGTTGTGACATGCATGCCACGAATCTAGGGGAAGCGACACTTGGTGGGAGGTTTTAGAATTTCTCCTTTCATGTAACCTCCAACTGCTAAACATAGATCCCTGAAACAAGGGATGTATTTACATGTTGCCTTGGGAGAAGCAGCCCATGCATGCAAGTATATTTTGCTCAATCTTGGAGGGAACCGGTCAACTTAGCTGCACATGCAAGAGACTACTCGACTGCTGGAGAAAAATGCGCATTTCTGGCTAGGAGATGGGTTGGCTACCTAGGAGATTTGTGCAATTATTGGGTAGAGTAGCTGACTGTTGCCCATATTTTCACAAATTCTGGCTGAGTAGCCTTGCTGGGGAAATTTGTGCAAATCCTGCTGGGAGTGTTGGCAGGCAAGATTGCACAATCCTAGAGCCCAACAGGCTCCCAGAGAGGATTGCACAATTTCTGGAGGGAAGGCTGGTTTCTCTCCAGAAATGCGCAATTTTCAAGGGGAAGTTTTTTAGCTTGCAGCTGGACCAAGTTTGGGTGAACAACCTATAAGGGGAATGGATCAAGTTGTGATTGACATGTTGCCTTTGTGCAAGGAAGAAACTGAAGCTTGTAAACTTAACAAAGCAAGGTAAGCTGTTGTGAAGGTTGGAAGGGAGGCTCCAAAACAAGGCTAAGGAAAAATTTTGGAGGGTGGTTGTAGCCGCTACAACACTTGGTGACACATTGGTAGAACTGCAGCTCTTTGAATGGACCTTTTTCGTGAGAAGAAAGTCAAACACCTCCGAAAGTATTGTGTAGTTTTTAGCTCATCTTGGTTTCATACTAACTTGATTGTAATATGTAGCATCTGCCAAACCCTTGGTCAATTGACACACATTCCAAGCCAAGGTAACATAGTTGTTTCAATTGGGGTTGAGGGGTATATAGGTGCACACGTAGTATAGTCGTCAGAGTCTTAGTTTCATCTCTGGTGTTGCTCCACTACTAGTAGGCCTGAACAGTACCCCGGTGGAGTCACATAGGAACACAAGCATGGCTCTGTTGCCAGCGAGCCTGGTCAGTACCCTGATGTAGTTACTTGCATCACCTCCCTACTTAGGAATACTTTCTCTTCTTTCACCTTATTCATTTTTCATTTTGAATTTTTGACTTTTCATCTTTTCATTTTTCATTATGCATAACACTTATTCCTTTAAAAGGCAGAAGAGGGATCCCAACTTATTGAGAGAAGAAGAGGTTGTTCTAGCAGAGAAGTAGTTTATTGTATCTTTGATGTGCTTGTTAATGTTTTCCCCCTTACCTTACTCTACTTGATTGAGATGAAAAGGGTTAACCCAAAAATAATTGACTAGAGAAGGTGACACTAGTTAGTGCGCAAGCGTTGCATTTACACCAAGGTTCACTTCGAACAACACATATTTTCCTTTGACGTATGATGGACTAAAAGTAACAAGCTCATCATACAGAGGCAAGATGATAGATAACCAAGTAGCGATATCTATACAAGCCCTCTTGTACTTTACCCAGCTAATTTCAAGAGTCATACATGGTTTCATGCAAAACTAACCTATGAATGAAACAAGCGAATGAACTAACAATCAACAAAGCAAAGAAAGAGCAGAAGCAAAAATGAAAGCGAAGCAAGTAAACAAACAAGCAAACAAAGCACGTAAGAAAACAAGCATGCAAGAAAACAACTAAAAGAAAACAACTGAAAGAAAACACTACTCCTACTCCTACACTAACAATACATGGGCCTGATCACGTGAAGTGATACTTCCAATGCAGCCACCGGTGCATTGGTAGACCCATGTTGGTGAAGGATTGGTCTGCGAGCAACCCAGTTGTATGAACCAGCTAGCAAAAAATATATAACAATGAAGACAACTACACATCATGATTCAAAGTGAGTGCATGTGCATGACGGGCAGTCCGCGGACTTATCATGGTGATGTGTGAAACTAATCGCAACTTTGAAGCATAAGCACACTATTGACTATGACATGAAAGCAAATGAAAGAAACAAAGATAACTTGTGTCACGCACGAGTGCTTGAAATGTAGGACTCCTCCAATGCATGAGCAATAGGATCGTGTAGTTCGAGTGGAGGAAGTAAAATATGAGTGTTAGATTGATCTTGAGTGCATACAGATGAGTGATGAGGAGCCTTGAGTGTTTGAAAAATTCCCTAATTGGAAGCAAAACCAACCTCAGGACAGCGAGGGCCTGACATAACCATCAGCTTAGGCTGAAGTGCCTCGATGGTCTGTGGGGTTTCGACTTTGTTGACAGATGGATCTTCATAGACCAGTTGCTTAGACAGATTAAAAGGTGAATCAACATTGTGATTGGATGATGAGGTGAAGGGATCACAAAAACCAAGATCAGAAAATTCAGGATGTTGGTCGGCATCCTCATGGTTTGATGAATCACACAGAGGGGTAGATGAGGAGGAAGTATGTTCAACCTATGCATTTCCAGAAAAATTAGATGAAAGATCAAGTGGATTTCCAATGAATGATTGATCCTCTCCATTGTTGGATGATGGGCTAAAATATGGTGTGTCCTGTGAAAGATCAACAATGGGTGCATATGTGGATGAAGACACACATGCAAAATCATGGATGGCAGGTTCACCAATGATGCTAGGAAAGAACAAAGGGGGCTTAGATGGAAGGGAGTCTTCCTTCACCGAGTGTTGATGCTCAAGCTCCCACTCATACTCTTCATGAATGACAATGCATGTTAGTTATGCAACACCAACTCCGTCAGTGGGTGGTTCCTCGTTCACAACAAATGAAGAGTCTGGAATGGATGAACACAAGACAACATCATCCGGAGGAACACCCGGGTAAGAAGACGAAGGTTGTAGAAATGAATTCATATGAGGACTTGAAGGAATCACAAACAAATCTATGTGAAAATTGAGTGAAGTGATCTTGTGAGGGTGTGAAGGATGAACATGTGTGTGAGCATGATCCTCAACATCATTTGGTAGTGGTGGAGTTGTTGAATAAGAGGAAGGTGGACAATCGGTTGACACAGTGCCTACTTCCACATGAGATTGCGCATCTCCATCAACGAAGAATGTTGAGCGAGGCTTGATCTCAAATTTTCTCTTGGGATGGGCATATTTCTTAAGGCAGTACTCGAACCAATCCCAAAGATAAGCAAATTTCATCTGGCTCCTTGGAGCTTGAAACTACAAGTCACAAAAACGCTACCAAAAATCAATAATGGATTCATGCAGAGCACTCCGTTGTTGTAACAGTTTCTGGTCAAGATGGTCTGGATCAAAGTGATAGAATTTGTTTTCAATAAGATCATAGAAGTGCTCAAATGAGTGCACAGTGTCATCTAGTAGGCTGAGCACCCAACAAAATGGAGATTTGCGAAGTTTGTATGCAAGCAACAAACTAGACTGTTCATCAGAAAATTCATTTTCCTCATGAATCATGGAAAGAAAGTTATGTAA
Organism: Pinus tabuliformis; assembly: GCA_031772625.1. Classification (NCBI taxonomy): domain Eukaryota; kingdom Viridiplantae; phylum Streptophyta; class Pinopsida; order Pinales; family Pinaceae; genus Pinus; species Pinus tabuliformis. The sequence continues at coordinate 855,654,473 of CM062815.1, read as the reverse complement.
GTGCTCAGGCCAGGCCACTTCGCCTTCACCATCATACGTGTGAGTGGACAAGAGATCGAAAAGCTTCCCTAATATGGAGACATCTTCACGATTCAAAAAACACCTCGGGGGAAGAAGAGTGCAAGACTCCATGAAAGATATGCAAAGGTTCAAAACTAGATGAGAGGACACAACTTGTCATTAGGCCCTCCTTCTAGCACCAGAAATGTTGATGGTGTTGGAACCGTCAACATGTCAAGGGGATCTTCGCGCTAAGAAGTACCAATCAGTCCTCAGACCATTTGGTGTAGGAGTCCTAGCAGCGGGTTGTAAGGTAATGCCTTGGCCGAGATGTCACACAGAGGCAAGTAAGATAACTATGTCAGTAGCAAGGGTGTGACTAATGTAGTGGGTCAAAGAAGGTGTATGAGAGGCTCTAACACATAAAGGGGAGATGAGGGTGAAGGTGAGTTCTAGGTTGAAAGGGATCAGTCCCAACTTGGCTAGAAACACACAACACAAAAGGACATGCACAACTTCCAGCGGAGTAGTCCACTCGGATGCGGTAGTCACAACATACAAGGTAGATAACACATACAACACTCACAGATCAGTCCGAATGAGTGCAATGGTTGTTACATCAAGGTTCATGTGAAAGGTATGTCTGGTGTCTGATAGAGTAGTCGACACGAACAGTGACAACATTAACAACATATACAACACATTTGCAACAAGATTCATATACTTGCATGTGAATCAATTCATACACAAATACATAAGTTAAACAACATATATCATTAAGGCAACTGGAGCAGGCCAACTATAATAACAACATATGCATGAAAATGTGCTAGATCTTATTATATAAAGTGTAAGTTCCAATCATACAATACATCCATGTAAACCTGCTAGCCACATCAGTGAAACGTTACATCCACATCTGCCTACTCCTCCAAAGAGATGTACAAGCTCCATGCAGTGGAGAAGCCAAGGCACATTAAAATAATGTCCAAGCTTTCTTCAAGATAGTCTTAGTAGAAGCTTGGATGACCAAAAGCCTCTACAATGAGTTATGATGGACTATTTATAGCAAAGGCTAGGGTGACCCTTGAAATTCCCCTTTGTGACAGTTCAACTACCCTCATGACTATTTACCTACTCTATGACTATTACATCCAACCATTGACACTTGAATTACACTTGACATGACTCAACATTACAATGCACATGTACTCATGTTAGACAACATGGCTTGAGAAAGCCTTGCAATAAATCACTGACACTTGGTCTGCTGTGATGAGACCAACTCTTTGACATGCTTGTGATGGTGAAGGTGGTGAGATGATGCCAATTTTGGTCATCCGTGATGGTGTGCATACACCTCATGGTGACATCTTGCTGAAGCGAACTCTTGCTTGCATTGCAACTGGTGCATTGGTTCGACCCCTTCATCCAACTCATCTGTTAACTTGCACATGGTATTCTTGGGTACGGTTGAACCGATAACAAACTGATGCATAGTGTCCATGTTGATCTTCAAGTGTGTGCTGGTGGTCATGCACATCGACTTGCCGAAGTACATGTTCAACCCTAGTTGGAATTGCTTCTTGTCCCTGCCTTGGTGAGTGTGTTGAATGAGTTGGATTGCATGTGTGTGCTCAATGACATGCATGCTATTGAATCCCTTGCATACGATCAACAAAAATGCTCACCATGTCTGCTCTGTGTCATCTACTGTGATGGATCCTTAACTTATATGTGCGCAGTTTCATCTGTGAGTGCATGTTGCACCCACTGTTGTTCCTGTTCCTGTTCTTGTTGCAACTCATTCATCTGTCTGTGCAGCTTCATGTTCTTCCTGAATTGTTGCTTCAGCACATGCAACTCCTTTGTTTAATCTTCTACCTTCACGCGATCTTCATGTCACGTCATCACTTCATAGCCGAAGTTTCCAAAGTTGCTTTCATCATCAATGGACCTTCTTGAGCTTGCAACCTTATTCCACCTTCGTGTAGTCAACAACCCTCCTCTTGCATTCGTTGCATTTGGTATGTTGTCTTCAGTTGTTTTTCATGATGTTTCTCACTATGATGCTACTACTATCACATCTTGATGTCCTTTTCTACGAAAAACTTGATGTCTTTGTGGGTAGGCAAGTCCATGGACACTTGATCGACCGCATCCCCAAGTGTGCTCTAAAATGTGTCTTCATCTCTGCTCTCTTGGAAACCATTGTACCTATACTTTTGAGAGGCAGATGAACACCTGGGATACCTGGAGACATGGAAACACTCATGGCAAGAAATCTGTTAGTCGAAAACCAAAATGAACATGAGAACTGACTTGCAACATACCTAGGTGCATGATCATGAAGGTTGCGCAATTTCGGCCAGGAGGTCGGGAGACCCACTGCCAAGGCTGCACAAGGCATAGTCTGGGCTATTGGGAGATTGGTTGACTACTAGAATTGCATAATGTACAGTCCAATCTGGTTGTTGATTACTGGGATTGCACAATGCGTAATTCTAGCTGGGAAGGACTGTTGGCCTAGGGACATATTTGTGCAATTTCTTGGGCCAAGAAGCCATTGTCCTCCAGAAATACGCAAAACAGTCTTGGAGGCTAATGTTGGGCAGGAATGTGCAAATATGGAGAGGAAGGTGAGCCTTCCTTCCCCAGATTGTGCAATGCAGCCTTGACGAAGGCAGAGTCCGGGCCAAGGTTGGCCCGACTTGCCGATGGTCAACTAAAAGAAACTAAGAGAGTAAATGCATGGTGAAATTAAGTGATAGCAGAAGTGATTGACAGTGCATGCAAAACATGAATGAAATATTCAGAAAACAGATCAACATGCATGTGGGTGAAGCAGTTCTTCGGTTGGTCGAACGTCCATGCAAAATAGTTTCATGCATGCGATAGCAGTGAGATAGCAATTAAAATTGAAATAGAGTTAGGAGAAGCTAGTATATATGTAAACGACAGAAAACATTCAAAGAAATCAAGCAAACTGTCCTCCCACAAGAGAAAACAGAAAAAGTGACAGAAATGCAGCACAAGGCATGGGAAGCGTGCTTACCCCAAAACATCTGAGTTGAATGTGCCCACTGATCCTAGATGTGATGTGGGATGTCAGAGCTACAAGGTTTATGTGAGGAATGAGCTCTGCAGCGTCCAGTTGATGAGTTTTGATAACGTTGAGGTTGTGACGCGCATGCCATGAATCTAGGGGAAGCGACATTTGGTGGGCGGTTTCGGAATTGCTCCTTGCATGTAACCTCCAATTGCTAAACGTAGATCCATGAAACAAGGGATTCCTTTGAATGCTTCCTTGGATGAATCAACCCATGCATGTAAATCTATTTTTCTCAGTCCCGGAGGGAACCGGTCAACTCAGCTACACATGCAAGATATTGATCGACTGCTAGAGAAAAATGCACATTTCTGGCTAGGAGTTGGGCTGGCTACCTAGGACATTTGTGAAATTTCTAGGCAGAGAGCTGACTGCTACCCAAATTTGTGTAAATTATGGGTTGAGTAGCCTTTCTGGGGAAATTTGCGTAAATCCTTCTAGGAGTGTTGGTAGGCAGGTTTGCGTAATCCTGGGGCCCAGCAGGCTACCAAAGAGGATTGCACAATTTCTAGAGGGAAGGTTGGTTTCTCTCTAGAAATGTGCAATTTTCAAGGGGAAGTTGCTCAGCCTGTAGCTGGACCAAGTCTAGGTGAACAACCTGTGAGGGGAATGGATCAAGCTGTGACCGACAGGCTGCCTTTGTGCAAGGAAGACACTGAAGCTTGTGAACTTGACGAAGCAAGGCAAGATGATGTGAAGGTTGGAAGGGAGGCTCCAAAATGAGGCTAAGGAAAAAAATTTTAGTGTGGTTGTAGCTGCTACAACACAATGAAAATTACAATCAGTGCCATGATCAACATCAGATGTCACACAAGTTCTAGGTGGGTGACAAAGTTTGGCTACATTTGCAGAAGAAGCGCCTCATTGGACCCCACCGCAAGCTTTTCCCACTTTGATATGGGCCTTACACCATCACCAAGGTTGTAGGGGATAATTCCTTTAAGCTAAACATTCTACCTTTCCTGGTCTACACCCATTGTTCAATGTAGATCGTCTTCGGCCATACTTTCTACCATTGCTGGACACATCCAACATTGTAGAACAAATCACAACAATAGAACTAAACCCAGACTGCATGGAACAACCACAACTGATCAAATCATTGAAAAAAAGATCAATAACACTCACCATTAGAAGATCCAACTATATCGGGTTGTCAGAGATGGCCAACTCCTGCACCAAGGCAAGTGGCTCACCAAGGACCAAGATCAACAGAAGTTTCCTCATTTCATGGAGGCACTCAACGCAATGGGTACCATTCCTTCCTAAGGGGGGAGTACTGATCCAAGTGGATATTGGTGGCCACCCTCCTATTCCATTTTGACCCCCACCATTGTTTCTTTTCAGTTTCCTTAATTGTAGCACAACTTACTATTTTTGGCAGTTTTTAGGGTCCTAAACTTTTGGAGCCATTTTGAGGGACTAAAAGATGTTTTTATGGAAAACAAAGAGACTTAGAAAGTTCCAAATTGACTCACAAATTTATTTGCAGTGCCCTCTTTGAGATCTTCGAAAAGAGGTATTATGATAGCCAAAAGGAGATCATATGCCAAAGTTACGACCCCGAGAAGTTGATGTACCAATTTACCCAAACGGGGCCCACAATTTTGGTGCTTCATCTCCTAGGGTTAGGTTTTTGGATGTTTAGGGTTTTCCATTATTTCTCAATAATAAATAGGCATTTTAGCCTCATTGTAACATAGTTTAGAGGCATGTAGCCACCACATCTCTTCTCAAAGATTGTTATGAAACTAACTCACAAAAAGATAGAAAAGAGAGATAAATGCCTTAGAATTCAGCCTCTTCAAGGGGGCAACCTCTTTTACATTACACAAATGAGAAATTCCTGGATGATACAAATGACAAAACCTCCTTTCTATATATAAGAGTCTAAGGGGTCACAATATGATCAAAGCCAACCTAACAATAATCATATAAGGGCACAACAATAACAATAGTGGGCTTCTATGGGGGAAAATAATAACAGTATGGGGACAATAGGGACACAACAATAACAATAAGGGCTATAATGACAATAGTATTGGGGGAATCACTAGTATTATAGGGACCTGACATGCCCCTCTCCTTCAAAAAAAGTGTTGTCCTCAATGCTTGAGTAGTTTTGGATGATTATGTATAAAATTCTCATCCTCCCATGTGGAATCTTCAATGGGTAAGTTCTTCTACTTGAAAAGATACTCTGAAATTGATCAATTTTGTAGCTGTTGAGTTCTTGTTTCTGTGACTGCTTCAAGTTCCAATATGATTTTCCTTCCTCGTCAACTTCTGGCAATATTCTTTGAACTGGGAGCTTGTCACCAATAACCTTCTTTAAGCACGAAACATGGAAAATTGGGTGCACTCAGGAAGCTGCAAGAAGCTCCAATTTGTATGCCATAGTACCAATCTTTTGCAACACGTTGTATGAACCATAATAATTTGGTGATAATTTATTATCCTTCTTAGCTTGCTTTAGGGATAATTGTTTATATGGTTGTAGCCATAGAAATACCCAGTCACCTATATCAAAACTTCTTTCGCTGTGATGTTGATATGCCTGTTGTTTCATTCTATTTTGTGCCAAAGTTAGGTTATCCTTTAAGAGTTGGAGAACTTGTTGTTGATGCTCGATGTGATCTTCCACTGCTTGAACCTTATAATTTTCTCTTAAATATGATGTGATGGACGGTGGGTGATATCCATAAAGTGCCATAAATGGGGTCATTTTTGGTGCAATATGGAAGGAAGTGTTATACCACCATTTAGCCAAAGGCAACCATTTGACCCATGGTGTCTTTTTATCAGATACAAAGCAACTAAGATATCCTTCCAAACATTTGTTTACTATCTCAATTTTCCAATCAGATTGAGGATGATAAGATGAGTTATGAGCTAACGAGTACCAAGTAAAGAAAATAATTCTATCCAAAAATTTCTAGTGAAAATGCGATCTCTATCGCTTACAATAATCTTTGGGTTTCCATGTAGTTTTTAATTGTTTCCAAACTACAGTAGAAACTGTATTGGTTTTAAATGGATGAGATAATGCACAAAGTGTGCATACTTGGTAAGTATGTCAACTACCACCATGATGACACTCTTTCCTTCAGACTTGGGAAAACCTGTGATGAAATCCATTGAAACATCCTCCCAACGTTGACTTGGAATGGATAAAGGTGTTGGCTTGAGGGGGCATGACCCAAGTTCAAAGTTAATTAGCTAAATAAATCCCTACACTACTGGCCCTTTTGGTATTAGCCTACAAAGCTTGGGCTGAAGTCTCACCCGAAGCAGTATGGGGGGATGTTGGAACCAAGTTTCCACACCCTAGAGAGGCCTGAGGTGTTGATTTAGTCAAAATGTGCCTACTTTCGTGCATTGTCCTAACCTACGATACCTTCATGATGTGTTATAATTGTCCTTCGTACAACCCTAACTAGGGGCTGAGATGCTTTCGCGTTGCTAAGGCAGTGATCTGCACTATTTTTCCAAGTTACATCATGTATCTTACTTATCTTCTTATAATGGTTAGTTAACTTCACATAAACAGATAATTTATCTCACATTTACTTAATCAACACAATCAGATATGTTCATGCACCATATAAACAAAAAACATGCAATTTATACCCAATATATTCAATGTAGAAAACAGGAAATAATTACACAGAATTGATACAAAAACTTCTCTTTATTAATGCTTCCATGGTTACAGACTCGACTCACCCTGCGCACTCAGCTGCAGGGGTCCGCGCACTTAGCTGCAGACTACTAGGCCTTCACGCACTCAGCTGCAGAGCCTTCTCCTACTCTATGACCCAAAGGCTCGACTCTACACTTAGATCTTCCGCTATCCTTCTATTCCATCATCATTCCTTTTCTTAGATTCACTGATTTACAACTTAGAGCCTCGCTCTATTGATACAATCCCATGGTCCGCAGACCATGGGTAGATCTCTAAAGCTGACATTACATTACAAAATTGAGGGCAGGAAACCTTATGAATCATTTACAAATTCGCACTCCGTGCCCACAAAATGTGGAGTCTTTACATCAGATTTACAATTTTTAGCAAAAATCTAGGCTTTAAGTCCCAAAACTTCCTTTGGGGGATCCAATGCCCAACAAAAGGTTGTAATAGACTCGGGTTCTTAATTGTTTCAACTTTATTTTGTTCGAAAACCAAACATTCTGCCACAAAATTTTGAATATTAGATTTAGGGCCCTCTCAAAAAAAATCTTTCTTAACCCTGCAATAAGTTTTTAAAAATCCTGAGTGCCCTCCTAAGGGAGAGGTGTGTAATTCCATAAGAATATTTTGTTTGAGTTGGGAATTCTGACATAGGTATAAGCGATATTTGTACCATAACGAATCATTTTTCCAGCTAAATGTATCATATGTACTGGGATCTTATTGTAACTTTTGAATGAGTGCCCACACTTCTTCATCATTCTTCCATTCATCCCTTGCTTTGATTATCCAATCTGGTTGGATAATAGAAATGGCACAAAGAAATGCTTCCACATCCTCATCCTTTCTTGAGAGTGCATCTGCCACAACATTTTTCTTCCCTTTTTTGTATATGATTTCAAAGTCATAACCAAACATATTTGTGACCCATTTTTGTTGCTCTTCTGAAGATAATATTTGTTCTAAAAAGTATTTAAGACTATCATGATCCGTTTTTACCTTGAAGTGTCTTCCCATTAGGTAGGGTCACCATTTCTTAAGTGCATGTAGTATTGCCAACATTTCCTTCTCATAAATAGCTTTGTGTAAATAATTTCCTTTGATTGTACGGCTTTCGAAAGAAATGGGTCTTTCTTCTTGCATTAAAACAACACCAATTCCATTTCCTGAGGCATCACATTCCACAATAAAGGTTTTTGTGAAGTCCGACATAGCTAAGACTGGTGCTTGGCACATTGCCTCTTTAAGATGTTCAAAGGACTTCGTCACTTCTGGAGTCCATAAAAATGCATATTTCTTCAATAATGTTGTTAGAGGTGCTATTATTCTCCCATAATTCTTAACAAACTTGCAATAATACCCTATCAACCCGAGAAATCCTCGCAAATGATTTATGGATATGGGAATTTTCCATTCCTTATTGGCTTTAATTTTTCTAAGGTCTACCTTAACACCTTAATGAGATACAATATGACCCCGATATTCCACCTCTTGTACTCCAAAGAAACATTTGGAGCTTTTTGCGTATAATTGTTTCTCCTCCAATAGTTTGAGCACCCTATCAACATGTTGAACATGATCCTTCAAAGACTTTCTATAGATTAGTATATCATCAAAAAATACTAACAAAATTTTCTAAGGGTGGGTTTGAAAATGGAATTCATCAAACCTTGAAATGTAGAAGGTGCATTGGTAAGGCCAAAAGGCATGACCAAAAATTCATAATGACCCTCATGAGTTCTAAATGTTGTTTTCGGAATGTCTTCAGTCTTCATTCTGATTTGATGATATCCTGAACGAAGATCCAACTCGGTGAAGTAAATTGATCCATGAAATTCATCCAATAATTAATCAATGACAAGAATGGGAAATTTATCTTCAATAGTGAGCTTGTTTAGCTCCCTATAATCTGGACACATGCACCATGATCCATCCTTATTGTGCACCAATACTACTAGAGTAGAGAAAGAACTTTGACTAGGTTAAATTATACCAGCGTTTAGAATTTCTGCAACCATATGCTCAATTTCACTCTTTTGGGCATAGGGATATATGTAAGGCCCGATGTTTGGAGGAATACTTCCTGGAATCAAATGAATAGCATGATCATGATCACGAATATGTGGGAGACCTTTGGGAGTCACAAATACCTTGGAATGATTGTCCAAGACTTTGTGGAGATCGGTAGAAATAGATGATTTTTATGTGGGAACCTCTAGCAAACATAATTGTGCAATTACACCTTGTTTTTATTTATTTAGAAGCTTTGTCATTCCATTAGAGCTGATTATCTTTCCTGGTTTCCCTACGATACCTCTTAATTCAACTTCCTTTCCTTCCAAATAAAATTTCATGAAAAGTTCTTGAAAATTAAAAGCTATTGTACCCAAGGATTGTAGCCATTGGACTCCTAGTACAACATCAACACCACCCATTGGAATGGAAAGCATTGGGCTATTCAATACATATTCTCCCATGAATAGCTTGATATTATGGCACTTTTCATAGCAATTTATGGTTCCTCCACTTGCAACCATCACTTGACACTCTGGTGCTAGATATAGGAAGCAATTCAATTCCTTGGCTATCTTATAATGAATAAAATTATGGGTACTGCCTGAATCAATCAATACTATTACCTTTTTCTTCTTGATATGCCCTTCTATCTTGATAGGTTGAGGAGTGGTAATTCTGGCCAATACATTACAATATATGGTTGGATTCATTTCTTCTTTCTCTAGGGTTTGTTCCTGGTGTATATCCTCTTCTTTTGACATTTCTTGTTCCTTTTCTTCCTCCTCTTCACAATATATGTAAAATAATTTCTTCTCAGCACACTTATGACCTTTAATGTATTTTCTATCACAACTGTAGCAAAGCCTTTTGCTCTTTTTTCTTCCAACTGTTGGGGTGTCAACCTTGTAGGTTGTGGAAGGCTAGGGGAAACAACACTTCCATCCTTATAGTTGTGAGTGGTAGGCTTCTTTGTTGCCATAATTTTTCTTTCCATTTTTCTTGCCATCCTGAATGCCTTCTCCAATGAGTTAGGTTCCCAAAGGTGAACCTCACGTTGGATGTTATCCTTTAAAGTCCCTATGAACACATCAATCCTATGCTCCTTTGGAATATCTTTTACCCTTATATTAATTTTTGGAAGTCCTCAATGTGCTCCATCATTGAACCCTTTTGTTTTAGGTTTATCAATTGGCTAAAAAAAGTGTTTCTTTTTGTATCCACATAATGTGCTATCATTTCTTTCGTAAAAATTTCCCAAGTGACAATTTGTTTACGATAGCAAAGGCATCGATACCATACAAACTGATTTGGTTCCAAATATAAAGTTGCAAGGCGTACCTTTTGTGTGTTTTGCACATTATGGAGATTGAAAAATTGCTCCATCTATAGTATCCATGTTACAGGATCCTTGCCATCAAACTTCCTCATATCGATCTTTGGAACATGGTTGGTCTTCAATCCAACATTAGAGTCTATGAAATCATGATTAACATTTCTTTTGTTCTCATCATGAGTTTCCTTTACTACCCTTTCACCATTAGTAAGCATTTCTTGTAGCAAGTTATTCAAATCTATCTTCAAATCTTCCATCTTAGCATCCATGCCATTCATCTTAGCTTCCATGTCATCCATATTAACTTGCACGCCATTCATATTAGCTTCCACGCTATTCATCTTAGCTTCTGTTACCTTTTGTGAGAGTGAAATTTGTTTCACTTGGTCTCATAATTTTGATATATCATGTTTCATTTCTCCCTCTTCTTCATGAGTCATGCTAGAGCTTTCAGGTTTCTTACTAGGTGTTTCCATTTTCTTTCTTTGGGTATCAATCAATTATAATTATGCTTTACTATGCCCTTTGAACTTCAACCTATTTTTTCAACCCAAACTTATGCAAACATTTAAAAATGCTACACACTTTTTTTTCACTTTGTAGAAGCTTGATATCGAATCAATTGTATCTCTGTAATTACAGATCTCCAAGGTCTGAAATTGCTTCCTAAGGTAGCCCTCTGAGTCCTCTTTCCAATTCCACTAGTCTGATCAAAATTGGATTCTCCAAGAAAGATTTATGCCTAATCTCCCACGATGATCTAATTATATAATTTTTTAGTAGAGAAAACTTGTACGATGTGCCATGTGTCACTGTTTCAACCTTTAGATCTATAAAAGATACACACAAACTACACTCTGTCCTCTTTCTGTAGCTTACGAAATTTCAATCTGAAGCTTGGAGAAAAAATTATGACGATTTTCCCAGGGTCACCTATTTGGAATGTAATTCGAGAGTCTACAAAACCCAAAATTCCTCAGATCATATCTTCAAAAATATAGCGAGATAAAATCTAAATTCGGACCCGAGGTTCAAAATGATTTCAGCTCAAAGGGTTTTCTTTTAGCTTCTGAAACGTCGTAGAAAAAAGTTATAGAAAAAATGCCATGATGACATGTTTGGAGCAGCGAAACCCTAGAATCCAAAGCTTTGATACAAAATGTTATGAAAACAGTTCACAAAAAGATAGAAAAGAGAGATAAACGCCTTAGAATTCAGCCTCTTCGAGGGGGAAACCTCCTTTACATTACACAAATGAACAATTCTTGGATGATACAAATGACAAAACCTTTTTTATATATATAAGAGACTAAGGGGCCACAATATGATCAAAGCTGACCTAACAATACTAATATAAGGGCACAACAATAACAATAGTGGGCTTCTATGGGGCACAATAATAACAATATGAGGACAATAGGGACACAACAATAACAACAAGGGCTACAATGACAATAGTAATGGGGGAATCACTAGTATTATAGGGACCTAACAGAGATAAGCTACCATCACCTGAGCTAGTTTTATTTCCATTCTGTTTGTAAGCATATTTCAGTAATTTGTGGCATTCCTGTTGAATTTTAGATCACTTCTCCTCCAAGTCACTGGAGAACACTTTGTTGCTGGTCATATGGAATGAGGCTCCACTATCAAGGTACCACATACTACCCATCACCAATGTCACCACACAAGTGGTGAGGGTAAAATCCAGTTTGAATTGTGAAGCAAGAGCTTCACCTACCACTCCTTCTAAGGGCTTCCTACCGACCTTCTTGTGCAGACACTTTATGGCATAGTGTCCCAGATCATGACAATGAAAATATTTAATCTTCAACATGTCCTTCTTACTTCCCTGACTGGAACCTGATTTGGAATGGGATGACTTCCCCTTCCATTTCTTCATATTTCCAGATAAGGCACAATTCTCCTCATCATCATGCTTGGATGAGGATCCATCTCTAGTGTTCCTCCGAATCTCCTCTTGTACCAAGTTGTACCAAAATTGCTCCCACTCTGGTAGCTTCTCCCTCCCATTAACTAAGTCCTAGGAGCTGTGTCAGCTCTTTGGAAGGCTTAGAAGTGCTAGGCTCACCAGATGGTCTTTAGAAACTATAACAATGACACTTCCAAGCCCATCTTGACATTGGGTGAACTTGGTCAAGTGCTTTGGTATTGTGTCGCCCTTCTCCATCTTGATTTTTCTGAGCTTGTCCTCCAGTGCCAGTTTCCTATGGTCACTTCTGTTTTGAAATAGGTATGTTAAGGCCTTCCACATTAACTACCATTTTTAAGGATGATTCTTCCCCATCTATTTGTATAAGTACCAATTCGAATTTTCCCTTGGGGGAATGTATTTCTTGGACTTTTTGTTGAGAAAACTTTTTATTTAATAGCTCCACTTTCATTTCTAGCAGGAATGTACTTAGATTGATTCAAATAATGAAGTTTGGTGATATTTTTAGATTCTAAAGCTTGGTTTCCTTCATAGGAATTTGAGTATCCTTGGGCTTGGCCATCCTAGGAGCCTCAGATCTCTCTTGTAAAATCTATTTATTTTCCTTGAATGTATTTTTCACTTGCATCTCTTATTTATGCATTTAATGTTCATGCTTCTTTTGTTGTAGGTTTTATTGTTTAAATGATTGAAGTAAATTTTTTTGCAGGTTATTTACATATTCAAAAAAATGATTCATCCTTAGAACAACTTTGAAAAGTCATATTCATAATTGAGCTACTTGGATTGGTTTACTAGTTCACAAATCTAGAATTTATGGGGTCTCTTGCAACAACATAGTAGTAATTTTCTAATAATTTTTAAAACGTGTTAATGAGCTCCTTTTGAGTTGATTCCACTTGTATTGAGTCATAAAAACATTCAAGTTAATAAAAAAATTCACCCCATAGGATTTACACTTGATAAGGTTAGGTGTTTTATGGGTTAACTAGCTCACTAATTCTTGAATTTCTAGTTTTTTAGAGTAGTAATTTTCTTCTAGTTTTTAGGACAAGATAACTGGGGTATTTTTCAGTGATTCCACTTGGAATCGAGTCCTAGGACATCCTACTTAGAAACAAAAATTTTCCCAACTCATTTTTATTTTATTTTCTTGGGCATTTGACAAGTTACCTAGAGAAGTAGCAATCTTGTCAATCATGTAGCATTCCTCTAGCAGCCTTGTAGTGGTCTTGAGTATCCTGTAGTACTATCTAAACTTGGCTAGATTTGCCTTAAAACCTTGATTTTTTTATTTTGGTATTGAATAATGACATCTAGGCTTTGAATCCATATTGATTGAGTAACACTAAAGACCGCTTAGGACTTCCCTTTTTGCCACTGCAAAACATTCCAACTATTAAGGGTTAGTAGACAGGTTCATGAATTGAATGAAATAGTGATGATTTTCATGATTATTTTATGAGGCACCTAATGAACTCTGTTACAAGGTCAAATATCTTTTGAATGTAATGATTGAGATTTGGTTTATTCTCTTTACTTCTTTCAATTATAATAGGTTTGCTTTCCTTGTATTTTGTTTCCTACTATAGGTTAAGGTTTCCATTTCAAGCATTTCCATTTGTACAGTTAGTTTAGGTTAGATTTCATGATATTTGATTCATTTCATCATATCAACAAAATAAGGACACATTTCATGTTGCACATATATTTATGACACCTCTTAAGTTTGTACAAACCTTGGGTTGATAATTTAAGTGTGTAGCCTGGGAGTCGCAACAATCTTGTTGCAATTATGGGGTGCATCACATGGATCTACAAACTACCATCTGGTGAAAGCTACTACCACGATCAACGATCCTCAATCAACTCTAATTGGACTATCCAACTTTGATTGGATGGAGAAATTGTTCCTTTTGCTGAAAATTTGTAATCACTGCTCCAAACTCATGAAGTCACTGCTCCAGACTCATGAAGTCATTGCTCCTCTACTCTATGTGGACCTTGTTTCATCTATTTTGATACTAGATCCCAAGACTTTCTTCTCTACAGTACGACCTCCAACAGCAAGACACTATCATCAAATCAAATAAAATTGCCATAATCGTATGCTCTCCACTCTAGAAAAATAGTGGCCACAATCCATCCAAAAAAAATTGAACAATAATATCACCATAAAAAAATATAAACCTCATTATCTACCACGATACCAAACCCTCACTCCCAACTATAATTTCCACATAATACAATTAGTAGCATACAACACAATGGCTATGTGCCAAATGCACTAGCAACACCTACAAAACAAAAGTGAGAGACTCAAATATGGAGTTATACCAAGCTCTCCATCTATACCAACACCTTTGTTACAATTCTTTGCTTATGTAATCTGCAATTTGAAGTTCTAAATCAAAATATGTTGAGAAATGGAAATAAGAAATTCCAGTTTAATTTGTCCTTGAGTAAAACTGTGAATTAAATTCGAATTCTATTCTCATAGCAACTTAAAATAGTTAAATTAAGTTTATTAAAATTACATAACTTAAGAAATTCAAGTTGGAAGTCTTTCTATTGTCATGTGTATGTTCTCCCAACTTTGTACGAGTCCAGTATGAGTTAATTGTGAATTGTAAAATAGAAGATTCAGTTTCATGAATCAGTTCCGTTAAATTAATTCTCAAAATGATTGAGAGAACTAATAGTGAGTTAACAATCAATGGTGTCACTAATGAACTCCACCAGTGCTACTCTAGTTAACTGAATATTCACTCAACATAAACTCATGCATGTTGATTCTGAGAAAGGCCCAGTTGAGACTAGAGTATAGGGACAATGTACTATTTTTTTATATTTTTCTAAGCTGCACTGATAGTGCATGCATTCAAGAACTGATCCTTGAGGGATTCCACTGTTTTTAGAGGATTTATTTCCATTTAAATACAAGCTATCCTCCATAGGGATTATACATTGGAATAGAGATTTGGAGAGCTTGTGAAGAGGCTAAGATTTGGCCTTGAGATTGCTTATGAGTTGAAGATTGAATTTGCTGAGTGCTGGGATTGTTCTAGAGAGAACAAGAATTGTAATCTCATCTTGATTTTCCAGATTAATACAAAATAGGTAGTGGGGTTTAGGGTTTTGAGTTGTGTCTTTCCCCATATATTTATTGCGTTATGTGCCTTTGATTCTCTTCCTCTATTTATTATTGTTTTCTCGATGTTTATGGGCTTCTGTTGTAAAGAGTAGAAGTAGATTTTTGTCTCTTGCTTTAGCAAATTGCATTAGCTTGTGAATCTACAGGATTTTATACATGGTACGAGATCAAGATTTATTTTTGGGAAGAGAGTTTGCAGAGAACGTTCGAACATTTTTGTGCAAAATTTTTGGAAACAAATTACATATCTGGATTCCTTTGGAAAAGATACCCAAATTCAAAAAACAAATCAGTCGAATCAGAGTTCGAATGCGGGAGATATCACTAATTTAAAATCAGTTCTCTAGAGGAGGTTTCGAAGTTTTGAGTTTCTGGGTTATAGGTGAAAGTCTAATTTGCAATACATACTTTAGGATTGACAAATCGCATTCCATGGGTTGAGGATTGAATATGACTTGGAAGGAAACTCGAATTTCATAGCCTGAAGGGACAGGATGGAGGTTGTGCTAGAGGACAATGGCTTGAAGGAATTTGTTGAACAAGAAATTCCTAAGCCCACAACTATTGATGCACAAAACTTGGCTGAGTGGAAGAAGTGTGTGGAAAAGGCAAGGCAGATAATCCTTGAGGGAGTTTGAGATCATATTGTCTCAAGTCTCCATGGAAAGGAAACCCCACATGCTATGTGGAAAACATTGACGGATTTGTATCAGAATAGCAATGATCAAAGGAAGTTGGAATTGAATGATAAACTTCATAAAATCAAGATGGAGAAAGGTGAGTCGATTCCAAATTACTTGACCAAGTTCACTCAATGTCAGGATAAGCTTGGAAGGGTTGGAATCATAGTTTCCGAGAAGGATATGGTGAGCCTTGCTCTTCTTGGACTCCCAAAGAGTTGGCATAGTTATTAGGACTCTATCAATGGTCGGGAGAAGCTGCAAGATTGGGAACGACTATGGTCAGATTTGATGCAGGATGAGATCAGGAGGAACACCAGGGATGGCTCTTCATCAAAGACTAATGATGAAGAGAACTCTGCCTTAGTGATTAAGGTGAGGAAGTGGAAATGTAAAATTTCCCACTCCAAATCAGATTCTTATCATGGAGGTAAGAAGAAGGACATTACTAAAGTTAAATGCTTTCATTGTCACAATATGGGACACTTTCCTACAAATTGTCCATTGAAGAAGTCCAAGGAGAAGTCCTCAGGAGGAGCGGCATGTGAGTTTTTGGCCTCCCAATTCGAATTGGAATTTTCCCTCATTGCATGCGTGGTGTCTTCAATGATGGGAAGTGTCTGGTACTTAGACAATGGAGCTTCTTTCCACATGACTAGTGACAAAGAGATATTCAGTGAACTGAAGGAGAAAGATCTCAAGATGCATATCAAGATGGGTGATGACAATAAGTATAGTGTTACTGGTGTGGGCGCTATTACTTTTCAAAAGGAGCATGTGGCTCCACTCACCTTGAAGAATGTTATGCATGTACCTAAACTAATGAAGAACTTGGTATCCATTTCCATGCTTGAGGATAGAGGTGTTTTGGGAAGTTTTAGTGTCTATGGATAAATGCCTAAACCCCTAGACTAGTAGCTAAGTCTAGAACAACAGTGCAAAGCATTCTCTACTTTTTCTATAACCAACAGATTAAATAAGACAATAAAGAAGCCTACCTGAAGCTTTCACTTACTCCTTATCTCCCTTGACCAATTTTGTCGTTCCTTTCCATACTTAATCTGCTTGAAAAGCACCTGCACATAGACAGAAGACAAAAAACCAATCAAAGCATATGATAATGATCTATTGATTAAACATAAAATGGAATCAAGTGCATAATACACATATGAAAGCATCAATAAGCAATACAAACATATGGAAAAATATTTGAACACTTTATTAGTAAAAGGAAGAGTTACAACCCAATTTGCTTGATTCAGTGCCACTCCTCCAATTCAATCCCATCCTCTCCTCATAACAAGCAAGAAATTTTGACATCATTACAATACTTGAAACCAACTCAAGTCTCATACTAACAAAATCTTTCTATAATTCAATGATTTCCAGCCCCCGATCACTTAGATGAGTGGTATTTTTGTAGGTGAATGAAGGAATTTATGTCATAAATGGTGACAATGAATGCCTTCCCAAACTTAGGATTTAGTTCCATGGAGGAAGGGATAAAGAGATTGATGATCCTTAACTTCCTCTCTCATCCAATTTCGAGCCCAAAGGAGTTGATAACCTTGGGAAACTTCTAGAAGCATCCTAAGGATAAGAATATTCCAAACCCCAATGCATATTTCACTCAAATTCACCTAGCGCAGGCCAAAGAGAGCTCAAGTGCATTGCAATGCACCCTGGAAATGTACTGGACTACATTGCAATGCACCCTAATAAAGGCCTACCTGCGCTGATTTTCTTAGAGGTAGTTTTTGGATGATTCCAATCATGGAATCTCTTGGGAAGGAGGCATTTTGATGGTTGACTTCATTAGGGCATGTAACAACTGAATTAGGGTTTGATGGGCCCTAATAGTACTGATCTATAAGTCAGGGTTGATGTGCCCAAATGGATCTGTAATAGTTGCCCCCTAAAGCATGAAGTCGTAAATATGTATGTTGAGTGAAATACTTTACTATGTGGAGAGGAGGTTTCGAAGTGGAAGGTGACCTGCATCAATTACAATACATATATCATGATAATTTGATTTTTTTTCATGAACTTGCTGAGGGAAGGAATACCCATGCTTAGATTATAAACTTTCATTACATGTACAAATACAGTTGTCTACAGATATAGACCCAGGAAAGGATGACCATGAATGTAAGGCCATTGTACATTTTATTTAGTACTCTTGAAAATATCGCAGCCTAGATGGATGAAACTAGATTTGAGGTCTTCAATCTCGTTCAATCTTTTTCTCAAGTACAAGTCTAACCATGTGAATAGATGATCTGAAGTCAAACATGGGAAGACATCGTCTGATTACTAGCCAATGATGTAAGCCGTTAACAGTGTTGGAAATAATACTGAGAGGGGGGGTGAATCAGTATTATCAGATCAATCAAACTTTTTCTATTTCATACTCAGAAACATATACGCTACTTCAATTAAGTGAACCCGCGTGTACACGCTACTGTGTCTAATGAAACTCGCGTATATCCAGAGATCTTATAATTCAGTTAGCTTAATCTTCAGTAAATGCATCAGATCATTATTAAGCATCTTAACAGTAAACAGGTGCAGAATAACAGAACAGAACATCACACAAGAGCCACACACATGAACACAAAGATATAAGGTGGAAACCCAATGTGGGTGAAAACCACCTGCTGCAAGTCATCTCAATCTTCTTCTTAATAAGAAAATCCTTTTACAATATTTGTACTGGTGCAGTCTTTTACCAGCACGCAGGCTGCAACCTGCAGAGGGCTACAACCCTCATAGCTCTTGTACTAGCTGATCCATTTACTAGTACGTAGGTGCCAACCCTACAGAAGGCTACAACCTTCACTCGTTTTCCAGCTGCTCCTGGAAGGGAGCTACAACCCCCTTGGCTCTTGTACTGGCTGATATGTTTACCAGTACGTAGGTGCCGGCCTACGATCTTCCCGGGACCACGTTTCATACATTTTCATACTGGATCCATGAAACAATCATTGAAGCTCAAAACAATCATCAAACCCTGAATCACTGAAACCCTGTTAACAACAGTCACCAGAACACAGAGCAGACACAGAACTCTGTAATAACCATCAGATCCATCTGCAACTTCAAATATCAAGCTTTACAATGTATACGCTACTTCGATGAATCAAACCCGCGTGTATACGCGCTTTTGCCAAAGTCAACCCGCGTACAGATCTAAAAATAATTTCTCATAACTTGCAGCTGTACCAGACATCAGTCATACTCATAAAGTTTATAGAACAATACATGCGTCAGTATGTAGATCTAGAATAAGCATCATAAAGATAGTTCATTTCAAACCATTTGATCCCGATCTCTCCTTAGATCTAGTTCTCCATCAACCGATGAGATCTCTCCTTAGCTCAGATCAAGCAATGCCTCATCAACCCATAACCCTGCATACTGGATCTAATGCTTCATCAGATATTCAAGACATTTTTCAGATGCACTTGCCTAATGATTTCCTTCTCCTTATATAGCCTTAGGCCTTGTTCAATACCAAGAGCCAAAACCATAGTAACACAATACCATCAACTTCAATACTAGGGATCGACACGCCCGTCGAGACACAATGGTCCGAAACCATAGGCACAACTTCCAAGGACTAACCGCCATGGACCAAAGGTACGTTTCCACATACACGCACTTTTGCTGAAGCCAACCTGCGTGTACACGCGACTTGGGCTTAATGAACCTGCGTGTATGAACTTTTCTCTTCTTCTTATAGTCTGATCATCAATTCCTTGCTGCTGACCTTCTGTACTATGATTTGTCATCAGTGAGGTTTGCCATCAAGGACAACACTTATCTCATAATGCCAACAATCTCCCCCTTTGGACTTGATGGCAAAGCTAACTTGTCACACTTAGAACTATCATCTGATTCCTTTGAGCTGTCCTCCATCAGTCACATCTGATATCTCTTCTGAAGATTCACCCAGTTATACATAAGTGAGATATTCTTCTATGAGAGGGTTGCCATCAAGTACAACACATGCATCATAATGCCAACAATCTCCCCCTTTGGACTTGATGGCAACAACACCAAATCACTCTCCCCCTTTGACATCAAGGGCAAAGGGTGGACCAAGATATTCTCTTCCTTTGCTGAATCATTCCACTGTCCATACTCCCCCTGAGTACCTGCTGAAATCTCTGAATAAACTCCCCCTTTGTATATGCCAAGGTGTACCAATCTGTCCATGCTCCCTCTGAGTACATGCTGAATCTCTGTGCCGCTGAAGTGTGCTGTTCATGCTCTTCCTGACTGTAGGCAAGATCTGCAAAAGATGTTCTTCAAGAAGAACATGACTCTATACATCATAAAAGACCTTCCTATCACCAAAGACTCATACATACATCCATCTCTCAACTAAGTGAGGATATACAAAAATTGACTCATCCACCCAACCAAGTGGGGATACATCAAAAGTTTACATCATATTGCATCAATCATCCCAGGCATAGTGGGGAAACCAAAATAGGCCGTTACATGACCTTGACACCATGAAAGAGATACCACAAAAGAGATATATGACATAGAGACGAAATAACTAGACCAAGACTTATGAAAGTCACAAATAACTGATATCGCCAGCATCTTGTCAATCACCATTCAGATCAGCAACCAAGAGATCCTTTTGTTCTTCCTCTGACTTTGATTCACCTGAAATCAACAACAACTTGTGAACTAGAACCAAAGGCTTCTAAGATAATGCCAACAATGCATCATTGGAAGATTATCTGCTCCCCCTGAACCTGTGCCAGATGATCTCTGTCAGACCTATATCAGACTTTCTGCAACCAACATCTGTCCCTGCTGATTTCCTTCAAATCTCCATATACGCGTCTGTATACACATAAACAAGCGTATATACGTAGATATCCCTTACGCAACACGCGTACACCATATACGCGACTATCCCCTTGTAAAACAGCGTATGCACGCGGATATCCTTTAAACAACACGCGTACACAAATTTCCATATAAATGTCCTGTAGAGAATAGGTCATCAACCTATAACAAGGTATGTCTGCATCAATTCATCCCTTTGAACAGAATTCAGAGTCATTCGCATTGTATCATGTGTGAAACCACCATAGCCATTTCATCAAGCTCTACATGATCCAAGTATCATTACTTGGGAACATCTGCATCAATTAACATATGTAAGGATCAACCTATCATTATATAGATAAGAACTCATCACCATGTCTTCAATAAAGCAACTTTGAGTAGTCATCCATGTATCAGCACTATGTATCTTGAGCTCAAATCTTTTGACAAAGCTTCTTGATATCATCATCAGCAACAATCCTTATCCACATGAGTGTCTGCATCATAACTGTATGATCTTTATGCATATGACAACAGCAGTATATAAGTGACTCATCATCAAGTGAGGAAGATGTGTATTCAAGCTTTGTACTTCTCCTTGTTCTTATGAAGATCACCATGTAAGCACCATACATGCATCATCAAAGAATCAACCATAAATCTGATCTGAACATCTTCTATGTAACTCCAAGAATCATATGAGAGTTTATCATAGACAACTCACAATAGCAAGATATATCATTTAGCCATATAAGAATCATCACCAAGGATTATTAACCATAATGCCAACATTGAATTGCTAAAGGCATATGCTCCCCCTCAACCTGTGCCATCTGTTAGATCTGATTATGTATATATCAGCAATAAGCATCAGAACATCATCATCCTCAAGTTAGGATCAAAAACACTTCTAGACATCATACAAGTAACAAAACATTTCCACACATCCTCAGCAGACTGTAACCAATAGAGCAAATAATAGACTGAATCATATCAGATCCTTTTTCTGATCCTGTCCCCACTGCTTTTCCTCAGACTGACATATACGCGACTTTGCAGTGTCTAACTCGCGTATACACGCGACTTCCATTTAAGGAACTTGCGTATGAGATTCAGAACACTGAAGTTTTACACCTTCAGCTCCCCCTGAGTCTGATATGTCTGTGTTGTGCTGTGTCTCAGTACATTGTGCTGACTGTACTTCCTTCTTCCTCCATATCTTCAAGTGTGATGAGGTTTTCTTCTTTTGGTGTGATGTCCATCCTTTGTTCCTGCATTCCTTTGCTATATGTCCAGGCTTGTTACATGTATAACATCTTACATGTTTCATATTCCTCCTGTAGCAATCAGCAGCTTTGTGACCATACATATTGCAAGCAAAGCAATATCCATTAAAGTACCTTGATGACCTGTCCGCATAATAGTCTTGAACTCTTCTTCTTCTACATCTAGCTGCAACATGTCCAAGATTGTGACATACATAACATTCAACATTATTCATAGGAGGAGTAAAAGATTTTCTTTGAAGACTTTCTTTCCTTGGTTGATGATGAGATTGACCTTTCATCTCCTTGTTGATCATTTTGGATTTCTCTTTAGAGTTCCTTGCCTCACCTTGTGAACTAGATTCACCTTCAATAGATTCATGGAAACCAAGACCAGTTTTGATAGCAGGAGACCTTTGACTACTAAGAATATCATCCAAGACTTTAGAACTATCTTGAAATCGTAAAAGCTTATCCTTTTCTTCTATTTTACCTTTCAAGATATTTACCTCAACTTGAAGTTGTTCCTCTTTTTCTAGACATTGCTTCTTCATGTCTTCTCCATCTTTCCTTCCTTCTTCCAACTGATGCCTCAATTTGAGAATCTCCTTTTCTTGTTCTTCATTCAGATCCTGCTGCATTTCACGAACTCGGAAAGCACATTCTAGTTGAGATTTTAAGCTGGTGACTTCATTTTCTTGTTTTGCAATAGCTTGGAGTAGATCTGTATTCTGCTTCTTTGATTCTTCAAGATCTCCTTTTAGAGAGGGGATTGTAGCTTCAAGATTTTCATAGTAGCTGGATCTATCTTTGAGTTTCTTGATGGTTGTGCTTCTTTCGTTGACTTCTTTTCTTAATGATGTCACTTCATGCTGCAATTTTTGACATTGGTCTTCCTTGTCCTTGAGAAGCTTTCTTACCTTGTTTCCTTCTTCTAGTTGGGCCTTTAGTTCGGTAACTTCTTCTTTGAAAGCACATTCCCTTTTGTTCAATAGATCTTGTTGATCTTTAACTTTGTCTGTAAGCCTTCTAAATAATGCCTCTATATAATACTTTTCTTGCTCACCCATAAAAGCATGTTCAGTAGTTTCACTATCACTTCCATCACTTTCACAAGGAAATATAGCAGGAACATCAGAGGATAACACATTCATACCTGATAATGATTCTGAATCTGATTCTGAATCTGAAGAGCTTCTTATACCTAATCCCCAATCGACTCTCCCACTGTCATAGTCCTTTTGAGATGTCTTCTTCTTCTTATGAGCTTTCTTCTTAAGCTTCTTTCCCATTGTTCCACGGATCTCCTTCAAGCGATCAAGCTTCTACCAAAGGACCTGCTCTGATACCAATTGTTGGAAATAATACTGAGAGGGGGGGTGAATCAGTATTATCAGATCAATCAAACTTTTTCTATTTCATACTCAGAAACATATACGCTACTTCAATTAAGTGAACCCGCGTGTACACGCTACTGTGTCTAATGAAACTCGCGTATATCCAGAGATCTTATAATTCAGTTAGCTTAATCTTCAGTAAATGCATCAGATCATTATTAAGCATATTAACAGTAAACAGGTGCAGAATAACAGAACAGAACATCACACAAGAGCCACACACATGAACACAAAGATATAAGGTGGAAACCCAATGTGGGTGAAAACCACCTGCTGCAAGTCATCTCAATCTTCTTCTTAATAAGAAAATCCTTTTACAATATTTGTACTGGTGCAGTCTTTTACCAGCACGCAGGCTGCAACCTGCAGAGGGCTACAACCCTCATAGCTCTTGTACTAGCTGATCCATTTACTAGTACGTAGGTGCCAACCCTACAGAAGGCTACAACCTTCACTCGTTTTCCAGCTGCTCCTGGAAGGGAGCTACAACCCCCTTGGCTCTTGTACTGGCTGATATGTTTACCAGTACGTAGGTGTCGGCCTACGATCTACCCGGGACCACGTTTCATACATTTTCATACTGGATCCATGAAACAATCATTGAAGCTCAAAACAATCATCAAACCCTGAATCACTGAAACCCTGTTTACAACAGTCACCAGAACACAGAGCAGACACAGAACTCTGTAATAACCATCAGATCCATCTGCAACTTCAAATATCAAGCTTTACAATGTATACGCTACTTCGATGAATCAAACCCGCGTGTATACGCGCTTTTGCCAAAGTCAACCCGCGTACAGATCTAAAAATAATTTCTCATAACTTGCAGCTGTACCAGACATCAGTCATACTCATAAAGTTTATAGAACAATACATGCGTCAGTATGTAGATCTAGAATAAGCATCATAAAGATAGTTCATTTCAAACCATTTGATCCCGATCTCTCCTTAGATCTAGTTCTCCATCAACCGATGAGATCTCTCCTTAGCTCAGATCAAGCAATGCCTCATCAACCCATAACCCTGCATACTGGATCTAATGCTTCATCAGATATTCAAGACATTTTTCAGATGCACTTGCCTAATGATTTCCTTCTCCTTATATAGCCTTAGGCCTTGTTCAATACCAAGAGCCAAAACCATAGTAACACAATACCATCAACTTCAATACTAGGGATCGACACGCCCGTCGAGACATAATGGTCCGAAACCATAGGCACAACTTCCAAGGACTAACCGCCATGGACCAAAGGTACGTTTCCACATACACGCGCTTTTGCTGAAGCCAACCTGCGTGTACACGCGACTTGGGCTTAATGAACCTGCGTGTATGAACTTTTCTCTTCTTCTTATAGTCTGATCATCAATTCCTTGCTGCTGACCTTCTGTACTATGATTTGTCATCAGTGAGGTTTGCCATCAAGGACAACACTTATCTCATAATGCCAACAATCTCCCCCTTTGGACTTGATGGCAAAGCTAACTTGTCACACTTAGAACTATCATCTGATTCCTTTGAGCTGTCCTCCATCAGTCACATCTGATATCTCTTCTGAAGATTCACCCAGTTATACATAAGTGAGATATTCTTCTATGAGAGGGTTGCCATCAAGTACAACACATGCATCATAATGCCAACAATCTCCCCCTTTGGACTTGATGGCAACAACACCAAATCACTCTCCCCCTTTGACATCAAGGGCAAAGGGTGGACCAAGATATTCTCTTCCTTTGCTGAATCATTCCACTGTCCATACTCCCCCTGAGTACCTGCTGAAATCTCTGAATAAACTCCCCCTTTGTATATGCCAAGGTGTACCAATCTGTCCATGCTCCCTCTGAGTACATGCTGAATCTCTGTGCCGCTGAAGTGTGCTGTTCATGCTCTTCCTGACTGTAGGCAAGATCTGCAAAAGATGTTCTTCAAGAAGAACATGACTCTATACATCATAAAAGACCTTCCTATCACCAAAGACTCATACATACATCCATCTCTCAACTAAGTGAGGATATACAAAAATTGACTCATCCACCCAACCAAGTGGGGATACATCAAAAGTTTACATCATATTGCATCAATCATCCCAGGCATAGTGGGGAAACCAAAATAGGCCGTTACATGACCTTGACACCATGAAAGAGATACCACAAAAGAGATATATGACATAGAGACGAAATAACTAGACCAAGACTTATGAAAGTCACAAATAACTGATATCGCCAGCATCTTGTCAATCACCATTCAGATCAGCAACCAAGAGATCCTTTTGTTCTTCCTCTGACTTTGATTCACCTGAAATCAACAACAACTTGTGAACTAGAACCAAAGGCTTCTAAGATAATGCCAACAATGCATCATTGGAAGATTATCTGCTCCCCCTGAACCTGTGCCAGATGATCTCTGTCAGACCTATATCAGACTTTCTGCAACCAACATCTGTCCCTGCTGATTTCCTTCAAATCTCCATATACGCGTCTGTATACACATAAACAAGCGTATATACGCAGATATCCCTTACGCAACACGCGTACACCATATACGCGACTATCCCCTTGTAAAACAGCGTATGCACGCGGATATCCTTTAAACAACACGCGTACACAAATTTCCATATAAATGTCCTGTAGAGAATAGGTCATCAACCTATAACAAGGTATGTCTGCATCAATTCATCCCTTTGAACAGAATTCAGAGTCATTCGCATTGTATCATGTGTGAAACCACCATAGCCATTTCATCAAGCTCTACATGATCCAAGTATCATTACTTGGGAACATCTGCATCAATTAACATATGTAAGGATCAACCTATCATTATATAGATAAGAACTCATCACCATGTCTTCAATAAAGCAACTTTGAGTAGTCATCCATGTATCAGCACTATGTATCTTGAGCTCAAATCTTTTGACAAAGCTTCTTGATATCATCATCAGCAACAATCCTTATCCACATGAGTGTCTGCATCATAACTGTATGATCTTTATGCATATGACAACAGCAGTATATAAGTGACTCATCATCAAGTGAGGAAGATGTGTATTCAAGCTTTGTACTTCTCCTTGTTCTTATGAAGATCACCATGTAAGCACCATACATGCATCATCAAAGAATCAACCATAAATCTGATCTGAACATCTTCTATGTAACTCCAAGAATCATATGAGAGTTTATCATAGACAACTCACAATAGCAAGATATATCATTTAGCCATATAAGAATCATCACCAAGGATTATTAACCATAATGCCAACATTGAATTGCTAAAGGCATATGCTCCCCCTCAACCTGTGCCATCTGTTAGATCTGATTATGTATATATCAGCAATAAGCATCAGAACATCATCATCCTCAAGTTAGGATCAAAAACACTTCTAGACATCATACAAGTAACAAAACATTTCCACACATCCTCAGCAGACTGTAACCAATAGAGCAAATAATAGACTGAATCATATCAGATCCTTTTTCTGATCCTGTCCCCACTGCTTTTCCTCAGACTGACATATACGCGACTTTGCAGTGTCTAACTCGCGTATACACGCGACTTCCATTTAAGGAACTTGCGTATGAGATTCAGAACACTGAAGTTTTACACCTTCAGCTCCCCCTGAGTCTGATATGTCTGTGCTGTGCTGTGTCTCAGTACATTGTGCTGACTGTACTTCCTTCTTCCTCCATATCTTCAAGTGTGATGAGGTTTTCTTCTTTTGGTGTGATGTCCATCCTTTGTTCCTGCATTCCTTTGCTATATGTCCAGGCTTGTTACATGTATAACATCTTACATGTTTCATATTCCTCCTGTAGCAATCAGCAGCTTTGTGACCATACATATTGCAAGCAAAGCAATATCCATTAAAGTACCTTGATGACCTGTCCGCATAATAGTCTTGAACTCTTCTTCTTCTACATCTAGCTGCAACATGTCCAAGATTGTGACATACATAACATTCAACATTATTCATAGGAGGAGTAAAAGATTTTCTTTGAAGACTTTCTTTCCTTGGTTGATGATGAGATTGACCTTTCATCTCCTTGTTGATCATTTTGGATTTCTCTTTAGAGTTCCTTGCCTCACCTTGTGAACTAGATTCACCTTCAATAGATTCATGGAAACCAAGACCAGTTTTGATAGCAGGAGACCTTTGACTACTAAGAATATCATCCAAGACTTTAGAACTATCTTGAAATCGTAAAAGCTTATCCTTTTCTTCTATTTTACCTTTCAAGATATTTACCTCAACTTGAAGTTGTTCCTCTTTTTCTAGACATTGCTTCTTCATGTCTTCTCCATCTTTCCTTCCTTCTTCCAACTGATGCCTCAATTTGAGAATCTCCTTTTCTTGTTCTTCATTCAGATCCTGCTGCATTTCACGAACTCGGAAAGCACATTCTAGTTGAGATTTTAAGTTGGTGACTTCATTTTCTTGTTTTGCAATAGCTTGGAGTAGATCTGTATTCTGCTTCTTTGATTCTTCAAGATCTCCTTTTAGAGAGGGGATTGTAGCTTCAAGATTTTCATAGTAGCTGGATCTATCTTTGAGTTTCTTGATGGTTGTGCTTCTTTCGTTGACTTCTTTTCTTAATGATGTCACTTCATGCTGCAATTTTTGACATTGGTCTTCCTTGTCCTTGAGAAGCTTTCTTACCTTGTTTCCTTCTTCTAGTTGGGCCTTTAGTTCGGTAACTTCTTCTTTGAAAGCACATTCCCTTTTGTTCAATAGATCTTGTTGATCTTTAACTTTGTCTGTAAGCCTTCTAAATAATGCCTCTATATGATACTTTTCTTGCTCACCCATAAAAGCATGTTCAGTAGTTTCACTATCACTTCCATCACTTTCACAAGGAAATATAGCAGGAACATCAGAGGATAACACATTCATACCTGATAATGATTCTGAATCTGATTCTGAATCTGAAGAGCTTCTTATACCTAATCCCCAATCGACTCTCCCACTGTCATAGTCCTTTTGAGATGTCTTCTTCTTCTTATGAGCTTTCTTCTTAAGCTTCTTTCCCATTGTTCCACGGATCTCCTTCAAGCGATCAAGCTTCTACCAAAGGACCTGCTCTGATACCAATTGTTGGAAATAATACTGAGAGGGGGGGTGAATCAGTATTATCAGATCAATCAAACTTTTTCTATTTCATACTCAGAAACATATACGCTACTTCAATTAAGTGAACCCGCGTGTACACGCTACTGTGTCTAATTAAACTCGCGTATATCCAGAGATCTTATAATTCAGTTAGCTTAATCTTCAGTAAATGCATCAGATCATTATTAAGCATCTTAACAGTAAACAGGTGCAGAATAACAGAACAGAACATCACACAAGAGCCACACACATGAACACAAAGATATAAGGTGGAAACCCAATGTGGGTGAAAACCACCTGCTGCAAGTCATCTCAATCTTCTTCTTAATAAGAAAATCCTTTTACAATATTTGTACTGGTGCAGTCTTTTACCAGCACGCAGGCTGCAACCTGCAGAGGGCTACAACCCTCATAGCTCTTGTACTAGCTGATCCATTTACTAGTACGTAGGTGCCAACCCTACAGAAGGCTACAACCTTCACTCGTTTTCCAGCTGCTCCTGGAAGGGAGCTACAACCCCCTTGGCTCTTGTACTGGCTGATATGTTTACCAGTACGTAGGTGCCGGCCTACGATCTACCCGGGACCACGTTTCATACATTTTCATACTGGATCCATGAAACAATCATTGAAGCTCAAAACAATCATCAAACCCTGAATCACTGAAACCCTGTTAACAACAGTCACCAAAACACAGAGCAGACACAGAACTCTGTAATAACCATCAGATCCATCTGCAACTTCAAATATCAAGCTTTACAATGTATACGCTACTTCGATGAATCAAACCCGCGTGTATACGCGCTTTTGCCAAAGTCAACCCGCGTACAGATCTAAAAATAATTTCTCATAACTTGCAGCTGTACCAGACATCAGTCATACTCATAAAGTTTATAGAACAATACATGCGTCAGTATGTAGATCTAGAATAAGCATCATAAAGATAGTTCATTTCAAACCATTTGATCCCGATCTCTCCTTAGATCTAGTTCTCCATCAACCGATGAGATCTCTCCTTAGCTCAGATCAAGCAATGCCTCATCAACCCATAACCCTGCATACTGGATCTAATGCTTCATCAGATATTCAAGACATTTTTCAGATGCACTTGCCTAATGATTTCCTTCTCCTTATATAGCCTTAGGCCTTGTTCAATACCAAGAGCCAAAACCATAGTAACACAATACCATCAACTTCAATACTAGGGATCGACACGCCCGTCGAGACACAATGGTCCGAAACCATAGGCACAACTTCCAAGGACTAACCGCCATGGACCAAAGGTACGTTTCCACATACACGCGCTTTTGCTGAAGCCAACCTGCGTGTACACGCGACTTGGGCTTAATGAACCTGCGTGTATGAACTTTTCTCTTCTTCTTATAGTCTGATCATCAATTCCTTGCTGCTGACCTTCTGTACTATGATTTGTCATCAGTGAGGTTTGCCATCAAGGACAACACTTATCTCATAATGCCAACAAACAGAAGCGAGAGGAATCACCGATAATGATAATGACGCTCAAGGTACTCTAGTATATTTCGCATGGTGTGAATAATTGATTTGATGTCGAACACCATACAAAGTATTTTGGTTGAAGGCCAGTGATGTCAACCTATTGTTGGAAGTGAGAAACCTGCCATTGATGTATGCAAGCCTCAAGGTACTAAAGGGGTGTTTCTATGTCAACTTCTTGGATAATGTGCTGATGTCGACAAGAAGCGACTTGTCACAAGAGGGCCTTGATGTATCCCACATCAACAACACGAAACGAGGTAAATGATTTTGGAGATGAAAATCGACTGACAACAGAAGGTTCAGGAATGGCAGTCATGAAAATGAAGGTTTATGGTATTGCAAAGGATGAAGTTTGAATTGAATGGCTTCTCTTTAACATGTTGGCGACACTAAAATGAATTTGTAGCATTGACCCAAAACAAAGTAATGGATGGTATGATAGACCAATGGTGTGATAACCATCAAGCTGAATGACCCAACCCACATAGTCACGGCGATGAGGTGAAAGTGTCATGTTCAAGAGCGACTTGCTACCATAAAGTGTTCTTCCCTTTTTCCAATTTTCCCCAGTCATTGTTGACTAGTACCTCTTTATTTTTATCAAGCTTAAGGAGGATAACATATGCTTGTTGTATAATTCCACCCTTCAGGTAAATCCATCGCTATTTGCTGCTTTAATGAGTCTAGCAAAGGTGAAACTCGGTCTTTTCTAGATGGACAAATTTGTCACTATTTGATGTTTTTAACGAGTTTAACGACAAAGATAAATCGGTCCTTTTCATGTTTAGAGAGTTTGAAAAGGGACGAAAAGGATACTCCAAAAGTTATTTTCCATAGATTTGTTTCTCAAGTCCGAAAAAGCATAAAACAATATGAGAGAGAACCTTTTGACCATGTTCGATCAACATATTCCTTTTTCATAGTTAATCTATCTCAACCCGAAAAAGGGTTAAACTTATACTGAGTAGATATCAATTCCAATCCGTTAATGAGTTGGAAATGACAAGCGCTGGACAATATTTTCATGTTTAAAGAGTCTGAAAAGAGCTTAAAGAGGACTCCAAGGGGGTTCCTTTTTCGTTTTTAACAAAGCTCGAAAAAGAGATAAAAGTTTACTTTGTGGTCAAAGATGTTCAATTTACATTTGAGCACGTCAAATTTTGCATGTCAGTCGTCAAACTTGCTCAAAACACTATCAAAATAGATTGAAAATACCTATTTTATGGATAAAATGAATAAAAACTAATGTTTACTCGATTAATGTGCAAGAAATAAACATAAAAACAAGTTTTACCATTCATTTTACCATTTCACATTTACTCTTTGATTTTGATGCTTTGGAGCAGTTTTTTACCTTGAAGTTCACCAGGTTATTGTGGAAGATTTAGTGGACCATTCCTCGTGTCGTCCAGACCAGGTAGGAACTATCTCTATTCTCTTTCATTTCATAGCATTCATTTTCAATTTCAGGCAAAAATTTTGAGTTTTTGGGACCCCTAGGGTTTCAATTTTCAAATCTGGGATTAGCGCACCCTTTCAACATCGAAAGGTGCGCTGTAGTGCACTCACCTAAAAGGTTGCCTGCATTGCAATGCACTGTCCCTAAGGCTGGGCTGCGTTGGGCACAAAACCCAATTTCATTTAGTTGTTTTCACCCAAAAATTCTTCTGTTTTTTGCAAGAAATGGATCCTAATTTGCCTTATGGTTGTATTTTCAGGTATTCATCAGATCAGAATGATGATTACATGGAGAGAACAAGAGCACAAAGAACAGGATATGATTGCCCTAAATAACTAGGGCATGGTTGAGGCCCTAAGGAATTGCGGGTTACTCAAATATTTCTGATTATCTGGTATGAGGCAGCAAATTGAGCTTTTGCAGTTCCTTGTTCGTTCATGGGATCCTACCGATCAGGCATTTCACATTAGAGACAAAGTGGTCTCAATTACCATCGATGACATGTACTTTCTTACTGGACAGTTGAGGCGAGGTGCCCCCATTTCACTTTCTGGATTTGCCAAAGGGGGTAAATTAGTGAGAGATTACATACCGACTGTTTTGTCAGCCAAGTGCACAGCCTAGCAGGGACGAAAAGATTAACATCAGGGATGTTATTGATTTACCAATGAGGACAATCCTCTTTACCATTGCCAAATTGGCTGGCAGCACGACACTATATTTGGCAAACAGATCATACATGCAGTATGCATTAGAGTGTTTAGAGCCAAAAGTGTTCAACTAGTGCGAGGAAATGCTTTCATCCTTGAAAGAAAAACTGACCAAGGTGAAAAGCGGAAAGACAAAGAACTTTGGCTATGGGTCGATCCTAATTTCTTTCACCTTGGAGAGAATTCCATTTATGCAACCACAACTTGTTTCACTGGGTGTATCTGGACCTAGGGATCCACAGATGCAAAGATGGGTAGATCTTATGGCTAGACATGCTAGTTGGTCATTGATTACATTTACCTTTGCTTTATTTGAGTCGCTTGATCGACAGGATATGGCCATCGCAGAGTATCCATATTCAGGGATGGATTTCCGCCGAGATCCCGAATTGATGTTACTAGTTGGAGCACAGTCGGGTGCTATAGGTAAATTGTTTGACCAAAGAGTTTTTTAATTTTAAAGTTTCTACATTATTTTGTGTCTTTGATTATTTCCAAGACTAAACAAAATCATTTTTTATGTATGCAGATGTTGGACCTGTTCGACCTGTGGGGCACCAATGAGAGGCAGGTGGGCCAACACAGAGACCTGTTGGGAGAGCAGTTCTTCGAGACTTAGATTTAGTCGAGACACTGGCTGAACTACAGGACCACATAGAGGGTTTGACCCTAGGCATTCCGGATGTCCGGATCGAGGAGTTTCCTATGCGACTGCAATGCCACACCATTGGTGTTCCGAGTCATTGGATGAGACTTTTACGCATGATAGCATAGGCTGTGACCTATTATCATGAGCACCACTAGTCTACTTAGATGTTTTCTGCATACATTTTGAGTTTTTGGGTCAGATGACCAACTTTTTTCTTGGACACAAACTATTTATAAAAACTTTTAAAACAAGTATCTATTTTAATTTCAGAGTTTTATTATGGTTATGTGATGCAATTTATTCAATTGATGTTGTGAATTGAAAATATTTACTTTACATATGTCGCAAATTTCTATTTAACACATAATTCACTAGAGAATTAGTTAATGTGTTTATATTTATGGAAATACGCTGATATTGAATAAACTCAAAATACCTTTCCAAAATACGAACTCTAAGGAACATGTGATGAATTGCTAGGTTTCGGATGGTATAAATGTTAGTTGTAGTACAATGAGTTATGAGTCCAGCCTAACAATGATTCGACAAATGCGAAGTGAAATGGCATTAGAGAGTAGTTCAATCAATGCGCTATACTCAACGATATTATTTGTCGATCAACCAATACAAATCCCTCTAAAACTCACTAACTCATCACTTGGAGTGAAAGTGGCCCAAGCTGCAGAGGATAGATTCTGCATACTATGACTAGCCCCATCAGTGTAACCAACAAATGTTTCCGAAAAGTTCGACATCTGAAACAAATGCAAAGTGGATTACTTAACCAAATAAAAACTCTAAAAGAAACACACGCACACATGCAATCAAAACATATATATAGTGAGATTTACTACACTTAACTAAGCATAGTAATGTTTACAGTACAACCCGTTTCGAGGCTGCAACAATGGAATCCCATCATAGTCCACTAACTTGTAGACACCTTTCATCAAAACACGCTTAACAATATAAGGGCCCATCCATAGCGATTCAAATTTTCCTGCTCCAAGTTTATCAGACTCCTGATCATAAAGCAAGACGAGGCCACCTTCTGAGAAGACACGAGGCCTGACATTTCTATCATATTGTGCCTTAATATGTTTCTTACGTGCTTCGTTAGGCAATGTGGCATCACGACGGGTTTCATCCAAATTGATTAACTCCAAGAAACGTGCTTCTTCTTCAGAAGTGATGGGTAACAGGTCAATTTCGAGTTTCAGAGACGAGATTTCACATTGAATCAGTAAGATTGCTTCCAAACCATACACCAATTGAAAGGGTATGAATCTGGTCACATTTCTCACTGAGGTTCGATATGCCCACAGAGCCGAGTATAGGTTTAAATTCTAATTTCTTTTATGAACTCCAATCATTCTCTGCAACATGTGCTTAAGGACTTTGTTGATGGCCTCAACTTGTCCATTAGCTTGCGGGTAGTATGGAGTAGAACTATCATGTGACAATACTAACTTGGCAGTCAACTCAACCATCATGTGATTGCAAAAATGTGATCCATGATCTGTAACTATGGCTTGTGGTACACCAAACCTGGCAACCACATAGTTGAAGAAAAATAAAGTAGTCATTTTGCCATTGTTGTTCAATGTTAGCATCGCCTCGGCCCATTTGGTGAAATAGTCAATGGTGACTATAATATGCCCATGCCCCCCGGACGAGGTGGGGTTACATGTCATAAAGTCAATGCCCCATTTGGAAAATGGGCCAAAAACAACGACTGGATGCAATGGTGCAGGTGGTAATCTGGTTTTATGGCCATATATCAGACACGCGTGACAACTTCTAACATCAATAATGCAATCTTTGAATATGTTTGGCCAGAAGTAACCAACATGGAGAATTCTCTGCACGGTAGCATATCCAGATAAGTGTCCACCACAAGCACTTGAATGAAATTCATTCAAAGCTCTCTCGGCTTCCTCATGAGTGAGGCACCTATGTTAAATCGTATTGACACCACGATGATAAAGCATATCACCAATGATCGGATAATATTTGGCTTGGTATTGGGTACGTCGTTGTTCAGAGCGAGAGGTATTAGGCTGGAAAGATTGGGTCTGGAGATAGACCAGTGTATCTCCATACCATGGATCACTTGACAAGATAAGAAACAGAGACTCATCCAGATTGATGCTTCTGATGTTGAATCATTGGAGAATGGGGGAATGTCGCAAAGTAATTTGGCAAAAACAAGAGATTTATTTGATTTAGATTTGATGAATTCCAAATCAAAATGCTGCAAAATAACTATCCATTTTTAATATTTCCCCCCTATAAATTGATGTGACAAAATGTATGTCATAGGGTTGCAATCTGAAACAATAGTAGATTTACGGAGGAGGATGTAATGACAAAATCTCTACATAGCTTGAATGGCTGCCAAAGATAGCTTTTCAACATATGAATACTTACTTTCTATATCATTGAGATTATGACTCAAGTAGTAAATAAGATCTTCAATTCCACTTTCTTCCTGGACTAAAACCATGCCAATGGTTTTATCTGTAGTGGCGAGATATAGGTAATAGTCTAATCCATGATTAGGGCATACATTAATGATGCTCTAATCAGGGAATCCTTAAGAGCATCAAAGGAAGCTTGTGCAACCTGATCCCAATGGAAAGGTATCCCTTTCTTCAATAGATGAGTAAAACCTTTAGCCAATTCAACATAGTTTGGAATGAACCTCCTTAGAAAGTTTTCCTTCCCTTGAAGTCTCTGTAACTGTAATAAGTTTAAAGGTGGAGGCAAGTCAAGGATTGCCTGAACCTTAGTTGGATCGAGTCAAATTCCATCTTTTGAGACCATGAATCCAAGCAATCGACCAGAGCCAACACGAAACACACACTTGTGCGGATTGAGTTGTATCTTGTAGTTTCGGTACCGTAAAAATATTTCTCTCAAATGTTGCGGGTGATTAGTCTGCTTTTGTGAATGAGTTGGAAAATCATCAAGATAAGGTTGAACAATGTGGTTGATGTCATGAAAGGCATAATTCATTGCCCTTTGAAATGTAGCCCCTACATTCTTCAAACCAAAAGGTAGCTTTCAATAGGCGAATGTGCCCCACGGACAAATAAAAGCTGTTTTAGATTGGTCCTGTGGGTGGATATTGATTTGATTGTAGCTAGAAAATCCATCCATGAATGAGAAGATTTCACATCCGGCACATTCATCAATAATCTGGTCGATAAAGGGTGTAGGATAATTGTCTTTTGGACATGCTTGATTTACATCCCTATAATCGACGCACACTCGAATTGTCCCTTGTTTTTTCATAAATGGAACAATGTTAGATACCCAATCGGTAAGAGGTATAGGGAAAATGAAGCCAACATGCAAAATTTTTTCAACCTCTGCTTTAATGGAAACGACTTTCTTTGGATGAACAGGTCGAAGCCGTTGTCGTACTGGTTTGACATCGGGATACATTTTTATTTCATGTTCAACAATGCTTGAGTCAATTCCTAGCATCTCCTCATAAGATCATGCAAAAATATCTCTAAATTCATGAAAAAAAGCACAGTAATTATCAAGTTCAAATGGAGAACAAGATTCGCTGACATGAATGTTCTCTACAATGTTAGGTTTGGTCGAAATGTTTATAGAAATTGTTTCTTCTATGTTTGACAAATTACGCTTAGAAGCTACAGTATCTACCCTAATAGAATTCGACAGGAAATCAACAATTGATGGGTGGTTTAGCTCATTTGCATAATCTTCGATGTCATCTGGAAGATGCGAATGATGATGATAATATTCCCATGGTTCCTCTCCTATCATCATTGATTGGATGATTCCTTCATCTGTAGAATGTATACTTGAAAAGGATCTGAAGAGGTACCATATTATAACAACCTATCTACCCATACAATTGTTGAGTGCAGATTTGGGTTTGCTGCACAAGCCCAAAAGATTGATTTCCATGATGATTCAATGGGGCTTAACGAAATCACCTCAATATTAATATCAACTTCAACTTGGTTGGTGATCCTAAAATCAGATGAGGTGGAGGAAA
Organism: Pinus tabuliformis; assembly: GCA_031772625.1. Lineage (NCBI taxonomy): Eukaryota > Viridiplantae > Streptophyta > Pinopsida > Pinales > Pinaceae > Pinus > Pinus tabuliformis. The sequence continues at coordinate 855,617,550 of CM062815.1, read as the reverse complement.
TCATGTTGCAAGTATCTACTCTTGCCACTTCCGCCAAATTAGATGGTGACGGGAGGGTAAAAGTACCCATTAGGGAAGGATCTTTAAAGAGACCTACTCCAACACTTTGAAGTGACAACGGGGGTTTGCGTACCAAGGGAATGCTTCCCATAGCCTGTGAACTATCGGAAAAGAGGGCTAGCTAATCAATGACTGTGATTCCACCCTTAAAAGGGAACGTTATAGTACAAAAGTACATGGAAACCACAACAGCCCTAGCGTATACCCAAGGCCTTCCTAGTAAAATGTTGTAATTGAGGGGTCCGTCAACTGCCTCAACTTCAACAGTAACCGTTTTGCCCCCAAGTTCGATTTGTAGGTTACTCAAAATCCCACATGGAGTATATGTTCTTCCATCAAAAGCTTTCAATGTGGTTGGTGATTGTGACAATGGTGGTGAACCAAGTGTTTTCCAACTGTTCATGGACATAATACAAGTAGATGCCCCGTCATCAATAATAGTTCGTCGAACATTCTTATTGAGAGCTTTTACTTGGATTAGGAAATATAATTGCACTAGTAACTGTGGTGATATCTCATATGGTTAAAAACCACAAGATTTGAATTTGTAGGATCTATTCCGCCTATTGCTAACAGTAAAGCCTGCTTTTGGGAGGGACAGTTTTGCAACACCTTGAGTGTTGACATAGCGGAAGGTGATTGAGTAAGATCTTCCACTATGTTATAATTTTGAGCTCCTCGAGCTTGAGGGTTGAATGTCGATTTGTGCACAACTCCCTTTGGTGGTTTTATTGTTAATTCAGGTGCAATAGGTGGAACAATTTTAGATGAAGTCGAAGTCGAAGGATTAGGTTGATTGGTGGCCTAATTATTCGATGATGACGATGGATTTCCATAATATTTGTTTCTTATTGATACCAAAATCTCATTTTGTGGCTTTGTGATGGATAATATTAGTACTTGGGATGTGGAAGCATGGTCTGTTGCAACCAAATGTGTCTCCGGGGTTGGAAACGGATCAGTCAACACTGCCAATGTGTTTGAAATCTTTAGAAGTTTAAAGACCTCAAAGCGATGTGGACAATCTCTTGCAAAATGCTCATCATTACATAATAGACTTGGATAACAAGGTTTCCTTGCCGAATTAGAGGAATCAAATGATTTCTCTGGAGGGGAATTTTCTTGTTTCTTTTTGTTTTTCCCCTTTTTCTTGCTCCCTGGTTGCTTTGGATTCTTGCCTTTGTCAGATGACACGGCATTAATCTTAGAGGCAAGAGTATTTTCTGATGCATTGGTAGTTTGATTGGAAACAACAAGAGTTTGACCAGATGGTCTTCCTACTGTTTGTGTGTTTGAAGAACCGATCACACTGTCGCCAGCATGAGAGTCCTTACTCGATTGTGGAGGATAGGGAACAGTGAAAGATGGTCGAGGTGCATTGGGAATTTTATCATAAAGCGTGCCAGATGTGTAAATCAAATCCAAGTATTGGGCACAAGCAATAACTTGCTCTTCTGTGACAACTCTACCTTTTGCCACATCCTCGGTGATTGATGGCAACAAGGATTTTATGAACCACTAAGCTAAAAGCTGATCAGGAACATATGTCTTAACCTTTCGACGACGACGCTACCACTCATGAATATGATCTAATATATGGGTAGTAGTAGTTTGTTTAAAGTTTGTTAGGAGTTTCGCTCCAGTCTCGTATCTGATAGGCAACTGGAAGTGGGTCAAAAATGTAGTGGTGAAATTATCGAAAGAAGCTCTTCGTAATTCAATGTACCATTTAGAAACTGGACCAGTAAGTGTTCTTTGGAAAAGACAAAGTCTGACTGAATCATCATTTAAGGGGTTTGATGAACACCACAAATGAAAGGTCATAACATTATTTGATGGGTCTTCTCCAAGATTTCCATTAAATTTTGGAATGCCAGATGGTAACTTATGCGGAATTACCAGCCACCAGGTGCATATAAGATTGGGTCATTAGTGAGCCGATTTAAATTTGGTAATTCTAAAGTTGCTACAAATGGAAACTGTCGATTCAAGTTAGGTTGAGCATACCCGGGATATGATGGAATTTCTTGAGCAACAGGTCTTTGCATACCGACATAGGGCATCTGCATTTGGTAACCTTGGTATGGTTGTTGAACAAAACCAGTATAAGGTGGTTGTTGATAACCAATATGAATGTGTGGTTGTCCATAACCTGCAAAGCCTTGTTGACCAGGACCTTGGTAAGCTTGAGATTGACCAAAACGAGGTTGAGCCTATGGAACAAGTCCAAACTGGGGTTGGAATTGTTGGAATTGGGGTTGTTGAAATTGAGGTTGCCATTGTTGTTGAATCAACTATTGTTGTTTTTGGTACAATTGTTGTTGATTTAATGGTTGTTATTGTCCAACAATGAAAGGTTGGCCAAGTTGTGAATAAACTATACCAGTGTAAGCCTGGGTCAGTCCAGATAAGGGTATACTAACCTGAGGTTGTTGTACAACAACTTGAGGAACTTGAACTTCTTGACTTGAAACTTGTGATTGCAAGGTAGAAGGATCAATTTGTACCAATTGAGATACAACAATTTGAACTTGTGACTGTGGTACAATAGTAACAACAGGTGTAGTGGGAATAGCTGACATAGTTTGCATTGGCTGTGTTGGATACACAAGCCTTGGTTGAAATGGCATTGTTGGTTGCCATTGACAAACTCTAATTCCATATTGACCTAAATACTATGGGACATTTCCATATGGTAGTCCCCTGGAATAAGGAGGATATGGTGAATAAGCATATTTCTCTCCATATGGTGGAAATCCAGTATTTAATGGATACATAGGTCTTTGTTGACCAGATTGCCCATCATAATACTGATATGCAAGATCAAACTCTTGAGTTCCCATTAGAGAAGAAATAGGTAAAATTCCAATTGTGGACATGGGTAATGACCATGGTGTAGAAACAACCCCTGAGTGGGTTCCAGACAATGATTGGTAACCAACCGAGATGGACGATTCACCATACAGCTACAACTCAGGTGTGGTAGAAAATGTCGAAGAGGTTACAACAAATTATTCCGCTGCAGATACATGAGATGATACAGTCTGGGATGTTGACGGTTGTTCAGCCATAATTAACTGACCCAAAAGTTGTCCTAAAGAATCGATGGGTACTTGAAAAGAAGTAGGATCAAATGAAGCGAAAAAATCAGGAGTATTAGGGTAAATATAAAGCCCAGTTCCAAAGTGAAACGGGGTTCCAGGTGTGGAATCTTCTTCCAATTCCTCCTCTATAGCAATTAAACCTGGTGGAAGAACTTCACTGTCAAGTCCGTAAAATATTTCTGGTGTTGATGAAGTTGAATTTTCAATAGTTACTGATGTCTGAGGGGTAACTGGTTGATCGTCTTCTGGTAAAGTAACAACTTCTGAATGTTCAAATTCAAAGTCTAGATGTTCGGGTAAATGAACAACAGTTTCAGAAAGAGGTTCCTGAACAACTTCAGGTTCAGATGTAACTTCTGTTTGAACTGGGATAGATTCTGGATTAACTTCTGGTTGAACTGATTCAAGTTCAAAAGTACTTTCTTGTTGAACAATTTCAAGTTGAGGATCAACTTGTTGTTGAAAAACTTTGGTTACTGTTTCACTAGGATCAGTGCTAATGTCCTTAGGTAATTGTGAAACTTCTTCTTCAAGAACAGATGTACCAGAAATGGTTGGAGTAACTGGACTCTCTATACTTACCGAAATAGATGATTCAGGTAACTCAGATGAAGAACTAGGAGTTCTTGATGTACTAGACTCAGTTAAGTGAGACCTCTTTGCCTGAATTGGTGTTTCTTCGAGAGGCAAAGGCAGTTTTCTCGCTGTTCTACGCGAATGATGAGGTATGGGTTGATGTTCCTCCATGATTGCTAATTAATTTTATTATCAAAAAATGGGTATACTAGGCAAAAAGTTTACTAAGCAATTGTGAACTGCAGAATACCACCTGGCGAACCAAGAAGTATGGGTAGGAAATATCCCCGAATGCTATGTTCGGTGTATCACAATTTACAAGGCGGCCAACTCGGTTACTTAAGGATGGATAGCAACCTAGAGTTGTCCTCCCATATATACCCGAAGGTATGTGGATGCCCAGTCCGTATAAGCACTGTCTAATGCAAAACTGCACAGTGAGAGAATTCCCATATACTTTACGTACTGTAACACCGCCCTATATACTCGAAGGCACATGGATGAGCTACGATATACTCACGTACATGGAATGAGGTATCACACTCAGGATGTATTGCAGACAAGTTAGTGATAGTTGCTTTGTTTTATGATGTAGGAACATGTCTCTAGCCTAGAACCACTAAATGTTCTTGTTAATGACAATGCTCCATTAGGTAAATTGATGTTTATTTTAAGTTGATCTCGCTTAGGAATTTTCCTTTCAAGTTCACCACGTGATGTATTCTAAAATTCCTAGAAATTCAACTTTCATGATAAGCATTTTTTCCATTCAATTTAACAATGAAAATCCTAGCTACTTAGGGATAAAGCAATCAAATTCCTTTTGATCAAAGATCAAAGAGCACAATCTAAATGCAAATTCCCTACACTATTCCTCTTAGCACACACAAACTTTTTCAATGCAACATGCATGTATTTCTTTTCGATTTCCCTTAATGTGAACGAACAAAAAGGAAAACTAAATGCGTAATCGATCAATAAACTCTTTTCATAAAAATGATGATTTTGTGACAATTTCTTTTCAAGGAAAGGAAGACTTTACGACACTTTCATTTTCAAAGAAATGAGGAATTACAAAACTTTTGACGAAAAGACTAATCATATGCACACATCAATCAATCAATCTTTCATGAATGAAGACTTTACGACAATTCAATTTTCTAAGGAAAAGATGATTTTACGATACTTTATTTTGACAAATATCAATCGACCAAAAATCTAACTTTTGACTATATATTGAAAATGACAAAGTAAATACATAAGAAAAATTTATCAATCCTAGTCTAAGTAGGGCTAGCTAAGGAGATGAAAAACTATTTTCAGAGATAAGACATCATTGACATTCAGCAAATCATTCAAACAGGAGAAAATTGGCAAAAACTTCAGCTCCTAGATGGGAAACTGACCCTCAAGGGATCAGTGCAGGCTGCAGTGAGAGACAATGCATTCCAATGCACTGAATCTATGTAGGAAGTGATTGTAGCGCACTGTGTCCTTCACTAGGCTGCACTAGTGACAGTAAGCCATTTTTGAAGGCAATTTGACATAGTTTTGACTCAATTTTCAATGAAATAAGACTAAAATTCAATCAACGACCACAAGAAAAGTATGTAAAAATGTCTTAAGAGGCTAATAAGCTACTAAGATGGATAATTGGTCCCCAGCAGAGCGCCAATTTGTTTTGGGAAGTTTTAGTGTCTATGGATAAATGCCTAAACCCCTAGACTAGTAGCTAAGTCTAGAATAATAGTGCAAATCATTCTCTACTTTTTCTATAACCAATAGATTAAATAAGAAAGTAAATAAGCCTACCTAAATCTTTTGCTTACTCCTTATCTCCCTTGACCAATTCTTTCACTCCTTTCTGTACTTAATCTGCTTCAAAAGTACCTGCACACAGACAAAAGACAAAAACTGATCAAAGCATATGATAATGATCTATTGATTAAACATAAAATGGAATCAAGTGCATAATACACATATGAAAGCATCAATAAGCAATACAAACATATGGAAAAGCCTTTGAACACTTTATTAGTAAAAGGAAGAGTTACAACCTAATTTGCTTGGTTCATTGCCACTCCTCCAGTTCAATCCCATCCTCTCCTCATAAAACGCAAGACATTTTTACATCATTACAATACTTGAAACCAACTCAAGTCTCATACTAACAACATCTCCCTATAATTCAATGATTTTCAGCCCCTGATCACTTAGATGAGTGGTCTTTTTATAGGTGAATGAAGGAAGTTATGTCATAAATGGTGACAATGAATGCCCTCCCAAACTTAGGATTTAGTTCCATGGAGGAAGGGATAAAGGGATTAATTTTCCTTAACTTCCTCTCTCATCAAATTTCGAGCCCAAAAGAGTGGATAACCTTGGGAAAATTCTAGAAGTATCCTATGGATAAGAATATTCCAAACCCCAATGCATATTTCGCTCAAATTCACCCAACGCTTGCCAAAGAGGGCTCAAGTGCGCTGCAATGCACCCTAGCAGTGTACTAGACTACACTTCAATGCACCCTAATAAAGAACTTGCCTGTGTTGATTTTCTTAGAGGCAGTTTTTGGATGATTTCAATCATGGAATCTCTTGGGAAGGAGGCATTCTAATGGTTGACTTCATTAGGGCATGTAACAATCGAATTAGGGTTTGATGGGCCCTAATAGTACTAATCTATAAGTCAGGGTTGATGTTCCCAAATGGATCTGTAACAAGACGCTATGATGTGATATTTTCGAAAGGAAAGGCATTCCTTCGACACATAGCCACAGGTCAAGTAAAGAAGACAGGGATTCAAGTTTAGAATCTCTATAAGATAGAGGTAGAGGATTGTGCTGCTTTGAGTTCAAAAGTGGAAAAGATATTGAGCCAAGATGTCAGCGAGTTGTGGCACAGGAAATTGGGCCACTTGCATTATGGGGCTTTGAAGATATTGCAGAAAATCTCTACCAGTCTTCCCAAAGGTACGCTTGAACAAGTAGATACATGCAAGAGTTTTACTTTGGGAAAAGACACCAAGTGTTCCTTTGGAGACAGAGACAGTCAAGCATAGTCTATTCTAGAGAGAGTACATTCAAATGTGTATGGACCATTCTCGACAACATCCATGGCCAAACAAAGGTATTATGTTATATATTTTGATGTCTATTCTTGTAAATGCTAGGTATTTTTTATGTAGAAAAAGGATCAAACTTTCACAAATTCTTTTGATTTAAAAGAATTGGTAGAGAAAGAGTCTGGAAAGAAGGTTAAATCTCTATGGAGTGATAACAATGGTGAGTATGTCTCCAATGAGTTTAAGAACTTCTGTGCAACATAAGGGGTTAAACGAGACTTGACGGCACCCCATAACCATCAACAGAATGGGGTTTCCGAGAGTAAGAATAGGAGCATAGTAAGGGAAGCAAGGCTAATGTTGCATGATCAGGGCCTACCACTACACTTGTGTGATAAGGCATGCAACACAACGGTTTATGTTTAGAACCGTAACCCACATCAGATACTTGAGATGAAGACACCAGAGGAGGCTTATTCCGGTAAGAGGCCAGATGTTGTTCACTTCAGGATTTTTGGGTCATTGTGATGAGTTCCAGTATTGCAGCAAGGATGCTGCAACTCTTGGGATACCATCTTTACTTATCAACCCAAGGTTTATACAAACTTGGAGGTGACAGTGTTATATGCACAAGTAAAAGTGAAGGTCTTGCCTGTTGTCACCATTCATCCAATGAGAAACCCCAGGGGTTCCAAGCTAGACTTCTATAGAGTCAAAAGAAGCTTGATTCTTTGATGGAAGAAAAGAAAATCTACTCTAAGGGAGCTACTCTATTGCAGTAATGAAGACAACAACATGTAATGCTAAATCACACCATATCTTAATTAACCATTTAAACAACTATGCTAAGTAGAATTGTTAAATCAACACTAACCTAATGCATCTATCTAAGCTACAGAAGTAAAGAGCATCAAACCATACTAATGTGTAAGCAAGAAAACTTAAACTAAATCTGTTTTCACTTTTTTTGGTTTTTTGGCAAAATCAAGCATGCAAATTAATTGTTCTTGTGGATGTGACAGGTGGATGGAAGGTGATTGAGGATGGATAAAAGGCTTATGGAGTGGTTGGATGGTGTGGAAGGGTCCTAGGAGGATTTTTGTGACCTCCTAAAGGTTCCCCATCAATTCGGCCTCAAAACAGGCCATTTCAGGAAAACCTACAGGATGTACTAGAAACCTACAAGATGATTCTGTAGGAATTACAGGAAACCTACAGGATACAATCGAGAGTTAATTGTGAGGTGTTGGAGGTTTTTGGAAGCTTGGAAAAGGTGTGTGATGAATGGGATGGGGTGTTAGAAGGTCCAGGAACACTCAGGAGTCAATATCCAAGAGAAGAGATGGCTAGATTCGCTCAATGTATCTAGGGGAATTTCAATGAAAAATGACAAAAAAACTAGTGAGGGTGATGGTGGAACAAGAGATGGCTAAGGTGGATGAGGTGGAAGGTGGCTACTGGTGATGAAGTTTGGGTCTCCTCCTGAAGTACTTGTTGTGCTTAAAACATGTGTGTCTTCCAAGAACTATGCAACAAGATACATCTTCATAAACTAGAAAAGCATGAATCAATTGCCTATATTATGCATGAAGAAAGTGCTGGAGGAAATGAAAGCATGAGTGAGATCTTATTGCAAAAATAGAGTAATGGAAAAATATGACAATGAAATGAACCAAATACTGAATCAAGACAACAAACTCCAAAGCTCATGCAAGAACTAGAAATTTGTGTTTTTGGGGTTACTGAAGGGTCTCTTCCTCAAGTCATGATCCCAGAAGGAGGAAGTGAGGCTGAGACACCTGCTGACAACCTTATGGTGATCCTTTTTCTCCTTGCTAACTTTCTAACTGAAACAAGGCACAAATGGAAGCAAACTAACATACAACTAATCTAATCTACACTGCTGTAATGGAAATATAGCTACTTAAGCAAATGAACAATTAAACTATGAATCTATGCTAGCTAGCATACATGTACAATAAAGAGGAGCCTTCGCTGCTAGGGTTGGTCCCTAACCCAAGAGGTTTAGTCCTTTAAGTTAACTCAGTGCTCACTCAAAACAAAACTCATTCTCATTATCAAAACAATGGATTGCATCAAGAATTGTCACAAGTCTTGCAGCTCGAAAATAGAGTAGAGTTTTACAATAAAAAATCTGATCTTACTGAGGTCCTAGGCCTGTCTACTTATAAATCTGAAGTCTCCAATGACTTCCTTAAAATTAAGGAGACTCGACTCCAAAACTCAAGATAAACTGGTGCTTTGTCTTCACTTTCTCGACTTCCTTCTAGTCCTCATGATTTGGCTATTTGCACTCCGAGCTGATGGAGGAATATTCAAATGGAGGGGTAGTAAATGAGGAGGATTTTCCTCCTATAATTCCTCTCCCTTGTCCCATTCGATTTTTGACCAAGGTATTTTCCAAAATTCCTTACTTTTATCCTTTAATCATGCATTAAATGCACATTAGACCACAAAGAAAAATATCCAACTCTAACTCATCTCATAAACAAAATATAATCAAAAGTATGCAATAAGTTGTGAGAATAGTTGGTTTGGCTAAGCTAGGAGGTGAATTAGGGCCCATATAATTTCCCAATGATGAGGCTCATCACATCAGTTTATTGCCATGTGACCAAAGATGCATGGAAGAATTTTGAGCCAACAAAAGAGTTGGGGATCTTTGTGGGGTACAATGATACACCCCACAACTATCGAGTGTACATGCCAACTAGTCAAATGATAGTGGTTCACAGGGATATCAGGTTCGATGAGGAGAAGGCCATGCGAGTATCCCTTGAGAGGGAGCTTGAGCTACATGATGATGAGGATATTTTAGCTCTTAAGGTTGAGGGGCCTCAAATTGATGTGGAGTAGCCACATGTAGAGGTTGAGAGAGTGGAGACATCCACTTCGACAAAGTCTTCTAGAGAGGGAAGAAAGCACACTAGAGAGGCTGACAGATTGTTGGATGATGCACGGGAGAATGTGGAAGCACCCTCTTCTCAACGCAAATAGTGGAGGTCACTAGAGAGGTACATTGGATACATGGCACTTATGGGTGCATGTGTTGTGACAGAGCCATCTTCCTCTCAGGAAGTAGTGCAACAACCAATTTGGGTTGATGCGATGGTGGAGGAGTATGACTCCATAGTTTGAAACAATGTTTGGGATGTGGTCCTGAGACTAGAGGACAAGTCAATTGTGAGCCCCCGTTGGCTTTACAAGGTAAAGCAAGCTGCAGATGGTAGTGTGGAGAAACATAAGGCCAGATTTATGGCCCGTAGCTTTTCACAGGTAGAGGGGATTGACTATGATGATAAATTTTCTTCTGTTTCTAGGTACTCATCAATCAGATCTATTTTGGAACTATCGGTACATATGGGTTGGAAGATCCATCAGATGGATGTGAAGACTACCTTCTTCAATGGCATGATTGAGGAAGAGGTGTGTACACAGAGTAGCCTGAAGTTTTTAAGACCTTGGACCATGAGTCGCATGTGTGACGACTCAAGAAAGTGTTGTATGGGCTGAAGAAAACACCTCATGCTTGGTACACAAGGATAGATAGCTACTTCACTCGGTTGGGCTTCACGAAGAGTGAAGCGGATGTGAACCTGTATTAAATAGTGGTGGAAGGTAAGTTGTTGATCATTGTAATTTATGTAGATGATCTTATACTGAAAAGTGATGAGAATCTCATCAAATCTTACAAGGAGGACCTTGCAAGAGAGTTTGAGATGAAGGACATGGGGCTCATGCATTACTTTCTTGGCTTGGAGGTATGGCAGGGAGATGAGGAGTTATTTCTATCTCAAAGCAAGTATGCCAATGAGATACTCAGGAGATTCTGCATGGAGAGAAGTAAACCCATGGAAACTCCTCTAGCTAGTAATTGGAGGAAGGAGGATTCTACTTCAGGGGAATTAGTGGAAGCTACTATTTACAGGTAGCTTTTGGTTTCACTCATGTACTTGGTGAACACACGATCAGATATGTGCTATACAGTTAACCAACTTAGTCAAGTGATGGTTAGGCCTACCAAGATGTATTGGAAGGCAGCAAACCATGTATTGAAATACCTCAGAGGCATTAATCAATTTGGGTTAAGGTACAAACAAATAGAGGGAGTGAAGCTTCAGGGCTACACCAATGGAGATTGGGCAAGGAGTCTGTTCGACAGAAAGAGCACATCAGGAGGGATCTTTAGTTTTGGGTCAACGACAGTTTCATGGTACAACAAGAAACATAGACCAATTGCACTCAATTTGGTAGAGGCATAGTACATGGCTGAAAGTCAGGCAACATGTGAGGCCATCTAGATGAGGAAGATCTCGATTGGTTTCTTTGGTCAGTAGATGGATCTGCCAATGATTTACTATGATAATCAGAGTTGTATCAAACTCTCTGAAAATCTAGTGTTTCATGATCGGTCCAATTATATTGATATCCTGTATCATCATCTCTGAGATTGTTTGTTGAGGTGGATCATGTTGTTCGATCACATTCCCACAGAGGAGAAAGATGCTGACATCTTGAAAAAGGCATTTTCAAGATGTAAATTCGAGTTTCACAGAGACAGGATCGGGGTAGTTGATAATCCCTTTCTTGTTGAGAGGGAGTGTTGAGTTTTGAGATTGCAACAAGATGATGGAGCTTAGTGAAAAGAGTCACCTTCACTAAGTGGGCCCGCAAGCAGATTATGGTGCAAGTTCTATTTTTTATCACAGTGTGGATGATCACAGTGTGGGTGACCACAGTGTGAGTGATCACAGTGTGAGTGATCACAGTGTGAGTGATCACAATGTGGGTGACCAAAGTGTGGGTGACCACAGTGTGGGTGATCAAAGTCTATTTTTAGACTGGCTGTCAAAAATAGAAAAGTCAAATATTATTGTCTCATAATAATATTTGGACTATAAACTTGATCTTATTCTCTTGGAGCACTTCAGTTTGAGCTACAGATGTGGCCCATGCAGTTGTCAGAAGGAAGTACGCTTTTCTTATGAGTCAGTTGAGTTGTTGCATGCATGACTTCAATTAGAACTCAATCAGTTGAGTTTGGTGGAGTTGATTGTGGAGTTGATGGAGTTGTGTTCAGTTTGACTTGGTTAAACTAGTTGTAGTTAGTCTAACTGCAAATGGACTAATGATGAGTTGTTAAACTAATTATTAACTCATAATACAACTATAGGATACATCAGTTAACTCAGTTGCATGTTAGTGCATGTTCAGTTCAACAGGGACAGGTGTTAGAGAATCAGATTGCTATGAGTTGTGACTATAGTTGTGCATCAGATCTTGCACAATCAAGGGATTGAGTATGCCAATGAGTTTGCTCATGTATTTGCCCAGTTTGTAGCTTCTGCTCATGTCTTACACATTGTGAGTGATTCTTTGGAGGTGAAATATGAGTTTGGTAGACCATTCTCATTCATTCTTGAGCAGGTATTGAGCAGTGGAGGTAGGCAAGCAGTGGAATAGATTTGGAGATCAGATCTTAGTTGTATTGTGTGTAACAGGTGGAGCTGGTACTGGATTGCTTGTGATGTTACATGGTATCAATCATTAATATACAGATAGTGTGGGGTTTTTAGCGAGATGCTTTCCCCTGGTTACATACTGTGTTAATGTGTGAATGCTCTTGATGTTTTATTGTTATTGATGTTGTTATATTGATGATCAACGTAGAGGAGCTTATGTATTTTGTATGTATTCCACAATAGTACATGATCAGGATAATCTCTGTTGAATATGTGTTAAATTATTCAAAATTTCTACATGGTATCAGAGTTGTTGATCATCAGATCTACTATTCAGGAAGTGTTTACATTCTATTTCTTCAGGCAGAGTCTGTAATCGGGCCAAGTAGCCTCTGGATTCATCCTTCCTTTGGAAGGTGAGATATTCGGTGAATTCCCATACAGTCAATCTCTGTACGAGAAATATTGTGTTCTCACGAATCTTAGATCCGAGGCGGTTGAGTTGGTTGCTGGTGGAATTCGAATTTGCAACAGTGTTTTCTTAGTGACAACGCAACAATGTCTTTCAACGAATTGCGATTGGAGTATGCTCTTGAGGGCAGCTCAAACTATATTGCATGGAAGGACAGGATGGAGGCAGTATTGGATGATAACGGGCTGAAGGAGTTCATAGATACGAATATCCCAAAGCCTACTGATGCTGCTGAGGCGGAAGTTTGGCAAAAGAAGACCGCAAAATGTCGAAGGATTCTGTTGGAGGGCGTGAAGGATCACATTGTGTCCAGCCTCCATGGAAAGGCTACTCCATATTTGATGTGGAAATCATTAACAGAATTATTCCAAAGCAAGAGCGATCAGAGGAAGCTGGCGCTCAAATATAAACTTAGAAACATCAAATGCGAGAAGGGTGACAATATTCCCAAGTATCTCATGAAGTTCACTCAGTGTCGAGATGAGCTGGGAAGTGTGGGGGTTACTGTCGATGATGAGGACTTGGCGAGCTTGGCTCTCCTTAGTCTTCCGAAGAGTTGGCATTCCTATCAAGACTCTGTCAATGGTCAGGAGAAATTGCCAGGATGGGAAAGACTATGGTCAGATCTTGTGCAGGAGGAGATCAGGCGGAGTACCAGGGACGAATCTTCGTCAAAGGGAGCTGATGAAGAGAATTATGCTTTGGCTGCCAAAGCAAAGAAAGGGAAGAGCAAGAAAGCTTCTCAATCTGGTGTGAAAGGCAAGAAGCAGGATATGTCTAAGGTGAAGTGTTTTCACTGTCACCAGCACGGACACTATGCCACTAATTGTCCGCAGAAGAAGAAGAACAAGCAGGTTGTTGGATCTTTAGCAGGAGAGGCTCTAGCCTCAGAGTTTGAGCTTGATTTTTCATTGATCGCATGCTTGGTTTCAAGTGTGATGGGATCAGTGTGGTTCTTGGACAGTGGTGCGTCTTTTCACATGACGGGAGATAGAGATTTGTTCTCTGATCTGGAGGACAAAGATCTTGGAGTGCACATCGAGATGGGCGATGATGGTAGATACAGTGCGACCAGTATCGGTACCATTTCCTTTGAGAGGGAGTCTGGTAAACCCTTTGTATTGAAGGAAGTCATGCATGTTCCAGGATTGACGAGGAATCTCATCTCAGTGGCGATGTTAGAAGACAAGGGGTATGATGTTGTTTTCAGAGAGGGAAAAGCTTTCCTACGCACCAAGACAACTGGTGAGACCCGAAAGATAGGGGTTCGAGTGAGGAACCTTTATTAGTTGCATGTAGATGGATGCACAACAATGGTGGGCAAGGCAAAAGGATTGGTGAGTCGGGATGATGGCGAGTTGTGGCACAGGAGATTGGGTCACCTTCACCATGGAGCCTTGAAGATATTGTAGCAGATCACTACAGGGATTCCTAAAGGCACACTTGCACAGTCAGATCAGTGCAAGGGGTGTACTTTGGGGAAGTTTGTGAAAGCCACCTTTCACGAGAAGGATAGTCGTGCCACGACGATCCTTGAGAGAATTCACACAGACGTGTGTGGACCTTTCTCAGTTGCTTCGACAGCAAAACACAGGTATTATGTGATTTTTGTTGATGATTTCTCTCGTAAGTGCTGGATCTTCTTCACGTAGAAGAAGAGCGAGACATATTCAAAGTTCTGTGAATTCAAAGAATTGGTTGAGAAGGAGTCGGGGAAGAAGGTGAAGGCTCTTAGGAGCGATAATGGTGGTGAATACATCTCGGACGAGTTCAAGGATTTCTGCAAGGCAGAAGGGATTCGTAGAGAGCTCATAGCTCCCCATAACCCACAGCAAAATGGGTAGCTGAGCGGAAGAACAGAACGATTGTGGGTGCTGCACGGGCAATGTTGCATGATCAGGGCCTACCCCTTCACTTGTGGGCGGAAGCATGCAATACAGCAGTTTATGTGCAGAACCGTTGTCCTCATAGGATACTTGGCATGAGTACACCTGAGGAGACTTATTCTGGTCAGAAGCATGATCTTTCTCATTTGAGGATTTTTGGTGCTAACGTTTACATGCATGTGACGAAGGATGCCAGGAAGAAGTTGGAGCTGACCGCAGAGGTTGGGATATTTGTGGGGTACACTGATACGCCCCACAACTATCGTGTGTATTTGCCAGACAGTGGTAAAACTGTTGTGCGATGGGATATAAAATTTTAGGAGGAGAAAGCCATGAAGTGTTCGTTTGAGAGGGAGCTACACTTGCATGCAGATGAGGAGCTATTAGTTCCTAAGGATGAGCTTCAGGATGTGGATCAGCCACAGGACGAAGTTCATGGAGTGGAAGAGACCACTCATGCAGCACCAACCATCAGAGGGTGAAAGCGCTTGACAGAAGCTGAGCGACTAGCTCAAGATGCAGAGAAAGTTGTAGGACCACCTACAGCCCAACGCAGGCAGAGACAATCACCTGATCGGTACACTGGATACATGACTTTGATGAGCAAGTGTGTTGTGACTGAGCCATCCTCTTTCGAGGAAGCTGTGGAGGATCCCGCATGGGTAGACGCCATGGTGGAAGAGTATGATTCTATTGTCAGAAACAGTGCATGGGAGATTGTTCCTAGACTGGAAGGGAAATCAGTGGTGGGTTCGAGATGGATCTACAAGGTCAAGCAGGCAGCTGACGGGAGTGTGGAGAAGTACAAGGCAAGATTTGTTTCCCGAGGCTTTTCACTGATAGAGGGGATCGATTATGAGGAGAACTTTGCACCTGTCGCAAGGTATTCTTCCATACGGACGATTCTTGCTCTCTCAGCGCAGATGGGATGGCACATTCATCAGATGGATGTGAAGATTGTGTTCCTCAATGGAGTCATTGAGGAGGAGGTGTACATTGAGCAGCCCGAAGGCTTTGAGGTCTTCAGCAGCGAGTCGCATGTGTGCAGGCTCAAGAGAGCGCTGTATGGGTTGAAGCAAGCACCACGTGCTTGGTACACACGGATAGACAGCTATTTCACAGGACTTGGATTCTCCAAGAGCGAGGCGGATCCTAACCTATACCAGATTGTGGTGGAGGGTAAGTTGCTTATCATTGTACTGTATGTTGATGATTTGATTCTAAAGGGTGATGAGCTGTTGATACTGTCATGCAAGAAGGATCTTACTATAGAGTTTGAGATGAAGGACTTGGGCCTCCTTCACTATTTCCTAGGATTGGAAATATGGTAGCGCAGTGGTGGACTGTTTGTTTCTCAGGGCACGTATGCTCGGGAGATACTGGAGAAGTTCAACATGCATGGCTGCAAGCCTGTTGATACTCCTCTTCCTGGAGGTTGGAGGAAGGAGGATGCCACCTCGGGAGAAGAAGTGGATGCCACTGTTTATCGACAGTTGGTGGGGTCGCTGATGTATTTGGTCAATACACGCCCTGATATATGCTATGCAGCTAACCAGCTTTCACAAGCTATGGTTAAGCCTACCAAGCTCTTCTGGAAGGCGGGCAAGCATGTATTGCGCTACTTGATAGGCACATCGGGATATGGTTTGTGGTACAGACAGGAGGATGAGGTGAAGCTATGTGGCTTCACGGATGCAGATTGGGCAGGGAGCCCAATGGACAGAAAGAGCACATCAGGAGGGGTCTTCAGTATTGGATCGACAACAGTTTCTTGGTACAGCAGGAAGCAGAGATCCGTGGCACTCAGCTCAGCGGAGGCCGAGTATATGGCAGCAAGTTTGGCTGCATGCAAGGCTATATGGATGAGGAAGATCCTGGTTGGTTTGTTCGATTCTCATTTGGATCCTACTGTGATTTACTGTGATAACCAGAGTTGCATTAAACTCTCGGCTAATCCTTTATTTCATGATAGATCTAAGCATATTGACATAAGGTACCATCATATCAGAGATTGTGTGCAGCGAAGGATCATGTTGCTTTCATACATGTGAAGGCTCTCACCAGGAGAAAATTCGAGTACCACAGAGGCAGGATAGGGGTTGCTGATAATCCATATCTTGTCGAGAGGGAGTGTTGAGATTGCAACAAGATGATGGAGCTTAGTGAAAAGAGTCGCCTTCACTAAGTGGGCCCGTAGGCAAATTATGGCGCAAGTTCTATTTTTGATCGCAGTGTGGATGATCACAGTGTGGGTGACCACAGTGTGAGTGATCACAGTGTGAGTGATCACAGTGTGAGTGATCACAATGTGGGTGACCACAGTGTGGGTGATCAAAGTCTATTTTTAGACTGGCTGTCAAAAATAGAAAAGTCAAATATTATTGTCTCATAATAATATTTGGACTATAAACTTGATCTTATTCTCTTGGAGCACTTTAGTTTGAGCTATAGATGTGGCCCATGCAGCTATCAGAAGGAAGTACACTTTTCTTATGAGTCAGTTGAGTTGTTGCATGCATGACTTCAGTTAGAACTCAATCAGTTGAGTTTGGTGGAGTTGATTGTGGAGTTGATGGAGTTGTGTTCAGTTTGACTTGGTTAAACTAGTTGTAGTTAGTCTAACTGCAAATGGACTAATGATGAGTTGTTAAACTAATTATTAACTCATAATACAACTATAGAATACATCAGTTAACTCAATTTCATGTCAGTGCATGTTCAGTTCAGCAGGGACAAGTGTTAGAGAATCAGATTGCTATGAGTTGTGACTATAGTTGTGCATCAGATCTTGCACAATCAAGGGATTGAGTATGCCAATGAGTTTGCTCATGTATTTGCCCAGTTTGTAGCTTATTCTCATGTCTTACACATTGTGAGTGATTCTTTGGAGGTGAAATACGAGTTTGGTAGACCATTCTCATTCATTCTTGAGCAGGTATTGAGCAGTGGAGGCAGGCAAGCAGTGGAATAGATTTGGAGATCAGATCTTAGCTGTATTGTGTGTAACAGGTGGAGCTGGTACTAGATTGCTTGTGATAAGCATTGTAAATTGTAATGTTACATGGTCTCAATCATTAATATACAGATAGTGTGGGGTTTTTAGTGAGATGCTTTCCCCGGGTTACATACTGTGTTAATGTGTGAATGCTCTTGATGTTTTATTGTTATTGATGCTACTATATTGATGATCAATGTAGAGGAGCTTATGTATTGTGTATGTATTCCGCAATAGTACATGATCAGTATAATCTCTGTTGAATATGTGTTAAATTATTGAAAATTTCTACATTGAGAAATGGAAATAAGAAATTCTAGTTTAATTTGTCCTTCAATTAAACTGTTAATTAAATTCGAATTCTATTCTCATAGCAACTTAAAATAATTAAATTAAGTTTATTAAACTTACTTAACTTAGGAAATTCGAGTTGGAAGTCTTTCTGTCGTCATGTATATGTTCTCCTTACTTTGTAGGAGTCCAGTATAAGTTAATTGTGAGTTGTAAAATAGAAGACTCAATTTCATGAGTCAGTTTAGTTAAATTAGTTCTCAAACTGATTGAGAGAACTAATAGTGAGTTAATAGTCAGTGATGTCACTAATGAACTCCACCAGTGCTACTCTAGTTAACTGAATATTTATTCATCATAAAATCATGCATGTCGGTTCTGAGAAAGACCCAGTTGAGACTAGAGTGCAGGGACAATGTACTATTTGTTTTATATTTTTCTGAGTTGCACTGATAGTGCATGCATTCAGGGACTAATCCTTGATGGATTACAAAATTTTTAGAGGCTTTATTTACCTTTAAATACAAGCTATCCTCCATAGAAATTATGCATTGGAATAGAGACTTGAATAGCTTATGAAGAGGCTATGCTTTCTTATGAATTGGAGTTTGAATTTTTTGAGTGATGGGATTGTTCTAGAGAGAACAACCATTGTAATTTCATCTTGATTTTCTGGATTAATACAAAATAAATAGTGGGATTTTGAGATATGGCTTTCCCTGGATATTTATTATGTTATGTGCCTTTGATTCTCTTCCTCTATTGATTATTGTTTGCTCGATGTTTATGGGCTTCTGCTATAAAGATTAGAAGTAGATTCTTGTCTCTTGCTTTAGAAAATTGCATTAGCTTGTGAATCTGCAGGATTTTCTACAAAATACTCCTTCAAAACATAGATATGCTCATTATGTTGCCATTAGAACACATACACTGATGCATCCTTCTCAAAAAATGAGTCTGGAGCATACTCACACCATGCAACCTTCTCTAACTCACATTATCACTCAACCAACAAATACTTAGCTGATCTATTTTTGTATGATTAGTTTTGTTGTGATGATAAAAATTATAGATTTATAAACATGTGCTTTCTTATTTCTGCTTGTGTTGAAGTTTCTTTAGTTGTTTGTGCATACAATCAGGCAAATTTCCTTAAGTTTTAAAAAGGACATTCATGAGAAAAATAGCTTCAGAAACAAATACTGAACAACAAACATTCATAGTGCAAAAAACCATCAAAGAGACGTATTAACATAGTGTTTTGATGAAGGAGTTCACCCCTCTTGGGCTACATCTCCTTGGTCCAATTTCCATGGCTTGGGCCTCTGTATTAGCTCAATGTGGGAAAAATGTTGTTTACAAAGCTCTATGGCTCCTGATACCTACACCAATGTGTTCAAAATTTCCAAATTATCTAAGAAAACCTCTTTCTGAGCCCAATTTGGTCGAAAATTGGCTTCTCTAGAGCTCAGTCAATATTTTCCTACATTTTCTCCTTTAATTCTAGAAGATCTCCAGTTAGTGCCACTAAAATTGTTGGCTAGACCGAATTTGGGGGCACTGCCAAATTCTTTGCCAAGTTAAACTAAGGGTTAACTGCACTTAATTATTGTTAATCCTAGTTTTGCGCTAACATAATCCATGATAATCATGAAAACCACAGTGTTAACTTAACCATAACCATTGGAGTTTTGAATGCAGTCACATGTGATAATCGTTGCATTAATGGTTAGAGCGGAACTGTCAGCTAACCATTAAGCTTTTGTGGTGTCGTGTTCACATGCTAATCGTCGCAGTGATGGTTTTAATAGCTGCCAGGTTTAATAAAATGTTGCGGTTTGTTGACATTGTGTTCACATGGGGGGAGGGTTGGCTTGTAGGCTGGCCCTCCCCTAACTGCCCAACTCCATAATGTTCAAATTCAAATATATGAAAAGAACTTGGTGGGTAAGAAACATTATGTAGAGTGGATGGTTGAGGCATAGAGTTTTCATGTGGTAGGTCATGGGTTCAACCCCAACTTCCGCCAATAAATTTTTCTCCGATGTGTAGACCACCAACCCGACCTTTGGAAGGTACCATGTGGTAGCCTCTGGGCTTACCATGTGGCATTCTTCCATTTGTCTAGAAATCCACCAATAAGAACGCGCCAACAAATCCCCTGTATAACCCAACCAGATAATGCCACTAGTCGATCCCTGATTTTCCGTTGACCATGCCTAGTCACTTGCGATGTCAGTAGTATGAACTGTTGACTGTGCAGTGAATGGGAATTTTTTTTTTTTGCAAATTTCTCCTGTTTAACAAAGTGATCAGAACAAAATAACTTTCTCATACGAACTTGGTTTTCAACAAAATGAGTTGCGTTAGCATATTTTTTCTTCGACAGATGCGATCATTCAGGTTTTGAGCTATTCTAAGAACTTTGATTTTTGAGCTAAATACTGAGCACTTGATCATTAGCTCCAAAACAATGTATATAAAATGTACTGGGCGAAATTCACCTTAGGAATGAGATCAAGAGTGCACAAAGTTGTCAAAATCAATGCACCATCACCACTACTTGTGCACTAAAGGTGCTCACATCATCGAATGACCTTTTCAAACCATTCCCAACCTTTACAACTTAATCTAGAATCCCCTCGGAATTTTCATGCCAAATGAAATTCAATTTGCGCTAGGAATCCAGAGAAAATTCCATGAAAAGGCTCAACTGAATGGACAACTCTAGTTTCTTTGGGTTGTAACTACTCCCACAAGCTTGTCTAGTAGTGGTTGGAGCCTTTCAATGACTCCCACAGGCTTGCATGCCAACAATTGGGGAAAAACCTAAGGAAAAACATCAAACTTCAGCCTAAAACCTCTGCTAGCTATTTGGTCACCTTCTCTAGCTCCTAAACATGCCTCCAAACCTTTATCATAGCCTTTGACTCCTATGTAAATGAACAAAACAAGTCTCCCAAATGTCACTGCCATTTGGACTTAGAAACCAACAACCAAGAGTTGGCAAGAGTGTCAAAAAGTCCTCATCTCTCCTATGACATCTACACAAGCTACAACGCCCTTGAACTTACTTGTAATGCCTCTACAACATCATCATCATCATAATGTGATTAAACCATCATTTTAACAAGCCATCCCCATGATCATATGCATGAAGGCCTAGATGAAGACCTAATTGCCAACTCAACTAGTGTGCCGACTCAACAACATGAATGACACCTAAGCCATCCTATCCATCACCTATAGCAGCATCTCCAATGCCTAAAATCAATGCACATTCCAACAAATACCAATAGAAGGAAACCTAAGGAAACACCTCCATGATCACCATACTACCATCAAGCTACATCATCAAAGGCTAACATCAATGGTTGACATCAATACCAACATAACCATCTCAATGTCAACTCAACCAGCTGCAAATATGCTACAAGGAAAGACATCCAAACATTAAATAAACTACATAGGGTTGACATCAATACCAACATGAACTATTTTCCATCATGAACCAATTCCAACATCAGCTAGCTGCAACCATGAACACCATAATTACAACAAGAACCACTTGTGTCTACCTTCAGGCATCAGACCGAGAGGTTTAGAATATTATCGCAACCAGCCAAAGAATTATCCCTCATCTAGCCACCCAATATGCCACTTAAATCAAGTAGAAAATTACCGTTGTGGATTCTCTAAAGTCCTCCATTCATCAAGCTACCAGATAGGTGCAAGAAATATTCACTCAGGTTCATCACTGGGCCAGGTTCCTCCATGTAGTTTTCCTAGACAGTGAAAATTATGCCCTAGAGTTCCTTTTCCAAGACTAAGTTGCACTCTATGTAGTTTTAGTGACCAGTCCACCTCCCCGTCACCTGGAACTGTGCATTGCATAGTCACAAGGCCCTTTTCCTAGCCTTTCATCTATCCCAGGCTTGAAACACAAAAAGCAGTTCATGCATCTTAGACTGGGAGGTTTTGGATTTGATTCCCTCCTGTCATGAGTCAATTGCGGAAACAGGTACACTGATAGATCATGGTGAGAAGATGGACATGATGAAGGAGGAGCGCACATGATAGAAGGCTCATTTTCAGTTGGACGGACGGAAGAGGCTCATCCAAGAGCAAGGGAAAGGAACACATGCATACAATTTTCTTAAAAGACCAATATGATTGGAGACCCCGCAACATCAAGCCATGTGAAGGAGAAGACAAAGAACACTTGAGAGCACATCCATCACTTAGTAGCGCAACATCTTGGCATGGCCACCACAGCCAACCAGTACATGTGAACAATTTTGGGTCAAGTTGTGTGATGAGTTGTCAAGGCCACATCGCCATTATGGGCCATAACTGTTGTAACTGAATGTAATGTGAAGTGAAAGTCCAATGGGTGCACACAGTAAGTTGAAGAGTCATGTCAGTTGTAAAGTCATAGGAATTTCAATGGTCATGAGGGTAGTCCAATAGTCACATGGGCCAAGCATCACCCTTGGCTACATATACCCCTCCCATTATATCAGCAACAAATTTTCACCCTGGATCCTTCCACATAGCCTTGAGAGTAGATAGTCAGTTATTTGAGGAGCGAGGAGTGGCTCCAATGTCCCACTACTAGGACTAGTGATGTATGATGTATAGATGTGTCTGGGGACTTTTTCTTAATTCAGAAGCCTGTTAAGGCCAACATGTTTTCATGCATGTTTTGTAGATGTTTGTCAGACTATTCTTTTTACATTTGTAATTTATGTTTGTTTCACCTGTTCTAAGATAGTTGAACTACTTTTGTTGTTTTAGTACTTACATTGTTGGGAATGTGTTGTATTAGTTATCACCACAATCTCATCCCCGTGGACTACTCCACGGGATACTAGATAGACCACCTTTGTGTATTGGTTATCACCGTTGTCACATCCTTGTGGACTACTCCGCGAGATATTCGACAGGCCATTTTTTTTTTTCTGGTTATAACGACCATCATAATCATGTGGAGTCTACGTTGGGTGGTGTAGGTGTTGTCCCCTTCACTTCGGTTTTAACGACCATCACATCCGTGTGGAATACTCCATTGGGTGCTGGACAGACCTTTCTGGTTCATGTGTGTCTCTTCTTAGGTGGTACTATTTCCTCTCACTTAGAGGCTCACTTTACTCTCCCCCTTTGTAGTAAGAGAACCTAGGCATGAGTTACATTACGCACTCACAAGACACACTTACCTTGTTGTTTGAAGATACCAGCGTAATTATCTCATGTGCTAACTGCTAAAGCCAATGCAGATCTCTAAGTATATGGAAACTAAGCCTTTATATCGGATGGGACTCCTATACCAAACGATCTGAGGTCTAGTTGGGACTTCATATCGGGGAGATCCCCTTGGTTGAAAAATTTCCAGCACCATTAATAGGGTCATATCTTATTTTTTCCTTGGGGGAATGAAGAAATAAGTCTACCACACATCCATCCTCCATCCTCCACATTGTTTAGTCACTCTTCCATTCAAAAATTCATCTATGTTCATGAAAAAAACTCATTTTCACCCCTTCTTCCACATTTTTCACCACCACTTAAACTTCTAATCCATACCCATGAGCTCACCATGAATTATCAGAGATTTTGAATGCATTTCATTCATATTATTGTGATATTGGAGGGCTCTGTGTGATTGTTACAAGAAAGAATCCAATCCTATAGAAAACTACACAAACCCTACAAAACCATAGTTGGAGACACTTGAAATCACCAAAGTGAAGACTTAGACATCCTAAAGCATTGAAGGACCATATCTATGATCTTGGGCAACCACACGCTCTTGAGGAGCTTCTACAAGGTCACTATTCATCTCCCACAACAACACTTGATCCACCATCAACATAACCTATGTTGACAAGCCTCTATCAATCAAGTACATGTCAAAAAATAAAAATAAAAAATCCTAAAACAGAGCCAATACACAAAGTATCAAGCATCGGAAGATGAAACCTCAAAGAGGCCAACATATTTATCATTGATTCAACAAAAACATCCATGAATCTACAACAACTCGACATTAGTAGGCACATATATGCACTATTCTTCACCTCTCCTCTTGAGCGTATTATGGTTAAAATTTTTCTAAAGATTCATGAGAGATGAGGTTTTATAAGTTAAGAATGGTTCAGTAATATAAGCCACCCTCAACAGTTAATTAGAGTTGTCTTATTTCCCATCACACGTGTGAAGAAGATGAAATAAAAGGGTAATGATTATGAGGGGTGGGCCAATGGCTGGTTTACAAAGGTGGTAGGTGGGGACCAACTTATACAGTGAGTTGAGTTAACCACCCAACCAACAATAGCATAAGTCAAACACGAGTCACATTTGTTATAAAAAATGTATTTTAAAGCTAAGGGGGCCAACTACCATTGTTGAAGGCCACGAAGGCTACACCAGATATATCATGGGGTGCTACAAAGGTGCTACAGAGTTGGTTTGCATGTGTTGCAAGATCGGGCATGGTTGCTATAGGAATACCAAAAGTGCTACAAGAGTACTAGAAGTTCTATAGGATTACAGAGGAGGTACTACAGAATCAGGCCGAGAGGTGGAAACGGGTCCAAATCCTCAAGAACTCTCCTCCAAATCCCCACATGCATAAGGAAACCATCCCAAGAGGGGTAAGTGACATATTCTCTTCCCGACTTCCAGAAAATTGTTGAGTAATCTATGCATTCTACAAGAATCCTGTAGAAAACCCCTATAGGCTTGAATTTCTTTAAAAAGTTGTTTGTTTGCATAAGAAGGGAAAAGTGGGAGCAAAGATAATTTTCTTGAGCCTGGCAGTATAATTCTCTCTCTCTGGCTAAAAAAAAGAATCAATCTCCTTACCCTACCTTCATACCCTAATCTTCTTAGGACAATTCCTTTTGAAGAACATAGAACAAGAGGTGTCCACCACCTTGGCCACACTTAGCACACCTGCCAAATCCAAGAGAAAGAATCCCAAGGAGGGTCAATTGTACTTCAAAAAGAGAAAAGGTACAAGGATCAAACAAGGGAAGTCTTGACCTCCCTCAACAGTCCCAATTACAGTTGAGGAATCAACTAGACACTAGGGAATGGATTTGGGATAGGGTGAAAGGAAAATTGAGGAGGTCACCTCCCTTAAAGAAAAGGTGAAGCAACTTTTGACACCCATGGGAAGGACCAACACCACAGCATTTGATGAGCCCCATAAATGGGTAATTATATGGGCTCATTTTTCCTCCTAACTCAGCTTAATCCACCATTCTCATTAGTTTATTGCATGTTTTTTATTATATTTATGCTAATAGAGTGGATTGGGTTAGTCATTATGCCATGAAGTCTAATGTGTGCTTTATGCAGATTTTTGGTCAATTTTGAGACAAAGTCAAAGGTTTATTGAGCATTTGGGAGCCAATATTCGAGGAAAACAAGGGAGAGGATTTGTAAGAGGGTGTCCCCCTCATTTATGAACCCCTACTTCGAATCCTCCTTCAGAAGGCTTGGAGCATAAGCAGCCACATCAATGCATCAAAGGGGAAGCCGAGCAAGTGAAGAGGAACTGTTGTCTATCTGAAGTCTTGGGAGCCAAGACTCCTTGATTTTAGGAGAGATGTTGGGAGATCTAGTGGTATAAACAGAGAGGCTTAGGGCCTCATTAGGTTTTTGGATATTAGTTAAATTTTCACACTTTTGTTGCAGCTCTTGCTCAGCTCATTTCAAGCTTACTTTTGTGAACACTTTTATGTAATGTGACTATTATTTTGATAATGGAGATGAAATATTTTCTGAGCCAACACTAAGTTCTTTCAGAGGGCTGAAGCTCTTGGGTTAGGGCCCAACCCAAGCTGCCCAACACCTCTTTTTTTGTATTTATATGTTTTGTCTCAGTTCATGAATTAGTTGCTGTTAGATAGATTTTCTTTTCCCTTGGTTAGAGAAGGTTGTTTTTGGTTATTTATGTAGCTGTTTCCATTTTAGTTGCTGAAGTAGGCTAAATAGTGATAAGAAAGATACAAAACGGCCATCAACATAGCCTTGACCTCCTTTCCTCTCTTCGGGACCATGAGCTGAGGTCAAGACACTCCTACTGCCACAAAAACATAGTTTTGCTTCCTCCATGCAATTTCTAGTGTTACAGTTTGATTCAGAGGTTAATGTTTGGCTTCAGGTCCATTTTTCCATACTCATTTATGTTTCTGCAATAAATCTCTTTCCATGCTTTCCTTTCCATATAGCATTTTTCAACATTGTATTTTCCTAGATCAGAATTTAGGTTAACATGAGATATAGTTCTGTTTTTTGGTGCAGCTAGTTCTTTTCTTGCTCAGTTTCAATGTTTTGATTTGCAGCTCTCTTACAGTACATCTCTACTCATAATAAGTCAATAAAGCAGCCATCACCATCTCTTTTGCTACATGTCTCACAAGTCATTCACAGCCCTTCACAAATCTTCCCTAATTTCTGCACTTTTCTCATAAGCTTTCCTCTCATCTCTTGAACAAATCCAACCATCATTTTCTTTCCTAATCATCTTTGATGAACTTTAGACACCTTAACACATCCCTCTAGTCTTCAGCTACCCTTTCCCACCATTTTTTCCACCTTTAAAACCTCTAAAACAGCCCTCGACACCCTCATGTAGATCCTCCTATAGATCCTCCTGTAGATCCCTTGCAGCCTCCTGTAGAATTTCCTGTAAGTGACTTTTTGAAGTCTGATTGCAGGGAAAGCCTCTAGAAGGTTTCCAGAGGCCTCTTAGGACCCCTCCACACCTTCCTACACCTCTGCAAATCCCAAAGTCGCCTTCCATCGCCACCTAATTATTGCCACATCCACAAACAAATAAATTACATGCATAACAATTTCACATAAAATACATAAAAATCCAAAATAGACAATTTTTCCTCATTTCCTTCTAGAAATAGCTTGAATAGGTGTATTTTACTTCCTTAGTAGGTAATGGCATTCATTTCATAGGTTTTCATCTCTCTTTCTACAAAAGTAGGGTTAGTCGGTAAATTAGGGTTTGCTAGGTTTTGCTTTACATTCCAGTCTTCTTTCTCTTTCTGCAAGTAGAATAGCCTCTGTAGAGTAAGCTTTCCTTTCTCTCATCACATTTAAAGCTTCTTCTGGAATTCATAGAAGTTGGCTTGAGCTCCTAGTGATCTTGCACCAGCTGACCAAGTGACAGCTTGCAGTAAGAACTAGTACTTGTGCATACAACACCGTCACTTCCAAGTTTGTTATGAACTACCGGGTTGATAAAAGTAAAGTAGGAAGCCCGAAGAGTTGCAACATTTTTGCTACAATATTGGTGCCCAACACTTTTTGGCACTATTGCCAGGGAAGCATCAGTGTATTTTGTGATTACTACTTTTCTTCTATTTTCTACTGCAACATTCTACTAAGTAGCTCATTTCAGCAAAAGTAGATTAGTCATTTCCTTACTTTCATTTTAGTTTTGTAATTTCCTTTCAGCAAGTTCATTTTAGTAGTTGCAATTTGTTTGTTCAATCAATTTCAGTTTTGTAGGTACAAGCAGAAAAACAAAAATCACCCAAAAAAGAGATTCCCTTTCATGCCTCGTAGGAACAGAGATAATTAAGGGAAATTCCTACCCAACACCCACCACATCACAAAGCCACCCTTCTCTCTTCTTCGGTGGCAGTAATCTAGAAGAACCTTTAGGTGAACAACCAGAGATATTTGAAGAACCTATAGGAGAAGAAGAGGAAGAAACCATCCCTCTTGAGACAATGGTTGAGAACAGAAATGCTAGGGGGAATGGAGAAAGAGTAGAGGGTACCTTTCCCATCTGAGGGACCAATGGGGACATAAACCCTTCATCCCTACCTCACTTCCATGGATTGACTACGGAAGATCCTGACACCTTTTTGTTTGAGTTTGTTGTTATCTGTCGAACCTATGACTATGCAGAAGATGAGCAGAAGTTGAAACTGTTTCCTTCTACCCTCAAGGATGCAGCATTGCACTGGTTCATGGGGTTACCTAGCAACAACATCACAACTTGGGCTCAGATGCAGCAAGCCTTTAATAACAAATATCAGAACTACTGTAGATCAAAAGATATCAAGGAAGAAATCTTCCGAATGACCATGGGAAGTGATGAATCCTTGGAAGATTATGAAGAGAGGTTCCAACTCAGTTATAAAAGGGCCAGGTGCACACTTGACCCCGAATCTCTGAAGTTGGTCCTACTTAGGGGAATTCTGGAAGACCTTCTAGACACCCTCCATTTACTGGCTGGGGGAGACATCTACCAACTACCTTATGAAGACATAAAGACTATTTTTAGAAACCATTCTAGGGCAGCCAAAAAGAGAGGTAGGGCGAGTCAACCCATAGCCAGTACCTCATCATCCAGTTCATCCCTCAAAGGTAAACTTGGAAACATGCTAGAAGACTTAAAGAGTGAGATGGTGCAGACTCTTGCCATGCCAATGGATACCTTGCATATCAAAAGGAAACAAGAGGAAGAAGAGAGGGCTTTGGCTATTTTATGTCCTAGGTGCACCAGAAGGCATCCTAGGAACGAATGTCCATTGAACTCTATAGAGGTTTGTTCAGTCTGTGAAGAAGATCATTCTAAAGTTAGTGCCCTTCCTTGCCCGAACCTAAAGTTGTATACCAAGGGGATGACAGAGCCACTGAACCACTCTACTTCATGAACCAAAGGAGACCGCATGGACCTAGACCATACCAGCAGGGAATGCAAGGGACATCTCAGGCATACTACAACCCCAATCAAGCCACTTCCATACCTTCTTGGGGTCCCCCTACTTATCCTTCCTGGTCCACACTTCCTCCTTGGTCATACCCATCTCAATATCATGCCCAACTAGCTACTCATTCATTTCACTCCTATACTCAGCCACAACCTTAGTGGAATGCATCTCATCAAGGGTGGAGGGCCCAATACAACTCTCCTCCTTCTCTTTTTCCTCCACCACCTGCTCAACCACAACCATTGCCTCCTGCTCCACCAAGACAACCCCAAATGCCTGCTCAATCGAACCCGAACTCGAACAACGGACAGGCTCAACAAGTATACAGTGAGGAACCATCATGCCCAACCTATGTTGTGGATATTCATGAGATTAACCTACGATCTGGGAAGGTCCTCCGAGATAGTCAGCCTCCCCCTCAGGAGGTTGAGGAAGATAAAGAGGAAAGTGAACCAAAAGCAAATCCACCCTTTCCTGAGAGACTATCCGGGACAACACAACCCACCCCATAAGAAACTAAACTTCTAGGAGAATTGAAAC
This sequence comes from Pinus tabuliformis, assembly GCA_031772625.1. Lineage (NCBI taxonomy): Eukaryota > Viridiplantae > Streptophyta > Pinopsida > Pinales > Pinaceae > Pinus > Pinus tabuliformis. The sequence goes on along the minus strand of CM062815.1, from coordinate 855,588,332 downwards.
AATTATGTGTAAAGATACCACTTCTCCAAGCCATAAAGGGTGTGCCCATATACAATAAGATGATCAAAGAGAAGTGCTTCAGGCATCCAGGTAGGCACAAGAGAGATCCCCCAACCATCAATGTCATAGGACAACTGTCCGACCTGATGTTAGGGCAAGTAATCTATCCGAAATATTTAGACCTTGGAAGCCCAGTAGTTGATGTCCACATCAATGGCACCATGATCCCACATACCTTGATTAATCTTGGAGCTTCCATTAATGTGATGACCAACGACACCATGCTTAAGCTCAAACTCCAGGGCTCCCTGAGAAAGACCACAACAGTACTGCAGTTAGCAGATCGCTCCACCGTGACCCCTGAAGGGATTGTAGAGGATGTGATGCTCTCCATTGATTCTTGGGAGTACCCTGCTGATTTCTTGGTTCTCCATTTGAAAGCAAAGCTCATTGGGTATCCTCTCATCCTAGGAAGACCCTGGTTAGCCATTGTCAATGCTTACATTAGTTGTTAAGCTGGGAACATGACTATCAAGAATGGGCACATGTCTAATCCTATACCGTCCTGCCCAACCTTTGCTAGAACATGATCTACCTCTCTGGTTGGAGGAGGAGGATGAGGATGAAGTCTATTCTGCACCACTGTGTGCAATAGAAATTGCCATGTTGGGGGGGGGGGGGAATCGCAGGATGAAGATGATATCATTGAAAATTTAATTCAGAATCCATCCCCCAGTATTTTTCCATTAGAAGATCTAGTGAAAGAATCCCAAGACAATCCCTTAATTGATCTCTGTGTGGCCGACCGGACCTCTATCCGTGTTAAGAATATAGAGTTCAACCTAGAAAGAACCTTGAAAATCAACTCATCCCTATCCACCTCCCAGGAGAAGGAACTATGCAGCTTATTGAGAAAACATTTAGATGCCTTTGCCTGGAGCTATAAAGAGATGAAGGGAGTGCACCCTTCAGTTTGTACTCATCACATTTACATTAAAGAAGATTGCAAACAAGTCATGCAGCCTCAAAGGAGGATGAATCTAGACCTTAAAGACATTGTCAAGGAAGAATTGCAAAAGTTATTGGATGCAGGATTCATCTACCCCATCTCTGACAGTGAATGGGTCTCTCCTTTGGTGCTAGTGCCAAAGAAAAAAAGTAAGTGGAGGAGCTGTGTCGATTATCGGGAACTGAAAAAGGCCACCAAAAATGACCATTTTCCTTTGCCTTTCATAGATCAAGTATTAGATGGTCTAGTAGGGAAATTTTTTTTCTCCTTCCTAGATGGGTTTAGCGGGTACAATCAAATTCAAATCAGCCCGAAAGACCAAGATAAGACCACCTTCACTTGTCCTTGGGGTACCTTTGCATATCGGGTCCTTCCTTTCGGTCTGTGCAATGATCCCGCCACTTTCAAGAGGGCAGTATTGAGTCTATTTTCTGAATTGGTTCATGATGCGGTGGAAATATATATGGATGATTTTACTCCTTATGGTTCTAACTTTCAAGAAGCTTTATCTAACCTAGAAAAAGTTTTGGACAAGTGTATTGAAATGAACCTGTCACTCAGTCTAGAAAAATGTGAATTCTTGATGACTGAAGGGACTATGCTAGGTCATGTAATATCTCAACAAGGATTGCAAGGTGACCCCAACAAAATCGCCATCATCCAAAGGGTCCCACCTCCTCAAAAGGTGAGAGATGTCTGAAGTTTCCTAGGTTTAGCAGGATATTACGGAAGATTCATTAAAGACTTCAGTAAGTTAGCCTCTCCATTGTTTGGTCTTTCGGGAAAAGCTGTCGAGTTCATATGGAATGACAACTGTTAAGAAGCCCTAGACACCTTGAAAAGTAAACTTGTGGTTGCCCCAATTTTGAGAGGCCCAAACTGGGCCCTACCTATCCACATTCACACAGATGCCTCAAACAAAGCAATAGGAGCAACCTTGGGGTAGATTAATGAAAATTTACTTTATGCCATATACTTTATAAGTAAAAATTTGTCCAAGGCAGAGTTAAACTACAAAATCACCGAGAAGGAACTCCTAGCTATAGTGCATTCCTTAAATAAGTTCAGACATTACATCACAGGCTATAAAACCTTTGTACACACCGATCATGCTGCAATTAGGTATTTAATGAATAAACCAGATGTAAATGCTCGCATTATTAGATGGTTGCTTTTATTGCAACAATTTGATTTAACCATTGTTGATAAGCATGGTAAAGAAAATGTTGTTGCTGACTTTTTGTCTAGAATAGATTTGCCCGCAGGTGAGGAAGGAATGGTGGATGATCAAATGCCAGATGAGCCCCTATTTTATATCTCAGTACTCTCTCCATGGTTTGATGATATAGCAAATTACTTGGTTTCAGCACAGTTCCCACCACACCTGTCCTCCAAAGAGAAGAGCAAGATCGTGAGGAAAAGCACCCCTTTCACCTGGATTGGGGGCAATCTCTTCAAACTTGGCCCAGATCAAATTTTGAGAAGATGTGTCAGGGAGGAGGAAGTTTTTGACATTCTCCTGACCTGTCATGACGGGCCTTGTGGAGGCCATTTTGTAGCAAAGAGGACTGCCTTCAAAATTCTGCAAGCAGGTTACTATTGGCCCACTCTTCATCAAGATGTGAAGAGATATATCAGCCAATGTGATCAGTGCCAAAGGATGGGGAAACCTACTCCAAAGGATGAGATTCCCATGCAACCTCAAGTGACTTTTGAGCCATTTGAGAAGTGGGGCATGGACTTTGTGGGTCTTGTCAACCCTCCTTCAAACCAGAAACAATACATCATTGTGTGCACAGATTATTTGACAAAATGGGCATAGACAAAGGCAATCAAGACAGTAACAAAAGAAAAAGTAGCTGATTTTTTAAGAGATAACATATTCTATAAGTTCGGGTATCCAAGAGAACTAGTTACAGATCAAGGCAGTCAGTTCACTTCCAATTTGATTGAAGCCCTGCTCACACATCATAAAATCAAGCACAGGACTTCCACCCCTTACCATCCACAAGCCAATGGGCAGGTGGAAGTCACTAACAGAGCTTTGGAAGGAATTTTGACCAAGGTAGTGAGCAGCAGCAGAAAAGATTGGGCAGATAGATTGGTTGAGGCCACCTAGGCCTACAACACCACATGGAAGACCACCACAAGGTTCACACCCTATGAACTAGTCTATGGGAAGAAGGCTTTGCTATCAATAGAATTTGAATACAATACACTAAGGATGGCAGCTCAGCTAGACCTAGATCTCAGCCATGCACAAAGGGAAAGGTTACTCCAGCTCAATGGATTGGATGAACAAAGATTGCAGGCCCTTCTTCACATAGAGGTAATCCAGCTTCAGAGGAAGATATGGCATGACAAAAATATCAAGGAGAAGCAATTCCAAGAAGGCGATTGGGCGCTGCTCTATGAATCAAGGTATAAAGATTTCAAGGGCAAGCTGAGGACAAGATGGCTGGGACCCTACACTATAGAAAAATGCAATGAAAATGGTTTAGTTCTGATCAGAACCATTGATGAGGAAGCCATCCCCATGCTTGTCAATGGGCATAGGTTGAAAATTTACAAGAAGCCCCTCTCCAAGTGAGAGTTCATTGAAGATATGAATAAGACAGTGTTGGTAGTGGAGCAAGTCTCAGCCTCCACTCCACCCACTCACTGAAAAAAAAAAAAAAAAAAAAAAAAAAAAAAGGACTCAAGTGAAAACCTCTATGAGGTGCTTGAGTCCCATCATTGGGTTGAAAACCTCTTTTGAGGCGGCCCAGTGATGAAAAAAACAAAAAAAGAGAGAGAATAAGATCCCTGTGTGAAAACCTCCCTTGGAGGCACCCAAGGCAAGCAAGTAGGGTGAAAATGTCCTGGAGGCGCCCTAATTTTCTTTTCAAAAAAAAAAAAAAACAGAGAAAAAAAGGAAGAGGAAATTGACTTTTAAAATGCATTGCAGGTTACAGATGGACCACAGGAAGCAAGGGGACATGCCACAAAGCCTATTACACATCCTCTATACGCTTCTCCATCATTTCTGATTTTTTTTTCTCCACCTCTCTGTGTTTTTTTTAAGACTGTGCATCCTACAGGACACCCTGTGTGTTTTACAGGAAGCTCCTGTAAAAATCACAGAGAGCTCGAAATGAAGTTTACAAAATAGTTGAAGAGCTGGGAATTTTCATAGAGAGAATGTAGGCCATCCTAAAACTATCCACCATCCTAACCATCCATCCCACACCTGCACCACCTCATTTCCATTGATTTCTTCCCTTCCTACAGAAGAAAACACAAAAACCTATTTTAAAAATAATAAGGAAATAAAAAGAACAGCACCTCCACAACTTGCCTGCAGCTTACCAAATCCATCTCCAATACCATCAGAATCTTTAGTAGCATCCTCAGAGCTCCTAGCACAAGCACCAGCTAAAAATTTTAGAGGGAGAAGTAGCTATAGGAGCTCCTGTAGGATTTCCTGTAGTAGTTGATCCCCTTAAAATCAAGCTCCAGTAGCAAGATAGTTGTAGCCACAGGAATGCAGGGGATGTCAGAGACAAGATTCAATTGAAGGGCACCTGTACAAAGCAACCAAGCACATATAAAGAAGCAAAATGCATATAGAAAAAGGGATACACGAATGCAACACTGAAATCCGAGCATGTAGCAGCAACAGAACCTAGCAACACCATAGCACGAGCATTCGACCTGCAGGTAAGTGTTTAACCCTCTCCTCTATTGCATCTGTATAATTCAAAAACTGCATGAACGAATGAAATGGTTGGGATTAAACCAGAAAGGTGGCTAGTTAACTAGCCACCCTCATCCAGTTCGATTGTGCTCATCCGGAGATCCCATGCACGTGTGCCTAGTCAACTCACAAAAAAAATCCAAAAAGACAAGTAGTGGCGGATGTTTAAACTCCAACGCAAATGATGGGAAGTGATTACAGCCAGAAGGCATGAAGACTTATGATGACACAGTAGTGGGGACAAATGGTCTGAATAATGACAACATACCCTTTTTGCCACCTCACATCATCGCCGGAAATATCTCTAGTAAACATAAGTACTCTTCCTCGAACTCATTCACCACCTTTGTTTCCATTTTATCATCATCCTCACAGCTACAGAAAGCTCCATACCACCTCCATAACCTCGAAACCACCATTCTCTGTCGTTTTCAGTCCTCCTCCTCTTATCGGGTTCTGCAGGAGCATTATCGGGTTCTACAGGAGAACCTCCATCCATTTCTACAGGAGGGCCAATAAGCAGTTTTATAGGAGAAAACACATGATTTTCGCTCAAATTCGGGCCTGAAGAGGTAGGCTCTGTACAAACCCACCTTGGATATTCATATATACAAGGAGTGATGCAATTTTAAGGAAGAATTAAGCCTAAGAAAGAAGAGGAATTGCATTAAAAAATTCTGCCTGTTTCTTAAAAAAAAAACTGTTTTTTATTTGTTTCCTGTTTCTGCAAAAATTGTTGTCTCCTTCTCCACCTGAGGTATTCCAAAAGATTGTAAACATAATGACAGGGGGATTCATGAGGAAGGAACCCTTAAATTCAGTCAGGTTCCATGAACATCCCGAGGTAGTAGCCATTTTTACCAGAGCCAATTAGATGCCATTTTTCGAAAAACTTCGAGGGTATGATAGTAGGGATATTCATATAGAAGAAATTTAATAGAACTATTTACTTCTTTATCACACATCACACCTCGTATTGTATCAATTTTATAGACTAGATTAGAACTCCAAGTACACTTGAACAAATACACATAGGCAACATTGGTTAAAAATTGGTTCACTAGTATTAAAATATATATAGGGATATTCATATAGAAGAAATCTAATAGAACTATTTACTTCTTTCTCACACATCACAAGAAATTTAATAGATCTATTTGCTTCTTTCTCACACATCACAAGAAATTTAATAGAACTATTTACTTCTTTCTCACACATCACACATCTTATTATATCAATTTTATAGACTAGATTAGAACTCCATGTACACATAGGCAACATTGGTTAAAAATTGGTTCACTAGTATTAAAATCTATATAGGGATATTCATATAGAAGAAAATTAATAGAACTATTTACTTCTATATAAAAATCATATGGAGGAAATTGAATTGGACTATTTATTTATCGTTTATATAGGAATCATATGGAGGGAATTCAATAGGATGATTTACTCTTTCATCTCTTGAAACCCACTCCTCAAAAACAAAAACAAAAAATGTTTTACAAAGAAACTATTTCTCTTTCTTATAGATTCTTATAAATTAATTAGCCCAATTGTTCAAAAAATTGTAATGAATTTTTTAAAGACAATCAAAATATAGTATTATTTTATGGATATTAGTGCAATGTTGAATAGATAGAAAAAGCAGCAATTTTTTACAACATCCAACATGTTGATTCGAATTGAATCCATGACAAATTATCAAAGTACCATGATTGTATCAAAACAGGATAGACCTCAAAAATTTATGAACAAAGAGCGATCAGGAAGACCTTTGGACACTGGTAGTTTGCAGCCAGCAAGGAACGACGAGGACCTCGGTCAAAGTGCGCTGACCGAGGCCCATGGAGACCGTGCAGGAGGCAAAACTGGCAGTTGGGAAGCTCGGATCGGGAAACAGAGGCCATTTCTGATGCGCGATTAGCATTGCGCATCGCTAGGAAAAACCCCTCGAGAAGGAAAGGCCTCGAGTGCTTAGTCGCATGGGAAGTCAGGAAACCATGGGGAAAGCGCTAAGGCGAAAGGCGGGTCCTGCGCTCCAAAACTGACGGCATATCGGGGGCATCCTTGGGCGATAAGCGGATTTGGCTGAAAACGAGCGATTCCATTCAGCGCACAACACGTGTCCGACAGATGAGAGAGAAAACCGCCTCTCATTGCGCGCTAACGGTCGAGTAAGTCAACCACGTGAAATGAGCGAACACCGTAGGATCTGGGGGCTCCAAATCTGACGGTGGAGATTATGCCCGATGGAGAAACTAGATTTGACAGTGGAGTTAAGCCGCGACATGTAAAATTCTAAAGTCTAATTTGACCGCTGAGTTGGAGGATGAGTCATTCCATAGTGTAACTGAATTACCGAACCGTCGAGGAAGAGCTGGCACAGTTCATGAGAGGATAAGTGGCCACTTCCCTGTGGACGATGGCGATGATGCAGAGGTAGGGAACTCCAAATGAACAGTAGCAAGTGAACCAAAGGGGTGAAAGAGGAATCGAATAGTCAAGGACAGACCAGCTTTAAGCCATGAACAGACAGAGAACAAAACACGAAGAGAGAAGATAGAAGATGAAGACAGAGAGAGTGAGAGCAAAGAAAATATAGTGAAGGAAGAAGCAGGAAACAGAGAGCCGAGCTGACCTAAGGCAGCATCGAGCAGACAGAAGGCTTGAGAGGTTCAAGCAAATCCCTGTGAGGATCTGTCGAGAATTGAGCACCACATTGGGCTCCTCCCATTAAAGACCGGAGAGGTCAAGACTTGGAAAGGGGAAAGAGTCTGTGCACTCTAGTGGCTTAGGGAATCCATGAATCACCCTACCAAGCATTATCTGTTTCAGGAGACTCAAATTGAGCTCCTCATTGTAAATCTCTGCTTTAAAGACACAATAAAGGAAGGCCACCACTAAAAGCTGGACCTAAGACGTAGCCCTGGAGATTAGGGTGAACTCCTTATTAATTTTGTTGTGTTCTTGCATTTGCTTACTATGTTTCTCTTATTTTTTTCCATTCTTCCAATGTCTGTGTCTTTTGCAATATGATCAATCCGTTGCCTAAAATAACATAGACACACACCAACACATGAGTCTGTAATACCTTCATTCATTAATTAACTAATTGAGGTCACTCACAAGTGATTTTCAGATCAAGTGGTATCAGAGCTTTAGGCTATTAAGGTTAGACAAGCTTGTGTTGGTTTAGCTGTTGAATGCTAACTAGATCAAAGCTCAAATTAGGAGAAGGAGAGTTGGTCGAAACTAATCCTGAAATTGGGAGAGTCTATCCACGGAAGACAATGTCAGAGGAAGGTTCTATTGGGCTAGACCCTCAATTCATAGATAGTTTCCTAGCCATAAAGTCCATGGTAGAAGAAATGTATAGGGACTTCAGAAAACATAAGGATGAAGATTCATCAGGCTCTAAGCAAGACAAAGCAGAAGATGAGTCACATTCCCATGACCACTCAAAAGGCAAAGGGAAAGAGGAAAGCTTTCTCACACCTCCTGATAGCCCTAAAAAGAAAGCATCTTTGATCAAACTAGATGTTAAATTTGATTTACCTATATATGATGGAGAGTTGAATGCAGAAAAGCTAGACAATTGGATTAGACAAATTGATGTTTATTGCAGAGTGCAGAATATCGACTTAGACAAGAGCAAGATTTAGTTGGAAAGCCTACGCCTTGGAGGCACTACCTTGGTTTGGTGGGAAGGCAGGACCCAAGCTGACATGAAAAGACATGGTAAGACTATCTCTGTCTGGAGTGAATTTGTTTCTGCAATAAAAAAGCAGTTCTATCCATTGGCCTACATGCAGCAAGCCATGATGAGTTGGCAAACTCTTCGACAGTTGAAAGGGAAAAGTGTGCAAGGATACACTCAAGAATTTAGAAAGAGAGCATTGATTCTAGGAATCTCATTAGAATCACCTGAGACTCTTTTGAAGTACATTGGTGGTCTACACAGCTACATGAGGCACACTATCCTCATGTTTAATCCCACTAGTATAGATGAGGTATCTGTACAAGCTACTCATCTAGAAGCTAGAGGAAATAATGGAAGTCCAAAAGTTGGGGGATCATCCCAACCCACTGCAAGCAAGAATAAGGAGAAAAGAAAGCAAAAATGGAAAGCAAGGAAGGATAACACTACACAAAAAAGCAAAGCTTCATGCACTCACTGTGAAAAGGATGGGCACGATGATGAGCATTGTTGGATTTTGCATCTAGAGCTGAGACCTAAGAAGTTCGAGGGCAAGAAGAAGAAGAATGCTGCAGCTATTCAGAAATATTTGGGGTCAGACTCGGGAGATGAAACAACCATTGCAGCCACAGGTATAAGAGGTAAGAATTCTTAAGCATCTACTAATAATTCTACATAGTCTACTATTAATGAAGAAAATGAGAGAAAAAGACATGAGCTCTTCCATATTCGAGTTATTTCCAAACATCAAAAGATTGATACTTTGTTTGATAGTGGCTCACAAGTAAATTTGATTTCTGAAGCAATTATAAAGAAGTTGGGATTAGTAACTACACCTCAGAAGAAACCATACCCATTAGGATGGTTGAATGATAAAGCACAACTACAAGTGACTAGACAATGCAAACTCAAGTTTTCTTTTGGGTCAGCATTTGTAGATGAGTTTGAGTTAGACATAATTCCCTTGGATATATGTGGAATTGTTTTAGGAAGTCCTTACTTGTATGATAGAAAAGTTATTTTCTATAGAGCTGAGAACAAGTATCTACTTGTTAAAGATGGAATTGAATACTTTGTAAGAGCTCATAAGCTCAAGAATAATTATACTCTCATAAACTCAGGGCAGATGAAACGAATGATAAATTCATGCAAACAATTCTTACTAATGGTTGTAAAGGAAAAGAAACATGATAAAACCAATGTATTTGAAGGCTTTAATGCTAAACAGCAAGCTGATATAGAAAAGGTTGTTTTAGAGTATGATATCTTGTTTCAAGAACCTAAAGGTCTGCCACCCAAAAAGGAAATAGTGCATGATGTTATTTTGCAGCAATATGCTCCATTGCCTAACATTGGATTGTACAGGTTTTCCGCTTTAGAGAATGTTGAAATCAAGAAGTAGGTGCAGGAGTTGCTCGAGAAAGGGTTCATCAGACATAGCACATCACCATGTGGGTCGCCAATCGTTTTGGTGAGAAAGAAAGATGGCTCGTGGAGAATGTGCATTGATTACCGAGCACTAAATAAGGTAACCATCAAAAATCATTATCCCCTTCCTCGCATAGATGATCTTTTAGATCAATTGAAAGAAGTTGTTTACTTCTCCAAGCTAGACTTGCACAATGGATACCATCAGGTCAGAGTTGCAAAACAAGATGCATGGAAGACTACTTTCAAAACAAAGCCGGGATTGTATGAGTGGCTGGTTATGCCTTTTGGCTTAACTAATGCTCCCGCTACTTTCATGAGATTAATGACTGACGTACTCAGACCTTTTCTTGATGATTTTTTTATTGTGTATCTGGATGACATTCTGATTTTTAGCAAAATGTGTGAAGAACACTTAAAGCATGTTAAGCAGACACTAGATGTTTTGAAAAGAGAAAAAATTCATGTTAAACTCTCAAAATGTGAATTTGGCAAAACATCTCTAAATTATTTGGGTCATATAGTAGGGGGTGGTGAATTGAAGATAGATCCCTCTAAGGTGGCAGTCATTGTAAACTGGCCTAAACCCAAATCTGCTACAAAAGTTAGAAGCTTCTTAGGAGCAGCTCAATATTGGAGGAAGTTGATTTCTAACTTTTCCTTAATTGCAGCTCCCTTACATGCTTTAACAGGATTGAACAAGGTGTTTCAGTGGGGAGGCAAACAACAGAGAACCTTCGACACCTTGAAAGAAAAGATTAGTATATCACCTGTACTAACACTGCCTAATCTTCAAAGATCATTTGAGATCCAAACAGATGCCAGTGACTATGCCATGGGAGCAGTGTTGACATAGCACGTTAAACCCATATGTTATCATTCTAAGACTTTTAATCCTGCAGTAGTTAACTATCCTACACATGACAAAGATTTGTATGCATTAGTTCAGAGTGTGAAAAAGTGGAAACATTACTTAATGGGCAAAGAGACAGTAATACATATTGATCATCAACCACTCCAATATCTACACTCCCAAACTAAGTTGCAGCAATCAAGGCACTATAGATGGATGTGTTTTCTACAACAGTTTCATTTAGTCATCAGATATAAAAAGGGCATACACAATAAAGTTGCAGATGTTATCTAGACCCATTATAAATGCAGCTACTATACTTGAGCATAATTTTGTGCTACATGAAAGCTACATTGAACAATATGCTCAAGATATAGACTTTAAGGATGTATATGCAACTTTAAGTCAAGGCAAACGAGTAGAAGAATTGGATTATCATGTAAAGGAATGACTCTTATATCATTGTGGGGAGTTATGCATTCCACAAACTGAAAGAGTAAAGATAATTAGAGAAGCACACACTTCTCTGATATCAGGTCACTTTTGGGTAAGTAAAACAGTTGCACAGCTGCAAAGCTTTTGTTATTGGCCAAAAATGAACGAGACAATTTCTATATATGTAAGAGGGTGTACCATGTGTGCTAAAATCAAGCCAAACAATAGAAAACTAGGCTTGTACACTCCATTACCAGTTCCTTCTCACCCTTGGGAAAGTGTTTCCATGGATTTTGTTGGAGGACTGCCTAAATCTAGGAAAGGTCATGATTATCTGTATGTTGTTGTGCATAGGTTCAGCAAAATGTGTATTATACCTTGTGATAAACATATTACAGCTGAACAAATTGCAAAATTTTTCTTTGAACATGTATGGGTTCATTTTGGATTACCCACTTCCATTGTATCTGATCGAGACACCTGATTTGTGGGGAAGTTTTGGTCAAGTCTATGGGAATTGATGGACACCAAACTGAAGAAAAGCACAGATTTTCATCCACAAACTGATGGCCAGACAGAAGTAGTTAACATGACAGTGATCTAGTTACTCAGAGGATATTGCAGCAAGCATCCTAAGCTTTAGGATGAACATTTATGTTATGTGCAACATGCTTACAACAGAGCAAAACATTCTTCTACACAGAGATCTCCTTTTGAGACCTGTTTTGGTTTCACACCAAGGTCTCCTTTGGATTTTGTCTTTGGTAAAGATACCATAGTTGATGGACACAGTGATGTGGATAGGGCAACTAGGTTCATTGAACAAATCCAAGAGATCCACCAAACAGTACAGGAACAACTGAAAAAGAGCCAAGCCAAATACAAGGCAAGGCATGACAAGCATCGGATGGAGCATAGTTTCCAAGTTTTTGACCAAGTCTGGCTATATATCAGCAAGGACAGGATGCAAGGTGAAGGTAAAAAGCTAAAACCTTTCAGGTATGGACCCTTCAAGATACTTGAAAATATTGGTGAGAATGCTTTTCGCCTTGGTATACCAACTTGCATGCACATCTACTCAGTCGTAAATGCAGATTGCTTGAGATTGTTTGAACCTTCATTAATTGAGGATCCTGAAGAGCAAAGTCAATTGCCTTCTATTGATGACCTGCTACTTGAATATCACAATGAATTACAGGAAGACACAGTTCTGGACAGGAAGGTGAGGACAACACGCAAAGGAGATGTTGAGTACCTTAGAATTGGGCTCAAGGGTTCAAAGTCGAGCAGTGAAAAGTGGATAGAGATTGGACAAGTGAGACAATTGTACCCTCACTTAGTCGATGCTTGAAAACCAACTTTTGGTGGTCCAAAAGCTTTTAAGTGGGAAGGTCGTGATCCGAATTGAATCCATGAAGAATTATCAAAGTACCATGACTGTATCAAATCAGGACAGACCTCAGAAATTTATGAACAAAGAGCGATCAGGAAGACCTCTGGACAGTGGCAGTTTGCAGCTAGCAAGGAACGATGAGGACCTCAGTCAAAGCACGCTGATTGAGGCCCATGGAGACTGCGCAGGAGGCAAAATTGGTAGTTGGGAAGTCCAGATTGGGAAATGAAGGCCATTTCTGAAGCGCTAATCGCGCATCGCTGGGAAAAACCCCTCGATAAGGAAATGCCCTGAGTGCTCGGTTGCATGGGAAGCCAAGAAACTGTGGGGAAAGCCCTAAGGCAAAAGGCGGGTCTGGCGCTCCAAAACCGGCGGTATATCGGGGGCATCCTTGGGCAGTAAGCGGATTTGGCTAAAAACGAGCGATTCCATTCAGCGCACGACGCGTGTTCGGCAGATGAGAGATAAAACCGTTTCTCATCACGCGCTAACAGTCGAGCAAGTCAACTGCGTGAAATGAGCGAACAATGTAGGATCTGGGGGCTCCAGATCTGATGGTGGAGATTGCGCCCGATGGAGAAACTGGATTTGATAGGGGAATTAAGCCGCTGCATGTAAAATTCTGAAGTTCGGTTTGACCACTGAGTTGGCGTATGAGTCTTTCCACAGTGTAACTGAATTACCGAACCATCGAGGAAGAGCTGGCACAGTTTGTGAGAGGACAAGTGGCCACTTCCCTTTGGATGATGGCGATGACGCAGAGGCAGGTTACTCCAAAAGAATAGCAACAGGCGAACCGAAGGGGTGGAAGAGGAATTGAATAGTCAAGAACAGATTAGATTTAAGACATGAACAGACAAAGCGCAGAACACGAAGAGAGAAGACAGAAGACGAAGACAGAGAGAGCGAGAGCAATGAAAAGACAGTGAAGCAAGAAGCAGGAAATAGAGAGTCGAGCTGACCTAAGGCAACATCAAGCAGACAAAAGGCTTGAGAGGTTCAAGCAAATCCCTGTGAGGATCTGTGGGGAATTGAGCACCACATTGGGCTCCTCCCATTAAAGACCAGAGAGGTCAAGACTTGGAAAGGGGAAAGAGTCTGTGCACTTTAGTGGCTTGAGGAATCCATGAACCACCCTACCAAGCATTATCTGTTTCAGGAGACTTAAATTGAGCTCCTCATTGTAAATCTCTGCTTTAAAGACACAATAAAGGAAGGCCACCACTGAAAGATGGACTTGAGAGGTAGCCCTGGAGAATAGGATGAACTCCTTATTAAATCTGTCGTGTTCTTGCATTTGCTTACTTTGTTTCTCTTACTGTTTTCCATTCTTCTAGTGTTTGTGTGTTTTGCAATCTGATCGATTTGTTGCCTAAAATAACATAGACACACACCGACACATGAGTCTGTAATACCTTCATTCATTAATTAACTAATTGAGGTCACTCACTAGTGATTTTCAGATCGCATGTAATTCTCTATAAAATAAATATAACTTACAATAGTATTTTGCATTAAGAATTATAGGCCTGATCATTGGTGCTATGATGCAAAACACCATATGCATATGAACACACATACATAACACTAATTTTTACAAATGAACATGAAGAAAATGAATAAATGTTTAAATTCAATACTGCTTATTCAACATGAAGTAAGTTTGGACACCGAGACCATAGGCTTAATATTGTTGTGTATCTACTATATGAGCCTTTATAATCATGAATGCTTTGTTACATTGTTACATAATGAATAATAGGATGCTCAAATTCCCCTTTTTTCACCTTTGGGTATGAGTACTAATTACTAAGCTCCTTGTGAGTTGGGCTTGGGACCTAAACTTAAACACCCACTTCCTCATACATCCAAACACGAGCTAAGGCTTAACCAAATGACTTCATTCACGATTGGATGGTTGAATTGGCCTAATAACTCCTCACACTAAAGAGAAGAATTTGTTTTGAATTTTCAATATTGACAAGATAAATTAAAAAGAGAAGAATTTGTTTTGAATTTTCAATATTGACAAGATAAATTAAACTATTTTTTTCATATGAAAATGAAGGAAAAAAAGAAAAAAGAAAAAAAGAATTTTCATCTTCTTTTCATCTATTTCTCACACATCACACCTCCTATTGTATCAATTTTATAGATTAGATTAGAACTCTAAGTACACTTATAAGTACACATAAGCAACATTGGTTAAAAATTGGTTCACTAATATTACAATCATATAGAAGAATCACAAAGAGGAAATTGAACTGGACTTTACTCGTTCATCTCCTGAAAATGAGTCCTCAAATACAATGAAACTGTTTTGTAAAGAAACTATTCGTGTTTCTTATAGGTTCTTATGAGCTATTTTAATCTTTTCATCTATTTCTCACACATCACACCTCCTATTGTATCAATTTTATAGACTAGATTAGAACTATAAGGACACTTACAAGTACACAAGCAACATTGGTCAAAAATTGGTTCACTAATATTACAATCATATAGAAGAATCACGAGGAAATTGAACTCGGCTATCTAAAAATCACAAGGAGGAAGTGGAATTGGACTATTTATTTATAGTTTATATAGGAATCATATGGATGGAATTCAATTGGACTATTTACTCGTTCATCTCCTAAAAACTAGTCCTCAAATACAATGAATTGTTTTACAAAGAAACTATTCCTGTTTCTTATATATTCTTATGAGCTAATTGGTCCAATTGTTCAAAAAATTACAATTGATTCATTTATTAATGAGATTCAAACCCAACATCAGTAATACATTATATTCATTTTATTCTTTATTTTGATTTTTGAATATTTTAATAATTATAAAAAATATAAAAAATTACATAGCTAAAAAAACACCTCGCTTCTAAAATCTCTCTTCATTTCAAAATTATAGTTTATATAGGAATCATATGGGTGGAATTCAATAGGACTATTTATTGGTTCGTCTCCTGAAAAGGAGTCCTCAATTACAATGAAATTGTTTTACAAAGAAACTATTCATTTTTCTTATAGATTCTTATGAGCTATTTTCATCTTCTTTTAATCTATTTCTCACACATCACACCTCCTATTGTATCAATTTTATAGACTAGATTATAACTCTAAGTACAATTACAAGTATACATAAGCAACAATGGTTAAAATTTGGTTCACTAATATTACAATCATATAGAAGAATCAAAAGGAGGAAATTGAACTAGACTATATAAAAATCACAAGGAGAATCACAAGGAGGAAATTGAATTGGACTATTTATTTATAGTTTATATAGGAATCATATGGATGGAATTCAATAGGACTATTTACTCGTCCATCTCCTGAAAAGGAGTCCTCAAATACAATGAAATTGTTTTACAAAGAAACTATTCCTGTTTCTTATAAATTCTTATGAGCTAATTGGTCCAATTGTTCAAAAAATTACAATTGATTCATTTATTAATGAGATTCAAACCCAACATCAGTAATGCATTATATTCATTTTATTCTTTATTTTGATTTTTGAATATTTTAATAATTATAAATAATATAAAAAATTACACAGTGAAAAAAAAAATACAAAAACAAAACACCTCACTTCCCTCCAAAATCTCTTTTCATTTCAAAACAAGACCTCACTTCCCTTTAAAATCTCTCTTCATTTCAAAACTTAAATCTAATATAAGTTATAATTTCAAAAAATTACATAAAATCTTTTTCTAATAAATACATATTTTAAATATGAGTATTCAAAACTTATTTATCTATATCATAGAAATAATAAAATACATATTTTAAAAATTAGTTATTTATGTAAATCTCTATAAATAGAAATATATTTACATAATCAATGTTTGCTAATAAATTATATTTACACATCTTTAATATTAATGTTTAAATATTTTTTTCACCATTTTCTCCATTTTTCCTGCATTTAAAGAAAAATAAATTGAAAAAAATGGTTTACCAAATGAAAAAGTTAATGTTTCTTTCGCAATTTTTTCAACTTTCCATCCATTTAAAGAAATAAAGAAATAAATAAAATTTATATCTACCTTCCCATTCATTTTTGGTTTAAGGTGGAATTAAACAAAGGGGGGACAAAACTCTCACAGAAAGTAGAATATGTGAGAGTTGAACTGGTCCTATCTAAGCTATGACATGACCATAGGACACCGACTTATAACATGACCATAGGATACCGACTTTGAATGAGTGGGAAAAATTTTGCTGTCATAGTCGTTCTTGCAAACCCAATTGAACATATCATATCCAAAACTGCCTTTGCTTGCTGCTCCCGCTAGCATATATGAAATGGTCATAGCATTCCACCGGCTGACTGACCTTCAGGAATTATCAGCCAATATCCGAGGGTGCTTAAATCTGTCACGTCATGCGTTATCCAAAACTGCCTTTGCTTGCTGCTCCCGCTAGCATATATGAAATGGTCATAGCATTCCACCCGCTGACTGACCTTCAGGAATTACCAGCCAATATCTGAGGGTGCTTAAATCTGTCACGTCATGCGTTACTGGTTGTGCTGCACGGCTCACCTTTTTAATCAAAATTTTCATGTTCGTAATTTCTCAGGAAAAACAACATTGTACCCTTGCCCAACGCAATATTCTCTGCAGTGCACTGTGTGTCGAGCCCGCCAGTTAGTGAACAGTACACAGATGGCCACTGACTCTCTGCAAGCGACGTCGGGCAACTTCGAGGCCTTTCTCATTCTCCATCATCAAAAATAAAATCGAAATACAACATGGAATTCGGCCGAGAGAAACAGTCCAAGAGGCCGTGTACTAATTCCAACCTCACCCAGCATACATCACATACTAGTTGAGGTTCACTGGTACGAAATTTCTCAGGTCTCAGGTAGCAAGCACCTTCCTCTGGAACAGACACCACAGAATCTATAGTGATGCCTTGGACACATGATTGGGTGAAATCGTGAATTACACAGCAACACCTATCCACTGTGGAACCAGCAAATGCACAACGATCAAATAAATTTTAAGACATTGTGACGCAAGAAGCTCTAGAGTCTTCGAGTGGCTGGAAACTCCACTTCCGTTTCAATCTTGGTTACAACTTCTTTTACATCTTCATAGCCTGCGGGAACAGTCTGTGTTGAGATTTTCTGTTTTATTAAATTTGGGAAAAATCTCATGTATGTGACAACAATAAGACTAGTTGCTATATTAGCTCCAGTATTTTTTGAGGAGGAGTTAATGCATCTATATTTGTTGTGAGGGAATTTATGATTCAGTTTTATGCTCCAGCTATATAGAAATGTAATCCCGTAGAGGATTGTAAGTGTGAGTGTAGAGAAAATAGAGAAAAAAGGGAGAGCTGAGAGTATGTGTGAAGAATTAGATTTGCTGTAATCTCCTTTGAATAATAAGATTGCCGATGCCTCTGTTCTGGTGGACGTAGCCCAGATTGGTTGGGTGAACCACGTTAAACCTATGTGTTATGGTTTTGTGATTTTGTAATGTGCTGTGTATGTTTTGTTTAAGTTTTATTTCCACTGCGCATTGTTTCGACTAACAAGTGGTATCAGAGCGGCGCAGTGGAAGCGTGGAGGGCTCATAACCTACAGGACTCCGGTTGTGGAGGTGGTGTGTGTGACAGTGCTGCTGAAGGTGGAGTTTTGGGAATTGGCGCGGTTTCGACAGAGACAGTTGCGCCAATTTCTGCCAGTGAACAGGTTGGCGTGGTTTATTTTGGAACAGAAGTGCTAATTGGTGCAGATCCGAGTCTAATACTCGCGCCAGAGCTCTAATATTCCAATTAGCGCGGAATCGACGGGTTTAAGAGTGTCAATATTTTGTCACTTACACGGATTTTGCTCTGGCGCAGATCATCTGCTGTCAAAGGAGCGCCAGGCAGTGGATTGTGTTTTAGGCGTGGGATTTCCGCTGTCAAGGAGCGCCGGGCAGTTTTTCCCTTTGGTAAACATGCAATTTTTTGTTTTTTGTTTTTAATTGCGATTACACGGTACGACAGAGGCATTTTTTAATTTGGAATTGGATATTTTTTGTTTGATACAACATGGCAAAAACTCAAAGTGCTCGGTTTGAGATCGAGAAGTTCAATGGCAAAAATAACTTTGAAATCTGGAACGTGAATATGCATGATCTGCTTGTGCAATAAGGCATGGCGAAGGCACTGTTGGGAAGATCCAAACAGACTTACCCCATGACAGATGATGAATGGAATGAATTGGATGGAAGAGCTCTGAGCGGTATTCGGCTGTGTTTGGCAGATGATGTTTTGTTTAACATCGTGTCAGAGAAAACTGCTGCTGGTTTGTGGACAAAGCTTGAGAAGCTGTACATGACAAAATCCTTGACCAATAGGATTCTTCTGAAGCGACAATTGTACAGTCTGCATATAAAGGAAGGTACAACTATTACTGATCATTTGAATGTCTTTAATACTCTCATGGTGCAATTAGAAAGTATAGAAGTAAAATTTGAATCAGAAGATAACGCTATAACTTTATTGTGCTCGTTGTCCGAGTCATGGGATCATTTTGTCACTTCTATAAGTCTAAGTATATCAGAAACCCTTGAATTTGATGATGTTGTTGGAGCTTTGTTGTCCAAAGAGACAAGGAAGAGGTCAAATTTAGAAACCTCTACATCAGAAGCAATGATGGCTAGAGGTCGTTCTAGAGAAAGACGCTCTAGTAAGCACAACGACTCGCGTTCAAAATCGAAAGGGAAGAAGAGTAAGGTAAAGTGCTGGTTTTGTGGCAAATCGGGACATTTGAAGAAGGACTGTTGGAAGAGACAGTAAGCATCTAAAGAAGACTCTTCACCAGTGAAGCAAGAAGCAAACACGACAAATATAGGTTCGGCATCCAAGACAGGTATGAGTGATGAAGTGTTATCAGTTGATTTGTCTAGTCATGATCAACATTGGCTGTTAGATTCTGGTGCATTAAATCACATGTGTATTCATAGGGAATGGTTTAAAACTTATAAACCAAT
This sequence comes from Pinus tabuliformis, assembly GCA_031772625.1. Taxonomy (NCBI): domain Eukaryota; kingdom Viridiplantae; phylum Streptophyta; class Pinopsida; order Pinales; family Pinaceae; genus Pinus; species Pinus tabuliformis. The sequence continues at coordinate 855,568,790 of CM062815.1, read as the reverse complement.
CAATGATGGAGTAGTTTACATGGGAAATGATGTCACATGCAACATTGTGGGAATTGGAACTATTCAGCTTAAAATGTTTGATGGGACAAATAAAACTTTAGCTGATGTAAGACATGTACCTGAATTACGGAAAAACCTCATTTCATTAGGAGTATTGGACACAAATGGATATAAAACCTTTATTCAAGGTGGAGTAATGAAAGTTTATAAAGAAATTTTACTAGTAATGAAAGCAAAGAAGGTTGGAAATCTTTTTTAGTTAGAAGGAAGAACAGTGTCAGATCATGTTTCTATAGTGTCTGAAAATGACAGTAATTCTATTCGTTTATGGCATCAAAGGTTGGGCCATATGAGCGAAAGAGGTTTAAAGATTTTATCTGATCGTAAGTTACTTCTTAGTCTAAAGTCTGTTAAGTTAGATTTCTGCAAACATTGTCTGTTTGAGAAACAAAGCAAGCATAAGTTTCAAACTGGAAAACATACTAGTAAGGGAATCCTTGATTATATCCATTCTGATGTTTGGGGTCCGTCTCCTACAACCTCATATGGAGGTTCGTCATATTTTGTATCTTTTATTGATGATTTCTCTAGGAAAGTGTGGGTCTACATGTTAAAGAAGAAGTCTGATGTGTTTACAGTTTTCAAACAGTTTAGAGCATTAGTTGAAAACATCACTGGAAGAACTATTAAATGTTTAAGAACTGAAAATGGTGGTGAGTTTACTTCAAAGGAATTTGATAATTATTGCAAGGAAGCTGGGATCGAAAGACATAAAACCACTGTGTATACTCCACAGCAAAATGGAGTTGCTGAACGCACAAACATGACTCTTTTAGAGAGAGCAAGGAGTATGCTGAGTAACGCCAATTTGTAAAAGGAATTGTGGACAGAAGCGATTGCTACAACTTGCTATCTGATAAACCGATCACCATCAATTGCAATAGGATGCAAAATTCCTCAAGAGGTATGGAAAGGTCATCCTTGTGATTATGAAAGTTTTTGGTTGTGATGCATATGCTCTAGTTCCAAAACATCAGCGTGCTAAATTAGATCCTAAATCAAAACGATATATCTTTGTTGGATATGGTGATGGGACTAAGGGATACAAATTGTGGGATCCTACTACTCACAAGATCATTATTAAACAGAGATGTTAAATTTAATGAATCCTCACTTGAAAGTTCAGATGTAGATGATAAAGTGAAACATGATAATGTATCTAAGCTTCAACACATTCAATTTGAAACCAGTCCAAATATTGATGATGATCAAGATGAACGTGGTTCAGATGTAAGTCATGAACAAGTTTCAGATGCAGGTCATGAACAAGTTTCAGATTGAGATCAGGAACATGATTCAGATGCTGATCATGAAGAAGTTCCTACAGATAATAATCAACAAATTGTGGAAGTACCAGAAACATCTTTAAGGAGGTCCACAAGAATTAAATGTCCTCCTAGAAGGTATGATGATTATGTTACTTCAGTTGCTTTAACTGCTAACGATGATGAACCTTTGTGTTATCAAGAAGCTGTAGAAGGTTCTAAAAGTGAGAAGTGGAAAGAAGCTATGAAGGATGAGATGATGGCATTACACAAGAATGACACATGGGATCTGGTAGAACTTCCTAAAGACAAAAAAACTGTGGGATGTAAATGGGTGTACAAATTGAAAAGGGGTGTTGATGGTTCAAAGGACAGGTACAAAGCAAGGCTGGTCGCGAAAGGTTTTTCTCAGAAAGCAGGCATAGATTTTCATGAGATATTTTCACCAATTGTAAAAATTGTTTCAATTCGAATTGTATTAGCATTAGTTGCTTTGTTTGATTTAGAATTACAACAACTAGATGTTAAAACTACATTTTTACATGGAGATTTAGATGAGGAAATTTACATGGAACAAACATAAGGGTTTGTTCAAGATCGCAACAAGAAATTTGTCTGCGGACTCAAGAAATCATTGTATGGTCTGAAGCAGTCGCCTCGACAATGGTACAAGAAGTTTGATTCTTTCATGTTGAGTCAAAATTATAAAAGAAGTGAATATGATCATTGTGTTTACTTTAAGAAATTAAGTGATGGCATGTTCATTATCTTAGTGTTGTATGTTGACGATATGCTTTTAGCAAGCAAAAGCATAACAGAGATCAATAGGTTAAAGGCTCAGATGGCTAGGACGTTTGATATGAAAGATCTAGGAGCAATAAGACAAATTTTGGGCATGGAGATTTTCAGAGACAGGAGCAATGGTAAGCTGTGGCTATCACAACAGAAGTATATTGAGAAAATACTCTTGAGGTTTGGTATGAACAATGTGAAGCCTGTTTCAGTCCCTTTAGCTTCCCATTTTAAGCTTTCTTCAAGTTTATGTCCTAGTACAAATGAAGAAAAGGAATATATGTCTCGAATTCCATATGCCAATGTAGTAGGTTGTTTAATGTATGTGATGGTTTGTACTCGACCAGATATTTCACATGCATTTGGGGTTGTCAGCAGGTATATGGAAAATCCAGGAAAAGAACACTGGTCAGCAGTGAAATGGGTGCTTTGGTATTTGAGAGGCACGAGTGATGATTGTATCACTTATAACAGAAGTAGTGAATTTGTTTGCGGATATGTTGATTCCAATTTTGCAGGTGATTTGGATAAGAGAAGGTCAACTTCAGGATATGTCTTTACTCTTGCAGGTGGAGCTATTAGCTGGATGTCAAAGCTACAGAATATTGTTTCTTTATCCACTACTGAAGCAGAATACATAGCTGCTTCGCATGCTTGCAAAGAAGCGGTTTGGTTGAAAGGTTTGATTGGTGAGTTTGGTAGGTTACAAGACAACATAAAGTTATTTTGTGATAGTCAAAGTGCAATTCATTTGGCTAAGAATCCAACCTATCATAGTAAATCAAAGCATATACCTATCAAGTACCATTTTTTAAGACAGGTTATCACTGAAAGGGGTGTTTCTCTTGAAAAGGTGCATATGAAGGAAAACTGTGCAGACATGTTCACAAAACTAGTTTTGTTAGAGAAGCTACGTTGGTGTCTCGCTTCTCTTGGCTTGCAGAAAAGATAAAAATAATAAATGAATAGGGTATCAGGCTAATTGTTGTCAAGGTGGAGATTGTTGAGATTTTCTGTTTTATTAAATTTGGGAAAAATATCATGTATGTGACAATAATAGGATTAGTTGCTATATTAGCTCCAGTATTTTTTGAGGAGGAGTTAATGCATCCTATATTTATTGTGAGGGAATTTATGATTTAGTTTTATGCTCCAGCTATATAGAAATGTAATCCCATAGAGGATTGTAAGTGTGAGTGTAGAGAAAGTAGAGAAAAAAGGAAGAGCTCAGAGTATGTGTGAAGAATTAGATTTGTTGTAATCTCCTTTGAATAATAAGATTGCCGATGCCTCTGTTCTGGTGGACGTAGCCCAGATTGGTTGGGTGAACCACGTTAAACCTGTGTGTTATGGTTTTGTGATTTTGTAATGTGTTGTGTATGTTTTGTTTAAGTTTTATTTCCGCTGCGCATTGTTTAGACTAACAATCTGCGCCTCTAAGATTTCTTTAGCAGTTTCCTCTGCACCCTCCAAATCGAGCTCACAGTCAATGACTTTCAAAAAAGAAAACGAGCACTTCATGCAGTTATCAAACTCCACACTTCTCACACTTACAAAGACAACAACACATATTTTCTAACACAACAGAAAATCACACACCTATGCTATGTTAATTTATATACGGAGAGCAGAACCTCAAATCTCTCTTTCATTTCTCTGGGCCCTTCCTGGAAAGCAATGAAAGCTATGAGGAGTTGTATAATTAATTATATAAGGTTTTTTTTTTTTTGTAATTGGTTGTATATGATTTTTTTTAATAACTAGTTGTATACGGTTTCCAGTATTAATTATTATTATTATTATTATTATTTTGGATAGTTTTTTGTCTTAATTAATAATTATTAATTTAATGGTGTACAAATTTTCAATCTTCTAACATTTGATTTGATGTTATAAATTTATACACAATGGCAATTCGGGGATTTTTTCAAAAGGTAATGCCTTACATCGTAATAAGGCTTTACCCGGTAATTAGTATAATCTTTAAAGTGGTTAATATAGTTGAAGACTTAAGTATAACTAAAAAAATTTATTGGAACACCAAAATTGCCTTATCAATGCACACATTTATCTGATTAACCATGTATAAAAATGTTATGGGCCAACTTTAACTTAAAAAAAAAAAGAATTATAAATGAGTGTTATAAATAATAATGAGGAACTTATCATGGAGGAACTTATTAGAATTGAAATAATCTCAAATCCCTAGAAAATTGTTGAGTGGGGAGCCATTTGACACAAATCTAATTTTTTAAATTTATTAGAAGTAATGGACTATTTTGCTAAATAAAATTTTCTTATATATAAATGTATGTTTGAAATAATAATGAGGCACTTATCATGGAGGAACTTATTAGAATTGGAATGATCTCACATCCCTATAAAATTGGTCGGTGGGGAGCCACCTGACACAAATCTAATTTTTTAAATTTATTGAAAGTCAATGCAACCTAACAAGCTCCTTAATACACTACATCCATTTATAAGCATTAAAACTAAGCATATGTTGAGCATATTCCCTTGAGAATCAATCTAGGCCTTCAATTAAAAAGTAAAAAAAAGTCAACAGATCGTCATCACATTAAGTTGCACTGGCATATATTTCATTCTTGCAGTGCGTATATATTTTTAGATAATCATGCTCATGGTATAAATATACATAAAAATTTTGAGAGCTAAATTTGAGCAAACTATTTGTTTGTTTGTGTTTTGTTTTATTATCCAAATTTTACCCAAAAATATCTTTATGTTGGTAAGTGTATTTGCTTTGAAAATTATAAAATGTTTTTTTTTTTAATATATAATATATATTATATAAATTGTTTTTGTTTGGTTAAGAGTTTTTTTTGACTTAAGTAAATAGGTTAATAGCTCGAGACCCAGAGGCATTTGATAGGAGCGATTTTCCTTCAATAAAAATGATAAGTTAACTTGCATTTGTGAATAATAGCTAATAATAATTGTCTTCACTTCTTATTTATCAAGAAAATTACGATAAATTTTGGGACTATATAATATATATATATATATATAAACTTTATATTATTTATATAAACTTTATATTATTTATTTATTTATTAAAAAAGGCTTATTTCAAAGTTATTAGGGTAATAGATTACATATAATTATTAAAATAATAGATCAAATTATTACCAAATAAATATTAAATCTTAATACATTATAGATATATCACCTAATTTATGATTATAACAATATATAATATATATTAATATGTTGGGAGTAATATTTTTTATTCTTCATTTTGTGTAACATTCATATTTTGGTTTTTGACCTTTGGTGATTTGACTTTTGATTTTCTTTTGTGTTTACCCTTTTATATTACATCTCTACCTTATTTATCATTGTCCTCGTCATAAGACACGAGGGCTGGTTTGAAAGATATACTCAAAATTACTGAATGTTATTTATCATTGTCCTCATGATAAGACACAATGGCTGGTTTGAAAGATATACTCAAAATTACTTAATGTTATTGTAGCGATTAATATTTCATAAATTAAATATTAAAAAGTAAATATTTAAAATTCTATTAGATTTCCAAAATATACCAACATCCTTTATTTATAATGATAAGAAAATACCTTTGATTTAAAAAAAAAAGTAATCTACCACAACGTATTCTTCTCACGGCATTACGGAGAGAATATACGGACGGCGAAGAGTGAAATAGGTTTTAATGTCGGAGCAGAAAACGTTGCAAATGTGAACTGAAACATTTTAACATCTCATTGCATACCATATATACATATATATATGAACAATAGCATTGCATCGATAGAGGACATGATCCAACCATTTCAAACGAAACAGCAAATACGACAGTCTAACTAATTATATCACCCTGAAATAACGCGTAACGGAAGTCACGCTGAAATAACCACCCAACAGAAAAACACCATCTAACGTCGCAGCCCGGCCCAACAAATAGCCCGTCAAGTGGATTGGTCGAGCTTCTTGGTTGCCTGCGCCTCCGCCTGGGCTTGGGCTTTCTTGAACAGCTTATGATCAGTGTGCTGTTGGAAGGTCTTCGACGGGAACAACGGAGGGTTGTTCTCATCGACCACCTCCTTCATGGGTTCGATCAGGGCATCTTTTGGCGGATCACAGAATACGGCCCACGAAATCCTCACTTTCTCTTTGTTCACCAGCCCCCTGTGCAGCCCGCTCTTGAATTTACCATTGCTCAGTATCTGATGGTCGGCAATTAAACATTAATTATGAAATATGATAAACCATGAAATGATAAAGTGAAATTGGATAAATGGGGTACCTCGACTTGGTCGCCAATGTGGACAATTAGGGCGCCGGGAATGCATTTGGCGGTGACCCATTTACCGTCTTTGAAGAGCTGAAGGCCGGGCACCATGTTATGCAGAAGGAAGGTAAGCGCGCTGATGTCGGTGTGCGCCTCCACTCCGAGAGCGAGTTCTGGTTGTGGACAGCGGGGATAGTAATTTATTTTCAATTGCATTTCCAGATTTTCACCGCCCAGCACGCGCAGCATTCTGTCTTCCTCCACGCCCAAATCCAACGAAAGCGTTCCCAGCATTTTGGTCACGAGTTTCCGTATCTCCCGACCGTAGGCGTCTGTCACCTCGCTGCAATGTATTCAATCAATCACTTCAATGTATTCATAAACCATAAATCAATTATTGTTGAATTAGCCTATAAGAATCTGTAAAAAGGAGATAGAAAAGATATAAATACATGTATTCTTGGGGGTGTTTAGGCCAGGTGGTCATGTCTCTGCGGTGTTCAGGCCAGAGGAGGTGGAAATAGTAGTCTTCCCATTCAAGCTGACCGCTGGCGTTGTTGGCGAGCTTGGAGCCGTACCCCGCTATCTTCCCCGCTGCGTGGTCGTTCGCGTACTTCTCCTTCTCCTCAACAGGGAGGTCGAAGAACGCCTTCCCCGCTGCCTGAAGTCGCTCTATCAGAGTCTCAGATATGCCGTGGTTCAGCAATTGCATGACTCCCCACTCTCTGCTTGCCTCCGCCACCTGACGCCTGATCTCCTTCTTGATCTCCTCGTCGGCAGAATCCCACCCGGCAACATCTACCACTGGAATCTGTGGGCCTTCGTCTTCAGCTTCTCCTTTCAAGTTGAGAACGCACTCGGTAGGCCTCTCCTCCACCGGTCTCACGTACTCGGGAGGAATTGCAGCCAGGCCGCTCAATGCAAGGCTCTCCACTCGCGCTGGTGCCATGATAATTAGAAACTAGAATTCAGAATTCAAGTATCTTGGACTTGAGGCGTGCAATGTTCACAGAGATGGGGTGGTATAAATAGATTGCACACTGTAACTACCACTCTTTTGTCGAAACTGGGCCGGTGGATGATGTTTCAACAGCTAGCATGTGCAGGTTGGTGGGGAGCGCGTTGAAGAATTGATAAAGCTGTTATGGCTTCATCGCCGTGAGTAATGACTAAATTTTTCCACTTTTAAAACCCGTGGTACTGATGAATACGGCGTTTCGATTATAGTTAGAATGGTAGAGGAACGCACAGCTCCTTCCACGTCGGCACGTGAAATCACGACCAACTAATTGGGAGCGCGTTGAAGAATTGATAATATGTGAGCAGCTGTTATGGCTTCATCGCCGTGAGTAATGACTAGATTTTTCCACTTTTAAAACCCTGTGGTACTGATGAATACGGCGTTTCGACTATAGTTAGAATGGTAGAGGAACGCACAGCTCCTTCCAAGTCGGCACGTGAAATCACGACCAACAAGGAATTAAACTACCCACATGTTAAAGGTTGCAATTGCTGGCGGCCATCATTAAACAAATATGGTACCATATTTTTAATAAAGATGCGAGGGAATTATGCCGACCAACGATATTTTCGGAGGGCCAGATGGTACGGTCGTGGGAAGGCCCGGAATATCAAATCCTCTCGGCTGTTATAATTTTTTATGATTTTCATTTTAAATCCTATGCTGCTATAAATTTTAATGTTTGTCACTATGCACAATAATGAAGCGTCATTTTGGGAGATTCTACATTTAATTTGGTTTTGCAATAAAAAAACGAGAATATATCTATTTTTAGTTATATAATATTACAAAATTAAAATATTGATGGGAACATTTAATTTATAATAAAGATGGATAAAATTATTTAATTTATCAGCATAGAGATGTTTATTTTTTTTGGATATAATTTAGTTTTATTTTTAGTTGTTTAATCAATCTTACATTAAACACAATATGTTATTGGCAATTATATAGATTAAATGGTTGGTAAATGCTTATATGTATCAAGGCATGTTTCATGATAACAGTGCGTTGTTAAAGATTAAAAAAATCATAAAAATTAACTGAATGATGACTTTATTTTAAATTGCTATTATTAATTATAAAAAAGAATTAATATATGAGTTAAACATATATCCATTTTAAAAAATATTCTTAATCATGGAGATTCACCCCACTTTACTATGGAGTCACCCCATTTTATTATGAATATTCTTAGCCTATAAATAGGATTTGTGACAATATAGTAACTTACGAATACCACATGCCCATAAAACCATAACTCATATTCATATGACACATATAACATTTTCTTAGTGTGATTGTATTAGGCGAAAATGTTTTTAGGGCCATTTCTTTTGTTGCCATTGCAAATCCCAAGAGGAAACAATGGACCACTTGTTGGGGTCATGCAATATTGCGGGAGAAGTATGGAATGTTGTTATTGTTATTTTCTTCCGGTTGGTCAGACCCCCTAAGGATGTAGTGCTTCTCTTCAGGCAAATGGAAGAACTAAAAGTTTTCAAACCCAATTATAGAGCGAACTTGGGAGCTAGCCTTCAGATTTGTTGTATGGGTATTATGGAAGGAGAGGAATGTGAGGATATTTAAAGTAATGTTAGAGTCCAACCCTAACCCCCTTATTTATGTAATAAGGTCGAGTCATAGTTATAGTTAGTTAAAGAGTCAATAAAGCCCATATTAATAATTGTAAGTGGTTGACCCCCATTTAAAGAAGGGGCCACAATTAGTTCCAGATGGGTGATGGTATTAGATAGATGGTACTAGTAAAAACAATGGTATTGTCCCATGGTATTGCATGTATGAATCTTATATAAAGGATAGAGACTCCCCTTGAGGAGCGTCGTGTCTTATTTTGTAATTGAGCCCAGCTCTATTGGAGGTTGCCCCCTCGAAGAGGCAAGTGAACATTGCTTTCCTTTCTGAATAATAAAATACATGCTGTTATTTCTTATTGTTCTATGTTATGGGTATATTTCTTCGCATATTTGGTATTCTGTTATCTTCTCGCAAGTCAAGAGCATAACAAGTGGTATCAGAGCACTTTCCAAGGCCGGTGGGATCTCCATTTTTAGCAGATTTTTTTTTGGCTAGATACATGTTCCAACGTCTTTAAACCACGACATCTGTCATTAAGCGCATAAACCTGCGGATTTGGGGAGGCATGCATGCAGGAAATACAAGAGGTGGTCACACTTGTTGGAATCCCTTGTAACCCCTATGCGTACCCCTTCGAGTAGTAGCGCATTAGACAGAACTATGCACGGACTGTCTTCCATGTACCCTCTGGGTATATCTTAATCCCCCTAGACTCTCTTGAATCCTCACCATAGATAAACCGTCAATCGTCTTGCTGCTATAGTACACCGAGAATAGCACTCGGGGAGATTACTTGCACATATGATAGGGTAGTCGGGTTGTACAGCTAAGGGTATGGTTGATCCTCCTTGGTTAGTGCCTTGAAAGATTGGGCCGAGTACTACTGTCAGACCCTTATGTATATTGTCATCCGTAGCACCTGACACTCCTTGAGAACATAGTTCCCTTGTCTCTCTCTAGATCAGGCATCATCTTTGCCAGATCAGATAGAGCATATTGGGTTCTGTCGCAACTGCAACAATCAGTTCCGACATTCAAATCTATCAGATCTGCCATTCAGATCTATCAGATCCGCCAATCAGATCTATCATATCTGCCATTCAGATCCAGGACTACAACTGAGTACTTCCTATCATCCCCAAACTAATGGTCAAACTAAAGAAGCCAACAAATGTCTGGAGACCTACCTTAGGTGTTTCACTTCAAAAAAGCAACATCTATGGGTACAGTGGTTACCTCTAGCCAAATGGTGGTATAATACTAACTATCATGCCACCACCAAAATGACTCCATATGAAGCAGTTTATGGTCAACTCCCTCCTTCACCTACTTCTTATATTCAGGGATGCTCAAAGGTACAGGTAGTGGATAAACTCCTACAGAACCGTGCAACCATGTTGGCCCACCTCAAAGAGAATCTCCATCAAGCTCAAAATCGCATGAAGCAATAGGCAGACCAACATCGTTCAGAGTGCAAATTTCAAGAAGGGAATTAGGTATTCTTGAGGCTGCAACCATATAAGCAAACATCACTCAAAGATAAGGGTTTTCAGAAATTATCTCCAAAATTATACGGATCGTATCAAATAATTCAGCGCATCGGAGAAGTAGCCTACAAGCTAGCCTTGCCACCCACTGCAAAAATCCATCCCATCTTCCATGTCTCATGCCTCAAGAAAGTGGTTGGGAACCATTGCAGAATTCAAACCAGTCTACTGGAATTGGATGAAGAAGGTTCAATCTAGCTCCAACCTGAACAGGTTCTTGACACGCGAGAACAACACCTGCGCGGCCACACGATCAAGGAAGTCCTCGTCAAGTGGAAAGACACCTCTCCAGAAGATGCGACCTGGGAACCAGCCACTATTCTTCAGCATTTTCCGCAGCTTCAGCCTTGAGGACAAGGCTATTTTTATGGGGAAGGGCATGTTAGGGTCCAACCCTAACCCCCTTATTTATGTAATAAGGTCGAGTCATAGTTATAGTTAGTTAAAGAGTCAATAAAGCCCATATTAATAATTGTAAGTGGTTGACCCGCATTTAAAGAAGGGACCACAGTTAGTTGCAAATGGGCCATGGTATTAGATAGATGGTATTAATAAGAACCATGGTACTGACCCATGGTATTGCATGTATGAATCCTATATAAAGGATAGAGACTCCCCTTGAGGAGCATCATGTCTTATTTTGTAATTGAGCCCAGCTCTATTGGAGGTTGCCCCCTCGAAGAGGCAAGTGAACATTGCTTTCCTTTCTGAATAATAAAATACATGCTGTTATTTCTTATTGTTTTGTGTTCTGGGTATATTTCTTTGCATATTTTGTATTCTGGTATTAAGTTGAATATCAAGGAGACGATTCTAGCATCATCATGGGCAGAGGAAGACTAGAAGTTAGATGAGAGGGAGTCAATTATTCTTAAGAATATGGAGTTGGAAAAAATATGGTCATCAAATGGAAAAAGAGTTCGATGGATCTTAGAAAATCAAGGTGACATGTATTCTCCCGGCCCTTAATGTGCTTAATAAAATTAAATTTTAATGGTGCATTGAAGGGGAACCTGGAACATGCGGGCCTGGGCGAGATTTTCAGAAATTTGGATTCCAAGGCACTAAGGGTATATGCGCAAAGCTTCGAGTCTACCACCAAAAACATGGCTAATTTGTTGGCATTAGAGAGGGGGGTAATTATTTTGGTCAGAGAAGGCTGCAAGTCTCTACAAGTGGACGGTGATTCCCTTGTTGTCATAAATTCTTTGCAAAAATTGATACGAGGTCAACCCCTGGTAAATATTTCAAGTAATTGGAGATTGGAGTTTTTTCCAGATAATCTACCACTTTCTTTGTTGATCTCAAGGAGTGACAGGCTATGACATATTCCAACATTACAATCAACCTTGAAATGATCCTTATAACAAACTCCTTAAAGCATTTTGAGGTTGATTGGAATGTTGGAATATGTCATAGTCTATCACTCCTTGAGATCAACAAACAAAGTGGCATATTATCTCGAAAATCTAGGTTTTAATGGTAAGGAGGTGAGTATCTACATGAGCTGACCCCATTATCAGGATTGGAATGGAGTGGAAAGATAAATACCTTCATTGAAGATGATTAAAGGTCCCTCGATGGGGTTGTTGATGCAGATAGGATGGGGCTTGGGTTTTTGTGCGCACCACCCTTGGTCATTAATGCTCCCATTTAATATGGGAGTATGTGGTGTCTCCTTCGCATGCTGTTAAATATTTATAGGTTGTTTCGAATGATGGTCTATAGTGAGAAAGATATTGCGAGAGACAAGGTTTATCGATTGGTCTTGTGTAATATATCCTTTGAATACTGGTTCGTGGCGGCTCTCCTCGCATGTTTTCTCTGATGGATTTTCCTATGGGGGAGGGAAGAATGGAGTTCATCCCTCGCATGGTATGTGAAGGTAGTGTTTTGGGCATGTGCTCTTCGCTAGTTGATGGGGTGGCGAGCTATTCCTTATGAACTGGTGAATTGGGATTTTATGTTCTTGTCCTCTGTTCTAACTTTATGTCTTGTTGAATTTGTTGTTTTTTGCTTACTCTCATTTTTTTCATTGTCTTTGGTGCACCTTTCTCAGCCTTGGATTAATTATAGTTCTAGAATTGAGAGTATTCTCTATGTTTGATCTTGGGCCTAAGGTTTTGTTAGTAAGCTCTATTTGTGTTGCATCATGGGAGGTTGTGTACTTGGCTTTATTTGTGTTGCATTATGGGTGGTATTTTGTGGAGGGCCACACCGCCTCCCTTAGTATTGAGCTTGGGTTAAAGAGCTATGTTGTGAGCCTTTGGTTTTGGGTTTTTTGTTGGTCCAGTGTCAGGAAGGGGTGTTGCATTGGTCAAATAGTGGATGATTATATGCATGTTTTCGAGTTGGTGTTGCCTCCTATTTGTGTTGACAATATTCTTTCCTATTATAGTCATTTCATTTGGGGCTATTGTGACAATTCAATGTGTTGTTGTCCTGACCTGGTCATAGAAGATAGAGTCTAGTATGTCTGTCCTTTTGTAGGTAGGGGAAATCCCTATAAATATTCTAGTCAACCCCTCGATGACTTTGGCATGCTTCTAAGGAAAAGTCAAAGAAGAAAAAGGGGTGGTGGAAGTGTTGCTTAGTTTGGACATAAGGATATGGGATTGTTTTCCCATGAATCGGTGGCATCCTATTTCAACGTTGTCCCTCCTGATGTGCATCTAGAAATAAGAGAATTGGAGGTGAAGGTGGAAGAAGAAAGGAAATTTCTGTCTTATTCATAATTGCTGTAAGATTTGGGTGGATGGGTTCTAGATCTAGGACACACTAGAGACCGAAAGAAACAATTCTTAAATTTAGTGGCCCTTCATTGGAAAATGAAGACACTATTGGGATTAGTTCTCAGAGACAAACAAGTTGAGAAATACAACCTCTTTGCATCCTTGGAGGATGTCAAGAGAATGTTAAGGAGCCCACGTTGAGACCACGCTTGAGTGTGGATGAAATTGATGCCCACCTAAGACATGTTGAAATTCATGTACCTTGCGAATCAAAAGGTGGTGACCATGGTGAGCTGCCTGGTTCCAGCGTTCGTACTTCAAGTATTGTTTCCTCATTAGACGAGAACTAATGTTGAAAGGATGCAGTTGGTTGATGTTAGTCGATTTCCTAGGTGGAGGTTCTCTTGTTCTAGTTTGGCCTAGTATGGTCATTGCTCTAGAGGTATTATGATGATGTAAGGTGTCGCGACCCAATGTTTGGTGTTGGTTGTGTGTTTTCAGTTTCGTAATGTTCGTGTTGTTTTATGGCTCCAAAATGCATTGTGTCTCTCGCTTTGTTTGTTTTGAGAGAAGGATTTGGCCACTTGTATGCCAATTTGAGAATGTAATGCCTCTTAGGTTTTTTGTGTTTACCTAGTGGGAAGGTTGTAAGCTGAATGAGGTAGTGTTTATGAAAATCTTAGTTTATTAGTAGCTAGTTTTTGTTGGGTCTATCTGTAAGAGGTGGAGTTCTTCTATTAGAATTCCCTTAACCCCCACCAATTTATCCATGTATCTCTATTTCTATGACTAATACAAAGCTTTGAAATTTACAAAAAAATAAAATCTTAAATAATCAAAGGGAAGGAAAGGTATAACTACTTTTGAAATAAATCCCAATCTTTGATTTATGACTACTACTAATAATATTCTAAGAACTTCCCATCGACCTAATAATTATTCAGAATTATTTTAGAATTATGGAAATCTTATTTCAAAATAAACACCCTTATCAGTGTAGTTAATACATGATGCCAATTATACTTTGAAATTTTACTTATTCACTTTATTTGAACATTTTGTTATATATACAAAGAAAACATATACTTTTGTTTAATTAATGCTCATGCTTAGTAATTAGTAAATTCCAAATATAAGATATTAGATCAAACATTCACATTTAGAAACCTAAAGGACAATTATTCTATATTATAATGAATTACTTCAACTTGGTATTATGTATGACTCAAGGTATAGCATTATTTATAGAAATGGGTTACAATACCAAATCTAATATGTTAATTGAAACTCACATTAAAAAAACCAAATACACCATTAATAGGAGGTACAAATAGATGAAATAAATGGTAATGCATTGATTTAATTTTAATTTTAATATTTGGTGGAGATGGGTTATAATACCAAATCTAAGATGTCAATTGAAACTTACATTCAAAAACCAAGGAGACCATTAATATGAGGGATTGATAGATGAAATGAATTGTAATGCATTGATTTTATTTTATTTTTAATATTTGCTAAAGATAGAAAGACATAATTTGTAGAATCTTTAGTGAAATCAATTTCTATATAGACTTTTATAATTTTAAAAAGTTTGAAAAATGCCTAAGAGGTTGAAAAGTAAAGTCAATAATATTATAATATTTATTGCTATAAACAAGATAATGTTGTTTTACTTATTCCTATTTTTGGAAATATAAAAGGAGCCACCATGTGAGTATTTAGGCTCCCAACTACCAGGAAACAGTTAGAATTAGTTATATTCCAAGTAAGGAGAATGAGAGAAAAGAGAAAAAATCCTCCAACTCGAAGGATGATTAATGATTATGACTGGAGAGACATGTCATGAGTGGAATATGTTCTTAGAAACAATATTGTAGGAGAGAAAGGAAATTTGAGAAATAGGAACGAGGTACCAATATGAGGTAAAGGTTGGGCCTATATATATAAATAATTCAACCACTTTTGGTAGGACACTATTAGGTGACATTATGAAAATTACTTATTTGTTTCCTAAAAAGAAGGACCTATAACTTGGGGGGAATTGCTGGGAGAACAAGTCATTGGCTAGGAGGAGTGTGGTAACTCCTATTGTATTTTTAAAAATTCAAATAAGTATCTGCATTATTTATGATTTTTGGCTAAGTATATCATTTTCAAGGCTTGCTTATGATTGTAGGTAGAAACAAGGAAGAAAATAAGGAAATTATTATTTATGGGTCTTTTGAAAGAAAAGGGCTTTAAGTTCTAAGTTAACTCTTTCACTAGAATATTTTGTATATAAATGTTAGGATTGGTACTATAAAATATGATGTGTGTGTGTGTGTAAACAGGGTTAGAAGGAAAACCTTAATGTTATTCTCCTGAACCCTCACAATCTCTAAGTGATGGGTTTTTATCTCTCAAGGAAAAAAGGAAAACCTTAATGTTATTCTCTTGAATCCTCACAGTCCCTAAGTGATGGGTTTTTATCTCTCTAGGAAAACTAATGAGGAAACTTAGGACTAGGAGCTCAACATAAACTCCTATTAATATATATATATATATATATATATATAGAGAGAGAGAGAGAGAGAGAGAGAGAGAGAGAGATTTAACTTAATATAAAAACCAAAAGAAATGAATAAAGTAGTATTGGAATGAATTTTAGAATGCATTTACATACATAAATAGATAAATTTATTATACAACCATGATAGTGTATACTAATCCTCAAAAAAAGTTGTAGAAATAATTTGTAAATAAAGTATATGCAGAAGATAGAGACTAGGTTAGCATGTATAGAAGTGGTAGCAAAAAAAAGAGGATTTTCATGTTGACTTGTGAATGCATGCAGACCTTGTCTTTTTTGTTAATGGCTCTATAAGAATCAAATGTAAAAACTCAGTTATAGGAGTCTTAAATTATAGCCCTGGCTTATAGATAAATATTTATAAAATTATAGTGCCTGCATGTACGTATAAATACATAGCTAAAATCCAAGAAACTACATGATACAGAGAGGTAAGGATATGATAACCATAATAAATAATTCTAAAAACACCTACATATAAATGCAAAGAGGAAGGGATTATTTTCAAGTCATTCCAAGGAAAACTTTTTACAACATTCATATGTACTAGAGAAAACAAATTACAACATAAATTTAATATTTAAAGTTTACAAAGTATACACATAGAGTTATGGCTATTTTCCCTTATAACAATAGCCAAACCAAATAGATACTACAATGTTCAAGACAAAACCCTTACTAAATAAGCTTGAAACATTTGTTCAAGGCACAAGTATTTAACCATGTGCATATATGACAATACAAAAGATAAATAACTTAGGGTAGTATCACTTTCATCTACACGAAAAATTCCACAAAAATAATCCAAAATTGGCTAAGGCTCAACATGATAGAGGGAAAATCTTAGCCAAACTAGCTGGTATAATCTTCCAAATTATAACTTACGACAGAGACATTGTGCAAGAAATAATGAAAAAGAAGAAACCCATGACAAATTCCCTCTCAATTGAGCTTCCAAGTGCCATAATGGATCAACCTGCAATATCATTATTATTAGTAACAATAGCTCATAAAGAAGGAATAATACAAATAATTTTAATGAAAGAGGGTATTAGGGTAGGGTTTGGACGTTACTTGGAAGCATACATGACGAAAACCTCACCTTTGTCATAAAACAACAAGGGTTTTATTCAGTAACCCAACTTCAACAAAAAATAAAGAGTGTTATCAAAGCTAATAGGGTTTGAGGAGCAAAATGATATGAATATATCTAAATGATATGAGAGGGAGTAAAAAATAAGCCATGAATCCTGGTAGATAAATGTCGTGACAAAGAGGCGAAAAGAAGATCTCAAGGAGAAAGGAAGTTAAGTTAACCTAATTCAAAAGTTTTAAACCTGAAGAGTAGGAAAAAATTAGTCATCGAAGGAAAAAAACCTTTAATAAAACTAATTATGCAATAAAATAATTAGAGGAAGGAACAAAAATTCCGAATGCAAAAGCTTGTCACTATGTGTAGCACCCGACATAAAATTCAGAGAAAAACCCTCTTTTTCTATGGAAATTTACGATAATAGCTTGTTTGGGTGGAAAGGAAGACCATGGTCTTATTAACTTCCTCAAAATTGAGCTTCACTCACAAGAAACATGTGTTCTATGATGGAGGCCGTGGAGCAAGGGTGGGGGGGAGTAGTTACCCTAACTACTGGGTAACAAAAACCACACCGTCAGATTCACCAAATAAATCTAAATCGTCCATGTCCTTCCCCTACGTGATCGGGGATGAGTTTCCTCAAGTTTCTAGGCCATGTGTCCCCCATCACATGAAGAGTAAGTTAATGAGGATCACCTTTATAACCCCGTAATATACCATGGACAACCCAACATAATATAAAGTGTTTGTAAATCAAAGTCCAACTACATAGAGTATACAAGTTTATGCATATTAAGAATTCAATTGAATATGACTATAGTATGGGCATTTCTATGTTAATTTTATTTTTTTAATGATAATGTCCTATCTCTATCAAATAAGAATGCTTCTACCTATACAAAAGAGTGTATGAAATTAAAACAAGAATGGTCCTAGTGCCATGGCTAAACCAAGAAATTTGAGGTAAAGTAACCTTTTAAAAAAGGATAGTAAACAATGTTTCATACTATGAGTAGTAGATCTAAGACAATAAATATTAGTGATTCCTATTACGATAATAGAGAAATGGAAAACAATAGTAATTATAGAGATTGATACAATTATTTTTTTTTAAATTGTTGGGTGTGAATTTTGGGTGTTACATTATATATTTTTTGGTAAATTTTTAGGCATGTTAAATATGGTATCAAAGCAACAAGTTGCAACACTATGACCTATGAGATCAATCGTCACTTTTATTTAACAAAATAAATTTTGTTTTTCAAACAAAGAGAGTAAAGAAGAGAATAAGTGATGGTAGATATATCGGAAGAGACACACATTGGCAAATAACGAATTTGGGTTTATTTAGGAGATCAGGCAACACTACCTATAATGGAACTACTAAATATGGCTAGAGATATGAGGATAGAGTTAATAAGTCTTCGTGTAAACAATGAGAAGTCACTAAAGGCCAGAGATGAACGAGAAATACTTATTAAGAATTTAACAAAAGGATCAAATCCAAAAATTGTGGAATCGGTAGTGGAAGAGGAAGATAAGGTAGAAAACTCCAAACAAAATAGTCCTAATAGTTTATATGGAAGTAGAGATGACAAATCTAAAAATGCAGAGGAGCATAGTTCAACCAAAATGCCTATGAATTAGGGGAAGAAAACAAAAATAGAGCTATAGGGGGGTTCAAGAAGATTCAACCTCTAAATTATGTTGGAGATTGAAAGGAAGCAACATAAGCATGGTTATTAGATATAAACTTATATTTTGAAGTTTATGATTTCCCTAGTAATTTAAAGGCTAAATTAGCTACATATTAGCTACAAGGAAAAGCTTGCTTATGGTGGGAGGAGGTCTGAACTGTACATAATTTGGAAGACAATAGTATTAATTGGGAAGAATTTCAAAGTTTTTTAAGGAAAAATAATTAACATAAAGATATTATGACAATAATGAAAAATGATTTCATGAATTTAAACTTGGTAAAATGACCATGGATGAAATGTTGATGAAATTTACTCACCTTTTATTCGTGAAGAAAAAGCCAAGGTACAATTGTTCATTGGTATTACTCTCTCCTTCAACAAGAAAATTGAATAAGAGTGAGGATCTGTTATCAACAGGCTAAACAAAGAAATGAAAATGCAAAATATTGACCCAATGAAAATAAGGGAAAATTTGCACAAGGAGGAAAAGGAGTTAAATCCACCTCATTTAAAATTTTGGGCAAGGGTAGAGTCAAGATTTCAGCATAAATACAAATCAGATGCAAACGACTTAGAATTAGAATAGATCTAAACATATAGATCTAAATAATAATGGATTTAATGGGAAGGAAAGGGAGTCGTTGAAGTTTTGGGGCTATGGGGAACCTCACCTTTTGCGGAACTTCCCTTTATAATACAAAATATGTTCAAATTCTAAAATATATTCAAGAGGCTTCCACTGTAAATGATGTGGCTAGAAGCATTCCCTCAATTAATAGAACGTTGGAGGAATGTCAGGCTAAACATCAATCCATCGTGGTGGAGATAGAAGGAAAATTTTTGAACCAAACAGTTTCTTTTTTTATATATCCTAGTGCTAGATTGAGTTATATTAGTCCTAAGATAGTATAACAATGTAAATTAAACTCAGAAAAATACAAAAACTCATGGTTGGTCCAGTTGGCTAGCAACACAAAGAGGAGAGTTACTAATTGGGTGAAGGCCTATCCTATTTATTTAAATGGAAGTAAAACCATTACGAACCTAAATATTCTTCCTTTGGGTTCTTATGATAGACTGGTGGGGATGGATTCGGTGGAAAGAAATAAAGAGATTGTTAACTTTTTAGATAAAATTGTTACATGTACCATGGATAATGGAGAAATACATATTGTAAAAGGTATACCCAGATCCATTTCTATTCAACAGATATTTGCCTTACAATTAAAAAGGTGTGCTAGAAAAGGGTGTGAGATTTTTTCTATTCAAGTAGAGGATCATTCTGAAGAAATTAAAACCATAACTCTAGATCACTTAGAGGTGATACGAGAATACAAGGATATTTTTCTAGATGAGATTCCCAGTTTTCCACCTATGAGAGGCATTGAGTTCTCTTGATATTGAGGGCCACACCAATATCTAAGGCACCTTATAGAATGAGTGTATTATAATTAATGGAGTTAAAAATGCATCTTCAAGAATTATTAAATAAAGGGTATATCAAACCAAGTGTTTCACCATGGGGAGCACCAATTTTATTTGTTAAAAAGAAGGATGGTACATTTAGATTATGCATTGATTATATATAGTTTAATAAATTAACAATTAAGAATAAATATCCACTACCTAGAATTGATGATTTATTTGACCAAGTGAGAGGAGCCACTATTTTTTCTAAAATAGACTTAAGGTATGGATACCATCAATTAAGGATTAAAGATGAAGATATCTCTAAAAAAATTTCAAAACTAAATGATGAGCCCTAGAAATGGGTAATTATATGGGCTCATTCTGCCTCTTATTTCGACTTAATCCACCATTCTCATTAGTTTAATGCATTTTTTTGAATATATTTATGCTAATAGAGTGAATTGGGTTAGTCACTTTGCCATGTAGTCTAATGTGTGTTGTATGCAAATTTTTTGGCCAATTTTGGACAAAGTCAAGGGATTTATGAGCAAATGGCAGCCAAAACTCGAGGAAAATAGGGAAGAGGATTTGTAGGGGGGTGTCTCCTTCATTTATGACCCCTTTCCTTGAATCCTCCATCAGCAACTCGGAGCACAAAGGTCCACATTGATGATTCCAAGGGGCAGTCGAGCAAGTAAAGAAGGACTGTTATTTATCTCTAGTTCTAGAAGGTTGAGTTCCTTGATTTTAGGAGGACTGTTGAAGGTGTAAGAATTTACAGGGTAAGTTCCACAGAAAGAATACCAAAAGGACACCGCTTACAACCAGATCTCAAATCAATACACCAGTATTTTTGACGTGGTTAAAACCCTCAGAGTGCAAGGAGGGAAACAGTCCACGGCCTGTCCCAACGTGGGTACTACAGGCAATTTATTAATCAAAGAATGAAAATTTACATAAGCTTCTCTCATGCACGGATTACCCGAACAATGACCCTCCATGCGCTTTAAATAGAACTCATGGACCAATCGGGTGTCAAGCCACGGATCAAGTGTCGGTAATACCGAGGTGAGAGTGAACCGTCGGATCACTACATATCGTGACCGTCGGATTGTAAGTTACAAAATGTACAACGGTAAAGAAACACACTTTACCTAACTCTAACCTAACTCTATACTAGACCAAGTTGAACTTAACTATATCCTATGTGTCGGAATATCCTAACATCCCCCCTTAAGAACAACTTGGGATAGGATTGAAGGATTTACAAATATGACACAATAGGAGAAGGAAGGAGGCACTAGAGCCTATCCCCCCTTAGTGACAACTTCCTGAACTCCAAGCATATATCGAAGTTTAGTGAACTTCGCCTCTGTGAGAGCCTTTGTGAAGATGTCTGCAACCTGATCATCTGTTGGACAATATTGCACTTCAAGAACATGGTCATGAATGAGCTTTCTGATGAAGTGCATGTGTAGTTCAATGTGTTTGCTGCGCTGATGCTGGACTGGATCTTTGCATAGCTGAATGGCACTTTGATTATCACACCAAAGTGTGGTTGGATGCTGCTGCTCAAAGCCAAACTCTGATAGGATCTGACGAAGCCACAAGGCTTCCTTACTAGCTTCCACGGCACCACGATACTCTGCTTCTGCTGACGAAAGAGAAATGGCAGCCTGTTTCTTACAAGCCCATGTAATAGGTCCTGAACCAAGAGTGAAGACATAACCGGCAGTAGACTTCCGATCATCAAGGTCACCAGCCCAATCAGAATCAGTGAAACCAACTAACAGAGGAGCTGCTTTGGCACTGTAATGAATCCCAAACTGTACTGTACCTCGAACATAACGAAGTATTCTTTTAGCTGCTTTCCAATGACTTTCACGGGGGTTTTGCATAAAACGAGCAACAAGGCCAACAGCAAAGGAAAGATCAGGACGAGTATGGGTTAAATACAAGAGTTTTCCGACAAGTTGACGGTATAAGGTAGCATCAACTTCAGGAGAAGTACAAGAGACTGAAAGTTTGACTCCAGACTGAAAGGGAGAAGGGGCTGGCTTACAGTCTTCCATGTGAAAATGACGAAGAATATCACAAGCATACTTGGACTGGGAAAGGAAAATACCCTCTTGGGATTGCAAGACTTGAAGACCGAGAAAATAGTGTAAGTGTCCTAAGTCTGTCATTTCAAATTTCTTTTTAAGGCTGGACTTCACATGGTTTATAAGGTTGGGATCACTACCAGTAAGAATAAGATCATCAACATAAAGAACAAGGATGATAAGAGAGTTGCCCACTTTCTTGGTGTAGACAGTATTGTCAGAATGACACCTAGAAAAGCCAGATTCTAAAAGAAAGCTATCCATTTTGGCATACCAAGCCCGAGGAGCTTGCTTGAGGCCATAAAGGGATTTCTTAAGTCGACAAACAAGGCTGGAGTCTGTTTGTATGAAGCCAATGGGTTGTTCCATATAGATTTCTTCCTGCAAGTCCCCATGCAAGAAGGCAGATTTAACATCCATTTGATGGACTTCCCATTTTAAAGAGGCAGCAAGGGAAAGAACAAGGCGGATAGAGTTCATTTTGGCAACAGGGGAAAAGGTTTCAGTGTAGTCAATGCCTTCAACCTGTGAAAAGCCCTTAGCAACGAGACGAGCTTTATGTTTATCAACTTTCCCATCTGGTCCATACTTGGTTCTGTAAACCCATTTACATCTAACAAGTTTGCGTCCCTTTGGTAGAGGAACAAGATCCCATGTATCATTTGTCATCAATGAATGATATTCTTCATTCATAGCTGCTTCCCAATGTGGATGGCCTGAAGCTTCTGCAAAAGTGTCAGGATCATGATTTACTGGAGCTTGAGCCAGTAAAGAAGAGGCTCTTTCAAACTGAGAACGTGTACGTCGCTGATCTGTAGGATCACCGGCAAGATCACCTGCTGCATCCCGAGTAGCACGGACCCATCTTGGAAGTTGAGGATCCTGAGAAGGTGGGGGAGGATTATCATCCTCGCTTTCATCATCTGAAGAAGAAATGTTTTCAAAGATAGAAGAGATAGGAAGAGGTGGCACATCCGCCGGACTAGGCTCGCAGGCCGATTTATTTTCATCAAATTTTACATCTCTTCTAATGATAACATTTTTGGACTTAAATGGAATAAGTCTATAACCTTTTACATCTTCAGAATATCCAACAAAAGTACATTTCTCACTCTTAGGTTCTAAAGCTTTATGCTTTTCATCTGGAATATGGGCCCATGCTTCACTTCCAAACACACGAAAGTGACTTACATCTGGTTTAATGGAACTCCAAGCTTCTTCTGGAGTGATATTCTCTAGAACCTTAGTAGGAGTGCGATTGATTATATAATTTGCACAATTAATTGCTTCGGCCCAAAAACTAAGACTGAGTCCTTTAGATTGCAGCATACAATTAGCCATTTCCTTTAAGGTGCGATTTTTCCTTTCAGCTACACCATTTTGTTGTGGAGTGTATGGAACAGTATGTTGCATTTGAATTCCATTTTCGGTGCAAAAGTTGATGAATGTGTTTTTAACATATTCTCCACCATTATCAGTTCTTAGCTTAAGAATTTGATGTCCAGATTGTTTTTCAACAAATGCTTTGAAGGCCAAAAAAGTGGTAAATACTTCGCTCTTGAGTTTTAAGAAGTATACCCAAGTGCGTCTGGAGAAATCATCAATGAAAGTTAAGAAGTACTTGCAGCCAGAGAATGAAGCAACAGGAAGAGGACCACATAAATCACTGTGCACAAGCTGTAAAGGGGCTGAGGCGTGCCAAGAGGCACGTTTGTCAAAACTGTCCCGATGATGTTTTCCGAGTACACATCCGGAACAAACACCATCTCTGCAAGATACCATAGGAAGACCTGTCACCATATTTTCTTTACATAGATGCTGAAGGGAGCGATAGTTTAAGTGACCAAATCGCTCATGCCAAAGTTTGCTCACTTCATCATTATGAGCAACAAATACTGAGGGAAGATTGGATGACCCAAAGTTGTGAAACTTATACAACCTTTTGGAATCATCAGCAAGACCAGTAGCTAGAATCTGTTTAGGATCTTTTAGATCCTTGATTACAACATCATGAGGTGAAAATTCAACAATTTTACCTTCACCTGAATGAGTTATCTGATAGACAGATAGAAGGTTGCAGGATAAGGTTGGAACACATAATACATCATTAAACTGACCATTGTCTAGATGAACAGTTCCAGTCCCTACAACATTAAGAGATCTATCATCACCAATATATATATTTTTGGTGTTACAATCATTTAAAGAAGAAAACATGGCTTGGTTTTTGGCCATGTGACAAGAGGCTCCAGAATCAATGAGCCACTCATGAGAATGAGAAGAAGAAGAAGATACATTTAATGCATAACCAGACTGAGATGATTGAAAATGACATGCAGAAAGTGCCATTCCGGAAGTTGAAGTTGAAGTAGGCTCCACATGGATGTTATGTTTCTTCATTGCGGCTTCCAAGGCTTCCATCTTCTTAAAGCATTTAGATTCTAAGTGGCCATCTCGATTACAAAAGTTACAATGTCTATCAGTCTTCTTCCATTTGTTTTTATTGGTCTTATCATTTTGCTGAAATGATCTTTCATTTTGAGGCTGAGATGGTTTAGGACCATTCTTTTGAGGATATGACTTCTTAGGATTCTTTGAATTTGGTTGCTGCTGGGCGGCTAACGCTTTCGTGGAAGAGTTTCCAAGATTAAGAAGACCAAGGTGTAAGAGTTTTTCTTGTTCTCTTATTAAGGAATCACAAAAGGAGTCAAAGGAAGGGGCCTTGTAGTCTTGTCCTTGACAAATGAAAGCTTCCCTTGTAGAATGGAAAGTGGAAACAAATACAGAGTAGGCTGGTCCCAACTTAGTAAGGATGGAATAAATAAGGTTACCATCTTCTTTCTTAACTTTAACACCTTCCAAGAGATATCTAAGGGTCTTGAATTTGGACAAGAAATCTTCAATGCAAGAAAAATTATTAGGATCCAAAGTAAGCAGCTCATTTTCAAGTTGATGGGCTCTAATTTCATTTTTAATCCCAAAAACTTTAGCAAGTTTTTCTAATGCTTCATGAGGAGTCTCAAGTTCTGCAATGTGGAATCTAAGATCAGGAGAAATAGACATCCCTATCAAACCACGTGCTTGATCTTGTCTATTTTCCCATTTTGCCGCCTTGTCTTCATCTTGTGGTTTCTTCTCTTGGTTTGTGGCTATTCTGAAGAGACCTTTACTTCTAAGTAAATCTTCCATGTAGGCTACCCATTGGAAGTAGTTAGTGCTGTCAAGAATGACTTGGCATGGACTTTCCATTTTTAAAAAACTGAAGCTGAAGATGCTGAAAGTAAGTGTTCCAATGGATAGATCTCGAAAAAATAGGCGGTTTTAAAAAAAACGGCTCTGAAAAAGGCTTCCGGATGAAGAAGTTATGGCTTTTTGAAAAAAAATTGTTGACGTTGCCGGCAAAGTGCGCGAATGTGCGGGAATGAAAAAATCCGCCCCCACAAAATGGAGACTTGAACCCAAGACCTCTACTCTCTTAAAATAGCTTTGAACCAATTGATCTATACAAAAAATTTGAGAGAGAGAGAGAGAGAGAGAGGGGGGGGGCCTTGGTTTGCGTGCTTGCCTTGAGAAAGCTCTTTTTCCCTACAAAACACAAAACACAAAACCCAACACGAATATGCAAAAAAAAACGAACCTTGCGGCTCGAAGTTAGCTTTAGCCAAAAAACTAGAAATTAAAAAAAAAAAAAAAAAAAAAATCTCAAGGTTAGCTTTAGCCGAAAAACTAAATATTTTTCTCAATGTTTCTGATTTTCCGAGATCACACTAAGGTGCAGGGAAAAGAGCATACGCATGAGAAAAATCCTTCCTTTCTGTTTCTGATTTGCCCAGATCGCACAGAGTCGCAGGGCAAAGAGCATACGCAGAAATGAAAGGTATAGATCCGGTTAAAAAAAAGGCTAAATAAACTGAGACCAAAATAAGCAGAGAGAAAATAACAGTAAACTGCAAAAAAAAACATTGTATACCTCCCGATCTGAAAAATGACGCAGCTAGGGCTACCGGAAACCTTTTCGCGTGAAACGAAAGGGGTTCCTCACTGGAACAGATGCTCCGAACGCAACAGAGCAGTCCTCTCGGCCCGAAAGCAGTCAGAAACAGTAGATCTAGAAAACGACAGCCGCATGCAGTTCTACCGACTTCAGATTTGGATCACCAACGGACGCGGCCCTCAAATAGCTCTGATACCATGTAAGAATTTACAGGGTAAGTTCCACAGAAAGAATACCAAAAGGACACCGCTCACAACCAGATCTCAAATCAATACACCAGTATTTTTGACGTGGTTAAAACCCTCAGAGTGCAAGGAGGGAAACAGTCCACGGCCTGTCCCAACGTGGGTACTACAGGCAATTTATTAATCAAAGAATGAAAATTTACATAAGCTTCTCTCATGCACGGATTACCCGAACAATGACCCTCCATGCGCTTTAAATAGAACTCATGGACCAATCGGGTGTCAAGCCACGGATCAAGTGTCGGTAATACCGAGGTGAGAGTGAACCGTCGGATCACTACATATCGTGACCGTCGGATTGTAAGTTACAAAATGTACAACGGTAAAGAAACACACTTTACCTAACTCTAACCTAACTCTATACTAGACCAAGTTGAACTTAACTATATCCTATGTGTCGGAATATCCTAACAGAAGGGCTTCATTTATATAAATAAGGAGGCTTAGAGCCTTAGGAGGTTAGCCAGTTATTAGTTGATTTTCGCACTTTTATGCAGCATTGTGTTTAGGTCATTTTCGAGTTCCTTTTGAGAATAGATTATGTAATGTAACTACTATTTTTGATAATGAAGATGAAACAGTTTTTGAACCAACGCTGATCTCTTTTAGAGGGCTGAAGCTCTTGGGTTAGGGCCCAACCCAAGCTGCCCAGCACATCCTACTGTGTACTTATATGTCTTTGCTTCAATTCATGAGTTAATTTCTGTTGCATAGATTCATTTTACTTTATTAGGTTAGGTTGCTTTTGATGGTTAGTATAGTTGTTTTTGTTTCAGTTACTCAATTAGGTTACTACAGTGACAAAATAAGATTCAAAAAGGCCAACAGTAGGCCCTGATCTCCTTTCTCCCTTCCTAAGACTATGATTTGAGGTCAAGGCACTTCTGCTGCCACCAAAAACACAGTTTTTGCTCTTCCATTCAACTGTTAGTGTGATAACTTAATTTGAGAAGATTGATATAGTAGTTCAGATTCAATTGCTTAGATCATTTTTTGTTATTTTACCATAATTATCTCTGCATGCTTTTCTGTTCACAGGTTACTGTTCAACATTTTTTGTTTGTAGGTCAGAAATTAGGTCAAGCTAGAAAAAGTTCTATTTTCATGGTATAGTTAGTTCTTTCTTTGATCAGTTTTGATAAGTAAATGTGTAGATCTCTTGTAGGACATCTCAGCTCACCACCCATCCATAAAAAATTTAGCACCAGCTCAATTCTCATAGATTCCCCAAGTCATTCACAACATTTTGTCAATCTGCCCTAATTTCTGCGTTTTCTCCATAAGCTTCTTTCTTGCCCTTTGAATAAATCCAACCATCATGTTCGCTCTTGATCTTCTTTGACAAGTTCTAGACACCTCAACACCTTCATCTAGCCTTCAGTTCCATTTTCCCATCATTTTTCCACCTTCAAAACTCCAAAAAGAGCTCTCGGCCTCCTCTTGTAGATCCTTCTATAGATCCTCCTGTAGATCCCTTGCAGCCTCCTGTAGAACTTCCTGTGAGTGATTTTTCGAAGTCTGATCACTATGGAAGTCTTCAAAAGGGTACTAGGGGATTCTTAGGACCTCTCCACACCTTCCTCACCCTTTGCAGAAGCCAACTCCATCTTCCTCTGCCACCAACCCTCTGCACAGTCACAACCAGATAAATCACAAGCATAATAATTTCACATAGAAACCCTCAAAAGCACAAAAAAATGTGTTCTTCTCATTTCTTTTCAGAAGTAGCTTGAATAAATGCAATTTACCTTTTCAGTAGTCAATGGCACTCATTTCATCAGTTTCCATCTCTTTTTTGGCAAAAGTAGGGTTAGTGGGTAAACTAGGGTTTACTAGGGTTTGCTAGGGTTTGCGTTTCATTTCAGTTTTCCTTCTCTTTTTGCAAATAGAATAGCCTTTGTAGAGTTAGCTTTCTTTCATCACAGTTAAAAGCTTCTTCTGAGAACTCATAGAAGTTGGCTTGAGCTCCTAGTGATCTTGTGCCAGTTGACCAAGTGATAGCCTTCAGTAAGAACTAGTACTTGTGCATACAACACCATCACTTCCAAGTTTGTTACAAAATACCGGGTTGATAAAAGTAAAGAAGGCAGCCCCAGGAGTTGCAACATTATTGCTGCAATACTGGAGCTCACCATCCTTTTGGCGTTGTTGCCGGGGAAGCATCAAATTATTTTGTGATCACTGCTTTCCTTTTATTTTCTACTGCAACATTCTGCTAAGTAGTTTATTTCAGCAAAAGTAGAGTAATGTTTCATTTCAATTCTGCAATTTCAATTCTGCAAAAGTAGATTAGGCATTTCCTACTTTCATTTCAATTTTGCAATTTCCATTTCAGCAGAATAGACATTTCCTGCTTTCATTTCTGCAAAAGTAGATTAGGCATTTTCCTGCTTTCATTTCAATTCTGCAATTTCATTTTAGCAAGCGTAGATTAGGCATTTCCCGCTTTCATTTCAATTCTGCAATTTCCATTCCAGAAAAGTAGATTAGTCATTTCCTTGCTTCCATTTCAATTTTGCAATTTCATTTCAGCAAGATTTATTTTAGTTAGTTGCAATTTGTTGTTCAATCCATTTCAGTTTTGCAGGTACAAGCAAAAGAAGAAGAAGAAGAAGAAGAAGAAGAAGAAGAAGAAGAATATTTCATTTCATGCCTCGTAGGAACAGAGACAATTCAGGAAAATTCCTACCCAGCAACCCCATCACATCACTAAGTCACCCTTCTCTCTTCTTTGGTGGCAGTGATCCAGAAGAACCTATAGGTGAACCACTAGAGATATACGAAGATCCTATAGTAGAAGAAGAGCAAGAAACCATTCCTCTTGAGACCATGGCTGAAAACATAAACATTAGAGGAAATGGGGAAAGAATAGAGGGTACCTTTCCTATCCAAGAGATCAATGGGGACATTAAAATGAAAAACATAAGTCCTTCAGCCTTACCTCACTTCGATGGATTGGCTACTGAATATCTTGATACCTTCTTGTTTGAATTTTCTATTCTCTGTTGAACCTATGACTATGCAGAAGATGAGCAGAATTTGAAGCTGTTTCCTTCTACCCTCAAGGATGCAGCATTGCACTGGTTCATGGGGTTACCTGGAAACAACATCACAACTTGGGCTCAGATGCAGCAAGCCTTTAACAACAAATACCGGGACTACTGTAGATCAAAGGATACCAAGGAAGAAATCTTCCGAATGACCATGGGAAGTGATGAATCCTTAGAAGACTATGAAGAGAGGTTTCAGCTTAGTTATAAAAGGGCCAGGTGCACACTTGACCCCGAATCTCTGAAGTTGGTCCTGCTCAGAGGAGTCCCTGAAGACCTTCTAGATACCCTCCATTTGCTGGCTGGGGGAGACATCTACCAACTACCTTATGATGACATAAAGACTGTGTTTAGAAACCATTCTAGGGCAGCCAGAAAGAGAGGTAGGGGAAGTCAACCTTTAGCCAGTACATCCTCATCCAGTTCATCTCTTAGAAGTGAATTTGAGAATCGGCTGGAAGATTTCAAGAGCGAGATGAGGCAGACTCTTGCCATGCAAATGGATACCTTGCATATCAAAAGGAAACAAGAGGAAGTCGAGAGGGCTTTGGCCATCTTTTGTCCTAGGTGCACTAGAAGGCATCCTAGGAACGAATGTCCATTGAACTCTATAGAAGTGTGTTCAGTCTGTGAAGAATACCATTCTATGAATCAGTGCCCTTCCTTGCCTAGACTTAAAGCTGCATATCAGGGGGCTAAAGGAGCCACTAAACCACTCTATTTCATGAATGAAAGGAGGCCACATGGGCCCAGACCTTACCAGAAAGGAATGCAAGGGACATCCCAAACTTATTACAACCCCAATCAAGCCACTTCCATGCCTTCTTGGGGTCCCCTTGCTCATCCTTCTTGGTCCACACCCCCTCCTTGGTCATATCCATCTCAATACCATGCTCAACCAGTTGCTCATTCGTTTCACTCTTATGCTCAGCCACAACCTCAGTGGAATGCACCTCATTAGGGGTGGAGGCCCCAATACAACTCTCCTCCCACTCTTTTGCCTCCACCACCTGCTCAACCACAACCATTGCCTCCTGCTCCACCAAGGCAACCTCAAATACCTGCTCAATCGAACTCGAACCCCAATAACAGACAGGCCCAATAGGTATATAGTGGAGAAACATCATGCCCGACCTATGCTGTGGAGATTCAAGAGATTAACCTATGATTTGGGAAGGTTCTCCCAGATAACCAACCTCCCCCTAAGGAGGATGAGGAAGAAAAACAGGAAAGTGAACCAAAATCCATTCCACCCTTTCCTGAGAGATTAATTGGAACCACACAACCAACCCAAAAAGAAACTGAACATCTAGGAGAATTAAAGCAATTATGTGTAAAGATACCACTTCTCCAAGCCATAAAGAATGTGCCTATATACAACAAAATGATCAAGGAGAAGTGCTTCAGATACCCAGGAAGGCGCAAGAGAGATGCTTCAACTATCAACGTCATAGGAAAACTGTCCGACCTGATGTTGGGGCAGGTAATCTGTCTGAAATATCTAGACCCTGGGAGTCCTGTAGTCGATGTCCACATCAATGGCACTGTAATCCCCCATACCCTGATTGATCTAGGGGCTGCCATTAATGTGATGACCAAGGACACTATGCTCAAGCTCAACCTTCAGGGCTCCCTGAGAAAGACCACAATAGTACTGCAGTTAGCAGACTGCTCCACCGTGACCCCTAAGGGGATTGTGGAAGATGTAATGGTCTCCATCGATTCTTGGGAGTACCCTGTTGATTTCCTGGTTCTCCAGCCAAAGGCAAAGCTCACTGGGTATCCTCTCATCCTGGGAAGACCTTGGTTGGCTACTGTAGATGCCTACATCAGTTGTTGAGCTGGGAACATGACAATCAAGAATGGGCATATGTCCAAGCAGCTAGTCCTATATCCTCCTACCCAACCTTTGTTAGAACATGATTTACCTCTCTAGTTGGAGGAGGAAGATGAGGATGAAGTCTATTCCGCACCACTATGTGCAGTAGAAGCTACCATGGGGGGCCCACAAACCGAGGATGATCTTATTGAAAACTTGATTCAGAATCCACCCCCCAGTGTGTTGCCATTAGAAGAGCTGGTGGAAGAAACCCAAGCCAATCCTTTAGTTGATCTCTGTGTGGCTGATTTGACCTCTCTCTGAGTTAAGAATGTGGAATTCGGCCTAGAAAGAACCTTGAAGATCAACTCATCCCTATCCACCTCTCAGGAGAAAGAACTGTGTAGCTTATTGAAAAACCACTTGGATGCTTTTGCTTGGAGCTATAAGGAGATGAAGGGAGTCCACCCTTTAGTCCGTACTCATCACATTTACATTAAAGAAGATTGTAAACCAGTCAGGAAGCCTCAAAGGAGAATGAATCCAGCCCTTAAGGACATTGTCAAAGAAGAATTGCAAAAGTTGTTGGATGCAAGATTCATCTACCCTATCTCTGACATCGAATGGGTCTCTCCTTTGGTGTAAGTGCCAAAGAAAAATAGGAAGTGGAGGATCTGTGTCGATTATTGGGAACTAAATGAGGCCACCAAGAAGGACCATTTTCCTTTGCCTTTCATAGATCAGGTGTTAGATGGCCTGGAAGGAAGAAGTTCTTCTCCTTCCTAGATGGGTTTAGCGGGTACAACCAGATCCAAATCAGCCCGGAAGACCAAGATAAGACCACTTTCACTTGTCCTTGGGGTACCTTTGCATACCGGGTCCTTCCCTTCGGATTGTGCAATGCTCCCGCCACTTTCTAGAGAGCAGTACTGAGTATATTTGCTGAACTGGTTCATGATTCAGTGGAAATCTATATGGATGACTTTACCCCTTATGGTTCTAACTTCCAGGAAGCTTTGAATAACCTGGGAAAAGTTTTAGACAAGTGCATTGAAATGAACCTGTCCCTCAGTCCTAAAAAATGCAAATTCCTGATGACTAAAGGGACCGTGCTAGGTCATACAATTTCTCAGCAAGGATTACAGGTGGACCCCAACAAAATTGCCATCATCCAAAGGGTTCCACCTCCTCAAAAGGTAAGATATGTTCAAATTTTCCTAGGTTTAGTAGGGTATTATAGAAGATTCATTAAGGATTTCAGTAAGCTAGCCTCTCCATTGTTTGGTCTTTTGGGAAAAGATGCTGAGTTCATATGGACTGATAATTTTCAAGAGGCTCTGGATACCTTGAAAAGTAAACTGGTGACTGCCCTAATTTTGAGAGGTCCAAATTGGGCCCTACCTTTCCACATTCATATAGATGCCTCGAACAAAGCGATAGGAGCAGCCTTAGGGCAAGTTGATGAGAAGCTGCTTTATGCCATATATTTTGTAAGTAAAAACTTGTCCAAGGCAGAATTAAAATACACTGTAACTGAAAAAGAGCTCCTAGTTGTAGTCCATTCCCTAAATAAGTTCAGACACTACATCACTGGCTATCAAACATTCGTACACACTGATCATGCTGCAATTAGGTATTTAATGAACAATCCAGATGTAAATGTTTGTATTATTAGATGGTTACTTTTATTGCAACAATTTGATTTAACCATTGTTGATAAGCTGGGTAAGGAAAATGTTGTTGCTGATTTTCTATCTAGACTAGATCTGCCTGCAGGTGAAGAAGGAATGGTGGATGATTGAATGCCAGATGAACACCTATTTTCTATCTTAGTACTCTCTCCATGGTTTGTTGATATAGCAAATTACTTGGTTTCAACACAGTTTCCGCCACACCTGTCCTCAAAAGAGAAAAGCAAGATCATGAGGAAAAGTGCCCCATTCACCCAGGTTGGGGCAATCTCTTCAAAATTAGCCTATATCAGATTTTGAGGAGATGTATCAGGGAGGAGGATGTTTTTGACATTCTCCTAACCTGTCATGATGGGCCCTGTGGGGACCATTTTGCAGCCAAGAGGACCTCCTTCAAAATTCTACAAGTAGGTTACTATTGGCCCACTCTTCATCAATATGTCAGGAGATATATCAGCCAATGTGACCATTGTCAAAGGATGGGGAAACCTACTCCAAGAGATGAGATGCCCCTGCAACCTCAAGTGACTTTCGAGCCATTTGAGAAGTGGGGCATGGACTTTGTGGGTCTTGTCAACCCTCCTTCAAAGCAGAAATCTTACATCATTGTGTGTATTGATTATCTAACAAAATGGGAAGAAACAAAGGTGATCAAGGCAGCAATAGAAGAAAAAGTAGCTGAGTTTTTGAGAGAGAATATCTTCTACAAGTTTGGCTATCCAAGAGAATTAGTCACAGATCAAGGGAGTCAGTTTACCTCCAATCTGATTGAAGACCTGCTTGCACATCACAAAATTAAGCATAGAACTTCCACCCCTTATCATCTGCAAGGAAATGGATAGGTGGAAGTCACTAACAGAGCTTTGGAAAGGATTTTGACCAAGGTAGTGAGCAGTAGTAGGAAAGATTGGGAAGATCGATTGGTTGAGGCCACTTGGGCCCATAACACCACTTGGAAAACCACCACAGGGTTCACACCCTATGAGCTGGTCTATGGGAAGAAGGTTTTGTTGTCAATAGAATTTGAATATAACACACTAAGGATGACAGCTCAGCTGGACCTAGATCTCAGCCATGCATAAAAGGAAAGTTTACTTTAGCTAAATGGATTGGATGAATAGAGATTGCAAGCCCTTCTCCACTCAGAGGTAGTCCAGCTTCAAAGGAAAATATGGCATGACAAACACCTCAAAGAGAAACAATTCCAAGAAGGAGATTGGGTGCTGCTATATGATTCAAGATATAAATATTTCAAGGGAAAATTGAGGACAAGATGGCTGGGACCATACATAGTAGAAAAGTGCAATGACAATGATTTAGTTCTGATCCGGACCATCAATGAAGAAGCCATCCCCATGCTTGTCAATGGGCATAGGTTGAAGATCTACAGGAAGCCCCTCTCCAAGCAAGAATTCATTAAGAATATGAGTAAAACAGTGTTGGTAGTGGAGCAGGTCTCTGCCTCCACTCCACCCACACCCTAAAAAAAAAAGAAAAAAATAAAAAGAAAAAGAAAAAGACAAAAAAAACAGAAAAAGGAGAATAAAAGATCCCTGGGTGAAAACCTCCTAGAGGTGCCCAGGGCAGGCAGTGAGGGTGAAAACCTCCTAGAGGCGCCCCAACTGTCTCATTAAAAAAAAGAGAGAGAGAGAATAAACAGAGAAAAAGCAAAAAAACTGGAGAACTAACTTCTTTTGAATGCATTGCAGATTGTAGGAGTGTCACAGAAGAAAAAAGGACATGTCCAGGTTGAATACGCCCCTAATAGATAATTCCTCCATCACCATTATCTTTTCCTAGGCCTAGGTCTCATTTGTTTTGGAAATTATGCATCCTACAGGAAGCTCTGTGCATTCTCTAGGAGGCTCCTATAGAAACCACAGAGAGCTCGAAATCAAGTTCAAAAAAGAATCAGAGGGCTAGAAATTTATCCAGAAGACCTGTGGACCTCCCTGCCACCATCCATCCTCCCAACTCTCCATTCCATACCTGCACCACTGCATTTCCACTCGCTTCTTTCTTCCCTGCACAAAAAACATAGAAATTTTGTTTCTTTTGTTTAAAAAAAAAATGATGAAGAATAAAATAGCAACATCCTTAACTTGTTTCTTACCTAGTGCATACCAGCTGCTTTTCCTTTTCCTTCAGAACCTTCCTTAGCTATCTCTCCAGTCCTTGCTCAAGCATCAGCCAGAAATTTCAGAGGGAGAAGCAGTTACAAGAAATCCTGCAGGATTCCTGTAACAACTGATCCCCTTAAAAAACAAGCTCCAGAGGCAGGGTTAGTGCAGCCACATGTGTATACAACGCACAAGGAGCCATTCCTGATTAGAAGATCACTAGCATGAGGTAGCCAAGTCACCAGTTTAGAATCCACGAGCGCCAACAACGACAACAATCCATGAATAGAGTTCCAAAGTCTGAGCATGCAAAGCATGGTAGCGACTAACAGGTAAGCGACAAAACCCATTCCTTTGTTGCATGAGTATAATTTAGAAACTGCATGAACCATTGAGATGGTCATGATTAAATGAAATCGGTGGCTAGTTAACTGGCCACCCTCGTCCAGTTCAAACAAGCCTCGTCCAATTCAAACAACGTTTAGTGGGTGCAATCGGCACGTGTGTTCAGTCAACTTGGGAAGAAAAACTCAAAACAGGTAGTGTTGGCAATGTATAACGGGAATGATGGAAGTGATTGCGAGCAGGCGACATGAAATATCATAATGGCATTGGGTAGGGACCAACGGTCTGGATGAAGATAACGTACCCTTCCTTCCACCTCACCTCATCACTATAGAACACGCCATAAGCTTAAGTATGTTGCAGTCGATGCCTTCATCAACTTTGTTTCATTTGTATTGTCGTGCTTTTGACTGCAACAACTTACCTACCACCTTCAGAACCTCAGAACAGTCGCTCTCTATCAGTTTCAAAACCCTTTTGCTTATTGGGCTCTATAGGAGCATTATCGCACTCTACAAGAGCAAAAACATAGTCTATAGTAGCCTTTCTATAGGAAGGCCAGTGAGAAGCTCTGCAGAGGGAAAATTCGGGATTTTATGCCAAATTTGAGCAAAAAAGGTAGGCTCAGAAAACCCACTCTGCATGTTATATATCTATAAAAGGTGGTGGGATTTGAAGTGAAGTATTGAGTTGAAAAGAAAGAAAAAGTGAGAACAGAAGTCTGCTTATGTTTTTTTGAAATATATACAGTCTCTCCATTTTACTCTCTGCATTGAAAGTTTGTCTCCTTCTCCTCCATGGTATTCTCCTATATGAAGAAGTGATGCAACCATAGGAAATTAAGCCTGTAAAACAGTGAATTTGCATTGGGTGGTCTGCTTACTTTGTGAAAAGGAAAAAACACTATCTGGTATACTCTCTGTTTTTTTTTTTTAAAGATATTGTTTCCCTCAAACAGACCAAGAAGTAAATTAAGTTTGAGAACAGGGTTTGAAGGGAAGGAAAATTGCAAATTGCTTTTGTTAAAAAAGAAGAACACGAAAAATTCCCTCTCTGGTTCCAAAAAAAAAAAACCTTAGCTGTTCCTCTATTTTTGGGTTTGAAAATTTGCTGCCTTCCTCCTCACCTGAGAATTTCCAGCAGTCTCTAAAACATCATGACAGGGGGTTTTATGAGAAAGGAGCCTCTGAATTCCACCAAATTGCATGAACACCCAGAAGTGGTAGCCCTCTTTACCAGGGCAAATTGGATGCCTTTCTTTGAGAAATTTCATGGGTATGATGAGGAAGTTACAGAGGAATTTTTATTGTCTTTAAAACCCCACTCAAAAACCCATGCTATAGTCAGTTTCAGGGGTCTAACCATAGAACTTACACCAGATTTCATTAGCATAATTACAAGTCTTCCACTTGGGCTGCCCTGGAGCAAGGAAGAAAAACCACTAGGACAGGTTTCTAAGAAGAACTTTTTCTAGCTTGATGAACATCCTATGGAGGAGAAGAATGGGATCAGAAGGACAAGTATACCTTATCCATGGGGTGAGGTCAGCTATTAGATCATGAAGTATATCTCCTGTGAAGGAAGATACAACATCGTTTATGGTTATCATTTCAGACTGTTACATGAACTAAGATATGGCATGGACCTGCCTGCATCTAGAAAACTCAGTCTTCCATATTTTCTCCTCCAATCCTTGATAGAGTGTAGCACCAAATTGAATGTAGGGGTTCAAGACCAACTGGCTCACCATGGGCTCATTAAACTACTGGTGGAAGATGCCATCCACACATACACAATCCCTATAGCCTGGGAGATTTTCAGGAACATGACTTAAGAAGATGACATAAAAACTCTCACTGATGACCTTAGTCCATTGAGCAGTGAAGAGGAGGAATAGAAAGAGGAACTTGAGAAAGAAATCCATGAAGAAGCACAGAATATTCAATTGGAAGAAGAAAAAGAAGAAAAACATAGAGGAGAGGAGAAACATGACACCACCATAGTTGAACTTAAAGCATAGAAGAAAACAGCATCAAATGAAGAAAAAGGGAAAACCACAACAAAGAAACGGAAGAAGACAAGAACTAAAAATAAGAAGCCCAAGACAACTCAGAAAAAGGCTGCCATAGGAAAGGCAGAAACTCAGCAAGTGGAGGAGAAAACAACACCAGAGAGTAGAAAAAAATTAGAGACAACAGACACAAGCAAAACAGCAAATGAAGAAGAAGAAAAATAACAAGAATAAGTGTCTCCTGAGACACTAGCAAGAGAAGCAGTAGCTATTCTTGCTGCACTTAGTACTCTAGCCAAGCAAAAAGGGAAAATAAAAAGACAACCATCTATGTACTTCAAAGCTCGAAAGAGCACCAAAATTAAGATGGGGAAGCCTCAACCACCTTCAAAGGAACCCATCATCATTGAGGATGTACCTACTATAACAAAGGAGGAATCTCCCTCCAAAATCTCCATCACTTATGAGAGAGGAAGTCGTAAGACCTCTACTTGGAAAGAAAGGATCAAATTAATGGACTTTAAAGTAGTCCTACAGGGGTGTTACACTAAAAAATGTCACCTTGACTACTTACAGTTAGTATGGCTCAAATCAACAGTCATGCTACCCTCTTAGGCAAGTCTATGCCTCAGTTATCCATCTCAAACTCAAAATAGAGAGAAAGTCTTGTAAAAATCATGTTTATCTCTGGGGTCGCAGGTTCTCTCTAGTCTTACCTGCGGGGACGCGGACCTTGTTCACAAAAACTGCGTCCATGGACGCTCTGTATGTAAAGGGACAGGTGCGTCCCTCTGTAAAAGACAAAATGCGCGAGTTTTATCTTGAAAAAGTTACTTGTGGTTACTTCTAGAACATTCTAGAGGTCGGTTTGATGAAATGGATTCGCCTCCAGTTGGTTCATGTATCTCTATTAAGGGGAGTCTTATCCCATCAATAAGGGAGCTATCCCACCCAAAGAGGGGGATGATCCCATTGATGGTGGACCAGAATAACCTCTTTACAGCACTATAAATAAAGGCATTGAGCCAGGAGGAAAGGAGGTTGGAGCTATACATTTTCTTTGGGTAAATGCTGCAGGATTTAGGTCTTCCATTAGAGCCTTTGTGAGGAGAGATTGTCTTCACTTGATTCTACTTGGGAGAGGGTGAGCTTTGTCAAAGAAGAGGAAAACCCTTGATGGACCCTGGGAGGAACTTGCACAACACCAAGGCCAGGTTGTAAGAGTTTCTTTGTTTCGTTATTAATACAAACTGGTTTATTTTTCTCAATAGCTTATGTTAATGAGTTATTTCATGTGTTCCTTGGTCTGCATGTTGGATATATGTTTTATTATATGAAATGCAAGTGCTTGGTAATTGTTTGATTGTTTGTGGTTGCAGGAATTGACTTGAAGGAGGAGCTCATCCGGATCGTCAAGAACGGACTTCAACAACGACGTTTTGGAATAAGGTAAGCCTAAACACTTGTAGTTTTCATGTTATAAAAGGTGTATTTAGAGAAAGATCACTCCTTTTTGTCTTGTTTGTCATTAGAATGTCTTAGACTTCTAGGAAGGTCAGTCGTGTCCGCACCCTTGACAGTTTCCGTGTGACAAATTGGCGACTCCGCTGGGGAGCCATTAATGAGAAAGTCTTTTCCTTTATATGAATTTGGCTTTGAGAAAATCATTTTTGTTTTCTGATTTTTGACTGTGCGAATTAGTATTTGGGTGGCTTAGCTTTAGATTTAGTTAGATTTGGTTTTTCTCTATTTTTCCAGACGGACGCACCCTCTTAGTACTGCACAGTGCGTCTTTGGACGCGCTGTTGCCGTCTGCACAGAGCGGGGCCGCACCTGTGACAACAGGTTGCCTGCGTCTTCCTGTAAAACTTGAGAAAATTCCATTTTTGCTTCAAATTGCTCTTAGATTTTGTTTTTCCTTAGTGTTTTCCGCCCAGATCCTTTAGTACCCTGTCAAGAATTTTCACCTAAACTAGTTTTGTGAGCTTTGAGTGTTTTAGTGGTTTTCAACGAAGTTTTGACCTAGGGTTTGATTTTTGGAAAGGCTTTGTAGTGACTTTGCTATTAGAAAGTTGTCCAGCCTTAGATATCTCTGGTTAGTCAACCTTCTTAGAAGTCTGGCCTGTCGTAAAGTCTCCTTTTGTGTGCAACTTGCCATTTGAGTTGTGTTGGGTCAATTTTCGAATTACTTGTTTATAAAGTATTGATTTCCATTTTAAAAAAAGAACAAAAAGATTAGAGTTTTGTTTTGGCTAGTTGTTGATTCTGCAATAAGCTAGCCCTTGATTTGATTGTAATCAAGTAAAACACCTTAGAAATAATCATTGTTAGTTTTGGCCTCATTAAAGATTGCTTAGGGTAAATTTACTTTTAGTTTGCTTATGAGTGCATTTTCATAGATTTTAAGAGTTATTAAGATTGATTTTTTGTTTGAATTAGATTTACTTGCTTTATTAAAAGAAAAATACAAAAACATCTTCTTAAAAGTCTTGTTTCAAGTAGCTTTTTGTTTTCAAAAGAAGAAAAGAGTTTTTCGTGCATGTAAAGAGAAGTTATGTTTTTATGCTTGGAAAAGACAAACGAAATATTTCTTTGATTGTTTTCAATTAAAAGGTTGCTTTTATAAAGATTGCATTCTCTCAACTTTTTAGTTAAAGCAATTCATCGAAAAGTAAAGTAGTGGATAAATCATTCTAGGTGCATTTTGTAGTGGTTTCGAGTCGAGTCAACACACCACTAGTTTCACTTCCATCACCTTTTGACTTAAGAAACAACCTTAAAAGTAACGCTTAAATTAAAATCAATCTAGTAATCTTTATTTTTCTAGGGCTCTGAAGCACCAACATAGCTTAGGCTAGGGTCTTGGAGTAGGTGAGTACTTAACTCTCCAAGACTACAAAACCAAACAGATAGTCTATCTTGAGTAGAACAAATCCAATTGTTTCAGTTACATTCTGGGAAAGCTCCTCTTAAAGGAGAAGCACGAGCTCGTGTCCGAACCAGTGAGGGGATCATTCCTCCCTCGTTGGGAACGACGCCAGACAGTACGTATTACAAACGGTAAACCTCGGATTAACCATTGTCGAGGAGCCAGGGGTCACTTATCGGTAAACCTTGGATTGTTATCAAGGAGCCGGTAAGGGGATTGGAGCTTGCTACTCTGCCCTTGCGTGCTGTTGGAGCCTAGACTGTTCCCCCAGGTGTAATTGTTGTGATTGGTAACCTTAGTGGCTATAATATCTAGGATTCTACCCAAGGTGACGGTGGAGGGAAGGTCCCACTGTACCTGGAGCAGACGTCGGTTATACTCACTTGGATTTTCTGGGGGGTTCGCTTCACTTCGAGACGGTTAAAGTGGAGGAACTTGGTCCAGTCTATTCATTAAGCAGGTTGCCGGGGTAACTGTTCCACCCACTATTTCTGTACTGAATCCTGCGACGTTGGGCTTAATCACCAACTAGCGTTTTTGGTCCGGAAGACTACTGTTTGTGTATGGTTTGACGCTCTAGATTATTTAGGCGTGTGCTTCAAAATTGATTGGTTCTTTAGAAGACTTTAGGTGGTTTGATTTGAACTTTTTATTTTGTTTTCGTGTGTTGTAGTTAAAATCTTTAATTGTGGCGGAATCACCGAGAAGGTCCCGTCGAATTGCGGGCCAGTCTCCTGAAGTTGTGTCTGTGGCCGAATTGTTGAGAAGATCCCGTAGACTTAGGGGATCCCCTCCTCGAGACGACCCAGGTAATTTAGAAGGGTTAAAGGTCCTTGTAACTCCTCCTAGTGGCAGTAGAGTAGGATCACCTGAAGAAGGAGAATCTTCCTTGGTAGTCCATCCGTATTACCAAAGTTTAGAAACAGGTTACAATCCCGAAGCTGTTACAGTTTCCGAGCTTGCTGGTAGTTTTTCATCTGCCAGTGAAACAGGCGAAGAACCTGAAATTTCAGAACCTGTTACTCCAACTCCTAGTGTTCCTGATTCACCAAGAATAGAAAGAATTATCACCGAAAATCTTCCTGTTGGATTAATTGCTATAGAAGAACTTGTTCCAGAGGAAGAAATAGGCGTTTCTAATTCTGAAGATCTAATTACCCTTGATCTAAGGGAGCGTGAATCCATATTTACAGTCCTCCTAGAACTGAACCTTGGTACCTTGCATTAACCAATTTTTTAGACAACTCAGTAGGTTTTTCTACACCTCGTACTCCGGTTCCACCTAGAGGTAACATTCTCCTGTAAATATGTCTGGTCAGTCATCTGTGTTTTCACAAAGTCCTGAATCATTTTTACATGGCGGTCCTTCTGTTCCTACTGGGTATCAATCACTTTCTGGTACCTTTGTGGGAGCATCTCCTAAACCTGTTGATCATGGGTTATTACTTGGAAACAGTGGTAATGTACCATTGAGTATAGGTGACGTTTATATGATGTCAGGTTCAACTCCCATTAACCAACCTCAAGGTGGCCAATTACCGCCTGGGGGGCAACCTTCGTTTATACCTGGGGGGCAACCTCAAGGTACTTCATTTGCGACTGGGGGGCAACCCCAAGGGTATAAACCCCAGCCTCAATTTGTACCCCAAAGTCAACCTCAGTATCAGTATCAACCTCAAGGATGGCAACCTCAAGGATGGCAACCCCAAGGGTATCAACCCCAAGGGTATCAACCTCAAGGATACCAACCTCAAGGTCAAGGTCAACCCCAGTATTCGTATTTACCTCAAGGTTATCAACCTACGGGTCAATACCCTAGTCAAGGTTATCAACCACCTCAAGGGCAATCATATGGGACTGCACCTTACAGTTATCAACCCTATCCTCAATACGGCTATGGCTCTCAGTATCCTCAACCTGTTACGAGTCAATACCCTGGAATGTTAACATGGGATCCGTCACAGGGTCAACAGATGTTGCAACCAAGTATACAGTCGGTACCTCAAGCAGGACAACCTGCAGTTCCTGGTCCATCCCAGCAACCGCAACCTGTCCAGTCAAGTGTTCAGACCCCTGTAACTTCGGTAGTTACTCAGCCGCCAATTGCACCAGGTACTCCACCTCACACGGCTGTAGCAACTACCGCTTCATCTACCATGTTTACTTCTGGAGTATCGGCAGCTCCAGTTTCTACTGTCCCTGTAACCACTCCTCAGATATCTGTACCGTTGTCTGGACCCACGGTTCAAACCACAGTCCAGATGCCTGTAGGCCAACCTGGTACAAGTACGGTTGTTACTACTCAACCTCAATTTGTTCAACCTCCGTACCAGGGACAGTATCAACCTGGGCAAGCTGCCCAACAACCGGTTTACCAGTATCAACCGTATCCTGGGTACAATTATCAACCACCTCAACAACCCCAGTACGGTCCGGTTAATCCTGGTTTTCCAGGAGGATATAATATCCCCAATGCGAATCCTGTTCCTAGTTATCCTGGATATCCTCCTCCTGGGGCTGGTATTGTGACTCAGAGTTTCAGAGATCCTAACCGGCAGTTACCATTTATTGCAACTTTAGATTTACCCGACTTGACGCGCCTAACGAACGATCCAATTCAATATCTTCCGTTTTGGCCGCCAATGCCAAATAAGTTGCCCAGCGATATACCCAAGTTCGAGGGTAAGTCTGGAGAGGATCCGTCTAATCACGTGATGACTTACCACCTCTGGTGTGCATCAAATTCCATCTAGATGATTCTATCCGCTTACGTCTTTTCCAGCGTACACTCATTGGTCTCGCGGCCAAGTGGTACATTGAGTTACCACGGGCCTCTTTTTACAACTTTAGCCAGTTAGCTACCTCGTTCTTAACTCATTTTCAGTTACCAGTCAGATACGATAATGGTACTGAGTTATTAACTTCGCTAAAACAATCGACGTCCACGTACATTTCTGATCACATTCATGAGTGGAGACGTCGAAGGAGATTAGTGAAAGTTTTTATCCCGGACCAAATCTTAGCTGAATGGTTTGTCAAATCATTATTACCAAGAATTACTGAAGATGTCGCTAAGGCCGGAGTAGTTACTGAGGAGCAAGTCATTGCTCAGGCACAGTACCTTGACTTAGTTTATACTCAGTCGGGTACGTTACATGAAAAAATTCCGGATCTTCCAAGTCAAACCAAATCGCTGCTGCTCCTTCGGGATCTCATGCCGCTGATGGTATGATCGGTATCGTGACTACGAAGAGTAAGAAGAAGTCTTCCAAGGCCTCCAATACTCCAATTATCACTTTGCCTGATTCTCCGACAGGAGAGTCTTCTCCTCCTGAACTTACCGCCGACATTCACGCTGTAGAGTCATCTACGGCCAAATCCAAAAACGGTGGAAAGAAGAAAGGAAAGAAGAAGGCTAAAGCAGACAAGGCTCCAAAGGAGAAAACGGAAAAGTCGGAAACCAATGACGAGAAACGCAAACCTCGCTATCCTTGTCTTATTTGTGAAGAAGATCATTTTACGAGAGACTGCCCTCATCGGGCCG
Source organism: Pinus tabuliformis (assembly GCA_031772625.1). NCBI lineage: Eukaryota > Viridiplantae > Streptophyta > Pinopsida > Pinales > Pinaceae > Pinus > Pinus tabuliformis. The sequence goes on along the minus strand of CM062815.1, from coordinate 855,524,873 downwards.
AGGTAGTGAAAATAGTCAAAGGTTCTCCGACTCCTGCTGTGTTAAAGAATCCATTTCCAGAGCAGGAAAATAAGATGATAGGTTCTTCTTCGAATGCCAGTGAAGAACCCATTTTGATGATGTCTCATGTCAGGATTGCGACTCGATCGCAAGATTATGGTAGTAAGGCTCCTGTTGATGGTAAGGAAGCAGAATCTTCTCACTCTAACCCATCAACCTCAGCTCCTGGTTCCGATCCACTACAGATCGAAAAACCTAACCCAGACTTAGTGATTAAAGCCGCCCGCCAAGGGTGTACTTCGAAGGTCTGCTTTCAATCCACATGCGAGAGCAGCCCAGAATTACAACATTGTTGAAGACTTAGCTGTTTCACCTTCAGCAATGTCGGCACTCGAAGTGCTGCAATCATGTCCAGCGCAACGAAAATTGCTTTTGTCGGCTATTGGAGCTGTCGATGTTCAGGACCCGAACCTAATGATCTTTGATCTAGAAAATAGTACACCACGTCTCCCCCATCAAATGGCTTTCCAAATCCCAGTGATAGTCAAAAACAGGCCTATTCATCGGACTGTGATTGATGAGGGAGCTTCTACGTGTATTATGTCGATTCAATGTTGGAGATCGCTTGGTTCTCCTTCGTTGAACCAATCCCCCACCATCCTTAAGGCCTTTGATGGCCGTGGGTTCCGTCCGTTTGGTATTCTACAAGAATTGCCTATAGGGGTCGAAGGTAAAACCGTTAGTCTGGATGTGGAAGTGGTTGATGCCCCTCTAGACTACAACCTTCTTTTGGGTCGAAGTTGGTCATATGCTATGACAGCGGTCGTTTCATCGGTCTTCAGAGTCATTAAGTTTCCACATAACGGTAAGATCGTGACTATTGATCAGCTGACATACTTTTCATCCGACCCAACCTCTTTAGAAACTATCCAGCATGTCGGTAAAACGACAATCCCTTATAGGGACATTGGTGTAGGTTTAGTTAAGGATTCCGGTTTACTGGGAACTTTTCCTCTCCCTCCACTCAATGCAGACCCTTCGTTCGCAACAATTCATATGATCACGTCAGAAAACATTATTTATGATGATCCTTGGTATGTTCCCTCTGACTCTGAGCTAGACTCACTCGGTGATGTTATGCCGTTGAGTCCGTATGAGATTGCTTATGAAGCTCTTATGTCTTTTACCGATTTTCATTCAACCGACCAAATGAATGTGGTCAGTGAAGAGTCACTTTTCACCTCACCCTTAGAACGGATAACGTTTCCCGAAGAAGTGTCATCTGACGAACAACTTCGCGAAATCCTAAGTGTAGATGATCTACCATGGGAAGATCTCCATCACAGATCTTCGTTTTTACCTAAGGATGATGCATTTGAAAATGATTTTTCATCTATCTTTACCGCTGAATATGTCAAAGACGCTCAGGATCCAACGAAACATTCTGATTCAGAGCTGAATTTAGGGAATATTTCTCGTACAATTCCCATTGATATTTCAGTGAAGCCCGGAATCGAGGAGAACATTCATATAGGTGCCGCATGTACTGAAACGGAAATCCAAACTTACAAGGCCCTATTCCAAGAATTCCGCGACGTGTTTGCCTGGTCTTACGAGGAAATGCCGGGAATTGATCCTGCCATTGTTGTTCATGAAATCAAAACCTACCCGGATGCTAAACCCATTCGGCAACGGTTGCGTCAGATCCACCCTCGAAAAGCGGCTGCAATCAAAGCAGAAGTCGAAAAGCTGTTGAAAGCAGGTTTCATTTATCCGATCCCGTTAACGGATTGGGTATCGAATATTGTTCCCGTCAATAAAAAACAAGGAACAATAAGAATCTGTATCGATTATAGGGATATCAATCGAGCTTGTCCAAAAGACAACTATCCTACGCCTTATATCGATCAAATCATTGATGATTGTGCCGGAAGTGAGATGTTTTCCTTCATGGATGGTTTCTCAGGCTATAATCAAATCAATATTCTACCTGCCGATCAACCAAAAACGGCATTCATTTGTCCATGGGGGACATTTGCTTATTGCAAATTACCTTTTGGACTTAAGAATGCCGGGGCCACTTTTCAACGGGCCATGTCTTATGCATTTCATGACATCAAGCACATTGTGCAACCCTATCTCGATGATTTGCCTGCTCATTCTTTACAACGAGCTGATCACCTTGTCCACCTACGAGCAATCTTTATGAGGTGTAGGCATTATCGAATTCGGTTGAATCCCCACAAGTGTGTTTTCTGTATAGAAACAGGTCGATTGCTGGGATTTGTTGTTTCAAAAACCGGCATTCGCGTCGATCCCTCGAAAGTCGAGGCTATCATCAAATTGCCTCCTCCTTCGAGTTTGCGCCAACTCCAAAGTTTGCAAGGGAAAGCGAACTTTTTACGCCGATTCATCCCAACTACGCCGAGGTCACTAAAGGTTTTACACGGTTGTTGAAACAGAACGCACAATTCTTTTGGGACGAGATTGCCCAACAATCTTTTGATGCATTGAAACACGCGTTGACCCATGCACCGTTATTGCATCCTCCCAACTACAACCAGGACTACTTCTTATACCTCGCAGCTTCGCATTCCACCATTGGAATGGTGTTAGTTCAAGAAGATGAATTCAAAGCAGAGCATGTGATATATTATCTTAGCAGAACCTTAAACCCAACTGAGTTAAAATATTCACATGTGGAGAAATTGGCCCTGGCAGCCGTTCAAGCTGTCCAGCGTTTTCGTCACTACATTCTTCTCCGCAAGACTACCGTTATTTCGGATTGCAACCCTATGATTTATATTTTGACAAAACAACTGCTAGGGGGCAAGTACTCTAAATGGATTGTTATCCTGCAAGAGTTCGACTTGGAGTTCGAGAAGTCCAAGTCTAAGAAATCTTTAGTTTTTGCGGAATTAATGTGTGATTTCCCGAGTGCTGACACAGAGACTGTGGCAGAGGAGTCCATTGTGGACGAATCTTTGTTTCTTATTAGCACTTTAGATCCGTGGTATGGGGATATAATCATCTATCTCCAAACCCAAACCTTTCGGCCTGAAGCTTCCAAGGAAGACCGTCGAAAAATTCGGTTTCGATCCCAGCAATACAGAATTATTGGAGATACACTTTATCGCCGGGGGGCAGACTTAGTTTTTCGACGTTGTTTAACTCACGAAGAGGCTGAGAGAGTTTTGAATGATTGTCACTCTGGAGCATGTGGCGGTCATATGTCTGGGTATGCCACAGCTCAGAAGGTGTTGCGCGCTGGCTATTTCTGGCCGTCTATGTTTAAAGATTGTATCCTTGCTGTCAGAACGTGCCACAACTGTCAAGTTTTTGATCGAAAGATGCGCGCTCCACCTGCTCCTCTCCACCCTATAATTGCCGCTGGTCCATTCGCCAAATGGGGCATTGACTTTATTACTTGTAACCCTCACTCGGCCGGGGGGCATGCGTATATCATCCTCGCGGTTGATTATTTTACAAAATGGGCCGAGGCGATGCCTACATTCGACGCAAGCGGCAAGACAGCTGCAGTTTTCGTATTCAATCATATCATAACTAGGTTTGGTGTCCCACAAGCAATCATTACTGACCATGGGAGCCATTTTCGAAATGTCATGATGACTGAGCTTACAAGCCAGCTTGGTTTGCGCCACGATAGCTCTACTCCTTATTATCCGCAAGCCAACGGTTTGGTTGAGTCAATCAACAAAGTTCTAGTCGTCATGATTCGACGGATCATTGGTATCCATCGAACGAATTGGCATAACATGTTATTTTCGGCGCTATGGGCATATCGAACTTCAGTGAAAAATTCAACAGGTTTCACCCCTTTTCAGCTAGTTTATGGCTTAGAAGCTGTGTTACCTATTGAATGCGAAATCCCATCACTTCAAATGGCTGTCGAATTACTTCCAGCTACTTCCGAAGAGGAGAAACGGTTATTATACTTGGCTAAATTAGATGAGACTCGACGTGACGCTACTTTAGCTATCGAGACTCACGCGAAACGAATGAAAGCTCAGTACGATAAAAATGTAACCCCTCGAAGTTTTTCAGAAGGAGACCTAGTATTATTATATGATCAAGCTAACGATAAGCTAGGTGCCGGAAAGTTCGTTCCTATGTGGCATGGGCCCTACATTGTAAAGCGAAAGCTAGCAAAAGGGGCTTATGAGTTAGTTGATTTTGATGGGGACTCTTTGGGTAAACCCAGAAATGGACTTTACCTAAAGAGGTATTATGCTTAAAATGATGGGTATGGAGAAATTTTTAGATAGGTTAGATTTTCTTTCTAGCTAGCAAGTGTGTGTTAGTTTAGTCAGTGTGCTTAGTTTAGCTAAGTGTGGTTTGTCGTCATTATTTTGGCTCATCTTGGTTTTACTCTTGATATTGTAGATGTCGACGCCTCTCCAAACATACATTGGATTTGCTGATGGTGCTTGTCGTAGTACACGGAATATCTCTTCCGCAGCTTGGGTTATCTATTCACCCTCTGACGAGTTAGTTTCTATGCATGGGGTAAGCCTCGGTCAAACAACGAATAACATTGCAGAATACAGTGCAGTGGTTGAATTATTATCCGAATCTATTTCATTTGGAATTCGACGTTTGATAGTGAGGTTAGATTCTGAACTTGTTGTATTACAGCTTAATAGAGTTTATGCCATTAGAAATCCTGTGTTGTTAAGGTTGTTTTTGAGAGTGCGTCTCTTGGAACGTGAATTTGATTACATTGAATATCAACATATTCCAAGGTCTTTGAATACATTAGCAGATGCAATTGCTTCTCGAATGTTGGACAGACATTTACGATAATCATGCAAGTAAATTTAAAAACATTTCATCACATATGTTAAACAAGATAAGCCGGTAAAATAGTGATATATATAGATAGGAGTGTGTCAAAAAATATATACATCGTCTTCGATCATAGGTTTAAAACACCTTATGATCGGCAAAATGATAGTACACAAAAATCAAAATGTCACATGTGACTACAAAAGTGACTAGTCAATCACTGGTGGTGCTCTCTGTACGACACCACTGCGCGGGCTACCTTACGTAAAAAACCTCTAAATGGTCCAGGGACCGCGACCACGAAGCGCTGAAGCCTCATTGGAATATCATCCATAGTAGTCTCGGGTATATCTGCCGTGAGACGCTCTAGATCATGCTCCAAGTCGGCTAGTACCTCTGCTGTCGCATCCTGTGGGGCCGGTGCCGGTGCAGCTGGATGTAGTCTATCATAAGGCCGGAGGTTGGCTGGACGTTGTGGGCCAACATCTGCATTTTGAGAAATTTACTATTAGTGTTGAGACGATATATATAAAAAATACAAAAAATACATAACTAGAAAACTTGTGAAAACAAAAGTACCTCTGTCATCCCATTGTTCTCCCTGTGGAAGAACCATGTCCGGATCACCTCTGAAATCTGTTCCGGCATACGGGAAATCCTGTATCACAAAAAGCTGGTTCTCTAACCAGTCAAAATAACTATCTGAGAATCGAACTACTGTCGCGCCCTCGTCAGGATGCCGGGCCATTACCGCAACCCATCGTATCAGCTTTGGCTGCTGAGGACCCAGAATATCAACAGTGAGTTGCTGAGGGATCAGCAATGGAACTCTCTCCAAGGCAAAGCTCACGACTATAGGCCCATATCCAAAGGTCTTTAGTCGTCCGTTCCTTGCCTTGGTTAGTTGGCTCTTCATATGAGCCGACACAGCTTCACACCAGTTGAAAATGGTGCCTTGGTAACAGTCAATTGCCATCCGCATTTGGGATCCGGAAGCAATGTGTAAAGCGGCCGCGCCGCAAATTCTGGTAACCGTGAACGCTATGACTTTGAGTTCCGGCAGAGTGATGTGTTTTATCTCTATGCCTTTTGAATGGTGAGCTCCCGGTGTGCACCAAGTCTCGCGGAGACTATCAAGGGATTGGCCACCCGGCCTAGTCCCCGCAAGGTTGAGTTGCTCACCCTGTTTGGCAAGCCAGTGAGAAAGTATACATCCGAGGGCTCTATCTCGAGCTGGTGCCCTCCTATGTAAAAGCATTGTTCCTGTACGTTCCATCGCTCAACCAGCCATTCCAAGAATCTTACCTGGCCCCTCATGCCCGGTATGGTCCAATATTTGTATAAACCGCATGCTCTTAGGGCATCCAGAGAAGGTTGATGATTTATTGCAACTTCATCTTCCTCTACGTGCTCTCTTTCTCTCCAGTCTAACATGATTAGTGCCTGCATATCAAAAAATAGCATTAGAAATTAATTTGGGAATTTTTGGTGGTTTTTTGAGAGAGTTGGGGTTTTGAAATGCGCGTTCCTCGGAGGACGCACCCCGGCTTTGTTGCACAGGGCGCCCGGACGCAGCTGGCCTGAAGGCGGGCTGCGTCTTCCGACCGTTTTCCCGTAAGAGAAAAAGTCGGGGGACGCAGGTCACCCGAAGAGCACCTGCGTCCGCCGAGAGGCGCATTCCAAAACCAAAACCCCCCCAAAAAATAAAACCAAAGCCTAAAAATTGATTCTAAACGGATAGAAATGCAGAGTAGGATGTGTAAAATACCTGGATGAGACGGCGTTCGATTCCAGCGGTCAGATTTTCCGCAGCAACCACGGGAAGTTTTCTTGTCAAAAGCCCTTTTTTCAACCTCAACAGTGAAACGGTAAAAATGACATGGTAAAAGCTCTTTTTATAGGTTTTTTGGATGAATTAGTTCATTTTTTACCATGAAAAGATATTTTTGAATGTATTTTTGCCTATTTTAAACAGGTATGAGTAATGGGTCGCTTTTGTGCAGGACAGAGGGATTTCGAGGGAAATTGTAAACTTTTCACAAACAAAATTGCAGAGTCATCTTTTAAGCCCTTTTCTGACTCCTAAAAAATGAAAAGATCGCCGAGTGTTTCTTTTTCACTCGTTAAAACGGAATTAAAAGACGGTCCCCTTTTAGCTCTTTTCTGACCGCAAAATCAGGAAAAGATTGCCAGGTTTTTGTCGTTTCGAACTCGATAAGGAAATAAAACGACGTGTCCTTGATCGCTTTTTACTTTTCAGATTAACGACACTAATATGAAAGTACTCCTTGGTCGCAAGATCAAGCGGTTCCCCCAGGTATTATTTTATACTTTTTCGGGCTTGAGGGACACAAATATACGAAAAAGTTCAACGTGGAGTCTCCTTTAGTTTTTCAGACTCTCTAAAAATGAAAAACGCCGAGTTTCTCCTATGCTGGGCTCGTTAAATTTTTACAGTAGAGGACCTGTTCAATTACAAACAGGAACGAACCACTCCTTCCTAGGGTTCGAATTTAAACTAGGTTGGACTCGTCCGAAGGATGAGCTTACAGTCAAGCATATGTTATCCTCCTCAAGCTTGTTAAAAATAAAGAGGTACTTGCCAGAAATGGTGAGGGAAAAAGAGAAGAATGAACCTATTTGTCACTTTTTGTCTCAGAGAAACTTTATTACCGCTCTTGAACACGACACTTGTTATTCACCTGGGTTGGGAAATTTTTCACCTCACAGTTGACCACGTCACTTTGAAAGTCTTTAACTGGGTTTCGGGGATTAACTTTGAGTTATTCATCACCAAGCCATCTGTTGTGTCGTTATGTGTTCAAGAGGTCTGCAAATAACAAACTTTCATCTGCAAAATACTTGTCATCCATTTGACCATCCCTGAGTCGATCCTTACAGCAACATTTCTTCAACTTGAACAATGATTTCGTGTTGCGGGCTTGCCTGCAACGGGTCGCTTTCTATCGACATCGACACATTATCTAGAAAAGATGACTTAGGAATCGACAGTACCTTGAAGTCTGCATGCATCAATGGCAGGTTTCTCGCCTTTGACGTCAGTTTACATCATTGACTTTCGATCAGAGGATTCCGTGAAGTGTTCGACATCAAAACATCTATTCACATTTCGCGGTTTGTGCTTGGTACTTTGAGGACCATTGACATTACTGGTGGTTTCTCTCACGCTTGTTAACAGTTTACATCATTGACTGGTAATCAAGTGGTTTCTACCATGTTCGACATCGAATCATTTAATCACATGGCTAGGATCGTACCAATTCGAGAAAGTAGAAGTGAAGACCCTGGATCTAGTTTCTACCATCCAGGCTGCGAGGAGTTTTGTATTCATTATCTATGTAGGCTCATCATAAACAGATGGCTGCGTCCATACTGTGTCTACAAAAGTCTATAAAAATGATGAACTGCAAGATCATTCCTGTATCAGAGTAGTTAGTTCATTAGTTAAAGTTTTGAATCTGAGTATGGGAATGCCTACCTCAGTGATGATATATTCTTATCCATGTATTTTGTGTTGAAAATTGCAGGTTCCAACCAGGCCATCCACAAGGTAATCCTTGAAATGATAAAGCGCTTCACCCTTCCTAGAATTACAAAACCCTATTCTATTTCAGGCTTCGCACTTTAGGGGGCAATCTGTTACACTAAAAAATGTCACCTTGACTACTTACAGTTAGTATGGCTCAAATCAACAGTCATGCTACCCTCTTAGGCAAGTCTATGCCTCAGTTATCCATCTCAAACTCAAAATAGAGAGAAAGTCTTGTAAAAATCATGTTTATCTCTGGGGTCGCAGGTTCTCTCTAGTCTTACCTGCGGGGACGCGGACCTTGTTCACAAAAACTGCGTCCATGGACGCTCTGTATGTAAAGGGACAGGTGCGTCCCTCTGTAAAAGACAAAATGCGCGAGTTTTATCTTGAAAAAGTTACTTGTGGTTACTTCTAGAACATTCTAGAGGTCGGTTTGATGAAATGGATTCGCCTCCAGTTGGTTCATGTATCTCTATTAAGGGGAGTCTTATCCCATCAATAAGGGAGCTATCCCACCCAAAGAGGGGGATGATCCCATTGATGGTGGACCAGAATAACCTCTTTACAGCACTATAAATAAAGGCATTGAGCCAGGAGGAAAGGAGGTTGGAGCTATACATTTTCTTTGGGTAAATGCTGCAGGATTCAGGTCTTCCATTAGAGCCTTTGTGAGGAGAGATTGTCTTCACTTGATTCTACTTGGGAGAGGGTGAGCTTTGTCAAAGAAGAGGAAAACCCTTGATGGACCCTGGGAGGAACTTGCACAACACCAAGGCCAGGTTGTAAGAGTTTCTTTGTTTCGTTATTAATACAAACTGGTTTATTTTTCTCAATAGCTTATGTTAATGAGTTATTTCATGTGTTCCTTGGTCTGCATGTTGGATATATGTTTTATTATATGAAATGCAAGTGCTTGGTAATTGTTTGATTGTTTGTGGTTGCAGGAATTGACTTGAAGGAGGAGCTCATCCGGATCGTCAAGAACGGACTTCAACAACGGCGTTTTGGAATAAGGTAAGCCTAAACACTTGTAGTTTTCATGTTATAAAAGGTGTATTTAGAGAAAGATCACTCCTTTTTGTCTTGTTTGTCATTAGAATGTCTTAGACTTCTAGGAAGGTCAGTCGTGTCCGCACCCTTGACAGTTTCCGTGTGACAAGGGGGCGCAGACCTCTCTACAGGAGACATTGGCAAAGCTCAAAGAAACTGAAAAACTTGAAAAGAAGGCAGAAGAACAGACCCAGGAGGAAGATAAGGCAAAAGAGATACCAGAGCCTAGACCTCAGCCTAACTTAGGCTCCTACTACAACCTTCTGGAAGGTGGGAAGATCATCCCACAAAAGTTTGCAGTGCCTCTTTTCTTCGAGCTGGAAAAGGAAAGAGTCAGGACCCATACATGGATGCAGATTGCAAAATCAAGAGGGGTAGAAGACATTGGGCACATGAAAAACAAGTTGAGGGAGATGGGAAAAGAATGAGCATGGTCAGGCATACAGAAAGCATCAGAAGAGCTCAATTGGAGGAAGAAAATGAAATGTTGAAAAAGCAGCTACAAGAAAGGGAACCTCAAGGAGGAAATAAGCTGTCAATCTTAAAAGGACAGCAACAGAAAGAGGGACCCCAAGAAGACAGTGAGGTAGAAAAATGATACCAACAAGAAGAGGAATCCCAGACAGATAGTGAGACATTGATGAAACAGCAATAGGAAAAAGAATCCCAGGCAGAAAATGAAGTGTTGATTTTGAAAAGGCAGCTACAGGAAAAGGAAGCCTAGTTACCCTCCATGGTCAGCTGGGCAATGGAGGCATTATAGTGCACGCAGCCAACCAAATCATATTCACTATACCTCAAATATCAGTGGCTCCAATTTCAGATTAAGACACTGGCCCAGAGGGGCACAATACCTTTTCAAGATTATGGCCAATTTATGCATTTATGTGATCACAGTTCAGCTGAGGATAAAGCGAAGCTAGCAGAATTTTACCTGCACAACATGCCACTTACTGACATGAATTTATGGGATCCAAATGATGCATTGGGAGACTTGCAGCTAATGGCTATGGCATCTTGGATGAGCCATGAAGAGAAAAGGGCAGTGGAAATCCAGAAAATGAGGGCAAAAGAGCTAAGTGAACCCATGATCATTAGAGTAGAACCATTGGAACCCTTGGCTCTCATCTATGCCCACCAACACCTTGCAGCTAATCCTCAAGTTGTCCCTAACTATGTTGACAAGCAAGCCCAGACTATTGCTCATTTCGAGGATATGGAGAGATTGTTTGGAGATGACAGCATCCATGCCTACATGAGAAGGTGGAATACATTGCTACACAGCCTAAGCATTAGGGAGTATCACTCCCCAAATAGGATGAGGGAAGCCATGAGGAGAGTGCCCCTGTATAAGCACTCAATGCAAAGCTTGAAGGCAAATTGGATTGGCCTTAAATTCAGTCCTCCACTGCTGCTAGGACTACTGGAAGGAGTAAAGGAGGAGGAAGAACAGAAAAAATGGGAAGAAGTGGATAGGAAACCAGGTTTCTATGATAAAGAGGAAGACATCACATCAGAGGCTTGGGATGTGAGGGAATCTGTCAGAGCTATTAAGGATGCAGAGTTAGATTAGTTGCTCAGAGGATGAGAAACCCATTCAGCAGGGGGTGATGATGAGCCTTAGAAATGGGTAATTATATGGGCTCATTCCACCTCTTATTTCAACTTAATCCACCATTCTCCTTAGCTTAATGCATGTTTTTGAATATATTTATGCTAATAGAGTGAATTGGGTTAGTCACTTTGCCATGTAGTCTAATGTGTGTTGTATGCAACTTTTTTGGCTAATTTTGGATAAAGTCAATGGATTTATGACCAAATGGCAGCCAAAACTCGAGGAAAACAAGGAAGAGGATTTGTAGGCTGGTGTCTCCTTCATTTATGACCCCTTTCCTTGAATCCTCCATCAACAACTCGGAGCACAAAGGTCCACATTGATGATTCCAAGGGGTAGCTGAGCAAGTAAAGAAGGACCGTTGTTTATCTCCAGTTCTAGAAAGCCGAGTTCCTTGATTTTAGGAGGACTGTTGAAGGACTCCATTTGTATAAATCAGGAGGCTTAGAGCCTTAGGAGGTTAGCCAGTTATTAGATTATTTTCGTACTTTTATGCAGCATTGTGTTCAGCTCATTTTTGACTTCCCTTTGAGAATAATTTATGTAATGTAACTGCTATTTTTGATAATGAAGATGAAACAGTTTTTGAGCCAACATTGATCTCTTTCAGAGGGCTGAAGCTCTTGGGTTAGGGCCCAACCCAAGCTTCCCAACACATCCTACTGTGTACTTATATGTCTTTGCTTCAATTTATGAGTTAATTTCTGTTGCATAGATTCATTTTACTTTGTTAGGTTAGGTTGCTTTTAATGGTTAGTATAGTTGTTTTTGTTTCAGTTGCTCAAGTAGGTTACTATAGTGACATAATAATATTCAAAAAGGGCAACAACATGCCCTGATCTCCTTTCTCCCTTCCTGGGACTATGATTTGAGGTCAAGGCACTTCCGCTGCCACCAAAAACACAGTTTTTGCTCTTTTATGCAACTGCTAGTGTGATAACTTGATTTGGGAAGATTGATATATTTGTTCAGATTCAGTTGCTTATATCATTTTCTATTCTTTTACCATAGTTCTCTCCACATGATTTTCTGTTCACAGAAAATCAGTATTATCTAGCAATTTACCAAATCTTCCTTATTTGATCTTTTGAAATATTCTTGTATATCAGTACCATAAAACAATGAGCATGAATAAAGAAAATAGACAGTCACACCAAAGAACACAAGATGTAAGGTGGAAACCCAATGCGGGAGAAAAACCACCTGCTGCAATAATGTCTCTATCTTCTTTCAAGAAATTCTTTTTACAATGATTTTGTACTGGTGCAGTCCTTTACCAGCACGCAGGCTGCAACCTGCAAAGAGCTACAACTCTTTCTCGTTTTCCAGACTTCTCCTGGAAGGGAGCTACAACCCCCTACTTCTTTTCATGAAGAAACAAATGATCAACAAGTATACAACAGATACAGTCTACTACAGATATCAGATCAGTAATTACAGAAACAACCCAGAACACCTTATGAACAGAAATATACAGTCAACAGATCATCTTAAGACAGGGACGCATATTTTCTTTCTGTGGCCTGCGACTGGACGCAGTATACCTTATGCTGTTCTGCGTGCCGACGCACTGTTCCTTTTTGCTTGTCTGCGACCGACGCACACATCAACACTATCGCGCCGCGTCTTTCGCTTCAGAGACGCACCCAATACCACAGTCGCGCCGCGTCCTTCGCTTCAGAGACGCACCTGATCCTTTACTGTACTGCGTCCCGGCGCACTTTCCCTTCTCTGAATCTGCGTCCCTTTAGATATAGAAGATAAGAGAACTTCAGAACCAACCCAAACACTCAGATCCACAGATCTGATCATGCGCCATATAGATCGTAGTCCATTAGAAGATTTACCCTTAAAGATATGGACTAGATCTCACCAAGAGATGATCAACCAAGATGATGCTTAATCCAAATGAACTCCTTTGCTTTATATAGGCAAGCTTCTCCCCAAAGCGTGGAACAATACCACGAGCCGACACCATAGAAACACACAACCGTCGGCTAGATACCACACAAGAAACCCCCACGAGCTTTTCTCTACCTTGAAATGTGTGCACTGGGAGGACGCACCTTCTGAACGGCTGGCCAGCGTCCCTGGACGCGGATTCTGTATGGTATACCTGCGGGGACGCACTTGCTGAACAAATTTCCTGCGTCCTTCTTGATTTACCACCTGAAAGAGTTTGCCATCAAGGACAACCTGAATCATAATGCCAACAAACTCCCCCTTTGGACTTGATGGCAACCACATAATCTTCAGCTTCATCATTCTCCCCCTTTGACATCAAGAGAAAAGGGTATGCTCCCCCTATGCTCATGCTTCTCCAGATTTGTAACCAGAAATCCATCATGAAGGAGACAGAGACATATTGCAGCTATTTCCAAGATCTCCTCCTCCATAATGCCAACAATGCATTATGTGCTCCCCCTGAGCCTATACCATCAATAGGAAGATGGTCAACAGTGAGATGATGCATCAACAACCCCCAGCTTTTGCCTGAGGTATTCAAAAGTGTCCCTGGGCAACGGTTTGGTGAAAATATCAGCAACTTGTTCCTTAGAAGGAACATACTCCAACTTGACCTTCTGTTCAAGTACTTGTTCCCGGAGAAAATGGTACTTGATTGGTATGTGCTTGGTTTTTGAATGCATAACCGGATTCTTTGAGATGCTGATTGCACTTGTGTTGTCACATAAGATAGGAATAGGAGGTGTACAAGTGATTTGATAATCCTGCAAAGTCTGCATCATCCAAAGAAGTTGGGTGCAACAAGATGCAGCAGCAACATATTCCGCTTCAGCTGTAGACAAGGCAATTGAACTCTGTTTCTTGCTGAACCAAGATACCAGTCTGGGACCCATAAAGAATGCACCACCACTTGTGCTTTTCCTGTCATCCACGCTTCCGGCCCAATCTGCATCTGTATAAGCATGAAGAGTGAGATCTGTATCTCTAGGATACCATAGGCCATAATTTTGAGTCCCTTGAAGATATTTGAAGATTCTCTTCACTGCTTGAAGATGAGTCTCCTTTGGATTTGCCTGAAACCTTCCAACTATTCCAACTGCATGCATGATGTCTGGTCGGGTACCTGTCAAATATAGTAGACTTCCAATCATAGATCTGTAGGTTGGTTGATGTACTGCTGCAGATTCATCATTTGCACTGAGACTACATCCTGTGACCATGGGTGTACATACTGGTTTTGCATCTTCCATGCCATATTTCTTCAAAATCTGCTTGAGATACTTGGTTTGAGATAAAAGGATTCCTCCTTTCTTTTGTTGGATTTGCAAACCAAGGAAGTATGTCAGTTCTCCTAGCAAGGACATCTCAAATTCTTTCTGCATGACTGAGGCAAAGCTTTGACTCATAGCTTCTTCATTACTGCCAAAAATAATGTCATCTACATACACAACAAGTATTAGTAATTTGTCATTTTCAACTTTTATATAAAGATTGCTATCTGCTGAACCTTTTGAAAAACCTTGTTGATGAAGATATTTGTCCAACCGGTAGTACCAAGCCCTTGGAGCTTGTTTGAGACCATAGAGAGCCTTTTTTAATCGGCATACAAGATTTGGATTGTTTCCAAGAATGAAACCATCTGGCTGTTCAATGTACACTTCTTCATCCAAGTCTCCATTCAGAAAGGCTGATTTTACATCCATTTGAAATACTTTGAAGTTCTGACAACTTGAGAGAGCAAGAAACATTCGGATGGCCTCAAGTCTTGCAACAGGAGCAAAAGTTTCTTCAAAGTCTATTCCTTCTTGCTGTGCATACCCTTTACAAACAAGTCTGGCTTTGTTTCTAATTACTTCTCCATTTTCATTCAATTTATTTTTGAAAACCCATTTTGTTCCGATAACATTCTTATCCTTTGGTCTAGGAACCAGCTCCCAAGTGTTGTTCTTTTCGATTTGCTCAAGTTCTTCATCCATTGCTTTCACCCAACATTCATCTTTGCATGCTTCTTTCACATTTTGTGGTTCAGTAGAGGAGAGTAATGCCAAATAACTTGAAGCTTCTGCAACTGTTCTTCTAGTTTGTATACCTGCTTCTTTTTGTCCCATGATCTGAGATTCTGGATGGTTCTTTTGAACATATCTGGATGGAGTCTTTTCTTCTATTCTTGTTCTTTCTTCTGCTTCTTCGTGAGGTCCTTCTTGAGATTGCTCTTGCGGTGCTTCTTCTTCATCATTCTGTCTTTGAGGGTAGCTTTCTTCTTCTTCAATGTCTTCACGATGTATTTGCCTAGGAATGTATCCCTTCTCATCAACCACTACATCAATGCTGTCAACAATTCTGCCAAGTCTTTTATTGTAGCATTTGTATGCTTTGCTATGTGGAGAGTAGCCAAGAAGAATTCCTTCATCTGCTCTAGGATCAAGTTTGCCAAGCTGCTCCTCAGTATTCTTGATATAGCATTTACTCCCAAAGATTTTGAAATGCTTTACCGAGGGAGTTTTACCACTCCAGAGCTCATGAGGAGTTTGAGTGCTGTTCACTCGGACATTTGTCTTGTTGAGAATAATAACTGCCGCATGTGCAGCTTCGCCCCAGAAGGTTGCAGGAGTTCCTGATTCATCAAGCATAGCACGAGCCATTTGCTGGATTGTTCTGTTCATTCTTTCTACTACTCCATTTTGCTGGGGAGTTCTAGCTGTAGAAAATTCTCTCCTTATCCCATGTTCTTCACAGAAATCGAAAAATTCATTTGAAGTAAATTCTCCACCTCTGTCGGACCTGAGGCATTTAATCTTGTGACCTGATTCATTTTCAGCCAAAGCTTTGAAGGATTTGAATTTTTCGAAAGCTTCATCTTTGTGCTTCATAAGTCCTAACCAAACAAACCTGGAGAAATCGTCAATAAATAATATCAAGTATTCCTCTCCTCTAGGTGTTCTTTTTCTGAATGGTCCACATACATTTGTATGTACTAGCTCAAGAGGCATGCTGGCTGATCCTTCTTTCTCTGGAAAGTTAGTTCTGGTCTGTTTTCCAAACTGACATGATCTGCATATGGTGTTGTCAGGAATTTTGATATCTGGAAGATCGCGAACTGCCTGATATTTGCAAGCTTTCCTTATTTGTGAGAAGCTTAGATGTCCCAACCTTCGATGCCATAACCAGTGCTCTTCATCCTTGCTTAGATAGCATTGTTGTTGTTCTTCATCAAAAATGTATAGATTATTTGAAGTTCTTTTTCCTTTGAGAACTGTTTTACCTGTATCAAGATCACGAACAAGACATCCATTTGATCTGAATATAACCTCGGTTCTTTGATCACACATCTGGCTTACACTTAGAAGATTATGCTTTAGTCCATCAACAAACAAAACATTTCCAGCCTTAACATCTTCTTTTAAAGGAGCAATACCTTTTCCTTTTATAGTTGCAGGAGTATCATTTCCAAAAGAGACTTTCTTTCCCTTTTCTAAATTAGAATAAGATTCAAGTTTTTCTTTATCACCTGTCATGTGCTTTGAACATCCACTGTCAATGTACCATAGATTTTCTTGTCCTTCTGCATAGAATGCTATCCCACATCTTTCTGTTTGAGGTTCCTTTATTTTCCATGTTTTGGTGCCTGAGGTTTGTTCCCTTTTTTGTTCTTGTACCTTTCTTTCCGGAAACCTGCTTCTGCATTCAACATCTTCATGTCCAAAATTATTGCAAATAGAGCATTCAAATTCATTTTCAAGAGCTGAAAAATTGTTATAGGTCCTTTTTGTAATCCCTGTCATGCTTCTTTGTTTTTGAGCTTCCCTAGTCATGATTGTTTTATACGCAACACATTGGGCTGCTTTGTGACCAAAGTTATGGCAAGAAAAGCATTGTCCATTGAAGAAGTTTCTGCGATTATTGAATCTACCAGCCAACTGATTGTAATTTCTATTTTCATCTATTCTTGAACCAAATTGAGAAGATTTTACCTGTGGCTGGTTGTGGCTTTTGTTCACCCTTAAGCTGGATTGCCCCTGATAGTTTGAAGTTTGTCCTTGCTTTACCTGATGATCTTCCTTGTGTTCTTGCTCATTTCTTCTTGCTGCATCAAGATAACTTTTTGAAGTGGAAGCTTGAGAAGTTTCTCCATTGTAGCCCAAACCTGTCTTATTTAGTGGAGACCGCTGCACACTAATAATCTCATTCAACGTTTCAGATCCTTTGACAAACTTGAGATTAATAGTTTTTGTTTTCTCAATTTCTTTTCTAAGACCAACAATTTCACCTTCTAATTTTTCAAGATGTTTTTCCTTTTCATCAATCTGAAATTGTAGAGTATCAATAATCATGTTCTTTTCTTCTATACATCTCTTGAGTCTAGTAATTTCATCATAAAGGTTATCCACATCTATAGCATCCTCATAATTATCATCTTCAAATGCCATTAACAATCTATATTTGTTACCTTGTTCATCTTCATCACTGTTTGATAAGCCATCGCTATCTTCATGGGTGTAGTAGCTTTTCTTATTTGTACCCTGTTTCTTGTTCCATCTAACTGGTTCCTTTCCTTTATCCTTATAAGAGCATTTTGCAGCATAATGACCTACTCTTCCACAAGCAAAACATTTGAAAGGTAGCTTACCTCTGAACCTTCCAGAACCCCTTTGAAGATTTCTGACAAAGTTTGATTCTTCTTCCTCTTCTTCTGGAACATGACTTGCTTCATAGTGATCTTCTTTGCCTGATGCTTTAAAAGCAGCTTCCCTTCTGTCTGATGGACCTCCCTTTCTCATTTCATAAGCAGTTAGAATTCCATGCAGCTGAGACATAGTGAGAACACGGAGATTTTCCTTTTCTTCTACTGCAGATACTTTAGATTCAAACTTGGGAGATAAAGATCTTAGAATCTTTTGAACTACTATAGTCTCTTTTATTTCTTCACCCAAATTTTTCATACAATTAACAATCTCATCTACCCGAAGAAAATAATTAGCCACACTTTCATCATTATACATCTTGAGAGTCTCATATTGAATCCTGAGAGTTTGAAGTTTAGCTTCTTTTACCTGTTCATCTCCTTCATAGCTAGTGATCATTTTGTCCCATATCTCTTTTGCTGATTTGAAGTGCATGACCTTCATGAACTCTGTTTGAGATATACTTCCTAATAGAGTACTGACTGCTTTTGCATTTGTTTCATACTGCCTTTTCTCAGCTGGATCTGTAGGAGTAACTGAAGGAAAGGCATAGCCTGATTCTACAATGTTCCAAACTTCTGTACCAAGAGATTGAAGATATGCAGTAACTCTTACCTTCCAATAATTGAAGTTTGTCCCATCGAAGACGGGTGGCCTGATTGATGCTTCTTTCTCGTAGTTGCTCATGATGATTGATCTACCTTCAAGCGATCAAGCTGTTCTGAAGGACCTGCTCTGATACCAATTGTTGGAAATAATACTGAGAGGGGGGTGAATCAGTATTATCTAGCAATTTACCAAATCTTCCTTATTTGATCTTTTGAAATATTCTTGTATATCAGTACCATAAAACAATGAGCATGAATAAAGAAAATAGACAGTCACACCAAAGAACACAAGATGTAAGGTGGAAACCCAATGCGGGAGAAAAACCACCTGCTGCAATAATGTCTCTATCTTCTTTCAAGAAATTCTTTTTACAATGATTTTGTACTGGTGCAGTCCTTTACCAGCACGCAGGCTGCAACCTGCAAAGAGCTACAACTCTTTCTCGTTTTCCAGACTTCTCCTGGAAGGGAGCTACAACCCCCTACTTCTTTTCATGAAGAAACAAATGATCAACAAGTATACAACAGATACAGTCTACTACAGATATCAGATCAGTAATTACAGAAACAACCCAGAACACCTTATGAACAGAAATATACAGTCAACAGATCATCTTAAGACAGGGACGCATATTTTCTTTCTGTGGCCTGCGACTGGACGCAGTATACCTTATGTTGTTCTGCGTGCCGACGCACTGTTCCTTTTTGCTTGTCTGCGACCGACGCACACATCAACACTATCGCGCCGCGTCTTTCGCTTCAGAGACGCACCCAATACCACAGTCGCGCCGCGTCCTTCGCTTCAGAGACGCACCTGATCCTTTACTGTACTGCGTCCCGGCGCACTTTCCCTTCTCTGAATCTGCGTCCCTTTAGATATAGAAGATAAGAGAACTTCAGAACCAACCCAAACACTCAGATCCACAGATCTGATCATGCGCCATATAGATCGTAGTCCATTAGAAGATTTACCCTTAAAGATATGGACTAGATCTCACCAAGAGATGATCAACCAAGATGATGCTTAATCCAAATGAACTCCTTTGCTTTATATAGGCAAGCTTCTCCCCAAAGCGTGGAACAATACCACGAGTCGACACCATAGAAACACACAACCGTCGGCTAGATACCACACAAGAAACCCCCACGAGCTTTTCTCTACCTTGAAATGTGTGCACTGGGAGGACGCACCTTCTGAACGGCTGGCCAGCGTCCCTGGACGCGGATTCTGTATGGTATACCTGCGGGGACGCACTTGCTGAACAAATTTCCTGCGTCCTTCTTGATTTACCACCTGAAAGAGTTTGCCATCAAGGACAACCTGAATCATAATGCCAACACATACCTTGACGAAGTCTTTTCTTCTACCATTATCTCTTCTTCTGGTGCTTCATTGGTTTCTTCTTCAATATCATCGTGATTTGATGAGGGAAAATACTCCCCATATTCTTCATTGTCATAATCTTGTATTTCTATTTGTTTTGGATTTTTGCATGCTTCATCAACTACAACATCAATACTTTCAACAATTTTCCCAAGTCTTTTATTATAGCATTTATATCCTTTACTTCGGGAAGAGTAACCAAGAAGAATACCTTCATCTGCTCTGGGCTCAAACTTACCAAGTTTTTCATTAGTCCTTTTGATATAACATTTGCTTCCAAAAATTTTAAAGTATTTTACAGTAGGAGTCTTACCATACTAAATTTCATGTGGAGTTTGAGTGCTATTAACCTGAACATTTGCTTGGTTGAGAATAGTTATGGTGGCAAATGCAGCTTCACCCCAGAAGGTTGCAGGAGTTCCAGATTCATCTAGCATAACTCGAGCCATTTGTTGAACAGTTCTGTTCATTCTTTCTACCACTCCATTTTGTTGAGAATTCCTTGCGGTGGAGAAATGCCTTTTTATTCCATGTTGTTCACAAAAGTCAAAGAATTCATTCGAGGTAAATTCCCCTCCTCGATATGATCTGAGGCATTTGATTTTTCGATCTGATTCATTTTCAACCAAAGCTTTGAAGGATTGGAACTTTTCAAATTCTTCATCTTTATGCTTTAGCAGACCTATCCAACACATTCTGGAAAAATCATCAATGAATAAAATAAAGTATTCTTCTCCACGAGGTGACTTTTTCCTTGATGGTCCATATAAATCAATATGAACAAGTTCAAGAGGCTTACTAGCTGACCCTTCCTTTTCAATGAAGTGAGATCTAGTTTGCTTACCGAATTGACATGGTTTGCACATTGTATTTTCAGGGATGCTGATATCTGGAAGATCATGAACAACCTTGAATCTTCATGCTTTTCTTATTTGAGAAAAGCTTAGATGTCCCAATCTTCTATGCCACAACCAATTTTCATCATTTTTGCTTAGATAACACTTTTGTTGTCCTCCCTTGAGTATGTATAAGTTGTTTGGAGTTCTTGTACCTTTGATCATAGTCTCCCCAGTATCAAGTGCATGAACAACACATCCATTCGATCGAAACACCACTTCATTTCCTTGATCACACATTTGGCTGATACTCAACATGTTATGCTTTAAACCGTCTACATACATAACATTTCTAGCTTTAACCTTTTCTTTAAATAAAACAGATCCTTTACCTTTTATGATAGCAGGAGTGTCATTTCCAAATGAGAGATTCTTTTCCTTTTCTAAGGCATTATATGAGTGAAGTTTTTCTTTGTCATCTGTCATGTGTTTTGAGCATCCACTGTTGATGTACCACTGATTTTCTTGTCCTTCTGGATATAGGGATATACCACATATTTCTATTTGAGATTCTTTCCTTTTCCATGTCTTGGGATCTAATAGAGTTTTCTCCTTTTGAGATGATTACCTAAATTTGTTCCTGCATTTAGATTTTTCATTACCAAAGTTGTTACAAATTGAGCATTCTATTTCATTTTCAAGAAGAGAAAAGTTATTATAGGAACTTTTCTTGACCCCTGTTACATTCCTTTGATTTCGTGCTTCTCTAGTCATGATGGTTTTGTAAGCAACACATTGAGCAGCTTTGTGTCCAAAATTATGACATGAAAAACATTTCCCATTAAAGAAGTTCCTGCGACTATCGAATCTATTGACCTGGTGATTGTAGTTTCTATTGATATTCATCTTTGGAGAAAATTGAGTATGATTTACCTAAGATTGGTTGTGGCTTCTATTCATCCTTGGAATAAATTGAGTCTGATTTACCTGGTGATCTTTTTTATGCCTTTGCTAACAGTTTTCATACTGTTCACTGGTCTTTGCTGCTTCAAGATAGCTTTTAGTGGAAGTTGATGGCTTTTGTGATTGAGATGGTTCTTCAGTATATCCAAGACTTGTCTTTATCAGAGGAGAATGTTGTAATTTGATAATTTCATCTAAGGTTTTTGTCCTTTAGAAAATATAAGATTGAGAGATTTCATTTTCTCAAGATCCTTTCTTATACCCACAATTTCACATTCTAGTTTTTCATTGTGTTTTTCCTTTTCAGCAAGTTGGTATGTCGAGGTATTTATAATCATATTTTTTTATTCTAAATAGATTTTGAGTTTAGAAATTTCTTCATGAAGGTCGTCTTCTTCTAAAGCATCCCAAAAATTATCATCTTCATAAGCCATTAGAAGTCTATAGTCATTACTATTTTCATCTTCATCACTATTTGATAAACCATCGCTATCTTCATGAGTACAGTAACTTCTTTTATTTACAACTTGTTTTCTATTCCATTTTGCATGTTCCTTCCCATTTTCATGTTTATCTTTATGAGGACATTTGGTAGCATAATGACCTACTCTGCCACAAGCAAAGCATTTGAAGGGTATCTTACCTCTAAATATTCCAGAACCCCATTGAAGCTTCTTGACAAAGTTTACCTCATCTTCTTCTTCTGAAATATGTCCTAATTCATTGTGTTCTTCCTTTCCTTTTGCTGAAGCTTTAAATACAACGTCTCTCATCTCTAATGGACCTCCTTTTCTCATCTCAAAGGTAGTTAAGATTCTGTGAAGCTGTGTCATAGTGATAGTCTGCAGATCCTATTTTCTTCTATGGTAGACACTTTTGATTCAAATTTAGAAGACAAGGATCTCAAAACTTTCTCAAATAAGGTAACTTCCTTTATATCTTCACCCATATTCTTCATACAATTAATAACCTCATCTATATGTAAGAAGTAACTAGCTATATTTTCATCACTATGCATCTTAAGAGTTTCATACTGAATTCTGAGAGTTTGAAGTTTAGCACGTTTTACCTGAGAGTCTCCTTCATAGCTCAGAATGATTTTGTCCCATATTTCTTTGGCTGATTTGAGCTGCATGACTTTGACAAACTCTGATTGTGATAGACTTCCCAATAATGTATTGACAGCTCTAGCATTGGTTTCATATTGCTTCTTACCTACCTATTTTGGGAAAATTTAGTGTTCTTGGACAAACACCTAACCCTCTAGACTAGTAGCTCAATCTAGAAACAATAGTACAAAGTATTCTCTACCTTTCCTATAAACAATAGATAAAATAAGAGAAAAAAGAACCCACTTGTAGCTTCTACTTGTTCCTTATCTCCCTTGACTGATTCTGTGGCTCCTTCCTGTACTTAAGCCGCTTGAGAAATAACTGCACACAGATAGAAACAAGAACACATCAAAGAATATGATAATGATCTATTGATTAAAAATAACATGGAATCGGATACATGATAAGCATATGAAAGAATCGAAAGAAAATACAAGAATATGGAAAAAGCTTTGAATACTTTATTAGTAAATGGAAGAATTACAACCCAATTTGCCTGATTTAGCATCATTCTTCCAGTTCAATCCCATCCTCTCCTCACAACAAGAAATACAGTTTGACATCATTACAATACTTTCAATTAGCTCAAAACTCATACCAACAACATCTCTCTACAATTTCCAACCCCCTGATCACTTAGATGAGTGGTCTTTTTATAGGTGAATGAAGGAGGTTATGCCATCAATGGTGATAATGAATGCCTTTATAAATTTAGAAATCAGTTCCATGGAAGAAGGGATAGGGGATTGATGTTCTTTAACTCCCTTCCTCATTCAAATGCGAACTCAAAGGAGTGGTTAGCCTTGAGAAACTTCTAGAGGCCTCCAACCAATAAGGAATCTTTAAACCCTCATGGAAATTTGCTCAAATTCGCCCAGCGCAGGCCAAAGAGGGACCAAGTGCACTGCATAGCACCCTGATAGTGTATGGTTTGTATTGCAGCGCACCCTAATGAAGGCCTACCTGCGCTGATCTTCTTAGAGGCAGTTTTTGGATGTTTTCAGTGATGGAACTTCTTAGGAAGTGAGGCATTCTGATGTTCAACTTCTTTAGGGCATGTAACAACTGCATTAGGGGTTGATGGGCCCTAATAGTATCGATCTGTAAGTTTGGGTTTATGTGCCCAAATGGATCTGTAATAGTTGCCCCCTAAAGCACGAAGTCAAAAATATATATGTCCAGTGAAATGATTTATCATGAGGAGAGGAGGTTTCAGAATGGAAGATGACCCGCATCAATTACAATACATATATCATGATAATTTGATTTTTCTCATGAACTAGCTGAGGGAAGGCATACCCATGCTCAGCTCATAAAATTTCATTACATGTACAAATATAGTCATCTACAGATATAGAACCATGAATGGTTGACCATGAGTGTAAGGCCATTGTACATTTGATTTAGTATTCCTGAAAATATCATAGCCCAGATGGATGAAACTATATCTGGGGTCTTCAATCTTGTTCAATATTTTTCTCAAGTACAAGTCTAACCATGTGAATAGATGTTCTGAAGTCGAACATGGAGAGACATCATCTTATTACTAGCCAATGATGTACGCCATTTAACAGACACGAGAGGAATCGCTGATAATGATAATGACCCTCAAGGTACTACAATACATTTCGCATGGTGTGAATAAATGATTTTATGTCAAACAACACACATTTCATTAAATATGGAATTAAACAGTGAATCTAGCATTTCAAAATAACCAAAAAACTCAATTCTAGTGATGTCCTTGTGATAAAATATTTCCAATTTTAATGAAATATGTGATAAACACCATACAGAGTCTTTTTGTCGAGGGTCAGTGATGTCAACCCATTGTTGGAAGCGAGAAACCTGCTATCGATGTATGCAAGCTTCAAGGTACTGAAGGAGTGTTTCTAAGTCAACTTCTTGGATAATGTGCTGATGTCGACAAGAAGTGACTCGTCGCAGGAGGGAATTGATGTATCCCACATCTACGAAACGAAACGAGGTAAATGATTTTGGAGATGAAAAATCGAGTGACGAAAAAAAAGTTTCAGGAATGGTAGTCATGAAAATGAAGGTTTACGGTATTGCAAAGGATGAAGTTTGAACTGAATGACTTCTCTTGAACATGTTGGCGACACTAAGATGAATTGGTAGCATTGAACTAAAACAAAGCAATGGATAGTATGATAGACCAATGGTGTGATAACCATCAAGCTGAATGACCCAACTCAGATAGTCATGATGATGAGGTGAAAGTGTCATGTTCAAGAGTGACTTGCTACAATAGAGTTTTCTCGGCTTTTTCCATTTTCCCTAGTCATTGCCGACCAATACCTTTTTATTTTTTATCAAGCTTGAGGAGAATAGCATATGCTTATTGTATAATTTCACCCTTCGGGTGAATCCATCACTATTTCATGCTTTAACGAGTCTAGTGAAGGTGAAACTCGGCCTTGTCTTGATGGAAAAGTTTGTTGCTATTTGATGTTTTTAACGAGTTTAACAAAAAATACAACTCGGTCCTTTTCATGTTTAGAGAGTTTGAAAAGGGACGAAAAGGAAACTCCACAAGTTATTTTTCGTAAAATAATCTCTCAAGTCCGAAAAAGCGTAAAACAATACAAGAGAGATATCATTTCCAATCCTTTAATGAGCTGGAATAGACAAGCGCTCGACAATCTTTTAATTTTTAGAGAGTCTGAAAAAAGTTTAAAGAGGACTCCAAGGGGGTTCCTTTTTCAATTTTAACAAAGCTCAAAAAGCGATAAATTTTTTCTTTGTGGTCAAATATGTTCAATTTACACTTGAGCACATCAAATTCTACTTTTCAGCTATTAAACCTGCTCAAAACTTCATCAAAATAGATAAGGAGTACCTGTTCAAATGGATAAAATGAATAAAAACCAATGTTTACTCAATTAATGTGCAAGAAATAAACATAAAAACAAGTTTTATTATTCATTTTTACCATTTCACTTTTACCTTTTGACTTTGATGCTCTGGAGCAGTTTTCTACCTCAAAGTTCACTAGCTAATTGTGGAGGATTTAGTGGACTGTTTCTCGTGATATCTAGACCAGGTAGGAGCTATCCCTATTCTCTTCTATTTTATTCCATTTATTTTCAGTTTTAAGCAAAAACATTTGGTTTTTGAGGCCCCTAGGGTTTCATTTTTTGCACTCTGGATCAGTGCACCCTTTCAATACTGAAAGGTGCGCTTCATTGCACACACATAGAAGGTTGTATGCATTGCAGCGCATTGTATCTAAGGGAGGGGTGTGATGGGTGAAAAAACCAAATTTTGACAGCTGTTTTCTCCCAAATTTTCCACTGTTTTTTTGCAAAAATGGATCCTAATTTGTCTAATGGTTTCATTTCAGACATTCATCGGATAAAAATGGTGATTATATGCAGAGAACAAGAGCATGAATAACAAGACATGATTGCCCTAAATAAGCAAGGAAAAGTTGATACCCTAAGGAATTATGGGTTACTGAAGTATTTTTAATTATCCAGCATGCGGCAACAAATTGAACTTTTACAGTTACTTGTTCATTCTTGGGATCCTACTGATCAGGTCTTTCACATTAGGGGCAAAATGATCCCCTTTACCATCAATGATATTTACTTTCTGACTGGACTGTCGAGGGGGGGTGCCCCCATCTCATTATCAGGATATACCAGAGGAGGTGAATCAGTGAGAGATTATATACAACAGTTCTACTGGGAAGGATCTCAACCTAGCAGAGACGGAAAGATCAACATCAGGGATGTTAGTGATTTACCGTTTAGAACAATCCTTTTTACCCTCACCAAACTGGTTGGTAGCGCAACTTGACACTTGAAAAACAGGTCATATATGTAGTATTCTTTAGAGTGTTTGGAGCCAAAGGTGTTCAACTGGTGTAAGGTAGTTATTTCATCCATGAAAGAACAACTGACCAAGGTAAAGAATGGAAAGATTTTTTTTTTTTTTTTGGCTATGGGTCTATCTTGATTTATTTTGCCTTTGAGAGAATTCCACTCATGCAGCCACAACACATCCTACTGGGAGTAATTGGACCTAGAGACCCACGGATGCAGAGTTGGGTAGATCTTATGGCTAGGCATGTTGGCTAGTCATTGATCTTGTTTACCCCCACTTTCTTTGAGTGGTTTTACCAACAGGACATGGCCTTCGCAAAATATCCATATTCAGGAATGGATTTCCATGGTGATCCAGATCTGATGTTACCAGTTGGAGTGCAGTGGAGTGCTATTGGTAAATTGTTTGACCAAAGTGTTTTTTTTTTTAATTTTTTAGTTTTTTTTATTGCTAAGACTAAATAAACATTTTTATATGTATGCAGATGTTGGACTTGTTCGACCTATGGGACATCGACAAGAGGTAGGTGTGCTAGTATAGAGAGCTGTTGGGAGACAAGTTCTCCGAGACTTGGATTTAGCAGAGACACTGGCTGAGCTACAAGATCACATAGAGGGTTTGACCATATGTATTCTAGATGTCCGGATAGAGGAGTTACCTATGCGATTGCAGCACCACACCATTGGTGTGCCGAGTCATTGGATGAGACTCCTACGCATCATAGCACAGGCAGTGACCTGTTATCATGAGCAACACTAGTCTACTTGGATATTTTCTGCATACATTTTTGAGTTTTTTTGGTCAGATGACCAATTTTTGTGTTGGACACAAACTGTTTGTACAAACTTATATACAACTATCTATTTTACTTTCAGAGCTTTATTATGGTTAAGTGATGCAATCTGATTCAAATGATGATGTGAATTGAAAATGTTTGCTTTATAAATGTCGCAAATGTCTATTTAACACATAGTTCGCTAGAGAATCAGTTAATGTATTTAGATTTATGGAAATATGTTGATATTGAATAAACTCAAAATACCTTTCCAAAATAGAAAATATAAGGAACATGAGATGAATTGCTGGGTTTCAGATGGTATAGACACCAGTAAGCTGTAGTATAATCATTTGTGAGTCTAGCCTATTGATGATTCGGCGTATGCCAAGTGAAATGGCATCAGAGAGGAGTTCAATCAACATGCTATACTCATCGATATTGTTTGTCGATCATCCAATACATATCCCTCTAAAACTCACTAACTCGCCGCTTGGAGCGAAAATGGCCCATGCTACAAAAGATAAATTTTGTGTACTACAACTAGCTCCGTCGGCATAACCAACAAATGGTTCCGAAAATTTCGACATTTGCAACAAATGCAAAGTGGATTACTTAACCAAAATAAGAACTCTAAAAGAAGCACACACACACAATCAAAGCGTATATATAGTGAGTTTTACTACACTTAACTAAGAATAGTAATGTTTAAGATACAACCCGTTTCGAGGCCGCGACAATGGAATCCCATCATAGTCCACTAACTCTTAGGCACCTTTCGTCAACACATGTTTAACAATGTAAGGGCCCATCCATAGTGGTTCAAATTTTCCTGCTCTAAGTTTATTAGAATCCTGATCGTAAAGCAAGACTAAGTCACTTCCTGAGAAGACACGAGGCTTAACATTTTTATCATATTGCGCCTTGATGCATTTTTTATGCGCCTCGTTAGCCACTGCAGCATCACGATTGGTTTCATCCAGATGGATTAATTCTAAGAAAGGTGCTTCTTCTTTAGAAGTGTTAGGTAGCAGGTTAATTGCGAGTTTGAGAGACAAGATTTCAGATTGGATTGGTAAGCCTGCTTCCAAACCACACACCAACTAAAAAGGCATAAATCCAGTTGCATTTCTCATTGAAGTTCGATATGCCCATAAAGCCGAGTACAGGATTAAATGCCAATTCCTTTTATGAACTCCAATCATTCTTTGCAACATGCGCTTAAGGACTTTGTTGATAGCCTCAACTTGTCCATTAGCTTGCAGGTAATATGGAGTAGAACTATCATGTGAAAGTTCTAATTTGGCAGTTAATTCAACCATCGTGTGATTACGAAAATGCGACCCATGATCTGTAACTATGGCTTGTGGTACACCAAACCTGGCAACCACATGGTTGAAAAATAACAGAGCAGCTGTTTCGCCACTATTGTTAAATGTTGGCATCGCCTCGGACCATTTGGTAAAATAGTCAACGACGACTATAATATACCCATGCCCCTCGGCCGAGGTGGGGTTACATGCCATAAATTCAGTGCCCCATTTTGTGAATGGACCAACAACAACAACTGGATGCCATGTTGTAGGTGGTAATATGGTTTTACGGTCGAATATCTGGCAAGCATGGCAACTTCTAAAAACAAGAATGCATTCTTTGAATATGGTTGGCCAGAAGTAACTAGCACATAGAATTTTTTGTGCAGTTGTGTAACCAGATAAATGCCCCCCATAAGCACATGAATGACACTCATTCAAAGCTTTTTCAGCCTCCTCATGAGTAAGGCACCTACGTAAAATCGTATCGACACCATGACGATAAAGTGTATCACCAATTATTAGATCATCTTTGGCTTGGTATTGAATACGTCGTTGTTCAGAGTGAGAGGTATTAGGCTGAAAATCTTGGGTCTAGAGATAGATCAGTATATCTCCATACCATGGATCACTTGATGAGATAAGAAACAGAGACTCATCCAAGATTGATGCTTCTGATGTTAAATCATTGGAGGATGAGGGAAGATCGCAAAGTAACTCGGCAAAGACAAGATATTTCTTTGATTTAGACTCAATGAATTCCAAATCAAACTCCTGAAAGATAACTATCCATTTAGAATATTAACCCCCCAATGATTGATGTGACAAAATGTATGTCATAGGGTTGCAATTTGATATAATGGTAGTTTTACGGAGGAGGATGTAATGACGAAATATCTGCACAGCTTGAATGTTTGCCAAGGTTAACTTTTTGACATATGAATACTTACTTTCTGTATCATTGAGATTACAACTCAAATAGTAAATAGGATGTTCAGTTCCACTTTCTTCTTGAACTAAAACCATACCAATGGTTGTATCTGTAGCGGCGAGATACAGGTAAAAGTATTTTTGATAGTTTGGGGCATACATTAATGATGCTCTAATCAAGGAATCTTTGAGAGCATCAAAATAAGCTTGCGCAACTTGGTCCCAATGGAAGGGTACCCCTTTCTTCAATAGACGTGTATAACGTTTAGCTAATTCAGCATAGTTTGGAATGAACCTCCTTAGAAAGTTTTCCTTCCCTTAAAGTCTTTGTATCTGTAACAAGTTTGAAGGTGGAGGAAAGTCAAGGATTGCCTGAACCTTAATGGGATCGAGTTGAATTCCATATTTTGAAACTATGAATCCAAGCAATCGACCAGAGCCAACACAAAACACACATTTATGTTGATTGAGTCTTATCTTGTAGTGTCAACCTCATAAGAATATTGCTCTGAAATGTTGCAGGTGATCAGTCCATTTTCGTGAATGAGTAGGAAAATCATCAAGATAAGGTTGAACAATGTTCTTGATGTCATGGAAGGCATAATTCATCGCCCTTTGAAATGTAGCCCCTACATTCTTCAAACCAAAAGGTGACTTTCGATAAGCGAATGTGCCCCATGGACAAATAAAAGCAGTTTTTGATTGGTCCTATGGGCGGATATTGATTTGATTGTAGCCAAAAAATCCATCCATAAATGAAAATATTTCACATCCAGCACATTCATCAATAATTTGGTCGATAAAAGGTGTAGGATAATTGTTCTTTAGATATGATTCGTTTACATCCCTATAATCGATGCACAATCAAATTGTCCCTTGTTTTTTCATCACTGGAACAATATTAGATACCCAATCAGTAAAAGGTACAAGGAAAATGAAGCCAACATGCAAAAGTTTTTCAACCTCTGCTTTAATGGCAACAACTTTCTTAGGATGAATAGGTCAAAGCCATTGTCGTACTGGTTTGACATCTAGGGTACATTTTAATCTCATGTTTAACAATACTTGAGTCAATTCCCAACATCTCCTCGTAAGACCATGCAAAAATATCTCTAAATTCACGAAATAAAGCACAATAATTATCAAGTTCCAATGGAGAACAAGATTTTCCAACATGAATTTTTTCTACGATGTTAGGCTTAGTCAAAATGTTTATAGAAATTGTTTCTTCTATGTTTTACAAATTACGCTCAGAATCTACAGTGTTTACAGAATTTCACATGAAATGAATGATCGATGGGTGATTTATTTCATTTGAATAATCTTCAATGTCATCTAGAAGGTGGGAACGATGATGATAATATTCCCATGGTGCCTCTCCTATCATCATTGATTTGATGATTTCTTCATCTGTAGAATGTATATGTGAAAAAGGATCTGAATAGGTACCATATTCTAACGACCTATCTACTGATACAATTGTTGAGTGCGGATTGGGGTTTTCCACACAAGCTCAAACAATTGATTGCTATGATGATTCAATGGGGCTAAATGACAACCCCTCACTATGATCATCTCCACTCTTGCCAGTTTTGCCAAACTAGATGGTGACGGGAGGGTGAAAGTGCCCATTAGGGAAGGATCTTTAAGTAGACCTAATCCAACACTTTGAAGTGACAACGGGTGTTATAGACATTTTCGTGCCTTACAGCATGAAGCATGAAATGTCGATAATCAAAGGGATCCAAAGTCCCTAAACATGTTGTTCCTACCCCTAGAGGAACAAGGTCAGCAAGCCACAACACTAAATATCAGTTCTCCACTTGAAAACACTCAAAAACAAGCAAATTATGGATCATGTCAACCGCTACACTGGCTACCTGCACTGAATGTCAACTGCTACACTAGCTACCTGCGCTGAATGTCAACTCCAACACTAGCCACCTGCGCTGAACGTGTTTGGACATGCGGCAGACTCATTCGTCAAGGTGTCAGAGCCCAGGAAGCTTCCAAAGTGACACTTGCATCAAGGAATTCGACTGGTGATGAGTAAGAGGGTCTATATCTCCAAGTGGAAGCAAGAACCTCCAAGTGGACTCAAGAACTGAAGAATAACTGAAGTGGGAGAGGACACTAGTCAGCTTCATGCCAGCTACAAGCCGACTCATCCTTTCTCCAAATCTCCTATATATAGAGCTCTCTCATGAGGTCTAGGGAGGCTGGAATCTTGTGAATGTAAGGAAGTGCTGTTGGTTTGTACATAGAACTATTGGGTGATTGCTTTGAAGGAGGTGAAGAGGAGATTTCTTTCTGCTGGGAGGTGTTGCTGGATTGGGCCTCTTATGGTTGTAACACTCTCAGAACTTTACTTCTTCCATTAATAAAGTATTTGAGGTTCTTCTATATGCATGTGTCTCTGTGGTGTATTGATGCTTGTATATTTGATTTATTCTAATCCTTGAATCAATTGTGGATGTATGCTTCTTGTAGTTTCCCTTTCTTGTGCTTTTGCAGGATCTTTGTGTAGCTGGGCCAGTGAAAGAGCAAGGAGCTGGGAGCAAGCAGCAAGGAGAGAAGATTGGATTGAACATTAGCGGAAGACAACGGTTAGTGGATCTCTTTCTCCCCTCTCTTACATCTCATAAAGAAGTAATCTTGAATAGCTTTGTATTCAGTTGTTGCTGAGGTACTATCACCCTTAGAGTGGGATAGGGTCATTCCGTATTGGATACTTTTCCCAACAACAAATTGGCGACTCCGCTGGGGATCGTATCTTGTTGGTTGTTTGTGTTTTTGCTATTCATTTCATAAACACAGGGAGTACCGAATCGAACTGCATTTGGATTTTTCAAATGAAAAGTAGAGGGCAGCTACTCTAGCTCAGTTTCTGGGCAAGTTTATGATTTGAAGAGTTGATCCACAAGGACTCTAAATAGCTCTTAGTGATAGCTTTTCATCCTCCTTTTCATCCCTTAGTGTGTCCTTGACTGATAGCCTCTGATTTGGCCAAAAACCGTGAATTTTTGAGCAATCTGTGACCCGGAAACTGAGAAAAACAAAAGTTTGAATCTTCAGTGCAGGTGCTGTGAAGGCAGTCTGCATTTCAGCGCAGTTCCCGAAGGGGCTACCTGCGCTGAATGTCAAACTGACAGTGTACCACCTGCGCTGAACCAGTCTTGCCTTGTGCTACTGGGGTTTCCTGCTGTTTTTTGCCCTGTTTTCACCCTTGTTTTTGCAGCCTGTTACCAGTCAATGTACCTATCTGAAACCAACTTTCCTTGCCACTATTTCGCCTCGGTTGTATAAAGAAACTGTGTTTGTTCTTTGTGTATTTCTTGTATCATTTACAGTTTCCCATAACGAAAGTGAACTAGTCTTGCTGTGGCCTCTTAGATCTAGACCTGTGATAAAGTGTCATTTTGATCTTAAGAGTTAGTTTGTTTGCTGTTCATAGCTGGTTGAGCTTTTGCTTTCGTCATATGGTTTGAATTTATATATTTCTAGTGTCGAAACAAGTGAATCTTAAGGTGTCTTTTGATTTTGGACAAGCTTGTTTGCTTTCACTTGAAATTGAATTCGAAATTATACAACAGCTTTCTTTTTGTATTACATCAACATTAAGAAAGAGAAAAGAAATACCTGCATTTTGCATTTTGCATATAAGTTTGTATGTTGATTTAGGGAAAAAGTGCATTAGTGTATG
This sequence comes from Pinus tabuliformis, assembly GCA_031772625.1. Taxonomy (NCBI): domain Eukaryota; kingdom Viridiplantae; phylum Streptophyta; class Pinopsida; order Pinales; family Pinaceae; genus Pinus; species Pinus tabuliformis. The sequence continues at coordinate 855,491,729 of CM062815.1, read as the reverse complement.
CTCTTTGATCTGTGTGAAAAGATGTTGTCTTTCTTTTCCCTCAGTAGTTAAGATTTTCATAAGTCGAAAGATTGAAAAAGCTTGCTTCTCATCTTAGACTGCATTTAGGAATTTGTATCAAAACATCTCGTGGTGAACCTTGAAAGGAAAACTTTAAAAAGATCAACTTAAAATATATTGAATGAACCTAACAACGCTTTGAAACATAACGCAAACATCTAGAGGTCTAAGCTAGAGACGTGTTCCGGCGTCGTTAAACGTAGTGACTGTCGATCTCGACGAAGGTGGGTGATTCCTCCTGAGAGTCGGTGGCACTAATACGGACTTGTGCTCCCACGTACCGTCGCGTATATATTGGGAGACCCCTATAGGAACAAAGCCTTTATCCATAGGAAGCCGTGTCAACCGCCCTACTGATCGCAATGCAGTGAACACAGCATTCACGAAGATCGACCACCCGTACCGTAAAACGTATTCTGTGGTTTTGCGAAAGGTTTGGCACACCCTCTGCCTAGAACTCCAGAGCAGTTTCTTTTGGCCTTTTTCAAACTCTATAACTGAAAAAGTCCATCCGAGCATTTGTCACTTCGGGCTCGTTAAAACATCGAAGGAGACTAGAGTCATCTTTAGCTTTTTCTCGACTCTTTAAAACTGAAAAAGCAAGTTGTGTCTAAAGCGTCGTTATAAAATTTATTTTAAGCGGAATAATCATCACCTTTCCCTAGTTGATCTTCGAAGTTAGTCCACCACAAGTGGAAGTTCCTGTAGAATCGCTAAGAAATCTTTTGGATAGACTAGATATGTCTGAACAACCGTCGACATCTAGGACTGTGTCGTCCGACATAGCAGCAGCAGAGCCTCCTGCTGCTACTCCAACGATGTTCGCTGGTATACCATCTGTCCCGGCAAATTGTCAACAACAAGCCGGAGTCCAATCAGGGACAACGACATGGTTAGTTCCTATTTCTTCATCCGGATTATCATCTGGTATTTCTTATGTTGAAACTCAACAAATTGATCCAATGTGTCTTCAAAGGCCAATTTACCCTTTAAGTACTGGATTTCCACCATATGGAGGGCAGTATGCTCTTTCATTGTTCCCTCCCAGAGAAAAACCATATGGGAGTTTACAACAAAGTTCAGGTCAAACTGGAATTACATCCAGCGGTTGGGTACCAATACTGCCTCGAAAACCAGGGGTTGTATATTCAATGCAACCAGTACACCCTGTGTCGGATATTCCCACCACACCTGCTATGGTGAATGCGTCGCTAGTACAAGCGCTACCTATTGTATGTCAACCCCAAGTTTCTCAGGTTGCAATACAACAGCCTCTTGTCTCAACGACTCAATCACAATCTCAGGGTAGTGCCTCCTTATCTGGAGCGACTCAGGCTCAAACAAGTATTGTGACTCCTCATCTTGGTCAATCATCCAGTATTGGTCAACAGCAAATGGTCCAACAACCAGAGCTGGTTCAATCTCAACAACCGCCATTCCAACAATCATATCAAGGACCTGAGCAAAAAGTCTTTGTAAGTAATGGGCAACCATGCTATAATGGTTATGCCCATCAACCTTGTCAAAGTTGCCAGCATTATGCTGGTCTACAAAAACCCATTGCTCAGGCGATACCATCTTATCCTGGATATGCTTTGCCTAACCTGAACCAACAGTTGCCCTTTGTAGCAACTCTAGAATTACCAGATCTAAACCGGCTGACGAATGATCCAATTGCTTATGCCCCTTGGTGGCCAGCGATTCCGCATAAACTTCCGTCAGATATTCCTAAATTTAATGGAAATCCGTGTGAAGATCCGTCGAATCATGTGATGACATTCCATCTATGGTGTTCATCGAACACCCTGAATGATGATTCGATAAGACTTCGCCTCTTTCAGAGGACGTTAACGGGTCCAGCGGCAAAATGGTACATTGAATTGCCTAGAGCTTCGTTCGACAACTTCAGTACCTTAGCCACAACCTTTTTAACCCATTTTCAATTACAGATAAGGTATGAAACGGGAACAGAACTCCTTACCAACTTCAAACAGACGACTGTCACCCACATATCTGATCATATACATGAGTGGCGTCGTCGTCGTAGGATGGTGAAAACATATGTTCCCGATCAGCTGTTAGCTGAATGGTTTATAAAGTCGTTACTTCCTCCTATAACGGAAGATGTGGCCAAGGGGGGAGTCGTAATAGAGGAGCAAGTTATCACTCGTGCACAGTATTTGGACTTGGTCTATACTCAGTCCGGCACGCTCTACGACAAAATACCTGACGCCCCTAGACCGGAATTCTCAATTCCTCCTCCTCCTAAATCAAACAATGACTCTCACGCCGGCGATGGCGTGATTGGCAAGCACAAAATTTATAGTCAAAATGAAAATGAAGAACTTCTTGCCTCAGAAGTAAATGCCATGTCGACCGACAAGGGCAAACAACTGAAGCAACCAGGGGGCAAGAAGAAAAAGAAAGGGAGAAAAAGGAAACCCCCAGCAGGGTGTCATATATGCGATGAGGATCATTGGACGAAAGATTGTCCACATATAGCTGAAGTTAAGAAACTCTTTAAGACTTCAAAAACCCCAGCAGTATTGACTGATCCGTTTCCTAATCCAGGTCAAAATCTGGTTGCTAATCAAAATGCTTCCCGATCCCAAGTGCTTATGTTGTCTACCTCAAAGCAGCAAAATAATGCTTTGACGAGGAATAAGGATTACAGGAATCCAAAGCTGTCGAACAACAAGACTAATGAACAACCTAGTAGTTCGACAACAACTTTGACCGAAGTTGTGCCACCCATCGTCCCTGAGCCAATAATAAAGTCGCAAAAGGGAGCAGTACACAAATCGACATTTAATCCTTGTGTGAAAATAACACAGATAGAGGACCTGGCCCAATTGCCGTCCGTTATGTCGACACTTGAGGTACCGCAAAATTGCTTCTCCCAAGAACAAGCTTTATTATCAGCAATAGGTGGAATTGACCCAATGGATTCCAATCTTGTCGCCTTTGATCATAAAGGATATGACCCTCAGTTACCAGCTCAACTAGCTTTCCTTATTCAAGTGAAAGCCCTCAACAAAACTGTTCATCGAACAATTATTGATGAGGGGGCATCTACATGTCTTATGTCGATGAGTTGCTGAAAAGATTTAGGCTCACCACCCTTGTCGAAATCGTCAACGACGTTAAAAGCATTTGATGGACGATCATACACTCCATACGGGATTTTAAGTAACTTGCAAGTTGAACTGGGGGGCAAAACAGTAGGAATTGATGTTGAAGTAATTGATGGAAACCTCGATTACAACATCCTACTCGGAAGACCATGGATCTATGCCATGGCCGCAGTTGTGTCGACCTACTTCAGGAAGATTGCATTTCCCTTCCAAGGAGGAATTACAATCGTCGACCAACAAACTTTTCTCCCCAACAGTTCACAAGTTACAGGAAGCATTCCAATGATCCATGGAAGGAATCATTTGCTCCAAAATATCGGAGTAGGTCTCCTAAAAGACCTTGCCTTAATGGGTACTTTTTCCCTACCGCCCCCAAGTAATCTGGCGGAAGTGGCCACAGTGGAATATGAAACCTTCTATGTTTGATGGATTTGGACTCTGAGGACGGTTCTAATCTTGTGTCAACCTCATTAAAAAATGAAACAAATCCCCGAGGAAAACCTTCATTCCAACCACCGAGTTGAATGCAATGAAGCTTGGGGGGCGTGCACCTCGATTTGCATCACTATGCTGGGGGCATGCAAACTTATCTCCGAGCAGTTTTAGCACATAGTTCATGCTCGTTAAAAAATAAACATAAGATTGAGCATTCAAGCTCATTAAAAAATGAACATACCCCGGTAAATAATCTCTGTGATCGTAAATTTATTAGCCATAAAAATCCTTGGTCGTGTTTGCACCTGCCACCTCCATTCCATTTGGCTGATCGTTCACCCCCATATGATTGTTTACCCATTTTGAGGAACAGCTGCAAAGAGTGATTTCACTTAGCCATCCTTGTGACACTGCCGTGATTGGAAAATTCCAACCTGTACCTGGAATCTGCTGCTATCCCTGTTTATCACTCGTTCCTTAAAAGACGAGTCTTCTTTGAGCTCTTTTCATCTGACTCGTAAAATATGAAAAGTTTGCCGAGTTTTGACCTTCCAGCTCGTTAAATTGACCGGAAGAGCTATCCCTCCTCTAGATTTTAATCTTTTTGGACCGGAGGGATTATTACACAAAAAGGTCGAGCGCTTGTTTTATTCGTCTCGATAAAGTTATCGAAAACTCATCCCTTCTGTATTGTTTTATACTTTTTCGGACTTAAGGGATTAGATGACGAAAAAGGAATTTTGGAGTTAACTTTCTGTACCTTTTCAGACTCTCTAAAATTGAAAAGGACCGAGTTTTCCTTGTCGTTAGACTCGTTAAAATGATTAAATAGCGACAAACTTGTCTTTAGACGAGAACGAGTTTCCCTATCGCTAGGCTCGTTAAAACATAGCGATGGGCTTGCCTGAAGGGCAGGTTATAGAACAAGCATATGTTATCCTCCTCAAGCTTGACAAAAATAAAGAGGTACTGGTCAGAAATGACTGGGGAAAAATTGGGAGAACCTCAAAGCTTTAATGGTAGCAAGTCGCTCTTGAACATGACACTTTGTCCTCCGTATCACATCGGGTTGGGTTGTTTCATTCACCGGTCTCATCACCATGGTCCTCGCCAAACCATCCACATTTGGGGTAATGCTACCGATCCATCACATCAGTGTCGTTATATGTTCAAGAGATGTGTTCAGAAAGAGTCAACCGTGTCCCATCCACTGCCATACATTATCCTTCATCCACCCATGATCGCCACCCTGAATCATATTTCACAGATTGTTTTCACCTCCACTAAAATCATTAGCTCCGTTCCGTGTCACTAATGTGGGATTCATTAAGGCCCTCCTTTGACGGATCGCTTCTTGTCGACTTCAGCTCATTATCCAAGAAGTTGATCTAGGAACAAAACCCCCAGTACTTTGAAGCTTGCATGCCTAAATGGCAAGTTTCTCACTTCCGGCGACAAGTATACATTAATGACCTTCGACCAGAAGATTTTGCGTGGTGTTCGACGCCAAGTCATTTATTCACACCACGTGAATTGTACTGCAGTACCTTGAGGGTCATTGTCATTATTGGTGATTCCTCCCGCGCTTGTTAACGGTTTACATTATTGACCGGTAATCAAGCGATGTCTTTCCATGTTCGACTTCAGCACAATTCTCACATGGATCGACTTGTACTTAGAGTGAAGATCGAACGAGTTTGAAGACCCCGGATCTAGTTTCATCCATCCGGGCTGCGATATATATTCAGGAAATATAAAGACATTTGATATTTACATCATTGCAGCAGATGATCATCCTACTCAAAGGATGATAATTTCAGCAGAGAATTATCAGTCTACCATCAGACGATCGTCTGTTCTATGTACCAAAATGAATTTATAAAGCTGAGCATGGGAATGCCCGCCTCAGCTAGATCATGGAAGCAGAATGAAAAATAATGTATTGTATTGTATTTTATTACAGGGCACCTCTCAGCAATTGAATGAACTTCGGATCCTCCTGATAAAGCATTTCACCCGATAAACGACCTCATACTTTAGGGGGCAACTGTTATAGACATTTTTGTGCCTTACAGCATGAAGCATGAAATGTCGATAATCTAAGGGATCCAAAGTCCCTAAACATGTTGTTCCTACCCCTAGAGGAACAAGGTCAGCAAGCCACAGCACTAAATATCAGTTCTCCACCTGAAAACACTCAAAAACAAGCAAATTCTGGATCATGTCAACCGCTACACTGGCTACCTGCACTGAATGTCAACTGCTACACTGGCTACCTGCACTGAATGTCAACTGCTACACTGGCTACCTACGCTGAATGTCAACTCCAACACTAGCCACCTACGCTGAACGTGTTTGGACATGTGACAGACTCATTCCTCAAGGTGTCAGAGCCCAGGAAGCTTCCAAAGTGACACTTGCATCAAGGAATTCGACTGGTGATGAGTAAGAGGGTCTATATCTCCAAGTGGAAGCAAGAACCTCCAAGTGGACTCAAGAACTGAAGAATAACTGAAGTGGGAGAGGACACTAGTCAGCTTCATGCCAGCTACAAGCTAACTCATCCTTTCTCCAAATCTCCTATATATAGAGCTCTCTCATGAGGTCTAGGGAGGCTGGAATCTTGTGAATGTAAGGAAGTGCTGTTGGTTTGTACATAGAACTATTGGGTGATTGCTTTGAAGGAGGTGAAGAGGAGATTTCTTTCTGCTGGGAGGTGTTGCTGGATTGGGCCTCTTATGGTTGTAACACTCTCAGAACTTTACTTCTTCCATTAATAAAGTATTTGAGGTTCTTCTATATGCATGTGTCTCTGTGGCGTATTGATGCTTGTATATTTGATTTATTCTAATCCTTGAATCAATTATGGATGTATGCTTCTTGTAGTTTCCCTTTCTTGTGCTTTTGCAGGATCTTTGTGTAGCTGGGCCAGTGAAAGAGCAAGGAGCTGGGAGCAAGCAGCAAGGAGAGAAGATTGGATTGAACATTAGCGGAAGACAACGGTTAGTGGATCTCTTTCTCCCCTCTCTTACATCTCATAAAGAAGTAATCTTGAATAGCTTTGTATTCAGTTGTTGCTGAGGTACTATCACCCTTAGAGTGGGATAGGGTCATTCCGTATTGGATACTTTTCCCAACAACAACGAGTTTCCTTGTATCAAAAGAATTCTTCCTGTACCCTATGAAATATTGGCAAAGAAGGCTAGTTGATTAGTCACTGTGATTCCACCCTTGAAAGGGAATGCAATTGTATGAAATTCTGTGGAAACAACAATAGCCATAACATATACCTAAGGCCTTCCTAGTAAAATGTTGTAATCCAGTAGTCCGTCAACTACCTCAACTTCAACAATAACTATCTTGCCCCCTAGTTCAATTTACAGGTTACTCAAAATCCCATATAGAGTATATTTTCTTCCATCATTGGCTTTTAACATAGTTGGTGATCGTGAAAATGGCGGTGAACCAAGTGTTTTCCAGTAGCTCATAGACATAATGCAAGTAGATGCCGCCTCATCAATAATAGTTCAGTGAACATTCTTATTGAGAGCTTTTACTTGGATTAGGAAAGCTAATTGCACTGGTAACTATGGTGAATATCCCGCACAGTTAAAAACCACAAGATTCGAATTCGTAGGATATATTCCACCTATTGTTGACAATAAAGCTTGTTTTTGGGAGGGACAATTTTGCAACACCTCAAGTGTCGACATAGTGGAAGGCGATTGAGCCAAATCTTCCACTATATTATAGTTTTGAGCTGCTAGAGCATGAGGATTGAATGTTGATTTTTGCACAACTCCCTTAGGTGGTTTTATTTTCAATTCAGGTACAACTGGTGGAACAACTTCAGGTGAAGTCGAGGTTGAAGTACTAGGTTGATTATTCGATGATGACGAATTTCCATAATCTTTGTTTCTTGTTGACACCAAAACATCATTTTGTGGATTTGTGATGGATAACATGAGTACTTGGGATGTGGAAGCATTATTAGTTGCAACCAAATGTGTCTCTGGTGTAGGAAACGGATCTGTCAACACTACTGATGTGGTTGAAGTCTTTAAAAGACCTCAAATCGATGTGGACAATCTCTTGTATAATGCTCATCATTACATATCAGACATGGATAACGAGGTTTCCTTGCCGTGGTAGGGGATTCATATGATTTCTCTGGAGAGAGATTTTCTTGTTTCTTTTTGTTATTCTTCCCCTTTTTCTTACCTCTTGGTTGCTTTGGATTTTTTCCTTTGTCAGATGACATGGCATTAATCTCTGAGGCATGAGTGTTTTTTGATGCATTGGTAGCTTGATTGGAAACAACAAGAGTTTGACCAGATGGTCTTCTTACCGCCTGTGTTCTTGAAGAACTAATCACACCGTCGCCGGCATGAGAGTCCCTACTCAATTGTGGAGGTGGTGGAACAGTGAAAGCTTGTCTAGGTGCATCAAGAATTTTATCATAAAGCATGTCGGATTGTGTGTAAATCAAATCTAAGTATTGGGCACGAGTGATAACTTGCTCTTATGTGACAAATCCTCCTTTTGCCACATCCTTGGTGATTGATGGAAATAAGGACTTTATGAACCACTCAACTAAAAGCTGATCAGGAACATATGTCTTAACCATTCGACGACGACGTTGCCACTCATGAATATGATCTGAGATATGGGTAGTAGTAGTTTGTTTAAAGTTGGTCAAGAGCTCCATTCCAGTCTCGTATCTGATAGGTAACTGGAAGTGGGTGAAAAAGGTAGTGGCTAAAGTGGCGAAGTTATTGAAAGAAGCTCTCGGTAATTCAATGTAACATTTAGTAGCTGGACCAGTAAGTGTTCTTTGGAAAAGATGAAGTCTGATCGAATCGTCATTCAGAGTGTTGGATGAACACCACAAATGAAAGGTCATAACATGATTCGATGGGTCGATTCAAGTCAGGTTGAGCATACCCAAGATATGATGGAATTGCCTGTGCAATAGGTCTTTGCAGACCAACATAGGGCATCTGCATTTGGTAACCTTGGTATGGTTGTTGAACAAAACCAATATAAGATGGTTGTTGATAACCAGAATAAATTTTTGGTTGTCCATAACCTGCAAAGCCTTGTTGCCCAGGACCTTGGTAAGCTTGATATTGACCAAAACCAGGTTGAGCTTGTGAACCAAGTCCAAATTGAGGTTGGAACTGGGGTTGTTGGAATTGTGGCAACCACGGTTGTTGAACCAATTATTGTTGCCCAACAATGAAAGGTTGACCAGGTTGTGAATCAACTATACTAGTGTAAGCCTGGGTCAGTCCAAAGAAAGGTATACTAACCTGAGGTTGTTACTGAGCTCTAGAAACAAGTGGTTGTTGTATAACAACTTGAGAAACTTGAACCTCTTGAATTGAAACTTCTGGTTGCAAGAGAGAAGGACTAGTTTGTACTGGTTGAGATACAACAGTTTGAGCTTGTGACTGTGGCACAGTGGTAACAACAGGTGTAGTAGGAATAGTTGACACAGTTTGCATTGGTTATGTTGGATACACAAGCCTTGGTTGAGTTGGCATTGCTGGTTGCCATTAACAAACTCTAATTCTAGGTTGACTCGAATATTGTAGGAAATTACCATATGGTTGTCCTCCAGAATAAGGAGGATACGATGAATAAGCGAATTTCTCTCCATATGGTGGCAATCCAATATTTAATGGATATATAGGTCTTTGTTGACCAGATTGCCCAACCTGATATTGATGTGCAGGATCAAACTATTGGGTTCCCATTAGAGAAGAACCAGGTAAAATTTCGGTTGAGGACATGGGTGATGACCATGGTGCAGAAGCAACCTCTGAGTGGGTTCCTGATAATGATTGGTAACCAATCAGGACAGACGATTCACCATACAAGTGTGACTCAGGTGTGGTAGAAAGCATCAAAGGAGTTACAACATAAGATTCTGCTGCAATTGCATAAAATGATACAGTCTAGGATGTTAACGGTTGTTCAGCCATAATTAACTGGCCCAAAAGTTGTCCTAAAGATTCGACGGGTATTTGAAAGGAAGCAAGATCAGATGAAGCAAAGTAATCATGAGTAGTAGGGTAAAGATAAAGCCTAGTTCCAAAGTGAAACAGGGTTCTAGGTGTGGACTCTTCTACTAATTCCTCCTCTATGGCAATCAAACCTGGTGGAAGGACTTGACTGTCAGGTCCGTAAAAGATTTCTGGTGTTGATGAAAGTGTAGTTTCAACAATTAATGATGTCTGAGGGGTAACAACTTTTGAATGTCTAAATTAGAAGTCCAGATGTTCAGGTAAATGAAGAACAGCTTCAAAGGGAGGTTCCAGAATAACTTCAGGTTCAGATGTAACTTCTATTTAAACTAGAATAGATTCCAAACGAACTTCTAGTTGAACTGATTCAAGTTTAGAAGCACTTCCTTGTTGTAAAATTTCAAGTTGAGTATCAACCTGTTGTTGGACAACCTCAGTTATTGTTTCACTAGGATCAGTGCTAATGTCGTTAGGTAATTGTGAAACTTCTTCTTTAGTAACGAATGTACTAGAAATAGTAGGAGTAACTGGAGTCTCTGTAGCTACCAAAATAAATCTTTCAGGTAACCCGGATGAAGAACTATGAGTTCTTGATGTACTAGAATCATTTAAGCGAGACCGATTTGTCCAAATTGGTGTCGCTTTAGGAGGAAAAGGTGGTTGGCTCGCTGTTCTCCGTGAACGACAGAGTTTGGGTTGATTTTCCTCCATGATTGCTGATTAATTTTATTATAAAAAAAAGAAATAAACAAAAAGGGGTAACTAGGCAAAAGGTTTACTAGGCAACTAGGAACTGTAGAATACCTCCTAGCGAACCAAGAAGTATGTGCAGACAATCTCCCCGAATGTTGTGTTCAGTGTATCACATTTGCAAGGAGGCCGACTCGGTTACTTAAGGATGGATAGAAACCTAGCTTTGTCCTCCCATATATAGCCGAAGGTACATGGAGGCCCAGTCCGTATAAGCACTATCTAATGCAAAACCACACAATGAGAGCATTCTCATATACTTTACGTACTGTAACACTACCCTATATACCCAAAGGTATGTGGACGAGCTATGATATACTCACGTACTAGAATAAGGTATCACACTCAGGATGTATTGCAGATAAGTTAGCGACAACTACTTGGTTTAACGACGCCGGAACACGTCTCTAGCCTACAACGACTAAATGTTTTCATTAATGAAAATGCTCCATTAGGTAATTGATTTTTATTTTAAGTTGATCTTGCTTAGGAATTTGCCTTTCGAGTTCACCACATGATGTATTCTAAAATTCCTAGGAATGAAACTATCATAATATGCATTCTTTCCATTTAGTTTTAAAAGTGAAAATCCTAACTACTTACGGATAGAGCAATCGGATTTCTTTTGATCATAGAACAAAAAGCACAATCTAAATGCAAATTCCCTACACTATTCCTTTTAGCACACACAAACTCTTTTCAATGCAAATGCATGTATTTCTTTTCAATTTCCCCTTATGTGAATGATTTAAAAAAGAAAACTTATGCACAAACAATCAACGAACTCTTTTAATAAAAATGACGATTTTGCGACAATTTCTTTTCAAGGAAAGGAAGACTCTATGACACTTTCGTTTTCAAAGAAATGAGGAATTATGACACTTTCAATGAAAAGACTAAACATATGCACATATTAACCAATCGATCTTTTATGAATGAATATTTGACGACAATTCAACTTTCGAAGGAAAAGTCGGTTTTACTACACTTTCATTTGCTAAAGATCAATCGATTAAAACTAATTTTCAACTATAGATTGAAAATGAAAAAGTAAATACATAAGAAACATTTATCAATCCTAGTCTAAGTAGGGCCAAATTAAGGAGATGAAAAACTATTTTCAGAGACAAAACGTCATTGACATTCAACAGCTGATTCAAACAAGAGAAAATTAGCAAAAACATTCAGTTCCTAGATGGGAAACTGACCCTCAAGGGATTAGCGCAGGCAGAAGTTAGAGACAATGAATTGAATCACTCTGTATCTATGTGGGAAGCACATTGAAATGCATTGTTTCCTTCATTAGACTGCGCTAATGATAGTGAGCAATTTTGAAGGCAATTTTGACGCAATTTCGACTCAATTTTCAATGAAAGAGGACTAAAAACAATCAATGAACATAAGTAAAGTATGTAGAAATGTCTTAAGAGGTTGATAAGCTACTAAGATGGATAATCTAGTTTCCCCAGTGGAGTCGTCAATTTTTTTTGGGAAAATTTAGTGTTCTTGGACAAATGCCTAACCCTCTAGACTAGTAGCTCAATCTAGAAACAACAGTACAAAGTATTCTCTATCTTTCCTATAAACAATAGATAAAATAAGAGAACAGAGAACCTACTTGTAGCTTTCACTTGTTCCTTGTCTCCCTTGACCGATTCTGTTGCTCCTTCTCGTATTTAAGCCGCTTGAGAAGTACCTGCAAACAGACAGAAACAAGAACCCATCAAAGCATATGATAATGATCTATTGATTAAAAATAGCATGGAATCAGATACATGATAAGCATATGAAAGCATCAAAAGACAATACAAGCATATGGAAAAAGCTTTGAATACTTTATTAGTAAAAGGAAGAATTACAACCCAATTTGCCTGATTCAACATCATTCTTCTAGTTCAATCCCATCCTCTCCTCACAACAAGAAAGACACTTTGACATCATTACAATACTTGCAATCAGCTCAAAACTCATACCAACAACATCTCTCTACAATTTCCAGCCCCCTGATCACTTATATGAGTGGTCTTTTTATAGGTGAACGAAGGAGGTTATGCCATCAATGGTGATGATGAATACCTTTCTAAATTTAGAAATTAGTTCCATGGAAGAAGGGACAGGGGATTGATGTTCCTTAACTCCCTTCCTCATCCAAATGCAAACTCAAAGGAGTGGTTAGCCTTGAGAAACTTCTAGAGGCTTCCAATGGATAATGAATCTTTAAACCCTGATGGAAATTTGCTCAAATTCGCCCAGCACAGGCCAAAGAGGGACCAAGTGCACTTCATAGCACCCTGACAGTGTATGGTTTGTATTGCAGCACAGCCTAATGAAGGCCTACCTGCACTGATATTCTTAGAGATAGTTTTTGGATGTTTTCAGTGATGAGACTTCTTGGGAAGTGAGGCATTCTGATGTTCAACTTCTTCAGGGCATGTAACAACTGCATTAGGGGTTGATGGGCCCTAATAGTATTGATCTGTAAGTTGGGGTTGATGTGCCCAAATGGATCTGTAACACTGCCGTATTTGTAGGAATTGCTGTTGGAAATGTATATCCTCCTTCCAAAATTTCCCAGACATCTGATCCAAGTGATTGTAGATAGGCAGTAGTTCTTATTTTCCAATAAACAAAGTTGCTCCCTTCAAATATTGGCAGTCTGATGGATCCCACACTTTCTTAATTACTCGTGATGATGGATCTCCCTTCAAGCGATCAAGCTTCTTTTGAAGGACCTTCTTCGATACCAACTGTTGGAAATAACACTGAGAGGGGGTGAATCAGTATTATCAGATCAATAATTTAATTTCCCAAACAAATTTGTATACGCTACTTCAGCTAAGTGAACTAGCATGTACACGTGACTGTACTTAAAGCAACCAACGTATATGTAGAGAAATTTTGATTTTGACAATTTATCTTGTATTGAACTTTAACCAGTATATCAGAGATGTATTAGACAGTGTAGTAAAAGCAGAATAAAGTATCACACATAAGAAACACACATGAACAACAAGATATAAGGTGGAAACCTAATGTGGGTGAAAACCACCTGTTGCTATCGTCTTTGTCTTCTTTTAATAATAATAAAATCTATCTACAATCTTGTACTGGTGTAGACTCATACCAGTTCACAGGCACCCACCTGCAAAAGGCTACAACCTTCTCTCATTCTCTAGCTACTACTGGAAGGGAGCTACAACCCCCTAGCTCTTGTACTAGCCAATATGTTTACTAGTACATAGGTGCTACCCTACAAAAAACTCCACTCTTCTAACAAGGACCATGTTTCATGAATTTTTAGACTAGATACTCCTGGAACACAACACCACAAGCTGAAGGCCACGTTTCATTGAATTTTCATACTGGACCCATCAAAAACATCATAACTACAAAAAAATCATCAAGTACATTTGCATCAACCAATCACTGAAACTCAATCACCATAATCTGAATCTGATCATTCAGAACATGTCACTAGAATACAGTCACCAAAATGCAAAACAGAACCCAGAACTTTGCAACAGCGAACAGAAACAACTAAAACATACTTCATAAGGTATACGATACTTCCATGTGTCGAACCAGTGTGTATATGCGTGTTTATCAAATCCAAACAGCGTAAACATCTGTAAATATTATTTCATAATTTTGCAGCTATTCCAGACTTCAATTATACCCAGATCATAACATTTACAGAATAACACATGCGTCAGTATTAAGATCTAGACTATACAAGATCAAACCACATAATGATAATTCATTTCAAGTCTTAAGATCCCAATCCATCATTAGATCTTATCCCTCATCAATCGCTAAGGTTCATCCTTGGTTCAGATCAAGCAAAGCACTATAAGCCAATAACCTGCATACTAAATCTCACACTTTATCAGATATTCGATACTTGCACGCATTGGCCTAATGATATTATCCTCCTTATATAGTTTTAGGCCTTTCTCAATACCATTGATCAAAACCACTTAGGACCAATACCTTGGACCAAATACCTAGGGTCAATACCTCGGACCAAATACCTTGGACCAATACCATGGATCAAAATACCTTGGACCAAATACATCAAACCAAAAACTTAGTTTTCCAACATATGCGCGCTTTTCCTTCTATGAAAGTGCGTGTGTACGTATACGCGACTTGTTTTCAGTGAATCTACATGTATACGCAGCTTGGTTAAGGTAAACCTGTGTATACCTCTCTTTCTTCATTCTCTGTAGTCTGATCTGTAATTATTTGTTGTTGACATGCTGCATCGTGATCTTTCATATGAGTGAGATACCATGAAGGATAACGCCTGTATCATAATACCAACAGTTTGACCACGTGATAGAATACTACCCTGTATTGATAGCTAAAATGCAGGAGAAGAGGGCACAACCTCAACAACCTACCTAGAACCTGTAGATGATGAGGGCTAAACCTCATGAAGAGGATCCAAATGTGAATATTGTGCTGTGAAGCGGAATCATGGCTGGCAAGGATAAAGGAAAGCAGCCTGAAGAAAGTGATTGGGTCCGCAAAGCTCCAAAAAAGGAGGCTGTGTTTGATCTGGAGCGTGCGAAAGAAAAGTTTATGGAAGCAAAGAAAAGCTTCGCTAAGGCCTCTACTTCAGGAATTCAGGGTCGGATGTTGAAGAAATGGACCCCCCCCCCATGCTTACCACGTTCCTGGAGACAAGTATGAAGCTGCTTCATGGTAGCAAGGTTGTGAAAGGATTACAGGAATTGATAAATAAATGTGTCAGTAAAGCAAATGCTCTTGAAGGACTGTGCGTAGTCAGAAAAATTGGTAATCATAAGGCAAGAACATGGTGTGAGATGAGGCTCACTGCAAAAATAGGATATTATGAAATGGATCAAGTTATTCTAGACTTGGGATTAGATGCGAATGTTTTGCCTAAACATGCATGGGAGAGAATGGGGAGACATGTGCTGCAGTGGTCTCCAATTCAATTGAGGATGGAAAATCAACATAAGATTATCCCCATGGGAAGATTGCAAGGGGTGATAGTAGATATTGAAGGCGCAAGTGCGTTGGCTAATTTCGAAGTAATAGAGATTGTCGATGACAACAATCCCTACCCCACACTCCTTGGGATGGATTGGGATATTGACATGAATGGGGTAATGAATTTGAAGAAGCGGACAATGTCATTTGAGAGGAAATCGCTCCGTGTAGTAATACCTTTGGACCTTGCTTAAGGACCACTATACTGAACCGGTCCGCAATTACAAAAGTGACGATGATTTGGAACAAATCTACAAAATAACAGTGTGATACCAAGATTGGGTGAATCCAATAGCAGATGGATGCATTGCATTGGACCGCGAAAGTTCCTGTACATTAGATTCAGACGAGGAGTTGGAACACTGGCAAAATAGGTTGCATGAAGTATCTGCGCTACGCTGTAACATGATGACTAAATCACTGTGCTGTGTATCATCAGAGGTAAGGTGTTTTCTTTATTAGGATGGTGTAACTGATGTAGATAAATTTTTGGATGCATTTGAAAGGGAAGTGCCTGAGAAGCATCGCTTGGTGGGGTACACATAAAGACATTTTTGATGGATGGCATGAATAACGAAGAATGATGAGGTTGTAGTTGGTCGCTCAAAAGTGAAATTGACAGAGAAATATGATGGGAGGAGTGATCCACATGATCACTTAGCAAAATGGACTGACTCTTATGGAGCAGAGATGCAACTGGAGTGGATGCATTTGTTTAGTAACACTTTGGATGTAATACCAATGAAATGGTACCTAGAAATACAGCACCGCCATGGCACTGACGAGTGGGATATTTTGAGACAGGGATTTTTGCTGACATTCAGCTTTGAGGATGGATTCGAATGCATTGACGAAGCATTGCAAGAGGTCAAGGCAATGATCTTCAGAATACTGCGAGATCCCTTGGATTTGATTCAACCAGATTGGACCACCCAGCTGTGCCATGCGTTGGAGTGCTATAATGTGACTGCTAAAGAAGAAGACGAGGATAAAAGGAACATTAATATCCTAGAGGCCAAAGGTCACCATGAAGTTGAGGGACCACAAGTAGAAAATATTGATATCATTGCGCCACTGAAAACCATACAAGTGAACATTGGCACAAAAGTGGAGCCAAATTTTGTGAAGATAGGGGACTACTGGGATGATGCTATGGTGGATAAGGTCGTTGAGTTGCTCCATGAATACCAAGATCTGTTTCCCATAAAGTTTTCAGACTTAAAAGGTATCATAGGCGATTTAGGAGTGATGAAAATAACTTTGAAACCAGACATGAAGCCTGTTAAACAAAGGCCATATTGCCTTAATCACAAGGACAAGGAAAAGGTCTGCTTAGAGTTGGACAAGATGTTTGCGGCAAGTATTATTGAACCTGTGGAGGAATCTGATTGGGTGAGTCCAATGGTAGTTCAGGAAAAGAAGTAGAAGCATGAAATAAGGATTTACGTAGATCTCAGGAAGCTGAATGATGCTTGCGTTCATGATCCTTTCCCAACTCCGTTCACAGATGACGTGCTGGATAATGTTGGCAAGCAGGAGGCCTATTCATTCACTAATGAGTTATCTGGATACCATCAGATAAAGATCATGCCAGAAGACAAGAGTAAGACTACCTTTGTGACTGAGTGGGGATGCTTTTAGTATACGGTAATGCATTTTGGACTTAAGAATGCGCCAGTAATCTTCTCGCGCATAGTCATTGCGGCGTTTAAAGAGTTCATTCACAAGTTTTTGGAGGTATATTTTGATGATTGGATGGTGTTTGGACTGGTAAAATTCCATGTAGCTAGTTTGCGCTTGATGTTGGATACATGCCAGAGGTATTAGATCGCACTAAACTTGAAAAAGTGCTTATTTTGCGTCCCCTTCAAAATCTTGTTGGGTCATGTAATATGGAGACATGGATTAATGGTGGACCCTACTAAAATCGTGTTCATAATTAATTTGGAGGCACCAAGGAGTGTTAAATAGCTACGCGCAACACTGGGTCATACTGGATACTATCAAAAGTTCATCAAGAGTTATCCCCAGATTATCGTGCCGATGGAAAAAATATTGAAGAAGGATGCTACATTCTGTTGGGATGAAGAATGTCAGCGGAGTCTGGATGTATTGAAGGAGAAAATGGTCATCGCGCCGATCCTAGTCATCTTGGATTGGAAGAAGGAGTTTCATGTGCTTGTGGATGCATCATGCATTGCGCTGGGAACAATGCTCACACAGGCTGGTGAAGGAGAATTGGATCACCCTATCGCGTTTGCAAGAAGGAAGTTGTCTAAGTCTGAAAAGAATTATTCCATGATAGAGCACAGAGGGTTGGATATGGTGCACATGGTCTAGAAATTTAGACATTACTTACTAGGTGGACACTTGAAGATGTATACAGACCATTCTGCATTAAAGCACCTAGTCAACAAGCTTGTGTTGTGGGGGACAATATGTAGATGGCTACTATTGTTTTAGGAATATTATTTCGAAGTAATTGTGAAGCCACGATGATTGAATGTAGGGCTAGACCATTTGTCACGCATTAAAACAAGAGAGGATCCTACAAATTCGGAGGAAGGACTTCCTAACACACATCTCTTTGAGGTGCGCATAGCAGACAACCATTTTTCATCCATTATTCACTTCCTAACTATAGTAACGGCTCCAAAAGGATACACACATCAACAGAAGAAGGAATTGGTGGCGTGCGAGGAAATTTTTTTTGTTATTGCAGGTCACTTGTATAAGATCGGATCAGACGAGATACTGTGACGCTATGTGCATGATTTTGAATGAAATAGTATCCTTGTTGAAGCTCATGGAGGAGCTATGGGAGGCCACTATGCAGGAAAAACAACATTGTAGAAGATTTTATGCATTGGGCTATGGTTGCCAACATTGCATAAGGATTCCAAAGCATATTGTAGGGCATGTGATGCATGTCAAAGAATAGGCAGGCCATCGCGAAGGGATGAGATGCCTTTGAATCTAAAGGTATCATTGTAGCCATTTGAGAAATGGGAAATTGATTTTGTAGGATCGATTCAACCTCCAGGCAAGAAGACAGGTGCGTGGTATATCATCACCATGATCGAGTATTTAACGAGATGGGTGGAGGCACAACTTGTAAAGGACTGTAAGGGGGAAACAACAACAAAATTTCAATTTGAGTATGTGTTGACTAGGTTTCGTTGCCTGAAGATTTTAATGAGAAATTGTGGTACGCACTTCCTCAACGAAACAATCAACGCTGAGGAGTTCCAGGTTTATCACCAGAAGAGTACGCCATATCATCCTCAGACTAATGGGACTGTTGTGGCATTTAATAAGATATTGGAGAATGCGCTAACAAATGTTTTCAATGCATAGTGGAATGATTGGGATGTGCGCGTACCAGCTGTGTTATGGGCTTATAGAATTACTTGTAAAAAGCTTACTGGTGAGACATTGTTTAGGTTGGTCTATGGTGTAGAGGCTGTAATGCCTATGGAGCACGTTGTTCATAGTCTACACATAACGGCGTTCACAGGGATGGTGGACAACGAAGATTTAGAAGAGAGGCTCGTGCAACTGACAGAATTCAAGGAGGATAGATTTTTGGCTGGATTCCATTAGCATGTTCATAAGGAATGCAAAAAGGCATGGCACGATCGACACATCAAACTGCACACCTTCAAGGTAAATGATTTAGTTTTACTATATGACAGTAATTTTGATAAGTTTCAAGGAAAAAATCAGTTGCACTGGATGGGGCCATATGTGATCAAAGAGATTACCGATGGTGGAGTAGTTCAGCTTGTGAAATTGAATGGAGATCCATTTCCAGGAAAGGTAAATGGAATCCAATTGAAGCCATACACCAGGGATCCAACCCAATGACTACATGATGGTAGCATATTCTTAGAGCTACATGAAGCTACAAGGAGGCACGGGACTATAAACTACATGACCCGAGTTTTGGAGCTGAATGATAAGAGGTCTGCACGAAATAGGAGGATGTCACAGTACTAGAAGAAGCGCGAAGGGAGCTGTGCTATAGGAGTGGAGGCCGCACATCACAGCGAAAATGTGACCATTACTATTCATGATTTGACTGCTAGGAGACAGTTAAAAGGAGTGGGGGGTGGCATTTAAGGCATTTAAGGTTGAATTTAAGAGTGAAATCTTTGGAAATCTTCTAGAAATATCGCATTTATGGACAGATTTTGGGAGGAATGGTCGAATTTGAATTTGAATTCATCTATAAATTACGCGTGGACATCCAACGAGAAAAACTTTGCATTCTGAGAATTTCTATATTGTGATGTCTGTTGTGCATGAACCGTGAATTCTCTAAGGATTTGCTCGCAAGCCCCGTGTTCGATCAGTATCTAGAGTCGGACATAAAGCTTATTCACAATATCATATTAGGATCAGGTCCAATAGAAACCACTAGTATTGGGGAAGCTATCATATTTGAGCGAGTTGCTCCTGAAGTGATGAGTATGGAGTTTCCAACAGCAGTGCCTATGGTGCTGAGGTCGCCTAAGCTGACAAAGGAGGTCCCCAAGAAAAAGAAGGACATGAAAAAGAAGTCGATGCTAGTGCATGAGTCACCAAGGAAGCATGCAACTACATAGGATCAGAGAAAAGAAAATCCAAGCGCGAAAGAGAAGGGGAAAGTGGTGGATATGGAAGCAGGAGAAGGCACGAAATATATCGACGTTGAGGGGGTGGACCCTATTTATAGGTTACCAGAGTATATCCCTCTACGCAATGGTAAAGTAAAGGTCCTGAAGGACCCAGATGATGGACACTTCCTCCTTAACACACCCCTGCTACCGGAGAATATAAATTTTGAAGGTTCACACTTGGTGCGGATCCCACATTTGAAACTCAAATATTGGGATTTGGTGGACCACGTGAGGTTCCCCCAACTTGCTACAGACACCTCCATGAAGAGGGTTTTTTACAAAGAATCTAGTGTCACTGCATTGGAGCTGGTGGAATGGATTCACGGAGTCCACAAGTCGGGGTTGTTGAACTTGCTATGGGTGCCCCACTACCACTGCGCCATGATAAATATGACTATCATTAAGAAATTGTTGTTCATAGTCCATGATGGGTGCTTACGGTTGAACGAGCTGATTCCCATCATCGATATGCTGATCCATCAGATCATATTATTACCACATTCTGGAATGAATCTAGTCAAGGCATTTGGCAGAAAAATGAGTGAGTGTAACCTCGTTGAGAAGATGAAGGACAAGTCTAAACTTGTCAAAAAGCAACGTGGGTATTCGATTACTAGCATAACTGACCCCACAGTGAAGGTTTCCACGAAAATTTTGGCTAGCAAGGTGATGAGAAAATGTCGCACAGACAAGGTGCCAACACCAGCGGTTTCGTTAGCAGCTCAGTGCGTAGAGGGCATATAGTTCAACTGGGCACACTACTTGTGTAGCAAGTTCCTCGCGAACTGTGGAGAGGAAAAGGACGATAGTAAGACCTTTCACTATTTGCAGATGTTGCTCTCGATTGTGCTCGTTGCATGGGAGTTGTTGGAGGACAACTAGTTTCCTCCCGTCGAGAAGGATTTACCAGAAGCGTCAAAGTTTGCATCTCTTTGGGCCACAAAAGATGTTGCATGGGTCACAGAGAGAAAAATATTTTGGGTACTAATGGAGGTGAGCATTGACATGGCCATCAACCAAAAGCTGTGGTTGTCACCAACCATGTTCAAGCAACTTTCAGGGTACGCGGAGTTCAAAGCGGACTTCCACCATGTCTACATACGGGTGCGAAAGGACCCTGAGTAGAAATGGTTCGACTTACCCTACCTGGGTACAGATGACGCTATTGTAGAGGCCATAAAGCGTTGGACAACAGAGTGACATTCTACCTCCGATGTGGCTGCTGGGACTAGCAAGTTCGCAGAGAAAAAGAAAAAGAAAGCGGTCAGATAGAAGGTTCATAAGTTGGCTAAGAAGAGGAAGAAAGAGGTTGAGGAGAAGGCTTGGGCAGAAGTGAAGTGCATCAAAAAGGAACAAGTAGAGTAGGAAGAGCACGACTCCAAAAGAAGTCAGAAATATCCTTTGCCCCAAACAAAGGAAGAAGAGTGGTCAGAGTAGGGTGGCAAAGATAAGTAGGAGAGCACTCCCTTCTGAGTGAAGCGGTATAGGGAGTAGGAGAAGGAAGGATAGAGAAATAATTCGAAAGCCACCAAGTCGTCGCTAGATCCGATTACCTTGACGAATGGTGATTTGGATGAAATCAATGATAAGGTGCGGGATACAACAGCAGAATTGTTGCAGTAGTTTGAGCAGTAGCAGAAGCAGACACTGAGCACCATACAGAAGGATCTGCGTGAGTTGCAGATCTAGAAATCCAGAATCCAGGCAGGTGCAGGACAAAGTAGTGCTGCATCAACCAGTTTGGCACCCGGGACCACTCAAGCAGCAGAGATGGTTCGGTCAATGGATCTTTGGGCAGTTTCACTACCTAATGGACCTTTGAGTGCAGAGGTGGTCACTGACAAGGCTATTGTCAGCTCCTTGAAGAATATTGGCCTCAACCTAGTTACGCTACCTAGTGAGTTCCTTCACACACTGCAAGCAGGTGTTATAGTAGAGGTTAAGGCCCGGGAGCAGTGCGCACTGAGCATGATCAGCAAGTACAAGGTCAACAACGAACAAATGTTCATGGAGAAAATAGATGCGCTGGAAGTATGGAAGAAAGTCCAGGCACAAAATGAACACACTAGAGTCATGGTGGCCGAGGCATGCATAACAGTCCCTAAACTGCATATCCCAGAGGAAGCATTGTTGGAGGCGAAGATCAGGAAGTTCGTTGCAGCTGTGCATGACAAGAAGACGAAAGTAGGCAAGGTTAAGTTTGAATTGAACCTGAGAATTACAGAGCTAGAGTTGAAGTCATAGCCTTCAACTCCACTAGAGGTCAGAGAATAGCGCGAAGCTACTGTAAAGGATGGCATTGCAACAATGGATGTTGCGGTGGTAGATGTTACCACGCTCTTTGAGCAGTCCATGGAGGTAGTCACGATGCTGCAGGAAGATCCTAACCTATAGAGGTTAAACACAAAATCTCATGAATTGCAACAGTGGTATAATGAAGCAAGAGCGATGATGTGTACCATTGCTATAGCACAACGATTGACCAAGCTGCATGAGGCGAAACAACTACTGGAACAAGCGGAAGTAGCGCAAAGGAAAGAGGCGGTCCTCAAGGCCAGATTGGGGCCTTGGTTGGATGAAGCCTATATTATCTTCGTGAACATTAAGGAGAAGTTAGAAAGCCCACATATAATGCAGTAGAAGATCAAGGAAAACATCGTAGGACCAACAACATAGTAGTTGGTGGAGCAGATCAAACAGGTAGCCACGTAGAGCGCGACTGAGGTAGCATTGGCAAAAGTGGAGTTGGGAGGTCTTCGTAGTAAGATCTCTGCTCTAGCAGAGTGACTCGAGGGCGAGTCACGATATTTTTGTTGGGGGATTGTTGGGACAAGGTCCCCTAGGGTCAATTTTGGGGCAAAAGCCCAAGTTTTGGGGCAAAAAGCCCAAGTTTTGTTGTAAAGAATGTAAAATATCTGTAATTTGTGGTTGTAGAGTGCGTAGATAGTAAAGTGTCATAAATGGTTTTACCTTTATTTTATGTAAGTTGTGTCGGCTTGTATAGAACTATCCATGGTCCGCGGACCATGAGATTATATAAGGAGGAGAGTCTTAGAGAGTCTAAGGTAGGTAACAAAGGTTGAAGATGAATGTAATGGGCCAGTAGAAGAAAGAGTGAAGAAGTCTTATAGTAGAAGAGAGGCTTTGTAGATATGTGCGTAGACGCCTAAAGTAGAGTCCATAGCTGAGTGTGGGGACCCCTGCAGCTAAGTGCGTAGGGAAGTCTTGAGTCTGTAAGAAGAACTGAAATATTGATAAAGAGATTATTCTAGAAATTCCTGTGTTTATCTATTTCATTTTGTTATGAATGAATGCGCAATTATGTTATGATGAATGATGGGTTTTATGAATTAACATTGTATTGATGCGCGACTTTACATGATTTTTATTGTTATATGAACACAAGTAATAGTAACTGTTTACACGAAGAATATCTTGTTGCATGTTAAAGTTATCTAACACTTAAGTCGATCTGGTTAAATACAGAATTAGGAGTAATCAAAGAGGTGCATACGTGGTTGATTCACATGTTTAGGGTCCGCGAAAGATAGTCGGAGACCTTTGCAAAGGTCTAGAGGTTGGTTAAAGGAAGTTATATTGATAAGTCTTAAAGGCTTAACGATTTGCGTGAAGGTAGGTTTAGGGCATAAGATGACCTCACACTCATCTCTGGGTGTAGAAACTTGGTTCGAGTATGCCTCCATACTACTTTGGGTGAGACTTCAGTCTGCGTTCTATGGGTTAATGCTGAAAGGGCTAGTAGTGTAGGGATTTTTTTGGCAAACTTAACTCTAAACTTGGGTTAGGATCCATTAAGCCAAAACTACGCAATCAAACAAGACAAACCAAAGATCTACAACATATATGTAGCATAATCCAATCACATCATTCAATAGATCAACATGGTATTGAAATACATGAACTCATAACATCATATATAGGAAGATATTTGACTCTTTCTATTAATAGAAATGGAGAGAGTTACGACCAAAGCTAGGAGTTGATGTTGTAGAAGCGCTCCCCAAGTTGACTTGTCCTTTCCTTGCCATAAATGATGCCTCTATGTCACCCCAATGCATGGAATAATGACTCTCAAAACAACAACATGAGGGTAGAATCAATATCCAAAAGCCAACCCCTTGCCCATGGATGGCTGTAAATATATAGATGAGTGAGGTAGTTCATGGATTCTTATCCATTTACCCATCTGGGCTTGAGTTCCACTTGAGATCGGAGGATGAGATCAAGGGATAATAGGTGAAAAATTCAAGGTAGGATATGATAGGATTAGAGACTCTTATCCAAGGTAAATGGTTGAACAACCTCAAGAAGCTTCTAGAAGAGGAAGCTTTGGGGTTCTTTTTATTTTTCTTGAATTTCTAGAATCAGTGCACCCCTAAGACTGAGCAACCTGCTAGTGATCAACATAGGTGCATAGAGGGTCAATTTGGTAGTCAACTATGGTCCCTAAAGGGCTAGGGTGCATTGGGCCTTAAAAGCTTGGAAACTCAGTAATCATGAGCACAAACTCAAGTATTCAGCAGAGTCATGCTTAGGGATTTATGTAGGGATGATGACAATATGTGAAAATATGTGAATTGGTCCCGTTTGAAGGCCTATTGACCATATGTGACAAAATGGCCGATATCATGGGTCTTCTAAAAGAAAAGGGTTTTAAGCTCTAACATAACTCGTCCAGTGGAATCTTTTGTCTATAAATATTAGGATTGGTATTGTAGAATATGTTGCATATGAATGAAGTATGGTTCTAATTGTTTTGTGATTTAATGGTTTTGTGATATATATATATATATATATATATATATATATAGATATATATATATATATATACATACACACACACACACACACACACACACACACACACACACATATATGGGAGCCCAACATCAACTCCTTTTAGAAGAGGAAGAGAGAGAGAGAGAGAGAGAGAGAGAGAGAGAGAGAGAGAGTGACTTATTTGACTTAATATAAAAACAAAATGAAATGAATATAGCAGCGTTGGACTGAATTTTAGAATACATTTACATGTGTAAATAAAGAAATTTGTCATACAGTCATAATTGTTTATAATAATCCTCAAAAATAGTTCTAGAAACAATATGTAAATAAAGTATGTGTAGAATATAGAGACAAGTTTAGCATGCATGCAAGAGGCAGCAAGAAAAAGGAGGATTTTCGCGCCGACCTATGAATGCATGTAGTCCTTGTATGTTTTATTAATGGATATGTGGGGATCAAATGTAGAAACCTGATTATAGGAGTCTTACATTATTACCTTGGCCTATAGATATATATTTGTAAAAATCCGGTGCTTGTATATGTGTATAAATGTATAGTTAAAAGGTAGGCAATTGCATGATACAATGAGGTAAGACTATGATAACCATCATAAATAATTCTGAGCACACCTACGTATAAATTCAAAGAAGAATTAATTATTTTCAAGACATACTAAAGAAATATTTTTACTACATTCATATGTACCTGAGGAAATAAATTGCAACATAAATTTAATATTTAAAGTTTACGAAGTCTATACAGAGTTCTCACTATTTTCCCTTATAGCCATAGCCAAGCCCAAGAGATACTACAATGTTCAAGAGAAAAACCTTAATAAATAGACTCGAAACATCTATTAAGTGTACATGTATTTAACTCTATGTATATGTGAAAATATAAAAGATAAATAATTTACAGCAGTAACCCTTTCGACTACATGAAATATTCCACAAAAATCATACAAAATTGGCTAAGGTTCAACATGATAGAAGGATAAACTTAGCTAGACATTCGCCTAACCAATTGGTATAATCCTCCAAATTAGAACCCACACTAGGGACATTGTGCAAGAAATTAAGTAACTAGAAGATGTTGGCAAGAAAAAAAGAAACCCGTAACACATTCCCTCTTTATTGAGCTTCCAAGTGCGAAAATGTATCAAACTTTAAATATCATTGTTATTAGTAGCAATATCTTAGAAAGAAGGAAAAACCCAAATAATTTTAATGAAAGAGAGTACCAGGGTAAGATCCAAAGGTGACCTAGAAGCAGACACGACGAAAACGTAGTCGTATCATATAAAATGACAAGTGTTTTTATTTAGTAACCAAACTTCACTGGAAAATAAAGGATAATTATCAAATTTAATAAAGCTCATAGAACAAAAAGACATGAATATACCTCAAAAACCTGAGAGGGAGTAAATTTAAGACATGAAACATAGTAGACAGATGCCATGATAGAGAGGGGAAAAGAAGATCCCTACTAAGTCAAGGAGAAATAAGTTAAATTAACCTAAGATTAACCCTAAAGAGTAAGCAAAAAAAAATAAACTAATGATGTAAGAAAATATTCAAAGGATGGATTAAAAATTCCAATTATCACTTGGAATGAAAAATATTATCACTGTGTGTAGTAAGCGACATAGCATTCAAAGAAGAACTCTCTTTTATGACTGAAATTTACCATAGTAACTTTTTGGGGGAAGGGAAAACCTTGGTATCATGAACTTTCTCATAATTATAGAGATTTTCTTGTAGAAAATGTGTGTGCAAATGGCTAAGGCGAAGGAGGAGAGGGAGGAGAGTAGTTACCGTAATTAATGGGTAACAAAAACTTCACCATAAAACCACCAAATAAATCTAAACCGTCCATGTCCTTCCCCACGTGATTAGGCATGGGTTGCCTCAAGTTTCCACGACATGTGGCCTCTATCACGTGGAGAGTAAGCCAATGGGGATTTCCTTGGTAAACCCATGATTATTTCCTTTAATTTGTTATAAATTTCTTTGCTTTTTAATATAATTTATTAGTATTATAAAAATGATAAACATAAAAATAATTCAATAAAAAATAATTATATTATTATTTTGTAAAAAATATTTTTAACATAGTGATTCTAATTCTTAAATATTGTAAATCATTTATAGAATAATGATAATATAATTATGTTTTATTATTATTTTATGACGAGTTTATTATATTTTTATGTCTATACAAAGGAAGAAGAGTCTATTTTGAAATAGGGTTTAAAATTTTTAATTTAATTAACAATAATTATTAGGTGGGTGGTAAGATTCAATCTCCAAGGAATATTTTAGAATATTCTTAGTAATATTAACAAATCAAAGATTGAGAATCATCTTCAAAGTAGTTAGGTCATTTTTATCTTTTTAATTAAATTGATTAATTGAAAGATTGTCACATGAATAAGTGTCATATGAAATGAATAATGGTTTTTTGTGCATATGTTAATTGATAAGTCATGGTATTGACCTGTGATATTGTAACGAAACTTATTTACATATTGAAAGTCCCCATAGTGAAGTGAAGGTGAATCTCCATCTTGTCATATATAAAAGTATATTGACACTTTTTATAGTTTTATTATTAGAAAATATATTAAGTGTATTAACACTAAAAAGTCTACAACTTTATACCATTTTTAAGAAATAATATTTTTTTAATAAAAAATAAGTTGTTACAAAAGATAAGTTTATTATAGTAATTCGATGAAATTGATAATATCATACATAAATATATTTTATATTTTAATATTTACATGGGCGGAATTTTAAAGTTGTTAATATATCACATGCAAAAGTCAACATGCTAAGTTTGGGAAAAGACTTTCTACCAAATGCTACAAATCCAGAGAGACACAGGTGGTGGGTGTTGAGAAGTCAATTTCATGGGATATTTTTGATAGAAACCAATGTGATAGTTTTTGTTTTATGTTTTGAAGGGGTTTTGGCATATTTTCTAGTTTAAATTGTCTAGAATTTGGTAGGATTTTTTTGAATCATAAGTTTGAGTTATAAACTCTCCATAATCCAAATGTTTTATGGGTTTCTTACGATTTTTTTTTGGTAAGTTTTTTTAAATATTTTCCATTAAGTCAAAAAGAGTTTACATGGATAACAGATCAGATGTTCTAAAAGAAAGACCCTAGGAGGGAATAACATCAACTAGGGGTATACAATAGACTCGTAATTGGTATTAAGATCTAGTAACAAAATTCTTAACTATGCTAGAGACAAAGCTTAAATTACATACATACAAGGATTTAGCATCACTACTTTTGAGAGTTTACATAGTATAAAAACATAAAAAACTAGAAAATGATAAAGCTAGACTTGTTGGTGATATGCCAACAGGATGAAAACCATGGAGGTACATCCAAAACGCACCCAAGAAAAAAATAAGTAAGGAGGTGCCTGCTGAACTGCACATGGAGGGAGGGAACCAAAATGAAACTTTGTGCTATAATGTTGTGCCAAGGACCCACTATGACAATGAGAGAAAAACTAGTAATGAAAAAACCATCAATTAAAAATGACGACCGAAGAGAGGAGAGGAGATTGGCAAGGGAGAGTTATGAACAAGAGCATTGATAATTGTTGGTGCTTCTTCCTATTTCTCATTAGACTTTGTGCTATAATTTAAAACTAGAAACCTATCTACCTTGTTAGTCTAGCCACTTTGTCATCAAAATTGTAGCGAATGTAACGTAGAGTTTGCTTGAGCTCCTTTTGACATACAAAAAGTTTGTAGTTTTCTACCTGCTTGTCATGAATGACCACATGGAGCAAAGTATCTAGTTGTTTATATAGAGAGATGGAGTTGAGAATGTGAATCCTATTATTCTTAAATTTTCTTGGGTTTGGGATCCACTGAAAGGCTATTTCCTCCAATCTCAGAGTCACAAAAGTATAGATGGTCATCGAAATCCTTCGCTTCAAAATGATGAATTTTGTTCCTTACTTTAGGGGGAACTGAATCAAAGTGGTTCGCCATGGACTCCCTACCATATAGGCATTTTCGAAGAGAGTAAGAGGAGCCATATGAACCACCATGACGACTGGGCAATATTTGACGTGTTTCCATAATAACATAGGGGAAGGTGTACTGGGGAAACTGAATTAACACCAAGGGCACATAGTTAGTTAGGTTTAACATTATGCATTAAATATGTGCCCAAAGGATGAGTACTTCATCTAGAATATAAAGAGAAAGGTAGTGGAGAAAAGATCAATTCAATTTTAACAAACACAAAAGGCATACCTCTGAGTAAACCACAACCTGTGAGGTGTCAAATCATTAAGGATCAAACACCCTAAGAGCACTTGTGTGATTCGATGAATGTTTAACAATATTAAAACCAAATTAAGAAGGTGCTAGTGTAGTAAACTCCATGAAACAAAATTGGGAAAAGAAAAAATTCCAATAGTATCCAAGACTTGATTTGATGAAGACGGTAATATAGCCACTAGTTCAAAACATGGATTGATACATGTATTGTGTAAAAAAATGCATGAAGAATATTGAATAATAGGTAAATTCGCAGGAATACAAAGGGGAAGCCACAAGGTATTGAGTTGAAAATGTGAACATAACTTGTAAGAGGAGAGGTGAGAGTGCAAAGCCAAACCTTATGGGTGTCTAGAAGACACCTACCAATAGACCATCCTACATGACAAGGAACCACACGACAGTCTGAGACCTTTTTCCACAATATGAACTGCATAACTATGTCACCACCTTGTTAAATTTCTCATGCATATATAATGGGGCACGAGCATGATGGGGTTGAGCCGATAAATGGAGAAGTGAAGGTATTCCAAATTCATGAAGAGACAAGTGTACTCCTGGGTGCACTATTTAACAAGCACATAGAACCCATCAATGATATGCTCATGAATGAGGCTTATGAGCACTATGTCAGGATCTCCACCACCCACATGTAATTTGCCATGAAAGAGCGTTGTCATTGCAACTGCTGAGGTCTGCAAATTAAGATTAAAAGGAATTCCATACTCCATAAAACTTGCAACCACCCTCCCACATTTATCCCAATGAGACCTAGGTAGGTAAGCCCTAAAAAAGGAAACGAGAACATGCCACATGAGGGAAAGGATATGATGGATGGATGGCTTATCTCTTGCTCCCATGGACGCCAACTCGTTCACCATTCCATGGTTGAGCATGTTAATCATTCTCTCTGATGGGGCTATAATGAAGACAATCACTCTCATCAGGGGTATCACTTGATGCAAATTTGTCATGTTCCACCCACTTCTTTACCTATTGGACGTCTGTTCGTAATAATGTAAACCTCTAAGGCTCATCCAATCCCATATGTTGTTCAAGACTACCCGACTTTTCCAATACATTTGCTACACGGTTTCTATCCCACTGTGTATGTTGGGGAATAAATAATATAGTAAAAATTTAACAATAAAGTTTGTATGTTTGTAACTAGTTCCTATAAATTGAAACTGTGAACGGTTTTGTGTACCGTGTACCCATTCAACAATTTGTGTATCCATTGTATAGCCACTTGGAAGTCTCCATGAACTTGAATTAAATGGTAGCCCTCTCTAACTTTGACTTGTAAACCTTTCTCAACTGCAAGAAACTTGGCTAGGTTATTTGTAGTCACACCACAATAGTAGGCATAGACATACAATGGATAGGATTTGTCGTCTCGAATGATGCCACCATAGCCAACCACTCCTAGGTTTCCCTTAGAGGAACCATCAAAACTTAGGTTCATGAACGAGCTCAGGGAGTGGGGTATATGAATTATTAGTGAAATGGGAGAAAAATCATGGAGCATATGGGTTAGAGATGAGCATAGATGAGTGAAACTCATGGCTATTAAGGATAATTTATTCAAACTCCTCTATCTGCTAGTTCTCCAAAACGAGGGGAGATGTTAGAATGGTCTCTCTAATGTTTTAAAGGATGATTTCCTTTAGTATTTTAACTATGCATTTCTTCCTTTCAAAAACTCTTAGGTTTCGTTCCTTCCACAAATTCCAAAGGGTAAATCCAAGATCTAATTGCCAAGCTCATAGTATAATCGTATTTTTAAACTTTCTATCCAACCATAGATCCAATAGATTTTTCATGTCACACAAATAAAGTAGGCTACATCTAAATATATGTGAAACTTATTCACAAATCCTCTCAGTGAAGAGGCAAGGAATGAAGATGTGATATGCTAACTCTTTCACTTGTAAACATAAATTACAATATGATGGGTCATCATATCCATTTTCATGTAGATGATCCCAAGGAAGTGTTTTCACCCAGGATATAAACCAGAGGAAGGTGGAGAGATTTAACCACCATGAACCATTCCACAAATGATTCCATGCCATTGTCTTAATTTCATCATACCAGATTGACTTTTTGGAAGGAAATCAGATTATGGATGGAATCATTATGCCATAGGAAATCATCCATTTATTAAGGGTGACAAAACGTCCATGTATGATCATTAAACTAGACTTTTCTAAAGCTTATGATAGAATAAGTTGGACTTATTTGTTTCAAGTTCTATGGGCCTATGGTTTCTCAAAGAGATGGATAAATTGGGTGGAATCTCTCATTTCATTTTCTTTCTTTTCGATTCTTATCAACTGGTCACTTTCCTCCACCTTTTCCTCCTCTAGAGAGGTTTGAGGCAAGGACATCCTTTATATCCTTTCATCTTTATATTGATAATGGAAGGGATAGGATGATTATATTTGTAACAACTCGTGGTTAAAAGTTCATGTAATAAAAGTTAATAAAGGAAAAATAAGGCCACAGCTAAAGGACACTTATTCCAAGCTGAATGTTGGGAAAATATATCCTAGTGGGAATTACTGGATGTGTTTATGGCTAGGGAAAATTGGCAAAGGAAATGGAAAAGACATTAAAAAAGGAAAAAAAGTTATTTTGGCACATTTATTTATGAAAATAATGGAAATTAGGAGAAAAAGAAGGTGAAAGGTCACAGGTTGCATGTGAGGAGGAAATTGAAGGAAAATAATGGAAAATGAAGACAATAGAGGCCTCATTGATAAAAGGGCTTATAAGGATTAGTTGGAAAGATTTTTCTCAGGTTTGGTCAGTGTAACATTTTGTTAGTTTAATTTTGGAACTCTCTCATTATTCTCTCTCTCTCTCTCACACACTCTTGGACATTTAGAGTTTTCTTGGAGCATTCTAGCTTTGGAGCAAGGAAATGAAAAGAAAGCAAAGGAAGGAAAATGAAAAGAAAGAAAAGCAAAGAGAAAGCAAGGAAGAGAAATATCAAGCAACTTCAGTAGGAATACTTGTAGGTAACATATTGCATGTGTGATTTCCTAGTTAGTTTTAGCATGCATGGCTTTGCATGTTGGTATTTGGTTCTCTGGTTGTTGGTGGCATGGTCTTGTCGGGTTATGACAATGGTTTTTAGCGTTGCGTTACCTTTCTCTGCCTAGCCATTGTTTGATGTGATTGTTTTCTTGGTTTTGAGCTTCAGAATTTCTGGATGGTTTCAAAATCTGGGGCAGAGGTGGTCTTAGGAAAATTACCAAAAGCCTAGGAATCCCTTGACCAATTTTGGTAGGATACACGTTAAATCCCGAGGGAAGTGTCTTGATTTAGGGCCTAGTGATCTAGTGTGGATTACGGTAAAGCCTGAGAGACAAAGAGATGAAAAATTCCTCAAGGATAGTGATAGAGTTTGGAGGCGTTCCAAGCTCTGTTTGGTTTTTTGATCTCGGTGCTGGTTTTGATGAGATCACAATTTGGGGAGGGTGGAGGTGGTTTAACCATTGGATTCCCTTGGGTATTTTTTGGATTGGTTTATCCATGAGATCCCACATTAATTCCTGGAATATGGCATGGTGGTGACTGATTGAAAGAAAGATTTGGTTTAGTCATGTCTATGGTCGGGTGGTACGTGGACATTCTGAACCTGGTTGGATCTTTCCTATGTTTAATAAAAGCTAAGTTCTCTTTCTTGTCTACTTGTTATTATTTGGCCTTAATAACTGTTATCTCATTTTTATTTACTTGGTTTAATGCTGGTTATAATATTGGTTATGTGACTAGTTATAGTCATGGTTATTTCATGTATTTACTTGTAACTCAAAGGGTAATGGATGCAAGACCTAATTGATGTCAAAACAATTAAGGGAAGAGGTCGGTGATCCTTCTTGCCAAGTCTCACATGAGTTATTAGTCATTTATGCTCTGTCTTGTATTCATGTCATGTATATTGCATTGATGCTAAGTGTTTGACAGAATGTTAGTCCTAATTGGGGATGGTTAAGCCTAGCCTTGGAGCTAGTTTTTAGCTTGCAAGTCTTGTTGTCATATAAGTTATGGATTTTGGAAGCTACAAGGGTTTCTAGGTAGTGACTGAGATTCTAGGCTTGAAAAGTGGCACAAATGCCGAAGTAGCAAGCACATGTATGCGGAGAAAAGTCCCCAGACGCACCCATTCCTTACTGTGGGAGTGTATGGAGCCTCCCAGACGCACCCTTATCCATATCAAGGGAGCATCCATGGGTTTCATGCACAAAAAACTCAGTGGGACCCAGGGACTGGTCATGGGGATGGCTAGGAAGGCTTTTAGGAGTCCTGTAGCAGGTATAAAAGGTTTGTGTTGTGGGTTTCAGTCGATTCCACTTCCTTAAGTTCACCTAGGAGGTCAAGTCTTGTCATAGTAACCCCTCATCTTATGTTTCCCTCGGAAGTTGGTGAAAGTGGGTAGATATGAGGGGGGGCATCATTATAGGGTGGATCAGAGCAGGTTGCGCTCTCTTTGGGTAATATATGATACCATAGAGTGGTATTAGAGCATTGTACACCCCTCAGACTATATGGGAGGTTTGTTGGTCATGCATTCATGTTGGTTGCATATGTGTTCCTTATGCTTGTAGTCCATGTGCATTTTATGTATGCATGGTAGTGTTCATTGTACATTTGTGTTTCCATGCAGAAGTTGATGATGTTGTTGTTGGGATGCGTTTGTCATGAATGCATGTTAGTTGTAGATGCATTTGTTATGAATGTAAATGTATATATGTTGTTAATCATGCATTTTCATGGTTATGGTTATGCATGTATGGTAGGACAGACATGCATTGTGAGGTTATTGTATGCAATTAGGCCATCATGATGTTATTGTTATGTTATGATGCTAATGTGTTGGTTGAGATAGAGAAGGAGATGCAGATCATTAAAGTGAATTTGCAAAAATGGACTTTGGGGTAAGAGAACATCATCATACAGGTTTGTACGGTGGGCATGTAGGTATGTTGGTTAATGTTTGCTATAAGCACTAGGGTTACTAATATGCTTGTCATTCTATTATTATTATGATTACATGTATGATAAATGCTAGTTGATTAGTGTATTCATAGGCATATGCGTCAGACAGTCATCAATGATAGTAACATGTGGTTGTATGCATTTCTATTGTTGTTTTATGTTAGTGAACTTGACAATTATGTTATATGTTGTTGATGATTATGTTATATGCTAAATTTTTGTTGTTATATGTTAGTTAACTTGATGATTAGGGCTATTTCATTTAGGATCTTGATGTTATATGTATTGTGTTAACCCGGATTGGCCTATGTAGATGGTTATGGTTACGATATTCAGGTATGAGCTAACATATTGGTGATATGGTGTTGTACTAATCTAGACTGCCCGTGCATATGTGATTGTTATGCATGAATGGAAATCGTTTATGAGCTTATGATGTGAACATGTTAACTAGTTATTCGGATGAATATCATGACCTTAAGTAGGTTTGGGTTGATATACTGTGAATTTATATCATGCTAATCTAGATTGATTGTGCAAACAAGATAGCATCCCCTGAGATATATTAAGGTATGAGTTTTCTTATGTCGTATATTTGGTGTTGAGTGTTTGATTATGATCTAGCATGTTATGTTTGCAAGTTGGTTGAATGTTTGATAAATTGCATAATATTAGTATGTGTATGTAATATTGCTTGAAGGAATGATCTTGCTTTAAGATGGTTGTACTAACACATATGTGTTGAGATAACTGATATGTACTTGAATGTAAGTAGGTGATATTTGTACCAGTATGTCTAATGACTACGATTTGACTATGAAGTATGACATGATTGTTATTCTTGGTAAAGGTTGATTTTAAATTAGTAGATACATTTTCTTTACCTTTGGAACATGTGGCTGACATGTGTTTTCAGTTACAAGGAAACATGATTCACACAACAAGGTAAGATAATTGGTATATTGTTACATTTATTTATGCACTAACAATTATGTGTTATGGAAATATGATGTAGGGGATTGCATGGCAAAGATATTGCCATGAAATTCTAAAGAAGGCTCAGGATGAGCTTTCCTTTGGAAGAATTGGGAAATCGTGGGGATTGAGTCACGGTGTCTATTTTTAGTCTTGTGATTTTGGTATTTTGTGATTTGTTAATCTTGATTTGTGGTTTTGTTTATGTTTGGTGCAAGGCCTTGCCACTTTGTTGTGGTGTCATGTTGTTATTAGTTTTCATGGTCTTCTTCTTGTTTGTTTCTTATGCTTGCCTTTTAAGTTTTGAGCCTTGAGAATTGGTTGGGAAAAAAGAAAGTTGATGGAACTTTGGAGGGTTGTGTGGAACCCAATAGGTAATGAAAGAATCAGATGAAGGTCGTGCATGCATAAGGGCAGATAAGGTAAGATTATGACATTTAGTTGAGTTGTTTGGGTCCATTAGGATAAATGAACTATAGCAGAACAATCATGAGAAATGTAATAGGAAAGATAAAGTAAATGGATTTGAGGCGTCATATGCCTTGGCTATGTTGGGAACTATTGTTCTCAATGTTGTGCATGGATAATGGGTGTTGTCTTAACCTTGACCTTATGATATTTGGTAACTATGTTGTGATCATGTTTATGCTAATGTTTATATATGCATGTATATATCAATGTATGCATGTCATTGTCTAACTGGATCATGATTATTTTATGTTTATGTATATATATATATACACCATTGTTTGACAGGGTCATCAGGAATTGTTCTTGTGGAGGAATGATTGGTTATGAAAGTGAATGCAATGAAGAGATTCCTGGCTCATGAGGAATCAAGTGGGAAGAGTATCCTAACATATATTTGAAGTCAGTATCATGTGGATATGAATTGATATTATGTGATTATACTATGTCTATGTTTATGTTATGGACAGTCTGATGTTGAGAGATACATCAACGAAATGAAAACAACATGATTTGTGGCATGCTAGTATAAGCATGGATGACAGAGAGACACTGGAAGCAAGGTTTCTTGGTAGAGGCAGTGTGGTCTTGGATGTGCAGTGCTATTTTTGTGTATATGTTGTGCATATTTTATATTCAGTCGTGGGTATAGATGGTGCTATGTACATGTTGGATATGTGGTTCTATGTACATATGGTGTCGTGTGCATGATGGATATGAAACGTTGTGTGCATATGGTGTTGTGTGCATGTTGGATATGTAGTGCTTTGTACATACGATGTTATGTGCATGTTGTATATGTAGTGCTATGTACATATGGTGTTGTTTTCATGTTGTACAAGTGGTACTATGTACATATGGTGTCGTGTGCATGATTGCACATATGGTGCTGTGTGCATGTGGTGTTGTATGCAAGGGGTGTTGTGTACATGTCATGCATGTGATGTTTTGTACATGTGGTGTCGTGTACATGTTGTGTATATGGTACTGTGTACGTGTGGTATTGTGTACACATTATACATGAGGTGCAATGTACATGTGGTGTTGTGTACATGTTGTGTAGGTGGTGTCGTGTACATCTGATGTTGTGGACATGTTGTGTAGGTGGTGGTGTGTACAGGTGGTACTGTGTACATGTTGTACATATGGTACTAGTGTACATGTGGTATTGTGTGCATGTCGTACATGTTGTGTTGCAAGCATGTGGTACTATGTATGTGCATTGTGTAGTCGTGGTATCGTGACATATGTATTCATTGTGTTGTACTATGTGTATGTATCTATGTTGTGTTGTACTTTGTGTACATATCTATGTTGTGTTGTACACTGGGTGTAGGTGTATGTATTGTGTTGTGGTGTACACCGGATGTAGGAGTATGTATTGTGTTGTGTTGTGTTGTACACTGGGTGTAGGTGTGTGTGTGGTATGTCAGGTGTAGTTGCATGTATTCCATGGTGTTGTATGTCATGTGTGGTTGTACGTGTGTTATGCACACTATGTGTATGTATAGATGGTTGAGGAGAAGGCATTGGGTGTTTGTTGGGTGTGGAAACACATCTGGTGTGCGTATGAAATAAGAACAGAGGTAGAAAATAAGGATTGATTAAAGGATAAGTATCAATATTTTATTTCAATTTTATTATGCATGTGATTTATGGTTATGGTTTATGATGATTACATGTGATCTATGATTCTGGTTTATGATGGTTACATGTGATTTATGATTTTTATCTATGATGATTGTTTTTTGAGCTAACCTGATGTGATATGTTTATACATGATGATTTGGTCAGAGATGCTAGTTTGACTTGTTGTGATAGGAAGAAAACAGGATGGAAAGTGTACCTTATTGGCGAG
Organism: Pinus tabuliformis; assembly: GCA_031772625.1. NCBI lineage: Eukaryota > Viridiplantae > Streptophyta > Pinopsida > Pinales > Pinaceae > Pinus > Pinus tabuliformis. Next base: position 855,454,219 of record CM062815.1, on the reverse strand, counting down.
TTATTAGTCAGGTATGATGTGAATTTATTTAATTTAATTTTGAATGTAATGTAATTTATGTGCTTGGTACATGAGAGCACAAAAATGCCTGGCTGGGTGATTAAAACCCACTACAAGAATTAGTAGTGTCAGTGAAAGGAATCAAAACATGCAACAATATGCTAGTAAAGCAGTTAAGGAGTAGGGCCATTATGGGACACTGGTGCCCAATAGTGTCCATTGATTTCCATGAGCATACTATGACCGTTATGATGGTTTTGAGGTAGGTATATGCCTTGGTTGTTGACCTTCCGATGTCAGGAAGCCTTGCCAAGGGATGGATTGCCCGAAATAGGGGATGTCCGGGAACTTGGAAGGTGAGTGACTGCATGGAAGGGGGTGACCGGATTGCCGGTGGGACTATGTAGAAAATAAGGGAAGGTTGGGCATGGATTTTTTGGTCATTAGTATTTCCAAATGGAATCAGATGCACCTTGGGAGTGTGCCCTGGAAGAATGAGTCGGTAACTGTTCACTAAGAGGAAAAGTGGCATAGGATTATAGCACTAGACATTGGATACAGATTTGAATTTGTAATGGATTTTGGACTTCCTAGGAAGGAGATGAATCCTGGTATTACTTTTGAGGGTGGAGGTGTGAGCCTCTAGATTCCCTTATTGATTGATACCGGCATCATATCCTTTTATTTGATGGTTTATAAAATGTGCATATGTGTACATGTGGTTATTGTAAATGCCATAATGAGCTATGCTATAAAGCTCCAGTAAATGATATGTTTGTCATGTTTCAATAGTGGTCATTATAAATATTGCAACAATCTATGTTATAAAGCTCCATGGGTAGTATGTTCATTTTCAACGGTTTTATTGATCTTGGTGTGATTTAACACCGAGGACGGTGTTCCCTAGTGGGAGGAGTCTGTAATATCCCTTAGTTAAATGTTCATGTAATAAAAGTTAATAAAGGAAAAACAAGACCACTGTTAAGGGACACTTATTCCAAGTTGAATGTTGGGAAAAATATCCTAGTGGGCATCACTAGATGTGTTTATGGCTAAGGGAAATTGGAAAAGGCAATGACAAAGGCATTAAGAAAGGAAAAAGGTATTTTGGAACATTTATTTATGAAAATAATGGAAATTTGAAGAAAAGGAAGGTGAAAGGTCACATGTTGCATGTGAGGAGGAAATTGAAGGAAAATAATGGAAAATGAAGAAAATAGAGGCCTCATTGATAAAAAGGATTATGAGGATCATTTGGAAAGGTTTTTCTCAAGCTTGGTTAGTGTAATCTTTTGTCAGTTTAGTTTTGGAGCTCTTTCATTATTCTCTCTCTCTCACACTCTTGGACATGTAGAGTTTTATTAGAGCATTCTAGCTTTATAACAAGGAAAGGAAAAGAAAGAAAAGGAAGGACAAGGAAAATAAAGGAAAGTAAAGAGAAAGTAAGGAAGATCAGGATCAAGCATCTTGCATAGGAATACTTGTAGGTAACATATTGCATCTATGATTTTCTAGTGGGTTTTGACATGCATGGATTTGCATGTTAGTATTTGGTTCTCTGGATGTTAGTGGCATGGTCTTGCCGAGTTATGAAAGTGGTTTTTAGCCTTTCCTTTCCATTTTCCAGATAGCCATGGTGTGATGGTATTTTTTTCTCGGTTTTGAGCTTTAGAATTTCTAGATGGTTTCGGAATCTAGGGTGGAGGTGGTCTCAGGAAAATTCCCAAAGGCCTAGGAATCCATTGACTAATTTTAGCAGGATACATGGTAAAGCTTGAGGGTGGTGTCTCGATTTAAGTCCAAGTGATCCAGTGTGGACTGTGGTAAAGACTGAGACAAGGAGATGAAACATTCCTCAAGGATAGTGATGGAGTTTGGAGGCATTCCAAGCTCAATTTGGTTTTCTGATCTCAGTGTTGTTTTTGGTGAGATCACAGTTTGGTGAGGGTGGAGGTAGTTTAACCTATGGATTCCATCGATTTTTTTTGGATTGGTTTATCCATGAGATCCCACATTAATTCTTGAAACATGGCACATGGGTGACTGATTGAAAGAAATATTTGGTACAACCATGTCTATGGTCAGGTGGTATGTGGATGTCCCAAACCTGGTTGGCTCTTGCCTATGTTTAATAAAAGCTAAGTTCTCTTGCTTTTATACTTCTTATTATGTGGCCTTAATAGCTATTATCACATTTCTATTTACATGGTTTAATGGCGATTATAATCACGGTTATGTGATTGGTTATAGTCATGGTTATTTCATGTATTTACTTGTAACTGAAAGGATAATGGATGAAAGACCTAATTGATGTCAAAAGAGTTAAGGGAAGAGGGAAGTGATCCTTATTTTCAACTCTCATATGATTTCTCATTCATTTATGATCTGTTTTGTATTCATGTCCTATAGATTCCATTGATGCCAATTGTTTGATAGAATGTTAGTCCCAGTGTGGGATGGTCAGGGTTAGTCCTGGAGCTAGTTTTTGGCTTGCAAATCTTGTGTAATGTAAATTATGGATTTTGAAAGATACAGGTTTTCTGGGAAGTGATCACAATTTTGGGCTTGAAAAGTGGCACAAATCCCAAAGTCACGTGCATAGGTCTGAGGAGAAAAGTCCCCAAACAGACCTATGCCTTGTTGTGGGAGCATTTGGAGCCTCCCAACCACACCATTTTCCATATCAAGGGAGTTTCCAACAGTTTGATGCAAAAAAATATCAGTGGGACCTACGGACTGGTCATGGGGATGATTGGGAAGGCTTTTGGGAGTCCTGTAGTAGGTATAGAAGGTTTTTGTTGTGGGTTTCCGTCGATTCCACTTCCTTAAGGTCACATAGGAGGTCGAGTCTTGCCATAGTAACCCATCATCTCATGTTTATCCAGGGCAAGCCAGTAAAAGTAGGTAGATATGAAGGGAGGTGTCATTACAATATCATAGTTCATGTATTCTTGGTGATGTAGTTAGTCTTCGTTTATATGGTGTATATCTTCCTATCACGCATCAAAAGTTTTTGGATGATGTGGTTCTTTTTGGGCCTCCAAATTTAAAGGAAGAACAAGGTGTAAGGAAAATCATACAGATCATCATGGATGCTTTAGGAACTACTGTAAACAAGGATAAGACTATTATATTTTTTTTCAATTGTTCAGAGGCTATTCAGACGCATCTAACTAGGAGTTTAGGTTTCAATAGGGGACACATGGCTTCGAAATATCTAAGGGTGCTTCTTGTTTTATATTTCAACTGAATACTAACTTTGGAATATCTCATTGAAAGGATTAGGAGGAAGGTCAACAATTGGGATTTTTGGGCTTTTAACTTCCCAAGCCACCTAATCCTCACCAAAGTAGTATTACAAGTAATACCAAATTATCAATTGGCAGTAATGCCTATCCCCAAGCTAATTTTTCAATGCCTCTGCTTGATATGGAGTGAGTTTCTATGGAAAGGAGCAACCAAAATAAGAAAGTGTGTCTTAGTATGGGGAAAATTGATAAGGTCAAAGTGGATGGGAGGATTAGGTATCAGAGATCCAAAACTAATCAACTCTGCTCACAGGTTAAAATTATGGTGGCTTTAGTTGCAGAGAGGACATAAAATTTGGAAGCAAAGTTGGATCAGGAAGCATATACCTTTACACACATACGAGGAATGATTACAATTAATGACTTCATCTAGGGCTTAGGAATTTGGAATTGTGCATAGAAAAGAAAACATGTTATATGTATTTATTCTTTCTAGGAGGTTAAGGGAGGAAAGATTTCATCCTTTTGGGAGGATTCATTGCAATAGGTCTCTTACTTGGGGGAGATCGTGCAACTCCAACCTATCCAAGCTCTATGCATAGGTTTGGGTGCAAATAAGATAACATATTTTTGGAAGGCACTAGATGATCATCACCAATGAAGGAAATGGAAGTAAAATAACAATTGGCATCAGAATGAAGTTACCTATCCTTGGGAAGAGTTCAAAGAGATATTAGATAGTCATAAAATTAGGGTGTCCCATAAATAGGACATCTTAAGATGGGGGAAATAAACATCGGGTTCTTTTTCACTCAAGGAATCATACTCCATACTAGTAGGCCCATAGGTAAGGGGTTTATTAGGATGTTGAATCCATATACACAGTGAAAAATCCATTTTAAACAACAAAAATTAAGATTTGGACCAGCTGAAATGATCCTGTTTTGACCAGTTCTGAGCAGTTTTTCATGGAGAACTTCTGGGAGAAGCTGTAATCAGTTGACCTTGTTCCTTTAGGGGTTAGAACAACAATTTTAGGGACTTAGGAGCCCTTGGTTTATGGACATTTCATGCTTGGGGTTGTAGTGCCCAAAAATGTCTATAACAGTTGCCCCCTAAAGCATGAGGTCGTTAATCTTTTGATGTCGGGTGAAATGCTTTATTATGAGGATCTGAAGTTCTTTCAAGCTGGGAGGAGACCTGTAATAAGATACAATACAATACATTATCTTCATAATATTTTCATGATCTAGCTGAGGCGGGCATTCCCATGCTTAGCTTTATAAATTCATTTTCATGTACATAGGACAGACAATCGTCTAAGTGTAGACTGATGATTCTTGTAGAGTCATCATCCCTTTGATTGGGTGATTATCTGTGCAGCAATGATGTACATTTGATGTCTTTATTTCCCTGAATATATATCGCAGCCCGGATGGATGAAACTAGATCCGGGGTCTTCAATCTCGTTCGATCTTCACTCGAAGTACAAGTCTATCCATGTGAGAGATGTTCTGGAGTCGAACATGGAAAGACATCGCCTGATTACCAGCCAATGATGTAAGCTGTTAACAGGCGCGAGAGGAATCACCGATAATGATAATGACCCTCAAGGTACTGCAGTACAATTCACTTGGTGTGAATAAAGGACTTGGCTTCGAACACCACGCAAAATCTTTCGGTCGAAGGCCATTGATGTAAACCTGTCGCCGGAGGTGAGAAACTTGCCATTGAGGCATGCAAGCTTCAAAGTACTGAAGGGGGTGTCATAGGTCGACTTCTTGGATAATGACCTGATGTCGAAAAGAAGCGATTCGTCACAGGAGGGCCTTAATGAATCCCACATCAATGACATGGAACGGAGCAAATGATTTTAATGGAGGTGAAAATGATCTGATGACATATGGTTCAAGGCGGCGGTCATGAAAGAATGGAGTGTAAATGTATTGTAGTGGGTGAGACACAGGTGAATTCTCTGAATGACTTCTCTTGAACATATCGACGAAACTGACATGATGGATTGGTAGCATCACCCCAAATGTGGATGGTGTGATGGGACCATGGTGATGTGACCAGTGAATGAAACAACCCAACCCGACTTGGATGCGGAGTGAAAGTGTCATGTTCAAGAGCGACTTGCTACCAACAAAGTTTCTTCAAGTTTTCTTCCCAATTTTCCCCAGTCATTGCTGACCAGTACCTCTTTATTTTTGTCAAGCTTGAGGAGGATAACATATGCTTGTTATATAATTTTCCCTTCAGGCAGACCCATCACTATGTTTTAACGAGCCTAGCGATAGTGAAACTCATTCTTGTCTACTATGGACAAGTTTGTCGCTATTAAGTTTTAACGAGCTTAACGATAAAGATAACTCGGTCCTTTTCAATTTTAGAGAGTCTGAAAAGGAACGTAAAGGAAACTCCAAAATTCCTTTTTCGTCATCTAATCCCTTAAGTCCGAAAAAGTATAAAACAATACAGAAGGGATGAATTTTCGATACTTTTAATGAGCCGAACAAAACAAGTGCTCGATATTTTTGTGTAATAATCCCTCAGGTCCAAAAAGATTAAAATTTAGAGGAGGGATAGCACTTCCGGTCCCTTTAACGAGCTAGAGAGGCCAATCGCTCGGCAATATTTTCATATCTTACGAGTCAGTTGAAAACAGCTTAAAGGAGACTCGTCTTTTGAGGAACGAGTGATAAAATTGGGTAGCAGCTCATTCCAGGTAAGGTTTGGAATGTTCCAATCATGGCAGTGTTACAAGGATGGCTAGTGAGATCACTCTTCACAGCTATTCCTCAAAAGGGGTAAAAAATCAAGTGGAGGTGAATGATCGACCAATACAGAGTGGAGGTGATGATGAGAACATGACCAAGGCTTTTAAAGGCTGAAGTACTACATTCACGATGGTTATTTACCGAGAAATAGTTCATTTTTTAATGAGCTTAAATGCGGGGAGAAACATTTGCTCATGGCTTATGTTTATTTTTTAACGAGCTTGAACTATGCGCTAAAACTGCTCGATACAACAGTCACTTCTTGACTTTACCATAAATAGCTTTGTTCTTTCAAAGATTGTACTGCATTTTCGATTGCTTCATCAAACTAGTCAGAAATGAACAATATATGTTTGAAAAATGAGTTAGAACACTAATATTTTACTTCGAACTACGTAAAAAGTAATGTAAAAGTGATTTTACCTCTCATTTTACCATTTCATTTGAACTTTGGTTTTTTGGAGCTTTGGAGGTGCTTTCCCCCCTTGATTTTCATCAGCTGATTTTCGGAGATTCTGTGGATCTGGACCAGGTAGGAGCTAAACTTGAGCTCTTTCATTTCATGCTTTCCATTTTGCATTCTGAGCTTGATTCCTGGTTTTTCTGAGCCTCTGGGGTTTGAAAAACTTGCCCTGGCTTCAGTGCACCCTTTGTGTATCGAAAGGTGCGTTGGATGTTGGCCTGTCTACTAGCCATCTGACATGCAATGCATCCAGAGCACTACTGTAGGTGCGATGGGCGCAAGGAAGAAATTTTATGCACAGTTTTTGATGGAAATTTTTCTTGTTTCTTACCAAAATCAGGATCTAACTCTTCTCTTGTTTGTTTTCAGAGATCTTTGGAGCAAGATGAACATTACATGGTGAGAACATGAGCATGAAGAAGAGGACATGCTTGCTTTACATGATCCGGTTACAGTAAACGCACTGTGGAACTGTGGCTTGCTGAAGTTTTTCTGCATTTCTAGCATGATACAACAGATCAACTTGTTGCAGTATTTGCTTGATGCTTGGGATCCTACCAACCAGGTGTTCCAGATTAGGGGCAAATCCATCCCCTTGACTGTAGTGGACATCTATTTCTTGACTGGCTTGTCGAGGTGGGGTGCTCCCATCTCTTTATCAGGTTCGGCACGAGGAGGTGAATCTGTGAGAGATTATGTTCGCCGGTATTACAGAGAGGGATCTCAGCCGAGTAAGGACAGCAAGATCATCATCCGTGATGTCACTGACAGGTCTCTCAGGACTATTCTGTTCACGTTTGGTAGGATGGCTGGTGGTGCAGCTCTTCATGTAGCCAACCGATCTTGTATGCAGTATGCCTTGGAATGTCTCCAACTGAAGGTGTTCAACTGGTGCGACGCAGTACTTCTTGTGATGAAAGAACAGTTGACCAAGGTGAAGAGTGGGAAGTTGAAGAACTTTGGTTATGGTTCTATCTTGACCGCCTTTGCCTTGGAAAAGATACCACTGATGCAGCCGCAGTATATTGCACTCGATTTAACTTTACCGACTGAACCACGTATGCAGAGATGGGTTGACCATATGTCTAGGCATGTTGTTCAGTCTCAGATTTCCTTTTCTGATACCTTCTTCGGGTGGTTTGATCATGAGGAGATGGTTTATTCCGAGTATCCATATGCTGGTATGGACTTCCGAGGTGATCCAGATTTAGTACTGCCGGCTGGCAAACAATGGGGCACCATTGGTAAATTCTTTGACCATATCCTTGTTTATCGTTTTTCTTTTATAATGTCCTTATGCTTTATTCTGTCAAGACTTAACCAAACTCATGTGTTCATGCAGATGTTGGTCCCGTTTGGCCAGTAGTACGCCTGAGAGTGCCAGCTGTCGCCCCAACAGGAGAGGCTGTTGGAAGGGCTATCCTTCGCGACCTCGATGTGGTCGAGACTCTCACAGCATTACAGGAACAGGTTGAGGGCCTCACTCTTGGTATTCCAGATGTGAGGATTGACGAGCTGCCCTTGAGGTTGCCGTGGCATACTACTGGTGTGCCAAGACGATGGACTCGGCTCATACGCATGATCGCACAGGCTGTGACTTGCTATCACGAGCATCATTAGACTAGGGTGCCCCTTAGAGTTTTGAGTTTTTGGTCATTTTACCAATTTTGTCTTGGTTACAGAACATTATGTGTAAACCATAAACAATTATATATATATTTTTGATTTTCAAAGCTTTATTTTGGTTAAGTTACATGATCCAAATGCAAATATTGACGATATGCTTCTTTTTATAAATGTTGCAAATGTATATCTAACACATAATTTGCCAATGAGTCAGTGAATGTGTTTAAGGTTTTGGAAATATATTGATATTGAATAAAATCAAATTGTCTTTCTAAAATTTTAACCCTTAGGAACATGCGATAAATAGCTGGATTTCAGACAGAGTAGATACCAGTGAGTTGTAGTATGACGAGTTGTGAGTCTAGCCTGACAATCAGTCGGCGTATACCATGTGTGATGGCATCAGAGAGAAGTTCTATCAACGCGCTGTATTCAGTGATGTTATTCGTTGATCGACCAATACATACCCCTCTGAAACTTACTAACTCACCGCTTGGATCAAAAATGGCCCAGGACGCGGAAGATAGGTTCCGTGAACTACGACTCGCTCCGTCGGCATATCCTACACATGACTCCAATAGGTTTGACATCTGCAATAAATGTAAAAAGTGGATTACTTGACCAAAACAAACGCTTTAGCGAAAACAAAAACATAACAAAAGCATAGAGGTTACTATATTGAATCACGCATAGTAATGCTTGAGGTACAACCCGTTACAAGGTTGTGCCAGTGGAATTCCGTCATAATCCATTAACTCGTAGGCTCCTTTTGCTAACACTCGCTTAACAATATAGGGGCCCATCCATAAAGACTTGAATTTACCTGCCCCCAATTTATCGGATTCTTGGTCATAAAGCAAGACCAAGTCACCTTCTCAGAAGACATGGGGTTTGGCATTCTTGTCGAACTGCGCTTTGACTCGTTTCTTATGGGCTTTGTTAGCCAAAGCGACATCACGACGGGTTTCATCCAATTGGATTAGTTCCAAGAAACGAGTCTCCTCTTCTGAAGTTCTGGGGAGAAGGTCAATTGTGAGTTTGAGGGACGAGATTTCACATTGGATTGGTAAGACTGCTTCCAGGCCATATACTAGTTGGAAAGGTGTAAACCCGGTTGCATTCCTTACCGATGTTTGGTAAGCCCACAAGGCTGAGTACAGGATTAGGTGCCAAATTCTTTTGTGAACTCCAATCATCCTTTGCAGCATGCACTTCAGGACCTTGTTGATTGCTTCAACTTGTCCATTGGCTTGCGGGTAATATGGAGTAGAGCTGTCATGAGACAACCCTAGTTTGGCAGCTAATTCGACCATCATGTGATTGCGAAAATGTGATCCATGATCTGTGACTATAGCTTGTGGGACGCCGAATCTGGCGACTACATGATTGAAAAAGAAGAGGGCAGCTATTTCACCAGTATTATCTAATGTAGGCATCGCCTCGGCCCATTTGGTAAAATAGTCAACTGCGACTATGATATACCCATGCCCCCCGGTCGAGGTGGGGTTACATGTCATGAAATCGATGCCCCATTTGGCGAATGGCCCAATAGCAACTATTGGCTACAGAGGTGCGGGTGGTCTTCTAGTTTTGCTATCGAAAATTTGACAAGCATGGCAACTTCTGACTGCGGTTATGCAATCTTTGAACATTGCTGGCCAGAAGTATCCTGCTCGTAAAATTTTTTACGGTGTAGCATAACTGGATTGATGCCCCCCACACGCGCCTGAATGGCAATCATTGAGGACTTTTTCGGCCTCCTCATGGGTGAGGCACCTTCTCAGAACCGTATCGATACCACGACGGTAAAGTGTATCACCGACGATCATGTAGTCTTTTGCTTGGTATCGAATACATTTTTGTTCGGATCGAGAGGTATTTGGCCTATATTTTTGGGTTTGGAGATAAATGATTATATCCCCATACCATAGATTGCTTGAAGATATCAGAAACAAATTTTCGTCCACGATCGTTTCTTCGGATGTTTCAGCGTTGGATGACGATGGGAGATCGCACAATAATTCCGCGAAAACCAGAGCTTTCTTTGACTTGGATTTTACAAATTCCAGATCAAACTCTTGTAGAATTGCTATCCATTTTGAATATTTGCCCCCTAGCAATTGTCGTGACAATATATAAGTCATGGGGTTGCAATCTGACAGAATGGTAGTTTTTCGAAAGAGGACATAGTGTCGAAATCTCTGTATTGCTTGAACAACTGCGAGCTCTATCTTTTTAACATAAGAATATTTGATTTCTGTATCATTTAAGTTCTTACTTAAATAATATATAGGATGTTCAATTCCATTGTCTTCTTGAACTAAAACCATTGCTATGGTTGTATCCGCTGCAGCCAGATACAGGTTAAAGTCTTTTTGATAATCAGGAGCGTACATTAATGATGCTTTCATTAGGGATTCTTTTAAAGCATCAAAGGAAGCTTGCGCAACCTGATCCCAGACAAAGGGTACTTCCTTTTTCAAAAGACGCGTATAACCTTTAGCAAGTTCGATGTAATTTGGAATGAACCTCCTCAGAAAGTTTGCTTTCCCTTGGAGTTTCTGAATCTGAAGCAAATTTGAAGGTGGAGGCAAATTTATGATTGCCTGAACCTTACATGGGTCGAGACGAATCCTGTCTTTCGAGACTAAAAAGCCAAGTAAACGACCAGAACTGACAAAAAATACACATTTGTGTGGATTGAGTCATATTTTGTAGTGTCGGCAACGTAGAAATATCGCTCTTAAATGCTGCGGATGATCAGTCTGCTTTCGCGAATGAGCCGAAAGGTCGTCGAGGTATGGTTGAACGATGTTTTTGATGTCATGGAAGGCATAATTCATTTTCCTCTGAAATGTTTCCCCACGGACAAATAAATGCAGTCTTTGACTGGTCCTATGGGCAGATATTTATTTGATTATACCCGGAGAATCCATCCATGAATGAAAAGATTTCACATCCGGCACATTCATCAATTATCTGGTCGATGAAGGGTGTAGGGTAGTTGTCTTTTGGACAAGTTTGATTTACATCCCTATAATCGATGCACACTCTAATTGTTCCTTGTTTTTTCATAACAGGGACAATATTCGATACCCAATCGGTCAGAGGAATCGGGTAAATGAAACCAACATGGAGAAGTTTTTCAACTTCTACCTTAATGGCAACGGCTTTCTTGGGGTGCACCTGCTGTAGCAGTTGTATTACTGGTTTGACATCTGGATACATCTTGATTTCGTGTTCAACGATACTCGAGTCAATTCCTGGCATTTCATTATATGACCAAGCAAAGACATCTCTAAATTCGCGAAAAAGAGCGTTATATATTTCTAGTTCTGAAGGAGAACAACATTTGCCAACATAAATATTCTCTACAACATCTGTTTTGGTTGAGATATTTATGGCGATAGTCTCTTCAATGTTGGACAAGTTTCGCTCGGAATCCACCGTGTTTACAATATTTGATAGGAAATCAAAAACTGAAGGATGATAAAGGTCATCAGGAGTATTTTCTTCACAATCCGGAAGAAGGGAACGATGGTGGTAATCATCCCATGGTGCCCCTTCAACTACCATTGATTGAATAATTCCTTCGTCGGTGACATGCACTCGCGACCAAGGATCTGAAGGGGTACCATATTCCTCAGACCTATCTATCAAAACGCTTGATGAGCATTGATTTGGGTTCGCCTCCCATGCTAGGAACATTGATTGCTACAATATTTCTGTTGGGCTTGGAGGCAAAACCTGTGCATGATCCATGTCGATATCGTTTTTTGAGATCTTTTTAGAAGATATCATATTGCAGGTTCCTAACGACGATACTTCCGCCAAATTGATTGGAGGTGGAAGGGCGAAAGTTACCATCAATATAGGATCTTTTAGTAGGCCTACTCCGATATTTTGAAGTGAATGGGGGCTTCCATGGATCATTGGAATGCTTCCTGTAACTTGAGAACCATTTGGGAGGAAGTTTTGTTGATCGACGATTGTAATCCCTCCTTGAAAGGGAAATGCAATCTTCATAAAATAGGTCGGCACAACAGCAGCCATGGCATATATCCATCGTCTTCCCAGTAGGATGTTGTAATTGAGATTTCCGTCGATTACCTCAACATCTATTTCTACTATTTTTCCTCCTAGTTCAACCTTCAAGTTACTTAGAATACCATATGGGGTATATGTTCATCCGTCAAATGCTTTTAATGTCGTCGAAGATCGCGACAAGGTTGGAGATCCTAAAGTTTTCCAACAACTCATCGACATAATACATGTAGATGCCCCCTCATCAATAATTGTTCGATGAATAGTTTTGTTGAGGGCTTTCACTTGAACGAGGAAAACTAGTTGAGCTGGTAACTGAGGATCGTATCCTTTATGATCGAAGGATACAAGATTGGAATCCTTTGGGTCTGTCCCACCAATGGCTGATAGTAAATCCTGCTTTTGGGATGGGCAATTTTGTAGTACCTCAAGAGTCGACATAGCGGATGGCGATTGGGCCAAATCTTCCACTATATTATAATGTTGTGCTGCTCTAGCGCGGGGATTAAACGTCGACTTGTGTACTACTCCCTTCGGCGGTTTTATTGTCAACTTGGGAATGATGGGTGGTGCAACTTCTGTCGAAGTCGTTGTCGAACTACTAGGTTGATCTTTATCCTTGTTGTTCGACAGCTGTGGATTCCCATAATCTTTGTTCCTTGTCGATATCAAAGCATCATTTTGCTGTTTGGAAACCGACAACATTAGCACTTGAGATGAGGAAGCATTTCCACTGTCAACCAGATTTGTCCCTGGATTTGGAAACTGATCAGTTAATACTGCCGAGGTTTTTGAATTCTTGAGGAATTTATTAAGCTCAGCTCTGTGTGGACAATCTGCGGTCTGATGATCCTCATCGCATATAAAGCATGGATTTCTTGGTTTCCTATTTCCAGGATGGTTTGCAGAAGATTTTTCAGGTGATGATTCTTCTTGTTTCTTCTTCTTCCCTTTGCCTTTCTTCTTGCCCCCTGGTTGCTTGGTTTCTTTGCCTTTATCTGTCGATATGGCATTTACTTCCAAGGCAAGAAGTTCCTCATTTGCATTTTGACCGGAAATCTTACGGGCCTTTTTGGATGTAGCCTTTGTCGATTTCGTGTCTGTTGCGCCAATCACGCCATCACCGGCATGAGAGTCATTGTTTGATTTAGGAGGAGGAGGAACTGAGAATTCTGGTCTAGGAGCATCAGGTATTTTATCGTAGAGCGTGCCGAACTGAGTGTAAATCAAGTCCAAATATTGCGCACGAGCAATAACCTGCTCTTCGGTGACGACTCCCCCCTTTGCCACATCTTCCGTGATGGAAGGCAGTAATGACTTGATAAACCATTTAGCTAAGAGCTGATCGAGAACATACGTTTTCACCATTCTACGACGACGTTGCCACTCATGTATATGATCAGATATGTGAGTGGCCGTTGTTTGTTTGAAGTTGGTAAGAAGTTCCGTTCCTATTTCGTACCTTATCGGTAATTGAAAATGGGTTAAAAAGGTTGTGGCTAGGGTACTGAAGTTGTCGAATGAAGCTCTAGGAAATTCGATATACCATTTTACTGCTAGACTAGTTAACGTCCTCTGAAAAAGGCGAAGCCTAATCGAATCATTGTTTAGGGTGTTTGATGAACACCACAGATGAAATGTCATCACATGATTTGACGGATCTTCAACCGGATTTCCATTAAATTTAGGAATATCTGATGGAAGTTTATGTGGAATCGCTGGCCACCAAGGGGCGTAAGCGATTGGATCGTTTGTTAACCGATTTAAATCAGGTAACTCTAAAGTTTCCATGAAGGGTAACTGTTGATTCAGGTTAGGTGAAGCATACCCAGGATAAGATGGGATTTCCTGAGCAGTTGGTCTTTGCATACCAGCATAATGCATTTGATGCTGGTAACTTTGGTGAGGTTGGTGGGCATGACCATTGTAAAATGGTTGATTTTGACCTTTTTGAATATACGGTTGCCCACTATTTGCAAAGATTTATTGTTCATAACCTTGGTATACTTGTTGGAACTGCGGTTGTTGGTATTGCACTAGCCATGGTTGTGAAGCCATGTGCTGTTGCCCGATACTAACTGTTTGACGAAGATGAGGGGTAATTGTACCCATTTGAACCTGTGTCATTCCACTAGTCGGCGATTGTGGTTGAGCTGCAGGGTCAAGGGGCTGTTGCATTACAACCTGAGAAACCTGAGGTTGGCATACAACAGGCAGCGCTTGAACTTGCGACACCGTCTCAATAGCTGGCGTAGTTGGTATACTTGACATAGGTAAGCATTTTTGCATCGAATATACAACTCTTGGTTGTTGAGGTAGTATCGGTACCCAACCGCTTGAAGTAATTCCAGCATAACCCGAATTTTGTTGTGAACTCCCGTATGTTTGTCCTCTCGGAGGGGATAATGAAAGGGCATACTGCCCCCCATACGGTGGTAATCCGGTACTTAAGGGAATGGTTTTCCCTTGAGGGCCGGACTGCCAAAATTGACCTCCAAATAGATCAATTTGTTGAGACTCAACATAAGAGTTTCCAGATATTATTCCGGATGAACAAACAGGAACATACCATACCGTCGAAATGGCCCCTGAGTGGGATCCTTCTAGCGATTGAGAGCTAGTCGGGACAGATGGTATACCAGCGAACATTGTTGGAGTGATAGCAGGGAGTTCTGCCGTCGCTGTGTCAGACGACACAACCCTAGATGTTGACGGTTGTTCAAACATTTCTAGTCTATCCAAAAGATTACCTAGTGTTTCTACAGGAGCTTCCGCTGGCAGTAGACTAACTTCTGATGAAGAAGGATATAGAGTGATCCCAACTCCAAATTGTGATGGAGTACTAGATGGAGGATCTTCCATAATCTCTTCTATAGCAATCAGACCAGGTGGAAGGGGTAGACCGTCAGGTCCGTAGAATATTTCTGGTGCTGAAGAAGGTATGGAATCTGCAGCGACAGATGTTTGGGGAGCAACACTCTCCAAACCGGTTGTAGATGGAACTGGTTCAGTGATACAAGTGTTTACCCTCAGACTAGGATCAGTACCACTGTCCTTCTGTGGCTATTGAACTTCTTCTGTAAAGGCAGGGATACCAGAAATGTTTGGAGTAACCGGAATCTCTGATGTTTTTGTAACACTTGTTCTAACTTCAACAGGAGATTTCGAACCGGTTAAACGAGTTCGCTTTGTCCGTACTAGCTTTGATTCCAGAGACAAAGACATTTGACTCGTAAGACTCCGTGAACGACGGGGTTTCAATTGACTTTCTTCCACGATTGCGGATTACTCGATCAACTAAAAATAAAAGGGGAAGTATGTTTCCGAATTAGATGAATTTTAGACGCTTTGACACAACTTGTTTTTTCAATTTTTAAGAGTCGAGAAAAAACAAAAGATGACTCTAGTCTCCTTCGATTTTTAATGAGCGTGAAGTGACAAGTGCTCAGATGGACCTTTTTCGTTAAGGATTCTGAAAAGGAAGGAAAGGGACTGCTCTGGAAATCTAGGTAGAGGGATTACCAAACCAATGACAAAACTGCAGAATACTTTTTACGGTACGATAGTCAATCTTCCCGAATGCTGTGTTCAGTGCATTGCAATCGATAGGGCGACAGACACAGCTTCCTATGGATAAAGGATTAAGCCTATTGTGGTCTCCCAAAATATACTCGACGATACGTGGGAGCACAAGTACGTACTGGCATTTATCGTCTCAAAGTGGAGGAATCACCCAACCATCAGCGAGAACAACAGTTACTAGGCTTTACAATGCCGGAATATGTCTCTAGCCTAGACTTCTAAATGTTGTGCGTTAGGTTCCAAAGCGTTGTTAGATTCATTGAATTTATTTTATAGTTGATCTTGTTTATGAAGTTTGCCTTTAAGGTTCACCGCAAGATGTAGATGTATAATTCCTAAAATGCAATCTAAGATGATAAACAGCCTTTTATCTTCTTTGTGCAATGAAAATCCTAGCTACTAAGGAAAGAGAGACAATATTCTTTCACAAAGAGAAAAGAGCACACTCTAGATGCACTTTCGTAAATCAAACCAATCAAACAGTCCAAATGAAAATGCACATGCATGTATTTGTTTTCGGCTTTCTTAGTATGTGAATGAAAAAGAAAGCTAATGCACAAATCTGAATTACTTTTCAAGCGACAATTACCAACAAGTTTCTTTTCGAAATAAAAAATGGAGACAATCACAACACTTTACGATTTGGAAATGAATAATTGCTTTCGACACTAGAAAAATTACAAATTCAGACCAAATACAATAGTAACAGGATAATCGACTATCTACAGCAACCAAACTCTTTCTTATGGCTGAAAACGACACTTGCGACGCTTTCAAATCAAAGGACGGCAGTACGATTACGTTACTTTTGCAATGCAGAACTGAAAATGACTCAACAAATACACTAAAACATTTACAGTTCTTTTGTACAAAGGAGGCGGAATAACAGCAAGGAAAAGGGGTTTCAAATAGAGATATACTGATCACAGGCAGCAAAATTCATGAATAGAACTGGAAAGAATGAATCACAGAAACCAAAACTGAACAATGCCTGGTCTGATCAGCGCACCTGTAACATAGGGAATTTGAAATGCAACGCACCTACTACACTCGGGAAGTGCGCTGAATTTTAGATTCTCAGAACAGTACCTGCGCTGGGCCAGAGACGAGACTTTTCTCGGGTTCTGGGTCACAGTTTGCAGTTTAGTTCATGGGTTTTGGCCGAGCAAATGGTAATCAGTAATGCAACAATCAGGGGTAGATCTAAGGAGGATCTAAGAGCTACCACAAGGGGCAATCAAAAAGTTTGTAAATCAGTTGTTTAATTTATAAACAAATCCTGGAGATTGACTGAAGCGACATTTATCTACTTTGCATTTGCATAGCAAATGTAGTTCGAAAGCTACCTGGCTCGACTTTAGGCTTCATCTGTAAGTTTATAAAATAGACAACAAGGAAGATAAACAAACAAACTAATTCACCCCCAGCGGAGTCGCCATTTTGTTACGGGGAAAAGTGTCTACAAAGAACTGCTTATCCCACTAAGGTGTGATAGCTACCTTAGAAACAAACAAAGTAAAGCTACTTTCGTTTTTCCTTTATGAAGTATAGATGAGAGAAGAACAAAGAAGACCAACCTCTGTCTTGCGCTAATCTCCTAGTTCGATTCCTCTCCCTCTTGATAGTCTTTCGCTACTTGTTCCCTTGCACGCCTAGCTTCACAGAGTACCTGTAAGATCACAGTAGCATAGCACTATACAAGAACAGGGATCTATAATCATAAACAATCTAGGATCAGATGTAAATTGACCATACAAATGCATAAAACATAAATTACACAAGAGTATGGAGGAAAACTTGAATAGCTTTTATTGATAAACAAGAAAGAGCTAAGGGAGTTACAACCATTTGTTCTGACCCAGCATCATCCTCTCAGCAAGGAAGCCCCTCTTCACCTCATAAAAAGCTTAGATCACCCAACAATCTAATGTTGTCTCAAGAATCCAACAACAATTCCTTACAATATGCAAAATTCCAGCCTCTGGATCTCTGGGATGAGGGATCCATATATAGATATCTGTACGGGAGATGAGTCAGCTTGTGTTTTGATTGGTGTCTTCCCTCAGGTAGTTCTTGCTTCCACTTGGAGATTGATGATCTCTTACTCATCCTTGGTTGAATTCAGAGAGGCAAGTGTCACAGGAGAAGTTTCTGGAAGTTTCCATGCCTCTCCACCTCGCGGAATGACACTGCCATTTCTCACTTCTCACCCATCGCACCCTATAGAAGGGCTTTTTGAAATGCAACACACCCACACAGTGTATTTAGGTGAAATGCAACGCACTTTGCCTATGGAGCAGTTGAAATGATCCTGTTTTGACCAGTTCTGAGCAGTTTTTCATGGAGAACTTCTGGGAGAAGCTGTAATCAGTTGACCTTGTTCCTTTAGGGGTTAGAACAAAACTTTTAGGGACTTAGGAGCCCTTGGTTAATGGACATTTCATGCTTGGGGTTGTATTGCCCAAAAATGTCTATAATAGACCTAGGATTGGAGCTTACAAGTGAAGAGAAGAGGAGAACTTGCTATGAATTACGGGCAAGTCTCTTTTCTATAGCCTAATTTATCTAAGGAAAACAGTGATATTTCCCCCCTCGGTTGATCTAGATCATACCACTAGATCTAGGGTGCTCATTTTTGTCCGCATAACTAAATTTTCCATATAAGAAATTGGCGACTCCACCGGGCATCAATATTTCCCTTAGTGGTTTCCTTGGCCTTAGAATTTTTTTCACCTTTCAAAGTGACCTTAATTAACTTGTTCATATAGTAATTGACTTTAAGAAAACACATTTTTGAGCTTGGTAGGGTTCATTGTGTTGTATTTTAACTGAACATTCCCTAATGCACTCTTTGTTCCAAGACAAGAGTGCCCTAGTGCTACCTCTCCTGTCTGGAACTGCACTAATGCACACTGGTGTCTATTCTGCACCTATGTTGATCTTGTAGGATGGAAAATTTTGTATTCCTTTTCCTTGCTATTTGTTTTTCTTTGGTACAAAATGTTTTTCTTGAGTCTTTGAGTTTGTCTATGTCTCTAAACAACCAATCCATTGTGTAAAATTGCATGTTTTTTCTTGTAGTTTTGCAAAAAAATTCCCCCCTCAATCGCCAAGGGAGGCTAAAACTGTGTATGAGTGTTAATCAGATTTGAGTGTCATCTCTTTTGATAATTGTAATTTTCACCCAGTTTCAATTTGAGTCCTCCATTAATGAAATCTCATATTACATTTCATTTCATTAGAATCATCTTGTGTTTTTTTTTATAAGAATTATCTTGCATAGATTACATTTGCATCATTATAATTCTCATTTTCACAAAAGGAAAGGAAATTGTGCATAAATTACATTTGCATAATTTTCATGGGAATTGGGCATAGATTACGTTGCATGGTTTGGCATCATTTATGGCTTTGAATTGAATTAAAATAGTGAAATTGAAAGATCTAGTTACGAAGCTCTTGTTTTCTTCATTATTGTTTGTCTCTTCCCTCTCATAGATAGATCTTCATTGAAAAAAAAAATATTGTCATCACGCTAATTGCATCATAGGGAATTTAGGTGAATTCATACTATGAGCCTTAAAACTGAAACATAATTGAAGACCAACTTTAAAATTGATCCAATCAATCTAAGGAGAATTTGGAACATTAACGACACACATAAGGGTCTAGGTTAGAGATGTGTTTGAGTGTATTTAAATGTAGGAGTTACCATTACTTGTTTGTGTTACATTCCGAGGATAGTCGTTATTCCACATACGTAAGTATACCAGACCGTTCTCCAAATACCCTTGGGTATATCAAATGGTGCTCCACATATGAAAAGCATATCAGAGTACTTCCTATCATACATGATGCATTAGGCAACACTACTACGTACTGCACTTACACATAGCTTTGGGTATATTTTGGAAGTCCCCTATAGGTTGTTATCCTTCCATAGGTAGCCAAGTCAGCCACCTTGTTACCTATGATACACTAAACACAACATTAAGGGATATTTCCTGCACGTATTGGAAATTATATATTGGAGTTCACAATGGCTTGGTAAACCATTTTGCCTAGTTACCCTTCTTTTGTTTTATCTGCGTTTTTAATTCAATAAAATCAATTGATTTATCACAAAACAACATCCTCATCATGGACAAACTCCTTAGTAGATATTAGGTTGAGACTAATGTTAACAATTCCTGAGTCCACCAGTCAAGGAAACCCTTTTGATGGGAATCCTGGACCTTTTCCTTCTTTTGGAAACATTGGTGCTCCTTATATGGCAATGTTGTCACTTCCTGGATTTACAATTGGTTTATGAGTTTGGTTATTTTTGACCTCCTTGGTTTTGAATGTCCAAACTAATCCTCAACCAAGTAGTCATCCACCTAAAAAATATCAACCTCAAGTTGTTCCTATCATCAATGGACGTGACTCCTTGATCATTGTACCTGAAATACTAGCTTATATGATGAGCATGGGAATGCCTCACTCAATAATGATATCATGATGACTATATGTATTGTAATAGATGGCGATCTCGAACTATTTGTTCTTGATCCGGACTTGTCACAAGGTAAAGCACCTCAGTTGTTAACCATTTCTTCTGACATTGTAATTTAGGGGGCCATCTGTTACAGGTCATTTTGTCACTTCATCTCAAAAGGGATGAAAACTGGATCAATCAACATCCTTGGAAACTTTTCCATAATCCCTTTGCAACACCCTAAGAATCACTTCTCCAAAAAGTCTGAGTTTCTGGGTCTATCTACTCAAAAACCATGATTTTAGACCCAATGCACTATGCATGCCTGTTCACCAACATTGGGTGGAAGTTACATATTTGAGAACCATCATTAATCAATGCATGTTGCTCCTTTTTGAAAGTGCATTGATTCTAGATTTTTGGGAAAAATAAAAAATATTTTTGAATCTTCTCCTTCCAGAAGCTTCCAAGGTTGTTTTAACCATTTACCATGGATAGATATATTGAATTCCTATTTGATCCTATCTTGGAGACCTTATCTCTTATCCCTTGAACTTATCCTCCCTCATAAGTGAATCTCAAGCCTAGATTGGTAAATCCTAAACTACCATGTTTACCCTATACATTTACTGCCTCCCATGGAGTTTGGGTTGGATTTTGGAGATTTCTAGTTCCCTCTTGTTACTGCTTTGAGCTTAAGGAATCATTATCCATTTGCATTAGGGTTGAGTTTGAAGGTTTTCTTTGTGGCAAGGAATAACAAGACGTTTTGGGGGACTTCTAAAAATTCAGCTTCTATATATGGTTGTAAATATCTCCTTTATTTATTAATAAAAAAATCATCTTGTTTTCCTATACTGGTGTTATGCTTATGCTTATGTATTTCATTTCCCTATTGATTCATTGAGTAGAGATATTAGATTATGCAATGCAGATATTGTAGTTCCTTTGCTTGTTTTAGTCGTCGTTATAGGTTCCATTTATATCATGTGGAGATAGGATTGGAGATTACAAGTGAAGAGAAGAGGAGGACATGCTTTGGATTCTAGGTAGATCTCTTTTCCATATTCTAATCTCTTTAAGGAAAACTTAGATCTTTTTGTCCTATGTTGTTCTAGATCAGACCACTAGATCTAGGGAGTTCATTTTTTCCGCATAAGTGAATTTTCCACATAACACTAACCATTTACAAGTAATGTGAACATCATATAATAATATGATATTTAAGATTTTTTTAATAATATATATTTTTATTCATGGAAATTTAGTATAATTATGTGAAAGATATATATTTTTAATAATAATATGTTACTTCTTTATAGAATATAATGTATATACTTAGGTTAAGATACCAATTTATTATTTAAATGATATTAGTTATTAAAAAAAATGTATAATTATAGTAAATAATTGGTAAAAAATTATGTTTAATTTAATTTTGTATTTTTAAAAATTAATAATTTCAAAAAAAAATTAAATCATGTGTTCAAGTCTTGTTGCATGGTTTGAAGGCCTAATAAAACAATTTTCAAGGTTAGAGATCTTGTTTTACCTCAGTCCAATATATATTTTATTTTAAAAATTAGTACAATGATAAATTATAAGAAAAGTGATTGACATATATTTTATAATCATGATATTCATACTAAAAACAAAAATAAATAAAAATTAGAAGATAATAATACAAAAAAAAATATATTATAAATATTCATAGTAAGATGTACATATATAGTTTCACCTTTGATGCATTTTTAAAACCTATTTTAAAATAATGCTTAAAAAGGATATACTAACCAAGAATTACGGAAAATAGTTTTTTCCCTATTAATATAGCTCGAACCACTAAGATCATCATATTGAAGTTAAAAATCCAAAATAGCAATCATATATGTGAGAAACAAAAATATTGCAACAAAAGTTGAATTTCAAGGAACTCACACACATTCTAAAATACACACAATTTAGAATGCATAAATGTTCCCTTTGCAATAAACAAAACCTTCATGTTTTGAAAAAATTGTCAGGCCAGGAGGTAACTCCTCGAATGAAATTATGTTTATTCATTTGGGTTGTTCATAGTATATACATGAGGGAGTGACTCTTGAGTTTCATCTCCCGATGACTCTTCATTTTCTCTTATTAATTATTTACACTATTTACAATTGTTCACCCAATCCCTATGATTAGGTGTCAACATTCCCCCCCTTAATCTGAAGGGACGTTGGTGAGTCCAAGCATCATTCTGAATCTTTTAAGCTTTTCTCTTCCAAGTGCTTTGGTGAAGATGTCTATAATCTACTAATTATTGGAACAATGGAAAAGATGGATTGTTTTAGCCTCAACATGATGTCAAATCATATGATATTTTGTATTTATGTACTTCGTTCGATCATTGAACTTTGGGTTCTTGGGCAACTTTATTGCAGAGGTATTGTCAATCATGAGTACAGTCGAATGTACTTGTTTTACCTACAAATCTTCCAGAATTTTCCTGAGCCACACAATTTATTTTGTCGCCTCAGCTGCTGCCACATATTCTTACTCTATTATGGAATCTACTGAAACTGATTGTTTGCGTGATCTCTAGGAGAAAAATCCTGATCCAAGACTCATACCATAACAAGAAGTAGATACCCCAGTTTCTTTGTCTTCGTCAAAATATGAATTAGAGTATCCAATCAAGCTGAAGTCGCCCACCTATGTATACTTGAGTCCAAAGTCTTGAGTTCCATTTAAGTACTTTAGAACTCTTTTTGCAGCAGACCAATGTCCCTCACAAGGATTTTGCATAAACATGGAAAGGATTCCAACAACAAACTAAATGTTTGGTCTGGTAGTAGTCAGGTAGTTGAGACTTCCTACAAGTTGTCTATACTTTGTTGTTTCTTCAAATTCTTTTCCTTCAATGGATGTGAGCTTTAAGTTTTGCTCCATTGGAGTAGTTAGAGGATTGCATTCAGCCATGCCAAACCTGTTCAACAAATCTCCAATATACTTATTTTGAGAAAGGAATATGGACTTCGGATGTTGAGTTACTTCAATAGCAAGATAGTATTGAACATAGCCCAAATGAATCATTTCAAAACCTTTCCTCAATTCCTTGTTTATGGATGAAATGTAGCTCTCATTTTTCCTTGTCATCAAAAGATCATTTACATATACCATAAGAACACAACTGTTTTGCTAACTTTCTTGACAAACAAAGTTGCATCATCAAGATCAAAATGTTTGAAACTGAGTTTCAGAAGATGATCAGTTAATTTTTCATACTAGGCTCACGGTGCTTGTTTGAGGCCATACAAGTATTTCACAAGTCTTCATACTTTATGTTCATTTCCTTTCCCAACAAATCCTTTCGGCTGGGACATAAAAACATTCTCTTTTAGATCTCCATTCAAGAAAGTAGTTTTTACATCCAATTGATGGACTTTGCAACCATTTCGAGCTGCTAGTGCAAAGCGTGTCTAGATGGTAGCCCATTTTGTTGTGGGGGAAAAAGTCTCCTCATAATTGACCCATTCCTTCTATGCAAAACCTTTTTCACAAGCCTGGATTTGTGCTTGTCAAGTGAGCCATCAACTTTATACTTGTTCTTGTAGACCCACTTGTAGCCAATAGGTTTGGTTCCCGATGGAGGATCAACCAACTTCCAAGTGTCATTCTTTATCAAGGCATCATACTCCTTTTGCATCGCTTCTTTCCATTCATAATGAGAAGCAGCTTCTTTGAAGGAAGTTGGTTCAAAATATGTAGACAAACTCAATTCACAATGATAAGAAACATCCATATCAACAGGTGAATTAGAGTCATCTACATCACCTCCATTTTCTGGGGTTGAATTTCTTGTTCCTATCTTTCCAACCTTGTTGGGATGAACACTTTCAAGTGTTTTTTTAGCCACTTTGGGGGACCTTTCTGAGATGGTCTAGGCTTCTCAGTTGAATGAGATGGGACTGAATCAAGATTGAGTTTCCCAATTATCTCAATTACATCACTCAAAGTATCATCAGTGGTTGGAGTTTCATGTGGGGGAAAGAGTGCTTCAGAAGAAGATTCCACAGGTTGATCTAGTATAGGAATCCCCCCTTCAAGATGTGGAATTTGATTATCAAATTCTTGAAATTATTTTGCATTTGCGAATCTATCCAAGTGATCAAGTTGCTGCTCAACAACATTGTTAGCTTTGAAATATTCAAGAAATATTACATCTCTAGATACAACAAAATTTTTAGTAACTTCATCATAGAGACAATATGCTTTGTAGGTGTTTGAATACCCCAAGAAGATACACTTATGACTCCTTGCACCAAGTTTGTTTCTATGTACCTTTGGTATCAAGGCATAACAGGTGGAACCAAAGACCCTGAGATGATTTATTGAAAGAATGTGTCCATATCACATTTTATAAGGATTCTTGTTTCTAATAACATTAGATGGACATCTATTATTTACATATACAACACATAGAACTACATCAGCCCAAAACATCAATTTTACATTCTTGAAAAACATTGTGGAGTGCACTACATTTAAGATTGTCCTATTCATTCTTTCAACTACTCCGTTCTGTTGGGGATTATAAGTCACAGTTGTTTGATGTTTGATTCCATGTTGGCGAAGATAGTTTTCAAATTCATTTGAAGTGTATTCTTTTCCATTATCAGTGCGAATAGAGACAATATGAGATTGTGCATCATTTTCAATCCATGTATGAAAGTTCTTGAATGTTTGAAAAGCATCAGATTTGTTCTTCAATAAATAAACCCAACACATTCTAGTGTAGTCATCAATAAATGTCATCATATATTTAATTCCATTTGCAGAAGGAACAAGCATTGGACCACATAAATATGAATTAATGAGTTCAAGTTTTTTGTGTGCTGTGGAATGTGAATCATGAAAAGATTGTTTGCTATGATTTCCTAGAATGTAAGCATCACATTGCTTAAGCTTCCTAGGAATTGTAGCCAAACCAGTAACACCATTTTTCTTCAACAAGTAGAGGTTTTCATAGTTCAAGTTTCCAAATCTAGCATGCCATAATAAACTTGATGTAAATGTACCTTCATCATAATGAGAATTGTATGAGAAATTTTGTGCATGAGCAGAGGTACTTGGCAGCTTGAGAAGCCTTTGTTCTTCTATCCCCGCCATGATAGGTGAGTGATTTGATGATTTTCTCACCTCAACCTTGCCATCAAACATATGAATGGAGTGTTCTTGCTAGCAGATGTGGACCAAGGACAACAAGTTTCTCCTCAGCTGTGGGAGATATAAAACATCATGCAGAAGAATTTCTGGAAGACCAGGCAATTTAAGGCTGATTGTGCCAAGCCTTGATGGCTTGAGTTTTGATTTGTCTGCAAAGTATACTGCTCCATCAACATTGTCAGTAAATTCTTCAAAAAAGTCTCTTCTAAAATTCATATGGCAAGTTGCTCCTAAATCAAGCAACCAATCATTTTTCCAAGAAGCAAGTGAAGCATTAAATAAGTCTTCATTTACTCCAATATTACAATGTGCCACAACACAGTGAGCGGATTTAGGTGCTTTACCTTTCTCTTTGTCATTATTTTTACCTTTACGTTGATTTCTTTCCTGCTCAATTCTTTCCCAAGGAAACTTGCATGTGGATGCATAATGTGATCCATCTCTATTGCGATGTATGCAATGTAAATTTGAATTTTCTCCTTGAGAGTATCTTCCCCCCTGTTTTGGAGAATTTGGTATCTACGGATAAATACTAATTCCCTAGATAAGTAGCCATATCTAGAAAAACAATTTAAATAACTTTAGCCTTTTCCTATAAGAAATAGATAAGACAAAGAAGATGAGAAGACCTACTTGTAGTCCTGCTTTCCTCTTGTCTCCTTTGTATCGATCCTGTTGTCCTTCCCATACTTAACACATTTGAGAAGTACCTGTAAACATTAACAAAAGATGAAGAACCGATCAAAGAAAAAGATCTATTGAATACAAGTAAATGGAATCAGATACATTCACACATATAAGCATCATATAACAAGATAAGCATATGGGAAAAAGGTTCAAATAATTTATTGAATAGACGAAGAAATTACAACTATCAAGTCTGATTCAAAGTCACTCCTCCAGCTTGGATCCCATCTGCATCACATCAAAAACATGACAAACTTGTAGCATAACAATACTTGTCTCAAAGTCAATTCTCATAGCAACATTATCTCCTTACAATTCAACGTAGTCCAACCCCCGATCACTTAGATGAGTGCTCAATTTATAGGAAGATGAAGGAGGTTATGTTATAAATGGAGGTATTGAATGGCCTTCCATACTTAGAATTGGTTCCATGGAGGAAGGGATGAGAGGATGGGATGCTCTTAAATCATTCCTCATCCATTTTCAAGCTCATAGGAGTTGATAAGTGAGGACAACTTCTAGATGACTGCAGAGATAAGAATATTCCCCAAACCCTATGTGAATTTCACTCAATCTTGCCCAGCGCAGGTGAAATAGGGCTTAAGTGCTCTGCAGAGTACCCTCGCATGGACTCAACTACTCTACAGCACACCCTTACATGGGCCTACCTGCACTGGTCCCTTTAGAGGTAATTTTTGGATGTCTTCAAGTCATGAAACTGTCTGGGAAGGAGGCATTCAAAAGGGTGACTTGTTAAGGGCATGTAGCAACTGAAATTAGGAATTGATGAGCCCTAAAACACTGATTTGGATGGTGGGAGTGATGTGCCCAAATGGATCTGTAACAACTGCCCCCTAAAGCATGAAGTTGAAAAATGTAAATGTCGAATGAAATTCTTTACGATGTGATGAGGAGGTTTCAAAGTGGAAGGTGACTTGCATCAATTAAAATACATATATCATGATATTTTGATTTTTACATGAATTGCTGACGAAAGGCATACCCATGCTCAACATATAAACTTTCATTACATGTACATAGATATTCGTCTATAGATATAGACCTGTGAATGGATGACCATCAGTGTAAGGCCATTGTACATATGATTTAGTACTACTAAAATCGCAGTCCAGATGGATGAAACTAGATCTGGGGTCTCCTATCGCGTTCAATCATTTGATCAAGTACAAGTCTAACCATGTGAATATGTTATCTGAAGTTGAACATGGGAAGACACCATCTGATTACCAACCAATGATATAAGATGTTAACAAACGTGGGAGAAATCACCGATCATGATAATGATCCTCAAGGTACTACATTACATTCTGCATGGTGTGAATGGATGATTTGATGTCGAACACCATGCAAAGTCTTTCGGTCGAAGGCCATTGATGTCAACCTATCACTGAAAGAGAGAAACCTACCATTGATGTATGGAAGCCTCAAGGGACTAGAAGGGTGTTTCTAAGTCAAGTTCTTGGATAATGTGCTGATGTCGACAATAAGTGACTCATCGTAGGAGGGACTTGATGTATCCCACATCAATGACACGAAATGAATGTAGTGATTTTGGAGACGGAATTTCACTGACGACACAAGGTTCAGGAATGGTGGTCATGAAAATGAAGGTCTATGGTATTACAACGGATGAATTTTAACTCGTTGACTTCTCTTGAACATGTCAGTGACACTGAAATGAATTGGTAGCATTGACCCGAAACAAAGTAATGGATGGTACTATTAGCGCTTGAAATTTCACCTCAGGCTGAGAAAGGCAAACTCCAAGGCAACATCAAACCACTTAGCCTCGTAGCTAGCCCTACGGGGCAGGAGAGGGCTCTCTCCGGTATATCTCGGCAAAGATCTTCAAAGGGCGGAGATAACCAATAAAGAACACTGATTTTAGGCTAATAAAATGATAAAAGGTTTGATTTGAGATTTTTAGGATTTTGGTGGAAAATCGGGGAAAGGCAATTTTGGGTGCGGGGATTGGACACAGTTTTCGCAGGGGGCTCTTTGGGGCAAGATAGGAGACTGTATTGATGCCTTTGAAAGAGTTGGATGGATGAGAATGACTGGTGAGGAGCTAAGGAGAGCAAGAAATCACCTTGAATTCCCCTTAAACAGATGAAAACATTGATATTAAGCAAACTTAAAAGCAGAGCATGGTAATCATGAATTCTACTTTAACACTTCATTTGCCTAATTTGCAGAAGGAAAAGTAAGAAGATGATTCACATAACAAACTTACAAGTAAAAAGAGAACACACCATCAATACATGTAACCACAGGAATCCCAAAAAAGGACTGCAAAACCCTGGTCTTTCTTCCTTTGCCAAAATTGCAGAGATACAATGAGTAATACAATAGAAAGCTTTCTCCCTCAAGAGTCCAACCATGAAAATGACCAAGAAAGTACATAATATAGGCAATCTAACATCTTTCCTTGCCTCTAGGAGTTTAGCTCACTATCCTAGGAGTTGTTTCAACCAATTCCAAACTGAGCACTAGAATCTAGGCAGTCAAAACAACTTGCCTCTATAAGCTAGGAAACCAATTCATTCATTAAATTTTTGCCTATTTCATGAATGAATCTTCTAGAAGAGATAAATAAGTGTCAAAGTATCATAAAATTACATCATTTACATCAAGGAGGACCAAAACCCACTCCAAAAAGTCAAACCTAGTCAAAACTGCGTTTTGCTGAGCTGTAGGTGCATTTCTGTGAAAATAGCCTGATGCGTAGCGCCCTGAATCTCAACGCGTAGTGCGCCTTTGGGCCTGCTTTTGAGACACTTCCCGAAGTCCAAATGTGGCAAAAGTGGGTTTGTTGGAAAGGTCTGGATGTCTACTTTCCAACCCAAGTGGAAGTTGTGAATTTGGTGACCAGTTGCCCCTCCAAAATGGCAATCTCCCAAGACTGCTTCTTGTGTGTCAAAAAAGTGGCAGAAAGTCATTTTTTGCATGTTTTTTGACCTTCTGGAGGCTCAAAACTTGGTGAAATTTCTTGGAAATTGCTGAGAAAATGTGTTTTTGAATGACAAATCCAAAAATTCTGAGTTTTCATGAAAAGGAGTTGCCCATCTTCAGGGTAGCACACGGCACGCTACGCGTTGGGGAGGAAAACCTGTTTTTTGCCCCAAAAAAATCACAAATGACCAAAAATGCTCAAATTTTTTTGAAATTTGTGCTGGAGGTAAGTCATTTAGCACCATGCTCCTTCAAGGAAGCCTCAGCCAAGATGTGGAGGGGATCAGGTCTTTTTCTTCATTTTAGTGCCTTGGCCAACCGTCCTTTAAGCACCTTCATTTTTGCTTTACATACGTGCATCCGAGACCAATAATGATTCTTCATGTTCCGGAGCATGTCCTTATCTTTGTTAGCCTTGGCCAACAACCTCTCCAAATGAGCATTGACCCAGAGAAGCATAGCCTCTCGCTCAATGGGTACCAAATCACCGGGTCTCTTACGAGCCAAGTTGCGGTCTTCATGGATCCTCCGCAACTCATCGAGTGTGCTCATCCTCTAATTGCTTGTTGAGCTGCTCTAAATATGTGATTGTCCATTGTGCCCTCTCTAATGTTTCTTGCAACAAGCGATTTTCAGCCTCCCGTTGCTGAATGATCTCCTTAAGCTCCAAGCTAGGAGAACGGGTGTCAAGATCAATGATGTCAATATCTGGATCCCCTGACAATCCCTCCTCAATCATGGGCTGCTTGCCCCTCTCTGATACCTGTGTTGCTGTCGGAAACGAGGCCCCTTCCACCTGGTGTGGAGATAACACTCGCGGTGCTGATGAAGAAGGCAAGACCCCTTCCACCTGATGTGGAGAAAATAATCGCCGAGCTGATGCAAATAAGGCCTTGTGGCCTCTCTGATATGTGACCAATGGAGGGGAGCTAACATGTCTGGGCTTAGGGATGTCATACTGCTATGAAGGTCCTCCCTCCTCATGAACAACCTCAGGGGGTGGTGGCGCTGTGAAGAAATCTCGAGAGATGAAATTCTCCCATGGAATACCCTGCTGGGCCAACTGATGCATGACCACAATCTTGATCAAAGCATAATGGTAGATGCTCCTATGTTGCTATGCTGGGCTCTTTCTCTGCACCAAGGGCACCATCCTCTCAATATTTCGGCACATGAAGAAAGGAATGTTCATCATCCGTACCCATTTGAAATGCATCAACAAGCGGATATGATACGAATACAAACGTGAAAATCTGCCCTCACAGGTGAAATAGCGAATGATGAGCCTCATCAAGGGCGCATACTCATCCCTCAAGAATCTGAAAGGAAACACACCAGTTAGGTGCCTCACATATACAGGTTTAATGTAGGGCTCATACTGGAATATGTCCAATAGCTGGCGCTTGTTCCACTCTTCTCCAACATTGGGTATCCCTGTTGTTTGAGCAACAATCTCAGGTGACAATGTAAAATCCACCCCTGCAAGATTCACATGCCCGTTGTGCAAATGCAAAACAAACAAGTGGACCAATTCCCTGTGGTGCTGAATTTGGTAAATTCTCTCGCAATATCCATAGTATGATTGATGACGGAAACATGTGACTGCAAGTGGACAAGCTTGCAAATAGGCCAAAGAGGTGGGCTCCACTCTCACATGCTGACCACACTTACCACCCCTGTGAGGCCTCCTTGGCACCTCAACCTCCAGTGTTGACTCACGGTCATCACTTTGCTCATAGTCTGTTTCGGTTTCTGACATAGTTTCAAGAGCAAAATGGCTGAAATGTACTGCTGCTTCTGCACAAATGACCTGCTGTTTTGACTGTTTGAATGCTGTAAAACTTAAGAGATTTGAGGTCGTTTTGAAGCTTGTTGGCAATTTGCTGTAGGTGAAACACAACGCGTAGCGCGCGGGCCCTGACGCATAGCGCGCGCCCAACGCGTAGCGCCCGACCAATTCTTCCACTGTAGAGTGTGCCCTGACGCGTAGCGTGCGCCCAATACGTAGCACGCGGGCTCTGATGCGTAGCGCGCAGGCTCTGTTTCTCAATTCGTCCAGTTTCACACTAAATCGCCTTTCACACTTGCTCTTGGAGTCTTGGAGGCAAATGAATGACAAAATGAAGAGAGAGGGGCTTTTATAAGCTTGATTTAAATTTATTTCCCCTCAAACTCACTTTATAATGTTTATAAAATGACACTTTTTGAAACTAATTGCTGCTGACTTGTGGTTTCCTTTTTGACATGAAATTGGTTGAAATGATGCTTTTTCTTGCAAATTTTTGCAGGGATAGCTTCTGAAGAGTCTTGGCAAAGGAGACCAAGGCTGCATGCCAACTTCTGGAGAGTTTGAATTTTTTACACATTTTTACAAAAAATGAGAAAATGACCTTGCATTCAAAAACAGGGTTTTTGAACTCAAGGTAAAAATTAGCTGTAAAATATGAAATCATTTGAAGTGATGCTTTGCTGGACATCCCTCTAGCCTACTGGGCATTTATTGACCTCAAAATACATGACCTCAAAAGACAAAATTGGACTAAACCCTAGACCTAGGACCTTGATTTCAAGACAAGACCAATGACCCTGTAAGGAATTTATTGACTGAAACAAACTTGATCCAGCAATGCCAAGAGGGGAATAAATGACACAAGCCCCTCCATCAGGGTTATGGCATGCCTAATGGAATGCAATAAGATGAAACTGATGAGACACCTACTTATGCAAATGCAAAGAGCTTTGATCGCTGATGGAGGGCTGCTAGACCGACTCTAACATTGGCTCCAATGGGGATGGTAGCTCCTTGGAGGTGCCAAGAACCGCAGATCTCTGTAAGAGCTAGACAGTGCCTTCATCCATTGGGTGATGGAGTCATTATTTGACAAACAATACAAGACTTTGACTCATTTATTGACTGAAACCTGACTCAAGCCGACACAATGGCAAACTGAAATAACTTGGAAAACTCACTCAATAGACCAAACACAAATGACTCATGACTGAATTAAAAAAAGACTTTTCAAAGGTTTTTGAAGGGCAGCAGTCCATCAAGATTTGAAATCATGATGACAACCACCTGTGTTTCTTACAAGACAATATACATCAAACTATATCAAAATGCCAATGCAACCAATCAAGCAGATGCCTTCTTGATTGATTCTCCTGATTAGATCTTCTGGTCAACAGTACAAACCTATCACTGGGCATCCAAAAACATAGTTGACCATGGCTACAACAAAACACTGTAATAAACACTTTCACTGCTGGCTGCAACAAACTTGCTAGAGGATCGTAAAAAACATGAAGATTTGCCATTGCCACCTCCTGCTGAAAGAACAAGGTGTCCTTTGTTTCAAATTCTGATATGCCTTCATCATGTGCTTCAGTAAAAGTATGCTCATGGGCTTCAAAAAACTCCGAACAAATGGATGATCAGATCTCTTCTTGGAAACACATTTCAGCACATGAAACATATGAAGAATCTGAAAGGTAATCCTGTATGCTCTGATCTTCTGTAATTTGACAATATGGTAGGTCATCTTCAAATGATATGACATCCGGATTATCATCTTTGTGAAGGAAAACATTATCTATTTGCTGATCTACAAGACAGTCATCTTTTTCAACAGAGGAAGAAGTTTTCCCAACACTTTCCTGACTATGTGTGCACTGCAAATCTGCTGTAGCTTGGGCTGTAACAAGACCTTTCAAGAGCTGATCTATCTCCTCTTCAGACAAAGGAGACAATGCCTTTTGTTTTCTTCTGCTTAAACAGTAATTATCTCCATATGACAGGGCACTCAGACTATCATTTATTACTGAGTTATTGAAAGGAGATTCATCACTTACTTGCACAAAGATCTCACCTTGCTGTTCATGAACTGACTGGATTGCTTCTTCATGAAGGCCGTGTTCTAATGATGGACTAACAATATGAATTACTGTGCCTTCTGCATTCCAAATGATTTCGACAGAACCTGGAGTAGCTGACTGGAAATTATCACAATCTACAATCAACACTGGACTTACTTGCATGCTGCTGTCTTCTGTGGGCAGATCTGAAATGTCATTCTCCCTTTCATCATTTTCAGCCATATTATCTTCAACCTGCTGATCTTGATTCTGCTGCAAAATGTCTTGATCATCTTGATGGGAATTCTCTAAGTTTTCTTTATGCTGCTGAAATGGATTCTCATACAGAGCCTCCATAATCTCAATGTCCATAAAATTATCATCTTCATAATATTTCTCAAGGCTTTCAATAAAAGTTGAAGCATGTTTGCAACAGTCGCGAACTAAATTTAATGATGGATAAGATGCTTGATATCTTTCAATAAACAAGGCATGAAAATCCTTTAAACAGTAAATACAGGCCTACGGCAAATTTTCATACCAGGATTGAGCTGCACCTTCCAGAGTGGCCAAGAATATCTTCATCAAGCAATCTTCAGTAAAATCCACCTTCAACTTGCGAATATGCATATGAAATCTAACTAGATGTAAAGCAGCATCCTTCTTACCATCATCATTAAATGTAGGCAAATTCCTTGACCAATCTACCTTCGGAATTTTATTTGGAAAACCAGGGATGTGATCTCAGCTCAGGGGAGCATATCTTCTTGCAATCCGATCCATCTTGAAAAGCTCAAAGCTACTGATCTCTCTGCAGTGAAGTCACCATGAAGCATAGGTGGCTGGATTCTTCAGTGAAAAGAGTTGCCAGGTGAATGATTTCAGCCTTGTCAGTGTCTGATCATTGTCCACTATCAACAATTAGATCTGAACTTGATACATGTACTGGGGTAAAATGCAAATGAAGTGGCTGTATTCACAAGCTCACGGAGATTGACTGAAGCAGCGTTTATCTACTTCCGCTTATGCAAAGCAAAAGTGTTTCGAAGGCTACCTGGCATAACTTCAAGCTCCGTCTAAGACTTATGAAACAAACACATCAATCCACAAACAAGTTTGTTCTCCCCAGTATGGTCGCCAATATGTTAGCGCTTGAAATTTCACCTCAGGCTGAGAAAGGCAAACTCCAAGGCAACATCAAACCACTTAGCCTCGTAGCTAGCCCTACGGGGCAGGAGAGGGCTCTCTTCGGTATATCTCGGCAAAGATCTTCAAAGGGCAGAGATAACCAATAAAGAACACTGATTTTAGGCTAGTAAACTGATTTGATTTGAGAATTTTAGGATTTTGGTGGAAAATCGAGGAAAGGCAATTTTGGGTGCGGGGATTGGACACAGTTTTCACAGGGGGCTCTTTGGGGCAAGATAGGAGACTATATTGATGCCTTTGAAAGAGTTGGATGGATGAGAATGACTGGTAAGGAGCTAAGGAGAGCAAGCAATCACGTTGAATTCCCCTTAAACAGATGAAAACATTGATATTAAGCAAACTTAAAAGCAGAACATGGTAATCATGAATTCTACTTTAACACTTCATTTGCCTAATTTGCAGAAGGAAAAGTAAGAAGATGATTCAAATAACAAACTTACAAGTACAAAGAGAACACACCATCAATACATGTAACCACAGGAATCCCAAAAAAGGACTGCAAAACCCTGGTCTTTCTTCCTTTGCCAAAATTGCAGAGATACAATGAGTAATACAATAGAAAGCTTTCTCCCTCAAGAGTCCAACCATGAAAATGACCAAGAAAGTACATAATATAGGAAATCTAACATCTTTCCTTGCCTCTAGGAGTTGAGCTCACTATCCTAGGAGCTGTTTCAACCAATTCCAAACTGAGCACTAGAATCCAGGCAGTCAAAACAACTTGCCTCTATAAGCTAGGAAACCAATTCATTCATTAAATTTTTGCCTATTTCATGAATGAATCTTCTAGAAGAGATAAATAAGTGTCAAAGTATCATAAAATTACATCATTTACATCAAGGAGGATCAAAACCCACTCCAAAAAGTCAAACCTAGTCAAAACTGCGTTTTACTGAGCTGTAGGTGCATTTCTGTGAAAATAGCCTGATGCGTAGCGCCCTGAATCTCAACACGTAGCGCGCCTTTGGGTCTGCTTTTGAGGTACCTCCCGGAGTCCAAATGAGGCAAAAGTGGGTTTTTTGGAAAGGTATAGAGGTCTACTTTCCAACCCAAGTGGAATTTCGGAATTTGGTGACCATTTGCCTCTCCCAAATTGCAATCACCCAAGACTACTTCCTGTGTGTCAAAAAAGTGGCAGAAAGTCATTTTTTGCATGTTTTTTGACCTTCTCGAGGCTCAAAACTTGGTGAAATTTCTTGGCAATTGCTGAGAAAATGTGTTTTTGCATGACAAATCCAAAAATGCTGAGTTTTCATGAAAAGGAGTTGCCCATCTTCAGGGTAGCACGCGGCGCGCTACGCGTTGGGGAGGAAAACCTGTTTTTTGCCCAAAAAAAATCACAAATGACCAAAAATGCTCAAATGTTTTTGAAATTTGTGCTGGAGGTAAGTCATTTAGCACCATGCTCCTTCAAGGAAGCCTCAGCTAAGATGTGGAGGGGATCAGGCCTTTTTCTTCGTTTTAGTGCCTTGGCCAACTGTCCTTTGAGCACCTTCATTTTTGCTTTACATACGTGCATCCGAGCCCAATAATGATTCTTCATGTTCCGGAGCATGTCCTTATCTTTTTTAGCCTTGGCCAGCAACCTATCCAAATGAGCATTGACCTAGAGAAGCATAGCCTCTCGCTCAATGGGTACCAAATCACCGGGTCTCTTACGAGCCAAGTTGCGGTCTTCATGGATCCTCCGCAACTCATCGAGTGTGCTCATCCTCTAATTGCTTGTTGCGCTGCTCTAAATATGTGATTATCCATTGTGCCCTATCTAATTTTTCTTGCAACAAGCGATTTTCAGCCTCCCGTTGCTGAATGATCTCCTTAAGCTCCGAGCTAGGAGAACGGGTGTCAAGATCAATGATGTCAATATCTGGATCACCTGACAATCCCTCCTCAATCATGGGCTGCTTTCCCCTCTCTGATACCTGTGCTGCTGTTGGAAATGAGGCCCCTTCCACCTGGTGTGGAGATAACACTCGCGGTGCTGATGAAGAAGGCAAGACCCCTTCCACCTAATGTGGAGAAAATACTCGCCGAGCTGATGCAAATAAGGCCCTGTGGCCTCTCTGATATGTGACCAATGGAGGGGAGCTGACATGTCTGGGCTCAGGGATGTCATACTGCTGTGAAGGTCCTCCCTCCTCATGAACAACCTCAGGGGGTGGTGGCACTGTGAAGAAATCTCGAGTGATGAAATCCTCCCATGGAATACCCTGCTGGGCCAACTGATGTATGACCATAATCTTGATCAAAGCATAATGGTAGATGCTCCTGTGTTGCTGTACTGGGCTCTTTCTCTGCACCAAGGGCACCATCCTCTTAATATTCCGGCACATGAAGAAAGGAATGTTCATCATCCGTACCCGTGTGAAATGGATCAACAAGCGGATATGATACGAATACAAACGTGAAAATCTGCCCTCACAGGTGAAATAGCGAATGATGAGCCTCATCAAGGGCGCATACTCATCCCTCAAGAATCTGAAAGGAAACACACCAGTTAGGTGCCTCACATATACAGGTTTAATGTAGGGCTCATACTAGAATCTGTCCAACAGCTGGCGCTTGTTCCACTCTTCTCCAACATTGGGTATCCCTGTTGTTTGAGCAACAATCTCAGGTGACAATGTAAAATCCACCCCTGCAAGATTCACATGCCCGTTGTGCAAATGCAAAACAAACAAGCGGACCAATTCCCTGTGGTGCTGAATTTGGGAAATTCTCTCGCAATATCCATAGCATGATTGATGACGGAAACATGTGACTGCAAGTGGACAAGCTTGCAAATAGGCCAAAGAGGTGGGCTCCTCTCTCACATGCTGACCACCCTTACCAACCCTGTGAGGCTTCCTTGGCACCTCAACCTCTGGTGTTGACTCACGGTCATCACTTTGCTCATAGTCTGTTTCGGTTTCTGACATAGTTTCAAGAGAAAAATGGCTAAAATGTACTGCTGCTTCTGCACAAATGACCTGTTGTTTTGACTGTTTGAATGCTGTAAAACTTAAGAGATTTGAGGTCGTTTTGAAGCTTGTTGGCAATTTGTTATAGGTGAAACCCAACGCTTAGCGCGCGGGCCCTGACGCGTAGCGCGCGCCCAACGCGTAGTGCCCGACCAATTCTTCCACTGTAGAGTGTGCCCTGACGCGTAGTGTGCGCCCAACGCGTAGCGCGCGGGCTCTGATGCGTAGCGCGCAGGCTCTGTTTCTCAATTCGCCCAGTTTCACACTAAATCGCCTTTCACACTTGCTCTTGGAGTCTTGGAGGCAAATGAATGACAAAATGAAGAGAGAGGGGCTTTTATAAGCTTGATTTAAATTTATTTCCCCTCAAACTCACTTTATAATGTTTATAAAATGACACTTTTTGAAACTAATTGCTGCTGACTTGTGGTTTCCTTTTTGACATGAAATTGGTTGAAATGATGCTTTTTCTTGCAAATTTTTGCAGGGATAGCTTCTGAAGAGTCTTGGAAAAGGAGACCAAGGCTGCATGCCAACTTCTGGAGAGTTTGATTTTTTTACACATTTTTACAAAAAATGAGAAAATGACCTTGCCTTCAAAAACAGGGTTTTTGAACTCAAGGTAAAAATTAGCTGTACAATATGAAATCATTTGAAGTGATGCTTTGCTGGACATCCCTCTAGCCTCCTGGGCATTTATTGACCTCAAAAGACATGACCTCAAAAGACAAAATTGGACTAAACCCTAGACCTAGGACCTTGATTTCAAGACAAGACCAATGACCCTGTAAGGAATTTATTGACTGAAACAAACTTGATCCAGCAATGCCAAGAGGGGAATAAATGACAGAAGCCCCTCCATCAGGGTTATGGCATGCCTAATGGAATGCAATAAGATGACATTGATGAGACACCTACTTATGCAAATGCAAAGAGCTTTGATCGCTGATGGAGGGCTACTAGATCGACTCTAACAGGTACGATAGACCAACTGTATGATAACCATCAAGCTAATAACCCAACCCAAATAGTCACAGTGATGAAGTGAAAGTGTCGTGTTCAAGAGCGACCTGCTACCATGAAGTGGTTTTCCTCTTTTTCCCATTTTCCCCAATCATTGCTGACTAGTACCTCTTTATTTTTATCAAGCTTGATGAGGATAACATATGATTGTTGTATAATTCCACCCTTTGGGTGAATCCATCGCTATGAGATGTTTTAATGAGTCCAGCGAAGGTGAAACTAGGTCTTGTCTAGATATACAAGTTTGTCACTATTTGATGTTTTAATTAGTTTAACGACAGAGATAACTCGGTCCTTTTCATGTTTAGAGAGTTTGAAAAGGGACAAAAAGAAAAATCCACAAGTTCTTTTCTGTAGAATTGTCTCTAAAGCCCGAAAAAGCATGAAACAATATGAGAGAGAACCTATTGACCATGTTCGGTCAACATATACCTTTTTTGTAAATAATCTATCTCAGCGTGAAAAAGGGTTAAACTTATACTGAGTAGATGTCATTTCCAATCCATTAACAAGTTGAAAAGGACAAGCACTCAGCAATATTTTCATGTTTAGAGAGTCTAAAAAGAGCTTAAAGAGGACTCCAAGGGGGTTCCTTTTTCGTTATTTAACAGAGCTCGAAAAAGAGATAAAAGTATGCTCTATGGTCAAAGGTACAATTTACAATCGAGCACGTCAAATTCTGTAAGTTAGCTATAAAACCTACTCAAAACATCACCAAATGGATTAAAAATACCTATTTCATAGCTAAAAATAGGCAAATACTAATGTTTACTTGATTAATGAACATGAAATAAACATAAAACAAGTTTTTACCATTTGGGACTTACCATTCAGTTTTGTGCTCTGGGCTAGTTTTTTACCTCGAACTTCATCAGCTGATTGCAAGAGATTATGTGGACCATTTCTCATGCTGTCTAGACTAGGTAGGAGATATACCCCTCCTCTTTCTTTTCAGGTCATTCTTTTACTGTTTCATGCAAGTTTTAGGGTTTTTTGGGCCTCTAAGGTTTGATTTTTTTCACCCTGGGATTAGCGCAGGTTTTCGCATCGAAAACTGCACTGAAGAGCACCCTGATAGAAGGCTTCATGCTTTGCAGTGCACTATCATTGTGCTTGGGCCGCGCTTGCCGAGTTTCCCAAATTTGATTTAGTTGTTTGCTCCAAAATTTGTCCTATTTTTTGCATGGAAAGGATCCTAACTAAGCTTATGATTGGATTTCAGGCTTTCATCGGATCAGAATGTCAATTAAATGTGAGAAAGAGAGCATGAAGAACAAGACATGGTTTCCCTAAATAATCCGGGTACAATTGAGGCCCTCAAAAATTGTGGGTTACTCAAATACTTCAGGTTGTCCGGAATGAGGCAACAAATAGAACTATTGCAGTTCCTTGTTCATGCACAGGATCCGACAGATCAGACTTTTCTCATAGGGGACAAGATGGTTGCTATTACCATTGATGATATTTAATTTCTTACCAGATTGTTGAGGCGAGGTGCCCCCATCTCACTTTCTGGATTTTCCCGTGGAGGTGAATCGGTGAGGGATTATATTTGACAGTTTTGTCGGCCAGGTACACAGCCTAGCAAGGATGGGAAAATAAACATCAGGGATGTAAGTGATTTTCCTTTAAGAACGATCTTATTCACAATCGCAAAGTTGGCTGGCAGTGTGGCACTTCATCTGGTGAACAGATCATATATACAATATGAACTTGAGTGTCTAGAGCCAAAAGTATTCAACTGGTGTGAGGCCGTGCTTTCTTCATTGAAATAACAATTGACCAAGTTAAAAAGTGGTAAGACGAAGAATTTCTTCTATGGTTTGATCTTAATCTCTTTTATCCTAGAGAAAATTCCATTAATGCAACCACATCATGTATCACTGGGTGTAGCTGGTCTTAGAGATCCACATATGCAGAGGTGGGTTGAATTGATGGCTCGACATGCGGGTCAGTCAACAATAATTTTTTCCACTGCATTCTTCAGTTGGATCGATCGAGGAGTTACCTATGAGGCTGCAACACCACACTATTGCTGTTCCTAGCCATTGTATGAGGCTTTTTCACATGATAGCGAGCATCAATAGGGCTACTTAGGATGCTTTTGCATGCATTTTGAGTTTTTGGGTCACATGACCAAACTTGTCTTGGACACAAATTTTGTGAACACTTTTACATCTATCTATTTTTCTTTTAGGGTTTTCTATAGTTATGTGCAATCCTATTTAACTAATGATGTGAATATAAAATGTTACTTTTACATGTGTCGCAAATGTCTATTTAACACATAATTCGCTAGAGAATCAATTAATGTGTTAAAGTTTCTGGAAATATGTTGATATTGAATGTATTCAAAATGCCTTTCCAAAATATGAAATCTAAGGAACATACTAAGAATTGTTGGGTTTCGGATGGTATACACACTTGTAAGTTGTAGTACAACGAGTTGTGAGTCCAGCCTAACGATGATTCGGCGAATGCCAAGTGAAATGGCATTAGAGAGAAGTTCGATCAATGTGCTATACTCAGCGATGTTGTTCATTGATCGACTGATACAAATCCCTTGAAAACTCACTAACTCACCACTTGGAGCGAAAATAGCCCATGCTGCAGAAGATAGGTTCTGCATACTATGACTAGCACCATCGGCGTAACCAACAAATGGTTCGAAGATTCTGACATCTACAAAAAATGCAAAGCGGGTTACTAACCAGATAAAAAAATCTAAAAGACACACACTGACACACACACATGCAACGAAAGCATATATATAGTGAGTTTTACTACACTCAATTAAGCATAGTAACATTTGAGGTACAACCCATTTCGGGGCTGCGACAATGGAATCCCATCATAATCTACTAACTCGTAGGCACCTTTTTCCAAAACATGCTTGACAATATAAGGACCCATCCACATCGGTTCAAATTTCCTTGCTCCAAGTTTATCAGCTTCCTGATCATAAAGCAAGACTAGGTCTCCTTCTGAGAAGATACGAGGCTTGAAATTTCTATCATATTATGCCTTGATTCATTTCTTATGCGATTTGTTAGCCAATGTGGCATCACGATAGGTTTTGTCCAGATGGATAAGTTCCAAGAAATGCACTTCTTCTTCAGAAGTGTCAGGTAACAGGTCAATGGTAAGTTTGAGAGATGAAATTTCACATTGTATCGGTAAGATTGCTTCCAAACTATACACCAACAAAAAGGGTGTGAATCTAGTTGCATTTCTCACCAAGGTTTGATATGCCCACAAGGAAGAGTACAGGATTAAATACCAGTTTCATTTATGAATCCTTATCATTCTTTGCAACATTCACTTAAGGACTTTGTTGATGGCCTCAACTTGTCCATTTGTTTGCGAGTAATAAGGGGTAGAACTATCATGTGATAGTCCTAACTTAGCATTCAAGTCAGCCATCATGTGATTGCGAAAATGTGACCCATGATCTGTAACTATGGCTTGTGGTACACCAAACCAGGTAACCACGTGGTTGAAAAGGAAAAGAGTAGCCATTTCACCACTGTAGTTTAATGTTGGCATCGCCTTAGCCCATTTGGTAAAATATTCAACATCAACTATAATCTACCCATACCCCCCAGATGAGGTGGGGTTACATGTCATGAAGTCAATTCCCCATTTGGTGAATGGTCAAACATCAACGACTGAATGCAATGGTGTAGGTGGTAATCTAGTTTTGCGGTCATAGATCTGGCATGCATGACAACTTCTGACAGCAATAATAAAATATTTAAATATAGTTGGCCAAAAGTAACCGGCACGCAGAGTTCTCTGTGTGGTAGCATATCCAGATAAGTGTCCACCACAAGCACCTAAATGGCAATCCTTCAATGTATTCTTGGCTTCCTCATGTGTGAGGCAGCTCCATAAAATTGTATCGATACAACGATGGTAAAGAGTGTTGCCAATGATGAGATAATCTTTGGCTTGGTATTGGATACGTAGCTGTTGCGAGCAAGAGGTATCAGACCAGAAAGTTTGGGTCTGGAGATAGATCAGTATATCTCCATACCACATGTCAGATGACAATATCAGGAACATAGACTCATCCAAAATTGATGGTTCAATCACTGGAGGTCGAGGGAAGGTCACAAAGTAGCTCAGTGAAAACGAGATATTTCTTTGATTTGGACTTGATGAATTCTAGATCAAACTCCTGCAAAATGACTATCCATTTTGAGTATTTCCCCCCTAGCAATTGATGTGACAAAATATATGCCATAGGGTTGCAATTCGAAATGATCCTAATCTTTCGATGTAGGATGTAGTGGTGAAATCACGGAATAGCTTGCACAACTGCCAAAGCTAGTTTCTCAACATAAGAGTACTTACTTTTTGTATCATCAAGATTGCAACTCAAATATTATATCGGATGTTCAATCCCATTTTCCTCTTGGACTAAAACCATGCCAATGGTTGTATCTATAGTGACGAGATAAAGGTAATAGTCATTTTGATAATTCAGAGAATACATTAATGATGCTTTAATCAAGGTATCTTTAAGAGCATCAAAGGAAGCTTGCGCAACCTAATCCCATTGGAAGGGTATCCCCTTTTTCAAAAGATGTGTAAAACATTTAGCCATTTTAGCGTAATTGGGAATGAACCTCCTCAGAAAGTTAGCCTTCCCTTGGAGTCTCTGTAACTGTAAAATATTTGAAGGTGGAGGCAAGTCAAGAATTTCCTGAACCTTTAATGGATCGAGTCGAATTCCATCTCTAGACACTATGAATCCAAGAAATTGACTAGAACCAACACAAAACACACATTTTTGTTGATTGAGTCGTATCTTGTAGTGTCGACATCATAAAATTATAGCCCTCAAATGTTGCGGGTAATCAATCCGCTTTCATGAATGGGCAGGTAAATCATCAAGGTAAGGTTTAACAATGTGCTTGATGTGATGGAAGACATAGTTCATTTCCCTCTGAAATGTGGCCCCTGCATTCTTCAAACCAAATGGGAGTTTCCTATAAGCGAATGTGCCCCATGGACATATAAAAGCTGTTTTAGATTGGTCCTGTGGGCGGATATTGACTTGCTTGTAGCCGAAAAAACCATCCATAAATGAGAATATTTCACATCGAGCACATTCATCAATAATCTGGTTAACAAAAGGAGTAGGATAATTGTCCTTTGGACATGCCTAATTTACATCCCTATAATCTATGCACACTCAAATTGTCCCTTGTTTTTTCATGACAGGAACAATATTGGAAACCAAGTTAGTAAGAGGTACAGGGTAAATGAAACCAACATGAAAAAGCTTTTCAACTTATGCTTTAATGGCAGCGGCTTTCTTTGGATGAATAGGTCGAAGCCGCTGTCGTACTGTTTTGACATCAGGATACAATTTGATTTCATGTTTAACAATACTAGAGTCAATGCCTGGCAACTCCTCGTATGACCATGCAAATATATCTTGAAATTCACAAAAGGGAGTATGGTAATTATGAAGTTCTGATGGAGAACAAGATTTGCTGACATGAATGTTTTCTACAACATTAGGTTTGGTCAAAATATTAATAGAAATAATTTCTTTAATATTTGACAGGTTTTGCTTAGAATCTATTGTCTATGAAAATAGAATTCGAAAGGAAATCAACAACTGAAGGGTGCTTAAGTTCATTTGAATAATCTTCAATGTCATCTGGAAGATGGGAACAATGATGATAATCTTCCCAAGGTTCTTCTCCTATCATCATTGATTGGAAGATTCCTTTATCCGTAGAAAATATACGTGAAAAGGATCCAAAGAAGTACCATATTCTAATGAATCATCTACCCATACAATTGGTGAAAGTGGATTTGGGTTTGCCAAACAAGCCAGAAACAATGATTGCTATGCAAGCTCAAT
Organism: Pinus tabuliformis; assembly: GCA_031772625.1. NCBI lineage: Eukaryota > Viridiplantae > Streptophyta > Pinopsida > Pinales > Pinaceae > Pinus > Pinus tabuliformis. The sequence goes on along the minus strand of CM062815.1, from coordinate 855,410,203 downwards.
GGGGCTTAGTGACATAACTTCAGTATTACTATCAACTTTAGAATCATTGGTAATCCTCCTTAAATCATATGAGGTGGAGGAAATCATGTTGCAAGTCTCTACTCTTGCCACTTCTACCAAATCAGATGGTGATGGTAGTGTAAAAGTACCCATTAGGGAAGGATCTTTAAAGAGACCTACACCAACACTTTGAAGTGACAGCGGGGGTCCGTGTACCAACAAAATGCTTCTAGTAGCCTGAGAACTAGATGTAAAGAAGGCAAGATGATTGAAAACTGTGTTTCCTCCTTTATGAGGGAATGAAATTGTATGAAAGTACGTGGAAACCATAACAGCCGTAGCATATACCCATGGCCTTCCTAGTAAAATGTTGTAGTCGAGGGGTCTGTCAACTACCTCAACTTCAATAGTAATTCCCCCCCCCTAGTTCAATTTGCAGGCTACTCAAAATTCCACATGGCGTATATGTGCGTTTGTCAAAAGCTTTTAACATTGTTGGTGATCGTGATAACAACGGTGAACCAAGTGTTTTCCAGCAGCTCATAGACATAATGCAAGTAGATGCCCCCTCGTCAATAATAGTTCAGTGAACATTCTTATTGAGAGCCTTTACTTGAATTAGGAAAGATAATTGTGCCGGTAACTGTGGTGTATATCCCACATGGTTTAAAACCACAATATTGGAATCCGTAGGGTCTATTCCACCAATTACTAACAGTAAAGCCTGCTTTTGGGAGGGACAATTTTGCAACACCTTAAGCGTCGACACAGAAGAAGGCAATTGAGAAAGGTCTTCTACTATGTTATAGTTCTGAGCTGCTCGAGCTCAAGGGTTAAATGTCGATTTATGCACAACTCCCTTTGGTGGTTTTATTGTCAATTCTGGCGCAATAGGTGGTGGAATATTTTTAGATAAAGTTGAAGTTGAAGGATTAGGTTGATCAGTGGCCTAATTATTCGATGATGGCAGTGGATTTCCATAAATTTCGTGTTGACACCAAAACTTCATTTTGAGGCTTTGTAATGGACATCATAAGTACTTGGGATGTGGAAGCATGGTTTGTTGCAACCAAATGTGTCTTCGCGTTTGGAAACGGATCAATCAACATTGTAGATGTGTTATAAGTCTTTAGAAGCTATTGAGGCCCTGAAAATCGGGTCTACAACAAGGGGGTTACCCGCCCGGTCCGGACCTTGGTTGGTAGCTCCTTATCCGTTTGGTATAGCGGGTTCGACTGGGGATATGGGACCAGTTTCCCAATTTATGAGTATGTGTGCGTAGAATTTGATGTTCTTGATCTAATAGTTCCTAATTAAGATATTCTAATTCTAAATTTAATCTAATGCTATGCTATTGTATTCTAATAAGAAGCAACATCTAAGTCTATACTAACCCGGGGTGTAATTCTTCTATTATGCGATCTAAAAAGATTTCAAATAAGAACTGGTAATAAAGATCATTCAGCTATTATGAGAAAAGAAATCAATAAGTGTTGAAGAGGTAAATCCCCTCTACGGATAGAGGCGATCCCTACTAGCCCAGAATGGGTCTAGCAACAATCAGTCAATGCTACTATGCAAGTTCCTAATTGCAAATAAAAGATAGGCAATGAACACCTACTTGGATTCCAACGCTATTGTTTGATGAAGAGTTTTCGTTCTCGCTCCTTCGCTTTGGCCGGTCACGATCTTCCACGATCCCCGTAGATAGATACCTGCACACACGAAGAGAAACACAAACACAAGCGTGAAATCTAATAAATGCAATTATACATCAGTCAGAAAGGACGTAATTCACATTAACCATTACAAAGACAAATGAGAATGGAACCATAATAGTAGTCATCTATTATTAATCAATAAGAGAGAAAGGTACAACCAAAGTTCTGACGTTGAGTCCTTCTCAAGAGGGTCCAGCCAGCAAGTCTCTTAAGCATTCACCCTTGGAGGTAGATCTCCCAAGACAAAAACTCTCTCTCACACAAGTTCACACAAGAAAGCAACACTTCACAACCTTCCTTAAGCTCTCTAGCAAATCCACACTTGTCACACCAACTACCTACTAGCAGCAGCAGTCTAGGCACTATCAATTCCACACTATCAAAAACTAGCTGCTCATGGCCATGGTAGAAGCTTAAATAGGAGAAGGAGTCTCCATGAATGGTGGGAGGATGAGCTTATCTCCAAGGAAGGTGGCTCAAATGACGAACAAACATGCCATAGAAGGGAGGGCGGCATTTACAAGGCCAACAACAAGGTCTAGAGTCATCTGGAAGGCTGGCTGTTAGAACAAACTCACCCAAACTGGATCAGCGCGGGTGTATAACTGCACTGGAGCGCTGACATCGCATCTGAATAACGGAGAGGGTTGTGTCAGTGCGACTCAATACAAACATAGGATGCACTGGCTCATGAAATTCGACCAGCGCGGAAAACCCGTGTGCTTCCGCGCTGGCAACGCATTCGTTGCACTATGAGGCACTAGTCAGCGCGGTTATTTTAATAACAGTCGCGATGATGGAATAAAATTTGGCAAAGTGGGTCATTTGGCCAGATTAGAGAGCATGAGCATGATTAATTGGAATTCATGACACAGTAGGGAGACTGACAGAGAGACAGTGACAAATTACTGTGTAACAGATGCCCCCTAAAGCATGAAGCCCGAGAGAGTGGGAGGGGTGAAATGCTTTACAAAACTCACTGAACTGGAACACCACCAGGAAGAACCTGCACATACGTACAACTGATATCTCTATTACACATAGTCTAGGCATGGGCGCAGCCATCCAAAAGACATACGAAAAAGGTCTGTGGTATGGACGCAACCACCCAGCTGAAGAGACCATGATGATAAAAAAGGTATGGTCGCATCCATCCCAAAGACTTAGGTATGGGCGCAGCCATCCGTGAATGAGTCATGTAATAATAATCCACAAAATCGCAACCTGGTTTGCAACAGACAAAAAACCAGGGTCTTGCGCTCCATCCCCACTCGAACAAAGTACAAGTCCAAGCATGTGAATACATGAGCCGAGGTCGAACACGCATGAACATCGTCTGATTACCAGTCAATAATGAAAACTGTTAATAGACGCGAGAGGTACCACAAATAATGACAATGGTCCTCAAGGTACTTATAGGTACAATCCGCGACGTGTGAATCAATGAGCTGGTGTCGAACACCCGTAGAATCATTTGATCGGAGGCCAATGATGAAAACCTCGCGTCGAACACAAAGAACCTGCCATTGAGGCATGCAGGCTCTAAGGCACCTGAAGGGAGTCTCTAGGTCACTTTCCTGGATAATGAGCTGAAGTCGACAGGAAGTAACCTTGATCGAAGGTGGGCCATAATGTTTCCCACATCATCGACACGAGACAAAGAAGGGTAAAATATTTTGTGTGAGACATCAGAGGGAGGTGGTAAGTTTGCAGAGGTCTACTTCTCTTGAACATATCGGCGACACGACAGTGGATTTGGCAGTATATGACGTCAAATGAGCAGAGGTCATGGTGACAAGGCAATGAGCAGATGAGAGGTCAAATAGGATAACCCAGACCCACGGAGGCTAGTGCAAAACAAGATGAGAAATCCCCACCCACACACGAATGCAGACTAGTGCCATGTTCAAGAGCGACTTACTGCCGACACGACAATTATTACAGTTCCATTTTCCCCACAATTTCTGGTAGGTACCCCGATTATTTTTGGACGACAAGCTTGAAGGGGATAGCATATGCTTGGAAAGTGTCATTTCAACGGTATCCAATGTCATTAAGTTTTAACGAGTCTGACAAAGGAAGAACTCGACGTCTTTTCCTGTTTAGAGAGTCTGAAAAGACAGCAGAAAAGTAAACTCCAGGGGGGTCCTTTTTCGTAAAGTTGTGTCTCTCGAGCCCGAAAAAGTATAAAACAATGCTCAAAAGCACCGCCCGACCAGTATGATCGAGGAGTACTTTTCGTAAGTAGTGACTTCGACCCGAAAAAGTAGAAAAGAGGTCAGAAGCACGTCATTTTGGAGCCAATTACGAGTTTGAAACGACAAAAACCCGACAATATTTTTAGTTTAAACGGTCGAAAAAAGAGCTTTAAAGGCGACCGCCTCTCATTTCTTTAACGAGTCGAGAGGGGGACTCAGCAATCTTTTCATATTTAAATGGTAAGAAAAGAGCTGAAAGCAGACCTCCATTTTTATTCTCTTTAACGAGTCAAAAATGGAAAATACTCGGCAATCTTTTCACATTTTACGAGTCAGAAAAGAGCTTAAAGGTGACTCGTCCTAGAGGAACGAGTGGTATAAAAGGTAGCAACTGGTTCCAGCAAGGGTGGAACTGCTCAAACATATAATGGTCAAGAGGCTGGCTAATAAAACCACTCATCGCTGCAGTTCCTCAGGAAAGGATAAACAACCAAGTGAGAGCATATGATTGGCCAAAGAGATGGTAGCAATGGAATGAAACAACCAAGGCTCATCTAGCAGAATTCAGCGGATAAAAATGGCAATCACGAGATGTAAATCGGGTATGGGTTCATTTTTACACAAGCTTGAACCATGGAGAACTCTGCTTGGATTCAGTTTCATGTTTACACAAGCTTGAAACGAAAAACTATGCTTGTTATAAGTTCGCATGCCCCCAGCATAATAACGCAAATCGATGTACATTCCCCCCAAGCTTCATTGCATTCAACAAAGTGGATGGAATGAAGGTTCACTCTCGAGATTGATGAAAGACTCGACTTGTAGTTTACGAGATCTTAATCAAAAGACTCAATTTGGAAAGGGAGGTGTTTCATTTTTTAATGAGGTTGACACAGTAAAAGAACTATCCTCATAACCCTTGTTTCATTTTTTAATGAGCTTGACACAAGATCAGGAACTATGCTCGGGACACTTTGTTTCATTTTTTAATGAGCTTGACACAAGACAAGGAACTGTGCTCCACCAAACCTAGTTTCATTTTTTAAGGAGCTTGACATTGGAAAGGAACTATGCTCCACCCGAACTTCATCATAATGAACAAGAAGTCGGTGCTTCCAAGAGTGTTACTCCCGGTGAAAGGACCACATCTTGGAAGTCAGGACCTAATGCCCCCAGGACACTATGCACGACGGTGTCATCACTGGATACAGGCACGGGGTAGGTGGCCACGTAGTTGATCTGCGGTGGGGTAGATACAATGGGTGGATAAAAACTAGGAGGGGACGACAACTGCGCAGGAGGCATTGGGGGACTAACGAACGACAATTGATTGACAGTCACAATTCTTCCATCGTGTGGAAAGCAAACCACATGGAAAAGTGAAGAAACGAGGGCCCCCATGGCGTAAACATAGTCGCGACCAAGGAGAAGACTAAAGTCTAAAACACCTTGGGTAACCAAGACGTCTATATAGACGGTTTTGCCTCCCAAAGTAATAGGGAACTTCGGGAGAACTCCTAGAGTTGGATAGGCTCCTCCGTCGAAGGCCAACAGATTCTGAGTGATTGGCCCAAGCTGCGGGGAACTTAAGGCTTTCCAAGTAGTGTACGGCATAAGACTGACAGACGCCCCTTCATCCAAGACAGTGCCAGGTACTGCCTTAGCACAGGCATGTACTGTCATCTGGAAAGGCATATGGGATGGAAGGCGACCGACGATCAGGTGATTCCAATCAAAGGAAGCGACCAGACTACTTGGTGGGGGAATTGTATGATTACCCCCATGTGCTAAAGGAACCGAAGGAGAACCTTCGGGAGCCGCTGGGTTAAGAGAGTCATTTCCGGACTCAGGAGAATCTGAAGAGACGAGAAGAACATGGGCGTGATTCTCTTCCGAAACAAAGTGAGCGAGCGGCGGACTCGATTCGACACTCTCTCCGACCAATGGTTGGTCTGGAACAGGCTGGACACAGCCGAGTTCGGGAAGAGGGGCTTGGCCAAGAGAAGAATGTGAACCAATCTCATTGTCGGGAGGTAGATGATCTGCAGCTGCAGAAAGACGTTGATATCCAACGGGGAGTTGGGGTGAGGGATCTGGGAGACTTTCCAAGACACTGGAGGCTTTATCCATGAGTGGACAAAGGTGAAGGGGATGGTTGCCTTCACAAAGTCTACAGGGGATACGAAGTTTCCCTTTTCCCTTACCACTCCCAACTGATAAGGTAGCATTGCCATGAGCTTCAGAGGACGATGAGGGGTGGGCCGGATCGCGAGACCATACTTCTAGTACCCTGGGAATGCCAGGACAATCGCGAAGAAGATGGTCCTTCTTGCATAATCGATAAGGAAACTTAACCTTCTGCGGAGGAGCGAAAGGGGTCCCGACTTCAGGTGTACTCGAGGGAGTAACAGTTATATTTGTAGCCTCTCCCTTAGGAGACTTCTTCTTCTTGGTCTTCTTCTTCTTCTTCTTAGCCACCTGGTTATTCGAATCGAGACTTTCACCAGGCGAAGTACAAGAGGAAACGTAGAAGTAGCTGTCGAAGGGGAGAGATCCACCTTAGGATCAACATGATGTTGTTCAGGTGGAGGGACTGATGGACTAGCAGCCGATACGACAAGGACCAAAGAGGTTGAAAACAACCAAACAGGCAACCCGAAAGTTAACCCCGGAAGGGATAACGTTGCCATATAAGGAGCACCAACATTCCCGAGAGGAGGGAAATGACCAGGATTCTCGTCAGGAGGGGAACTTGGGTTGGTGAACTCCGGAAAAGTTGCCATGGCAAACAAAAAGAAGCCTACTCAAGATAACGCACACAAGATCTAACCAGGTAACGTTAATCGTGGCCAAATAAATTTTAAGACGCAAAGACACAACTTGACCTTTTCATGTTTTAAGAGTCGAGAAAAGGACAAAAAGGTGACTCTAGTCGCCTTCGAATGTTTCGTGAGCCCGAAGTGACAAACTGCTCAAGTGAGCCTTTTCTTTTAAGGAGTCCGAAAAGGATCAAAAGTGACTACTCTGGAGAGACTAGGCAAAGGGTTTACCAAACAAATCCGTAAAATTGCATATACACCTTGGCAATAATATGAAAACCAAGGACTTCTCGTACGGCAGTCAATCTTCCCGAATGCTGTGTTTGGTGCGTTACGGCTCGTAAGGCAGCAGACACGGCTTCCTGTGGATAAAGGATGATAACCTAGTGGGGTCTCCCCTATATACGCGACGGTACGTGGGAGCTCAAGTCCGTGCTAGACCACTATCGAGTCACAAAAGGAGGAATCACCCAACTGTAGTGTGAAACAACAGTGACTAGGTTTAACGACGCCGGAGCACGTCTCTAGCCTAGACCTCTAATCAGTGAGCGTTATGTTCCAATGCATTTTTAAGTTCATTCAGTTCATTTTATGGTTGATCTTCGATTAAGTTTCAATTTCCAGGTCCTACCATATGTAATCTCTCGCAATTCCCTAGATGCAAACTACATGCCAAAGAATATCATTCTGTTCGATGAATTCTAACTATGAGAGGGTTAAGAGTTTTCAACCAAACAAAATGAACTCAATCAATCAAACAATCTAATGCAGCTAATGGCAAAGAAATGAAACTTTTTCTTTTGAGAACACAAATCAATGAAATGCTCTTTTTCCCATTAACTATTGAATGCAAAAGATATTAGTTCGATTTCTTTTTCCAATGGCACAATGCACTTAAAATGAATTTTGAGAGACAGCAACACCGAGTAAAGAGAAATAAAATCACTCAATGAAAAACACAACAAGCGTGAAAAGAGCCGGTTGAACCCAAGCAACTGTGATCCGTGTCTGGGTAGTGAGAAGTAACTGAAACAATCCGAGGACTGGTTCAAAGACAATCACCTAAACAACCAAGCAAAGAAAGCAAAAGAGGAAGGTTTTCGGAAAAGCAAAGGCAAGTAGTAACGAATCTTTGTGAACGAGTGATAAAACAAAGTCAATCCAGCGAAAACGGGATGATAACACCAGGTCACAGGCCACAAAACAAGATCTGCCCGACAAGACTTCGCAAGCAAGTGCTTCACAGTTCAAACAATAGAAATCAAGTCATAAACCAGGTGGAAAGAGTAGGAGATAGTCAAACCAACAGGCTCAGGAGGCAAAATTGAAACAAATTCAATTCTACAGGATCAGCACGGGTGACCCGCAGCAACAAAGCGCTGACCAGAAACCACGCGTAGCAACAAAGCGCTGTCAGCACGGAAGTACACGGCTTAAGCGCGCTGGTTCGATTTCAGAACTGTCGCGACTGTTTAACGTACAAGCGCGATGACCACGAAGTCAAAGAAATAGCTATGTGCTGTCAGCGCGACTGTTTTGATATAAACCGCGCCGAGGCTAAAAAACAGGCACAATCAAGCCAAAGGCTCCCAAACCAAGGCAATAACTCTTTAAACAATCAAGACACCTCCCAGATTGAACCAGGAAGTCTAAAAGCAGAGGACTAATCCCCAATCTTTGAAAAGAGAGTAACAATCAAACTCAAAACAAGAATGAACAAAAAGAGACAAAGGCCAGCTCCCCAACGGAGTCGCCAAATTGTTGGAGAGGTAAATCCCCTCTACGGATAGAGGTGATCCCTACTAGCCTAGAATGGGTCTAACAACAATCAGTCAATGCTACTATGCAAGTTCCTAATTGCAAATAAAAGATAGGCAATGAACACCTACTTGGATTCCAACGCTATTGTTTGATGAAGAGATGTCGTTCTCGCTCCTTCGCTTTGGCCGGTCACGATCTTCCACGATCCCCGTAGATAGATACCTGCACACACGAAGAGAAACACAAACACAAGCGTGAAATCTAATAAATGCAATTATACATCAGTCAGAAAGGACGTAATTCACATTAACCATTACAAAGACAAATGAGAATGGAACCATAATAGTAGTCATCTATTATTAATCAATAAGAGAGAAAGGTACAACCAAAGTTCTGACGTTGAGTCCTTCTCAAGAGGGTCCAGCCAGCAAGTCTCTTAAGCATTCACCCTTGGAGGTAGATCTCCCAAGACAAAAACTCTCTCTCACACAAGTTCACACAAGAAAGCAACACTTCACAACCTTCCTTAAGCTCTCTAGCAAATCCACACTTGTCACACCAACTACCTACTAGCAGCAGCAGTCTAGGCACTATCAATTCCACACTATCAAAAGCTAGCTGCTCAAGGCCATGGTAGAAGCTTAAATAGGAGAAGGAGTCTCCATGAATGGTGGGAGGATGAGCTTATCTCCAAGGAAGGTGGCTCAAACGACGAACAGACATGCCATAGAAGGGAGGGCGAGATTTACAAGGCCAACAACAAGGTCTGGAAGGCTGGCTGTTAGAACAAACTCGCCCAAACTGGATCAGCGCGGGTGTATAACTGCACTGGAGTGCTGACATCGCATCTGAATAACGGAGAGGGTTGTGTCAGCGTGACTCAATACAAACATAGGATGCGCTGGCTCATGAAATTCGACCAGCGCGGAAAACCCGTGTGCTTCCACGCTGGCAGCGCATTCGTTGCACTATGAGGCACTAGTCAGCGCGGTTATTTTAATAACAGTCGCGATGATGGAATAAACTTTGGCAAAGTGGGTCATTTGGCCAGATTAGAGAGCATGAGCATGATGAATTGGAATTCATGAGTAGGGAGACTGACAGAGAGACAGTGAAAAATTACTGTGTAATAATAAGGATGAACCACTTCGTATAAAAATTTAGATGAAACAGTTGTGAAAATCATATCGCATAATGAGCTATTCATACATTAAGCATAAATAAATAGCTATCACCGTACAAAAGTGCCAAATGATAACTCAGGAATTCATGCAATAATATATAAACAACTAAAAAATTGTATATAACAATGTAAACTTTGAAACGGGAACTATAAACTCAAAACGGGAACTCTGGCCAAAAAGCCCCAAAAAAACATCAAAACAGTGCTCAAAACGAAAAGTGTGTATACTGGAACGATGTTTTTATTTTTTAGGCGTCAATTTTGAACATGTTTTAAAATTGGCAGTGACTACAAAATTTACTATGAAATTTTTGTGCAAAATATAGCTTCAAAATGAAACTGATGACACTGGAACAATGATTTTTTTTTAGGGTCAATTTTCAGTATTTAAAAAAAATGCTAATAAAACCAAATTTCTATGTGTCAAACAAAGTTGTTTATGCGGGGAAAAACACACTAATGTTTTTGGTAGAATATCATTTTTCTTTCCTAAGTATAAATTTAACATGTTTTCAACCATAACATGCTAGATACAAAAAAATTTGAAATTTTTTCAACTATAAAATAAAAAAAACGATGACATTATGAAAAAATTACATCACTAAATGCATCCAAAAGTCATTATTTGTATATTGAATAAAACATATTTTATATCTCTAATTTAATATTGCATTGTATATGTTTTAAACAATAAAATTTATCATAACTAAGACATATAATCCAAAAACATAAAAATGCCTCATAACTTCTCATTTAACACCATATGGAAAACATTAATTTTATTTGAAGATACGATGCATACATCAGTTATATAAACTGTCTTAAACAACTATTCAAAATCACTCATGTTTTCTGGAACACCATCAGAATTCACATCTTCAGATGAGTGACTGGATGCTGACGAAGATGTTCCATATTCTTCTCTTTCATCAACTAGTGCCCCATCTGAGTCCACATGCATGCCCAACATTTCAGGTTTCAAAATTCTTCTAGATCTACGACTGGTTTCAGGTGACTCCCATGTCAACACTGTTCCTTCTGGTAACAACCTTTTCAGAATCTCTATCATCTTGAAGCGAAGAGTTCCTCTCTTTGTTAAATTGAAGTCATAAACAAGTATGTCTACATCCTCCAATTTTAATATGTTTGTGCGGCGGCGATTTACATTTGTACCCTTTCTTTTTCTTTTTCCGCCATTTTTTTTGTCAACTACCATCTCTGGCTTATACACACCATTGAATGGGTGTGTATTTGTGGCATACCAATGTACTTCAACACTTGTAACATCCTCATTTTCTATAAAGACCTTTATAACTTTAGCAACCCAAAATGGATAGCCATTGGGATCTCCATCTGCTAGCACTGCAATCATGCAACCCTCCTTAATATCTTGTACTGAACCCCTATAAAGGTCTTCCATGGCTTCACGTTGCGCACGAGATCTTTTGGAACCAATATACATCTCTCTTTCCTCTACCTATGAAGAATTAATAATACCTTGAGATTGTTGCTGTTCAACAATGTTTACTTCCTCATGTTCATTCGACACATTATGTGGCCAAATAAATGGATTTTTCAAAGGTATATCTTCATTTATTGTTGTCGAAATGATATCACTTTGATTATTGAAAAACGACTCCCACCAAACTGAATCAGCAATGTCAAAGTACTCATATGTATATCTAATACATTTTTTAATTTCTTCCAGGCAATCAGAATAATTTATAGCCCTGTTCTGTCTACGTGCATTCTGAACTTCACCAATTGATTATAATAACAATATTTTTGATGCAAATATTGGATGATCTGGAATGAACTTCAAAAATTGAAATCCTGATGACGGTGCCCATTCTGTAGTAGTTGAATACTTCTTGCCCCATATTAGTGTTTTCCCATCAATTTTTTTGATACGAAATTGATGTTGGAAGCTAATGTCATTAAGTTGTTCAATACATTTCCCCTCACCATATGATCCCAGAATAAACCTTCGCATGTCAATAGTTTCTTCCAACACATCAAAAGTAGGCTCTGGCATGTATGATTTCTTAATACATTCAATTAGTGATGGCAAGCTACCAACTTCCTTCCTCCTCAATGTGACTGAAAAATGGCTAAACATCTGATCAATATGGTCATGAGTGTGCCCAACAAGAAGGAAACCAACCTTTACCTTCTGAAAAATTCCCAATTCAACAAGCATGTTTAGATATCCAAAAACAACCTGATTTTTGTTTTCACGGCAAGTGTTGTCCAATTGTAGATACAAAACTTCAGGAAGATTACCAGACCAATGAGAAATCACATCATGAATTATAGTTATGGTCAGAATTGCATCATTATGAATATTTGGAGCTGTGAAGTACACCCTTGGCAACATTTTCCCATTGAAGACCATACAACCGAACAAGTGAAATTAAATAAAGTTTTCCTCCTGTAAATTTTTGGGTGTGCGAACAAAATGTGGTAAAAGTGTTTTCTTCTGGTCCATACCATCAATTATCAAACCCAAATATTTATTCGGATTATCATAGCACTTTTTTCGATGCTTGTACAACTTCTTCCTTTTGTTTGTTTGTTGTTCGCGATGCTCCTGAAGTTGTTTGACAATTAAATCTACACAACATAAAAGAGATTCATTAAGAAATATGTTTTCATAATTGATGACTATACAATTTTAAAAGTTAAAGTTATAAACACTTACCTCTTTCTGAGCCTTCACTTTTGTCCCTTTTTGATTTAAGAGAAGCACATGTACTGCAAATCCCCATCCTTGTCTTCTTAGGAATACGGACATTGTTGAATTCTTTCTTCCATACCTTCAAAAAATATTGATATGTAATAAATTGGCCATGTCCCTCAGCACCTTCTGCATATTCTTTGTATAAGTTGTAGATTTCTCGTCTTGAAAAATTATCTGGAATATGTATTGTCTCTCCATTTGGCATACACTCTCCATTCTTTGAAAAGAAATCTTTCATCCATGACATTGCAGTATTTGATAATGGACCAAACTGTCTTTTATGACGTACTTCTGAATAAAATGTGGGATCCCTTTCCAAATTTTCTTGAATTCTCGAGATACGAAAATTCCCAATCGAATGAAACATTTTGAAACCTTTTCTACAAATAAAAAAAAGTCCCAATATGATAATCATAACCTGACAATGTAGATTGCATGCACCCAACTAAATATGAATTTTGCATGCTTTTATTCATTGACCAATATCTCTTCCTGCTTTCTAATGCAAATTTGAAATCCATATGTTTCAAGCAATCTTTTTGGCAACATTCACTTGAAATGAGAGCACTGATAGAACTTCTTCTCGTCAGATATTCTGCTCTACCCCTTGTATAACTAGAACAACTTGCATTGATACGAAAAGGTCTGCTCCTACTCCTTGATACAATGTTTCTTGGCAACATCTCCATCATTTGATCATCATTTGTATAAGGCTTTTCATCATCATTAAGAGGAATGTTATCCACACTATGATCATCTTTGCTTTTCAAATATTGACTTGGAGGATATTCTTCATCTTTTGCTTCTTCAGTGCTACTGTCCTAGTCCTTAGAATTCGGACTAAATGGAAAATCTGACTCGATGTTTAATGGATATTCTTCCTCATATGCATTGCCAACGCTACTCTCATAGTCCATAGAATTAGGACTACGTTGAAAATGTGACTTACTTATTGAAGATGCTACATCCCGTCCTTTGTCACTGCTACCTTTATACTCATTAGAATTAGGACTAAGTGCATCATCCTGTCCTTCATCACTGCTGCTCTCATAGTCCGCAGAATTAGGACTAAGAGGACACAGTGACACTCTATTATTTTGAAATTCATCATCACGCTCTTCATAACTATTGCTCTCATAGTCCGCAGAATTAGGACTAAGTGGACACTGTGGTACTCCAATATTTTGAATTTCATCATCCCACTCTTCATCACTGCTGCTCTCATAGTCCTTAGAATTTGGACTAACTGGACACCGTGACACTCCATACTTTTGAAAATCAACATCATGCTTTTCATCACTACTGCTCTCATAGTCCTTAGAATTAGGACTAAGTGGACACTTTGACACTCCATACTTTTGAAAATCAACATCATGCTTTTCATCACTGCTGCTCTCATAGTCTTCAGAATTAGGACTAAGTGGACACCATGACACTCCATTCTTTTGAAATTTGCCATCATGTGCTTCAAAACTGCTGCTCTCATAGTCCTCAGAATTAGGACTAAGTGGACACCGTGACACTCCCTTCTTTTGAACTTCACCATTATGCTTTTCAAAACTGCTGCTCTCATAGTCCTCAGAATTAGGACTAAGTGGACACCGTGACACTCCCTTCTTTTGAACTTCACCATTATGCTCTTCAAAACTACTGCTCTCATAGTCCTCGGAATTAGGACTAAGTGGACACCGTGACACTCCATTCTTTTGAACTTCACCATCATGCTCGTCAAAACTGCTGCTCTCATAGTCCTCAGAATTAGGACTAAGTGGACACCGTGACCCTCCATTCTTTTGAACTTCACCATCATGCTCTTCAAAACTGCTGCTCTCATAGTCCTCAGAATTAGGACTAAGTGGACATCGTGACACTCTGTTCTTTTGAACTTCACCATCATGCTCTTCATCACTGCGGCTTTCATAGTCCTTAGAAGTAGGACTAAGTGGAATCTGTGACTCTTTATTTATTTGAAATTCTCCATCCCCTCTTTCATCAGTGCTGCTCTCATAGTCCTTAGAATCAGGACTAAGTGGAAGAAGTGACTTTCTATTCATAGTGGAAGAATTCCCGCTATGTTCATCAATATGAATAGAGTTGTTACGCGATGCAGAAGTTGATGGTGTATAAATCGAAACTTCACTATCAGAACAATCCATCCCTTTCAAATAGAAGATGTTGAATGATACAAATGGAGAGTCTCCTAAAGATATTATATAGCTTAAAGAATGAAATTTTCCCTCCAAAAATTTTCCCTCCAAAATATTTCGCGAAAATATTTCCCTCCAAAAAGTTTCGTGAAAATATTTCCCTCCAAAAAATCTGTTAAATTTATTTACCTTTATTACTTTGTTCTACAATTTATTGGAAAATGTAAACTAATTTTTTTTATGAAATCATAATTAAAATTGTACACTACAACTTCTACAATTATTATAATAGTTAAACCATATAATATTCGCTTTCCAATACTACAATATTCACTTTAAAATATTTTAAAACAAATTATCCCACATTCAACCCGTTGTAAAACAAATCAATAATATTCACTTTATAATATTGTAAAACAAATTATCCCATATTAATCGTACAGTAAAACATCCTTGTAACTTCACTTACATATTAAAATTTCATTATCACTATTACTAACATCACATCCAGGCTTTCTGAAAATCGTTGAAAGAGGTCATGAATTTGTGGAGCAGCTAAATCGCTATCAACAACATAATCAACGAAGAATTCTCGCAATTAAAAGGTAAGTTAAATTTTTTTCTTGAAAACTTTCATATTAAATTAGTTTCATGAAAAATCGTGAGCATGGTGGGCCCGGTCAACCTCATTTTCTTAACACCAGTGGGTGCTCCACACCCCCCCTCGCCCGCCCGCCCGCCCGGCCCCTCCAGGTGCCTTAACAGCGCGCCCCCTCACCCGCCTGCCCAGCCCCTCTGGGCGCCCTGACAGCCCCCCCTCACCCGCCTGCCCGGCCCGGGCCCCCTCACCCGCCCGGCCCACACACCCCATCCCCCCTCACCCGCCTACCCGGCTCGGCCCGGGCGCCCTAACCCGCCCGCCCCACCCCTCCGGTTGAACCACCCACGCCCCCCTCACCCGCTCGCCCGGCCCGGGCGCCCTCACCCGCCCACCCAACCCCTCCTGGCGCCCTCACCCGGGCACCTCACCCCTTCGGGCGGGCCACCCACCCCCGTGCGCCCTCACCCGCACGCCCCACCCACCCCCAGGTGCCCTGACCCGCCCGCCCGCACGGCACGGGCGCCCTGACCCGCCCGCCCCACACGCCCGCTGGTGCCCTGACCCGCCCGCCCCACCCGCCCCCGCCTGCCCTGACCCGCCCACCTCACCTGCCCGCGCCCGCCCGCTCGTTCGTCCCACTCGCCCACGGGCGCCCTCACTCGCCCGCCCGCCCGTGGGCGCCCTCACCCGCCCGCCCCCACCCGCTCGCCCGCCACACCCGCCCGCGGGCGCCCTCACCCGCCCGCTCTACCCACCCCCAGGCGCCCTCACCCGCCCACCCGCCCGCCTCACCTACCCACCCGCCCGCCTCACCCACCCTCCGCCCTCGGCCTCACCCGCCCTCCGCCCGCCCGCCTCACCCAGCCTCCGCCCTCAACCTCACCCACCCTCCCTCAGCCCCATGAGCGGGGCTCGTGTAGGCGCACCCGGGCCGCCCGCGCCCTCGCCCGACAGGCAGGGCGATTCCGAGGGCGCGGGCGGCCCGGGTGGCGCTTGCATGAGGGGGGGCGCCCTCGTGCAGGCGCCACCCGGGCCGCCCGCGCCCTCGCCCGGTAGGCAGGGCGATTCCGAGAATTGCCCTGCCTGCCGGGCGAGGGCGCGGGCGGCCTGGGTGGCGCCTGCACGAGGGGGGGCGCCCTCGTGCAGGCGCCACCCGGGCCGCCCGCGCCCTCGCCCGGCAGGCAGGGCGATTCTGAGAATCGCCCTGCCTGCCGGGCGAGGGCGCGGGCGGCCCGGGTGGCGCCTGCACGAGGGGCGCCCTCGTGCAGGCGCCATCGCGGCCCGGGTGGCACCTGCACGAGGGGGGGCGGGAATCGCCCTGCCTGCCGGGCGAGGGCGCGGGCGGCCCGGGTGGCGCCTGCAGGAGGGGCGCCCTCGTGCAGGCGCCACCGCGGCCCGGGTGGCACCTGCACGAGGGGGGGCGGGAATCGCCCTGCCTGCCGGGCGAGGGCGCGGGCGGCCCGAGTGGCGCCTGCACGAGGGCGGGCGGGAATTGCCCTGCCTGCCGAGCGAGGGCGCGGGTGGCCCGGGTGGCGCTTGCACAAGGGGCACTGTCACGCCCCTACACCTGCGGTGATCTTCCAACTGCTTGTAGCAAGGTGCGGCACCACCGAACGCTTTCTTTTTAACAATACTAATGTTTATGGGCTACGCCTATTCCAACATAAACTTACTTAACTTGTGTTGTTATAACCGAATGAAGTGTTATCCTTTATACTTTAACAAAGAACATTCTCAATCATCAACCATGAACAATAAACCGAGAACATCAATAATACACAAGTATAAAGGGAGGGGCAACTCCCGAACAGTCTGCCCAACAATAATATTATAACAGCTTCTTCAATAATACATCAGCAAGTATACTTGGCAAACTCCAAGTCTATACTTAGAACAATTTACAACCAAGGCATAGACAGCCTTTACAATACATGTGCTAACTTCATACGGTAGGAGGGTGCTCACCCGAGACACCAAGAACTCCACCTTTAAGTACTGCACAAAACTGCCCTTTGGTATTCACCAATACACGACACTCCTTGCCAACCTTCACCCGAGATAATCTGCGCACTTCCTAAGTCCAATGCGCATGAGATATGCGCATTCACTTTACCCCTATGCGTACTTCTTCTTCTTGTACGAAGGCCTTATGAGCGAATGTCACTTGTCCAAATGAATCCTCTTCACCTTTCATTTATACGCATCATATGTGTATGTTAAGGGGGGGTGTGCAGCCCCATGGCCGACCCCCATATCAACGCACATATGCCCAACGAACAACACTTGCAAGTCGGCTTGCAAGTTATTCACCAACGCATATAAACTTTCGCTCGAATGACACTTAGTCATTTTTATGTGCATCCCTATCGTCGCACTTAACGTCGCATTTTTACCGTCCCTCCGTCGTTTTGTGTGTTCGTACACCCGCCCGCGCGCCCGCGTGCCTACCTGCGCGCCCGCGTGCCCGACCTCACCCGGTGCCCATCGTAACTGAGGCTCGAAGGCCTTACATTCTCCTCCACCTGAAATCATTGTCGTCCTTGACAACATACCATCTCGGTAGCTCTCCACCAAGATCATCATCATTCAGGATGTTGACCTTTCTACACAAGGCAAACATCCTTGCAACATATGTAGAGACTCTTTCTCCACTATGTCTCGGCCTAGTGACCACAGCAACCAAGCTCACCATCCATAATCCATGCTCAGGTCCATGGAAACTGCATCCATCTCATCTGCAACATGTCGTCCATATCAAACCGACTCTTGATGTGCCCCATTCAGGTCCATGAAGCTCTCTCCATCATCTACAATGTGCCACCCTCAAGTCTTCATTCAACTCTTGATGTGCCCCATTCAGGTCCATGAAGTCCTCTTCATCATCTGCAATGTGCCATCCTCAAGTTCCCGTGTCACACTAGCAAGTCCTCCTGCATAACATTCCTACCCTAGCACCTTGTTAGGATGTCCCTTGACATCTCCACAAGTGCTTCCACACAATGTCTTTGCATAGGTCTCTACCATGCTCCATGTCTTCAAACTTCGGTTTAGTGAACTCGGTCACTCAACCATCTCATCATCATCACAAGGAAGCCTTCTCTCAAGGCCCCTTATAGAGTTGGCGTGGTTCCTCCCTACCAAGGCCTCCACACCAACCTTCTTCCAAGGTTGTTCATCGAGAGAGGAAAGCCAGGAAGTTCCCTCCCTGACTCTCATCCACCCATGTATCAGATTGATGTTGTGTCCTCAAGTATCTGTGCACAGCCTCAATCTCCTCACATGTACATCCAAGCTCACCTAGCTTGTCCTTTGTCAGCTGAAAATCATATATGCCCATGGAATACCTGCAAAAGTCCACTATCCTGGTAGGATCTCTACCCTCATAACCTTCATCAACCACTGCCTTTGAAGTAGCACTCGGGATTTCTTCATTTGCAACTTCATTGTGAAGATCCTTAGTAGAAGATGCCCCCATCAAGTGTCTCCAAGTTCGTGAGACCTTCTTCTCACTTCCTCCATTCTTCTTCCCAGCCTTTGCTATGAAGTCCTTCAACTTCTTTTCCTTTATTTGCACAATACTCCCAAGTCCTCTTTGCTCCACATCCTCATGCTTCACATTAGGATCTTTGGGATACAAGATCATAGAATTCATCCTTGGTTGATAACCCAAACAACTCCTCCTATTCATAGGCACCATCATGGTTTTTCCTTCAGCTGTGATCAAGAGAATGTCCCGGTCCTCCATTGGCATGGCTTGTGCTAGCTCCATGAAGTCCAGCCCCAACACCATAGAATGATCATCCATGTCTACAACTCTCAAGTCCAACTTCCCGAACCACGGTCCTACTTTCACCTGTGTGTCCTTCAGTACACCATCAACTGTTTTAATGGTAGAGTTGACAGTTTTGAAAGCACTCCATTCCTTTTCCATCTTTGTCTTCTTCCCAAAGGACTTTGCTGCTTTCCTACTCAAGAAGCTATGAGTAGCTCCCGTATCAACCAAAGCTGCAAACTTCTTCCCTTTCACGGTTACCTGCACAAAACTTGGCTTCAAGGAATCACCTCCTTCTATTGGCTTTGTCTTGTGTCTCACCTCAACAACCTTCTTCAAGAATTCGGCCTCAAAAGTGTCAATAGGCTCATGTTCCTTCTTGACATTCCTCTTAAGGTACTTCACCTCCTTGCTTGGCTCTTCTAGGGAACTTGGTTCCGGTCTAGCTTGACCTGCTTCAAGCTTTCCTTCCACCTTGTTCTGCTCAAGTGCACCAACCAAGTGTCCATTGACCAAGTTCATGGAACTTAGCTCTCGAATGCTATCTTGGTCTCGGTAGTGAGTTCCCAACCTGTCAATGTAGTTGAGCTCCTCCTGCTCAATTACAACAACCTTCTTACCAAGAACCTTCTTCTTTATCTCTTCCTCAACTTGCTTGATTTCGGCTTTCAACCGGGCTCTTTCATCAAAGAGCTCTTGAAGATCATCAAGTTCCTTGAGTTCCATATCTGCCATGTCATGAGCAACCTTTGCTCACCAGCTCCGACCAAGCTTTGATACCAATTGTCACGCCCCTACACCTGCGGTGATCTTCCAACCGCTTGTAGCGAGGTGCGACACCACCGAACGCTTTCTTTTTAACAATACTAACGTTTATGGGCTACGCCTATTCCAACATAAACTTACTTAACTTGTGTTCTTATAACCGAATGTAGTGTTATCCTTTATACTTTAACAAAGAACATTCTCAATCATCAACCATGAACAATAAACCGAGAACATCAATAATACACAAGTATAAAGGGAGGGGCAACTCCCGAACAATCTTCCCAACAATAATATTATAACAGCTTCTTCAATAATAAATCAGCAAGTATACTTGGCAAACTCCAAGTCTATACTTAGAACAATTTACAACCAAGGCATAGACAACCTTTACAATACATGTGCTAACTTCATACGGTAGGAGGGTGCTCACCCGAGACACCAAGAATTCCACCTTTAAATACTGCAAAAAACTGCCCTTCGGTATTCACCAATAAACGAAACTCCTTGCCAACCTTCACCCGAGATAATCTGCGCACTTCCTAAGTCCAATGCACATGAGATATGCGCATTCACTTTACCCCTATGCGTACTTCTTCTTCTTGTACGAAGGCCTTATGAGCGAATGCCACTTGTCCAAATGAATCCTCTTCACCTTTCATTTATACGCATCATATGTGTATGTTAAGGGGGGGTGTGCAGCCCCATGGCCGACCCCCATATCAACGCACATATGCCCAACGAATAGCACTTGCAAGTTGGCTTGCAAGTTATTCACCAACGCATATAAACTTTCACTCGAATGACACTTAGTCATTTTTATGTGCGTCCCTATCGTCGCACTTAACGTCGCATTTTTACCGTCGCTCCGTCGCTTTGTGTGTTCGTGCACCCGCCCGCGCGCCCGCGTGCCTACCCGCGCGCCCTTGTGCCCGACCTCACCCGGCGCCCGTCGCAACCGAGGCTCGAAGGCCTTACAGGCGCCCTCGTGCAGGCGCCACCCGGGCCGCCCCCGCCCTCGCCTAGCAGGCAGGGTGATTCCCGGAATCGCCCTGCCTGTCGAGCGAGGGCGCGGGCAGCCCGGGTGGCGCCTGCACAAGGGGGGGCACCCTCGTGCAGGCGCCACCCGGGCCGCCCGCGCCCTCGCCCAGCAGGCAGGGCGATTCTCGGAATCGCCCTGCCTACCGGGCGAGGGCGCGGGCGGCCCTGGTGGCGCCTGCACGAGGTTGGGCGCCCTTGTGCAGGCGCCACCCGGGCCGCTCGCGACCTCGCCCAGCAGGCAGGGCGATTCCCGGAATCGCCCTGCCTGCCGGGTGAGGGCGCGGGCAGCCCGAGTGGTGCCTGCACGAGGGGGGGTGCCCTCGTGCAGGCACCACCTGGGCCGCCCGCGCCCTCGCCCGGCAGGCAGGGCGAGGTTGCGGGCGGCCAGGGTGGTGCCTGCACGAGGTTGGGTGCCCTTGTGCAGGCACCACACGGGCCACCCGCGACCTCGCCCGGCGGGAAGGGCGATTCCCGGAATCGCCCTGCCTGCCGGGCGAGGGCGCGGGCGGCCCGAGTGGCGCCTGCACGAGGGGGGGCGCCCTCGTGCAGGCGCCACCCGGGCCGCCTGCGCCCTTGCCCGGCAGGCAGGGCGATTCCCGGAATCGCCCTGCCTGCCCGACGAGGGCGCGGGCGGCCCGGGTGGCGCCTGCAGGAGGGGGGCGCCCTCGTGCAGGCGCCACCTGGGCCGCCCGCGCCCTCGCCCCGCAAGCAGGGTGACCCTGCCTGCCGAGTGAGGGCGCGGGCGGCCCGTGTGGCGCCTGCACGAGGTTGGTCCCCCTCGTGCAGGCGCCACCCGGGCCGCCTGTGCCCTCGCCCGGCAGGCAGGGCGACGGTTCGGGTGAAGCAGCCAGGTGGGTGAGGGCGCCGGGCGAGGGGGAGGGTGAGTGCGCCGGGCCGGGGGCCGGGTGAAGGTGCCCGGAGGTGTGGGGCGGGCGAGGGCGCCTAAAGGGGCGGGGCGGGCGGGTTGGAGTGTGCGGGTGAGGGGGTGCAGGGTGAGGGGGTGTGGTAGGGAGCCCGGGCGGAGGGGCGTTCGGGTGAGGCAGGTGGGTGGGTGAGGGCGCCGGGCGGGGTGGAGGGCGAGGGCGCCAGGAGGGGTTGAGCAGGTGGGTGAGGGGTGCATGATGGGGTGCGGGGTGGGCGGGTTGGGGTAGAGGTAGGGAGCTCGGGCGGAGGGGGGTTCGGTTGAGGTAGGTGGGTGGGTGAGGGCGCCGGGCGGACGGGTGGGCGAGGGCGCCCGAAGGGGTGAGGGCGCCGGGAGGGTTGGAGCGGGCGGGTGAGGTGGTGCGGGGTGGGCGGGTGTGGGAAGAGGTAGGGAACCCGGGCGGAGGGGGGTTCGGATGAGGCGGGCGGGTGGGTGAGGGTGCCGGTCGGGGGGCCGGGTGAGGGCGCCCGGAGGGGTGGGGTAGGCGGGTGGGCGAGGGCGCCCAGAGGGGTGGGGTGCCGGGAGGGTTGGAGCGGGCGGGTGAGGGGGTGCGGGGCGCGCGGGTTGGGGGAGAGGTAGGGAGGGCACCCAGAGGGGTGGGTGAGGGCACCTGGGTCGGTCGGTCGGGCGGGCGGTCGGGCGGGCGGAGTAGGGAGAGAGTTGGGTTGGGCGGTCGAGTGAGGGCGCCCGGGTTGGAGAGGGTTGTGGGGGTTGGGCCGAGGCACCCGGGCCGTCGGGGTGGGGGGCTTGGGATGCTTGGGGGGGTGGGTGGGTGTGGGCTCCCATGCCATGCGGGGGGGGTGGTGGGTCGGTGAGGGTGCCCCAGCAAAATGTTTTATTCATGATTTACTTTTTTACACTGGAATGTTAATGCATGTCCTTTTGGAATATGAGGGGTGGTGGGTGGGGCGATTGTTGATTAAAATTTATGATATATTTTCGTTGTTACTTTAAGTTAATATGTTTTTATTATTTACAGATTTATATGTTTCTATTTTTCAGGAAAATGGCATCAAAGAGAATTTCAGTGAATCTTTGTGGACCAAAGACTCATAAAGGTGCATCTAAAAGAAAAATTGGTGAACGAACTCCACCTGAGCTCATGAATACAAATCTTTCAAGTGCCTCAAGTGATAAGAAGATGATTTCAGACTGGAAGAATTCGAAAGAGGTGAAATTTCCATCAAGAATGTGGTATGTGAAAGAAAGAGAAAGCGCAAATGTGAATATATATCTATATATCGATATACCGAATGATAATGGAATTTTTGAGGTGATGGGAAGAGTCGTAGATATGTGTTCGGTACCAGACACTGAAGTTGTTTACGTACTTACAAAAGCTCCCAAGTCACATGAAAGGGTTAAATACCAACTATCATATTCATTGTATGACCTGAGAGAGGTATCTACAAAGTTGTGTAGTCAAATCGTAAATGAGATGACAGAAAACATCGTAAGTATTATTATTTATATTTGTATTTTGCATTTTTTAAAGTGTCTCACTATATTTTTTAACTTTGTTTTTTATTGACATATGATATTTTGTTTGGCAGAATTTCGTTGAAAGTTATTCAATTAGGATGGGAGGCATTCATTTCATTGAGAATGATATCATGGAAGTTGTCAGCAGTTTTTACTCAGTGTCAGAAGAAAATATGGAAAAAAGGCAAAATGAAGTAATTGATAATGCTACAAAACTACATCCAAAGAATCAGAAAAAAGGTCTCTGGTGGATAAATCTAGCAAGGGTAAACAAGTTACTTTTGAGAACGATGAAGTTGAAATTGACGATGAAACATATGTTGTCATTACTGAAGATGACATTGGAACTGAGAAGAGCCATAAAAATCCAAAAGTAACAATGCCCAAGAATAACTCTGGTGGGAATGTTATGACCAAGAAAAGTAGAGTTGATGATTTTGAAGCAGTCATTACCAGCAGTCAAGAACCTAGTGAAACTTCAAAAGAAAGCAGAGAAATCATTACACCAGGAGCTGATTTAGAAGATGGCATTATCAAAACAAAACAAAATTTCATTCGAGAGAATTTGACAAAGAGAAACTTAATTGATGGTGGTCGCACATTTCAGCTTAATGTCAGGCAAACCTATAAAGCAAGTGAAGGACAATGTCAATATCAAGTTAGAAAGCCACATCATCTGCATGTTCACAACTTGAAGACATTGATGAGGTACAATCCATATGCTCATGTGGTTAGTTATGTGCTTCTTGTTGATCCACTTCAAGTTCCCAACAAAGAAGCATTTGATAAGTCAAAATGTTTTGAATACAATTATTATGTGCTTGGGGGGAACCATTCTGTAGAAGCTCAAAGACAATTGATGGAGGAATATCCTAATAACCCACGTTTTGAAACAATGAAATGTATCATTTACGCTGGTTTATCTGATATAGAAGCAAAGTTAGTGGCATGGGATCATAATTCAGATAATGAATATAGGATGTCTATGACTTTCATCCAAAGGGTTAGATTTATTCATAGTGAATTTGAAGAAAAACGTGGTGGGGATAGGACAAAAGTTACTGTAGATTTCCGAAGGGAATGTTGTATGGAAATAGGATATCAAATTGAAGAGAAAACCAATTCAAAAGGTGGAAAGGGCAACAAACATAGTGATTTATTCAGAGGTGTTGATAACATTTTCCAATTGGCATTTAGAACTGGAGATGTTTGGAGGTTGATTGATGAGATTTTTGGCATGTGGGAAGACATTGCCATTAAAAACCAGAAGGTCAAAAAGTCTAAGCCATTCATATGTGGCAGCAGTAAATTAGCTCCTGAAATGAAGCATCTTCCAGACGATATGACTATCACACCTTGTAGGGCGATTCAAGGAGTGAAAGATGAGAAAATTGTCAAAACAATATTATCTCGTGTGAGGTCAGGGGAATTATCATTGGAGGAAATGTCTGAAGAATTTCAAAAGTAAGTTTCTTGAAATATTTTTATTTATTTCTAGATTATAATTATATTTTAAATAAAACATGTTGTTCTTGGTAGTATTTGTTATACATATCATTATATTAACTTTTTGTTACTTTATCTATGCAGTCACAAAGTTTACATGAAAATTCAAGAACAAATGGTTAGATTGTTGAATGAAGATAGTTGGGATGATGTCGTACGCAACTATCCAGATTCAAGTTCTACATCAACATTAAAATCTTTTTATCTTGCATTTAAAAAGGTATCTTGATTTATACATTCATTTTTATTCACCTGTGTACTATTTTTAATTTATAACTTACACATATATTTGTTTATTTTATAAAAGATGAGGAAGGATGATAATGGAGTGCCAGATAGTTTCAAAACCTTTATTGAAAAGATAAAGATCGAAAGACTGAGGAAGCAACGTATTAAGGATATTCAACTTGATCCAACTCTTAATCATTTCATTTGGAATGGGCTAGACACTATTCAATATCAAGTAATACAAGGCGACTGTGAAGACATTGCTAAACTCATACCTAAAAGGGATTATGCCCTAGTCATTGCAGATATTCCCCATGGTTTCAATATTCCAAACATTGACTATGATAGTGACCCTTATACTTATCAAGCTTTTAGTAAAGTGGTTGCGGGATTTGTAGAAGTCACGTCATCACCATTATGGAGATTTGTGACATTTCATTCAGACACACAATTGGCAATGATAATGTCAAGTTTCAAGGGGAAAACAAATTCAAGGATGCAGCTTACATGGTAAGACGTTTAAAATGTATATTTGATTAATGTTGAAAAATTTATTTATGTACAAGTTAATTTAACTTTTACTATTTCATGTTACAGGGAAAAGTCAAATCTTCTTCACAATGAAGATCAACAATTTATAAATGATTGTGAGTTCATTCATATTGATAGTTGGGCAAAAGATGATAGCCATATGTCTATGATTTTTAATCGGGTAGACAGAAAGAGTCATAGCCAAATACTGAGTTATGATGTTGTTGTGAGAAAACTAACATATGAAGACAAAGAAGCAAAAGGAGAGATAGTTAACATTTATCAAAAACCAGAGTTATTGATTAACTATCTTATAGACATTTGTTCAAATGAAGGAGATTGGGTTTTGGATTTATTTTCTGGCTCAGGTAAGTTTTATTATATGGAATTGAATTTCAATATGTTATTTTTTTAATTAATATGTCATTGTACTAATTTAGTTCATTATTTCTTTTGTGCTTGAAAATTATGTACAACACTAGCAGGTTGCCTTCAAAAAGAAAGAAATTGCATTGCAATTGAAAAAGATCCAGTACAGTGCAATTTCATTCAGCAAAGAATTAATGCTCTTCAATTTCTTCCAGATGCAATGCAAGAAATTGGGTTGAAGAAAGGGGACTTTAGTGAATCACGTGTGGCAAAAAAGGCAAAGGAACCCCAACCACCATTACATTGAATGTTTGGAAAGACATACATTGGGAGTTTCGCAGACATCAAAGACCCATTAGAAGAGGAAAATGAGCAAAATGAAACAGAAAATATTGTGGAAGAGGACAATGATGAAACTCTAGAGGACGAAGAGTTTGGATTACGTGACATTGTTGATTAAATTTAAGTTATGCTTGTAAATCAAGCTTTGCAATGTTTTGACTTTGACATTTTATGAGAAGAATAAACACTCAATTAGGGTTGTTATACGTTCAATATTGGTAATATGTGATTTTGGCATTGATTTTTAAGTTAATCATTATTTTTTGAAAAAAAAAAAGTGATTTTTATTATTTTTTTGACATGAAATTCATAGAAAAAGCTATTATTTAACCATTTTTAGTTAAAATTATCGTATAAAAATTGTGATTTTGACATGTCAATTCTAACAAAAAATTATCAAAACGTGTAGTTTTTTAGTTATATTTATGTTAAAAATGGTTATTTTTATGTCCATTGTTAAAAAATATTGTTTTTTAGAAACAATTATTTCATGTCGATTGAAAAATTAATTAAGGATGTATAAATATGTAGAATATCGAAAAGTCTAAATATCGACCTTCTAATTTAAAAATGCAAAACAGTAAAAACCTCACGAATTTTTTTTTTTTAAAATTATAATAAAAAACAAGAAAATGTGAAGAAAACGACCACTTCAAAAATTATCAAATTTACTAAATAATTATTTACATTTTATACATTAAAAAATTTAAAGCCAAAAAACAGGGTTTTTAAAAAAGGAGTGCGATGCAGAATGCTCAGTTTTTAAAATCAGCATGAAAATCACTACCATTTTAAAACGTGATGTACATAAAAAAAACTAAAGTGCCAAAAACTATGCTCTAGAAAAAACATGTGCGTTCTGCATCAGCCATTTTCAAAATCAGGTCACTTTTTAGCTATCTCTACGAAACGGGTAACAGTATCAGTTCCCATTTCAAAGTTTACATTGTTATATCACTTTAACAGATAAGAAGTTATGGTTAAGAGATAAAAGTACCATTTACAACTAGTCCTACTCATGAGCTTCAAGCGACAATGATTTATCTCTCCTTGATCTAACATCCACTAAGAGTACAGAAGTGCAACATCATTAGAAGATATTAAATGCAAACATCAACAAATCCTGTTCCATTCATTCATCAAAGCCTCCTCGGAGGGTGCAAAAGTGCATGTTCTGAGGACAAGTTTTTGACAAATTTCTGGACCCTTCTCTAAATGCATGAGAAGGGTTTAAATACTACTAACTAAATCTAAAAATAACTTATTTACAAAAATTTAGGATGTGGTTTAAATGACCGTCCTTTTTATAAGCAAAAATAAAGCAAAACTATTTCTAAAATTAAATCTAATATCTAACTATTTCTGCATTTTCTCCTTAACATTGCAAGCATTCAGTATTTGCTTGAGTAGAGTCGGCTGACTGTCTTCCGCTTTTAGTTGAGCTAAGCAAACAGAATTGGCAAGAGCTGGCACCATCTTCTCAGCAAAATCGTTGATATACTTGAGAGTCATCCACTGACTATGTGGCTTTACCGTGTATGCCCAGTAATAATCCCAGTTCAACTTGGTTAACCTTTGGATTGCTTCTGCCTTTTCTTTAGCTTTCTGTTTACAGTTTGTTTTTATCATTGCTTTCTTGCAATTTTCGAGGCTTGCAGGTGATTGAGCAATTAGAAGCTTTCCTTCTCTAGCAATTTTCTCAGTGAGGCGCTAATCGCGCATCGGAAACTACCTCCGTTCCTTGATCCAGGCTTCTCTGATTTGTTTTCCACCTTTTGCGCCTCTTTCTCTTATCGGGTATAAAGCTCAAAATTTGTAAAAATAATGATTTCGTGAGCTCTTGACCCTGAGCATTAAACTTTCTGTTTTTGATATCAACATCGTTCAATACCCATTTAACCATGGCTATATATGAGAGATCTGTAATGGATGGCTCAACAGAATTCTGTGAATCTGCAACTCTGTTGCATGCGGTGTCTATGTATAAGGGCGTCATTTCTCTGTCTTTGGACATTGGAGCCTTACCCTTTTTCCCCATAGTCTCCTGCACATTGCTTTGTGTAACTTTTGTTCTTTGTTCCTACAGTTCACAAGTGAGGTGAGAGTAATGATAATAAATAATGACAGGAAAGCTTTAAATGCCAAGGATATGCAAAAGCACGCCACCTTACGTGAATTGGCTCTTCGGAAAACACAAAATCATATTTTTATTAACAACTGGCATCTAACTCAATAATTATCATTAAAGTGCGTAACCGGTTCTTGGTTTATGGAAAAAGCTTTTTGAATAATGAGACAGAACCAATTACGATGGAGAGATTTTGCGATTTGGTTTGCAATATCGTAGATCGCTGCATCGCATTATCGCAATACCATCATGTTGTTCTATCGCAAGGTTGTTTGATTGCAATATCACAATATCACAAGATCGCAATATCGCCTAATCGTTACTGTTGATGTGTTTTATGCGAATTGCGATTTTGTGATATGCGACATCGCATATCAGCGATTTCTAGGTTTCCAATGTGAGTGTTCATTAATGCATGCGATGCGATGGAGTTTCACGTCGCAATCTCACATTTTTTTATCATTTTTGCTCATAAGAAGGTACCCTATCATTCTTTGCGTGATGCGATATTTCTTAAGGAGTGACTTTACTTTCTTCATCATGAAACTTAAGATTTTTAGATTTTTCAAAAGTATTTTCCTAAGTCCATGATGGTAAGTTTTATCCAAAAGGAAATATAAGCACTAATTGGTTTTTTTTTTTTTTTTTTTTTTTTGACTAAGGGTCCCCAGTTATATAGTGTTATTGCTAATACTAAATAAGGAGGGGGGTTGTTGGTGGCCACAACAATTGGCGATTCACTTGGAAGAACCAGTTATCTCTGTTTTTTCTATTGAATTTTCTAAACTTCCAAAACAGAAAATTTTTCAGAAAGTTAAACTTTATTATGGAAAGATAAAGTACATTATGCTCTAACCTGTCAATGACATTTTGTTTCAACTATTTTCAACTTTGATTATTTGCTCCCTCAGGCTAGTCCTTGTATTTACATCATTCATTACTTGGTCTATAAAGATAAAATAAATTCTTCTCTGTAAACTAGTTTTAAATATGCTCATTTGTTGTAGGTAGAGCCTCCGCTGCCAGTAGGCGTTTATAGCCTCGACAGGGTTAACTGTTACCCAGCAATGATCCTGTATCCTACTTAAAGCAACCTGCAACTCTCAAAGAAGAATCCACATCCACACTTATTGCTTTGATTTTCTCTTTACTCTTAAAGAACAATGTCTTGGTTTGATAGCCAATTTATGACATCGTCATTCACTTGATTTATAACTTTGCTGAACAAGCTGGCTCGTGATGAGACCCCTTGTCTTTTGATTGCAACAATCTTGAGTCATTGCCCTGTTGTGGTGTACAGTATTTGGCAAAGTCAGCAAGTTATAATATCTGTGATTATGATAAGCCAACTCATGATGAGACCTCTTATTCTTCAAGATGAAGTGTATCCTTGGGTTGTTCCTCTGAAAGTTGTGATTTCCTTAGCAGGGAGGAAGTCATTGTTTCCTTAAGATAGCTCTGGACGACAATAGTAGAGTTTTTGGAAATAACTGTTCTACAGAGAATCTTTATTTTGTTATTGATACCTTTCATTGTACTGACATAAAACAATTTCTTCACTAAAGGTTGTTTTCATGAAACTTTATGAAGTTGAAACTAGTATCATATCTAGGCTAGAGTCTTTAACTGTATCTTTCAATAATAAAGATCAATTTTCCAAAAAAAATTGCTATTTATACAAGCGAAAAATCAAAATCTGAAAGAGAATTGGTGTCTTATTCGTAAATGACTAATGTAACCACTCACAATAAGGTTTATTATGAAAAGAAAAAACAATTACTCTACAAAATAGAAGAATAATCTTCTATGGAAAATATTTCTTGAGAATTTGTCCGTTAGCAAGCAAAGAATCTCTCTTGCTAAATCTTGTAACACAAACATTGATGGATCTATGACTTCTACAATTTGAAAAGGACCAAGCCACATTCTTTGAAATTTTGTATGTTTCCCTTTTTCTTCATGAGCCTTGTCCCATTTTAAAACTAAGTCTCCCATCTAAAAATCTTTTATGGTCATTATGTTTGAATCAAAAGAGGATTTTACTAGTGCTTGATGATGAGCATGGGTTTTCTTAGCCTGTTCTCGTTGTTCTTCTAATTTGATTATTTCCATTTGTCTTAGCTGTAAGGAAGAAGTTGGTACTTCATCAATGTATTGAACTAGAGACAAAGAGGGAATTGCTAAATGAGTCGGAAGAACCACTTCTTTCCCATAAACTAAATTAAAGGGAGAAGTGTCAATAGAAGCTTTTTGCGTTATTCGGTCTGCCCATAAAGCATATATTAAAGTCTTATGCCAATTTTTATGATTTTCGTCAACTGTTCTTTTGATAATCCTGATTAGGTTTTTATTTTTAGACTCAGCTAATCCATTGCCTTGTGGGTAATAATTGGCCGAATATTTAAGTTTGAATCCTCTTTTAAGTAAAAATTTAGTCATTACATTTACAAAAAAGTATGATGCATTATCAAACATTAAAGCAGAAGGCAATCCAAACCTAGTGATTATAAATTGATCTATGAACTCAATGATATTTTCAGCATTAGCTGTCTTGAGTGGAACTGCTTCTACCCACTTAGTAAATAATTTGTTGCTGTAAGGATATATCTATGCTAATTAGAAGAGTGAGGAACAATCTCACCTATTATCTCCAATCACCACTGACTGAAAGGTTGCTCAATGTTAACTGGCTGTAGTGGCAAGGATGGCTTCTTTTGTCTCCCAGCGGTAGTTTGGCAGACTTGACATTTCCTCACATAACTGTGCGAGTCTTTGAATAACGTGGGCCAGTAATAGCCTGCGTGCAAGATTTTATGTGCAGTAGCATCTCCAACATAGTGTCCACCTGCTGGCCCATCGTGGAGTTCCTGCAAAACTTTTTCAGCTTCAGATTTCTCAAGACATCTAAGGAGAACAGAATCATAATTTATTCTAAAAAGAATATCATTTATGAGCTGATATTGTTTGGATTTCAACCTTAGAGCTCTTTTCTTAGTATGATCGAGGTGTGAAGGAGCATACTCGTTCTTAAGATAATAAATGATATCAGTGTATAATGATTCTGCATCATTTAGGCTTACCTCGCACATTTGTACCTCTGCAGATGGAATTTCAGAAATTTGCAACGCTCCAGCCAGCATTTTGCAAAAGCCTTGACCTTTTACAATGTTTGCTGGTTTAATTTCTATGTCATATTCCTGTAAGACAGTAACCCAATTGGCCCTTTTCTCACCCACATCCTTCTGTACTAGAAGATTCCTTACCGTTGGGAACGGTACTATAATTTTTGTATGGGTTTTGAGTAGAAAAGGTCTGAAGTATTTGATTGCTTTGAAAATAGCATAACCCTGTTTCTCCACATCTGAATAATTTAATTCAGCGTTCTGTAAATTTGAACTAAAAAAAACAATTGGGGCTTCCGCTTTTTCTTGATTTGCTTGAGTGAGTATCGCAGCATATGACCTATCTGAGGCAAATGTATATAAAATAAAAGGCTCTAAAAAATTCAGAGTTGCTAAAGATGGAGCATTAATAATAGCTTGTTTGATCAGGTTGAATGCTTCGTGTTCATCTTGGCCCCATTTAAAATTTGAGTTCTTCTTAATCATGGCTTTCAAAGGAGACACGATTCTTGAAAAATCTAGAACAAATCTCTTTACAAAGTTGATTTGACCAAGGAAAGATTGCATGGCTTTTTTGTTGTGAGGTAAGGATATTTCAGAAATCTCTTTGATTCTGTCGGAATCGATGTGAATTCCAGATTTTGACACTATGAATCCTAGAAGTTTCCCTTCACTTAATGCGAAAAAGGATTTTTTCGGGTTAAGTGAAATTCCATACCTTAAACAATGTTGGAAGATTTGTTTTAAATCTCTAAGATGGTCGCTTCGTTTCTTGGAATACACGGTTATATCATCCAAATAAATTACTACAACTTTATTGACTAAACCTTTCAATGCAATGTCCATGGCTCTCTGAAATGTGGCACCAACATTAATCAAACCAAATGGCATCTTTCGATGTGCATATGTGCCCCATTTAGTTCTGAATGTGGTTTTTAATTGATCATCAGGATGTACCAACACTTGATTGTATCCTGAAAATCCATCCAAGAAAGACATTAATTCTGAACCCGCCACTGCCTGCAATATCTATTCCATAGGTGGTAAATGAAAATTATCTTTTTGGTAGGCCTTGCTAAGGTTTCGAAAGTCAATGCAAATCCTAATATCTTCGTTTTTCTTTCTAACAGGTACCATATTGGAGACCCATTTAGAATGTCTGACGGGAAAGATTATTTTGGCTTTCAATAACTTATTGAGTTCAATCTTTATCTGATTTTCTAAATTGGGATGGATCTTTCTCAACTTTTGTTGGACAGGTTTTTCATTATCGATCATTGGAATAGTATGTTGGATGATGGAAGTGTCGTATATTTTGAGTTCATCATAGTTCCAAGCAAAAACATTTTTATGTTGTCTCAAAAGATGAATATACGCTAATTTTTCTTCAGGGGCTAGGCGGAGACCTAGATTAATGTTTTGTGGTTTGGCATCGGTTCCTAGGTTTACTAATTCGTAATTCAAAGTTGAACTTTGGAGTTTTGAATTGGTAGACCTTTTAAACCGATCTTTCAAATCGTACAAGTCTTCTAACTTGACTACCGACTTAGGTATAGCATTGTTAGTGCTATCTTGTTGTCAATTGTCAATCATGTTGGTCTTCGTCAATTATTTGATTGGAGTAGGATCCTTCAGATGTGAGGAAATTTATGATATCAGGATCGTCATTGAATATTCTCCAATTTCTGATGTTATCAGGAATAGATGGTCTAAAGATTAATTCTATTGAGAATCTATTTGGACTAAAATATTCTAAAGGAATAAGCTTAGAAGCTACGTTAGCTAAAAGGTCTACACTTGCATTCTGGAGTCTGGGAATTGAAGAAATATTAAATGCTATAAAATTCTCAGTCAGATCTTGAACTAAGGATTGATAATGTTTTAAATGACCTGATAAGCAATGTATAGTATTACGTAGCTGTCTGACTACAATTTCAGAGTCTCCGAAAAATTGAAGGTACTTGACATCTAACCTGATTGCTTTGTAGAACCCTTGGACTAAAGCCTCATATTCTGCTGTATTGTTGGTGCAATCAAATTCGAGTCTGCATGTTAGCATAATTTTATCTCCTTCTGGAATAATTAGAACGCATCCTGCTCCCGCTCCTTTGTTAGATTTAGAACCATCAAAAAATAATTTCCAAAACAAAGATTTATTTACAGGACTATCTAAAAAATTGATACATTTTGAACTATCCGTTTGAGAAAAATTTTCGAATTGGGACAAAACAGAATGTTCTAAGTAAGGTGACCTATGAGCATTAAAATTTCCAAAAAAAGAATCTACTGAGAAATTGCCAATAATGCTATTGTTATATGCTACTGGTTCATTTTTCCCCTTTAGCTTCGTTACTATGTATTTCTGATGTAGTTCTCGTTCAACTTTTATTTGATTTGGTTTACCATTGTAGGGCAGCCACATGTGCGACCAGTCAGTTGCGAAGTATCCATGAAGTTTTTTTGACCAATCCCTGCTAAGAATTAAGCCATAAAATTCTGGAATAACAACAACTAAAATGTCAATAACTTGACAAACCTTTGGGTTGGATGATAGCCTTGTGGTTACTTGATTTAGTTCGCCAATCACTTCGACTTGAGATCGATCTAGTTGAACTATGCACACAGTGGATTTCTGTGGTTGAACATTTAATTTGGCACATATGGAATTTGGTAAAATATTCGATGAAGCACCAGAATCCACTAAGCAATTATGCACATTTTTATTGAAAATTTCATAAGTAAGGAGAAACGGGGGAGTATGAGATCTCGATCTTCCTCCAATTAAAGCGATGTCATTTGGATCAATCTTATTGGTTGCATTAGTTGGAGGTCTTCCCATGTTATGGGAAGCTTGAGAAAGTACAACGACAGGCAAAGGTGCAACTGGCACAACATGTAATTCTTTCAACATTATCTTTTGTTGATGCTTTAACTTGCTCAATTCGTAAAGAGTGATGTTGGCCCTAGTCTTTTTCATATATTCTATAATATTGTACTCCATTTCATCCGAAACGATCAGCGTTTTAGATGGAGTTGACGAATCTATTTGGACTGGGCTGGTTTGAGTCGCTTTAGATGTCATTTTCTTTGTTGCGACTTTATCCTTTATTGCAGAGCTTGCGCTCTTTGGCTTAGGGATAGTCTGGGGAGGATCAAGCTGATTTCTACTTCGTATGTTAACTGGGAATACTTCTTGATCTTCTTGTTATGGGAGGATGAAATCCCACATTCCTTGTAACTCTACAATTTTTTCGTCATCAGTTTTCCCTTCAGTGGCAATTTCCTCTTCCTCTTCTTCGGATTCAACATTTGTAATAGCATTGGGTGGCTTTGAATCCATTGAAGGGCCTCTTTTAAAAGCTCTGTAGGGATTTTTTGAAGAAGTTTCTGCTACTTGCTTCTTGATGTCGACCATTTCGTTGGACATGGTCTTCAGAACTTTTTGCAATCCTTCCAAATTGAATGGATCTTTTGTTTGTTTCTTCTTGGAATCTTCCTTGAAGGTGACTTTCTTGGATTTTTGTTCCTCTATCACGGATTTCTTCTCTAGGGCTATTATACATTTCTCTGCTGCTATTGCTTCTTTCATGTTTTCGGCTAAGGTTGTTTTATTAGCCCTGTCCACGAAGATTGCTATGTTTGATGGTAAAGAAGTGATACACCATTCACTTTGTACTTCTTCGCTAGGTTGGGAAGTAGTAGGAATTTTTTTTAGGATTTTATTGAAACGTAAATTGAAATCTTTGATAGGCTCTCTTGACTTGGCCCTAAGGTTAGATAGGTCGTTGATTAGCGTTGCCATAGACCTGTCATCACCAAACTTGGTCAGGCATTGTTCTTCGAAGATGTCCCAACTAGTGATAGATCCAGAGGGTAATGAGAAATACCATGATCCGGCTGTTCCTTGCAGAGTATAAGGAAAAATTTGAACAAAAACATCTTCATTAGTAACCCCATTGAGATTAATGGATAGCATAAAGTTGTTTATATGCTCTTCTGCTAGCATGCCTGCCTCGGGATTAAACTTAGGCAGCCATTTCTCAGGATGGGCCGGTATTTGACTCAAGGGTGCAGGCATTAAGACTGCCCCAGGGTTATTCCATGGAGTTTGGGCCATTGCTGAACTACTAACAGAGGAAAGTGCAGAAGATGATCCCTGCGGTTGGGAGGATGAGGATATTACGATTGCAGATGATTGAGGAGGAGTCGTGGGGGTTCCAGTGGGCGGATGGACAATGATCTGAAGTGGAGGAGTGGATGGTTGACTTCGCGGTGAAGAGGTTGAGATGGATGATGATGATGAAAGAGTCTCACTATCAGACTCTTTAGGTGATTTCCTTGCTCTTTTCCTTTTGGGAAGAGGTAATTCGGTTGGTTGAACGCCAAACTTTTCACTCTTTAATCTGGTCAGGGGATGAGCAGGGTTATATTGCGAAGTCACGTTGCCTTGAGATTTATCAGATCTTTGAGGAGAAATAGAAAATCACTGAAGTTTGTGAATCAGAGATTTGACTTCAGGAGGTTCAATAGTAGATTGTTCTGAAATGTCAGGGTTTGTAGCAGTGGTTGATGCTCCAGCGACTTCTAACTCTGGATTTAAGTATAATGGAGAAGTCGGGGGAGATGGTGAGGGCGATTTACTCTCAGAATGGTATTTAGATTTAGATTTACTTGCCATTCATAGTTCAAGCCCTCCTTATCGTGCCAAATATGTTGAGGCCCCAAAAATCGGGTCTACAACAAGGGGGATACCCGCCCGGTATGGACCTTGGTTGGCAGCTCCTTATCCGTTTGGTATAGCGGGTTTGACTGGGGATATGGGACCAGTTTACCAATTTATGAGTGTGTGTGTAGAATTTGATATTCCTGATCTAACAGTTCCTAATTAATATATTCTAATTCTAACTTTAATCTAATGCTATGCTACTGTATTCTAATAAGCAGCAACATCTAAGTCTATACTAACCCGAGGTGTAATTATTCTATGATGCGATCTAAAAAGATTTCAAATAACAACTGGTAATAAATATCATTTAGCTATTATGAGAAAAAAAAATCAATAAGGATGAACCACTTCGTATAAAAAGTTAGACAAAACAGTTGTGAAAAACATATCGCATAATGAGCTATTCATACATTAAGCATAAATAAATAGCTATCACCATACAAAAGTGCCAAATGATAAATCAGGCATTCATGCAATAATATATAAACAACTAAAAACTGTATATCACTTTAACGCATAAGCAGGAATGGTTAAGAGATAAAAGTACCATTTATAACTAGTCCTACTCATGAGCTTCAAGCGACAATGATTTATCTCTCCTTGATCTTACATCCACTAAGAGTACAGAAGTGCAACATCAGTAGTAGATATTAAATGCAAACATCAACAAATCCTGTTCCATTCATTCATAAAAACCTCCTCGGAGGGTGCAAAAGTGCATGTTCTGAGGACAAGTTTTTGACAAATTTCTGGACCCTTCTCTAAATGCATGAGAAGGGTTTAAATACTACTAACTAAATCTAAAAATAACTTATTTACAAAAATTCAGGATGCAGTTTAAATGACTGTCCTTTTTCTAAGAAAAAGTAAAGCAAAACTATTTCTAAAATTAAATCTAATATCTAACTATTTCTGCATTTGCTCCTTAACATTGCAAGCATTCAGTATTTGCTTGAGTAGAGTCGGATGACTGTCTTCCACTTTTAGTTGAGCTAAGAAAACATAATTGATAAGAGCTAGCACCATCTTCTCAGCAAAATCGATGATATACTTGAGAGTCATCCACTGACTATGTGGCTTTACAGTGTATGCCCAGTAATAATCCCAGTTCAACTTGGCTAACCTTTGGATTGCTTCTGCCTTTTCTTTAGCTTTCTGTTTCCAGTTTGTTTTTATCATTGCTTTCTTGCAATTTTCGGGGCTTGCAGGTGACTGAGCAATTAGAAGCTTTCCTTCTCGAGCAATTTTCTCAGCGAGGCACTAATCACGCATTGGAAACTGCCTCCATTCCTTGATCCGAGCTTCTCTGATGCGTTTTTCTCCTTTTACGCCTCTTTCTCTTATCGGGTATAAAGCTCAAAATTTGTAAAAATAATGATTTCGTGAGCTCTTGACCCTGAGCATTAAACTGTCTGTTTCTGATATCAGCATTGTTCAGTACCCATTTAACCATGGTTGTATATGAGAGATCTGTAATGGATGGCTCAGCAGAATTCTGTGAATCTGCGGCTCTGTTGCATGCGGTGTCTGTGTATAAGGGCGCCATTTCTCTGTCTTTGGACATTGGAGCCTTACCCTTTTTCCCCATAGTTTCCTGCACATTGCTTTGTGTAACTTTTTTTCTTCGTTCCTGCAGTTCACAAGTGAGGTGAGAGTAATGATAATAAATAATGACAGGAAATCTTTAAATGCCAAGGATATGCAAAAACACGCCACCTTACGTGAACTGGCTCTTCGGAAAACACAAAACCATATTTTATTAACAACTAGCATGTAACTCATTAATTATCATTAAAGCGCGTAACCGTTCTTGGTTTATGGAAAAATCTTTTTGAATACTGAGACAGAACCAACTGCGATGGAGAGATTTTGCGATTTGGTTTGCAATATCACAGATCGCTGCATCGCATTACCACAATATCATCATGCTATTCTATCGCAAGGTTGCTTGATCGCAATATCACCTAATCGTTACTGTTGATGTGCTTTATGCGAATTGCAATTTTGCAATATGCGACATCGCATATCGGCGATTTTTAGGTTTCCAATGTGAGTTCTCATTGATGCATGCGATGCGATGGAGTTTCGCGTCGCAATCTCGCATTTTTTATCATTTTGGCTCGTAAGAAGGTACCCTATCATTCTTTGTGCGATGCGATATTTCTTGAGGAGTGACTTTACTTTCTTCATCATGAAACTTAAGATTTTTAGATTTTTCAAAAGTATTTTCCTAAGTCCATGATGGTAAGTTTTATCCAAAAGGAAATATAAGCACTAATTGATTTTTATTTTTTTATTTTTTGACTAAGGGTCCCCACTTATATAGTGTTATTGCTAATATTAAATAAGGATGGGGGTTGTTGGTGGCCATAACAGAAGCTTAAAAACTTTTGAGCACTGTGGAAAATCTCTTGTAAAATGCTCCTCGTTATAGATTAGACATGTATAAGGAGGTTTCCTTGCCGGAGTAGAGGAATCAGATGATTTCTCTTGAGGGGGATTATATGGTTGCTTTTGATTCTTGCCTTTGTCAGATGACATGACATTGACTTTGGAAGCAAGAGTGTTTTCTGATGCATTGGAAGTTTGATTGGAAATGGAAAGTGTTTAACGAGATGGTCTACCTGCCGTTTGTGTGCTCAAAGAACCAATCACATTGTCGCTGGAATGAGAGTCATTACTCGATTGTGGAGGAGGAGGAACAATGAAAGCTGGTCGAGGTGCATTCAGAATCTTGTTGTATAGCATGCCAGATTGTATGTAAATCAAATCTAAATATTGGGCACAAGTAATTAATTGCTCTTCTGCGGCAACTCCATCTTTTGCCACATCCTCGGTGATTGACGGAAACAAGGATTTATAAACCACTCAGCTGAAAGCTGATCAGGAACATAAGTCTTAACCCTTCAACAACGACGCCACCACTCATGAATATGATCTGATATATGAGTAGCAGTAGTCTGTTTAAAGTTTGTTAAGAGTTCTGTTCCAGTCTTGTATATGAAAGGTATTTGGAAGTGGGTTAGAAACGTGGTGGCTAAAGTCGTAAATTTGTCAAAAGAAGTTCATGGTAACTCAATGTACCACTTCGCAGCTGGACGAGTAAGCGTTCTTTGGAAAAGAAGAAATCTAACTGAGTCATCATTTAAGGAGTTTGATGAACACCACAAATGAAAAGTCATGACATGATTTGATGGGTATTCTATAGGATTTCCATTGAATTTTAGAATTTCAGAAGGTAACTTATGCGGAATTATCAACCACCAAGGTGCATATAAAATTGGATCATTCGTGAGCCAGTTTAAATCTGGTAATTCAAGAGTTGTTATAAATGACAACTGTCGATTCAGTCAGGTTGAGCATACCCAGGATATGATGGAATTTCCTAATCAATAGGTCTTTTTGTATCGACATAGGGCATCTGCATTTGATAACCTTGATAAGGTGGTTGTTGAACAAATCCAGCATAAGGTGGTTTTGATAACTAGGTTGAATTTGTGGTTGTCCATAACTAGAAAAGCCTTGTTGACTAGGACCTTGGTAAGCTTGATATTATCCAAACCCAAGTTGAGCTTGTTGGGTAGGTCCAAATTGGGGTTGGAATTGCTGGAATTGAGGCTATTGATATTGGGACTGCCACAATTGTTGTTGTTGATTTAATGGTTGTTGTTGCCCAGTAATGTAAGATTGACCAGGTTGTGAATAAACTATACCAATGTTAGCTTGAGTCACTCCAGATAAAGGCATACTAACTTGAGGTTGTTGGACCCCAGACAGAAGCGGTTGTTGCATAATAGCTTGAGTAACTTGGGCCTTTTGGCCCAAAACTTGTGGTTGAGAGGTAGACGTTGTGATAAAACTGTTTGAACTTGTGACTGCGGTATAGTTGTAACAATAGGTGTAGTAGGAATAACTGACACAGTTTGCATTGGTTGTGTTGGATACACAAGCCTTGGTTGAATTGGCATTGTTGGTTTCCATTGACAGACTCGCATTCCAGGCTAACCTGATTATGACGGGTTACTACCATATGATGGTCCTCCAGGATATGGAGGATAAGGTGAATAAGCATATTGCTCCATATGGTGGCAATCTAGTATGTAATGGATACATAGGTCATTGTTAACTAGATTGCCCAGTTTGATATTGATATGCATGATCAAACTATTGAGTTCCCGTAAATGAAGAACCAGGTAAAATTCCAGTTGACGACATGGGTGATGACCATGGTGTAGAAGCAACCCCTGAGTGGGTTCCAAATAAATATTGGTAACCAAATGGGATATATGATTCACAATATAGGTGTGACTCAGGAGTCGTAGAAAACATCGAAGAGGTTGCGACAGAATATTCTTCCACAACTGCATCAGATGATACAGTCTGGGATGTTGATGGTTGTTCAGCCATAGTTAACTGACCTAATAGATGTCCTAAAGAATAAACTAGTGCTTGAAAAGAAGCAGAATCAAAAGGAGCAGTAAAATGAGGAGTATGAGGATAAAGATATAGCTCCGTTCCAAAATGGAATGGGGTTCTAGGTGCAGTATCTTCTTCTAATTCTTACTCAACAACAATTAAACTAGGTGGAAGAACTTCACCGTTTGGTTCGTAATATACTTTTGGTGTTGATAAAGTGGAAGTTTCAGTAGTCACTAATGTTTGAGGGTTAACCGGTTGATCATCTTCCGATAAAGTATCAACTTCTAAATGTTCAAATTCGAAGTTTAGATGTTCCGGTAAAATAACAACAGTTTCAGAGAGGTTCTTGAACAACTTCAGGTTCAGAAGTAACTTCTGATTAAACTATGATAGGTTCTAGATTAACTTCTGGTCTAACTGATTCAAGTTCAGAAGTAATTTCTTGTTGAGAAACTTCAAGTTGTAGATCAACTTGTTGTTGAACAACTTCGGTTAGCGCTTCAATAATATTAGTTATAGTTTCCTCAGGTAATTATGAAACCTCTTCTTTAGTAATGAATGTACCAGAAATAGTTGGAGTGACTGGAGTCTTAGTACTTACCGAAATGGATGATTTTGGTAATTCAGATGAAGAACCAGGAGTTCTTGATGTACTTGACTCAGTTAAGCAAGACCACTTTGACCGAATAGGTGTAGTTTTAGGCGGAAAAGGTAGTTTACTCGCCGCTCTCCATGAACGATGGGGTAAGGGTTGATGTTCCTCCATGATTGCTGATTAATTTTATTACAAAAAAGA
The DNA here is from genome assembly GCA_031772625.1 of Pinus tabuliformis. Taxonomy (NCBI): domain Eukaryota; kingdom Viridiplantae; phylum Streptophyta; class Pinopsida; order Pinales; family Pinaceae; genus Pinus; species Pinus tabuliformis. The sequence goes on along the minus strand of CM062815.1, from coordinate 855,368,884 downwards.
AATAAAGAAAAAGGGGTAAGCTAGGGAAAAGGTTTACCAAGCAACTGTTAACTCTAGAATTCCTCCTCGCGAACCAATAAGTACGAGTAGACAATCTCCCCGAACGCTGTGTTCGGTGTATCATAGTGTACAAGGCGACCGACTTGGTTACCTATGGATGGATAGCACCCTAGTGTTGTCCTCCTATATATACTCGAAAGTACGTGGAGGCCCAATCCGTATAAGCATCGTCTAATGCAAAACTGCACAGTGAGAGCATTCCCATATACTTTACGTACTGTAACATCGCCCTATATACCTGAAGGTACATGGATGAGCTACGATATACTCACATACATGGAATGAGGTATCACACTCAGGATGTATTGCAGACAAGCTAGTGACAATTGCTTTTTTTACGATGTCGAAATGCATCTATAGCCTAGAACCACTAAATGTTTTTCGTTAGATGACAATGCTTCATTAGGTAAATTGAGGTTAATTTTAAGTTGATCTTAATTAGGAATTTGCCTTTCAGGTTCACCGTGTGATGTATTCTGAAATTCCTAGGAATGCAACTATTATGATAAGAATTATTTCCATTCAATTTCACAATGAAAATATTAGCTAATAGGGATAGATCAATTAGATTTCTTTCGATCAAAGAGCAAGGAGCACAATCTAACGCAATTTCCCTAAACTATTCCTATGAGCACACACAATTTTTTTCAATGCAAAATGCATGTATTTCTTTTCGATTACCTTAAAGTGAATATGAACAAAAAGGAAACTAATGCACATACAATCAATCAATCTTAAACAAGAACGAAGACTTTATGACAGTTCTGTTTCGAAGCAAAAGAATACTTTTACGACACTTTCTTTCGAACAAAGATTAATCGACTATAATCTAACTTTGACTATTTATCGATAATGACCAAGAATTTTTTTTAAGAAACATTAATCAACCAAGTCAAAGTAGGGCTAGAAAAGGAGATAAAAACTTGTTTTCTAAGACATGACATTCATTGATCAATCAACAAGCAATTAAATTGAGGAAAGTTGGTAAAAACTCAATCCAAAGGTGGGAAACTAACCCTAGGAGGATCAACATAGCCCTGAATGGAAGACAATGCACTTTAGAGCACTGTCCCTAAGTCAAGGGTGCTCTGTAGTGCACTGTGTCCCTTACAAGCCTGCGCTGGTGACAGTAAGCCATTTCAAGAGGCAATTTGACATAGTTTTTGACCAAAATTCAATGCAAAAGAGCTGAAATACAATCAATGAACACAAGTAGGGTCCGCAACAGTGTCCTAGGAGGTGGATAAGCTACTAGGAAGGATGATCATCCCTAGTGGAGTCGCCAATTTGTTTTGGATAATTTGGTATGTACGGATAAATACTAATTCCCTACATAAGTAGCCATATCTAGAACAATAGTTTAAAGCACTTTAGCCTTTTCCTATAAGAAATAGATAAGTGTTGAAGCCCCAAAAATCGGGTCTACAACAAGGGGGATACCCACCCAGTCCGGACCTTGGTTAGCAACTCCTTTTCCATTTGTTATAGTGGGTCCGACTGGGGATATGGGACCAGTTTCCCAATATATGTGTGTGTGTGTGTGTTGGGAATTGATATTTCTTTCCTAATGATTCCTAAGTAAAATGAATTTTATTCTAAATCTAATCTAACAACATGCAATTGTATTCTAATAAATAGAAATATCTAATTCTAAACTAACCCGGGATGTAATATTTCTGTTATGCGATCTAAAATGATTTCAAATAATAGTTGGTAATAAAGATCATTCAACTGCTATGAGAAAAGAATTCAATAAAGATAAACCATTTCGTATAAAAAGTTAGACGAATCAGTTGTGAAAAAACATATCGCATAATAAGCTACTCATATATTAAGCATAAATAAATAGCTATCACCGTACAAAAGTGCCAAATGATAACTCAAGAATTTAAGCATTCATATATAAATAACTGAACATGAATATCACCATAACACATAAGCAGAAATAGTTAAGAGATAAAAGTACCATTTATAACTGGTTCTACTCATGAGCTTCAAGCAATAATGATCTATCTCTTCTTAATCCAACATCCACTAAGAGTACAAAAGTGCAACATCAGTAGTAGATATTAAACGTAGATATCAATAAATCCTGTTTCATTCATTCATTAAAACCTCCTCGGAGGGTGCAAAAGTGATTGTTTTGAGGACAAGTTTTTGATAAATTTCTGGACCCTTCTCTAAATGCATGAGAAAGGTTTAAATACTACTAACTAATCCTAAAAATAATTTATTACAAAAATGTAGGATGCGGTTTAAATGACCGTCCTCATTTTAGGCAAAAATAAAGCAAAATTAAAACTAAAACTGAATCTAAAACTAAAACTAATAACTAACTATCTATGTATCTATTCCTTGTAGTCGCAAGCGTTTAGCATTTGCTTGAGGAGAGTTGGCTGGCCAACTTCCGACTTTAGTTGTCCTGCGAAAATGGAATCAGTAAGAGCTGGCACCATCTTCTCAGCACAATTAATGATACATTTGAGAGTCATGCACTGGATGTGTGGTTTAGCCAAGTACGTCCAGTAAGAATCCCATTTCAACTTGGTTATCCTTTTGATTGACTCTGCCCTTTCTTGAGCCTTCTGTCTCCAACTTGTTTGTAGATGCTGTACATTTGGTAGATATCTACATACTATTTGAAGATAAATACCACTCGTTTTGAGTTCCAGTTTTACCTTCTGTTTTTAGCACTTTTTTTTTACAAATTTCCAAGCTTACAGGCGACTAAGCAATTAGAGGCTTTCCATCTCGAGGGGTTTTTCCTGGCGATGCATGATTAGCGCTAGTCGTGCATCTGAAACTGCCTCCATTTCACGATCCGGGCTTCCCTGGTGTGATTTTTGCCTCTTTCACGCTTTTTGTTAGAGGATATAAAGCTTAAATTTTGTGGAAAGAACGACTTATACGTTCTTGGTTATGAGCTTTAAATTCTCTATACATGATATCAGCATTATCTAGTACCCATTTAACCATGTCCATGTATGGAAGAATTTTGGGCCTCGCCACTATCCTGTGCAAGAACGAATATGCTAGATCTGTAATAGATGCCTCAGAAGATCCGTGTGAGCCTACAGTAGTCGTAACCTCCATTACCTTGGGATCTTCTTCCTCAAGTAAACTATACATGCCTTCCCAAGTAGTAATACCGACATCTTTGTTACAGGTGGTGTTTGTGTACAAGGGCGTCATCTCTTTATCTTTAGAACTGGGAGCTTTACCCTTCTTTCCCATAATATCTTGAACTCTGCTATGTATACTTCTCTACTCTTCGCTCCTGCAGTTTACAAATGAGGTGAGAATGATGATAAGAAAAAGGTGACGGGAAAGCTTTAAATGCGGAAAACATATAAAATATACCACCTTATGTGAAATGGCTCCTTGATAAAATTAAAACCATATTTTATTAATGATTTCCAACTAACTCATTAATTACAATTAACGCGCATAACTAGGCCTCGTTTTATGAAAAAAAACTTTCTCGAACAACAAGCCCTGCAGATTTGCGATAAGGCGATTTTGTGATTTTCTTCGCAATATCGCAGATCGTAGTATCACAGATCGTAATATCGCAAATCACAATATCACAAATCCGTTGTGTGTGATAATCATCTGTCAATATTTTTTTGTGCAATGCGATTCGCGAGATGCGCCATCGCATATCGGCGGTTTAAGGAATTTCAGCGTAAGTGATGTTTGAGGCATGCGATGTGATGAGGGTCTTTTGATGCGTGATTTCGCATCGCAATTTTGCACTTTTAGAATTCCACTTGTAAGAAGGCATCCATTACCCTTTTTGCGATGTGATGCGTTTTAAGGAGTTATTTTATTCTAACTTATCATAAAACTTAAGTCTTTTTAGATTTTTTGAGGGTATTCTCCTAAGTTTATGATAGTAAGTTTTATTGGAAAAGGAAATATAGGCATTAATCGATTTTTTTTTAATTTTTGAATAAGGGTCCCCACTTATTTAGTATTAGTGATAAAACTAAATGAGAAGGGGGGTTTTTGCTGGCCATAACAATAAGACAAAGAAGATGAGAATACCTACTTGTTGTCCTAATTTCCTCTTATCTCCTTTGTATCTATCCTATCGCTCCTTCCCGTTCTTAACACGCTTGAGAAGTGCGTGTAAACATTAATAGAAGTTAAAGAACTGATCAAAGCAAAATATCTATTGAATATAAGTAAATGGAATCAAATACATTCACACATATAAGCATCATATAACAAGATAAGCATATGGGAAAAAGGTTCAAATACTTTGTTGAATAGAATAAGGAATTACAACCATCAAGTCTGATTCGAAGTCACTCCTATAGCTTGGATCCCATCCACATCACATCAAAAGCATGACAACTTGTAGCATAACAATACTTGTCTCAAAGTCAATTCTCATAGCAACATTATCTCCCTACAATTCAACATAGTCCAGCCCCTGATCACTTAGATGAGTGCTCAATTTACAGGAAGATGAAGGAGGTTATGTTATAAATGGAGGTATTGAATGACCTTCCATACTTAGAATTGGTTCCATGGAGGATGGGATGAGAGGATAGGATGCATCTTAACTCATTCCTCATCCATTTTTGATCTCATTGGAGTTGATAAGTGAGGGAAACTTCTAGATGACTCAAAGAGATAAGAATATTCCCCAAACCCTATGTGAATTTCGCTCATTCTCGACCAGTGTAGGTGAATGAGGGCTTAAGTGCTCTGAAGAACACCCTGGCATGGACTCAACTACTCTGCAGTGCACCCTTACATGGGCCTACCTGCACTGGTCCCTTTAGAGGTCATTTTTGGATGTCTTCAAGTCATGAAACTGTCTGGGAAGGGGGCATTCAAAAGGGTGACTTGTTTAGGGCATGTAGCAACTGAAATTAGTGTTTGATGAGCCCTAAAACACTAATCTGGATGATGGGAGTGATGTTCCCAAATGGATCTATAACACCCCCACCTCTGAAATTTCTTCTTTCTCTTCCTCTTCGACCACCTCTTCCTCTGGAAGAATCTTGACCAACATTCTTCTCTCTATGTGCAAGACACACAGCCTCTTTAGAACACTGAGGAGTTGTCTTCTTCCCAAAAGCTTTCTCCCTTTCAACAAATTTTTTCATAAGGGAGTCAAAGGTAATTTATTTTAGGTTTCCATTTGCTTGCGATGACTCAAGATAATTTGAGTAAGTGGGATAAATTGCCTTGACAAAAGCTATCAGAGGAATGTCCAGTTACAATTTGGGACTTTGATATCATGCATAATAGATTTTACTTCTAATGCAAGAGAAAGAGGATCATCATTTTGTAATTCAAGGCTGAACAATTTAATCATGAATTGAACAACTTCAAGTGTAGAGTGTGAGTCATAGAGTTCCTTCAGTTTTTGTAAGGCTTCAAAAACATTTGAAAATAGAGAAATATGGTGACTCACCTCTTCATTTACTGATGCTGCAATCAAGGCATAAGCCTTGCTGTTCTTATTTTCCAAAATGGTGAATTCCTTGTCTGAGGTAGGCTATTTTGGTTCTTTGTCTCCATCTCCAACACACATCCATTTCCACAGCTCATTAAAAATGAGAGTGTGTTTGATTTTCCATGACCATTCTAGATAGTTCTCCTTGCTAGTGAGAACCACTCCCACAATAGATATCGATGACTGCATTTTAAAAATCTGTGTACTATAAAAATACTTCTGCTACCAATGTATAAAATTTGTACTTCTAGTGGTAAAAAATTTACAATATGATATGTATAGAGCAGAGGTATTACTGGGGGAGGGTATATTTGGGAGAGGGAGTATGTGGGGGAGGGAGTATATGGAGAAAGTATTAACTGGTGGGTATTAATGCATATGGATGCTATTAACCTTCTTTCACTGTGCAGTCGAATGCAAAGTAGAACAAACTACTGTGTACATAGAGAGGATATGTGAACAAGGAACCTGTAGTATGAAGAAATTTGGAGTGACCCAACTACATACTTTGGAGAAATTTGGAGCTAACCATCCATAAGAAATGATGTCCCCGACTAGTTAATCGAACTGTGCAACACTGACATGAGTTATTTTGTACTGATTCAACTCAAATAGTCCATGGACAGTCGGTTTCCCTCTTTTCTTGGGTTACCAGAGTGGTTTGTTTGATTCGAGCCACAGGTTGGTTATGGAAGACATGGTGACCACTGTTGGATTTGGTGAAGATAATGCAATGGCTAACTTGGAGGTATTAACTGGAGCGAGATTCAATGTAATGGCAACGTGGTATACGGTGAGGAGCAGCATTCAACTGTGCATTGAGCAGCTTCAAAACCAGGAAGGAAGCATTATATGGGTACAAAAAAACTCTTTGATGCCGAGGTATGAGGGTCGTATTGACGTAGAGTGAAGGGATGTTTAAATACACGTGTTTAGATAGTGGACAGTGGTATGGCCAACAGACAGTGGTAAGAGCGACCTTCACAAGCGTTTAGACAGTGGATAGTGTGATAAAACATAGTTACATATTACAAAGTAGGGGAGAGAGATACTAGAGAGATACACAATGTTAACGATGATACTTCAACCATATTCTGCTCAATCGTTTGACATGACCATTCAACGTAATGTGGTATATTGTTAGAGCCTAGATTTGCCTCAGGCTAAAAAGACAAGGTTCTAGGTCCACATCAAACCATGCTTAGCCTCGTAGCTAGCCCTACGAGGACAGGAGAGGGCTCTCTCCGGGTCAATCTCAATGAAAGATGATCTAAGGGGCTTGAGATGACTGAAATATAAACTAATTTTAGGCTAGATATGAAGTACAAAGTTTTGATTTGAGTTTTTGGAGGTTTTGTTGGAAAAAAGGGACAGGCAAATTTTGGGTCCGGGGATGAGGCCTAGTTTTTGCAGAGTTTTGATTGGGCAAGGAAGGTAATCGTTTTGATGCTTTGGATTGAATGAATGGATGGATCAGACTGGTGTGGAGCTAAGGAGGGTAAGAGGGTCTCTAGATTCCTCCTCAAATAGATGAAAACATGTAGAATTAAACAAAATTTCAAGGGAGAGCATAACAGTCCAATGAATTCTACCTTAATCACTCATTTGTTTAATTGTATAAGACAAGAGAAGGGAAAATGATACACATAAACATCAGTGAACTTACAAATACATAGAGAAAAGCACCATCAAAACATAGAGCCACATGGATCCCAACAAGTGCTGCAAAACCTTGGTCTTTCCTTTGCCAAAATAGCAGAAATGGAATGTACAATAGAGTGCCAAGCAATCCCAAGTGTCCAACCTTGAAAATGACTTAGAAATTACATAACATAGACAAGCCAAACCTATTCCCTTGCCTCTAGGGGTCGAGCTCATCATTCTAGGAGCTATTTGAACTAATTCTAAACAAGGAACTGAAATCTAGGTAGTCAAACAACTTACCCCTATATGCTAGGAAACTGATTCATTCATTTAGTTTTCACCTTTTAGTGAATGAATCCTATAGAAAAAGTAAATATGTGCCAAAATTACATCATAGTCATCAAGTTACATAAAGATAGATCAATAATTACATCAAAAAGTAAAACTGGTCAAAACTGGGCGAAATTCTGAGTTGCTGAGTGAAAAACAGGCCAAAATTCTCTATGCACCGCGCCAAAATCTGTATGCATCGCGAAACTTTGGAGCTAATTTTGAGGCACTTACTGAAGTTCAAATTGATCCCAAGTGTGCTTTCTGGAAATCACTACCTATCTACTTTCCAACCCAAGTGGAATTTCTGAATTTGGATGTCATTGCCCCTCCAAAACCTCAATCTCCCAAGACTGCTTCCTATGTGTCAAAATAGGGGCAGTGAGGTCATTTTTAGGGTGTTTTTGACCCTTTAGGAAACCCAGAACTTGATAAAATCCTTAGGTAATCCATGAGCATACATAAATTTTGATAAAAAGAATCCAGAAATGTAAAGTTTTCCTCCTGGAGATTTCACAATTATAAGCGCGTGCCAAGTGGCGCTACGCTTTGGGCAGAAAAACCTATTTTAAAGCCAAAAAATTCAAAATTGACAAAATTTTCTCCAAATTTCTTGAAATTTGGGCTGTAGGTCCCCAATCAAGTACCATGCTCATCCAAAGAATCTTCAGCCAAAATTTGGAGTCGATCATGCTCCTTTTGCCTCTTTTGCTTCTTTGTCGTCTTCTTCAAATTTGCCTTTAGATTCCTTATTCGTGCCTTGGAACTCATATGTCGCGCCCTGTAATGGAAAAACATGTGTCTCAATAATTCTTTATCTCTATCGGCCTTGTCCAGCAGTCTCTCCAAGTGGATGTTGATTCTTTTGAGCCAAGACTCCCGATCCTCATTAATCTCTTGCTCCAACGAAGTGAGCTCAATCCTCCTCCTTTGTGCAGCTTGGCGATTCTCGCGGATGTTTTGTAACTCCATGATTGCTTGCTGATCTTCAAGCTATTTGTTCCTCTACTCCAAGTATTTCATAGTCCACTTAGCCCTCTCCAAGTCAAGGGATAAGGCTTTGATCTCTGTTTGCTGCTCCTGGATGATCTCTCTAAGATGTGCACTTTGTGGGCCCGTATCTATATCATCATCATGAATGAGAATGAAGTCGGTCTCTCGTTCACCTGAAGGCCCCTCATCCTGCATTGGCCTCTTGCCTTTGTCCTGTACCTATGGTGCTGATGGAGGAAGCGAGGCCCCTTCCACCCCGGGTGGAGATAACACTCGCTTTGCTGCTGCAAACAATCCTCTCGTGCCTCTATGATAAGTGACATATGCTGGCACACTAGTAGTCTCTGCCTCCTGACCTCCAAGCTGATATGAAGGTTCATCGGTATGATGGAAAACCTCCTGATGAACTACTGAAGCTGTGAAAAACTCACAGGAAATGAAATCTTCCCATGTGACACCCTGCAAACCAAGCTGATGCACAAAAATGATCTTGATGAGCGCATAGTGGTAAATGCTGTTGTACTACTGTTCCACAGTCTTCTTCTACACAAGTATGGTCATCCTCTTGCTGTTTTGGCACATGAAATATGGAATGTTCATGAACCTCACTCTCGTGAAATGCATCAATAACCTGATATGGTATGCATAGAGGCGTGAGAAGCGACCTTCACAACTGAAGTATCTGATAATGAGTCTCATCAATGGCGCATAAGATTCCTTTAGAAACTGAAATGGGAATACTCTCCTGAGCTATCTCAAATAGCTAGGCCTGATGTAAGGTTCATAATATGATCTATCCATCTACTGCCTCTTTTTCCACTCTTCCCCTATATTCGGTATCCTGGTGGCCTGAGAGATGGTTTCTGGTGTCAAGGTAAATTTTACTCCAGCAAGAGTAACATGACTATCATGCAAATATAAACAAACAACTGAACTAACTCCTGATGATGCTGGATCTGAGCAATCATCTCACAATACTGAAAGCATGACATTTGCTAAAAGCATGTCATTGCAAGCTGGCAGGCTTGCAATTGAGTTAAGGAAGTAGGCTCTTCTCTGACATGTCTGCCACCTTTTCGAGGCCTTCTTGGCACATTAAGCTCAGTGGTTGAGTCACTGTCTTGCTCATATGATGAATCTGTCTCTTTCATGGTGCTGCAATGTGTATGTTTGATTGGTTTGACAAAGGAAAATAGGTGATGTGTTTTTCAATGTCGAATGTGCCAAAGGGAAAGGGACTGTGGTAAGTATTATAAGCGGGAATAATGGGGGTTTGTGATTGGGAATTTATAGTTTAGAGGTGGGATAAATTAGAACAAGATATATTGAAATCAAGTGGAATTAAGGATGTGGGGACAGTCACTTGACTGTTTTAGGAATGGGGAGTTTATAAGTGATATGAAAAGAGGAGGGCTAGTAGGGTTTAGTGATAGGGCAAATGGGTACCAAGGTATGAGTGTTTTGGGAGTTTAATAATGATAGGATTATGAAAGGGAAGGGATCACAAGTGGTAGAGGAGACTTGGCACCAAAACCATCATTTGAAAACACCAATCACAAAACCCAAAGGAGCAGATTTTGATATAAAAGTAGGGTTTCACACTTCAAACCTTTGAATTCTCCCTCCAAGCAACACCCAACACAAGTTAAATTCAATATCAAGAAGGCTCAGACTTACTTGGAGCAAAGGACATGGCGCTATTTTGAGTTTTGATGACTGTCGGGATAAAAAACTGGCCCGTCGGCTCTGTGCGCCGCGCACAAACCCAGTGCGCTGCGCCTCCTGGATGCACTGCGACAGTGTAATTTAACACTGTGGAATTTTGCCCAATGCATCGTGCGGCCTGTGTGCGCGGCAACCTCCTCCAATGTGCCGCGCGGCCCTTCATGCACAGTCAAACACAAAATTTCTTCCTTTAACCCTCAAATCAATATCCTTTGACCTCTTGGCATAGCAATGAAAGTTTCAAGCAATGAACATGTCTAATAGAATGATGAGTTTTATTTTTATTGAAGCCACAATGATTTTTTTATGTTGGAGGTTCTGTGCGCCACGCGTAAGCCCAGTGCGTCGTGCGGCCTGTGTGCGCCACGCCAGTGGAGAAAAGCACTATGGATCTGTACCCAATGCATTGCGTAGCCTATGTGCACCACGCTCTAACCCAATACACAGTCTCGGCTTCAAAATTACAAGTTCTTCCCTCTCTCCTCTAAACTTCGACTTCAATCGACCTCTTGAAAGCAAATGACATTGAGAAACATTGAGATCTCTTCAAAAGACATGGCTTTGATTTTCTCTTTGTAAAGACCCACTTTGTAATGTTTCAAAATTGACATTTCTTCACCTTTAATACAACTCTGTTCTTTCAAATTTCCTTTTTGATTTTTGGCTTGAAATAATGTTTTCTTGGCAATTTTTGCAGGGATAATGGCATGTCTCGACAAAGGAAGACCAGGGCTGCGCCTGGAGATTTCAACAACTAATTTTTTTTTAAAATTACATGGCAATTTATTACAAAACGGAATGATGACTTTTCTTCAAAACAAAGTTTTGAAGAAAAGTCATAATCCATCCATATGACGATAAAATTTTGTGAAATAAAACCTCCCTCTGGCCTGCTGGCATTATTGGACACTTTGACGACACAATTTGTGAAACCCTAGACCTAGTGACTGAAATGACTCTGCTGATCAAAAGACTAAAACATGACTGTAAATGACTTTAAAAGATTGATTAGAAGACCCGAGCTAGCAGGTATAAGGCATGAGGGGTAATGAATAACAAGATCCTCCCGTCAGATTATGGCATGCCCCTAGCAGAATGCAAATAAAAGAACGGAATGAGACACCTAAAAATTAAATGCAATAAGAGAACTACTCTCTGACAGAGGGATGTAAAGACCAACTCTAATAGTATATAACTAGACACTAAGGGAGGCAACGAAGCAACATCAATATTCAACAAAGCCATTCATTAATGCGCAGAAAATCACCATCGTCGAGAGTCTATTTGTCGCTTGGTCTCTTCGATGAGAGGATGAGGAATTTGTGCTAGTAGAAGGTAGATGTGTCAGATTGCAGAAATGCAAAACATGGGAAGAATAGGTAGAATAGGCAAAAGGGAGATACAAGGGTAGGAATGCTAAAAATAGAGTTGGCTTTGATACCATGTCAAACCATGAGGTAACTTCTCAAATGGGATTATGTTTATTCATTTGAGATATCCATAGTTATATACATGAGGGAGTGACGCTTGAGTTTCATCTCCTGATGACTCTTCATTTTCTCTTATCAATTTTTTACACTATTTACAATTGTTCACCCAATCCCTATGATTAGGTGTCAACAAAATCTATTTGAAATTACCCTTCACCCTTTTAGAAAGTAAAATATTTCGAATTAGAAGCTCTCTTGGAACCTTTTATGCCTAAGTACTCGGTTTCCTCCCTGACCATGGTCAAAGCCTCCAAATCCATCCCATTTGAGTAAGACTTTATAATGGTTCCCATAACCCACTTGTAAGCCAAAAATATTATAACATCCATTTATAATCCCCAAATTTTGTGAATGTAATTAAAGGATGACAATGCTAGAGCACCAACATGGATGCCTTGCCAATATTATTTGATATAAATATTCTATTTACTTAAATTATAAATTTATAGTTGAGGAAGAGGACTAGCATATACAGATCCCAATGCTTAAAAGGAAATCTTGCTTAAGAGGTTAGTAAGAGAGAATGGTAAGTTTCCTATCTTCCCTAGATTTAGTGTTTCTAACTCTTGATGTTCTAGTTGTTGGGTTGTGTTATATTCTTTCCACGACTAGCCCATGTAGTTAACCAGGGGGTTAGAAGGGGGGCAGAGCCCCCCCCCTTTGTTGTGCCAATTGCATAGCGAGGGGAGTTACAGGGGGTTTTAGGGGTGCAGGTAACCCCACTCTATGGGGTCCAAGGTAGTGCCCCAGAAAATTTTGGTTTGGACCCTATGTTAGGTTGGGTGGACCTACCTATGGTTTTGTGTATGATTTTCGCACATGGTTTTGGACGCAATGGTTTTTGGTCCATGGTTTTGGATGCGATGGTTTTCGATCCATAGTTTTGGACGCAATGGTTTTTGGTCCATGGTATTAGATGCTTCGGCATGTATAAATATGTATTGTAACATTGAAAGGAATATAATGAAAAATCAAGCTGGTAGTCCCGGTTTTGGGATCCAGGGGAAAATCTTTGTGTATATGTGTTTTATGTGTTATGCTCTAGCATTGTTTATTTTTTGTGTTTTAGAATTTGTATACAGGTAATTTCTGTACGGGGTTAAAACCTACATTTGGTATCGGATCTGTTTTGCCTTCAAGGGGACACCTTTGTTGCTGAAGGGTTTCGCTTGGGCCTATGGTAGACCTTGTTCAGTGGGAGATCTGCGAGATCAATTCTGGTGGTGAAAGAAGATGGCAAGCAGTCAAAAGATAGAGAAATTTAATGGTCAGAGTTTTGAGTTGTGTAAAATCAAGATAGAGGATCTGTTGGTGGATAAAGATCAATGGATCGCGGTAGATCTGGATACTAAACTAACTAGAGTGTCTGATGAAGAATGGAAGAAGTTGGATCGGAAGGCAAAGAGCACAATACGATTGTGTGTCTCAGATTCAGTATTGCTGAATGTATCAAGGGAAGCTACGACGAAGGCTTTGTGGGACAAGTTAGGGACTTTGTACCAATCTAAGTCTCTGGTGAATAAAATGTTCCTGCAGAAAGAGTTGTATAACCTGAGGATGAAAGATGGAGACTCAATGATAGAGCATCTGAATGCATTTAATACTGTGGTAAGTCAATTAGCATCTGTTGATATTAAAATTTCAAATGAGGATAAGTGCATCAGTTTGTTGTGTTCTCTACCAGATTCGTGGGATAGTCTGGTTATTGCAATAGGTAGCAATGCAACTGCCTTGTAGTTTATGAAATAGTCTCATCCTTGTTGATGGAGGAGATGAGGCAAAAAAATATGGGGAGCCAGAATGGTGATGCCTTGTATGTACGAGGATGGTCCCAAAAAAAAAAAAATTCATCAAGTGGGAGATCTAAATCTAGAGGGAGATCTAAATCTCCAAGAAAACCTGTAAATGTGGTGTGCTGGAAATGCGGAAAGGAAGGGCACTACAAAAGGGACTGTAAATCCAAAGCTCCTGATAAAGGAAATGGATCTGATGATGCTCCTTCTGCAGAGGCAAAAATCACCTCAGATGAAGGTGGGGATGTGTACTTGGCTTCTTCAAGTACACATGTAGATCATGAGGCATGGTTGATTGACTCAGGCGCATCCTTTCACTTCACTCCCCATAGAAAGTGGTTTTGTGAGTATGATAAATATGATGGTGGTGATATCTTCTTAGGGGATGATAGGAAGGCTAGAATCGTTGGTTTTGGAAAAGTAAAGTTGAAGTTGCAAGGCGGAAGGGTTAGAACACTTCTGGGTGTTCTGCATATTCCTGCATTGGCCAGAAATCTGATTTCTGTAAGCAAGTTGGATGATGCAGGTGTAAAAATAGAGTTTGAGAAGGATACATGTAAGATGGTTCAGGGAGCATTGGTATTGATGTGGGGAGTTTGGATTGGAACTCTGTACAAGCTACAAGGTAGCACTGTCGTTGATGGGTACAACAGTTATGTGGTTCCTGAAAGTGGAGCAGAAAATCTAGTGGTCTCTAGACAGAAGTCCATGCTGTGGCATCAAAGGCTTGGACATATTGGAGAGAAGGGCCTTTGAATACTTCATGGTAAAGGTATGGTAGAAGGTATGAGTAATAACTCTCTAGATTTTGATTTCTGTGAAAATTGTGTATATGGGAAGCAGAATCGGGTGAGTTTCTCCTCTGGTGGTAAGAGGGCAAAACATATATTAGAGCTTGTGCATAGTGATGTGTTTGGACCCGTGAAGGTTCCATCACTGGGTAAGTCTGTGTACTATGTATCATTTATAGATGACTTCTCAAGGAATACATGGATATATTTCCTTAAGAAGAAATCTGAAGTCTTTGACATGTTTAAAGAATTCAAGGCTCTGGTGGAAAACTAGACAGAGAAGAAGATAAAGGTGTTGAGGACAGATAACGATGGAGAGTTTTGAAGTAAGGAATTTGAAGAATTCTGTAAGAAGTGTGGTATAGCATGACAGAAGACTACTCCATATACACCTCAACAAAATGGAGTTGCAGAAAGAATGAACAAGACGTTGATGGAAAGGGAAAGAAGCATGCTCAGTGGTGCAAGGTTAGGAAATGAATTCTAGGCAGAGGTAGTGGAGACAACATGTTACCTGGTCAATAGATCACCTTCATCAACGTTGGAGGATAAAACTCCACAAGTGGTATGGACTAGTAAGAAACCCTCTCTTTCACATCTGAGGGTATTTGGATGTGATGCATATGTACATGTTCTAAAGGAGAAATGAACCAAGTTGGATAGTAAATCTAAAAAGTCCATCTTTATTGGGTATAAGGATGGTTTAAAGGGTTATAAGCTTTAGAACCCAGTAACAAGGAAGGTTGTGTACAACTGAGATGTGGTGTTCAAAGAGGTGAAAGATGTTATTAAACATGAAGTCCAACGAAAGGAACATGAGAAGATAGAGTTTGAGCTAAAGGAGGAAGAATCAGACTCTACAGCAGAGGAGGAATCAGAAGATGAAGGGCCACAAGCTTCGGGTCTGAGAAGACTAGTTCGAGAAAGAAGGTAGCCCGGAAGGTATAGTCCATCTGCTTTCTGTTCAAATTTTTCTTTATTTATTACTGATAATGATCCCAAAACCGTGAAGGAAGCAGTATATTTAGAGGATGGAAAACTCTGGAAAGAGGCCATGGTTGATGAAATGGCATATTTTCACAAAAATGAGGCTTGGGATCTGGTGGAGTTGCCGGCTGGAAGGAAAACCATTGGCAGCAAATGGGTGTTCAAGAAGAAGACAAATGTAGAAGGAAAGGTGGAGAAATACAAATCTTGGTTGGTAGCAAAAGGTTATTCCCAGGTGTCGGGAATTGATTTTGGTGATATTTTTTCTCCTGTTGCCAAGGTAACTTCTATTAGATTACTTTTATCTGTTGCTACTGCTTTTGATTTTGAGGTAGAACAAATGGATGTGAAGACAACATTTCTTCACAGGGATCTGGAAGAGGAAATCTACATGAAGCAACCTGAAGGCTTTACGGTGAAGGGTAAGAAAGAACTGGTATGTAAGTTAAAGAAGTCTCTGTATGGGTTAAAACAGTCACCAAGGATGTGGTATTAGAAATTTGATACATTTATACGGGGACTTGTCTTCACCAGAAGCAAAGCAGATCACTGTGTGTATTTTAAATTAATTGGTGACCATGTTATTTATTTGTTCTTGTATGTGGATGATATGTTGCTGGTTGGAAATGGCAAAGAAATTATCTAGGATTTGAAGACCCAATCGTCCTCCAAATTCAATATGAAATATCTTGGTGCTGCAAACTATATTTTGGGCATGGAATTTAAAAGAGATCGAGCAAAGAGGAAGCTCTGGTTAAATGAGAGGAAGCATGTCAAGACAATATTACAGAGATTTAATATGTAGGGTAGTAAACCGATGAAGGTTCCTATTCCTGTAGGTGTAAAGTTATCTGTTGAACCGTGTCCCAAGACACAAGAAGAGGAAGAGGACATGTCCCATGTTCCATATGCAAGTGTAGTCGGTAGCCTGATGTATTGAATGGTCTGTACTAGACCAGACATTTCACATGCAGTGGGAGTATTAAATAGGTTTATGTCAAAACCAAGAAAGGAGCACTGGACAATAGTGAAGTGGGTTTTCAGGTATTTGTGTGGCACTAGTGATTATGGTTTGTGCTACCAAGGAAGACTAGGATTGGACAGAGTGTTGGATATTTGTGGCTTTCTTGATGCAGGCTGGGCTGGAGATCTGGATCAAAGAAGATCTACAAGTGGGTATATTTTTAACCTATTTGGAGGTGCAGTCAGTTGGATGAGTAAGAAACAATCTCTAGTGGCACTATCAACTACAGAGGTAGAATATATGGAAACAACTCATGCAAGCAAGGAAGCAATTTGGTTGCATAGATTGTGTTCAAGTATGGGGTTAGTACAGGGAGCTATAAGGATAGACTGTGACAACCAAAGTGCAATTTTCTTGGCAACGAACCCTGCATATCATTCAAAGACAAAGTACATTGATGTTCAGTATCACTTTGTGAGGGATATGATAGAAGACAAAAAGGTGTTGCTGGTAAAGGTGGACACTTTGAAGAATATTGCAGATGCATTGACAAAATCTGTGAGCTCTGAGAATTTCTCTTGGTGTAGAGAAACAATGGGCATTGCAAGGTTGGATAAATGACTAAGCTCTCTTGTGGCCCCCAGTGGAAAGAAAACAACAAGTGGGAGAATGTTGGGTTGTGTTATATTCTTTCCACGACTAGCTCACGTAGTTAACTGGGGGGTTAGAAGGGGGGCGGAGCCCCACCCTTCATTTTGCTGATTGTGTAGCAAGGGGAGTTACATGGGGTTTGAGGGGTGGAGGTAACCCCACTCTATGGGGTCCAAGGCAGCGCCCAAGAAAATTTTGGTTTTGGACCCTATGTTAGGTTGGGCGGACCTACTTATGGTTTTGTGCATGATATTCGCACATGGTTTTGGATGCTTCGGCATGTATAAATATGTATTGTAACATTGAAAGGAATATAATGAAAAATCAAGCTGGTAGTCCCGGTTTTGGTATCCAAGGGAAAATATCTATGTATATGTGTTTTATGTGTTATGCTCTCGCATTGTTTATTTTCTGTGTTTTAGAATTCGTATGCAGGTAATTTCTGTACGGGGTTAAAACCTACACTAGTTCACCCGTGCAATTGTGGGGATTTATGAGAGAGATGGGGGAGGATATATTGAACTACCTAAGCATGAGTTGCATACTATGTGGTAGTATTTTTTGACTACATAGCTCGAGGAGGGGCCCTAAAATTCTCATGTGAAGAGGAAATGTTGGGGAAAGAGGGAGAATTTCCATTGTGATGATAAAGGAGAATGAGTGGTTGTGAACATGAATCCCCGTGAACTTGTTTTGAAACCAGTGAATTATGAACCCATCATGAGTAGGAAACTATGAATCTATGTTTGGAAGTTGAACCACAAAGTCCATGCTTGAATCATGATTAGTTGACAAAACATTGAGGAGACCCTCCGACCAAGTCAGGCGGAAAGTAAATAATTATGACTGTTTGGTTGTATTATGCATAAGAGACACTGAAGAGAGAAAAAAATGTTGAGGTATTGGAGGAAGTAGTGAAGGGATCCAATTTTGTGTTGTTCAGGCCCCTATTGGTCATAATTTTTTATGTGAGTAACCGAAAATTAGTTCTTGAGAGGAAACAACTCTTTTTTCATGTTTCTTATAAGTGAAGGAGAATGACCTTCATACTTTATGCCATGAACTAATATTTTATTGAATATCCTTGAGTGAAGCATCCTTCAAACTTTGGATCTAGCCCAATGATGGCTAGCTGCATGAAACGTTCAGTGTAGTTGTACTTACTGTGTGTATGGTAGCTATTTCTTCTTCAGTTTCTAGTAGAATTAAGTGGAATGGATAAGTATTCGTGCCTTGTATATGAAATTCAAATGTTGTTCAATGCTTCATATTTATATACTATGCTAGAATTGACTATGTATGTATGCATGAGTAGGATTAAAGCTATTCTATAGGCATATTGAAGGTTATGTTGAAATGAAAATGAATAGGGGATTGAGATCTAGCATAGGTCACTTGGATGTCACTCTACATTTTCTTATAGATATGAATGCTATACTCAATGGAAGCCTTTCTCTTATGTTAAGTGAGAATTATATGTGTTGTATGTTCATAAATGGATGGACAATTTAGGTTAATTTCTATACACATATATACATTTATTTCATATATATGTATGCCTCCAGGTTGAATAAATTTTCATATTATAACTGGGAAGTAAGGGAGCTTAAGGTTTCAACTATCTAGAAAGATGAATAAGTTGAATCCTACTTGGTTAAAGGAAAAGAACTGCCTTGGTATTGGAAAGAGGATGAAGAGCTTGGAAGTAACTTGGGTAGGAGTTATGAATTTACTTTATGAAATTTGGAGCTCGTGGGTGTGAACCTCAAGGTATTTTTTAAGGATTAAAATATTATGCCTATGTATAGCATTATAGATAACTATTCTATCTTGAAAAATCATACATATAGAATGTACATGAACATTTAATAAAAAACATGTAATTTACTATTAAATTTGGCCAATTTTTGGTGGATATCATCAATTTAATCATATATATGCAAAATTAGGTGAATTTTTAACTAAATGGGAGTTTTTTTTAAATGTCCAAAAAATAGCTAATTAGTGAAATTTCACCCCTAAAAAATCCATGCGGCCAACATTAACCCCTAGTCACAGGGAATAATAGGAGCTAGGACTAAGAGTCACTTGCAAAGAAATTATTGAATATTAGACCTCAAGGGAATGATGAGAATGCATTTAGGAAATCCCTAGTATGGTGCAAGTCTGGTAGATTGGATGTCACTTGAGGGTAAACAATATATTGTCTAGATGCATCAATAAATGGCCTCAAAATATCAAAAGTATTAGAGTATTAGGAGTCCCTATAGGGTGACATAATGAATATATTGCAAATGATGATGTGGCACTACCACATTTATGGCACGTGTCACCTAGATTTGAAAATTTTGGGCATGCCGACTCTACAAATATGAGTGACATGTGGCACATGTTAGTGAGTTTTATGTGGAAAAGGACACATCAAACTTTACCACATGTCGGTAGTGATTGGATGTTGGAGGATTCCATGGAAGGATGACCTATTATATTGGCATATCAACATATCAATACTTTTGAGGGATCGTGCTTTCGAAAATGTTTGATATCCTGATATGACGATATACACATCAATAATGACACGTGTATAGAATATAAGGCTTCACCGTGTGGAGAAAAGTGATTAGATATCAGAAAATGAGGTGGAATGATGAGCTGGCCACCGACCTACTGGTTTATTGGTGATTTGCAAGGATTTATAATTATATGGAATTTTCTTATATTATGATATTTTCATACCAAATTCATTGCCATATTGGATGTATTAACTAACTCAGGAATATCATCCATATCAGTACTCCGAGAGATTGATGTATCAAGATATTGAAATCCCGGGGGAAACAAAAAGTGTGGGCTCAATTGAATTTTCCAATATGGTGAGATCCTAATATGGTAGTTAGATACAAGATGTGGAAAAGTGTGGGGGTGAAATGTGGGAAAGGGTAGCCACATGGGCATGTATGGATGATAAGGTGGCCTTTCAGGGGTACAACTTCAAATGAGCATATATTTGTTCCTAGAGATGGGAATGAGATAAAATTTATATTGTTTGAATGCTCTTGATGAGTGGAAGATTATGGTAGTATCATAATTATGATTTGAGGTGATGGAAGAAAGAATAAATTCAATCACCCTATCTCTTAATAAACCTTGAAGGTTGTGTCTAATTACACTTTATAACCCTAATAAGGCATTAGGTGTTGTGCAGTGGTTTTCATTGATGTCAAGAAAAGTCATTGATGACAAGTGAAGGGAGTTTTCATTTTAAGTCATGGACAAAAATAAATATCAAGTTCAGGGGGAGTGGTATCAAGTTGGCATAACCTAGTTTACATATGGTGGTCATGTTATCATCAGTGAATTTGTGTTAAGATGTGTGATGAATGGTTGTGGTCAAGATTGTAGGAAATATCTTTGTGGGCAATCATGTTTCAATTTTGTAGTTTGAATACATAAGCTCATTGTTTGGTTGGAAAGTACTCTTTGAAAGGATTCTAATGATATATGTGTTTCATCATAACTTCCATAGATTAATGTAGATAGGATGAGAAAAATGAATATTGCAAGGTCTTGGTGAAGTAAATAAAGTAGGGAGATCAAAGGTCAAGAGCCACATTCACACACTAGATCCACGATTCTAATGTATTTGAGGTGTATCATACATGCACATCAGTTATCGTAAGTGTTTTGCATGAAGATATCATGATGGGTGTCAATTTGTTCTGATGGTTAAGGTGTAGTGTCAAACATCAATGTGTGTGAGGATTAATACATAACCCATAACATGATGTGATTCAATGATGGAGAAAGAGTTAGATCAACAATATAGGTTCATTGTTGGGAATTTATTAGCATACCGATTAATCATCAATATAGCAAGTGATGATATCCAAAGGCTAAGGTTTCTTTGCACCAACAATCTAGATTTTATATTAAACATCAACATGCATGGAGGTTAAGGAGTAGTCTAGAACCGAATATGATCCAATGGTGGAGAAAAATCTAGATAAATGGTCTAGACATGATGTCAGATGTAAAAGAGAGTGAAAGTTAGTGTGAAGACCAATACACAATGTAATATGATAGGTGAAAGTGAGTTGATGGATTGCTTTGATTAGTGTCGGGCTCTCTACATGCTTGAGGTTTAATAGGAAAAATTCACCTGATATGGAGTTACAATGCTGACGAAGATGCTCACATGGTACCGAACAATAATGATGTGGAATAAACAATGATCTGGTGCTCTCAAGTGATGACCTATGGTAGAGTTGAAGAAATGACATGGATTCAAATATGGTAGTCAATTATGGATGATGAAATGTTAAAATTACTCATTCCAAGTGGAAGTATTGAGAGTTATATCCTCAAGTTTAGACTTAGATTATAGAAAATCACTTAAGGAACAATTCCAAGCATATGAGATTTGACAGTTGCAAAATAAATGTCAGTTACAAATATATAAAAAGTGGATCTAGGTAGTTAACAAGGAAACTATCCCTCGGTATATAAGAATGAATAGTTGACGTGGTCTATGCATCCATGAGTTTTAAAAAGTAGGAGTGTGTGTATTGTATTGCTCTTCAGGTCTAAGAGAAGAGGACACTACTGGTTCAAACAAGTGATTTTAAGGGTGGATCTAATAAGGAGATCAAAATCACACAAGTTAGAGTTCATTACATAAATAAGGAAATGAAGGAATGGTCAAATTTATGAGGTTGCGATGAGACAAAAATGTGTAGATGTGAAGTGTAAGAATTGGGTTAAAGAAAAGAAACTTAAGGAATGTTTGACCTGCAAAGAATATCTCTAGGATATTTAATTGAATCAATATGTTGAATAAATGATAGTCAATTATAGAGGAATGGATCATGGATCTGAACACTTGAGAGTCAAGTTGCAGAAAAGAAACTTATAAAATAATATATCTAAGATCCAAGTGATTCAACTGAATTGGAGAATAAGAGGAAACACATATGTTTAAAACATGGAAAGATAGATAAGGGATTTGATAAAATGTATCAACAATATTTCAATTGTATAGTTCCATATTTAAGTTTGGAAACTGATGAAAGAGGGATATGAAGGTTTATGCAAGTAGGTGTTTGTAGATAAAGAGGTTGAAGGTTGTTTCAAGTTGGTTCTTGTAAATATCAAGGAATTTGGTTCCTCTTGTACGTTAGTTCTTGAAAATAATTGGATTCAGAGCTAATAGTGAGTTGGTGCTTGTGAAAATAGTGGAAGATTGTTCCTCTTGCAAGTGGGTCCTTACAAGTTTTGGAGTTGGTGCTTACTTCTAGTTGGTGCTAGTAAAATTGATGTAACAACATTTTTAAGCTTTCATTATGAACAAAAATAAGATTTGTGGTTTTCTCCCTTTATGCGTTTCCATCAAAGTATTTGTGTCTCGTGTTTATCTATTGTTCAATGAATGGTGTTGTGATGTTATTGTTGATTTCAACTTAAATCATTGTAAATATTGTTAAAAAGTATATAATACTAATTCAACCCCCACCCTCCCAACACAATATTATCCTGGTTACTAACATAATGGGTTTTGGTGTTCTATATATCCCCTATACATGTATGGCTGATAACTCAAGGCCTTGCTCACGACCTTCGATCCATAGGAGCTTCATTTATGACCCAAGGTCCTTGTCTTTATCCCCTGGATATGACCAAGGCCTCAATACCAACCCACCTCATCTAAAACCTACTAACTAATAGTGCCTATTGATGGGATTCCGAATTAGGTAAAACATAAGGCCCATTTGACCATTCCTAGGCACATAAAGGCTGTATTAAACCTTAAATTTTGCACTTAATGACATTTTCCTAACTTGATGAATTATTAGGAGAGTCAAAGAGAATTTTCATAGTTTTATGTGCATAACATGACTAATGTGTAGGATATTAAAGGAAGTTTCCAGATATTTTGAGGAGATCCAATCAGAGATATTCATGGGACCTAATCCATTCTACAGGAGAATCTCAATTCAACTAGTTGAAGATAGTAAATGCTTCTTCTTGCTGTTGCATGGTGGCCTAGGAAACAAGACCAATGTTTTTAGGGATTTTGGAGGGAAATAAATCCTCCCCTCAAGGAGGATTCCCGCTCCCATATTGTATAAACAAGATTCTTGAGTAACGAAGTATGCAGTAGAAGAATAACATGGTGAAGTATGTGAAGAATATGAGAAGTTTAGACTTCAAGCAAGTTTTATAAATTTTGTCATGTACAAGCAACTTTTGAGTTAATGGAAGTGATATTTGATCTTAGTTCTTAGCCTAGATTTTTCTTAAGGGTTATGAGCTTCCTTAGACTGGATCCTACCCTAGCTGATCAATATACCTCTTGTACCATTTATGTTCATACATTTGTTTATCTATATAAATTATTTCTGAAGGTTACTTTCGTGCATTATTAATTAGATAGTTTTATGAGAAGCCTTTTATCTTAGCATTTGGTGATAATTGTTGTAGTGATTACATTAATTGAATGAAACATTTACTTTACATTTATTTCATTTCTTTGTTGCTATTTATTTTCTTTCAATCTTTCACTATTTGTTCTTTTTACACTGCACCTTCTTTTGCAGCTACAGGAAACCCTACAACCTTACACCTTGTTAGATTATCCATACCATAAGTTTCTATTATGTGTTGTACATGTGTTCTTCTTCATTTCCTAGATTCTACCTATATTTTTTTCCCTTCTAGCCTCTCATTTATCTTGTTCACCTAATCGCTAGATTGTCTCCTCTAGCAAAACAAGGACCCTTATAACATTTTCCAACCCACATTCTAAACTCGCTCATATTTACGCCAAACTTGTGGTTTTCCTTCCTTAGTGTATTAAAACTCCCTGGAACCCTAATGAAAAAAGTTGTAGGTAGAGAGGCCTTGTATATGCCTTTATTTGATTTGTTGAAGAAACTATTGATTTTCTGTAAAATTAAGGTTTGTTTTTTTCAATATTTTAATTCAGTGGTGTGTTTTCTTTCCTTGCAAGATATAATAGGTGTGATTTCGTTTCATTGAAGATAGATTTATTTTTCTTCCTTTATTGTAGTTAGCCTAGTTTTGTGTGTTTTCTTTCTTTTTGCGAGTTATTTCTTGCAATTCCAGTTTTCTTGTAGCATAGAAAACTTAAATTGTTTTATGCACATCTAGATTTAATGTTAGTTCTTCCACTTCCATAAAAGTAAACAAAAGGAAGAGATAGTGCTTGCCACACATATAGTGTCAAACCCTTCTATGTTTCAAACAATTAAAATTAAAATCAAAATTAAAATTGTGATCCTTGGGAGTTGCATGATTGTTGTTGCAATATTGAGGGCCATCACATTTTGGCACCATTGTTAGGGAGGTGTCAAAGTATGGATTGCATTTTTATTTAATTGATATTCTATTTCTTTAATTTTGTCCTCTACAAAAAGAAAAAAAATATTTACATATTTTCAAAAATATACAAGAAAAAGAAAAAAACTACATTTATTCTTTTATGCTTAAAATAATTAGGGACATAATAGGAAAATTATTACCAAAAACCCCAACTTCCACTAGTAGCCAACCTCCTCTAGCTAAATGTGATCCTTCTAACATATCTACAGGGACCTTTGAGGCACTTTTTGGTGATAAAGTGAGGATACTTGAGGATATTTCAAAAGGAGAAAGACCTTCAAATCCCACCAACTCTATGGCTGAAAATAGGAAACCAAAAGTGATCACATTTACCATAAGAGAAACATTAATCTATCTGTTCTCCCACACTTGTATTGTTCTATTACAAAGGATCCTAACACTTCCATGTTTTATTTTTCTGTAGTATGAAATACTTATGGATATACAATAAATGAGAATAAGTTCAAATTGTTCCCTTCCACTCTTAAGGAAGCAACCCTTAAATGGTTTACACATGGGAATAAATGTAGCAAGAATTCAACAACGAGTACCCAAATTATTATGGATTAAGGGGACAAGAAACGAGATATTTGTAATGATCCAAGGAGAAAATGGGTCTTTCAAATGTTTTGAAGAAAAAATTTAGTTGAGTTACAAAAGGGCACATAATTGCACATTGGATCCAAACCCCTTAAAGCTAGTCCTACTATGAGGATTTAGGGAAGAAATAATGGAAACACTCAACCTAGTAGCCAATGGAGACATATGCTAGCTAACTTATGATGATATCAAAAAGGTATTCAAAAATCATTCAAGGGATACTAGGAAAATAGGTAGAAAAAATAAAAGATCGATAAACCCCTCTTCCTCCTCCTTGATTACTAAAAATGAGATAGGAGGTATGCTATATAACATGAATGAAAAACATTACATACATTTTCATTGTATATGGTCACCTTATCAGAGACATAAACATGGCAGAAAAGGCGTGAGAGCCTCAATGTATTCCTCTTTCATCTCACTCTCATTATAAAATAATGCGTATAATACAAATATAAATACAAGAGGATATTTGTCTCAAGATAGTGCATCTATCTTGAAAACTTTGGTTAATAAAATATCTCAACCATACACTAATATAGGAGCCTAACTAGTTGGAGAGAATCTCTCAACCAACTAGACCTAAACTAACTCCTAACTTTGAGGAACAAACTCAATCTAGAAAGTTAGGAAATAAATCGAACTTTCATGATTTAATTAATTTAATATTTTTGGACTTATAATTGTTTTTAATGTGAGAGTGAGGCTAACATTCCTCCCCTCAATGATAAGTCCAAAGTAAGAACCTGTACCATCTCCAAGTCCTCAATGGAAAAATTCTTGAAATGCCGCCAAAGATGGATGCTGAAAAAACTCCAATATGAAGAGAACATGAATCAAAGACAAGTCTGATACATCTATGAAAATTTCTTAACAACTCCATCAAGTTCAAATCTAAAAAACGATCCATCTGTCATTTTCTTTGAATCATCATCCCAATTGCTTGTCCATTGACAAGATATTGATAATGCCCACTAGCAAATTTGATGGTGTCAAAACTACCCACTAGTTAGTTTGATGTTGACCACACAATGGCAAATTTGTTGATGATGACCACTCACTGGCTGCTTTAATATTGATTTCCCACTGGCTAATTTGACGATGTCCACTGGTTGATTTGTTGATGATGCCCACTAGCTGGTTTGATGATAATTCCCACTAGCTGATTTGTTAATGATGCCCACTGGCTGATTTGTTGATGATGCCCACTGGACGATTTTGTTGATGTTGTCGAAACTTTCAGCCTGAAAACTGTTAGAGCCTAGATTGACCTCAGGCTAAAGGAAGGCAATCCTAGGATAGCCACAAACCAAGCTTAACTTGGTAGCTAGCCCTACCAGGTCGAGAGAGGGCTCTCTCCTTGTGAATCTTAGTCAAGATGACTGGTTTAGATATGGATTTTACGCTAGGTATAGTAGCTCTAGGGTTTTTGATTGATTTTTTTGGGTTTTTTGCTAGATCGAATGGAACCAGGCAGTTTTGGGTTCGGGAAATTAAGTCAGGATGCAGGGTGTTCTATGGAGAGAGGTAGGTAGGTGCTTTGGCACTTGCAATTGAGTGAGATGATAGGTCTAAGACTGGTGAGGAGCTAAGGAGGGAATGAAAAGATCATGTATCCTTCTTAAACAGTAGAAAACATAGACAACTGAATGGCTTCCCAAGGCATAACACTGTAAACAATGAATTCTACCTATCTATCTTGATATCATTCAGCTAGAAGCAATGAATTAGATTGTTGCATATATAAAACATGTGAAAAACTAATAACAGAAGAAGAAACTATGCAAAAACACCATACCACAAGTATCCCATAAAAATAGCTGCAAATATTGGTTTATTTCCTTGACAAACTACTAAGTAGAGGTGTACAATGTAGCTCAGAGCATCCAAGATAGTACAACCTTTGCTAATGACAGAAAAAATACATAATATAGACATTAAACCACCTATGCTAGCCATCAGGGGTCGAAACCAAGAGAAGAGGAGCTGTTACAACCATTTCCAAACAGGGACCAGGAATATAGGTAATGGAACAACTTGCCTCTATAAGCATGGAAACTGATGCATTGACCCCAAAACCACCTCTAACTAATGAATCTACCCTATAAGATAATTTCACTATTACATTTACATGCCAAGTCATTAATTACAATCATAAAGTCATCCATGAAGAGAGAGAAAGTCAACTTGTAGTGAATGTAGGCGAAAATTTGATTTTCTGGAAAACTGGTCAAAAGTGTAACACCATTAGCCAAAGGCGCAGCGCCGATTTCCACCCACTTTTGGAGGCCTTCCCCTTACACAAATTTATCCCAAGATGGCTCATTGGACAGGTATTCGAGTCTAGTTTTTGCAACAACTTGAATTTTTGCATTTGGAGGGCATTGCCCCCTCAAAACTGAAATATCCCAAGGCTGCTTCTGTGTGTCCAAAAAGAGGTAGAGAGGTCATTGTTTGGTCTTTTTCGGACCTTTTGATGACCTAGTTTTGCTCGAAAACTTTTGAAATTTTATGGGATGAATGCTCTCATTATGATGAATCCAAATATATAAACCTTTCTTCCAACAAGTGCTCCAGGGAAAAGCGCAGTGCCGGTGGCGTTGCACTTCTAGGCCAATTTCCTATGTTTGAAAATTTCAAAATTTGCCCAGATTTGGCATGGGACACCACCATCAGCTACTTTGATGGGCTAGTGAGGCTTCAGCTAATATCCTCAACTTATCTTGCTCCTTTTTTCTCTTAAATCCTTCCTCAACTTAGCTTTAAGCTTCTTGATCCTCATGTTATAGATTTTGTTGCCGGTCATGTAATGGTAGGCCATGTGGCGAAGCATCTTCTTATCCCCGTTGGCCTTCTCAATCAGCCCTTCAAGATGTATGTTGACCCTCTCAAGCCATGTTTCCCTATCATTCTCAATCTCTTGCTGAATAAACGTCAACTTGACATGAGACTCTTTGGCTTTTTGCCTGTTTTCTTTGATCATTTGCAGCTCCATGAGGACTTGCTTGTCGCTCAATGTTTTGTTTTCCTGATCTAAATACCTGATGATGAACTTAGCTCTCTCTAAGTTATTTGCCAAGGATTTAATATTAGCTTCTTGTTCCTTTATGATAATGTCTTTGACAGTTTCCGTATCCTGAGCTTCCAAGTCAATAATGGGAACTCCATGATGAGTAAAGTAATGTTGTGGCTCCTCATGCTCAACAAGATTAAAATCTCTTTCCTGCTCAATACCAAGATCCTCTTCTTGCACCTTTTCCTTGCCCTTGCTTTTCTGCTCAACCTGTACCTGTTTTGCTGAAGAAGAAGGCAAAGCCCCTTCCACACTTTGTGGAGATAGCATTTGCCTGTGGACTGATGAAGAAGGCGAGGTCCCTTCCACTTCCTGTGGAACAAACATTTGCCTAGAAGCTACAAAATGTTTCCTAGTACCCCTCTTATATGTCACAAACACTGGCACTCCAATAGTTTCAGTATCTTTGACTTTTTCATGGCTTGAAGGTCCACCTTCTTCATTATGTACCGATGAAAAGATTTGTGGGCCTTTGAACATCTCATGAGAAATGAAAGTCTCCCATGGCATGTTAAGGAGGTTCAGGTGGTGAAGGACAATGATTTTGAGAAAAGTGTAATGGTAAATTCTATTCAACTGCTAGGGGTATGGCTTCCTCTGTACAATATGTGCCATCTTCTCAATGTTTCTAAACAGGAAGTAAGGGAGATTCATCAACTTCACTCTAGTGAAATGCATGAGAAGTCTAACGTGGTAGGCATACAACTGGGAGAACCTACCTTCACAAGGGAAGTACTTGATAATGATTTTCATTAATGGGGCATACCTGTCTTCCAAAAACTTGAAAGGGAATAATCTCTTCATTTTGTCTTTGTATCTAGCCTTGATGTAAGGTTCATAGTACTCCTCATCAATATCCTGACCTTTGTACCAATTTTCACCCACATCTGGAATTTCTGTAGCCTCTGAGATGATAGTTGGTGATATGGTGAAGGTTATTCCGGTAAGGGTTACTTCATCACTATGCAGATGAGTCACAAATAGCCTAGCCAACTCATGATGAAATCTGTCTCTTTCTATCATTTCACAAATATCAAAGCATGCCTGGTGTTTAAAGTAAGAAATGGCAAGTGGACAGGCTTGTAACTCCCTCAAACTAGTAGGCTCTTCTCTCATAATTCTTCCTCCTCTATGACGCTTCCTCTACTGCTTATGTCTCTTGATGGAACTATCACTGAGTGTCTCTTCCTCATAGTCATATTCATTGTCTCTTGCCATTTTTTTTTGTGACTGTGAACACTTATGGTTTTATATGGACAATGATGGGATAGGGTGGAGGAATGAAATGAACAGAGTGAAGATGAAGGAATATGTGAGAGTATGATGTGTGAACAGGTTTTTTAGGGATGAGTAGGGTTTTAGGGAGAGTGGGTAGGGTTTGTAGGGTTGATGGAGAGTGTAAATAGGGATTTAGGGAAAATGTATGAGGGGAATGGGTTTAGGAAATATGGTATGTAGGAATGGGGTTTAGTGAATAATGGCAAGTAGATAGGGTATATAAACACTAGTGATATGAGGAAAACTAGGGTTTCACCCTAGAAGCTAGGGTTTTAGATTTAAATATGTGAAACACCAATCTTGGCAAACAAAACCCTAAAACATAAGATAGGAGTAATGTACTTACTTGTTAGAGAGAGAAACTAAAAGTTTTGAGGTGGATTCATAGTTTGGGAACGATCTAGGCTTGGTCGGGCAAAAACGCAGCACCTCACATAGGTGTGCATCACCACTTTGAAAGCACAACACCTGTGTAAAATTACACAGGGAAATGCTACGAGGTACGCAACGCTAACTCAAAAACGAAACGCCCTCCTCAAAAGCACAGCGGCGCTCAGATTTTTCCAAAAACACAACAATTGGCTTGTATTTGCCCAATAACGCTTGAAATCGATCCTTGGCTCTCCTTTTGGCACTTTGAACTTCAACACTAGCATAATGAAATGATAAATAGAAGGATAGCTTTATATAGCTTTCACTTTTTATTTTGTGTTGGTGAAAACCCACTTTTATAATGTCTATCTGCTTTTTCCAATACTCTATTTTTTGATGCTTGGTTTCTTCGCTTTGATAGGCAGACTAATGCTTAAATTCTTTTGACCTTTTGCAGTGGCGATACTTTGGCAACATCACCAGATGTCCAGGAGTAGCATGGAACCATTATTACATATGAGAACAATAAAATTACAAGAAATTAAAAAAAATAAAATACAAATGATCTATTTCATTAAGCTTACAAATTAACAAATTATGACTTTCCGATCATTATTGACCTCCTCATGTCTTTGCTGACCATTATTAGCAATAATCACTGAATTTTGACCATGGTGGAAATCCTAAGATCTAATGAGATCGAAACCATATGTAATTGATGAAATGAACTAAAAATGAGCATGAATCATGACTGAAAGGTATCAAAGGAGGTCAACAAATACATATCATGAGGGAAAAACTGAAATAAACCCTACCATCAGTAGATCCATGACCTAATGGAATGAAACCTCATCAGAATGGGACTCCTAGTATGAAATGTAAAAGAGTAAATTTTGATCACTAATGGCAGTGTGAAGACACTGACACTAAAAAAAACCACCTTCAATTCCATTATCATTTCCCCCCTTATCAGCTGAAAGGAGAGACAATCATATACATTTGATTTTTTAACTCCCCCCCTTTAGGAATAGGAGAGTTTCACTATTTTACTCTCACTTTTAGGTGCATGAGAGTACCAACTTCATTTGACTATTGGATGCAATAGGTGAGATTGAATTCTATGGTAAAACTTATACAATCATTTTACTGTTGACGAAAATTCTCAAGGATCAATCCACACATAATTGATCTTCAATCTGGCTAGTTGGTTTTGTTTGCAACATTTTTTTGATGAGTGATTCTTCTTGCCACAATGGTGACAAAGATGGATATCAAAACAACGATCTTCCATGTAACATGTTCTTTGAAAATGTTTGCATGTGAGTTTGTCTTCAACTTTCGCATGTCTTGCTGATGTTACCTAATCAAGAGATCCTGCACTGATGAACTTGATCAGCTTTGAATAATCTAGGATATGCAAGTTGTTGTCATCTTTGTCATATCCTAATGCACGTTGATTTTTGTTTCTTTGGATTTATTCCAATGGCTTGATGATTGGCTTGGAAAAAGAAAGTTGAACTTGATCATGGATAACGTCAACACTTGATATTGTTTGGATGAGTGATTTGGAATCATCTTTTTTATCTTCATCTGTATGGTTGAATGAAGCATCAATTCTCTGTTTCAACTCATCCCATTTTAATTGTGACTCCAGTTGAAGAAATTCATTTGTCTCATGTGCCTCATGTAGATGCTTTGAAATATCAACAAGAGTTGCTTTTTTGATTTGCAGCATGTCTTCAATAGTTGATAGGATCAGATTGTTAAGAATCTGTAACAACTGAATGTTTTTATCCATGTGAACTTGCTTGAACTCAAGCTCACTTGAAATTTGTGAATGCTTCAATCAACTTCATGCTCGCTTTAACTTTGTGAATGCTTTAATTGAATTCACACTCACTTGATTTATTTTATCACACTTGCTTTCTTTTGTATTTGCTTGATCCCTCTAACTTGCTTGGTTAAACTTCTTTGCTTTGATTCATGCTCACTTGAATAATTGAATACTAGAATTCATGCTCAGTTGTTATAGATTTGAATTTTCTTGATTGTTGTTTGAGTATCACATTTTCTTGCTTTAGAGTTGAACTCGCTTGCTTGATTCTTGTTTGATTGTTTCACGAATGTCACGCTTGCTTGTTGTGTTGAACTTGTTCACTTTCACTTTGCACTTGAACTTGATTGAGCTTATTTTTAAAAGAAGGGTGTTGAATACTATCAAGCATGCACCTAAGAAAATTCTTACAATGCTTTGATGACAGGTTCAAATGAATTTGAGGACTCAGTTGAAAATAATGGACTCACTTGACTTAATTTACTCTGTTGGGTCCCTATAATACTAGTGATTACCCCATTACTATTGTAGTTATACCCCTTATTTATCTTGTTGTGCCCCTATTACCCCCATATTGTTATTTCTGTGCCCCATAGAATCCCTCTATTGTTATTTTTGTGGCTTTATATTATTATTGTTAGGTCGGCTGGATTATATTGTGACTCCTTAGACTCCTATATATAGAAAGGAGGTTTTGTCATTTGTATCATCCAAGAATTGTTCATTTATGTAATGTAAAGGAGGTTGCCCCCTCGAAGAGGCTGAATTCTAAGGCGTTGATCTTTCTTTTCTTTCTTTTCTTGAGCTGGTTTCATAACATTTGGTATCAGAGCTTTGGATTCTAGGGTTTCGCTGCTCCAAACAGGTCATCGTGGCATTTTCGCTATAACTTTTTTTCTGTGACGTTTCAGAAGTCGCAATAAAAACCCATTTGAGACGAATTGGCGCTGAATCTTGGGTCTAAATTTCAGAGCTTTTCGCGTGATAGTTTCGGAGATATTATCTGAGGAAGTGGGTCTTTTTGCAGACTCCTGAATTACATTCAAAACAGGTGACTTGGGGAAAATCGTCATAACTTTCTCTCTGAGGATCAAATTAAACTTTCGTAAAAAGGTATAGAAAGAGGATGGACTGTAGTTTCTTGTATGCATGTTTTAGATCCAAAGGTCGAAACAGTGACTTGTGGCACGTCGTACAAGTTCGCTCTAATGAACTAGTCTATAAGCAAGTCACTGTGGGAGATTTCACAAAACTCTTCCTTGGAGAATCCAATTTGGGTCAGACTTGTGGCATTGGAAAGAGGACACAGAGGGCTACTACAACTCACAAATTTAGAAGTAGATGATTGGAAAGTACAGAGATACATCAGAGGCAATATCAAGCTCCTACAAAGTGAAAAAAGGTGTGTAGATTTTCTTAAATTTTTGCTTAAGCTTGGTTTGAAAATTTATTTTGAAGGAATTCAAAGTGTTGGAAATAATACTGAGAGGGGGGGTGAATCAGTATTATCAGATCAGATAAAACTTTTCAATTTCATACTCAGAAACATATACGCGACTTCAGTTAAGTGAACCCGCGTGTACACGCGACTGTGTCTAATGCAACTAGCGTATATCCAGAGATCTTATGATTCAGTTAATCTTATCTTCAGTAAATGCATCAGAACATTATTAAGCATATTAACAGTAAACAGGTGCAGTATAACAGAACAGATCATCACACAAATGCCACACACATGAACACCATGATATAAGGTGGAAACCCAATGTGGGTGAAAACCACCTGCTGCAATTTGTCTCTTTCTTCTTTAATGAGAACTTCTTTTACAATGTACTGGTGCAGTCCTTTACCAGCACGCAGGCTACAACCTGCAGAGGGCTACAACCCTCTTAGCTCTTGTACTAGCCGATCCATTTACTAGTACGTAGGTGCCTACCTACAGAATGCTTCTTTACTCGTTTTCCAGCTGCTAGTGGAAGGGAGCTACAACCCCCTGGCTCTTGTACTGGCTGATATGTTTACCAGTACGTAGGTGCCGGCCTACGATCTACCCGGGACCACGTTTCATACATTTTCATACTGGATCCATAAGACAATCATCATTGTAGTACAACCTGCATCATCAATCACTGAAACACCCAATTCTGAATCACTGTAACCCTGTCAACAATAACCAGACAATCATAGCAACAACCAGATCCAGCTCCATATTCAAATATCATACTTCACATTGTATACGCTACTTGGATGACCTCAACCTGCGTGTATACGCTCTTTTACCAAAACCAACTCGCGTACAGATCTATAAATTCAACCTTAAAACTCTGCAGCTATATCAGACATCAAAACATACCCAGATCATAATAATAAACATGCGTCAGTAGATCTAGTCTATCCAGAGTCAAACCATATGAAGATAATCATTCCAAGCCTTGAGATCTTGTTGCATCATTCATCATCCTCCACATGGGTGAAACCTTGGTTCAGATCACCAACCCATACCAGCACTTGGATCACACACTTTCTCAGATCTTCATCACTCACACTTGCACACTTTGGCCTAGTGATCTTCTCCTTATATAGCCTTAGGCCTTGCTCAATACCAAGAGCCAAAACCATAGTAACACAATACCATCAATCTCAAAACTAGGGATCAACACGTCCGTCGAGACGCCATGGTCCAAAACCATAGGCACAACTTCCAAGGACTAACTGCCACTGACCAAAGGTACGTTTTCACATGTACGCGCTTTTACTAAAGCCAACCTGCGTGTACACGCTGATTCTCCTTGCTGAACCTGCGTATATCTCTTTCTTGTCCTGCTGTACTGAGATCTGTCTTCTAGTTAAGTTGTCATCACCTGTACCAGTCTCTGAGCACCTGTACCAACCTCTGAGTGAGTTGCCATCAAGGACAACACTTGAATCATAATGCCAACAATCTCCCCCTTTGGACTTGATGGCAACCACCACACCAAGTCACTCTCCCCCTTTGACATCAAGGGCAAAGGGTGGACCAAGATATTCTCTTCCTTGGTATACCTTCTGCTGTCCATACTGCTGTCCATACTCCCCCTGAGTACATGCTGAAATCTCCAAATGTGCTCCCCCTTTGTGTATGCCAAAGTGTACCAATCTATCCATCCTGCTCTTGCTGAATTGTGCTGTTCATGCTCCCCTTGACTGTAGGCAAGATCTGCAAAAGATGTTCTTCAAGAAGAACAAAGACTTATACATCATAGAAGACCTTCCTATCACCAAAAGACTCAACATACATTCATCACCCAACCTAGTGGGGATATACCAATATTGACTCATCCACCTAACCATGTGAAGATACATGATAATACATGAACATTTCATCATTCATCCCAGGCATAGTGGGGAAACCAACATAGGCCGTTACATGACCTTGACATCATAAAAGAGATACATGACATAGTGATGAAATATCTAGACCAAGACTTATGAAAGCCACCAACAGCATCATGATCTGTACCATCAGCCTGCAATACCATTCCTAAACAGTAAGATGTATCATTTAGCTTCATAGACTTTATCAACACCTTCTAACCATAATGCCAACAATGCATTATTCGAAGAATATTCTCCCCCTGAGTGTAAGCCAACCATGTCTGAACCATTTCCTGAGTCTGTTCTGCTCCCCCTGAGCCTGAGCCAACCATGACTGAACCTGGGTCTGTTCTGTTGCCCTTTCTCCATATACGCGACTTTTCAGCCTGTAACTCGCGTATATACGCGACTTGTCTTCATGAAACTTGCGTATGAGAATCAGAACACTGAAGTTCTATACCTTCAGCTCCCCCTGAGTCTGTTATGTCTGTGCTGTGCTGAGTACCCTGTGCTGTGCCACATCTTTCTGACTGAACTTCCTTCTTCTTCCATATCTTCACGCATGTTGATGATTTCTTCTTATCATGAGCTTTGTTCCTGCAATCTCTTGCTTTATGTCCAAACTTGTTACATGCATAGCATCTTACATGTTTCATATTCCTCTTGTAGCAATCAGCATCTTTGTGGCCAAACATATTGCAAGAAAAGCAATATCCATTAAAGTATCTTGAATGTGATGATCTTTCTGCATGATGGTCTTGAAACCGTCTTCTTCTACATATGGCTGCAACATGTCCAAGATTATGACATACATAACATTCAACATTATTCAGTGGAGGAAATAATCGTCTATCACGTCCATAGTTAGGAGTAGAGAATCTTCCTTGAGGAATTTCTTTCCTTGGTTGTTCCTTTTTGGGCATTTCAGATTTCTCATTAGAGTTTCTTGCCTCACCTTGTGAACTAGATTCACCTTCAACATATTCATGAAAACCAAGACCAGTCTTGATAGCAGGAGATCTTTGACTACTAAGAATATCATCCAAGACTTTAGAGCTATCTTGAAATCGTAAAAGCTTATCCTTTTCTTCTAATTTGCTTTTCAAGATATTTACCTCAACTTGATGTTGTTCTTCTTTTTCAAGACATTGCTTCTTCAAGGTCTTTTCAGCTTTCCTTCCTTCATCCAACTGATGCCTTAGTTTGAGGATCTCGTTTTCTTGCTCTTTATTCAGTGCTAGCAGCATTTCTCGAACTCTGGAGGCACATTCCAAATGTTCTTCTAATCTGATGATTTCTTCTTTGAGGGTATTCTCCCTTTTGCTAGGTAGATCTTGTTGATCTATGATTTGATCTGACGCTTCATTTGCTTGTCTATCTTCAATCTGAGGTGCTTCTGGATCTGAATACTTGCTTCCACACAACGACAGGTTGTCATTGTTCTTTTGAGCTGTCTTCTTCTTCTGACGTGCTTTCTTCCCCATTGTTCTACGAATCTCCTTCAAGCGATCAAGCTTCTCTGAAGGACCTGCTCTGATACCAATTGTTGGAAATAATACTGAGAGGGGGGGTGAATCAGTATTATCAGATCAGATAAAACTTTTCAATTTCATACTCAGAAACATATACGTGACTTCAGTTAAGTGAACCCGCGTGTACACGCGACTGTGTCTAATGCAACTAGCGTATATCCAGAGATCTTATGATTCAGTTAATCTTATCTTCAGTAAATGCATCAGAACATTATTAAGCATATTAACAGTAAACAGGTGCAGTATAACAGAACAGATCATCACACAAATGCCACACACATGAACACCATGATATAAGGTGGAAACCCAATGTGGGTGAAAACCACCTGCTGCAATTTGTCTCTTTCTTCTTTAATGAGAACTTCTTTTACAATGTACTGGTGCAGTCCTTTACCAGCACGCAGGCTACAACCTGCAGAGGGCTACAACCCTCTTAGCTCTTGTACTAGCCGATCCATTTACTAGTACGTAGGTGCCTACCTACAGAATGCTTCTTTACTCGTTTTCCAGCTGCTAGTGGAAGGGAGCTACAACCCCCTGGCTCTTGTACTGGCTGATATGTTTACCAGTACGTAGGTGCCGGCCTACGATCTACCCGGGACCACGTTTCATACATTTTCATACTGGATCCATAAGACAATCATCATTGTAGTACAACCTGCATCATCAATCACTGAAACACCCAATTCTGAATCACTGTAACCCTGTCAACAATAACCAGACAATCATAGCAACAACCAGATCCAGCTCCATATTCAAATATCATACTTCACATTGTATACGCTACTTGGATGACCCCAACCTGGGTGTATACGCTCTTTTACCAAAACCAACTCGCGTACAGATCTATAAATTCAACCTTAAAACTCTGCAGCTATATCAGACATCAAAACATACCCAGATCATAATAATAAACATGCGTCAGTAGATCTAGTCTATCCAGAGTCAAACCATATGAAGATAATCATTCCAAGCCTTGAGATCTTGTTGCATCATTCATCATCCTCCACATGGGTGAAACCTTGGTTCAGATCACCAACCCATACCAGCACTTGGATCACACACTTTCTCAGATCTTCATCACTCACACTTGCACACTTTGGCCTAGTGATCTTCTCCTTATATAGCCTTAGGCCTTGCTCAATACCAAGAGCCAAAACCATAGTAACACAATACCATCAACCTCAAAACTAGGGATCAACACGTCCGTCGAGACGCCATGGTCCAAAACCATAGGCACAACTTCCAAGGACTAACTGCCACTGACCAAAGGTACGTTTTCACATGTACGCGCTTTTACTAAAGCCAACCTACGTGTACACGCTGATTCTCCTTGCTGAACCTGCGTATATCTCTTTCTTGTCCTGCTGTACTGAGATCTGTCTTCTAGTTAAGTTGTCATCACCTGTACCAGTCTCTGAGCACCTGTACCAACCTCTGAGTGAGTTGCCATCAAGGACAACACTTGAATCATAATGCCAACACAAAGGGCATAGTAGAGCATTATTATCGGTAACTGATGCCCCGAGGAAAGAAAATGCAAACACCTAGTAAGGAACCTGAAAGCTCTAACATGACTCATGAAGAAGAGGAAGAAATGCAACATGATATATCAAAATTACAAGACCAAGTGCAACAACTGTCCCTTGCACAAAAAGGAACAGAATCTAAGATGGATGGTTTAAAGAAAGATGTAGAAGCTAAGATGGATGGTTTAAAGAAAGGTGTAGAAGATAAGATGGACTGTTTAAAGAAAGGTGTAGAAGCTAAGATGATTGACGTGGAAGCTAAGATGGATGATTTGAAGATAGATTTGAAGACAGACATGGACGAATTGAAGATAAATATGAATAACTTGCTACAAGAAATGGTCACTAAGGGTGAAAGAGTACTAAAGGAAACTCATGATGAGAACAAAAGAAATGTTAATCATGATTCCATAGACTCTAATGTTGGATCGAAGACACACCATGTTCCAAAAATCGATATGAGGAAGTTTGATGGCAAGGATCCCGCCACATGGATATTACAGATGGAGCAATTCTTCGATCTCAATAATGTGCAAAACACACAAAAGGTACGTATGGCAACTTTATATTTGGAACCAAATCAGTTTGTATGGTATCAATGGCTTTGTTCTCGTAAACAATTTATCACTTGGGCAATTTTTACGGAAGAATTGATAGCACATTATGAGGATACAAAAAGCAACACTTTTTTTAGCCAATTGATAAGTCTCAAACAAAAGGGTTCAATAATGGAGCACATTGAGGAGTTCCAAAAATTGAACATAAGGGTAAAAGATATTCCAGAGGAGCATAGGATTGATGTGTTCATAGGGTCTTTAAAGGATAATATCCAACATGATGTGCGCCTTTGGGAACCTGATTCATTAGAGAAGGCATTCAGGTTAGCAAGAAAAATGGAAAGCAAAATTATGGCAACTAGGAAGCATACCATTCACAACTATAAAGACGGAAGTGTTGTTGCCCATAGTCTTCCACAACCTACTAGGTTGACACCACAACAATTGGAAGAAAAAAGAGCAAAAGGGCTTTGTTACAATTGTGATAGCAAATACACAAAAGGTCATAAGTGTGCTGAGAAGAAATTATTCTACATAGATTGTGAAGAGGAAGAAGAAAAGGAGCAAGAAAGGTCAAAAGAAGAGGATATATTCCAGGAACAAAGCCTAGATGAAGAACAAATAAATCCGACCATATCTTGTAATGCATTGGCGGGAATTACCACTCCTCAAACCATCAAGATAGAAGGACAAATCAAGAAGAAAAAGGTAATAGTGTTGATTGATTCAGGAAGCACCCACAATTTTATTCATTGTAGGGTAGCAAAAGAATTGAATTGCTTCCTATATCCAGCACCAGAGTGTCAAGTGATGATTGCAAATGGAGGAACAATAAATTGTTCTGGAAAGTGCCATAATATCAAGCTATCCATGGGAGAATATGTATTGACTAGCCCAATGCTTTCCATTCCAATGGGAGGTGCTGATGTTGTACTAGGAGTCCAATGGCTACAATCCTTGGGTACAATAGCTTTTAATTTTCAAGAACTTTTCATGAAATTTTCTGTGGAAGGAAAGGAAGTTGAATTAAGGGGTATTGCAGGGAAACCAGGAAAGATAATCAGCTCTAATGGCATGACAAAGCTTCTAAAAAAGGAGCAAAGAGGTGTAATTGCACAATTATGTTCGCTAGATGTTTCCACATTGGAATCATCTATTTCTCCAGATCTCCAAAAAGTCTTGGACAATCATTCCAAGGTATTTGAGACTCCCAAAGGTCTCCCACCTATGCGTGATCATGATCATGCTATTCATCTGATTCCAGGAAGTGTTCCTCCAAACATCAGGCCGTACAGATATCCATATGTCCAAAAAAGTGAAATTGAACGTATGGTTGCAGAAATGCTAGAGGCTGGTATAATTCAACCAAGTCAAAGTTCTTTCTCAGCTCCAGTAGTATTGGTGCACAAGAAGGATGGATCATGGCGCATGTGTCCAGATTATAGGGAGCTCAACAAGCTCACTATTAAAGATAAGTTCCCCATTCCTGTCATTGATGAATTACTGGATGAATTGCATGGATCAATTTACTTCACCAAGTTGGATCTTCGTTCGGGATATCATCAAATCAGAATGAAGATTGAAGACATTCCGAAAACGGCATTTAGAACTCATGAGGGTCATTATGAATTTTTGGTCATGCCTTTTGGCCTTACCAATGCACCTTCAACATTTCAAGGTTTGATGAATTCAATTTTCAAACCATTCCTTAGAAAATTTGTGTTAGTATTTTTTGATGATATACTAATCTACAGCAAGTCTTGGAAGGATCATGTTGAACATGTTGACAAGGTGCTACAACTATTGGAGGAGAAACAATTATATGCAAAAAGATCCAAATGTTTCTTTGGAGTCCAGGAGGTGGAATATTTGGGTCATATTGTATCTCATGAAGGAGTTAAGGTAGACCCTAGCAAAATTAAAGCCATTAAGGAATGGAAAATCCCCACATCCATAAAGCATCTGCGAGGATTTCTTGGGTTGACAGGGTATTATCGCAAGTTTGTTAAGAATTATGGGAGAATAGCAGCACCTCTAACAACATTATTGAAGAAAGATTCATTTTCATGGACTCCGGAAGCAACAAAGGCCTTTGAACATCTTAAAGAGGCAATGTGCCAAGCACCGGTCTTAGCTACACCGGACTTCACAAAAACCTTTATTGTGGAATGTGATGCTTCAGGAAATGGAATTGGTGTTGTTCTAATGCAAGATGAAAGACCCATTGCTTTTGAAAGTCGTCCAATCAAGGGAAAGTTTTTAAGCAAAGCTATTTATGAGAAGGAAATGTTGGCAATACTCCATGCACTTAAGAAATGGCGACCCTACCTAATGGGAAGACACTTCAAGGTAAAAACGGATCATGATAGCCTTAAATACTTTTTAGAACAAAGATTATCCTCTGAAGAGCAACAAAAGTGGGTCACAAAGATGTTGGGTTATGACTTTGAAATCATCTACAAAAAAGGGAAGCAAAATGTGGTGGCAGATGCACTCTCAAGAAAGGATGAGGATGTGGAAGCATTGTTGTGTGCCATTTCTATTATCCAACCAGATTGGATAAACGAAGCAAAGGAGGAATGGAAGAATGATGAAGAAGTGTGGGCACTTATTCGAAAGCTACAACAAGATTCCAGTACTTCTGATACATTTAGCTGGCAAAATGATTCGTTATGGTACAAAGATCGCTTATACCTCTGTAAGAATTCCCAGCTAAAACAAAAGATTCTTATGGAATTGCACACTTCTCCCTTAGGAGGGCACTCAGGATTTTTAAAAACTTACCACAGGGTTAAGAAGGAATTTTTTTGGGATGGCCTTAAATCAGATATTCAAAAGTTTGTGGCGGAATGTTTGGTTTGCCAACAAAATAAAGTTGAAACAATTAAGACACCGGGTCTATTACAACCTTTATCCATTCCAAGCCAACGTTGGGAGGAGGTTTCAATGGATTTTATCACAGGTTTACCCAAGTCTGAGGGAAAGAGTGTCATCATGGTGGTAGTTGACAGACTTACCAAGTATGCACACTTTTGTGCATTATCACATCCATTTAAAGCCAGTACAGTTTCTACTGCATTTATGGAAACAGTTCAAAAGCTACATGGAAACCCAAAGATTATTGTAAGTGACAGAGATCCCATTTTCACTGGAAATTTTTGGACAGAATTATTTTCTTGTCTTGGTACTCAGTTAGCTCATAGCTCATCTTATCATCCTCAATCTGATGGGCAAACTGAGATAGTAAACAAATGTTTGGAAGGATATCTTCGTTGCTTTGTATCTGATAAACAGACACAATGGGTCAAATGGTTGCCTCTGGCTGAATGGTGGTATAACACTTCCTTCCATACAGCAACAAAAATGACCCCATTTATGGCACTTTATGGGTATCAACCACCATCCATCACATCATATTTAAGAGAAAATTCTAAGGTTCAGGCAGTGGAACATCACATCGAACATCAACAACAAGTCCTCCAACTCTTAAAGGATAACCTCGTGTTGGCACAAAATAGAATGAAACAACAGGCAGATCAACATCGCAGTGAAAGAAGTTTTGATGTAGGTGATTGGGTATTCCTACGGCTACAACCATATAAGCAAATGTCCCTAAAGCAAGCTAAGAAAAATAATAAATTATCACCAAAGTATTATGGTCCGTACAAGGTGTTGGAAAAGATTGGTACTATGGCATACAAATTGGAGCTTCCTGCAGCTTCTCGATTGCACCCAGTTTTCCATGTTTCATGTTTAAAGAAGGTTATAGGTGACAAGCTCCCAGTTCAAACAATATTGCCAGAACTTGACGAGGAAGGAAAAATTATATTGGAACCGGAAGCAGTCACAGAAACAAGAACTCGACAGCTACGAAATCGATCAATTTCAGAGTATCTTATCAAGTGGAAGAACTTATCCGTTGAAGATTCCACATGGGAGGATGAGAATTTTATGCAGAAGTATCCAGAACTGCTCAAGCGTTGAGGACAACACTTTTTTTAAAGGAGAGGGGCATGTTGGGTCCCTATAATACTAGTGATTACCCCATTACTATTGTAGCTATACCCCTTATTTATATTGTTGTGCCCCTATTACCCCCATATTGTAATTCTAGTGCCCCATTGAATCCCTCTATTGTTATTTTTGCGGCTTTATATTATTATTGTTAGGTCGGCTGGATTATATTGTGACTCCTTAGACTCCTATATATAGAAAGGAGCTTTTGTCATTTGTATCATCCAAGAATTGTTCATTTATGTAATGTAAAGGAGGTTGCCTCCTCGAAGAGGCTGAATTCTAAGGCGTTGATCTTTCTTTTCTATCTTTTCTTGAGCTGGTTTCATAACATA
This sequence comes from Pinus tabuliformis, assembly GCA_031772625.1. Taxonomy (NCBI): domain Eukaryota; kingdom Viridiplantae; phylum Streptophyta; class Pinopsida; order Pinales; family Pinaceae; genus Pinus; species Pinus tabuliformis. The sequence goes on along the minus strand of CM062815.1, from coordinate 855,326,107 downwards.
CTCTTTAATAATTCAAATCTTGGGTGTTGGTTTCAACCAAGAATGCGCCGTTACAATTCAACTCAATTTTATTTGAATTTGATTACAATTTAACTTACAAAAAAATAATATTATTTGCAAGTTACACAAAGACAAATTGTCGTTGATGTGGATGAACTCTTTATTAGCTTGATTACCTTGATTGAATAATGTTGAATTGCATGTTGATCTAGAATCGTTTTTTGAATGCTGGTTTTGACAACTTGATATCCTTGATTATGTGTCGCGGCTTCCTGGTTGCTTGTACTTTTCTTATGTATGATTTATTACATGAGTTTGAAGAGAATTTATTATTTGCATGCATTTGTTTAATTTTTTGTGTACTCCATGTGTATCTATTTACAAAGAAGTATCAAAACTAGACACAAAAAAAGCAACATCAAGAATCATGCACCATCACAAACATACTCATGGTGTACCTAACATCCCTTTATTCAATTTCAAGCGTATCTAAGATACAATCACCAAAAAATGATATCTTTATTATGCGTGATACAATGTTCAATTCCCTTTTCAATAGCCTTTGTCGTGATACATGCATTACTCTCATTTTCATACACAATCACTTATACATCAAGGACTTTTGACTTGGACAATGAATCCTTATCACTCCAAAGTCACACCTTATTACTCCAAATTACAAATCACTTATCACTCCAAATATCACAAAATATACCTTATCACTCCATTACAAAAGCCTCACTTTACTACCTTTTAATCTTCCAAAAAACAATTTTATGAAATCACTTTATAAAAGTGAATTGATTTCAAAAGTTCAAATTTTGTGCATGTTTAAAAAATTTAAAGCACTCCTTATATCTTAAAAAAAATATTCCCTTTATTAAAAAATACCTTATTACTCCACTCACTTATCACTCAAACAAAAACTTTATTAAAAAAAGGCCGCTTATCTCTCCAAAAATATCCTCTTATCACTCCAATACCAAATATAGCCTCATTATCCCTCCGTAAAAACCCTAGTTCATCATCTATTTTAATCTTATATTAATGTAATGAATTTATGATATCACTTTATTAAAGGGGAATTCACGTTCAAACTTTTAATTTTAATGCGTGTAAAAAGATAAAGCACGCACCATGCATTGGTTTGCTTTGAGAGATAACAGATAATGCGAATACTGTTATTGAGCTTGAGAAATTTGTGGCCGCACAAAATCCTCTTGCTTCTAGCAACCATTAATTCAAACCGACCATTAACCGGTAGCATTGGAGGCAACCAATCAGATCAAAAAATGTGGAACCTTTTGAATTTGGTTTGTTTGCGGATTCAACTATGATCGTACTATATGATGACCATAGAGGGTTATCAAATTACCTTATTGAACGTCGTACAGAAATTGTTGTCTTCATGCGCTCATTCCCAGGCTAAACACTTTTCTTCTGCGCAGATCTATCTTCCCTTTACGTGCATCGTCACTTCTCTTTAACACAACAAGGAGATTCATGGACTTATTTGCAAGATTCAAACTTTTGCACTTATTTTCATGGATGGCTCCTTGACAATCATTTCTTTGAAAAAATTGAAACAGTTTGTCCAATCACACTTGACACCTCAACTATCCTTACATCGATCAACCAATTAATTGAAAACTGGTTAATTACTTGACAAAACCCAATTTGGTTTCAAAACCTATGATGGATCTTCTTAATAAAATATTTATCGCTGTCAATGAAAGACTTCCCCTACATCTCTTCAGACTATCAACGGATCTTCCCATGAGACTGTCAACATGGTGTTGGTTCTATCATCGAGTTCTAGTACTCTATCTCGCTCCAATGCTTGACCTTTGATCATCAATTCAATGATAGCAGCGTATATTGCCCAGGCTCAGACTATGGGATTGATGTTCAATGGGAGATATATGATTGCTTCAACAAAGTTTATACACTGAGTATCATAGCCCCTGACCTCAAATATTACTGGTTTTGGTGCCTGGTGGTTGTGATTCGAACCCTGGTCATTCCTCTACAGTGGATCAGTGAAGAAGTGTTGATTTATGAGGAAACCTTGAGGAAGATCAATCCGACCTTTGATCTCGACAAAAAAATATATTATTGTGTGTAGATCCTCTCAAAAGTACACTAAGTTCTTCAGCATGGGCTCTGCTCCTGCATGATGGTTTCTTCCACACACATTGGCCTTCTACTTGCAGAATTATTTGTTGCAATCTACCAACATTGTGGTCACCCATTCTCGACCATGCTGCTGAAGGAATTCTTTTACACTGCACTATTCAATTCTTCGATATATATTCTCATTACAACGAAAGAACGAATTTATTCAAATAGAATTGTACCTCTTCAACATTGCAAGGCATCAAGGATAGTGAAGAGAACTCCCTCAACAGACACGTATTGTTCTATGCATCAATATTAGGCAATCGTTTTTGGATAGTTCCAGTGCTCTCTGCAGTTCAGATTCTCTTCTATAGTTAACATTCACAAAATTGAGAATTGATTCTCCTTTCCATCGCTGCATGGCTTTGATACCAAATAAAGTATAAACAAATAAACACACATAAATGATCAGAGACATAAACATGGTGGAAAAGGCATGAGATCCTCACTGTATTCCTCTCTCTCATCTCATTCTCATTATAAAATAATGTGTATAATATAAATATAATTACAAGAGGATATTTTTCTGAAGATAGTGTGTCTATCTTGGACATTTTCATTGAGAAAATATCTCAACCATATACTAATGTAGGAGCCTAACTAGTTGGAGAGAATCTCTCAACCAACTAGATCTAAAATGACTCCTAACTTTGAGGAACAAACCCAATCTATAACGTTAGGAATTAAATTGAGCTTTCATGATTTAATTAATTTAATATTTTTGGACTTATAATTCTTTTTAATGTGAGAGTGAGGCTAACAACCAATTGATGATGGACATATACAGGTTGTTGTCCTTGATGCTGTTGACAGATGCTTATGATGCATATCATATATGATGTATGATAGTTGCTGATAACTATTCATGGCCTTGCTTAGGTATTTGGTCTTTGTTATAAATGTCATTTGATGTAAAGGTCTTATAAAGACATATGATGTACTCATTGTAAAATTCAGCCATGTATGGACTATTGTGGTCAAGTCCTTTTGGACATATGATGAATTTTGAAACCCCACTGTGTTTGGGAAGTTGATGTAATAATGATGTCAAATATGTATCCCCACTTGGTTGGGTGATTGATGTAAGTTTTTGGTGATAGGAAAAGTTCTATCAATCATATAGTCATGTACTTTATTGTACATCAGACATAGATTTTAGAATGTGCTCAGGTGGAGCATGATCAGAGAATTTAGCATGTGCTCAGGGGGAGCATGGTCAATATTCATATTTAGCATTCAGACATGGAAGTCTTCATTCAACATTGGTCATCCCTTTTCCCTTGATGTCAAAGGGGGAGAGTAGCTTGGTGTTTGGGTTGGTGTTTGGAGAGTAGCTTGATGTTTTGAAAATCTTGGTGCTTGGCTTGATGTATTTATAGGTTGTGGTGACCAAACACCAAAGTGGTTGCCATCAAGTCCAAAGGGGGAGATTGTTGGCATTATGAATTAGGTGTTGTCCCTAATGGCAACCACCCTGATGAGTTGTCCTTGATGACAACCTATTTGATGAAAGGAAGTTGTCTCTTCATGAAAATCTAGTTTTAAGGATATAAACAAGATGCATTTACAGATGTGACAGAATGTATGGTAGTTAAGAGAAATGATAAAGTTGGAAATTCAAGAACCATACATGAGTTTTGTTAAGCCAAATCACGTATACACGGGAGTTTAAAGAAGCAAAGGAACGTATGGTTTTTGCAACATGGTATTCTAAATACCAGGGGTCCTTACCATGGTATTGGTCCATAGTAATGAATGCGACAATAGATATTGATCTCGTCAAATATTACCACCGACACTAGGGTAGTTTTGACCTGTGGTATTGGATAAGGGCTAAACAATATAAGAAGGTGAGGATCAAAGTGCTAAGTGTGAAAATCATGGAAATCTTATGAATGGTTAGATCTAAATAAAATATGCATGTTATGGGTTTTTGATTCTTTGCTTGATCTAAACTAAGTGCTCACTTGAGAGTTTGATGATAGATAAGATCCAATAGATCTAAAATAATTATGCACTGATGAATACAATGATGAATCAGGATCATGAGACCTAAAATGACTTTTCATTATATGACCTACTCATGGATTGATTAGATCTAAGTACTAACACATGTTTTTATCTCTAAATATTATGATTTAGGTCTTTTTGAAGTTCTGAAGAGTTGCACAAATGTAGGTCAAAATTTGTAGATCTATATGCTGGTTGGTCTCGGGAAAGGTGCATATACACACGGGTTAGCTTCTTAAAAGTAGCATATACAAGGTAAGGGTTTATGTTCACAAATGACTAATAAACTAGATCAATGTTGTTACTTCTCTGTTGTCTGTCAATGATGTCCTCATGGTTGATCTGGGTTGAGTGATAATGTCTGAAGTAGAATTGATTGAATGATGAAGTTGAATTTGGTTGATGGAAGAATGTTAAGATTACTTGCTCATTTGATTGAAGATTAGAGAGTTCAGTGATTGTTTCAAAGTGTTGCAGTAGATCTGAGTATGATTCAGTGTTCTTTTTCAAAATTGTAGTGGTCAAGTTTTTAGGTTTCAATATATTAAAATCTCTACGTGGTTTCTCTATAGAAAAACATGTATACACGCAAGTTTCCTTAAGTGAAGTAGCATATACATTTGGAATTTGAATTATCAGGGTTGTAGTTGATTCTCTGTGTTGATGCAATATTCTGAGTTCAGATCTGTGTACTAGTTACAGTAATCTGACTATTCCAGATTGATTGGTTGAGTTTTGGTTAGCTGCTAGTTGATTGGGTTTTAGTGATTGGTTGATTCAGTTGTGTCAAAGGTTGATGATGTATTATACTGATGAGTTACAGTTTGATTGTTGAGATTAAGTGTTGATATTAGGTCTAGTGTGAAAATTCATGAAATGTGGTCCATGGATGTTACTGAGGGTTGGAGCCTTCAGTGAGGAATTCGAAGCTTCCTACTACTAGTAGTTCGTGATCAGATTAGGGGGTTAGAGATCCCTTCCAATAGAAGTTGGAGAACGAGTGAAGTTTGTAGACTTATGCAAGTGGGTGCCTATGTACTGGTATGAGTTTGCACCAGTACAAGATTGTAAAAAGCATTTTCTTCATATTAAAAAGAAGATAAAGATGACATCAACAGGTGGTTTTTTCCCACATAGGGTTTTCACCTTAAATCTTGATGTTCATGTGTGCTTCTTATGTGTGATGGTTTATTTTGCTCTTACAACACATGGTTACTATCTATATAATGTTTAATGAAGTTTTGATGCAGTGGATAAAGACAAAAAAATGTTGAATTAACTGAAACATAAGTTTATTGGATGTACGCTAGTTGTCTTAAAAAAATTTGCATACACACGCGGGTTCCTTTTAGTAAAGTCATGTATAGAAATCAGAATATGAAATGAAAAATTTATTGATTTATCCCCCTTGTCATTATTTTTCCCAACAATTGTTCAAAGAAAACATCAAGTTAAAAACATGGATGTTTATCATGTTCTTTTTATTGATGCAATGAAACTGTCGTGGAAAGGCATAAGAATGTATGAAATATCATGTACTCCATCAAATAGTTCATTCGTGTTGTATGGTGTGCTATGTTAGACTATTCATGATTTCCCAAGACTTGGTTTTTGTTTTGGTAAGATAATTGTTTTTTTGTATTTACACTCATAATTTATTGTCATCCAAACTTTCATTCTTAGCTTTATACTATTATTTTGATGCTATTAACCTTATTTAATTGTAGGGCTTCAAACAAAGGGGATATTTTCATGTCTAAGATGTGCTGAGAAATTTCATGGGCAATATTCTAAAGATCTTCATAAATTTATTTATGCAAACAATAGGGTTTTTATACCACTAGATCATAGGTTTAGAAACAACCATCATAATCAATTCAATGGAAATGTTGAAATATAATCCCTCCCATGATTATGGGTCCAGCTGACTAGCTTAAAAAGTAGGAAGATGTGGAATTGAAGGCTTGGAAATATTTTTTTCATGGGGGTGATTCTATTGAGGACCAAAACAAGTTGTAATTAAGATGCCAGAAGGGATGAAAAGGAAATGCATATTTTATGAGCTCCCATATTGGAAGTGTCTATTAGTATCTCACCAATTATATCCTATGCACATATTCAAAAATGTCCCTAATTTAATTTTTCGACATATAATAGGAAAAGAGAAGGACACCTTATCTTTGAGGAGAGATATTGTTGTTTCACGGACCAAATTTGATAGAAAACATTTGTGGCAAAATAGGGAAAGTGAAGAATATGCAAAAGCTCCATGGATTTTGAAAAGGAAAGAGATAGACCAACTAAAAAATCTCATACTTTCAATAAGGACACCTACTAACTATAGGTAATCATTAAATAAAGCTTTTACAGTTGATGGACATATCATAGGATTGAAAACACATGATTTTCATAATTTTATGAAGGTATTATATATCAGCATTTAAAATTTATTAGTAAAATTGATTAGGTACTAAATATATTTTGATATTCTATTGTGTGAAAAAATTAACTAATGATGATATTTGATAAATGTGTTTGACAACATATCATGCCATTGTCAATTGGAGGGATCCATGTCTTACCGTTGACTTAAGGAATGCCATAAGTCGATTGTCAACATTTGTGAGGTATGTGGTATGGAATGTTCATGTGTGAGAGACATAGAGGTATTGTAATGCATTTAATTTTTTCCTAAAGCCTCAAACTAATTTAGTATTCTTATATTAGGTGGGTGACATCCAAGGAGATCCACAAATTTGAAGTAACAAAATGGAAGAAGGAAATTGTAGGAATTGTATGTGTATTTGAGAAAGAGATCCCTACAAGGTTCATGGACCTACATGTCCATTTATTTATACACCTATGTTATCACCAAACTTAATGATCACCTAGCCATTTATAACTTGGTGGATTGAAATACAACATGTAGAAATAATTTTACCATAGTAAAATCACTTTCATTGTGGAAATAAACCACTTTTATTAAATTATTTTTTCATTTAAATAAAAAAACCTATGAAAATAATTAGATAAATGATTATTTATTTAATTTTCTCTAGGAATAATTATTAAATCACTATTTAAATCATTATTCCTTGACTAAATCCCTTAGGAATATTTAAAGAAATCACTATTTATTTAATTTTCCTTGTTTTTGTTATTAGAATAATTATTAAATCACTATTTAATAATTATTTTGATTTCACACCTTTCTTATTTCTCGTGAAATAATAAATAAATCATTTTATTTGTAAATGATTTATAAATAAAGGTATTTACCATTTTAAATATCTTTTTCCTCTCTAATAAATATAAAAAATTATTCAGAGAGGTTAGATCTTGATTTGTTTAATATTATTTTATTATTCTCCATTTTCGAGATTAACTCAATACTTTGTTATAAATAGGAGGGGTTTTTGTTCATTGTTCACCATGATCATAATCATTGTCATATTATCATTTTTTTTCTTTTGAGCTCCCATTCGAGTTCTCCAGATTTTTTTGGGTTTTTCACACGTTGAGAAAGAAGATATTTTTCTGAAGCATCAAGGACATCAAAGGACCCATCCCACACAGGGGGACTTATAGACCCATCTGTAGATCTCCTTCACTAGATTCTATGAATAAAAGATTTATTAATACTTGCTAAGGTTTTGCAAATGGGGTGGCAAGCTAAGTGGGCTTGATTGTGGGGAAAAATCCATAGTTAAGCACGCTTGAGCCAGAAGCGATCTGGGATGGGTGACCTCCCGGGAAGTCTTGGTTACCGGTTGCAAGCCCCGGAAGTGATGATTGACGTTATGTGATTCATTTCACTAGTTTCAATCCCACTTCTTCACCCTTGTGAGCATCACCTTATGCAATGAGTTCTAAGTGATCTATTCAAAAATCATGAGAAATTAGTCAGTTACGACTATCTCTCATGGAAATGGTCATACGTGAATGACTTACTTAACACATTGAATCCCAAAATGATATCTAAAAATATTTATTTGTTTAAAATATTTCCATTTGGGTTTTTGCATCAAATATTTTCTATTGTTGCTTTCTATTTTGGATCATCTATACTTTTATTATAGGTTTTCCATTTTTATTTCAAATCTGAATTACTAGCAGCCATCAACTTGTTGTTAAGGTCACTTGTCACCTAGTGACTTAAGTGAAGTGTTTTTGGTACACTTTCTGTTGGACACCTAATCCTCTAAGGGTTGGTGTGGACGCTGAATAGCCAAAAGGAGTCCAAGATACCACTTGGAATATGAATCCAAGGGTCACACTGTGTACTATAAATGTATATCATTTTTTAATAATAAATGTACTCTCCTGTTTATCATTCATATTATGTTGCTGCCAAGTGTGTGTTTAACATGGTATAAGAGCAAGTGATCTCCTGCCCTGCTCAAGTATGAGCCACTTTTTTATGTGAGCTTTTTCTATGGCCTTTATGTGCATGTTAGTCTTGCACCTCTACCCGTAATCTTGAAATATTAAAAATTGGCGTCCTAGGTCTACAAATTCAAATGTTTTATATCAGCCTACGTTACCAATATTCTCCTATTTCATTGCTGTGTAGAGAAACACTCCTTCACTCAACGTTATTTGTGGCCATTTATTTCTTGCCATTCTGAATCTGCTCAACCATTTCTTTGTAATTATTTGCTCCTGTTCCTTTAACGCTCTCTTCTCTGAGTAGAGCTCGAGGTTGTTAAACGCTGGTGCGCATCCGAGGATATTTGCTCCTGCAACACTACCAAAATCCATAGGTAACCACTGCCATACCTCCTGCAATAGATATCGATGTAATTCTAATAGACATACCACTTAGGTTGGTTACGTAGACGATTCATGGTCGGTCATCAAATAAAGGATGCACCCTTGAGGTTGAGATTCAGTCAGCTTCCCCCCGCTCGGAAATTGGTATGCATTCCATCCCAACAAACAACAAATTAAACGACCATAACCCCGATGTGCAGCCTTCTTCTTGGTCTTCAAAATCTTCATAGCGTGCTGGAATAAGCTCACACAATAGGGAAACCTCTTCCCAAGGCCAGTCCATCGACCATCTTCATTCTTTGCGAGATTCGTGTTCTTAATTATGACAGTGGGAGGCGAGACAATATCATAATCCGATGGCTTGAACTTCCACTTCTGGCGAACGGTGGGGGTAATCACCAGAGTCTTACTATCGGCCATGGCCGGCCCAATAAAAATATGAAAGAACCAAAGTTACATGCGAAATTTACCAGTACAAGACTACCAGACTTTGCCAAAAGGAAAAGGTGCCCACTATCTCTCTTTATATATGCCAAGAGCAAGTGGAGATTTATTGTACAAGATGGAATTGATAATGGAGTTGTGGTGTAACTCTCGCACAGCCTTGAAGCTGCCCAACTGGTCTATAGATAATTAAGCTACTCTGTATGGAATTGTCCCTTTTGTTGAGTACTGAAGAAGGCATGTTATTATCATTTATTTTGTCATCTTTTCTTTCAAACTCATAATGTCTTTGCATCATGAACTAGGTAGATAATAAGGAATTATGACAAAATCCATGGGATTTGTATGCAATACAAAATAACTAATAATTACCTTTTCTTATGCAGGAAAAGGAGAAAATGGAAGATTGCCGTCCCAAAGGAAAAGACAGGACAAAGTTAACTGTTGTCCCTTTGGCAAGGAACCGCATGAAAACAAGGCGATCCAAAATGGAGCGTATCAGCCAGGAAAGGGAAAATGAGATATCAAATCGACACAAGATAATAAGAGGATAGCTGAGAATTAATAGTCTGGTGAATCCCTTAGGATCCTTTGATCCTGAGGGTTTGCTATCTTAATGATTTTTGTATCATTGATATCTCCGCTTAGCTGTTATAAGAAGGGGCAGCACTGCTAGCCCGAGGGACGACTTGTTGTTATTTTTATGTAATTCTCCTTTGTATTTGAAACTTTGATCATCGACTCTCGTTGAAGAGAGATCCACTGTAACTTTGTTTTGATTTTTTGATATAAATCTGGTTTCCGTTCCATCTTTGATTCTAGAGTAATCTGAAGCGGTGTGTCCCTGGAGGCTAACGGCCCAGCCCTGGTGGAACACTTGCTCTTGTATCATTATTTCTAATTCGTGTGTGGTTTTCATTATTAGCTCTGTTCAGTAATCTGATGTGTTTTGCTATTTTACATTACGGTTCTATTATATTTTGTTTATGCTCAATTGAGTAATGTTGTTCTCTATAACAAGAATGTTGTGTTGTTCATTCTGACTTTGTAACGCATTGTTGTTCCTTTAACCATTGATATAACATTGTTGTTCTTTACAGAATGTTATTGTTGTTCAATTACAAAGTAACCGTGTTGTACATTCATAAATTGGTATTACTGTATTTATCTACAGTTTACATTTAATCGCGATTGTTGTTTAATTGGCGTTGCTATTCCATTATGAATTACAATTGTTATTCTTTATAACTGAGATTTATACTTCTTGTATCAAAGTCGGATTACTGTTTCTTCTAATATTAAGCGTGTAGTGTGTGATATTTGTTTTGGTTCATTGTACATTTATATTTGACTCTAGTTGTTGTTCTATATTTCATCTCTGTTCATTGCCATTCCATTTCCATTGCTATCCGATTTATCTTTAGAGTAAAGATTGTTATCTAATTCTTGTAGGATATAATTGTTGCATTCATTTCCGTAGACTAAGGTTTTGCTATTCAATCTTGTTCATAAGACTAGTTGTTGTTCCATTTCCTATCATTTGTATTATCATTGCTTTGGTGTGCAGAATGATCTAAGACTGTAGTGAGCATTGACATTCGTTGTCTAGCCCCCAGATTGATAATATTTTCCTTGATTGTCTTTAATTACATCAGTTTACAGAGGATGAGTTACCATTACTGTACCCTTGACTGATAAATTGCTATAGTTTTCTGAGTGCATGAATTGAGTTTTAAGGTTCTTTTCTGTAAGTAGATCTTATTTCAAGCATCCGTTTACTCTTGTATTTAGAGCACTATACTACTAGCATTACTCTGACAAATGACCACCTCAAACTGAGTACACTCTTTGAGATAACAAATTGTTCCTGGATTGATAAGTTAATGTAGGGTAAATAGAGGTGAAAAAGACCCTTTTTACTGCTCGACATTTTGGCGCCATTTCCGGGGAAGAGTGTAGTCATTTGTTTCTTTTGTAGAGTGATGTAAGAACCTACTAGGAGAGAACTGGGTTTTAAAAATAGAAGGTAAGAACCTGCGTACGGAGCATGTAATAGCCCTACTCCCCTGCCCGCTTTCCTGCAGATTTGTTGTTGTTTTTTGGGTAGAAATTAGCATTTCATTTGTGTGGATGACTAAGCAGAAAAAGCTAGAAAGGAATCCTAAACCTCTACCCAAGTCTGACAAAGCTAAGGGGCCCGTGACCCTTGGCTGATCAACCTTTATAGACGAAATCCTTAAGAAAGTAGAATCTCAGCCTTCAGTAGGACCTAGAAAAGTTGCTTCTAGATAGCTTACTAGTTCCCTTCAGGCCACAGGATCACCATCTGTAGCCTTTGCTAAGGTGCATAGTCAAACCGAAGAGCAAGATTTTCAAGAAATTGAGAGTTCTATACCAAAATCATTGTAAGAAGGGAACTTTAGCAACCTCTGTGAAGGGATAGGAGAAACAGGAGAGATTGAAGAACCAAGATCTCCTCTTAGGATAATTCAACCATTAAGTAGCCCAGATAAGGGAAGTGCTACAAAAATAATTTATAACGAAGTTGAAGAACTTCAAGAACCATAATCCCCCCAGACATTAGGCACTCTCGTCATCCCAGATAAAGGAAGTTCTGTTAAGGCCATTCTTGTTAAAGCCATTCCCCCTCGACAACCTAAGAATACTCTCCTAGATATCCCAAAAGGTTATTGGCATATATTTGACCAAATGGCCCAGAACCAGCCAAACACCCAAACCTCTACACTGCAATACCCCATTTTGGATACTACAGCTAATGTACCTATGAAAACAATTCCTCTCCAGCATATCCCTACATTCCATGGCCTTACATCAGAAGATCCGGATGCATTCTTATTTGAATTTGATGTGCTGTGTAGAGGATATGACTATACCACTGATCCCCAGAAACTGAAATTGTTCCCCTCTACATTAAAAGGGGTTGCTTTAAGATGGTTTATGGGATTGGGAGGTGGTGTTATAAACAATTGGGATCAAATGAAAGATGCTTTTCTAAAGAAATATCAGGACTATTGTAGGTCTAGAGAATTAAAAGATGAAATATTTCAGATGGTAGCTAGACCAAATGAAACATTAGAAGAGTATGTTGAACATTTCCAGTATAATCTTCAAAGATATCCTTATGCATCATTACCCTTACCTGATAATGTATTAAAAACATCATTAATTAGGGGAATGAAGGAACAATGGATTGAAACACTAAATATTATGGGAAAAGGAGATATTTATCAGGAAAATTTTGCTGACATTATTGATTTATGTATCAGGAGCTTGAGAGGCAGCACAAGGCTAAAACTAGCAGAACATGACGGGTTTACAAGAGACAACAAGATCTCTGAAGAGGGAGTAACTCGCATAGAAATTGGAAATTTATTAGAAAATTTTTAAATTGACATATTGGGGACACTGACAAAACAACTTGATATTATGCAAGCCAAACAAAAGCAAGCAGAGGCAGAACAAATTTTGGCAATCTTCTGTCCTAGATGCAGAAAGAAACATAGCCACAAGGAGTTTCCATTAGATGCAATCCAAATTTGTGCCCTTTGTACAAAAGACCACTCTACAAAGAGTTGTCCCTCACTTCCTGGATTGAAAGCAGTATACAAGGAAGCGGAAGAAGAGCCAGAACCGGTGTACCTACTCAATCAATGTCGTCAATGGCAGCCGCGACAATCAGGTATGTTCCCAGATCTAGATTCTTCTTTTCAGCCTCCACAATATCATGCTCAACAATATAATACAATGTCACAAAATCAACCCCCCTTTTCGAATTGGTCACAACAACCATTTCCTTCATCATCACCATGGCCAAACCAAACAAGTCAACCCAGTTGGCCAAATTTTCCCTATACTCCACCATATTGGCAAAACAATGTATATCTAGCACAATGGTCTCCTCCTACTTCACAGAGTCAAGCTTGGCAGACAAACTGGTAAATACCAATGAATCAGCCAGTAGGAATCATTTCTCTCCCTCAACCTACACTGCCAGCATTACAACAAAATCCTCAGTCTAATTTAAGACCGCAACTCCTATCCCAGCCCAACCCTAATCCAAATAATAGATCAATCCAATCTATCCAAATAATTGAAACAATAGAACTAGAAACCGATCTAAAGGAGTGTAATGATCTTCAATTAAGATCTAGGCACATTATAGAAACAAAGGGAAATAAAACTGCTCAAGTTGAAAATCAGTTACCTATAGAACAATCACCACAAGAAGAGGATGTGACCAGACAACAAATTCATGATCAGGCAACCACATCTTCTCCCCCATTTCCAGAACGATTAATTATACCTCGACCTACACAACACCCTGATTTTGACATTCTGTGAGAACTGAAAAATTTGTACATAAAAATCCCACTCCTCCAAGCCATCCAAGACATCCCAATATATGCAAAGACCATCAAAGAGATATGTAAAAAAAGACCAAGGAAAATAACAAATAACCCAAAAGTCCAAGTAGTTGGTACCTTATCCGATCTATTATCAGGAAAAGAAACACCTGTTAAATATGAAGACGTAGGAAATCCAATAGTAACAATACAAATCAATGGACAAACCTTCTCAAATGCCTTAGTTGATCTAGGAGCTGCAACCAATATCTTAACAACCACCACTTGTCAACCACTGGACATTACATCAGTAGAACTGACTTCAACTTTATTATAACTGGCTGACCGATCTGTGGTTAGGCCAGAGGGCACATTGCATGATGTCATGATATTCGTTGATTCCTGGGGGTATCCTGTCAATTTTCTGATAGTAAACCCCAAAAACCGACTTGATGGACATCTATTGATTTTAGGTAGACCTTGGCTTGCAACTGCTGACCCTTATATTGGCTGCCGACAAGGCAGTATGACCATAACTAGGGGGCTAATATCAAGAATCTAGCTTTATATCCTCTAGCCCAGCCAAGTGTCACAATAATAAAAACTAACAAACATCTTGTATCATACCTCACCGAAAATATTAGATCTCCATTAACCATATAAGATGCCCTTGATTTCAAAAATCAAACAGAAGATGATGCCATTAACAATTTCATTAGCCAAGCTGAATCCAGTTCCCACATACAATGTCACATGATAGAAGCAACATTTGATAATGAATTAAAAGAAGATCCTCTTAAAGATACTCACGATCAAATAATACCTACTACCTCTATCTCAAATAGCAAAACTATAGAAATTGAGCCAGGAAAGACTGTAAACATTAATGCCAACCTGACTTCTAAGTAAGAAGAGAAGTTGATCCAACTACTGAGGAAATACAAATAAGAATTTGCATGGGACTACCCTGACATGAAAGGAATTGATCCCCAGTTATGTACACACCACATTTACATAGAGAAGGATGCAAGACCTGTTTGTCAACCACAAAGGAGACTTAACCCTCATCTAAAAGACATTGTAAAAGATGAATTTCAAAAACTTTTAGATGTGAACTTCATCTACCCTATCTCTGATAGTAAATGAGTATCTCCACTTGTTGTGGTGCCAAAGAAGAATGGAAAGTGGAGGATTTTTGTAGATTATAGAGAGCTAAATAAAGCAACACAAAAAGACCACTTTCCCCTTCCATTCATTGACCAAGTATTAGACACTTTGGTAGGAAAAAAATTCTTTTCTTTCTTAGATGGCTTTAGTGGATACAATCAGATTCAGATTTCCGCTGAAGACCAAGACAAAACTACTTTTACTTGTCCTTGGGGAACATTTGCTTACAAAGTTCTACCTTTTGGCCTATGCAATGTCCCTACCACATTTCAAAGGGCTATCCTCAGCATCTTTTCAGACTTAATAAATGAAGGGATCGAAGTATACATGGATGATTTTACACCATACGAGGATGATTTCGACCCAGCATTGGACACACTGGAAAAAGTGTTGCAGCGCTGCATTGCCACCAGGCTCTGTTTGAGCCATGAAAAATGCTATATGATGATGATTGAAGGACTTATTTTAGGCCATTATATCTCAGCAGCTGGAATACAGGTAGACTCAGCCAAAATCCAAATAATTTTTCTAATTCCCACTCCTACCACTCAGACAGAGGTATGTAGTTTTCTTGGATTTTCTGGTTATTATAGAAGATTTATAGAACATTTTTCTCATATTGTTGCACCTCTATATGCACTGACAGGTAATGTTGACTTTCTTTGGATAGAAAAATGCGACCATGCTTTTCAAGATCTGAAAAAGCTTGTGTCAATAGCCCTAGTCCTTAAAGGTCTAAATTGGGACCTTCCATTTCAAATTTCATCAGATGCTTCAGATACAGCTATTGGAGCAGTCCTTGGGCAGGAAGAAGATAAAAAACCATATGAAATTTATTATATTAACAAGAATTTATCCCTTGCTGAATTGAACTATACTGTTACTGAAAAGGAATTTTATGCCGTAATACATGTTGTCAATAAATTCAGGCATTATATTACTGGATATCCTGTTATCTTGTATACAGATCACTCTGCCATAAAATACTTAGCAAATAAACCAATCACAAATGGTAGAGTAACCAAATGGCTTATTTTATTGCAGGAATTCGATATCACAATAAAGGACCGATCTAGAAAGGAAATCGTGTAGCTGACTTTGTCTCACGAATGCCAAAACCAGTGGATGCAACAGTAGTTGAACATCAATTTCCAGATGAGCATTTGTTTGCTGTCACTGTTAAAACACCCTGGTATGCTAATGTTGCAAATTATTTAGCAGTAGGCAAATTACCGAAACATCTAACCCCCAATGAACGAAAACAGATTGTCCAGCGAAGTACTCGATTTTCTTGGATTGGGGCTGCCTATTCCATACAGGGGCAGATATGCACATTAGGAGATGCATTCGTGAAGATGAAATTTTTGACATTTTGAAAGCTTTTCACGACGGACCATGTGGCGGACATTTCGCCGATCAAAGAACTAGTCACAAGGTGCTGCAAACAGGGTATTATTGGCACATGATCTTCAAAGATGCAAAGAAGTTCGTTCAAGCTTGTCACAGCTGCCAAAGAGTAGGACGCCCTGGACAGTCCGACGAAATGCCCTTGAACCCACAGCTAGTTATTGAACCATTCGAGCGATGGGCCCTCGATTTTTTTTGTCAAATTAACCCACCATTGAACCAGAAAACGTATATTTTGGTAGCAACAAAATATGTCACCAAATGGGTTGAAGCAGAGGGATTTCCAAGAGCTATAGAGGATTCCATCATATCGTTCCCGTTCCATATATTTGTGTGATATGGGCTCCCAAGAGATATAATTATAGATGGTGGACCATAGTTTGCTGGTAACAAGATTGTTGCAACACAAAAGAACTATCATATCCAGCATAAAATTACTACTCCATACCACCCACAGGAAAATGGTAAAGTAGAAAGCAACAATAAAATAATAGAAGCAATCCTAACAAAAACCATTGCGTCACATACACGTGAGTGGGCTGCAAGATTGCCAGAAGCCTTGTGGGCTTATAGAACAACATGGAGAAGCACTACTGTCTATTCACCATACCAATTAGTATTTGGAAAGGAACCCAACTTTCCGATAGAATTCGAGATACAAACATTCCGAACAGCACAAGAAGTCGGTCTAGATCTAAATGAGGCATAGATTAATAGATTGCAGTAGATCAATGATCTAGATGAAATCAGGCTCTCTGTCCTTCAACACACTGCATTGATCCAACAAAAATGAGCTAAATGGCATGATGCTCTCATTAAAAAGAAAGTCTTCCACGAAGGAGATTGGGTGCTCCTATACGACTCCAGGCTTCAGGATTTTCCCGGGAAGCTTCAAACTCATTGGCTGGGGCCATATGAAATCCAGAAGGTACATGATAATGGCACCCTTACTCTAACCACCATTGATGGATCTGGACATACCTTCAAAGCAAAAATAAATAGGTACTGGTGAGAAATGACTGGGGAAAATTGGGAAGAAAACTTGAAGAAACTTTATTGGTAGCAGGTCACTCTTGAACATGACACTTTCACTCCATCACCATGATTGAGTCGGGTTGGGTTATTCCATTCACCGGTCATAGCATCATTGGTCCACCATACCATCCACTTTTAGGGTTAACGCTATATGTTCAAGAGAATTCTCTCAGAGAATTCACCTACCCAGCTTGTGTCTCACCCACTACAATACCTTCATGCTTCATTCTTTCATGACTGCCACCCTGAACCTTGTATCATCAGATCGTTTTCACCTCTACAAAATCATTTGCTCCGTTCCATGTCGTAGATGTGGGATCCATTAATGCCCTCCTACGGCGGGTCACTTCTTGTCGACATTAGCTCATTATCCAAGAAGCTGACCTAGGGACAACCATTCCAGTACTTTGAAGCTTGCATGCCTCAATGGCAAGTTTCTCACTTCCGGCGACAAGTTTACACTAATGGCCTTTGACCGAAAGATTTTGCATGGTGTTCGACATCAACTCATATATTCACACCACGTGAATTGTACTGCAGTACCTTGAGGGTCATCATCATTATTGGTGATTCCTCTCGCGCCTGTTAATAGCTCACATCATTGGTTGGTAATCAGGCGATGTCCTTCCATGTTCGACATCGGAACATCTTTTCACATGGATCAAATTGTACTTTCGGGCAAAGATTGGACAAGTTTTTAAGACCCCGATCTAATTTCATCCATCTAGGCTGCGATATATTGAGGAAAATAAAAACATCAAATGTACATCATTGCTGCATAGATAATCATCCAAACTAAGGGATGATGGCTCTACTAGAATCATCAGTCTGCGCACAGAGGATTGTCTGTCCTCTGTACATGAAAATGAATTTATCAAAGCTAAGCATGGGAATGTCCACCTCAGCTAGATCATGAAAATATTATGAAGATAATGTATTTTATTGTATCTTATTACAGGTCACCTTCCAGTGTGAAAAACCTCGGATCCTCATTATAAAGCATTTCACCCAACATCAAAAGATTTACGACCTTATGCTTTAGGGGGAAACTGTTATAGACATATTTGGGCACTGCAACCCCAATCACATATGTCCATAAACCAAGGGTTTCTAAGTCTCTAAAAGTGTTGTTTCATACCCTAAAGGAGCAAGGTCAACTGATTACATCATCTCCCAGAAGTTCTCCATGAAAAACTACTCAGAATTGGTCAAAGTAGGACCATACAGACTGCTCAGTGCTAGAGGTGCGATGCATCTCACCTGCCACATGCAAAAAGTGTGATGCATACTAGAAATCCCTTCTATAGGGTGCGATGAGCAAGAGCAAACAAATGGCACAAGCAGTTTGCTAGGTGGAAACCCAGAGAATCTTCTAGAAACTGCTCATTTGACACTTGCCTCTCTGAGTTTGCCTAGGGATGAGTAAGAGATCTAAAATCTCCATGTGGAACCAAGAAATATCAGAGAGATGACACTAATCAAAATCCCAGAAGCTGACTCACCCCCTGCAAATATCTATAAATGGATCCCTCATCCCAGAGATCCAAAGGTTGGAATTTGGTAATTTGCAAAGAAGTGCTGTTGGTTTCTCTTTGATGACATTGTTGGATGATCTTGCTTTGTATGAGGTGAAGAGGGCTTTCAAGCTGGGAGGATGGTGCTGGGTTAGACCAAGTGGTTGTAATCCTCTCTTCTACTACTTTTACTAATAAAGCTATTTGAGTTTTCCTCCATATTCTTGTGTATCTCTGAATATTGTGTTGATATATGCATTTATATGGTCAATATACATCTGATCCTATATTTTTTTACAGTGATAGATCTCTATGCTTTGATGGTATTATGATGTTTTGAATCTATAGGTGCTCTTTGAAGTGGGACAAGTAAGGAAGCAGTGGCAAGATTCTATCAAAGGAGAAAGCAAACAAGCAAGGAGCCAAGCGGAAAACTGAGGTTGGTACTCTCTGCTTCTTTCTCATCTCTCTCTCTTGTAAAGGAAAAACAAGTGACTTTAATTTGTTTGTTTCTAAGATAGCTACCCGTCTTAGTGGGACTAGCAGTTCTAAATAGACACTATATTTCCCGATAGCATGCTTCTAAACAATAGCATATATATTCTGACATGTGGTTAATCAAGGTTTGCAGTGATAGGGTGTGATTTTTGTGATGAATAGTATGTAGTCTGGTATTCTAATGAATGGTTATACAATGATATAATTTGGTATGGTTGTTTGAATAAGTTATTTAAATATTTGATTTGGTGATCTAGTTGGTTTAGTGACTTGATACAGTGTTGATCTAGGTATTGCTATCTGATATTTGGAATGGACCCATTTTGAAATATTATAAAAAATGATCCACAAAGAACAGAGGATAAGGGGGATGTATCTCCCTTCGAGTAGAAATTGGAGAATGAAAGAAGGTTGTAGCCTTCTGCAGGTGGGTGCCAATGTACTCGTACGAGTTTGTGCCAATGCATGATTCTAATAAATTTCTCTTTATAATAAAAGAAGAAGACAAAGATGACAACAATGAAGGTTTTTTCCCACATTGGTTTTCTACCTAAAAATCTCAGTGGTCATGAGTGTTGACGTGTTTCTTATGTGTGATGGTTTATTCTTTTGTTACTGCACATGGTTACTTTTAATTAATTTCAAATCAAGTATTGATACACTAGTTCAAGTTAAACAATTGATGAATTAATTGAAAAGTTAGTTAACTAGATATACACTACTTGTCTTCATTACAGTTGTATACATACATAGGTTTACTTCATAACAGTAGCGTACATAAATATGGATGTGAAAAGAAAATTGTTAAGTAGTTTAAAATACTGATTTACACCCCCCGTAGTATTTTTCCTAACAAATTAACTTTTTCAAACCTGACTAGTTTTCAGTTGTGTTTTCTACAACAATTTTTGTAATCTGGGATTGTGAATTTTTGGCCACAAAAGGATTTATCTTTCTGACACTCCATAAACTAGTTTTGTACTCATGCCATATATCAATACATACAACCAAGGGTGAATATTGACATTTCGAATTCAATAAATGGGTAGGCTTTCTGTATCCATTACCTAATATGTTGTGTGTGATAGTTAAATGATTTTTTATGGTTGCAATCCTATCTGATGAAAAAAAATGATAAATTGATAATTCGGCCATACTCTCATTAAGTTAACTACAAATTTGTTGTGTCCTTTTTTCCTACTATTTTTTTGATCGCTTCATTGTAATGTATTTCTTAAGCATCATTTTTAATCCAATTTTTATTGCTCTAATAAACTGATCCATATGTCGTTGCTTCAACAGATCCTGGATCTACGTAATCAATGACTCAACAATGACCCTCTATAGTATAGTTTGAATCTACTGGAAGGACGCCCTATGTAATTGAAACATATTGTGTCTTTAAAGCTATCTTTGTGCTACCTCAACTTGAGTTAATGACGCATCATACTTTATTTTTCAATGCAATTCTTTTGTTTAAATCTATTTATTCTCAAACATATTTGGTATTTATATCACAAAGGAAATGTTTTGGATCTATCTATGGCTTCTAACACTTTGTCAATTGTGACTATCTTATAATTATGGACACAATAGCTTAGGATGGATGGATAAATTATGTTATTACTTAGAAATCACATATCAATTGATCTTTTATTTTTATAATGGACACAAAGATATTGATTGTTCTCAATGAAATTTATTGTGTTGAGTGGGTTAGCTCGATCTCTACCAGCAGTTTATTTAGGTATGCTCGCTACAATGATGTTAATATGTTCACCCTTATCAATTCTTTATTTCAGTGTTGGTTATAACTTACCTATGACTTGTCTAATTTCTTCCTTTAATCATCAAAGCATATATGTCATTGGTGATCTGTTCGACATCGGAACATCTTTTCACATGGATCAACTTGTACTTTCGGGCGAAGATTGGACGAGTTTTTAAGACCCCAGATCTAGTTTCATCCATCTGGGCTGCGATATATTGAGGAACATAAAAACATCAAATGTACATCATTGGTGCACAGATAATCATCCAAACTAAGGGATGATGGCTCTACTAGAATCATCAGTCTGCGCACAGAGGATTGTCTGTCTTATGTACATGAAAATGAATTTATCAAAGCTAAGCATGGGAATGTCCGCCTCAGCTAGATCATGAAAATATTATGAAGATAATGTATTGTATTGTATCTTATTACAGGTCACATTCCAGTGCGAAAAACCTCGGATCCTTATTATAAAGCATTTCACCCGACATCAAAAGATTTACAACCTCATGCTTTAGGGGGAAACTGTTATAGACATATTTGGGCACTGCAACCCCAATCACATATGTCCATAAACCAAGGGTTTCTAAGTCTCTAAAAGTTTTGTTTCATACCCTAAAGGAGCAAGGTCAGCTGATTACATCATCTCCCAGAAGTTCTCCATGAAAAACTACTCAGAATTGGTCAAAGTAGGACCATATAGACTGCCCAGTGCTAAAGATGTGATGCATCTCACCTGCCACATGAAAAAGGTGTGATGCATACTGGAAAGCCCTTCTATAGGGTGCGATGAGCGAGAGAAGACAAATGGCACAGGCAGTTTGCTAGGTGGAAACCCAGAGAATCTTCTAGAAACTGCTCATTTGACACTTGCCTCTCTGAGTTTGCCCAGGGATGAGTAAGAGATCTAAAATCTCCATGTGGAACCAAGAAATATCAGAGATATGACACTAATCAAAATCCCAGAAGCTGACTCACCCCCTGCAAATATCTATAAATGGATCCCTCATCCCAAAGATCCAAAGGTTGGAATTTGGTAATTTGCAAAGAAGTGATGTTGGTTTCTCTTAGAAGACATTGTTGGGTGATCTTGCTTTGTATGAGGTGAAGAGCGCTTTCAAGCTGGGAGTATGGCTCTGGGTCAGACCAAGTGGTTGTAATCCTCCCTTCTACTACTTTTACTAATAAAGCTATTTGAGTTTTCCTCCATATTCTTGTGTATCTCTGAATATTGTGTTGATATATGCATTTGTATGGTCAATATATATCTGATCCTATATTGTTTACAGTGATAGATCTCTATGCTTTGATGGTATTATGTTGTTGTGAATCTATAGGTGCTCTTTGAAGTGGGACAAATAAGGAAGCAGTGGCGAGATTCTATCAAAGGAGAAAGGAAACAAGCAAGGAGCCAAGCAGACGACTGAGGTTGGTACTCTCTGCTTCTTTCTCATCTCTCTCTCGTAAAGGAAAAACAAGTGACTTTAATCTGTTTGTTTCTAAGATAGCTACCCATCTTAGTGGGACTAGCAGTTCTGAATAGACACTAGATTTCCCAATAGCATGCTTCTAAACAATAGCATATATATTCTGACATGTGGTTAATCAAGGTTTGCAGTGATAGGGTGTGATTTTTGTGATGAATAGTATGTAGTCTGGTATTCTAATGAATGGTTATACAATGATGTAATTTGGTATGGTTGTTTGAACAAGTTATTTAAATATTTGATTTGGTGATCTAGTTGGTTCAGTGACTTGATACAGTGTTGATCTAGGTATTGCTATCTGATATTTGGAATGGACCCAATTTGAAATATTCTAAAAAATGATCCACAAAGAACAGAGGATAAGGGGGATGTATCTCCCTTCGAGTAGAAATTGGAGAATGAAAGAAGGTTGTAGCCTCCTGCAGGTGGGTGCCTATGTACTCGTATGAGTTTGTGCCAATACATGATTGTAATAAATTTCTCTATATAATAAAACAAGAAGACAAAGATGACAACAATGAAGGTTTTTTCCCACATTGGTTTTCTACCTAAAAATCTCAGTGGTCATGAGTGTTGACATGTTGCTTATGTGTGATGGTTTATTCTTTTGTTACTGCACATGGTTACTTTTAATTAATTTCAAATCAAGTACTGATACACTAGTTCAAGTTAAACAATTGATGAATTAATTGAAAAGTCAGTTAACTAGATATACACTACTTGTCTTCATTACAGTTGTATACATACATAGGTTTACTTCATAACAGTAGCACACCTAAATATGGATGTGAAAAGAAAATTGTTAAGTAGTTTAAAATACTGATTTACACCCCCCGTAGTATTTGTCCTAACAAATTAACTTTTTCAAACCTGACTAGTTTTCAGTTGTGTTTTCTACAACAATTTTTGTAATTTGCGATTGTGAATTTTTGACCACAAAAGGATTTATCTTTTTGACACTCCATAAACTAGTTTTGTACTCATGCAATATATCAATACATACAACCAAGGGTGAATATTGACATTTCAATTTCAATAAATGGGTAGGCTTTCTGTATCCACTACCTAATATGTTGTGTGTGATAGTTAAATGATTCTTTATTGTTGCAGTCGTATCTGATGAAAAAAAATGATAAATTGATAATTCGGCCATACTCTCATTAAGTTAACTGCAAATTTGTTGTGTCCTTTTTTCCTACTATTTTTTTGATCGCTTCATTGTAATGTATCTCTTATCTCGATGATTTACCTGCTCATTCATTACATAGATCCGATAATCTTATTCATTTACGAGCAATATTTATGAGGTGTAGGCATTATTGAATTAGGTTGAATCCACACAAATGTGTTTTCTGTATAGAAATGGGTCGTTTACTAGGATTTATTGTTTCTAAAGTCGGCATTCGTGTCGATCCCTTGAAGGTTGAAGCTATTGTCAAATTTCCTCCCCCTTCAACTCGTCGCCAACTCCAAAGTTTGCAAGGGAAAGCAAACTTTTTACGTCGATTCATTCCTAACTACGCCAAGATCACAAAGGGTTTTACCAGGTTGTTGAAACAGAATACTCCATTCTTTTGGGATGAGATAGTTGAAAAATCTTTTGATGCACTAAAACACGCGTTGACCCATGCACCGTTATTGCATCCTCCCAACTACAACCAGGACTACTTCTTATATCTCGCCGCCTCTCATTCCACCATTGGGATGGTATTAGTTCAGGAAGATGAATTCGGTAGTGAACATGTGATTTATTACCTTAGTCGAACTTCGAATCCAACTGAGCTAAAATATTCACATGTGGAGAAATTGGCCTCGACAGCTGTTCAATTTGTCCAACGATTTCGTCATTACATTTTACTACGCAAAACTACCGTAATTTCCAACTTCAACCCTATGATCTATATTTTGACAAAACAATTGCTTGGGGGGAAGTATTCCAAATGGATTGTTATCCTACAGGAATTTGACTTGGAGTTTGAAAAATCTAAGTCAAAGAAATCTTTAGTTTTTGCGGAGTTGATGTGTGACTTCCTGCGTGCTGATACTGAAACTGCGTCGGAAGAGCCCATTGCAGACGAATCCTTGTTTCTTATCAGCACTCTTGATCCATGGTATGGAGATATCATAGTTTATCTCCAAATCCAATCCTTTCGGCCTGAAATTTCAAGATCTCAGCGTCAGAAAATACGATTCCAATCCCAACAATACAAAATTATTGGAGATACACTTTATCGTCGTGGGGCGGACTCTGTTTTCCGACGTTGTTTAATTCATGAGGAAGCTGAAAGGGTTCTAAATGACTATCACTCTGGAGCGTGTGGCGGTAATATTTCTGGGTTTGCCACAGTCCAAAAGATATTGAAATATGCACTGGCTATTTATGGCAGTCTTTGTTTAAAGATTGTATTGACGTGGTCCGAAAATGCCACAACTGCCAAATTTTTGAACGAAAGATGTGCGCTCCACCTGCTCCTCTCCACCCTATAATTTCCATCGGTCCTTTTGTGAAATGGGGTATCGATTTTATTACATGTAACCCTCACTCGGTCGGGGGGCATGTGTATATCATCCTTGCGGTAGATTATTTTACCAAGTGGGCCGAGGTGATGCCTACATTTTCGACAGATGGAAAAACTGCTGCGATTTTCATTTTCAATCATATAATTACTAGATTTGGTGTTCCAAAAGCGATTATCACTGATCATGGGTGTCATTTTCAAAACATCATGATGATTGAACTAATAGATCAGTTTGGCCTGCGTCACGATAGTTCTACTCCATATTACCCATAGGCTAATGGTCTGGTTGAAGCCATCAACAAAGTTCTAGTCATTATGATCTGACGAATCATTGGGATTCATATGTCGAATTGGCATAACATGTTATTTTCAGTGCTTTGGGCATATCGAACCTCAGTATAAACATCAACTAGTTTCACTCCTTTCCAACTAGTTTATGGTTTGGAAGTTGTGTTACCCATTGAATGAAAAACCCCATCATTGCAAATGGCCATAGAATTACTTCCAGCCACTTTCGAAGAGGAGAAACATTTGTTGTACTTGGCTCAGCTAGATGAGAATCGATGTGATGCTGCACTAGCAATCGAAACTCATGCCAAACATATTAAAGCTCAGTACGATCGAAATGTTACACCTCGTAATTTTTCGGAAGGAGACCTAGTCTTACTGTACGATCAAGCAAATGATAAGTTAGGCGCTGGAAAATTCGTACCCATGTGGCATGGTCCTTATGTTGTTAAGCGAAAGCTGGCAAAAGGGGCCTATGAATTGGTAGATTTTAACGGTGTCTCTTTAGGTAAACCCAGAAATGGGCTTTAATTGAAGAGATATTATGCTTAAATCTGGGTGTGGAGATTTTAGTTAGGTTAGTTTTCTTTCTAGCTGGTGTGTTTTAGATTAGAAAAGTGTGCTTAGTTTAGAGAGTGTTTTTGTCATTATTCCTACTTATCTTGATTTTACTCTTGATATTGCAGATGTCAACGTCTCTTCAAACATACATTGGTTTCGCTGATGGTGCTTGTCGTAATACACAGAACATTTCTTTTGCAGCTTGGGTTATCTATTCACCCTCTGATGAGTTGGTATCTATGCATGGGTCAAGCCTCGATCAAACAACGAACAACATTGCAGAGTATAGTGCAGTGATTGAGTTATTATCTGAATCCATCTCATTTGGGATTTGGAGTTTGATTGTGAGGCTAGATTCTGAACTCGTTGTATTGCAGCTTAATAAAGTTTATGCCATTATAAATCCAGTGTTAATGAGATTATTTTTGAGAGTTCGTCTCTTGGAATGTGAATTTGACTATATTGAATATCAGCATATTCCAAGATATTTAAATACATTAACAGATGCAATTGCGTCTCGAATGTTAAGTAGACATTTGCAATAATCAAATAGTAAATTTAAAAACATTTCATAACATGTTTTACAAGATAACCAGTAATAGTGATATAGCATAGCATAGGAGTGTGTCAAATATACATCGTCTTCAATCATAGGTTGAAAAGCACCTTATGATCGGCAAAAATGATAGTACAAAAAGCAAAAATGTCATATGAGTCTACAAAAGGCGATCATCCTATCACTGGTGATGATCATGATAAGAAACCACTGCACGGGCCACCCTACAAAGGAACCTTCTGAAAGGTCCTGGGACCCCAATCACATAGCACTGTAGCCTAAGAGGAATGTAATATATGCTAGTCTCTGGACTGTCTGCTGTCAAATGCTCTAGATGGTTTTCCAAATTGGCCAGGGTCTCTGTAGATTCGTCTCGTGGGGGTGGTACTGTTGTAGTTGGCTGTTTCCTCTCATAGGGCGGGAGAGTGGCTGGTCGCCGTGGACCCACATCTGCATTTGAAACTTTTTACTATCAGTTTTGAGATGATTTAAAAACAAAAAAAAAAATAAATTAGAAAATGTTGAAAATGATTTTACCTGAGTCATCCCATTGCTCTCTTGGTGGAAGAGCCATGTCTGGGTCACCATGATAATCCATCCCAGCATAAGGAAAATCCTGAATCACAAAAACTTGGTTCTCCAACCAATGAAAATACTCAGGAGGAAATCGAACAACCTCTGAACCCTCCTCAGGATGACAGGCCATAACTGCAACCCAACGCATCAGCTTGGGCTCTTGGGGAAGTCCAGATTCAATGGAAAGATGTTGTGGGACCAACATTGGGACCCTCTCTAGACCAAAGCTCACAACTAAGAAACCATATCCAAAGTTTTTCAGTTGTCAGTTCTTTGCTCTAGCTAGTTGGCCTTTTACATTAGCCAACACAGCTTTGCACCAGTTGAAGACGGTGCCTCGAAAACAGTCTACTATCATCCAAATTTGGGATCCGGTGGCCATATGTAGTGTTGCGCTTCCGCAGAGTCTGGTGACAGTAAATGGAATCACTTTGAGTTCAGGACATGAGATGGTTTTGATGTCAATCCCTTTGTCCTTGGTTTGGTCATTACAAAACTCTAGCCGGAGGCTATCGACAGACTGGCCACCTGGCCTAGTCCCGAATAGAGTCAATTGTTCACCTCTCTTGGGAAAACCAGTCAAAAATTAAATTTCCTCTGGCTCCATTTCAAGCTGGTGGCCACTAATAATGAAACACTGGTCCTGCACATTCCAGCTGTCCACCAGCCACTGCAGAAAGTCTACTTGGGCCCTCATGCCAAGTATGGCCCAGAATTTAAATAACCCACATGCCTTTAATGCATCAATTGAAGGTTGATGATTGATTGTGGCGAGGTCCACATCTTCGTGCTCCTATTCCCGCTAGCTAAGCATGATGTATACCCTACATTGAAAGAAAAGGCGGATTAGAATATTTTAAATCAAAGTTTTTCGGCGGAAATTGAAGAATTTGGAATTTTAAAACCTATGCCGTGGGGACCGCACCCTCTAGTTAGAGACAGTGCATAGGTCCACACTCTACCCGAATAGTAGGTGCAGGCCCTTGGCTTTTTCCTGCATGGGAAAAAGTCGGGGTCCGCAGGTTTCGCATGCTGCGCCTGTGGAGCCCCGTGAGCGGACTTTTAAAACAAATTTCTTCCTAAAAATCAAAATATAAACCTAAAAACAAAATTCAAATGGTTGAAATGCAAGAGTAAAATGATGTGGATTACCTGGAGGTGACGGTGTTCAATTCCAATGGACAGATTTTCGCAATCTTCACGGGAAGTTTCTTACCCAAAGCTCTCTTTTCTCACTCTGAAGTCAAATGGTAAAAATGAATTTACAAAAGCCCTTTTTATAAGCTTTTTTGAAGAAATGAATTTTTTAATTTGTTTATTTTTCACTTTAAAGCGGTAACTTTTGAAGCATTTTTATTTATTTTAAATAGGTATGAGTAATGTTCGAGTTTTTGTGCAGAATATTAGATTTTTCAGGCAAAAATGATCATTTTTGACAAAAACATTAGAGTCATCTTTAAGCTCTTTTCTGACTCCTAGAATATGAAAAGATTGCCGAGTTTTTCTTTTTAAGCTTGTTAAAATGGAATTAAAAGGACGGTCCACTTACAATTCTTTTTTGACTGTATAAACATGAAAAGATTGCCAGATTTTTGTCGTTTCAAATTCGATATTGGTTATAAAACGACGTGTCTTTGGTCGCTTTTTTACTTTTTTTTCGGATCAAAGACACTAATTATGAAAAGTACTCCTTGATGGTAATGGTCAAACGGTTCTCTCAAGTATTATTTTATACTTTTTCGGGCTTGGGAAACACAAATTTACGAAAAAGGACAACCATGGAGTTTTCTTAAGTTTTTCTTTTGACTCCCTAAAGTTGAAAAACGCCGAGTTTCTCCTATATTGGACTCATTAAAATTTAACAGTAAAGGACCCGTTCAATTACAAACAGGAACGGACCACTCCTTCTTAGGGTTCGAATTTAAACTAAGTTGGACTCATCTGAAGGATGAACTTATAATCAAGCAAATGTTATCCTCCTCAAGCTTGTCAAAAATAAAGAGGTACTTGCCAGAAATGGTGGGGGAAAAGAGAGAAAATGAACCGTGTGTCATGCTTTGTGTCTCAGAAAAACATTTAACCACTCTTGAACACGACACTTTTTGTTCACTAGGGTTGGGAAATCCTTTGCCTAACAATTAATCAAACCATATTGAAAGTCTTCAGTCGGTTTCTGGGTATTATCTTTGGGTCAATTGTCACCAAATCATCTGCAGTGTCGTTATGTGTTCAAGAGGTCAGTGTAAATAAACCATTCATCTGTAAAATATCTGTCATCCATCTTGACCATCCCTGAGTCAGTCCTTGCAACTATATTTATTCAAACTTGATCTATGATTTCATGTTGTGGGCTTGCCTACGACGGATCACTTTCTATCGACTTCAGCTCATTAGCTAGAAAGATGATCTAGAAATCGTCAGTACCTTGGGATCTGCATGCCTCAATGGCAGGTTCTCGCCTTCGATGATAGGTTGCATCATTGACCTTCGATCAAAGGATTTCGTGGCATGTTCGACATCAACACATCTATTCACATTTCATGGATTGTACTGAGTACTTTGAGAGCCATTGACATTACTGGTGGTTTCTCTCACACTTGTTAACAGTTTACATCAATGACTAGTAATCAAGTGGTTTCTACCATGTTCGACTTCGATACATTCATTCACATGGATAGAATCGTACTATTTTGGGAAGTAGAAATCAAGACCCTAGATCTAGTTTCCACCATCCAGGCTGCGAGGAATTTTGTTGTTCATTATACAGCGGACTATTTATAAACAGATGGCTGCACCCATACTGTGTCTACATATGTCTATACTTGTGATGTATTGCAAAATCATTCCTATATCAGAGCAGTTTAGTTAGTTTTCTAGTCAGTCTTGATCTGAGTATGGGAATGCCTACCTCAGCGAAGATATGATCTCATATATATTTTGTATTGAATGTTTTTAAAGGTTCCAACCAGGATCTCCATAAGATGATCCTCGAAATGATAAAGTACTTCACTCTTCTTAGATGAAAAATACTATCTATTACAGACTTCGTACTTTAGGGGGCAATCTGTTACACAAAATATTGTCACCATGACTTTTTGCAGTTAGTGTGAGTTTGTCATCACTCATACTATCCTCCTTTACAAGTCTCAAACCTCAACTCTTCATGTCAAGCCTTAAAAATGAGAGAAAGTCCTCGAAAATCTCTAAAACTCTGGTTCTGCACTTTCTCTTAGCATTACCTGCAGTCCTGCACCCCTTGGTCATGTTACTTGCGGACCTACCTACTTTGTCTCTAAAGGAATGGGTGCGGACCCCTGTAAATGTAAAAAAGGTGCAAGTTTATTATTAAAAACTCACTTTGGGTTAATTCTGGATGCTTCTAGAAGGAATCCTGAGGTGTCAAGTTCCCTCCTAGGTGGTTCATGCATCCCATAACTAAAGGAGCTAACCCCTTGATGAGAGGAGCTTATCCCTTTGAAGGAGGACTCTATCCCTTTGAAGGTGGACCTGGTAACTTCCTTCCTCTGCACTATAAAATGAGGCATTGGGTTGGTTGCTAGGGAGGTTGAAAGCTGAATATTTTTTAGGGTAAATGCTATTGGAATTTAGACTTCCTAACTGAGCTTGAGAGGAGAGATTACATGCCTTTTGATCTCTTTGGGAAGAGAGTGAAACTTGTCAAAGTAGAGGAGATTCTTGCTGGACCCTAGGAGGAGCTTGTACAACATCAAGGCACCAAGGTTGTAAAGTTCTTCTTTGTTTAAAGTTAATACAATAAGATTCATTTTTCTCAATAAATTGTCTTCTATGGTTTATTTCATGACTTCCTTGATCATCATGATAAATATGGTTTATTATATTGGCTAGGCAGGTGTTATTTGATGTGTGTCTGTTTGTGTTTGCAGGTTCTTTAAAAGGGAGCTCATTTGGATGAACGGAGAGTGGCTTCCACAAACTGGCATTGGACTTGAGGTAGGGTCTAAAACATGTATTGGATTTTATTTATAAATCGCAATATTTAAAGAAATATAGAATTTGTTTGGTTTGCTTATCACTAGATATCCATAGATACTAGGGAGATCGGTCTTGTCGGCAAGAACGATTTATCTGCCTGACACTCCTGGGGCAACCAACTTTACTTTATCAACCCGAGGTGCGTACAAACTTGGAGGTGACAATGTTGTATACAGAAGCAGATGCGATGGGTCAGCTCTTTGTCACTGCTAAGCTGGCGATAGACCACTATGGTTTCTCAAACTAGCCTTTTATTGATTCAGAAGAAGCTTCATTACCAATGAGGAAAAGGGAAATTTACACTAACTGAAATCTTATCTACTGTAGTAAGGAAAAACTGAGATCAAATTCTTAAACACACCCTTCATCTAACTACTAATAAGAGGCTTTGCTCCAAAATAATGCTAAGTTAAGATTTGTGTAATCCCACAGTCTTAGGCATGCAATCTAAAATAACCAAACATTCTACTGTTGTGCATGTAAATGAAAACAATAACTCTTTTTTCCTTTTTGTTTTTTTTTCATGAAAATGTGAATGCTAAATCCTCTTGGTGATGTGGCAAGTGGATTACAGATGATGGTGAATGGCCAGATGGCTTGGGAGGCAATTAGGGGTCTTCTCCTATCTTACTAGGTGCTTTTTCCACAATTCGAGCTCAAAACAGGCCACTATAGTTCGTCCTACGGGATATCCTAATGCCTCCTACAGGATGTCTTAATGCTTCTACAAGATCCCCTATATTCCTATAGGATCCAGTTGAGAGCAATAGGAGTGATTTGGAAGGTGGTGTAGGGCTTAGGGAAGGTGACTAGTGGGAGAAATGAAGCAAGGGAGTGGCTAGGACTCCTTCATAGCTCAAAATAGAGTCTGTGAGATGGTTGGATTTGCTCAACAAACTTGGAGAAGTGTTCGTATGGAATACTGAATTTGGTGAGGGACTTAGTGGAAAAAGTGATAATCATGGATGGATGAGGTTCAGATGGGGTTGTTCGTCATGAGTTATCTCTGCACTACTAAAACTCCTACACTACGTCAATCACTAGCATTTATCCATGAATCATGTCAAACAAGAAAGATTTTCAATCAAATAAGAAAATAGAATTTCATTATCTATTTTCCTATTTCATGCATGGAAAAAATTGCAAAATAATGTGAAACATTATGAGATTTACTAAAAGTCTGAAGATATCTGAAATGACAATTGAATCCTATTCTTGAAAATTGATAAAATGTTGGCCTAAGTAGCAGAAAACCCTGAATTCCATAAGAAATCAGAATTTGTCTTTTTGGGGCTGCATAGGAGTTCTTTCCTCGAACCATGGTCCTTGAAGGGAGGAGTAAAGCCAAAGATACCTACTATCAAATTTTTTATATTCCTTTATCTTCCTAAGCTACTGCTAAAGCAATGCAAAAATGGAAGTAAACAAATCAAATCCAATCCTACTTGTAATGAAATAATGCTAAAAACAATTCAACCATTAATCTATGAAATCAACTAAGCATACAAATACAAGAAGAGGAGACTTTGCTGCTAGGGTTGGGCCCTAACCTAAGAGCTTCAGCCCTTTGAGTCAACTTAGTGCTAGATCAAGGAAATGCTCATTCTCATTATCATATCAGAAAATTACATAACAATGTCTTCCGCCATTCTTGAACTCGAAAATGATTAGTGCTTTCAGATCAAACATCTGAACCCTAATGAGGCTCTAGACCTCCTTATTTATACAACTGAAGTCTCCAATGAATTCCTTAAATTTAGCGAGGCTCAGCTCCCAAACTCAAGATGAACTGGCTCTTTAACTTTCACTGGCTCGACTGCCTTTTGATCTTCATGACTCAGCTGCTTGCAACTCCGAGCTAGTGTGATTTGATGGAGGAATATTCGAATGAGTGAGGATTAAATGAGGAGAATCTATCTCCTACAATCTCTCCTCCTTGTCTCATTCGAGTTTTTGCCCTTAATTAGCCAAAATAGCCACGATTTTCTCTCAAAAGCCTACAATCAATACACTTTAGTACACTAGACATAACACCTTACTTTTACTCATCCCATTAAGCAAAATATAATCAAAATATGTAAGGAATTATGAGAAGAGTTGATTTAAATAATCTTGGAGGTGTATTAAGATCCATATAGTTACCCAATGATGAGACTCATCAAAAGGGGAGGCATATATCTGGTGGGAAGATGTGAAAAATGTCAAAGGTATTCGGGAGGATGACTTTACTTGGAACATGTTTGAGAGGCTATTCAAGAAGAAGTACTTATCAGAAAGGTACTATGATGACCACACTAAGGAATTTTATGAGTTGTAGATGGGTTTCATGACAAACAATGAATATACTAACAGGTTCTTGGAGCTATTGAGATATGTTCCTTACCTCACGGAGGAGAAGGCCAAGCTTTAGAGATTCATCGATGGACTTCCGGTAGAATTCAACGAGTGAATTGATTTCGATGAGCCTAATTGTTGGAAGAGGCCATTTGAAAGCTGGAACAATTTCTATGAGCAGTCAAAGCAAAAATTTGAGCATAAGCGTGTCTTGAAAGGAAATGAGAAAGTTAAAGTAAAATGGCCACCAACGCGAGGAATACCTCAAGATGCAGATGAGAAAGAAAATGTATTCCCTTAAAAGAAGTTTAATACAGTTGAGAAGGGATATGGAGAGAAACATACTAGAGGTGATGGTAGAGCACCGTTGTAGTGTCGGATATGTGGTAAGGATCATCATAAGAAGGATTGTCCACAATATCAGGGTGGTAGACCCCAAATCTATAGTGCTTAGGAGGCGCTTACAGTTGGGGATTTTGGTCATAGATTTCCTTGGATTTATGTAGCTATGGAGAAATGCAAACAAATCATCAAGCATTTATCATTGAGATGGACGGTAAGCTTTCTGAGCAAGTTGTTTCTCTTTTTATTGATCCTAGATCTAATTATAGTTATATTAATTTCGACCTAGTGGATAAGTGTGGTTTGAGAAAATAAGTGCATGCAAAATATTGGTTGGTAAAGTTGGCTATAGGTACGAATAAAAGAGTTCACCATTGAGTATGAGCTTGTGCATTTGAGTTAAATGGTGTGCCTACAAAAACACATTTGAATGTACTACAATTGGGATCATATAACATGCTTTTGGGTATGGATTGGTTGTACCTTCACAGGAAAAAAGTGGATTCCTTCAAGAAGGTCATTAAGTGTGTGGATGATAATGGGGAAAAGAGAATTTTGCAGGGAAAGAAGAAGCCTATATCAGTGAGGATGGTTGCTGCTATGCAAGCTAAGCATAGTTACAGAAAAGGTTGTGTGGTGTTTGCAGTGCATATATCTAATGAAAAGGGTAAAGATGTTAAGGATATAGAAATATTCAAGAGGTACCTCATATTGTAGTAGTATCAGGATGTATTTCCAACAAAGACTCGAGAGTTACCTCCTCACAAGGAAGTAGTTTTCTCTATTGAGTTGGTGCCAGGATGAGTAATGCGGAGCTAGTAGAGTTGAAATTGTAGTCAAAGGAGATGTTTGACAAGGGATACATTAGGCCAAGTGTATCACCTGGGGTGCACCAGTGTTGTTCGTAAAGAAGAAATATGGTACTCTTATATTGTGCATTGATTATAGGTAGTTGAACAAGGTAACGATAAAAAACAAGTACCTATTGCCGAGGATTGATGATTTGTTTGATCAATTTAAGGGAGAAGAATTGTTTTTAAAACTAAGATCAACTTGAGACCTGGATACCATCAAGTATGAATCAAGGAAGAGGATATCTACAGGACTGCCTTCAGGACCATGTATGGGCATTATGAGTTTGTCGTAGTTCCATTCAGTTTGACTAATGCCCCAACTACATTTATGTGTTTGATGAATAGTGTGTTGCATCCTTATTTGGACAAGTTTATTATTGTATTCATTGATGACATATTGATATACTCCAAGAATGAAGAAGAGCATGTCAAGAATTTAGTAGTAGTGTTGAGATTGCTAAGACAACATCAGTTGTATGCCAATCTTAGCAAGTGTAGATTCTTTCATATAGAGGTGCATTACTTGGGACATGTTTCCAAGGAAGGCATATCAGTAGATCTAGAAATGAAGGGCCATCATGGAGTGGGAAACTCATAATAATGTGGATGAGGTGAGATAATTAATGGAATTGGTAGGTTACTATAGGAGGTTCATTAGGAACTTCTCACGCGTTGCATATCCTATGACATCCTTGCAGAGGAAATGTAAAAAGTTTGAATGGACAGAAGAATGTGCAGCTAGTTTTGAGTAGCTGAAGTAGTTGCTGACCAATGCTCCGGTCCTTAAGATTACACATCCAGATAAAGAGTTTGTAGTGGGCTCAGATGCATGTAAAAGAGTACTTGGTGGGTTCCTTATGTAGGAGGGCCAAGTGGTGTGCTTGGTGTCTAATAAGTTGAATGAGAACAAGAATAACTATGTGATTCATGACCTTGAGTTGGCAACTATTATTCACGCGTTGAAGATGTGGAGGCATTATCTACTTTGTAGGAGATTTGTATTCATGAGTCATCATAGTGGGTTGAGATACTTGTTTGACCTACTAAATCTAAATGCCAGGAAAACTAGATGGTTGGCTACCCTTAGTGAGTTTGACTTTGAGATCAGATACATTAAGGGAAAGGAGAACTTGGTTGCAGATTCTCTTAGAAGGAAGGTACAATTGAATCATAAAGCAAGTACAATCTTTTACAGGACAGAGTTACATGATAGGATCTTGAATGCAGGATAGTGGGATGATAGGCATATGGATATTATGCACAGGTTACAATAGAGTATATGTACAGGTATAGGTATAGGTATAAGTACATGTATATATGTACAGGTACCAGTATAGGTGATTAAGATGCAGACTATGGAAGATGGTTTGCTGAGATTCAGGGACATGATCTATGTGTTGAATTACAATGATCTAAAGAATCTTATCTTCAGGGAGTTTCAAGTGAATCCATACTTGGGTCACCCAGGATATCAGAAGATGTTGACGATGGTAAAGAAATTCTACTGTTGACTGAACCTGAAGAAGGAAGTGGCAGAGTTTGTGGCTAGATGTTTGGATTGTTAGCAGGTAAAGATGGAATGTAAGCATCCGGATGGTCTACTATAGCCTATTTCGATTCCAAAATGGAAATGGGAGGTCATTTCCATGGCTTTCATTACAGCTCTTCCAAGGAAAATGAAATAGCATGATTCTATTATGGTCATGGTCGACAGGGTGAGTAAGGTAGCTCACTTCATTCCAGTCAAGACTAAATATTCAGCTAGTGAGGTGGAACAGGTTTGCATGAGGTAGATTGTGAGATTACATGGTGTTCCAAAGAAGATCATGTTGGACAAGGATGAGAAGTTCACTTCCAAGTTTTGGAAGGAACTATTTGTAGGTTTGGGTACAGAGTTGGCCTTCATTAGAACTTATCATCCATAGACAAATGAACATACAAGCAAGGTCAACAAGATCTTGGAGAATATGTTGAGGATGTATGTGATGGACCATCAGAGAAGATGGGAGGAGTATCTTCCCTTGGTTGATTTTTCATACAATAATGGTTATGAGGATTCATTGAGGATGAATCCTTTCGAGGCATTGTATGAGCGTAACTGTAATACTCACATTAGCTGGAGTGATATAGTGAACAAGGTACTTATTAGACTTGATATGTTGGTAGACATGCAGCAAGAAAGAAAGTTATAAAGAAGGATATAAAGGTAGCACAGGATCGACTTAAGAGTTATGCATACTAGCGCAAGGCATTCAAGGAGTTTCAGGTTGGAAAGCATTTGTATTTTCGCATCAAGCCCAAGAAGAGATCTTTGAGGATTGGATCATGTGCCAAGTTAGTACCACAATATTCTGGGCCTTTTGAGATCGTTGCGAGGATTGGACCAGTCGCCTATCAACTTGCACTGTCTCTAACAGTGAAAGTCCATGATGTTTTCCACATTTCACTATTTAAGAGGTATATAAATGATGTTGATCATGTTATTGATTGGTTTGTATTGCAGGTAGAGCAAGAAGGAGAATTCCATCGAGAGCCTCAGTGAATATTGTAGTAAAAGAAACTCATGCTTAAGAACAGAGCCATAGAGAAAGTTAAAGTGTAGTGGAATCATTTTGAGCCTAAAGAAGCTACACGGGAGATGGTGGATCAGATGTGATCGATGTATCCTTATTTCTTTATTGGTGGAGGCAAAAATGTTTTGGTATGATGTTTGGTATATGTTTGGCATATGTTTTACTGATGATTTGATATATGTACATATGTATATGGATGTAAATACCTCCATGAGATAAGTTATAAAGCTCCAATAAGAGGTATGGTTATTATCTTATCATGTTGTCATGATGTTTTGCTTTTGAGCAGGTCTTTCATCATAAATACTGTAATGAGCTAAGTTATAAATCTCCATGGGTAGTATTTTTTCTTTTTAGCAATTTTATTGAGGTCTTGGTGTGGTTTAACACTGAGGGAAGTGTTGCTGGAGGGGGGGGGGGTGTATATAACATCCCCTCATTAAAATTTCATGTAATAAAAGTTAATAAAGGAAAAATATGACCATGGTTAAGGGACACTTATTCCAAGCTCCATGTTGTGGAAAGATATCTTAGCGGGCATCAATGGATGTGATTATGGCTACGGGAAATTGGAAAAGGCAATGGCTAAGGCATTAAAAAGGTAAAAGGCATTTTTAGCACATTTATTTACGAAAATAAAGGAAAATAGGAGAAAAGGAAGGTGAAAGGTCACATGTTGCATGTGAGGAGGAAAACGAAGGAAAATAATGGAAAATGAAGAAAATAAAGGCCTAGTTGATAAAAAGGCTTCTAAGTATCAGTTGGTACTTTTCATCAATTTAGTTTTGGAGCTCTCTCATTATTATCTCTCTCTCTCTCACTCTTGGACACTTAGAGTTTTCTTGGAGCACTCTAGCCTTTGAGCAAGGAAGGAAAAAGCAAGCAAAGGAAAGTAAGGAAATAAAACATCAAGCAAGGAAGAGAAGGATCATAATACTTCTAGGTAACATATTTCATGTGTGATTTCCTAGTTGGTTTTGACATGCATGGATTTTCATGTTGGTATATGGTTCTCTTTCTGTTAGTGGCATGGTTTTGTCGGGTTATGATAATATTTTTCAGCCTAGCCTTACCTTTTTCCAGATAGCCATGGTATGATGGGATTGTTTTATCGGTTTTGAGAATTGGAATTGTTGGATGGTTTTAGAATTTGTGGAGGAGGTGGTCTCAAGAAAAACCCAAAGGCCTAAGAATCCCTTGACTGGTTTTGGTGGGATACATGGTAAAGCTTAAGGGTGGAGTCTCAATTTAAGGCCTAGTGATCTGGTGTGGTTTACGGTAACTACTAAGAGACTGGTGTCCTAGTTTAGGGCCTAGTGATCTGGTGTGGATTACCTTAAAGACTGAGACACAAGGAGATGGAAAATTCCTCAAGGATAGTGATAGAGTCTAGACGCATTCCAAGATCGGTTTGGTTTTATGATCTCAGTGTCCATTTTGGTGAAATCATGGTTTGGTGAGTGTAGAAGTGACTTAATCTTTGGATTCCCTTGGTTGTTTTTGGATTTCTTTATACATGACATCTCACATTCATTCTTGGAATATGGTGCAGGGCTGACTGGATGAAAGAAATATTTGGTTCAGCCATGTCTATGGTCATGTAGTACGTGGAAGTCCTGAACCTGACCAGCTTTACCTATGTTTAATAAAAGCTAAGTTCTCTTTATTTTGTGCTTGTTAATATGTGGATTTAATGGCTATTATGTCATTTCTATTTTCATGATTTAATTTTGGTTATAAGCCTAGTTATATGACTAGTTATTCTCATGGTTATTTCATGTATTTACTTGTAAATGAAAGGATAATGGATGCAAGGCCTAAATGATGTCAACGTAGTTAAGGGAAGAGGGTGGTGATCCTTCTTATGAAGTATCATATAACTTATCACTCATTTAGGCTATGTCTTGTATTTATTGTTAGAAAATTATATATTATAGAGCAATGGAACACATAAAATATTGCAAAAATATAAACATAGAAAACACATAAAACAAGAGAGATATAGATATACATGGTTCACCTAATTTGGGCTACGTCCACGGAGAAACAACAAGTCCTTCCTTTTATATTATCCAGCAAACTGAAGAGATACAACCTACAACAGATCCACTGTAATTCCCTCTTCACTCTCAATCTCCTCTCTTCCTCACTTAGAATACTGATCTACATAAACGTAATACAATTCCCTCATATATAGCGAGGGGTTGCCTTCAATGGTAAAAAAACCTAAATTAAACATAACTTCTACCGTCAGATCTCTGGCTAATGAACAACCCAGATTGACTACGAAATTACAACATTTTACAAGGCAATTTTACATCCATTTTTAGCTTCGAGGGTGCTTCCCCCAATCCCCCCGCCGAAGGGGGGGTCTCCCAAAGGTCACAGTCACCCCCCCTGGACCCCCCTTGCAGCGAATATTTTATGAGCAACATCGCCACCCCATTACAAACTGGTGTCCAATGTGGCGATACCTTTGAATACGGAAGATAATTAGGCTCCACACCCAACATTTATTTCCTATAAATTACATTGATGCCAAGTGTTTGAAAAAATGTCAATCCTGGTTGCAGATGGTCATGCCTAGTCCTGTTGTCAGTTTTGATTTGTAATTCTTGTGGTCATGTAATTTATGAATTATGAAAGTGTCATTGAGTTTTAGGAAGTGACACGGGATCTGGGATTGAAAATGGGGCTCAAATCCGAGGGACACAAGCACAGCACTAGGGAGAAAAGTCCCTAGACGCATGCATGCCCATGTTGTGGGAGCGTCTAGAGTCTTCTGGACACATGCTTGTCCATATCAAGGGAGTGTATGGGGGTTTAATGGTCTAAAAACTTTGTGGGACCCATGCGCCAATTACTTGAGTGGTTGGCATGGTTCCTGGGAGTCTTGTTGCTAATGTGGACAGTATGTATGGTGTATTTTTATCGGTTCCACTTCCTTAATGTGACTTATGAGGTTGAATCATATCATAGTAACTTCTCGTCACATGTTTGACCGGTTGGCCAATTAATTAGGTAGACGTGGGAGGATGGCATTACATGTTAGTCCTAACATGAACGATTTTCCTGAAGGAAAAAGGAGTGTTACCCTATCCAGACTTCGTTTTCTTGCATTCCTTGCACATCAAATAATTTCTAGAGAATGATACAATGTTAATTTCCCTTGGTATGAGATGGAATATTCAGTTGAATTAATCTACAACTCAAATAACAGTTTAGAGTGTGAATATATTGATTAACTAAGTAGTGGACATGGTGGATAAATATGTTGAAGTAGAGGAGTAGATCCATCATTCTAACGTTAGATTGTTGAGTGTAGGGAGAGAAAATGTGAGTGCAAACATAGGAGGTCGAGCTCCCACAACACATGTGCATAGAGAGGTTGAGTTACTGATGCATGTTAATATAGAGAAGTAATCGAAAAAATTAGAGACTAGTTTTATACATGGTGAACGCAACACAGTGAAAACGTTTTTGGTGGAGTGAGTAGACCTCGAGCTATTGTAGAATTGAGTAGGTTGTTCTAGAAGAGATGTCAGTTTTGCAAAGTAGAATTTGTGTGCAGTACGATGAGCCCCAAAAATGGATAATTATATGGGCTCATTCAACCTCCTAATTCGACTTAATCCACCATTCTCATTAGTTTATTTCATGTTTTTGATTATATTTATGCTGATAGAGTGAATTGGGTTAGTCATTATGCCAACAAGTCTAATGTGTGCTTTGTGTAGTCTTTTTGGTCAATTTGGAGACAAAATCAAAGGTTTTAATGAGCACTTGGCAGCCAAATTCGTGGGAGAACAAGGGAGAGTATTTGTAGGAAGGTGTCCCCTTCATTTATGGGCCCTTACCTCGAATTCTGCACCATTAGCTCAGAGTTCAAGGGCCACCAAATCAATTATCACAAGGGCAGCCGAGTAAGTGCTAGTAAAAGTGCTGTTAACTACTAGTTTTGGCAGCCGAGTTCCTAAAGTTTAGGAGGGCTGTTGGGGTCCTCAATTTGTATAAATAAGAAGGCTTAGGGCCTCATTTTGGTTAGCCAGTAGTTAGTCACTTTGTAGGCAGAAGTTAGCTAGCTTGTAGTTCGATTTTAGTTAGTAGATTAGCTTTGCATTTCAGCACATTTTCAAGCTTTCCCTTGTGGACAGTTTTGATGTAACTCTTCTTTTCTTGCTCAATAAAGATGAATCCAGCTTTGTACCAGCTCTAAATCTCTCTTAGGAGGTTGTAGCTCTTGGGGTTGGGCCCATCTCAAGTGCCCAATACCTCCTTTGTTTATCTTTATGTGTTTTGCTGCATTCTTAGAATAAAATCTGCTATTTAGATTTAAATCCTGCTTTGTTATTTAGATTGCTTTTGATGATCAAAAAAAAGGTTTTTCATGTTCAGATTTAGTTGATAGGTTAATAACAGGGAAGATCTTCCAAAAAAAGGGCCATCAAACACCTCTGATTTCACCTCTCCCTCAGTGGGATCAGGAGCTGGGATCAAGGTGACCTTGTTGCCACCAAAAACACTATCTTTGCTTCGCCATGCAACCATTAGTGTTCAATTATTATTTGCAGAATTTGGTTACTTGTTCAGATTATTGATTGCTTCGTTGCATAAGTTATTTCACATGGTTTCATTGCAAATAAACTTTAGTTCCATTTCTTTGTTGTTACATAGGTCAGATTGGGTCAAAGTAATTAGCTTCTTGATTTTCCAAGTCTTCATTTGTCTAATTCGAAAAACAACTTGCAGAGAACCTGCACCACTCATCTATCTGCCCATACTCCATCAAACCCATCTACTCCATCCCTCAACTCATCTTCTTGCCTTACATTTGACATTTGCTCACATAACCCTAGTTTTTGTGCATCATTGCTTCAGTCCTCCTTGAACAAATCCAGCCATCTACATCTGTCCTCAACTCCATCCGCCAGGTCTGAAACCCCTTAACATCATTTTCCAACCTCCATTTCCACTTTCCCACCATTTTTCCTCCATCAACCCTCCAAAATCCACTTTTCGGAACATCCTGTAGAAAATTACAAAACATCCTGTAGAAATTCCAGAACATCCTGTAGAACCCCTGCAGACTTCCTGTAGAAGCTCACGAATGAGGTTTCTTGATATCCAAACTCTATGAAACTCTCTAGAAGGGTGTTAGGGACCCCTTAGGCCCTCTCTAAACCTTCACGACCTCCTCCAAGCATTTCCTCTCACCAATCCACCTCTGCATAGTAAAAAATAGTTAAATCACATGCATAATAATTCTGCCAACTTACTCAAAAATACAAAAAGATGGTTCTTTCAGATTTGACTATAAAAGTAGCTTAAACACATGCATTTCATCTTCTTAGAAGTCAATGGCATCTCTCCTAGTAGCTTGCATCCTCTTTCTTGCATCAGTAGGGATAGCTGGTAAATTTAGGGTTTGCTAGGGTTTACATTTCCTTTCAGCTTTCCAGTTTCTTTCTGCAAGTAGATTAACCTTCTTTGAGTTAGCTTTCATCCATCAGTTAAAAATATTCTTCAAAGAGCTCGAAGTTGGCTTAAGCCCCTAGCGGACTTGTGCCAGTTGACCAAGTGACAGCTGCGGCAAGAGCTAGTACTTGTGCATACAGCATCGTCGCTTCCAAGTTTGTTACGAACTACCAGGTTGATAAAATTAAAGAAGGGAGCCCTAGGAGTTGCAGCATTATTGCTACAATACTGGGGCCCACCACTCTTTTTAGCGTTGTTGCCGGGGAAGCGTTTGAGTATTGGTGATTGCTGCTTTTCTTATATTTTCCACTACAACCTTCTGCTAAGTAGTTTATTTCATTTCCATTATGCAATTTTGTTTCTGCAAAAGTAGATTAGCATTTCAATTCCGCAATTTCATTTCTGCAAGCGTATATTAGCATTTCAATTCTGTAAGCGTAGACTAGCATTTCATTCCTGCAATTTCATTTGAGAAAAATAGATTAGTCCTCTCCTGCTTTCACTTCAATTCTGCATTTTCATTTCAGCAAGATAGTTAGTTGCAGTTCAATCTATTTCAGTTTTGCAGGTAGAAGTAGGAAAAAAACAAAAATCAACCACAAAGATTTCATTTCATGCCTTGTAGGAGTAGAGATAATTCTAAAAAATGATTGCACAACACCCCCACTGCTTCACACAGCCAACCTTCTCTCTTCTTCGATGGTTGTGA
Organism: Pinus tabuliformis; assembly: GCA_031772625.1. NCBI lineage: Eukaryota > Viridiplantae > Streptophyta > Pinopsida > Pinales > Pinaceae > Pinus > Pinus tabuliformis. Next base: position 855,282,658 of record CM062815.1, on the reverse strand, counting down.
TTAAATAACCCTTAGGTGGATAGCAAGACATATTTGAAGAACCTCAAGGGAAGAAGAAGAAGAAAAAATTCCTCTGGAGCAAATGGCTACAAGTAGAAATGTTGGGAGCAGTACCTTATCCAAAAACGAATTTGCAAATCAGATGGAAGATTTCAAGAGTGATATGAGGCAGTTTCTTGCCATGCAACTGGATACCTTACAGATCCAAAGGAAGCAGGAGGAAGCCAAGAGGGCTTTGGACATATTTTTTCCTAGGTGCACTAGAAAGCATCCTAGGAACGAATGTCCAATGCACTCCTTAGAAGTGTGTTTCGTCTGTGAAGGATACCATCCTACGAATCAGTGCCCTTCCTTGCCTGGACTTAAAGCTGCATATCAGAGAGCCAAAGGAGCCACTGAATCACTCTATTATATGAACCAAAGGAGGCCATATGGACCCATACCTTACCAGCATGGAATGCAAGGGACATCCTAGACCTATTATAACCCCTATCAAGCCACTTCCATGCCTTCTTGGGGTCCCCCTGCTCATCCTTTCTAGTCTACGCCTCCTCCTTGGTCATATCCTCCTCAATATTATGCCCAACCAGGTGCTCATTCATTTCACTCTTATGCTCAGCCATAGCCTCAGTGGAATACACCTCATTAGGGGTGGAGGCCCCAATACAACTCTCATCCCGCTCATTTGCCTCCCCCACCTGCCCAACCACAACCCCATCCACATCCATCTCAAATACACACCCCCACTAAACTACCCATACCACCATTTCCAAACCCGCACATTGGAATAGCTCAGCTCCATTACAAAGCTGAGGCACAACATGTCCAAATGACTCCTCTTGAGCTCGATAATCTTCACCATAGCTCAAGAAGAGTGTTGCAAAACATAGATTATATTGACAACATTGAAGGACCAAAGGCAAAAGAAGATTCAAAAGAGAAGATCAAAGAACCATGGGCTGCACTTGATGAAGAGAAGGCATCAAAATCCAAGATCGAGAGAGTTCCCTCATGGTTACCATCAAATCCTCCATGTACTCAAAAGAAAAATCAGCAAAAAGAGGAAGATGAGAAGCTCATGATAGAAGAAGATATGAAGAGTGATCCAGATCAGCAAAAGGACCAAGGATATCAGAGCTATATTGAAATATGGTTTCAAACGGTCACTAAGTTGTAGCAGTACTCTCTTCCTCAGCTATGTTTGATCCCTTCAAAGTCAAATCATTTAGTCTCTGAAATCCAGATAGCTGTCAAAGCATGCATCTCAAGCCGCCACATCATTTTGTCTCTAATCTCGATGTGCACATGGCTCCGTTGGAAGTATTCTTATACTTGAAAAGAATTTTTTTTTTCAAGTAGGGTAGGGTAGAAAAAAAAAGAAAAAAAGATAAAAAATTAAAATAAGAGGAAAATAGAAATCTAAGGTGAAAACCTCCTCGGAGGCGCCTTAGATTGGCTCATTGATTGAAAACCTCCATGAGGAAATCAATGGGTTGGAAAGAAGAGAAAATAAAAAGGGAATAAGATCCCTGGGTGAAAAACCTCCCATGGAGGCACCCAGGGCAGGAAATTAGGGTGAAAACCTCCATGAGGCACCCTAGTTTGTTTTTCAAAAAAAAAAAAAAAAAAAAGAAAGCAAGACTAATCTTTGTGAAAAATTGCAGGTTGCAGTGAATACTTTGCAGGAAAAGAGGGGCGCACAAAACAAGGACAGGAGTCTGTGCCAGGCTCCAGGACATCCCTTCAAACACTCCCTCCATGGCCACTCACCTCTCCTCGGATTTGGTCACATTCAGGTCAAGATTTGGCTTTCTATAGGAAGTTCCAGGCTTTTCTATAGGAAGTTCCAGGCGTTTCTACAGGAAGTTCTGAAACATCCTGTAGAACCTTCAGACGAACCAAATTCAATTTTAAAAGGGAATCTGATGGTTGGAATCTATTGGTTAGGCCTGCAAGCAGCCCTGTTTCCATCCCTCACCTTTCTCCATCATTTTTTCCATCTCATTGTGCTTCTTTCCTCAAAACTGTGTTCTACAGGAAGTTCCTGTAGAAATTACAGGATTTCTACAGGAAGCTAGAAATGGATTTGAAAAAGGTATTTTGGCAAACATGATAGCTTCCTCAAGGGTTCAGAAGTCCTCCTGCAATCTTCAAACTCCTCCTCCATCATCTCCATGCCTGCATCACAGCCCAAGCTCAGTTTTTCTTTCCATGCAAAAACTTGCAGAATGCTTTGAAGAAAAAATACATAGAACAGAATTTGTTTTTTCCCTAGCTTGAAAACCATGCATCCATTTGCAAAATGGTTATAGGGGGAGTTGTATAGCGATGATGGAAACATGCCCGAGCAGTTTCAGCCAATTCTGGTGCACGGTTTCCAAGAAGCCAGCCTCCATAACCTTCAACCATTTTTGCATTTTCTCCATATCCCTGCATCCGTTTCAAAACCTGTTTCATGGGGAGATGCATATGGGTGATAGTAGCCTACCCAAGCAGTTTCAGCCGATTCCGACACATGGTTTATAAGAAATTGACCTTTGTAGTCTTTAGCCATTTTTTGTTTTTCTTGAAATCTGTGCATCCATTGATCGCAATTTTACTATGGGAGGTGAATAATGATGATAGGAACATGCTCAGCAAGTTTCAGATCGATCCGGTCCATCGTTCGGGAGCAATGGCGAAAAAAAGTTTCGGTCCTGTGAAAATTCAGCAGCAGCAGCTTGAGGGTGTAGATCTGAACATGAAGCCAGCTCCTACAGCATGGATCCGGCCAGAGGATACCTGCACAAGAAAAATAGCCATGAATCAGCCACCAAGCCCTCATGCAACCACAGAAACCAATGCATGTAGCAAATGAAAGGCCACAACACCTCACGACAGCCACATTCGACTTCCAGGTATGTGACTAAAACTCATTCCTCTATTGCATGAATCTAATCTAAGCACTGCATTAATGAATGAGATGGTGGGATTCAGCCAGGAAGCTAGCCAGATTCAATTGCACTCATCCAGGCAAAAGTCACGCAGTCGTTCACGTGAAATTTGAAAAACACAGGTAGTGGTAGACGTGTTGAACTCTAGCGCACAGGACATCAAATGATTAACAGATAGAAGAGAACATGTAGTTCATAACATCATTGCAGTTCGAATAAAGCCAGCGCACATTTTTTCCACCTCACCACAAATCATGCAGCAATTAACGAATGCTCGGCTGAAACTCACAAACTGCTGTTAACTTGCACTTGCAACATTTTCAACTAAAGTATGTATCCTCCGCTTCCACAAAATGATTAACTCGTCATCCTCCATTGAGCTGTGCGGCCTGGTTCACAATTCTCCAGTGTATCGGGCTCACGCAGAGGCACAGGGGCGCTCTACAGGAAGCGCAATTCCGTTCTACAGGAAACGCAGAAAACAGCTCTGCAGAAGGAGAACCCGAGATTTTTGTCAAAATTCGAGCTTGGAATGAGATAGGATTGGGGAAATCTATCTGCATATGACTTATTTGAATGATTAAACACACAGCGGTGGATTGAAAAAAAGTGAAGTTTAAAATTCTGCATGCATCTTTTCCCTGAGTTCTACACAGTTCTCTGTTTTCTCCTCTGCACTCAAAGTCTGTCTCTTTCCTTCTCAAATTCTACTATAAATAAAATACATGCAACCATAGAAACCAGCCTGTGTGAAAAAAGACAAATTTGCATATCTGCCTACTCTCTGAAAAGAACCTGCGTTATTTATCCACTGTTCTGTCAAAAAAAAAATTATTTTCAAAAGCAGAGAGTCAAATTCGGGATAAAAGCAGTTTAAAACAAAGGGAAATATTGCAATTTTATGTTGTAAGGAGAGGCACATGGGAAATTCCTTATTTGGTTTCAGAAAAAGACGTAAATTCAACTATCCCTCTATTTTCAGTTCTACCTGCTTTCTCACCTGAGCATTTTGTTGGAAAAAAAGGCACTCGACAGCACATGGAGGACAAGCTAAAGGAATTAAAAGGAAATTTGGCCATGATGAGACACAGTGAAAGAATTAAAAAAATAAAAAATAAAAATAAAATAAAAAAAGTCCCAGCTACAAGAGGAAAATGCACTACTGAAAAATTATTCACAGCAACAGGAAACTCAAGGGGCAGACATAACATAGATTTCTGAAGAGCAGCAACTACGGGAAGGTCCCCTAGTAGGTCAGGAAACAGCAGAGGAGAAAGCCAAGGGTGAGGAAACCCAGGACAGACCACCATAGAAAAAGCAATAAGAGAAACAAGAAAAAGGACAAGCTGCTGAGGCCAAAGCTGTGGGTGGAGTAAAAACACAAACGCCAAGGGAGAAGCGGTTGCAAACCTGGGCAGAGAGGACTGAAAAAGTCCAAACAAGTAAGGGCACACCCAAGGCAACCGCAGCACAAGTCAAAGAGAAGGCACCTCGAGCCAAACAAGCTAAATCAGTAAAAATTGGTTTTACAGGAAGTTGACAGACTGTTTCTACAGGAAGCCAGAAAACTGCTTCTACAGGAAGCCAGAAAACGGTCACTACAGGACTTTCCACAGGAAGTCTGGAAGAAGCGCAACAAAAGGAGAAATCGCCTGAGATTTTAGCCAAAGAAGCAGAAGCTATGCTGGCCACCATAAGCACATCTCCCAAGCAGAAGGAAAAGTGAAAGAGGGAGCCTCCCCTCTATTTTAAGGCAAGAAGGAGTGTAAGGATTAAGACTAGTAGACCCCAGCCTCCGTCAAAAGAGCCAATTACAATGGTAGACACCCCAGCTACACAAAAGGAAAGGTCTCCCTCCAAGGCATCCATCACCTATGAACAGGGAAGCCCGAAGACATCCACCTAGAGAGAAAGAATGGAAATGTTGGACACAAAGGCCTCTCTACAGGATGTTGAGACAGTTCTACAGGAAGCTGAGAATCCTCTAGGAAAAGGAGCACAGGCAGTGGGAAGAAGTAGAGAGAAAAGCATGGTTTCATGACCAAGAAGAGGACGTCACTTCAGAAGCTTGGCATGACAGGGAGGCCACCAGGGGCATCAAAGATGAGGAGATAGATCAGTTTCTCAGAGGATGAGCAACACTTTCAGTAGAGGGTGATGATGAGCCCCAAAAATGGGTAATTATATGGGCTCATTCAACCTCCTAATTCGACTTAATGCACCATTCTCATTAGTTTATTGCATGTTTTTGATTATATTTATGCTAATAGAGTGAATTGGGTTAGTCATTATGCCAACAAGTCTAATGTGTGCTTTGTGTAGTCTTTTTGGTCAATTTGGAGACAAAATCAAAGGTTTTAATGAGCACATGGCAGCCAAATTCGTGGGAGAACAAGGGAGAGGATTTGTAGGAAGGTGTCCCCTTCATTTATGGGCCCTTACCTCGAATTTTCCACCATCAGCTTGGAGTTCAAGGGCCACCAAATCAATTATCACAAGGGCAACTGAGCAAGTGCTAGTAAAAGTGCTGTTAACTACAAGTTTTGGCAGCCGAGTTCCTAAAGTTTAGGAGGGCTGTTGGGGTCCTCAATTTGTATAAATAAGAAGACTTAGGGCCTCATTTTGGTTAGCCAGTAGTTAGTCACTTTGTAGGCAGAAGTTGGCTAGCTTGTAGTTCGATTTTAGTCAGTAGATTAGCTTTGCATTTCTGCACATTTTCAAGCTTTCCCTTGTGGACAGTTTTGATGTAACTCTTCTTTTCTTGCTCAATAAAGATGAATCCAGCTTTGCAACAGCTCTAAATCTCTCTTAGGAGTTTGTAGCTCTTGGGGTTGGGCCCATCTCAAGTGCCCATTACCTCCTTTGTTTATCTTTATGTGTTTTGCTACATTCTTAGAATAAAATCTGCTATTTAGATTTAAATCTTGCTTTGTTATTTAGATTGCTTTTGATGATTAAAAAAGGCTTTTCATGTTCAGATTTAGTTGATAGGTTAATAACAGGGAAGATCTTCAAAAAAAAGGGCCATCAAACACCTCTGATTTCACCTCTCCCTCAGTGGGATCATGAGTTGGGATTAAGGTGACCTTGCTACCACCAAAAACACTATCTTTGCTTCACCATGCAACCATTAGTGTTCGATTCTTATTTGCAGAATTTGGTTACTTGATCAGATTCTTTATTGCTTCGTTGCATAAGCTATTTCACATGGTTTCATTGCAAATAGACTTCTGTTCCATTTCTTTGTTGTTACATAGGTCAGATTAGGTCAAAGTAATTAGCTTCTTGATTTTCCAAGTCTTCATTTGTCTAATTCGAAAAATGACTTGCAAAGCACCTGCACCACTCCTCTATCTGCCCATACTCCATCAAACCCATCTGCTCCATGCCTCAACTCAGCTTCGTGCCTTACATTTTCCATTTTCTCACATAACCCTAGTTTCTGTGGATCATTGCTTCAGTCCTCCTTGAACAAATCCAGCCATCTACATATGTCCTCAACTCCATCCGCCAGGTCCTAAACCCCTTAACATCATTATCCAACCTCCATTTCCACTTTCCCACCATTTTTCCTCCATCAACCCTCCAAAATCCACTTTTCGGAACATCCTGTAGAAAATTATAGAACATCCTGTAGAAATTCCAGAACATCTTATAGAACCCCTGCAGACTTCCTGTAGAAGCTCATGAATGATGTTTCTTGATAGCCAAACTCTGTGAAACTCTCTGGAAGGGTGTTAGTGACCCCTTAGGCCCTCTCTAAACCTTCCCAACCTCCTCCATGCATTTCCTCTCACCAATCCACCTCTGCACAGTCAAAAATAGTTAAATTGCATGCATAATAATTCTACCAACTTACTCAAAAATACAAAAAGATGGTTCTTTCATATTTGACTATAAAAGTAGCTTAGACACATCCATTTCATCTTCTTAGAAGTCAATGTCATCTCTCCCAGTAGCTTGCATCCTCTCTCTGTAGGAATTTACAGGGTAAGTTCCTCAGAAAGAATACCAAAAGGACACCGCTCACAACCAGATCTCAAATCAATACACCAGTATTTTTGACGTGGTTAAAACCCTCAAAGTGCAAGGAGGGAAACAGTCCACGGCCTGTCCCAACGTGGGTACTACAAGCAATTTATTAATCAAAGAATGAAAATTTACATAAGCTTCTCTCATGCACGGATTACCCGAACAATGACCCTCCATGCGCTTTAAATAGAACTCATGGACCAATCAGGTGTCAAGCCACGGATCAAGTGTCGGTAATACCGAGGTGAGAGTGAACCGTCGGATCACTACATATCGTGACCGTCGGATTGTAAGTTACAAAATGTACAACAGTAAAGAAACACACTTTACCTAACTCTAACCTAACTCTATACTAGACCAAGTTGAACTTAACTATATCCTATGTGTCGGAATATCCTAACATCCCCCCTTAAGAACAACTTGGGATAGGATTGAAGGATTTACAAATATGACACAATAGGAGAAGGAAGGAGGCACTAGAGCCTATCCCCCCTTAGTGACAACTTCCTGAACTCCAAGCATATATCGAAGTTTAGTGAACTTCGCCTCTGTGAGAGCCTTTGTGAAGATGTCTGCAACCTGATCATCTGTTGGACAATATTGCACTTCAAGAACATGGTCATGAATGAGCTTTCTGATGAAGTGCATGTGTAGTTCAATGTGTTTGCTGCGCTGATGCTGGACTGGATCTTTGCATAGCTGAATGGCACTTTGATTATCACACCAAAGTGTGGTTGGATGCTGCTGCTCAAAGCCAAACTCTGATAGGATCTGACGAAGCCACAAGGCTTCCTTACTAGCTTCCACGGCACCACGATACTCTGCTTCTGCTGACGAAAGAGAAATGGCAGCCTGTTTCTTACAAGCCCATGTAATAGGTCCTGAACCAAGAGTGAAGACATAACCGGCAGTAGACTTCCGATCATCAGGGTCACCAGCCCAATCAGAATCAGTGAAACCAACTAAGAGAGGAGCTGCTTTGGCACTGTAATGAATCCCAAACTGTACTGTACCTCGAACATAACGAAGTATTCTTTTAGCTGCTTTCCAATGACTTTCACGGGGGTTTTGCATAAAACGAGCAACAAGGCCAACAACAAAGGAAAGATCAGGACGAGTATGGGTTAAATACAAGAGTTTTCCGACAAGTTGACGGTATAAGGTAGCATCAACTTCAGGAGAAGTACAAGAGACTGAAAGTTTGACTCCAGACTGAAAGGGAGAAGGGGCTGGCTTACAGTCTTCCATGTGAAAATGACGAAGAATATCACAAGCATACTTGGACTGGGAAAGGAAAATACCCTCTTGGGATTGCAAGACTTGAAGACCGAGAAAATAGTGTAAGTGTCCTAAGTCTGTCATTTCAAATTTCTTTTTAAGGCTGGACTTCACATGGTTTATAAGGTTGGGATCACTACCAGTAAGAATAAGATCATCAACATAAAGAACAAGGATGATAAGAGAGTTGCCCACTTTCTTGGTGTAGACAGTATTGTCAGAATGACACCTAGAAAAGCCAGATTCTAAAAGAAAGCTATCCATTTTGGCATACCAAGCCCGAGGAGCTTGCTTGAGGCCATAAAGGGATTTCTTAAGTCGACAAACAAGGCTGGAGTCTGTTTGTATGAAGCCAATGGGTTGTTCCATATAGATTTCTTCCTGCAAGTCCCCATGCAAGAAGGCAGATTTAACATCCATCTGATGGACTTCCCATTTTAAAGAGGCAGCAAGGGAAAGAACAAGGCGGATAGAGTTCATTTTGGCAACAGGGGAGAAGGTTTCAGTGTAGTCAATGCCTTCAACCTGTGAAAAGCCCTTAGCAACGAGACGAGCTTTATGTTTATCAACTTTCCCATCTGGTCCATACTTGGTTCTGTAAACCCATTTACATCTAACAAGTTTGCGTCCCTTTGGTAGAGGAACAAGATCCCATGTATCATTTGTCATCAATGAATGATATTCTTCATTCATAGCTGCTTCCCAATGTGGATGGCCTGAAGCTTCTGCAAAAGTGTCAGGATCATGATTTACTGGAGCTTGAGCCAGTAAAGAAGAGGCTCTTTCAAACTGAGAACGTGTACGTCGCTGATCTGTAGGATCACCGGCAAGATCACCTGCTGCATCCCGAGTAGCACGGACCCATCTTGGAAGTTGAGGATCCTGAGAAGGTGGGGGAGGATTATCATCCTCGCTTTCATCATCTGAAGAAGAAATGTTTTCAAAGGTAGAAGAGATAGGAAGAGGTGGCACATCCGCCGGACTAGGCTCGCAGGCCGATTTATTTTCATCAAATTTTACATCTCTTCTAATGATAACATTTTTGGACTTAAATGGAATAAGTCTATAACCTTTTACATCTTCAGAATATCCAACAAAAGTACATTTCTCACTCTTAGGTTCTAAAGCTTTATGCTTTTCATCTGGAATATGGGCCCATGCTTCACTTCCAAACACACGAAAGTGACTTACATCTGGTTTAATGGAACTCCAAGCTTCTTCTGGAGTGATATTCTCTAGAACCTTAGTAGGAGTGCGATTGATTATATAATTTGCACAATTAATTGCTTCGGCCCAAAAACTAAGACTGAGTCCTTTAGATTGCAGCATACAATTAGCCATTTCCTTTAAGGTGCGATTTTTCCTTTCAGCTACACCATTTTGTTGTGGAGTGTATGGAACAGTATGTTGCATTTGAATTCCATTTTCGGTGCAAAAGTTGATGAATGTGTTTTTAACATATTCTCCACCATTATCAGTTCTTAGCTTAAGAATTTGATGTCCAGATTGTTTTTCAACAAAGGCTTTGAAGGCCAAAAAAGTGTTAAATACTTCGCTCTTGAGTTTTAAGAAGTATACCCAAGTGCGTCTGGAGAAATCATCAATGAAAGTTAAGAAGTACTTGCAGCCAGAGAATGAAGCAACAGGAAGAGGACCACATAAATCACTGTGCACAAGCTGTAAAGGGGCTGAGGCGTGCCAAGAGGCACGTTTGTCAAAACTGTCCCGATGATGTTTTCCGAGTACACATCCGGAACAAACACCATCTCTGCAAGATACCATAGGAAGACCTGTCACCATATTTTCTTTACATAGATGCTGAAGGGAGCGATAGTTTAAGTGACCAAATCGCTCATGCCAAAGTTTGCTCACTTCATCATTATGAGCAACAAATACTGAGGGAAGATTTGATGACCCAAAGTTGTGAAACTTATACAACCTTTTGGAATCATCAGCAAGACCAGTAGCTAGAATCTGTTTAGGATCTTTTAGATCCTTGATTACAACATCATGAGGTGAAAATTCAACAATTTTACCTTCACCTGAATGAGTTATCTGATAGACAGATAGAAGGTTGCAGGATAAGGTTGGAACACATAATACATCATTAAACTGACCATTGTCTAGATGAACAGTTCCAGTCCCTACAACATTAAGAGATCTATCATCACCAATATATATATTTTTGGTGTTACAATCATTTAAAGAAGAAAACATGGCTTGGTTTTTGGCCATGTGACAAGAGGCTCCAGAATCAATGAGCCACTCATGAGAATGAGAAGAAGAAGAAGATACATTTAATGCATAACCAGACTGAGATGATTGACAATGACATGCAGAAAGTGCCATTCCGGAAGTTGAAGTTGAAGTAGGCTCCACATGGATGTTATGTTTCTTCATTGCGGCTTCCAAGGCTTCCATCTTCTTAAAGCATTTAGATTCTAAGTGGCCATCTCGATTACAAAAGTTACAATGTCTATCAGTCTTCTTCCATTTGTTTTTATTGGTCTTATCATTTTGCTGAAATGATCTTTCATTTTGAGGCTGAGATGGTTTAGGACCATTCTTTTGAGGATATGACTTCTTAGGATTCTTTGAATTTGGTTGCTGCTGGGCGGCTAACGCTTTCGTGGAAGAGTTTCCAAGATTAAGAAGACCAAGGTGTAAGAGTTTTTCTTGTTCTCTTATTAAGGAATCACAAAAGGAGTCAAAGGAAGGGGCCTTGTAGTCTTGTCCTTGACAAATGAAAGCTTCCCTTGTAGAATGGAAAGTGGAAACAAATACAGAGTAGGCTGGTCCCAACTTAGTAAGGATGGAATAAATAAGGTTACCATCTTCTTTCTTAACTTTAACACCTTCCAAGAGATATCTAAGGGTCTTGAATTTGGACAAGAAATCTTCAATGCAAGAAAAATTATTAGGATCCAAAGTAAGCAGCTCATTTTCAAGTTGATGGGCTCTAATTTCATTTTTAATCCCAAAAACTTTAGCAAGTTTTCCTGATGCTTCATGAGGAGTCTCAAGTTCTGCAATGTGGAATCTAAGATCAGGAGAAATAGACATCCCTATCAAACCACGTGCTTGATCTTGTTTATTTTCCCATTTTTCCACCTTGTCTTCATCTTTTGGTTTCTTCTCTTGGTCTGTGGCTATTCTGAAGAGACCTTTACTTCTAAGTAAATCTTCCATGTAGGCTACCCATTGGAAGTAGTTAGTGCTGTCAAGAATGACTTGGCATGGACTTTCCATTTAAAAAAAAACTGAAGTTGAAGATGCTGAAAGTAAGTGTTCCAATGGATAGATCTCGAAAAAATAGGCGGTTTAAAAAAAAACGGCTCTGAAAAAGGCTTCCGGATGAAGAAGTTATGGCTTTTTTAAAAAAAATTGTTGACGTTGCCGGCAAAGTGCGCGAATGTGCGGGAATGAAAAAAATCCGCCCCCACAAAATGGAGACTTGAACCCAAGACCTCTACTCTCTTAAAATAGCTTGAACCAATTGATCTATACAAAAAATTTGAGAGAGAGAGAGAGAGAGAGAGAGAGAGAGAGAGAGAGAGGGGGGGGGGGGGGCTTGGTTTGCGTGCTTGCCTTGAGAAAGCTCTTTTTCCCTACAAAACACAAAACACAAAACCCAACACGAATATGCAAAGAAAAAACGAACCTTGCGGCTCGAAGTTAGCTTTAGCCAAAAAACTAGAATTTTTTTTTTAAAAAATCTCAAAGTTAGCTTTAGCCGAAAAACTAAATATTTTTCTCAATGTTTCTGATTTTCCGAGATCACACTAAGGTGCAGGGAAAAGAGCATACGCATGAGAAAAATCCTTCCTTTCTGTTTCTGATTTGCCCAGATCGCACAGAGTCGCAAGGCAAAGAGCATACGCAGAAATGAAAGGTATAGATCCGGTTAAAAAAAAAGGCTAAATAAACTGAGACCGAAATAAGCAGAGAGAAAATAACAGTAAACTGCAAAAAAAAAACTGTATACCTCCCGATTTGAAAAATGTAGCAGCTAGGGCTACCGGAAACCTTTTCGCGTGAAACGAAAGGGTTTCCTCACTGGAACAGATGCTCCGAACGCAACAGAGTAGTCCTCTCGGCTCGAAAGCAGTCAGAAACAACAGATCTAGGAAACGACAGCCGCATGCAGTTCTACCGGCTTCAGATTTGGATCACCAACGGATGCGGCCCTCAAATAGCTCTGATACCATGTAGGAATTTACAGGGTAAGTTCCTCAGAAAGAATACCAAAAGGACACCGCTCACAACTAGATCTCAAATCAATACACCAGTATTTTTGACGTGGTTAAAACCCTCAAAGTGCAAGGAGGGAAACAGTCCACGACCTGTCCTAACGTGGGTACTACAGGCAATTTATTAATCAAAGAATGAAAATTTACATAAGCTTCTCTCATGCACGGATTACCCGAACAATGACCCTCCATGCGCTTTAAATAGAACTCATGGACCAATCGGGTGTCAAGCCACGGATCAAGTGTCGGTAATACCGAGGTGAGAGTGAACCGTCGGATCACTACATATCGTGACCGTCGGATTGTAAGTTACAAAATGTACAACGGTAAAGAAACACACTTTACCTAACTCTAACCTAACTCTATACTAGACCAAGTTGAACTTAACTATATCCTATGTGTCGGAATATCCTAACACTCTCCTGCATCAGTAGGGCTAGCTGGTAAAATTAGGGTTTGTTAGGGTTTACATTTCCTTTTAGCGTTCCAGTTTCTTTCTGCAAGTATATTGGCCTTCTTTGAGTTAGCTTTCGTCCATCAGTTAAAAAGCTGCTTCTAAGAGTTCATAGAAGTTGGCTTAAGCCCCTAGCGGACTTGTGCCAGCTGACCAAGTGACAGCTGCGGCAGGAGCTAGTACTTGTGCATACAACACCGGTGCTTCCAAGTTTGTTACGAACTACCAGGTTGATAAAATTAAAGAAGGGAGCCCTAGGAGTTGTAGCATTATTGCTGCAATACTGGGCCCACCACAGTATATGGAGAAGCGTTTATTTTACTGGTTGATAATGGGATTAGTGATTTTATGGTTTTGTTGGGGCCACTATTTTCTTGTATAGAGAGCACCCTAATGGTGGTAGTTTTAATGATGATTTGTAGAGAGTCTTTTTGTTGAGAGTATTCTTGCAGAGGTGAATCATTTGAGAAGAGAGTCTTAGATCTAGTATAAAAATAGATGAAATGAGGTCTGCATAGTGTAGAGGTGTAGTGATTTCGTGAGAGTGGGTCATTGATTTTGAAGCTTCAGTGAAAGGAAGAATTTATCCATCCAATAAATGTTGGATAGTCTAATTAGAGTTGGGTGAGGATCATTGATCATGGTGGCCTTCATCAGATGGTACTTCATAGATTCGTGTGAGAACATAGTCTTCTGAGTTGACCAGTAGAGTTGATTGTCTTGACTGATAGGAGTCAATTGATTGTAGTGAGGTCATGTGTCTAGACTGATGGGATTCAATCATCTATGTAAAAGGCATCATTTACTTAATATAAGATTCATAGTAGTGCAATAGCAACAAGGGTGGGTTTTCTCCCGTAAGGGTTTCCAGCAAAAATATTGTGTCTCATATGTGATGATGTTTTTTATGATTGTGCTTTGATGGTTTGATCTTAGTGCATGTTCCTTATATGTTTTAGTTGTTCATCATTTACTTTCTTATGATCTATGTTGAGCTACTAATAAGTGTGTGATTCAGTAAAATTAATAAATAGAAAAAAATGATAATATATGACACTACTGATTAACCCCAACCCTTGCAGTAGTTCTCAAGGTTTCCAATAGGATTTTTGTAGCAGAAGCATGGTAGCACTAATACACACCAAGTGCGTAATGTGATATGGAATGTTGAATCTTGGGAATGCTCCCTAAATGGTTTACTACTCCCTTAATCAGATTCCTTCTTTCCCAATATTCTAAGGATTCACATATGAGAGGCTTACAAAATGGGGTACATATAAGTATTTAGGGTTACTTTGCATATTTTCATGAGTTGAGTACCTGTAAATCTATTTTGTCCATTTCCAACAAATTTTGGTTTCATCGTCTACAGTCATATACAATTTCACAAAGAAGGTTCTTCCTAATTCTGGTAATAGTGGTATCTAGACATTACTACATTTGTAAGTTTCATTAATTGCATTTTTTTTATAGTAGTACATTTTCCTTTTGTTTCTAACAGCCTCAAAATACCACAATGTGACCATAGTCTTTGACATGTCAATGCATTAAATGGTTTTCTATCTTTCTTTCTTTTCCTTGATAGCATCATATAACATAAAAATATAGAACAAGATTTGACATTGAATGGAATTACAACTTATATTTCCTACCTAGACAATCATAACAGGGTATAGAGTTCCTTTTTTCGCTGACCCTCTTTTCAATAGACTTTGTACCAAAGTATGTCAATCCTTCTAAAACTTGCTAAAGTTTGTAGCATAAAGCCAGGAAGGATTGGAAAGAAAAGACACGGCTCTTTCAATCCAATTATTCTTCTTTGGTCTTCGTTGTAACTATTACTTACTTATTATGTGAAAATTGTGATGTGATGTACATTTATTGCATTATTTTCATGGTTTTCAATATCCCTAAGTGTTAAATTAATGGAATAGTAAGAGGAGATGCAAAACACAAGCTGAAGAGATTGGTTGCAAAAAATGGAGCTTTGAGAAGTTTCGATATTTCTTACCTTATTATTGTATTGTCCCAACAACATCAAGGTAAGCCCTATTTGACTTAATTATGTGTTTGTAGCCAATTTTAACAGTCATAAATATTTTCATTGTTATTTTGTAATCCATTTTACCTTGTTGATCATTCCTCAATCCACAAATTTGGGCGATATTTATTCTGGCAAACAATTTTATGGACAAGTTGTTTAGTCAGAAATAATTGGATAAGGAGCATCTCATATGATGCCTCAGAAAACTGAAATTCGTGCCATCGTTGAGAGATTTTGGCACCACTCAACCATAGTTGACAATTGATTTAAATTTTTATCAAAATATGTAACTACAATCTCAAGAGAAGGATGCCAAGGGAAAAGTTATGCAAACAAATGATCATCATTCTCTATTCTAGACTCATGAATGTTGAGAATTCTCTCAACCTTGACAGAATTCTTTCCTCAAATGTTCTTCACATGGCTAGATGGGGAGCACTCCCACCCTGAATACAATGATTTAGTGTGTGTTGTGTGGAGTGTGGAGTGACCTCCTCATTCCACATAATGAAATTCCCCACATTCCACACAATCGGAATCAAATAATAATAAAATATAATACTTTGACTAAACCCAAAACATACGAACATATAACAATATTAATTTTTACCCCATTATCTATGTTGCAATAAGAACACTTAACATGTCATCTTTAACCTACTATGCCCCCTGTGACACTAGTTGCTTCGATCATAATTGTGCCTTGATTGTGGATGCCTAGTACTCAAGCAAGCCAATGCAAGATTGGATTGATGGCAGGAAGCCATGATGGAGTTGATGGACCAGAGATGCCAGGAACATTGAAACAATTTTTAGATTTGAAATGGAAGCAAGTAAAGTCGCGTGCTACTATAGGCAGGATCATTTATCGAGCGCTAGCGAGAATACTAATGGATTGATTGGAAGGCGAAGCCTGTATCTATTCGTATCAGCCATCGTTCGGTGGTAGGGACTGTCACTTCATCTGCCCATCCATCGTCCATCTACGGACTTGTTATATCTATAGTTGCATTTCTCAAGCTAAACTATATCAAGCTAATTTTGTCAAGCCATTTTATCTATCTAGCCAATCTAAAAGTCAAGATTTCACATCAGAGCTTATCCTTATTCTCGATATTATAAGGAATTATTCTCAAGTTCAAAGCCCAATAATAGAACGAATGAAAGAATATATCTATGTAATCCAGGCCCTTCACCTGTGTGGCTTCACTAATGAATGGCTCAATGAGGATCCACGAGGACAAGCCACTGAGCCACATGAATATCGATATAAAAAAGAGTTATCTATATAAATTATTTATTTATGCCTCACACCCTACTCCATTCCATTGAATGAGAACTCTAAATCATGCTAAGGATAGATTTATTAACTGGGGAGAACATTGTTTGTGAAAGGAAAAAGCTAAGGTTGTGGTTGGTAAAGTTGTGGTCGGTAAAGAAATAGAGGAAATTCTACCTATTTGAATGAAGAGAGAGCAAGGGCTTACTCGAACATGGTTTTTCTTCTCTACACCTATACATGAAGCACCCTCGGGGATTCCTAGCATTTTATTTTCTGCGCCTATACAAGAAGTAGCTAATTAATGGTTTTAACATTATGTTGGCATCATGATTAATGTGTTTTCCTTAATGGTAACCTAATTAATAAGGATTTCAACATGATGGTAGTAGAATGACTATACAGGCCAGTAAAAATATGACAGAGAGATTAGACAAAGGAATATCAATTCAGAGATAGAGGAAGAATAAAGGTGATGTTTTAAGAAATATACATGGGTCTTGTGAAAAAAGGGCATGTACATACACGATTATGGTGAAGCAAAGTCATGTACAGTTTCTGCACCATAGTATTATCAATACCACGGGTCTTTACCATGGTATTGGCCCAAAGTAATGTGTGTGACAACAAATATCAGTGACATAATTATGGAATTAGCCTAAGGTATTGGCTAAGGCTTAAGCTATATAAGGAGATGGAGATCAAAGTGATAAGTGTGCATGTATTGGGTTGTTAATGATTGGTTTGATATGAAATAGGTGTGCACCAAGGAGTATGATAATGGATCAGATCTATTATATCTGAATGACTATATAATGAATAATATTCTTATGGCTTTATGATATGTGATGATGATTTTATGATGTGTATCTATTATGGTGTATGACTAGATTTGGGTTTGACAGATGTTCTAGTGTAACGAAGGTTTGACTCAGTAATTATAGATATGTACACAATTTTTCTTCAGAAAGATCACATACATATGCATATCTAGTTCTAGATATTCACATATACATTCTAGAGTATGGACATATCTGTATGCAAGTGTAAGTATGAAAGGCATGTACATATGCAAAAGTGCTTTATAAGGGTCACGTACATCTACTAGAGTTTTGTAGTATGAGCTAATGGTAATGATTGATTTATTTTATTATGTATATTATTGTCTGTCGATGAAGTCTAGCATGTTAATATGTGTTTAACAGTACTGACTGGGTTGAATAGTCATGATGTTGCTATGAGATGATTTGTATGTGGTTCAGAGATTTGTGATGGGGTTAGTATGTGTTTCAGTGATGTTTGGTAGTGTAGTAATTTAGATTAAGATATCTAGGTTTTGAGATTCGTATTGCAGTAATCTGAAAGGAAAGTGTGTATATACATGGGTATGCTTCTGAATAGTAGCGTATATATTCTGACATGTGTTTAATCAGGGTTTGTAGTGACATGATCTAGTTTATGTGATGAACAATATGTAGTCTAGTATTCTGATGAATGGTTATACAATGATATAAGTTGGTATGGTTGTTTGAATAAGTTATTTCAATATTTGATTTGGTGATCCAGTTGGTTCAGTGACTTGATACAATGTTGATTTCAGTATTTCTATCTGATATTTGGAATGGATCTAGTTTGAAATATTCTAAAAAGTGATCCACAAAGAACAGAGGATAAGGGGGTTGTATCTCCTTTCTAGTAGAAGCTGGAGAACAAGAGAAGGTTGTATCCTTCTACAGGTGGGTGCCTATGAAGAAAATGAAAACTTAATAAAGAAACTCCAAGTAGGCACTAGTAGATTTAGAGGTAAGATTCCTTTCAAATTTTTTTCTAATGGAAGGTTTGATCACTATCCTGCTAAATTCCGTTATAAAGAAAACCATGAGAAAGGGAAGAATTCAGCAAAATTAAATTTTAGAGGAATGTTATAAAATAAGAGAAGCTTCCACACACATGAATATAGTGATGG
Organism: Pinus tabuliformis; assembly: GCA_031772625.1. NCBI lineage: Eukaryota > Viridiplantae > Streptophyta > Pinopsida > Pinales > Pinaceae > Pinus > Pinus tabuliformis. The sequence goes on along the minus strand of CM062815.1, from coordinate 855,264,422 downwards.
TCTTTCAAATGGTGAAGAAGGTGAGTATGATCAAGAATATCAATTACTTATGGCATTTGAAGATACATGTATTGATGAGTCTAATGATGTTTTTATGGATGCCCAAGAAGAAAAAGATAATCTCATAGAATAAATAACTTGTCTTAAAATTTGTTTAGAAGAAGTTAAATTATCAAAATATGCTTTGAAGAAACAAATCCTAGAAAAATAAAGGCATAATGAAAATTTAGAACTAGAAGTTGTAAGTCTAAGGAAGGAAATTGATAAAGTAAAAACCCTAACCTTTAGATTTGTTAAAGGATCTGATACCTTAGAAGAAATCATCAAATTACAATGCTCTCCTCCTATAAAAACAAGACTCAGATGCAATGGAGAATCATCAAAGACTGTAAAATATTCTGAAACAGGTACAAGAAGTTATCACAATGCAGTAAAAGGAAGCAGTCAATAAAATTCCAGCTCTCTACAAAGGAATAAGGGATCAAATGTTTTTTAGATGAATCACACTTATCACAATCAAAGGTGAATCTACATGAGAAGGTACTACACTCCCAGGAAATTTTACTTTAATGGTCAATGCTTCCCTTGTCATAAATTTGGTCATAAGGTTGCTCAGTGTGTTGCTTTTAAAACTCTTGTGACTAGAGAAGTAAGAAAACAAAAGAATGAGATTGGGTTAAATAAATACTCTTACAATACCTTCTCACCTCTTCAAGGTGAATGTAAATCTTCCTTTTGCAATAAATTTGGGCATAGAGAAACTAAATGAAGAAGAAAAATATGATCAAATCTTTAGAATGAAAAAAAAACAACAACATCTAAAGTATGGAAAAATAAAACCATAAAATCTAAGAACTGTGGTTTAGCTTTATATGCAGGAGATCAAGAAAATATGTGGTACATTGACAGTGGATGTTCAAAACATATGACATGCAATAAAGATAAGTTTATATCCTTTAATGAAATAAAAAGAGAAAAAAATGTAACATTTGGAAATATTTCACATGCTGCTATGAAAAAAAAAGGTTAAATATGAAAATATTTTGTTTGTTGATGGATTAAACACAACTTTTTGGGTGTTAGTTAGATGTGTGATCAAGGGCATGAGGTGGTGTTCAGGTCAAATAATTGTGTGGTACGAAATATCAATACAAGTAAGATCATAATAAAGGGAAAGAGAACTCAGGGTAATATCTATGTCTCGGAAGGCATTTTAGAACATTGTTACTTGAGAAAATCAGAAGAAAGCTAGCTTTACCACAAAAGATTGGGACATCTAAGCTTTAGTAAATTACTTAAGTCAAGCAGAATGGGAGGAGTTCAAGACTTTCCTAACATCTCTCTAGCAGGAAATACCATATGAAAATCATGTCAATTTGGTACGCAAACCAGGGTGTAGTTTAATGCTAAAGAAGATACTTTAAGTAAGCCACTTGAACTTATTCATACAGATGTGTATGGTCCTATGAGAAAGAAGTCTCCTCGATGGGAATAATACTTCATATTATTCATTGATGATTTTACTTGTATGTGTTGGATTGGCTTATTAAAACATAAAGATGAAGCATTTGATAAATTTAAAGTCTTGAAAGCTCTAGTAGAGAATGAGTTAGATTTGAAAATGAAATGTCTTAGATCTGATAGAGGAGGAGAATTTATATTAGATGAGGTTTTCAACTTTTGTGAACAACATGGCATCAAAAGTGAGTTTTCTATAGCTAAAACTCCTCAACAAAATGGAGTGGCAGAAAGAATGAATAGAACAATCCAACAAATTGCACGTGCCATGCTTGATGAGTCAAGAAAAAATCATACCTTCTGGGGGAAGCAACACATACAACAATAAATATAATCAACAAAGCTCATATTCGGGTAAACAATGACAAAACGCATGGACTATGGTTTGGTAAGCCTCCAATTGTCAAGCATTTTAGAGTCTTTGGAAGAAAATGTTACATAAAGAATAATGATGATAAACTTTGAAAGTTTGAAGCTAGAGTTGATGAAGGAATTCTCCTTAGGTACTCCTCTAGAAGAAAATCATATAAATGCTAGAGTTGAATGCATTGGTGTTGTGATTGATGAAGCATCCACAAGTACCAAAATGGAATCATCGATAGATGACAGAGATACTCCTACAACAAGCCAACAGGATGTAGGAGAGGGAATCAATGAACCATCAAAAGAAGGAATTGATAGTGCAAAAGCATTAAAAAAGACTCCATCAAGGTATGTTTAGAAAAATCATCTAGAATCTCAAATTCTAGGTGATAACAAAGTTGGAGTACAAACTAGAAGAACTCTTATTGCAACTTCTAGTTATCTAGCCTTACTATCCACAATTGAACCAGAAAATGTAAATCAAGCTAGTAACTATGAATGTTGGGTTAAGATTATGGATGAATAACTTGAACAAATAGAAAATAACCAATATACATGGGAATTACTACAAAGACCTCATGATAAAAATATTATTGGGACAAAATGGGTATTAAAAAAGAAACTAAATAAAAATGGAGAGGTAACTAGAAATAAACAAATACTTTTATGCAAAGGCTATGTGCAATAATAATGAATAGAATTTGAAAAAACATTTGCACCTATAGCTAGACTTGAAGCCATAAGAATGTTACTTACATTTACAAGCTTTCATAACTTTAAGGTATATCAAATGGATGTTAAATATGCATTTTTGAATGGGGATCTAGAAGAAGAAGTTTATATTGAACAACCTGAAGGGTTCATTCAAGGAAATGATAAAAATCTTGTTTGCAAACTCAATAAGGCATTATATGGGCTAAAACAAACTCCTCATGCATGGTATTATCACCTTGACAAGTATCTTCAACAACAAGGTTTCACTAAGGGATATGCAAATAACAATCTATATATAAAGATGGATAATGGTAAACTTTTGATAGTTGTTTTTTACATAGATGACATCATATTTGGAAGCAATGAAGGTTATATGAGTCAAATTTTTGCCTCAATCATGCAGAAATAATTTGAAATATCATTACTTGGAGACCTAACATATTTTCTTGGTCTTCAAGTTCAACAACCAAAGAATGGTATCTTTCTCTTGCAGACTAAGTGCCTCAAGAAAATGTTAAATAAATATAGAATGGAAGATTGTAAGCCTGTATGCACACCAATTATAATAGGGTGTAACCTAAGTTCACATGATGATTCTCCCTAAGTAAATTAGCCAGAATACAGATCTATGTTTGGGAACTTGATCTACCTTACAGGCACAAGACTAGACATCATGTGTGAAATTGGGATTGTTGTATGATTTTAGGCAAATCCTAAAGAAACTCATCTCCATGCAGTCAAGAGAATATTCAAGTACTTAGAAGGAAATCAAGTTTATGGTCTATGGTGTCCCAAAAATGAATATTTTTCTCTTTATGTTTACAAAGATGTAGATTGGGATGGTAACATTGATGATTGAAAGAGTACTAGTGGAGGAGCATTCTATTTGGGACCTCGCCTGGTATCATGGTTCAACAAAAAAAAATATCCATTTCTTTATCTACTGTTGAGGTGGAATACATTGTTGTTGTATATTGTTGTACTCAAATTCTATGGATGATGCAAGCATTACAAGATATTCAAATCACTTTTCCTTAACCTATACCCATTTTGTGTGATAATACTAGTGCCATAAGCATTTCTAAAAATCCTATCATGCACTCAAAAACCCATCATATTACAATCAAACATCACTTTCTAAGAGAACAAGTGCTTGAATAAAAGGTCAAACTAAAATATGTTCCCTCAAAGGAACACGTTGCAAACATATTTACTAAACCATTTCCACGTGATTACTTTGAATATCTCAAAAAAAAAACTAAGAGTGGTCTTTGCTTCATCACTTTGTCAATTATTCTGACAAATCTTTCATGTTTAGGGGGAGTAGAGTCTGAAATTACTGAATTTTACTTTTTGTATGGGATCCCATGAAAGACAACCGCGTATATATGCAATTTTGGGTCTTGATAGTAGCGTATGTTTCTATATGAAGAAGAAACTATGCGACAGACTCAAGGAGAGATTCTAGTATACTTCAGCCAGTGGTTCTTTGGCCCTCTAATTTTTATATTGATTGGTTATAGTCTGTTGTTGCTCAAATGAAACTTAGATGCGATATTGACTTATGTTGGTTGCTAAATGACTTTTATGATTTTATGACTTTACTAATTAATGAAGTTGATTTGATGACTTCACTGGTGAATATGATCAGTCCTAACAATGAACAAATGACACAAGTTCATGGGGATCATTTTCTATATCTCTAATAGTGCATGTTGTTGGCATTCAATTTCTTGATCATTCCTTGTTTCATAAGGATGTCCATATTGCTGCTAACAGATGCTCATTCTTATATGGTAAATGATGGTTATTGATGACTATCATGGTCTTGCTACCTCACTATTGAGGTATTTGGTTTTGGTTATAAATTAGATATTTGTCTCCTAATGTAAAGGTCATAAAAATACCCATGATGTAAAATTTTGATATTCAGTCATGATTGAACTATTAGAGTCAAGTTCATTATGTATGTAATCACATTTTTTGGGGCATTGGATGTAATGTTAACTCAAATATGTAACACCGTTGTGTTGGATAATTGATGTAAGCATGAGTCCTTGGTGATAAGAAAAGTAGGATTTGGTTAAGTCATAGCATCATATAAGTTTACAACATATGCTCATGGGGAGCATGGTCAAGCCTTCATTCAACATTGGTCAACCCTTTCCCTTGATGTCAAATGGGGAGAGAAGCTTGGTGTTTTGGAATGCTTAGTGACTTGGGACAGAAGCTTGGTATCTCTACAAATGTGGTTACAGGTATCTATAGGTGTTGTTGACGAAACACTGAAGTGGTGAACATCAAGTCCAAAAGGGGAGATTGTTGGCATTATGACTAATGTGTTGTCCTTGATTGCAACCTACTAGATAAGGATGTCAACATGATGGTAGTAGAATGACTATATAGGCCAGTACAAAAGTGACAGAGAGATTGGACAAAGGAATATCAGTTCAGAGATAGAGGAAGGATGAAGGTGATGTTTTAATAAGTATGTGCGGGCCTTGTGAACAAAGGGAGCGTACATACTTAGGTATGGTGAAGAAAAGTCGCATACAATTTCCGCACCATAGTATTCTCAATACCATGGGTCTTCACCATGGTATTGGCCCATAGTAATGAGCGTGACAATGGACATTTAATCCTGTCAAATAATACCATCAGAATAACTAAGGAATTAACCTAAGGTATTGGCTAAGGCCTAAGCTATATAAGGAGATGGAAATAAAAGTGAAAAGTGTGCATGTATTGGGTTATTGATGATTAGTTTGATATGAAATAGGAGTGCGCCAAGGTGTATGGGAATGGATCAGATCTATTAGATCTGAAATGACTATATATTGAATAATATTCTAATGGGTTGATAGATATACGATGATGATTTTATGATGTATATATGTTATGGTGTATGTCGATATTTGGGTTTGACAGGTGTTCTAGTGTGCAACGAAGGTTTGACTCAGTAATTATATATCTATATGCAAGTTTACTTTAGAATAGTTCTAGATAGTCATGTATACATTCTGCCATATGGACAAATTTGTATGCGGGTGTCAAGTATGAAAGGAACATACATACATGGAAGTTCTTTATAAGGGTGGCATATGTATGCTAGGGTTTTTGCAGTATAAATTGGTGATAATGATTGATTTGTTTTATTATGTTTGTTGTGATAGGTTGTGTTATATTCTTTCCATGACTAGCCCATGTAGTTAAACAGGGGGTTAGAAGGGGGGCGGAGCCCCCCCTTCGTTGCGCCGATTGCATAGTGAGGGGAGTCACAGGGGGTTTGAGGGGTGCAAGTAACCCCACTCTATGGGGTCCAGGGCAGTGCCCCAGAAAATTTTGTTTTTGGACCCTACATTAGGTTGGGTGGACCTACCTATGGTTTTGTGCATGATTTTCGCACATGGTTTTGGACGTGATGGTTTTCGGTCCATGGTTTTGGACGCGATGGTTTTCGGTCCATGGTTTTGGACGCGATGGTTTTCGGTCCATGGTATTGGATGCTTCGGCATGTATAAATATGTATTATAACATTGAAAGGAAAATAATGAAAAATCAAGCTGGTAGTCCCGATTTTGGGATCCAAGGGAAAATCTCTGTGTATATGTGTTTTATGTGTTATGCTCTCGCATTGTTTATTTTCTGCGTTTTAGAATTTGTATGCAGGTCATTTCTGTACAGGGTTGAAACCTACATTTGGAATCAGAGTTGTTTTGGCTTCAAGGGGACGCCTTTGTTGTTGAGGGGTTTCGCTTGAGCCTGTGGTAGACCCTGTTCAGTGGGAGATATGCGAGATCGATTCTAGTGGTGAAAGAAGATGACAAGCAGTGGAAAGGTAGAGATCAAGAAATTTAATGGTCAAAGTTTTGAGTTGTGGAAACTCAATATGGAGGATCTATTGGTGGATAAAGATCAGTGGATTGTGGTAGATCCAAGTACTAAACCAACGAGAGTGTCTAATGAATAATAGAAGAAGTTGGATCAGAAGGAAAATATCAAAATATTATTGTATGTCTCATATTCAGTATTGCTGAATGTATCAGGGGAAGCTACGACGAAGGCTTTGTGGGACAAGTTAGGGACTTTGTACCAATCTAAGTCTCTGGTGAATAAACTATTCCTATAGAAAAAGCTGTATAACCTGAGGATGAAAGAAGGAGAGTTGGTGACAAAGCATCTGAATGCGTTTAATATTGTGGTAAGTCAGTTATCATCTATTGATATCAAAATTTCAGATGAAGATAAGTGCATTAGTTTGTTGTGTTCTCTACCAAATTCGTGGGATGGCTTGGTTATTGTAGTAGCTAGCAATGCAACTGCCTTGTAGTTTAAAGAAATAGTCTCATCCTTGTTGACGAAGGAAATGAGACGGAAAAATATAGAGAGCTAGAATGGTGATGCCTTGTCTGTAAGAGGATGTTCTCTGAACATAAACAAAAAATAAGTCATCAAGTGGGAGATCTAAGTCTAGATAGAGATCTAAATCTCCAGGAAAACCTGTAAAGGTGATGTGCTGGGAATGTAGAAAGGAAGGACACTACAAAAAGGACTGTAAATCTAAAGCTCCTGGCAAAGGAAAGGGATCTGATGATGCTCCTTCTGTAGAGGCAAAAACCACCTCAGATGAAGGTGGGGATGTGTACTTGGCTTCTTCAAGTACACATGTAGATCACGAGGCATGGTTGATTGACTAAGGTATATCCTTTCACTTCACTCCCCATAGAGAGTGGTTCTACGAGTATGAGAAATATGACGGTGATGATGTCTTCTTGGGGGATGACGGGAAGGTTAGAATCATTGGTCTCGAAAAGGTAAAGTTGAAGTTGGAAGGTGGAAGGGTTAGAACACTTCCGAGTGTTCTGCATATTCCTGCATTAGCCAGAAATCTGATTTTTGTAAGCAAGCTGGATGATGCAGGTGTAAAAACAACGTTTGAGAAGGATACTTGCAAGATGGTTCAAGGAGCACTGGTATTGATGCGGGGAGTTTAGATTTGAACTTTGTACAAGCTGCAAGGTAGCACTGTTGTTGATGGGTGAAACAATTCTGTGGTTCCTGAAAGTGGAGCAAAAAATCTAGTGGTCTCTGGAGAGAAGACCATGTTGTGGCATCAAAGTCTTGGACATATTGGAGAGAAGGGCCTTCGAATACTTCATGGGAAAGGTATGGTGTTGGGCCGCTAGTTTTTCATTATTATTATCACTCTTTAACACCTATTTCATCCATTTGCACCATTATTTATCACGTCATTTATCATGATTTATCATATAATTCCATTTTATAATTATTTATTCTCTTATGGATAAATATTATTTCTTCTCATTTATTTTTAATAAATTGATGATTATTATGCATGATTTTACCAATGATGGTTTATTAATAGATTTGTTGTAACATCACTCATCATTTTAGCCTCCACAATATTTTCCAGATTGCAGATTTGATCTCTAGCTCATCATTAAATATTCCAACTCAGAAATTCGCTGTAATAAGAAGTGACAGTTTTGCATTGGACGTTTTGGGCAAATGGAGAAGAATCTGGAAAATATGAAACATGGGCTTTGTTCAGAACGACCTAATTAGTTTTTTGATGAGCAGTTTTCCCAAATTCGGTCTGTATTAAGAGAAATGGAAGGTTCTCTGAAGATGTTTTTCTTAGATTCGCTGTTGCGGCCGGTTTCCAAATTATCTCAATTGCAATATCAAATTCAACATGTTCTTGTTGAATACTGATGAAAAGATATTTCAGATATGATCTTGTTGATCAATTTGTTGTGAACAATCCCATTTTGTTACGGGAATCATTTTGTAATCATATCTATTGTAACTTCTCTCTGCTCTATGTGTATTTAAATGAGAACAGAGATCAAAGAGGGGGATCAATCCTTGTTATTTAAAACTGTAATTTTAATTTATAGAATTGTGTTGTCAAGAGAACGCGATCATATTGTAATGTCACTCAAGTTCAATGATTAATATATAATTTGAGGTTGTTGTTCGTTCGCCTTATCTGAAGTAGCTCAACAATATTCGCTGGCGGCTAAGGCCCTGGCCTCTAGTGGATTAAATTGCTTCTCTATATTATATCTTTCTGATTTCTGCAAGTGATTACTTTGTTAATTTTCCCATATTATGCACTTTTTACTGTTTTCCTGTATTGAAGGAATATCTTTGCTTTATATGATTTACAGCACTGTCGTTTGATTCAGTTTACATTCATTGCAGATTAAGTTACTTAGATAATTATTCATATTGATTTAATCAACTGTAAAGAGTTTGGTTATTGCTATTGAACTCTCAAATTGATATCATTTCCATCTGGATTGCTTTGAAGAGATAGAGTATGATTTAGATTGAATCATCTAGGAAGAGATGAGTTATTGCTACTGTGCTCTCAGCTGATGCTATTGTTACTTGAATTGCTTGTGTAAGATTTGATTTTAGTAGAGGATTGAGTTTTGAAGCTAGATGCCATATTTCCTTTAATAATTGCAATTTGAGTTTATTAGATGCATCCATTTACTCTTGTGTCAAAGATCTATACTACATTTTAAGAAACATTACTCTCTGGATTTATAGCTTGCACATATTGTGTACTCTTGAAACAAAAAGACTTACCTAGGTTGATAATTAATGTGAGGCAATTAGGAGTTTTAAAAGACACCTTTAGCACCCAACATTTTGGCACCATTGCCGAGGAGAGTGTTTCCATTTCATAGAGAGTGATGTATGTTTGATATTTGCTGCTAGGAAATAGTTGGGTATTAAAAATGGAAGGTAAGAAGCTACGTAACAAGCAAGTAAAGTGCTTGCTCCTCCACCTGCTTTTTAGTACAATTGCATAGAATTTGAAGTAGGTGTTTGATGTTTGTCTACTGTGAAAGAATTGGGCATTAAAAATGGAAGGTAAGAACTTGCATAATGAGCAAGTAAAGTGGTTGCTCCTCTGCACGCTTTTTAGCAGAATCTCGTAGGAATTGAAGTATGAAATTTAGAGGTAGAATTTTTGAAAAAAATCTCATAATTCCACTCAAGTGGTGATGTAAGCACCACCCATTTCACTAACCAATTGACAAGAACATTTGAATGAGGAGCCTCAAAGAAACACATGAAAAACATCTTCTATTATGGTAAGAAATATCTCACATTGAAACTTTTGAATTTCCTATCAAACATCTAGGAGGAGTGACACAAATGCACATAATTCCCCCATCTTCTCTACCAAATTTTCATGGTTTAGAAAAAAAAGACGTAGATACATTTTTATTTGGGTTCGAAATACTTTCTAGAGGATATGATTATTGTACCAATGATCAAAGGTTGAAAGTGTTTCCTCTTACTCTAAAAGGAGTAGCTCTCTGATGGTTCATGAGCCTAGGTGGGAACTGCATCCAAACATGGGAGGACATGAAGAACATATTCTTGAAGAAGTACCAGGACTATTGCAAGGACAATGAAGATATTTTCGATATGATACAAGGGGAAGATGAAAGCTTGGAGGACTATGTGGAGCGATTTCGATACAACCTTCAAAAATCAAAGCATAAGTATTTGGAAAAAGAGATCTTAAAAACACTCCTACTCAAAGGAATCAAAGATGAATTTTTAGAACTCTTAAATCTGATAGGAAAAGGTGATGTTTTTCAGTTGTCATATGATGATGTTTGTGAATTGTGCATAAGGTATTCAAGAGGAATCTCCAAGGCTGGTAATAATTCTAGAGAACTTTCTTCTTTATTTTCCAAATATGCTACAAGAACAAGAGACATAAGAGATGAAATCAATATTTTATTTGAAAATTTTAAAGTTGATTTTATTAGTTCTTTAAATTCAAAATTGGATGTTTTGCAAGTTCAGAAAAATCAAGAATTTGATGAAGTATTTTGCCCTCATTACCGAAAGGAGCATCCCATAGATAGTTGTCCTTCCTTATCTAGGATGGAAGTAGCATATCAAAGAGATGAGGAAGCTACAACAAGGTCAAAACCATGGAAATCATGCCCTACAAGTATGGTTCAAAACACTTCCTCTCCATTCTCTTATTTGCATAATCCATTATGGAATACTCATGTGTTAGGGCATCCATGTCCATCTCAATATAACCCCCAAAAATCTTGTCTACAAGTTTGGCATGGTTCATATTATGATTGCATGACTACTCTCCCTTGTATTGTAGCACAAACACATCATCCATATTCTTCACCAGCTCTTCCACAACATCTTACTTGCCTATCAAAATCATCCACTCAACCCAATCAACTAAATGATCAAAATGCTCCATTCCGTACACAATTTCCTGCTCATTCCACACCCTCACCATAATAAACCAGTACAACATGCTTGCAGTGTTGAACTGCAAAATTTACCCACCCTTCCCACCCATTCTATCTCACATGCATCATTGGAAAAAATTTATACTGAGATTTAGAATGTTTCAAATCCAAAAATTGTAAAGGTATGGAAAAAAATGAGGTTTCTTCTAGTCTGCATCAATAAGTCGTTTTAAAAGCTCAAGAACTTAATGATATGATGGCTATGGGAATTCAAGAAAGTAAAGGATATATTGAAGATTGGTTTCACTCCATCATTTGTTCATAGCATCACTCCATACTTCAACAATTTTTGATATCATCTTTTCAAGGGAAGTTGGCTTCTCATACCCTAATATTTATTAACATGCATTTTTCAAATATGGGTATGTACATACTTGAAGCCTTATTTCGAAAATGGTTCCACTAGAAGTACTCTAATACGTAATCATATTCATTTTTCAAATCAGAATAGGTTGGTGTAGAAAATAAAATAAATAAGGAAATAAAATAAACACATTTTTTTTTAATGTAAAAATAGTTGTTTTTGTTATAACACGCTGTGGAAATCAACATCGGTGATAAATATTTTAATTTATTTATGGATGTAGATGTATTATATTTAAAATAACAAGTTCACAAACACTCATTCATTTTTATCACCAATTTGGAAAAATTACTTGAATATCATATTTTTTTGGCTTGTGGGCTTGATGAAATTTCTGAAAATACAGTCGGGACAGTCATGTTTTGAGGGTCAAAAAGAGAATATTTTTAAAACATGTTTCTATCCTAAGTATCTCTTGATGTATAATTTCCAACCCAATTTTAATTACTCAATTTTGATTTGAAACGAAAAAGTTATAACCAAAACATTGACAGGATGTCTAGTAGGCAGCTCAGGAACAGAGTTGGGACAGTCAGTTTTTGGAGGCCTAAATGACTATATTTTCAAAATATGTTCTACGGTACATTCCCATATGAATCTAGTTTACAAGGAAATTTGAATAACTCATTTTCAACATCGTATGAGAATGTTATGACCAAAATATTGACTATCTATCGTAAACTAGCACTCTTAAAACTCTGTTTTTCTAGTTGTTCACTTGTGTATTTGACCCATCAATTCCTCTTGTTTTCAAAACCTGTTTCTATTGGAGATAAATAAATGAATCTAATTTAATTTCCAATTTGAATAATTTGAATTTGTCATCAAACGAAAAATCTATGCTTAAAATATCCACTGTTGTTCTAAGTGGGGAAATAAAAAATGACTTTGTTATGCAGGTTGTTCTAACTAAAGTTTACATATCATATCATGGAATTTTAAAAACATGTTTCTATCAGTGATATAACTTTGAATTATCTCTCATTTTTCTTTTGAATCACTCGAATTGGACCAATAACAAAGGAGTTGTGATCAAAACACTGCTGGTTAGTATGATTAGCCACTGCTCTCCCGCGAGGAATAAATTAATTCTACTTTGTTATTTTTTTCCGTATATTTGTTTTACAGAGTAACTAATTTTTAGTTTTTTGCATAATTCTTGGATTAGGGGAGCCCAATCACCTCTCTTTCTCCATGATTTAATATTTTATTGCAGATAGACACTCGTTTTTTTGCAGGTCTTAGGAGAATAAAGAAGGTCAATTTATGGACGAGCGATTCTTGAAAGAAATGTTAATGAAACAAGGGAATTTTATCCAATTCATTACCTAACAGATTCATATAGAAGAAATGAAGAATTGATTTCCATTCGAAGATTCATGTCACTGCTGACAAAACATTTTTCCAAGAGATCTTTTTTTCCATTGACAGATTGATATTCCCTTAGGAAATAATATCATAGCTGTTGTAACTTAATTTATTTATTTATATACTATTTTTAAATAAAGTGTTGTTTCTTTTCTAATTTCTCTTATGTTTTTGTGTTTCAAGTGTTGCTTCCTTCAAATTGAAGTTTCCGCTCCATTGGTGATTGAATAATGAGGACCCCACCATGCAAGTTTCAGTTGCAAAAGGAAACTCTTCAACAGCCCCAATTCTGTAAAAAGTTATTTTTGAGACTTGTGATTGTTTTTTTCTTTTTTTCTCAATTCCTTTTCTTTCTTTTGTATGAATTTCTTTCTGTTGTTTAGAGTAGTATGGATGATTTCTTCTGTGTGTTGTTTTTCTCTCCCTATTTTATTTTTGTTGTTCCCTATAGGGAACAACACTTTTTCGTGTGAATTTTTGCTATTCCCTATAGGGAACAACACTTTTCGTGTGCATTTTTTGCTATTCCCTATAGGGAACAATACTTTTTCATGTGCATTTTTTTGTTGCGTGTGCATTTTTGTTGTTCCCTACACGGAACAACTGCTGTTCCCTATAGGGAACAACACTTTTTCGTGTGCATTTTTGTTTTTTCTCCCTATGGGGAACAACACTTTTTCGCATGCATTCTTTTGTTGTTCCCTACAAGGAATAGATGTTGTTCCCTATAGGGAACATCACTTTTTCATGTGCATTTTTTTGCTGTTCCCTATAGGGAACAACACTTTTTCGCATGAATTTTTTTGGTTCCCTACAGGGAACAACACTTTTTCGTATGCATTTTTTTGTTGTTCCCTATAGGGAACAACACTTTTTCGTGTGCATTTTTTTTCGTTCCCTACACTTTTCATGTGCATTTTCTTTGTTGTTCCCTATAGGGAACAACAATTTTTCGTTTGCATTTTTTTTGTTCCCTATAGGAAACAACACTTTTTGGCATGCATTTCCTTTGTTGTTTCCTACAAGGAACAACACTTTATTGAGTGTTTTTGTTGTTCCCTAAAGGGAACAACACTTTTTTGAGTGTTTTTGTTGTTCCTTCAAAGGAACAACACTTTGGGAGTATTTTCGAGAACAACCCTTCCTTCCTCTAGTGGGATTATTCCTAGTTCATCTCAACCACATTTTACTGGTTCCCTTTCATGGCATGAAGTCTTTGTTGTTCCCTATAGGGAACAACATTTTTTCGTATGCATTTTTTGTTGTTCCCTATAGGAAACAACACTTTTTGGCATGCATTTCCTTTGCTGTTTCCTAAAAGGAACAACACTTTTTCGAGTGTTTTTGTTGTTCCCTAAAGGGAACAACACTTTTTCGAGTGTTTTTGTTGTTCCTTCAAAGGAACAACACTTTGGGAGTATTTTCGAGAACAACCCTTCCTTCCTCTAGTGGGATTATTCCTAGTTCATCTCAACCACATTTTACTGGTTCCCTTTCATGACATGAAGTGCACTACTTTTATGAGGACAAGAATTATGGATCCTATTAAAGCAAGTTAATATCATTCACGTTATGATTTTTAATAGGACAACTCCTTGATGATAGATTTTTTTTGAAAGGGACAAAATTATTTATATATTACTTTACTACATTGTTTTCTATCGTACATGATACTGATTTATCATCTTAATACCATGTTGGTTCCACCCTTCCTGGTTATAATCTTCTCTGTCTGTAATAAATGAGATTATGGGTATATTTTTTTCTATTGACATGTTCAACTTCTTCCAACATCCCTACTCTTAAGGAGCACTGAGCCTCCCTATTTTTATCATAAAAATGTGTAATAACAACAATTTTTTTTTTGCAGATGGAGGATAGGGGGTCTCATTACGAGCCAACCTACCACTTTCATAAGGCTGTAACAAAGTGACATTTCTATTATGGCCACAACACTAGGGTTATGATCCATTGGATAGCCAAATTATCCTTCGAACAAAAGCTCTCATCACGAGCCGGCCTGATCACTTTTTCTACATCCCAGTGAATGGCAGTGTGGTTATTTAGTTACCACGCCAGCACATTGATCTCTTCTGTATAACAGCACTGGAACTCTCCATTTATAAATTGAGGATCCTGGCTCATACGGGTTAAAAAGCAACCTTGCCGAGACTATGGACACCTGCTGGTAGCAGAGGCTCTGCTTATAGTATTGAAGTTATATCTTATCGTCAATTATTACTACAATACCCTTTTCTTATTCTCTCTTTTTATCGGAGAAGTTATTTCCTTAATTTTTCTCTGTTTTGAACTTTTATGCATGAGAAATTGTTTTTCGATCAATCGCATCATTTTCAGCTAGAATACCATCAGCAAAGCATCTTTTTGGCATATTGTTATCCTTTTTTTTTCTCGCATAACTTATCATCAATCCAAAGTTCCCTATCTCTTATTCATAACTATCTTTACACACTCTGCTCTCATTATAACCATACCTCTTGTCGTCCTATCATTGATATGTGTCATATGATTCAATTACTGTCGTAATGTTCATTCCCTTGCCTTACCGTCAGAACAAGACCTTTCATATGATTTATGGTCATGGAATCCCTTTTCCAATTAGAGTGGGGAATGTATGTATTATGGGATAGCATGCGATATAATTACTGAACTCTGCCATAACTTGATTATTTGACAAAATATTAGTATTGCATTCATACAAAAGTTTTTCTTATTGAAATTCTTGCATGCATCTTATCTGTTGCTATTCAAAACTAACATAGTGGATTCAAGAAAATTGCATGCTAAATAGTGAATTGTTTACAGGAGAACAAGAAGTATGGGCGAAACTCTATTCAAAACAAGGCAACACTATTTCAACTAACAAAAGAGGCTCAAAAAACTTGCGAAAATGAACAATTGTTCAGACATGATGTGCTTTCCTAGATTCCACCTTTTGCATCACTTTCAGTATCCGCTCAGCCTACATCAGCTTCAATAAATGCCAGTCCATACATGTCATTCCACATTTTTCTTTTCGGAGGTAAAACTTGAGGTAAAATAGCATAATTTTCTGATTTATTATGAATTTAGGAGAATTTTATGAAAATCCATTGAGCATTATTTACCGTCATTCATTCCACATCTTTACCACTTCCCATTTTTCAAAGACATAGATTCTTTCAGTTTGGGGGGCTGTTCCTTTCATTTATTTATTTATTATGACCATGCCATCATATTCTTTATCATCCATTGATCTTATTATTCATTCTCAACACCTCCCTTATTCCATGTTGTTTTACACCAAGCATAGATTTCAACAAATGGTAGTGACCACCTCAATTTGTTTTCTAGCATTGCATGAGGGCATGCTAATTCTCTATTTTGGGGAGGAATTGCTACAAATCATGAATGTTTTCTACTTTCTTTCTCATTTAAAGCATACAATTTCATTTTTATACAATGTAGAAATTGATTGGCGTATATCTTTAAAACTATGAACTGAATTCTTGTGATTTTTGGATAACAAAGAGGTATCATTAAAATACACAAACCCAGAAAATTTCAAGTTAAATTAGTTTGTCAAATTTCAGATATCATGCACTGTCACCTACAACCATTTTGCTTATATCTCATGATCCTTGCATCAAAACGATCTGATTTTTGGATCATAGAAGCATTAATATAGTAGAAATCTACTTGCAAAATTTCAGCAAAATCTGGTTTGTAGTTTTTGAGAAAATGGTTAATGGAGTTTGTTGTTACCTATATCATATTTTGTTGCAACTTCATATACATATAGTTGAACGTCAATGTAAAAATTGTTACGCTTTCATCAACATTGCTAAAATTGAATATTCATTATTTGAGGAAGAATTCATTTGTTCCATCCATTTCATGAGTTGGGATGAACAATTTTTGTATTATTTCTTGGATAATATAGAATCTTTAGGTTGCATGAGGACATGCAATATATTCAGTTTGGGGGTATGTTGGGCCACTAGATTTTCATTATTATTATCACTCTTTAACACCTATTTCATCGATTTCTACCATTCTTGGTTAATATAGAGTCTTTAGGTTTCATGAGGACATGCAGTATATTGAGTTTGGGGGTATGTTGGGCCACTAGCTTGTCATTATTATTATCACTCTTTAACACCTATTTCATCGATTTCTACCATTCTTTATCATGTCATTTATCATGATTTATCATATAATTCCATTTTATAATTATTTATGCTCTTATGGATAAATATTATTTCTTCTCCTTTATTTTTAATAAATTGATGATTAGTATGCATGATTTTACCAATGATAGTTTATTAATAAATTTGTTGTAACATCACTCATCATTTTAGCCTCCAAGATATTTTCCAGATTACAGATTTGATCTCTAGCTCATAATTAAATATTCCAACTCGGAAATTCGGTGGAATAAGAAGTAACAGTTTTGCATTAGACGTTTTGAGCAAATGGAGAAGAATCTAGAAAATCCAAAACATGGGTTTTGTTCAGAATGGACCGAATTAGTTTTTACATGAGCAGTTTTCCCAAATTTGGTCCGTATTAAGAAAAACAAAAGGTTCTTTGAAGACGTTTTTCTCAGATTCGTTGTTGCAGTCGGTTTCCAAATTATCTCAGTTGCAATATCAAATTCAACCTGCTCCTGTTCAATGCTAATGAAAAGATATCTCAGATATAATCTTGTTGATAAATTTGTTGTGAACAATCCAATTTTTTTATGGGAATCATTTTGTAATCATATCTGTTGTAACTTGTCTCTGCTCTCTGTGTATTTAAATGAGAACAGAGATCAAAGAGGGGGATCAATCCTTGTTATTTAAAATTTTAATTTTAATTTATAGAATTGTGTTGTCAAGAGAACGCGATCATATTGTAATGTCACTCAAGTTCAATGATTAATATATAATTTGAGGTTTTTGTTCATTCGCCTTATTTGAAGTAGCTCAGCAGCATTCGCTGGTGCCTAAGGGCTTGGCCTCTGATGGATTAAGTTGCTTCTTTGTATTATATCTTTCTAATTTCTGCAAGTTTGATTAATTTGTTAATTTTCCCATCTTATGCACTTTTTACTATTTTCCTATATTGAAGGAATATCTTTGCTTTATATGATTTACATCACTGTCGTTTGATTTAGTTTACATTCATTGCAGATTAAGTTACTTAGATAATTATTTAGATTGATTTAATAAAATATAAAGAGTTTGGTTATTGCTATTGAACTCTCATATTGATATCATTTCCATCTGGATTACTTCGTAGAGATTGAGTATGATTTAGATTGAATCAACTAGAAAGAGATGAGTTATTACTACTGTGCTCTCGGCTGATGTTGTTGTTACTTGAATTGCTTGTGTAAGATTTGATTTTAGTAGAGGATTGAGTTTTGAAGCTCGATGCCATATTTCCTTTAATAATTGCAATTTGAGTTTATTAGATGCATCCATTTACTCTTGTGTCAAAGATCTATACTACATTTTAAGAAACATTACTCTCTGGATTTATAGCTTACACATATTGTGTACACTCTTGAAACAAAGAGACTTACCTAAGTTGATAACTAATGTGAGGAAATTAGGAGTTTTAAAAGACACCTTTTAGCACCCAACATATGGTAGAAAGTATGCATAATAGCTCTATGGATTTTGATTTTTGTGAAAATTGTGTATGTGGGAAGCAAAATCGGGTAAGTTTCCCCTCTGTTGGTGAGAGGGAAAAACATATATTAGAGCTTGTGCACAGTGATGTGTTTGGACCTGTGAAGATTCCATCACTGGGTAAGTTTGTGTAATATGTATCATTTATAGATGATTTCTCAAGAAATACATGGATATATTTTCTTAAGAAGAAATCTGAAGTCTTTGACAAGTTTACAGAATTTAAGGCTCTGGTGGAAAACCAAATAGAGAAGAAGATAAATGTGCTGAGGATAGATAACGGTGGAGAGTTTTGCAGTAAGGAATTTGAAGAATTTTGTAAGAGTGTGGTATAGCACGACAAAAGACTACTCCATACACACCTGATAAAAATGGAGTTGCAGAAAGAATGAACAAGACATTGATGGAAAGGGCTAGAAGCATGCTCAGTGGTGCCGGATTAGGACAGGAATTCTTAGCAGAGGCCATGGAGACAACATGTTACCTTGTAAATAGATCACCTTCATCAGCGTTGGAGGATAAGACTCCAAAAGAGGTATGGACTAGTAAGAAACCCTCTCTTTCACATCTGAGGGTATTTGGATGTGATGCATATGTACATGTTCCAAAGGAGAAACGAACCAAGTTGCATAGTAAATCTAAAAAGTGTATCTTTATGGTGTATAAGGATGGTTTAAAGGGTTATAAGCCTTGGAACCTAGTAACAAGGAAGGCTGTGTACAACCAAGATGTGGTGTTCAGAGAGGTGAAAGATGTTATTAAACATGAAGTCCAACCAAAGGAACTTGAGAAGATAGACTTTGAGCTAAAGGAGGAAGAATCAGACTCTACAGTAGAGGAGGAATCAGAAGATGAAGAGCCACAAACTCCGAATGTGAGAAGATCAGTTCGAGAAAGAAGGTAGCCAAAAAGGTATAGTCCATCTTCTCTCAGTTCAAATTTTCTTTATCTATTATTGATGATGATCCGAGAACTGTGAAGGAAGCAGTAGATTTAGAGGATGGAAAACTCTGGAAAGAGGTCATGGTTGATGAAATGGCATCTTTGCACAAAAATTAGGCTTGGGATCTGGTGGAGTTGCCAGCTGGAAGGAAACCCATTGGCAGCAAATGGGTGTTCAAGAAGAAAACAAATGCAGAAGGAAAGGTGGAGAAACACAAAGCTCGGTTGGTAGGAAAAGGTTATTCCTAGGTGCAGGGAATTGATTTTGGTGATATTTTTTCTCCTGTTGCCAAGGTAGCTTCTATTAGATTACTTTTATCTGTTGCTCTTGCTTTCGATTTTGAGGTAGAACAAATGGATGTGAAGACAACATTTCTTCACGGGGATCTGGAAGAGGAGATCTACATGAAGAAACCTGAAGGCTTTGTGGTGAAGGGTAAGAAAGAACTAGTATGCAAGTTAAAGAAGTCTCTGTACGGGTTAAAATAGTCACCAAGGATGTGGTTTTAGAAATTTGATACATTTATACGGGGACCTGGATTCATGAGAAGTAAAGCAGATCACTGTGTGTATTTTAAATTAATTGGTGACCGTGTTTTTTATCTGGTCTTATATGTGGATGATATGTTGCTAGTTGGAAATGACAAAGAAATTATCCAAGATTTGAAGACCCATTTGTCTTTCAAATTCAACATGAAAGATATTGTTGTTGCAAACTATATTTTGGGCATGGAAATTAAAAGATATTAGACAAAGAGGAAGCTATGGTTAAACTAGAGGAAGTATGTCGAGACAATATTGCAGAGGTTTAATATGTAGGATAGTAAACCGGTGAAGGTTCCTATTCATGTAGGTGTAAAGTTATCTGCTAAACAGTGTCCCAAGACACAAGAAGAGGAAGAGGACATGTCGCATGTTCCATATGCAAGTATAGTCAGTAGCCTGATGTATGCGATGGTCTGTACTATACCAGACAATGCACATGCAGTGGGAATATAGAGCAAGTTTATGTGAAAACCAGGGAAGGAGCACTAGATAGCAGTGAAGCGGAATTATAGGTATTTGTGTGGCACTAGTGATTATGGTTTGTGATACCAAGGAAGACCAGGATTGGACAGAGTGTTGGATATTCATGGCTTTGTTAATGCAGATTGGGTTGGAGATCTAGATCAGAGGAGATCTACAAGTGGGTATGTGTTTAACCTATTTGGAGGTGCAATCAGTTGGATGAGTAAGAAACAATCTGTAGTGGCACTATCAACTATAGAGGTAGAATACATGGCAGCCACTCATGCAAGCAAGGAAGCAGTTTGGTTGCAGAGATTGTGTTCATGTATGGGGTTAGTACAGGGAGCTATAAGGATAGACTGTGACAGCCAAGGTGCAATCTTCTTGGCAAAGAACCCTACATATCTGTTAAGCTATGGTATGTTCTATGCTTATAACAATTTACTTCTTTTCCTTATTATATTCCAAAGATTAGCAATCACACGTACATAAAGTAAAGTGCAGATAGAACATTAAACGATCGACAGAAAACAAGCCAAGACAAGAGACACAAGATGTGGCAACTAGCCAGGGACAAAACCCACAATGTGTGGGCAAACCCTTTGATCAAATCTTCTTTTATCTTCAATAATTCAGCAGAGAGAAATAGTACAATAAATCTGATTCATATCAGCAGTAGCAAACCCTAGATCAACAGCATCAGCATTAACGGCTTCATTATCAAACTAGGGTAGACGATATCTCACAAACCGACCATCGGATTGAATTCATTCCACCACCAAAAGTTTGGGCTTCCAGAGGAGGTTTAGATGAACCTACAGCGTAGTTCAGATGAAGAGATCTTCTAGGCCACGCAGGTCAATCTTTACTTCTGTAGTTGCAGCTTAAGTTTTAGCAGTTTCCGGCTTCAAACTAGGGCAGTCGATATCTTGCAAACCGTTCGTCGGATTGACTTCATTCCACCACCAAAAGTTGTGGCTTTCAGAGGAGGTTCAGATGAACCTACAACACAGTTCCAAAGAGGATATCTTCTAGGCCATGCAAGTCAATCTTTACTTCTGCAGTTACAGCTTCAAATTCAACAGCTTCCGGCTTCACATGTGTGAGAGAGAGACCCATTTCAGCGCAGTAGAGAAGAGACTCATTTCTGTGCAGTAGAGAGAGAGAGAGATGTGATGAGATGAGTGAGTCCAAATGAGGAAAAGTCATCTTATATTTATACACAACATTGGTGGGTGAATAGATGTGACTATTGGGCTTCTAAACCTACATGAGTTGTAGGTTGGCTTGATAATAATTCCATAATCAAAATAAATTCATATCTCCATGAATACTTATCGGAATCGGATGATCTTTATATCAATCCTACACCTCTCGACGATAGGAATCTAATAAAAATATTATCAGCCATGAATAAGATGACCCACATGAAGTTTTGCCCTGGTTTCCAATTTTAACACTCCCTCTCAACCATGGAGAGCTTCATCTGCAATCTGTCTATCAGTCGTTACTATTCATCCATCAAATGCACTGCATTGTACAACCTGACCCTTGCCCTGCTCTGATCTATTCTGCCTGTTCTGCTTTGTCTTGTTCTGCCCTGCACTGATCTGTACTATTTTGCTCTGTTCTGCTCTACTCTTGCATTGTTTTGTTCAGCTCTGCTTTTATCCGAATTATAAAGAAGAAGAAATGATCGAGGATGTATCATACTGACTCAAAGTCAGTCTCAGAGTATGTACCACTGGTCCCAGACCAGTCTCAACCAACCCGAAGTCAGCGTCATAGTGAGTACAACTCCACTGGTCCTAGACCAGTATCATCCTCCACTGACTCAAAGTCAGTCTCAGAGTGCATACCACAGGTCCCAGACCAGTCTCAGCCGACCCGAAGTCAGCTTCATAGTAAGTACCACTCCTACCACTGGTCCTAGAGTAGTATTGTAGTCTCAGAGAGTGTACCACTAGTTCCAGACCAGTCTCAACCGACCCAAAGTCAGCATCATAGTATGTACCACTCTCACTGGTCCCAGACCAGTACTGCACTGACACGAAGTCAGTCTCGGAGTATGTACCACTGGTCCCAGACCAGTCTCAACCTACCCGAGGTCAGCGTCATAGTATGGTATAACTCCTACCACTGCTCCCAGACCAGTATCATTGATCCCAGATCAATGGAGGTCATACTAGCGTAGGGAGTACGGTAGATACAACGATGCGTCCATCGGTACTACTATGGTCCCTAACTTCATTTCCCTGCTCATTGATCAGATGAGAGGTACTTCCCATGAGTCCCAAACTGCATGGGTAGGATGCCTCGACAGGAGAACTAATTAATCCTGTACTCACAATAGAACACATCAATCCTGCTACAATTGCCGTGGAGAACACATCAATCCAGGCTGCCATGGAGAACACATCAATCCAGGCCTCACAAGAGAACTAATCATCCTACTACACAGGAGAGAGAATCATCCTGTTCTACAAGAGAGCGAATCATCTTGTCCCACAGGAGAGCGAATCATCTTGTTCCAGTGTGCACCACCAGGGGAGTGTGAGTCACCCTGTGGTCATATGTTTCTCCAGTAGGAACCGCAAGCCCTCAGAGCTCCCAGAGCTCAATGTATGCAACATGCAGGACCCTTGTACAAGGGTTTCTTGCCGACTCCAAGTCGTTTGGGAAAATCATAGATTAGATCTTTCCTCAGGGCTTTGACAAGGTGTATCAACCTGTACATCATCTTAATGTGATGGAGCTTCCTTGCTCATCGACTTACCGTATCCCAGATGATGTCTATCTGCTAGAGCAATTGACGAATACGAGATTCCTCAATAATTGAATCCCACCTCTGGTTGTTACAGAGAATCAAAATGGTATCCAATGTAAATCCAAACAGCTCACTGAAGATCTTTCGCAACCAGACTGCCTCACACAAGGTTATGCTAGCAACAATATATCCTGCTTCGGCGGTGCTCAAAGCCACCAACTTCTGCTTCCTGCTCATCCAGGATATCGAAGCAGATCCCAAGGTGAAACAGTACCCGGAAGTGCTCTTACGGTCCACCACACTGCCTGCCCAATCAACATCAGTATATCCAAGTAGTCTCACATCTCCAGCAGTGTATCTTAATCCATGAGAGATTGTGTCTTGAAGACATCTCAGAAGATTCCTGGCATCAATCCAGTGAGGCTCAACCAAATATGAGCTCACAATGCTAACTGCAAAACATATGTTCGGACGGAGGTTCACCAAGAACATCAATGCCAATGAGTCTTTGAAACTCAGAGGCATTTCCCAAGTCTGGTCCGACATCACTACCATATAACTTCTAAAAGTTAAGATCCTCGAGGTAGTCACAGGCTTGCAGTCCATCATACCGAATCTTTCCAATATATTTACCACATATTTTCCTTGAGATAGGAAAATTTCCCTTGGCTTCTGCCACACTTCAAGTCCTTGGTCCTTCATTTCAAATTCAGAAGCCATCTCCCTCTTACATTTATGAATGAGAGGGTTTGCACCTGTTAGAAAGAGGTCATCCACATACAACACCAGTATGAGAGGCTTGTCATCTTCAACCTTAAAGTAAAGGTTAAGATCAACTCCACTCCTAGTGAATCCTAGCTTCATCAAGTAGCTATCGATCCTCTCATACCATGCTCGGTGTGCTTGCTTCAGCCCATAAAGAACCTTCTTCAACCTACATACATGAGATTTTCAATCATAAATCTCAAATCCTTCAAGTTGCTCCACATGGACCTCTTCTTTGATAGAACCATGCAAGAACTCGATCTTAACATCCATCTGATGTAGGTTCCATCCTTGTGAAGCCACAAGGGCTATGATCAAGCGGATGGTCATATATCTGGCAACAGGTGCAAATATCATAGTCTATACCTCCCTTCTGGGATAAACCACGAGCAACAAAATGAACCTTATACTTTTCCATACTTCCATTTGCTGCATGCTTTATCTTGTAAAGCCATTTTGAAGTAACAATTGTCTTGTCTAGGGTTTGGGAACTACTTCCCAGACATCTCCATAATAGACTCATATTCTATGGTCATAGCATCCTTCCATAGTTAATGCTTGATGACATCTGAGAATGATGAAGGTTCATTTTGTATGATCGTGCTCATGATGGTCAAGTATCCCTGATACATGTTAAGTTTCTTACTTTGATGGAAGGTTCCTCAGGGTGCAGCATGTCCTTCAGCATCATCAAGTGTCCCCCTAAGCCATGAAGGCCTCTTCCTAGAAGAGGAAGGCTCATGTGGATGAGGATCAATCGGATCCATGGGTTCTTCTACATCAGGCATTGATTCATCATCCTTTTCTTTCGGTTCCCTGGTGTCGGTTTCTTGAGAGCTACTCAAAGTCAGCAGATTGTACACCTTGCTGAGAGCCATATCTTTGTCAAAGGTGACATCATGACTAATCACGACTTCCCTTTGACCAGTGGTGAACATTTCTTCAGGCGTTTAGGAACCCAATTCTTGATGAGGGCATTGATTTTGTACATATACGGCGGTGATTGTAGTTTCAACCCATAGAAACTTTGGAAGTCTTTGATCATGTAGCATGGCCTGGACAGCTTCCATAATCGTGTGGTTCTTCCTTCCCACCACACCATTATGCTCAGGAGTATGTGGTGTAGTAGTCTCCCTCTTAATGCCAACCTTAGGTATGCCTGAGTAAACCAATTGTAATATATCGGAGGTCTTGCTTTGGCTTGAGGGGAATGGTCCCCTTTTGAGCTTTCCTTTGGCACATCCCGGACATACACCTTCTTTCTCTACTTGGAATTTGGGCATCCTTGTTACCATCTATCTTACATCTGGTAGAGTTTTGTAATGAAGGTGGGCAAACCTCCGATGCCAAAGTTCGGACTAAAGAGTTGTGTCACAAGACATGACACCTAGCGGACTTCCATCGACCTGATATAATGAATCAACACTAAACCCAAGAGTAAAGGCATCTTTAATATTATTTTTCCATATACATACCTTGCCATTGCTGAAGGTTACCTTGTAGCCTATGTCTTCCATTGCCAAGATGGACACTAGGTTCCTTTCGAGTTCAAGTGCATTTAATACATCCTAGAATTTCTAGCCTTCTTGAATGCTTGTCCTCTTCCTTGATTACCAGCTCTCCTCTTACCTTTGCTGTTGAATTTGTCATTCCTTTGATTTCCATTAGAGGGATTTCGAGTTGCACCACTGCATACTGTACCATGCTTCTCTAATCATGATTATGATCATGCTGCCCATGTCCATGATTTTACCCATCATAATGCTGCTCAAACTAGTGTGCATCATCATCATGCTATCCTATATGTCCATGATCTCATGTTTCCCTTTATGTCCATGATCTCATTCATCATGATGCTCATGATCTCATACATAGTGACTTGCTTTATCGCAAATGTAACATTGTCATTTTCTCTAGCCTTAGGTCTAGTCTTTCCTTTTGATTTAGTCCCAGAATTATTTATTTTCTTTGCATGAGAAGAAAAGGTAGCAGGAGGACCTTTAGGCATGGGCATTTCTTGCACTTCTTCCCTTGTTTCTTCTTGAGTGCATCTAGCCATTAATTCCTCGAAACCACGAATTACATTATAGTTCAAAAGAGTAATCCTGAACACATACCATTCAAATGGAAATCCTCCAAGAGTTGTGAGTTCCATTTCTCTATCAGTAATAGTTTCCCCAATAGATAGGAGATCGTTCTTGATCTCGGTGATTCTTAAGAAGTATGCTTGCATACTTTCATCTTTACCCTTCTTGATTTCCCTCAGCTTATTTCTAAGAAACAAAACTTGATTTGCATCATTAACTTTAAATAAACTCACCAGTCTATCATAGATTTCCTTGGAGGTGTCCAGTTCAGAGATGTAGGCCACCAAGTTCTTGTCGATAGAGTCCTGAATGATCTTCTATTGTTTTGACTTCTCCATTTTTTTATTTGTTCCAAGCAGAAGCGGATGCATTTGATGGAGGCTCAACAATATTGCCTCTCACATGATCCAACACTCCTTGATTCTCAAGGGTTAAATCGATAGACATCTTCCATCCATGATAGTTAGCTTTCTCATGGAGCTTGTCTTCAGCAGGAAAGAGTGTTGAGGACCCCATAGTTCTTTTAGGATAGCCTTGCCAATATTCTCTTCGATGATTTCTCTTGCTCTTGCTCGGGCTTTGTCTTCACCTCAGCTCCGATACCATGTAAAAGTTATGGTATGTTCTATGCTTATAACAATTTACTTCTTTTCCTTATTATATTCCAAAGATTAGCAATCACACGTACATAAAGTAAAGTGCAGATAGAACATTAAACGATCGACAGAAAACAAGCCAAGACAAGAGACACAAGATGTGGCGGCTAGCCAGGGACAAACCCAACAATGTGTGGGGAAACCCTTTGATCAAATCTTCTTTTATCTTCAATAATTCAGCAGAGAGAAATAGTACAATAAATCTAATTCATATCAGCAGTAGCAAACCCTAGATCAACATCATCAGCATTAGCGGCTTCATTATCAAACTAGGGCAGACGATATCTCACAAACCGACCGTCGGATTGACTTCATTCCACCACCAAAAGTTTCAGCTTCCAGAGGAGGTTCAGATGAACCTACAGTGCAGTTCAGATGAGGATATATTCTAGGCCATGTAGGTCAATATTTACTTCTGCAGTTGCAGCTTCAGTTTCAACAGTTTCCGGCTTCAAACTAGGGCGGTCGATATCTTGCAAACCGTTCGTCGGATTGACTTCATTCCACCACCAAAAGTTGCGGCTTTGAGAGGAGGTTCAGATGAACCTACAACGCAGTTCCAAAGAGGAGATCTTCTAGGCCACGCAAGTCAATCTTTACTTCTGCAGTTACAGCTTCAAATTCAACAGCTTATGGCTTCACATGTGTGAGAGAGAGACCCATTTCAACACAGTAGAGAAGAGACTCATTCCTGCGCAGTAGAGAGAGAGAGAGATGTGATGAGATGAGTGAGTCCAAATGAGGAAAATTCCTCTTATATTTATACACAACGTTGGTGGGTGAATAGATGCGACTGTTGGGCTTCTGAGCCTACATGAGTTGTAGGTCGGCTTGATAATAATTCCATAATCAAAATAAATTCACATCTCCATGAATACTTATTGGAATCGAATGATATTTATATCAATCCTACACCTCTCAACAAGAGGAATCTAATAAAAATATTATCAGCCATGAATAAGATGACCCACATGAAGTTTTGCCCTGGTTGCCAATTTTAACAATATCATTCAAATACAAAGCACATTGATGTTCAGTATCACTTTGTGAGGGATATGATAGAAGACAAAAAGGTGTTGATGGTAAAGGTGGACACTTTGAAGAATGCTGCAAATGCATTGACAAAATCTGTGAGCTCTGAGAAGTTCTCTTGGTGTAGATAAACAATGGGCATTGCAGGGCTGCATAAATGACTAAGCTCTCTTGTGGGCCCTTGTGGAAAGAAAATAACAAGTGGGAGAATGTTGGGTTGTGTTATATTCTTTCCACGACTAGCCCATGTAGTTAACCAGGGGGTTAGAAGGGGGGCGAAGCCCCCCCTTCGTTGTGTCAATTGCATAGCGAGGGGAGTCACAGGGGGTTTGAGGGTTGCAAGTAACCCCACTCTATGGGGTCTGGGGCAGAGCCCCGGGAAATTTTGTTTTTGGACCCTATGTTAGGTTGGGTGGACCTACGTATGGTTTTGTGCATGATTTTCACACATAGTTTTCGGCACAATGGTTTTCGGTCCATGGTTTTGGATGCGATGGTTTTCTATCCATGGTATTGGATGCTTCAGCATGTATAAATATGTATTGTAACATTGAAAGGAAAATAATGAAAAATCAATCTGGTAGTCTCGGTTTTGGGATCTAAGGGAAAATCTCTGTGTATATGTGTTTTATGTGTTATGCTCTCGCATTGTTTATTTTCTGTGTTTTAGAATTCATATGTAGGTAATTTTGTATGGGGTTAAAACCTACATGTTGTTGTCTGTCGATGAAGTCATGCATGATAATATTTGTTTAACACTGTTGGTTGGGTTGAATAATAATGATGCTGGTATGAGATTATATGTATGTGGTTCAAATATCTCTAATGGGTTCAGTATGTGTTTCAATGATTGTTTCAGTAGTGTAGTAATTCAATTTCATATTTATGGGTTTTGAGATTTGTACACAGGTCGTCCAAAGGGAAAGCATGTATATACATGGGTATGCTTTTGAACAGTAGCGTATATATTCTAACGTGTTTAATCAAGGTTTGCAGTGATAGGGTGTGATTTTTGTGATGAACAATATGTAGTCCGGTATTTTGATGAATGGTTATATAGTGATATAACTTGTTTTGGTTATTTGACTAATTTATTTAAATATTTTATTTGGTGATCTAGTTGGTTCAGTGACTTGATACAATGTTTATTTAACTATTTCTATCTAATATTTGAAATGGATCCAGTTTGAAATATTCTAAAAAATAACCCACAAAGAATAGAGGATAAGGGGGTTGTATCTCCCTTTGAGTAGAAGTTGGAGAATGAGAGAAGGTTGTAGCCTTATGCAAGTGGGTGCTTGTGTACTTGTACGAGTTTGTGCTAGTACATGATTGTAAGTAATTTCTCTTTATAATAAAAGAAGAAGACAAAGACAACAACAATGGCAATTTTTTCCCACATTGGGTTTCTACCTAAAAATCTCAGTGTTCATGAGTGTTGACATGTTTCTTACGTGTGATGGTTTATTATGTTCTTACTGCACATGGTTACTATTTAATTAATTTTTAAACAAGCATTGATACATTAGTTCAAATTAAATAGTTCATGAATTAATTGAAAAGTTAGTTAACTAGATATACACTACTTGTCTTCATTACAATCACATACATACACAGATTTACTTCATAATAGTAGCGTACATAAATCTGAATGTGAAAAGAAAATTGTTAAGCAGTTTAAAATATTTATTTACACACCCCCACCCCCTCCCCCCCAACCGTATTTTCCCTAACAAATTAACTTTTTCAAACCTGACTAGTTTCCAATTGTGTTTTCTGTAATGGTTTCTGTAATATGGGATTGTGAATTTTTGGCCACAAAAGGATTTATCTTTGTGACACTCCACAAATAGTTTTGTATTCATGCCATATATTAATACATCCAACCAAGGGTAAATACTGACATTTCGATTTCAGTAAATGGGTAGGCTTTATGTATCCATTACCTAATCTGTTGTGTGTGATTGCCAAATTCTTCTTTGTGGTTGTAGTCCTATCTAATGAAAAAAAATGATAAATTGATAATTCGGCCATACTCTCATCAAGTTAACTACAAGTTTGTTGTGTCCTTTTTTCCTACTAGATTTCTAATCGCTTGATTGTAATGTATTTCTTGAGCATCATTTTTTATCCAATTTTTATTGATCTAATAAACTTATCCATATGTCGCTACTTCAACAGGTCCTGGATCTGCATAACCAATGAATCAACAATGACCCTTTATGGTCTAATTTGAATCTACTAGAAGGATGCCCTATGTAATTGAAACATATTGTGACTTTAAAGCTATCTTTATGCTACCTCACCTTGAGTTAATGACACATCATACTTTAATTGTCAATGAATTTTTTTGTTTAACTGTATTTATTCTCAAACATATTTGGTCTTTATATCACAAAGGAAACATTTTTGGGTCTAGGTATGGCTTCTAACTCTTTTTCAATGGTGACTATCTTATAATTATGGACACGATAACTTAGGATGGATGGATAAATTACGTTATTGCTTAGAAATCACATATCAATTGAGATTTTATTTTTATAATGGACACAAAGATATTGATTGTTCTCCATGAAGTTTATTGTGCTGAGTGGGTTAGCTCCAGCTCTACCAGTAGTTTATTTAGGTGTGCTCACTACAATGATATTAATATGTCCACTGTTATCAATTCTTGATATTAGTGTCAGTTATAACTTATCTATGACTTGTCATTCCGAGACAGAACTAGGTATAGTCTATTTTCTTCCTTTAATCGTCAAAGCATATTGTTGAGTTCCAAAACTACCTCTCTCTTAAGCAACTTTCTCATCCTTCTTCCTTTGCTTTTCCATGAAAAATGCATCCTTAATCATCAAAATCCATTACACATTACCTCAAGGAGTATATTTCAATGATTTACAAGTTATATTGTTATGTTTTATATTTGAATAGGTTTTTGTCTTTTAGCTATGGAACGCAGCCACATTTCGTGGCTAACCGGCTATTCGCAACCATCTCCATACTCTTGTAGGTTATAGGTGTCAAGAGAAGAAAAGGACCACATGGGTAGCTTGGAAAACGTCAGAGCATGGATTGTATCCTATTCATTTGGCCAAGATCTATATGCAGGACTCCAGTCAAAGGGAAGTCAACTGAAGAAACCCATGGAAAGTAGGACTCTATTTTTACATGATTCTCAGTGATGGATCCAAGGCAATCTCCTAAAGCCAGGGACCTCATCTGCCACATGCACAAACAGAATCCAAAAGCCACTATTAGAAGATTTATGTTTCAAAGCAAGCAAAGACAAGAATTCTGCACACATTACCTATCTACGTGTTTTGCTACAGCTGATTTCTCTCTTCAAAAAGTTGTATATTTTTCCTATAAATACCAGCGTGTAGAACGTAGAACAAGTTTAAGTTTTTGATTATGTAATAGTCAAATTTCTGCTTTGTATTGTGAAAAAATCAGTGCTTTGTTTTAATATAAAAAACTCTGTTTTCAATGGATACCTGAAGTGCTTGTGAAGTGTTGATTCCGTGTTCACAATCTGAGACCTTGTAGAGGGCCCCTGTGTGGTCAACGGTATTGTTTTTATTTCTGTTTGTTTTTTTAGTTTAATCATAAATTCACTATGGTTTTTCATCATGTTCATAATCATTTTCTAACCCTATGTATCATGCATCTTATGTCATTTTTCACTAACTCAGAGTAGTTGTATTCCAGCGTAGAATAGTCCTTTGGTTTTCATTGCTTTTTAGTTTCTTAACTGTAGCTTTAAGTTGATGGCAATAGCATAAATTGATTTATTTCATCTACTGTTCCTTAATTTCTATATTTTAAATTAAGCTATTTAATGCCATTTTCTTATTAGTGTAGACACTCATGATATAAATGAATGTTTCCAAAAGCCTTTCAATTGAAGGTTAATCCTAAAACTGAGTGGTGAAATGTTACATTTATGAATGAGTCTTTCATTACAATTGTTGTCCATTAGTTTTTGAGTTAAGTTGTTCAATGCCATTTTCTTATCAGTTTAGTAACTCATGATATAAATGGATATTTCCAAAAACCCTTTCAGTTGAAGGTTAATCCTAAAACTAAGTGGTGAAATGTTACATTTATGAATGAGTCTTTCATTACAATTGTTGTTCATTAGTTTTTGAGTTAATTTGTTCAATTCCATTTTCTTATTAGTTTAGTAACTCATGATATAAATGGATATTTCTAAAAACCATTTCAGTTGAAGGAATCCTAAAACTAAGTGGTGAAATGTTTTATTTATGAATGAGTCTTTCCTTGAATTTTCATGTTTACTTTTCTTAGAATGATGAAGAATGAAATCTCTCAAATTGCTATCATAAGGAGGTAGTTCTCCCTGAATTATGTAGCAGAGTGACAACAATACTTCATTTAGCTTTGCTTTCAAAATAGAATAGTTGCAATTTCATTTTTACTTAGTTCAGCTGCAAATTCATCTTCAATAGTTCATTAAGCTTTAATTCTGCAAATAGATTAGATAGTAGAGGTAATCTTATTTCTATTACTTCATTTTGATTTATCATAGATAGCTACCATCTCATTTTCTCATTCAAGCTTTGGTTTTGTAATTAGTAGTTTTTAGTTCTTTCAGTTCATGTTTTGGAAACTATAATAACAACAAGAAGAGAAGCTCTGTTTTCATTTTCTTGTTTACAAACTTTACTTCCAAATTTGACCTAAAAGCACTTTTAGCTCTCATTTCATTTCTCTAGGTTCTTAGCAGCAGTAGATTAAGATTTTTTAGATTACATTGCTGAACATTAGAAATCAAAAAGAGAAAAACACCCAAAACAACCATAAAACTCAAAAATAGTGAGGTAAGAGGGTTATCTAGCACATATAGTGCACTACACTTCATCAGTTTACGATACCTAGATTTATAATTTATGTAGCAATTTAGGACACTAAATTGACTGAACACTTTGGTGCCATTACTTGGAAAGTGTAACTAGGTAGCCTCATCTCTTACATTCATTAAAAAAAAAATCAAAAACAGAAAAACAAAACAATGACATGCATAGAGAAAGAGATTCTAGGGGTAGATTTATAGCTAGGGGCAGAAGTTCGATTCCTACAACTCCACCTACTCCACCAAGAGTTAGGAAAGACACACCTCCATCCCAGACTCATACTCCCAGCCATAGGATTCCTGGAATTCAAGGGGCAGAAATTCAATCAGAAGATTCTCCTACATCATCCACCAAAACAGTCCTAGGAGAGAAGACCTTTTTCACTTCCACAGGGGAGCCTATTATAGTTGAGGAAGTAGGAATACCTAGTGAAGAAGAAGAAGCAGAAACTCTCTCCTATAATCCATTAATAGAAGAACCAGAGGATTCTGAAGAAACTATAATGGCAGAAGAAGAATAAGATGGAGAATTCTCACTGTTTGGATGAGGGGGTAGAGGGAGAGGTAGAGGAAAAAATAGAGGATATATAGGTAACAATGGAGGAGGCAAAGGAAATAGGGAAATAGATAACTCATTTGGATTCCCTATAGTAGATGAGGAAACACATACCAAAATGAAAAACATTTCATCATCTATCCTCCCAATCTTTTATGGGTTGAGAAGTGAGGACCCTAAAATATTTTTATTTGAGTCTGAAGTCTTATGTAGAACCTATGACTATCTAGAAGACTCTCAAAAACTCAAATTGTTCCCTTCAACACTAAAAGGGGCTACTTTGAAATGGTTTATGGGGTTAGTCACTCAATCCATTAGAACTTGGAATGACATGAAACAGGCATTTTTGGATAGATACTTGGATTATTGTATGCCTACTAATCATAAGGATGAGGTGTTCAAAATGATGCAAAAGGAAGATGAAAACTTAGAGGATTTGCTTGAGAGATTCAACTACAATTTGAAAAGAGCAAAAATGAACAATTTAGATGAAGAAACTTTGAAAGCTCTTTTGTTAAAGGCCATTAGAGATGAATGGATAGATATTATTAACATGATGGGGAAGGGAGACATCTCTCAACTTCCATTGAGTGACATAGCAAAACTATGTGTTCATCTCTCAAGGGGAAATATAAAACTGGGAAAGGACCGAGAGATCCTTCTCTTGTTAATGCAAACAAATCTGCAACCAAATCTGTAAGTAGGGCAGAAATTTGCAATATGCTTGATGAGTTTAAAACTGATATTTTAGGGAGCCTTAGTGAGCAGCTAGACACCCTCAAAATCCAAAACAAGCAGAAAACAGAGATTGATGCTCTAGCCATCTTTTGTCCAAAATGTAGAAAGAAAATGTAATAAGGGAATGCCCTTTAGATGTAAAAATTGTAGAAACTTGTATGATTTGTTCAGAAAGTCATGAGACCAAGGATTGTCCTTCAATACTAGGTCTTAAGGCTGTCTTTCAAGAGGAAACAGTCCCAAATCTTGTCGAATCTCTTTGTTTTGTTTCAAGAAGACCTTGGCAAGGGTAGCAAAATCAAGGATTTAACAATCCAATGTATTTTCAACCCCCACCAAACTGGAATTCTTGGCAGAAACCTTGGCCTCAACCTCAATCTTAGTATCAATCTCAATAATGGGCACAAGGGGTACAAAATCTTTATGGGAGATTTGCTCAATATTATCAATATTTTCCATCTTATCAGAGCTATCCTCCCCTACAAAATCAGCAGCAAAATCAGCAACCACAACTTCCAAATCAAAGCCCTCACCTTTCATTTCCATTTTCACAACAACCTCCACAATAAGGTCAAAATCCTCAACTCTTACTTCCATTTCAACAAAAACCAAATCAACTACCAGCCCAACCATTTCCAAACCCCAATAATAAAAACCCTCAAAATGCTTACATGGTAGAAGGACAACAATTTCCTACTTTCGTGATTACTCCTTTAGATCTTAATGATGTTCAACTTAGATCTGGTAGGATATTAGAAAAGGAAAAACCTTCTATAGATATTCAAGAAAAAGACACTTCTGAGGAGGATTCTCTGAAAGTTAATAAAATTTTTGAGGGGACATCCCTCCAAAACCAAAACATTCAAAAAAGAAAACAAAAAGAGTCAATGAACACAACTCCTAAATTGAGCAACCAGTATCTACTTCTACACCTCTTTTTCATGAGAGATTACAAATTGATAGAGGAGTGGAAAAACAGATCTTGTTGCCCAATTATGACTTCCTAGATGAATTGAAGAATGTTTGTATGAAGATTCCTTTGTTACAAGCAATTAGAGAAATTCCACTTCTAGCCAAGAAAATAAAGGAGTTGAGCATCAAAATACCAGGAAGAAAACCAAGAGAAACAAAAAGAATTCACCTGGTAGGAAAGATAGCAGATATCATGATGGGAAAGATTGCCATGCAGAAATATGTGGATCCAGGAATTCCAATTGTCAAGACACACATAAATGGGATTGAAATTCCAAACACATTGATTGACTTAGGGGCAACAATAAACATTATGAGTAGACAGACTATGGAGCAGCTTAAACTTCCTAACCTTCTTTACACACCTACCTTACTACAACTTGCAGATAGATTAGTAATCAAACTAGATGGTGTGCTAGAAGACATTTCAGTCTCCTTAGATTCTTGGGAATATCTTGTTGATTTCATGATTTTAACTCCCAAGAATAATCTAGGAGGACACCCACTCATCCTAGGAAGACCTTGGCTAGCCACAGCTGATGCTTTTCTTAGTTGTAGATCTGGTTACATGTACATTTCTGATGGTAATTCAACAAAGAAATTTACTTTGTATCCTACAACAAAAGAAATCACAGAAATAGATGACAAGGAACGGATTGATGATGAAGATGTTATTCAGCCTATCTTTACTATATCAGAAATTAGTGAAGATAGTCAAATTTTGAACACATTGGAAAATTTTGAAACATCTTTAGAATATGATCATGCACAATTCCAGGAAAAATCTAATGTTGAATACTTGTCATCTAGGCAGATGTCTTTCTATTCTATGGAAGAGTTTGGTAGCTCTACAATTGGAATTTTTCCAGGTAGAACATTGAACATAAACAAAAACTTGGAGAAACTACAACAAGAAGAGCTAACTAAGATATTACAAATGCATTATGCTGCATTTGCATGGGAGTATACTGACATGAAAGGTATTGATCCTAAGACTTGTATCCATCATATCTATATTGAGGAAAACAGTAGACCAATCAGACAACCTCAAAGAAGAATGAATCCAAATCTTAGGGAGATTGTGAAAGAAGAGCTCCAAAAATTACTCAATGTAAAATTCATTTACCCAATCTCAGATAGCCAATGGGTTTCTCCTTTGGTAATTGTTCCTAAAAAGAATGGTAAATGGAGGGTGTGCATTGATTACAGAGAATTATATAAAGCAACCTTGAATGATCACTTTCCTTTGCCCTTTATAGATCAGGCATTAGATACATTAGCAGGTAAAAAGTATTTCTCATTCTTGGATGGTTTTAGTGGTTATAATCAAATTCAGGTAGCACCTGAGGATCAGGATAAAACCACATTTACTTGTCCATGGGGAACTTTTTCCTACCGAGTGCTTCCTTTTGGGTTATGTAATGCACTAGCAACATTCCAAAGAGCATTATTAGGAATTTTTTTTGATCTAATACATGATTGTGTAGAGGTATATATGGATGATTTTACATTCTATGGTAACACATTTGAAGAAGCTTTGGGAAATTTGGAAAAAGTCCTTAAAAGATGTAAAGAAACAAACCTTTCACTAAGCCATGAAAAATGCTTTATGATGTTTATAGAAGGTATTATTTTAGGGCATCACATTGTAGGAGATGGGATTAAAGTAGATAAATCAAAAGTTGAAGTCTTCTCTAAGTTACCAATTCCAAATTGCCAAAATGATGTTAGAAGTTTTCTAGGATTTACAAAATATTATAGAAGGTTTATAGAAAAATTTACCAAAGTAGCATCTCCACTCTTCAAATTGCTTACAAAAGATTGTGAATTTAAGTGGAATCCTGATTGCCAACTAGCATTTGAAACCTTGAATTAAATTTTTTTGAAGCACCTATCTTAAGCGGACCAAATTGGAAACTTCCTTCCCATATTTCTACAGATGCTTCAGATACAGCTCTAGGAGTTGTATTGGGACAAAAATATTTGATTCCTTATGCCATTTACCACACAAGTAAAAATTTGACTCCCACTGAGTTGAACTATACTGTGATTGAAAAATAGTTCTTAGCTGTTGTTCATGCAATTAACAAGTTTAGGCACTACATAACAGGCTATGAAACTTTTGTTCATACAGATCACTCTACAATTAGATATTTGATGAACAAACCTATTACTAATGGAAAAGTTACAAGATGGTTTTTACCCTTGCAAGAATTCAACATTATTGTGCTAGATAGACCTGGAAAACAAAACATAGTTGCTAATTTTTTGTCCAAGATTCAGAGTATCAAATAAGACTCTCCGGTTGAGGATAAGTTTACTGATGAATATTTATTTTCAGTAACTACTCCAACTCCTTGGTTTGCAGATGTTGCTCACTACTTGGTTACAAGGAAGTTACCTTCACATTTATTTCCTAGAGAGAAAAGAAAGATTATTCAAAATAGTGCAAGATATTCATGGATCACTAACAAAATGTATAAAACATGGCCAGATCTTATGATCAGAAGATGTGTCAAGGAAGATGAAATGCCTGATATTCTCAAAGCATTTCATGACAAGCCATGTGGTGGACACTTTTCTGATAAGAGGACAGCCTATAAAATCCTTTCTTTAGGATATTATTGGCCATCCATCTTCAGAGATGCTAAAGAATATGTCAGAAGGTGTGATAGCTACCAAAGGGTAGGGAAACCTGTTCCCTCAAATGAAATGCCATTACAACCTCAGGTACTTATTGAACCCTTTGAAAAATGGGCTTTAGACTTTATTAGACCTATTAATCCTCCATCCAAGAAGAAAAAGTATATATTGGTATGCACTGATTATGTCACCAAATGGGTAGAAGTCAAAGCATTACTTTTTGCTAATGAAAAGTCTGTAGTTAGTTTTCTTTTTGAGGATATTTTTACTCGCTTTGGTGTTCCAAGAGAAATTGTGACAGATCAGGGAACTCAATTCACATCCAAAATGATGGAGAGGCTTATGGAAGAGTACAAGATCAAGCATAGGAAATCCACTCCCTATCATCCACAAGCAAATGGTCAAGTGGAGTCTACAAATAAAGTGATTGAAGGAATCCTCACCAAGAGTGGGGATCTACATAGAAGAGATTGGGCAGAAAGACTTCCTGAAGCCTTGTGGACCTATAAAACTACATGGAGAAACATAATAGGACATACACCTTATGAACGTTTTTATGGAAAGCAAGTTCTGTTACCCATTGAGTTCCAAGCCAAAACCTTCAAGATGGAAGTTCAGTTGGGGATGGATCTATCAGAAGCTCAAAAGCATATACTAGAGCAGTTAAATGAACTTGATGAAATTAGACCATAGGTTGTTCAAATGACCGGTCTAGTTTAGCAACAGAGAGCTAAGTGGCATGACAATTACATCAAGGACGAAAGGTTTCAAGAGGGAGATTGGGCACTATTATTTGATTCAAAGTTTAAGGATTTTCAAGGAATGTTTCAAACTCATTGGCTTGGGCCATATGAGATTGAAAAAGTTTTCAGTAATGGAGCAGTAAGAATGAGAACAATAGATGAGAATCAATCTCCTCTCCTTGTGAATGGTCATAGATTGAAAATTTATCAAAAACAAATCTCAAAGGAGGAGTTCATCAAGATCTTTCAAAATAATTTTGAAATGAAGTTGGTGAAGAAGAATACTTCTTCACCACCAACTTAGCCTTTGTTCTTTTCATCATATATTAAAAAAAAAGAAAAAAGAAAAAAAAATGTATAAGGTTGAAAACCAATCACTGATTGCCATACTTATACAGAAAATACAGGGTGAAAATCAGAAGACTCTGACACCCTATATTTTAAAAAAATGGTGACTCATTGTGCATTCTGAAAATTCATTGTTTTACTTCATTTCATTTTGTTTTACTTCTGCAAGTTTCACTCCACTCCACCACCATATTTTCACTAATAAATTTTTCTTCTTGAGCATTTCTTCCATCTCCATTTTGCGTTTCCATTCTGTCATATTTTCATCCACACGGTCATCTCCATTTCATTCATTCATAAAGTCACATTTTATTCTTTGTTTTACATTCTGCAGTTGTTCTCATTCCGCAGCTATTCCAATTCCATAGCTAATCCTGTTCTGCAGCCAATCTGACTCTGCAGTAACAGTTTGATCATTAGTTCAAGAAAATGAAAGGTCCAGTTCATAATAAATTTCATATGCAGGTAATGGAGGAGAAAAAATCTTTTGAAGACATATCAACACTTAAGCACCTGAAGAAGCAAACAACAAAAGGTTAGCAAGTGGAAAGGTATGGTTCTAGAGGTAAGCACAAAAACTTATTTCAAATAGCAATATAAAACATAAATTGTATAACTCGTATAATCACACTACTTCTTGACTTGTCATCATGCGATTTGATTGCCGTGATTATTCCACCATGCCTTTCAACTTTAATGCCTAACGGTCTCATGATTTGATCTCCGTTTTTAACTCATACTTCACTGCACTTCTCCATCACATTTGTTTAATGACTAAATACATGACATAACCCAATTAGATATGGCTCTTCACAACCTTATTGTTCCTTTATTACACCGAGTTCCTCGCTTTTACTTCCACAGCCTTCTTATGTATACAAGCACTCAGATACATTGAGCACACAATCATTCATTCTATTTTCGATTCTCTCTGTGTGTAGCAATACTCTGTCTTCCACACAGTTTACGTGTGCAGC
Organism: Pinus tabuliformis; assembly: GCA_031772625.1. Classification (NCBI taxonomy): domain Eukaryota; kingdom Viridiplantae; phylum Streptophyta; class Pinopsida; order Pinales; family Pinaceae; genus Pinus; species Pinus tabuliformis. Next base: position 855,224,971 of record CM062815.1, on the reverse strand, counting down.
CACTCCATTCCATACATCTTCTGCACTATTTCACGCATACAGTTTCCCTGTTTCATATACCCTATATGTTTTATCTCCTACTCATAATCGTTCTCCTTCCACATACTCTGTTATTTCATCCCCATAGCTATAACTATTTTTTCTTCCATATACCACTGCCATATACACAGTCTTCTACATGCAGATAGTGAAGGAAATTTGAAGATAAGTAGAGAACAGGAGTGATGGGTCTCATCATCAGAACATAACCTATAGGAGTGAAATATATGGAAGGTTATCCTCAGTTGAAAGGGATGTTGAAGAAAGCTGGTTGGTTGAATTTCATCGAAAAATTTGATGGTCGTCATAAAGAAATCACCAAGTCATTTGATAGATTGTTTGATGGGATGGATGTGGAGATTGGTGACATAAAGTTTACAGTGACCGAGTCTTTTATTGCTGCAGCAACCGAGCTACCAAAGGTTGGAGAGAGGTGGTTCAAGAATAAAGAATTCCATGATGAAACTTGGAAATTCATTCTCCAAAACCTAGGTATGGAAACTTCAGTTTTGAAGAGAGGAATTCCCATCTCTGCACTTAAGGGCAAATGGAGTAGCATGCTATTAATTTTGCAAAAATTTATGACATGCGAGGGAAGATTTGGTTTCATCTATGTATATCACATAAGATTGTTGATGAATTTTCTTGAAAATGAAACCATCAATCTCCCATTTTTCCTGTTGAATAGTTTAAGAAAAATGGCCACTATTTTTCAGAAGAAGATGGAAGAAATAGAAACTAATATTTATCACCATGGTCTCATAAAAATTCTAATTGAATATCACTTAAAGAGTGTAGGAGACACATGGGAGAACTTCTTGATCATAAAATTTTTCCAAGATGCACCAGAATTACCTGAAGGAAGTTTTGTGAAAAAGAGTAGGAGAAGAAAAACCAGTCTTACAATTCAAAACACTCCTACAACTTCAGCACAACAAAGCAGTGAAGAAGAGCCCATCTTTGAAACATTAATAGAGATCAAAAAGCAGACAAAATGGAGGAGAAAGATGAAAGGAAAAGTTGAGGAAATCCATAAAAATACTCCTGAACCTTCATTAGAGGATGAAAAATTACTTTCTGAGAAATTAGTCAACATCAAGGATCAGTTCAAGAAAGAGAAGGAGAAGGGGAAAAGAAAACAGGTTATAGAGGAAGAAAACATAGGCTCACAAAGTTTGAGGAGAAGTTCTAGACTCAAGGGCAGAATGAAGAAAGCAAAATCAAAAGAGGCTCAGTTCATAGATTTGGGAGAAGAAACTCCAACTCAGTCCCAAGATAACATCACATTTGAGCAGAGCCCATAGCACTCTCCTCAACAAAACTTTGAAAGCTGCCCAAAGAGAGTCTCCCTAGGGATTAACCCAATCCAACAACAGAGTCATTGGAGCAAAAGAATACATTAGTAGATCAAGGGACTTCATCCAACCCCGAGCAGCCAGCTACATCACAAGAGACTTTTACTAGCTCACTTAAGTAGGAAATATATGAGCCAGAGGTTTTAAGTAGGCACATTTAGAAGGAAAATGAAGCCTTAAAAGAAAAAACCAAGCTAGATAAGATTATTCATGATAATACTATGCTTCATTTTGGTCTATGGCATAATAAGAATAGAAAATTAAAGAGGAAAAACAAGAAGCTAAATCGGGCTCTCATTAACCTCAAGTATAGATTTCTCATGAGAAAGCCTAGGATGGCAGTTGCAGCAAAGAGAAGCAAGAAGAGGTTGGATGTTTTGGCTGAAGTCTTAGAGAAAATGCAGTAGAAGGAGGGTTTTTACAATTTTGATTGCATGGGGACATGCAATAGTCTCGCAGTGGGGGTATGTTGAGTTCCAAAACTACCTCTCTCTTAAGCAACTTTCTCATCCTTCTTCCTTTGCTTTTCCATGAAAAATGCATCCTTAATCATCAAAATCCATTACACATTGCCTCAAGGAGTATATTTCAGTGATTTACAAGTTATATTGTTATGTTTTTTATTTGAATAGGTTTTTGTCTTTTAGCTATGGAACACAGCCACATTTTGCAACTAACCAGTTGTTCCGCAACCATCTTAATGCTGTTGTAGGTTACAGGTGTCAAGAGAAGAAAAGGACCACTTGGGTAGCTTGGAAAATGTCAGAGCATGGATTGTATCCTATCCATTTGGCCAAGATCGATGTGGAGGAATTCGGTCAAAGGGAGGTCAACTGAAGAAACCCATGGCAAGTAGGACTCTATTTTTAGATGATTCTCAGTGATGGATCCGAGGCAGTCTCTTGAAGCCATGGACCTCATCTGCCACCTGCAGAAATAGAATCCAACAGCCACTATAAGAAGATTTATGTTTCAAAGAAACCAAAGACAAGAATTCTGCACACATTGCCTCTCTATGTGTTTCGCTATAGTTGATTTCTCTCTTTAAACAGTTGTATATTTTTCCTATAAATACCAACGTGTAGAATGCAGAACAAGTTCAAGTTTTTGCTTATGTAATAGTGTAAATTTCCACTTTGTAGTGTTAAAAATTGAGTTGCTCTGTTTTAATATTAAAAACTTGGTTTTCAATGGATACCTGAAGTGCTTGTGAAGTGTTGATTCCATGTTCATAATCCGAGACCATGCAAAGGGTCCCTGCGTGGTCAAGGGTACATGTTTTTATTTTTGTTTGTTTTTTAGTTTAATTGTAAATTCACTGTGTTTTTTTCATCATGTTCATAATCGTTTTCTAACCATGTGTATCATGCGGCTTATGTCATTTTTCACTAACTCAGAGTAGTTGTATTCTAGCGTAGAATAGTCCTTTGGTTTTCATTGCTTTTTATTTTCTTAACTGTAGCTTTAAGTTGATGGCAATAGCATAAATTGATTTATTTCATCTGTTGTTCCTTAATTTCTAGATTTTAAATTAAGTTGTTCAATGCCATTTTATCATTAGTGTAGTCACTCATGATATAAATGAATGTTTCCAAAAGCCTTTCAGTTGAAGGTTTATCCTAAAACTAAGAGGTGAAATGTTACATTTATGAATGAGTCTTTCATTACAATTGTTGTTCATTAGTTTTTGAGTTAAGTTGTTCAATGCCATTTTCTTATCAGTTTAGTAACTCATAATATAAATGGATATTTCCAAAAACCCTTTCAGTTGAAGGTTAATCATAAAACTAAGTGGTGAAATGTTACATTTATGAATGAGTCTTTCATTAAAATTGTTGTTCATTAGTTTCTGAGTTAATGTTATGAAACCAGCTCAAGAAAAGATAGAAAAGATATATCAACGCCTTATAATTTAGCCTCTTCGAGGGGGAAACCTCCTTTACATTACATAAATGAACAATTCTTAGATGATTCAAATGACAAAACCTCCTTTCTATATATAGGAGTCTAAGGAGTCACAATATAATCCAGCCGACCTAACAATAATGATATAAAGCCACAATAATAACAATAGTGGGCTTCTATGGGGCACAATAGTAACAATATGGGCACTACATGGGTACATCAATATAATAAGTGGGTTATACTAATAACAATAAGGGGTTACACTAGTAGTATAGGGGCCTAACATGCCCCTCTCCTTCAGAAAGTGTTGTCCTCAATGCTTGAGTAGTTCTTGATGCTTCTGTATAAAATTCTTGTCCTCCCATGTGGACTCTTCAGCGGGTAAGTTCTTCCACTTGATGAGATAATCTGAAATTGATCGATTTCGTAGCTTTCGGGTTCTTATTTCTGTGACTGCTCCAGGTTCTAATATGATTTTTCCTTCCTCTTCAATTTCTGGCAATATTGTTTGAATTGGGATCTTTTGCAACTTTTGAATAAGTGGCCATACTTCTTCATCCTTCTTCCATTCTTTCGTTGCTTCATTTATCCAATCTGGTTGGATAATATAAATAGCACAAAACAATGCTTCCACATCCTCATCCTTGAAGAGTCTTCCCATTCGGTAAGGTTGCCATTTTTTAAGTGCATGTAGTATTGCCAACATTTCCTTCTCATAAATAGCTTGCTTGAGATGTAGCAGTAAAAATACCCAATCACCTACATCAAAACATTTTTCACTACGATGTTGATCTACCTATTGTTTCGTTTGATTTTGCACCGAAGTGAAGTTATCCTTTAAAAGTTGGAGAACTTGTTGTTGATGCTCGATGTGATCTTTCTCTGCTTGAACCTTTTTCTTCTTGATATGTCCTTCTATCTTGATGGTTTGAGGAGTGGTAATTTCGTCCATTGAATTACAAGATATGGTTGGATTCATTTCTTCTTTCTCGATGTGGTCTTTCACTTCTTGCACCTTTTTCTTCTTGATATGTCCTTCTATCTTGAGAGTTTGAGGAGTGGTAATTTTTGCCAATGCTTTACAAGATATGGTCTGATTCATTTCTTCTTTCTCTGGCGTGGTGTGTTATAGACGTTTTTGTGCCTTACAGCATTGAGCATGAAATGTCCATAATCAAGGGATCCAAAGTCCCTAAACATGTTGTTCCTACCCCTAGAGGAACAAGGCCAGCTAACCACAGCAATTCACATAAGTTCTCCACCTGAAAACACTCAAAAACAAGCCAATTCTGGATCATGTCAACTGCTCCACTGAGCATCTGCGCTGAATGTCAACTGCTCCACTGTCTACCTGCGTTGAATGTCAACTCCAACAAAGGCTACCTGTGCTGAGTGTAATTGGACAAGTGGCAGGCTCATTCCTCAATGTGTCAATGCCCAGGAAGCTTCCAAAATGACACTTGTATCAGGGAATTCGACTGGTGATGAGTAAGAGGTTCCAAATCTCCAAGTGGAAGCAAGAACCTCCAAGTGGACTCAAGAACTGAGAGAGGGAGAGGACACTAGTAAGATCTCAAGCTGACTCATCCTCTCTCCAAAATAACTATATATAGATCTCTCCTCCATGAGATCTAGAGGCTGGAATTTTGTTATTGCAAAGAATTGTTGTTGGTTTGTGGTTGGATCATTAGGTGTTTAATGCTTTGAAGGGAGCTGAAGAAGGAATTCCATTCTGCTGGGAAGTAGATGCTGGATTGGAGCCCTATGGGTTGCATCTCTTCCTGAACCCTGTTACTTATCAATAAAGCTATCTTGGTTTGCTCCTATATACTGGTGTATTTGTATGATTGCATTAGTGTATTTGATTTACTTCTAATCCTGAATCATTTATGAATATGTATATTTGCCTTTGTTTGGTGTTCTTCTCTTGTCGCAAGTAGCTGTTCTCTTGTCACAGGTAGCTGTTCTCTTGTGATCTCGTGGGAATCAAGTAGCTGTTCTCTTGAGCAAGCGAGGAGGAAAGTAGCTGTGGACATCCAAATAGAAGAGGACTTAGATCGAGGGACAACCGGAAGATAACGATAAGTCTACCGATCTCCCCTCTTTCACATTTCATAAAGGAAGAAATCATAATAGCTGTATCTGTTTGTTGCTAAGGCGCTGTCACACCTTAGGTGGATAGGATCGTCCTACATAGGCATTTTTCTCCACAACAAATTGGCGACTCCGCTGGGGAAGAACTTGTTTATTCATTTCATTTGTGTTTCCGTCATTTGTTTACTTCATAGACTTGATAGCATCTATCGAACTACATCTTTCCTGGATGCAAAGTAGAAAGTTGATGTTTTGATCCAGTTGCTGGACTTGTCTATGATCTAAACTAGATCCACAGATGATTTGATGATCCTTGTGATAGTCTTTAGTACCCTCTCAAAGCATCCCTCTGTTTATACCTTGCTTGTGTTTCTGATTTGGCCTGAAACAGTTGATTTTTGAGCATTTTGTGACCCAGAAACCAAGGGAAACGAGAGTTTCTCTTTCAGCGCAGGCACTGTGAAGGCAGTCTGCATTTGAACGCAGGTCCCGTGAAGGCTACCTGCGCTGAATGTCAACTCCACAGTGTTAGACTTGCGCTGAACCAGTTTGGCTTTGTGCAGCTGGGGTTCTCTGTCCTCTGTTGCCCTGTTTTGATCTCTGTTTTTTGCAGCTTTTAACCAGCATAGGTACCAGTCTGATAAACCTTTTTCTTTGCTTAGATTCCGCCTCCTTTTGTACAAAAAGACTGTGAATCTTTTTATGTGTTTGTGGCATCGTTTACAGTTTTCCTTTGCATGAGTAAAGTAGTCATCTTGTAGCCTTTGATTCAGATCTGATTGATAGTGATCTTAAAAGAGAGTTCGTTGGCTGTTTTCAGATTGATTATAGATTTACTTTTGCTTATTGGTTTGAATTTGTCTCTTTCAAAGTGTCAAAATAAGTCTTTATTTCGAAAATCGCAAAGTGATTGTAATCTCTTCTACCCTTGTTGATTTCGAAGAAAGTGAACTTGTTTGTATTGATCATTTTAAAAGCAAATTCAAAATTGTGCAAAAAGCTCTCTGTGTAAGCATTTATACTAAGAAAGTGGAAAACAAACACCTGCATTGTGCATTTTGCATTTGATAGTTTGCATGTTGGATTTAGGGAAAGTGCATTAGAGTGTGCTAATTTCTCTTTGAGAAAAGATAGTGTTTTCTTTTCCCTTAGTAGCTAGGATTTTCAAAGTTGAATAGATAATAAAGCTTGCTTATCATCTTAGACTGCATTTAGGAATTTGTATCATACATCTCGTGGTGAACCTTGAAAGGCAAACTTTAAAAAGATCAACCTAAAATAAACTGAATGAACCTAACAATGCTTTGTAACATAACACACAACATAGAGGTCTAGGCTAGAGACGTGTTCCGGCGTCGTTAAACCTAGTGACTGTCGATCTCGGGGAAGGTGGGTGATTCCTCCTGAGGGACGATAGCGCTAATACGGATTGTGCTCCCACGTACCGTCGCGTATATATTGGGAGACCCCTATAGGCATATATCCTTTATCCTTAGGAAGCCATGTCGGCCACCCTACTGATCGCAATGCAGTGAACACAACATTCACGAAGATCGACCGCCCGTACCCTAAAAAGTATTCTGCGGTTTTGCGAAAAGTTTGGCACACCCTCTGCCTAGATCTCCAGAGCAGTTCCTTTTGGCCTTTTTCAGACTCTATAACAGAAAAAGTCCATCCGAGCATTTGTCACTTCGGGCTCGTTAAAACATCGAAGGAGACTAGAGTCATCTTTAGCTTTTTCTCGACTCTTTAAAAGTGAAAAAGCAAGTTGTGTCTAAAAGCGTCGTTAACCATTTATTTTAAACGGAACAATCACCCTTTAATTCCTGTGTTGATCTTTAGGTCGAAAAGATGGAGCACACCAACCAAGGAATTCCTCTTGGTGGAAGTCCTAGTCCCTTCTCCTCTTGGGCAGATGTTGGTGCGCCCCACATGGCCACATTGTCGCTTCCAGGACTGACAATTGGCCTACCAGTTTGGCTCTTTTCAACCAATGTCGTTCAGAATACCACCATTCCTGAACAGTCAAGTCAACAGTTAGATCAGACAAGAGTTGCCTCCCAGCCTTCCACTTCATCTTCCTCCCCTCCTTCCTCTTCGCTTGATGGAACTGGTCAAACAAAAAACCGGGTTCCTAAGGAGAAGAAGGAGAAGAAGAAGAAAGAAAAGAAGAAGAAGGAGCCTAAGGTGACTGGGGGCAAACAAATGTCATCTAACAAAAATCCACACACAACACTCGTAAGGCCTAAATCGCCATGCGTCATATGCAAGGGAGACCACTTCCATAGAGATTGTCCCTGTATCCCGCGGATACTAAGAGACTGGTCCCCCCATTTGCACAATTCGGTAGCATCGACCTCTGATAACCATGTCGACTGCTCACCGTCAACTAGTGGGAGTGAAGCTCCAGGACAGAGCGGGAAAGCTAAATTTCCCTGCAGACTGTGTGAAGGCGATCATGCCATCCACCGTTGTCCCTTCTTAGATGAGGCAAAAAGAGTTCTGGAAGATCGCCCGATTTTACGAGCGCATCTCCCTCCTGGATATCAAAGACTCTTGCCAAGTCCCTCACTAGTTGAGAACCTGGCTGACCCGCCCAGGTGGTCAGCCGAAGCACCTGTCATTAAAGATGAACCGTCTGGATCCATGCCTGACGAAAGTCAAAAGGTTGATACGGCAGTTGACCCGGTTTTGCCTTCAGAGGCTCCATCTTCGAATGACACCACCACAGAAGAGAATAAAGACGACACCGTCCAAATTCTCTTCATCAGCACTGACTCTGATGGTCAAGGGGGCAATGCCACCATTCCTTTATCGCAGGAAGGGAGTTCATCAGAGCACTATCCGGCCGTATATTCGGTCCCACCGCCAAGCAACCTAGTTGTGTCCTTTGATTGGAACCAACTAGGCAGACCCCGGTTGCCAGCCAGTATACCATTCAGGATCATTTGTCAAATATACAGCATGGTAATGGCTGGCACTATCATTGATGAGGGGGCATCTGTGAGTATCCTTTCCTCTATTGCTTGGAAAGCGCTTGGTTCGCCAGCGCTTTTACCTGAGATGAGAAATCTATCAGATTTTGATAAAGGAACCAGTCAACCTTTAGGGATCCTCCCCAATGTGCCTATAACATTGAAAGGGAAGACCGTTCAAATGAACGTGATGGTCGTTCAAGGACCCTTGGATTATAACCTACTCCTTGGACGAGACTATATATATTGCATGGGAGCTGTAGTCTCCTCACTCTTTAGAGTAATGTGTTTTCCGCATGAAGGAAGAATGGTCAAGCTCGTGGACCAACTTTCGTTTCCCGGATCACACATCGCAAATAGTCATGTACCATCCCTAAATGGTCTATTCATGCAAGAAGTTTCTCAACCCACGGTCCGTCCTCTTGATGAGCGCGAGTAATCTGGGAGGATATGACTGGAACCCAGGGGGCATGCGTCCTGGCCTGCTTCGGCAGGAAAACTTTGGGTATAGAGTAGGTTTCCGCGGGAGAATATGACTAGTCCGTACCCCGTCCGTGGTTGGAAGAGGGGTTGTTCTGGAATAGGATTCTTTTGTCAAAGTTATGTGAGAGGGTGGGGGTCGTCACTCACCTCTGTCTATTTCGGTAGACATTGCCGAGGAAGTGTTTTGTTTGAAAGATTAACGAGACAATCTTTGGGTAACCTGAAAGAGGTAAGCCTCTCTCGATTAAAACAAATGTTTTGGCGGAGGGTAAGTAGAGGTAACCTTGAAACTCTGTTTTATACCTGGGGGCATGCGAACCTTTTGGAGTGCAAGCAAGGGGCGACTATTTATTTTTTAAATTTTTAGGTCCTCCCTTTAAACCTGTAGGTCTAACCCTTTAAACTCGTAGGATTAGCCATTTCTGAACTTGCATAAAGAAAGGATGCGGAGCAAAGCTTAGTGAGATGAAGCTCCATAAAAAATAGAATCTTGATGAGACACTCTTATCTTATGACTGGGTTAACGAGCAGTTTTAGCATAAAGTTCATGCTCGTTAAAAAATAAACGCAAGATCCGAGCAGTTTTAACGCGGTCTTCATGCTCGTTAAAAAATAAATATAAGCAGTGAGCAAGAGTTTCCTCCAGTGTTTAAGCTCATTTTAAAATAAAAAATGAACCTATCCCGGTAAATAACCACTGTGATCGTAAATTTATCAGCCATAAAAGCCTTGGTCGTGTTTGCACCTACCACCTCCACCTTTCATTTGGTCGATCGTTCACCTCCATATGATTGTTTACCCATTTTGAGGAACAGCTGCGAAGAGTGATTTCACCTAGCCATCCTTGTGACGCTGCCGTGATTGGAAAATTCCAACCTGTACCTGGAATCAGTTGCTATCCCTGTTTATCACTCGTTCCTCAAAAGACGAGTCTTCTTTAAGCTCTTTTCAATTGACTTGTAAAATATGAAAAGATTGCCGAGTTTTGGCCTTCCAGCTCGTTAAAGGACAGGAAGAGCTATCCCTCCTCTAGATTTTAATCTTTTTGGACCTGAGGGATTATTTCACAAAAAGATCGAGTGCTTGTTTTGTTCGGCTCGTTAAATATATCGAAGACTCATCCCTTCTGTATTGTTTTATACTTTTTCGGACTTAAGGGATTAGATGACGAAAAAGGAATTTTGGAGTTGACTTTATGTACCTTTTCAGACTCTCTAAAAATGAAAAGGACCGAGTTATCCTTGTCGTTAGACACGTTAAAATTATTAAATAGCGACAAACTTGTCTTTAGACGAGAACGAGTTTCACTATCGCTAAGCTCGTTAAAACATAGCGATGGGCTTACCCGAAGGGCAGGTTATAGAACAAGCATATGTTATCCTCCTCAAGCTTGACAAAAATAAAGAGGTACTGGTCAGCAATGACTGGGGAAAAATTGGGAGAAACTAAAGAAAACTTTGATGGTAGCAGGTCGCTCTTGAACATGACACTTTTCCTCCGTACCACATTCGGGTTGGGTTGTTTCATTCACCGGTCACATCACCATGGTCTCGCCATACCATCCATATTTAGGGTAATGCTACCGATCCATCGCATCAGTGTCGCCATATGTTCAAGAGAAGTCGTTCAGAAAGAGTCAACCGGGTCCCATCCACTGCCATACATTATCCTTCATCCATTCATGACCGCCACCCTAAATCATATGTCACCGATCGTTTTCACCTCCATTAAAATCATTAGCTCCGTTCCGTGTCACTGATGTGGGATTCATCAAGGCCCTCCTTTGACGGATCGCTTCTTGTCGACATCAGCTCATTATCCAAGAAGTTGATCTAGGAACAACCCCTTCAGTACTTTGAAGCTTGCATGCCTCAATGGCAAGTTTCTCACTTCCGGCGACAGGTATACATCAATGACCTTCGACCAGAAGATTTTGCGTGGTGTTCGATGCCAAGTCCTTTATTCACACCACGTGAATTGTACTGCAGTACCTTGAGGGTCATTATCATTATCGGTGATTCCTCTCGCGCTTGTTAACGGTTTACATCATTGACCGGTAATCAAGCGATGTCTTTCCATGTTCGACTTCAGCGCAATTCTCACATGGATCGACTTGTACTTAGAGTGAAGATCGAACGAGTTTGAAGACCCCGGATCTAGTTTCATCCATCCGGGCTACGATATATATTCAGGAAAAATAAAGACATTTGCCATGTACATCATTGCAGCAGATGATCATCCTACTCAAAGGATGATAATTTCGCCAAAATTATCAGTCTACCATCAGACGATCGTCTGTTCTATGTACAAAAATGAATTTATAAAGCTGAGCATGGGAATGCCCGCCTCAGCTAGATCATGAAAGCAGTATAAATCATAATGTATTGCATTGTATCTTATTACAGGTCTCCTCCCAGCAAATGGATGAACTTCGGACCCTCCTGGATAAATCATTTCACCCGATAAATGGCCTCATACTTTAGGGGGCAACTGTTATAGAAGTTTTTGTGCCTTACATCATTGAGCATGAAATGTCCATAATCAAGGGATCCAAAGTCCCTAAACATGTTGTTCCTACCCCTAGAGGAACAAGGCCAGCTAACCACAGCAATTCACAGAAGTTCTCCACCTGAAAACACTAAAAAACAAGCCAATTCTGGATCATGTCAACTGCTCCACTGAGCATCTGCGCTGAATGTCAACTGCTCCACTGTCTACCTGTGTTGAATGTCAACTCTAACAAAGGCTACCTGCGCTGAGTGTAATTGGACAAGTGGCAGGCTCATTCCTCAATGTGTCAATGCCCAGGAAGCTTCCAAAATGACACTTGTATCAGGGAATTCGACTGGTGATGAGTAAGAGGTTCCAAATCTCCAAGTGGAAGCAAGAACCTCCAAGTGGACTCAGGAACTAAGAGAGGGAGAGGACACTAGTCAGATCTCAAGCTGACTCATCCTCTCTCCAAAATAACTATATATAGATCTCTCCTCCATGAGATCTAGAGGCTGGAATTTTGTTATTGCAAATAATTGCTGTTGGTTTGTGGTTGGATCATTGGGTGTTTAATGCTTTGAAGGGAGCTGAAGAAGGAATTCCATTCTGCTGGGAAGGAGATGCTGGATTGGAGCCCTATGGGTTGTATCTCTTCCTGGACCCTGTTACTTATCAATAAAGCTATCTTGGTTTGCTCCTATATACTGGTGTATTTGTATGATTGCATTAGTGTATTTGATTTACTTCTAATCCTGAATCATTTATGAATATGTATATTTGCCTTTGTTTGGTGTTCTTCTCTTGTCGCAAGTAGCTGTTCTCTTGTCACAGGTAGCTGTTCTCTTGTGATCTCGTGGGAATCAAGTAGCTGTTCTCTTGAGCAAGTGAGGAGGCAAGTAGCTGTGGACATCCAAATAGAAGAGGACTTAGATCGAGGGACAACCAGAAGATAACGGTAAGTCTACCGATCTCCCCTCTTTCACATTTCATAAAGGAAGAAATCATAATAGATGTATCTGTTTGTTGCTAAGGCGTTGTCACACCTTAGGTGGATAGGATCGTCCTGCATAGGCATTTTTCCCCACAACATGGTGTCTTGGCGTATATCCTCTTCTTTTGATGTTTCTTGATCCTTTTCTTCCTCCTCTTCATATTCTATGTAAAATAATTTCTTCTCAGCACACCTATGACCTTTAGTGCATTTGCTATCACAATTGTAACAAATCCCTTTTTCTCTTTTTTCTTCCAATTGTTGTGGTGTAACCCTTGTAGGTTGTGGAAGGCTAGGAGAAACAACACTTCCATCTTTATAGCTGTGAGTGGTACGCTTCCTGGTTTAAATAATTTTGCTTTCCACTGTGTCACAAAGCACTTTTACTCTTTCCAATTGTTGTGGTGTTGCTCTAAAGAAGGTGTTGCTCTTTGTATCCTCATAATGTGATATCATTTCCTCCGTGAAAATTGACCACGTAACAAGTTGTTTACGAGAACAAAGCCCTTTGTACCATAAAAATTGATCTGGTTCTAAATATGAAGATGCAATACATACCTTTTGTAATAGTTTTACACCATGTAGATCAAAATATTGCTCCATCTGAAGTATCCAATTTACCGGATCCTTGCCATCAAACTTCCTCATCTTGCTTTTTCTTGATTTTAGGAGCTCGACCTTGAAATGACTGTAACTATGTACTTTTCAATCTTTAAGTTCTGAAATTGCAACCTGTAGTAGCCTTCTATGTCCTCTTTCCAATGCCACTAGTCTGATCCAAATTGGATTCTCCAAGAAAGCGTTATGCACAATCTCCCGCAGTGACCTGATTGTAGACTAATTCAGTAGAGCAAACTTGTATGAAGTGCCACGTGTCACTGTTTCAAGATTTGACTTTAAAAAATATATAAAAGAAAACTACAGTCCGTCCTCTTTCTGTAACTTCTTGCGAAATTTCAATCCGATGCTCAAAACGAAAGTTATGACGATTTTACCCAGGTCACCTGTTTGGAATGTAATTCAGGAGTCTGCAAAAAGACCAAATTCCTTAGATCATATCTCCACAAATATCACGCGAAAAGATCTGAAATTCGGACCCAAGGTTCAGTGCGATTTCTTCTCAAATGGGTTTTGTTTGCAACTTCTTAAACGTCACAGAAAAAAAGTTATAGCGAAAATGCCACGATGACCTTTTTGGAGCAGCGAAACCCTAGAATCCAAAGCTCTGATACCAAATGTTATGAAACCAGCTCAAGAAAAGATAGAAAAGACAGATCAACGCTTTAGAATTCAGCCTCTTCGAGGGGGAAACCTCCTTTACATTACATAAATGAACAATTCTTAGATGATTCAAATGACAAAACCTCCTTTCTATATATAGGAGTCTAAGGAGTCACAATATAATCCAGCCGACCTAACAATAATAATATAAAGACACAATAATAACAGTAGTGGGCTTCTATGAGGCACAATAGTAACAATATGGGCACTACATGGGTACATCAATATAATAAGTGGGTTATACTAATAAAAATACGGGGTTACACTAGTAGTATAGGGGCCTAACAGTTAAGTTGTTCAATGCCATTTTCTTATTAGTTTAGTAACTCATGATATAAATGGATATTTCCAAAAACCCTTTCAGTTGAAGGTTAATCGTAAAACTAAGTAGTAAAATGTTTTATTTATGAATGAGTCTTTCCTTGCATTTTCATGTTTACTTTTCTTAGAATGATGAAGAATGAAATCTCTCAAATTGCTATCATAAGGAGGTAGTTCTCCCTAAATTATGTAGCAGAGTGACAACAATACTTCATTTAGCTTTGCTTTTAAAATATAATTGTCAGCGGAAAGAGTCGTTAGTGCGGACACAACCGACCTCCCTAGAAGCAAAAGCTTTCTAGTGACAAACAAGACAAATAAAGCTACTTTTCTCTAAACATGCATTGCAATTACAAGTAATCAGGGGATCTTTAACATACCTCTAGTCCAACGCTTTGTAGTAGTCCAGCCTCGCCGATCCGTATGAGCTCCTCCTTCTCTTCGAAACCTGCATTCACTAACAAGCCAAAAGATTAAATAGCACCTGATAAACTAATAAAACAATACATATCCATCATACAGACCAAGGAGTATATGAAACAAACCATGAATAACAATCTGTTGAGAAAAATAAGTTTATTTGCATTAAAAGGTAACAAAAGGAACCATTACAACCTAAGCCTTGGTGTTGTGCAAGTCCCTCCTAGGGTCCAGCAAGAGTTTTCCTTTACTTTGATTAGCTCACCCACTCTCAAATAAGGCTAGGAAAGGATGGGAATCTCTCCTCTCAAGCTTTACAAGGGAGTCCTAATTCCAACAGCATCTACCCTTAGAAATGTTCAGCTTTCAACCTCCCTCCCTTTGGCCCAATGCCTGTATTTATAGTACTCTAGAGGAAGTTATTCAGGTCCACCATCAATGGGATAAGCCCCTCTTTGGATGGGATAGCTCCCCTCTTGATGGGATAAGTTCCTCTTTGGTAGGGATACATGAACCATCTGGAGGCGCTCCATACACGTCAAACAAGCTTCTAGAAGGCTCTAGAAATGACCACAAGTAACTTTTTTGGAGTGAAACTTGTGCCTTTTGACCTTTACAGGAGTACGCACCCATTGCTTTACATACAGAGCGTACAAGTACGCAGGTATTGTGAACTTGGAGTGCGTACACGCAGGTAAGGCTAAGAGAAACTGCGTACCCAGAGATATATATATTTTTAATGACTTTCTCTCTTTCTTGAAGTTTGACATGGAGAGAAGAGGGATGAGGCTTGCCAAGGAGGATAGTATGACAGTTGATGGAGCCATACTAACTGCAAATAGTCATGGTGACAAATTTTAGTGTAACAGATTGCCCCCTAAAGTGCGAAGCCTGTAGTAGATTAGGGTTTCATATCATCTAGGAAGGGTGAAGTACTTTATCATTTCAAGGATTATCTTGTGGAGAGCCTAATCGGAACCTGCAAGTATTCAACACAAAATACATATACAAGATCATATCATCACTGAGGTAGGCATTCCCATACTCAGATTGAAAACTTTAACTAATTGACTATCTACTGCTCTGATACAGGAATGATTTTGCAGTACATCATAATCATAGACTTTTGTAGACACAGTGTGGGCACAACCATCTGTTTATAGTTAGTCTACTGTATAATAAATACAAAACTCCTCGCAGCCTGGATCGTGGAAACTAGATCCAGGGTCTTCATTTCTACTTCCCGAACAGGTATGATTCTATCCATGTGAATAAATGAGTTGATGTCGAACATGGTAGAAACCACTTGATTACCAGTCAATGATGTAAACTGTTAACAAGCGTGAGAGAGACCACCAGTGATGTCAATGGTTCTCAAAGTACCCAGTACAATCCATGAGATGTGAATGAATGAGTTGATGTCGAACATTTCACGGAATCCTTCGATCGAAAGTCAATGATGTAAATTGTCGTCAAAGGCGAGAAACCTGCCATTGATGCATGCAGACTTCAAGGTACTCATGATTCCTAGGTCATCTTTCTAGATAATGTGCTGATGTCGATAGAAAGCGACCCGTTGCAGGCAAGCCCACAACACGAAATCATAGATCAAGTTGAAGAATTGTAGCTGTAAGGATTGACTCAGGGATGGTCAAAATGGATGACGAGTATTTTGCAGATGAATGGTTTATATGCAGAGACCTCTTGAACACATAACGACATGACATATGGCTTGGTGACATTTGACCCAAAGTTAATACCCGGCTGAAGACTTTCAATGTGGTTTGATCAACTGTGAGGCAAAGGATTTCCCAACCCAGGTGAATGCAAAGTGTCGTGTTCAAGAGTGGTAATAAGGCTTCTTCTGAGACAAAGGATAACAAATGGGCTCATTTTTCTCTCTTTTCCCCCACCATTTCTGGCAAGTACCTCTTTATTTTTAACAAGCTTGAGGAGGATAACATATGCTTGATTATAAGCTCATCCTTCGGATGAGTCCAACTTAGTTTTGATTCGAACCCTAAGAAGGAGTGGTCCGTTCCTGTTTGTAATCGAACAGGTCCTTTACTGTGAAATTTTAACGAGTCCAGTATAGGAGAAATTCGGCGTTTTTCATTTTTAGGGAGTCTGAAAAAACTTAAGAAGACTCCAGGTTGAACTTTTTCGTAAAGTTGTGTCTCCCAAGCCCGAAAAGGTATAAAATAATACTTGAGAGAACCGCTTGATCTTGTGACCAAGGAGTACTTTCATGATTAGTGTCTTTGACCTGAAAAGTAAAAAGCGATCAAGGACACGTCGTTTTATTTCCAGTATCAAATTTGAAACGACAAAAATCCGGCAATCTTTTCCTGTTTTTACAGTCAGAAAAGAGCTATAAGGGGACCGTCTTTTAATTCCGTTTTAACGAGTTTAAAAGAAAAACTCGGCGATCTTTTCAAGTTTTATGAGTCTGAAAAGGTCTTAAAAGAGAACTCCAAGGTTTCACTTTTTCGTAAGTTTTAAGGAGTTCGAAAAAATGATAAAAATGTACTCATATGGCCGACTTTCAATTTAATTTACGAGCAGGAAAAGACGGAAAGAACTCGGCATTTCCATTTGTTTTACGAGAATGAAAGATAGAAAAATAATCTCGGGATTTTCATGAGTTTAACGAGTCTTGAAAATAACTAAAATTGACTCGAGATAGGTTTCATTTTTACAAAAGCTTGAAACAGAGAAAAACTATGCTTCAAAGTAGTTTCATTTTTACACAAGCTTGAAATAGAGAGGAAACTGTGCTTGATGCCCCCTAAGCATAACTGCTAGAGCGCATGCCCCCCAGCTTCATTTCATTCAACCAGTTGGATGAAATGAAGGTTGAGTTACGAGATCATTTGAAAGACTCGACCTAAAACTGTAAGAAAATTATGCAAAAAACTGAAATAACTAACCTAAATATACAACTTAACATTTGAGATCTAGTCAAACTCTCGACTCAATTAGAGGAGGATTTGTTTCATTTTTTAACGAGCTTGACACAGGAAAAGAACTATGCTCGGATTCGGTTTCATGTTTACGCAAGCTTGAAACGAAAAACTATGCTTGTTATAAGTTCACATGCCCCCAGCATAATGACGCAAAATGAGATACATGCCCCCCAAGCTTCATTGCATTCAATGAGGTGGATGGAATGAAGCTTTACTTTCAAGATCTTGGAAAGACTTGTGGGAGCTGTTTCATTTTTTAGTGAGGTTGACACAGGAAAAGAACTATCCTCCAAACCCTTGTTTCATTTTTTAAACGAGCTTGACACAAGATAAGGAACTATGCTCATAACTACTCTACAATCTACCTAACAAGGAACTATACCTAAGAAAACCTTGATTCATTTTTTAACGAGCTTGACACAAGACAAGGAACTATGCTCTAAAATCCTTGTTTCATTTTTTAATGAGCTTGACACAAGACAAGGAACTATGCTCATAACTACTCTCTACAATCTACCTATATAACCTACCCTTGTTTCATTTTTTAAAGAGCTTGACACAAGACAAGGAACCATGCTCTAAAGTCCTTGATTCATTTTTTAACGAGCTTGACACAAGACAAGGAACTATGCTCATACACACTGATTCGTTTTTTAACGAGGTCGACACAGTAAAAGGAACTTTCCTCGCCACATCCTATTTCATTTTTTAACGAGGTTGATATAGGAAAAAACTATCCTCGCACACACCTGTTTCATTTTTTAACGAGGTTGGCACAGGAAAATGAACTATCCTCGCAACTCACTGATCACGGCTTCCAACTGGAAGAAAGACATGTCAATGGACACACCTTGATCATGGCTTCCAAGAGGTCTTCATCAGAAGGAAGAATACTTCTCTGGAAGGAACACATGTCAAGGGACTCAAAAGGGGTAAGAACATCGTGTTCAAGAAATCCCATAGAGTTTTCCATGTCAATTACCGGATCTAAATCAACGGGAGATGAGCAAACAGTGAGAGGCTCACTTACATCGGTAACTGAAAACATGGGACCAGTTGCCACATAATTAACCCGTGGCAGGGTAGATACCACTTTAGAATCAAGAACATTTAGGGGTGTCATATTATTGGTAGTTGAAACAAGACTAGGGAACGAAAGCTGGTCTACAGTCACAATACTGCCATTGTGAGGGAAAGACATCACGCGAAAGAGTGTCGATACGACAGCTTTCATTGCATAAACATAGTCTCGCCCAAGGAGTAAATTGAAATCTAAGGGACCTCGAACCACCATAAGATCAATACAGATAGTTTTACCTTCCAAGGTAAGAGAAAACTTAGGAAGGATCCCTAAAGGTTCACTAATGGTTCTGTTAAAAGCTTTCAGATTCTGCGTAATAGGCGCAAGCTGAGGGGAACCCAAAGCTTTCCAAACAGTTGAGGATAAAATACTAACAGAAGCACCTTCATCTACCTGTGTACGATGTATGTCCCTACCACTAGCCTTGACAATGATTTGGAAAGGGATGGAGGAAGGAAGACGAGGTTTTGTCAGTCTATTCCAATCAAAGGAAAATACCTCAGTACTTGGAGGGGGTTCTGTAGAAACAGGTGAAATGCCCCCCGGCATAGAAGAATCTGATGTAACAAGAAGGACCTGAGCGGTATGAAGTTCACTCTCTAAAGGGAACGTGGGATCGACCGAATGTGAAATTGAATCGACCACTTGATCAACTAATGGATCATCAACCTGAGTGACATGAGTTTCACTCTCCAATGGAAGAGTGTGATCGACGGTACTTGAAATTAGATCAATCACTCCGTCAGTTGACGGTAGGTTGGGAGAAAGTTTACGGTAACCAGTTGGAAATTCTTGCTGTGGAACAGTAAGGCTTTCCAACAATGTTGAGGCTTCATCCATGTGAGGGAAAATGTGAGTTTGATGACTCCCTTTGCATAACTTACAAGGAAACCTAACTTTACCCTTTTTCCCAGGAACCTGACTATCACTGGTTGATGGATCAATGGAAAGTTGATGAGATTTTTCTGACCATACTTCCAAGACCTTTGGAATACCAGGACAATTGACAAGGAAGTGGTCACCCTTACAAAGCTTGCAAGGGTATTTGGGTTTATGATGCATGTCAGAGTTTTCCTCAGCACAACTAACACTTACAGTTGTGGTTGGTTGGTTGACTTCTTTCTTACCTTGCTTCTTCTTCTTATTTTTCTTCTTCCCTTTCTTCTTCTTCTTAGCCACTTGGTTATTAGCATCAAGACTTTTACCAAGCGAAGAGGAAGAAATGGAGGAAGAAAAATTAGGCGAAGAAGGTAAAGGGTCAACAAAAGGTTGGTGATGTTGAGATGGTGAACTCTGTTGAGGTGAAGCATCCGGTTGAGATGGAAAAATTGGAGTATTTTGGGCCAACGAAGTTGAAAATAACCATATCGGTAAACCTATTGTAAATCCAGGTAATGAAAAAGTAGCCATATAAGGAGGACCAACATTTCCAAAGTAAGTAAAAGTACTAGGATTCTCGTTAGGAGGGGTTCCTAGGTTGGTAAATTCCGGAAAATTTGCCATTATATTCAACTTCAGTGAATTTTATTAACAATTTTTAAAACTAAAATTAACAATTCACAATTCACACCTAACAATTAAAATTCACAATTCACACCTATGGTCTCTAAAAGTAAAAACAAACAAATTAACACGCGCTATCAAATCTAGGAGTCAAACCACACACAAACAGTAACCTTCCGGACCGAAAACAATAGTTGGTGATGAAATCCAACATCGCAGAATTCAGTACAGAAGTGGCGGGTGGAACAGTTACCCCGGCAACCTGCTTAATGAATAGACTGGACCAAGTTCCTCCACTTTAACCGTCTCGAGTGAAGTGAACCCCCCAGAAAATCCAAGTGATTCTAGTCGACGTCTGCTCCAGGTACAGTGGGATCTTCCCTCCACCGTCACCTCGGGTAGAATTCTAAAGATAATGGTCACTAAGGTTACCAACAGCAACAAATATACTTGGGGGAACAGTCTACGACCCGATAGCACGCAAGGGCAGAGTAACAAGCTCAATCCCCTTGCCGGCTCCTTGACAATAATCCAAGGTTTACCGACAAGTGACCCCAGGCTCCTCGACAATAATCCGAGGTTTACCGTTTGTAGTACGTGCGTATCTAGCGTCTTTCCCAATGAAGGAGGATTGATCCCCTCACTGGTTCGGACACGGTCTCATGCTTCTCCTTTAAGAGGAGCTTTCCCAGAGTAAAAATGAAACAGTTGGATTTATCCTACCACAAGATGAGCTACTTGTTTGGTTTTGTTGTCTTGGAGAGTTAATTACTCTCCTACTCCAAGACACTAGCCTAAGCTATGTTGGTGTATCAGAGCCCTAGAAATGTAAAAATTACTAGATGAATTTTAATTAAGCGCTGTGTTATTAAGGCTGTTTTTACTCAAATGGGTAAATGGATAAGAAACCAATGGTGTTATGACCCGACTCAACTGAATGCAATCGAATATGATAATGTGATCTTTTCAATTCGATGAATCCTAATTAAAGTAAGGAGAGAGTTTCCATTCACTTCCAACAATGCAAAAAATTGATCACTAAGAGAAAATATAACAAATTCTCTAATGCACTAATTTCATCAAGAAAAAATAATGCAAATCAATTCCAAAATAGTTTTTTTATTTTTGTGTAAATTCAAATCAAAGAAAACTTATCTAAATCTACGATTGATTTTTCAGAATGTAAACTATGCACAATTCACTTGAAAAGTATGCAAATGTAATCTATGCACATTTTTCATTCATATTCTGAAAATGAGAATTCTAATTATGCAAATGTGATCTATGCAAGAGAATTCTCAAACACAAGATGATTCTAATGTAATCTAAGAACCAATCAAGTGCAAGTCGAGAAAATTGGGTGAGAGTTCCAAAGATCAAAAAATAAAAACACTCAAAGGCGATTAACACTCATACACAATTTAGCTAATGACCAAAGGAAATCAAATTAAGAATTTCTCAAAAAGAGACTCAAAACACCCAATTGATAAAAGCTGAGAGTAGGAATGCCAATGAAATTAGTCAAGATGAAAGCTTCTGACAAGTGAACAGTGGATCTGGGCAGCAAAAATAGGCTATAAACAAAATCTAATAGGAGAAAAAGGAAAAAATGGAAATTTTCTAAGCTTTTGACAGGGGTACGCAGGCAGCCTGTTTGCACAGGTGCGGCCACGCTCTGTGCACATAGCAAAAGTGCATACAGGTACGCACTGTGCTTAACGCAGAGGGTGTGTACTGCTCTCAAAACCAAGAAAAATAAAAACTAACTTAACCCTAAGCTATCCCACCCAAATGCACAGTCAAACAGCCAAAAACTAGAAAACAAATGACTTTTCTCAGATCAAAAGTTCATACAAAGGAAAAAACATTCACATTAATGGATTCCCTAGTGGAGTCGCCATTTTTTCAGCGGAAAGAGTCGTTAGTGCGGACACAACCGACCTCCCTAGAAGAAAAAGCTTTCTAGTGACAAACAAGAAAAATAAAGCTACTTTTCTCTAAACATGCATTGCAATTACAAGTAATCAGGGGATCTTTAACATACCTCTAGTCCAACGCTTTGTAGTAGTCCAGCCTCGCCGATCCGGATGAGCTCCTCCTTCTCTTCGAAACCTGCATTCACTAACAAGCCAAAAGATTAAATAGCACCTGATAAACTCATAAAACAATACATATCCATCATATAG
This sequence comes from Pinus tabuliformis, assembly GCA_031772625.1. Lineage (NCBI taxonomy): Eukaryota > Viridiplantae > Streptophyta > Pinopsida > Pinales > Pinaceae > Pinus > Pinus tabuliformis. Next base: position 855,202,878 of record CM062815.1, on the reverse strand, counting down.
ACCAAGGAGTATATGAAACAAACCATGAATAACAATTTGTTGAGAAAAATAAGTTTATTTGCATTAAAAGGTAACAAAAGGAACCATTACAACCTGAGCCTTGGTGTTGTCCAAGTCCCTCCTAGGGTCCAGCAAGAGTTTTCCTTTACTTTGATCAGCTCACCCACTCTCAAATAAGGCTAGGAAAGGATGGGAATCTCTCCTCTCAAGCTTTACAAGGGAGTCCTAATTCCAGCAGCATCTACCCTTAGGAATGTTCAGCTTTCAACCTCCCTCCCTTTGGCCCAGTGCCTATATTTATAGTACTCTAGAGGAAGTTATTCAGGTCCACCATCAATGGGATAAGCCCCTCTTTGGATGGGATAGCTCCCCTCTTGATGGGATAAGTTCCTCTTTGGTAGGGATACATGAACCATCTGGAGGCGCTCCATACACGTCAAACAAGCTTCTAGAAGGCTCTAGAAATGACCACAAGTAACTTTTTTGGAGTGAAACTTGCGCCTTTTGACCTTTACAGGAGTACGCACCGATTGCTTTACATACAGAGCGTACAAGTACGCAGGTATTGTGAACTTGGAGTGCGTACACGCAGGTAAGGCTAAGAGAAACTGCGTACCGAGAGATATATATATTTTTAATGACTTTCTCTCTTTCTTGAAGTTTGACATGGAGAGCAGAGGGATGAGGCTTGCCAAGGAGGATAGTATGACAGTTGATGGAGCCATACTAACTGCAAATAGTCACGGTGACAAATTTTAGTGTAACAAGAATAGTTGCAATTTCATTTTTACTTAGTTCAGCTTCAATTTCATCTTTAGTAGTTCATTAAGATTTAATTCTGCAAATAGATTAGACAGTAGAGGTAATCTTATTTCTAGTACTTCATTTTTGATTTATCATAGATAGCTGCCATCTCATTTTCTCATTTAAGCTTTGGTTTTGTAATTAGTAGTTTTTAGTTCTTTTAGTTCATGTTTTGGAAACTATCATAACAACAAGAAGAGAAGCTCTGTTTTCATTTTCTTGTTTACAAACTTTACTTCCAAATTTGACCTAAAAGCACTTTTAGCTCTCATTTCATTTCTCTAGGTTCTTAGTAGTAGTAGATTAATATTTTTTAGATTACATTCCAAAACATTAGGAATCAAAAAGAGGAAAAACCCCAAAACAACCATAAAAATAAAAAACAATGAGGTTAGAGGGTTATCTAGCACATATAGTGCACTACACTTCATTAGTTTACGATACCCGGATTGATAATTTATGTAGCAATTTAGGACACTAAATTGACTGAACACATATATGTCACTGGTGATCATTCTATCTATTCATTAGGAAGAGGGTTATTTTCCATCGGTGTTTGCACTATTGATTGTGTAGAGGAAGTGGAACTGCATGTAGTGGATGAGGTGTCAAATTCTTAAGGAAATTGGATTTCTAATTTTATATTGTTAAAGGTGTTCCAAGGGAAACTATATAGTCAACATTTTCATGTGGTATTTGAAATCCCTGATTAATGATTGTGTAGAGCTTTGCTTATGTAGAGCGTTCCTCTGCAAAATAAAAGCTCCACACAAAAAGGATTTTGAGTGCCCCTGCCTCCTAATAAGCTCAAAGTTATTTATCTATGCCCCCTAGAAAATGAAAAATCCTAAAGTTAAAGCGAGATTTGTGTGACAGGTGTATGATTCGTGTAGATTGCATGTGATGACGTGGTCATATCACCAACATGTGGATTGTAGACTCAAACTTATCACCCAATGTGATATTAAATCACACTAGCACTCTAGAGACATCGTCTTATTTCACTATAGTGGCCACAACATAAATGTTATTAAAATTTTGAGCGTGATCTATGACCAAATAAAAACTCTTGTTCATGCCTCCAAGAGCATTCCTTATGAATCCAATACCACAGTATGCCAAGCATTTTCTGTTACTTTCCCAGTTGGTGTCAAAACTCCAGTAGTCATCAATTGGTTTAACATTCCTGCATCGAAAAAATGCTAACTCTTGCATTCTCGTGTTGTTGTCAATGCTTCTATAAGAGCAGACACAATCAAAAATTGATGATGTTAAAACATTATTTACCTAATACATTAAATAGATTATAACAAAATCAATATAGTTGATCGTTAAATTTAACTTTGTACCATTTGTACAATGCTTTATGGATCGTCTTTCAGGGAAATTTTATTGACATTGAGAGTCTACTTCTCTCCAATTTTGAGCAGGAATATATCGAAATAGCTTTGTTTTCATACCTTAATGGATATAAAGGATTCATATGAATATCATGCATCTCAAAATACTTTGATTCTTCATCTTATATAGAGTTATCATATGCTTCCATATAGTCATCACTAAGTCGTGCTTTTGTTCAAGGGAAGTAAACCTGAGTCGGCCTCTATGCGGTGTCCCTTGACATATTTTTCAGTCAGCCATCCCTGGTTGTCAGTGTCATGTTTTTCATCACTTCAGTTATATTGGTCCTTTGCTCATGCCGGTTTGAGAAGGTCTCCATTAACTTCTTGCTAGTGGGTCTTGTCCTTATCAACTACGACAAATTGCTCTGATGGCATATCTAGAGCTGCACCCTGGCCCTATTTTCATTATTGATAGGCCACCTTGTGCTCAGCATCGATCAGTATCATGGGTCTTTGAGTGAGTGATTTCCCTTGTGTTTGACATCAGCTTTCATTATCACACATTGGGATTCGTGTAGTGCCTTGGTTTTTATTTGACCCTATTGGTGGATTCCTTGCCTCTATGTCAGCTTTCATTATTGGTTGGTTTAGAGGGTTTCTATCGTGCGCTAGCTACATCTTGTGTACGCCAGAAACATGCTTCGGTTGGGTTACTACATCTTTTTTGTTTGATTCCTTCCACATTATTGGCCTATGGGTTACACTCGCACTAGATTGATGAAGGATGCCTTAATGCCTTCCTTCTAGCAGATAGTTTCCTATCGACTACTGCTCATTTGCTCTAGGAAAAATATCTAGAGTTCATTTGGCAGTACCTTGGGGTTTGCAGTCATCAGTGGCAAATTCCTTCACTATTGACAGTGGGAAACCATCCTTGTCTCTTGATTGATAGATTCTTTCAAGTGTTCAACTTCAACTCATTCATTCGCACTTGTTAGATTGTACTGGGTACCTTGACTCTCATTATCAAACGATTTCTCACGTGTTTGATCTAGATCATTCATTCCCATTGTGTAGAAATGTATCGTGGCGGTCAGTGAAGACCTCAGGTTACATCAACATGTTTTGGTTCACTTGTCAGTTGCTCCTGTTGCTTATAGTTGACACCATCCACCTTATATGTTGCAGTTCTTCACAACGACATCTTATATGCTGGCATCCGAGTTGCGATGTAGTATCATTTTATTCCATCATGTTCAGTGAGTTTTTAGTAGTGCAATAATTCAGATTCATACTTATGGGTTTTGAGATTTGTACGCAGGTCATCCAAAGGGAAAGCATGTATATACATGGGTATGCTTTGTTATAGACATATTTCAGCAATGCAACCACAATCACATATGTCCATAAACCAAGGGCTTCGAAGTCCCTAAAAATGTTGTTTCATACCCTAAAGGAGAAAGGTCAGCTGATTACATCATCTCCCAGAAGTTCTCCATGAAAAACTACTCAGAGCTGGTCAAAGCAGGACCATACAGACTGCCCAGTGCTAAAGGTGCGATGCGTCTCACCTGCCACATGTAAAAAGTGCAATGCATACTGGAAAGCCCTTCTATAGGGTGCGATGAGCGAGAGCAGACAAATGGCACAAGCAGTTTGCTAGGTGGAATCCCAGAGAATCTTCTAGAAACTGCTCATTTGACACTTGCCTCTCTGAGTTCGCCTAGGGATGAATAAGAGATCTAAAATCTCCATGTGGAACCAGGAACTATAAGAGAGATGACACTAATCAAAATCCCAGAATTTGACTCACCCCCCTGCAAATATCTATAAATGGATCCCTCATCCGAGATATCCAAAGGTTGGAATATGGTAATTTGCAAAAAGTGTTGTTGGTTTCTCTTTGAAGACATTGTTGGGTGATCTTGCTTTGTATGAGGTGAAGAGGGTTTTCAAGCTGGGAGGATGGCACTGGGTCAGACCAAATGGTTGTAATCCTCTCTTCTACTACTTTTACTTATAAAGCTATTTGAGTTTTCCTCCATATTTTTATGTATCTCTGAATATTGTGTTGATATATGCATTTGTATGGTCAATATATATCTAATTGTATATTGTTTACAGTGATAGATCTCTATGCTTTGATGGTATTATGCTGCTGTGAATCTATAGGTGATTTTTGAAGTGGGACAAGTAAGGAAGCAATGGCGAGATTCTGTCAAAGGAGAAATGAAACACGCAAGGAGCCAAGTGGAAGACTGAGGTTGGTACTCTCTGCTTCTTTCTCGTCTCTCTCTCGTAAAGGAAAAACAAGTGACTTTAATCTGTTTGTTTCTAAGATAGCTACCCATCTTAGTGGGACTAGCAGTTCTGAATAGACACTAGATTTCCCAATAACAAAATGGTGACTCCACTGGGGAGCGATTAGTTTGATTGCCTGTCTCTATTTGTTTGATTCATAAACCACAGACAGAGCCTGAAGTCAAGCCAGCTAGCCTTCGAACTGCATGTTCTATGCAAGTGCAAAGTAGATCATTGCTGCTTCAGTCAATCACCGGGTTTGTTTATGAACTAAATAATTGACTTGCAAACATCCTAAGTGCCCTAGACGTAGCTTGAGTAACCTCATTAGATCAGCCCTACACTTTGTAGTTACTGACTATAATTTGCTTAGCCTATATCCCTAAACTAAACTACAAACTCTGACCAACAATAAAGTAGCTAGCTGACCAAAATTATAAAAAGTGGCTCGCGCTAACTCAATGTACCACTTAGCCGCAAGACCAATTAGAGTGCATTGAAAAAGATGAAAACGAATTGAATCATCTAAAATGGAGTTAGATGCACACCAGAGGTGATAAGTCATCACATGGTTTGACGGATCCTCTCCTGATTTACCTTCAAACATTGGGATATCACTAGGCAATGTATTCGGCATTGGCGACCAAAACGGAAGATAATTGATCGGATCGTTCGTAAGGTGCGACAAATCAGGCAAGTCTAAAGTTGCAATGAACGGTAACTGACGATTAGGGTCTCAAAAACCCTAGGTCATGAGACCAGCCCCAGGAGGAGGATATCCAGGATAACTAGGAATTGGAATTGCATTTGGGATATTATATCATCCTAGAAAACCAGGATTAACTAGACCGTATTGGGGTTGCTGAGGTCACTGATAAGTATATCCAAGGTACAGTTGATACTGATAGACTGGGTTCTGGAAAGAAGGACCGAATTGGTACTATCCCTGGTACAGTTGATAAGTAAATAGAGGTTGACTTGTGACAACTGTACTCAAACCAGGTTGTCGTACAGTCATTTGAACCGAAGTCTGAATTGTAGGTCTAGACTGAGGTAAATATGATTGAGGAATTGATGCAGGAATAGTAGAAACCGGAGCTGTCGATACTCCAGAGGTAGGTGGGGTAGATTGAACAAATGCTGCAGCAGTTGCAACAGTCGTTTGAGGTGGAGTTCAAGGCGAACTAGGCCCAGGTTGAGAAACTACACTAGGTGCATAAGTTTGAATACTAGGCTGGATAGGTTGCTGGGTTGAACCAGAAACCAAGGGTTGTCCAGATTGAGATGACAACTGCACATTCGGTTGCAAGATCTGTTGAGATTGAGATGGATCCCACACTACGTTCATTCCGGGGTATGGACCCATAGAAGGTTGAGCATATTGAGGACCATAACCGGGTTGAGGGTAGGATTGATAATTCAAAGGTACATTTCCAGCTCCTTGGACAAATGATTGACCTGAAGGTGGTTGGAAACCTTGGGTTGGGTACTGACCTTGAGGTTGATAACCTTGAGGCACGTACTGAAACTGGGGTTGACCTTGAGGTACATATTGATACTGGGGTTGACCTTGAGGTACGTACTGAGTCTAGGGTTGACCTTGAGGAATGTATGGTCCCGAAGGTATGTACTATCCTTGAGGTTGCCCCCCAAGTAGTAACTAGGTACCTTAAGGTTACCCCCGGGCGATAATTGAGGACCTTGAGGTTGCCCCCCAAGCGGTAACTGACTACCTTGAGGTTGTAGATTTGGAATGGTACATGACATCATAAGAATATCTTCTACACTCAACAGTTTAGTTCCGTTATTACCAGTTAATAACCCTTGTTCAACAGGTTGAGGAGATGCTCCCAAAAAAGTACTAGTAAGTGACTGATACCTAGAGGGAACAGAAGGATCGCCATATAAAAATGTTTCTGGAGATTGAGAAAACATGGATGACTATCTCGACATATTCAAAGGAGGATAATAACCTCTAGGTGTTGGATGAAAAAGAATGCGAGGTGGTGAAAAACTTAGTCCCGGGTTTTCTAGAAAGTTGGTCAATGAACGATACCAAGCATCCCTCCTAGGTGGACTGTAAAAGATCGATTCACTCTCCCTAAGTTCTATAGTTGGTTGATTTTCAGGGATAGATATACCTTCTTCCAGAGTGACAAGTTCTTCAATAGCAATGAGTCCAGAAGGAAGATTTTGGGTAATGATTCTTCCTACCCTCGGTGAACCAGGACCACTGGAAGTTAGAGAGGCAAATCTTGATGATGGAGTAGCAGCAGGTTCAGTTTTAGGTTCAGAAATTTTAGGTTCCTCGACTAATTCACTAGTAGAAGAAAAACTACCAGTAACTTTGGAAAATGAAATAGGTTCAATAATATACTCTGGTGCTTGAACTTGATAATCAGGATGCACAACTAAAGAAGATTATCCTTCTTCAGCTAACCCAACTCTACTGTCACTAGGAGTTACAAGAGCTTGTAGCCCTTCAAGCTGGCTTGGTGAAAACTCAGGAGGTTGGCCCCGAAGTCCACGGGACTGTCTCGATAATTCAGCCACGATTAAATATTTTAATTACTTCACACGCAAACAAAGAAAAATCTCAATGAAAACCACCTAAAGTCTCTAAAGAACCCAACAATTTGAATCACACGCCTAAAGAATCTAGGAGTTCAAACCACATAAAAACAGTAACTTTCCATACCGAAAACACTAGTTGGTGATGAAATCCAATGTCATAGAATTCAATACAGAAATGGCGGTTGGAACAGTTACCCCGACAAACCTGCTTAATGAAACAGACTGGCACAAGTTTCTCCACTAAACTGTCTTGAGTGAAGAGAACCCCCCTGAGAGTCCAAGTGAGTATAGTCGATGTCTGCTCTAGGTATAGTGGGATCTTCCCTCCACGGTCACCTTAGGAAAGAATCCTATATATTATGGTCACTATGGTTACCAATAGAAACAAATATACCTGGGGGAACAATTTGTGATCCGATACACACGTAAGGGCAGAGTAGCAAAGCTCAATCCCCTTGAAGGCTCCTTGACATAATCCAAGGTTTACCAACAAGTGACCCCAGGCTCCTCGACAATGGTTAATCCAAGGTTTACCATTTTTAATATGTGTATATCTGCTATTGTTCCCAATGAGGAAGGATTGATTACCCCACTGGTTCGGATATGATCTCATGCTTGACTCCTTTAAGAGGAGCTTCCCAGAACATAGATGTAACAATTGGAATTTATCTCCTACCGCAAGATACAGCTACTTGTTTGTTTTTACTATCTTGGAGAGTTAATTACTCCCTACTCCAAGATACTAGCCTAAGCTATGTTGGTGATAAAGAGCCCTAGAAATAAAAAGATTGCTAGATAGATTTTACTTTAAGCATTATTTTTATGGTTGTTTCTTAAGTCAAAAGGTGTGGAGATGAAACTTTATGGTGTGAAGACTCGACTCCAAAACACTAAAAATGCACCTAAGATGATAAACAATCCTTTTTATTCAATGAATTTATAGCTAAAGAAAGAGTTGGGAATGCAATTGATTGAAAAACAAATCTTTCCTTAACAAACAAATGAAAAGAAAAACTTTTTTGTCTTTTTCAATAAACTCAAAAACGAGACTACTAATTATGCTCACGAAAAATATCCCTTTCTTTTCAACACTCAAATACTACAAAAACAAACTTTTCAAAAGAGATTTTTTTTTAATTTCTAGAACACACTCAAAACTATTAAAAATCTAATCTTGAGATCTATAAATTCTAAAAATCTAATTGAAGTAAAAGCTTACAAAATTTCTTTTCAAGGATGTTTTACTTAGTTATCAGCAAACTAAGGACTAACTTGTTCAGAATAACAAATTAATCAAAAAACAACCAACTTATGTTTTCTTTTTAAAAATGAAATCCAAAACTTTCAAAACAAGTTCTTTCGAAGCTTTGCAAAGAGAAAAACAAGATGTATTCCTCACCAAAGGCAGATTTTACAAATCCGTCAGACTCATAAAGAAGACCAGCAAAAACCAGGGTGATCTGAGATTTTTAAGGCTTCTAAGCTCTGAGTTACTACAAAGACCAAACGAAAATCAAGTCAGGCACACAAAAATTCTAGAAATTCACCTAAAACCTAAATGCCAATGGAATTCACCTACAAAAGGTTCTGACAAGACACATGCAGATTTGGGCAGAGGCTAAAACACATAAACAAATCCTAAGCTTAACTGAATGAAAAGATTTTAAGTTTTTCAAAATTTTGACAAGGTCCGTAGGCCCCCAGTATAACCAGGTGCGATATCGCTCTGTGTAGTAAAGCAACAGTGCGGGGATGTCCGCATTGTGTTACAACCAGAACGTGTGATCCTCTTCCAAAAGCGTGAAAAAAAAAACAATTCAAGATCTAAAGAAGCTACCCAATCCCACACACATCAAGCAAAAACCAGAAACAGAGAAAAAGTTTCTCAAGTCAAAGTAAAAGCAAAGGAAAAAAACCAAAAATTCGATTCCCTAGTGGAGTCGCCATTTTGTCGGGTGGATAAATCATGCTTGCAGACAAGACCGACCTCCCTAGTATCTATGGATATCTAGCGACAAGCAAACCAAACAAATTCTATCTTTCTCTAAATATTGCGATTTATAAATAAAAGCCAATAGATGTTTTAGACCCTACCTCAAGTCCAATGCTAGTTTGTGGAAGCCACGCTCCGTTCATCCAAATGAGCTCCCTTTTAAAGAACCTGCGAACACAAACAGGCACACATCAAATAACACCTGCATAGCCAATATAATAAACGATATTTATCATGATGATCAAGGAATTCATGAAATAAACCATAGAAGACAATTTATTGAGAAAAATGAATCTGATTGCATTAACTTTAAACAAAGAAGAACTTTACAACCTTGGTGCCTTGATGTTGTACAAGCTCCTCCTAGGGTCCAGCAAGAATCTCCTCTACTTTGACAAGTTTCACTTTCTTCCCAAAGAGATCAAAAGTTATGTAATCTCTCCTCTCAAGCTCAATTAGGAAGTCTAAATTCCAACAGCATTTACCCTCAAAAATATTCAGCTTTCAACCTCCCTAGCAACCAGCCCAATGTCTCATTTTATAGTGCAAAGGAAGGAAGTTACCAGGTCCACCTTCAAAGGGATAGAGTCCTCCTTCAAAGGGATAAGCTCCTCTCATCAAGGGGTTAGCTCCTTTAGTTATGGGATGCATGAACCACCTAGGAGTGAACTTGCCACCTCAGGATTCCTTCTAGAAGCGTCCATAATTAACCCAAAGTGAGTTTTTAATAATAAACTTGTGCCTTTTTGACTTTTACAGGGGTCTGCACCCATTCCTTTAGAGACAGAGCGGGCAGGTCCGTAGGTAACATGGCCAAGGGGTGTGGGATCGCAGGTAATGCTAAGAGAAAGTGCAGAACCAAAGTTTTAGAGATTTTCAAGGACTTTCTCTCATTTTTAAGCCTTGACATGAAGAGCTGAGGTTTGAGACTTGTAAAGGAGGATAGTATGAGTGATGATAGACTCACACTGACTGCAAAAAGTCATGGTGACAATATTTTGTTTAACAAGGAGTTACAACATTCTTGCTGCAATACTGGTGCTCATCACACTTTGGTGCTATTGCTTGGGAGGTGGATGAGTAAGATGTGATTCTTGCTTTATTTCTTCCATTTCTTATCTCTAACATTTTTCTATTAGCTTTATTTCTGCAAAAGTAATTGTAAGTTAAGTTAGTTTGATGTCTTTTCCATTCTACAAGTGAGATTTCATTGAGTAGTTAGTTTCCATTCAGTTTTTATTTCAATTCTACAATTAGTCTCAGAGCTTGAAAAAACCACAAAAAAAACAAAAACACTTATTTCATGCCTCATAGGAATAGGGATAACTTAGGGAAATTTCTACCAAATACCCCCACCACTTCAAACAGGCAACCTTCCTTCTTCTTCAGTAGTTGTGAATTGGAGGACCCCTTAGGCGAACAACCAGATATTTTTGAAAAGCATACAGGGCGAGAAGAAGAAGGAGAACCCATTCCAACTAACCTAATGGCTGAAAATAGAAATGACAGAGGAGATAGAGAAAGAATTGAGGGTGCCTTTCCCATCATAGAAACTAATGGGGACACCAAGATGAAAAACATAAGCCCCTCTTCTCTTCCTCATTTCCATGGCCTGAACTTAGAAGATAAAGATACTTTCTTGTTTGAGTTTGTTGTCATATGTAGAACTTATGATTACACCATCGATGAGAAGAATTTGAAACTATTTCCATCCACTCTCAATCATTCAACTTTGCTCTAGTTCATGGGTTTACTTGGGGATTTTATAACAACCTAGGCTTAGATGTAGCAAGCCTTCAATAACAGGTATCGAGACTACTGTAGGTCCAAATACACTAAAGAGGAAATTTTTAGGATGACCTTGGGGCATGATGAATCCCTAGAGTATTATGAAGAAATATTCTAGCTTAGCAACAAAAGAGCCAAGTGCACACTTGACCTGAGTCACTGAAGCTAGTCCTGATCCGAGGGGTAAGGGAAGATCTTCTGGATACCCTAAACCTACTAGTAGGAGGGGACATCTACCAGCTACCCTATGAAGATATCAATATTGTCTTTAGGAATCATTATAGTGCAGCTAGGAAAAAGGGTAGGGGTAATCAACCAATGACCCGCTATCCTCTTCCAACACATCCATAAAAGGTGAAATTGGAAATATGATGGAAAACTTTTAGACTGAAATGTTGCAAACCTTTGCCCTACAAATGGAAACTATGCATATCAAAAGAAAGAAGGAGGAAACATAGAGAGACTTATCCATCTTTTTCCCTAGATGCACATGGAGGCACCCTAGGAATGAATGTCTATTAAACCTAATCGAAATCTGCTCGGTTTGTGAAGAAAACCACTCCACAGACAAGTGCCCTTCTCTACTTGGACTAAAAGCTATGTATCAGGGAACTGAAGGGGTGACTGAACATCTCTGCTACATAAATCAAAGGAGACCTCATGGACCTCAGCCATACTGTTGGTTTAGTGGGGCCTGAACCAGGTTTAGAGGTGATTTAGCCAAGCAAATCCCAATACTAGTGGCCCTTTCAGCAACAGTCCGCGGAGCGTAGACTAAGGTCTCACCTAAATTAGTATGGGAGGATGCTAGAACCAAGTTCCTGCACCCTTGGGATGTTTGATGGGCTTCTGGAGGTCCGTGGTCTGACCTGTCACTGCGCGCACTTGCGATCCCTTCACGACCTGCGGTGCGGCTTCCACGCAGCCCTACTCGGGGGGTGACCCGTATAATACCCAAGTTCCTCACTTATTAATTGACTACTTAGCTTGTGTGTGTAAGATTTATGGTTATTACATCATATTCAATATTATATCAGTGCGTGCGATACATAAATGAATATACACATAAAGAAGATATGCACAACAATTACACAGAATTAGGAATCAACTTCTCTTTATTAACTTTTTGTCTTGATTACAGACTCAACTCCGCCCTGCATACTCAGCTGCAGGGGTTCGCGCACTCGACTGCAGACTCTACTAGGCCTCTGCGCACACAGCTGCAGAGCCTCTTCCTACTACTACAACCCAAGACACTTAGACTTCTACTCTAAGATTGAACCATTCCTTTGTTACTCCCTATCTTATTCACTATCTTTACAACTTAAAGCCTTGATCTATTTATACAATCCCCTGGTCCGCGGACCATGGGTAGGCCAACTTTACACTAGATTACAATACAATGTTTAGGGTGGACAACCCTATGATTCAATTGTACACTTCATGCTCCACGCCCGCAATTTGTGGAGTTTTACAACATCTTCGACCAAAACTTGGGCTTTGAGCCCCAAAACCTGCTGTGGGGGCATTCCATGCCCAATAGGTCCCCAACACAATCATCGTGACTCGTCCCGAGTCACTCTGCTGGTGTGGTGATCTGGGCATGGAGCCTCTCCAACTGATCCTATGTTGCCCAGAGGTTTGCGGGGCACTGTTTTGTAGTCTGCTGAATCTGCTCCACTCTCTCTGTTGAATTCTCGCTGTCAGGGGCAAATCCCTGTCTTAAGGCATGCATCACCTTCATTTGTGTGAGCTTTCCTTCGATGTTTGTAGTGATGAGGAAGGCCTCATCAATCCAAGGTTGGACGTGTGCTTTAAGGATTGCCTCTTTCTGCTGTGTGGCATGCACGTGTTCCTTCAACGCTTTTGCCTGCTATAGATTCGCAAGCCGTTGGGTCAGGACAACTGTCTGCATCGTTCCATGCACACTATCATACTGCACTTGAAGCTCCCATCCCTCCATTTCCAGGAACTTTATGTTGGGGTCCTCCTGTAGTGAAGTGAGGACCGTGAAGGATTCTTCCAACATAGTAGTGCAGTTCTGTACTGCCTGGCTTATTTCCTCCAGCCCCTTTTTAATAGCGCCAACGCGTTGTTCCCTAAATTTCGCGGGTGTAGAGGACTATGCCTTTAATTGCAGTTTGGAAATCTGAAGGTTGAGGTCCAACTGTACCCTGGTTTCTTCTTCCTTTGCCTTGTGGAATCCACTGGCTAATCTATGGATTCGCACCCCGACTGGTAGGTCTGTCACAATTTATAGTTTTGGAACGTGGCAACATGCTTCCTCTACCATTTGCTCCAGCTGTTGCTTCTGCGCAAGCACTTCATCGTGCTAGAGACTAAGCTCCTCAATGTTGATCCTCTTTTTGCTGAGCATCTGCACTACGCGTCCTTCCCTAGCATGGAGTTCTGCTGTTGATCTGTCCTGTAGCTAATGTATCCCGCAGAAGGGAAGCCAAGTATAGGCCAAGTCCATTGATCCTGCCCACTACGGCTCTGTCCTCCTCGCTTTCTGCTGTTAGCGCTTCTTCCGGTAGCACTATGGTGTTGGTCATTCTTGCGTGTAGCAGCAGCTCCACTGCTAATGTACTTGAGGCACTGTAGGTAGCTATTGTTCCTTCCTGTGGGGCCCGCACCTGAAGTTCCTACAGCCACACCCTTAGGGACCCCAACACATTCTCTTGCTCTGTCATAGCCTCTTGGAGCACTTCCCAGGTAACCTTGCGAACTGTGTCGCTGATATTATAGAAGTCACCCTCTATCAATGTAATTATCTCAATGTCCAATTTGGAAGATTTGGCCTTCTTGTGTAGACCTGACCTCTCCATGACATGTGACCGTTTCAGTTGAGTGGATGTTGTGCTTGGGTCTACATCTTCTGTTGTATCTGGCCCCTATCCTGTAGACACGTCTTGGCCTCCTTCCTCCTGTGTTAGAGTGGCCGTTGTTCCCTATGCTACTGTTTCTCTTTTTGTGGCCTTTGCCTGTTCCACGGCTTCCTTTGCTGCTTAGCGAGTGGCCCTTACCTCCGCAACCGCTTGTTTGTTTCGGCTCTGCTGGGCCAACTTTGTGACACACAACTTGGTTACATCCTTTTGCTTCTGTGGTACTGTTCTATCCCTTTCTTCCAGATCTAGGGCGTGCCACTCAAGAAGCCATGAGTTGAGCATGAAGAAGATGGCATCATCAATTGCGATGAAAGGCAGCTTGCTTCAGTTCTGCACTGGATCCTTGTGCACCTTGATATACACATTGTGCATATCCGCCTTGAAGCCTGTAAATCTTCAGAGACTGTTGTACATTGTGGGGGATAGGTATGGCCTTCTGTTAATCCAAATCTGGATGCTTGCCTCCATGAGCACCTAGAATATCTTGGTCTCGTGGATCCGCGTGATGTCCTTCGTAGCCTAAAGCGATGCATATTTTGCAGCCTTTGGCAAGTCCTGTTCAAGATGAGGGAACTGACTATCCTCAGGTAGCTCCCTTCTCACCAGTAAGATAGACAAGAGCAACCACATGTAGTGGAAGGTCTTGCCCTACTCTTGAGCTTCCTTGCAATTGGTTAGTAATTCTTCACAGAGGAATTCACCCAAGTTGAATTGGACCCCCTCTATGCATTGTTCTGCTAGCGCAATGATCGGTGTTGGTACCTCGTCTCCATGGCATTTTCTCATCACCTTCTTGGCCAACAGTTGGGTGGCTACGTGCACCCCTTTGTCTTTAATGCTATTGATTACGTAGCATCTCTTCTTCTTTTCCAATTTATACTTCTTCTTTATGGCCTCTGCAAGCACCATATCTCCACTTTTACCTGCTATCTTCGCGACGTCCTTTCACTTATAGGGAAGCTGAGAAATCCTTTGAATAAGCTCTGCTGTGATGGGAATAGCCTACTACAGCCATAAATACCCATCGTGCACCAAGAAAAGTAGCTACCTGATGACAAAGATCGTGATCGAAGCGCGGTGAAAATGCGGAATCCATAGTAGGTGGAGTAGCCCAGCCTTCTCCACACCGCGCAACCATTTCTGTGGCTCTAGCACTGTAACTGACCCCTCCTTACTTTGTTTCATGAGGTTCTTAGTCTGTAAATGTGGGAACTTTTCACTGTCCGCGAGGTCCGAGTCTTCAAATTTCATTGTGGGAATGCAACCTAGAGTTGAGCCCTCAAACAGAATTCCATCTTGGAGGAGCGGGGTTTGGAGTGTGCTTTTAGCGGCATCCAAATCCTTGGGTACCTTAGCTTTCCCTTTTCATGGAGGAACGTACTTGGGCAGTTTTGCTGCAGTGCACACCAGCTAGATGTCTTCTTCCATTTCTTCATCTGCCTCTATCTCCTCTATGAAAGCCTGGACATCCTCCTCCTCATTAACTATCTCAAGGTTGACAACCTTTCCCTTTTATTCCATGGAAAGTTTACGAAACCATGGATTTCGCGGGGACCTATGGATTGGTCTCGCTGCCTGTGTATCCTTCTTGGGCCTCGGCACCCGAGGTGATTACGAAACTTCCCGCACATCCCCCACCTACACCGTAGGGCTCTGCGCGACTTCCTCGGTGGTACTCTCTACAAATCCCACACTTCTCCTAGTAGTTGTCATTTTGTTCGAGCTGTCTGGGGTTGTTCACAAACTTGGGGGCTCAAATACTGCTTGGCGCTCAACACGTTGTGCTCTTCATAATAGCTCAAATATCAAAAAAACAAGTGTTGTCTCGTGGCTAGCCTTGGAACTTTTATAGTGTCTTTTGAATTTGAATTTGACTACTCCCCCCATTTCTAATTCCTTAATGCATCCTTGGTGGCAGATTGTCCCAAATCTAGCTCTTAATTCATTTCTTAATTTATCATCGCCCACTCGCTTTTACCTTAAATTGGACATCTCGTCATGAACAGTGATGTCAACGGTTACTTCACAGCCTACCCGCACAGTAGTGTAGCCCCCCGTGTGTGGGCGTGAACGTTGTACCACGCTAATTCTGCGCACACCTCCCTCACTACACAGTTCCCAAACAGACTCATTTAGAGTTCTGTGCTTTCTTTCAACTATCTGGAGTGCTGAGACTATGCTTCCTACAGCTACTCAGGTGGTCACACCACCTGTGCGAGACTTTAATTCGCCTTCTAATATAGTTTGTGGACACTCCTCAATTTCCCTCGCGACACCTGGCACTGCGTGCTTTATCTTATGTGGTGCGCTTCCCTTGTTACTGTGTTTGGTAAGGTGCGGTCTCAGCCACGGTAACAGAATCATAAGTTCTCAGCGACAAACTTCTAATGCAGTGGTATGAACATCCATATCTTGCCTTGTCATCCTTGGTTTATCAACGAGACATGCTTGCATGACTTTGTTTTCCCATCTTTTGATCTCAGCATCCTTCAACATACTTCTCTCCCTCAAACATACCCGATCTTCTTCGAGTTCGTGAAGTCTAAGGTTTCCTCATTGAATGGCTTCCCGAATCCTTATACGGTTGTCCTCACGTAGCTATGTGATTCCTTCGTCCTGGTCTTCGTATGCTGTCTTAACTGCGGGAGCTATTATGTGTGGATTCCTTTTGGTATTCCCTTAAGAAATATTTGGTTCTACTCTATTTCTCACCTTTGGAATCATTTTCATGCTCAGGTTTTTGCACATGGTCCTATAGGCCCTTCGAACCGCTAGCACACAGAAGTCCTAATTAGTTTGTCTTTTCTGGTAAACCTTGCTCAATACTCTGTGCACCCTATCGAATGCTTCATCATGGAGAATTGGTAATGCGCATCGTCCTTCCTGATGCTGTGGTTTGTTTTGATTCTCTAGGCTTTTTTCTTGTGCGAACTGTACAACATATGCCTGTACCCATCGGGAAAGGTGGGCATGCAATTTGTTTAACCCTAGCTGATTGGCTTTCGTTAGAAATTAGGGTTTTCCAAAACGTAGGTGCATCATCCTTCTTCATCCGCACCAATCTTCAAAAGTTCCTTGATGCGTACCCCACCATTGTGTGGGTGTTGCGCGCAGTGCCCACTTCAGCACATCAAACCACTGCTGTTCTGGTACTGTGCTTTCAAATTTGCTTAGAAATTCATCCACCACTGTCAATCCATCATATGTTAGCAACTCCCTTGCCTCTATTTTCACACAACGCAATGACCTGATCATCATGTTGTAGTTCATCGTTGTTACTTCGTGCAGCCGATTCTACCATCGCTCTATCTTTTCGTCTGAATTTGAAGTGCAGGAGCTTTTGCGTTCCCACAAAATCCTTCCATCTATAGTTGGATTCACCCAATCCTCTCCTTTTGCAGTTATCTTGTAGATACAGTCGAGATCATCATCACTATTGTTGTTGTGCATTGGTTCAGTGTATTGCGCTCCTTCGGCTGGATCCAGTGGTACTACTACACGTAGTGACTTTTTCTCAAAGGTCATTTTTCACTTCTTCAGATTTATGAATTTGTTCATATCGGTAGCCCAGTCTATTCCTAGTAGCGCAGGATAGGGATTGCTGTCATCAACAATCTCTATCACTGCAAAATCCACTTGCGTGCTCGCACCTTCAATATCGATTGTCATCCCTTGCAATCTTGCCATGGGAAATACCTTCTGTTGGTTTGCCATTCATAACTGAACAGGGGACCATTGCAACATGGGTTTGCCCATGCATTCCCATGTTTTCTTTGGTAGTACATTTACATCCGAACCTAGATCCATGATTACCTAATCCATTTCGTACTCACCTATTTGCGTTGTCAACCTCATCTCCCTTCCTGTGCGCAATTCATGCTTTCCAAGATTTCGGACCACGTGCGGTTATCCTGACCACATGCACCTAGTGATAATTTCTTGTAGCCCTTTGACTGCCTTGCTGTCATGCAGCAGTTTTATGCATGTCTCCAGAAAGGTAGTGAGCATGGAAGGATCCATCCCTGGTTCTAGTTGATCCTTACTACCTGAAGTGGAGGCCTCCGTGAAGCTCTTCTTAGCTTCCATGAATGTCTCCTTTTCATGTTCTAAATCAAACTTGGGTTCCTTTGTAGGAGACTTTCGAACCCATGCGCTTTCTTATGGTTGCTTCCCTTTATCATCTCCCATTTTCATACCACTCCTGAGCATCATATTTACATTTGGGTCTTCTTTGCGTGGTTCAAACCTCATCATTTGTAAATTCTGGGTTGGAGGGGGCTGGAGTACCCCCTTTTCACGCATCTTTGCTATCAGCGAAGGGAAGTATTCTGCCTCATGATCAAACTGATTACAGTACTAGCATGATATCCTAGTTGGGTTCGTACAATCGCGGGCATAATTCCCTGGCCCTCCGCAATTGTAACAGATTATCTGTCCACGACCCCTTCCTGGTCCCATGCCACCTTGACCCCGATTGCGCCTCTCAAACCCAGTGCGCGCCATCCTTGCATTTAGGTTGAGGGATCGCGTTTTAGCCTACACCCTGTGGGTAGGATTCTGATCCATCATTAGTTCATAGCTTCTGCAGGTGCATTCGTCATGGCCTACCGACCTACAGAAATTACAAAACAACTGTTGGGACGTCTACGTATACTTCTACAATAGATGACAATTATCCGTGGTATTTTTTCCTCCTATTTAGCAGATCATGCACCATAATGCAGATGTCATGCTTGGCCCCACTTGTGCCTCCGGTCTTAATGGCATTGGCCCTCCTCCTGCCAAGTAGTTCGCAAACACTGGACAATGATCTTTGTCGTGGCCTTGGTATTTGTATTTTATGCACCATACTTCCTCGCACGCCTCTGGCCAAGGTGCCCTATCCTGTTTCAAACGTTGCATTTCCAGACACAGATTTTGTAGCTGCACGTGGATCTGCTGGACTCCTTGCATAGGGGTCTCATGTAACCTCATTGCCATCTCCAACACTTCGGCCTGGGTGGAAAGTTTTTTCTGTGACAGTGCCATCCTTAAGTGTGGCGTAAGTGAGGCCACAAACCATGCACGATGTTACACACCCATTAACATCATATTGGCGCCATGAATCGTACTCTTTAGCCTTTGGTCTAGATCCAAGGGGGTCTCGCCCAGGAGCATCGTGATCCCTTTAAACCCAATGATTGACTGCGTCTCTGATTTTGGCCTACTAAATTACCTGTTCAATGCATTTTGCATCTCTGCAATTCCTACATTCGTGTGGTCATTAGAATGCTTGATATACCACATTAATGCACGATCCTGCAACGCACTCACCAGCATCACCTTTTTGATATTATCATCCACGATGCCCTGTGCTTCCTATACTGCTCTTACTATGAACCAGAATTGGTTCGGATCTTCATTACCTACTCCTCTGAATACTGGTAGTTTGATCGTGCTTGCCATACTGAACTGTGGAGGTGGCAAAGGTGGAGTGGGTGGAGATGGAGGTGAGGGGGGTGAAGCAAGTGGTGGTGTGGGTGGAGGTGGTAAATGTGGAATTCACTGCCTTATCAAATTGTCTACACTTCTCGGAAAAACCTTCGCGAGCTCATCCTCGCTCTCTCAGAAGGGTTAAATTAAGGGACTGTTTTCTAACTCTTCACTACTTCTTCTTCTGTAGATATTTTCACTCCACATAGTCCCAAACATTAATTTATTCGCATAACCCACCTTTCACACAATAGCATCTTAATCCAAGTGTTCAAAAATTTAACATACTTACCTCGCGGTCCCTTGAGAAAACATTTCTCCGCCTCGCTGTAGCTGACGGTCATGTCTACTGTGAACTCATTGATAAATCCTCCTATTATTCGGTTGAGCCAGTGGTCCACATCTCGCGCTATCTTCTCTTCCGAGGCTTCTAGTCTGCGCACTAGATCCAGAGTCCACACTATTGGTTTGTCGAGCCTACACCTTCCTTGGTTGTCTGCTAATTTTGCGATCCACCCATACAGCTCAGATGGAAAATATGCAAAGAAAATTTCATGAATTTTAGTGTACAAGTAGCAATCCAACCACTGTTCCTTAGATACTCACAGATTTTTGTTTTCCTGCGCCACGAACTCGTGAATCTTCTTGTCCAATCACTCTTCAATTTCTTACTTTGTAGGGTTCCAGTGGCATGACATCAGACATCCTTTATGCAGATCCAAGTCTCGACAATGGAACCATTTATTGGCTTAGTGGGGCCTGACCCAGGTTCAGAGGTGATTTAGCCAAGCAAATCCTGGTACTACTGGCCCTTTCGGCAATAGTCTGTGGAGTGGGGACTGAGGTCTCACCCGAAGTAGTATGGGAGGGTGCTAGAACCAGGTTTCTGTACCCTTGGGATGTTTGATGGGCTTCTGGAGGTTTGCAGTATGACCTGTCACTGCGCGCACTTGCAATCCATTTGCGACCTGCGGTGCGGCTTCCGCATAGCCCTACTCAGGGCACGACCTGTATAATACCCAAGTTCCTCGCTTATTAAATGATTACTTAGCTTGTGTGTGTAAGATTTATTGTTATTACAACATATTCATTATTCATATTAGTGCACACGATACATAAATGAATATACACATAAATAAGATATGCACAATAATTACAGAGAATTACGAATCAACTTCTCTTTATTAGCTTTATGTCTAGATTACAGACTCGACTCTGCCCTGCACACTCAGCTACAGGGGTTTGCACAGTTAGCTGTGGACTCTACTAGGCCTCTGCATACTCAGTTGCAGAGTCTCTTCCTACTACTACAACCCAAGACACTTAGACTTCTACTGTAAGCTCAAACCATTCCTTCGCTACTCTCTATCTTCTTCATTATCTTTAGAACTTAGAGCCTCTCTCTATTTATATAATCCCATGGCCTGCGGACCATGGGTAGGATGACTTTACACTATATTAAAATACAATGTTTAGGGCAGACAAACCTATGACTCAATTGTACACTTCGCGCTCTGTGCCTGCAATTCATGGAGTTTTAGAAAATCTTTGACCAATACTTAGGTTTTGAGCCCCAAAACCTGCTGTGGGGGGGCTTCCATGCCCAACACATACCAATAGGACATTCCAGGATCATCCCATGCATATTACAACCCTAACCAGAACACATCCATTCCCTCTTGGGGACCCCCTGCTCATCCATCTTGGTTTACACCTCCTCGGTATTTTTGCACCTCAGTACCATTCCCAGTTGACCAGCTAGTCATTTTAGCCATATACTCTGCCATAGCCTCAATGGAATGCACCACTCTAGGGGTGGAGGCCCCCATACAATAATGCTCTAGCTTTATTTCCTTCACCACCTACTCAACCACAAATTTTACACCCTGCTCCACCTAAACAACCTTAGATGCCTGCCCAGCCAAATCTGAACCCAAACAATAGACAGGAAAAAAAAGTGTACAATGGAGAGACATCTTATTCTGTTTATGTTGTCGAGATTCAGGAAATCAACCTAAGATCTAGGAGAGTACCCTTGGACAACCAACCTCCACTTACACCTAGGGAGAGTGAGGAGGAAAGAGAGGAAAGAATTCCTAGAGTGAATTGACCACCCTTTTTAAAGATTAACTCATTGAGTCTAGCCTATGCCAGAAGAGAATGAACTTCTGGGTGAATTGAAACATCTATGTGTTAAAATTCCACTTCTCCAAGCCATCATGGATGTACTTATTCACAACAAGTTGATTAAAGAGAAGTGTTTCAAACATCCAGGGAGGTGAAAAAGAGACACCCCTAACATTAATGTCATTGGACAACTGTCCGACTTAATGGCGGGGTAGGTAATTTGCCCAAATTATTTGGACCCTAGAAGCCCCATAGTAGATGTGCACATCAATGGCACCATTGTCCCACACACTTTGATTGATCTTTTGGCTTCCATTAATGTAATGACTAAGGACACCATGCTCAATCTCAATCTCCAGGGTTCATTGAGAAATACCACAATAGTCTTGCAATTCGCAGACTGCTCCGCAGTAACCCCTAAGGGTCTTTTTGAGGATGTGATGGTCTCCATTGACTCCTGAGAGTACCCTGAAGACTTCCTAGTCCTCCAGCATAAGGCCAAGCTTAGTGGTTATCCTCTCATACTTGGGAGGCCTTGGTTAACCACTGCCAATGCTTACATCAAATGCAGGGCTGGAAATATGACTATAAAAAATGGGCACCTGTCCAAGCAATTGGTCTTGTACCCTCCTTCTAAGCCATCTATAGAACATGACTTACCTTTATGGATATAAGAGGAGGAAGAAGATGAAATCTACCTAGCCCAACTCTATACCTTAGAAAGATCCATGAGAGGAGGGCAACTGGATGAAGATGATTTGATTGAACACATACTCCAAAGTCCAATTCCTAGCACCTTTTCCTTAGAGGAATTAGTAAAGGAAACCAAGAGAAACCATTATATTGATCTATGCTTAGATTTTTCAAACACTACCCATGTCAAAACAATATATTTGGCCCTAAAAGAACTTTGAAAACCAACCCCTCTCTTTCTGTACACCAAGAAAATTTGTGCAACATGCTAAGGGAACATATGGATGCCTTTGCTTAGAGTTACAAGGAAATGAAGGGAGTGCACCCTCAGTGTGTACTCACCAAATTTGTATCAAAGAAGGTTGAAAACCAGCTTGACAACCCCTAAGGAGAATGAATCCAACTCTCAAGGATATAGTTAAAGAGAAACTGCAAAAGCTGTTTGATGCAAGATTCATTTACCCTATCTCGGATAGTGAGTGGATTTCTCCTTTGGTGTTGGTTCCAAAGAAAAATGGAAAGTGGAGGATTTGTGTTAATTATAGAGAGTTAAATAAAGCAACGAAAAAGGACCATTTCCCTCTACTTTTCATTGGCCAAGTGCTAGATGGCCTGGTAGGGAAAAAGTTGTTCTCTTTCCTAGGTGGGTTCAGCGGGTACAATCAAATACATATTAGGCAATAAGACCAGGATAGAAACACCTTCACCTGTCCTTGGGGTATTTTCGCTTATAGGGTCCTTCCTTTTGGCCTATGCATTTCCCTTGCCACTTTCCAGAGGGCAGTCCTGAGTATCTTTGTTGAGCTATTCCATGATGTATTAGAAATTTATATGGATGATTTTACACCCTATGGGTGTGATTTCTAGGAGGCTCTTTCCAACTTGGGTAAGGTGCTGAACAAATGCATTGAAATGAACTTTTCCCTTAGTCTTGAAAAATGTGAGTTCTTGATGACTGCAGGGACTATTCTAGGTCATTCAATATCCTAGAAAGGACTACAGGTGGACCCAAATAAGATAGCCATCATCCAAAGGGTCCCACCTCCACAAAAAAAGGGGATGTCAGAATTTTTTTAGGTTTAGTTGGATACTATAGGAGATTTATAAAATAATTCAAGTTAGCTTCTCCTTTATTTGGGTTATTGGCCAAAGGCTCTGAATTTTTGTGGTTAGAAAGTTGTCAAGAGGCCTTAGACACCCTAAAGGACAAGTTGACCACTGCACCTATTCTCAGAGGCCCAAATTCAGTCCTTCCTTTACATATACATGTTGATGCCTTTCGTAAACCATAGGAGTAGCTCTAGGCCAGATAGATGACAAGTTACCTTATGCCATTTACTTCATCAGTAAGAATTTGTCAAAAGCCAAACTAAACTACACAGTGAGTGAAAATGAGCTCCTAACTGTTGTGCATTCATTGAACAAGTTTAGGCATTACATTATATGTTACCAAGAATTTGTACATACTAACCATGCTACAACTAAATACTTGATGAATAAGCCTGATGTAAATGGCCACATTATTAGATGGTTACTTTTATTACAATAGTTTGATCTAACTATTATCGATAAGCTTGGAAAGGAGAATGTTGTTGCAGATTTTTTTTCCAGATTGACTTTGTCTGCAGGGGAGGAAGGAATGATTGATGATAAGTTACTAGATGAACACTTATTCATCATTTCAGTTCTCTCTCCATGATTTTTTAACATAAAAAAATACTTGGTGTCTGCACATTTTCCATCGAATTTGTCCTCCAAAGAGAAAAACAATATTGTGAGGAAAAGCACCCCATTCACTTGGATTGGGGGCAACCTCTTAAAACTAGGCCTGGATAAAATTCTAAGAAGATGTGTCAGGGAGGATGAAGTCCTTGATATCCTTCTCACCTGTCATGATGGGCCTTGTGGAGGTCACTTTGTAGCCAAAAGGACAACATTCAAGGTGCCACAAGCTGGTTATTACAGACCCACCCTTCCCCAGGATGTGAGGAGGTATACTAGTTAGTGTGATTAGTTCCAAAGGATGGGGAAACCAACCCTAAGGGATGAAATGCCTCTGCAACCTCAAGTGACATTCCAACCATTTGACAAGTGGGCATGGATTTCATTGGACCCATTGACCCTCCATCAAGGAAAAATCAGTACATCATTGTGTGCATTGACTATTTAACCAAGTGGGGTGAAGTCAAGTCCATCAAAGCCACAACAAAGGAGAAATTGGTTGACTTCATAAGGGGAAATGTATTTTATAAGTTTGGGTACCTTAGATAACTAGTCACTGATCAAGGTAGGTACTTTACATCTCACATGATTTAAAATCTGTCAAGCCAACACAAGATTAACCATAGAACATCCACTCCTTACCACCCATAAGCTAATGGGAAAGTGGAGGTGACCAATAGAGCGCTGGAGGGAATTCTGACCAAAGTGATTAGTAGCAGTAGAAAGGACTAGGTAGATAGATTAGTTGAGATCACTTGGGCCTAAAATACCACTTGGAAGACCACCACTCGATTCACTCCGTATGAGCCGTTCTATGTGAAGAAGGCCCTGTTGTCCATTGAATTTGAATACATCACCTTAAGAATGGAAGCACAACTAGATCTAGATCTCACCAGGGCGCAACAAGAGAGATTGCTCCAGCTAAATGGGTTAGATGAGTTTATAATGCAGGCCCTCCTACACATAGAGGTGACTCAAGTTCAAAGGAATATCTCACATGACAAGAACATAAAGGACAAATAATTTCAAGAAGGTGATTGGGCTTTATTGTATGATTCTAGATACAAGGATTTTAAAGGAAAGTTAAGGACTAGATGGTTAGGGCCTTATGTCATAGAAAAATGCCATGATAATGGTTCAGTACAGGTAAGAACCATTGATGCAGAGGCCATTCCTTTACTTTTCAATGGGCACAAATTGAAGGTCTACAAGAATCCCTTGTCAAAGCAAGGGTTCATCAATGGCATCAACAAGACAGTGATGGTGGTGAAGTAAGTCTCAACTTCTACCCCATCAAGTCCGTGAAAAGAAAAAAAAGAAAAAAGAGAAAAAAATAAAGAGACTCAGGTGAAAACCTCCATGAGGCACTTGAGTCCCACTTTTGGGTTGAAAACCTCTTGAGGTGGCCCAATGGTGTCAAAATAAATAAATAAATAAATAAAAATATGTATGGGTTAAAACCTCTTTTGAGGTACCTAGAGCAAGCAGCTACGATGAAAACCTCTTGGAGGCAGACTAGTTGTTTTAAAAAAAATATATATCTATATCTATATATATATATATAAGAGAGAAAAGAAAAAACTTTGAAAATGTTGTTTGTTGGTCAGCAAGAGGAGGATCAAAGCAATAAGAGAGGAGCAGAAGGACCTATACAATTCATATTTTCATTCATCCATCCCATATGCTTCATCATCCCATCATTCGCTCCATTTATGAAGTCATCCAGCTTATTTTACACAGGCTCTATGCTTTCTACAGGATTCCCTGTAAACCTACAAGATTCCTTGAAAACCTACAGGATGTTCCTGTAGGAATTATAGTGGCTTGGGAATCCCAACGAAAGTGACCATAGAGCAAGGGAATGACTAGCCCGCATCAAAAAATAAAATTTTACTCCACCACTTCACCACCATACCTCTCACCAACATGATTACCCCTGCATTCATCCAATAAGTCAGTTCCAAAAAGAATACAAATTTCGGAAAGAAAAAACAAATAGAAGAATGTGGGAATAGAGGACAAGGGGACAATAACTGAAGGTTGTACCTCTCACCTACCAATCACTAGGCCCTTCTCTACCCATGACAATAATCCTCATGCTCCTGAAGTGAAGGAAAGAATAAAAGTTTAGGGGAGAGGCAGCTACAGGACATCATGTAGGTTTCCTGTAGGAAATCTTGTAGCAGCCTATCCCACAAAAGGAAATTTCACGGGCTGCAGTCATCTTCAGTATAGAGATCCCAATGTTAAGGAAGCTCCTCTAAAGCTTAGCAACAACAACAGGATCATCAGCATCATCCTCTAGTACGTGCACATCAAAGGAAACAAGCATCAAAGGAGGCCAATAATAAAAAAATATGTATGAAATACACAACACAGGAACATCATTCTCCAACAAGTAGCATCATCAAGGCATCTTACCCACAGGTATATCATCTTGCTTGAGCTCTCTCGTTAGCATAATATGATAAAAAATGTAAGATTGTGTAAGAGTTGGTTTTATAAGAAAAGGAGGCCAGGTAACTTGGCCACCTTTGGCCAGTCGATGAGGAGAATACAGTTAGATCACTACATACGTGGCAATAGTCAAATGAGAAGAAAAAGGAGATGAGGCCAAAGATAGTTAAGTTATAGATGGCAGAAGTGGGAGATGATTACGAGGTAAGGAGGAATGATGAAGTGGTAGTGGGACCATTGGTCCAAAAGTGGGTGCTTGTACCTCGTTAGCCAACACACCATCCCACACAATCACCCATATGAGGAAATAAAACACTAATTCCCGTGCAAAGGAGGCATTCACAATCTCGAGGATTCATCAAAGCAAGGTTGCCCTCAGCTCTTGAAGTAGTGTCTATAGGAAAGATAGTGAGCTTTTTTCAGCACAGGAGCACCTACAAGATCCTACAAGAAAACCTACAAGATCTTAGAGGAGGTCCTACAAGATATAGAGCAGTCATCTACAATATTAGCACTGGAATTTAGAGAGGAAAGATCAAAGGTTAGGTTCATTGGGTAGTAACCAAGAGGTAGGAGCTATATCTTCCCACATTTTGAAAGTTAAAAAAAATATAGAAAAAACCTCCATTTGGTTAAGGAAATTTCAGTCTAAGGGAATTATATATAGAGTTGTCATTTAAAATCTCTCACCCATTAGAATTTGGAATTAGACCCATACAAGCCTCCATGATTATTAGAGGAAAAATGACAGGGGGATTTAACAAGAGGGAATCCACAAACAAAGTGATAATTCATCAACACCCTCTTGTAGTAGAAATCTTCACAAGGCACAATTGGATGGGTTTCTTTGGAAAACGAGGGGATATGATGCTGAGGTGGCCAGAGACTTTTCTATCTCACTCATACCACTAACTAGGACCCATGCCATTGCTATGGTGAAAGGTCTCTCAGTAGAAATCACCCTTGAAGTCATAGGAAAAATCACCACACTTCCTTTAGGGTTGTCTTGTAGAATGTAAGATAAGAGTAACAACACTCTTGCAAAGAAGAAATTCTTTTTGGAAGGAGAGGAGGAAATGGAGGAAAAAAATGGGGTTAGAAGAGAAAGCTTGCCATACCCTTGGAATGAAATTAGCTACCACCTCATTAAATATATATCATGTGAGGGTAGATAGAGTGTGGTATATGGATACCATTTCAGGCTTCTCCAAGAACTGAGATTTGGAGCAGACACACCTCCTCAAAATAGACTATGCATACCCTACTTTCTTCTTCAATCAGTGATAGATATGAACATCAAATTACATGAAGGAAAACATCAATAGCTAGCCCATCATGGGTTAATCAAACTTATCCTAGAAGATTCCCTCCAAAACCTAAGACTCCCTATTACATGGACAAATTTCAAAGGCATGTGGGCAGAGGGAGAAATAAAAGCTCTTGAATATGAAAAATGCCCCATTACTAGTGAGAGGGATGAAGAGGAAACAGAGGAGGAAGAAGGGGAAGAAAAGGAGGAAAATGAAGAAGAGACAGAAGAAGATGAAAAATAAGAAATAGATGAACAGAGTGAGGAAATGGAGGAAGAAGAGGAATAGAAAGATAAGGATGAGAAGGAGAATGGAAAAGAGGAAACAAAAGGCAAGGAATAACAAAGGTCTACAGTTCAAGGCAAATAAGGGGAAGAATCATGAAGGGCATCTCCGGAACCCACTGGGACAGAGTCAACAACTACTCTTACTTCCCTAAGTACACCTATTAAGCAAAAAGGGAAGATAGAGAGATAAATCCCATTGTACTTTAGGACAAGAAAAATCACAAGAATCAGGCAAGGAAATCCTCAAACACCCACCAAAATTCATATTATCATTGAAGACTCCCCAAAGCAATAAGGAAAGGTAGCTCCTCTTGAGAAAAATCAGGGAGAAGGATCATCAAGGCAAGCCTCTCCCAAATCTCCCATCGCTTATGTTAGGAGGCCTGTCACCAAGCCTGCCTCATCAAAAGGAAAATGTCTCCTATAGGAGACACATAAGGACCTATAGGAAGCAGAGGCCATCGTACAAGAAACTTTGCTAAACTTGCAGGAAACCCAAAAAATCAAACCAAGAAGGTATCGCTTAGCAAGAAACAAAGAAGGAAGATACAGAACTGGGAACCTTGTCATCAACCCAACCTTGACTCTTACTATAGCTTCATTGAAGGGGGTAGGGTCATTTCTTATAAATTTTCCATCCCCTTATTCTTTGAGCTTGAAAAAGAAAGGGAAAGAAAACATAGGTGGATGCAAATTTACAAACATAAAGGAGTGAAGGATATTGGCCACATGGAGGAGAAAGTAAAGGAGATGGGTAGAGAACTGAGAAGCATAAGGGACAGAGAGGCAATGATGAAAGCTCATTTGGAAGTAGAGAATTCATGGCTAAGGGGACAATTACAAGAGAGGGAAAGTCAATTGGGAACTATGGCTAGTTTATCCTCAGAGGAAATCCAGTGCAAGATGCCAGTAAAGTCTTATGCATTGTATCTTAAGGAACAATGGTTATAGTTCCAAATTAAGACTTTAAAAAATAGAGGCACTATGAACTTTCCAATACTATATACAATTCATTCATCTCTGTGATCAAAGCACCTTGGAGGATAGAGCTAAAATGTCTGAGTTTTACCTACACAACTTGGCCTTGATAGATTTGAATGTGTGGGACCCAAATTCAAAACTAGGGGACCTGCAATTGATGCCCTTAACATCATGGATGAATCATGAGGAGGCAAGAGCTGAAGAGATGAAGAGGGTAATGGAAAGAGAAGAGATAGAACCCCTCATGATAAGAGCTGAGCAATCTAACCCCAATTGATGTCATCAGCACCCACAACTTGATTGCAAATGATCCTAAGCTTGCACCTAGGTACCTTGCTGCCCAAGAGCAAGCAACCACACACTTTGAAGACATGTTTAGGTTGTTAGGAGATGACAACATGCAATCTTTCCAAAGGAGATGAAATACCTTTCCCAACAGCCTGAAAATCAAAGATTACCATTCTCCTTAGAGAATGAGAGAGGCACTAAACATAACACCCATGTACAAGCCAGCTCTACAAAGACTCAAAGTTAATTAGATTGGCTTAAGACTCAATCCACCACTTCTCTTAGGAATTTTGGAAGGAAGGAAGGAATAGGAAGAAAGAAAGTAGTGGGAATACATAGAGAGGAAGGAAGGATTCTATTCACAGGAAGAGGAAACTACAACAGAAGCATGGAATGTCAGGGAAGCCACTAGAGCAATGAAGGACATGGATATAGATTGACTTGCTGAGAGGATGAGCAACACTTTTAGTAGGGGGTGATGATGAGCCTCATCATTGGGTAACTATATG
Source organism: Pinus tabuliformis (assembly GCA_031772625.1). Taxonomy (NCBI): domain Eukaryota; kingdom Viridiplantae; phylum Streptophyta; class Pinopsida; order Pinales; family Pinaceae; genus Pinus; species Pinus tabuliformis. Next base: position 855,173,341 of record CM062815.1, on the reverse strand, counting down.
GACCTTAATACTCCTCCAGGTTTATTTAAATCACCTCTTCTCATAATTATTTACATATTTTGATTATATTTTGCTTAATGAGATGATTAAAACTAATATGCTATGTCTAGTGGAATAATGTGCATTGATTGCAGGTTTTTGAGAGAAAATCATGGCAATTTTGGCTAATTAAGGGCAGAAACTCAAATGAGACAAGGAGTAAAGATTGTAGGAGATAGATTATCCTCATTTAATCCTCACTCATTATAATATTCCTCCATCAAATCAGACTAACTCGGAGTTGCAAGCATCTGAGTCATAAATATCAAAAGGTAGATGAGCCAGTGACAGTTAAAGATCCATTTCATCTTGAGTTTGGGAGCCAAGGCTCCCTAGATTTAAGGAAGTCATTGGAGACTTGATTTGTATAAATAAGGAGGCCTAAAGCCTCATTAGGATTCGGATTTTTGATGTAAAAGAACTAAGAATTTTCGAGATCAAGACTAGTGGAAGACATTGTTATGTAATTTTCTGATATGATAATGAGAATGAGCATTTCCTTGATCCAGCACTGAGTTGACTCATAGGGCTGAAGCTCTTGGGTTAGGGCCCAAACCTAGCAACAAAGTCTCCTCTTCTTGTATTTGCATTCTTAGTTGATTTCATAGATTAATGGTTGAATCGTCTTTAGCATTATTTCATTGCAAGTAGTTGTGGATTTGATTAGTTTTCTTCCATTTGTGCATTGCTTTAGCAGTAGCTTAGGAAGATAAAGGAATATCGAAAAGCTGATAGTAGGTATATTTGGCCTCACTCCTCCCTTCAGGGACCATGGTTTGAGGAAAGAACTCCTATGCAGCCCCAAAAAGACAGAATGTTGATTTCTTATTGAATTTAGGTTTTTCTACTACTTAGGCCAACATTTTATTAGTTTTCAAGAATAGGATTCAATTATCATTTCTAATATCTTCAGCCTTGTAGTAGATATCATAGTGTTTCATATTACTCTGCAAGTTTTTCCATGCATGAAATAGGAAACTAGATAATGAAATTCTATTTTCTTATTTGATTGAAATTTTTTCTTGTTTGACATGATTCATGGATAAATGCCAGTGATTGATGCAGTGTAGGAGTTTCAGCAGTGAAAATATATCTCATGACAAGAAACCCCATCCTAACTTCATCCATCCATGATTATCACTTTTTCCACTAAGTCCCTCACCAAATTCATCATTCCATAAGAGCACTTCTCCAAGTTTGTTGAGAAAATCCAACCATCTCACAAACTCTGTTTTGAGCTCTAAAGGAGTCCTAGTCACTCCCTTGCTTCATTTCTCCCATGAGTCACCTTCTCTAACCCCTACACCACCTTCCAAATCAGTCCTATTTCTCTTAGTCGGATCCTGTAGGAATACAGGGGATCCTGTACGAGCATTAGGACATCATGTAAGTGGCATTAGCACATCCTGTAGATGACTTGTAGTGGCCTATTTTGAGGCCAAATTTTGGAAAAAGACCCCTACTTGCCTCCTAATCCATCTTTCCATTCACCATCATCCCTAATCCACCAAGCACATCACTAAGAGTATTTAGCATTCACTTTTTCACACAAAAAAGACAAAAAGGAAAAAAGAGTTATTGTGTTCATTTACATGCACAACAGTAGAATGTTTGGTTATTTTAGATTGCTTGCCTAGGACAGTGGGATTATGCACATGTTAACTTAGAATTCTTTTGGAGAAAAGCCTCTTAGCAGTAGTTAGTTGAATGGTGTGTTTAAGCATTTTATCTCTTTTTTTCCTTATTACAGTAGACAAGATTTCAGTTAGTGTAAATTTCCCTTTTCCTCATTTGTAATCAAGCTTCTTCTGAATAAATAGAAGGATGGTTTGAGAAACCATAGTGGTCTATCGCCAACATAGAAATGACAATGAGTGGACCCATCACATCTTCTTGTGTATACAACACTATCACCTCCAAGTTTGTATGAACCCCAAGTTGATAAAGTAATGTTGGTAGCCTAGGAGTTGCAACATTCTTGCTGCAATAATGGTGCTCATCACCTTCAAGACTGAAAGTGGATATCTTTTCTTTCATATTCTATGAATAATCATGCAACTTGAAGAACTTCCTCAGACCAAGCAACCATGCCTCTACATCCTATGATTTCTTCATTGCTCCATCAAATTTAGGTGGCCTTTCTTTCTTAAAGTCATTGGGAAAATACACCTTGTCACTCCTCCTGTAAGGATGATAATGATGACAATAATAATGTGTATTTGAAATAGAACTAGAATAGTACCTATGTCTATCACCCCTCCTATCCACTGTATCCAAGGAATTTCAATCTCTGATCATGTCCTCTCCATCCAACCTGTACTAACCATGATACCTACTGCCATATGCGCCATTAGTTTTGTCCTATTTCTCTTGGTTGATCGAAAGTGGTCCCCATCACTACAATTCTAAAAAACTCTGACTTATCACTACATTTACCTCTACTTGTTTCTGTTGTGCCTATATGATTCTATCATTGTCTGCCTTACAACTCCTTATTTCTGCCTTTAAGCTTCTCAGTGTGTCTCCCAAATCAGAAGATTGCCTAACACTACGTTGCTCATTTGATCCATAAGGAGAGTATTAGTAACTCTAGCCTACCATGTTGCTAGTCATCTTTGATATTCTTCTTGCAAGTATGTCATGTCAGCTAAACCAAACCACAACAAGCCAACATAACATAGCATAATTGGGTAGGATACCTCGTCTACAAGATCAACAAATTAGCGTAATACATGTATAACATAATCATGACAACATATATAAATATAGCACATAAGCATATAATCATATAACCCTAATTTTAGCTAGAGACCAGTCATCGATGCATAGCCATATTCACTACACCTACCATGACTTCACGCATGACAACTGCCACCACATGATTGTACACTTGACCACATGTGAATACTAACGTGCATAAGCAATGCATATTCAAACATACACTCATGAAAACATGCACTAGAACAACACCATCAATTTCCCATGGCGACCTCATTGTGTTGGTCTATGTTATAATCTTTCCACGACTAGCCCACATAGTTAACTGGGGGGTTAGAGGGGGGGTAGAGCCCCCCCTTCGTTGCACCGATTGTGCAACAGGGGCAGCAGCCCCCCTTATCTAGGGGGTTTGAGGGGGGTGGGTAGCCCCCCTCTATGGGCTTTAGGGCAATGCCCAGGGGAAATTTTTTTTGGACCTTATATTAGGTTGGGCAGACCTACCTATGGTTTTGTGCATGGTTTTCGCACATGGTTTTGGATGCTATGGTTTTTGGTCCATGGTTTTGGATGTGATGGTTCTTAGTACATGGTATTGGATGCTTCAGCATGTATAAATATGTATTGTAACATTGAAAGGAACATAATCAAAAATCAAGCTGGTAGTCCCAGTTTTTGGATCCAGGGGGAAATCTCTGTGTATATGTGTTTTATTGGTTATGCTCTGACATTGTTTATTTTCAATGTTTTAGAATTCGTATGCAGGTAATTTATCTATGGGCTTAAAACCTACATTTGGTATTGGAGCTGTTTTGGCTTCAAGGGGATGTGTTTGCTGCTGAGGGGTTTCACTCAGGCCTGTGGTAGACCTTATTCAGTGGGAGATCTACACGATCGATTTTGGAGGTGAAAGAAGATGGCAAGCAGTGGAAGGATAGAGTTCGATAAGTTTAATGGTTATAGTTTTGAGTTGTGGAAACTCAAGATGGAGGATCTGTTGGTGGATAAAGATCAGTGGATCATGGTAGATCCAGGTACTAAACCAACAGGAGTATCCGATGAAGAATGGAAGAAGTTGGATCGGAAGGGAAAGAGAACAATATGATTGTGTGTCTCAGAATCAGTGTTGTTGAATGTATCAGGGGAAGCTACGACTAAGGCTTTGTGGGATAAGTTAGGGACTTTGTACCAATCTAAGTCTCTGGCGAATAAATTGTTCCTACAAAAAAAGCTGTATAACCTGAGGATGAAAGATGGAGACTCGGTGACAGAGCATCTGAACGCATTTAATATTGTTGTAAGTCAATTATTATATGTTGATATTAAAATTTTAGATGAAGATAAGTGCATCAGTTTGTTGTGTTGTCTACCAGATTCGTGGGATAGTCTGGTTATTGCAATAGGTAGCAATGCAACTACCTTGCAGTTTGATGAAATAGTCTCATCCTTGCTGATGTAGGAGATGAGATGGAAAAATATGGAGAGCTAGAATGGTGATGCCTTGTCTGTACGAGGACAATCCCAGAACAGAAAAAAAAATAAGTCATTGAGTGGGAGATCTAAATCTCCATGAAAACCTGTAAAGGAAAGTTGCTGGAAATGTGGAAAGGAAGGGCACTACAAAAGGGATTGTAAATCTAAAGCTCCTGACAAAAGAAAGGCATCTGATGACGCTCCTTTTGCAGAGGCAAAAACCACCTCAGATGAAGGTGGGGATGTGTATTTGGCTTCTTCAAGTACAGATGTAGATCATGAGGCATGGTTGATTGACTTAGGTGCATCCTTTTACTTCACTCCCCATAGAGAGTGGTTCTATGAGTATGAGAAATATGATGGTGGTGATGTCTTCTTAGGGGATGATAGGAAGGCTAGAATCATTGGTTGTGGAAAAGTAAAGTTGAAGTTGCAAGGTGGAAGGGTAAGAACACTTCTGGGTGTTCTGAATATTCCTGCATTGGCTAGAAATCTGATTTCTATAAGTAAATTGGATGATGTAGGTGTAAAAATAGTGTTCTAGAAGGATACCTGCAAGATGGTTCGGGGAGCACTGGTATTGATGTGGGCAGTTTGGGTTTGAACTCTATACAAGCTGCAAGGTACCACTGATGTTGATGGGTGCAACAGTTCTGTGGTTCCTAAAAGTGGAGCAGAAAATCTAGTAGTCTCTAGAGAGAAGACCATGCTATGGCATCAAAGGCTTGGACATATTGGAGAGAAGGGCCATCGAATACTTCATGGTAAAGGTATGGTAGAAGGTATGAGTAATAGCTCTCTGGATTTTTATTTTTGTGAAAATTGTGTATATGGGAAGTGGAATCGAGTGAGTTTCCCCTCTGGTGGTAAGAGGGAAAAATAGATATTAGAGCTTGTGCACAGTGATGTGTTTGGACCTGTGAAGGTCCCATCACTGGGTAAGTCTGTGTACTATGTATCATTTATAAATGACTTCTCAAGGAATACATGAATATATTTCCTTAAGAAGAAATCTAAAGTCTTTAACAGGTTTAAATAATTTAAGGCTATAGTGGAAAACCAAACAAAGAATAAAATAAAGGTGTTGAGGTTAGATAACGGTGGAGAGTTTTGCAACAAGGAATTTGAAGAATTTTGTAAGAAGTGTGGTATAGAATGGTAGACGACTACTACATACACATCTGAGCAAAATGGAGTTGCAGAAAGAATGAATAAAACATTGATGGAAAGGGCAAAAAGCATGCTCAATGGTGTCGGGTTAGGACAAGAATTCTGGGCAGAGGCAGTGGAGACAACATGTTACTTGGTCAACAAATCACCTTCATCAATGTTGGAGGATAAGGCTCCACAAGAGGTATGGACTGGTAAGAAACCCTCTCTTTCACATCTGAGGGTATTTAGATGTGATGCATATGTACATGTTCCAAAGGAGAAAAGAACCGAGCTGGATAGTAAATTTGAAAAGTGCATCTTTATTGGGTATAAGGATGGTTTACAGGGTTATAAACTTTGGAACCCAGTAATAAAGAAGGTTGTGTACAATCGAGATGTGGTGTTCAGAGAAGTGAAAAATGTTATTAAACATGAATTCCCATCAAAGAAACCTGAGACGATAGAGTTTGAACTAAAGGAGGAAGAATCAGACTCTATAGTAGAAGGGGAATTAGGAGATGAAGAGCCACAAACTCCAGTTGTGAGAAGATCAGTTCGAGAAAGAAGGCAACCAAAAATGTATAGTACATCTGCTCTCTATTCAAATTTTTCTTTATCTATTACTGATGATGATCCCAGAATTGTGAAGGAAGTAGTAGATTCAGAGGATGGAACACTCTCGAAAGAGGCCATGGTTGATGAAATGGTATCTTTGCACAAAAATGAGGCTTGGGATTTGGTGGAGTTTCCAACTGGAATGTAACCCATTGGCAGAAAATCGGTGTTCAAGGAGAAGACAAATGAAGAAGGAAAGGTGGAGAAATACAAAGGTTGGTTGGTAGCAAAAGGTTATTCCCAGGTGCTGGGAACTGATTTTGGTGATAGCTTTTCTCCTGTTGCCAAGGTAGCTTCTATTAGATTACTTTTATCTGTTGCTACTACTTTTGATTTTGAGGTATAACAAATGGATGTGAAGACAATATTTCTTCATGGGGATCTGGAAGAGGAGATCTACATGAAGCAAATTGAAGGCTTTACGATGAAGGGTAAGAAAGAACTAGTATGCAAGTTAAAGAAATCTCTGTATGGGTTAAAACAACCACCAAGGATGTGGTATCAGAAAGTTGTTACATTTATATGGGGACTCGGCTTCACCAGAAGCAAGGCAGATCACTATGTGTATTTTAAGTTAATTGGTGACTGTGTTATTTATATGGTCTTGTATGTGGATGATATGTTGCTGGTTGGAAATGACAAAGAAATTATCTAGGATTTGAAGACCCAATTTTCCTCCAAATTCGACATGAAAGATCTTGGTGCTGCAAACTATATTTTGGGCATGAAAATTAAAGGAGATCGGGCAAAGAGGAATATCTGGTTAAACCAGAGGAAGTATTTCGAGACAATACTACAGAGGTTTATTATGCAGGATAGTAAACCGTTGAAGGTTCCTATTCCTGTAGGTGTAAAGTTATCTGTTGAATAGTGTCCCAAGGCACAAGAAGATGAAGAGGATATGTCTCGTGTTCCATGAAAGTGTAGTCAGTAGCTTGATGTATGTGATGGTCTATACTAGACCAGACATTGCACATGTAGTGGGAGTATTAAGCAGGCTTATGTCAAAACCAGGGAAGGAGCATTGGACAACAATGAAGCAAGTTTTCAGGTATTTGTGTGGAACTAATGATTATGTTTTGTGCTACCAAGGAAGACCAGTATTGGACAGAGTTTTGGATATCCATGGCTTTTTTGATGCGAATTGGGCTGGAGATCTAGATCAGAGAAGATCTACAAGTTTTTAACCTATTTGGAGGTGCAGTCAGTTGGATGAGTAAGAAACAATCTGTAGTGCCACTATCAACTACAGAGGCATAATACATGGTAGCCACTCATGCAAGAAAGGAAGCAGTTTGGTTGCAGAGATTGTGTTCAAGTATGGGGTTAGTACAGGGAGCTATAAGGATAGACTGTGACAACCAAAGTGTAATTTTCTTGGCAAAGAACATTGCTTACCATTTAAATAAAAAGCACATTGATGTTTAGTATCAGTTTGTGAGGGATATGATAGAAGACAAAAAGGTGTTTCTCGTAAAGGTGAACACTTTGAAGAATACTGCAGATGCATTGAAAAATTTTTGAGCTCTGAGAAGTTCTCTTGGCGTAGAAAAACAATGGGCATTGCAAGGCTGGATAAATTACTAAGCTCTCTTGTTGCCCCTTGTAGAAATAAAACAAGAAGTGGGAGAATGTTAGGTTGTGTTATATTGTTTCCACGACTAGCCCACATAGTTAACGGGGTGGTTAGAGGGGGGACAGATCCCCCTCTTTGTTGCATCAATTGTGCAGCAGGGGCGGCAACCCCCCCTATCTAGGGGGTTTGGGGGGGGGGTAGCCCCCCTCTATGGGGTCCGGGGCAGTGCCCTAGGGAAAATGTTTTTGGACCCTCTATTAGGTTGGGCAGACCTACCTATGATTTTGTGCATGATTTTCACACACGGTTTTGGACGTGATGGTTTTAAATCCATGGTTTTGGACACGACGGTTTTCGGGACATTGACCACACAAACGAATAAATCATCAATCATACAAGAATATGGAGGAAAACTTGAATAGCTTTATTGATAATCAAGAAAGAGCAAAGAGGATTACAACCGATTGTTCTGACCCAACATCATCCTCTCAGCAAGTAAGCCCTTCTTCACCTCATGAAAAGCTTAGATCACCCAACACTATGATATTGCACCAAGAAACCAACAGCACTTCCTTACAAGATGCAAAATTCTACCCTCTGGATCTCTGGGATGAGGGATCCATATATAGATGTCTGCAAGGGAGGTGAGTCAGCTTTTGAGATTTCATTAGTGTCTTCTCTCTAATAGTTCTTGATTTCACTTGGAGATTGATGATCTCTTATCCCTGGTCGAATTCAGAGAGGCAAGTGTCACAGGAGAGGTTTCTGGAAGATTCCATGCTCCTCCACCTTGCGGATTGACCCTGCCATTTGTCCCTTCTCACCCATCGCACCCCATAGAAGGGATTTTTGACATGCATCGCACCTACTGTGTGTATTCAGGTGGGATGCAATGCACTTTGCCTATGGAGCAGGTGAAATGGTCTAGTTTTGACCAGTTTTGAGTAGTTTTTCATGGAGAACTTCTGGGAGATGCTGTAATCAGTTGACCTTGTTCTTTTAGGGGTTGGAACAACACCTTTAGGGACTTAGGAGCCCTTGGTTTATGGACATTTATGCTTGAGGTTACAGTGCCCAAAAATGTCTATAACAGTTGTCCCCTAAAGCATGAGGTCGTTAATCTTTTTGATGTCGGGTGAAATGCTTTATCATGAGGATCCGAAGCTTTTTCGAGCTGGAAGGTGACCTGTAATAAGATACAATACAATACATTATCTTCATTTTATTTTCATGATCTAGCTAAGGCAGGCATTCCCATGCTCAGCTTTATAAATTCATTTTCATGTACATAGGAAAAACAATCATCTGAGTGTAGACTGATGATTCTGGTAGAGCCATCATCCCTTAGATTGGATGATTATTTGTGCAGCAATGATGTACATTTGATGTCTTTATTTTCCTGAATATATATCTCAGCCCGGATGGATGAAACTAGATCTGGGGTCTTCAATCTCGTTCGATCTTCACTCAAAGTACAAGTTGATCCATGTGAGAGATGTTTTGGAGTTGAACATGGAAAGACATCGCCTGATTACCAGCCAATGATGTAAGTTGTTAACAGGCGTGAGAGGAATCACCGATAATGATAATGATCCTCAAGGTACTGTAGTACAAATCACGTGGTGTGAATAAGGGACTTGGCATCGAACACCACGAAAAATATTTCGGTTGAAGGCCATTGATGTAAACCTGTCGCCGGAAGTGAGAAATTTGCCATTGAGGCATGCAAGCTTCAAAGTACTGAAAGGGTTGTTCCTAGATCGACTTCTTGGATAATGAGCTGATGTCGACAAGAAGTGATCTGTCATAGGAGGGCCTTAGTGAATCCCACATCAATGACACGGAATGGAGCAAATGATTTTAATGGAGGTGAAAACAATCTGGTGATATATGGTTCAGGGTGGCGGTCATGAAAGAATGGAGCGAAAATGTATTATAGTGGGTGAGACACAAGTGAATTCTCTGAGCGACTTCTCTTGAACATATCGGTGACACTGACATGATGGATTGGTAGCATTAACCCCAAATGTGGATGGTGTGATGGAACCATGGTGATGTGACCAGTGAATGGAACAACCCAACCCGACTCGGATGCAGAGTGAAAGTGTCATGTTCAAGAGCGACTTGCTACCAACAAAGTTTCTTCAAGTTTTCTTCCCAATTTTTCCCCAGTCATTGTTGACCAGTACCTCTTTATTTTTGTCAAGCTTGAGGAGGATAACATATGCTTGTTCTATAATTTTCCCTTCGGGCAAACCCATCGCTATGTTTTAACGAGCCTAGCGATAGTGAAACTCGTTCTTGTCTGTTATGGACAAGTTTGTCGCTATTAGGTTTTAACAAGTTTAACGACAAAGATAACTTGGTCCTTTTCAATTTTAGAGAGTCTGAAAAGGAATGTAAAGGAAACTCCAAAAATCCTTTTTCGTCATCTAATCCCTTAAGTCCGAAAAAGTATAAAATAATACAAAAGGGATGAATTTTCAGTACTTTTAACGAGCCAAACAAAACAAGCGCTCAATCTTTTTGTGTAATAATCCCTCAGGTACAAAAAGATTAAAATCTAAAGGAGGGATAGCACTTCTGTTCACTTTAACGAGCTAGAGAGGCCAATGGCTCGGCAATCTTTTCATATTTTATGAGTCAGTTGAAAAGAGCTTAAAGGAGACTCATTTTTTAGGAACGAGTGATAGATTCGGGTAGCAGCTGATTCCAGGTAAGGTTTGGAATTTTCTAATCACGGCAGTGTCACAAGGATGGCTAACAAGATCACTCTTCGCAGCTGTTCCTCAAAAGGGGTAAACAATCAAGTGGAGGTGAATGATCGGCCAATACAGAGTGGAGGTGATGATGAGAACACGACCAAGGCTCCAAAGGCTGAAGTACTACGTTCACGATGGTTATTTACTTGGAAATTGGTTCATTTTTTAATGAGCTTAAATGTTGGGGGACACACTTGCTCATTGCTTATGTTTATTTTTTAACGAGCTTGAATTCCGCGTTAAAACTGCTCGATTAATCCAGTCGTATAATAAGGATGTCTCATATGTAAAAACGACATTATTTTAAAGCTTTTCCCCACATCCTTTCTTTATGCAAGTTAGGAAATGACCAATCCTACAAGTTTAAAGGGTTAAAGGGCCTATAAATTTAAAAAATAAATGGTCGCTCTTCAGTTCCATGCCAAAAGGTTTGCATGCCCCCAGGTATAGTGAAATAGAATTTCAAGGTTACCCCTCAATTTTCAAACAAAACATTTGTTTTATCGGGAAAGGCCTACCTTTTTAGGTTACCCCTCAATTTGCAGACAAAACATTTGTTTTATTGGGAAAGGCCTACCTTTTTCAGGTTACCAAAGATTGTTCTATTTGTGCCACAAACAAAACACTTCTTCGGCGATGTCTACCGAAATAGACAAAGGTGAGTGGCGCAGACACCTCCACTCACATAACTTTGACGAGGGAATCTTATTCTAGCCTAATCCCCTTTTCCTAAACGGACGGGTGTGTCAGACTAGTCAGATATCCTTCGCGGAAACCTACCCTATACCTGAAGTTTTCCTGCCAAAGCATACCAGGGTGCATGCCCCCTGGGTTTTAGTCATGCCCTCCAAATCACTTGCGCTCATCAGGAGGATGGACTGGGGATTGATGAGACATTCCTTACGTGAAAACACCATTCAGGGTTGGTATACGACTATTTTCTATGTGTGAACCAGGGAATGAAAGCTTGTCTACGAGCTTGACCACTCTTCCTTTGTGCAGAAAACACATTACTCTAAAGAGTGAGGAGACAATGGCTCCCATGCAATAAATATAGCCTCGTCCAAGGAGTAGATTATAATCCAAGGGTCCTTGGACTACCATTACATTCATGTGAATGGTTTTCCTTTTCAATGTTATCGGCACATCGGGAAGGATCCCTAACGGTCGACTGGTTCCTTTGTCAAAGCCTGTTAGATTTCTCATCTCAGGAAAAAGCGATGGTGAACCAAGCGCTTTCCAAGCAGTTGAGGAAAGGATACTCATAGAAGCTCCCTCATCTATGATGGTACCAGCCATAACCATTCTAGATACTTGAGCGATGATTCAGAATGGTACACTAGCCGGTAAACGGGGTCTGCCTAGTAGATTTCAGTCAAAGGAAACAACCAGGTTGCTTGGAGATGGGATCGAATAGATGGCCGGGTATGACTTTGATGAACTTCCTTCCTGCGGTAAAGGAACGGGTAGACTGCTCCCATGTTCATCGGAGTCTGTGTTTATGAAGAGAATTTGAATGGTGTCGTTCTTGTTCTCTTCGGTGACTATATCATCTGAAGATTGATCCTCTGAAGGCACGACCGGGTCAAATGCTGCCTCAACCTTTTGACTTTTGTCTGGTATGGATTCAGATGGTTTATCTTCAATGATAGATGCTTCGGCCGACCACAAGGGCATGTCAGCCAGATTTTCAACTAGTGACTGACTCGGCAAGAGTTTCTTGTATCCAGGAGGAAGCTGTAATGGTGAAACTGGATGGTAGTCCAAGACTCTTTTAGCTTCGTCTAAGAAGGGACAACGGTGGATGGCGTGATCACCTTCACATAATTTACAAGGAAATTTATACTTTCCTTTTTGTCCAGGGGATTCACTTTCACTAGTTGACGGTGTATGCTCAACATGATCGTCAGAGGTTGATGACACCAGATTGTGCAAACGAGGAGACCAGTCCCTTAAGATCCGAGGGATGCAAGGACAATCTCGATGATAGTGGTCTCCTTTGCAAATGACACATGGCGATTTAGGCCTGGTCGGTGCAGTGTGTGGATTTTCGCTAGACGATGCTTGGTTGCCCCTTTTCGCCTTTGGCTCCTTCTTCTTCTTCTCTTTCTTCTTCTTCTCCTTCTTCTTCTCAGTTACTTGATTTTGGGCTTTACCAACTTCATCAAGCGAAGAGGAAGGAGGAGAGGAAGAATTGGACGAAGTAGAGGGTTGGGGGGTAACTCTAATATCGTTTAGTTGCTGACTTGATTGTTCAGGAATTACGGTGTTCTGAACGACAGAAGTTGAGAAGAGCCATACGGGCAAGCCGATTGTCAATCCTGGAAGAGACAATGTGGCCATATGGGGTGCACCGACATCTCCCCAAGAGGAGAAGGGACTAGGATTTCCTCCAAGGGGAACTCCTTGGTTGGTGTACTCCATTTTTCTCAACTTAAGATCAACGTAGGAAAGGTGATGATTATTTCGTTTAAAATAAATTTTTAGACGGTTTGACACAACTTGTTTTTTCAATTTTTAAGAGTCGAGAAAAAACAAAAGATGACTCTAGTCGCCTTCGATTTTTAATGAGCCTGAAGTGACAAGTGCTCAGATGGACCTTTTCCGTTAAGGAGTTTGAAAAGGAACGAAAGGGAATGCTCTGGAAATCTAGACAGAGGGATTACCAAACCAATCACAAAACTGCAGAATACTTTTTACAGTACGGTAGTCAATCTTCCCAAATGCTGTGTTCAGTGCATTGCGAAATATAGGGCGGTAGACACGGCTTCCTCTGGATAAAGGATAAAGCCTATTGTGGTCTCCCAAAATATACTCGACGGTACGTGGGAGCACAAGTCCGTACTGGCACTTATCGTCTCAAATTGGAGGAATCACCCAACCAACTGTGAAAACAATAGTTACCAGGCTTTACGACGTCAGAATACGTCTCTAGCCTAGACTTCTAGATGTTGTGCGTTAGGTTCCAAAGCGTTTTTAGATTCATTAAATTTATTTTATGGTTGATCTTTCTTAAAAAAATTTCCTTTCAGGTTCACCGCATGATGTAGATGTACAATTCCTAAAATGCAATCTAAGATGATAAACAATCGTTTAATCTTCTTTCTGCAATGAAAATCCTAGCTACTAGGGAAAGAGAGATGGCGTTCTTTCAACAAAAAGCATAGAGCACACACTATATGCAATGTCCTAAATCAAACCAACAAACAGTCTAAATGCAAATGCACATGCATGTATTTTTTTTTAGCCTTCTTAATGTGTGAATGATAAAAATAAAGCTAAGCGAAAATCTGAATTATTTTCCAAAGCGACAATTACTAACAAGTTTCTTTTCAAAACAAAATGAGGACAATGACAACACTTCGCGATTTGGAATTGAAAACTTGTTTTCGACACTAGAAAAACTACTAATTCAGATCAAATACAAGAGTAACAGGGTAATCGACTATCAAGAACAATCAGATTCTCTTCTATGACTGAAAACGACACTTGCGACACTTTCAAATCAAGAAATGACAATACAATTACACTACTTCTTTGTAAAGGAGAACTGAAAATGACCCAAAAATACATAAAAACATTTACAGTTCTTTGCACAATGGAGGCGGAATAACAGCAAGGAAATGGGTTTCAAACAGAGGTGTACTGACTACAGGCAGCAAAACTCCTTAATAGAGCTAAAAAGAGTGAACACAGAAACCAAAATTTAGGAACAAGGCCTTGTCTGATCAGCGCACCTGTAACACAGTGAAACTGAAATGAAACGCACCTACTACACTCGGGAAGTGCGCCGCATTTGAAGTTCACAGAACAGGCAGTGTGCTGGACCAGGGACGAGACTTTGATTGGGTTCCGGGTCACAGTTTGCAGTTCAGTTCAGGGATTTAGGCCGAGCAAGTGGTAATCAGTAAATCAATCACAGGGGTAGATCTAAGGAGGTTACTAGAGCCACCACAAGGGCAATTAGAAAGCTTGTAAATCAATTGTTTAATTCATAAAAAAAACCCGGAGATTGACTGAAGCAGTGTTGATCTACTTTGCACTTGCATATCAAATGTAGTTCGAAGGTTAGCTGGCTTGACTTCAGGCCCTGTCTGTAAGTTTATAAAGTAAACAAATGTATATGAAAAAACAATCTACTCGCTCCCTAGTGGAGTCGCCATTTTGTTATCAGGAATAGTGTCTATGCAGAGCTGCTAATCCCACTAAGGTTGGTAGCTACCTTAGAAACAAACACACTAAAAACTACTTTCATTTTCCTTTATGAGAAATAGATAAGAGAAGAATAAGGAGACCAACCTCTGTCTTGCGCTTGGTTCCTTGCTCGATTCCTCTCTCTTCTGGTAGGTCTTTGCCACTCGCTTCCTTGTCTACCCAGCTTCAAAGAGTACCTGTAGAATCAAAGTAGCATAACACTATCCAAGAACATAGATCTATTATCATAAACAATATAGGATCAGATGTATATTGACCACACAAATGCATAAATCATTAATCATACAATAATATGGAGGAAAACTTGAATAGCTTTATTGATAATCAAGAAAGAGCAAAGAGGATTACAACCGATTGTTCTGACCCAGCATCATCCTCTCAGCAAGTAAGCCCTTCTTCACCTCATGAAAAGCTTAGATAACCCAACACTATGATATTGCACTAAGAAACCAACAACACTTCCTTACAAGATACAAAATTCCAGCCTCTGGATCTCTGGGATGAGGGATCCATATATAGATGTCTGCAAGGGAGGTGAGTTAGCTTTTGAGATTTGATTAGTGTCTTCTCTTTGATAGTTCTTGATTCCACTTGGAGATTTATGATCTCTTACTCATCCCTGGTCGAATTCAGAGAGGCAAGTGTCATAGGAGAGGTTTCTGGAAGATTCCATGCTCCTCCACCTTGCAGATTGACCCTACCATTTGTCCCTTCTTGCCCATCGCACCCCATAGAAGGGCTTTTTGACATGCACCACACCTACTGTGTGTATTCAGGTGGGATGCAATGCACTTTTCCTATGGAGCAGGTGAAATGGTCCAGTTTTGACCAGTTTTGAGTAGTTTTTCATGGAGAACTTCTGGGAGATGTTGTAATCAGTTGACCTTATTCTTTTAGGGGTTGGAACAACACCTTTAGGGACTTAGGAGCCCTTGGTTTATGGACATTTATGCTTGGGGTTGTAGTGCCCAAAAATGTCTATAACATCAGGTTAAACATGTGATGAGAAGTTATTATGATATGATTTGACCTCCTAAGTCACCTTAAGGAAGTGGAATCGACGGAAACACACCATACAAACCTTGCACATTAGCAACATGACTCCCAAGAACCATACCAACCACTCAAATAACTAGCCCCTGGGTCCCACTATGTTCTTAAACCATTAAACCTCTAGATTCTCCCCTGATATGGACAAGCATGCATCCAAAAGGATCCATACATGCCCACAAGATGGTTATGCATGCGTCCAAGGACTTTTATGCCTAGTGTTGTGCCTGTTTCTCCAACATTTGAGCCACCTTTTTAAGAACAGAGCCCATGTCACTACCGGGAACTCAATGACACATTTAGAATTCATAAATTACATGAACACAAGAATTACAAATCAAAACTGACTCCAGGACTACACATGGCCATCCCCAACTCATACACACATTTTGTCAAACATGTGGCATCAATGCAATCTACATCAAATGAATACAAGACAGAGCATAAATGATTGATAACTCGTATGAGACTTGAAAGGATGGATCACCAATATCTTCCCTTAACTACCTTGACAATAATTAGGCCTTTCATCCATTATCCTTTCAGTTACAAGTAAATACATGAAATAAACATGAAAATAGCCAGTGATATAAATAGGCTTATAACCAATATTAAACAATAAAAATAATAATGATATAATAGCCATTAAAGCCACATATTAACAAGCACAAAAGAAAGAGAACTTAACTTTGATTAAACATAGGAAAATTTGATGAGGTTCGGGACTTCCACGTACCACCCAGCTATAGACATGGCTAAAGCAAATGTTTCTTTCATCCAAACACTTTTGTGCCATATTCCAAGCATGAATGTGGGATCTCATGGGTAAACCAATACAAAAGAGACCAAGGGAATCTAGACGTTAAACCACCTCCATGCTCATCAAACCATGATCTCACCAAAACTGGCATCAAGATCGCAAAACCAAACCAACCTTGGAATGCCTCCGGACTCCATCACTATCCTTGAGGAATTTTCTGTCTCCTTGTCTCTTAGGCTTTACTGTAATCCACACCGGATCACTATGCCCTAAACATAGACATCAGTCTCTCAGGCTTTACCGCAATCCACACCGGATCACAAGGCCCTAAACTGAGACTCCAGCCTTAGGATTTACTGTGTATCCTACCAAAACTGATCAATGGATTCCTAGGCCTTTAGGTTTTTCTTGAGACACCTCTTCCGTAGGTTTTGAAACCATCTAGCAATTCCAAAGCTCAAAACCAATACAACGATCCCATCACATAATGGCCATCCGAAAAAATGCAAGGCTAGGCTAAAAACCACTATCATAACTTGAAAAAACCATGCCAATGACAACACGAGAACCATATATCAACATGCAAAGCCATGCATGTCAAAACTAGCTTGGAAATCACACATGCAATATATCACCTACAAGTATTCCTGCTGAAGGTACATGATGCTTCTCTTCCTTTCTTGATATTTTCTTTCCTTCCTTTCTTTTTCTTGCTTTTTCCTTCCTTGCTCCAAGGCTAGAGGGCTCCAAGAAAACTCTATGTGTCCAAGAGTGAGAGAGAGAGAGAGAATAATGAGAGGTCTCCAAAACTAAATTAACGAAAGGTACCAACTGATCTTTAGAAGCCTTTTTATCAATTAGGTCTTTATTTCTTCATTTTTCCATTATTTTCCTTCATTTTCCTCCTCACATGCAACTTGTGACCTTTCACCTTCCCTTTCTCCTATTTTCCTTTATATTCATAAATAAATGTGTCAAAAATTCCTTTTTTCTTTTTTAATGGCTTAGCCATTTCCTTTGCCAATTTCCCTTAGCTATATACACATCTAGTGATGCCCACTAGGATATTTTTGCCCAAAAATGAGCTTGGAATAAGTGTCCCTTAAGTGTGGTGTTATTTTTCCTATATTAACTTTTATTACTTGAAATTTGAACCAGGGGCTATTACATAACACTTTTCTAATGAAGACAACCTGAGTTATAACACTCCCCATGCTCTGCTAGATCATGTTACCCAAGTTTGACCCCACAAAATGAGTCAACATTGCTCCAAATCTTCCAGAATCATATTCTCAGTCCCTACAATCACCTCCTAATATAGTAGAATGAATACACCAATAGATAAAGCTCATATGAAGGCTCTAATTCATCATGTCAATGCGTCCAACATTGTCTAACTATTTAGCATGTTAGGGCCTCCAAACAAGTTGGCATCATGCTAACAACTCACCTCTAACAACTGCACAAGCTGCAACATCTCTACACAAACCTGAAAGACCTCTATAACCTCATCATCAAGCCAAACACTTCTTAAACAAGTCATGAATATGAACGTAAGCATGAATACCTACACTTCCATCCTCAACAAGTCATGTGCATAAAGATGAACATGAAAACCTATCCTTTCCCGGCTCATCAACATGGAGCACAAGCATATCTAACACCTATCTAAGAATCAAGACACATCAATTCCTTCATTCTACATCAATTCTAACATACAAATCATCATGACATAATAATTATGTTGCCATTAATGCCAACGCACCAGCTCAATGCTAACACAACCAGCTACAACTGATCAAACATATGCATGACTGAACACTTGCAGGACATGCTGTAAGGTTGAAACACACAATAGATGCGACTCATGAGGGATTCACTAGGGCAGCCATACCATACCACGTGCATTTATATTGGTGTATATATATTGGGAAAAAATGACATAATATATTAAGCATATAATAAGGGGTAAAGAGTTTTAATATTGGAAGGTATAAAAAATGGAGCTCAAAATTAATGAAACAATATAATGGGGTATAAAAAATGTTATTGAGAAATTGGATACCTACAATATCGAGTGAAATTACAGGGTTTTTTAATTGGGAATGTTTATTGGGTTCATATTGGTAAGGGGTTAAATAATGTGATTTTTAGAGGTATTTTCCAATATGTAGTCAAATTAAGGGTATTGTTTAGTATGCCAAGAACATACGTGATATGCTATAGGTTCATTGAGTGAAGTTTCCATTCTGTAACTGCACAAGCCATAATGCCAAAAATACCCCCCTTTGGCATCAACGGAAACCACACACAAACTTCAAACCAATCTTCTCTTCTATCACTCTGCCTTTGACATCAATGGAAAATGGTTAAATCCATTAGATAAGGCAACAATAAAACAAGTACAAGTACTAAACCATGTGACCTCCATATGGATGAAAAATAATGTACATCAAGAATCATCCATGCCTCTATATCAGCAACAAGAAACACATATAATGAATCAACATTCAAGGTAGCATGTCACCAAAAACTTCTAGCAACCACAAGAATTATGCAGCAACAATAATAAGTAGCATCAACAAACATTAATATGCAACAATATCCAACAAAACCGTATGAGACAACCACCTAGTATGAATATGTAGCATCACATAATATGAAACACCAACCCATATCTGGTAACATATGGTCTGACCATCTGCTATCAATATACCACATATCATCCTCATCACCCAAACAAAGTGCAATGTGACACTTTCGTAGATGTTGCTCCTTATTTCACATGTCCCTTGGCTAGTTCATTTGTTTTGTACGCTTATTTGATTATTTCTTTTGAATCGAAGGCCTCAAGGATCTAGGCATCTTACAATCCTTGGCCATGTGTCCAAAGTTGTGACACATATAATACTCTACACGGAAAATATAAGAAGACAAATGATCAGATCCATTTCTACCCATGCCAGACCTCCATTTTCTCATGCTAGATCTGTAATCAATGGCCTTATGCCCAAACAAGTTACAAGAAAAAAAATAACCATTAAATGAATTTGTATACCTGAATGAAGGTCCTCTTTTTGGTTGATCATACTACTACAAGAATGTGTGCATTCTCCTCTTATAGTAAGCTACAACATGTCAAAAATTGCGGCAGTTGAAGCACTCAATCTCATTCAACAAGGGGGAAAAAGAGTTTTTATTTCTCCTTTTAAATGTGCCAGTATCAACCATATGAGAAAAATATCTTCTAGATGTGAGAGATCTTTTTGGTTCTCTTCTTTGTTGCTGCTAGTGGATCTATTTTCTCTCTCCTTTTTTGTTGCTATTGCTGGTCACATTCCTTGCTAGAGGCTTCTTTGGTTCTTCTTTGTTTTTCTTTCCTACATGCAAACTTATCTCACCTTTTGTAATATTTCTGTCAAATTTTTTCACTGCTATAGTGCTCTTTACTTGATCCAACTTCTTGTACTTTTCTTTAAGTTACTTCCTCAATTTTTCAATTACACCTTCAAGCATTTCAACATAATCCTTCCTATCATTTTTCTTTCCGCAATTGAATTCTTAAATTCTTTTGGATTCTGCGAGCTGTGCCTTCAAGGTAGTGATCTCCTCCTTGATATTTTTCTCCTTTTCCTCATAAATATGTAGTTTATTCTCATGCTCCTTGCATGCATCAATTAGTCTATCGCTTTCACCAGAAATCTCTTCAACAACATCTAATGTAGATTCATATTCAGACTTAAAGAGAATATAAATACGATCACCATTTTCTTCACTAACCAAATCTAAATTATCATCACCATTTCTATTAAAAATATAACTCATCAGTAAATCATTGTGGTTTATACCTTCAGATTTTTAGTCCTCTTACACATTTGATTTAACTGGAACACCCTTCTTCATGGATCTCTTCTTCTTCTTCCTTTTGCTACTCTTCTCAACCTCTTCATCACAACTGCTACAACTTGCTCCATATAAGATATTCAATCTGTCTAAAATCTCCTTGGAACATTTGAAATCTCCAACTTTCTCTAAATCTACATTATGGATTTTTTTGAGAATAATTCGCCTTGCTTGAGCATTTTTCTTCTTTTCTTCAGATGAAGGAAAATCATCATCATATCCTTCACAAACCAAAATCTACATGTTAGATCCACAAGAAAATAATTTATTCTTCACACTTTATTTCCATACCTTCAAGCTTGCAACAGTGAGCATACATTTTCCTTGAGAAGGCATTATGAAAAATTGGAAATTTCTGCCAACAACCCCAGATTTTCTCTCCAGCAATTAAGCTGCAACCAAGAGCCCCACTCTGATACCAATTGTTGGAAAACTTAATAAATATTGAGATGGGGGGGTGAATCATTAGTGTGATCTATTATAAATTTTTTCCCTTTATTACCTTTACTAAATCACACACTTAATATTAGAAAATCAACATAGATTAGACGCAAGTAAATGATGAGAAACTAAAACATATGAGTAACATGCACTGAAATCAAACCATCAAATAACAATCATAAAAACCATCATCAAACATGAGACACAAGATTTTTGTTGGAAACCCTTATGGGAGAAAAACTACCATTATTGTTGTTGCATTGCTCTAAATATTCTATTAAGAAAATGATTTCTTCAATACATAGATGATTGAATCCCATCACTGTGGGGACTCGACCTCACTACAATCAGCTAACTCCCATCAGCTAGGAGACTCGATTCTACTGATTAACTCAGAAGAATATGTTCTCACATGGATCTATAGACTACCATCCATTGAAGTCCACCACAATCAATGATCCTCGCTCAACTCCGATTAGATTATCCAACACCGATTGGATGGAGAAATTGTTCCTTTCACTGAAGCTTTGAAATTACTGCTCCACTCTCATGAAGTCACTACTCCTATACTCCATGTAGACCTCATTTCATCTATTTTCATACTAGATCCAAGACTCTCTGCTCAAATGGTTCAGCTCTGCAATCATACTCTTAGCAGCAAGACTCTTTGCAAATCATCATCAAAACTACCACCAATAGTGTGCTCTCTAAATAAGAAAAAAAAACATAAAATCACTAATCCCATGATCAACCAGTAGCATAAACTCTTCTCCATATCCTCCACACAAATTCTTCTTTCAAAAACTGATATCTCTACTATAGCAATCTACTCAATTCCACAACAACTTCATATCTACTCACTCAACCAAAAACTCAGTCACTATGTTGGATTCTCCATGCATAAAACTAGTCTCTAACTTTTTCCATTACTTTTATAAATGCACATGCATCAATAAATCAACCTTTATATGCACATGTGTTGTGGGAGATCGACCTCATATGTTTGTACTCACATCCACTTTCCCTACACTTAATAATCAAACATCATAATGATGGATCTGCTCCTCTAATTACACATATTTATCCACCATATCCACTACTCAGATCATCAATTTGTTTACACTTTAAACACTTATATGAGTTGTAGATTAAGTCAAAAAATGATTCCATCTCATACCATGGGCAGTTACCATTTTATCATTCTCTAGAAATCATTTGAAGTGCAAGGAATGCGGGAAAATAGAGTCTCGATAATGTAACACTCCTTCTGCCTTCTTGAAAAGAGTTCATGTTAGGAATAATTATTTTCTAATGAAATAGGAAAACTAATTTATAATTCTTCCCATGCTCTTCTAGACTACATTACCCAAGTTTGGACCCCAAAATTGAGTCAACATTGCTCCAAAACTTCCAAAATCATCCTCCGAGTGCCTACAATCACCTCCCAAGATAGTAGAATGAACACAACATCTGGTCAAGCTCATATGAAGGCTCTAAATCATCATTTCAATGTCAAAGTCTATGTAATTGTTCAACATGTTAGGGCCTCCAAAAAAAATTGACATTATGCCAACAAATCACCTCTAATAGTTGCACAAGCTGCAACATCTCTGTAGAAAATTGTAACACCTATATAACCTCACCATCAAGCCAGCACACTTCTTCAACAAGCCATGAATAGGAACATAAGCACGAAGACCTACTCTTCCATCCTCAACAAGTCATGTGCATAAACATGAACATGAAAACCTAGACTTTCCCATCTCATCAACATGGAGCACAAACATCTCTAACACCTATCCAAGAATCAAGACACATCAATTCCTTCATAATACATCAATGCCAACACACATCATCATGAGGTTGACATTAGTACCAACACACCAGGCCAATGCAAACAAAAACAGATACAACTGATCAAACATATGCATGAATGAACACCTGCAAGACATGATATAAGGTGGATATCAGTGCCAACACACACCAGTTGCAACTATGCAAGCCATAATGCGAGGAGTATACAACCCAATGACTTGCTTTTTTTGTATTCTTTGTTTCATAAAACACGTTCCCTTCATCAATTGTTGTAGAACTCAACCATGGTATAATTTGAGCCCCATCTTTGCTTATATTAATGAATAATTCTTTATAACCCATCATTCGAGGAAGCGACGATAAATCCAAACATTTTGTAAATTGAAGGATAAAATTCTTAAAAAATTCAACATTGTCTCTTTGACACATTCCAAGCACACATTCCCTTGTCTCGGATGGTCGACCTGGATACCTATAGGGGTGTTCATTAAGTTACACCCTTTCTTGTCTTCTTCACATGCTTATTTCTCGAGTGAAATTTGAGACAACAAGGATTGGATCTTGTGCTCATGTAATTTTGTTTTCATTTAGCTCCAACTCAGTCCACATGCTTCTTGTCATTTACACCCATCAATCCAATCAAATCTCGCTCTCCACGACTACTCTGGACTTGAAAATCAAATTGACTATCCTTAGCTATTAAGTGTCTCAAGGGTAGGTTAATGCATTTCCATTCTTGGAGACCTTTGATTTTTGTAGGCCGGGGGAATGGTGAAACTGCACACAATCGCTCGTGGCTTGCTCTGGCAATTTTTGTTGCCCTACTCAGAGTCATTATTTATATGAAAAAGGTGTCATGTATCTATATATAGGTTAGTGAATGTAGTCCTGTCTTTTTGTTTTGTTTAGTTACTCAGGAATTGAGTAGGTAGTGCAGAAGAAATATTATTGTGCATAAGGAGGTTCAATGTGCGAAAGTTCATCTCATTGTGCCCAATGAGTTGTAATTCCATACATTGAACTTCCTTCTGCACAATAATATTTTCAGAGTTGAAGCTTGCAAAGAAAGGTAAGTGCATCATTTTTATAATAGAAAAATAACTTTTACTTAGTGCCAAACAGTGAGCATATGCATAAAGATCGTAAACAATAATTATGTGAAGTACATATCAATCATAATTGATTAATTAATTAATTGAGAAAATAAAAAATCATGTGGCAGAGGAGATTCTTCAGGTTAGCAGAATTTCCTATCTGTAATCAGCCATATAAGTTGGAAAATAATTATTAAAAACTTGAACTATCTACATATAATAGACAAGAGGAGTGCTCAATGTCTATGATTTATCTTGCAAAGATATTTAGCAACAAAAGAGTTACAATATATTTATTGAAGATTTGTTCTTGTTCATCCCCCCTTGCCCCATCTATGTAAAAGACACTTCCTCGTCACTCCACAAAGTGAATTGGAAATTTGTTTACCCCTCCCCTATACCCCCTTTGTTTACGTAAATAACCTACAACCATGTCAGTTTTGGTATCATTGGGCAATGCAGTTGCATAACAATGTCATTCTCATTATCTGTGTCAAAGAACTCACGTACACAATGGCCACTTACAAAACAAATAGTAAAAATAAGACTACTAGAAAATTATAAAATTATTTTTTATTTACAGGAAAATAGGAATATTAAGCATTCTCCAAACTTTGGTTAAAGTTGCAATAAAATCCAAAAAATATTGAAAGTCAACTCGAATACAAATAAGCGTGAATATTGTTTAATGCATGAATTTTTTGTCATGTTCATATGTTAATAATAAGAAAAAAATAATGGTTGGTGTGTTGGTGAGTGGAAGGAATATTTTTTTCATTAATAGTAGATATTCAATATATATATATATATAAAAGAAAATTATAATTCTTATTATGTAAATTAATGTTATTATAAGTTACAATTTGCAAAGTACATATTTTTTTTTAATTTTTTGTAAGTTTAGTTGGTGAGGGAGATTGAATGTTCAATCACTTGGATACATAAGGGCTTACCAACATGCTTTTTTGCTAATTATACTACCATCCACAGGAAAAGCATAAATATTATTTATATTTATATTTATATGAACTTTTATTTATATTAACATTGTTCACTTAGTCTAAAGAGTAAGCTTAATGGAAAATGTTTTAGTTAATATAATTTAAAGTGCTGCAAAAGTTTTATTTAAATTTATAGGTATAATGTGTTTATGGTTTCTTTCTTCATATAAGATATTATCTAGGAATTTAGACTTCTGTGATCCATAACATTGTTTAGAAATCTTCGGCAAAATCACATAACCAATATTTTGTCGACGCGTTTCGAACCAACCAGTGTGGTTCATCGTCAGGACAAGATGAAGAACTGATCTGGCGTAGCGAGAATAAATAGATTGTGCAGAGATTCGAACAGCTAAATCCTAACGGCTAATTTTGACAGGTCAAACCCCTAAATTAGATATTTAATATTTCTCGAAGAAAGTAAAATAAGGTAAATTAAGGAAATTCAATTGTTAATTTAAGAAAAAGAATAATATTAATATTATCCCAAATATTAAGAAAATTTGATATTCTAATAATAATGGTCATATTATGTAATAATTAATCTATAATCCCTTAATATTCCAATATAACCTACAAGTAAAGAAAACCCATTACTAATAATATTAGAATTTATTTATCCTAGGTAATTTATTAATAATAATCTAATGGTAAGATAGATCATGATTTTTAGAATAAATCATAAATAATGTTTAAAATTCTTGGTCAATAATCAAAAACAATATATGTTAATTAAATCATCTATATCTACTAATAATTATTATTTCTAGAAATTAGTTATAATAGGTAAAACCCGAATCTAGGGTTATTAATATTAAAATAATAATAATATTAATATTAATATTAATATTAATATTATCCCAAATATTAAGAAAAATTAATATTATAATAATAATGGTCATACTATATAATACTTAATCTATAATCCATTATTATTCCAATATAAATTATAAGTCAAGATAACCCATTATTAATATTATTAGAATTTTATTTACCCTAGGTAATTTATTCATAATTATCTAATGGTAAGATATATCATGTTTTTTAGAATAAATCATATATAGTGTTTAAATTAATTGGTCATTAAAATGATAAAAAATATAATTATAAACAATTTATGTTTATTAATTCATCTATATCTACTAATAATTAATATTTCTAGAAATTAGTTATATTATGTAAATCCGTAATCTCGGGTTGTTAACTCTAGGACTATTAATATCATAACTAATAACTAAACCTAATGGTCAAAAAATCAATATTAGAGCTATATTTGTTAATAAATTACCTAAGGTAAATAAAATTCTAATAATATTAATAATGGGTTATCTTGACTTATAATTTATATTGGAATAATAATGGATTATAGATTAAGTATTATATAGTATGACCATTATTATTATAATATTAATTTTTCTTAATATTTGGGATAATATTAATATTAATATTAATATTATTTTAATATTAATAACCCTAGATTAGGGTTTTACCTATTATAACTAATTTCTAGAAATAATAATTATTAGTAGATATAGATGATTTAATTAACATATATTGTTTTTGATTATTGACCAAGAATTTTAAACATTATTTATGATTTATTCTAAAAATCATGCTCTATCTTACCATTAGATTATTATTAATAAATTACCTAGGATCAATAAATTCTAATATTATTAGTAATGGGTTTTCTTTACTTGTAGGTTATATTGGAATATTAAGGGATTATAGATTAATTATTACATAATATGACCATTATTATTAGAATATCAATTTTTCTTAATATTTGGGATAATATTAATATTATTCTTTTTCTTAAATTAACAATTGAATTTCCTTAATTTACCTTATTTTACTTTCTTCGAGAAATATTAAATATCTAATTTAGGGGTTTGACCTGGTCAAAATTAGCCGTTAGGATTTAGCTGTTGGAATCTTTGCACAATCTATTTATTCTCCCTACGCCAGATCAGTTCTTCATCTTGTCCTGACGATGAGCTACTTCATCTTGTCCTGACGATGAACCACAATGGTTGGTTCGAAACGCGTCGACAAAATATTGGTTATGTGATTTTGCCGAAGATTTCTAAACAAAGATATTATCTCTATAAAGCATGTATTTTAAAAAATAATTTAAACTTGATTTATTTATAAATTAATATAAATAAAATTTAATTTATAAATAAATCAAGTTTTATTATTTTTTAAATAATAAAATTATTAATCGAGAAAAAATAATTAAATGTAAATTTATTAATTTTAAGGTGTATTTAATAAATAACTCATAAATTTATCATTTATGAAACATATTAAATTGAAAACAAAGTTATTATAGATGGTATTGAATTTGATAAATATAATTATTTAATTAAATTTAATTAGAAGAGAATTGTCTATAAAATATTTATTTTATTAAATTTTTAGAAATATAATTTTTTTAGAAGGTAAAATTTATTTTAGAATATAAACCTAAAAAAAGTTTATGTTTATAGAGATTTGATCCATTTGAATACTTTATCTTTATATATATATAATTGTCATTTATGAAACAAAAATTCAGATTATATTGAATTTGAAATAAAGTTATCATAGATTATATTGAGTTTGATAAATATAAATATTTAATTAAATTTAACTAAAAGATAATTGTTTTAAAAGATTTATTTTATCAATTTTTTCCAAGTACAAACTCTTTTTAGAATATTAAACTTTAGAAAAAGAAAAAAATGTTTATATGGATTTGATCACTTTGAATACTTAATAGATAAATTCTCAGTTTATATATATATATATATATATATATATATATATATATATATATATGTCAAGTTTATGGTGAACAAAAGAAAAATTACACATCTCTTTCATTTTAAATATCATAATAATACAATATTTTAACAATAAATTTTCTTTTTCTTGATTGCTATGTATATCAAATATTGAAACATTTTATTGAACATCAACATCAAATCATTCACATTAAAATGTTTTTTTTTTATTAATTTATTTTTAAATTAATTCTACATCTCCTTAATTTTGAACAACAAACTAATAAAATGTTTTAACCATAATTGCTTTATTTTCAATTCTTTATATATTATATATAATTGACATTAAATATTTTAATCACATGAACATTGAATTGTTTTATTTATGATCTCATTGTCTACATTCCCCATAAAAAGTTTCACTCCCTTCCAATACTTATAGATAGATTATGAATTAAGATACACACACTGTGTGTCAATTCCATGTTGAACAAAGTGAAAATTACACCTCTTTCATTTTAAATATCATAACAATAAAAAATATTTTAACCATAAGAATCCTTTTATTTTTTATTGTTTTCTTTATCATACATATAGTTGATATTGAAACATTCACATCAAACTATTTTATTTATGATCCAATCATCCACATTAAAATGTTTTAATCATAATTGTTTTATTTTTCAATTGCTTTATTATATATATATATATATGTGTGTGTGTGTGTGGGGGGTTGACATTAAATATTTTCTTCTTATGGACATTGAATTGTTTTATTTATAATCTCATTATTTATATTAAAATATTTATTTTATTAATATATTTTTAAATGCATGTCTCCTTCATATTGGAATCTACAAAGAACATATCTTCATATATTATCTCTTTATATATTATATATATACAAACTCTTACATTGAACTTTTTATTTCTTTATTTTTAAATGTTATATGTCAATTTCATCTTTAGCATAGAAAAAATGGTACATCTTGTTAATTCTTTAAATAAGAAAGAAATTATCAATAAAATAAGGAATCTCTCAGATATATATCTATATATATATATATATATATATATATATATATATATATATATATATAGATATATATAGATATATATATATAAACAAACTTGCATGCATATTAAGTAAAATATTTTTGTATCTATTGAAATGTTTTACCTAATTTTGCTTAATTTGTATATCAAGTTTTGTTATTAATTGTTTTTAAATTTTAGACATCAACTTCATATTAAAAATTAAATTATTTATATATATACACACAACATCAAAGTATTTTTATATATTGAGTATGGAACGAATTACACATCTCATCTCTTATATTAAGATATAATATCTATATTATTAAAATATCTATATTATAATTTAATATGAAAGAGATGTATAATTCTATATATTTCTTTCATAGTAAAAAAATAGATAAAATTTATTTTTTATTAAAATATAATATAAAATTAAAATAGACATTAAAATATTTTATTTATAAAAAGATTAAAATAATATTTTATTAAAATTAAAGTTTTTCCATTATTAATATTTTTAATTTAGCAACTATATTGAATGGTAAAACACTACCAAGTCAACAATGATAATTATTGATATCTTCAACAATTATAATTAATTATTCCTCGTTGAAATATATCATCTATCAACAAATTAAACATATCTTTAATGTTTTACACAGTTTTTTGAAATAATAAATTAATCAATATATCTTTTCCTTGCATTGATTATCGGCTTAACTCGTGACCGCGACTTTTAGAATTGCGATTTGGCAATTATTTTTATTTTGTTTGTAATTTTCTAGTATAATAGGTAAAATTTGAATTTTATGCTTTTTCAATATCGTTATATTATTCATCATGTTTTAAATATTAGTTTTCACACTTCAATATATTATGATGCATATATCCTTTAGTTCATATAGAAATCAAGTTTGTAAATGTTGATTTATTGTTAATGTTTTTTTATCTGATACTTTTTTTATTTAATAACCCTCTGTTAGTAATGAGATCAGGATTTCGACTTAAGATGATTTTGTTATTTATGTTATAAATTTCAAAATTTCTTTACTATTATTTAAATAGATTAGTTTTGAACCATTTTTATTTATTTATTTTATATGGTTTATTAACAATATGTGGGGCTTGAATTGTAATCACGTTTGTAGAGGTTGATTTATTGTTAATGTTTTTCATATCATTTTTTTTTATGTTTTTTAATTTAATAATCTTCTTAGTAAGGAGATTAGGATTTCCTAAATAATTTTAAGATGATTTTGTTATTTAGGTTATAGGTTTAATTTATTATTATTATTATTATTTAAATGTATTAATTTTAAATGGTTATTTATTTATTTCAGGTTTTTTTTATAGTTGGATTTTTGTAAGTAGTTTTTTATTATAAATTGTTAAGTGAGTTTTTTTTATATATTTTTGTTATATAAAATTTTATGAGTTTTTCTCTTTTATAAGATCATTTTTTATTTTATGGTGTGTATTCTTCATATTCCATAATTTTTATTATGATTTCTTAGTTAAGTATTCTTTTTCTAATTTTATTTGATAAAATCTTATTATTTTTCTTCTTCTTTATAAATATTTTCTTTTTCTTTTTCTTCATGAATATTTTTATGATGTTTTTTTTTTTTAATTTCTTTTATTATTAAAAAATCTACTTTTATATTTTCATAACCTAATTTCCTTAATTTTGAACAATTTCTTCTTTTAAGCCCAATTTATTCATTTTTATTAAACATAACATTGTTCAACTCATTTTTATTTTTTAAATCCAACTGTAAAATGATGACTTT
The DNA here is from genome assembly GCA_031772625.1 of Pinus tabuliformis. Classification (NCBI taxonomy): domain Eukaryota; kingdom Viridiplantae; phylum Streptophyta; class Pinopsida; order Pinales; family Pinaceae; genus Pinus; species Pinus tabuliformis. The sequence continues at coordinate 855,143,131 of CM062815.1, read as the reverse complement.
TCATACATTGGATTCCAACATCTTCCACATCATATATATATATATATATTATATATATATCGTATAATGAAACAGCTCCCACTCACAACTAACTTGAGTCTTATAATGTTATTTATTTTCTCAAGAAAATGTCAGATATTTTCTTTTTAAATTTAAAATGAAAGCATCCACTACTTCCATATATGAGTAAAAATAAAAATGATGTTGATGTTTTAAACATAAGTATACCTTAAATTATGAACAAATAATAACCATGGAAGATAATGTTTAATTTTGATTATTGTATATGTAATTGTTGGTAGTTTTCTGCCTTTTCAATATATTTTTACTTGTGTTTATAACACAATTAGGGTAATTTAGTTAAAATTATTATCAAATAATAATTTTATTTAGTTAAAAAATTTCGGATGATTTGTAATAATTTTAAGAATAATAAAATTGTAAATTGTGTATATGAATATATTTATTCTTTCACACATAAAGATGAGAAAAATAAAAATTTTGAAAGATAATTTTTTTTTTCAATTTTAGAAATTTTGGAGAATCTTATTAGTACATAAAATGCAATTTGTAAAATGTTTGGTAATATTGTTCTAAAAGTATTCAAATTTCTAATAAATTTAGATAACCTCTATATACAATTTTGGAGATTTTTAAGGTAAAACGATTTTATACTATAAAATTTGGGTGAATAATTTTTAGAAAAAATGGAATCAATGAACTTTTTTTTGAAATTTTCTCTAAGAATAAATAATCTCAAGCAACAAGCTCTTTATGGTTTGTTTATCTTTTGCTTTAATCTTTGTATTGTTTGTTGTGTTGTGCGCTCTTTATGGTTTGTTTATCTTTTGCTTTAATCTTTGTATTGTTTGGTGTGTTGTGCTTTTAAGAGTCAGAAAGATTAAATTTGTTTGTGAAGCTTATGCATATTCAACATAATGGTAGGAGTGTTTGAAAGTTTATAGAAATAGCGAACAATAACAATGGTCTTAATATTACTCAACTTCAAATATCAATCTTTAAAGGTAAGAATTATGGTTTTTGGAGTAAAAAAATAAAGACCTTGTTTCCTTCATAGGAATGGTTGGATTTAGTGGAAAATGGTTATATAGAACTAACTAATGTTTAAGCTCTTGCTAGCTCAACCCATGTCCAAGGAGAGAAATTAAGAGAAAATAGAAAAAATGACTCAAAGCCCTTTTCTAAATTTGAAAAGCAAAGTATGATTCTATTTTTGTGAGACTTATTGCCGCAACAAAAACAAAGGAGCAAATCGATGTGCTACAGAAGAACATATCAAGGGATAGATAATATAATCTCTTAGAAAAGAGTTTGAAACTCTTTCAATTCAAAAGTCATAATCTACACACAATTTTTTTCACTAGAGTTATGAGAATATTTAATAAAATTAGATCTTATTAAGAAGATTTAAGATATAATAATAATAACAATAAATGATAATTCATTTTTTAAGGAAGCCTTCAGGCTATATTTGACATTGTAATTACTTTTATTAAATATTATAAATATTTAATTTATTTTTCCTTAAATAAGAACATGGGATCTCTTTAATGTTAAGAGCAAAGAATGAATGGATGGATCAATTCAAAAATATTTTGAACAAAGTTTTCAAGCAAAGGACAATATTTCTAGACATAAAAGTCATGAAGTTGAGAATTTCTCCCATAAGGAAATGTGAAACACTAAGGGATGAACAAGAGGACAATTAAATAGAAAAGGAAGACATTGAGGAAGAAGTTTTTATGCCAATAACAAAGAAAGGGATAATGAAATTACATTGTTGGAAGGAAAAATTCGAGAAAATCCCAAGTTCAATGCTTTTATTGTAAATAATTTAACTATTAAGAATTTAATGGTTGGAAAGCACAAAAGAAACAAGCTAATTTGTGTGAAAAAATAAATCAAAGAGTGCAAAAAAAATAAAATTACAATGCAAGAAGATGATTCTTTGATTTCTACAAAACAAAACAATAGTTTAAGTACTTATTAAACTACGTCTACTCCATATTTCATTCAATGGCATGCCTCCTTTAAAGTCAATTTCTCTTCCAATAGAGGTAAAATTCTTAAATGAAATTTACCGATATTTTAAATTTTCATTATTATATTGAATTCAAGAAGATGAAAGTTTTTTTTTTTTTTTTTAAATGTAGTAAAATAAGAAGAATGGTGCAATGAAATGGATAAATATATTTCAAATATTAAAAGGAATGAAACATGGGAACTTATGATCCTCCCACTGAAGAAAAAAAAAGAAGTCATTAAACTAAAATGGGTCTATAAAATAAAGTAGGCAACTGATGGATCCATATAAAAACATAGAGCAAGGTTAGTGGTAAAGGGATTTGCTCAACTGCTAAGTATAGATTATCATAAAACATATGCTCTTGTTGCAAGAATAAATATAACATTAATCTTTTTAGCATTGGCATCGCAACATAATTAGTTGGTTTATCAACTTGATGTAAAATAACGTTTTTGAATAGTGTTTTCAAAATAGAGGTCTATGCTGAATAAACCCAAGAATATGGATTTACATGGAATGAACTTAAAATTTAAATTAAAGAGGATTGTTTATCAACTTAAATAAGCTCCAAGAGCATGGTAGAGAAAAATAAATAACTAATTTCTTAAAAAAGGGATTAGACAAAAGAAAAATTGAACCTATATTATATATGAAGTCAAAATGGTATAAATGATGTGCTTATTATTTGTTAATATGTAGATTACGCGATTTATACATACTCAAGTAATTAGTTAGTGGAGGAGTTCATATAGGCCATGATAATTAAACTTCAAATGAATGAATTAGTTAGTGGAGGAGTTCATATAGGGTATGATAATTATATTTCAAATGAATGATTTGGGTTTCTTTATTACTTTTTTGGGTATAGAATTGAATAAAATGATTGATGATATTTTTATTCACAATAAAAATATGCTACAGATTTTTTCACATATGTAAATAGTAATCTTATGAGCCCACTTATTAACATAAATGAAAATTTATCATTTATAAAATAATGCGGAGAAAAGTTAGATACTAGAAGTGAGTTTAATTTGTAGATTTATGCAAAGTCTAATTAAAATTGATTCTTGATCAATAAAATGAATTTTGAGGTATCTTTTTGGAACAAGAAGTTTTAGAGTTTTATTAATTTGGATTGGTTGGTTATAAAGATAGTGATAGAGATGAACTTTTTTGTGATATAAAAATATTTGAATAAGCTATGTCTTCAAGCTAGAATTACTTGTAGTATCATGGTTTTCAAGGAAACAACCAATTATTTTATTATATTTTATAGAAGCATAGTATATTTGGAACAACATCAACAATATATGAAACAATTTGGTTGAAATAAATTTTGGTAGATTTGGAACAAAAACAAAATTATGCCACCACTATTTATTGTTACAATAACATTATATAATTTCCATAAGTAAGAATTGAATATTTTATAGTTGCACCAAAAATATGATTTCATAAGAGATTGTATCATTAAAAAAACAAATTGAAATAAAATTTTCTAAAATATATAATTAACTTCTTGATATATTCATCAAATAACTAACAAGAGTGAAGTTCTATTACACAAGAAAGATTCTTGAAATCATCTCATTGAGCATTAAGGAGAAGAGTAAAGACATGCTTAATTTATATTATTGTAACATGTAAATTGTTACAACACTATCAATAGATTTTAATTAAAGTGCTTGTAGTATCAATTTTTGTATAAATAGAATGCACATTATAAGTATAGATGGAATCACTGGATTTTTCCACTTTTCGAGCATTGTACTACTCAATTGATAACAATTTTCTACAACATTATCAGTAGATTTTAATTAAAGCGTTTGTAGTATAAATAGAATGCACATTGTAAGTATAGATGGAATAATTAGATTTTTCCACTTTTAAAGAATTCTACTACTCAATTAATAATAATTTGTTACAACATTATCAATAGTTTTTAATTAAAGTGATTGTAGTATAATTTTTTGTATAAATAGAATGCACATTGTAATTATAAATGGAATAATTGGATTTTCCCACTTTTCAAGCATTGTACTACTCAATGATGTGTTTCATATATGGTTATAATGATAGAGGAATGCACGGCTACTTCCAAGTAGGCGAGTGAAATGACCACTAGCTAATTGGATCTCCATTCATTAAAATTTAGATGTCAACAAATTAGAGTAGATATTATAAAGTTGATAAATATCTAATTAGTATAACCATATAATTTAAATAGCTCATAAATATTGATAGACATCAATATATTATAAGTATAAAAACATTTACATCTCACATTGCCAAAATTAAAAAATCATAAAAATTAACTAAATTATAAGTTTATTTTAAATTATAATTTTATTATTATCAATCTTAAAAAATTAGTATATTAGTTAAACGCATTTACATCTAAAAAACATATAACAAGATTTTTAACCATGGAGATTCACCCCCAATATACCATGGATATTCTTAACCTGTAAATATGCTTCCTTACAATACCATGAACTAATACCATGGCTTACCAATACCACATTCTTAAAAAGTCATAACTCGTTTCATATGACACTTGTTCAAATAATCAATTTAATTAAAAGGGTATAAAGAACATAGCTGCATTTGAGTTAAATCTCAACCTTTGATTTGTGGCTATTACTAAGGATATTATATAATATTCCATGTAGGTAAAATCCCTGCTATCTGCCTAATAATTATTGATAATTAAATTACAATTCTCGAAGCTCCATTTGATAATAGACACGCCCATGAACATGACTATGTTGTTTTGTGATTTTTCTAATGAGATTTCAAGGATTTGGGTGGAGAACATTCATGAAAGTATCACTTTTTGAATCAAAATATAGGGACAAAGTGATCTTGCAATGGATCAATGAATATCCTGGAATAATCCAAAAAATATACATCTATTGTGTATGGTTAGATTGTGACAATATATGTTTACAACGATTTTCCAATGAAAAAGGACAAGAAGATGTTGTCTAAATTTATGGAGTTTGTTAGAGCATAGATTTACCTCAGGCTGAAAAGGTAAGATTCTAGGTCCACATCAAACCATGCTCATCCTCATAGCTAGCCCTACGAGGACAGGAGAGGGCCCTCTGTGGGTCAATCTCAGCGAAAAATAATCAATGGGGCTTGAGATGACTGATTTAACAACTGATCTTAGGCTAGGTATTAAGTGCAAGATTTTGATTTAAGTTTTTGAGGTTTTTTTTGGAAAAAAGGGAAAGGCAAATTTTTGGTCCGAGGATGAGGCCAGATTTTTGTAGAGTTCAGGTAGGGGCAATATAGGCAGTAGTTTTGATGCTTCAGATTAGATGAATCAGTGGATCTGACTGGTGAGGAGCTAAGGAGGGCAAGAGGGTCTCGAGAGTCCTCCTCAAACAGATAAAAACATGTAGAATTAAACAAAAGTTCAAGGCAGAGCATAGCAGTCCAATGAATTCTACCTTAATCAGTCATTTGTTTAATTGCAGAAGACAAGAGAAGGGAAAATGATACACGTAAACATCAATGAACTTACAAATACATAGAGAAAAACACTATCAAAACATAGAGCCACATGGATCCCAACAAGTGCTGCAAAACCTTGGTCTTTCCTTTGCCAAAATTGGAGAAATGAAATGTACAATAGAGTGACAAGCAATCCCCAAGTATCCAACCCTGAAAATGACTTAGAAATTACATAATATAGACAAGCCAAACCCATTCCCTTGCCTCAAGGGGTCGACCTCATCTTCTAGGAGTTGTTTGAACTAATTCTAAACAGGGAACTCAAATCTAGGTAGTCAAACAACTTACCCCTATATGCGAGGAAACTGATTCATTTATTTAATTTCCACCTTTTAGTGAATGAATCCTCTAGAACAAGTAAAAATGTGCCAATATTACATCATGGTCATCAATTTACATCAAGATATATCAATAATTACATCAAAAAGAAAAACTAGTCAAAACTGGCCGAATTTCTGAGCTGTACTGTGAAAAAAGGCAAAAATCCTCTATGCGCCGCACCTGATTCTCTATGCGTAGCGCCTATTTGGACCCACTTTTGGAGGCCTTCCTAATGTCCAAATTAGCTCCAAGTGTGCTTGTTGGAAAGGCCTGGCTGTCAACTTTCCAACCCAAGTAGAATTTCTAGATTTGGATGTCATTTACCCCTACAAAACTTCAATCTCCCAAGACTGCTTCCTGTGGGTGCAAAAGGTGGCAGAAAGGTCATTTTTAGGGTGTTTTTGACCCTTTAGGAAACCAAGAACTTGATGAAATCCTTAGGTAATCCATGAGCATGCATAACTTTCTATGGAAAATCCAAAAATGTAAAGTTTTCCTCCATAATATCTCTCAAACGAAAGCGCGCGCAAGGTGGCGCTACGCGTTGAGCAGAAAACTCTGTTTTGTGACCAAAAATTTCAAAATTGAAAACATTTTCTCCAAATTTCTTGAAATTTGGACTGGAGGTCTATCATTGAGTATCATGTTCAGACAAGCAAACCTCGGCCAAGATTTGGAGTATATCCTCCTTTTTACGTCGTCTCAATGCCTTCTTCATTCATGTTGCCTGAGGTAAATATGAAGAGTTTGGTGTCTTGTTTTGATTTCCAAATGTGTGCCAAATAGGAAATGTGGGACTGTGGTAAGTATGATCAGCGGGAATAATGGGGGTTTGTGATGGGAAATTTGTAGTTTAGAGGCGGGATAAATGAGAACAAGATATATTGAAGTCAAGTGGAATTAAGGATGTGAGGACAGTCACTTGACTAGTTTAGGAATGGGAAGTTTATAAGTGATATGAAAAGAAGAGGGCTAGTAGGGTTTAGTGATAGGGAAAATGGGTACCAAGGATATAATTGGTTTTGGGACAAAGGGAAAAGGGAAAGGACTGTGATAACAATGTGACAGTGATGGGGAATGAAGTGTGAACAAGCAAACTTTAAATTTCAAACATAAACCCTATGGAGAAATTTTGATATAAATATTGGGTTTAAAGTTTGGCCGTCAAACTCTTACAAGCACCTTTCCAAAACGCAGCAAACACAGACTGAAATCAATGGCAAAAATCCTCTAACACTTACTTGGAGCAAATGAGTTGAACTGATTTGATTTTTATTGAAGCCGTGATGATTTTTGCCTTGGAGGCTCTATGCACCGCGCACAAACCCAGTGCGCCGTGTAGCCTAGATGCGCCGCGACAGTGTAATTTAACACTGCGGAATTTCGCCCAATGCGCCGCGCAACCTATGTGCACTGTGACCTCCTCCAATGCGTCACGCACACTTCCAGCACAAAACTTTGACACTCAAACATGAAATTCACTCCTCCAAAACTCAAATCAATATCCTTTGACCTCCTGGCATAGCAATAGATGTTTCAAGCGATGAAAATGCCTCATGGAGTAATGGGTTGGATTTTGCTTCTCCAAAATTCATTTTGTATTATTTGGCATTGGCACTTTTTCGCATTTTAATACAACTCTGTTTTTCAAATTTCCTTTTTTATTTTGGCTTAAATAATGAGTCTTTTGGTTATTTTTGCAGGGATGATGGCACGCCTTGACAAAGGAAAACCAAGGTTGCACCTGGAGAATTCAACAACTGAAAAACTTTTGAAAATTACATGGCAATTTTTTCAAAAGACGGAAAGACGACTTTTTCTTCAAAACAGGGTTTTGAAGAAAAGTCATGATCACTCAGTATGACAATGAAATTTTGTGATAAAAACTTATTCTGATCCTCCCTCTGGCCTGCTGTCATTATTGGACACTCTGAAGCATTTATTGACAAAAGCATAATGAAACCCTAGACCTACATGACACTAAAACCCTAAACACAACTTTTGTAACTTTGATGAAAAGATTGTATATGTTTTTTAAATGAAGAGCCAGTAGGTAGATAACATTAGGGGAATGAGTGACAAGGCCATTCTGTCAGATTATGGCATGCTCCTAGTGGAATGCAGATAATCAAGCTGAATGAGACACCTAAAAATGAAATGCAACAAAAGAGATTTTGATCGCTGACGAAGGGATGGAAAGACCAACTCTAACATTAGTTCCAATGGGGATAGTAGCTCCTTGGAGGTGCCAAGAACTATAGATCTTTGGGCGAGCAGACAATGCCTTCGTCCATTGGGCTATGGAGTCGATGACTTGACAAAACCACACAATGTTTGTTGACTCATTTATTGACTGAAAATTTGACTCAAAACTAAAATTGAAAACCATAATAAAACCAAACATGACTGAAACCTAACTAACAAACCTACTCTAAGTGTTCTTGTCACCACCCGATCAAGTGAAATGAAACAGCTAATGCAACCATGTAAGCATCCTGGCTGCTATTTGATTTATTCCCAAATGCTTTTTGATGCACAGGAAAATGGAAGAATCGAAAGGCAACTCCCATGGAAACTTGGAATCACGTTCACTGCTGATAAACTTGCAAAGCATGAATTGACTAGATGACTTCAAGAATACTGCAAAAGGATCTTCATAATTGATTTCCATTAACACATTACTGCTCTGGTCCAAGTAGTCTTCATAGCTGGGTATTAAGATTTTCCTCACATCTGTGTTGTCTTTATTTTGTGATAGCAACAGGCTGTCAAAAGGATCCTGAATTTCATGAATGACCAAACTCTGTTGTTGATTCCAAACAAAACAAATGTCTCCATTATTAGTCTCCTCATATGACTGCAAACCTTGGTATGGGCTATGCAATGAACAATCTATTAAACAAGACAATGAAGGCGACTTTTGAATCAGATTATTATCAACATTCTTTTCTGGCACATGGTTAGCTAGTGGAGAAGAACTTTTACAGCAAACATCATCCAACACATGAGCAATAGGATCATCAAAAATGTGAGAAGACTGCTGCGATGTATCTATTAAAACTATATGACATCCTACTGGCTGTTCATCTTTTTCTTTAGAGATATTACGAATATTTTGCCTTATAAACTGAAACGCTTCGAAACAAAAGGGTACAGAATCCTCTTGCATCATTAGATCATGTATTTCGGCTACCACACCTTCATCTATAATCTGATCTTCAATTGTGTTTGGTGGCTGCAAATCTAGCGCTAGGGAGGGTTTTTTATCCAAAATGATTTCATCAATCATTTCAGGGGAAGATTTCTCATTAACAACTTGCTCAAAAATTTCGCTATATGTCTCATCCTCAACATTAAAACTAAGAAATTGTTGACTTTCTACAAGCTGTTCATTTGAAGATTTACTGTGCAATTTACCCTTCAAAAACTGAAATGATTCAAAACAAAAAGGTAGGGAGTCATCCTGTATCGTTTGATCATACGTGCCAGCTTCCATGTCTTCATGTGAAACCTGACAAGCAATGGTTTTCAAGGACTGCAAAGCTGAATATGAGGAGTCTGGAACAAAGTTTTCATCACCCTCAAGAGGGTCCAAATCAAGGCTTGTTGATAGCTAATTTCTGATTGCATGGAAGTTGTCTTTGATGAACTGAAATGAATCAAAGAAAAAAAGGTAAAGAGCCTTCACTTACTTCCCAATTTGCTGTACTTTCCTCATCAATGTCATAGCTAATATGCATCGTTTGATCACTGTACTCGAGCTGATGTAAGTGAACTTCCTCCTCCCACAAACTAGCTGCTGATTTGTCTACAAGATTAGCTTCTGTTTGGAGAACATAATCATCATCATCATACTGATCAAACTAAGGCAAATCGTCAGTATAAAAGACATCATCAAGCATACATGTCATATCAACAAATCTCTCTTCTCCAAGATGATCTATAAAACCATCACTATGACAACTGGGATAAGAAACAAAATGTTTTGGATCAGCCACTTGTTCATGAACTTCATTTTCATGTACCATCTCTTCTACTGCACTCACCAAAATGTCAAGATTTTCCTCTGAAGGTGTCGATTCCTCCGGATCTGTGTTTCTCATCTCTTCTTCCTTTAACCTCGCCCTTCGGATTAGTAAGTGACCTCTACATTTACTGCACTGTTCTACATCTCTTCAAGTGTTGCAAGATTTCTTTCTTTCAGCTGAAACTCCATTTCCAGATCAAAGGCACTCGGGTAGTGTAAAAGAGAAGATCTAGGAGGAGGCCTTATATCAATTGTGATCGAATAATAAACTTGGTTAAATCTGGAAGAAAACTGTTGTACTGTCTCCCCTGACTGTCTTTTCAGCTGGTTATACTCTTCTAAAATAAGGAAAAGGTTATGTCCAATCATCCACCTATCGAGAAAAACATTGACAAACTACTGGAAATCTGAGATGCTCGCATCAGGCAGGGTTTTGAACCAACTCTTGACTTTGCCTTGCAAAGAAAGAGCAAAAAGCCTTATACTGACATCTTCGCTATCAACTTCAAAAAGGTCTAGAAAAGACTCAAAATTCTGCACATGCTACTCAGTGTTGACATTCTTACTTTCACCATCAAATCTTGGCAAATTTAGGTAATAATTTGCAGGGAAAGCATGAATAACAGAAGGTAAAACAAGAGGTTTATACCTATCTGGGATTATAAAAGGTGTAGGAGTATATACAAGAGCTATGGGATTAGTTTTGTTTTCTTTAGGCTCATCACTCTGAAGAGAGTCATCATAAGATGTGGGAAAAATAAGGAGGCCAGGACCAAAGGGAAACTCGGTATTTACACTTTTTGAATAGATCGAATGAAGATTTTGATTACCTTTTTCATACAACAAATTATGAAAAACTTTCAGGACAGCTTCGAGAATAGCAAAGAAGTAATTTACAAGAAAGCAGACTAGATCCTAAATACCATTCCACTTTGGATACTGGAACTTTGTGTAAGATCCTTTCATTTTCTCAAAGAAAGAGTTAGTCCTCTAGTGGAGTCTTTACAGGAGTCACCAGGTGAATGATTTCAACCTTCTTATGTCTGATCTTTGTCCACCATCAACCATCAGATTTGAACTTGATACATGTACTGGGGCAATTAACAAGTTAGATGTCACGTTTACAAGCTAGACCGGAGATTGACTGAAGTAGCGTTTATCTACTTTTTGCTAATGCAAAGCAAGAGCGTTTCAAAGGCTACCTGGTGTGACTATAGGCTCCGTCTGTAGCTTATAAAACGAATAACATCAACAAGCAAACCATGTTCTTCCTAGTGGAGTTGCCACTATGTTAGAGCCTAGATTTACCTCAGGTTGAAAAGGTAAGATTCTAGGTCCACATCAAACCACGCTCAGCCTCATAGCTAGCCCTACGAGGACAGGAGAGGGCTATCTCCGGGTCAATCTCAGCAAAAAATAATCGATGGGGCTTGAGATGACTGATCTAACAACTGATCTTAGGCTAGGTATTAAGTGCAAGATTTTAATTTAAGTTTTTGAGGGTTTTGTTGGAAAAAAGGGAAAGAAAAATTTTGGGTCCGGGGATGAGGCCAGATTTTTGCAGAGTTCAGGTAGGGGCAATATAGGCAGTAGTTTTGATGCTTCGGATTGAATGAATGAGTGTATCTGAATGGTGAGGAGCTAAGTAGCGCAAGAGGGTCTCAATATTCCTCCTCAAACAGATGAAAACATGTAGAATTAAACAAAATTTCAAGGCAGAGCATAGCAGTCTAATGAATTCTACCTTAATCACTCATTTTTTTAATTGCAGAAGATAAGAGAAGGGAAAATGATACACGTAAACATCAATGAACTTACAAATACATAGAGAAAAACACCATCAAAACATAAAGCCACATGGATCCCAGCAAGTGCTACAAAACCCTGGTCTTTCCTTTGCCAAAATTGCAGAAATGAAATGTACAATAGAGTGCCAAGCAATCCCAAGTATCCAACCCTGAAAATGACTTAGAAATTACATAATATAGACAAGCCAAACCCATTCCCTTGCCTCTAGGGGTCGAGCTCATCATTCTAGGATCTGTTTGAACTAATTCTAAATAGGGAACTGAAATCTAGGTAGTCAAACAACTTACCCCTATATGCTAGGAAACTGATTCATTCATTTAATTTTCACCTTTTAGTTAGTGAATCCTATAGAACAAGTAAAAATGTGCCAATATTACATCATGGTCATCAAGTTACATCAAGATAGATCAATAATTACATCAAAAATCAAAACTAATCAAAACTGGTCGAATTTCTGAGTTGTACTGTGAAAAATAGGCAAAAATCCTCTATGCGACGCGCCTGATTCTCTATGCATAGCACTTGTTTGGACCCACTTTTGGAGGCCTTCCCGATGTCCAAATTAGCTCCAAGTGTACTAGTTGGAACGGTCTACCTGTCTACTTTCCAAAAAAAGTGGAATTTTTGGATTTGGATGTCATTTACCTCTCCAAAAATTCAATCGCCCAAGACTGCTTCCTGTGGGTGCAAAAGGTGGCAGAAAGGTCATTGTTAGGGTGTTTTTGACCCTTTAGGCAACCCAGAACTTGATGAAATCTTTAGGTAATCCATGAGCATGCATAAATTTCTATTAAAAATCCAAAAATGTAAATTTTTCCTCCAGAATATCTCTCAAACGAAAGCGCACGCAAGGTGGCGCTACGCGTTGGGCAGAAAACTCTGTTTTGTGACAAAAAATTTCAAAATTGAAAAACTTTTCTCCAAATTTCTTGAAATTTGGCCTGGAGGTCTATCATTGAATATCATGTTTAGCCAAGGAAGCCGCAGCCAAGATTCAGAGTCTATCCTCCTTTTTACGTCATCAATGCCTTCTTCATCCATGTTTCCTGAGATAAATATGAAGAGTTTGGTGTCTTGTTTTGATTTCCAAATGTGTGCCAAATAGGAAATGTGGGACTGTGGCAAGTATGATCAGTGGGAATAATGGGGGTTTGCGATGGGGAATTTGTAGTTTAGAGGTGGATAAATGAGAACACGATATATTGAAGTCAAGTGAAATTAAGGATGTGAGGACAGTCACTTGATTGGTTTAGGAATGGGGAGTTTATAAGTGATATGAAAAGAGGAGGGCTAGTAGGGTTTAGTGATAGGGAAAATGGGTACTAGGGATATAATTGGTTTTGGGACAAAGGGAAAAGGGAAAGGACTGTGATAACAGTGTGACAGTGATGGGGAATGAGGTGTGAACAAGCAAACTTTAAACTTCAAACATAAACCCTATGGGGAAATTTTGATATAAATATTGGGTTTAAAGTTTGGCCGTCAAACTCTTACAACCACCTTTCCAAAATGCAACAAACAAGGACTGAAATCAATGGCAAAAATCCTCTAACCCTTACGTGGAGCAAATGAGTTGAATTGATTTGATTTTTATTGAAGCCGTGATGATTTTTGCCTTGGAGGCTTTGTGCGTTGCGCACAAACCCAGTGCACTGCACAGCCTAGATGTGTCGCGACAGTGTAATTTAACACTGCGGAATTTTGCCCAATGCGCCGTGCGGCCTATGTGCGCCACAACCTCCTCCAATGCGTTGCGCACACTTCTAGCACACAGCTTTGACACTCAAACATGAAATTCACTCCTCCAAAACTCAAATCGATATCCTTTGACCTCTTGGCATAGCAATAGATGTTTCAAGCGATGAAAATGCCTCATGGAGTAATGGGTTTGATTTTACTTCTCAAAAACCCATTTTGTATTGTTTGGCATTGGCACTTTTTCACATTTTAATACAACTCTGTTTTTCAAATCTCCTTTCTGATTTTGGCTTAAATGATGAATCTTTTGGCTATTTTTGCAGGGATGATGGCATGTCTTGATAAAGGAAAACCAGGGCTACGGCTGGAGAATTCAACAACTGAAAAACTTTTGAAAATTACATGGCAATTTTTTAAAGACGGAAAGATGACTTTTTCTTCAAAACAGGGTTTTGAAGAAAAGTCATGATCACTCAGTATGACAATGAAATTTTGTGATAAAAACTTATTCTGATCCTCCCTTTGGCCTGCTGGCATTATTGGACACTCTGAATCATTTATTGATAAAACCCTAATGAAACCCTAGACCTACTTGACACTAAAACCCTAAAGACAACTTTTGCAACTTTAATGAAAAGATGTATATGTTTTTTAAATGAAGAGCCAGCAGGTAGATAACATGAGGGGAATGAGTGACAAGGCCCTTCCGTCAGATTATGGCATGATCCTAGTGGAATGTAGATAATCGAGCTGAATGAGACACCTAAAAATGAAATGCAACAAAAGAGATTTTGATCGCTGACAGAGGGATGAAAAGACCAACTCTAACAGAGTTAAACTATGTATATTTTCCAAAGATGGTTAGAACATGTTTATTTTTTGAGTTAATCATTATTAAAAAGTTGATATTTTGGTTGGAAAATTTTGAGTCAAAGTAGACAAATTATGGTATAAATGGAAAATATTTCATGGTGTATCATCCTCATGAAGGATAACCATGAAAATATAATGTATTTGTATTCTTGAGTTACTTATTTATTGTTGGATTAAAAACTACATAATAGTGATAAGTGATGAGCCCTAGTGGTGTAGATTAGTTTGTGATAAAGCATACTATTAATGAATCCCTTGCGACATCATTGGTTCAAACCTCACCTAGCTCTTGTGTTGTGCTTGGGGGTGTTCATTACACCTAGAGGTTATAATGATTGCAATTGGAATTGACCTTGTGTCATGTACGCATGAGCTCAACCTAGTTGTCAATTCCTCTAGACATACACAAAATAATAATAATAATAATAATTGTAGAAAATCTGATGATAGGTTAACCCGATAATGGAATATAAATTAAAGTAGAATACTATAACCTATTTCTACTATCAATTTGCGGAAGCTTAAAGATCGAGCTGAAAAATATAACCAGAAGAAGAAGAATCAATTGCACAATACACATGAAAATACTTTGGGGAAAGCCTCAGTTAAAAACCCCACTATATGTATTATCATACAAGGTGGAAATACATAGGAATTATCCAAAGCCTTAGATTTCACAACTAGCCAGCTCTCAGTACAATCCTCATAGATGCTCACAGGCAATATTGGCTAATCTTCAACGTTCCTCTCCGCCCTTCAAGCTCCTATTTCCTTGCACTGTTCCTCTGGGATGATTCACCTTCAACCAAGTGGAACAGTCTCTCACACACTGTCAGAACTGTGCAATCCTCAAGGAATGATTCTTAACTGCATGCATGAGTTTTCTTTATAAGAAAACACCATGTAATTGATAGTACACTGTCCTTGTCTTTATTCTCAACTGGGTCTTTCTCAGAATACACATGCATGAGTTTATGATTGGGGAATCTTCAATTAACTGGAGTACACTAGTTGAGTGCATGCATGCATCAATTGACTGTTAACTCTGTATTATCTCCTCAAACAATTTGGAAATAATTTAACTGGAATTAACTCAGTAAACTGAGTTAACTAATTACAAATCAAATATAACTCAATCTTATCTCCTTAATTTAAGGGATAACTCTTGCATGAATTCAGAAATACTTCTAACTTGAATTTATCCAACTAATTAATTCAAAATGAATTAATTAATTATTTCCAAGTAGTTGTAAATATTAAATTCGATTTTAATTCACAATTTAATTCAAGGACAAATTAAATTGGATTATTCTTGTTTCCTTATTTCAACACTCCCTTTCAACAAGAAAGGGATTATCTTCCACCCCTATCCTATCTCTATGGAACTCGAATTTACACTTTGACAATGCCTTTGTCAAAATGTCAACATCTTGCTCCTCTGTTGAAATATACTGCAGCAACATGATCCTCTCAACCTGTGAAAAGCCATGGGCAAAAAATATTTCCTTATGCTTCTCGACACTACCATCAACAACTTTACTTGCCTTGTAAAGCCAACGGGAACTCACAACTAACTTGTTCTCCGGTCTTGGAACCACGTCCCAAACACTATTACGAACTATGGAGTCATACTCCTCCACCATAGCATCAACTGAAATCGACTGTTGCACTACTTCCTCAAAGGAAGATGGCTCGGTCTCAACACATTCCCTAGCAAGGGCCATGTATCTAGTGTATCTCTCAGGTGACCTCCTCTGTTTGCGCTGAGAAGAAGGTGCTCTCACATTCTCTCTCACATCCTCCAACAATCTGTCATCTTCTTTTGTGCACTTTCGTCCATCTCTGGAAGACTCTGCTTGAGTGGATGTCTCCACTCCTGGAACCTATGCATGCAGTGCTCCACATCAGTGTGAGGCTCCTCCTCCTTAGGAACCAATAGTTCCTCTAAAACTTGTAGTTGGATCTCCCTCTAAAGGGAAACTCACATGGCCTTCTGCTCATCAAACTTGAGATCTCTGTGAACCACTGTGCTCCGACTGGTAGGCAAGTACACCCGATAGTTGTGAGGTGTATCAGTGTACCCCACAAGTATCCCCAACTCTGTTGTCAGCTCAATCTTCTTCCATGCATCCTTTGTCACATGGTAATATACCGATGAGACAAAGATCCTAAAGTAACCCACATCTGCTCTCTTACTGGAGAAAGCTTCCTCTGGTGTCTTCATCCCAAGTATACGATGCAGGCTTCTATTCTCCAAATAGACCGATGTGTTGCATGCCTCAACCCATAAGTGAAGTGGTAGGCCTTGGTCATGCAACATTGCCCATGCTTCCCCTACAATAGTTTTGTTCTTCCTCTCGGTCACCCCATTCTGCGGTGGGTTATGAGGTGCTGTCAACTCTCGTTTAATTCGTTCCACTGCACAGAGGTCCTTAAACTCTTTAGAGACATATTGTCCACTATTTTCACTTCTCAAGGCCTTGATCCTCTTCCCTGATTCTTTCTCGACCAAAAGTTTGAACTACAAAACTTTGTGAAAGTTTGGTCCTTCTTCTACATGAAATCAATCCATCATTTACGAGAATAGTCATCAATGAAAATCACATAATACCTTTGCTTCATTGTGGATGCCATTGAGAATGGTCCACACACATTAGCATGAACTCGCTCTAAGATAGCCTTTGCTCGACTATCTCGATCATGAAAGGAAGATTTGTTGTACTTTCCCATGGTACAACCTTTGCATGTGTCAACTTTCTTATGTTTACCTTTGGGAAGTCCTATAGATATCTGTTGCATTATCTTCAAAGCCCCATGATAAAAATGGCCCAACTTCCTGTGCCACAACTCACCAATGTCTTGGCTTTTCACCAATTCTACTTTCCTACTCAATGCTGCACAATCATCTACCTCTAGTTTATAGATATTCTTCACCCAAATCTCTATCCTCTTGGTCTGACCCATGGCTATGTGTCTTAGGAATGCCTTTCCTTTACTGAAGACAGCATCATAGACTTTGTCCTCCAACATCATGACCGATACCAAGTTCTTCTTCAGTCGAGGCACATACTTCACATATTTCAAGGTGATAGGAGCTCCATGCTCCCTCTGAAAAGCAATCGTTTCCACTCCTGAAACACTATACCTTCCATTGTCACCCATCTCTATGCACATCTTGAGGTCTTTCTCCTCCAAGGCACTGAATAAATTTTTATCACCGGTCATGTGGAATGAGGCTCCACTATCAAGATACCAAACACAACCCATCATTGATGACACCATGCATACGATGAGGGTAAAGTCCATTTCGAATTGAGAGGCTAATGCCTCACCTTTCGATCCTACCGAGCATCCCTTCTTTGACTTCTTCGATGGGCAATTAGTCGCATAATGTCCCATCTCATGATAATTAAAGCATCTCACTTTAGATATGTCACCCTTCTTCCCTCCATGAGAAGAGTTTGATTTGAAATGGGAAGCCTTCCCCTTCCCTTTCCTTGCCTTACCTACTAAGGCCAAATTTTCTTCGTCATAATCCTTGGATGAAGAACCATCTCGTGTGCTCCTCCTGATCTCCTCTTGCATAAGATCCGACCACAGTCGTTCCCAATCCGGTAGTTTCTCCATTCCATTCACAGAGTCATAGTAGCTATTCCAACTCTTTGGAAGGCGAAGGAAAGTGAGGCTCACCATATCATTGTCGGTAGTAGTTATTCCCACACTGCCAAGCTCATCTGTGCAAGTGGTGAGCTTCTTCGAATATGTGGAAATAGTATTGCCCTTCTCCATCTTGATTCTTCAAAGATTATCCTTGAGCGCCAATTTCCTCTAGTCTCTATTGTTCTGGTAGAGGTCCTTCAATGTCTTCCACACTGAAAATGGAGTATCCTTCCCATGGAGACTCAAGACAATATGGTCTCAAACTCCCTCAAGGATGATCTGTCTCACCTTCGCCACACACTTCTTCCACTAAGCCAACTCTTGTGCATTAGTTGAAGCTGGCTTTGGGATTTCTTGATCAATGAATTCCTTTAGGCCATTGTCTTCTAATACGACCTCCATTCTATCTTTCCATGCTATGTAATTCAAGCTACCTTCCTAGGCATACTCGAGTCTCAAGCCATAGAATGTCATTGGCCAACCTTGAAGTATGATATGAATTCGATTTACACCTGCAACCCTGAACTTCAAACTTCAAATTCTCTTCTTAGTATATTGTTCATAGCTCCGATACCATTAGATAATCTCTACAAATCCAGCTCTGATACCATGTAGAAAATTTCTACAAATCCAACTCTGATACCATGTAGAAAATCTAATGGTAGGTTAACCCGATAATGCAATATAAATCAACGCAAAATACTATAACCTACTTCTACTATCAATTTGCAGAAGCTTAAAGATCAAGTTGAATAATATAACCAGAAGAAGAAGAATCAATCGTACAATACACATGAAAATACTTTGGGGAAAGCCTCAGCTAAAAACCTCACTATCTATATTATCATACAAGGTGGAAATACATAGGAATTATACAAAGCCTTAGCTCTCACAGCTAGCCAGCTCTTAGTACATTCCTCACAGATGCTCACAGGAAATCTTGGCTAATCTTCAGCCTTCCACTCTGCCCTCCAAGCTCCTATTTCCTTGCGTTGTTCCTCTGGGATGATTCACCTTCAACAAGGTGGAACACTCTCTCACACACTATCATAACTGTGCAATCCTCAAGGAATGATTCTTGACTACATGTATGAGTTTTCTTTATAAGAAAGCACATGCAACTGATAATACACTGTCCTTGTCTTTAATATCAACTCGGTCTTTCTCAGAATAGACATGAATGAGTTTCTGATGAGGGAATCTTCATTTAACTGGAGTACACTAGTTGAGTGCATGCATGCATCAACTGACTATTAACTCTCTATTATTTCCTCAAACAGTTTGGAACTAATTTCACTGGACTTAACTCATTAAACTGAGTTACCTAATGACAACTCAAATATAACTCAATATTATCTCCTTAATTTAAGGGATAACTCTTGCATGACTTCAGAAAGAATTCTAACTTGAATTTCTCCAACTAATTAATTCAAAATGAATTAATTAATTATTTCCAAGTAGTTGCTAAGACTAAATTAAATTTTAATTCACAATTTAATTCAAGGACAAATTAAATTAGAATATTCTTGTTGCCATATTTCAACAACAACAACAATAATAATAATAACGTCCATGGGGTATTAGATAGACAATGCTTAGGTGCTCCATTAAGGAAATCCATGATGTGAAGTCACCAGTTCAATTCCCCACCTCAATCGCGGTGATATATTTATTGGAAATCATACTGAGAGTGGGGGGGGGGGTGTTGAAGCAGTATTAGTCAAATCAATAACCTTTTATTTTCATACTTAGATTTATGTACGCTACTTCAATGAAGGTAACTCGCGTGTACACACAACTGTCTTTAAAGCAACCAACGTATATCCAACAAACTTATGATTCAGTTAATTCATCATATGTTGATCTTTAATCAATGCATCAGTACTTCATTAACCATATAAACAGTAACCATGTGCAGTAATAATAGAATAAACCATCACACATAAGCAACACACATGAACACAAAGATTTAAGGTGGAAACCCAATGAGGGACAAAAACCACCTACTGCTATCTTCTTTTCATACAAGAAAAACCCGTTTACAATCTTATACTGGTGCAGACTCATACCAGTATGAAAGAACCCACTTCAGAAGGCTACAACCTTCTCTCATTTTCAAGCTACTACTGGAAGGTAGCTACAACCCCTTAGCCCTTGTACTAGCTGATCCGTTTACTAGTACGTAGGCGCCGACCTACAGAAGGCTCTAACCTTCACTTGTTTTCCAGCTACTACTGGAAGGTAGCTACAACCCCTTAGCCCTTGTACTAGCTGATCCGTTTACTAGTACGTAGGCGCCGGCCTACAGAAGGCTCTAACCTTCACTCGTTTTCCAGCTACTACTGGAAGGGAGCTCGAACCCCCTATCTCTTGTACTAGCTGATCCATTTACTAGTACTTAGGCACCGGCCTACAGAAGGCTTCTACCTTCACTCATTTTCCAACTGCTACTAGAAGGGATCTCCAACCTCTTGGCTCTTGTACTGGCCGATATGTTTACCAGTACGTAGGCACCGGCACACAAAAGGCTACGACCTTCTCTCTTCATCTAGGGACCATGTTTCATAAATTTTCAGACTGGACACACCTGGAATACAACACCACAATCTGAAGGCTTCGTTTCATCCAATTTTCATATTGGACCCATTAGTAAAATTGAAGCTAAAAAAGATCATAGCCGACATAACAATAATAATGTAAGGGCACAACAATAACAATAGTGTGCTTCTGAAGAGAGTGGGAGCGATGAGAAACGACTATCGCGAGCAACACTAGGGTTTTGACAGAACCCTGCAGGCGGCAGGTCTGTCGAACCAGGCACCTGCGGTAGCTTCTGGCGAGGCAGGGTGCAAGCGGACGGAACCATACGGGCAGGAACAATGATTCCCCCCAGGGGGAGGGCCAAGTGCCTCCCCCGTCTCCGGATACGAGCGCACGGCAAAAGGCGGATTGGGAAAATCCAAACAGGGTTAGCAGCAGCACAAGGGACAACATACAGCAGAAGGGTAAGGACATAGACACAGAGAACAGAAATAAACTAAGTTCCTCAACTTGCAAACCTGTTGCTACCAATAGACCTCGGGTGTTCTTCCCAAGTGAGCAAATCAATGCCCGAATACAGTACATGCGAGATCATGCACTGATCGGCAAGTTTATAGGGATTTGGCCAACAGAACGAGCTCTGAGAACTTGGATCAGCACCGTATGGCATCCAAAAGGGGATATATCTCTGCATTTGGGGGCCAAGGGCTTCTTCACTGCCGTCTTTAACTGTCTAGAAGACCGAACCAGAATTCTGGAGGGAGGCCCATACTTTTTTAACTCTGCAGGCCTATTTCTCAAGGGCTGGGTGGAAAGATTCAACCTAGATAAGGAGGATCTGAGTTGTGCGCCAGTGTGGATAAGGCTTTACTCATTGCCATGGGAATATTGGGAGGAAAAATCTCTGCAGGGGATCAGAAACGCTATTGGTGAATTTGTAAGGGTAGCAGAGGAAACAAAACTCTGCAATCACACTTCATATGCCCGGATTTGTGTATACATGGATCTCAAATAGCCATTGCCAGACACGGTAAGCTTCTTTCATGAAGATTCTGAATGGGTTCAAGTCATAGATTATGAACAGGTGCCATTTAGATGCAAGAAATGTCACGATATAGGACATCTCTATAGAGACTTCCCTCTAAATAAGATACCCTCCTTTCCGGATAAGTCTAATAATCACACCCCTGATGGATTCACAAAGGTAGTCAATAGAAGGAGAGGAAAAAAAAAATCCACCAACAACCCCAAAGCAAATCCTAGCAATAAGGCAACAACAAGCAACAGATTCGAAGCTCGAAACAAAACCGGTGAGAAGGGTTCAGACGAGGAACAGGAGAACGACGAAGAAGTCCAACAAAAGCAACCGGGGGAAACATCAATGTAGGGAGGACAGAAAATCACAAGTCAAGAGCACCTGAGATCGCAGAACAACAATATGTCAAAGCAAACTGAAAAAATGGATATGGAGTACTCTCAGCCAAGCGAAAAAGCCTCAATCGAAACTGAGGACTTTTTTCAATCGCCCCAAGTCATGGACAAAGACCAGGAGCCCCTAGATATAGGGGAGATGGACATATTAGGTCTGGAACATGCTTGTCGCACAAAGAACTTTGAAAAAATCCCGGAACAGCAAGTTGACAACCTAGTAGAAGTGTTAAACATAGCACAGAAGAAATACTCTCTAGGGGTCCAGATCGACAGTCCATGGGATGGCAAATTTATCACCAAGGACAGCAAGAAGAGAGGAAGGAAAACAACCCTAGAAAGAACAATCAAGATAGGAGAAATACTGGTGGAGTCAGGGCGGTATGCCAAACTGACTAAGTACTTCACTGCAAACCCCCACCCTTCTCAATGAAGCTAATATCTTGGAATATTAGAGGGCTCAATGGCCCTAGGAAAGGAAGAATCTTAAAAAATATGCTGAAGCAAGAAAAACCCAGTATTCTCTTTTTGCAGGAGACGAAGTGTAGCTCCATAGTTTTGGAAAGAATAGCTGCGAAGTCTTGGCCAGGAGGGCTAGTCACAGCGGTGGATGCACAAGGTGCCTCGGGAGGCCTAGCAATACTTTGGGATGCCCGGATCATCCATCTCAACAATATTCAAGCTAACAAAAATTTCATCCAAGCCACATTCCACCTCTCATGTACGAATGCTCAAGGATTGCTAACTAATGTTTATTTCCCTCAGGACACAGCTCAAAAAAGCCAACTTCTAAATACATTGTCAGAACTCAATAGAGACAGACCATTTCCATTATGGATATCTGGAGGAGATTACAATATGATAGCCAACATGGACGAAAAGAGAGGAGGCAGAAGCAACTCAAACAATGATGACGACCTTCTAAAGGAGTTCATCAACAGCAACTGGTTAATGGACATCCCAACAAGCAACAGTATCTTCACCTGGACAAACAAGAGAGTAGGAGCGCAACAAATTGCATCGCGCCTTAATCGTTTCCTAATCTCAGACAATGCAACTCATATCGGAGGAGAATTCACAGCTTCCATTCTCCCTTTCTCCGGATCGGATCATTGGCCCATAGAGCTCCAATGGAACAGGCCAGGTGCCAATATCAGACGCCCTTTTCGTTTTGAAGAATTTTGGTTCTCCCATCCAGAATTTGAAAAGCTGGTCAGATCAAGCTGGACAAATTTCAATCCGACCGAGGGGACAAGAATGGCCAGGTTCCAACAAAAACTCAAATATCTAAAAAGGGCCATCAAACAATGGAACCACAAGATATTTGGTAACATCTTTGCCGATCAAGCCCTGCTCAACACTGAAATGAAGAAAATACAACAATCCATTATCAAAGAGGGGCGAACAGAGGAACTCTCCAAACAGGAACAAGCGATAGAATCAAAAATTCTAGAAAGAGCCAAGCAGGAGGAAACATTATGGAGGCAGAAATCCCGAATTCGATGGTTGAAAAGCGGAGAAAAAAACACAAAATTCTTTCATAAAACCACTGTTCAAAGAAGAATGATAAACCAAATTACTCATGTTACCAATGAGCAGGGAGAGAAGATTGAAACGCATGAGGGCATTGAAAAGGAATTTATCAACTACTTCAAAAAAGCCCACCAAGAGCCCGACTTCAACAGAATTCCAGCCATCAATCAGCTTCTCCAGAACATACCCAAGGTCATAACGGAGGAGCACAATAGTTTACTGATCAAACCCATCAATCCGCAGGAAGTTGAAGAGGCCGTGCAACAAATGAAAGAAGGAAAAGCGCCAGGACCGAACGGCTTCACAGCAAACTTCTTTCACAGATTCTGGGACCTGATAAAAAATGAAGTTTGGCAGGTGGTGGAGGAATCCAGAGAGCTCAGGTGGATGTACTCGGGACTAAATGCTACTTTCATTGCACTAGTGCCTAAAGGAGAAGATTCCAACACCCCTGACAAATACAGGCCCATATCCCTTTGCAACATGATATATAAAATTATTTCAAAGGTCATTGCTACCAGGCTTAAACCGCTTCTTCCACTCATCATCTAGCTTGAGCAATCGGGCTATGTCGAAGGGCGCCAAATAACGGATGGTATTATTCTCACGCACGAACTAATTCACTCCCTAAAGCTGACCAAAAAGCCAGGTATGCTGCTTAAACTAGATCTTTCCAAAGCATTTGACAGCCTCAGTTGGGTCTACATACAAAAAATTCTTATTGCTTTTGGCTTTGATCACTCTTGGGTTAGATGGATCTATAGCTTAATATCCTCAGCTTTCTTCTCAGTGTTAATCAATGGCACCCCTTCAGCCACATTTCGACCTTCTAGAGGCATTAGGCAGGGGGATCCCTTATCTCCCTTTCTTTTTGTAATCATGGCTGAGGGTTTGGGTAGAAGCATCACAGCTGCTAAGCTCAATAGGCGGTTAAAAGGACTCTCATTTCACAATTCCCCGATCCACACCCACCAGCAATTTGTAGATGATAATATGCTCTTTGCTCATCCTTCGGTTCAGGAGGCTCGTCTTGTAAAATCCATTCTATCCACCTTCTCTGACGCTTCTGGTGCCCTCATCAATCGAGTCAAATCCCAAATTTTTTTCTTCAATACCCCTGCTTCCACTCAAAGAGCCATTGAGCGTATTCTGGGCTTCACTTCTGCCTCCCTGCCTTCCAAATATTTAGGTGCCCCGCTTATGAGCTCTGCTCTCAAGCATTCCTCCTGGAAGCAGCTATTAGAAAAATTAGAAGCTCGTCTGTTCCTATGGACTAATCGAACTCTGAATATGGCCAGCATAATAGTTCTCATAAAAGCTGTTCTTCACTCCATGCCTCTGTATCTCTTCTCCATTCTAGCTGCCCCCAAATGGGTCCTTAAAGAAATCAAGAATCTACAACAAAAATTTTTGTGGGGAGGCTCAGGACAGAATCGAAAATGGGCTCTACTTAAATGGGAGAAAGTGTGTCTTCCCAAGTATGCAGGAGGCATAGGCCTTAGAGATCCTGAGCATAGTAACAAAGCGATGGGAGCTAAAATCTGGTGGCAGTGGTTGGCCCATCCTAGTACTCCATGGGCTTCCCTTTGGACGGCCAAGTATGCAAGTAACTATCCAATGGCGGAAAGATTGCGTATGACTGAGACAAGTTCGGGATCCATAATCTGGAACGCAGCCATACAACACAGATCTCTCATTCAAGAACATTGCTTCTGGGAAATCAAAAATGAGAACATAGCACGATTCTGGGAAGATTCATGGCAGCAGATGCCAAAAATCAAAGGCATTCTCCAGGAACTTCCAGCCAATGAGAGAGGGATACACCATCTGGCCAAAGTTAATCATTGTTGGACTCCCGCTGCCACTCAGGATTACCGGAAGTGGAAAGACATACATCTGCTCCTACCGAATAGCTCAGGACAGACCCAACATCTACTAGAAACAGAGTTACAGAAGAGGCAGATAAGAGTATCAGAAGAACCGGACATTTTAAGATGGGGCTACGGAGAAAAAGGAATTTTCACAACCAAGGAGGCTTACAATATAATTATGAAAGGGCAGATACACAAAGACAGCTTATGGGAAAAAGTATGGCATAAATCCAATTGGCGAAAAGTTTCCACATTTCTATGGCTTCTCTGTCACAACAGGATCCTAACGTGGGACAATCTCAGAAAGAGGAGTTTCTCGGGACCATCCATATGTCACATGTGCCGACAGGAGGAAGAAACGGCACTTCATCTTATGCAGAATTGCCTAGTGGGAAAGAAATTATGGGAGAAGATTGCTTTCCACTGTCAAATTGAAAGAAGAGTGCAAAACGACCTCAAAGGAACCATCAGCAAAGGAAGCCAAGCCCCCTTTCAAAGTCCTCTTCTTAATGCGTTGTGGCAACTCCTTCCCGGTTTACTGATGTGGAATCTATGGAAAGAGCGCAATCGAAGAATATTCAAAGATCAATCGATGCCGCTGGAAAAACTGTGGAATATTTTTCATCAAAACATAATGGAGACTCTTGCACTAAAAGATTGGCATCCCGAAGACCTTCCTACTCTGCCTCAAGAAAAAGTTGTTTGGGATAACTGGCAAATGAGGATAAACCATAATTCAACTAACAACAGAAATCCCAACAAGCACAGACAGGAAGCAAGTTCTTGGAATTCACCTCCGGCTGGCATGATCCAACTCAACTTCGATGGGGCCTCTAAAGGAAACCCAAGACAAGCAGGTTATGGAGGAGTTTTCAGGGATCACAACGGCAACCCTCTAGGCATTTTCATGGGTTCGATAGGCTTGGACACTAACAACTCAGCGGAACTAGAAGGTCTATGGCGAGGTCTCCAAATAGCACACAGGAAAAACTTCTTTCCCCTCATCATAGAAGGGGACTCGCAGATCTTAATCAGAATGGCCACAAAGCTTCAACATGGCTCTCCAATTCATAAGGTAAGCAGCAGCTGGAGAATGGCCTAGAGGCTTGAGATGATCAATCACTGGCTCTCTCTGCACCAGGCAATCACATTCAAGCATACCAGAAGAGAAGGGAATAAGTTGGCTGATTTTCTAGCTAACCTTGGAGTGGAGGCAAAAGAAAACCACTTCGAAGGAGCTATAGACAGCCTACATTCCAGAGACCAAATGGATACGCTGAGAGCAATGGTCTCTCAGGACAAATCTCTGATTAAGAATTCGCACCCGGATGCGGGTGCTTTTACTTGCCATTAAGCATGGCACATGCCTCGACACCTGGGAGTAGGACGGAAGGCCGACACCTGTACGCAGAGGCCTGCAAAAGAGAATATCAATTAATGCAAACGGCAATTGAATTCAGTTTGAAGCAGAGACGAAGGGACGGCGCATTCACGCCGAGCATGATAGCTCTCGACTCGATGCAGACCAGGAGTATGGCTCAAGGCTTTCCCCCCGCGGTGATAATGGTTGCCACGCCTTATATTAGGACCGCCATGCCAATTAACGAATAGAACTTGCCCATTGCTGCTAGTGTTTTGAGTGGGGTTACTCAGGCTTCCAGCATTCGAAGAATTGATAAGCGTTTGGGGTCTCTGGCCTTAGGCACCATGCCGAGAAGCAGAGGCATGCCCAGGCGGGGAGGGAGGTCTGGTATCCGAGTTGGCCCTGAACTGGAAGAACTGCATCAAATTTCGCCCATGGCCTCCGCTCCGCCCTCGTCCCCTAGCTCAGAGCAGGAATGCCTTGTTCCGCAAGGCACCTACCAAACTTTTCGTCTCAGGTTTCCTAGCCAGCTCGTCAGACCAGAAGTGGTTGTCAATCTCACGGTTTACATTTCTGAGGAAGAGCCCGGAGATCCCAATTCAACCTCCCCTGCCTCTGCAAGTGTTCAGGACAGTGACATTCTCCTGGGCGACATGAATGGACTGGTGTATATAGCTCACCGTTTTGAGGAGGCCCCGGCCCAGGACGCCCTGGTTCAGCAAGCACCGGCTCAGGAGGTTTCGGGTCTTGCTGCTTCCGTGCAAGAGGTTCTGCCGCCACCTAATTCGACCATGGAAAGGGAAGTCTTCAACGCACATGCTCAGCCTGGATCGGGAGAGTTGTTTCAGGACGCGGAAGGGCTGGTCATCTGGCTCGACTCGCCCAGTCCGGACAAGGGAAAGTAGACAGCATCGCCCAGCCAGCCAGCCTAAGCCTCTTCGGGTGCTCTGTCTAGTTTTTTGCAATTATGTCGATGACAATGTTGTTGTTTCCTTTTGTTCATTTCAGTCCAAGGTCTCAATTTATCTACTGCTGTAAGTCTCAGGCTATTACAGTATGCTTTCTATGTATTAGAGTCAATGATGTAAACTGGTTCTTTCCTGCCAGTAGCAATGGTGTTTTTGTCAGTTCGAGTCCAGGTTATCTGAAGTCCAGGAAAAATCATTATGGACTGTGTTTTGTAACTCAGTTAAAGCAGATAGACAGTATAGTCCAGCTTCTACTGTTTGAGGACTGGCCTCGGCCTCCTTGGAAGGTCTAACCTTTGTACATATTTTTCCCTTTCTTTATAATAGAACTAGCCTTTACATAGAAAAAAAAACATTGAAGCTAAAAATCAACATCACTGCAATACAACCAATCACTGAAAACCTATCATTACTGCAATACAACCAATCACTAAAAACCCATCATCACTGAAGAAAATCAAAATCAATCAATTAGAATATTCAGAACACTGTCACTGGAACATAATGCCAGAACACAAAGCAGAACCTAGAACTCTGGATTAACAACCAGAACAGACTGCAACTTCAAACATCATATTTCATAATGTATATGCTACTTCGATGTGCCGAACTAGCGTGTATACGTACTTTTATCAAAGTGAACCAGTGTACAAATATGCAAATAGTAACTTAAAAACTTCACATCTATTCCAGATGTCAGTCATACCCAGATCATATCATTTATAGAATAAAACATGCATCAGTATTCAGATCTAGACTGTCCATTATCAAACCACATAATGATAATACATTTTAGATCTTATGATCCTGATCCATCATCCATCATCAACCACTTAGGTGCTTCCTTAGTTTAGATCAAACAAAGCATTAGAAACCCATAACCTTCATATTTGATCTAACTCTTCATAAGATATTCAATATTTGCACTACCTGGCCTAATGATCTTTTCCTCCTTATATAGTTAGATCCTTTGTCAACACCTCGGACCAAAACCACTTAGGACTAAATACCTAGGGTCAATACCCAAATACCTCAGACCAAATACCTTAGACTAATGCCTTGGACCAAAATACCCTGGACCAAATATCTCATACCAAACATGTGTTAGTATTCAGATCTAAACTATCCATGATCAAACCACATAATGATAATACATTTCAGATCTTATGATCCCGATCCATCATCCATCATCAACCACTTAGGTGCTTCCTTAGTTCAGATTAAGCAAAGCATCAGAAACCTATAGCCTGCATATTTGATCTAACTCTTCATAAGATATATAATACTTGCACTTCCTGGCCTAATGATATTTTCATCCTTATATAGTTAGATTCTCTATCAATACCTCGGACCAAAACAACTTAGGACCAATACCTTGGACCAAATACCTAGGGTCAATACCTCGGACCAAATACCTTAGACCAAATACCTTGGACCCATACCTTGGACCAAATACCTTAGACCAAAAGCTTGTTTTTTCAGCATGTACGTGCTTTTCCTCTTGTGGGAATGCATGTATATGTATACACTCTTTTTGTTCTGTGAGCCCACGTGTATACGTTACTTTGACAAAGTGAACCAGTGTATACCTCTCTTTCTTCAATCTCTAGAGTCTGATTTGTAATCCTTTGTTGTTAACTTGTTTCACTGTGAATTTTCATCTGTGTGAGTTGCCCTCAAGGACAACACATGTATCATAATGCCAAAAATATCCCCCTTTGGACTTGATGGAAACAACAACACCAAGACACTCTCCCCATTTGACATCAAGGACAAAGGGCAGACCAAGATATTCTCCCCCTTTGATATACATTATGTTGTCCATGCTCCACCTGAGTACATGTTGACTTCTCTGATTAAGCTCCCCCTTTGTACCTGCTGAGATGCACTAAACCATCCATGCTCCCCTTGAGCACATGGAGAGTCTGCAAAAATATTTTTCATAAAAATAACATGACTCTATAACTTAACTATGTGAGTATGAACTTCCTATCACCAATGACTCATACATACATCAATCTCCCAACCAAGTGGGGATACACCAATTTTGACTCATCCACCCAACTAAGTGGGGATATACCAAATGTTTATACATGATTGAAATAGAAATTATTACATCATCCTTCCCATGCATAGTGGGGTTACAAATTAGGTATTTTTATGACCTTTACATCAAATGATATACATGACATTTATAACAAGGACAACCAATCTAAACAAGACCATGATAGTCATCAACAACTATCATACACCATTTATGATATGCACCATTAGCACCATCAGGATCAAAAACCTATATATTTCCATCAACAAAAGAGTCACATGAATCAAAACAACTATGTGGATCAAGCAATATAAGTATCTTCATGTACCAAGATCTTCTAACATAATGCCAACAATGCATTATTAGAAGCATATGCTTGCCCTGAACCTGTGCCATCTGTTCATTGTCAGACCTAATCATTGTAAATATCAGTAAGAATCATAAAGGAATCACCATCAACTAGTTATTCATCAACTTATTAACAACTTATGAGGGCCAAAAATACTTCCACATATCATCAACAGACTGTAACCACCATCAATCAGAACAGAACAGATAACTGATAATAGACTGAACCATATTATATCACTTTTATGTGTCTTTCCCACTGCTTTTTCCTCGAACCAACATATACACGACTGTGCAGCTTTGAGCTCATGTATATACACAACTTGTCTTCATGATAAATTCATATGAGATTTAGAACACTGAAGTCTCATACTTTGAGCTCCACCTGAGTCTGTTATGTCTGTACATTGTGCTATACCACATCTTTCTAAATTTACTTGCTTCTTCTTCCATATCTTCGAGTGTGATGATGTTTTCTCCTTTTGGTATGGTGGCCGAAATTTGCTCCTACATTCCTTTCCTATATGTCCAAACTTGTTGCATGCATAACATCTTACATGTTTCATATTCCCTCTATAGCAGTTAATGGCTTTGTGACCAAACATATTGCAAGAAAAAAAATATCCCTTAAAGTACCTAGAAGTTGATGATCTTTCTGTGTGATGGTCTTGAATCATTCTACTTTTGCATCTCACTGCAACGTGTCCAAAATTATGACATATAAAACATTCAACATTATTCATCAGAGAAAATAACCAACTATCACTTCCATAGTTAGGAGTAAAAGATTTTCTTTGAAGACTTTCTTTCCTTGGTTGTTTATGGGGTTGACCTCTCATATCCTTGTTGAACATTTTAGATTTTGCATTGGAGTTCCTTGCCTCATCTTGTGAGCTAGATTCACCTTCAATAGATTCATGAAAACCAAGACCAGTTTTGATGGTAGGAGACCTTTGACTACTAAGAATATTATCCAAAATCTTAGTATTGTCTTGAAATCGTAACATTTTATCCTTTTCTTCTAATTTACCTTTTAAGATATTTACCTCAACCTGATATTTCTCTTCCTTTTTCAGATATTGCTTCTTCAAGATTTCTTCAGTTTTTCTTCCTTCTCCCACCTGTTGCCTTAATTTCAGAATCTCATTTTCTTGTTCTTCATTTGCTTGAGGTAGTTCTTCATTCTGCTTATTCAATTTTTCAGGATCTTCTTTTAGAGAGAGGATCTTAGCTTCAAGACTTTTATAGTAACTGGATCTATCTTTAAGTCTCTTGATTGTTGTAATCTTTTCACTTACTTCATTTCTCAATGATGTCACTTCATCCTAAAACTTTTGACATCGATATTCCTTTTCCTTGTACTGCTTCATTACTTTGTTTCCTTCCTCCAACTGAGCTTTTAATCTGGTAACTTCTTCTCTAAAGGAACACTCCATTTTGTTAAATAGATCTTGTTGATCTCTGATTTTATCTGCGAGTCTTTTAACTTCTTCCTCTATGTTTCTTTCATGATCACTTTCAATATATTCAACATTGCTTGAACAGAGAAAAGTATCACTAGAAGACCAAAAATTTGTACCTGATACTTCTTTTGCTTGTTCATCTTCAATTTGAGGTGATTCTGAATCTAAATACTTGCTTCCACCTAATGGCCAATTGTCTCTACTGTTGTCATTGTTCCTTTGAGCTATCTTCTTCTTCTGAGGCGCTTTCTTCTTTAGCTTCTTTCCCATTGTTTCTACGGATCTCCTTCAAGCGATCAAGCTTCTACCAAAGGACTTGCTTTGATACCAATTGTTGGAAATAATACTGAGGGGGGGGGTGAATCAGTATTAGTCAAACTAATAACTTTTTCTTTTCATACATAGATTTATGAACGCTACTTCAATGAAGGTAACTTGTGTGTACATGCCACTGTCTTTAAAGAAACCAGCGTATATCCAAAAAACTTATGATTCAGTTAATTCATCATATGTTGATCTTTAATCAGTGCGTCAATAATTCATTAACCATATAAACAGTACCCATGTGCAATAATAACATAATAAACCATCACACATAAGCAACACACATGAACACCAAGATTTACGATGGAAACACAATAAGGGACAAAAACCACCTGCTGCTGTCTTCTTTTAATATAAGAAAAACCTGTTTACAATCTTGTACTGGTACAAACTCATACCAATACACAGACACCCACCTGCCGAAGGCTACAACCTTCTCTCATTTTCTAGCTGCTAGTGGAAGGGAGCTACAACCCCTTAGCTCTTGTACTAGTGTTATAGACATTTTTTTGCCTTACAGCATTAAGCATGAAATGTCCATAATCTAAGGGATCGAAAGTCCCTAAACATGTTGTTCCTACCCCTAGAGGAACAAGGCTAACAAACCACAGCAATTCACAGAAGTTCTCCACCAGAAACTGCTCAAAAACAAGTCAATTTAGGATCAATTCAGTGGCTCCACTAGCTGTCTGCGCTGAATGTCAAAGCCAACACTAGCTACCTGCACTGCAACGCAGGTAGAAGCACTACCAGGGTGCGCTGAGCGAGAGTTGACAAATGGCATGTTCATTCCAAGAGGTGTCAAGACCCAGGAAGCTTCCAGAATCTTCCTCAATGACACTTGCCTCAGTGAATTCGACTGGTGATGAGTAAGAGGTTCCTAATCTCCAAGTGGAAGCAAGAACCTCCAAGTGGAATCAAGAACTGACAGAGGGAGAGGACACTAGTCAGATCTCAAGCTGACTCATCCTCTCTCCAAACATCTATATATGGATCTCTCCTCCATGAGATCTAGAGGCTGGAATTTTGTTATTGCAAAGAATTGCTATTGGTTTGAGATTGGAATCATTGGGTGCTTAATGCTTTGAAGGGGGTGAAGATAGGAATTCCATTTGCTGGGAAGGAGATGCTGGATTGGAGCCCTTTGGGTTGTATCTTTTCCTGAACCTTGTTATTCATCAATAAAGCTATCTTGGTTTCTCCTATATACTGATGTATCTTTGATGTATGATTGCATTAGTATGTTTAGTTTATTTCCAATCCTGAACTAGTTATGAATATGAATCCATGTCTTGTGTACTGTTCTCTTCTTGTGATCTTGCAGAAACCTCTTGAAGCTGGGCGAGCGAGAAGGAAAGTAGCCGGGAACTCTCAAAGAGAAGAGAAACCGGATCGAGGGACAAACGGATACACCGGTTAGTCCATCCATCTCTCTTCATTCTTAATTCATAAAGGAAGAATACTAGAATAGCTGTCTCTGTTTGTTGCTAAGGCACTGTCACACCTTAGGTGGATAGGATCGTCCTGCATAGGCATTTTTCCCCACAACAAATTGGCGACTCCGCTGGGGAGATCTGTTTAGTCATTTTATTTGGGTCTCTATCATTTTTTGTTTCATAGACTCGACAGCAACAATCGAACTGCATCTGCTATTCCCAGATGCAAAGTAGACAGTTGCTGCTTTGATCCAATCACTGGACTTGTCTATGATCTGAACAATGGACTCACAAATGATTTGATGATCCTTTGTGATAGATCTTAGTACTCCCTCAAAGCGTCCCTTTGATTGCACCTTGCTTTTTGCTTTTATTTGGCCTGAAACAGTAGATTAATCAGCAATCTATGACCCAGAACCCAGTGAGAAACTCTCGTTTCTCCTTCAGCGCAGACCATGTGAAGGGGTTCTCTGAGCCTGCGTGTATATGATACTTTGACAAATTGAATCAATGTATACCTCTCTTTCTTCAATCCCTGGAGTTTGATCTTTAATCCTTTGCTGTTAACTTGTTGCACTGTGACTTTTCATCTGTGTGAGTTGCGATCAAAGACAACACCTATATCATAATGCCAACAATATGGATCATGATTAAGATGTAGTCCTTCCAAGCTTACAAAATAATAATAATAATAATAATAATAATAATAATAATATAGTAATAAGTGGTTCTAATTTGGCTCCTTGAGTGTCCTTACTCAACACTTACACAACTATTCAATTGTTTATCACACAGGGGGCTTCACTCAATGAACCTTTGACATATCATTTGTGTTCTTAGCATACTAAATTATACACTTAATTTGACTACGTATTGGAAAATTCTTATAAAAATCACATGATTTAACCCCCTACCAATATGAACACAATACACCTTTCCAATTTAAACAAACCCTACTTTCACTCGATATTGCAGGTATGCATTTTCTCATTAACATTTTTTATACCCCTTTATATTGTTTCATTAACTTTGAGCTCCATTTTTAATACCTTCCAATATAAAAACCCTTTACCCCATATTATATGCTAAATATATTATGTCATTTTTTCCTCAGTATATACCCCTCAATATGAATGCACATGGTATGTTATTTCTCCCCCAATGAAGCCCCCATGGTTTGTCACTCCATTTGAATATGTTACCCATATATACAAAGGGAATTATTCTTAAAATCAATTTCTAACATATTTCCATACATAACAAAGAAATTACTTGAACGCTACTCATGTTTATGATTCAAGGCATTTTCCTTAGCCTAGGATTCTGTTGTAATGGCTACAACCACCTTCCAAAAAATTTCCTTCGTTTCATTTTGGAGCCTCCCTTGTAAAATTTTAGCAGCTTGTCTTGCACTACTCAGGTACTTGTGTTTTAATTTGAATTTATCTTTCGCTTTACAACTTTTGTTCGCTTACTCGCTTCGCTATCTAAATACACGCTGACCCCCATGAGTTGGTCGCATAAGGTTCTTGCATTGCCTTGACACAATGCGCAGTCGTAGAGGGCAGCCAACCTTGCTCTCAGGAATTGCACAGAGCAGACCATCTGTGAGCCTTGCTATCAAGAATTGCATAGATCAACCCATCATTGAGCTTCCACTCTAGAAATGTGCAAACCCAACTGACAGCTTGTCTTCAGCTGGTAAATTGCACAAAGCATGAGAGGCAGCCAGAGCCACTCATCCCAGGAATTGCATAGAAGCATTCCCTCAGTTGTTGCTCGATGCATGTGCCTGCAATTTACCTGGTTCCCTCCATAACTGCACAATTTCTCCATGCATGCATGGTAGCCCTTCCTGAAAAAAGAAGAAAGAATCCCTAAAAAATAGGGATCTATTTTTAGCACTGGGAGTTACACTTAGTTAATTTTAGAAACTACCGCCACTTGTTTCTTTTTTCTAGATTTTTGGCATGCACGTCATAAACCCTAATCGATCAAATCTATTTAATGGATGTCGCCATAGCTCATTTTCACATTCGATCTTGGAGCTCTAGAATTCTCGAAGCATATAGGAACCTTCAGCATGATCGAGACAACTTTTCCAGGTAAGTTTTTCTTTTCAAGTCTTTTGCTGATTTTTCTGGTGCTTTTGTTTCCTTGGCCCTTGTGAGTGTTGTTTTGCATGTTTTTTGAACTACCACTGACATTTTAGTTTTTTTTAACTTGTAGAAGTGCTTTTTCAAGTATTTTATTGCATTTATTAAGCGTCACATGCATAACCCCATTTTTTCACTAATGGTCACCATTGCGGTGGCTCTCACCATCAACTTCATTGTTCATCCATTTGACTGATTTATGCACTTTGTTTGATTGCATGCATGACCATTCACTCAGATCTACACCATCCTTCGCTCATGCATTTAGATCTACTCGTTTTCAAGTTTCCCTTGGGAAGATCTAGGTTGCCTTGGCCTAGATCTAGCTCTTCTGGGCATGCACTATGCATATCTAGAACTCAAGGCTTTGTCTTGGCTCTAGGAATTGTGCAGAGGCTGTTAGTCACTAGCTCCAGCTGTGCTCTTCATAGTTCTAGGAGACAGTCCCAAGCCTTGCCAACTAGGATTGCACAATGTGTAGTCCCAGGAAGCATCAAGTCATATTGAACTACGAATTGCATAGTTCCAGTCTACAGCAAGACATACTGGACTGTGCTCCACATAGTTCCAGCCATTAGTACCTCTCACTAGCAATTGGGATCGCACAATGCACAGATCCAACTGACAATATCTCACCTATGAGAGTAACAACTGCGTAATCTTACCCAACAGTTTCCCATTTTGTTGCATGATTGATCCTTGAAGTGCTTTTTGTTCTTAAGTTAACATTTTCTTGCCATGAGTGTCTACCTTGTCTCTAGGTACATCATTATTCTTCTTGACCATAATTGTATCCTAGCAAAGAAACAAGCAAATCAACATTTGGTATAAGAGAAGCTTTTAAGAGTGAGAAAGATTAAATTTGTTTGTGAATCTTATGCATATTCAACATATTGGTAGGAGTGTTTGAAAGTTTAAATAAATAGTGAACAATAACAATGGTCTTAATATTACTCAATGTTGGCTTGTTGGGGCCTGACCCAGGTTCAGAGGTGATTTAGCCAAACAAATCCTAGTACTATTGGCCCTTTCGATAACATTCTGCGGAGCATGGACTGAGGTCTCACCCGAAGTAGTATGGGAGGGTGCTAGAACCAGGTTTCCGCACCCTGGAGATTTCTGATGAGTTCAAGTGGTCTGCAGTTCGAACTTGCACGTACGTCGCTACGCACACTTACCCGTTCTTCATAGCCTGAGGTGTTGCCTTCGCGCAGCCCTACTTGGGGGCCAAACACCGTTATTACCCAAGCCTTGACTAGTATTCCATTGTTAGTTGATTAACTTAGCTTATTTGTATGCATTAAGTTATATTTAGCAATATAAACCAGTCATACATGTGCGTACAGTAAATAAATAGTATATTTGTGATTTACATTAACCATGCATTAATCCAAGAATAGATACATGAATTGGTAACAAAACATTTCTTTATCAATCTCTTCTTTGGTTACAGACTCGACTCCACCCTGTGCACTCAGCTACAGGGGTCCGCACACTCAACTACGGACTACTAGTCCTTTGCACACTTAGCTGCAGAGCCTTCTCCTACCCTACGACCCCAGACACACTTATACACTTGCTCTTCACTTCTATTCTCTCATCTCTTGCTTCTCTCCTTGATTATTTTTTACACTTAGAGGCTCGCTCTATTTATATAATCCCATGGTCCGCAGACCATGGGTAGGCCAACATTACATTACAAGACTAGGGTGGACAACCCTGTGCTCTATCATACATTTCGCACTCCGTGCCCACAATTCACGGAGTCTTTACTACAATATTAAGTCAAAAATTGGGCTTTGAGCCCCAAAACATGTTGAGGGGGATCCATGCCCAACACTTAACTTCAAATATCAACCTTTAAAGGTAAGAATTGTGGTTTTTGGAGCGTAAAAATGAAGACCTTGTTCCTTTCATAGGAATGGTTCGATTTAGTGGAAAATGGTTATATAGAACCAACTAATGTTTAAGCTCTTGCTAGCTCAACCCATGTCCAAAGAGAGAAATTAAGAGAAAACAAAAAAAAATGACTCAAAGCCCTTTTTTGATTCCGAAAAGCAATGTATGATTCTATTTTTATGAGACTTATTGCAACAACAAAAACAAAGGAAATCAATGTGCTACAAAAAACATATCAATGGATAGATAATATAGTCTATTAGAAAAGGGTTTGAAATTCTTTCAATTCAAAAGTCATAAGCTACACACAACTTGTTTCACTAAAGTCAAGAGAATACTGAATAAAATTAGATCTTATTAAGAAGATTTAAGAGATAACAATAATAACAATAAATGATAATTCATTTTTTAAAAGAAGTCCTCATGCGATATTTGACATTTTTGTTATTTCTATTGAAGATTATAAATATTTAACTTATTTTTCCTTAAATAAATTCATGGGATCTCTTCAATATCAAGAGCAAAGAATGAATGGATGGATCAATTGAAAAATATTTTGAACAAAATTTTCAAGCAGAGGATAATATTTCTAGACATAAAACTAATGAAGTTTAGAATTTCTACCATAAGGAAATTTGAAACACTAAGATGAACAACAGGACAAGTAAATAGAAAAGACGGAGATTGAGGAAGACATTTTTATGCCAATAACAAAGAAAGGGATAATGAAATTATATTGTTGGAAGGGAAAAATATAGAAAATCCCAAGGTCAATGTCTTTATTGTAAATGATTTAGCTTTTATGAATTTAATTGTTGGAAAGCACAAGAGAAACAAGCTAATTTATGTGAGAAAAAATAGAGATGGGCACATATGTTCTTGTTTTAGTAGATAATTTTTTGAATGTGGGGTAGCTTATTTTTATTTTTTATTTTTGAAACATTCAATGCATTACATAAGATAAACAAAATCATAATAATTTTATATCCAAAATTATGTTATAAAATAGAATATGTTTTAAATTTTTCTTGAGAAGTAAATAGATCATTAAAGGTTGGATATGATGAGGTATGGACATCTAAATATAACAAACTTAAAATTACTATAATAAAAAAAATGGTCAAATGATTACCTCTGGTTGATCATGTTGATTAATTTGATCACAATGATTAATTTCATGAAGGTTTCATTCTTGGTAAGTAACATAGAGACTCATTTCTAGCAGGAAATTCATGAAGTGAGAAGAAAATTTTGTCTAAGTATTTCATTAATTTCTTGAATGAATTTAGTAGAAAAGCATGGGTTGATAAGAAAAGTGGTTATGTCTTATAGAAATCACACATAGATAGAGGGTGAGAATTTAATTCTAATGAGATTTATGATTGTTGCAAAAACAATATCATTTATAGAAAGTTGAAAAACTATACTCCCCAACATAATTGTGTGGTCAAATGCAAGAATCAAATAATTATTGAGATGGATAGGAGCATGGTGAAAGGTAAAAATCTTCCAAATATTATTTGGGATAAATTTGTATATACATATATTTTTTGCTTAATAGTATCGAACAACAAGTGTGCAAAATATGAATCCATATTAGGCATGAAGTGGTAGAAAACCCAATATAGCTCATTTGTAAGCCTTTTGTTATATCACTTACGCTCATGTTCCTACTAAAGAAAGAACCCAAAAAAACAAACTAGATGATAAAAGTGTTAAACACATCTTTATTAGCTATTATGAGGAGAAAAATACTTATTTATTGTATAAATTAAAAATTAAAAATTTATTGGTTAGTCATGATGCATTTTTTGATGGAAAGGAATGATGCGAATGGAATCAAAGAGTGCAAAATAAAAATAAAAAAAATTACTATACAAGAAGATGAATCTTCGATTTCTACAAATCCAACTAATAGTTTAAGTACTTATTAGACTACATCCAATCCATATTTTCATTTAATGTCATGCCTCATTTCAAGTCAATTCCTCCTCCTAGACATGTAAAATTCTTAAATGAAATTTATGGATATTCTAAATTTTCTTTATTATATCGAATTCAAGAAGATCCATTTTTTTAATGTAGTAAAATAGGAAGAACGGTGCAAAGAAATGGATAAATAGATTTCAAATATTAAAAAGAATGAAACATGGGAGCTTATGGATCCTTCTACTAAAAGAAAAGAAAAGAAAAGAAACGAAAAGAAAAAAAAGAAGAGACATTAGACTAAAATGGGTCTATAAAACAAAATAAGCAACTGATGGATCCATATAAAAGCATAGAGAAAAATTACTAGCAAAGGGGTTTGGTCAATGACTAGGAATATACTATCCTGAAGCATATGCTCTTGTTACGATAATAAATATAACATGGATATTTTTAGCATTAACATCACAACATAATTAGTTGGTTTAATAACTTGATGTTGGTTTATCAACCTGATGTGAAATAACATTTTTGAATGGTGTTTTGAAAGTGGAAGTCTATGCTTAATAGACCCAAGGATATGGAGTTACATGAAACGAACTTAAAATTTACAAATTAAAAAGGGTTGTTTACCAACTTAAATAAGCTCCAAGAGCATGGTAGGGAAAAATAAATAAATAATTTCTAAAAAAAGGGATTAGACAAAAGACAAAGTGAACCTATATCATATATGAAGTCAAAATGGTATAAATGATGTGCTTATTATGTGTTAATATGTAGATTACTTGATACCTACATACTCATGTAATTAGTTAGTGGAGGAGTTAATAAAGGCTATGATAATTAAACTTCAAATGAATGATTTGGGTTTGTTGTATTACTTTTTGGAATAGAAGTGAAGAAAATGATTGATGTTATTTTTATTCACAACAAAAATATGCTACAAAACTTCTTCACAAATGGAAATAGTAATCTCTGAGCACACTTATTCACATAAATGAAAACTTATTATCTATAGAATAATTAGGAGAAAAGTTAGATACTAGAAGTGAGTTTAATTTGTAGATTTATGCAAAGTCAAACTAAAATTCATTCTTGAGAAACAAAATGAATTTTGAGGTATCGTTTTGGAACAAGAAATTTGACAGTTTGTTAATTTTGGATTGGTTGGTTATAAAGATAGTGATTGTGATGGATTTGTTTGTGATATAGAGATTATTTGATCAAGCTATGTCTTCAAGCTAGGATTACTTGTAGTATCATGGTTTTCAAGGAAACAACCAACTATTTCATTATATTTTATAGAAGCATAGTATATTTGGAACAACATCACAACATGTGAAACAATTTGGTTGAAGAGAAATTTGGTAGATTTGAGACTAGAACAAAAATATGCCACCACTATTTATTGTTGCAATAACATTTTACAATTTCCATACATAAAAATCTAATATTTTATAGTGGCACCAAAAATATAATTTCGTAAGAAATAGTATGACAAAAAGAGAAATTGAAATAAAATTTTGTAAAATATATAATTAACTTTTTGATATATTCATAAAAAAACTACCGAGAATGAAGTTATATTACACAAGAAAGATTCTTAGAGTCATCTCATTGAGCATTAAGTAGGATACTTAAAAATCATGCTTAATTTATATTATTGTAACACGTAATTGATAACAGCTTGTTACAACATTATCAATAGATTTTAATTAAAGTGCTTGTAGTATAATTTTTTGTATAAACATAATGCACATTATAAGTATAGATGGAATAACCAGATTTTTCAACTTTTCAAGCATTGTACTACTCATTGATGTGTTCCATATATGGTTATAATGTTAGGGGAATGCACGACTACTTCCAAGTAGGCACGTGAAATGACCACTAGCTAATTGGATCTCCATTCATTAAAATTTGGATGTCAAAGAAATTAAACAAGAAATTGCACCTAATGTTGCAAAGGAAACGCCGTAGGGAACTACCATAAATAAGAACAACAGAGAAAAATGGGAATCTAACAAACATTGAATTCAACTTATTCAACAAACATATATATAGAGTGAAGCATGTCAATGTTAATTTTGATCATGAACAGAATTCTTTGTGGCTAAAATAATAAACTCCACACTGCGTATAAAATGAAAAGTATCCCATAATGTTGCCTGAAATATTAGATTAATATTTGTGAAGTTTGGACCTCATCCTTACTCCTTAACTACAGCTGATCAAATGCTCAATAAAAATCCCACTGACTTTGTTCATGTTTCTGTTGCACACAAGATTAGCATGTTCATTCATAATTTTAAATTCAAGATTATATTGACTTCTAAAAGCAAACTTTTTATTAAAGTAACTAGAGGGGAACACAACAATTTCATCCAAAGCAAGAGCTAAGGCCGCGATATCACCTGTCACATTTTTATCTAAATATTTTCCACTTGCCCATGACTCATGCCTCTACCAAATCCCCAATATGAAATCAAAATAAAAGTGACACAACACTTCAGATGGAGCCAAGTATGAATTTAAAAATACAAAGCAACATAGTTATAAGATCACTTGAGTCTAAGCATCAAAATGGAAACTACACTGCAAAGGAATGCCATTGATTGAATCTTCATTTCTTATGAATCAATTATAAAATGATGACATGGTTTTCTGGAGATAACTATGTATTCATGTGAATTTATGGAACTTAAACAAATCTATATTTTAGCAATATTCCATCTAAGACTGCTATGTTCCTTAGTTTTGAGCAGAGAATACAAAAAGATTTTCATATTGTCACAGGAGATACCTCGTCAATAAGAAATTTCTCTTGAATGTCATTCCTTAGGTTTCTAAGGATTGTATCATTGAAACAAATACATCCCAACCCACCATTTTTTAAAAACATAGTAGACTCCCTACTCAAGGGTTACCCCGTAATGGAAACTACACTACAAAGGAATGCCATTGATTGAATCTTCATTTCATATGAATCAATTATAAAATGATGATAGAGTTTTCTGGAGATAACTATTTAGTCATGTGAATTTAAGGAACTTAAAAATATCTAATTTTGAGAAATATTCCATCTGAGACTGTTATGTTCCTTGATTTTGAGTGGATAATACAAAAATATTTTCTTATTGTCACAGGAGATACCTCCTCAATAAGCAATTTTTCTTGACTTCCTGTCCCTAGGTTTCTAAGGATTATATCTTTGAAACAAATACATCCCAACCCACCATTTTTTAACAACATAGAAGACTCCTAACTCAAGGGTTACCCTGCATGGTGTCACATAGTTTGTTTATGATCTTTTTTTTTGAATTTCAAATAATTCTTTTTCATCTAAACAAAATAGAATAAAGGTCATGTTCTAAAGTTTAAATTTTTTCCTATTTGCTTCTTTTGGGAACCCAAATTCATTTGAAGTCAACCATTCTCTTATGAGAATTCTATGTCAAAGCATAGAAATTGATCCTCACAAATATCTCAGGAATCCAATATTTTGTTTGTCATGTACGTTTTGCAGATATTTGAAACAAATACATCCCAACCCATCGTTGTTTAAGAAGCTAAGCATAGTATTATTCCTAACAAATTTTCAGCAAAACCCTTTACAACATAGTAAGTTTTCATACTTGGATACACGTCGTTCAAAAATATATGCTTCCAAACTTTGAGAACCCTGTTGATATTTAATTACAACATTTTAATAGTAAAAGCAGGGTCTGATAATTCAGTGCAAGGAAAGAAAATCCAATTGGTAGAAATAATCCATCTGATATTGCTATGTTCCTTGATTTTGAGCTAAAATAAAATGATTTTGAACTGAGTTTCATAAGATATTAGCATTTTTTCATTTAGATTTTTTTATTTTATTCAAAATTGTTTCTTTGAAGCTCTTCTAGTCCCATTATGAGCTACATTAAGGCTCTGAAGGTGTTGGAACCCGAGTCTAGCCTCAACTGTTGCAAATATGCAAAGTTGTTGTCCAGCTCTGGTGCTTTTGGATCACTGACATGGGACTTGGAAGGCGAGCTCCATATGAGCTCTCCATAGAATTTAAAACCAAACCATAAGGTTCCAGCTATTGTTGATTAGATGGGAAGTGAGAATTCATCTATATCGAAAAAAATGAGGTTATGAGGCCCGGAGGAGGGGAAAAGAGGGTTCTAGTTGGAATCTCGTGGTGACAAATTCACAATATTCATTGGACACTATGGATGAGGCCATGTATATAGCTAGAGGGTATGGAATTCGTGGTGGGAATCAGGAAATCTCCAATTTTGTTTTATTTCTAATTATACAAATGTTTACTATCAAAAAATACTGGAGGCAAATCCAAGCAACTCACTTATGCTCAGAAACTATGCAAAGTTCTTGCATGAGGTATGGATTAGTCCATTCAAACATATTTTATTGTTATTTGGTGAATGTTATAGGCTTATACTTGGAGATTCTTCTTGACGTGATGTTTTAGGTTTAGGAATTGTGTAGTTAGGTAATGGATACATTAATAATGTTCTCCTTACTCTTAAAATTTCTACCAATATACTCTCTATTTATTAGATATGTCCCTCTTTCTCCCACTTGAACTCACACAAGTTGGTGCAATTACCATTTGTTTGGTATGTTGTGGAGTTTGAGTTTTACTATCCAACTTTCAGCCTTGGAAACTATTGGTCTCTCAAGAAATTGTTCTAGTCCCGGAGTGCATGCACATGAGGCTTTTGAGTTTGGTACTTTAAGGTTTATTTCAGGTGATAGTGTGGGTGTTGAGTTCTTCCCAATTCTTGATTGAGTTCAATATGCGATCTTCTCTTGTCACTTCCATGGTTGTGGCCATTTTAATTTTCGTTTTAAGTTTTATCTACTGGATCAGTGAGGGAAATTGAGAAGCTAGAAATGTTAATACAAAATTTTTAATTTTAAAAATGATAATAATAAAAAATTGAAATACAAAATTAATGAATTTTATATCATTTTATTTTGTATAAATAATTAATGCAATTAAAGGAATTAAATTAAAATTAAAAAAAATGATATTGTGTTGAGACAATAGTGACACTGATTAGAATAATTAAAGATTGGCCTTATTGGAAGCATATTGGAAAACCATTTCTGCACACGGAGATAAAGAAGGTGGAATGAATGAAATATTTATATTTTTTTTGGAGGAAGAAGTTCATATTTTTAATTTTACATATACTATAATTTTTCTCTTTCATATATCTATAATATTTATTTATTTTTTATTTATATTATATTTTTGAGAATTTAAA
This sequence comes from Pinus tabuliformis, assembly GCA_031772625.1. Lineage (NCBI taxonomy): Eukaryota > Viridiplantae > Streptophyta > Pinopsida > Pinales > Pinaceae > Pinus > Pinus tabuliformis. Next base: position 855,098,592 of record CM062815.1, on the reverse strand, counting down.
ATTTATAATTTCATAAAAATAAAAATTATAATTAACTTTTTTTTAATATAAAATTTAAATCATTTATAACTTTATTGGGGACAATGAGATTCAATTTAATTGGTAGTATGGCCAACATATAAATAGCAATATGACCAACATAAAAGAGTGAGTAGGTGTCCTCATGCTTGCCTCAAAGACTGCAATTTCTATTAAAAAATTTAATCGTAGGTGCAAAAATTTCTGGATACACCTAGAATAAAATAGAACTTATTGATCTCTTCTGCTACTATGCTAAATTCTCTTAAACAAAGAAAAGACATGAATAGATATCAAGCAATGCAAAATAAATGGTAGGTCCATTGTATGTCCATAAATACTTATGTTATTTGAAGAAATAACATAAATACTTATGTTATTTGAAGAAATAACATAAATACTTATGTTATTTGAAGAAATAACATAAATACTTATGTTATTTGAAGAAATTTGTGCTCTTCTCTTCAAAAGGGTGACAAGATGTATAATTTTAGATAACCATGTATTTGTGTATCTATAGGAATTATATAAAAGCTTAATATCAAATGTATAAATATTGCATTACATTGATATGGAAACCCTACGCACTTCACAGTTTAGGGTTTGGGCTGAGATGTAAAAACTTGTCAGATCACTAAATAGGACTTCACACCAACATTCAGAAGACTTAAGGGCCAATGCTAAAGTCTTTCATCATAGTAGATAAGTCGATGAGAATTTCTTGTCTGAGCAAAGGCATTATTAGGGCCTTGGACCCTATGGTGTGTGATGGAGGCTTGTAATACTCTTAGTAGATATAGAGTGCTATCACGAAAACAAATATTCCTTGCTCTTTAATAACAATTTGTTTGATAAATATGGCATCTTCAAATTCATTTCTGGTTTAAGATCATGTTTAGTGGTCTTAGAAAAATATTTTAAAAAGATGTATATGGGATGGAGGATGAAATAAGATTTTTCAATACATTAAGCATTGACACCTTCAGATTTTATACTTTGTTAAAAACATGAAAATCATCTCAAGGACTAAGTTTCCATGTAACACTTATGTTAAAATATTAAACATTTTATTATAAAATTCTTTTAATTTCACTAGAAAATTACAAAGATAAAAAACTTCTTTTATTAAATTAATTTTCCACTATAAAAAATTATCTTTATGTTTAATGTTCATATTAATTAATGTGTATCTATTTTATAAAAATTAACAAATAATAATATTGAAAATTACAATGTCAATATGCAATTTTTTCTTTTCCCTACCATTTACCCTTTAAACCAAAATCAAATTATTGTTATATTTCTTGAATGTGCATGTTTTCTTTTCCCTTGCACATAAATATTCTATTAAAAAAAAGGCTTAAAATATCTAAAGTCTCTAATGCTATATCCAAGAGTTAAGGCTGCAAACCTTTTATGAAGTGAATGTAAAGAGGGATATGAATACGTGAGACTTAAGATTAGGTACCTTTCTTCATATGATCTAAATGCAAAGAGGGAATTGAATCATCTATAATTTTCCATTTTGACAATTCGAAAAAGAGGAATTGATAAAGAGATATATTGATCAAAAAGTGAGGTAACATGCTCCTCCTAAAGCTTAAAAAAACTCATATTCCTTTACTCATATCAAAAAAATATGTAACATGCAATGTAATGAAACCCTCCTAGATACCTTGTTAATATTTAATATTGTAAGTAATAAAACCCTCCTAAATCCCTTAAATAAATTGTGAATAATATTTTATATATGATAATTTGATAAATCACACTCATGGAGTATTTTGTAAGTCATATCCCCCACAACATGAGAGATTTTGATTAAGACCTTAGTATACTAAAGAAGCCTTGGTACTTGAGGATGTAATTACGTAACATGACTAACAGATTTTTCCAATTATCCTTTGGGAAAAGAAATCAGTGCCATGAAGTGCTACCCACGGTCCTTGGACTACATTAGAATTCTCTAAAAAGGCATGACAAATTCAATTAAAAAAGCCTTTAAACTATGTTGTCCAATTTGTAAAGATTTATTAAGAATTACTTTATAGTTTCCACTGTTTTTGAAATGATTGGAAATTTTATATGCCATAAATCAACTTGATTCTTTAACCAATTCCCTTTGATCATAGGTTTGACATTCCAAAGTATATAAAAGATTTATTATGCATTTTAGGGAGGTATAATTAATTAGTAGCTACATAATGCATTAGGCTTAATTGCCAGTTTTCTTCAGCATAAAACAAAATATCTACGGTTTTTGGTTCAATTCCTAATTAATATTATACTTGACCAAGTATAAAAACTTATTAATATTATAAAGTTATTTGAGCGATTCTACCACTAACTTGTATTCACCTTTAAAAAAATATAATGAATATGGAAAAAAATATTTCTTTACTCTTATAATTATGTTAAGCACTCCTGATTTAACTTTCTATTCTCTGGATTTTTCACTTACCTAACACACCGGAGTTGTCCTATGCAAAATGTCATTGTCTGACACAAGCACTACAATGCTACCACTGCCCGCCCAGCAGTCGTTGCCACATCTATCGTACCTAGCTCTAGATAATCCCTGCAGCAACAGACGTGCTCGTGGCTACCCCTTGCTGCCATTGCTACCCACTAGCAGCGCCATCGACTGTGGCATGTTTTTTCTCCACTGCCACTATTGCACAACGCTGTGATATATACATTATTCATTCCATACACATTGTGGACTATCTGCTCAATGAGTCAAGAGAAGAAAATAAGTGATGATAGAGAAAGGAAGCGTCAGGCAAGTGAGAAATCCAGAAAGAGAACGAGAATAAAAAGCAAAATCAAGAAGTGTTTGAAATTTAGTTTCTAGAACATTGATATGACCACTTAACCCTCTTAAATAAATTATTATTTTTACTTCAATCGATGCTTTGTAGTATTTTATATGAAGATTTATCAGTCCTCATTTTATATCAGTGTGCTTTTTGGTGATTAGAAATCTCTTACACACAATTTCTTAAATAAATTTCAGAAGTGTGAAAATCTATACTCACTAATCTTCCCACTTCCAAATGATAGTGATGGCATTGCGTTAAACCCTATTCACTTTCCTTGAGATTTATTGGGCGTTAAAAAATTGCATACTAAATCTTCCAAAAGGTTAAAAGAATGAGGAAGGTTAAACCATGTTCAACTCCCATGTAAGGCCAAACCCGTATAACTAAAAAATAGAGAAGCTTAAACCCAAATTCAAGAACCATAGAAGGCCAAATCCATATAACTGAAAAATCGAGAAAGAGAATGGGAATAAAAATCCATATCGGGAAGTGTTCGAAATTTAGTTTCGAGAATATTGATATGCCCAATCCCTTTTAGAAATTAATGCGCAAAAGCACGGATGATTGCATACGAATTTTGCAGCCGAATCTTTCTTTCATCTTATATAGTTTCGCCATGCTCACCTTCTTATTGTTTCCATCGACATGGTAAAAGTTGTAGAAATTCCCTGTGTATTTTACATGAGTGTTCAAGAGGCCAAGAACTCTGTCCCTCCATTTCCACGCTTGTTGTCATTATCAAAGAAAAAACAAAACTGGAGCACAGATTGTTAGTGAAAGCTGACCAATCCAAAATCATGATTTGGGAGATTCTGGGAAATTAGATATCATTTCAGAGAGAGAAGTGCATTTCTGGGATCTCTCTCTTTCGATACGAAGACAAGAAAACATAACTGTTAAAATGAGTTTCCAAGGAGTTAAATTTTTATTTGTTTTGTTAATTATGTTTAACTATTAAGCTGAAACTATTATTATTATTAACTATTCATTGATTATTAATTTGATGGTGGACTATTGTTCAATAGTCTAACATTAAATTTGAAGGTGCTAAGTGACTAGGCCAGCTGGCAATTCGGTGTATAGCCCTTAATTAATGTATGTCTCGTGATTGATTAACAATATGTGTTTGGTAGGATTGCATAATTATTTGGTTTATGATTAATCACTAATCACACACTTAATTAACCAATATTTTCTGACGGTGGGTGGAACATTTATGGTAACACTTTAATGATGTAGCCAAGCTGTACTTACCTCGATCCTCGTTTCTCGCTTGTTGAACTTGGCAAAACCCTCGGCATTTCGCATTCAGTGATTTTGGTTTTTCGCTCTTCATGGTGAATATAGTGAGGATTTTGGTCTATAAGTAGTTTTGTCTTCTTTCTCGCTACGCACCGGCTACGGGCTCCGCTACTTGTTGGGTGGCTCTATTGTCTGTCTTGGTGATTGGTTTACTCGGCTCCTTGACACAGAATGATGGTTCTGTTCACTTGCACGAGTATATGGTTACGATTCTTATGTGGTTGTTTGACTTATCTTTACTCCACGGTTATTGTTTGTTTTGAGGTCGTTCTGCTGGTTAAACTTAATGGTATTGTGCATGCATTCAGGTTGCAAATGCGGTGGCTTCCTTCTGTTCACAACGTCTCTTCAGGTAATCTATTCGTCCATGATTTATTTTAATCCCTCTATTTTTCTGTCTCTAACAAAACTCATTCCTTGGTCTCAGTTGGTCACCAAGGTTTGTGGCTCAATGACCTGCGCTTTGTGTGCGTTCTGAACCCTCCAGGTAAAGAAAAAGAAACTCTCTACGTGTGTAGTTATTTGTTGCTTTTCCCTTTCACTATTGATAGCTGATCTAACAATCCTGCCTTGGTTCAACTTGCAGGTTGGGGGTTTGCTAGTGGGCGAGCTTGGTATGAATGCCTCAGCTCTTACCTAGTAGGCTTTGCCACTGTCTTCAATTCGTGTGTAGGACTAGGGTCTGTAGATTGTTTGTGAGTCCAACTTTTCAACACTTGTCCATCTATGTCCTATTGCCATTGTTATGCGACCTGGGCTCATTCGATACAGTCCTTCCTTTTTATTTCGTTCCTTTGTAATTGTGAAACTGTATTTAAGGGAGGCCGACCCTAAACCCTTGTCTATGGTTTATTGGTTCATTTGGATTGTTAACAGTTTGTAGGCTTATATTTGGACTTTGTTATGTATGTACAGACATTTTTTTTATAAATGAAAGAATTACAGTGGAATTCATTTGCTTTAGTTACCTCTGTCCTGATGTGGTCACGCGGCATTTGTTCTCTCGTTTAGGTTTGAAATTCTTCGAACCGTGCCTGGTTATCTTGGTTATAGACTCTATCTCTTGTTTGCAAGCCTTCATGTTGTGAGTTCTCGTGCGATTTCCTTGTCTGCTTTCAATTATTTAAAAGAGGAAAACGAAAGAAATATGCATGCACTATGTTCATTTACTATGGGTATTTCAACAACTAGAAAGCATAGATAGACATATGATTGTTACAGATGGATGGATTCGAAAATGAAATAAAATTATTCTCTGTCTTTTATTACTGTGTGTGTATGTTAAACCTTAAGAATAATTTACAATTTCCCATTTGTACTTTTTGTCCACAGTTATCTAAATTGTGCATAGTTACTTTTTTAGTTTCTATTTTATTAGTTACACAACTGTTTATGCATTTGGTTCTGCTTGCACTACAAGATTTTACATTTGACATATTTGTCTTCTTTTTTTCGAAAATGAAAGAAACAATTATAAAACTATTGTTTATTAAGACAAACAAAACATTGATCCTAACTAACTAGACTGTTCCTTAACCGATACTGACATTAAAAAAACAAAGTCTTACATTCTACTTTGACTAGTTGAACATAAAGAAAGCAATCACTCATAAAAATTTCCACCTTGGCAGAGACCAACACCTGGTCATGGTGCCCTTAGCTGGATGCTCCTGCATCAGGCTCCCGGGGTAAAAAGAAATCATGACTCTAGTCCATGAGCTTCTTGACTGAATAACGTGCATGCTCTATCTGCCTGGCATCAAGCCACGAACTGCCCTTGATAGGACGATTCTTCCACTTGACCAAATATTGCAGATACTCCTCCTGCTGAGTTCGTTTGGCCACCTGAGTGTCGAGGATTCTCTCGATCTCAGGAGGCTGAATGTAAGGCATTTGTCTCATCCAAGTTTCACTTCCATCTTGGGTGTCTCATGTAAGCTATGTGGTACTGTCTTCCTCTGAACCAGCAGTGTATGGAAACAGATCTACGACATTAAAGATGGGTGAAATACCTATTCCTGGTGGCAGTTGTATTTCGTAGGCATTTGCTGAAAATTTTTGGAGGACTTTGTAGGGACCTATCTTCTTGTACTTCAGCTTGTTGTATGCACCTCTAGGGAAGCATTCCTTGCGCAAATGCACGAGGACTTCATCCCCCACATTAAAATGCACTTCTCTCCGTTTCAAATCTGCTTGTTGCTTATATTTTTTTTTTGCTGTCCTGCAATTTAATTTTCACCTACTCGTGCAAATCTTTCATCGCGTTAGTGAAGTCTTCCCCATCGGCACTATGTCTTTCCTGCTATCCCAAATCTTGCAACTCGTGCAGTCCGCAAGGATGCATGCCATACAAGATCTGAAAAGGAATGCAACCCATGCTGCGATTGAGCGAGTCGTTATAAGAGAACTCTGCCTGGGCAAGTACTCGATCCCACATCCGCGAATTTTCACCAATCAAGCTTCGTAGTAGGTTCCCCAGACTTCTGTTTACCGCCTTTGTTTTCCCATTGGTCTGCGGGTGATAAGCAGAGCTGTAATTCAATTGCATGTCCATCTTCTTCCACAGGGTGCGCCAAAAGTTCCCTGTAAACTTCACGTCCCTGTCAGAAAGAATAGACTTAGGCAAACCATGTAGCCTAACAATCTCTGTAAAGAACAAATGGGCCATGTGAGTGGCATCGCTAGTTTTTTTGCAAGGGATGAAATGCGCCATCTTCGAAAACCGGTCCACTACTACCATCACCGAGTCATAACCCCGCTGTATCCTTGGTAGACCCAAGACGAAGTCCAAGCTGACTGAGCCCCATGGTCGACTTGGAATGGCCAATGGCGTATAAAGTCTCGTATTTTGACTGTGTCCTTTTGTTAGCTGACACACTTTACATCTGTTCACAAATCTCTGCACATCCCTTCACATTCTTGGCCAATAATAAAAATGACTGAGCTGATCTAATATCTTGTCTATGCCGAGATGTCTGGCTAGACCTCCACTATGTTCCTCCCGAATGATGTTCTCCCTCATCGAGCAGTCAAGAATGCATAGCTGCCCTCCCCTAAACAATAGCTTCTCCTACAAATTATAGGCCAACCATGGACTATTGTCTCAACCAAAGGATTCTGACATGCTTCGTAAGTGTCCTTAAAATCTGCGTCAGTCTGATACAAATATTTCAAGTGCTCAAAACCCAGCACTTGTATAGTACTCTCCTGCAAGAGTAGGGCTCTTCTGCTCAACACATTCACCACTTTGTTGGCAGACCTACTAATGTGTTTCAACAAAAAGGTGAAACTCTGCAAATATTCAACCCACTTAGCATGTTTGTGATTCAGCTTGTGTTGTTGCATCACATACTGTAGTGCAGAATTATCTGAGAACAAAACAAATTCATTCCCCAGCAAATAGTGTCTCCAATGCTTCAGCACTTGGACGTCAACATAGAATCCCTTGTCAGAATGAATACTTCTGCCTGATTTCATTCAACTTCTCGCTAAAAAATGTAACAAGTTTATCCTCCTGGCTAAGTACAGCTCTAATAGTCGTACCACTTGCATCACAACGAACTTGAAAAATCTTTTTAAAATCTGGCAATCTCAGGATCGGTCTCTCTGTGATCTTCTTCTTTAGTAGCTGAAAACTCCTCTCTACTGCCTCAGTCCAACGAAAAGGCTGACTTGCCTTTTTGATAATGTCCAACATATGTGCGTAGATTTCACTGAAATTTCTTATAAATTTTCAGTAAAAACTCGCCAACCCATCAAAACTACATACCTCAAACAAGCTTTTCGAGGATGGCCAATTGACTATCACTGTAATCTTCTCTAGATCCATCTTTAACTCGTTTTCTTCTATTACGAAGCCTAAATAAACTAATTCTTTTTGCAGAAAAGTACACTTTTTCAGATTTATCAGCAGCTTATTCTGCTGCAATTTTTCCAGCACTTTTCGAACATGTCGAAAGTGTTCCTCCCTCATCTTGCTCAAGATTAATATGTCGTCTAGGTACACTATCACAAACTTCCTGATGTATTCTTTCAACATTTCATTCATTAACCGCATAAAGGTACTGGGTGCATTTCTAAGTCCGAATGGCATTACCAGTCACTCATACAGTCCCTCGTTAGTATTGAAGGCTGTCTTCCACTCATCCCCCTCTCGAATTCAAATCTGATGATACCTGCTCTTTAAATCAATCTTATAAAAATATGTTGCCCCACTCAAGAAATCCATCATGTCGTCCATCCATGGTAGTGGAAATTTGTACCGGATGGTGCTCTTGTTGATGGCCCTCGAGTCTATGCACATCTGCCATTCTCCTCCTTTCTTGGGAGTGAGAATTGTTCGAACTGCACAAGGGCTCAAACTCTCCCTTATCAACCCTTTTTGTAGCAATTCCTGCACCTGTTTTCTAATCTCCTCATTGTCTTTGGGGCTCATCTGATATTCTGCCTTATTCGACAAACTTGCTCCGGGTATAAAGTTAATATGATGACTTATGCTTCTTTTAGGGGGCAATTTATCTGGTAAGTCATCCAGCACTATGTCACTAAACTCCTGCAACATCTGCTGGATTTCTGTGGGAAAATCTGACACCTCTGTGTGTAGTATCACCATCTTTCCTCTTCTAACAACAGCATAGCTCACCTCACTATCTTCAACTTGTTTCAAAACTTCTTTCCGCTCATTAACAACACTCTCGTCTCACTCTTTCCAGATGTCTCTTCCTCTTTGATGGGCACAAGCGTATGCTTGATCCCATCTTTGACAAACTTATAGCAGTTTGTCTTCCCGTCATGTACCACCTTCCTATCATACTGTCATGGCCTGCCTAGCAGTATGTGACATACATCCATCGACATTATGTCACAAATTACTTTATCCTTATATTTTCCGATATGAAACTCCACTTCGCATTGCTCATCTACCAGCAACTGATGGCCTTTTTGCAGCCATGATACCTTGTAAGGAGTGGGGTGTTTCAATCGCTTCAACCCCAATTTTTCCACCATCTTCGTGGCTACCGGGTTATCTGTACTCCCACTGTCGATAATCAGCTTACAACACTTACCCTGTGACTTACAAAATGTACGAAACAAAGCTTTCCACTGAGTTTGTTCAGCTGATTCTTTGGCTGGTTTCAACAACACCTTGTTCAAAACTAAGGCTTCCCTTGTTTCTGGCACATTTTCTGCTTCTTGGGGAGGTGCCTCTGCTTCTTCTGGTTGGGCAACATACGCACTCCTCTGTCCAGCTTGTTCTACCTCAAGACACTCAAACGATCTGTGTCCCCACTTATGACACCTATAACATTGATAACCAGCTCCTATGCCTCGGCCATTTCCCCTGCCTCGCTGATATGGCATACCACCTCTCGTGCTATCACCTTTTTTTGCTATTCCGGAAGCTTTAGAACTGCTGCCTTCTTCATTACTGCGAGAAATTCGCCCTCTGCCATAAGTCTATCCTCTTCCTCTACTGGTTCCCCATCCTCTCCTAGAATTTTGTTTTCTGGCGATCTTCTTCTCTGCTTTCATAGCACTCTAATATGCTTCTTCAATGTTTTTCGGGGAAAGAATGCTGACTTCATCTAATATTTCTAACCTTAAACCACTTACATACCTGGCTGTTTTCTCTGCGGTTTCCTCTGTATAGCTAGCCCTTAAATTTACTCTGTAAAATTCCTCAGTGTACTCCCTTATTGTCATCCCTTTTTGCTTCAGATTTTGCACTTGCCAGTGTAGTGCAATTTGGTAATCCTTAGGCAAAAATATGCCCTTCAACTTGGCCACCATCCTTGACCATTTTTTGATTGGAAACTTGTTCAACCTCCTCCTCTCTGTTTGGACACTGTCCCACCATAGGGTTGTGTGTCCCTTCAACTTTGTCGCAGCGAACTTGACTCTACAGTCTTCACTGACCTCTTCACACTCAAACTACTTATCTAGCTCGCTGATCCAGTCCAATAGAACCTTTGTGGACAAGTTGCCATCATAATTTGGGAGTTCTAGTTTGAGCTTGCTGCTCGCCAATAGGACCGACCTCAACAATCTCATCTCTAGCACTTCTTCATCTGATCCATCTGTTGTCACTACAGCTTCTTCTTCGCTATCATCTCCTACCTCTGGATCCCTTCTTCTCCCTGCTTCAACTGCCTCCAAATGGGCAGTAAGGATCCTGATCTCCTCTCTCAATCCTTCCTCTGCTATCTTCCGAGCACCTCTTCCATGACCTTGTCTTCCTACCTCCATTTCTCAAGCCAATTCTAAATCCTGCTTCGATACCACTATGATGGGACGAGCCCACACTTCAGTGTGCAACCCTTATTTAATGTATGTCTGATGATTGATTAACAATATGTGTTTGGTAGGATTGTAGAATTATTTGGTTTATGATTAATCACTAATCACACACTTAATTAACTAATATTTTCTGACGGTGGCTGGAACATTTATGGTAACACTTTAATGAGGTAGCCGAGCTGTACTTACCTCGATCCTCATTTCCTCCTTGTTGAACTTGGCAAAACCCTGGGAATTTCGCATTCAGTCATTTTGGTTTTTCGCTCTGCATGGTGAATACAGTGAGGGTTTTGGTCTGTAAGTAGTTTTGTCTTCTTTCTGGCTGCGGTTGCTTGGAAACGAGCCACAGGCTCTGTCTGCGCCAGCTATGGGCTCTGCTACTTGTTGGGTGGCTCTGTTGTCTATCTTGGTGACTGGTTTACTCAGCTCCTTGACACAGAATGATGGTTCTGTTCGCTTGCATGAGTATATGGTTACGATTCTTATGCGGTTGTTTGACTTATCTTTACTCCATGGTTATTGTTTGTTCTGAGGTCGTTCTATTGGTTAAACTTAATGGTATTGTGCATGCATTCATGTTGCAAACGCAGTGGCTTCCTTCTGTTCACAATGTCTCTTCAGGTAATCTAGTCGTCCATGATTTATTTTAATCCCTCTATTTTTCTGCCTCTAACAAAACTCATGCCTTGGTCTCAGTTGGTCACCAAGGTTTGTGGCTCAATGACCTACACTCTGTCTATGCTGCGAAGCCTTCAGGTAAAGAAAAAGAAACTCTCTGTGTGTGTAGTTATTTGTTGCTTTTCCCTTTCATTATTGACAACTGGGCTAACAATCCTGCCTTGGTTCAACTTGTAGGTTGGGGGTTTGCTAGTGGGCAAGATTGGTATGAATGCCTCGGTTCTTACCCAGTAGGGTCTGCCACTGTCTTCGATTCGTGTGTAGGACTAGGGTTTGTAGATTGTTTGTGAGTCCGAGTTTTCAACACTTGTCCGTCTATGTCCCGTTGCCATCGTTATGCGACTTGGGCTGATTCGATACAATCCTTCCTTTTTATTTCGTTCCTTTGTAATTGTGAAACTATATTTAAGGGAGGCCGACCCTAAACCCTCATCTAGGGTTTATTGGTTCATCTGGCTTTTTAACAGTTTGTAGGCTTATACTTGGACTCTGTTATGTATGTACAGACATTTCATTTTTATAAATGAAAGAATTACAGTGGAATTCATTTGCTTTAGTTACCTCTGTCCTGATGTGGTCACGCGGCGTTTGTTCTCTCATTTTGGTTTGAAATTCTTTGAACCGTGCCTAGTTATCTCAGTTATAGACTCTATCTCTTGTTTGCAAGCCTGCGTACTGTGATTTCTCATGCGATTTCCTTGTCTACTTTCAATTATTTAAAAGAGGAAAACGAAAGAAATATGCATGCACTGTGTTCGTTTACTATGGGTATTTAGAAAACTAGAAAGCGTAGATAGACATATCAATGATTGTTATAGATGGATGGATTCATAAATGAAATAAAATTATTCTCTGTCTTTTATTACTGTGTGCGTATGTTGAACCTTCAGAATAATTTACAATTGCCCATTTGTACTTTTTGTCCACAGTTATCTGAATTGTGCATAGTTACTTTTTCAGTTTCTATTCGATTAGTTACACAATTGTTTATGCATTCGGTTCTGCTTGCATTGCAAGATTTTACATTCGACATATTTATCTTTTTTTTTTCGAAAATGAAAGAAACAGTTATAAAACTATTGTTTATTAGGACAAACAAAACAGTGATCGTAACTGACTAGATTGTTCCTTAACTGGTACTGACATTAAAAAAAACAAAGTCCTACATTCTACTTTGACTGATTTAACATAAAGGAAACAATCACTGATAAAACTTTCCACCTTGGCGATACCAACACCCAGTCATGGTGCCCTTAGTTGGATGCTCCTGCATCACTAAGTGGTGCAAAGTGGAACCTAAGGGAGTCTTTCTCAGAGGGGGTGCCTTAGAGAATAATTAGATATTATAAGGTTGATAAATATGTAAATAGCACAACCATATAGTTTAAATAGGTCATAAATATTGATAGACATCAATATATTATAAGCATAAAAAAATTTACATCTCACATTGCCAAAATTAAAAAATTATAAATATTAACTAAATTATAACTTTATTTTAAATTATAATTTTATTACTATTAATCATAAAAAAATAGTAAATGAGTTAAACATATTTACATCTAAAAAAACATATAAGTAGATTCTTAACCATGGAGATTCACCCCCACTATACCATGGATATTCTTAACTTGTAAATAGGCTTTGTTACAATACCATGAACTAATACCATGGCTTACCAATACTACATTCCTAAAAAATCATAACTCGTTTCATATGGCACTTGCTCAAATGACATTTTTATTAAATTAATCAATTTAATTAAAAAGGTAGAAAGAACATAACTACATTTGAGATAACTCTCAACCTTTGATTTGTGAATATTACTAAAAAGATTATATAATATTCCATGGTGGTCAAATCCCTACTATCTTCCTAATAATTATTGATAGTTAAATTAAAATTATGGAAGCCTCATTTGATAATAGACATGCCCATCAACATGACTATGTTTTTATGCGATTTTTCTAATGGGAGTTCAAAGATTTGGGTCGAGAAAATTCATGAAAGTATCACTTTTTGAATCAAAATACAGGGACAAAATGATCTTGCAATGGATCAATGAATATCATAGAATAATCCAAACAATATACATCAATTGTGTATGGTTAGATTGTGACAATATGAGTTTGCAACAATTTTCCTATAAAATTGGACCAAAAGATGTTGTGTAAATTTATGGAGTTAAACTATGTATATTTTTCAAAGATAGTTAGAACACATTTATTTTTTGAGTTAAGTATTATTAAAAAGTTGATATTTTGGTTGGAAACTTTTGAGTCAAAGTATACAAATTATGGTATAAATAGACAATATTTCCTAGTGTATCATCCTCATGAAGGTTACCCATGAACATATAAACTAGTTGTATTCTTGAGTTACTTATTTATTGTTGGATTAAACACTACATAATAGTGATAAGTGATGAGCCCTAGTGGTGTAGATTAGTTGGTGATAAAGCATATTATTAATTAATTCCTTGCGGCATCATTGGTTCAAACCTCATCTAGCTCTTGTGTTGTGCTTGGGGGGTGTGCATTGCACTTAGGGGTTATAGTGTTAGCAATTAGAATTGACCTTGTGTAAGAATGATCTCAACCTAGTTGTCAATTTCTCTAGGCATACACAAAATAATAGTAATAATAATAATAATAATATCCATGGGGTATTGGATAGACGGTGATTGGGTGCTCTGTTAAGTCAATCCTTGATGTGAAGTCACCAGTTCAATTCCCTGCCCCGATCACAGTGATATATTAGACATGATGAAGATGTAGTCCTTCCAAGATTTCAAAATGATGATAATAATAATAATAAGTGGTGCTAATTTGGCTCTTGGAATGTCCTTACTCAAAACTTACACAACTATTCAATTGTTTGTCACACGGGGGCTTCACTCAATGAACCTTTGACATATCATGTGAATTATTGGCATACTAAATGATACCCTTAATTTGACTACGTATTGGAAAATACCTCTAAAAGGCACATGATTTAACCCCCTACCAATACAAACACAATACACCTTCGCATTAAAAAAAACCCTACTTTCACTCGATATTATAGGTATCCATTGTTTCATTAATAGCTTTTATACCCCTTTATATTGTTTCATTAACTTTGAGCTCCATTTTTTATACCTTCCAATATAAAAAGACCTTTACACCCTATTATATGCTCAATATATTATGTCATTTTTTCTTCAATATATATCCCCCAATATGAATGCATGTGGTATGGTATTTACCCCCCAATGAAACCCCCATGGTTTGTCACTCCATTTTAATATGTTACCCATACATACAAAGTGAAATATTCTTAAAATAAATTGCTATCATATTTCCATACATAAAAGGGAAATTACTTGAATGCTTCTCAAGTTTCTGGTACAAGGCATTGTCCTTAGCCTTGGATTCCTGTAATCTTCCTTTAGGTCATAGGGCATAGTTAGCCTTCCCCAATCATGTTTATGGCCTCAAGATCCATCCCTAGTGCTCAAAGTGTCTCAAAGACTCATAACATCACTTATATTTTCATCTAAAGGCTAAGGGTACCATAACAGGTCATGTGTTGTGGATCAAGGTGTCATTGTTTTTCATCAATGCTTCGAAGATTCCTTTAGGTTCTAAGGCTTAAGTTTCCTCCCTTGACAATTTCCAAGGTCCTCAAATCCATACCTAGTGCTCCAAACTAATTCATAGCATTGATATCCACAATCAGAGGAAAGGATAGTCTCAAGAGTTCCTACATGGTTGTTTATGATGTTGTTTTTCACCATCAATACCCAAAAAATCCTTTAGGGCCAAAGAATTGAGTTTGCTAACCAAAAATTTCCCAAAGCTTGGAAGAAATACTTATTTACTCAAAAAAATTAATGGAACAAATATCACTACTCAAAGGACTAGAGCACCCATAAGATATCTTGTGTGGTAGTTTGAAGTTTTTTTTTTTTTTTTTTATCCTTGGATGCTTATAAGCTTCCTTTAGGGCCTAAGATCAAATATTCCTACCTTAATCATTTGTATGGATCCAGGACCCATACCCAATACTTAAAACATCATATTTTCATGGATATCCATATTTAGAGGCAAAGGATTCAATGGGAGATCATATCTAATGTTTTGGGGTGTCATTCTTGGCCTTTTAATCATGTAACTTTTATTCTACAACACCTAGGTTTTATCTCTTGACCATGTCAAGGGATACAACATTAATATATAAGCATAGGATTTATAGCCGACATGTTTTAGAAACATGGATTTTTTTTGAAAAACACAATTGTCCTCTATTTTCAATGCAATTTCAAATCTTCTCAACTATTAATAGCAATTCCAATTAAGTAAAGAGTTCTCTATTCAATAAAGACACTCCAAATGTGTTTTCAAGTTTCATTTATCCTCTATCTTTGTAACACAATTTTAAAAAACAAAAAAAAATCTCCAATGAAAATTTCCAATTAAAGTGCAGTGATGCCCTTGAAATGTGCTTACTCAGCACTCTATTGAAATGTGCTTACTCAGCACTCTAAGATATTATTTGGATGATTTTCATTCCATTAACACATATTTCACATACATACAAATGACATGTATACTTATGTTTGAAATTAAATTTCATCCCTAATAGCTAGTTAATGAAAACTATGATATGCTAGATGAAACACTCGTTTTCAAAAACCTAGAAAAAGAATTAAACTCTATTGGAGTGAACTACTTTAAATTAGTGCTTTGTTTCATTAACGGGTAAATATATTTATGGATATGGGATACATTACTCTTTTCAAAAGTGTACTTAATATAATCATTCCTACTTCCACCATAATAAATTTGCATATTTTATGACCGTCAAAAAATACATGATAAAAATACCTAAATACAATATCAATAATTACACAGTCCTCTTGGACATTACCTTCTTACCATAACAAATACCAAAATAGAAGATCAAGAGTTACACACTCCTCTTGGACATTACCTTCTTTCCATAATAAATACAACATGTATTCTTATTTAAAATGTGAATGGATATACATGAATGAGGAAAAAACTAAGCTTTGAGACACCCCGTATGTGTACCTCTTCTCGAATAATATTAGCAATAACCTCAATGAAAGTTGTACATTTACAACTCTTACAATATTTTGTTATTCAAATGATGATGTTGTGAGATGTTTTCTACATTTTTTCATCTCATCCGGCACAAGATAAAGTATATTTTCATGTTAGAATTAGTGACTATACTACGAGGGGAGGTAAATCGATATAATAGAATATTTTAACAATTATTAATAATATGCAACATTTTAAATCCATTGATAACAAATAATTAGATAAGTAACACATATGGACATTATATGTATGTGGAAACCCATGAAGAGAGAAAATCACAAAAAATATGTCAGAATATTGATATAGGATCCAAACTATTATTACATCAATTTTATTGCACTAACCCCTTGAACTTTAGAAGTACGAACCTAAGGGACACTCATATCCCCTAATGTGCAAGAACCAACCTGCTCTGCCTAGCATATTCCTCTTTCATCAATTTTCAAACTGAGACCCACAAGATTTCCAACTCAAATCTTACTAATCTAAACTGCCCAATCTTTGATTCAACTTAATATTTCACTTCTGGCACTCTCTTTAGCTCCCATGTCATCTAGATATAAAATTGTAACTCAAATATACTCTAAACACCAATGCTTCACGTTCTAATTCAATCACATCTACAGATTTGGTCTCTGTTATGCTTTTCTTTTTCTGGCCCTAGATTTTATGGCAACTTGTAGATGTGTTTTGGCCTGCTTTGCTTCACTTTTGTACACATCATATCATCATTCATTTTCACGTTTTGTGTTCTATAGTTAGGTATACTCCAGTCTCAACGTTTGACCGTCCTACTCGGGCACTACACTTTACATTTCTCCTTTTGGCCCAGATCTAATCACAACATTCAAATTTGTATTTCTTTCTCTAATATGCCACAAATTCATACCTTGAACTATCTCTATGTTAACCTCCTGAAAATCCTAATTCCTCCATGCCCGAGACTAGCATCACTCATTTTTTACACTTCATTATATTTTTTGTGTAGCAATGCAACTTCATCACATTCTATTTGCTAAAATTTATTTTTTGTTGGTTTATAATGGTTATATGCCTTAGCTTCTCATCATGGCCACACACCTTATATTGGTCACTTCTTCTTTTATATGCTTAAACCTATAATTACCATGGGAACCAATACATGGTTTTTACCCATGGAATTCTTGCTTGACAAAATCACATAGTATTATTGACCAAACCAACGTGTCTCAAAATGTTTATACAAAAATTGTTGTACCTATAATATTTTTGAGTTAGACCCATTTAGGATTTTTTAATTTTTTTACCATTAACAAATTTGGTTCCCTAAAAACACCAAATTCATGACCTCTAAATTTGGTTTTAATCGCAGTCATGGCCCTTGATCTTTAACCACCATGGATCGTATGACCTTGGGCAAGGACCAAGAACTTTGACCTAAAAGGTCTTATCTCGTAGCCTGTGCAATGTGACATGGTCATGTTATATAGATTTTCCTTGTGAAATTTTGGTTCTAGTCCTTAATTGTTTGTAGTATATCCATGGCTCTGAGGATCTGAGCTAAAATTAAGTATCTAACTATGTTATGCACCAAATGGGAAAATAAACAAATAACACCATTATGATAAATCATAAATTTGGTACATTTGGCAACCAAATAATTCTCCCCTTCACACTTGATTATGCCATCGAATGGCTAGATGTTAGATCACATTTTAAACCTCACTAAGTATAGGATATAGAAGATTCGATATCTGGGATATTTTTAAGTAATCAAACAACATGTAGGGCTCGACCCTTGAATGAAAAGATGAAATTTTCTCCTATGGACTCTAAAAATATGAAAAATGTTGAAATAATTTAACATGATGAAGCCTTCAGAAATATCCCTTTGGTGAAAATCTTAAAGCCTTCCACATCATTTTCCAAGTCACTACCATATCATATTTATTCCACCTATCATGCCATACCACTACCACATCATCTTTCTTCCACCTATCACTACTACATCAATGCCATGCCACTCTTTTCCACCTTTCTTGCCACATCACGAGCAAGTGTGACTTGAAAAACATCCACTTGGCCACCAAAAAAGGCCAAATCCATCTACCACATGTCATGACCATACGTTACACATTACTTTGTCTCATTCATGGAAATTGATGTTGTACCCATATCCTTTGTCATTTTAAGCATATTTTTCATTAATCCCTAAATAATATGGAATAAAAACTATTCTCTAGAAGATCAGAATCTTGTGAAAATACCTTAAAAGAGCTTAATTCAAGAGAATGTCACATGAAAAGAATTAAAAACATGTGATATATCTTGTCACAATTTACATAATTGTTAAGGTGCATCAGTGTCACAGTTTTCTAGTTCACAAGGTGTGAAATTGTTTTAATGAAGGTAAAAATTAAAAGTATGATAAGCTTCTAGAATATAAGCCTCGTGGATGGAATTTCCTCTGAGAGGTGTGGATTTGAATCACATCCCTACCATACTGGATCTCAACCTCCATCCCTTATCCTACTCCTATCATTTCCCAAGCCTACAAGTACAACCTTCTCCCATTGATATGTCTAGATAGAAAATTTCAAGAAAGCTCTTGGCTTGGTGAAACTCTGTTGAAATACCAACCTTTTGATCACAAGACTTTTGGAGGAAAGAAATTGGAATGAAAGATATCTAGAAGGGGACCTACAATAGCAAGACTTATGTTGTAACCACTTCTTTCATGATTAATACAATTATACATTTGTTTCCCATTAATATTGTCTACACGATGATTTTTATTACATATATACTTGATCATATGTATATGTATTTTTCAAATAATATTTGTATATATGTGATTTGATCTATTTTTTGTTTGTGTTATCTACATGTCTCTTCTTCATGAAGATTGAAGACAAATATAGAAGCTAAATATTACAAGAAACTAGCAAGGACAAATGTCAATTAACAAGGTACAAATCACTAATATCATTTTTTCTCATCTATGATTTGATCCTTATAGACATAGGGAAAGTTTTCTATAAATGTTTGTTTTGTTTTAGATATGGGTGCTAGATCTAGGGAGATAACGCTTTTTGTAAGAGGGATTTGTCTGCCAAAAAAATTGGTGACCATATTGGGGAACGATCTTTAAATGTATTCTTCATATTCATTTTGATTAATTGATTCCTTGTTTTCTTGACTCTTTGTGCTTTGTGAGTCATTGGCGAGCCATATCTAACTCTTAAACCATACATCCATTCAGATTTCAATTTTTTTTTTAATTTTTATTGGTTTTATTCTTGTTCCACCATTTTGTGGAGAAAAAAGTTACATTTTTTCATTGTGCTAGATTTGAAACTGTGAAAAAACCTATATGTTTCACTATTTTACACTGCAACCTATGACACTAACTAGAAAATTAAATTTTTTGTTGGGTCTTTCCAAAATTAATCTTTTATCCATTTTTTATATGGTGTTTGAGGTTGTTTATTGTTTGTTTATAGTTTAAACTTTTCAAATAGATTCTTTTTTGTGTTTTCTTTCACCTCTTTGTTTGATCCAAGGATGTTTTTGCTTATAGATGTATATAAAAGAATTAAATGTAAAATTGCAGCTTAACACAAAAAAGGTGCACATAAGAAAAGAAGAAGTAAACACATAAAAGGCACAAAAAGAAGACACCAAGGCTTGATAACGGAGTTCGTCCAATTCAGACTATGTCTCCGGGCCCAGCTCAACGATGGGGAGGCCTTTCTTATTAAATGGCATGAAATAACAGAATTACACTCATCAAAACTATCCACAAGAGGCTTATACCTCCAATCTGCAAGATGGTTATGAAATGAATGCTTGAGGTGGAGAGGTACGCAACACCAAATCTTCCTGTAGCAATAAAAGGGGTTGGAGTATGTAAACTGTCTAAAATAGATCAATATGTGCTCTCGGCCTCCTGCAAAACAACGCGCTACCACCAAAATTGCCTCTTCCCGTGCTCTTCCATTGATCGTGTTTTATAATGGATTCTTTGGACAAAATCCCATCCAAATCGAGGCTTGTCTGGCTCATCACAGAGGCTGGTAGAGTGGAATGATCGGCGGGTGCAACCACCTCTCAAAATGGTCTTTTTATCGTTGAGTTGATAAGACCTCAAAACCCCAAAAACATTGAAAATCTGGTCCAAAACCATATACCGGGACCTAAAAAATCATTAAATCGGGTTTATTTTCCATATCGGGTCCGCGTTGAGGTCGCAATCGGCATATTGGGGGTGTCGTTGTCCTGGTTATCAGGAATGACTGACCGGCGATCATCGATCGCCGATATCGGCGTCATCTGATCACATTGGCATCCCACACATATATCGCCCCAGGTGTCTGATAATGGTTCTACCGATCTGATTAATCACGAGTCGCAACCTGCCATCGTCGATATACAAGGCCTCTGAACCATTTTCCCGCCAATCCATCGATCTGATTTAATTGGAGATCAACGATCAGGGTTTCCTTAGTGCCTTTCCTAATTCTGCCCTTATGCAACCTCCGATTGTGATTTGGCCTTAAAGGCTTTAAGACCCATTTTCAAGGAAATTCCTCATTTTCTTAAGGATCGAAGAATCCTTCTTTTAGCAATAACTCCATCATCTGAACTCAGATTGATGTGTTGTTTGCGTCGTTGGAATCAAGAAGATGAGATCTCTACTCTGGTCTTGAGTTGACTTCATTCTGCTCATTTTGATTTCTGATTTTTTTTCCATGCCAATGTATTTGAAGATCCACCTGGATCATTGTTTGATATGGGTTGGAAGTGTTATTTGAATTTGTGTTGATTTTTTGATTGCATGTTTTGTTTGCATATTTTTGCATCATGATTTTCAGCAGCATCATTGTATTCTTTCATATTGCTTGAAAGAAAGGAAGAAAAAATCACAATTGAATTTTAAGTGCATTTTTAAAGAAAAAAAGGAAAATAATGCATTCTAGTTGATAGTAAGAGTATTTTTTGGCTTGTGATTTTAAGCAAAGAAAGTTGCATTAAAAAAAAAATCTCCCTCGCGGTCACACTAGGGTGGGGGGGGTGGCATCTAGGAATCATGTGTTCTACAGTTTCATTGATTTACATTCAAAGAGTAGTTCATGTTTCTTGCATTGAATGTTACACTTGTTTCTTTGCTTAAAACCTCTTACTCCTTACTGTAACTAGAATTCATTAAAATAAAATCACATTTCATTGTGTTGCACTCGAGATTTTGAGTCATGTAAAAGTATCTTTTGCGTCCACTCCATATGGCTATTGTGTAAAAAAAAACCATAAAATTAATTCTTAATAAAACAGATTCGACACTTTTGCATTTTTTTGGTAGCACACCTACATTAGCTTAAGTGTAGGTACTTAGAATAGGTGGTGAGTTTAAACTCTCCAAGGCTACAAAAAATACATTAGAATATTGAGTTAGGTAGTGAAAATCCATTTATTCCATCACATTATCTAGGAATCACCTCTCACAAAGGATTTAAGCATGAGGTCACATTTGGACCAAACACTTAATCTCCCTTGCTTTGTTGGTCTTGGTGGTATTGATTTGCATGTATTAAAAACAATGTTGTAGAACACTTGGGGATCACTTGAGAGGACTACCCTCACTTTGAGTAACCTCGACTCTAGGGGGATTTAATGTTTATTTCTTTTCCCTTGCAATTATGTCTGACTATTGACTATCCCCCTAAGCTAGGTTGTTGTAGGTGGTAACCTTGATAGCTTTTACTTTAGGGCTCCTACACAAGGCGACAGTGAAGGGGATGTCCTCATTGTACCTAGGATAGATGTTGGTAAAACTCACTTGGGCCTTCCTCGAGGTTTCTCCACTATATGTGAGGGTACTTGCAAGAGGGTTGGACTGTTAAATAGGTCACCAGAATGAATATTCCACCCACTCTCTCTTTAGCCACTTTTCATATTGATCTCGTGATGTTGGATTGCATCACCAACTAGTGTGGTCAATATGGGAATGTTTGTATATTTTCTTTCTTAGATTTTATAGTGCATGCTATTTTTTTTCCTATTTATCAAACCTTAGGTTGAGTTTAATGGAAAACATTTTAGAGTTTTTGAATCAAGGAACACTATTTAATGGGGATCTTCGCCTTTTTCTTTATATTTGGTCCTCCATATATGGATACATTGTCCCTTCTAAAATTCATGATAGGTTTACAAGTATGGTTGTTTTCAAATTAATCTCTCCCAAACACCCATGTTTCTCCTCAACCACGTTCTCCATCTCAACAACATCAATCTCATGTTGACCCTTTGCCTTATTTTCCCATTGTTCCTTCTCCCATTTCTTCTTCCTCGCCTAGTGAAAGTCTTGATACTATAACCAAGAAGCTAGGAAGAAGAAAAGGAAGAATAAGAAGAATCAAAATATGCAAAGGGAAAGCCACCAACCATTACTATGAGTGTTGATAATGTTGAGGATTATTCCAACGTACATCGTAAGCCCAAATTCTCTTGCAAGCTTGGTAAGGGTGACCACTTTCTTAACTATTTCCATGGTATTCACGTACTCTTAAAACTGTGGTCTAAGGATTCTCATCAGCTAGTTGTTGTTCCATTAACTAATGATTATAAGGTTCTAGGGAAAAATGGTAAAGTTAGGTTTCCCTATAGGTTATGAAAAGGGAGTCATTGAAGTCACCTTTGATCTCATATGGATTGTTATCCTCCACAATGTCCCAGGTTGAGAGGCAATCAACTGTGGTAACCACAGACCAAGATTTTTGTTTGGTAGCTAGCCCTACCAAACTAAAGAGGACTCTCTCTATGAAATCAAAACAAAAGAACTAACTGGAATGTAAAATGATTTTATGCTAGATAGCTAGGCTCAGGTAGGTTTTTGAAAATTTAGGGTTTTGGTGTTGGATAAGGGAGAAAAGCCAGGTAGCTAGGTCAGAGGATCAAAGGGTTACAACAACAAAAATATAAAGGAGCAAGGTAGAAATGCTTTTATGATGGGTCTTAGGGTTTTTTGGTGTAGTATAGTGTTCAGAAGAAGCTAAAGGTCTTAATGAGCATGAAACATGAATTCATTAAGCAAGAATCAAAGTAACACATAATGATTTTTCCATCAAAGCAGATCTTTATACAAAGAATTGTGTTTATAAGTTGTAAGGAAAATAATTGAAGAATTGATAAATGGAAAGAGAAGATGAATATCTTTCATATAAAGTTATAACAAAGAAAAAACAACATCACAAACTTACTGCACCTGAATTCGTAGATAATACCTACAAATTGTATCCTTTGATTTCTAAAAAATATCCAAGTACAAGCTACAATAGTTCTCTTCTCTGATGTCCAACCATTCAAATGACTTAGAAAATGATACATATAGACTAAAACATCATTTACCTACTCTCAAGGGTTGAATCCATGACTTTTGGAGCTGTTCCTCAAATGTCTTAACCAAAACCCTAATGACTAGGGAGGTTAAAACAAACTCTCCATATAGTAAAACTAATTCATTTGACCAAAACAAAAGATTTACTAGCATGTATCTACCTCATTTGACTTTCATCTAGCAAGATTACATCTCAGTTAAATGATTACATGCTCAATTACATATTTACATACGTAAGAAGTCAAATCAGGTCAAATTGTAGATGAAATTTAACCTCCCGGAAAACCACATCGTGGCTAAGGAAAAGCACAACATGAGATTACATACCACTTTTGGAGGCCTTCCTGAACTCGAAATTAGGCTCATGATATCTCATTGGAAATATATTTCTGTCTGCTACATAATTTACTCCTAAATAACTAAAAATGATCAATTATTGCCCCTCAAAAATCAATTCTCCCAAGAATGGTAAAAAAGCATAGCGTGGCCTACAAAAACAGGGCAGAAAGGTGTTTTTTAGGCGGGTTTTGGCCATTTTCACCCTATAAAAGCTGATGATTTGGGATTCCAAGTGTCCAAATGTAATGTATAAGTCAATATATATCCAACCATGTAGATTTTTTGTCATTTGGAGCCCTCCATAAAAAATGCAGCGTGGCCCACACTACACTTTTGGCAGGGTGGCTATGCCAAAAATTGCCAAATTTATGTGAAATTAGGTCTGAAAGGTGGAGCGATAACTATCTAACCATAAATAATTTTGAAACTATGATAGTGGTTTTTGTTACTGGGAATATTGTGAACCATAAAATCCTCCCATTGGCCAAGATTCATCTCTGATTGGCCACAATATGCTCTACAGAAAGGTGACTAAAACAGAACATTGCAGCGTCAAACAAATAGGTTGCAATGAGGAAATCTTATCTCCCAATCCCTGATACCTATGTGAGAATGTTTTGTATCTTGGCATCTTATGAAAAAAAGCGTCCTCCAATTTTTAAAAATACTTTCCCATTTGTTCAAAATCCAAGTTTGTAGTTGGTCACTAAACTACTGAGCAACTCTCCCGTAGCATCTGTATTTTGGGAATTTCTCCCAAATAATAACACCTATGAATAAAATGAAGGATTTTTTTTGTTCCTTTATTGGATTTTAACAAAAAAATCTTTCACTTTTGTAAAATTCATCCTCATTCAGTCAGAAACATATTTTGAAGAAAAATTGTCCCTATGTGGAGCAAATGGCCTCAAAGAGAAAAGGGAATGTTTTGCAAATGGAGGGAGATGAAGGGGTTTCAGGGTGTCTAAATTCCTGGGAATATTTTGAGGGTAGGGATATATGTTAGGGAGTGTAGGGAGGTGGAATTTATTGTAAAGAGTTAAGGAAATATGTGAAAAACTCCAAAACATGGTCCTAGCCTCGAAATTTGCAAAAACACAACATGGAGATAGGGTTTAGGGAAAATGAGGGGAAATGAAGGGAATGGGTAGGGGAAATGGTTGTGAGCGGTATATAAGGTAGGTGTGGGGATTATGGAACATAAGAACTAGTATTTTTCTCACTGTAATGAAGAAAAATAATTCGGATACCAAAAGCATAGCGAAACCCTAGGAGAGGGATTTTCACTGAGTTCTTCAAAACAAAGGATGCATAAGAGGTGCCCGATGTTTACTTACTTGCCAAGGAGATGCTTAAACCTGTGAATGCTGAAATGAAACCCTTTTGATGTTTTTTCTGGTCCTTTGTAGCTTGAAAGTTTATTTTTTCTTTGGTAGTGGCATGACATCATATGTCCCTTTGAGAAATGATGAGACAAGGTAGTGTATAATAACATTGTCTTATTTGAAATAAAACATTACCTTTACCTTTATTTTGATTTCCCTAAGTGATCTGGATTTCAACAAGAATGAAAAAATTTACAGATATAACCATAAATACAGAGATGCAGCAGAAATAATACTTCATTTCGTTGATGCAAAATATTGAAATATGCTTACAAACAGAAATAGAAATAAACTAGCTAGGGCGATGGTAGCCTATCTCTGATAAGAGATGTGGCGGCTACATGCCTCTGAACTATCTTGCAATGAGTCTTGAAGGCCTATTTATTGTTGAGAAACAATGGAAAACCCTAAACATCCAAAAACCTAACCCTAGGAGATGAAGTGCCAAATTATGGGCCCCGTTTGGGTAAAGTGGTACATCAATTTCCTGGGGTCGTATCTTTGGCATACAATCTCCGTTTGACATGCACATTACCTCGTTAGAAATATTTATCCAAGGAATACAACTTTTGAGTGATAATCATCAATCTCTAGACCCATGTTGCTCCCAGGTTTCCCAAAAAACGTTGTTTAGGGCCTCAAAATGGCTCTGGAAGTTCAGGACCCGAAAATTGCCAAAAATAGTAAATTGTGCTACAAAGAAGGAAACTGAAAAAATAAAAGAAACAATAGTGGAGGTCCAAGTGGAATAGGCAGGTGGCCACCAATATCAGCCTAGATCTCTAAGCTTCTAGCTCCCTTTAACCACTGACTCACATGATGGACATGTTTTTTGTTTTGACATATGGTATCATGATGACAGATGGAGTGAAACCGTATACCATGACCTAAAATGAGGAATTTAACCATTTCATGTCCCAAGACACTTGAATGAAGATATGATACCTCAAAGAAGACAACGACCATGATTAGTGATGAAGACCATGAGTAAGTGAACGGAGCAACAATGACCTAGACACAACAGCTACTGACCAAATTTTATTTTGAAACCTAATGAAATGATAAAATTTGATTTTGAAACCCTAACATAAACCTTGTGGAAGAATATTTGATCACTGGTGATAGGCAAAACTGACTGGCACTAACATGGATGAAGCCTTAATTTGTTTGTAAAACCCCTACGTTTCTCAAAAAAAACTCCTAACTAGTTACTGTAAGTTTTCTTCCAAGCCACCATCAGTTGATGAAGTGGTAAGTTTGACTCTATCATCAGTCAATTCCATTCTTCCGCTGAAGAGTGAAATTGAAATGGTTGATCCAATTTTCTCATTGATCGATACCACTCTCCCTTTAAAGAGTGGATTCGATAACACTCAAATTCTTCTTATCAACTCAGATATTTACTAACAAGGGGGAATTTCACTTGTTTCAATGGAACTCCCTCCAAGTACTGAATTCACTTCCTTTAATTGGAATAGATTGAAAGAGTCTCGTCTCCCTTATTAAATTCATTTTCGAATCATTATGTAGGATTTTGATAAGAGAATAAATTACTCTATTACAGATGAAGGTTATTTTGTTAGCATTATATCCTCAACTGAATGGAAAGCTATGAGTTTCACTCAGCTTATGTCCATGTTGTGGCCAGCAACACCCCCCCCCCCTTGTTCATTTAAGTGTTGTCCAAAATACTAAATGAATGGGGACCCTTAGTTAAATTTTAGAAAAAAAGCAAGAGTTTCCTTTCTTCAAAATAAGGTTACCATCATAAGCTTAGAAAGGTCTTTTGAATATTTTTTAACCTAAGTCTATGATAATGGAAATATCTTTAAAGCCGCGTTGCAAAAAAGATAGGAAATGCCTCCATTTCTCTATAATATCGGTATGCACAAGACTCGTGTTAAGCATAATATCGCATCGCAATAAAGTAATACTCATAAGAAAAAAACTTCAAGATTTACCGATCTACGATAACACCGATCGCAAGATCGCATATTGCAGAAATGAGCTGACAAGATTCGGCAAACATTAAACTTCTGCGACCTATGATGTTGCGATCGCTGCGATATTATATTCGTATGTTTGCGCGATCTGCGATGGTGTGATTTGCGATGGCGCGATCTACGATGTTACGTAAGCAAATCATAAATCACTTCATCACGAATCATTCGGGCACGTTATTCAAAGAAAAGCCACTTACCATAATCTGACTCAAGATCATGCGCTTTTAATGATAGTAAAGGAATTAGTTGTCAGCTATTAAATGAAATGAAGACGCGTGCTTTTGTAAAGAATTACTTCACGTAAGGTGGCATATTTGATATATCTGTTGCATTTAAAACTCTCCCATCACCTTTCTTGATCAGTCATTTCCATTTCACTTGTAAGCTGAAGGAACGAAGAACTAAAGACAATTCAAAGCCAAACGCAGGAAGAAATGGGAAAGAAAAATAAAGCTCAAGGCTCTGAGGCGAAGGAAAAGATGAAGGAGATGGCGCCTTTGTATACAGACACAGCCTGTAATAGAGACGCAGGGATATCGACATGGGAAAGCATGTACAGACTGCTCGAAGAAGAGAATCCCAGAATAATGAAGGTTGCTGCTGTCGCGGGCTCACAACGCTCTTCCGAGGCATCCTTAGAGGAGCTAGCATGTTCATTTCTTCACCGGATAGCAGCAAGGCCCAAAATTCTACCATATACGGATATGATCAAGTGGATACTTGACAATGCAGAGATGAACAACAGACAATTCAAGATTCAAGGACATGGGCTCATCGGATCATTCGCTGCACAAGATTTAAAGCTTATGTATCAACTTCCTGAACCGCATGCGACTTACAATGCACAATTCATTAAGAAATTTGTGGCAGAGAACCCAAACCTAGCAGAGACCACCAAAGATTGGTACAGAAAAGAGGAGCCGCTCAAAAAGGACAAAAATGGTATGTACAGCACTGGTTCCCTCACCTCTCTGTATTATTTTGCTGCGGCCATGCTTTGTAGATTATTTGGGATGCCGGATATCAATAAGTTTTCGTCTGAATGGCTACCATTAATAGATGCTGCCACAAATGCCGATATTATGGATTGGGCCAAGATCTTTTCTGATAATCTATACATGGCTATTATCAATTACCGG
The DNA here is from genome assembly GCA_031772625.1 of Pinus tabuliformis. Lineage (NCBI taxonomy): Eukaryota > Viridiplantae > Streptophyta > Pinopsida > Pinales > Pinaceae > Pinus > Pinus tabuliformis. The sequence goes on along the minus strand of CM062815.1, from coordinate 855,070,129 downwards.
TCTAAAAGATCCTTGTCTCAAAGGATCTATCCTCCTTTTTATCTGTCCGCATATGTTATGGATTCTATTTGTTATGTGTCTAAATTTCCCACTATGGGTTGGAAATGGACTACCCAGGACCCATTACCTATCCATGTTTATCATAAGATGTTATGGGATTCTCAGTTCGTCCCACACTTCTACCAGATTTGTCATGGGCTTATCTTACCCTTGTATAGAATGATGTATGATGAAGACCCCTCGAGGTGCTCACCCGAGGCACAGATAGATATCATCCCCATCGCAAGATGGTTCGGGGAAGAATGGTTCACCTATATTAGAGTGTTTGGAAGCACTGTACCTCCTCATGTCCTGCCTCTGTATATCCCCGATAAACTTTTGGCTCGGGAAATTGCATATCAAACCTGTTCAGAAGGCGGCCTAACCAAAGACCTAAAAGACAAAAAGAAGGCCATATGGCCTCAGTTTCCTGTAGCTTGTGGGGCCTTTTCATTGTTCGATGTAGGACACTCTTTCACCGAAGTGGAGAATGTGACGTGTCCACAATTATTTAAATTCGCAGCAAGGCCATTTGACCCAAATGAAGTTGCCCAAGATTTCACAACGAACGTCAAAATAAAAGTATTCGTTGGAAAGAAAGATTTGTTCGATGATTTATTTCAGAGTAAAAGCTCACTCCAGGAAATTTTGCGGGAAGCTCAGTCAAAGTTGTCTCCAGATGACCTCCAAAGATTCATGTTATATAGGGAAAGAAGGCTGGCTAGTGTTCCTCTAGAGAAGTTGCGACTGCCTGCCAGAGAACCAACTCCAAGCGTTAGCCTCAGTGGAAACTCTAGCACTTCCAGATCTAAATCTAACACTGCGCAAGGAGTGCCTGAACATTCTAAAGGATCTGGAAGCGACCAAGGAAAGAACGAAGAAACAGCTAAGGATACGGCTCAGTCAAGTGCAATGTCGCAACAGCAGGTTATCGCCTCCCCGCCAAGAGATGTTCCCCCTCTTGTCATTGAAGCGCCACCCATCACAACAGAACTGGACAAAGAATGGGAAACCTTCAATGAGCTGATCAATCTTGAAGGGCAAGCCCCAAGAACACCTGTGAACAATACACAGGTAACGCAAGAAGTGGTTTCGACCATAGTCAGCTATGTCACAAAAACGGAGCGCATTCCTATCGCTCCACCTTCTAAGCTTCTACTTAATGTAGAAGAAATTCGCCCAATGGACGTATTCTATAGTCCCCAACATAAAGCAGTTGTAAGGAGACAGAGAAAGAAAAGAAAACTAGAAAATACACTGTCACAAGATGCTGAACATTTGGACGTCTTATGGAAAGACCCCAACAATAACCCAACTGAAAATCTCACTAAGTTGTCTCAGATCGCAGGAGCATATGCTTCTGCAACTATTGACAAGGCATCGAAAGTTCAGCAACTGTTGAAAGAACAAGAAGATCAAATACAGCTACTACAACGACAATTGCAACAAGCCAATGCTAATATTGAAGCTTCCAAACAGCTCGAGAAGTTGCAGGAAGACTTTCAGCAGATGCAGATAGGCTATCAAAGAAGTCTAGACGAGAAAGGAAAACAATTGCAAATTTTACAAGAAATGCATAAAGATGAGCCTAAGCTTGCGGAATTTATTTCAGAATCTATTGGCTTAAATGAGAAACTACTGCAGCAACAGGAAGAGTTGGGACGTGAGATATCACAGTGGAGTCACTATTGCGAGTTGAGAGATAAAATCACCAATCAAGTGGTAGACTTGCGGAGTGACTATGATCAGAGTGACAGACGAGTGACAGAATACTTAGCTTGGTAGGATGAAGATGAAGGGAAAAGAGCAAGTGCACCCAGAATAAACGAGAATCATTAATAATTGCTCTTTAATAAATGGGAAGATCAAATCAGGCAAGCGGAACAAGCAGCGGAGACAGCGACCACATAAGCAAACATTCTTATCGACTGTGTAAATGAGAATTTACACAGGGCCAATTTAATCGAAGAGACCACCTCGGGGTACCTACCAAATAAACTACGACTGGAAGCAGAATGGAAGCAAAAGGCACAGGAAAAGGGAAAAGCGATCCAAGCATTAAACAGGTTAAATTGGGAGTGTTACTGGGCATACTTGGTCAAGCTGCATAGTCAATGGATGACTGTGAAATGCATCATAAACGTGGCCAAAAAAGTAGTGCCAGCTCTCATAGATTCTATTTTCGCAGCCCAGCTCAGTGCAGAAGTCAGCCAACCGACTCTCCTCAAGCCCATGATGAACACTTGCAGCTTTAAAGACCAAATTCAGAAGTAGCCTTATTTTAGAATGTTGTTTTTTCTTTAAAATTAGATTAGAAAAAGGACGGTCAATTGAAAACCGCATCCTAAATTTTGTAAATACACTATTATTAGAATTAGGAAGTAGTATTTTAACCCTTCTCATGCATTTGGAGAAGGGTCCAGAAATTTGTCAAAAACTTGTCCTCGGAACATGCACTTCTGCACCCTCAGAGGATGTTTTGATGAATGGATGGATCGAGATTTATTAATGTTTGCATTTGATGTCTGCTACTGATGTTGCACTTTTGTACTCTTAGTAGATGTTAGAACAAGTAGAGATAAATCGTTTTTTGCATGAAGCTTATGAGTAGGATTAGTCATAAATGGTACTTTTATCTCTTGGCCATTTCTGCTTATATTCTTAAAGTGATATACACTTTTCAGTTGTTTATATGTTACTGCATGAATGTATGAGCTACCATTTGGCACTTCTGTACGGTGGAGCCATTTATTTATGTCTGATATATGAATAACTTATTATGCGATATGCTATTCACAACTGTTTTGCCTAACTTTTTATGCAAAGTGGTTTATCTTAATTGATTTCTATTCTTATGATAGCTGAATGATCTTTATTACCAGTTATTGTTTGGAAAGCACGACTACTTCCAAGTAGGCACGTGGAATGACCACTATCTAATTGGATCTCCATTCATTAAAATTTGGATGTCAAAGAAATTAAACAAGAAATTGCACCTAATGTTGCAAAGGAAACGTCGTAGGGAACTACTATAAATAAGAACAACAGAGAAAAACGGGAATCTAACAAACATTGAATTCAACTTATTCAATAAACATATATATTAAGTGAAGCATATCAATGTTGCATGTCAATGTTAATTTTGATCATGAACAGAATTCTTTGTGGCTAAAATAATAAACTCCACACTGCGTATAAAATTAAAAGTATCCCATAATGTTGCTTGAAATATTAGATTAAGATCTGTGAAGTTTGGACCTCATCCTTACTTCTTAACTACAGCTGATCAAATGCTCAATAAAAATCCCACTGACTTTGTTCATGTTTCTGTTGCACACAAGATTAACACGTTCATTCATAATTTAAATTCAAGAATATATTGACTTCTAAAATCAAACTTTTTATTAAAGTAACTAGAGGGGAACACAACAATTTCATCCAAAGCAAGAACTAAGGCCGCGATATCACCTGTCACAAATGTTTTTATCTAAATATTTTCCACTTGCCCATGACTCATGCCTCTACAAAATCCCCAATATGAAATCAAAATAAAAGTGACACAACACTTCAGATGGAGCCAAGTATGAATTTAAAAATACAAAGCAACATAGTTCTAAGATCACTTGAGTCTAAGCATCAAAATGGAAACTACACTGCAAAGTAATGCCATTGATTGAATCTTCATTTCTTATGAATCGGTTATAAAACGATGACATGGTTTTCTGGAGATAACTATGTATTCATGTGAATTTATGGAACTTAAGAAAATCTATTTTTTAGCAATATTCCATCTAAGACTGCTATATTCCTTAGTTTTGAGCAGAGAATACAAAAATATTTTCAAATTGTCACAGGAGATACCTCCTCAATAAGAAATTTCTCTTGAATGACATTCCTTAGGTTTCTAAGGATTGTACCATTGAAACAAATACATCCCAACCCACCATTTTTTAAAAAACATAGTAGACTCCTAACTCAAGGGTTATCCCGTAATGGAAACTACACTACAAAGGAATGCCATTGATTGAATCTTCATTTCATATGAATCAATTATAAAATGATGATAGAGTTTTCTGGAGATAACTGTTTACTCATGTGAATTTACGGAACTTAAAAATATCTAATTTTGAGAAATATTCCATCTGAGACTGTTATGTTCCTTGATTTTGAGTGGATAATACAAAAATATTTTCTTAAAGTCACAAGAGATACCTCCTCAATAAGCAATTTTTCTTGAATTCCAGTCCTTAGGTTTCTAAGGATTATATCTTTGAAAAAAATACATCCCAACCCACCATTTTTTAACAACATAGAACACTCCTAACTCAAGGGTTACCCTGCATGGTGTCACATAGTTTGTTTATGATCTTATTTTTTGAATTTCAAACAATTTTTTTTCATCTAAACAAAATAGAATAAAGGTCATGTTCTGAAGTTTAAATTGTTTCCTATTTGCTTCTTTTGGGAACCCAAATTCAATTAAAGTCAACCATTCTCTTATGAGAAGTTTATGTCAAAGCATAGAAATTGATCCTCACAAATGTCTCAGGAATCCAATATTTTGTTTTTCATGTACGTTTTTCAGATATTTGCAACAAATACATCCCAACCCATCGTTGTTTAAGAAGCTAAGCATAGTATTATTCCTAACAAATTTTCAGCAAAACCCTTTACAACATAGTAAGTTTTCATACTTGGATACACGTCGTTCAAAAACATATGCTTCCAAGCTTTGAGAACCCTGTTGATATATAATTACAACATTTTAATAGTAAAAGCAGGGCCTGATAATTCAGTGCAAGGAAAGAAAATCCATTGGTAGAAATAATCCATCTGATATTGCTATGTTCCTTGATTTTGAGCTAAAATAAAATGATTTTGAATTGAGTTTCATAAGATATTAGCATTTTTTCATTTGGATTTTTTTTATTCTATTCAAAATTGTTTCTCTGAAGCTCTTCTAGTCCCATTATGAGCTACATTAAGGCTCTGAAGGTGTTGGAACCAGAGTCTAGCCTCAACTATTGCAAATATGCAAAGTTGTTGTCTAGCTCTGGTGCTTTTGGATCACTAACATGGGACTTGGAAGGCAAGCTCCATATGAGCTCTCCATAGAATTTAAAATCAACCCATAAGGTTCCAGCTATCGTTGATTAGATGGGAAGTGAGAATTCATCTATATAAAAAAGAAATGAGGTTATGAGGCCCGGAGGAGGGGAAAAGAGGGTTCTAGTTTGAATCTCGTGGTGACAAATTCACAATATTCATTGGACACTATGGATGAGGCCATGTATATAGCTAGAGGGTATGAAATTCATGGTGGGAATCGGGAAATCTCCATTTTTTTTTTATTTCTAATTATACAAAAGTTTACTATCAAAAAATGCTGGAGGCAAATCCAAGCAACTCACTTATGCTCAGAAACAATGAAAAGTTCTTGCATGAGGTATGAATTAGTCCATTTTTTATTGTTATTTGGTGAATGTTATGGGCTTAAACTTGGAGATTCTTCTTGACGTGATGTTTTAGGTTTAGGAATTCTGTAGTTAGGTAATGGATACATTAATAATGTTCTCCTTACTCTTAAAATTTATACCACTATACTCTCTATTTATTAGATATGTCCCTCTTTCTCCCACTTGAACTCACACAAGTTGGTGCAATTACCATTTGTTCGGTATGTTGTGGAGTTTGAGTTTTACTATCCAACTTTTAGCCTTGGAAACTATTGGTCTCTCAAGGAATTGTTCTACTCCTGGAGTGCATGCACATGAGGCTTTTGAGTTTGGTACTTTAAGGTTTATTTCAAGTGACAGTGTGGGTGTTGAGTTGTTCCCAATTCTTGATTGGGTTCAATATGGGCTCTTCTCTTGTCACTTCCTTGGTTGTGGTCATTTTAATTTTTGTTTTAAGTTTTATCTACTGGATCAGTGAGGGAAATTGAGAAACTAGAAATGTTAATGCAAAATTGTTAATTTTAAAAATAATAATAATAAAGAATTGAAATACAAAATTAATGAATTTTATAGCATTTTATTTTGTATAAATAATTAATGCAATTAGAGGAATTAAATTAAAATTAAAAAAATGATATTGTGTTGAGACAATAGTGACACTGATTAGAATAATTAAGGATTGGCCTTATTGGAAGCATATTGGAAAACCATTTCTGCACACGGAGATAAAGAAGGTGGAATGAATGAAATATTTATATTTTTTTTTGGAGGAAGAAGTTCATATTTTTAATTTTACATATACTATAAGTTTTCTCTTTCATAAATCTATAATATTTATTTATTATTTATTTATATTATATTTTTGAGAATTTAAAAATTATAATTTCATAAAAATAAAAATTATAATTAATCTTTTTTAATATAAAATTTAAATCATTTATAACTTTATTGGGGACAATGATATTCAATTTAATTGGTAGGATGGCCAACATATAAATAGCAATATGACCAACATAAAAGAGTGAGTAGATGTCCTCTTGCTTGCCTTAAAGACTGCAATTTCTATTAAAACTTTCAATCGTAGGTGCAAAAATTTCTTGATACACCTAGAATAAAATAGAACTTATTGATCTCTTCTGCTACTATGGTACATTCTCTTGAACAAAGAAAAGACATGAATAGATATCAAGCAATGCAAAATAAATGGTAGGTCCATTGTATGTCCATAAATACTTATGTTATTTGAAGAAATTTGTGCTCTTCTCTTCATAAGGGTGACAAGATGTATAATTTTAGATAACCATGTATTTATGTATCTATAGGAATTATACAAAAGCTTAATATGAAATGTATAAATATTGCATTACATTGATATGGAAACCCTAAGCACTTCAGAGTTGAGGGTTTGGGCTGAGATGTAAAAACTTGTCAGATCACTAAATAGGACTTCACACCAACATTCAGAAGACTTAAGGGCCAATGCTAAAGTCTTTCATCGTAGTAGATAAGTCGATGAGAATTTCTTTTCTGAGCAAAGGCATTATTAGGGCCTTGGACCCTATGGTGTGTGATGGAGGCTTGTAATACTTTTAGTAGATATAGAATGCTATCACGAAAACAAATATTCCTTGCTCTTTCATAACAATTTGTTTGATAAATATGGCATCCTGAAATTCATTTGTGGTTTAAGATCATGTTTAGTGGTCTTACAAAAATATTTTAAAAAGATGTATATGAGATAGAGGATGAAATAAGATTTTTCAATACATTAAGCATTGACACCTTCAGATTTTATACTTTGTTAAAAACATGAAAATCATCTCAAGGACTAAGTTTCCATGTAACACTTATGTTAAAATATTAAACATTTTATTATAAAATGCTTTTAATTTCACTAGAAAATTACAAAGATAAAAAGTTCTTTTATTAAATTAATTTTCCATTATAAAAAATTATCTTTATGTTTAATGTGCATATTAATTAATGTTTATCTATTTTATAAAAATTAACAAATAATAATAATATTGAAAATTACAATGTCAATATGCAATTTTTCTTTTCCCTACCATTTACCCTTTAAACCAAAATCAAATTATTGTTATATTTCTTGAATGTGCATGTTTTCTCTTCCCTTGTACATAAATATTCTATTAAAAAAAAGGCTTAAAATATCTAAAGTCTCTAATGCTACATCCAAGAGTTAAGGCTGCAAACCTTTTATGAAGTGAATGCAAAGAGGGATATGAATACCTGAGACTTAAGATTAGGTACCTTTCTTCGTATGATCTAAATGCAAAGAGGGAATTGAATCATCTATAATTTTCCATTTTGACAATTCAAAAGAGAGGAATTGATAAAGAGATATATTGATCAAAAAGTGAGGTAACATGCTCCTCCTAAAGCTTAAAAAAACTCATATTCCTTTACTCATATCAAAAAAATATGTAACATGCAATGTAATGAAACCCTCCTAAATACCTTGTTAATATTTAATATTGTAAGTAATAAAACCCTCCTAAATCCCTTGTTAATATTTAATATTGTAAGTAATAAAACCCTCCTAAATCCCTTAAATAAATTGTGAATAATATTTTATATATGATAATTTGATAAATCACACTCATGGAGTATTTTGTAAGTCATATCCCCCACAACATGAGAGATTTTGATTAAGACCTTAGTATACTAAAGAAGCCTTGGTACTTGAGGATGGAATTACATAACATGACTAACAGATTTTTCCAATTATCCTTTGGGAAAAGAAATCAGTGCCATGAAGTGCTACCCACAGTCCTTGGACTACATGAGAATTCTCTAAAAAGGCATAATAAATTCAATTAAAAAAGCCTCTAAACCATGTTCTCCAATTTGGAAGGATTCATTGAGGATTACTTTATAGTTTCGACTCTTTTTGAAATGATTGGAAATTTTATATGCCATAAATCAACTTGATTCTTTAACCAATTCCCTTTGATCATAGGTTTGGCATTCCAAAGGATATAAAAGATTTATTATGCATTTTAGGGAGGTATAATTAATTAGTAGCTACATAATGCATTAGGCTTAAGTGCCAATTTTCTTCAGCATAAAACAAAATATTGTATGGTTTTTGGTTCAATTCCTAATTAACATTATACTTGACCAAGTATAAAAACTTATTAATATTATGAAGTTATTTGAGTGATTATATCACTAACTTGTATTCACCTTAAAAACAAATATAATGAATATGGAAAAAAATATTTCTTTACTCTTATAATTATGTTAAGCACTCCTGATTTAACTTTCTATTCTATGGATTTTTCACTTACCTAACACACCCGAGTTGTCCTATGCAAAATGTCATTGTCTGACACAAGCACTACAATGCTACCACTGCCCGCCCAGCAGTCGTTGCCACATCTATCGTGCCTAGCTCTAGATAATCCCTGCAGCAACAGACGTGCTCGTGGCTACCCCTTGCTGCCATTGCTACCCACTAGCAGCGCCATCGACTGTGGCATGTTTTTTCTCCACTGCCACTATTGCACAACGCTGTGATACATACATTATTCATTCCATACACATTGTGGATTATCTGCTCAATGAGTCAAGAGAAGAAAATAAGTGATGATAGAGAAAGGAAGTCTCAGGCAAGGGAAAAATCCAGAAAGAGAATGAGACTAAAAAGCAAAATCAAGAAGGGTTTGAAATTTAGTTTCTAGAACATTGATATGACCACTTAACCCTCTTAAATAAATTATTATTATTACTTCAATCGATGCTTTGTATTATTTTATATGAAGATTTATCAGTGCTCATTTTATATCAGTGTGCTTTTTGGTGATTAGAAATCTCTTACACACAATTTCTTAAATAAATTTCAGAACTGTGAAAATCTATACTCACTAATCTTCCCACTTCCAAATGATAGTGATGGCATTGCGTTAAACCCTATTCACTTTCCTTGAGACTTATTGGGCGTTAAAAAATTTCATACTAAATTTTCCAAAAAGATATAAGAATGAGGAAGGTTAAACCATGTTCAACTCCCATGTAAGGCCAAACCCGTATAACTAAAAAATAGAGAAGCTTAAACCCAAATTCAAGAACCATAGAAGGCCAAATCCATATAACTGGAAAATCGAGAAAGAGAATGAGAATAAAAATCCATATCGGGAAGTGTTCGAAATTTAGTTTCGAGAATATTGATATGCCCAATCCCTTTTAGAAATTAATGCGCAAAAGCACGGATGATTGCATACGAATTTTGCAGCCGAATCTTTCTTTCATCTTATATAGTTTCGCCATGCTCACCTTCTTATTGTTTCCATCGACATGGTAAAAGTTGTAGAAATTCCCTGTGTATTTTACATGAGTGTTCAAGAGGCCAAGAACTCTGTCCTTCCATTTCCACGCTTGTTGTCATTATCAAAGAAAAAAAAAAAACTGGAGCACAGATAGTTAGTGAAAGCTGACCAATCCAATGTTAAGTTCCATTAATTTTTTTACCAACTGCTGTTTACAATTATGGAAGCCAACTGCAATTTTTTCTTAATTTTTGGAAATCAACTGCAGTAATTTCCTTAAATTAAGGAAATCAACTGCAGTTAATTAAATTTCTTGTTGGGAGCTTCTGAAGTGGTCCATTACTCTATCTGGAGTTCTCTACTTTGATCTGTGGAACAGCTCACACATAGCCATCAGAAGCTTGATGGAAGCTTAAATTTATCTGTTTGGTCCCCAAGCTTGCATCTCAATTCCCTTTAGTTTTTACACCATCAACCTGACAGACCAGAGCTTGGAAGTACCTTCCTAATTCCTTTCTTTTGGTTGGATTGAAGCTGGAGCGTTGTTTTAAGTCAAGAAAGCAAGTGGACTGTGGAAGCGTAATAGAAAAGTTTTGGTTTGCAGCAAGAGCGTTATCAATGGTTGGAGGTAATTTATTTTTTACTGGGCATTAAACCTTCATTTCAGTTTTACGATTCTTTAAGTTTTTATTCCGCATATAGAATCGCTGTTATAAACTTACATTGGTATCAGAGCGTAACATTTATCTCTGCCTTGGTGTGTTCTGCTTATCAAAATTATGTTGTTATGATAACGAAAATCAGAGTCCATGCCGCGAGAATTTTTTTTTTCTCGCCCCTCGAAAATTCGAATTCAGTCGCTTTTAAACGAATGGAGAATGATTCTGGCTTTCTTTTTCTTGTTAGAAAATATCATATTTGTCATTAGATTTTTCCGCCATTTGCAAGATTCTCAACCAAATGCAATACCTTTGCAAATTAACCGTTGTCTTCTGCACCTAAAAATGTCCCAAAGTCAACCAGAACTGTAGCAGCTAGGGTTTTTGTCCCATTGTCGTCTGAAACCCTTTATCGATCCGCTGCCGACCTGCACAGAGATTTTGTTTCCTGTAGGATGACAAATTATCGTTATTCTTTGGAGCAAAACAACTATTCAGGACATTGGGAATAGGTTGAGGAAGTCCATTGAATTAGCAGAACCAAATAGATATTAGCGAACCAGTGCGTCTTACCGTGTTCTTACATTCGGTAAGCTCCGGAAACTCCCCGATCTACGCGTATTTTGAATGGGCTGGAATTTGTGAGGTTCATTGATTCTTATCCCCAAGCATTGCACCAGCACTATTTAAAGAAGATATTCTTGGCAATTATGATCGACAGTAGTTCCACATGTGAATTTTTGGATTATATGTATTGTTGTTCGATTCGGCGTTATCAGCTTGTTTGGGTCTGTTCATTTCAAATGTTGAAATCTGCAAGAATAATCTTGACATGTGCTATCACGTAGAGCATTATGACAAATTTGGAAGTAAAATCAACTCTGGCTTAAATCACACGGTGAGCTTGTTTCACCATGATTTCTTTCCAAGGCGCATCTCTCCCATAGAACCCATCCTATATGTTGGGTAGGAAATTGGCTTTCTATGGATCGTTCCATACGCTATCTACCTCTGAAAATACCATACAGGGTTCAATATCACAGGCTGGAAACGGTTTCAAGTGGGGCTTGTTGTAATTGCCAAGATGACTCCATTTACCATAGCTTTATTTCCTTTAATTGGGTGATCTAACACTACACTGCGAGTGAAGATTTCAATCTATAAATTTATGACTTATTCATTTTTACTGAACATTTTTTTGAACATTTTTTTTTACTCTGGTTAAAAAAAAAAAAATGTTTATAATTTTATAAGAATTTTTTTTAAGAGTTTGATTAGTGCGGTAATTGTTTCCGTTTTCCATATATATATATATATTTTTGTTTATGCAATTTTATAATGGGTAATGTCTAGTGATCCATATAATTTTAATTAATTAGAGAATAGCCATAGCATCTTTAATTAAATAAAATTATATATTATGATTGGTTAGATCACATAAAGATTATTTAGACATTAAATTGTAATTAATTAGACTAAATATAATAAATTTTATCCCACATGAATTTTTATTATATTTATGTAATTAATTAGGATAAAATTTCATAACCTACCCACAAGGGTTATGAATTAATAAGTTTTATCATAAAGTTCAGAATTATGAAAATTTGAATCTGTTTGAATTGAAAATTTAGCTCACAGGCAATTTTTATGTCATCAGATTCAATTTTGAGCATGATTTACATTGGTAAAACATGAAATTTTATCTAAGCCTCAATTTTAACATAAGCATGTGATTTTTAATTTTGATGCAGTTGTACAACCTGCAAATTTCTCTGAAATTCGTTGTGACATTCCCGAACTTAAGGGAGATAACTATAAGGTTTGGAAGGAGAGGATTCTCCTTCATTTGGGGTGGATGGACATAGATTATGCTATTAGGAAAGACGAACCACCGACACTCACTAATACCAGCACTGCAGCGGACATCACACTTTATGAATGATGGGAGCGATCCAATCGTCTAAGCATAATGTTCATTAAGACTAAAATTTCAGCTGGTATTCGTGATTCCGTTGATCAGCATGAAAAGGTCTGAGACTTGTTGAAGGCCATTGATGATCAATTCATCACTTCAGACAAGGCACTAGCAAGCACCCTAATCATTATGTTCTCATCCCTAAGGCTCACTAGTGTGAAAGGTGTGCGCGAGCACATCATGCAGATGAGGGACACTGTGGCTCAATTGAAGAAACTCGAGGTTGATATATCGGAGTCCTTCCTAGTGCACTACATCCTGAACACCCTTCCGCACCAATATAGACCTTTCAAAATCTCATACAACACACATAAGGATAAATGATCAATTAATGAACTCATGACCATGTGTGTTCAAGAGGAAGAGAGACTGGTGATGGAACTAGGAGAGAGTGCAATGCTGGCAACGCGTGGAAAGGGCAAATCTCAAGCCAATCGGAAAGGGAAAGGTAAAGTACCTCCCCAAGCTGATATCAAAAAGGATTCCAAGTGTTTCTTCTATAAAAAGAAGGGACACATGAAGAAGGAATGCGCCAAATTTAAGAAATGGCTTGCGGACAAAGGTAATTTAATCTCATTTGTTTGTTATGAATCTAATATGGTTGACGTTAATATTAACACATGGTGGATTGACTCTGGGTCAACAATTCACATTACAAATTCCTTGCAGGGTTTGCAAAACCTAAGGAAACCAGTAGGAAGTGAGCAAAGCATCTTATCAGGAAACAAGACGGGCTCGCATGTGGAAGCTATAGGAACATGTTATTTAACTTTAAGTAGTGGCTTTGTTTTAGAATTAGAAAAGACCTTTTATGTTCCAAGTTTTTCTAGAAACTTGATTTCAGTCTCAAGGCTTGTACCTTTTGGATATTCCTTAAACTTTTCAAAAAAATCTTTCAGTCTATTTTATAAATCTGATTATGTTGGGAATGGTATTTTGCCTAATGGTCTTTACTGCATTAATTTACAAAACAATGTCACTTATGATTCAATGCATGTTCACACTGGTACTAAAAGATGTGTTATTAATGAAGATTCCTCTAAATTATGGCACCGGAGACTAGGTCATATCTCCATAGAAAGAATTAAAAGATTGGTAAATGAAGGGGTACTTAATACTCTGGATTTTACTGATTTTGAGACTTGTGTGGACTGCATAAAGGGAAAGTAGACTAACAAGTCAAAGAAAGGTGCCAATAGGAGTTCGAACATATTAGAGATCATAGATACTGATATATGTAGTCCAGACATGGACTCACATGGTTAGAGATACTTCATCTCCTTTATAGATGATTACTCACGATATATGTATCTCTACATGCTTCATAAAAAGAGCGAAGCATTAGATGCCTTTAAGATCTTTAAGACTGAAGTAGAGAAACAATGCGGCAAGCAAATTAAGATCATGAGATCAGATAGAGGTGGAGAATATTATGGTAGATACACAGAAGATGGACAAGCACCTGGGCCATTTGCTAAATTTCTTCAAGAACATGTGATTACTGCCCAATACACCATGCCTAGTTCACCTAACCAGAATGGTGTAGCAGAAAGAAGAAATTGAACATTATTGGACATGGTGCGGAGTATGCTTAGCAGCTCCAATCTTCCTAAATCCTTGTGGACTGAAGCACTTAAGACGGCAGTGTATATATTAAACCGAGTTCCAACCAAGGCGGTTCCTAAAACGCCATTTGAATTATGGAAAGGCTGAAAACCGAGTTTGCGACATATGTGCGTTTTGGGATGCCCGTCTGAAGTGAGAATTTATAATCCACAAGAGAAAAAGCTGGACCCAAGGACCATTAGTGGGTATTTCATTGGATATGCTGAAAGGTCTAAAGGTTACAAATTTTATTGTCCATCTCACAGCACTAGGATTGTGGAATCAAGAAATGCAAAGTTTCTTAAAAATGACTTGATCAGTGGGAGCGATCAAACCAGAAACATAGTTTCTGAGAAGGATCATTCAGAATCTCAACCTTCAACTTCAAGTGATAGATTGGTTATTGTTCATAGCACCCCTCAAGTACAAACTGGTGTTGAACAACCAATTTTTGAAGTTCCACAAGCTGCTGACGACATTCCAGTAGACCAAGTAGTTCAAGAGTTGCCAAGAACTTTTAAACAACAAGTTGAACCACATACTTCTCAGGAAGATGATGGTACAACATTAAGAAGATCTACTAGACCAAAGAGATCAGCAATTCCTAATGATTATGTTGTGTATCTACAAGAAGCTGACTACAACATTAGAGCCGAAAATGATCCTGAGTCATTTTCACAAGCCATGAGTTGCAAAGAATCAGAACTATGGTACAATGCCATGAAGGAAGAGATGAATTCCATAAAGAGTAACGAAGTCTGGGATCTTGTTGAGTTGCCTAATGGTGCAAAAGCCATTAGATGTAAATGGGTCTTTAAGACAAAGAAAGACTCATTGGGCAACATTGAGAGATACAAGGCAAGACTTGTTGCTAAGGGATTCACTCAGAAAGAAGGAATCGACTACACGGAGACATTTTCTCCTGTATCTAAGAAAGATTCTTTGCGCGTTATTATGGCATTAGTAGCCCATTTTGACTTGGAGTTGCAACAAATGGATGTGAAAACGTCTTTTCTTAATGGATATCTAGGGGAGGAGGTTTACATGAAACAACCTGACGGATTCCCCTCTAGTGATGGTGAGCAAATGGTTTGCAAGCTCAAGAAGTCATTATACGGTTCAAAACAAGCATCCCGCCAATGGTATTTGAAATTCCATACTGTAATTTCTTCTTTCGGTTTTGTAGAAAACATTATGGATCAAGGTATATACCTGAAAGTTAGTGGGAGTAAAATTTGTTTTCTTGTTTTATATGTGGATGACATTTTGCTAGCAACCAATGATAAGGGTTTGCTACATGAGGTGAAACAATTACTCTCTAAAAATTTTGATATGAAGGATATGGGTGAGGAATCTTATGTCATTGGCATTAAGATCCATAGAGATAGATTTCGAGGCATCTTGGGTCTATCATAGGAAACCTATATTAATAAAATTTTAGAGAGATTTTGGATGAAGGATTGTTCACCAAGTGTAGCTGATCCAGGTGGATATTGGTGGCCACCTGCCAGGTCCACCTGGACCCCCACCATTGTCTTTCTCAGCATTTTCAGTTTCCTTAATTGTAGCACAGTTTACTATTTTTAGCAGTTTTTCGGGTCCTGAACTTCCGGAGCCGTTTTGAGGCCCTAAACGACGTTTTTTTGGAATTCTGTGGCGATTGAGCCCAATGTTGCCTCCCAAAGTGGTAGTACTCGGATAGATCTTTCTAACGAGCTATCGTACGCGTCAAACGGAGATCGTATGCCAAAGTTACGACCCCGGGAAATTGATGTACCAATTTACCCAAACGGGGCCCACAATTTGGCGTTTCATCTTCTAGGGTTAGGTTTCGGTATGTGAAGGGTTTTCCATTGTTTCTCAACAATAAATAGGCCTTCGAGCCTCATTGTAATACAGTTCAGAATAGTTCAGAGGCATGTAGCCATCACATCTCTTCTCAGAGATAAGCTACCATCGCCCTAGCTAGTTTATTGCCATTTCTGTTTGTAAGCATATGTCAGTATTTTCCATTAATGAAATGAAGTATTATTTCCGCTGCATCTTTGTGTATATGGTTATCTCTGTAATTTGTTGCGTTCCTGTTTAAATCTGGATCAGTGGTATCAGAGCGGTCTGCTTTTTCTCTGTTTTTCTTTGCATGTCCCCAACAAGGTCGAGATATAAGGAGTGAGGGCTTGAACTGGTTGAACCTTTGCAAGACCAGCCTCGCAAATCCCGACGGCCTCCCATGGCGGACGAGAAGAAAGACGAGGGGGCAGGAGATCCCATCAAAATCTTGCTCGAAGAAGCGCTCGAGTGACAATGGAACACGATGATGGACAGCTTTGCGCAGATCCTTCAGCGGCTACCCAGAAGCGGCGCATCGGTTTCCAGCAGCTCCTCTGGAAACGCCACACCCTTTAAGGTACAAGTTAATTTTGAAATCCCCATATTCGAGGGTCAAATAGACGCCGATGCCGTAGATAAATGGTTAAATCTGCTAGAGGGTTATTTTTCTGTTCATGAATTTTCGAGTCGGGAAAAGATTGTTTTTGCTCTTCTCAAAGCAGCCCCCCACGTCAAGGACTGGTGGGAAACCTACTGCGAGCAGAAGGATGAAAGTACTGGCTCACTATTTTCAGCCGCACCCACCTGGGATTCGTTCCGGGATGCCATCAAGGAGCAGTACTACCCTGTCGGAAGCTATGAGGATGAATACATAAAGTGGACCACGCTGCGGCAGGGAAGGGACCAAGATATGCCGGAGTTCACCAATCTTTTCCATACCCTTCGCACAAAGTTGGGTATCAAGGATTCGAAGCAACATTTGATACTCAAATACCGTGGCTGCCTGCACAAGTACATCCAGGAAGAAATACAGTTCCTAAACATCCCCTCGCTCGGCGCAGCATACCGGTATGCCGTCAAAGTCGAGCAGAAGTTTAAACAAAAGAAGCGAGACTTTGGATCTACGAATCCAAAGCAGGGGAAAGGTGCCCCTAAACCACAGAACAAAGGACAAAGCCAAGGCGGGACAGCCCAAGACAACCAGCTGAAGCTGCAAGCAAAGAGCAACGCCGCGAAGCCGAGAAAGGACACTGGAAAATGGTGCGAGTTCCATAAGAGCTCCACTCACAACACAAGTGAGTGTCGGGCCAAACAGTCACTGGTGGCTGAGCTAAAGGTTTCAGAATCAGATGCATGTTCCGACTCTGAGTCAGAACCCGATAAGGGGTATGAAAAAGGGAAGCAGATCATTGATGCGGATCCCAGCGCCACTGTTGCTACCGCAAAGATCCAGAACAATGAACCCGAAGATCCAGAGGAGGAGGAGCGTCTCTTCCACTCCCAGATGTGGGTCAAGGGCTCCCCAATACAGTTCATTGTTGATAGCGGGAGTCAAAAGAACCTCATTTCGGCAGAGGTCGTGAAGCGGTTGGGCTTACCGACCACAGCACATCCACAACCATACACCATTGGGTGGCTTTACCAAGGGCGAGATCTTCGCGTGAGCCAGCAGTGTCGCCTTCCATACAACATCAAGCCCTTCACGGATGAGGTATTGTGTGACATTGCTCCCCTTGAAGTTTGTGATGTATTGCTAGGACAACCATACTTGTGGAAGCGACATGCTGTGTATGAATCAAGGCCCCGTGCTGTTATTATTACATTGGGAAATAAGTTGTTCAGGATACCAGAGGTACCACCACCTGTCGCCATCTCTTTGATTACTGCAAAACAATGCAGTAAGATCATTTCCAAAACCAGGAAATTTGTTTTCCTGATGATACGCCCTCAAGGGAAGAAGAAGACAGTGGCCGCGGCCTCCAAACGAGGTCCCTCTGCACGGCAGCTACAAATGGACAAGATTGTGGAGGAGTACAAAGACATCTTCACCTCCCCGGCAGGGGTTCCTCTGCACTGTCAAGTCAAGCACTCCATTGATCTGACCCCAGGTGCGCCCTACCCAATGGACCAATTTATCGGCGCTCCATTCTGGAGAACAATGAAATCAAGAGGCAGATTCAGGAGCTCCTACAGAAAGGTCACATCCGTCCGAGTTCTTCGCCCTGTGGGAGCCCGATAGTGTTGGTACAGAAGAAGGATGGGACGTGGAGACTCTGTATTGACTATCGGGCGCTGAACAAGATCACTGTCCGTAATAGGTACCCGATCCCGCGGATTGATGACCTCCTAGACCAACTAAAGGGGGCGAAATATTTCAGCAAGATCGATCTGAAGTCAGGATATCACCAGGTACCAATTGAACCCTCAGATGTGTGGAAGACTGCCTTCAAATCCAAGGAGGGCCTCTTCGAATGGTTGGTCATGCCTTTCGGATTGACGAATGCTCCTGCAACCTTTATGAGGCTAATGGATGACATCTTGCGGCCATTCACCAACTCCTTTGTAGTAGTATACTTGGATGACATTCTGATCTTCAGCCAGAGTTGGGAAGAGCACCTCCACCACATCCGACAGGTTCTCCAAACACTGCGGCAACACAAGCTATGTGCCAATTTGGAGAAATGCACTTTTGGCATGACCGAGGTCCAGTATCTGGGATACATCATTGATGAACAGGGGGTGCATGTCGATCCAGCCAAGGTCCAAGTCATTCGGGATTGGCCCTCTCCAACCACTCTAACAGAGCTCCGCAGCTTTCTAGGTCTTGCCAACTTCTACCGCAGGTTTGTGTTGGGATTTTCTCATATTTCTTGGCCCTTGAGTCAAGTCACCAAGGGCGGGGCGAAAGCAAAATTCTTTTGGTCTGAATCTCAACAGAAGGCATTCAGGGAGTTGAAGGATCGCCTCTGCACGGCACCAGTGCTCGCGTTACCAGATTTACAACAACCATTTGAGGTCGAGACAGATGCCTCTGACTATGCTATTGGGGCAGTCCTTACTCAACATGGACATCCAGTGGCATATCACAGTGAAACACTTTCAGACACAGTCCGGAAGTACCCCACTTATGATAAAGAGATGTATTCCATTGTACAGGCCTGCCGACAATGGAAGCATTACATTTTGGGGAAGGAAACGGTCATCCACACAGACCACCGACCTCTGCAATTCATACAGACCCAAGGGAAATTGCAGAATGATCGCCATCAGAAGTGGTCTACATACCTGCAACAGTTTCACTTGAATATCAAGTATAAAAAGGGCAGCACCAATAATGTTGCAGATTGCCTCAGTCGACCACCGATCATGGCGCTAACCACCGTGCTCAACTCTTGCGGGCACGAGACTTCTGATTGGCCACTTCTCTACAAAAGCGACCCAGAATTCGGCCACACATACCAGACACTCTTGGAGGGTCGGCAGGTTGCAGATTTTCACCTCCAGGATGCCCTATTATGCCACCTCGGTCACCTTTGTGTTCCTTCAAGCGAGCGTGCCAAGATGATTTGGGAAGCACACTACAGTCGGGCTGCTGGGCATTTCGGGGTCGAGAAAACAGTGGCAGTACTGCAAAACTATTTCTATTGGCCGAATCTTCGACAGGATGTTGGGAAGTACATCCGATCATGTACTGCCTGTGCCATTGCCAAACCGACCATTAAGAAGCAAGGCCTCTATACCCCGTTGCCTACCCCTAGTCGACCTTGGGAATCCATCTCCATGGATTACATGTCAGGCCTTCCTTCCACTAAGCATGGAAATGACTGTGTTTTTGTGGTCGTCGACAGGTTCTCAAAGATGGCCATTATGATGGCCTGCAAGAAGAATATCACAACAGAAGCCACTGCTAAACTCTTCTTTGAACGAGTGTGGGTGCACTTTGGGATCCCACAGTCTATCATCTCAGATCGGGACAGTCGGTTTCTCAGCACATTTTGGTCCAGTCTCTGGTCAATGCTGGACACCAAACTCACGAAGTCCACAGCCTTCCATCCTCAAACTGATGGCCAGACAGAGGTTGTCAACAGGATGATTGTGCACATTCTGCACATGTATAACTCAAAGCATCCACGCACATGGGACGAGAGCCTCCCCTATGTTCAGCACAGCTACAACCGAGCTCTTCACAGCTCCACTGGCCATAGCCCTTTTCAGGTGGGTTTAGGATTCCAGCCACTATGCCCCATTGATGTGGCCATGCCACTTGCAGCTACTCACATGAATTCAGCTCATGTCCAGTCCGAAACAGATAAGGCCACCAGCTTCATTGAGCGCATCCAACATATTCGCCAGCAGGTCCATGACATTCTTGAGAAATCAAATGCCAAGTACAAGCAGCGACATGATCAACACCGGGTGCCACACAAGTTTCAGGTGGGCGACAAAGTCTGGTTGCATTTGCAAAAGGAACGCCTTACTGGAGCCTATCGGAAATTGAGACCACTTCGATATGGTCCTTACACCATTACTAAGGCTATGGGAGACAATGCATTTGAGCTCAGCATTCCCCCATTCCTTGGCCTGCACCCAGTGTTCAATGTGGACCGCCTTCGGCCATACTTTCCACCATTGCTAGACACATCCGACATTGCAGAACAGCTCAAACCCACAGAATTAAATCCCGATTGCATGGAACAAGCTGCAACTGATCGGATCATGGACACACAGATCAAGAACACTCGCCAACAGCATATCCAACTATATCGAGTTGTCAAAGCAGGCCAACTCCTTCAGCAGGGCAAGTGGCTCACCAGGGAACAAATTCAACAGAGGTTTCCTCATCTCATGGAGGAGCTCAACGCAATGGGGACCATTGCTTCCTAAGGGGGGAGGAATGATCCAGGTGGATATTGGTGGCCACCTGCCAGGTCCACCTGGACCCCCACCATTGTCTTTCTCAGCATTTTCAGTTTCCTTAATTGTAGCACAGTTTACTATTTTTAGCAGTTTTTCGGGTCCTGAACTTCCGGAGCCGTTTTGAGGCCCTAAACGACGTTTTTTTGGAATTCGGGGGCAACCGATCCCTATGTTGCCTCCCAAAGTGGTAGTACTCGGATAGATCTTTCTAACGAGCTATCGTACGTGTCAAACGTAGATTGTATGCCAAAGTTACGACCCCGGGAAATTGATGTACCAATTTACCCAAACGGGGCCCACAATTTGGCGTTTCATCTTCTAGGGTTAGGTTTCGGTATGTGAAGGGTTTTCCATTGTTTCTCAACAATAAATAGGCCTTCGAGCCTCATTGTAATACAGTTCAGAATAGTTCAGAGGCATGTAGCCATCACATCTCTTCTCAGAGATAAGCTACCATCGCCCTAGCTAGTTTATTGCCATTTCTGTTTGTAAGCATATGTCAGTATTTTCCATTAATGAAATGAAGTATTATTTCCGCTGCATCTTTGTGTATATGGTTATCTCTGTAATTTGTTGCGTTCCTGTTTAAATCTGGACAGTAGCTCCCATTGTGAAGGATGATAGGTTCAATTTGAACCAATGCCCGAAGAACGACTTTGAAAGGGAACAAATGAAGAACATTCCATATGCTTCTGCTGTCAGAAGCCTAATGTATGCTCAAGTCTACATAAGACCTGACATTGCATTTCTTGTGGGAATGTTGGGACAATATCAGAGTGATCCAGGTTTAGACCACTGGAGAGCTGCAAAGAAATTAATGAGGTACCTTCAAGGAACCAAAGACTACATGCTTATGTATAGACGGACAGACAACTTGGAAGTAATTGGCTACTCAGATTCTGACTTTGCTGGATGTGTTGATTCACGTAAATCAACATCAGGTTACATTTTTATGATGGCCAGTGGAGTTGTATCATGGAGGAGTGCCAAGAAAACATTGATTGCCACTTCCACTATGGAAGCCGAGTTCGACTCCTGTTTTGAGGCTACTTTACATGGTGTATGGCTTAAGAGTTTCATTTCTGGGCTTAGAATTATGGATTCTATCTCTAAGCCATTGAGAATATATTGTGATAATTCAGCTACTGTTTTTATGGCTAAAAACAACAAAAGTGGGAGTCGAAATAAACACATCGACATTAATTATTTAGCTATAAGGGAACGTGTTAAAGAAAAGAAAGTGGTCATTGAGCACGTCAGCACTGAGTTGATGATCGTTGATCCTTTGACTAAGGGCATGCCACCATTTAAATTCAAGGATCATGTAATGAATATGGGACTTGGTTCCATTATGTAGTTTCTCATTGTATGGACAATGTTATTTTAACGAAATTCTTAATTATTGTGATGTTTTTTCTCATATTTATGTGCACCTTAAGTTGATTTGAGAAAATTCATTTAAGAAGGACCAAGAATAAACATAAGGTTTATTCATTAAGAAATTGTTGCCACATAAATTATAATAAGAATAAATACATAGTAATACATGGAAGATAATACTCGTCATTAGAGGACTGATTGCCATGATTCATGTATCTATTACTTAATACAGATTATCAATGGGTTTTAAGTTGAGACATTAAGTTTGGAAGTATGGACCAAGTGGGAGAATGTTAAGTTCCATTAATTTTTTTACCAACTGCTGCCTACAATTATGGAAGCCAACTGTAGTCTTTCCTTAATTTCTGGAAACCAACTGCAGTAATTTCCTTAAATTAAGGAAATCAACTATAGTTAATTAATTTTCTTGTTGGGAGCTTCTGAAGTGGTCCATTACTCCATCTGGAGTTCTCTACCTTGATCTGTGGAACACCTGACACATAGCCATCAGAAGCTTGATGGAAGCTTGGCTATAAATTTATCTGTTTGGTCCCCAAGCTTGCATCTCAATTCCCTTTAGTTTTTACACCATCTAGCTGAGAGAGCAGAGCTTGGAAGTGCCTTCAGACTTTCTGTATTCTTTTCTTTTGCTTGGATTGAAGCTGGAGCGTTGTTTTCAGTCAAGAAAGCAAGTGGACTGTGGAAGCGTAATAGAAAAGTTTTGGTTTGCAGCAAGAGCGTTATCAATGGCTGGAGGTAATTTATTTTTTACTGGGCATTAAACCTTAATTTCAGTTTTACGATTCTTTAAGTTTTTATTCAGCATATAGAATCGCTGTTATAAACTTACATCCAAAATCATGATTTCGGAGATTCTGGGAAATTAGGTACCATTTCAGAGAGAGAACTACATTTCTGGGATCTCTCTCTTTCGTTACGAAGACAAGAAGACATAATTGTTAAAATGAGTTTCCAAGGAGTTAAATTTTTATTTTTTTTATTAATTATGCTTAACTATTAACTCACCTGAAACTATTATTATTATTAACTATTAGCTGATTATTAATTTGACGGTTGACTATTGTTCAATAGTCTAACATTAAATCTGAAGGTGCTAAGTGGTGCAAAGTGGCACGAGAGGGAGTCTTTCTTAGAGGGGATGCCTTACGGAATAATTGCATATTATAAGGTTGATAAATATGTAACTAGCACAACCATATAATTTAAATAGCTCATAAATATTGATAGACATCAATATATTATAAGCATAAAAAAATTTACATCTCACATTGCCAAAATTAAAAAATCATAAAAATTAACAAAATTATAACTTTATTTTAAATTATAGTTTTATTATTATTAATCATAAAAAATTAGTATATGAGTTAAACATATTTACATCTAAAAAAATATATAACAAGATTCTTAACCATGGAGATTCACCCCCACCATACCATGGATATTCTTAACTTGTAAATGGGCCTTATTACAATGCCATGGCTTACCAATACTACATTTCTAAAAAATCATAACTTGTTTCATATGGCACTTGCTCAAATGACATTTTTATTAAATTAATCAATTTAATTAAAAAGGTAGAGAGAACATAACTACATTTGAGATAACTCTCAGCCTTTGATTTGTGAATATTACTAAAAGGATTATATAATATTCCATGGTGGTCAAATCTTTGCTATCTTCCTAATAATTATTGATAATTAAATTAAAATTATGGAAGCCTCATTTGATAATAGACATGCCCATCAACATGACTATATTTTTATGCAATTTTTCTAATGGGAGTTCGAGGATTTGGGTTGAGAAAATTCATGAAAGTATCACTTTTTGAATCAAAATATAGGGACAAAATGATCTTGCAGTGTATCAATGAATACCCTAGAATAATCCAAACAATATACATCAATTGTGTATGGTTAGATTGTGACAATATAAGTTTGCAACAATTTTCCAATAAAATTGGACCAAAAGATGTTGTGTAAATTTATGGAGTTAAACTATGTATATTTTTCAAACATAGTTAGAACACATTTATTTTTTGAGTTAGGTATTATCAAAAAGTTAATATTTTGGCTGGAAATTTTTGAGTCATAGTAGACAAATTATGGTATAAATAGACAAAATTTCCTAGTGTATCATCCTCATGAAGGTTACCCATGAACATATAAACTAGTTGTATTCTTGAGTTACTTATTTATTGTTGGATTAAACACTACATAATAGTGATAAGTGATGAGCCCTAGTGGTGTACATTAGTTGGTGATAAAGCATATTATTAATGAATTCCTTGTGGCATCATTGGTTCAAACCTCATCTAGCTCTTGTGTTGTGCTTGGGGGGTGTGCATTGCACCTAGGGGTTATAGTGTTAGCCATTGGAATTGACCTTGTGTAAGAATGAGCTCAACCTAGTTTTCAATTCCTCTAGGCATACACAAAATAATAATAATAATAATAATAATAATAATAATAATAATAATGTCCATGGGGTATTGGATAGATGGTGATTGGGTGCTCTGTTAATTCAATCCTTGATGTGAAGTCACCAATTCAATTCCCTGCCCCAATCGCAGTGATATATTGGACATGATGAAGATGTAGTCCTTCCAAGATTTCGAAATAATAATAATAATAATAATATAGTAATAAGTGGTGCTAATTTTTCTCTTGGAATGTCCTTACTCAAAACTTACACAACTATTCAATTATTTGTCACACGGGGGCTTCACTCAATGAACCTTTGACATATCATGTGAATTCTTGGCATACTGAACGATACCCTTAATTTGACTACGTATTGGAAAATACATCTAAAAAGCACATGATTTAACCCCATACCAATACGAACACAATACACCTTCACAATTTAAAAAAACCCTACTTTCACTCGATATTATAGGTATCCATTGTTTCATTAATATTTTTTATACCCCTTTATAGTGTTTCATTAACTTTGAGCTCCATTTTTTATACCTTCCAATATAAAAAAATCTTTACACCCTATTATATATTATGTCATTTTTTCTTCAATATATATCCCCCAATATGAATGCACTTGGTATGGTATTTCCCCCCTAATGAAACCCCCATGGTTTGTCACTCCATTTTAATATGTTACCCATATATACAAAGGGAAATATTCTTAAAATAAATTTCTAACATATTTCCATACATAAAAGGGAAATTACTTGAAAGCTTCTCATGTTTCTGGTACAAGGCATTGTCCTTAGCCTTGGATTCATGTAATCTTCCTTTCGGTCATAGGGCATAGTTATCCTTCCTCAATCATGTTTATGGCCTCAAGACCCATCCCTAGTGCTCAAAGTGTCTCAAAGCCTCATAACATCACTTATATCTGCATCTAAAGGCTAAGGGTACCTTAAGAGGTCATGTGTTAGGGATCAAGGTGTCATTGTTAGTCATCAATGCTTAGAAGATTCCTTTAGGTTCTAAGACTTAATTTTCCTCCCTTGACAATTTCGAGGGTCCTCAAATCCATACCTAGTGCTCCAAACTAATTCATAGCATTGATATCCACAATCAGAGGAAAGGATAGTCTCAAGAGTTCCTACATGGTTGTTAACAAAGTTGTTTTTCACCATCAATACCCAAAAAAATCCTTAGGGGCAAAAGAATTAAGTTTTCTAACCAAAAATTTCCCAAAGCTTGGAATACATACCTATTTACTCAAAAAAAATTAATGGAAAGCATATCACTACTCAAAGGACTAGAGCACCCATAAAACATCGTGTGTGGTAGTTTGAAGATTTTTTTTTTATCCTTGGATGCTTATAGGTTTCCTTTAGGGCCTAAGATCAAATATTCCTACCTTAATCATTTCTATGGATCCAGGACCCATATCCAATACTTAAAGCATCCTATTTTCATGGATATCCATATTTAGAGGCAAAGGATACAATGGGAGATCATATCTAATGTTTTGGGGGTCATTCTTGGCCTTATAATCATGTAACATTTATTCTATAACACCTAGGTTTCATCTCTTGACCATGTCGAGGGATACAAGATTAATCTATAAGCATAAGACTTATAGCCGACATGTTTTAGCAACATGGATTTTTTTTGGAAAACACAATTGTCCTTTATTTTCAAGGAAATTTTGTCTACAAATCTTCTCAACTATTAATAGCAATTCCAATTAAGTAAATAGGTCTCTATTCAATAAAGACACTCCAAATGTGTTTTCAAGTTTCATTTATCCTCCATCTAGTAACACATACAACACATTTAAAAAAAAACTCCAATGGAAATTTCCAATTAAAATGAAGTGATGCCCTTGAAATGTGCTTAGTCAACACTCAGGGTATTATTTAGATGATTTTCATTCAATTAACACTTATTTCACATACATACAAATGACATGTATACTTATGTTTGAAATTAAATTTCATCCCTAATAGCTAGTTAATGAAAAATATGATATGCTAGATGAAACACTCATATTCAAAAACCCAGAAAGAGAATTAATCTCTATTGAAATGAACTACTTTAAATTAGTGCTTTGTTTCATTAACGTGTAAATATATTTATGGATATGGGAGACATTACTCTTTTCAAAAGTGTACTTCATATAATCATTCCTACTTCAACAATAATAAATTTGTATATTTTATGTTCATCAAATAGTACAAGATAAAAATACCTAAATACAATATCAATAATTAGACACTCCTCTTGGACATTACCTTCTTACCATAACAAATACCCAAATAAAAGATCAAGAGTTACACACTCCTCTTGGACATTACCTTCTTTCCATAATAAATACAATATGTATTCTTATTTAAAATGTGAATGGATATACATGAACGAGGCAAAAACCAAGCTTTGAGACACCTCGTATGTGTACCTCTTCTCGAATAATATTAGCAATAACCTCAATGAAGATTGTACATTTACAACCCTTACAATATTTTGTTATTCAAATGATGATGTTATGAGATGTTTTCTTCATTTTTCCATCTCATCTTTCACAAGATAGAGTATATTTTTGTGTTAGAATTAGTGACTATACTAGGAGGGGGGGGTGAATCAATATAATAGAATATTTTAACAATTATTAATAATATGAAACATTTTAAATCCATTGACAACAAATAATTAGATAAGTAACACATATGGACATTATATATATGTGGAAACCCATGAAGGGAGAAAATCACAAAAAATATGTCAGAATATTGATGTAGGATCCAAACTACTATTACATCAATTTTATTGCACTAACCCCTTGAACTTTAGAAGTACGAACCTAAGGGATACTCATATCCCGTAATGTGCAGGAACCAACCTGCTCTGCCTAGCATATTCCTCTTTCATCAATTTTCAAACTGAGACCCACAGGATTTCCAACTCAAAACTTACTAATCTAAACTTCCCAATCTTTGATTCAACTTAATATTTCACTTCTAGCACTCTCTTTAGCTCCCATGTCATCTAGATATAAAATTGTAACTTAAATATACTCTAAACACCAACGCTTTACGTTCCAACTCAATCACATCTACAGATTTTGTCTATGTTATGCTTTTCTTTTTCTGGCCCTATATTTTATTGCAACTTGTAGATGTGTTTTGGCCGACTTTGCTTCACTTTTGTACACACCTCATATCATCATTCATTTTCACGTTTTGTGTTCTATAGTTAGGTATACCCCAATCTCAACATTTGACCATCCTACTCGGACACTACACTTTACATTTCTCCTTTTGGCCCAGATCTAATCACAACATTCAAATTTGTATTTCTTTCTGTAATATGCCACAAATTCATACCTTGACCTATCTCTATGTTAACCTCTTGAAAATCCCAATTCTTCCATGCCCAACACTAGCATCACTCATTGTTTACACTTCGTTATATTTTTTGTGTAGCAATGCAACTTCATCTCATTCTATTTACTAAAATTTATTTTTTGTTGCTTTATAATGGTTATATGCGTTAGTTTCTCATCAGGGCCGCACACCTTATATTGCTCACTTCTTCTTTTATATGCTTAAACCTATAATTACCATGTGTTACACAAAAATATCGTCACCATGATTATTTGCAGTCAGTATGGGTCTATCATCACTTGTACTGTCCTCCTAAGCAAGTCTCAGACCTCAGCTCTTCAAATCAAGCTTTGGAAATGAGAGAAAGACAATAAAAATCAATGTAACTCTAGTTCCGCACTTTCTCTCATGGTCACCTGCGGTCCCGCACCTTCTGTGTACAAAAACTGCGGACCTGCCCGCTCTGTCCCTAACGATGTAGGTGCGGACCCCTGTGAAAGTCAAAAGGCGCAAGTTTTATCTTTAAAAACTCACTTTGGGTTAATTCTAGAGGTTTCTAGAAGGAATTTTGGCGTGGATTGTTTGCTCTGAGGTGGTTCATGCATCCCAAAAGAGAAGGAGCTAATCCCTTGATGAGAGGAGCTATCCCTTTGAAGGAGGACCTAGTAACCTCCCTCCATTGCACTATAAATACAGGCATTGGGCTGGTTGCTAAGGAGGTTAGAAGCTGAACATTTTTGAGGGTAAATGCTGGTGAAATCAAGACTTCCTAGTTGAGCTTAAGAGGAGAGATCACACATCTTTTTGGCTTCATTGGGGAGTGAGTGAAACTTGTCAAAGTAGAGGAGAATTCTTGCTAGACCCTGGGAAGAGCTTGTACAACATCAAGGCAAAGGTTGTAAAGTTCTTCTTCTTTTGAATTAATACAATCAAACTCATTTTTCTCAACAAGTATCTTATGTTATTTGTTTCATGGACTCCTTGACTTTCATGTTAAATATGTTTTATGCAATTGGCTTTTCAGGTGCTATTTAATTTGTTTGCCTTGTTTGTGTTTGCAGATTCACGAAAAGGAGCTCATTTGGATCAAAGGAGCAAGGGCATCCACAAGCTTGCGTTGGACCTAAGGTAGGCCCTAAAAACACTTGTTTGCTATTGTTTATTAAAGCATATTTAGAGAAATATAGTGTCTGGTTGGTTTGCTTGTCATTAGGTCTTCTTTAGATTCTAGGAAGGTCTATCTTGTCCGCAAGATCGACTTATTCCGCGTGAAAAAATGGCGACCATACTGGGGACTTGATTGTTTTCCTTTTTTTTACTTTGACCTGAGAAACTCTATTTTTGTTTCTGTTTTTGGCTTGTTGTGTGTAAAATTGGGTAGAGTTTGTAGATCTGGGGTTATTTTTCGTTTTTCATAGCTTTGGGAGAGGACCGCACCCTAGCCGTTTGACACAGTGCGTACTTACCCGCAGCTTGGCTTTTAGCATAGAGTGGGACCGCACCTGTGCCAACTGTGGGCCTGCGGACCCTGTCAAAATTTTGAAAACCCTAAAATTTCCTCTGTTAGTCAGCTTAGTTTGTCTTTAGAAATTGTTATCCACTGCCCAGACCTGCATATAACTTGTCAGAAGCTTTCCTCGGATTGATTTCGTTAGTGTTAGGGTTTTAGGTGAAATTCCTAGGAGCTTTGCTTGTTGGGTTTGTTTTTCATTTTGGTTGTGTAGTGGCTCTGATCTTAGAAGCTGTAGGGACTTCAGATCACCTTAGTGTCTACCAGCCTTCTTATGAGTCTGACCATTTATGAAATCTCCCCTTGTCTGAGGAATCTGCTTTGAGTTTTCTCTTTACAAAACTTCGAAAAGCTTGTGTTTGAGAGTTTGGATTTTCATTTTCAAAAAGGAAACGAAATTGGTTGTTCTTGACTAATTTGTGATTCTGCATAAATCAGTCCTTAGCTTGCATCTAGCTGAGTAAAACATCCTTAAAAAGAATTTTAGTAGGCTTTGACTTCAAATAGGTTTTCATAGTTTGTAGCTCTCAAAGTTAGTCATTTTCATTAGTTTTGAGTGTTTTATTAAAAAATAAAAAATAAAAATCTCTTTTGAAAAAGTTTGCTTTTTGTAGTGATTGAGTGCTTTGAAACGAAAAGGGAAATTTTTGTGAAATAACTAGTTGTCTCGTTTGAGTGCTTTGGAAAGGAAAATCTCTTCTTTTAATTTGTTTAATTGAGAAAGATTTGTGTTTACAAAGTATTTGCATTCTCAAACTCTTTCTTAGTTTAGAAGTTCATCGAAGAGAAAAAGATTGTTTAGATCATCTTAGGTGCATTTTCAGTAATTTTGAGTCGAGTCTTCATACCATGAGTTTCATCTCCGCACCTTTGGACTTAAACAAAAACCACTAAAATGAACGCTTAAAGTAAAATTCACCTAGTAAATTTTTTATTTCTAGGGCTCTGATACACCAACTTAGCTTAGGCTAGTGTCTTGGAGTAGGAGAGTAATTAACTCTCCAAGACAGTAAAAACAAACAAGTAGCTGTATCTTGTGGTAGGGAAGAAATCCAATTGTTGCATTTATGCTCTGGGAAAGCTCCTCTTAAAGGAGAAGCACGAGATCATGTCCGAACCAGTGTGGGAATCAATCCTTCTTCATTGGGAACGACGCCAGATATTCACGTATTAAAAACGGTAAACCTCGGATTAACCATTGTCGAGGAGACTGGGGTCACTTGTTGGTAAACCTTGGATTATGTCAAGGAGCCTTCAAGGGGATTGAGCTTGCTACTCTACCATTGCATGCGTATCGGATCGTAGACTGTTCCCCCAGGTGTATTTGTCTCAATTGGTAACCTTAGTGGCCATATTCTTTAGGACTCTTCCTGAGGTGACAGTGGTGGGAAGATCCCACTGTACCTGGAGCAGACGTCGGCTAGACTCACTTGGATTTTCTGGGGGGTTCACTTCACTCGAGACGGTTAAGTGGAGGAACTTGTGCCAGTCTATTCATTAAGCAGGTTGCCAGGGTAACTGTTCCAACCGCCATTTCTGTACTGAACTCTGCGACGTTGGATTTCATCACCAACTAGTGTTTTCGGTCCGGAAAGTTACTGTTTGTGTGTGTTTGATCTCCTATATTCTTTAGGCGTGTGATTAAAATTTGTTTGGTTCTTTAGATACCTTAGGTGCTTTTCATTGAGATTTTACTTTGTTTGCGTGTGAAGTAGTTAAAAGTCTTTAGCTGTGGCTGAATTACCAAGACAGTCCTGTAGACTTCGGGGCCAGTCTCCTGAGATTATAAACGTGGCTGAGTTACTGAGGAAGTCCCGTAGACTTCGGGGCCAACCTCCTAAGGAAGTACCAAGCCAACTTGAAGGCTTAAAAGTCCTCATAACGCCTAGAGATAGTAGAGTTGGGTCCCCTGAGGAAGGAGAATCTTCTTTGATAGTACATCCTGATTTTCAAATGCTAGTAGCAGAGTATAATCCACAGTCAGTGTTTGTCTTTGAAATCGCTGGTAGCTTTTCATCTACTAGTGATATAGGTGAAGAACCCAAAATATCCGAGCCTGAAAGTGAATTTGCTGCTACTCCGACATCGGGGTTTGTTTCTCCAACTTTTAGTGGTCCTGGTTCACCTAGGGTAGAAAGAGTAATCACTCAAGATCTTCCTTCTGGACTTATTGCTATTGAAGAACTTGCTCGGGAAGAAGAAGTAGGCATCCCTATCCCTGAAAATCATCCTGTTATTGAACTAAGGGAGCGTGAATCATTTTTTTACAGACCACCTAGGAGTAGTTCTTGGTATCTTTCTTTGACTAATTATTTAGAAAACTCAGGGTTAAGTTTTTCACTGCCTCGTGCTCCTTATCACTCAACACCTAGAGGTTTTTATACTCCTGTAAATATGTCAGGACAGTCGTCCATGTTTACTCAATCGCCCGAATCCTTTTTGTACGGCGGTCCATTTGTTCCCTCTGGGTATCAGTCTCTTTCTGGTACTTTTTGGGAGCATCTCCTCAACCCATTGAGCAAGGGTTATTAACTGGAAGCAATGGTACAAAGCCGTTGACTGTAGAAGACATTCTTATGATGTCAGGTTCTATTCCCAATCCTCAACCTCAAGGTGGCCAGTTACCGCGTGGGGGGCAACCTCAAGGTACACAATTTGCATCTGGGGGGCAACCTCAAGGACAGTACATACCTACGGGACAGTACGTTCCTTAAGGTCAACCCCAGACTCAATATGTACCCCAAGGTCAACCCCAATATCAATTCATACCTCAAGGTCAACCCCAGTATCAGTATGTGCCTCAAGGGTATCAACCCCAAGGTCAATACTCGAACCAAGGTTTCCAACCACCCCAAGGTCAAATGTTTGTTCAAGGAACGGGAAATGTACCTTTCAATTATCAATCCTACCCTCAATCCGGTTACGTTCCTCAGTATTCTCAACTAGTTATGGGTCAGTACCCCAGAATGAATATAGTGTGGGATTCATCGCAAACCCAACAGGTGTTCTAGCCAAGTGTACAGTTGTCATCTCAAACTGGACAACCCCTAGTTTCTGGTACACCCCAGCAACCAGTCCAATCTAACATTCAAACTTCTGTACCTTCGGTAGTTTCTCAGCCTGGGCCTAGTACACCTCGTACTCCGCCTCAAACGACTGCTACAATTGCCACAACATCTGTTCAATCTACCCCACCTACCTCTGGAGTATCGACAGCTCCGGTTTCTACTGTTCCTGTATCTACTCCTCAGACATCTTTACCACCGTCTGGATCTACGATTCAAACTTCGGTTCAGATGCCTGTAAGACAACTTGGTTTAAGTACGGTTGTCACAAGTCAACCACAATTTACCTATCAATCGGACCAAGGACAGTACCAATTCGGTCCTGCTGTCCAGTAGCCAGTTTATCAGTATCAACCGTATCCTCGGTACACTTATCAACAACCTCAACAACCCCAGTACGGTCCGGTTAATCCTGGTTTTCCGGGAGGATACAATATCCCGAACGCCATTCCCATTCCTAGTTATCCGGATATCCTCCTCTTGGAGCTGGTCTCATGACCCAGAGGTTTAGGGATCCTAATCAGCAGTTACCGTTTATCGCAACTTTGGACTTACCTGACTTGTCGCGCCTAACAAATGATCCCATTAATTATCTTCCGTTTTGGCCGCCAATGCCGAATACGTTGCCCAGTGACATTCCCAAGTTCGAAGGTAAATCAAGAGAGGACCCGTCGAACCATGTGATGACTTACCACCTCTGGTGTGCGTCTAACTCCATCATAGATGATTCAATCCGTCTTATACTTTTCCAGCGCACTCTAATTGGTCTCACGGCCAAGTGGTACATTGAGTTACCGCGAGGCACTTTTTATAATTTTAGTCAGTTAGATACCTCGTTTTTAACTCATTTTCAGTTGCCAGTCTGATATGACAATGGCACGGAATTTTTAACTTCGCTGAAACAATCGACATCCACTTACATTTCAGATCATATTCATGAGTGGAGACGTCGACGTCGTTTAGTGAAGGTATTTATCCCGGATCAAATTTTGGCTGAGTGGTTTATAAAATCTTTGTTGCCAAAGATCACTGAAGATGTTGCTAAAGTCGGAGCTGTTACTGAGGAGCAAGTGATTGCTCAAGCACAGTACCTTGACTTGGTCTATACTCAGTTAGGTACATTACATGAAAAGATCCCCGATCTTCCCAAGCAAAATCAAATCGCTGCAGCTCCTTCGGGATCTCATGCCGCCGATGGTATGATTGGCACGATTAACACTAAAAGTAAGAAGAAGTCTTCCAAGAATTCTTCTCCCATTATAACCTTGCCTGATTCCCCAACAGGAGATTCTTCTGCAGAGATTTCCGCCGATATTCACGTTGTAGAGTCATCTACAGCCAAATCAAAATCCGGTGGGAAGAAGAAAGGAAAGAAGAAGAATAGAACAGACAAAAGTTCAAAGGAGAAACCTGAAAAGGCGGAATCCAATGACGAAAAGCGTAAACCTCGTTATCCTTGTCTCATTTGTGACGATGAACATTTTACAAGAGACTGCCCTCATTGTGCAGAGGTTGCGAAGATTGTCAAGGGTTCCGAAACTCCTGCTGTTTTGAAGGATCCTTTTCCAGCTCAAGACAACAAGATGATAGGTTCATCCTCGAGTGCCAATGAAGAACCCATACTGATGATGTCCCATGTTAGGATTTCGATTCGATCGCAAGATTATGGTAGTAAGAGTCTTGTTGATGGTAAAGAAGCAGAATCTTCTCATTCTAATCCATCAACCTCAGCTCCCGGTTCCGATCCACTACAGATCGAGAAACCTAATCCAGACTTGGTAATCAAACCACCCGCCAAGGGTATACTTCGAAAGTCAGCTTTCAATCCACATGCGAGAGCAGCTTAGAATTATAACATTGTTGAGTATTTAGCTGTTTCACCCTCAGCAATGTTGGCTTTGGAAGTGTTGCAATCATGCCCAGCACAACGTAAATTACTTTTGTCGGCTATAGGAGTTGCTGATGTTCAGGACCCGAACCTAATAATTTTTTATCTAGAAAATAGTACACCACGTTTGCCTCATCGAATGGCTTTCTAGATTTCAGTGATAGTCAAGAATAGGCCTATTCATCGAACTGTAATTGATGAGGGAGCCTCAATGTGTATTATGTCGATACAATGTTGGAGATCGCTTGGTTCTCCTTCGCTAAATCAATCCCCGACGATTCTAAAGGCCTTTGATGGTCGTGGGTTTCATCCTTTTGGCATTCTACAGGATTTGCCTATAGGGGTTGAAGGAAAAACCATTAGTCTAGATGTGGAGGTGGTTGATGCCCCTCTAGATTACAACCTTCTCTTGGGTCAAAGTTGGTCTTACGCTATGACAGCGGTCGTTTCATCGGTCTTTCGAGTAATAAAGTTTCCACACATGGAAAGATCGTAACAATAGACCAGCTGGCTTACTTTTCATCCGACCTAGCCTCTTCGGAGAGTATTCAGCATGTTGGTAAAACGACTATCCCATATAAGGATGTTGGAGTGGGATTAGTTAAAGATGTCAGTTTACTGGGAACTTTTCCTTTTCCTCCAATCAACGCATCATCTTCATTTGCAACCATTCATATGATTACATCAGATACCATTATTTATGATGATCCTTGGATCATTCCTTCTGAATCTGAGATAGACTCATTTGGTAATTTCATGCCTTTGAGTCCATATGAAATTGCCTATGAAGCCGTGCAGTCTTTTGCCGACCCGTGTTCAACCGAAAATGACTTAATGAATGTGGTCCGTGAGGAATCACTTTTCACATCAACCTCGGATTTAACTACGTTTTCTGAACTTGTTCACTCTGATGAGCAAATTCGTGAAATCCTTTGTGTAGATGATTTACCATGGAAGATCTCCATCACAGATCTTCATTTTTACCTGAGGATGATCGTTTTGAAAATGATTTCTCATCAATTTTTACAACTGAATATGTCAAGGAACCTCAGAATCCAATGAAACATCCCGATTCAGAGTTAAATTTGGGAAACATCTCGAACTATTCCTATTGACATTTTGGTTAAGCCCGGAATTGTTGAGAACATTCATATAGGTGCCTCATGTACAAATGACGAAATTCAATTATATAAGGCCCTATTTCAAGAATTCCGCGACGTGTTTGCCTGGTCCTATGAGGAAATGCCAGGAATTGATCCCGCGATTGTTGTTCATGAGATCAAGACTTACCCGGACGCTAAACCCGTCCGGCAATGTTTGCGTCAGATTCACCCACGAAAAGCTGCTGCAATTAAAGCAGAAGTTGAAAAATTGTTGAAAGCAGGTTTCATTTATCTGATCCAGTTAACAGATTGGGTATCAAATATTGTTCCGGTTAACAAAAAGCAGGGAACAATAAGAATATGAATCGACTATAGGGACATTAATCGAGCCTATCCAAAGGACAATTACCCAACCCCCTATATCGATCAAATCATTGATGATTGTGTCGGCAACGAAATGTTTTCCTTTATGGACAGTTTTTCCGGCTACAATCAAATCAATATTCTACCTGCCGATCAACCAAAAATGACTTTCATTTGTCCATGGGGGACATTTTCTTATTGAAAATTACCTTTTGGGCTTAAGAATGCCGGAGCCACTTTTTAAAGGGCGATATCTTATGCGTTTCATGACATCAAGCACATTGTGCAACCATATCTCGATGATTTGCCGGCTCATTCATTACATCAAGCTGATCACCTCTTCCATTTACGAGCAATCTTTATGAGGTGTAGGCATTATCGTATTCGGTTGAACCCACACAAATGTGTCTTTTGTATAGAAACGGGTCGATTGTTGGGATTTGTAGTTTCGAAAGCCGGCATTAGCGTTGATCCCTCAAAAGTCGAAGCTATCATCAAATTGCCTCCTCCTTTGAGTCTTTGCCAACTCCAAAGTTTGCAAGGGAAAGCAAACTTTTTACGACGATTCATTCCTAACTACGCCGAGGTTACAAAGGGTTTTACCCGGTTTTTGAAGTAGAACACTCCATTCTATTGGGATAAGATAGCTCAGAAATCTTTTGATGCACTCAAACACGCGTTGACCCATGCACCGTTGTTGCATCCTCCCAACTACAACCAGGATTACTTCTTGTATCTCGCCGCCTCTCATTCCACCATTAGAATGGTCTTAGTTCAGGAAGATGAATTCGGAATGGAACATGTGATATATTACCTCAGTCGAACCTTAAATCCCACTGAGCTAAAATACTCACATGTGGAGAAATTGGCATTGGCAGCTGTCCAACGTTTTCGTCACTACATTCTACTACGTAAAACTACGGTAATTTCAGATTGCAACCCTATGATCTACATTTTTACCAAGCAATTGCTAGGGGGCAAGTACTCTAAATGGATCGTTATCCTGCAAGAGTTCGACTTGGAATTTGAGAAATCTAAGTCTAAGAAATCTTTAGTTTTTGCGGAGTTAATGTGTGACTTCCCGCGTGCTGACACGGAAACTGTGGCGGAGGAGCCCATTGCGGACGAATCCTTGTTTCTAATCAGCACTTTAGATCCGTGGTATGGGGATATCATCGTTTATCTCCAGACCCAATCCTTTCAACTAGAAATTTCAAGGTAAGAACGTCGGAAAATTCGATTCCAGTCCCAACAGTTCAGAATTATTGGAGATACTCTTTATTGCCGCGGGAAGGATTCTATTTTTCAACGTTGCTTAACTCACAAGGAAGCTGAAAGGGTTCTAAATGACTGTCACTCTGGAGCGTGTGGCGGTCATATGTCTGGGTTTGCCACAGCCCAAAAGATATTGCGCGCTGGCTACTTCTGGCTGTCTTTATTTAAAGATTGTATTACGACGGTCCGAAAATGCCACAACTGCCAGATTTTTGATCATAAGATGCGCGCTCCACCTGCTCCTCTCCAACCTATAATTGCCGTTGGTCCTTTTGCCAAATGGGGTATCGATTTTATTACATGTAACCCTCACTCGGCCGGGGGGCATGCGTATATCATCCTTTCGATAGATTATTTTACTAAGTGGGCCGAGGCGATGCCTAAATTCGAGGCAGAAGGCAAGACAACTGCAATTTTCGTGTTCAATCATATAATTGCTAGGTTTGGTGTCTCGCAAGCGATAATCACTGATCATGGGCGTCATTTTCGAAACGTTAAGATGACCAAACTTACAGGCCAGCTTGGTTTACGTCACGATAGTTCAACCCCATATTATCCACAAGCGAAAGGGTGTTGTTGAGTCCATCAACAAAGTTTTAGTTATCATGATCCGACGAATCATTGGGATTCATCGGTCAAATTGGCACAACATGCTATTTCCAGCGCTTTGGGCGTACCGAATTTCAGTGAAAACATCAACAGGGTTCACTCCTTTCCAACTAGTCTATGGTTTGGAAGCCGTGTTACCCATTGAATGGGAAATCTCATCACTGCAAATGGCCATCGAATTACTTCCAGCCAATTCCGAAGAGGAAAAGCATTTGTTATACTTGGCTCAATTAGATGAGAATCGACGTGATGCTGCATTGGCGATCGAGACTCACGCAAAACGCATGAAAGCTTAGTATGATCGAAATGTGACCCCTCGAAATTTTTCGGAAGGAGATCTAGTCTTAGTTTATGATCAAGCTAATGATAAATTAGGCGCTGGAAAATTCGTTCCTATGTGGCATGGTCCCTATGTTGTCAAGTGAAAGCTAGCCAAAGGGGCTTATGAATTGGTAGACTTTGATGGGGACTCTTTGGGTAAACCCAGAAATGGCCTTTACTTGAAGAGGTATTATGCTTAAAAGAATGGGTATGGAGATTTTTAGTTAGGATAGTTTTTTCTTTCTAGCTGGTGTGTTTTATTTTAAACAGTGTGCTTAGCTTAGAGAGTGTTTTTCGTCATTATTCCTGCTTATCTTGGTTTTACTCTTGATATTGCAGATGTCGATGCCTCTCCAAACATACATTGGTTTCGCTGATGGTGCTTGTCATAATACACAGAACATCTCTTCCGCAGCTTGGGTTATCTATTCGCCCTCTCACGAGTTAGTATCTATGCATGGGGTAAGCCTCGGTCAAACAAAAAACAACATTGCCGAGTACAGTGCAGTGATTGAATTATTGTCTGAATCTATTTCATTTGGGATTCGGAGTTTGATAGTGAGGTTAGATTCTGAACTCGTTGTATTACAGCTTAATAGAGTGTATGCCATTAGAAATCCGGTGTTATTAAGATTATTTTTGAGAGTGCGTCTCTTGGAACGTGAATTTGATTATATTGAATATCAGAATATTCCAAGGTCTTTAAATACATTAGCAGATGTAATTGCTTCTCGAATGTTAAATAGACATTTGCAATAATCATACATGTAAATTTAAAACCATTCCATAACATGATTTACAAGATAAGTCGGTAATAGTGATATATATATATAGGAGTGTGTCAAAAAATACATCGTCCTCGATCATAGGTTGAAAAACACCTTATGATCGGCAAAAATGATAAGTACAAAAAACAAAATGTCATATGTGCCCACAATAGGCGATCATCCTATCACTGGTGATGATCTCTATAAGAAACCACTGCACGGGCCACCTTGCAAAGGAACCTCCTAAAAGGTCCCGGGACTCCAATCACATAGCGCTGAAGTCGACGAGGAATGTCCTCTATAGTGGTCTCAGGAATATCTCCTGTCAAGCGCTTGAGATGACCCTCCAACTCGGCCAAAACCTCTGCTGATTCGTCCTGTGGGGCTGGCACGGGTGCAACTGGTTGCCTCCTCTCGAAAGGCCGGAGAGCGGCTAGTCGTTGTGGACCCACATCTGCATTTGAAATTTTTACTATCAGTTTTGAGACAATGGAAAAATAACAAAAAAAAATTAAATAGAAAAAATGTTGAAAAGGATTTTACCTGACTCGTCCCATTGC
Organism: Pinus tabuliformis; assembly: GCA_031772625.1. Lineage (NCBI taxonomy): Eukaryota > Viridiplantae > Streptophyta > Pinopsida > Pinales > Pinaceae > Pinus > Pinus tabuliformis. The sequence continues at coordinate 855,030,703 of CM062815.1, read as the reverse complement.
TCTCCTGGTGGAAGAACCATGTCTAGGTCACCACGAAAATCTATCCCAGCGTAAGGGAAGTCCTGAATGAAAAAGACCTGGTTTTCCAACCATTGGAAATACTCAGGTTTGAACCGAGCAACCTCTGTCCTCTCGTCTGGGTGACGGGCCATGACTGTGACCCATCGCATCAGTTTGGGCTCTCGAAGAAGCCCAGCTCCAATAGTAAGGTGTTGTGGGATTAGCATAGGAACCCTCTCCAGGCCAAACTCACGACTAAAGCCCCATAACCAAAGGTCTTTAGTCGTCCGTTCTTGGCCCTGGTCAGTTGGCCTTTCACATTGGCCAACACAGCATCGCACCAGTTGAAGATGGTGCCTCGAAAGCAATCAACTGCCATACGCATCTGGGATCCGGTGGAAATATGTAATGTGGCAGCTCCGCAAAGTTTGGTGACAGTGAATGCAATCACCATGAGCTCAGGACGTGATATCATATTTATGTCTATCCCTTTGTCTCTAGCCTGGCTGTTGCAGTACTCTAGCCGGAGGCTATCGACAGACTCGACACCTGGCCTAGTCCCGTGCAGAGTCAAGTCTTCGCCTCTCTTAGGAAAACCAGTCAAGAAATATATGTCCACCGGCTCGATTTCGAGCTGGTGGCCGCCAATGAAGAAGCATTGGTCCTATATGCTCCATCAGTCAACCAGCCAATGTAAGAAATCCACCTGAGCCCTCATGCCAGGAATGGCCCAGAATTTGTACAATCCACACGCCCTCAAAGCATCAAGTGAAGGCTGATGATTCCCTGTGGCAGCATCCACATCCTCATGCTCTCGTTCACGCCAATCTAGCATGATGTACTCTCTGCATCAAGTATAAAGACAAATTAAAATGCTAGAAAATATTTTGTGTGGTCCATTTTTGAGAATTTTTGGGTTCAAAACCCTTGCGGCGGGGTACGCACCCTCCAGGTTAGACACAGTGCATGGGACCGCACTTTGTCTTCACAAAAGGTGCGGACCCCGAGCTTTTTCCCAATGGAGAAAAATTTGGGGTCTGCAGGCCTGCAATGGTAAACTTGCGGGCCCCCGCGCGCGGGTTTTGCGCCTAAAAACCCTCCCCAAAATGAAAACAAAGGACTAAAACAAAAAATTAAATGGTTAAAAATGAAGAGTGGGATGATGTGCATTACCTGGAGAAGACGACGTTCGATTCCGACGGTTGGATTTTCCGCAATCTTCACAGGAAGTTTTCTGAGCAAAAGCACTATTTTCTCACCCAAACTCAAACGGTAAAAATGAATTGACAAAGGCCCTTTTTATAAGTTTTATGAGTAAATAAATTGCAAATTTTTTTATGTTTCACTTTGAAAAGGTATTTTGAAACATTTTTATCCATTTCAAACAGGTATGAGTAATGTTTGTGTTTTTGTGCAGAATAAAGGATTATTCAGGCGAAATCTATCATTTTCGACGAAAAACATGTAGAGTCATCTTTAAGCTCTTTTCTGACTCCTAAAACATGAAGAGGTTGCCGAGTGTTTCTTTTAGACTCGTTAAAACGGAATTAGAATATGGTCCACTTCAGCTCTTTTCCGACCGTAAAAACATGAAAAGATTGCCGGATTTTTGTCGTTTCAAATTTGATATTGGTTATAAAACGACGTGTCATTGATCGCTTTTTTGCTTTTTCGGGTCAAGGGCACTAATGACGAAAAGTACTCCTTGGTCGTAAAATATCAAGCGGTTCTCTCAAGTATTATTTTATACTTTTTCGGGCTTGGGAGACACAAATTTACGAAAAAGATCAACCCTGAAGTTTTCTTAAGTTTTTTCAAACTCTCTAAAATTGAAAAACGCCGAGTTTCTCCTATACTGGACTCGTTAAAATTTCACAGTAAAGGACCTGTTCAATTACAAACGGGAACGAACCACTCCTTCTTAGGGTTCGAATTTAAACTAAGTTGGACTCATTCGAAGGATGAGCTTATAATCAAGCAAATGTTATCCTCCTCAAGCATGTCAAAAATAAAGAGGTACTTGCCAGAAATGGTGGGGGAAAAGAGAGAAAAATGAGCCTGTTTGTCATACTTTGTAACCACTCTTGAACACGACACTTTCATTCACCTGGGTTGGGAAATCCTTTGCCTAACAGTTGATCAAACCACATTGAAAGTCTTCAGCTGGTTTCTGGGTATTAACTTTGGGTCAATTGTCACCAAACCATCTGTCGTGTCGTTATGTGTTCAAGAGGTCACTGCCAATAAGCCATTCATTTGCAAAATATCTGTCATCCATCTTGACCATCCCTGAGTCAGTCCTTGCAACTAAATTTCTTCAACTTGATCTATGATTTTGTGTTGTGGGCTTGCCTACGACGTATCGCTTTCTATCGACATCAGCTCATTATCTAGAAAGATGATCTAGAAATCATCAGTACCTTGAGATCTGCATGCCTCAATGGAAGGTTTCTCGCCTTTAATGACAGTTTACATCATTGACTTTCAATCAAAGGATTCCGTGACATGTTCGACATCAACACATTTATTCGCATCTCATGGATTGTACTGGGTACTTTGAGAGCCATTGAAATCACTGGTGGTTTCTCTCACACTTGTTAACAGTTTATATCATTGACTGGTAATCAAGTGGTTTCTACCATGTTCGACATCAACACATTCATTCGCATGGATAGAATCATACTATTTCGGGAAGTAGAAATGAAGACCCTGGATCTAGTTTCCACAATCCAGGCTGCGAGGAATTTTGTATTCATTATATAATGGACTATTCATAAACAAATGGCTGTGTCAATACTTTGTCCACATGAGTCTATACTTGTGATGTTTTACAAGATCATTCCTGTATTAGAGCAGTAGTTAGTTTCTAGTCAGTTTTTATCTGAGTATGGGAATGCCTACCTCAACGATGATATGATATCATATATATATTTTTCATTGAATGTTTTTACAGGTTCCAACCGGGTTCTCCACAAGATGATCCTCGAAATGATAAAGTACTTCACTCTTCCTAAATGATAAGAAATCCTCATCTACTACAGACTTCGCACTTTATGGGGCAATCTGTTACACAAAAATATCATCACCATGATTATTTGCAGTTAGTATGGGTCTATCATCACTTGTACTGTCCTCCTAAGCAAGTCTCAGACCTCATCTCTTCAAATCAAGCTTTGGAAATGAGAGAAAGGCATTAAAAATCAATGTAACTCTGGTTCCGCACTTTCTCTCATGGTCACCTGCGGTCCCGCACCTTCTGTGTACAAAAACTGTGGACCTGCCCGCTCTGTCCCTAACGGTGTAGGTGCGGACCCCTGTGAAAGTCAAAAGGTGCAAGTTTTATCTTAAAAAACTCACTTTGGGTTAATTCTAGAGGTTTCTAGAAGGAATTTTGACATGATTTGTTCGCTCTGAGGTGGTTCATGCATCCCAAAAGAGAAGGAGCTAATCCCTTGTTGCGAGGAGCTATCCCTTTGAAGGAGGGCTTTATCCCTTTGAAGGAGGACCTAGTAAGCTCCCTCCATTGCACTATAAATACAAGCATTGGGCTGGTTGCTAAGGAGGTTAGAAGTTGAACATTTTTTAGGGTAAATGCTGGTGAAATCAAGACTTCCTAGTTGAGCTTAAGAGGAGAGATCACACATCTTTTTGGCTTCATTGGGGAGTGAGTGAAACTTGTCAAAGTAGAGGAGGCTTCTTGCTGGACCCTGGGAGGAGCTTGTACAACGTCAAGGCAAAGGTTGTAAAGTTCTTCTTCTTTTGAATTAATACAATCAAACTCATTTTTCTCAACAAGTATCTTATGTTATTTGTTTCATGGACTCCTTGACTTTCATGTTAAATATGTTTTATGCAATTGGCTTTTCAGGTGCTATTTAATTTGTTTGCCTTGTTTGTGTTTGCAGATTCGCGAAAAGGAGCTCATTTGGATCAAAGGAGCGAGGGCATCCACAAGCTTGCGTTGGACCTAAGGTAGGCCCTAAAAACACTTGTTTTCTATTGTTTATTAAAGCATATTTAGAGAAAGATAGTGTCTGGTTGGTTTGCTTGTCATTAGGTCTTCTTTAGATTCTAGGAAGGTCTATCTTGTCCGCAAGATCGACTTATTCCGCGTGACATAAAGCATATTTAGAGAAAGATAGTGTCTGGTTGGTTTGCTTGTCATTAGGTCTTCTTTAGATTCTAGGAAGGTCTATCTTGTCTACAAGATCGACTTATTCCGCGTGACACCATGGGAATCAATCCATGGTTTTTACCCATGGAATTCTTTCTTGACTAAATCACGTAGTGTTATTGACCAAACCAACATGTCTCACAATGTTTATACAAAAATTGTTGTACCTATAATATTTTTGAGTTAGACCCATTTAGGATTTTTTTACTTTTTTACCATTAACAAGTTTGGTGCCCCCAAAACACCAAATTTATGACCTCTAAATTTGGTTTTAATCGCAATCATGGCCCTTGATCTTTAACCACCATGGATCATATGACCTTGGGCAAGGACCAAGAACTTTGACCTAAAACGTCTTATCCCATAGCCTACGCAATTCGACATGGTCATGTTATATAGATTTTCCTTATGAAATTTTGGTTCTAGTCCTTAATTGTTTGTAGCATATCCATGGCTCTGAGGATCTGAGCTAAAAATTAAGTATCTAACTATGTTATGCACCAAATGGGAAAATAAACAAATAACACCATTGTGATGAATCATAAATTTGGGACATTTGGAAACCAAAGCATTCTCCCCTTCACACTTGACTATGCCACTGAATGGCTAGATGTTAGATCACATTTTAAACCTCACTAAGTCTAGGATATAGAAGATTCGATATTTGGGATATTTTTAAGTAATCAAACAACATGTAGGGCTCAACCCTTGAATGAAAAGATGACATTTTCTCATCTGGACTCTAAAAATATGAAAATTTTTGAAATAATTTAACATGACGAAGCCTTAAAAAATATCCCTTTGGTGAAAATCTTAAGGCCTGCCACATCATTTTCCAGGTCACTATCATATCATATTTATTCCACCTATCATGCCACACCACTACCACATCATCTTTCTTCCACCTATCACTAGTAAATCACTTCCATGCTACTCTTTTACACCTTTGTTGCCACATCACAAGCAAGTGTGACTTGAAAAACATCCACTTGGCCACCAAAAAAGTCCAAATCCATCTACCACATGTCATTACCATATGTTACACATTACTTTGTCTCATTCATGGAAATTGATGTGTACCCATATCCTATATCATTTAAAGCATATTTGTCATTAATCCCTAAATAATATGGAATAAAAACTATTCTCTAGAAGATAAGGATCTTGTGAAAATACATGCTTAATTCAAGAGAATGTCACATGAAAAGAATTAAAAACCTGTGATATATCTTGTCATAGTTTACATAATTGTTAAGGTGCATTAGTGTCACAGTTTTCTAGTTCACAAGGTGTGAAATTGTTTTAATGAAGGTAAAAATGAAAAGTATAATAAGCTTCTAGAATACAAGCCTCGTGGATGGAATCTCCTTTGAGCAGTGTGGATCTGAATCACATCCCTACCGTACTGGATCTCAACCTCCATCCCTTATCCTCCTCCTATCCTTTCCCAAGCCTACAAGTACAACCATCTCCCATTGAGATGTCTAGTTAGAAAATTTCAAGAAAGCTCTTGGCTTGGTGAAAATTTGCTGAAATACCAACCTTTTGATCACAAGAATTTTGAAGGAAAGAAATTGGAATGAAGGATAGCTGGAAGGGGACCTACAATATCAAGACTTCTTTCATGATTAATATAATTATACATTTGTTTCCCATTAATATTGTCTACACTTGATGATTTTTATTACATATATACTTGATCATATGTATATGCATTTTTCAAATAATATTTGTATATATGTGATTTGATCTATTTTTTGTTTGTGCTATCTACATGTCTCTTCTTCATGAAGACTAAAGACAAATCTAGAAGCTAAATATTACAAGAAACTAGCGAGGGCAAATGTCAATTAACAAGGTATAAATCACTAATCTCATTTTTTCTCATCTATGATTTGATCCTTATAGACTTAGGTAAAGTTTTCTATAAATGTTTGTTTTATTTTAGATATGGGTGCTAGATCTAGGGAGATAACACTTTTTTGTAAGAGGGATTTGTTTGTCAACAAAATTGGTGACCATATTGGGGAACGATCTTTAAATGTATTCTTCATATTCTTTTTGATTAATTGATTCCTAGTTTTCTTGATTCTTTATGCTTTGTGAGTCATTGGCGAGCCATATATGACTCTTAAACCCTACATCCATTCAGATCTCAAAATATTTTTTAATTTTTATTGGTTTTTATTCTTGTCACACCATTTTGTGGAGAACAAAGTGACATTTTTTCATTGTGCTAGATTTGAAACTATGAAAAAACCTATATGTTTCAATATTTAACACTGCAACCTATGACACTAACTGGAAAATTAATTTTTTTCTAGGGTTTTTCCAAAATTCATCTTTTATCCATTTTTTATATGGTGTTTGAGGTTGTTTATTGTTTGTTTATAGTTTAAACTTTTCATATCGATTCTTTTTTGTGTTTTCTTTCACCTCTTTGTTTGATATGAGTTGGAAGTGTTCTTTGAATTTGTGTTGATTTTTTGATTGCAGGCTTTGTTTACATTTTTTTGCATCAAGATTTTTAGCAGCATCATTGTATTCTTTCATATTGTTTGAAAGAAAGGAAGAAAAAATCACAATTGAATTTTTAAGTGCATTTTTAAAGGAAAAAAAGGAAAATAATGCATTCTAGTTGTTAGGAAGAGTATTTTTTAGCTTGCGATTTTAAGCAAAGGAAGTTTCATTAAAAAAAATCTCCCTTGCGGTCATGCTAGGGTGGGGGGGGGGTGGCATCTAGGAATCATGTGTTCTATAGTTTCATTGATTTACATTCAAAGAGTAGTTCATGTTTCTTGCATTGACTGTTACACTTGTTTCTTTGCTTAAAACCTCTTACTCCTTACTGTAACTAGAATTCATTAAAATAAAATCTCGCATTTCATTGTGTTACACTTGAGATTTTGAGTCATGTCAAAGTATCATTTCCGTCCACTCCATATGGCTATTGTGTAAACAACAACCATAAAATTAATTCTTAATAAAAATAGATTCGACACTTTTGCATTTTTTTGGTAGCACATGTACATTAGCTTAAGTGTAAGGCCTTAGAATAGGTGGTGAGTTTAAACTCTCCAAGGCTACAAAAAATACATTAGAATCTTGAGTTAGAGAGTGAAAATCCATTTATTCCATCACATTATCTAGGAATCTCCTCTTAGAAAAGATTTAAGCATGAGGTCACATTTGGACCAAAAACGTAATCTCCCTTGCTTTGTTGGTCTTGGTGGCATTGATTTGCACGTATTAAAAATAATGTTGTAGAACACTTGGGGATCACTTGAGAGGACTACCCTCACTTTGAGTAACCTCAACTCTTGGGAGATTTAATGTTTATTTATTTTCCCTTGCAATTATGTCTGACTATCGACTGTCCCCCTAAGCTGGGTTGTTGTAGGTGGTAACCTTGAAAGCTTTTACTTTAGGGCTCCTACATAAGGTGACAATGAAGGGGATGTCCTCACTGTACGTAGGATAGATGTTGGTAAAGCTCGCTTGGCCTTCCTTGAGGTTTCTCCACTATATGTGAGGGTACTTACACTAGGGTTGGACTATTAAATAGGTCACTAGAATGACTATTCCACCCACTCTCTCTTTAGCCACTTTTCATATTGATCTCGTGATGTTGGATTGCATCACCAACTAGTGTGGTCAATATGGGAATGTTTTTATATTTTCTTTCTCAGATTTTATAGTGTACGCTATTTGTTTTCCTATTTATCAGACCTTAGGTTGAGTTTGATGGCAAACGTTTTAGAGTTTTTGAATCAAGGAACCCTATTTAATGGGGATCTTGGCCTTTTTCTCTGTATTTGGTCCTCCATATATGGATACATTGTCCCTTCCAAAATTCATGATAGGTTTACAAGTATGGTTGTTTTCAAATTCATCTCTCCCAAACACCCATGTTTCTCCTCAACCACATTCTCCATCTCAACAAAATCAACCTCATGTTGACCCTTTGCCTTATTTTCCCATTGTGTCTTCTCCCCTTTCTTCTTCCTCGCCTAGTGAAAGTCTTGATACTATAACCAAGAAGTTAGGAAGAAGAAAAGGAAGAATAAGAAGAATCAAAATATGCAAAGGGAAAGCCACCAACCATTACTATGAGTGTTGATAATGTTGAGGATTATTCCAGCATACATCATAAGCCCAAATTATCTTGTAATCTTGATAAGGGTAATGACCTTCTTAATGATTTCCATGGTATTCCCGTACTCTTAAAACTGTGGTCTAAGGATTCTCATCAATTGGTTGTTGGTTGATTAACTAATCATTGTAAGGTTCTAGGTAAAAATGGTAAAGTTAGGTTTCCTTGTAGGTTATGAAAAGGGAGTCATTGAACTCACCTTTGACCTCGTATGGATTGTTATCCTCCACAATGTCCTAGGCTGAGAGGCGATCAACGAAGGTAACCATAGACCAAGATTTTAGTTTGGTAGCTAGCCCTACCAAACCAGAGAGGACTCTCTCTATGAAATCACAACAAAAGAATTGACTGGAATGTAAAAGGATTTTAGGCTAGATAGCTAGGCTCAGGTAGGTTTTTGAAAATTTAGGGTTTTGGTGCTGGATAAGGGAGAAAAACCAGGTAGCTAGGTCAGAGGATCAAAGGGTTACAACAACAAAGATATAAAGGAGCAAGGTAGCAATACTTTTGTGATGGATCTTAGGGTTTGTCAGTGTAGTATAGTGTTCAGAAGAAGCTAAAGGTCTTAATGAACATGAAACATGAATTCATTAAGAAAGAAAGAAAGTAACACATAATGATTTTTCCATCAAAGCAGATCTTTATGCAAAGAATTATGTTTATAAGCTATAAGGAAAAACATTGAAGAATTGATAAATGGAAAGAGAAGATGAATATATTTCATATAAAGTTATAACAGAGAAAAAAAACATCACAAACTTACTGCACATGAATTCCTGGATAATAGCTGCAAATTGTATCCTTTGATTTCCAGAAAATATCCAAGCACAAGCTACAATAGTTCTCTTCTCTGATGTCCAATCATTCAAATGACTCAGAAAATGATACATATAGATTAAAACATCATTTCCCTACTCTCAAGGGTCGAATCTATGACTTTTGGAGCTGTTCCTCAAATGTCATAACCAAAACCCTAATGACTAGGGAGGTTAAAACAAACTCTCCATATAGTAAACCTGATTCATTTGACCAAAACGAAAGACTTACTAGCATGTATCTACCTCATTTGACTCTCATCTAGCATAAATACATCTCAGTTAAATAATTACATGCTCAATTACATCTTTACATAGGTAAAAATTCTAATAAGGTCAAACTGTAGATGAAATTCAATCTCCTGGAAAAAGCACAACGTGGCTGAGGAAAAGCACAACATGAGATTACAGGCCACTTTTGGAGGCCTTCCTGAACTCCAAATTGGGCTCATGATATCTCATTGGAAATTTATTTTTCTTTGCTACACAATTGACTCCTCAAGAACTGAAAATGATCAAGTATAGCCCCTCAAAAATCAATTCTCCCAAGAATGGTCAAAAAGCGTAGCATGGCCTACAAAAATAGGGCAGAAAGGTGTTTTTTAGGTGGGTTTTGGCCATTTTCACCCTATAAAAGTTGATGATTTGTGCTTCCAAGTGTCAAAATATGATGTATAAGTCAATGTATATCCAACCCTGTAGATTTTCTATCATTTAGAGCCCTCCATAAAAAGCACAGTGTGGCCCACACTACGCCTTTGGCAAGGTGACTATGCCAAAAGGTGCCAAATTTATGCGAAATTAGGTCTGAAAGGTGGAGCGATATCTATCTAACCATAAATAATTTTGAAACTATGAGAGTGATTTTTTTTATTTGCTATATTTTGAACCATAACCTCCTCTCGTTGGCCAAGATTCATCTCTGATTGGCCACAATATTCTCTGCAAAAAGGTGACTAGAATAGAACATTGCAGTGTCAGACAAATAGGCTGCAATGAGGAAATATTATCTCCCAATCCTTGATACCTATGTGAAAAGTAAGATTTTTTTGTATCTTGGAATCTTATGAAAAAAAGCTCCTCCACTTTTTAAAAATACTTTCCCATTTGTTTAGAATCCAAGTTTGTAGTTGGTCACTAACAAGGAAAATTTTAAGGATGGAAAATTTTCTTGAAGTTTAAAACATTGGCGAATCTCACTAATCCCTAATATGCAAATTATAAAGGTTTATTGATATATTTGTAAAATTATTCAAATTTATAATTATTTTATATATATTCTCTATATATTGTTGGCGATTTTTAAGGTAAAATAATTTTATATTCTAAAATTTGGGCAAATCGTCTTTTATAAAATTGGAAATTGGCGAATCTTTTTTGTGGAAAAATCATGGAAAATTAGCCCACTGGGCGAACATTAGCCCCTAAAATTTTCCATGGTCACTAAAATACTGAGCAACTCTCCTATAGCATTTGTATTTTGGGAATTTCTCCCAAATAATAACACCTGTGAATAAAATGAAGGATTTTTTTGTTCCTTTATCGGTTTCTAATAAAAAAATCTTTCAATTTTGTAAAATTCATCTTCATTTGGTTAGAAACATATTTTGAAGAAAATTGTCCCTATGTGGAGCAAATGGCCTCAAAGAGAAAAGGGATTGTTTTGCAAATGGAGGGAGATGAAGGGGTTTAAGGGTGTCTAAATTCCTAGGAAAATTTTGGGGATAGGGATATATGTTAGGGAGTGTAGGGAGGTGGAATTTATTGAAAAGTGTTAGGGAAATGTGTGAAAATTTCCAAAACACGGTCCTAGCCTCGAAATTTGGAAAAACACAACATTGAGCTAGGTTTTAGGGAAAATGAGGGGAAATGAAGGGAATGGGTAGGGGAAATGGTTGTGAGTGGCATATAAGGTATGTGTGGGGATTATGGAACATAAAAACTAGGATTTTTCTCACTGCAATGAAGCAAAAGAATTTTGAGACCAAAAGCACAGCGAAACCCTAAGAGAGGGATTTTCACTGAGTTCTTCAAAACGAAGGATGCATAAGAGGTGCCAGATGTTTACTTACTTGCCAAGGAGATGGTTAAACCCGTGAATGTTGAAATGAAACCATTTTGATGTTTTTTATGGTCCTTTGTAGCTTGAAAGTTTATTTTTTCTTTGGTAGTGGCATGACATCATATGTCCCTTTGAGAAATGATGAGACGAGGTAGTGTACAATAACATTATCTTATTTGAAATAAAGCATTATCTTTACCTTTGTTTTGCTTTCCCTAAGTGATCCAGATTTAAACATGAATGCAACAAATTACAGATATAACCATAAATATAGAGATGCAGCAGAAATAATACTTCATTTCATTGATGCAAAATACTAAAATATGCTTAAAAACAAAAATGGAAATAAACTAGCTAGGGCGATGGTAGCTTATCTTTGAGAACAGATGTGGTGGCTACATGCCTCTGAACTATCTTACAATGAATCTCGAAGGCCTATTTATTGTTGAGAAACAATGGAAAACCCTAAACATCCAAAAACCTAACCCTAGGAGATGAAGCGCCAAACTATGGGCCCCGTTTGGGTAAATTGGTACATCAACATCCTGGGGTCGTAACTTTGGCATACGATATCTGTTTGATGTGCACAATACCTCGTTAGAAATATCTATCTGAGGACTACAATTTTTGAGTGAGAATCATTGGTCTGTTGACCCATGTTGCTCCCAAGTTTCCCAAAAAACGTCATTTACGGCCTTAAAATAGCTCTGGAAGTTCATGACCCGAAAAACTGCCAAAAATAGTAAATTGTGCTACAAATAAGGAAACTAAAAAAATGAAAGAAACAATTGTGGAGGTAAAAGTGGAATAGGCTAGTGGCCACCAATATCAGCCTAGATCACTAAGCTGCTAACTCCCTTTACCCACTGACTCACATGATGGACATGTTTTTTGTTTTGACATATGGTATCATGATGACACATGGAGTGAAACCCTAGACCATGACCTAAAATGAGGAATTTAACCATTTCATGACCCAAGACACTTGAATGAAGATATGATACCTCAAAGAATACAATGACCATGATGAGTGATGAAGACCATGAGTAAGTGAAGGGAGCAGCAGTGACCTAGACACAACAACTAGTGACCAAATTTTATTTTGAAACCTAATGAAATGATAAAATTTGATTTTGAAACCCTAACATAAACATTGTAAGAGAATATTTGATCGCCGTTGATAGGCAGAACTGACTGGCGCTAACATGGATGAAGCCTTAAAAATTTTGGAAAACCCCGAAGTTTCTAAAAAACAACTCCTAACTAGTTATTGTAAATTTTCTTCCAAGCCACCGTCGGTTGATGAAGTGGTTAGTTTGACTCCATCACCAGTCAATTCCATTCTTCCCCTAAAGAGTGAAATTGAAATGGTTGATCCAATTTTCTCATTCATCAATCCCACTCTCCCTTTAAAGAGTGGATTTGATACCACTCAAATTCTTCTTATCAACTCAAATCTTTACTAATAAGGGGGAATTTCATCTGTTTCAATGGAACTCCCTCCAAGTACTGAATTCACTTCCTTTAATTGGAATAGATTGAAAGAGCCTTGTCTCCCTTATTAAATTCATTTTCAAATCATTATGTAGGCTTTCGATAAGAGAATAAATTACTTTATTACAGATGAAGGTTCTTTTGTTAGCATTATATCCTCAACTAAATGGAAAGCTATAGGTTCCACTCAGCTTATGTCCATTACTTAGAAAGTGTTTGATTTTAACAGAGGAGTTAGTGAACCTTTAGTTATCCTTCCTCAACTACCCATTACCTTCAAAGGAAAAATTGTGTGTATTGATGTTATGGTAGTCCAACGCCCCTTGGATTTCAATTTTATCTATGAACACACCCCCTTACCCTTAGGAGTGTATCTGATATGTTAACCCAAATTACCTGGCACGGTTAGGGAAATGGGGTATTTTTTTTCCTTTCTTCCAACCTTGTGGGACTCAATTTGGATGTCATCATTATACTTGCCTTGGCGAGACCTTTCTAGTGATATAATTGTTTTTCCAAATCAAACTCCAGGACTGCAAGTTATGGTCCTTTAAAGTCTTATTAATTCTATTATATCACCTCAATTTTTCCTACCACGTGGCACCCATGTGGTCCCCACATGGTTCCCACATGGCATGTTTCTACACTACCACATGGTGGAGGGCTTTTATGGGTATAGTGCCACATGTCCACGTGGTATGCCTCAATGCAACATAAGCCTTTATCCCAATGTTCACACACTTCCATGCTAGACTCACCCCACTTTCGGTCCTTAACTATCCAATGGCCCAAAAAAATGACATGATTGATGACAAAAAATTAAAGCTCTATCATCCCCTCTCACTAACATCATAAGGAGGGGTCTCTATGTGATCCTATTTTTGTTCATGATTAAGGGGTAGTTATCAAATAGTCTATCATCTTGCGACTGATCCAATGGTTGTCATCCCATAATGATGCTGCCCTCCCTCACTAACGTCATGGGGGGGTCGCACTATCCTAATTCCACTTCATGATTCTAGGATGGTGATCCAATGATATGCTTTCATTCAAATCATCTAATAGTTCACGTTTAATAGTGCCATGCCCCCTTCCCCTTATTGATGTCACAGGGGGTGGGGTCACACTAATTTCCCCAGCAATTGATTTCAAAAATGGATCTTTGTCATCCATGATGGGCTTGAGCTTCTACCTTTGATTGTGGAAAGAGGTCATATGATTCAATAGCCTAGTACTTAGGGCTATGACTACCAATTATCAACCACGCCATCATGGTTCTACTCGTCACCCATAAGTGATGTACTTGGCTCCTTATTGGCCCCTCTCTTTGGACCTTCTACCAGGTGTGCCCGCCATGTGACCAAGGGATGTCCCCACACCCTAGATCACAAATTCATGGTGTGATAGTGTATTATGATAGATGCTACATTTTCATAATGGTTTCACTTAAGACTTGAATTCACGGTTTTACATATATATTTCTATCGTCGAATTACTCACCCATAAACCCAATTTCATTCATATTTCTACAAGAATTGGTTCTAATCCCATGTGCAATGTTTAAATATGACTATAAATTTTTTGAGAGAACCCATAGTTCAACTCCCTAAATAGGGAATGACCCTGCTACAAATAATGAATTATCTCAATCCACCATGATCCTACATTCCAGATAAAATCATGTATTTTAAACATTGTGGGTATACCACTAGCCAGACAATAATTTCAAGGGTGACTATAGTTATGCTTCATTCCCAATAACTAGAATGGATTTAATAACAAGTCATGGCCTTAACATATGAATATGCAGGCACATATTTTATTTTTCAGGTTTAAGGCATAGTTCTTTATACACCCGACAGGTTCAAGACAAGAATTATAGCATTAAGACCTATTTAAGATTATAGAGGGTAATTTGATTGCAACATTTAATCCTCATTATATTAAAATAACATATTGTGAGTGAACATGGCTAAGTAGTTAAGGCATTAAGCCTATAAGCTTAGCAATTCAAGCCAATGATCTATATATATATATAGATATATATATATATATATAGATATCTATCTATATATATAGATATCTATCTATATATATATATATATATATTATTTCCCTGCATAGAGCACATTAGTATAGAATCATAGTCACAAGGGGCCATTTGTCTACATTCCTATGTTGAGATTCATAAGAACTTCATTATTTAAATCACAAGAGAGTCATGCACCATTCATGCAGCCAATACAAAATTAGCTTAGCAGTCTAAATATGACTTCATGGTACATGATACATATAAAGAAACTTATATTGAATTGAAATTGAATTTGGGAAACTAAGTCTGGCGCAACAACTCTACACCCACCCATAGATAAGTTGTAGCTACATCTCACTTGTGGTTGTCACCCCTGAGCTAGATTTGAGAGACTAAGGGGAATTTTGCTCAAGGGATTAAAATCTAAATTTAGGTTGAGATAGGGATTCCATAGGTTATCCCACCTCCACCCATAAACTATTTAAGAATTCAACAATAACACATGGAATCCATTGGCCTATTGCCTCCACCTTTCAGTTGTACAATCGCCTACATAAACTAGGTGTTATAGACATTTTTGGGCACTGCAACCCCAATCATACATGTCCATAAACCAACGGCTCCTAAGTCCCTAAAAGTGTTGCTTCACACCCTAAAGGAACAAGGTCAGCTGATTACATCATCTCCCAGAAGTTCTCCACAGAAAACTGCTCAGAACTGGTCAAAGTTGGACCATACAAATTGTCCAGTGCAGAGGGTTCGATGCATCTCACCTGCCCAGTGTAAAGGGTGCGATGCATACTGGAAAGCCCTTCTGTAGGGTGCGATGGGTGAGAGTAGACAAATGGCAGAGACAATTTGCAACGTAGATCATCATGGAATCTTCCAGAAACTTCTCCTGTGGCACTTGCCTCTTTGAATTCACCCAGGGATGAGTAAGAGATCATCAATCTCCAAGTGGAGTCAAGAACTATCAGAGAAAGGACACTAATCAAAATCCCAGAAGCTGACTCACCCCCTGAAATCATCTATATATGGATCCCTCATCCCAGAGATCCAGAGGCTGGAATTTTGTATCTTGTAAGGAAGTGTTGTTGGTTTCTTGGTGGAATATCATAGTGTTGGGTGATCTAAGCTTTTTATGAGGTGAAGAAGGGCTTTCATGCTGGGAGGATGACGGTGGGTCAAAACAATTGGTTGTGATCCTCTTTGCTGTTCTTGATATTAATAAAGCTATTCAAGTTTTCCTCCACATTCTTGTATGCTTGATGATATATGCATTTGTGTGGTCAATATATATCTGGTCCTATATTGTTTATGATTGTAGATCTCTGTTCTTCGATAGTATTATGCTGCTTTGATTCCATAGGTGCTCTTTGAAGTTGAGTAGATGAAAGAAAAGCAGCAAGGATCTGTCGAAAGGGAGAGGAACCAAGCAAGGAACTAAACATGAGACTGAGGTTGGTATCCTTTATTCCCCTCTTATCTACTTCTCATAAAGGAAAGCGAAAGTAGTTTTAGTTTGTTTGTTTCTAAGATAGCTACCAGTCTTAGTGGGACTAGCAGCTCCGAGTGGACACTAGATTTCCCGATAACAAAATGGTGACTCCACTGGGGAACCAATAGATTGTTTTCTTGTCTATATTTGTTTGTTTTATAAACGTACAAATGGAAGCTAAAGTCAAGCCAGCTAACCTTCGAACTGCATTTGCTATGCAAGTGCAAAGTAGATCAATGCTGCTGCAATCTATCTCTGGGTTTTGTTTATAAACTGAACAATCGATTTGCAAACCTTCTAATTTCCCTAGTGGTGACTCTACTAACCTCATTAGATCAACCCCTATGATTTATATTTACTGAACATCACTTGCTCAGCCTAAATCCCTGAACTAGGCTACAAACTGTGACCCGGAACCAAGTTGAAGTCACGTCCCTGGACCATTATACTTTCTCCTCTTGGGAATCTAGATGCATCACACCTCCCGTGTGCAGTAGGTGCACTGCATCACACTTTCCCTGTGTTGAAGGTGCGTTGATCAGACAAGACCTCTTTTGCTCTCAGATTTTGGTTTTTGTGTTCACTCTCTTCAGCTTTATTCAGGAGTTTTTCTGTCTGTGATCAGTATACCACTATGGAAACTCCCTTCATTTGCATGTTTCTGCCTCCATAGTACAAATAATTGTGAATTTTTTTATGTATTGTGTGCCATTTACAATTCTCTTTTACAAAAGAGTAGCATAATCAAACTGTCGTCTTTTGATTTGAAAGTGTCACAAGTGTCATTTTCAGTCAAGGAAAAGGATTCAATTGTTCTTGCTGGTTGATTATGAAGTTACTCTTGTATTTGATTTGAATTAGTAGTTTTTCAAGTGTCGAAAGCAGTTTTCAATTCAAAATAGCAAAGTGTCGTCATTATCTTCCTTTCGTTTTTGAAGAGAAATTTTTTAGTACTGTCACTTTGAAAAGATAATTCAGATTTGTACTTAGCATTCTTCTTGTCATTCACACATTAAGAAAGTTGAAAACAAATACATGCATGTGCATTTGCATTTAGACTGCTTGTTGGTTTGATTTAGGACAGTGCATCTAGTGTGTGCTCTCTGCTCTATGTTGAAAGAATATCATCTCTCTTTCTTTAGTAGCTAGGATTTTCATTGCAAAAAGAAGATTAAACGATTGTTTATCATCTTAGATTGCATTTTAGGAATTGTATATCTACATCATGCAGTGAACCTGAAAGGAAAATTTCTTAAGAAATATCAACTGTAAAATAAATTCAATGAACATAAAAACGCTTTGGAACCTAATGCACAACATCTAGAAGTCTAGGCTAGAGACGTATTCTAGTGTCGTAAAGCCTGGTAACTATTGCTTTCATTGTTTGTTGGGTGATTCCTCCTCTTTGAGATGAAAAGTGCCAGTACGGACTTTTTCTCCCACGTACCATCAAGTATATATTGGGAGACCACAATAGGCTATATCCTTTATCCATAGGAAGTCGTGTCTTCCGCCCTATCGATTGCAATGCACTGAACACAACATTCGGGAAGAATGACTGCCATACCATAAAAAGTGTTCTGCAGTTTTGCGATTGGTTTGGTAATCCCTCTGTTTAGATTTCCAGAGTAGTCTCTTTCGTTCCTTTTCAGACTCCTTAAAGGAAAAGGTCCATCTAAGCACTTGTCACTTCAGGCTCATTAAAAATCGAAGGCGACTAGAGTCATCTTTCGCTTTTTCTCGACTCTTAAAAATTGAAAAAACAAGTTGTGTCAAAGCGTCTAAAATTTATTTTAATCGGAATAATATCACCATTCCTGCGTTGGTCTTAGGTTGAGAAAAATGGAGTCCACCAACCAAGGATTTCCCCTTGGAGGAAATCCTAGTCCTTTGTCCTCTTGGGGAGATGTTGGTGCACCTCATATGGCCACATTGTCACTTCCAGGATTGACGATTGGCTTACCAATATGGCTCTTCTTGACCTCTGTCGTTCAGAACACCATAATTCCTAAACAATTGAGTCGGAAAATAGATGATACTAAAGCTACCCCCCAACCTTCTACTTCATTTGATTCTCCCTCTCCTCCTTCCTCTTCGCTTGATGAAGCTGGTAAAGCCAAAAATCAAGTAACTAAGAAGGAGAAGAAGGGGAAGGAGAATAAGAAGGAGCCAAAGGCGAAAAGAGGTAACTGGGCATCGTCTAGTGAAAATCCACACATTTCACCATCCAAGCCTAAATATCCATGTGTCATTTGCAAAGGAGACCACTATCATCGAGATTTTCCTTGCATCCCTCGGATCTTAAGGGACTGGTCTCCTCATTTTCACAATTCGATGTCATCAACCTCTGAAGATCATGTTGAAAGTACCCCATCAACTAGTGAAAGCGAAGCATTTGGACAGAAAAGGAAATGTAAATTTCCTTGTAAATTGTGTGAAGGAGATCACGTCGTCCACTACTGTCCCTTCCTAGACGAAGCTAAAAGAGTCTTGGATAACCATCCCGCTTCACCGCTACGACTTCCTCCTAGATACAAGAAACTCTTTCGAGTCCATCGCTAGTTGAAAATCCAACCGACACACCATTGTGGTTGGTTGAAGCATTTGTCATTGAATATAAACCCACTGAATTCATACCAGATGAAAGTCAAAAGGTTGAGGTGGCAGTCGACCCGGTCTTGTCTTCAGAAGGTCCATCTTCGGATGATACAATCACCGAAGAGAATGAGAATGACACCGTTCAAATTCTTTTCATAAACATAGACTCCGATGAACATGGGGGAAATCTACCCATTCCTTTAACATAGGAAGGAAGTTCATTAGAGTCATATCTAGCCGTCTATTCGGTCCCACCTCCAAGCAACCTAGTCATTTCCTTCGATTGAAATCTACTAGGCAGGCCCCGTTTACTGGCTAATGTACCATTCCGAATCATTGTACAAGCTTACAAAATGATCATGGTCGGTACCATCATAGATGAAAGGGCTTCTGTGAGTATCCTTTCCTCAACTGCTTGGGAAGCGCTTGGTTCACCATCGCTTCTACCTGAGATGAGAAATCTGACAGGCTTCAACAAAGGAACCAATCGACCATTAGGGATCCTTCCCAATGTGCCCATAATGTTGAGAAGGAAAACCATTTATATAAACATAATGGTAGTCCAAGGACCTCTAGATTATAATCTACTCCTTGGAAACGACTATATTTATAGCATGGGAGCCATTGTCTCCTCACTCTTTAGAGTAATGTGTTTTCCACATGAAGGCCTAGTGGTCCAGCTCGTAGACCAGCTTTCGTTTCCCGGCTCACACATAGCTAATAGTCAAATGCCATCCATAAATGGTCTTTTCATGCAAGGAATGTCTCATCAATTTCCAGTCCGTCGACCTAAAGAGCGCGAGTGATTCGGGAGGACATGACTGAAACCCAGGGGGCATGCACCCTAGTCTATTTCGGCAGGAAAACCTCAAGCATAGGGTAGGTTTCCGGGGAGGATATATGACTAGTTTGACACACCCGTCCGTTTCGGAAAATGGGATTAGACTGGAATAATATTCCCTCGTCAAATTTATGTGAGTGGAGGCGACCGCACCACTCACCTTTGTCTATTTCGGTAGACATCGCCAAGGAAGTGTTTTGTCTGCAACGCGGATGGAGAAATCTCGCATATGTGAGATCTTTCATATGGTAACCTGGAAACTCTTCTTCGCTATGCCTGGGGGCATGCAAAACTTTTTGCCTGAAAGTAAAGAGAGACCATTTATTTTCTTAGTTTGTAGTTTCTCAAACCTTTAAACTCGTAGGATTGGTCATTCCTAGCTTCCATAATGAAAGGATCCAGAGCAAAGTTTCGAATGGTGCAAGCTCCCTAAAAATTGAACCTATCAATGAGACATCCTTATTATACGACTGGAATGAGCATTTTTTATGCAAAGTTCAAGCTCGTTAAAAATTAAACCTTAACAATGAGCAAACGTTCCCCCAGAGTTTAAGCTCATTAAAAAATGAACC
Organism: Pinus tabuliformis; assembly: GCA_031772625.1. Classification (NCBI taxonomy): domain Eukaryota; kingdom Viridiplantae; phylum Streptophyta; class Pinopsida; order Pinales; family Pinaceae; genus Pinus; species Pinus tabuliformis. Next base: position 855,010,464 of record CM062815.1, on the reverse strand, counting down.
AATCCCCAGTAAATAACCATTGTGAATGCATTATCATTAGCTTTTGAGCCCTGGTCGTGTTCTTACCATCACCTCCACTCTGTTTTAGTCGATCATTCACCTCCATTTGATTGTTTACCCCGTTTGAGGAACAGCTGCGAAGACTGATCCTGTTAGCCATCCTTGTGACACTGCCGTGATTGGAAAATTCCAAACCTTACCTGGAATCAGCTGCTACCTGAAATTATCACTCGTTCCTCAAAAGACGAGTCTCCTTTAAGCTCTTTTCATCTGAGTCGTAAAATATGAAAATATTGCTGAGCAATTGGCCTCTCCAACTCGTTAAATCTACCGGAAGTGCTATCCCTCCTCTAGATTTTAATCTTTTTTGGACCTAAGGGATTATTACACAAAACGATCGAGCGCTTGTTTTGTTCGGCTCATTAAAATTACCGAAAATTCATCCCTTTTGTATTATTTTATACTTTTTCGGACTTAAGGGATTATATGACAAAAAAGGATTATTGGAGTTTCCTTTATGTCCCTTTCAGACTCTTTAAAATTGAAAAGGACCGAGTTATCTTTGTTGTTAAACTCGTTAAAACTAAATAGCAACAAACTTGTCCATACAGACAAGAATGAGTTTCATTGTCGCCAGCCTCGTTAAAACATAGTGACGGGTTTGCCTGAAGGGAAGATTATAGAACAAGCATATGTTATCCTCCTCAAGCTTGATAAAAATAAAGAGGTACTGGTCAGTAATGACTGGGGAAAAATTGGGAAGAAAACTTGAAGAAACTTTATTGGTAGCAAGTCGCTCTTGAACATGACACTTTCACTCCACATCCGAGTTGGGTTGAGTTATTCCTTTCACCGGTCATATTACCATTGGTCCATCACACCATCCATATTTGGGGTTAACGCTACCAATCCATGTCAGTGTCGCCGGTATGTTCAAGAGAAGTCGCTCAAAGAATTCACCTGTGTCTCATCCGCTGCAATACATTCACGCTCCATTCTTTCATGACCGCCACCCTGAACCCTGTATCATCAGATCGTTTTCACCTCCAAAAATCATTTACTCTGTTCCGTGTCGTAGATGTGGGATTCATTAAGGCCTTCCTACGACGGGTCGCTTCTTGTTGACATCAGCTCATTATCCAAGAATTCAACTTAGGAACAACCCTTTCAGTACTTTGAAGCTTGCATGCCTCAATGGCAAGTTTCTCACTTGTGGCAACGGGTTTACATCAATGGCCTTCGACTAAAAGATTTTGTGTGGTGTTCAACGCCAAGTCCCTTTTCACACCACGCAAATTGTACTGTAGTACCTTGAGGGTCATCATCATTATCGGTGATTCCTCTCACGCCTATTAACAACTTACATCATTGGCTGGTAATCAAGCAATGTCTTTCCATGTTCGACCCCAGAACATCTTTCACATGGATCGACTTGTACTTCAAGTGAAGATTGGACGAGTTTGAAGACCTCGAATCTAGTTTCATCCATCCAGGCTGCGATATATTCAGGAAAATAAAGACATCAAATGTACATCATTGCTACACAGATGATCATCTGAATCAAAAGATGATGGCTCTATCAGAATCATCAGTCTGCCACACAGACGATTGTCTGTCTTATGTACATAAAAATGAATTTATAAAGTTGAGCATGGGAATGCCCACCTCAGCTAGGTCATGAAAAATATTATGAAGATAATGTATTGTATTGTATCTTATTACAGGTCACCTTCCAGCTCGAAAAAACTTCAAATCCTCATGATAAAGAATTTCACCCGACATCAAAAGATTAACGACCTCATGCTTTAGGGGGCAACTGTTATAGACATTTTTGGGCATTGAAACCCCAATCATACATGTCTATAAGCCAAGGGCTCCTAAGTCCCTAAAAGTGTTGCTTGACACCCTAAAGGAACAAGGTCAGCTGATTACATCATCTCCTAGAAGTTCTCCACAGAAAAATGCTCAGAACTGGTCAAAGATGGACCATACAGACTGCCCAGTGCAGAGGGTGCGATGCATCTCACCTGCCTAGTGTAAAGAGTGCGATGCATACTGGAAAGCCCTTCTGTAGGGTGTGATGGGCGAGAGTAGACAAATGGCAGAGACAGTTTGCAAGGTGGATCGTCATGGAATCTTCCAGAAACTTCTCCTATGACACTTGCCTCTTTGAATTCGCCTAGGGATGAGTAAGAGATCATCAATCTCAAAGTGGAATCAAGAACTATCAGAGAGAGGACACTAATCAAAATCCCAGAAGCTGACTCACCCCCCTGCAATCATCTATATATGGATCCCTCATCCCAGAGATCCAGAGGCTGGAATTTTGTATCTTGTAAGGAAGTGTTGTTGGTTTCTTGGTGGAATATCATAGTGTTGGGTGATCTAATCTTTTCATGAGGTGAAGAAGGGCTTTAATGCTGGGAGGATGATGCTGGGTCAAAACAATTGGTTGTAATCCTCTTTGCTATTCTTGATATTAATAAAGCTATTCAAGTTTTCGTCCACATTTTTGTATGCTTGATGATATATGCATTTGTGTGGTCAATATATATCTGGTCCTATATTGTTTATGATTGTAGATCTTTGTTCTTTGATAGTATTATGTTGCTTTGATTCCACAGGTGCTCTTTGAAGCTGGCTAGACGAAAGCAAAGCGGCAAGGATCTATCAGAAGGGAGAGGAACCAAGCAAGGAACTAAACGCGAGACTGAGGTTGGTGTCCTTTATTCCCCTCTTATCTACTTCTCATAAAGGAAAGCGAAAGTAGTTTTAGTTTGTTTGTTTCTAGGATAGTTACCAGTCTTAGTGGGATTAGCAGCTCCAAGTGGACACTAGATTTCCCAATAACACTAGGGAATCAAATGATACATATCTCCACCCTTCAAGCTATAGAAAAGTGGTTCCTACCATCTTGGAGACTCTAGATTCCACTGTAAAACAACCATAGCAAGAAATTCTTTCAGAAAGCCTCCTTCCAGGAATCGAAGGAAAAATCCTCCACCCATCCATCAGGGAACTCCAAACAAAACCATCTCCACCCTCAAGCTAATAGGGAATCGATAACCCATTCTTCCTCACATACGAGAAATTTCTTTGTGCCACCTTTGTAATCGAAAACCAATTTCTCTCTCTCTACTTCTTCCTTTCTCCGCCTCTTCCCTAAAGATACTTGGCCCATTTTACCATAAACCATATCCATTTTCTTCTATTGTGTGTGTTCTCCCATCCTTCTCATCCATGGTGATTCTATCTTGTATGGTGGTGGGGAATGTTATCTATCAACACTTATTCCCACCCCACTTCCTATTGGTTGAATTCCCTATCTCCCAACTACTCATGTAGCCCATTTTTCATTTAATTTCATATTTTTTGTCTTGCATATTTTTCCAAGGAAAGCATGGTTCCTTGTCCTTCTTCTTCTGCTCAATTAATTCAAAAAACCTATCCATTGAAGGCACACCAACCGAAATTCAATGGATGTCATAAAACAAGTCAACCCTCTTTTAAATCCCAAGAAACCTCCCTCCTCAAACTATGAAAAGTGTCCCTTCAACTTAGCCCATTTTTTTACCAATATTCACATTATATACATAATTGGAAAATAATTAGGGTTGTCACATTCGCCTTGGGAAAGACTATGTCAATTCCATGAAATCCATCATGTACACACTGTTTCGAGTTATTTCTTTCCCTCATAACAGAAAAAATATGAGTATTGACTAACTTTCGTTCATTGGTCCTGATCTGATTACCAACCATCCAACCTCCCTAAGTGTTCCTTATATGCAAGTGGTATCGTTCTACCACAGGTTAATTATGTGGAAACTTGTGCCATGCCTTCACTTGTCAATGAAAAGGAGCCTCTCACTTTATTCTAAACTTATTTTGACCTAGATCTAGTAGCTGATATGGTGAACCATTCAATGGCGACATTCGAGCCTGATCTTCCTACTCCTATTAAGTCCCTTTACATGTATTATTTACAAATAATTTCCCTTACATTAGAAGAAGACCTCTTGGAAGTCATGATCTAGGTGCGTACCTTGAAATATATTCCTTCCATATATTTTTCCTGTTGGAAACCATGATCAAGGTAATCACCATGAGCACAGTTAATTTTTTCTTTGGTAAGATCATTAAGAAATCAAATAGGTCACCAAAAGCATAGTTCATTTCCTATGTCAAGCTCGTTAAAAAATGAAATAGATCTCCCCTTATAAAGTCTGGGGGGTGTGTGTCTCTTCCATTTTCATGGGGGAAAGTTAACCAATCTCCTAGCATAGTTATTTTTGGTTTCATGCTTACGTAAAAATGAAACCAACCCTTGAGCATAGTTTTTTCTCTGTTTCAAGCTTGTGTAAAAATAATACCTATCTCAAGCATATTTTTTTCTCTGTTTCAAGCTTATGTAAAAGTTAAACCTATCTCAAGCATACTTTTTTCACTATTTCAAGCTTGTCTAAAATGAAACATATCTCAGTCATAGTCTTTTATCCGTTTCAAGCTTCTATAAAAATGAAACTGATCTCAAGCATAGCTTTTTCTCTGTTTGAAGTTTCTATAAAAATGAAATCTATCTCAAGCATAGATTTTTCACTATTTCAAGCTTGTGTAAAAATGAAACGTATCTCAAGAATAATTTTTTATCTATTTCAAGCTTGTGTAAAAATGAAACCTATAAAAACTTAATATTTTTTCCTTCTCGTGCTTGTAAATACATGATAATAAGTCACTGAGTATACTTTTATCACTTTTTCAAGTTCATAAAAACTATACGAAAAAAGGAACTTTGATGAGTTCTTTTTAAGATTTTTTCAGACTCCCTAAACATGAAAAGTTTGCTGAGTGAACTTGTTTCCTTTCAAAATCATTAAAAGGATTAGAAAGGGCATCAACTCGGTGTAAGTTTACCCCTTTTTTAGACTAGATAAATTAATTATGTAAAAGGTGTACTCTAGTCAATCATGGCTAATAGAATTCTCCTTTGTATTGTCTTATCCCTTTTCATCCCTAGGAGACTAAATTTATGAATAAGAACACCCTTTGAGTCTTCTTTATGTTCTTTTCAGACTCCCTAAATATAAAAAATCATCGAGATTTAATTTCTTTGGGCTCATTAAAATTTTTTGTTGAAGGAAGTGAACGATTTATCTTTTACCCTTTTTTGAGCTCTCCAAATCTAAATGAAAAAGTCCATCTTGGGGTTTCCATTTTATTTCTTTTCAATTATCTAAATACGAAAATACATCAAGTTGTGCCTTCATTGGATTCATAAAAATTAAACAACAAAGGACCCATATGTAATTTAGGACCAAACCATTCCTTCCTTGGGTTCATTAAATTTACTCGAAAGGACTCATTTGAAGGATGAGCTTATACTTTGAGGATACGTTGTCATCTTAAATCTCACATAAAAATAAAGAGGTACTCAACAAAAATGGCGGGGAAAATTTCGGAAGGGGATAAGCATATCCTCTATATGGCAGCAAGTTTCTCTTGAGAATAACACCCTTTTACTTCTTGTGTCAAGGCTACGAAATCCACTTGTCTCTCATTGATCATGCCACTTTGAAAATTCTTACACTCCATTCTATGATCCACTTTTTAGGTCATGACTTCTAAGACAATTGTTGTGTCATCAATATGCTCAAGATAATTTCAACCTGAATTCAGTTCCTAAGCCTTATATTACATCAACCATATTTGAGTTGGATGATTTTTATAATCCTTAAAGCCATCTAATGTGTTGGTTATCCCTAAGTCAGTCCTAAATTACTTTGTACTCTATTCCACCTCACATATTTGTACCTGTTTCATATCATTGATGGGGGATACATCAAGCTGTTGAAATATGGAAACAAGAATATTCCCATTTAATTTGTCCTTGAATTAAATTGTGAAATAAAATTGAATTTAGTCTTAACAACTACTTGGAAAGAATTAATTAATTTATTTTAAATTAATTAGTTAGAGAAATTCAAGTTAGAAGTCTTTCTGAAATCATCCAAGAGTTATCCATTAAATTAAGGAGATAAATTGAGTTATATTTGAGTTGTAATTAGTTAACTTAGTTTACTGAGTTAAGTCGAGTTAAATTAGTTCCAAACTATTTGAGGAACTAATAGTGAGTTAACAGTCAGTTGATTCATGCATGCACTCAACTAGTGCTACTCCAGTTAACTAAAGATTCCCTCATCAGAAATTCATGCATGACTATTATGAGAAAGACCCAGTTGAGATTAATGTTCAAGGACATGTACTATCCGTTGCATGTGTTTTCTTATAAAGAAAACTCATGCATGCAGTCAAGGGATTCATCCTTGAAGATTGTGAAGTTTTGAAGGTTGATCATCCACTTGATAGAAGGAAATCATCCATAAGGAACAGTGCAAGGAAATAGGAGCTTGGAGGGTAGAGAGGAAGGCTGGAGAGAAGCCGAGATTGCCTATGAGCATCTGTGAAGACTGTATTGAGAGCTGGCTAGCTGTGAGAGCTAAGGCTTTGTATAATTCCTATGTATTTCCACCATGTATGATAATACAATAGTGTGGGGTTTTTAGCTGAGGCTTTCCCCAAAGTATTTTCATGTGTATTGTGCCATTGATTCTTCTTCTTTTGGTTATATTGTTTAGCTCGATCTTTAAGCTTCTGCAAATTGATAGTAGAAGTAGGTTATAGTATTCTGCTTTGATTTATATTGCATTATCGGGTTAACCTACCATCAAATTTTCTACATGGTATCAGAGCTGGATTTGTAGAGATTTTCTACATGGTATCAGAGCTGTGAACAATATACTGAGAAGAGAATTTAAAGTTTGAAGTTTAGGGTTGCAGGTGAAAATCGAATCCATATCATACTTCAAGGTTGGCCAATGGTGTTCTATGGCTTGAGACTCGAGTATGCCTTAGAAGGTAGCTTGAATTACATAGCATGGAAAGATAGAATGGAGACTGTATTAGAAGACAATGGATTGAAGGAATTCATTGATCAAGAAATAACAAAGCCAGCTTCAACTAATGCACAAGAGTGGGCTGAGTGTAAGAAATGTGTGGTGAGGGCGAGACGGATCATCCTTGAGGGCGTTCAAGACCATATTGTCTCAAGTCTCAATGGGAAGGATACTCCATTTTCAATGTGGAAGACATTGAAGGACCTCTACCAGAACGGTAGCGGCCAGAGGAAATTGGCGCTCAAGGATAAGTTTTGAAGAATCGAGATGGAGAAGGACGATACTATTTCCACATATCTAAACCAGCTCAGCACCTGCAGAGATGAGCTTGGCAGTGTGGGAACAACTACTACCGATGATGATATGGTGAGCCTTGTTCTCCTTGGCCTTCCAAAGAGTTGGAATAGCTACCAGGACTCTATGAATGGAAGGGAGAAACTGCTAGATTGGAAATGATTGTGGTCAAATCTTATGCAGGAGGAGATCAGGAGGAGCACAGGAGATGGTTATTCATCCAAGAATGATGATGAAGAAAATCTGGCCTTAGCAAGTAACGCAATGAAAGGGAAGGGGAAGGCTTCCCATTTCAAATTGAATTCCTCTCGTTGAGGGAAGAAGGGTGATATGTCTAAAGTAATATTCTTTAATTGTCACAAGATGGGACATTATGCAACTAATTGCCCATCCAAGAAGTCCAAGAATGGATCCTAGGAAGGATCGGAAGGTGAGGAATTAGCCTCTCAGTTCGAATGGACTTTACCCTCATCGCATGCATGGTGTCATCGATGATGGGTTGTGTCTAGTATATTGACAGTGGAGCCTCATTGCACATGACCAGTGATAAAAATTTATTAGTGCCTTGGAGGAGAAAGAACTCAAGATGTGCATATAGATGGGTGACGATGGAAGGTATAGTGTTTCAAGAGTGGGCACGGTTGCTTTTCAAAGGGAGCATGGAGCTCCTCTCACCTTGACAGATGTGATGTATGTGCTTGGACTGAAGAATAACTTGGTATCGGTCACGATGTTGGAGGCCAAAGGCTACGATGTTGTCTTCTGTAAAGGAAAGGTGTTCCTAAGACACATAGCCACGGGTCAGACCAAGAGGATAGGGATTCGGGTGAAGAATCTCTATAAACTAGAGTTAGATGATTGTGCAACATTGAGTATGAAAGCAGAATTGATGCAAAGCCAAGACGTTGGCGAGTTGTGGCATAGGCGGTTGGACCGTTTGCATCATGGGGCTTTGAAGATAAATATCTACAGTACTTCCCAAAGGTAAACTTGAGAAACATGAAACATTTAAAGGTTTTACCTTGGGAAAGTACACCAAGTCTTCATTTCATGATCAAGACAATCGAGCAGAGGCTATCTTAGAGTGAGTTCATACTAATTTGTGTGGACCATTCTCGACGGCTTCCGCAACGAAGCAAAGGTATTATGTGATTTTCATTGATGACTATTCTCGTAAATGTTGCATTTATTTCATGCAGAAGAAGGACCAAACCTTCACAAAGTTTTGGGAGTTCAAATCTTTGGTTGAGAAAGAGTCAGGGAAGAATATCAAGGCCTTAAGAAGTGACAACAATGGAGAATATGTCTCTCAAGAGTTTAAGGACTTCTGTGTAGTGGAAGGAATTAAACGAGAGTTGACAGCACCTCATAACCCACAGCAAAAGGGGGTGGCCGAGAGGAAGAACAGAAATATTGTAGGGGAAACACAGGCAATGATGCATGGCCAAGGCTTACCACTTCGCTTATGGGTTGAGGCATGAAACACAACGGTCTATTTGCAAACTATAAGCCCGCATCGCATACTTGGGGCGAAGACACTAGAGGAAGATTTTTCCCGTAAGACACCAGATGTGGGTCACTTCAAGATCTTTGGCTCATCGATATATTGCCATGTGATAAAGGATGCACGAAAGAAGGTTGAGCTGACAACAAATTTGGGGATATTTGTGGGGTACACTGATACACCTCACAACTATCGGGTGTACTTGCCTACCAGTCGGAGGAGAGTGGTTCGCAGAGATCTCAACTTTGATGAGTAGAAGGCCATGTGAGTTTCCCTTGAGAGGGAGCTCCAACTACGGGTTGTGGAGGAACTGTTGGTTCCTAAGGAGGAGGAGCCTCACATTGATGCATAGCAACTGCATGCAGAGGTTAAAGGAGTGGAGATATCCACTCAAAAAGTGTTAAGGGAAAATTTCCCCTAGGGTCTTGGGCTGATACCCTAGCAGACTGAAAGTTGTCTATACAGAGAAACACACATACCATATAGCCGTAATGCTAATATAAGCAAACTCTATGATAAAGGGCATACCTGAGGTCCTACGTTTGAGAAGGTCCTTCCACATTATTGGCCTACCGGTTACACTCTCGCTAGATTGATGAAAGATGCCTTAATGCCTTCCTTCTAGTGGATCTTTCCCTATCGACTCCGACTCATTGCTCTGGGGAAACAATCTAGAGTCCATTTGGTAGTACCTTGGGGTTTGCAGTCATTAGTGGCAGATCCTTCGCTATCGACAGTGGGAAACCATCATTGTCTCTTGATCGATAGATTCTTACAGGTGTTCGACTCCAGCTCATCTATTCACACTTGTTAGATTGTACTAGGTACCTTGACGCTCATTATCATTATCGGTGAGTAGTATCGCGTTTGTTAACGGTATACATCAATGACCGGTAATCAATTGATTTCTCACATGGTTGACTTCAGATCATTTATTCCCATGGTGTAGAAATGTACCACGGTGGTTGGTGAAGACCTCAGGTTGTATCAACATTCATTGTTTCACTTGACAGTTGCTTCTGTTGCTGCTAGTTGATACCACTCCACCTTATATGTTGCAGTCAGTCATGGCGACATTCTATATGCTGGCACCTGAGTTTGCAGTGTAGTACCATCCTATTCCATCATGTTCAGTTGGTACCTTTTGTGATCAGTTTTTGATATCAGTGATCCGGTTCATCCTTCAGCATCATTGACATTCTTATATGTGATATTCAAACATGTACTTGTTCGATCATGATCAGATGATCCATTATGTTTTTCTAGTTCTTTATACTTGTATACTTAGTGGATCTGCTTGTAGTTGATATGTGGACATGCTTTACTTTTTTTTAGCACGGGTATGCCTACCTCAGACAGTGTTTCTTTCTGATCTCCTTTTGTGGCTTGGTAGGCTGAACTCTGGTGAAGTCCTTCTTGGTTTTTGATAGATTTCCTTTCCATGTACTTGCTTAATACATTTCGGCCATCATGTACCCCTTCTGACCTCATATATTAGGGGGCATCTATTATAGCTCGAAATCTCACTCTTATGGTTTGTGATGCTGCACTCATGGCCTAGGGCAACCCCTCCTTCCAGACCTGGTCCAAAATTTAAAAAACAATGTTTTATTCCCTATACGCGACATTGCCCTGAGCTAAACGTGTGTATACGCAGGTCTATGTATACCCAACACACGTATATGTCTTAAAACACTTAAAAAAAAATAAATCTCCTTAATTTCAGGCGGAGATCGCGGGTTTTACCTACTGATCACCTGTTAGTGCCCGTGGCCCAACTGTTCCCAATGAATTCCCAACTAAAAAACTGGGAGAAGTATAAAAAAGCTTCAATGGGAAGGCCTAAGGGAGGAGAGAAGAGACAGAAAGGTTATTATGCTGAGATTTCCCTGACTAGGTCTAAAGATCCTTGTGCCTCCTACACTTCCCCCATTTTTACAGGAAACCCTTGTTTCCTTGTGTGATGATGTCCATTTACTACTTGTGATATCATGGAGTAATTCATGGAAGGAGTTTGTTAAAGGCTTGAGACTGGACGAATCCGGAGGACGGTTCCGCTTGGAGCCTGCGAAAGGACAACTCAGGTGAAATTATTCCTTTTTGTACTTTATTTGCCTATAATAAAAGAAACACATCTCTTTGTTCCTGATATAAATCTTCTTCATGTTTATGATATCCATGTTATGATTCATGTATGGATGTTTGTTTAATTGCATAACTAACTACCTTTCCTTATAATATGAAGATGATTTCTTTATAATGTTTAGTCCATATACTGTTGTACTTTCTTGAATTTATTGTTTTGCAGGTCAAAGGAGCAGAAGGAACTCCAAGAAGGGTTTGGACCCTGGAAGGGCCTTCTCAAACGTAGGACCTCACGTATGCCCCTTATCATAGAGTTTTCTTATATTAGCATTACGGCTGTATGGTATGTGTGTTTCTCTGTATATACAACTTTCAGTCTGCTAGGGTATCAGCCCAAGACCCTAGGGGAACTTTTCCCTTAACAAGAAGAGTCTTCCATAGATGGACGAAATCACACAAGAGAAGCTGACAAATTGTTGGAGGACGTGAGAGAGAATGTGGGAGCACCATCTTCTCATCGCAGATAGAGAAGGTCACCTGAGAGGTACACTAGACACATGACCCTTGCTGGGGAATGTGTTGAGACTGAGCCAACCTCCTTTGAGGAAGCAGTGTAGCACTCGATTTGGGTTGATTCTATGGTGGAGGAGTATGACTCCATAATTTGTAACAGTGTTTGGGACATGGTTCCGAGACTAGAGAACAAGTCAGTTGTGAGTTCCCGTTGGCTTTACAAGGTAAAGAAAGCTACTGATGGTAGTGTGGAGAAGCATAGGGAAATATTTGTTTCCCGTGGCTTTTCACAGGTCGATAGGATCATGTTGCTGCAGTATATTTCGACAGAGGAGAAAGATGTTGACATTTTGTCAAAGGCATTGTCAAAGTGTAAATTCGAGTTCCATAGAGACAAGATCAGGGTAGCAGATAATCCCTTCCTTGTTGAGAGGGAGTGTTCAAATATGGCAACAAGAATATTCCAATTTAATTTGTCCTTGAATTAAATTTTGAATTAAAATTGAATTTAGTCTTAACAGCTACTTGGAAAAAAATAATTAATTTATTTTAAATTAATTAGTTGGAGAAATTCAAGTTAGAAGTCTTTCTGAAGTCATGCAAGAGTTATCCCTTATATTAAGGAGATAAGATTGAGTTATATTTTAGTTGTAATTAGTTAACTTAGTTTACTAAGTTAAGTCTAGTCAAATTAGTTCCAAACTGTTTGAGAAACTAATAGTGAGATAAGAGTCAGTTGATGCATGCATGCACTCAACTAGTGCTACTCTAGTTAACTGAAGATTCCCTCATTAGAAACACATGCATGTCTATTCTGAGAAAGACCCAGTTGAGATTAATGTTCAAGGACATGTACTATCACTTGCATGTGTTTTCTTATAAAGAAAACTCATGCATGCAGTCAAGGGAATCATCCTTGAAGATTGCGTAGGTTTGAAGGTTGATCATCCACTTGGTAGAAGGAAATCATCCACAAGGAACAACACAAGCAAATAGGATCTTGGACAACAGAGAGGAAGGCTGGAGAGAAGCCAAGATTTCCTATGAGCATCTGTGAGGATTGTACTAAGAGCTAGCTAGCTGTGAGAGCTAAGGATTTGTATAATTCCTATGTATTTCCACCATGTATGATAATACAATAGTATGGGGTTTTTAGCTGAGGCTTTCCCCAAAGTATTTTCATGTGTATTGTGCTATTAATTCTTCTTCTTCTGGTTATATTGTTCAGTTCGATCTTTAAGCTTCTGCAAATTGATAGTAGATGTAGGTTATAGTATTCTGCTTTGATTTATCCTACATTATCAGGTTAACCTACCATCAGATTTTCTACACAAGGCCCTACTATGATGAATCGCTTCCTATCGACTTCAACACATTATCTAGGAAGTTGATTTAGAAACCATTCAGTACCTTGGATATTTCATGCCTTAATTGAAGGTTTCCTCACCTTTGATGATAGGTTTACATCATTAACCTTCAAACAATTGATTCTATGAGTTTTCAACTTCAGATCACTTATCCACACTCCATAGAATGTACTTGAGTACCATAAGAACCATTTCCATTATTGGTTGTTCCTTTAGCATTTGTTAACAATTTTCATCATTGACTAGTAATCAATCAGTTTCTACCATGTTTGACCTCAACACATTGATTCACATGGTTAGATTCATACTATGGCATGATAGAGATAAAGGCCCTAAACCTTGCTTCTTATGTTCAAGTTGTAGTGGAGTCATTTGATTATTTATAATTGTTGCATAGATCCATAATGTATCTTGGTGGCATGACCCTCCTTATTTGACATGGATATTTACATATCCATACATATTCTTTGAGTCATTTTTATAATGAGTATGGTAATTCCTACCTCATATATGATCATATGGGATTATTGTACTATAACACCTTGATTGTTATTGGAAGGTTTTTTATTGTTTTATCCCTTGTTTCAATGCATTTTCATGGTAAAATAATTTTGTTATCACTTCTGTTTATGGATTCATACTCTGGGGAATTATGCTACATATTATTTTTTTTTCATTCATGGAAATTAATGTAATACCCCTATCCTTTTTCATCTAAAGCACAGTTGACATTAATCCCTGAAGAAGATGGAAGAAAAACCATTCTTTGGAAGATAAGAATCTTGTGAAAATACCTTTAAAAACCATAATTCAAGAGAATGTCTTTTGATGATAATTGAAAACATGTGACATATCTCATTGTTGAAGTTTACATAACTATTAAGGTGCATTAGTTTCACAATTTTCTAGTTCACAGGGTGCGACATTGTTTTAACGAAGGTAAAATTAAAACGTATGAGAAGAAGCTAGAATAAAATACTCATGGATGGCATCTCCTTCGAGTGGTGTGGATCTGAATTGTATCTCTACCTTGTTGGATCTCAACCTGCATCCCTTATCTTCCTCCTATCTTTTCCAAATCCTTCAAGTAAAACCATCTCCCATTGAGATGGCTAGCTAAGAAATCTTAGCAAAGATCTTGGCTTGGTGAAACTCTACTAAAATACCAAAATTTTAATCATAAAAAAATTTTAAGGCAAAGAATTGGAATGAAGGACAACTGGAAATGGACCTACAACATTAAGGCTCAGGTTGTAACCACTTCTTTCATGATTAATACAATTATACATTTATTTTTCCTGAAACTTAAAGAAAAAACTAGAAGCTAAATATTACAAGAAACTAGTAAGGACTAATATTGATTACCATGGTACAAATCACTCATCTCATTATTTCTCATATATGGTTTGATGATTATAAAATGAGGGGGAGTTTTCTATTCTTGTTTGTTCTTTTCTAGATGTAGGTGAAAGATCTAGGTATATCACTTTTGTCTGCAAGAGATATTTTTAGGTTAACACCATAGAGTACCATATCATCATCCTACCACCTGTCTCTACCATGTCACCTTTCCATGTCATCATAGTGGCACGTGTCCTCAGCTTTGGGTGCTAAATCATCAACCTACCACATGTCTCTACCATTTGGCACCACATATCCTACCACATCATAATGGGGTCCACCTTTCATCTAGTGCTAGGAAATCCAAGATATTATATAACTTTCTTAAGCATTTCCCTATTTCTTTCGAGAATACCCAAATGCTTAGGTTCCTTAGTGTATATGGATGACTCCAGATGTATGGATGAATCTAGATGAACGGTCATGCACCCAATTTTAATTGTTTCTCAACCCATGGAGGGACACATGGCTAGATATTCATTGACCCCTATTGGAACCATGACGTTGAACCTAGACTAAGTTTTTTTGTAATGCATCACTTCAAAATCAATTTTTCTCTTAATTCCCAGGGAATTAGACTAAGTGTCATATACCATTGGAAATATCTCAAAGAGATATACCTAACCAAAAAAAACTCATGGTATTTTTAGTAAGGTACGTATAGAGAAAATTTCTTCAAAGATAAGCTACTAGCATACATCTCCAACCCTCAGTAAACAAACTAAACTACTTAAACACTAAGTAAGAAACCAAGACATCAATGACACCATAAGCTTAGCATGTTTCTAATAAAATCAATAGGCTCCCCCTAAACTTGACATCAATTGACATCTTTGGTTTAACTTTTGACGTCAATGACAACACAAATCTAACAACAATATCCCCCTTTGTCATTGATGGAAACACCACTAGAAATTGCTAGTCATTAATGGCTTTGGGAGCCTTGATTCCACTTGTGAGGTTGTTGAAACTCTTACTAATTCTGAGAACTCTTAAGTTCTATTTTATACTCACTTTTCCTCTTGCTTTGAGTTTCCAATGCCTACTCATTATTCAACTTTCATGTCAATGGAAAAGGGCTTTAGTTGCTTCCTTACATAATGAACTTGACACTAAGCATAAACAAGTTGCTTATGAATTATGATGCAAACACCACCTTACTTCTTCTGCTATTCACGTGTACCAGGGTATATTAATAGTTATTCCAAGAGCCAAATTCTCCCCCTACATCAATATATTAGACTATTGAATCCACTAGCTACTCATGAAGTAAATAAGGATGCAAATTTTTCATTTCCTCATATTTAAGAGTAAATATTTCCTATTGAACATATCCTATTCCTCTTGAGCTTGTATCTCCCCCTAAGCTAATTATGTATCCTTCTCTTGAACCTTCTATCATACAGCTGCCCTCTCTCATTATGAAGGAAACTAGTAATAATCTCTCAGCTTCTTTGTGAAAGTATAGTGATAAATTGTATGTAGTAGACTCCCCATGGACATATGATTTCTTAATATACGTTTTAAGTAAATGAGATAAATTCTAAAACCTTGGATGTTGTTCCAACTCACAACTCCCCCTGAGATGATGTTTCCTCTAATGAGAAACAATCCCTCTAATTCTCATTGTACCACATCTATTTCCTTATTTCTCCTTTGATTTCAACTTTCATGTGTGACTCTTCTTTTCAATATTTATTTTTTTATTTCTTCACACGAACACCTAATATATTCATGCCGTTTTCATGTTGGATATGCCTATGGACCTATTTGATGTTTCGTTAATATTTTTTTTTCTTGTTTATCTACCTTTACTACCCCTTAGGATTTTGATGTAGCCTTTGAATTTTTTGGGTCAGTTCTTTCTCCTTCTTCCTTTGTACATCATCTTTTGATCTATAGTAGTCAGTTGATCAATGACTTGTGGTTCTTCTTGATTTTTCTGAGCTATTGATTCCTCCAAATCATGTGCATCTTAGTTGTTTCTATTTGAATACTAAATAGCTAATTCAATTATCATCATTTGAACATTATGTTATCTCATGTCTCTTTTTTGCAACTTCCATCTCCCTGATGACTCCTTTCATTTCTTGTTTGATATGAGGTTGTACCTGCATTCGCTACTTTATTTCTTTTATTAGGCATATATACTAATGTGTACAAATTTTCTATCTTCTGTGTTTCACGTTGACCTTGTGAATAAAACATGGTGTGAAAAATTCTAGTCAAGCATTGCTCTTTTTATGGATAATGTGAACAAGATATTTCCTTCAATATATTATTGTTGGTTTTGCTTCCTTTCAGTACATATACATTATCTAGAGTCCTATTTCATTTTGCCACTAATTTTCTAGAGCCTTCCTTCCTAATTATACATCCTCTAGGCTAGAATCTGAATTTATGTCCTCCATTAAACATTCAAATTACACTTAGGATGTTGTGCTTTAAACCTTTAACAAGTATAATTTTTTCAAAATTAGTCCTTTTATTACCATGGCTAACTTTTACATTTCCTTGTTGAAAATGTAACACGAAAATCCTAATTAGTTTTGTCCTTGAATTAAATTAGGAATTAAATTGTAATTCCACATCTCATGGCAACTTGTAATAGTTAGCTAAGTTAATCTGACTTATTTGGCTCAGATAATTAGATTTTGGAGTCTAACTAGAGTCATGTAGAGTGTCTCCTACTTTTTAGGAGCCTTCATTGATTTTATTTTGAGTTATAATTACATAATTTAGTTTAATTGAGTTAAAGTTAGTTAAACTAGTTCCAACGAATGGAGGAATTAGTGGGAGATCCATTAGTGGGGTGTAACCACCACTGCTAAACCGGTAAACTAAATTTTCACTCATAACTAACTCATGTGTGTTAGATCAAAGAAAGACCCAGTTGAGACTGGAGTTCAAGGACAATGTATTATCAGTTGTATAATCATCTGAATTGTACAAGTGATGCATGCAATCAGAGTAAGGCCTGTGAGGATTGTGTAATTCATAATTTTGGAATTTCCCAATTAAATATGGGCTGATTCCAAAGGAAACTGTGTAAGGAAATAAGAGATTGACAGGAAGAAGAATTGGCTAAGTATTGGCTTGAGCTTGTCTAGGAAGAAGTGAGACAGATTGAGATAGTACAGAGGTTTCTTAGGCTTGAGCAAAGCATTGCAATATTCTCATATTTTATAATTAATGAAATATACAGATTGCAAGGGTTTTTAGCTGTGGATTTCCTCATAAAATTATTGTGTCATGTGTGATTTAATTATTTCTCTTTTATGCTTCATGATTTCATTGATAGCTTATTGTTTCCGCTGATGAGTAGAGTAGATTAAGGTCAATTATTTTAGCATATTAAAATATACCATTTGAATCTACAAGGAATTTATACATGGTATCAGAGCTGAAATCACTATAGAAGAGGAGAATGTGAGTTTGTATTGTTGGCTTGTTGGGGCCTGACCCAGGTTCGGAGGTGATTTAGCCAAATAAATCCTAGTACTACTAGCCCTTTTGGCAACAGCCCGCGGAGCACGGACTGAGGTCTCACCTGAAGTAGTATGGGAGGGTGCTAGAACTAGGTTTCCACACCCTGGAGATATCTGATAAGTTCAAGTGGTCCGCAGTTCGACCCTGCGCGCACGTCACTACACACACTTACCCGTACCTCGCAGCCTATCATGCTACCTTCGTGCAGCCCTACTCGGGTACCAAACACTGTTATTGCCCAAGCCCTTACTAGTATTTCACTGTTAGTTGAATAACTTAGCTTACTTGCATGTGTAAAGTATACTTAGCAATACAAATCATTCATACAAGTGCGCGCAATAAATAAACAGTGTAATTGCAATTCATATCAATAGATAATAGTCCAAGAACAGATACACATAATTAAGATAAAACTTCTCTTAATTATTCTCTTCTTCGGTTACAGACTCGATTCTTCCCTACGCACTCAGTTGTAGGGGTCTGCGCACTTAGCCGCGGACAACTAGGCCTCTACGCACTCAGCTGCCGAGCCTTCTCCTACTCTACGACCCAAGACACACTTTACACTTACAACTCAATCCCTTAGATTTGGATCTATTTCATGCTTCCTTCTTTTCTATCTTTTACACTTAGAGCCTCACTTTATTTATACAATCCCATGGTCTGCGGATCATGGGTAGGTCAACATTACATTACAAACTAGGGCGGACAATCCTATGACTCTAACATACTTCTGCGCTCATAATTTGTGGGGTTTTACAACATTATTTGGTCAAAAATGGGCTTTGAGCCCCAAAACATGCCTCGGGGGGATTCCATGCCCAACTTGTATTTTGTAGGAGAAATCAAATTTGCAGTATCATACTTCAGAGACAGTAGGATGTCGTTCTATGGAGACTTGAATATTCCCTTGAGGGTAGTTCAAACTATATTTCTTGGAAGGACATGATGAAGTGTTGGAAGATAGTGAGCTTAATGAATTCATAGAAAAAGTTATTCCTAAGCTACCCGATGCATAGGATCTGGAAAAGTGGAGAAAGTGTGTGGCAGAGGCGAGAATGATTATTCGAGAAGGAGTTTGAGATCATATCATATTGAACCTCCATGGTAAGTAAACTCCATTTTCAATGTGGAAGGTTTTGACATGCTTGTTTCAAAATAGTAGTGACCACTAAAAGCTGACACTAAAGGACAACCTCAGAAAGATCAAGATGGAGAAGGGAAAGACAATACCGAAGTACTTGACCAAGTTCACCCAATGTCGAGATGAGCTTGGAAGTATCAATGCTATAGTTGTTGAAGATGATATGGTGATCCTACCATTTTTAGGCCTTCCCAAGAGCTAGCATAGTTAGTAGGACTCAGTTATTGAGAGGGTAAAGATACCATAGTGGAAGCGATTATGGTACGACTTGGTACAAGAAGAGATTCGACAAAAAACCAGAGATGGATCCTCATCCAAGCATGACGATTAGAAGAATTGTGCCTTAGCAAGAAAGGTGAAGAAAGGGAAGGGGAAATCATCACATTCTAAATTAGATTCCAGTCAACATGACAAGAAGAAGGACATCTTGAAGATTAAATGTTTTCATTGTCGCGAGCTGGGACACTAGGCCACAAATTTTCTACACAAGAAGGTTGGTAAGAATCCATTAGGAAGAGCGGTATGTGAAGCTATATATTCAAAAATAGAACTAGATTGTATCCTCATCTCTTGCATGGTGACATCGGTGATGGGTAGTGTGTAGTACCTGGATCGTGGAGCCTCATTCAATATTACTGAAAACAAAGAGTTCTTCAGTGACTTGGAGGACAGGGACCTCCAGATGCACATCGAGAAGGGAGATTATGGGAGGTATAGTGCGATCGTCATCGGTAATGTTAGCTTTCAGAGGGAGTCTAGTTCTCCTCTCACATTCTAATATGTCATGTATGTTCTAGGTTTGAATAAGAATTTGGTTTCAGTTTCCATGTTGGAGGACCATTGATATGATGTGATATTTAGCAAGGGAAAGGATTTGCTTCGTCACGTAGCCTCAGGAAAGGTGAAGTGGATTGGTGGTCGAGGGAAGAACTTTTACAAATTGGTTGTAGAAGGTTGCACTACTTTGAGCACAAAACTAGAGAAGCTACAGAGTCGAGACATCGGTGAGTTGTGGCATAGAAGATTGGGTCACTTTCACCACAGAGCTTTGAAGATCATGTAGAAACATTTTATAGGACTTCCCAAGGTTACACTAGAGAAGAGAAACACATGAAAAGGATGTACATTAGGTAAGTACACCAAATATTAATTTCATGATAAAGATAGTTGAGCACAATTAGTCCTTAATAGATTTCACTTAGATGTATGTGAAAATTTCTCAACACCATTCATGACTAATCACATGTATTATGTAATATTTGTTGATCATTTTTCTTGTAAGTTCTCGATTTTCTTCATGCAGAAAAAAGATCATACTTTCGCTCAATTTTGTGAATTTAAATCACTTGTCGAGAAATATACTATGAGGAAAGTTAAAGCTCTTAGAAGTGATAATGGTGGAGAATATGTGTCAAATGAGTTCCAGAATTTTTTTTGCATCAAAAGGTATTCAACAGGAGTTAATAACACCTCATAACCCATAGCGGCATGGGGTGGCTGAAGTGAAGAACAAACGTATTGTGGAAGGTGCATGGGTGATATTACATGATCAAGGCCTACCATTGCACTTGTGGGCTGAAGCATGCAATATAGCTGTGTATTTGTAGAATAGAAGCCCTCATCAAATTCACGGGATGAATACACCAAAAGAAGATTTTTCAGGTAAGAAAATAGATGTGCAAGACTTTAGATATTTGGTTCATCTGTCTATTGTCGTGTTACCAAGGATGCAATATGGAAAAATATTGAGATAATAGATGGATTGGGAATATTTGTGGGGTACACTACTACACCTCACAACTATCGGGTGTACCTATCATCCAACAGGATGACAGTGGTTCAAAGAGATGTGAAGTTCAATGAAGAGAAGGCCATGAGATATTTCCTTGAGAGGGAGCTTTAGTTACATGCATATGAGGAGATTTTAGCTCCAAAGGAGGAACCTTAGGATGATGAGGAGAAGTAACATGCATGGAGTAGAGAGTGCAAGCACTCACTACTACAGAGACTTCTAGAGATGGAAGGAAGCACACCAAAGAGACTGATATATTGATACATGATGCTAGAGATAATGTGGGAGCACCCATATCAAAATGCAAGCAGAGGAGGTCACTAGATCGGTACAATGGCTACATGACTCTGATGAGCGAGAGTGTATAAATTGAGATATCCTCATTCGAGGAAGAAGTGCACCAATCAGTATGGGTTGATGCCATGGTGATGAGTATGACTCCATTATTAGAAACAATGTTTAGGAAGTGGTCCCAAGACTAGCAGACAAGTCAATGGTGAGTTCTAGATGGATTTATAAGGTAAATCTAGCAACAAATTTGAGTGTGGAGAAACATAAGACCAGATTCGTGGCTAAAGGATTATCTCAGGTTGAGGGAATTGATTATGAGAATATCTTTTCTCTAGTATTAAGGTACTCTTCAATCAAATATATTCTAGCATTGTCAGTGTAGATGAGATGGAAGATACATTATATGGATGTGAAGAAACCATTCCACAATGGTATGATTAAGGAAGAGGTGTATATTGAGGAGTCAAAAAGATTTGAGACCTTGAACAAAGAGTCGCATGTGTGCAAACTCAAACGAGAATTGAATAGACTAAAACAAGCACCCTATGCTTAGTATATTAGAATTGTCAGCTATTTCAACAAGTTGGGCTTCACCAAAAGTGAAGCAGATGCGAACCTTTACCATATTGTGGTTGAAGGTAAATTGTTGACTATAGAATTATATGTCGATGAATTGATTCTAATATATGATGAAAGTTTTATAAAAACCTTGCAAAGATGACCTTGCAAGAGAATTCGAGATGAAGGGCCTAGGGCTCATGCATTACTTTCTTAGTATGGAAGTATGGCAAGGAGATGGGGAATTGTTTGTCTCTTAGGGAAAGTATGCCAATGAGATACTTAAGAAGTTCCACATGGAGAGCAGCAAACCCATGGAGACTCCTCTAGTAGGTAACTGGAGGAAGGAAGATGCTACTTCAGCTAAAGTAGTCGAGGCTACTATTTATAGATAGCTTATGGGTTCACTTATGTATTTAGTGAACACACAACCGTACATGTGTTTTGCAGTTAACCATCTTAGTCAAGCCATGTTTAAGCGAGTCAAACATTGTTGGAATACAGCTAAACATGTGTTGAGATACCTCAGAGGTACCACTCAATTTGATATTTGGAACAAAAGGACAAAGGGAATGAAGCTTCAAGGCTTCATAGATGTAGATTGGGAAGGGAGTCCATTCAACAGAAAGAGAACATTAGGGGGAATCTTAAGTATTGGGTCCTCAATAGTTTCTTGGTACAACAAGAAGCAGAGATTAGTTGCACTTAGTTTAGCAGAAGCAGAGTACATGGCTACTAGTCAAGCATATTGTGAGGCTATCCATATGAGGAAGATCCTTGTTAGGTTATTTGGTCAACAGATGGATCCTACAATGATTTACTTTGATAATCAGAGTTGTACCAGACTCTCTCAAAATCTAGTTTTTCATTATTGGTCCAATCATATCGACATTTAGTATCACCATCTAGGAGTAGAGGAGAAACATGTTGTTGGAGTACATTCCTACAAAGCAGAAGGATACATATATTTTGAAAAAGGCATTGTCAAGATGTAAATTTTAGTTTCATAGAGTGAAGATTAGGGTAGTAGATAATCCCTTTCTTGTTGAGAGGGAGTGTTGAAAATGCAACAAGAAAAATCTAATTTGATTTTTTCCTTGAATTAAATTAGGAATTAAATTGTAATTCCACATCTCATGAAAACTTGTAATAGTTAACTAAGTTAATTTGACTTAGCTGGCTCGGTTAATTCGAGTTCGGAGTCTAATTAGAGTCATTTAGAGTGTCTCCTACTTTTTAGGAGCCCTGGTTGAGTTTATTTTGAGTTCTAATTATTTAATCCAGTTTTAACTGAGTTAAAGCCAGTTAAACTAGTTGCGACTAATGGAGGAATTAGTGGGAGATCCAGTAGTGGGGTGGAACCAGAACTAATCAACACGTAAACTGAAGGTTCACTCATAATTAACTCATGCATGTCAGATCAAAGAAAGACCCAGTCAATATTGGAGTTTATGGATACTGTACTATCAGTTGTATGATCATCTGAAATGTACAAGTGGTGCATGAAATCAAAGGAAGGCCTATGAGGATTTTATAATTCATTATTGTGGGAGTTCCCAATTAAATATGGGCTAGTTCCCAAGGAAACTGTATGAGGAAATAAGAGCTTGGCAGAAAGAAGAATTGGCTAATTATTAGCTTGAGCTTGTCTGGGAAGCAGTGAGACAGATTGAGATAGTTTAGTGGTTTCTCAGGCTTGAGAAAATCATTGTAATCTTATAATATTTTATGATTAATGAAATATACATATAGAAAAGGTTTCTAGTTGTGGATTTCTTGAGAAAATTATTGTGTTATGTGTGATTGAATTATGTCTCTTTTCTGCTTCATGATTTCATCGATCAATTATTGTTTCCGCTAATGAGTAGAGTATATTCAAGTCAAATATTTTAGCATATTACAATCTATAATTTGAATCTACAAGGAATTTCTACATTCCTATTACTTTGGATTATGTAAAATTTCCAAAGGTAACATTCCATCCTTGACCTCCTTTAGAGACAGAAATAACATTTTATTTCATATCATATGATGAGATAATCCACTATCTATATATCACTCATCGTTTGTATCCTTAGCACATAAAAATACGTTGCATTTTTCTTGTTGTTCTTGCTTTCTTTAACATGTCCATCTATTTTTATTTCTATTAATAACATTTGATTATGATTTATTTTTCCCGATATAAGGAATTTCTTTCTATTTGGTTTTCTTTAAAGGCACTAACAACTTACTTCTACAATAACTTTCCTTATGCCCAAAATTGTTACATATGTAGCATTCAAAAAGATCTAAGAAGGGGGAAAAAGAATTGTTATTTCTGATGGCATTCTTACAACAACTTGTAGATTTTCTAGTCACAAATTCATTCCTCACAATTTTATATGCTCTCTTTTTTCAATTATTCAACATATTCTAATTTCCTTCATAATCTCTACAATATATTTCCTTATGTCCAAAAATATTTCAAGAAAAAAACCATAGAAAAGTATTTTATACTTGGGAGTACTTATTGTTTGAGAAGGGAAGCCTCTAATTCTTTGAAGGCCTTGTCTTGGAGGGAGATCTATTCTTTGTTGATTTAAGACTTGATCTTTGTGGTTGTTAAAATTGTTGTTATAACCTTTCCTTTACTATTGTTGAGTTGTATTGTTGTCATTTTCCCTTCTTTGTTGTCACTAATTTTTCACTCAATTACTATAAACTTTCATTTATTTCTACTAAATTGTATTGTTGTCATTTTCCCTTCTTGGATGTTGCTTATTTTTATCATTTCCTTAGGTTTCGTTGTTGTTAACTCCTTTAATTGCTTCAACATAGTTTATTAATTTTTTTTCTTAAACTTTCTTGGTGCTTCTTTCTCCTTTGTAACCTAGATCAGTTTTGATGAAAGGAAATCTTTCATTGTTGAGAATACACTCTAGGATTTTGGTACTCTTATCAAACTTTGTATATTTATTTATTTGATTGTTGGAATTTTCTAGGTCATTTCTCAGTGAAGTAATGTTAGCTTCTAGTTCTAACAATGACTGCCTCATTCATGTAGTTGGTTACCACCTCATTTACTCTTTTGAATTATTCTTGTTGAGTCTTCAAGATAGCAGTTTTTTTCTTTATTCATCAAAATCCTAATCCTTGTCCTCACATTCCAATTCCTCTTGTCTCTAATTGTTTACCATGAACCTCATAATATCCTGTAGAACATAGATAAGTTTTCTTCTAGAATATATCTTCTCATCAAGGTCTTCTTGTACCGTGAATTGAATATCTAATTCAGGATCCTTCTTCCTTTTGTTCTTTCTTCTTGGTTTCTTCATTGCATAAAGGAAACTATCAATATCACACTATCGATCTATTTTCCTTTAACTTATTATTTTTCTAAATCTGATGTATCATTTATAGTCATGAGTATAATCCCTTCTTCATCACTACTAGAAGTATATCTATTATCTCCTTGAGATGTGACAATCATAATTTTTTTTCTTATTTTCCTTATGGGGTGTTCTCTCAACTTCAATTTATCCTTTATTACTAACACTTCTTGACCTTGCATATGATCAACTAAAAGAAATACGACCTATTATTCTATAATTACAATAGAATACTTGCTTACCTATGAATTTCATTACATCTTCTTTAGGTTCAACTTCATCCTCTGAATATGATTTTTTCTTTTGATGATCAACAACTTGGGCATTAATGACAAGAGAATTTATTTATTTGCTTAAGCAAGAGTTGATCCTTTTTTCCATTAATTTGTATAAAGTAATTACATAAAATACAAAAAATCCAGATCTCTGGAACTTACGCGCGGGAACAAAAGAACACTAAAGCAAGTGTCCCCTCCCAACTAGCAGTGAGCAAAAGAGGAGCAATGGCCCACAAAAAAGAAGACAGCTTGCCCACTACGGAGACCTAGGCCAGCGATCCACCAACATGCGCAATGAACCTAGGTTGCTTTAGCTCGGGTTTTCCCGGGTTTTCAAATTCATCGATCTTAGAAAGCCCCAGTGCTTGCCCGAACTCTTGCTGCTTGCCTCGGCCTCATGGAGAGAGAAGGTGTGGAGGCGGGAGTCCTTTGGTTTATAATTCCTTGCTGTTGATCCAATGTTGTTAGATCCAACAATGGAGAGGCATATCGGGTGAAGAAGAAGCCGAGAGAATACCCATCCGATTTAGGCAGTATTCTCTCTCCTACTGGAGCCACATGTTGAGGGATGAGTGGCATCGGGCTCAATTCGATAAAAATGATTCCGGAGTTGAAGGTGCCCAATGAATTGGAAACCACCTTGAGGGCGCTATAGAATGAAAAGTGGTGGACCTAAAGATGGATTAACTTTGGTATAAAGAAAATTTCAGGTCCACTGAGGGGGCATCAAATAAAACTCGGACCTACCAACCTGCTCGTTGAATCTTGGACATTGATCCTCATCTACTTGATCCATTGGTTGAAAGGGATATCGAATGATTGAGTAGTAAGAGGAATACCCGCCCGATATAGGCAGTATTCTCTCTCCTCCCTGGGACATGTGTTGATAGATGAGAGGCATCAAGTTTATATCTAGAAAACCACTTTGGGTATTGAGGTCGTCTGAAAACCCGTAAACCATCTTGCTTATGGTTTGTCTCACAATACCACCGATCCATTGTACCCATTGCCTACCAAATATCAGAGAGCCATGAACTTGCCCCTGCCACCTGCTATTGTAGGAATTCTACGGCTTCTTTTGACTGGAAGCCCTCCACTCATCTCCCTAAGAACCTTGGGTCTAAGCTAATCTATGCTGATATATCTGACAAAGGACTAACTGCTCCTTTTAAAATTCATCCAAGACCATATATCTGTTAAACCCCAACTTATGCAATCTGCTGGAACCCCCTGTTCTGATAAAGTTTTCGATCTGCATTTGCTTAGCTGAGACAATCATCCAAGGGAACTTCATACCATCTGTACTTATTGCTACTCTTAGAACAGAGAACACCTTTATTAGCTAATATATCTGCTAATTTATTGGCAGTCCGTCGCACATGCTTGAAACTTAAGGTCCTCATGTTCTTAAGGTGGGCATGGATCCTTTGATAGGCTTGAAGAAGCCTCCAATGTCTCGAGACTTTTTCCAGAGATGAGCCACAACAGATTCGTTTAACTAAATTGATAATCATCTCAGAGTCTACTTCAATTGTAATGTTCTGAAGATTGTCATTCTTCAGGATTTCCAAACATTGCTCTAGGGCCATTAGCTCTGCCATATTGTTTGTGTCTCTTCCCAAATTACAATGAAAAATGTACAGAATACTGCCCTTTTCATCCATTATCACTCCCCCATAACCAGCCAATCTCGGGTTTCCTTTTGAGGCTCCATCTATGTTACATTTCAAATATCCCTGAGAGGGAGGATGCCAGACATCTTTATTAGTGACCACCTGATCTACAATTCTTTTGTTACCCTGAGTAATAAGCCCCTGCAAACCCAACCGAAGTAGAATCTGCACATCAGCAGCTGAAGGGGGGTTCTCAGGGGGGGCTTGCAATAAAGTTCCAACCATCTCCTTGAGTTGTCTTAATATTTGTTCCATAATTCTCTGGGAGGAACTCTTTTGATTTTTGAAAATTCTATTATTGCGTTCTTTCTAGACATCCCAAATTAAGAAGCTTGGAGCTAAAGCCCAGGCTTTGTTTACTGTATCATACTTAGAGAAGTTTCTTCTCCAATTCCTTAGGGTGTTGGTAATGCTTCCTATGTCCCTATCTGTTTGTCTGAATACTAAGGCAATCCCATCCCATAGCGAGGAAGTAAAAATACAGTTGTTGAGAAGGTGCTCCATGGTTTCATCTTGTAATTCACATAGCTGGCATCTAGATGGGCTAGAAACACCCCTTTTCCGGATGTTTTCCCATGTCAGAATTTCTTATGATGCACTAACCACTTGAATAGTTTGGTTTTCATCCATCCTTGGTGCTTCCATAGTTCCTTCCAAACCCAATCCGGTTTTGTGGAATCCAGGTTAAGGGATATGCACTTTGCCTCTTTAAGGTTAAATTTACCTTCATTGTTATTACCCCATCTTATTTTATCTGAATCTTCTGATATCAGGATCCTTCTTTGATTCAGGATGGTTTTTAGAGCATTAGCTTGTGCTTTCAAGGTGGCATTGTTCCTATATTCCATCTCCTTCCAAATTCTCCATTTTCCTCTGCTATTAGTCTAATCCAAAAATTCATTTACTCAGAGTAACCCTTTGGTGTCAGTATCATTCTTGATATTTTCAAAGTCTTCTCTTAACAGTTTAGGTTCCTGTTGCCATCTGTCCTCCCAAAACCAAGCGAGTTCTCCAGCTCTTATTTCTCAGAAACTGTTTTTCTAGATTATATCTCTATTTTCCCAAGCTTTATTGCATATGTGGGAGCCCCTTATGATACCAAACATTCTTATATGGTCCTGGGCTTGCCAATTATTTGCATATTTTTGGTTCCAAATTTGTGCCCAAGGAGCATCTGGCTCTTTTATCCATCTCCACCATAATTTTTCCCCCAACACTTTCTTTAGCACTTCAAGATCATCCAGTCCTAATGCTCCTATGTTTTAGGTTTGCATATCTTGTCCCAGGCTACCAAGACCCATTTTTTCTTTTCTTCCCCTTTGTCCCAAAGAAAATCTCTTTAGATATTTTTGTAGTGTTGCATAACCCCTTTTGGAACTGGAAGGGCTAAAAACATGAAGATGGGGATTGATTGAAGGACAGCCTTTGTGAGCACTAGGCTTCCAGCTAAATTCAAGGATCTGCTTGTCCATTTTTGTGCTTTGTCCTGTAACTTATTAATCACAGGCTCCCAAACTATCTTGCTCGGAGGCTTATCTGTGAGAGGTACTCCAAGATATTTGGATGGTAGCATAGCTCTTTGAAAGCCTAGTTTCTGGAAATATTTCTTTGAATAGCAATGTTAGTGTTGAAAAAGAAAATCTTTGATTTAGAGAGGCTTACCTCTGTACCCGCAGCCATAGCAAAGTCTCACAGGATTTGTTTATAAGCTTGCACTTCCTTGACCGTAGGAATTCCCTGTAGCATGGTGTCATCTACAAATTGTTGATGGGTTAAAGCATGTCTGTTCCCAGATAGTTTGAGACCCTGGATTTTACCTTCTTCTTTAGCAGACTTGATAGCTCGTCCTAGTCCTTCCATCATAAGAATAAAGAGAAAGGGGGAGAGAGGGTCTCCCTGCCTGAGGCCTCTTGAAGGAGTAAAGATCTTAGATGGAGAACCATTTACCAGAATTGAAAAACTGGAGGTAGTAACCAAGGCCATTACCCATCTCACCCAGTTGTGGTCAAATCCATAGGCTAGAAGTACTTTCCTAATATAGGCCCAATTTAACTTATCATAAGCCTTTTCTAGGTCCAATTGCATAATCATTCCTGCCTGCCTTTTACTTGTCAGAGAGTGAACCACCTCATGAGCTTGAATGATGTTGTTGAGAATTTGTCTGCCCTCCACATACCCCGTTTTCTCCCTGGAAACTAGAGTTGGTAAAAGGGGTTTAAGCCTATTGGAAATTACTTTTGAAATTATTTTATACACCACATTGCATAAAGCTATAGGTCTGAATCTGTCAGGTGTCATAGCATTGTCCTATTTTGGAATCAAGGAGATGAAGGCTGTGTTGAACACTTTCAAAATAGTTCTGTTCTTCCTAGAGTCCTCCACCACATTCAGTATATCTTGCTTGACAATGCTCCAACAAGCTTTAAATAAATCCACATTGAAACCATCCAGGCCTGGCGCTTTTCCATTCTGCATTTCTTTGATGACTTCACTAACCTCCTCTTCATTCACCGACCTATTAAGATTATGATTGTCTTCTCTTGTTACAAGCTTAGGGATGTGCTTTGTGAAGTCACTGATGAATTGTGATCTGTCTATGAGAGGTTCCTCCGCTATGCCTTGAAAATGTTGAACCAACATAGCTTCTATGTCCTTGTGGGTATTGAACTGGTTACCTCTGGAATCCTTGATAGTTGTGATCCTATTGTGAGATTTGTGATCCTGGGTAGATCTATGGAAAAACCTTGTGTTTCTATCTCCTTCTTTTAGCCATTGTACTCTTGACTTTTGTATCCAAAATGTTTCCTCTCGTTTGCGTAAGTCCTCCCATTCCTGTTGATGCTTGTTAACTTGTTCATTTCTTACCCCATCAAAGCCTTTAGTGATTAGGGTCTGATTCATATCCTAAGTTTTCTTTTCAACAACTTTTTTTGCTTCAAAAATGTTTCCAAACTCATTCTTATTCCAATCCTTGATCCTGATTTTGATATGTCTCAATATTTTTTGCAAAATGAACATTTTGGTGCCTTGAATCTACAATTCTTCTTTCCACCATTTTTCAATGTTTCTAATGAATTCTGGATGGGTAAGCCAGATATTTTCAAACTAAAAAGGTCTATTTCTTGGGGTACCTATACAGGACACCTCAAGTTAAACAGGCCAATGGTCCGAGCCACTAAAGGGGAGAATCCTCGCCATCATATCAAGGCCTGTGAGCATAAGGTCCTCTGAGATTATGAATCTGTCAAGCTTTGAAGCTACTTGAGACTCTCCACCTCTTTTATTGTTCCAGGTGAAGAGGCCATTACTTGTATCAGTGTCGACTAGCTTCATATTGTTAATAAAATTCTGAAAAGCTATAGAGTCTTTTTCTAGTGTTCTGGTCCCACCCTTTTTTTCGACAGGGATTTGATCATGTTGAAGTCCCCTCCTAAAATCCATGGTATTTCTAAATATCTGTCTCTCAGATCCTCCAGTGAGTTCAGTAGTCTGTGTTTGTCATCAAGCTTCTGTGGACCATAAACGTTTGTGATTAAATAAACTTCCCAATCTCTCACAGGCTGGACAACAACTGATAAGTAGTTTCTAGATGCTTCAGCATCCACTATACTTATTATTTGAGGGTTCCAAAGTGTGAGAATACCTCCTGCTGTTTTGTCTACTTTTACTTCTAGAAATTCATATTTATTAAGCCATTTGCTATGTATTTCTATTTTTTATTGAACACTTGGTCTCCTAGATGAAAATCATATTAGGTTTCTCTTCTTTCATTCTATTGCTAAGATTCCTTTGTTTCCTTTTACTTCCTAGACCTATAATATTCCAAGATGTGAGCTTCATTTAGTAAGATTTGTAAAAGAATAGCTGGTTAGATATTTCATCTTACCTGAATCTATCATCTGTTTTCCACATTCTATCAGCAGCTCGTTTTTCTTCTTTCTACCCCTTTTCCTTCCTGGGTTTCTGGGTATTAGTCCTGTTGTGGATTTCATGGTTTTCACCCCTTTGTTGTCCTACTTTTTGAGGTTTCTTTTACCTCTCAACCCTTTAGCCTGAGTTCTCCACAGAAATAGCTGCTACACTCTGTCGAACTCTTATTGAGGTAATGAATCCATTCCTTCTGTGGTTCCCTGTTTCAGGAATTTTTCCAGATCTAGATGTTCTCTGTCAAGAATATCATGCAGTTCATGATCCTCCATTTCCACCTCACTCAGGGTTATCTCTTGGTCCTTATCAAGTTCCATGTTACTCATCATAGTCTCCTGTTGTTGGTTTATATTCTGAATCTCCTCCTTATTTTTTTCCTTTTCCTTCTCCCCTGGGTTGTCCTCCATAGACTGATTTGCCTCTTCTAACTCCTCTTCTTCTTCTAGTACCTTGTATCTGTTCTGGCTTGTCTACTTTTCCTCATTGTTTTTTTTTTTGTAGCCTTTTCCCTCCTTTACCTCTATTACCCACCTTGTGAAAGCCATCAATATCTTTCCCTATTGTGGCTTTAGTTCTGCTCTCTGTTTTGTTGAGAGGGTAGTCCTTGAATATGTGCCCATGTTCATGGCATTTGTGGCATTTGAAAGGAACATGTTCATAGTCCACCGCTTTTACCCATTCTTTGTCAAAAACTGTCAGGCCAGGCAGTAACTCTCCAAAGGCAGTAAAACTGATTCGTCTGATTATTCCATAGGTAGGTTATTGTTATATACATTAGGAGTGATTGTTCATTTCATCTCCCGATGACTGTTCACATTCCTGATTTATTTATTTACAAATTCCCCCAATCATGAAGATTAGGTGTCAACATTCCCCCCCTTAATATGAAGGGATGTTGGTGAGTCCAAGCATCATTCTGAATCGTTCAAGCTTTTCCTTTCCAAGTGCTTTGGTGAAGATGTCTGCAATTTGCTCATTTATGGAACAATGACGGAGATGGATTGTTTTGGCCTCAACATGATGTCGAATCAGATGATATTTAGTATTGATATGCTTTGTTCGATCATGGAACTTTGGATTCTTGGCCAAATTTATTGCAGAGGTGTTATCAACCATGAGTGGAGTTGATTGCACTTGTTTTACCTGCAAATCTTCAAGAATTTTCCTGAGCCACACAATTTCTTTCGTTGCTTCAGCTGTTGCCACGTATTCTGCTTCTATTGTGGAATCTACTGGAACTGATTGTTTGTGTGATCTCCAGGAGACAGCTCCTGATCCAAGACTCATAGCATATCCTGAAGTAGATACCCCAGTTTCTTTGCCTCCATCGAAGTCTGAATCAGAGTATCCAATCAAGCTGAAGTCGTCCACCTGTGTATACTTGATTCCAAGGTCTTAAGTTCCCTTCAAGTACCTTAGAACTTTTTTTGCAGTAGACCAATGTCCCTCACAAAGCTTTTGCATGAACCTGGAGAGGATTCCAACAGTAAATGAAATGTCTGGTCTGGTAGTAGTGAGGTAGATGAGACTTCCTACAAGCTGTCTATACTTTGTTGCATCCTCAAATTCCTTTCCTTCAATAGATGTGAGCTTTAAGCTTTGTTCCATTGGAGTAGAAAAAGGATTGCACTCTGTCATGCCAAATCTGTTTAACAAATCTCCAATGTATTTCTTTTGAGAAAGAAATATGGATTTTGGATGTTGGGTTACTTCAATGCCAAGATACTAATGAACATAGCCCAAATCAGTCATTTCAAAACTTGTCCACAATTCCTTCTTTATGGATGCAATGTAGCTTTCATTTTTCCCTATCATTAAAAGATCATCTACATATACCACAAGATACACAACTGTTTTGCCAACTTTCTTGACAAATAAAGTTGCATCATCAAGATCAAAATGATTGAAGTTGAGTTTCAGAAGATTCTCAGTTAGTTTTTCATACCAGGCTCGCGGTGCTTGTTTGAGGCCATACAAGGAATTCACAAGTTTGCATACTTTATGTTCATGTCCTTTCACAGCAAATCCTTCAGGTTGGGACATAAAAACAATCTCTTTTAGATCTCCATTCAAGAATGCAGTTTTTACATCCATTTGATGGACTTTCCAACCGTTATGAGCTACTAATGCAAAGAGTGTCTGGATGGTGGCCCATTTTTCTATGGGGGCAATAGTTTCCTCATAATCGACCCCTTCCTTCTGTGCAAAACATTTTGCCACAAGCCTAGCTTTTTGCTTGTCAAGTGAGCCATCAGCTTTGTACTTGTTCTTGTAGACCCACTTGTAGCCAATTGGTTTGGTTCCAAATGGAGAATCAACCAGCTTCCAAGTGCCATTTTTATGAGGGAATCATACTCCTTTTGAATCGCTTCTTTCCATTCATCAGGAGAAGCAAATTCTTTGAAGGAAGTTGGTTCAAAATCTGTAGACAAGTTCAATTCACAATCATAAGTAACATCCATATCAACAGGTGAATTAGAGTCATCTACATCACCTCCATTTTGTCGGTTTGAATTTCTGGTTCCTGTTTTTCCAATTTCATCAGGATGAACACTTTCAAGTGTCTTTGTCAACCACTTTGGGGGACCTTTCTGAGATGGTCCAGGCTGCTCTGTTGATTGAGTTGGGATTGAATCAAGATTGAGTCTCCCAATTTTATCAATTACATCACTTAAAGCATCATCCATTGTTGGAGTTTCATGCAGGGGAGATTGTTCTTCAGAAGAAGATTCCACATGCTGATCTAGTATAGGAATCCCCCGTTCAAGATGTGGAATCTAATAATCAAATTCTTGAAATGATTTCGTTTTTGCGAATCTATCCAAGCGATCAAGTTGCCTCTCAACAACATTGTCAGATTTGGATGATTCAAGAAAAATTACATCTCTAGATACAACAAACTTTTTATTTACTTCATCATAGAGACGGTATGCTTTGGAGGTGTTTGAATATCCCAGGAAGTTACACTTACGACTTCTAGCACCAAGTTTGTTTCTATGTACCTTTGGTATCAAAGCATAACAGGTGGAACCAAAGATCCTGAGATGTTTTACCGAAGGAACATGTCCATACCACAATTCATAAGGAGTCTTGTTTCTTATAGCATTAGATGGACATCTATTCTTTATATATGCAGCACATAGAATAGCATCAGCCCAAAACATTATCTTTACATTTTTGAAGAAAAGCATGGATCATACCATATTCAAGATTGTTCTATTCATTCTTTCAGCTACACCATTCTGTTGGAGATTATAAGGCACAGTTGTTTGATGTTTTATCCCATGTTGGCGAAGATAGTTTTCAAATTCATTTGATGTATATTCTTTTCCATTATCAGTGCGAATAGACCCAATATGAGATTGTGCATCATTTTCAATCCATTTATGAAAATTCTTGAATGTTTGAAAGGCATCAGATTTGTTCTTCAATAAATAAACCCAACACATTCTGGTGTAATCATCAATAAATGTCATGATATATTTATTTCCATTTGTAGAAGGAAAAGGCAATGGACCACATAAATCTGAATGAATGAGTTCAAGCTTCCTATGTGCTCTTGAATGTGAATCATGAAAAGACTGTTTGCTATGCTTTCCTAGAATGCAAGCATCACATTGCTTATGTTTCCTAGGAATTGTAGGCAAACCAGCAACACCATTTTTCTTCAATAAGCGGAGACTGTCATAGTTTAAATGTCCAAATATAGCATGCCATAATAAACTTGATGGAAGTGTACCTTCTTCATGATGAGAAATATATGAGAAATGTTGTGCATGAGCAGAGTTCCTTGCAGTTTGAGAAGCCTTTCTTCTTCTATTCCCCTCATGACAAGTGAGTGGTCAGATGCTTTTCTTACCTCAAGCTTTCCATCAAACATATGAATGGAGTGACCTTGTTGACGGATGTGAACCAAGGATAGCAAGTTTCTTTTGAGCTGTGGGAGATATAGGACATGATCTAGAAGAAAGTCTGGAAGACCAGGCAGTTTAAGCCTGATTGTGCCAAGCCCTGATGGCTTGATTTTTGACTGATCTGCAAAGTATACTGCTCCATCAACATTGTCAGTGAAATCTTCAAAAAAATCTTTTCTATGAGTCATGTGACAGGTTTCTCCTGAATCAAGCAACCAATCATTTTTCGAAGAAGCAAGTGAAGCATTAAACAAATCTTCACTTACTCCAATGTTACATTGTGCCTCAATATAGTGAGCGGATTCAGGTGCTTTACCTTTGTCTGTATCATCAGTTTTACCTTTCTGTTGGTTTCTTTTCTGCTCAATTTTGTCCCATGGTATCTTGCATGTAGAAGCATTATGTGATCCATTTCTTTTGTAGCGAATGCAGTGTAAGTCTTCCTTTTCTCCTTGAGAATGTCTGCCCCCCCTGCCTCTGAAATATCTTTCTCTTCCTCTTCATCCACCTCTTCCTCTTGTAGAATCTTGAGCAGGATGCTTTTCTTTATGAGCAAGGCACACAGTCTCTTCAGAAGATTTAGGGGTTGTCTTCTTTCCAAAGGCTTTCTCTCTTTCAGCAAACTTTTTCACAAGAGAGTCAAAGGTTATATCTTTAAGATTTCCATTTGCTTGTAAAGACTCAAGATAATTGGAGTAGGTAGGATAGAGTGCCTTGAGAAAAGCAATAAGAGGGATATCTAGCTCAACCTTAGTGGATTTTATATCATGCATTATAGACTTTACTTCAGATGCAAGAGCAAGAGGATCATTATTTTTCAGTTCAAGAGTTAAGAGTTTAATCATGAGTTGAACAACTTCAAGTGCAGAATGTGAGTCATAGAGTTCTTTCAGCTTTTGTAAAGCTTCAAAGGCAGTTGAATATGATGAAATATGGCGACTCACCTCCTCATTTACAGATGTTGTGATTAATGCATAGGCTTTGTTGTTCTTGTTTTCCCAAATGACGAGCTCTTTGTCTGATGTAGGCTGCGCTGGGTCATTATCTCCTTCTCCGACACACACTCCTTTCCACAACTCATTGAATATGACGGTGTGTTTTATCATCTGGGACCATTCAGGATAGTTCTCCTTGCCAGTGAGAACTATTCCTACCATAGAGATGATTGAATGCATTCTGTAAAAAAAAACTTCTACTGATAGAAAAAAAAAAATCTGCTGATATACAGTGAAATTGTACTCAAAAGGGAAAAAGATTTCAAATTCTTTATGCACTAAGTTTTCTTCAAATGTCTGCAAAATTTATAAAATATCCTCCCCTTTCCATATCACCTCCCCTTTTATTTTCTTTTAAGCAAGAGCTCCACGCACAAATGAAAACCATTCAATATATATATACTCTGGACCACAGACTTGGACAATATATAAATACTCCCACAGTGCTCAGCGTTAATACCCACAGTGTTTTCCCCGGATGCGCACCACGTTATTATTCAAACCTCAGCTTTAATACACATTCAATACTCGAATATAGTGAGCGGATTCAACTTTAATTCAACAGCGTTAATAATGCAAACGCATTCAAACGTTAATACGACTTCAGCTTTAATTGAACAGCGCATTCAAACGTTAGTACGACTTCAGCTTTAATTCAACAGTGTTAATAATGCAAACACATTCAAACATTAATTCAACAGCGCATTCAATATTCAAAACGCTGTGACACGGCATATACAGCGACAAGCGGTTCATGCAAACGATACCACTCGTCTGGGCGGTGCCAAGGTAAGGAACGGAGGTGATTCGACAGCTCTTCCGGTGCCGATAGATCTCTGAATCGCTGTAACCTTGCCGTCAACACTGTAACCTTCCAATCGCTGTGACCTTGCCGTCAACACTGTAACCTTCGAATCGCTGTAACCTTGCCGTCAGCACTGTAACGCCGGGAATCATCAAAAAGTTTATAACAGGTTCAAGCTTTAAAGAGCTTATAATTATTATAGTTTTGAAGTAGAGGACAAGACCAGGGTGGCGAGGAGGATTGTATCAATTAAAGAGGAGCCGAAGCCTATTCTGCAGCACAAGGAAATGACACTCGATGAAGAAGGCGACTCTGCGATTTCATGCAGTATACAGATAAGAAATTCGATCAGGCGGAATTCGATCACTATACTGTGCAAGCTCACGGCCCTCTTACCATTGCAGGCACCTGGGATCGTTTGAAGGAAGCAGGAATAAAGGGATTGGACAACAAAACGCACTTGAAAATACTGTTACGATGGATGTAAGAGTGAAACTGATATTCATAGAAGCGTAGAGAGCGAAATGAGCTTGGACAGGTCTGCATAGAGGCACCAACGCATCTCTGGGCATGTCAGGCCATGGATAGAGGCAGAGCAGCGCTATATCTGGTCAGGCAATGGACAGAGGCAGAGCAACGCTCAGGACAGAGGTAGTGGCAAACTATTTCAAGACAGAGGCAGAGCAGTGCTCAGGACAGAGGCAGTGGCAAAAATGAAGGGAGTTACAACTATTTTTAGAACTGGCTCTGATACCATGTCAGGCTAGGCAGTAACTCTCCAAAGGCAGTAAAACTGATTCGTCTGATTATTCCATAGGTAGGTTATTGTTATATACATTAGGAGTGATTGTTCAGTTCATCTCCCGATGACTGTTCACATTCCTGATTTATTTATTTACAAATTCCCCCAATCACGAAGATTAGGTGTCAACAAAATCTTCCAAGATCACTTCATCCGGTAGGGCTCCTAAGAGATCCATCTCCACACATATGCAAGCAAAGTAAGTGTACTTTCCCATTCTAGTGGCCTCAGATATTTTAACAAAACGCCCTGGTTTATTTCCTATAGCTGATAAATATTTTGGTTGCCAGTACTCGAGAGGTAGGGAATAGGGTCTTACCCAAACTGGGACCAAAGTGAAAGTCTTACCCAAACTGGGGCCAAGGCTGCATATAGAGTCCTGCTGCAGCATAGAAGTAGGGCCCACCTTCGAACACCCTATCTTTGTCCTCAATGTTAGTGAAAACTACAGTGAAGAAACCCTTTGAACCAAGGTGTAGGTCTATACCCCCTTTAGGTTTCCAGTGATTTTTAATCCATGCCTGTAGCGCCTTCTCCGTTGGCCATAACCCCATGAATTTACAAATGATTGCATAAGTCATCATGTGATCCCTATGTGCCTGCAGCGCTGGATCACTTAAAACTACTCTGGGTGTAATAGTAGTCTTAGGCTTACATGGACCATTATGTTTTTTAGTTTCTGTATTCTGATTATTTTTCTCAGCTCCTATCTCTCTTCTGACTTCTTCTTGACTATCACTCTGTTCTTGTGTGTCTCTGTTGTTCTGTTCTCCTCCTTTTGAAAAACCTTTTACAGTCTCCAGTGGTTTCTTGTCGTGGCCAGAGACTGCCTGACTGTAGGAGGGAGTGGAGCTCCCCCCCTTATGACCTTCCATGGTGTCCAATGCTTGATGTTTTCCTGTAAACCCTAGCCTCTGTTCCTGTAAAAAATTTCCAATCCTCTTAATGAAAAGATAGTTTCATTTATCATCTAATTTATTAATTTCATAGTCAAGGTCTTCAATAGTTATTGATTCCTTATGATTTCCTTCTTAACATATACATTTCATATTATCTAGCATTTCTTTTGTAGTATCACAATGTTTTACTTTATTAAAGTTTGGAATTTAAAGTCCACTCAATATAGCCTTCTTGGTTTTTGTATTATATTTGTTATTCTTTCCATCTACTATCGATATAGATATATCCAGCTAAGAACCATTAAATATAACTTCATTCTTATGTTCCTTATTTCATACCTAATCCATTTAATAATGGTGCTCCATCTAGGGAAATCCAATCATGATTCACGATGGTCCCTTATGATCTACCTTTTAGTGGCTAAACTATAGCTGAAGGAACTTGGCTCTGACACTAATTGTTAGAATTATGATTATACTGAGAGGTTGGGTGAATCAAAATGACGAAATATTTTAACCATTTTAAAACTATGAAAAAATTTAAAACTATTCAACAAAAACTAATATAAACAACACATATGAGCACTAGATGTACATGGAAACCCATGAAGGGAAAAAAACACAAAACCTATGTTAGAATATTGTTCTAGGCTCCAACCTATTATTACATTAGCTTTACTAGAACTAACTAGAAGGAAACACCCATCCCATAAAATTTATAGGAAGAAACATGAAGGAGGCACAAGCCTCCTAAACTTTATAGGTACCAACTTGAAGGAATACCCCATCCCCTGATGTGCAGGCACTAATATGCTCTTCCTAGTATATCCCTCTTTCATCCATTTTCGAACTTAGACCCACAAGTTTTCCAACTCAAATCTTACTCATGCAAACTTCTCAATCTCTACTTCAACTTGATCTTGCACTGCTCACACTCTTTAGCTCTCACTTCAACTAGATATACAAATCGTAGCTCATACATACTTAAAACACCAACACTTCATATTCTCTCTACTCTTATTTTCTTCTTCTAGCCCTAGATATGATCATAACTTTTGGATATACCCTGTCTTACTTTACTTCACCTTTGTACACATCTGATCCCAACATTCATTTTCACATTTGGTAATATGGGATAAGGTCTTCTCTAGTCTCAGAATTTGGTCAGATTTTTCAACCACCACACTTTACTCTACATTTCTTCTCTTGGCCCAGATATGATCGTATCATTCATATTTTCATTTCTCTCTCTAACATGCAACAACTTCAAACAACAATGTAAACTTTGAAATGGGAGTTGATATGATTACTCGTTTCGTTGAGCTAGCAAAAAAGTTAACCGATTTTGAAAAGTGGTGATGTAGAATACGCTTCTTCTTTTTCTTTTTTTCCGAAGCATATTTTTGACACTTTAAATTTCCTTATGTATCAAATATATGTTTGTTTTAAAATGTTAGTGATTTTCACGCCAATTTTGAAATGTGTTAATACAACATCAACCTTTTTGCTTACAGGGCTTATTTTTGACACTTTAATTTTTTTAATCTATTAAGTGTGAATATATTTGTTTAACTGTTACGTTGTTTGACACTTCAATATTTTTATGTCCATTTTTTTTTAATCATGATTACTTAACAAATTTTCTAGTTGTCTTATTTTCCTTTTTTTAAATGTTGATTACTTAAAAAAGCACATATAAAAATATATATAAAAAAGACAAAAGAAATGTTATATATATATATATATATATATATATATATATATATATATATATATATATATATATATATATATATATCCTATAAACCATAAAATAATTTGGAAAAAAAAAACTTTAAAAAAAAACCATAAAATTAAATAAGTAAAAATAGAAAAATATAAAAATATAAAAAAAAACATTAACAAAAAAAAACCTAGATTTAAAAAAAAAAATAGAAAATTAACCAAAAAAAAACTTAAAAAACTACTAAAATTAAGATTAAAAACATTTAAAAAAAAAAACTAAAAAACAAAAAATATACTCAAATTAAAAATAAATAAAATAAAATAAAATTTAATATTTTAAATTATATCTATATATATATATATATATATATATATATATATATATATATATATATATATATATATATATTTATTAAAAAAAATTGTGCCTTTTTCATTTTATTTATTTATTTTTTACATATATATTTTTCATTTAAAAAATAATAATTTTGCGCCCTGTCGTTGCTTGGCTACCCATGAGGGCATGGCCTTGGGCAGTAGAGTTGTGTGGGTCGCGCCCCCACCGGCGGTCGGGCGTTGGCAAGCCGATTCCCAGAATCAGCCTGTCATTGCCCGACCGCCCATGACGGCATGACCAGGCAGTGG
Source organism: Pinus tabuliformis (assembly GCA_031772625.1). Lineage (NCBI taxonomy): Eukaryota > Viridiplantae > Streptophyta > Pinopsida > Pinales > Pinaceae > Pinus > Pinus tabuliformis. The sequence continues at coordinate 854,970,039 of CM062815.1, read as the reverse complement.
AAAGGCACAAAACTATTTTTTTTTTCAATAAAAAATTTATATTTAAATAAAATTAAATGTTTATTAAAAAAATGAAAATTGCTTATAATTTTTTTAAATAAAAATTATATATCTAAAAAATGTTTATTTAAAAAATAAATGCGCACATTTTTTTTAATAAAAATATATATCTTTTAAAAAGTTTATTGTTTTTGGGTTTTTTTTTAATTTTATTTTAGTATATTTTTGGTTTTTTAGGTTTTTTTAAATGTTTTTAATCTTAATTTTAGTATTTTTTTTTGTTATTCATTTTTTATTTTTTTTAAATCTAGTTTTAAATTTTTTTATTTTTTTTAGTTTTTTTAACTTTTTAACTTTTTACTTAATTTTATAGTTTTTAATTTACTTTTTTTTTGTTCTTCCAAACTTTTTTATGGTTTAGAAGATAAATATTTTTCTTACATTTTTTTGAAAATATGTTTTTCTTATTATTTATTTCTTTATATTTTTTTATTTTTTATTTTTTAGTCTTTTAATTCTTATCTTTTATAGGTTAATTTTGGTTTTTTTTTACATTTTTATGATTGGTTTTTTTTTTTTTTGTCTTTTTTATATATTTGAATTTTTTTGTTTTTTGTTTTTTATTTTATGTTTTGTTTTTAATATGTATTTTTTTTTTTTAACTTTTCTTTGTTTTTTTCATTGCTTTAATTTTTAATTTTATGTTTTCATTATTCTTTTGAAATTTTGATTTTTTTCGAAGTCATGATATAATCTTTTACGCCTTATTTCAAAATGTTGAAAATTTACCCTAGAAAAAAAAAAAAAAATGTTATTCCAACATCCACACTTTTCGTTTTGAGGGTGTTTTTTGCAAAATTTTTGCACAAAAATTTGGTTTTCACTGCCATTTTTAAAACATGTTTAAAATTTACCCTATAAAAAAAAAGTGTTATTACAGCATCAACACATTTTGGTTTTAGCATTGTTTTTCATGTCTTTTTGAGGTTTTTTGGCTAGAGTTCCTATTTTGAGTTTATAGTTCCCGTTTCAAAGTTTACATTGTTAAACCTTGAGCTATCACAGTATTCACCTCCTGAACAACCCAACTCTTATATGTCCTCTCATTCTATTTTCTAATGTTTTTGTTATGCCGGTTTATAAGGGTTATTTTTGTCAGTTTCTCATTAGGACAACACACCTTGCATTGTTCTCTTCTCCTTTTATAGACTTAGCCCTATATTTACCATGGGCATCAATCGATGGGTTTTACCCACAGAATTATTGCTTGACTAAATCACATGGCGTTCTTTACTAGACAAGTGCATCACTCATTGTTTATACACAAATAGCTATACCTATAATAATTTTGAGTTAGCCCCATTTGGGAATTTTTATTTTTCAACCACTAACAAATTGTCACCCCAAAAACACCAAATTTCAAACATCCAAATTTGGTTCCCAAACACCAAATTTTGCAGTTGTGGCCTTAGAGATTTAACCACCATGGGCCATATGACCTTGGGAAAGGAACAAGAGGTTATGCTTAAAAGAACTTAAACTCATAGCTTGTGCAATGCAACATTATCGCATTATATAAATTTTCCTTATAAAAATATGGATCCAATCCTTAATCATATGTAGCATATATAGGGCTCCATGGGTTCGGGCTAAATATTAAGCTACGTACTATGTTCTCCATTAGATGGGAAGATAGGTGGATAACACATGCATGTTGAGTCTTAGATCCAAGAGATTCAACATCCAAAGCCTTCTCCCCTTCATACTTGACTATGCCACTAAATGGTTGGATGAAAGATGACAATTTAAACCTCACTAAATCCAAGATTCAAAATATATGGTATCTTGTCTATTGTTAAGTGATCAAATAACATGAAAGGACTGACCCCCATGTTTTCCTTTGTATACAATCTCTAGCTGGGAAATTGTGTCAAAGCATCATGATGAGAGGATTTTATAAAATAATGGTTGCTAAGCGTTAAAATTGTTGATTTAAGATGAAAATAACTATCCCTCTATAAGTTCAACCAAAAGGGATAAAAATTCAACCATGATAGTTACAAATAGCTAAAAATAATGAAACAATAGTACAAAAAAATATCAAAGAACATTCATACTCAACCTGAATATATAAGCTATCTGATAAGGTGAAAAAGCATACAAAAATAATTCAACAGCTCAATAACAAAACATATCTCAATTATATGAAATCAAGGCAACAATTTAAAGGTGTAGAGGAATAATACAAACAACATGTCTATATTATAGTCTTAGTATTAAAATAACATTTCGAGGGGAAATAAGGGAAGTTGATCCTCAACTCAGCGTCTCTTATTTCTAAGAAATTTGAATACGATCAGAAGAATAGATTATGAAAAATAACAGGAAATTCACTCACATAGTAAAACAAATGCCATATGCTAAAACAAGAATCCTTTGATTAAACTAACTAAAAATAAAGTCCTTCAATATGTATTACAAGTTTTTTGTATTCCCAAAAAAATAACCATTCATTCAATCATTTTTTTCTTTATAAAAAAATTACAAATGACATTTTGTTACAAAACCATAAAAATAGGATCTCAAAGTTAAAAATAGAAAATTCTCCATGGTCCAATATTGAACTTGCACTTGCCCCCTTTTTTCCATAATGTTGCAACATCTGAATAATTCATGGAAGTAGATGTTGGAATTTGATCACTAGTGAGAGAGGGGAGGGGGGTGGCAAATCAATAGTGATAGAATTATAATTTTCTTACTTGATTTAACTTCTTTAAACACTCATCAATACGTTCAATAACTACAACACAAACAATACAAGAATATCATGAAAATCATCAAGACAATCATGCACAAGGGACGTGAGTGCTTTTGGTGGAAACCCTAAAGGGGAGAAAAAACCACCTTGTTGTTTTTGCACTACTTCTCTTTCTTCTCTATTAATCATCAAATTATTTCACATAGTTTAGTTGGCCACCACCACAAAGGAGACACCACCAGTAAAATATTTTGTTGGCCACTACTAGCTAGGATGCCCCAACTCCCTATCAACTATTTACTAACCACTACTCTATCTTGGTAAGCCACCAAATGTTAGAGGCCGCAACCTTCTCAAACTCTATGGGCTATGATTTCATTCATTTTCAAACTAGACCCAGGTACATCAATCTCAAACATAGAAACAACATTAAATACTACTCTTGCTCAATGACTAAATATGCTCAATATATTATCCAACTCATAACTATCACTCTTTACTCATCAACCTCCAAAACACAAAAAACATCGTGAATACATCATAAAACTTGTGTAAAATCACTCTTAGAAGAAATATATCTCACTCAACTCAACCAAATACACCAACACCATCAAACAATTAGTACATCAAAATATACATATTAAGCCTCACACATAAACCCAAATGAGAGCAATCTCTCTCAATCATTGATGCTCTGAAAAAACGAAAAATTATATATACTATAAACATGCTTTAACACACTTTCTACAAGTAGTAGAATAAACCAATTATATATGCACTCATCCATACATAGGATTCAAAGACATTAATATCTCTGCAATACTTTCCCTACAATCACAAAGATTATGACATAACACTATCAACAATACTTTGTCTCTGAATCTCAGCTCCAATGTAGGCAGCCTCTCTACATTCACACTTCAACAATCTCTATTATATACTTTTCCATCACTTTATGCAATCTTTGTCATGTGCACTAGCCTAATGATCCCATTGCACAAGTAAAAAATAATAAAACCTTATGGAAATCACACTTTAGTCCTCACGTTCTATCCATACGCACTTCTGACTATAGGTGACATGCTTTGTCCCTCTTACTCTATCTCTGTGGACATCAGAAATTGACAATTTACCCTTTTCATAGAAACTATAAGTGTATAGAGCTAGTTTCATTCACACTGGCTCTGCACTCCATTACAACTCCAAAATGCACTCAACACTCCATATGTGCACAAAACCACAAGTAATTGAACCCTTTCCTCTTGGCATCTGTATTCACTGACATATTTTTGAATCTAACATGCACTCCATCCATTTCTGACAACATGAATACCTCTCAACTGTTGTATGCACACATGACATCCTCCTTGACTCTAGATAAATTCATGCCCTATCCAACCCATCTCTAATTAATGCAAGGGTATATGTGAAGTAACATCCCAACGCTCCAAATTAGAATCATTAAGGTGATCCACTATATTTTGGAGAAGACTGGATCAATGATTACATTGTTTCTTAATGCATTCACACAGGTAGGAGAATATGTGTTCTATCTCTGTTTTGACCATATCAATTTGTTGTGGACCAAATTGAACACATGATCAACATATTTAATTCTTGGCTAAATCAAAGTCAGCAATCAAAAGAAATCATCAAATCTCCCTAACATTGCATTAAGGCCAAGTCAAATTCAATTCAAAACACCAAGAAACCATGGGAAAATGCATTGGTATGATGCGGAATTTCCCTTTTCACCACCTACATGTAGTGTCATTGGCACAATCCTAGTAGAGCATGGAAATATCCATGTAGAAAACACTATCAAACTATAGCATTATTATAGTGCCTCTCTATGAGTAGAGGGAGACCAAAACATTGTAGTGACACTTAGAGAACTCAAGATTCTTTACCCATATTTGTTTCCACTTTATTCCAACCTTCTCCAACACTTCCTCAATCACCTGTACAACTTGTTGCAATCTCTACAATTCTGACCACAATTCATCAGGATTGCAAAATCCACTGCCACTAGGTTGACATCAATGCCAACATTCCATCCAACCATAATGCCAACAATCTCCCCCTTTGACATTGATGGCAACCTCCTGCAAATATCATCTCATCTAGTATTTCTCTCTCCCCCTTTGAAATAAATGTAAAAGGGTAACATCGTATGAGTTGGACCAGCCATGCCAACACATGCCTAAAAACCACTCATTAGAAACTAGTATGCCAACAACATACTCGACTAAATCTATCTAAAAAGTAAACAAGGAATCCATCCCAATAATAATAACATGCCCAATCTCAATACAAACACATACTTTTACTGGCACTTATCTTTACATGATTTTGTAGCAATACAAGGCATCCATAAGCAATGATGCATGCTCTTCATAATAGTATAAAAATAATAATAGTAGATAGCATATGATAATACATGAGAGAATCTCAAATCTATATCCATAGTCTAAGGTCTCAACTTCAAAATATTAAAATTATTTAGCAACAAATGAAAATATGATATCAATGAAGACTTCTCTGCCATATGAAAATCCTCACATGCCACTAAAACACAACAATAAGCAAGATATATCAACAACATATCAAATCCAATCAACACTAGCAATCAACCCTTTAAAGAAATACCAAGGAAATATCTTAGTATACTAAGTCAACACTTAGCCTTAGTCCTACAACAACACATAGCATAGATCCATTGTGATAAAGTCCTAATCCCTATGCATACTAGTCACATGTCTCCATCACTGAAAATTACAAATAGTTGCAATCATACATAGTAAACTCTATGCATCACCATTATTTTGTTTTCCATAGAAGCAACATAAGCATGACAATCTCACCCTAGCTAGTAGCATGTACACATTTCACTCTCTTGACCATAATCAATGGCAGCTATACATGGCATAATGTGAGATCTCGGGCTCATTCAAATACAACAAGTTTTCTACAATACAATGTGAGCACTAACAACATACAAACTTTGTCATGCAAGCATACTAACACAACCTAGTAGAAATATGTGAACCAGAATATACATGACTAATCAATAATAAATCCTCACTCAACAATGCAGGGCTATTGCATATGACCTCATACAATACTATGAGACAACATACAAGCCATGCCAACCCTAGTTGTACAAAACCCAAAGCACATTCTCCCTTGATTTGGAACACTGATAATTCCTTCAATACACATCATCATGAAGCATTGATAACTATTGCATTAAACCATTGAGGAACATGGAAATATTTTTCAAGATATGTTCATAGAGAGCTTATATAGTGCTCCCCCCTGAGCATGAACCATTTCTTCAAGTTTCAAGAACATGATCTACAACTCCTCGCTCACAAATATTCTTTTATAAACCTAATCACAATAATATAGTGGAAATAACCATGAAACTCTTTGCAGCATTTGACCAACATCAAAGGGATAGTTGTTGACAAACCAAAGTGACATAACATTTGGCATTACAACATTTTTCTACAATCCTGTCACAAACCCTAATAGCCTATATTGTAACCTCCCCTCCCATATCTACCTGCTAGGGTAAACATGAGAGGAGGAGTTACTATTATATCACTCAACCTCCTAGGTATAGTTAAGGAAGTGGAATCGAAAAACTAAAACTTTACTAACCTAGTTTCATCAACCTGCTAGGGTAAACATGAGAGGAGGAGTTACTATTATATCACTCAACCTCCTAGGTATAGTTAAGGAAGTGGAATCGAAAAACTAAAAATTTACTAACCTTCCTTAGGAGATACAAGACCCCCAAGAGCTAAAATATCACTCCAAGTTCCGAGACTTTCATCTAGACTACTTTTCACTGATTTAGGGTTCTTTTCGCATCCATAATCCTACATCCATGCCACTTTATGCCTCCAGTCACATGAATAATCCTAGAAGGTAATGACTACAGTCCCAATTTCTTGGTTATGAGCTTGCAACCGCAAGATTTGTGCCACCTTTTCTGGGCTAGGCTCCAAATCACTGCCCAGAACTTGATGAGACTTTCCAAAACTATAAATGACAAGGAAATATCCTATAACACAAAACATGATCAAGGAATTTACCTAACCAAGCCTAACCATTGCAGACATTTTACAAACATATTGCAGGCATGTAATATTGCAGGTCATAAATGCATATCTTAACATAGGGGTCTCATACTTATCTCAGAATCAATAAGAAGGTATAATACCCTCTTATAATAGTTGCAAAAACATATATTAGGTCATTCATTTAATAACCATTTATTTACCAATCAAAACATGTTAGGAGCCATAACTAGAATCTATCATGAAACCATGCTTATAACCAACATATAACTATAACAATAACAATGATAGAACAACCATCAAAGCCACATAATAAGTATAAATACCCATGAGATACAAGAGGACAATAACTCTTATTAACATATGTAAATCCAACCAAGTTAGGGACTTCGACATACCACCCTACCATAGACTGGGCTTAATGAAATATCTCTTTCATCTAATCACCCCTGTGCCATATTCCAAGCATGAATGTGAGATGTCATGGAATAAACAAATCAAAACCAAACCAAGGCTTCCAGATGCCAAACCACCTCAAAACTCAATGTTGATTTTCCATGACCTTGGTGTCTAGGATAAATTCTTAAATCTCTGACACTACCAAATCAAGAATCTCAACAAATCTACTTTGCACAGTGGAACAATATAATGCAATAAATCAATCATGCGCACAATAGGAACAATAACAAAAATATATGTAATCCAATTTTGTTATATTATCAACATATAATACAACAATCTAGGGCTCATGTACAAGGGATAACAACCCTCAAATATCCACAATTACAAGAATATAAGATGCAATGACAATCTCGTTTCTCTAGTGCACAATCACATCCTCTATGTCGTATCTCATCCTTTCATTCCTTTTCTTCCGATCTTCTCTCTGGATACCCCTTAGTCCATCAAGAAATAACACATAGAGACTCCAGGAGGGCTTCCACCTATTACTGTTGCAAGTCAATTTTGCTGCAATGAACATGGGCTCATCAATTTGCTCCTTTAGGCTGACCAATACCTGAGCACCAATCTATCCTCTTAGAAGTCACTTATGTCCATCAAAGTGCTACACATTAGGCTCCAATTCTTCACCCAACAGATAATTGTTAATTTCCTTCTTGTCCACCTATTCAAGAGCTACTTTTGACATCTACACCCTTCCCTCCATCAGTGTAAAGATGTCTAATACTTCAATGTAGAATCTAGTTTTAGGTTAGGGCTTCTAACCACCAAGTCAAGCCCAACCACTTCTCTTCCACAGGCTGTAAACAATTATGTCCACACTAGTACTAATCCAACTAGCATCTACTAACATAAAACACATCACATAACCCATAATTTTCTTCTTCATAAGCTCTTTTAGGCTACTACAGGTTCATACTACTGGTTAGGGTTGTTGACACACTACATCAACACTCTTCCTCCACACCTTTTCTCCTCCAAAAGCTTGCTACCTCAGATGAGTTTAAAAAGATATAGATGCATATTTGGATGAGTAAAATTACTCTCCAACACCTTATATTTATATGAAACATAAGGACTCCCACATGACCCGTCTTTTGACATATTCGCTCTCAAGACTAAATGACTTATGTGCTAGAAACCCATCCTTATACCTCAAAGATCCATAACTCATTGTAGACAAATCCGAATTTGATGATTTTCATTTTGTTGGATTCTGCTCAACGTCCTCCATTATCTCCATCTATCAATTGTCTAAAATTCCTCATGGTTTTGGCCCAACTCCTTTGGGTACAAAACCCCAACCTTGGGTTCCAAGCTCATAATGACCTATTGTGGTGCTCCAACCTCCAAATCCCTAACCCTAGGGATTGGATTACCTCCCAAGCTACCAAAAATTAACACTCAACCAATTATTCCACCTCATCATCAAACATCACTAACCATCACTAGATCATCTTTCTAGGGCTCCATAGCATTTTTTCAAACCCAACTCTAGGACTAGTAAATCAACTCGTAGCTATCACAAGGATCCATAAAATTTGTCCAATTAAGGCTCCATGACTAGTAACTCAAGCCACTAAGGGCTCCATAGCATTTTTCCAACCAAGACTTCCAAGATTAGTAAATCAACCCACAACCATAAGTAACATGAGCACCAATTAGAAAACAATCAAGTATGAAACCCACAACACCATGGTTATCTAGGAATAGAAAGTCTAGGATAAATGACAGTCAATCTAGGAAATCCTCCATGCCAATGACATATCATAACCAAATAACCACATGCATATGCCATGCATGCCAAAAGTAGCAAGGAAATAATACACGCAACTTGGTACCTGCAAAGAAATCTAGTTGTAGCTATTAATCCTGTTGTCCCCTTGCACTTTCCTATTTTTTTTCCTTGTTTCTCCAAATCCAAATTATACCATAGTGCTCCAAGAGTCTCTAAGTGTGTAAGAGTGTGAGAGAGATAATAGAAGAGAACTCCAAGCTAAAATCGACAAAAGTTTGAACTGAAAAAATCCATGAACTAATCCTTGGAATCATTTTTACATTAAGGCCTCTATTTTCTTCATTTTCCTTCATTTTCCCTTCAATTTTCCTCTCATACAATTTTTTTGGTTCTTCACCTTCCTTTTCTCCTATTTTCCATTATTTTATAAATAAATTCCAATTAAGCCTCTTTTCCTTTGCCAACACCTTTGCCAATTTCCATAGCCATTAATTAATCATACGTAATTCTCATCAGTATGTGTTTCTCCAACATTCATCTTGGAATACTTGCTACATGACCTTGGTCTTATTTTTCTTTTATTAAATTTATTACATGGATTTTTAACCAGGGCTATTACAAAACCCTCCCCCTTGGGGAAACACAATCCTCTATGTTTTATGACACCTATGACCAACAAACCACTAAAAACAAAACAAACTACCTACAGAACTTTATAAACCAGCTCATTGTAGTATTTACAATGACATCTATTGAAAAACATGACTGACATATTGTTTACTGGAGCTTTATATCACAACTCATTATGGTATGTAAAATCACAACCATATATATACTCATGCACATTTTATTCAACCAAAAACTAATCATACTGTCTATGGAGATTTATAAGCACAACTCGACATAGTATTTACAATACTATACACATACATACATATGCACATTTTCTCTAACCAACAAATAAAAGGATATGATGCCTACATTTGCAACAAGGGAATCTAGAGGATCACACCTCCACCCTAAAAGGTAATACCAGGATTCACCTCGTTCCCAAGAAGTCTAGAATCCACTGCCAAATTCAAACCTAAATCCAATGTCTAGCGCTATGATCCTGTGCCACTTGTCCTCCCAATGAATAGTTACCAACTCATTGTTCGAGGGAACACTCCCAATGTGCTTCTAATTCCATATGGAAATGTTAATGACCAAAATCAATGTATTCTCCAACCTTCCATTCTCTGCTACACAATTCCTTGGGAAATCAAGTCACCCCCTTCCATGTAGTCACACACCTTCCAAGTTCCATAGGAATCCCCTTCCTTTCTACAAAATCCCTCAGGTGACCCCTATCTTGGTAAGGTTTCCTCGCATCAGAAGGTACAAAAACCAAGGCATATACTTGCCTTAAAACCATCATACTGATCATAGCATGCTCATGGAAATCAATTTACACTATTGGGTACTAGTGTCCCACAATTTCCCTACTCTTGAAGTTCATTACCAACATATTACGACTTATTCTGATTCCTTTTTGATGCTCCTACTAACTTTCTTGTAGTTAGTTTCAACCACCCAAATTGGGCATTTTCCATGCTTTCCCATACCAAGCACATAATTCCCATTAGAGTCAAAATAAATTGAAATAAATTCAAATCACACCTCATTAGTATCTTGTGAATAGGGTACACTTGCAATCTCATTTATTTATTGTCACAGCAAGTCAAACTAGCTCTTCGATCAAATCATCATATATAAACATATCACATCTGGTTAGCTCAAACACAACCATCATAAATCAGAATCATAAATAACATGTAATCATCATAAATCAGGGTCATATATCACATGCATAATTAAAACAGAAATAAAACACTGATACTTGTCCTTTAAATAATTCTTTTTTCTACCTTTGTTCTTTTTCCTTTATGTACACACACCGAATCAGTTTCCAACCCAGCAAACACCCAACACCTTCTCTTCTCCTCAATCATGTACACATACATAAAATGTACATCACACACATCCACCCACACATGTTGTACCACACAATACATAAACTTACACCTAATAGACACCACAACACATACACCTACGCCTAATTTATAACACAACACATACACCTACACCCAGTGCACATCACAATACATATACTTACTCAGAGTACAAAACAATTAATACACATGTCACCATACAATGACTACACAATACAAATAACATATATAGACATCATCATAATCATAATCACAACATAATTACCAGATATCATAAGGTCAAGGTTAAGAGAACTCCCTTTATCTATGGACAACATACACAACATTGAGAAAAACAATTCCCAACATAGCCAAGGCGTCTGACGCCTCAAATCCATTTACTCTACCTTTCTTGTTACCTTTCTCGTGACTATCCTACCACCGTCCATTTACCGAAATTGTTATGGTGGAAAAATCACTCTTGCAAACAAGAGCGATCTCCCTAGATTCAAAAGAGATCTAGTAACAAAAAGAACACGTGTCTTCTACCTTTCCTTATTTTACAACTAAAGTATGAGATATGCAAGAGCCTCTTACCTTTCTACGAAATTCCTGTGGAATTCCTTCTGATGCTTTCAAAATCCTTTCCTTGTCGCTTCATAAGAAGTCCTGCATGAACAGAAGAAAAAAAGGCATAAAATCATAGCGTAGATAAAGATGAAACACAAAATGAATGGAAATCACAACATAGCATATATCATAAGATTAAACCAAGATTCAGTTATTGACTATGAAAAATACCAAGGAGATTTACAAAGAGCATTAAGAAAAGTGCGATTAGGAAAGAAACAATCCCTTATATTAATTTGAAGAAGAAGAGGCAATACAACATTTCCTTGATGATGTAAGCCTCCTCCCAATGGTCACCAATCCTCCCCTTAAGTGACAAGCTTTCGAGCCCTATTCCAATAACATAAGTTTGGATTCAAAAGTATCCCTTCATCATCTGACCTATGTCAAATTTATAGGCCAAGATGAGGAGGTTTGAGATCCGCTTATAAAAGGATGAGATCCTCAAAAGGAGGGATTAGGGTTCCAAAAAGGGAGGGAGTTTTCCCCATAAATAGAGGGATGAGGCCCAAGTATGTAGAGGCTCGAGGCCTTTAGTTGGGAAATATTCCAACAACAAGGATTCTAGAAATCACTTTTTTATTTTTACTCTCGTTAAGAGATTTTTGCAGTTCACAGTAGAAGATAGTGTGCAAACTTGTGAAGGTGACAATGGTAAAACTGCAATTGTGTAGGTAATGGCTATAGAAACTATGCAATTGCTTAGAAATAAGTTTTTGAGAAATGAAATCCAAAATTGTTGCAGTCTTTGGGATTGTTTTACATCCAACTTTATAGGGGAATGCTTGGAACATTACATTGAATAGTGAGAGATCTAGATTGGAAATCATTATCCTAATGGTGACAAAATGAAGTGTAACAGATTTCCCCCTAAAGTGAAAAGTTAGAAAATATGTTTGAGGATTCAAGTACTTTATCATGTCAAAGTTTGGATTAGATAGAAATTGGTTGGAGAAATTAAACAAATAGTCAAGGATTATGATACAATATTTTCATATAAACATCACTGAGGTAGGTATTCCCATACACAGAGTAAAACTATCTCAAAGAATCAGTATGAAAATATACACAGATCCATGTCAACAGTAGACATAGTATGGATGCAGCCATTAAATATGGATCCATTTTTTCAATCATGAATATCTTGAAACTCTCAATAACCTGGATGAATGAAACTAGATCCAGGGTCTTGGTCTTCATCTCTATCAATTCAAAGTACAAATCTAACCATGCGAGTGAATGTCTCAAAGTCGAACATGGTAGAAACCACCTAATTATTGGTCAATGATGTTAATCATTAATAGGTGCGAGAGAACCCACCAATAATGGAAATGGTTCTCAAGGTAACCTAGTACAATCTATGGAGTGTGAATAAATATCTTGAAGTCGAACACTCATAGAATCATTCGATCAAAGGTTAATGGTGAGAACCTATCCTCAGAGGCGAGAAACCCTCCATTAAGGCATGTAGGCTTCAAGGTACTTAAGGGGGTTTGTAAATCAACTTCCTAGATAATGAGTTGAATTCAATAGGAAGTGACCCATCGCAGGAGAGCGTACAACATGAAACTCATGTCAAGTTTTGAAGAACAAATTTGGAGTGATTCAGGATGACTTTGGGATGGCTGACACAATTGAAGGCTATGAATTGCAATATCATTTTAACTGATTTTGAACTTCTCTTGAAGATATCGGTGACACGACATCTCGACTTGGAAGCAATTGACTCAAAAATAAGACTAAAAACCAATCTGAATACTTTCAATAAGTTGTGATCAATTGAGAGGAAAATGGATTTCTCAACCCAGACGCAAAAGTGACAGAGTGTCATGTTCAAGAGCCACATATTTCTTTTTAAAAATAGAAAAACAAATGTTTCTTCCCATTCCCCCCCCCCACCGTTACTGGAAAGTACCTCTTTATTTTTACACAATCTTGAGGAGGATAACATATGCTTGTCCTATAAGCTCATATTTCGGATGAGTCCTTTGGAGTCTTTTAATGAACCCTAGGAAGGAGTGGTTCGGTCTCATCATGATTCATGATTTGCACTATTTATATTTTATGAGTCTAGTGAAGGGGTAAATCAAAGTCATTTTCACATTTAAAGATTTTGAAAAAGACACAAAAAGAAAACTTATTCAATTCTTTCAATGTAAAGTTTTAATGAGCCAAGAGAAAGTAAAGCTTGATGCTTTTCATAATTAGGGAGCTAGGAGGAAAAAATAAGTAAACTCTGAAATGTCCTTTTTTGTAGATTTAGTCTCTCAAGCCCAAAAGAAGGTAAAATAATGCAGGAGAAAACTTTTTTGTCTATGGTTAGTTAAAGTATACCATTCTCATAAATATTCCACTTGGTCTGTAAAAGGGTTAAGATTATACCAGGTAGACGTCCTTCCTTTTCTTTAATGAGTTTGAAATTAAGAAGCACGCTCGACAATATTTTCATTTTTCGAGAGTCAGAAAAGATATTTAAGATAACTCCAGGGTTTCACTTTTTCGTAAGTTTAAGGAGCTGGAAAAAGTGATAAAATTATATTCATATCACTGACTTCCAATTTAATTAAGGAGCAGGAAAAGACTAAAATAACTTGTCATTTTCCTGTGTGTTTTATGAGCATGAAAAAGATACCAAAAGAAGCTCAGGATTTTCATGATTTTAATGAGTCTTTAAAATAATAACCGAAATGGACTCTAAATAATTTTAATTTTTATACAATCTTGAAACAGAGAAAAACAATGTTTGAGTTTGGTTTCATTTTTACACAAGCTTGAAATAGAGAGGAAATTGTGCTTGAGATAAGTTTTAATTCCCACCAATCATAACCTACAAAGGAACATGCCCCCCAAACTTCATTTCAACTACCTAAGTAGACTACTAGTTACTGATAGGCATATGAAATGAAGGTTTATTCATGAGATCAGATGAAAGACTTGACTCCAGATTTACGATATCTAGTCAAAGACTCAACTCAATTATGGGAGGATTTGTTTCATTTTTTAATGAGGTTGACACAGAAAAAGAACTATGCTCATGGAACCTTGTTTCATTTTTTAACGATATTGACAAAAGGAAAGGATATATTCTCATCCTACTTGTTTCTTTTTTTACTGAGGTTGACACAGTAAAATAACCATCCTCATGGACCTTGAACATGGCTTCCATCTAGAAGGAACACATGCCAAGGGACACATCTCGATCATGGCTTCTAAGAGGTCTTCATCAAAAGGAAAAATAGTTATATGGAAGGAACAAATGTCAAGGGAATCAATATGGATAGTAAAATCAAGTTCAAATGTCTCCGTTGAAGTGTTCACCATGTCAATTATTGGATCTGAGTCAAAAGAAGTTGATAAAATAGTGAGAGGCTCGCTTACATCGGTAATTGAAAACATGGGACTAGTTGCCACATAATTAACTTGTGGTGTGGTAGATACCACTTCCATATAAGGAAGATAAAGGGGTTTTAGATGATTGGTAGTGGAATCAAGACCCATGAATGAAAGTTTGTAATTAATAGTTACAATGTTTCCATTATGAGGGAAAGACATCATATGAAAGAGAGTCAAGCCTATAGCTTTCATGGCATAGGCATAGTCTCGCTCAAGGAGAAAATTGAAATCCAATGGGCCTTGGACTACCATAAGATAAATACAGATAGATTTACCTTCTAAGGTAATGGGTAACTTAGGAAGGATCCCTAAAGTTTCACTGAGGGTTCTATTAAAAGCCAAAATATTTTGTGTAAGAGACACAAGATGAGGGGAACCCAAAGCTTACCAAGCAGTTGAGGATAAAATACTAATAGAAGCACCCTCATGTACATGTGTGTGATGCACATTCCTACCATAATCCTTCACAATGATTTGAAAAGGGATGGAAGAAGTAAGAAGAGGCTCTGTCAATCTAATTAAATCAAAGGAAATAACCTCAGTACTTGGAGGGTGTTCCATGGAAACAAGTGAAATGCCCCCTTGTGTAGAGGAATTTGAAGTAACAAGAAGCCCTGAGTGGTATTAACTTCACTCTCTAAAGGGAGAGTGGGCTCAACCTAAGATGGAATCAATTCGACCACTTGATCAACCAATGGTTCATCAGCCTGAGTGATATGTGTTTCACTCTCCAATGGAAGAGAGGGATTGAACATACTTGGAATTAGATCAATCACTTTTTCAAATGACGGTAGGTTGGGACAAAGTTTACGGTAACTAGTTTGAAGTTTTCGTTGAGGAACATTAAGTCTTTCCAGCAATTTGGAGGCTTCATCCATGTGAGGGAAAAGGTGAGTTTGATGACTCCATTTGCATAACCTACAAGGAAAGTTAACTTTACCCTTTTTCCCTAGAACCTCGAAATCACTGGTTTATCGATCAACACTAAGTTGATAATAATTTTTAGACCACACTTCTAACACATGTGGAATACTAGGACAATCAATAACAAGGTGGTAAACCTTACAAATTTTGCAAGGGAATTTTTGCTTGCAAAGTATGTTGAACAGTTCCTAAATATTTTCCATACTCATAGCAATGGTTGGTTGGTTGACTTATTTCATATATTGCTTCTTCTTCTTCTCTTTATTCTTCTTCTTAGTCACCCAGCTACTAGCATCAAGAATTTTACCATGTGAATAAGAAGAAAGGGAGGAAGACAATTTGGGCAAAGAATGTAGAGGGTCAACAAATGGTTGGTCTTATTGAGATGAAAAACTTGGTTGAGGTGAAGAACATGGTTGAGGTGGAATAGTTTAGGTATTTGGGCCTAAAGAAGTTGAAAACAACCACACTGGTAAACTTATCGTGAACCAAGAAGTGACAACGTAGACATATAAGGAGGAGCAACATTTCCAAAGCAAGGAAAAGGACTAGGATTCCTGTTAAAAGGGGTTCCTTGATTGGTAAATTTTAGAATTATTGCCATTAGATTTAGTTACTTTAGGGAATTTTATTATTCATTTTAACAATATTAACTATTAAAATTCACAATCCACACCTAATGTCTGCAAAAAGTGAAACAAGCAAATAACACATGCTAATAAATCTAAGGAGTCTAAACATACAAACAACCTTTTCACAACGAAATCACTAGTTGGTGATGAAACCCAATGTCGCATAAATCAATGTAAAAGGTGGCTAGAGATAGAGTAGGTGGAATCAATTCCACTAGAAACCTTCTTAATGGCAACGATATGGTGCAAGTAAATTCACATTATGCCATATTGGGTGAATAATTCCCTCCAAAAAGGTCTAAGTGAGTCTAATCAACGTCTTCTCCAGGTACAATAGGGACTTAGACCCTGTCGTCACCTTAGGTAAAATCCCTAAGATACTGGTCTCTAAGGTTACCACATATAACAACTTAACCTCGGGGACATTCACAAATCAAACATACATGCAAGGGTAGAGTAACAAAGCTCAATCCCCTTGAAGGTTGCTCAACATGGTCAATCTAGGGTTTATCCTTCAAGTGATTCCCAAGCACCTTTGAGAAGTGTTTGTAATGCATGCAAATCATGCTAATGTAATAAATGAAGCAGGGTTGATCACAACATTGTGTCTAATATGATCTCGTGCTTAACTCCCTTATAAGAGGAGCTTCCCAGAGTCAAACTGAAATATATGGATTTACTTTCTACTGCAAGATTCTATTTTTTGTTTGTAGCTTTGGAAATTTAACTCACTTTCCTATTCCAAAGCCCTATAATCTTATCTAATGTAGGTGTAATGAGCCCTAAACATTTAAAAAGTCTAATTTATTTTATTAGCATTGTTTTTTAAGTTTTTATTTACTCAGTAGGTTGAAACCAATGGTGTTTAACTTAACTCAAAATTAGATGAAATCAAATATGCTAATGTAATATTTTCACTTCGATGAATCCTAACTAAAGTAAGGAGAGAGGTTTCATTCACTTTTCAACAATGGAAGAATAAATTAATCATTTTCAAAATCAAAATAAAAGAGAATGCAAAATAAAATATTCTCCCCCACCCCCCCCCCCCAACCATGAGGGGGGATTGTTTTTGAAAAATGCAACCCAATTTCCTTAAAATCCAAGCTAGAAAATGCAAAATTTTAATCTCAACAAATCCTTTTATACCCAAAATCAAATAATTGATTCTTCCTTCAATAAAAGGAAGCCATAATTTCAAATTTATGCAATGAATTATGAATCACTATAAGGATAATTTTGTGAATATTATAAAAAGGAATAATCACTATTCACTTTAGTTCAACAAAAACAACAAACTCTAAATCAAAAGTTCTCATGATAATACTCTTTAGTTGCCTCTGGATAATATTGTTTTTGTTGCATGGGCTTGTATTATTTCTTCAGAGATGCTTCCTTAACAATCGAAGGCGGGTCCACTATACCTCGATCTTCCCCAATCTTATTTCCTCCTCTCGCAACTATATTTATATTAGTTATGGGAAGAGCATTGTCTATACGAGATTCGACACTAATCAGGTTAGCCCCTCTTTGTCTAGTCATTTCCTCCCACTTTATGATGAGCTCTGGACAATCCTCATTGGCATGCATATTGATTTTTCATTGCGAACACCATGGTCTCCTAGGGAGCGGACATTCCCTGGAAACATGCCCCTCTTGATCACAATTATAGCATCTTACGGGACCTCTTCCTCCTGCTCTTAATCCTCTCATATTTCCTCCTTGTCCTCCTTTATTGGACTCATTGATTCTGAATGTCAATCTATCCATCCATTCTGCTAAAGCACCTATTGTAGCGGCTACAACCACCATCCAAAATTTTTCCTTAGCTTGTTTTGGAGTCTCCCTACCAACCTTACACAAAACTTTGTCTTGCTTCATCAAGTACTCAAGCTTCATGTGTTTTCCTCACACAAAGGCAGCCTCTCGATCAGAGTTGATCCATTTTCCACACAGGTTGCTCACCCGAACTTGGTCCAACTACAGGTTGAGTAGCTTCCCCTTGAAAATTGTGCATTTCTAGAAGGCAACCAACTTTCCCTCTATAAATTGCGCAATCTTCTCTGACAGCCTGTTGGGCTCTAGGATTGCACAATCCTGCCAGCCAACCCTCCCAGCAGGATTTGCGCAAATTTTCCTAGCAGTGGCTATTTAGCCCATGATTTGCACAAATCTAGGCAATAGTCAGTTGCTCTGCCTAGAAATTGCACAAACCTCCTGGGCAGTCAACCCATCTCATAGCCAAGAATGCACTTTTTTCCCAAGAAGTTGAGAAACTACATGCATGGGCAGTCTGGTTGACCAGTTCCACTCGAGACCGAGGAAATTTGACTTGCATGCATGCATGACTTGCTCTTCCCAAAATAGAAGAGACAACATGCAAAGGCATCACATGATTCAGAGAGCTATTTTTAGTAGTCGAGGGTTACATGCGAATTTGTTTTAGAAGTTTCCCTCCAAGTGTCACTTTTTCCTAGATTTGTGGCATGCGCATCATGAGATCAAACTTATTTATTTGAGCATTAGAGCTCATTCATTCACATTGATCTTGGAGCTCTGACATCCCATAGCACATCCAGGACTCTTCGACACATCCAGCTCAGCTATTCACAGGTAAGTGGCCTCAACTTGTCTTTTTCAACATTTTTGTCGCTTTTTGTGAATTTGCTTGTGTGAGTGTCTTTTGGTTGATTTATTTGAACATATGCTGTCATTTACATGTATTCTAGCTTTTTCTAGCTATGTTTAAGTTTTCGTTGCTATCTCACTGCTGTCACATGCATGAAACTGTTTTGCCTGGACGTTCACCCAACTAGCAAACTACCTCACCCACATGCATGTTGATCTGTTTGCTGAATATTTCATTCATTTTTTGCATGCACTGTTAATCACTTCTGCTATCACTTAGTGTCACCATGCATTCACTATCTTACTACTTTTAGTTGCCCGTCGGCGAGTCGGGAAAACCTTGGCCCCAGCTCTGCCTTCACCAAGGCTGCATTGTGCAATATGGGGAAGGAAGTCTCACCTTCCTCTCCGAGTTTGCACATTCTTACCCAGCACTGGCCTCTAGGCCTTTTTTGTGAATTTCTCGAGGACAGTGGCTACTTGGCCCAAGAAATTGCACAAATTTGTCCTTGGGCCAGCAGTCCTTTCCCAGCTAGAATTGTGCATCGCGCAATCCCAACAGCCAACTGCCTGACTGGATTGTGCATTTCACAGATCCACTATCCATTCCTGCCTCCCAGATTGCCCAGACTACCTTTTGCACAGTTATGGTAGCCATTCACCCATCCTCCCAGTAAAATTTGTGCAATCTTGCTCACTCGTTTCCCAAGTATGTGATGTGTCATTTCCGGGATTTGCTTTGTGTTCACTGACATATATCTTGCCATGCATGTTTCTTGTTTCCAGATCTTTCAAGTGTTCATCTATCTCAATGGCTTCCAAGAGAACAGGATCTGAAGACACTGATGGTATTGCAGCTGGAGCAACAGTGGAGCAGGTGTCCTCTAATCTACCAATCTACGAAGATACGAAGTTGTATCTGGACCAGGACACCAAACTGAAGTGGAAAGAGGTTAATGAAATGTTTGCAAGAACTTTCAGGGAAGACCTTGAAGATTGTCAGGTTTACATGAACATTCATAGGTCTGGCTTGTACCAGATTACATGCAAATACCCCACGTTCCCATGTACAGACATGATTCACTGGATCGTCTCTCACACTCACTCGAAGATGATGACCTTGAGCAGTTTCAGTGGGACGAAGCTTCCAACCTTCTGGGCATGATATTGCGATGAGATGTATCATATGTCTTAGCCTGTGACTATCATGACTCCTTCATTCAACTTGCCCACCAACAGAGCTCACTCTAGAGACATTCTGAAGGATTGGGTAAAGGAGCCATCTCGCTTCAGGATGACACCCAACCATATCTACAAGACAAATATATTGAGGAGGGCATACCAATACTTGGTCATATTCGAATGTTGACTGGGTGGCCAAGTAAGCACTGAAACCTTTCCTCAAAGTTGGGTGATCGCACTGGACCACCTGGCTAGAGAAGGAAGACCATGGAACTAGTCCTGCATATTGGCTCATTAGCTGAATGAACAAGTCACGGAGACTCGAAAGTCACCTGAAGGCATGCATGCATAGATTTTTCATGTCTACCTACATTCTAGATGTAGTCTGTGCCCAACATGAGTTCCTGGGCTTGGAGTGGGCATGGTCACCGACGAAGACTGTTGTGAACATGTATTTGAAGTTGTGGTCCAAATGCAGCTTCAGAGGAGTAATCATACAGCTATCTGACCATTTTGTCACCCCAGTGTATAGGTTGATATTCGAACAAGATCCACCCTGCATGTGAGAGGAAGAGATGAAGGCATTGTTAGGAATTGTAGATTGGTATGCCTCACCGTCTAGCACTTTCATCCGATTGTTCAGTGCAGAAAATCCTTTGCATGTTCTACCAAAGTTTGCTTTAGACATGCTTGTCATGCAGGTTGTAGTGTCTCATATCTCAGTAGGATTGACAGCTAGACTGCAACGGAAGAAAAAGGCACCTTGGCCCACTCTTCTGTTGCAGATTGGGTTATATGAGATTCGGAGCATCAACCAAGTGGATGTTGAAGCAGAATAGGTGATGAAGTACCTATTCAACCTCCAAAGCTTCAACCCGTATGACCCTCATTGCATTGTAAAGGATCACTGCATGAGAGTTCAGTTCAATTGGAACCATGGGGTATTTCATTGGGCCAAGGAAGACTCATGGAGCTATTGCTAACATTCCTCCAGACCCAATGAACAGGTCGGTTTCGTCGTACAGTGGTTAGCACAACAGCATGAAGCCACATCACGAAGAGCACCAATAGTAGCAGCAGTAGCAGAAACAACAGAGGCAACAGATCCAAGCATACCTATTAGTGACAAATGGAAGAGGAAGATTGTCGACCGTATGGAGGAGGAGCAAAGATGCAAGTTTTAAGCAGATATAATTGTAGAATAAGCATCTATGGCTATTTAGGCAAAGAGATAGCAGTGCGACAAGCGCATCACACAAAGGTAGAGGGATAAGAAGAGAATGGAACAAGCATAGAAGGAGTTGCATGAGCTAAGGGAGAAACTCCAAAGAGAATAAGAGTTGCGCCAATAGGACAAGGAAGTGCAGCAACAAAAGATACAGAAGGGGGCGCATCATGTGCAGATAGATGAAGCAGTGCCCGTACAAGTAGTTGATTCTTCTGAACAGCTGACATTAAGTGAACAGGGTGAACCCTCGTAGGGGAAAGACTTTTCTCATGAGATAGAAAAGGCTCTTGAACAGTTGGATGCAGACATGGAGTAGTAGGAGTTAGAACAGGACACCAACTTCATGCCTCACCACAGAGAGGTCGACTCACCCACTTTAATGCATCCAGATGATGAGAAAGTCTCAAATGACCAAGGAGGCATTGAGATCCTTGGTGGTCAGCTGGAAGTAGAGGTGCACAACATCTCCTTTGATGAATCTCACCACAAAGTTGTGCAGTCTCATAGAGTACCAACTCCAGAGGACCAAACATCCCCTGCGAAAGTTGAAGAATAAGTGGTCATGATTGATGTACACAAGCATCCATCTGCTTTGTCTGATTCAACTAGAGTGTATGCTAAAGCCACTAGCTCAAGTGTTCATTTCCTCATAACTGAGAATGAGCGAATGGTGAAGGAACTACAGGTGGCTAAGCAGGGAGGAGGCTTGGTGACAATGTTTGCTCGAGATGAACTAAAGAAGGCTATACTAGATGAAGTATTTTCCTTCCAAATAGTTATGTGAGCATTGTACTCCAAGTTTGGTACTGTGCACCAAGCAGTAATTCATCTCCACGGATGGCAGCATCGATGTGCGAGAAGAGCACACATCTGGAATAACATGCATGTTGTCATTGATAACATGCAAGCATGGAAGATGAAGTACAAGGGAGCCCCGCTTCACTTGCCAAATATGATGAGAGCCAATGCGGTCGAGCTGCAAGCACATATCCAGAGTCAGATCCAGAACTATGAGGACCTACCGCAACTCATCATTGACACACAGGCTTCCCATGCACAAGTATTCAAGAGCATGGAGGTTGTCGTGCACACACATGCGATCCCATCACTTGGGACTCTCACCCAGGCGAAGACCAAGAAGTAGGTCCAATAGGAGCTTGACTCGTACTTCGACGAGTTGATGCGCATCACCATGAGCCCTGACTTTCCTATCAGTGCAGACATCATATGCAAGTATGTTGCTGGTCCAGCCACATTGAGGACAATGATGCATATGCTTTCAGACAAGTTGGATAGGGGAGCCCAAGAAGTGTACCCGGATGCTATGGAGGCAAGGTTCAGGTTCCAAACAGATGTCACAGCGGAACACATGGACACTATCAAAGACTACCAATCTTGGCATCAATATGTTACAGTTGATCAACATGAGGATGTCGAGCAGTTGGACTTCTATAGTTGTCTTAGTCATAATGATGTATAGTTTGTCTTGTTCAATCCATTGCTCACATGGGTACATGTGCATTGTAATGTTGAGTCATGTCTAATGTAAGTTAAGTGTCAAGAGTGGATGTAACAGTCATAGAGTAGGTGAAGAGTCATTAGGGTAGTTGAATGGTCACAAAGGGGAATGTCAAGGGTCACCCCACCCTTTATTATAAATAGTCCCTCTTAACTCATTGTATAGGCTTTTGGTTAGCCAAGCTTCTGATAAGACTATCTTGGAAAGAGCTTGGACAATACTGTAACGCACCTTGGATTCTCCACTGCACGGAGCTAATTCATCTCTTTGGAGGAGTAGGAAAATGTGGCTGTAACGTTCCACTGTTGGGGCTAGTAGGTTTACATGGGTGTATTGTATGATTGTGACTTACACTTCTTTATATAATAAGAGCCAACACATGTTAGCTACGTGGGGCCTGGCCCAAGTTCAGCAGTGGGTTTAGCCAAGAAAACCCTGGCACTACTGGCCCTTTCGGTAACAGTCTATGCAACGCGAACTGAGGTCTCACCCGAAGTAGTATGGGAGGGTGCTAGAATGAGGTTTCCACACCCTGGGGATGTTTGATATGGGAGATCGGTACACGATTCAACCTTCGCGCTTACTAGATTATGCGTACCAGCAAGCTTTTAGCGTTCTGTGGGACTGTCTTCACACAGCTCCAGACGTAGTGCAACCAGGGTTAATTACCCAAGTCTTCCCTAATTAGGGTTTGTTAATTAATTACTTAGAAGATTTCCATTCATAAGCATACATACAAGTGCACACATATAAATAAACAAATATCATCAACACATAATATTCAAATACAGATCTATGGTCCAGATGCACAATATGTCAAACCAACTTATCTTTATTAATGATGCCTTCCAAGTTCAATTCAGTACAAACTTGACTCCACCCTACACACTCAGCTGCAGGGGTCGACACACTCAATTTCAGACTCCTCTAGGCCTCTGTGCACTCAGCTACAGAGCCTCTACCTACTACTACGACCTTATACCTTCAGATCCACTTCTATCCTCTAACCATGCCTTTGCCTCTATCAACTTACCAAAGCTCAGAACTATCTTTACACTTAGAGCCTTGCTCTATTTATACAATCCCATAGTCCGCAGACCATCGGTAGGTCGACACAACTTACATTAAATTACATTATTTTAGGGTGGACAACCCTAGACTCTCGCGCTCCGCGCCCACATTTCGCGGGGTCTTTACATTATATTGACAAAAACTCAGGCTTTAAGCCCAAAAAAATTGCTATGAGGGGATCCGCTGCCCAACAGGCCCCCAACACAATCAACATGACTCATCCTGAGTCACTGTGCGATGATTTTGGGACGAAACCCTTCCAACTGTTCCCGAGCTGTGCGAAGGTCCGCAGCACACTATTCTATTGTCTGCTGGATTTTCTCTACTCGCTCGGCTGAATACTCGCTGTCATGGGTAAATCTCTGTCTGAGAGCATGCAATACCTTCATCTACACGAGCTTTCCTTCGATGGTGGCGGTGATGAGGAAGGCCTCATCAATCCACAGTTGGACACGTGATTTAAGTATTGCCTCTTTTTGGTGCATTGCGTCGACTTGTTCCTTCAATGCCTTTGCTTGTTGTAACCTTGTGAGTCACTGGGTTAGGACTACGGTCTACACTGTCCTGCGCACACTATAATATTGCTTTTGAAGCTCCCGTGCCTCCGTTTCCAACCGCTGTATGGTGGGGTCCTCCTATAAGGTTGTGAGGACCCCGAAGGATTCTTCCAACAAAGTGGTACAGGATTGCATTGCCTATTCAATTTCTTCCAACCCCTTTTGGATATCTTCAGCATGTTATTCTCGCACTTCTGGGGGCATGGATTACTATGCCTTTAATTAGAGTTCAACAATATGCAAGTTGAGGTCCAACTAGATCCTCGTAGCTTCCTTCTTGGCCTCGTAGAATCCAATGGCCAATTTGTTGATCCGCACTCCTATTGGTAGGTCTGTTGCAATTTCCAGCTCTGGGGCGCGGTGACATACTTCCTCTATGATCTACTTCAACTTCTGGTTTTGTGCCATCACTTCATCGCGTTGTAGGCTAAGCTACTCAATGGTGATTCACTGTTCACTGAGCGCTTGCACTACACGTCCTCCCCTAGCATGGAGTTCTGTTGTCGTGTCATCCTGCAGTTGGTATAAAATATCTCGCGGAAGGGCAGATAAGTTTAGGCCAAGTCCCTTGATCTGTCCTACCGTGGCTCTATCCTCCATGTTCTCCATTGTTACTGCTCCTTTCGGAAACGTGATGGTGTTGGCCCTTTTGGCCCTCAACAACTACTCTATTGCTGATGTTCTTGTGGTACCATAAATGGCTACCATTCCCTCTTGTGGGAGTCACACCTGAAGTCCCTGCAGTTGTGCCCTGAGTGCCCCCAACACATTCTGCTGCTCTGACATTGCCTCCTGCATCGCTTCCCTAGTGATCTTGCGTATCAGCAATGTCATATAGGTCACCCTTAGTTAGTGTAATAGGCTCCCCATCCAATTTGGAAGCCTTGGTCTTCTTCCAGTGTCCTATCCATTTCATACTGTGTAGCTGTTTTAGTTGTGTCGATGACGTGTTTGGGTCCACACCTTCCACCGTGTCATCTATCCCCTGTCCTGTGGTCAAGTCCAGGCATTTTTCCTCCTATGCCATGGTTGCCCCAGTTACCGATGCTGCTGCTACTTTTTACGCGGCCTCGGTCTACTCCACAGCAGCCTTTGCTACCTCGCAAGAAGCCCTTACCTCCTTGGCGAACTGCTCGTTCCACTTCTGTTGTGCCAGCAGCTTGGCGACATCCTTCTGTCTTTGAATCGTCATCTCATCATGCGTTGCCAGATCTGGGGCATGCCATTCGGCTAGCTAGGAGTCGAGTACCACGAAAGCAACATCATCAATCACGATGAAGGGGAGTTTGGTCCATTTCAACTCCAGATCCTTCCACGCTGTGATAAGCACATTGTGCATATCTACCTTAAAGTTTGCAAAGCTCCACAAACTGTCATATACTATGGGGGATAGGCACGACCATTTATTGATCCGCATTTGTGCGCTTGCCTTCATAAGTATCCAGAATATCTTGGTCTCGTGGATTCGTGTGGCATCTGTCAGGCCAGGTTAACTCCAGGAATTATGAGCGCAAGACAGAACTTTGTGATATTATTCATTCAACTATTATTATTTATACATGTACAGAAACGGATCAGTTCATCTTCTAGATGACTGTCTAGCTTCACCTCATCCGTTTCGGATTAGGTGTCAACATTCCCCCCCTTAATCTGAAGGGATGTTGGTGAGTCCAAGCATCGTTCTGAATCTTTCAAGCTTTTCTCTTCCAAGCGCTTTGGTGAAGATGTCTGCAATTTGCTCATTCGTGGAACAATGACGGAGATGGATTGTTTTGGCCTCAACATGATGTCGGATCAGATGATATTTAGTATTGATGTGCTTAGTACGATCATGGAACTTTGGATTCTTGGCCAACTTTATTGCAGATGTGTTATCAATCATGAGTGGAGTAGGTTGTATTTGTTTTACTTGCAAATCTTCAAGAATTTTCCTGAGCCACACAATTTCTTTCGTTGCTTCAGCTGCTGCCACGTATTCTGCTTCTGTTGTGGAATCTGCTGGCACTGATTGTTTGCGTGATCTCCAGGAGACAGCTCCTGATCCAAGACTCATAGCATATCCTGAAGTAGATACCCCAGTTTCTTTGTCTCCATCGAAGTCTGAATCAGAGTATCCAATCAAGTTGAAGTCGTCCACCTGTGTATACTTGATTCCAAGGTCTTGAGTTCCCTTCAAGTACCTTAGAACTCTTTTTGCAGCAGACCAATGTCCCTCACAAGGCTTTTGCATAAACATGGAGAGGATTCCAACAGCAAATGAAATGTCTGGTCTGGTAGTAGTGAGGTAGATGAGACTTCCTACAAGCTGTCTATACTTTGTTGCATCCTCAAATTCTTTTCCTTCAGTAGATGTGAGCTTCAAGTTTTGTTCCATTGGAGTAGAAAGGGGATTGCACTCTGTCATGCCAAATATGTATAACAAATCTCCAATGTATTTCTTTTGAGAAAGAAATATGGACTTTGGATGTTGGGTTACTTCAATGCCAAGATAGTAATGAACATAGCCCAAATCAGTCATTTCAAAAAAAATTCCTAATTCTTTCTTTATGGATGCAATATAGCTTTCATTGTTCCCTGTCATTAAAAGATCATCTACATATACCACAAGATATACAACTGTTTTGCCAACTTTCTTGACAAATAAAGTTGCATCATCAAGATCAAAATGTTTGAAGTTGAGTTTCAGAAGATGCTCAGTTAGTTTTTCATACCAGGCTCGTGGTGCTTGTTTGAGGCCATACAAGGACTTCACAAGTTTGCATACTTTGTGTTCATGTCCTTTCACAGCAAATCCTTCAGGCTGGGACATAAAAACATTTTCTTTTAGATCTCCATTCAAGAATGCAGTTTTTACATCCATTTGATGGACTTTCCAACCGTTCTGAGCAGCTAGTGCAAAGAGTGTCCGGATGGTGGCCCATTTTGCTGTGGGAGCAAAAGTTTCCTCATAATCGACCCCTTCCTTCTGTGCAAAACCTTTTGCCACAAGCCTAGCTTTGTGCTTGTCAAGTGAGCCATCAGCTTTGTACTTGTTCTTGTAGACCCACTTGCAGCCAATTGGTTTGGTTCCAAATGGAGGATCAACCAGCTTCCAAGTACCATTCTTTATGAGGGCATCATACTCCTTCTGCATCGCTTCTTTCCATTCATCATGAGAAGCAGCTTCTTTGAAGGAATTTGGTTCAAAATCTGTAGACAAGTTCAATTCACAATCATAAGTAACATCCATATCAACAGGTGAATTAGAGTTATCTACATCACCTCCATCTTGTCGGTTTGAATTTCGGGTTCCTGTTTTTCCAATTTCATTAGGATGAACACTTTCAAGTGTCTTTGTCAGCCACTTTGGGGGACCTTTCTGAGATGGTCCAGGCTGTTCTGTTGATGGAGTTGGGTCTGAATCAAGATTGAGTCTCCCAATTCTATCAATTACATCACTTAAAGCATCATCCGTTGTTGGAGTGTCATGCAGGGGAGATTGTTCTTCAGAAGAAGATTCCACATGTTGATCTAGTATAGGAATCCCCCCTTCAAGATGTGGAATCTGATTATCAAACTCTTGAAATGATTTTGGTTTTGTGAATCTATCCAAGCGATCAAGTTGCCGCTCAACAACACTGTCAGATTTGGATGATTCAAGAAAAATGACATCTCTAGATAAAACAAACTTTTTATTTACTTCATCATAAAGGCGGTATGCTTTAGATGTGTTTGAATACCCCAGGAAGATACACTTACGACTTCTAGCACCAAGTTTGTTTCTATGTACCTTTGGTATTAAAGCATAACAGGTGGAACCAAATATCCTGAGATGTTTTACCGAAGGAACATGTCCATACCACAATTCATAAGGAGTCTTGTTTCTTATAGCACTAGATGGACATCTATTCTTTATATATGCAGCACATAGAACAGCATCAGCCCAAAACATTGTCTTTACATTTTTGAAGAAAAGCATGGATCGTACCATATTCAAAATTGTTCTGTTCATTCTTTCAGCTACACCATTCTGTTGAGGATTATAAGGCACAGTTGTTTGATGTTTAATCCCATGTTGGCGAAGATAGTGTTCAAATTCATTTGATGTATATTCTTTTCCATTATCAGTGCGAATAGACCCAATATGAGATTGTGCATCATTTTCAATCCACTTATGAAAATTCTTGAATGTTTGAAAAGCATCAGATTTGTTCTTCAATAAATAAACCCAACACATTCTGGTGTAATCATCAATAAATGTCATGATATACTTATTTTCATTTGCAGAAGGAACAGGCATTGGACCACATAAATCTGAATGAATAAGTTCAAGCTTCCTATGTGCTCTTGAATGTGAATCATGAAAAGACTGTTTGCTATGCTTTCCTAGAATGCAAGCATCACATTGTTTATGTTTTCTAGGAATTGTAGGCAAACCAGCAACACCATTTTTCTTCAACAAGCGGAGACTATCATAGTTTAGATGTCCAAATCTAGCATGCCATAATAAACTTGATGGAAGTGTACCTTCATCATGATGAGAAATATATGAAAAATGTTGTGCATGAGCAGAGGTTCCTTGCAGTTTAAGAAGTCTTTCTTCTTCTATACCCCTCATGACAAGTGAATGGTCAGATGCCTTTCTTACCTCAAGCTTTCCATCAAACATATGAATGGAGTGACCTTGCTGGCGGATGTGGACCAGGGACAGCAAGTTTCTCTTGAGCTGTGGGAGATATAGAACATGATCCAGAAGAAAGTCTGGAAGACCAGGCAGTTTAAGCCTGACTGTGCCAAGCCCTGATGGCTTGATTTTTGACTGATCTGCAAAGTATACTGCTCCATCAACATTATCAGTGAAATCTTCAAAAAAATCTTTCCTATGAGTCATATGACAGGTTGCTCCTGAATCAAGCAACCAATCATTTTTCGAAGAAGTAAGTGAAGCATTAAACAGATCTTCATTTACTCCAATGTTACATTGTGCCTCAATATAGTGAGCGGATTCAGGTGCTTTACCTTTGTCTGAGTCATCAGTTTTACCTTTCTGCTGATCTCTTCTCTGCTCAATCTTTTCCCATGGTAGCTTGCATGTAGAAGCATCATGAGATCCTTTTTGTTTGCAGCGAATGCAATGTAAGTCTGCCTTTTCTTCTTGAGGGTGTCTGCCCCCCCTGCCTCTGAAGTATCTTCTTCTTTCTCTTGAATGCATACTGTAACAAAATATCTCTGCCAAAAACTTCTGTTGAGAGAAAAAAAAATCCTTATATGATTGCCTTATGCAATTTTATTTTTCTTCTAACATCCCAACAGTATATATATATCACTGCTCACATATATATATCATTGTTCAACAAAACAAGGGCGCTCAATAGTGTTCACTGTTTTAAAAAAGGAGCACTCAGCATATGAAAACGCTGCGGTAACATCATGTCACTGTTTTAAAAAAGGAGAGCTCATATGTATATATATGTCACTGTTCAACAAAGGCGATCATATGAAAAATATATATGTCTATCATTAAACTCAATATTCTCAATATATATATCAGTATTAAACTCAATATATATCCGCATTAAACTCAATATATATCCGCAGGTTTCAATATATCACTGCACAGGTCTCACTAGCACACACCATCACTTCTTTCACCACAGCTTCAATCCGGTTATCTTAGAATCATATGAATTAGGACGTTCACATCTTAAAACTTATTCCCATGAATAAACAATGAAATCCGCCTACGGCTTTAGACGAAAGAACGCTTCAGTTTCCAACTTTATTGACAAGAAGCGGTGGATAGGTATGTGAGAGCAGGTGTCTCAGCTCGAGACCGAGCTTGATACTAAAAAATATTTCAGACACAGAGCAGCGAGAGCCAAACAATACGAGGAAAGTTTCAGATATTGAGCGAAGAAAGTTTCAGATATTGAGCAGCATGAGGCATATAATGGGCAGATGCAGCTCAAACGCAGGCTTCAATATGTTAACGGCATAACATTATAGGCATAAACGCTGGCTTCAATTCATTAAAGGCATTAAAGGCGCAGTCACCATGTCAGGCCAGGTTACAAATAAAATACGCCCACAGCTTCAAATGAAAAACGCAGTCACAAAGAAACCATAAACGCAGTCACTTCTTTCACCCATGACTCATTCTTGGCATTCAACTTTGGCACTTTTACACTTCGGATGCAGCAATACAACGAACAATCATCGACCATGAGACAACGAACAAACCATCCAAGGCACGTGGAGGCACCATTAACGCACCAGAAACGCAGTTATGAGGAGGGCACTATTAACACAGTGGTCAGTGGTTATTTAAAATAAGGACGCAGCAGCCAGCATTAAAGACGCAGCAATATATACCATGTATCAGTCTTCAATATACTCACTCAACCATTAACTACTCTCAACAGCAGATACCATTAAAATGTATCAAGAAAACGCAGTTAGTTTTCAAGAAAACGCAGTCATCATACATCAACCACAGTTCTTAAAAAAACGCAGTCACAGTTCTATACAGCGTTTAATAGAAGGCGCAGTCACCAGCACCATATACCAGGTCTTCAATACGTTTAAACGCAGGTCTTCTTACAATAAAACGTTAGCTCTCAAACACAGCTTCAATACATTCAATACATTAAAGCAGCTCTTCTTACAATAAAACGTTACCGTTCTCTTCCACGACTTCCACATACAGCAACGGACCTCAATGCAGCAAAAGGGAGGGCGTATGCAGCGATGTCAGAAGGGATGTCAGAAGAGCAGAGAGCGTATGCAGCGCTAGTGCGCCAGGGAGCAGAGGTTTCATGAGGCAGCAGAGGAGTTACGCTATTTCTGGAACCTGGGACCTGTGCTCTAATACCATGTCAGGCCAGGTTAACTCCAGGAATTATGAGCGCAAGACAGAACTTAGTGATATTATTCATTCAACTATTATTATTTATACATGTACAGAAACGGATCAGTTCATCTTCTAGATGACTGTCCGGCTTCACCTCATCCGTTTCGGATTAGGTGTCAACAACATCCTTCATCACCCATAGCGACGCGTATTTTGCTGCCTCCAGCAAGTCCTTGTCAAGGGGAGAAAACTAACTATCCTTAGGAAATTCCCCTGCAACCAATAGGATGGATAAGAGAAACCACGCATAGTGTGTTATAGACATTTTTGGGCACTGCAATCCCAAGCATAAAATGTCCATAGAACAAGGGCTCCTAAGTCCCTAAAAGTGTTGTTCTAACCCCTAAAGGAACAAGGTCAACTGATTACAGCTTCTCCCAGAAGTTCTCCATGAAAAACTACTCAGAACTGGTCAAAACAGGATCATTTCAGCTGCTCCATAGGAAAAGTGCGTTGCATCTCACCTAAATACACCGTGTGGGTGCGTTGCATTTCAAAAAGCCCTTCTATGGGGTGAGATGGGCGAGAAGTGACAAATGGCAGTGTCATTCCACGAGGTGGAGAGGCATGGAATCTTCCAGAAACTTCTCCTATGACACTTGCCTCTCTGAATTCGACCAAGGATGAGTAAGAGATCATCAATCTCCAAGTGGAAGCAAGAACTATTAGACGGAAGACACTAATCAAATCACAGGCTGACTCATCTCCCTTACAGATATCTATATATGGATCCCTCATCCCAGAGATCCAGAGGCTGGAATTTTGCATATTGTAAGAAATTGCTGTTGGTTTCTTGAGACAACATCATAAGTGTTGGGTGATCTAAGCTTTATATGAGGTGAAGAAGGGCTTACTTGCTGAGAGGATGATGTTGGGTCAGAACAACTGGTTGTAACTCCCTTGGCTCTTTCTTGTTTATCAATAAAAGATATTCAAGTTTTCCTCCATACTCTTGTGTCATTTATGTTTTATGCATTTGTATGGTCAATTTACATCTAATCCTAGATTGTTTATGATTATAGATCCATGTTCTTGTATAGTGTCATGCTACTATGATCCTACAGGTACTCTGTGAAGCTGGGCGTACAAGGGAGCAAGTAGCGAAAGGCTATCAAGAAAGAGAGGAATCAAACTAGGAGATTAGTGCAAGACAGAGGTTGGTCTTCTTTGTTCTTCTCTCATCTATATTTCATAAAGGGAAAACAAAAGTAGATTTACTTTGTTTGTTTCTAAGTTAGCTACCACACCTTAGTGGGATAAGCAGTTCTGTGTAGACACTTTTCCCTGTAACAAAATGGCGACTCCGCTGGGGACAAATTAGTTTGTTTGTTTATCTTCCTTGTTGTCTATTTTATAAACTTACAGACGTAGCCTGAAGTCGAGCCAGGTAGCTTTCGAACTGCATTTGATATGCAAATGCAAAGTAGATAAATGTCGCTTCAGTCAATCTCTGGGATTTGTTTATAAATTAAACAACTGATTTACAAACTCTCCGATTGCCCCTTGTGGTAGCTCTAGTAACATCCTTAGATCTACCCCTGATTGTTGCTTTACTGATTACCATTTCCTCAGCCAAAACCCATGAACTGAACTGCAAACTATGACCCAGAACCCAAGAAAAGTCTCGTCTCTGGCCCAGCGCAGGTACTGTTCTGAGAATCTAAAATTCAGCGCACTTCCCGAGTGTAGTAGGTGCGCTGCATTTCAAATTCCCTGTGTTACAGGTGCACTGATCAGACTAGGCATTGTTCAGTTTTGGTTTCTGTGATTCATTCTTTTCAGTTCTATTCATGAATTTTGCTACCTGTAATTAGTATATCTCTATTTGAAACCCCTTTTCCTTGCTGTTATTCCGCCTCCATTGTGCAAAAGAACTGTAAATGTTTTTATGTATTTGTTGAGTCATTTTCAGTCTCCTTCGCAAAAAGTAACGTACTTGTACTGTCGTCTTTTGATTTGAAAGTGTCGCAAGTGTCGTTTTCAGTCATAGGAAAGAGTTTGGTTGCTATTGATAGTCGATTACCCTGTTACTATTGTATTTGGTCTGAATTTGTAGTTTTTCTAGTGTCGAAAGCAAGTATCCATTTCTGATTTCGAAAAGAAACTTGTTAGTAATTGTCGCTTGAAAAGTAATTCAGATTTGTGCATTAGCTTTCTTTTTATCATTCATCTACTAAGAAAGTTGAAAACAAATACATGCATGTGCATTTGCATTTAGATTGTTTGATTGGTTTGATTTAGGACAGTGCATTTAGAGTGTGCTCTTTGCT
The DNA here is from genome assembly GCA_031772625.1 of Pinus tabuliformis. Lineage (NCBI taxonomy): Eukaryota > Viridiplantae > Streptophyta > Pinopsida > Pinales > Pinaceae > Pinus > Pinus tabuliformis. The sequence continues at coordinate 854,936,100 of CM062815.1, read as the reverse complement.
CTTTGTGAAAGAATACTGTCTCTCTTTCCTTAGTAGCTAGGATTTTCATTACACAAAGAAGATAAAAGACTGTTTATCATCTTAGATTGCATTTTAGGAATTGTATATCTACATCTCGCGGTGAACCTGAAAGGAAAATTTCTTAAGAAAGATCAACTATAAAATAAATTTAATGAATCTAACAACGCTTTGGAACCTAATGCACAACATCTAGAAGTCTAGGCTAGAGACATATTTCGGCATCGTAAAGCCTAGTAATTGTTGTTCTCACTGACGGTTGGGTGATTCCTCCACTTTGAGATGATAAGTGCCAGTACGAACTTGTGCTCCCATGTACCGTTGAGTATATTTTGGGAGACCACAATAGGCTTAATCCTTTATCCATAGGAAGCCGTGTCTGCTGCCCTATCGATCGAAATGCATTGAACACAGCATTTGGGAAGATTGACTACCGTACTGTAAAACGTATTCTACAGTTTTGCGATTGGTTTGGTAATTCCTCTACCTAGATTTCCAGAGCAGTCCCTTTCGTTCCTTTTCAGACTCCTTAACGGAAAAGGTCCATCTGAGCACTTGTCACTTCAGGCTCATTAAAAATCGAAGGCGACTAGAGTCATCTTTTGTTTTCTCTCGACTCTTAAAAATTGAAAAAACAAGTTGTGTCAAAGCATCTAAAATTTATTTTAAACGGAATAATCATCACCATTTACGTTGATCTTAGGTTGAGAAAATGGAACCCACCAACCAAGGAATTCCCCTTGGAGGAAATCCTAGTCCCTTCTCCTCTTGGGGAGATGTTGGTGCACCCCATATGGCCACATTGTCGCTTCCAAGATTGACAATCGGCTTGCCCGTATGGCTCTTCTCAACCTCTGTCGTTCAGAACACCGCAATTCCTGAGCAATCGAGTCAGCAACTAGACGAATCTAGAGTTACCCACCAACCTTCTACTTCCTCCAATTCTTCCTCTCCTCCTTCTTCTTCGCTTGATGGGGTTGGTAAAGCCAAAAATTAAGTACCTGAGAAGAAGAAGGAAAAGAAGAAGAAAGAGAAGAAGAAGAAGGAGCCAAAAGCGAAAGGGGGCAACCAAGCGTCGTCTAGCGAAAATCCACACACTGCACCGACCAGGCCTAAATCGCCATGTGTCATTTGCAAAGGAGACCACTATCATAGAGATTGTCCTTGCATCCCTCGGATCTTAAGGGACTAGTCTCCTCGTTTGCACAACCCGGTGTCGTCAACCTCTGATGATCATGTTGAAAACACACCGTCGACTAGTGAAAGTGAAGCCCCAGGACAAAAAGGAAAATATAGATTTCCTTGTAAACTGTGCGAAGGCGATCATGTCGTCCATCGTTGTCCCTTCTTAGACGAGGCTAAAAGAGTTTTGGACGATCGTCCGGCTTCACCATTACGACTTGCTCCTGGATATAAAAAACTCTTGCCGAGTCCGTCACTAGTTGAAAAGCCGGCTGACCCGCCCAGGTGGTCAGCCGAAGCATCTATCATTGAAGACAAACCATCTGAACCCATACCAGATGAAAGTCAAAAGGTCGAGGTGGCAGTTGACCCAGTCTTGCCTTCAGAGGTTCCATCTTCAGATGATACAGTCACAGAAGAGAATAAGGATGACACCGTCCAAATTATTTTCATAAGCACAGACTTCGATGAACATGGGGGAAATTTACCCATTCCTTTACCGCAGGAAGGAAGTTCATCAGAGTCATACCCGGCCGTCTATTCGGTCCCACCTCCAAGCAACCTAGTTGTTTCTTTCGACTGGAATCAACTAGGCAGACCCCGTTTACTGGCTAGTGTACCATTCCAAATTATTGCTCAAATATATAGAATGGTTATGGCTGGTACCATCATAGATGAAGGGGCTTCTGTGAGTATCCTTTCCTCGACTGCTTGGAAAGCACTTGGTTTTCCATCGCTTTTGCCTGAGATGAGAAATCTAACAGGCTTTGATAAAGGAACCAGTCGACCGTTAGGGATCCTTCCCAATGTGCCCATAACATTGAGAGGGAAAACCGTTCACATGAATGTAGTGGTAGTTCAAGGACCCCTGGATTATAATCTACTCCTTGGACGAGACTATATTTATTGCATGGGAGCAATTGTCTCATCACTCTTTAGAGTAATGTGTTTTCCGCACGAAGGAAGAGTGGTCAAGCTCGTAGACCAACTTTCATTTCCCGGATCACGCATAGCAAATAGTCATATACCATCCCTAAATGGTCTTTTCACACAAGGAATGTCTCATCAATCCCCAGTCCGTCCACCTGATGAGCGCGAGTGATTCGGGGGACATGACTGAAACCCAGGGGGCATGCACCCTGGTCTACTTCGGTAGGAAAACTTCGGGTATAAGGTAGGTTTCCGCGAGAGATATATGACTGGACTGTACTCCCATCCATGATTGGAAGAGGGGGTTAGACTGGAATAAGATTCCCTCATCAAAGTTATGTGAGTGGATTGTCTCACCTTTGTCTATTTCGGTAAACATCGCCGAAGAAGTGTTTTGTTTGCGGTGTGAATAGAACAATCTTTGGTAACCTAAAAGAGGTAGACCTTTCTTGATAAAACAAATGTTTTTTCGGTAGAATGAAAGGTGACCTTGAAACTTTATTTTATACTTGGAGGCATGCAAGCGAAGAGCGACTATTTATTTTTTAAATTTGTAGGTCCTCTAACCCTTTAAACTCGTAGGATTGGTCATTTCCTAACTTGCATAAAGAAAGGATGTGGGGCAAAACTCTAAAAATTGCCGTTTTAAAATGGGACATTCTAATTATACAACTGGATTAATCGAGTAGTTTTAGCACATAGTTCAAGCTCGTTAAAAAATAAACATAATTCATGAGCAAATATTTCCCCCAGTGTTTAAGCTCAATAAAAAAAAATGAACCGATTTCCAGTAAATAACCATCGTGAATGTAGTACTTCAGCCTTTAAAGCCCTGGTCGTGTTCTCATCATCACCTCCACTCTGTATTGGCCGATCATTCATCTCCATTTGATTGTTTACCCCTTTTGAGGAACAGCTGCGAAGAGTGATCCCACTAGCCATCCTTGTAACACTGCCTTGATTGGAAAATTCCAAACCTTACCTGGAATCAGCTGCTACCCAATTTTATCACTCGTTCCTTAAAAGGCAAGTCTCCTTTAAGCTCTTTTCAACTGAATCGTAAAATATGAAAAGATTTCCGAGCCATTGGCCTCTCCAACTCGTTAAAGGGACCGAAAGTGCTAACCCTACTTTAGATTTTAATCTTTTTGGACCTGAGGGATTATTACACAAAAACATCGAGCGCTTGTTTTGTTTGGCTCGTTAAAAGTATCGAAAATTCATCCCTTCTGTATTGTTTTATACTTTTTTGGACTTAAGGGATTAGATAACGAAAAAGGAATTTTGGAGTTTCCTTTACGTTCCTTTTCAGACTCTCTAAAATTGAAAAGGACTGAGTTATCTTTGTCGTTAAACTCGTTAAAACTTAATAGCGACAAACTTGTCCATAGCAGACAAGAACGAGTTTCACTATCGCTAGGCTGGTTAAAACATAGCGATTGGTTTGCCCGAAGGGAAAATTATAGAACAAGCATATGTTATCCTCCTCAAGCTTGACAAAAATAAAGAGGTACTGGTCAGCAGTGACTGGGGGAAAATTGGGAAGAAAACTTGAAGAAACTTTGTTGGTAGCAAGTCGCTCTTGAACATGACACTTTCACTCTGCATCCAAGTCGGGTTGGGTTGTTTCATTCACCGGTCACATCACCATGGTCCCATCACACCATCCACATTTGGGATTAATGCTACCAATCCATCACGTTAGTGTCGCCGATATGTTCAAGAGAAGTCATTCAGAGAATTCACCTGTGTCTCACCCGCTACAATACATTTACACTCCATTCTTTCATGACCGCTACCCTGGACCTTATGTCATCAGATCGTTTTCACCTCCATTAAAATCATTTGCTCTGTTCCGTGTCATTATTGTGGGATTCATTAAGGCCCTCCTGTGATGGATCACTTCTTGTCGACATCAGCTCATTATCCAAGAAGTCGATCTAGTAACACCCCGTTTAGTACTTTGAAGCTTGCATGCCTCAATGGCAAGTTTCTCACTTCCGGTGACAGGTTTACATCAATGACCTTCGACCGAAAGATTTTTCATGGTGTTCGACGCCAAGTCCTTTATTCACACCACGTGAATTGTACTGCAGTACCTTGAGGGTCATTATCATTATCGGTGATTCCTCTCGCGCCTGTTAACAGCTTACATCATTGGCTGGTAATCAGGCGATGTCTTTCCATGTTCGACTCCAGAACATCTCTCACATGGATAGACTTGTACTTCGAGTGAAGATCGAACGAGATTGAAGACCCCGGATCTAGTTTCATCCATCCGAGCTGCGATATATATTCAGGGAAATAAAGACATCAAATGTACATTATTGCTGCACAGATAATCATCCAATCAAAGGGATGATGACTCTACCAGAATCATCAGTCTACACTCAGACGATTGTCTATCCTATGTACATGAAAATGAATTTATAAAGCTGAGCATGGGAATGCCCGCCTCAGCTAGATCATGAAAATATTATGAAGATAATGTATTGTATTGTATCTTATTATAGGTCTCCTCTCAGCTTGAAATAACTTTGAATCCTCATAATAAAGCATTTCACCCGACATCAAAAGATTAACGACCTCATGCTTTAGGAGGCAACTGTTATAGACATTTTGGGGCACTGCAATACCAAGCATAATATGTCCATAAACCAAGGGCTCCTAAGTCCCTAAAAGTGTTGTTCTAACCACTAAAGGAAAAAGGTCAACTGATTACAACTTCTCCCAGAAGTTCTCCATGAAAAACTGCTTAGAACTGGTCAAAACAGGATCATTTCAGCTGCTCCATAGGCAAAGTGCATTGCATCTCACCTAAATACACTGTGTGGGTGCGTTGCATTTCAAAAATCCCTTCTATGGGGTGCAATGGGCAAGAAGTGACAAATGGCAGTGTCATTTTGTGAGGTGGAGAGGCATGGAATCTTCTAGAAACTTCTCCTATGACACTTTCCTCTCTGAATTCGACCAAGGATGAGTAAGAGATCGTCAATCTCCAAGTGGAAGCAAGAACTATCATAGGGAAGACACTAATCAAATCACAAGCTGACTCATCTCCCTTACAGATATCTATATATGGATCCCTCATCCCAGAGATCCAGAGGCTGGAATTTTGCATATTGTAAGGAATTGCTGTTGGTTTCTTGAGACAACATCATAAGTGTTGGGTGATCTAAGCTTTGTGTGAGGTGAAGAAGGACTTACTTGCTGAGAGGATGATGTTGGGTCAGAACAACTGGTTGTAACTCCCTTGGCTCTTTCTTGTTTATCAATAAATGTTATTCAAGTTTTCCTCCATACTCTTGTGGCATTTATGTTTTATGCATTTGTATGGTCAATTTACATATGATCCTAGATTGTTTATGATTATAGATCCATGTTCTTGTATAGTGTCATGCTACTGTGATCCTACAGGTACTCTGTGAAGCTGGGCGTACAAGGGAGCAAGTAGCGAAAGGCTATCAAGAGAGAGAGGAATCGAACTAGGATATTAGCGCAAGACATAGGTTGGTCTTCTTTGTTCTTCTCTCATCTATATTTCATAAAGGAAAAATGAAAGTAGCTTTACTTTGTTTGTTTCTAAGGTAGCTACCACACCTTAGTGGGATAAGCAGTTCTGTGTGGACACTTTTCCCTGTAACATAGTGGAAGGTCTTACCCTGCTCCTAGGCCTCTGTGCAGTTCGTGAGGAACTCCTCGCAAAGGAACTGCGCCTAGTTGAACTATACCCCCTCTGTGCATTGTGATGAGCCCCAATTTTTGGTATAATTTGGGCTCATTTGGCCTACTTGTTTTGCTCAAACCATTCACTTTTTACTGCTTATGCATGCATTTCTTAGTTTATTCGTGTTGTTTGTAGGAAGAAGGGTAGACACTTTATCTACGTGACTAATGCATTATGATCTCAGGTTTTTGCATTAAAAGGGAGAAAAGAACACGTGAAAAGGAGACAAGGAGACAAGGAGGTGGCAATGCTGGTTTTTAGGAGAGGATGTCCACAGTCTTGGGACCTTCCTCGTGATTCCAACCAAGAACTCCGAGCTCCAATCCATCTCCCCACTGAGCTTAGAAGCAGCCAGCTGTTCTACAGGAACAGCAGTTATAACTGTTCTACAGGAACAGCAATTATGACTGTCCTACAGGATCAGCAAGTTAAACTTCAGTTGGACAGCCGAGCTCCTAAAATCAAGGACACTTGTTGGATGATCGTTTTTGCATAAGTATGGAGGCCGTAGCCTTTGATAGGTTGTTGAAACTCTCGCATTACTATTGTAATTTTTGAGCACAGCTCGGTCTTTGTTCCTTTTTGTAAGCCAATTTGGCTTGATATCAGATTATGAATAAAGAAGGCAGATTTTGAGCTAGTTCTGAGTTTTCACAAGGAGCTATAGCTCTCAGGTTAGGGCCCAACCTGAGAGCAATAGATCTCCTCAGTGTTGTAATGTGTTTGCATTTCGTTCCAGCACTTTGAGTTTGGTTATTTTCACATGCAATTCGAATTCACAGTTTGGTAATTTAGTCGTTTTCATGAGCATAGATAGGACTAGTTTATGGTTGAATTGCTTTCAGTTGTTTAGTTAGATTAGCAGGTTGATAATACATTGGAGCTCCAGCAAAAAGGGTTGAGAAAGTCTCCACTGCCATCTCTATTTGGAGATTGGAGTGCAGCCTATACCAGCCACAAAAATACGCAGTTCTTCACTTGATACATGCTGCAACATAGTCTCGTTTATGATAGATCTTTCCATGCACTTCACTCTTGCACCATACACCTCCATCACCACTTCGTGCACATTCCTTTACACGCTTTATCTTGCTGTTCATTGAGTTCAGGTAGTTTAGGTTAATGAATTTTCGTCTTGGTGACAGTCATAAGCATTTGTTTCATTTACACTGCTTTTCATCATTTTCTTACCTCCTTCTTCGTCTTGATCACGCATACAACCACATCCTCGACCTCTGCTCCGCCCTATTATCTCCTAAACTCCTCCACTCCTCACGTAACTCCATCCTTTAGACATTTCGTTGTTATAACCTTTCATCCATCAACCCACGTCATACACTCGTTCTCCAACCTACTTCTCCACTCCTGAGCCATCACCAGCCTTATTCCTACCTTACACATCTTCCCCTACCATTCCATCACTCCTCCATCACTTCAAACACCCACGGTAGGTCATCCTGTAGAAATTTGTAGACTTCCTGTAGAAACCTGTGCGTTTCCTGTAGAATCCCCTGCAGACATCCTGTAGGAGGCCACTCACTCGGTTGCTGAGCCTCTGAACGTGAGGAACCTCTGTGGACTGATGCTAAGGATCTCTGGGAACCTCTCCTAGCCTCCCCAACCTTTCCCAAGCTTTCCTTCCTTCCGCATCACATCTGCACAACCAAACCCTAATAAGCACAAAAACACAATCACTCCATCCACTTAAAGAAAAAAATACAAAAACATGTCTTTTAAGCTGCAAGTAGATTAGATTCATGCATTTTCACTTATTAGAAGTAATGGCATCATTGGTAGAAGTTTCCTTCACATTCTTTGCATCATAGAGTTTAGACTAGTTAAATTAGGGTTTCCTAGGGTTTCCATGTTTTGATTTGCTTTCAGTTCATTCTTGCCAAGTAGAGTAGTCTTCTTTGAGCTAGCTTTCATCCATCATTGATAAAGCTTCTTCTGTGAGCCTATAGAAGTTGGCTTGAGCCCTAGCGGACTTGTGCCAGCTGACCAAGTGACAGCTGCGACAAGAGCTAGTACTTGTGCATACAGCACCGTCGCTTCCAAGTTTGTACGAACTACCGGGTTGATATAATTAAGAGACAGGAAGCCCCAGGAGTTGTAGCATTATTGCTACAATACTGGAGCTCACCATCCTTTTTGGCGCCATTGCCGGGGAAGCGTCAGAGTATTAGTAATTGTTGCTTTTCTTCTACTTTCTTACTCTTACCTTCTGCTAGTAGTTTACTTCATTTCCATTCTGCAAAAGTAGCATAGACATTTCCTGCTTTCATAGATTAGCATTTCCTGCTTTCATAGATTAGCATTTCCTGCTTTCATAGATTAGCATTTCCTTTCTGCAATTTCATTTGAGCAAAGTAGATTAGTTCTTTCCTGCTTTCAGTTAATTTTGCATCTTTCATAGTTAGTTGTAGATCAATCTGTCTCAGTTTTGCAGGTACCAAAAGAAAAGCAAAGCAAAAGCAAGCAAAAAGAAAAAGAAAGTCTTTTCCATTTCATGCCTCGTAGGAACCGAGATAGATCAGGCAAATTCCTACCAAACACCCCCACCACATCACTGAGTCACCCTTCTCTCTTCTTTGGTGACAGTGACCCAGAAGAACCTATAGGTGAACAACCCGAGATATCCAAAGACCCTATAGTAGAAGAAGAGTTAGAGACCAATCCATCTGAAGCTATGGCTAACAATAGAAGAGAAGATGAGAGAATAGAAGGTGCCTTCCCCATCCGAGAGACCAATGGAGAGATGAAAATGAAAAACATTAGCCCCTCCGCCTTACCTCACTTCCATGGGTTGACCACTGAAGATCCAGGTACCTTCCTGTTTGAGTTTGCTGTCCTTTGTAGAACCTATGACTATACTGAAGATGAGCAAAAGTTGAAACTTTTCCCTTCCACTCTCAAGGATGCAGCACTACGCTGGTTCATGGGTTTACCTGGGAATAGTATCACTACTTGGGCTCAGATGCAGCAAGCTTTCAACACCAAGTACCGGGATTACTGTAGGTCCAAGGAAACAAAGGGGGAAATCTTTCGGATGTCCATGGGAAATAATGAGTCCTTAGAGGATTATGAGGAGAGGTTCCAACCAAGATATAAGCGGGCCAGGTGCACACTTGACCCTGAATCCCTCAAGTTGGTCCTACTCCGAGGAGTCCCTGAAGATGTCTTAGATACCCTTCACATGTTAGCTGGGGGGGACATTTACCAACTGCCTTATGAGGACATCAAGACTGTATTTAGAAACCACTCCAGGGCAGCTCGGAAACGAGGTAGAGGAAACCACCTCTCAACTAGTGTCCCTTTCTCCAAACATGAGCTTGCAAACCAATTAGAAGATCTTAAGAGTGAGGTGAGACAAACCATTGCCATGCAGCTTGATACATTCAGGATTCAGCAAAAGAAAGAAGAGGCTGAGAGAGCCTTGGCTGTCTTCTGTCCTAGGTGCATAAGGAGGCACCCTAAGAACGAATGTCCATTGCATTCGGTTGAAGTGTGTTTCGTTTGTGAGGAGGACCATCCCACAAATCAGTGTCCAACCTTACCAGGGTTTAAAGCCATGTACCAAGGGACCGAAGCTCCCACAGAGCCTCTCTATTACCTCAACCAAAGGAGGCCACAAGGATCTAGACCTTATCAGCAGGGGATGCAAGGGGCATCCCAAGCTTATTACAACCCCAACCAGTCAACTCCTATGCCTTCCTGGGGTCCCCCTGCTCATCCTTCATGGTCCATGCCTCCTCCATGGTCTTATCCACCTCAGTACCCCACTCAACCTGCTTCTCATCCATATCACTCACATACCCAGCCACAGCCTCAATGGAATGCACCTCAGTCGGGGTGGAGGCCCCAATACAACACTCCTCCTGCCATTTTGCCTCCACCACCAGTGCAACCTCAACCATTACCTCCTGCTCCTCCAAGGCAACCTCAAATTCCTGCTCAACCGAACCCGAACCCCAACAATAGACAGGCCCAGTAGGTATACACTGGGGAGACCTCATGCCCTACCTATGTTGTGGAGATCCAGGAGATCAATCTTAGATCTGGAAAGACTCTTCCAGATCGCCAGCCTCCTCCCCCAGAGGATGAGGAAGACCATCAGGAGAGTGAACCAAAGCCTATTCCACCCTTTCCTGAGAGACTAACAACCACCACACAACCTAACCTAGAAGAAGATGAGCTTTTGGGTGAGCTCAAGCAGTTGTGTGTAAAAATCCCACTTCTCCAAGCCATCAAGGATGTGCCAATATATAACAAGCTGGTTAAGGAGAAGTGTTTCAAACACCCAGGCAGACAAAAGAAAGATGCCTCAACTATCAATGTCATAGGACAACTGTCTAACCTTATGCTAGGACAAGTCATCTGCCCAAAGTACCTAGATCCTAGAAGTCCTGTAGTAGATGTTCACATCAATGGCACCATTATCCCCCACACCTTGATTGATCTGGGGGCGGCCATCAATGTGATGACCAGGGATACCATGCTTAAACTCAATCTACAGGGTTCCTTGAGGAAGACCTCGACAGTACTGCAATTAGCAGACCGCTCCACCGTGACTCCCGAAGGGATTGTGGAGGATGTCATGGTCTCCATTGATTCTTGGGAATACCCTGCAGACTTCCTGGTTCCGCAACCAAAGGCCAAGCTTACTGGATATCCTCTCATTTTGGGAAGGCCTTGGTTAGCTACTGCAGATGCTTACATAAGTTGTTGGGCAGGAAACATGACCATCAAAAATGGTCCCATGTCCAAGCAGCTAGTCCTATACCCTCCTGCCCAACCTTCTTTAGAGCATGATTTACCACTCTGGTTGGAAGAAGGAGAAGAAGATGAGGTGTACTTAGCACCTCTGTGTACCCTACATACCACTAGAAGAAACCCCCCAACCGAGGATGACTTGATCGAGAACTTGATCCAAAACCCACCTTCCAGTGCACTACCCTTAGAAAAATTGGTGGAGGATGCCCAAGCTATCACCTTAGTGGATCTTTGTACAACCAACCCTGTCACTCCCAGAGTTAAGAATGTGGAGTTCGGCCCTGAGAAAGCATTGAAGATCAGCTCCTCCTTATCTCCTTCTCAGGAAAAGGAGCTGTGTAGTCTGTTGGCCAACCACCTAGATGCTTTTGCTTGGAGCTATAAGGAAATGAAAGGAGTCCATCCTTTGGTCTGTACCCATCATATATATATCAAAGAGGATTGTAAACCAGTTAGGCAACCGCAGAGGAGAATGAATCCTGCCCTTAAGGACATTGTCAAGGAAGAATTGCAAAAACTGTTGGATGCCGGATTCATCTACCCCATCTCAGATAGTGAATGGGTGTCCCCTCTAGTGTTGGTTCCCAAGAAGAATGGGAAGTGGAGAATCTGTGTGGATTACCGTGAGCTGAACAAAGCTACCAAGAAAGACCATTTCCCTCTACCTTTCATAGATCAAGTGTTGGATGGACTGGTAGGAAAGAAGTTCTTCTCTTTCCTAGATGGGTTTAGCGGGTACGATCAAATCCAAATCAGCCGGGAAGACCAAGATAAGACCACCTTCACTTGTCCTTGGGGTACCTTTGCCTACCGAGTCCTTCCCTTTGGGCTATGCAATGCTCCTGCTACCTTTCAGAGAGCTGTCTTGAGCATCTTCTCGAAGCTGGTCCATGATGCAGTGGAAACATACATGGATGACTTTACTCCATATGGGGCCAACTTCCAGGAAGCATTGTCCAACCTGGGGAAAGTCCTAACCAAATGCACCGAGATGAACCTGTCCCTCAGTCCTGAAAAATGTGAATTCCTGATGACTGAAGGGACCGTGCTAGGCCATACCATTTCTTCCCAAGGATTGCAGGTGGATCCTAACAAAATTGCTCTCATCAAGAGGGTTCCACCTCCTCAAAAGGTAAGGGATGTCCGGAGTTTCTTGGGATTAGCAGGATACTACCGGAGATTCATTAAAGATTTCAGCAAGCTAGCCTTGCCATTGTTTGGTTTGTTGGCAAAAGATGTGGAGTTTAAATGGACTGACGATTGTCAGAGGGCTTTAAATGAGTTGAAGGACAAGTTGGTGCCAGCCCCAATCCTGAGAGGTCCAAACTGGGCCCTACCTTTCCACATCCACACTGATGCCTCGAACAAAGCCATAGGTGCAGCTTTAGGACAAGTTGAGCAGAAACTTCCATATGCCATTTACTTTGTTAGCAAAAACTTGTCCAAAGCTGAGCTGAATTACACTGTAACCGAGAAGGAATTCTTGGTTGTGGTCCATGCATTGAACAAGTTCCGACATTATATTACTGGTTACCAGACCTTTGTACATACTGACCATGCTGCTATTAGATATTTAATGAATAAACCAGATGTGAATGCTCGTATCATTAGATGGTTACTTTTATTGCAGCAGTTTGATCTAACCATTGTTGATAAACCAGGTAGAGAAAATGTTGTTGCTGACTTCTTGTCTAGATTGGATTTGTCTGCAAATAAAGATGGGACGGTGGATGACCAGATGCCTGATGAGCATCTGTTTGCTATCTCAGTACTCTCTCCATGGTTTGCTGATATAGCAAACTACCTTGTTTCAGCTCAGTTCCCTCCGCATCTCTCTTCAAAAGAGAAGAGCAGAATCATCAGAAAAAGTGCCTCATTCACTTGGATCGGGGGCAACCTGTTCAAGCTTGGCCCCGATCAGATCTTAAGGCATTGTGTAAGGGAGGAGGAAGTCTTTGATATCCTCCTCACTTGTCATGATGGGCCTTGTGGAGGGCATTTTGTAGCAAAGAGAACTGCCTTCAAGATCCTGCAGGCAGGCTACTATTGGCCCACACTTCATCAAGATGTCAGAAGATATGTCAGTCAGTGTAACCAATGCCAAAGAATGGGGAAAACGACCCAAAGGGATGAGATGCCTCTCCAACCTCAAGTGACTCTTGAGCCATTTGAGAAGTGGGGCATGGACTTTGTGGGTCCAATCAATCCCTCTTCGAGGCAAAGATCCTACATCATTGTGTGTACTGACTACTTGACAAAGTGGGCAGAGACTAAAGCAATCAAAGCAGCAACTGAAGAGAAGGTGGCCGAGTTCCTAAGAGAGAACATCTTCTATAAGTTTGGCTATCCAAGAGAGTTGGTCACCGATCAAGGGAGCCAGTTCACCTCCAACCTGGTTGAAGATCTCCTAGCTCATCACAAGATCAAGCATAGGACTTCCACTCCCTATCATCCTCAAGCAAATGGGTAGGTGGAAGTCACCAATAGAGCATTAGAAGGGATATTGACCAAAGTGGTGAGCAGCAGCAGAAAAGATTGGGCAGATCGCCTGGTTGAGGCCACATGGGCCTACAACACCACTTGGAAGACCACCACCGGTTTCACACCTTATGAGCTGGTCTATGGGAAGAAAGCTTTGTTGTCCATTGAGTTTGAGTATAACACTTTGAGGATGGTAGCTCAGCTGGACCTAGATCTCAGCCATGCACAACAAGAAAGGCTGCTGCAGCTAAATGGCCTGGACGAGCACCGCATGCAGGCCCTCCTTCACTGAGAAGTGGTTCAACTTCAGAGGAAGGTGTGGCATGACCAACATCTCCATGACAAGCAATTTTAGCTGGGAGATTGGGCTTCGTTGTATGATTCCAGATACAAAGATTTCAAGGGGAAGCTGAGAACCAGATGGCTAGGACCATATACAGTGGAGAAATGCCATGACAATGGATCTGTCCTCATTCGAACAATTGATGAGGAAGCCATTCCCATGCTTGTCAATGGGCATCGATTGAAGATCTACAAGAGACCTCTCTCAAGACAAGAGTTTATCAAAACTATGGAGAAATCTGTATTGGTCATAGAGAAGGGTTCTGCCTCTGCCTCTGGCACACCCTGAAAGAAGATCTGAAGAGAAAAAAAAAAAAGAGAGAGAAAAAAGAAATAAAGATCCTTGGGTGAAAACCTCTCTGAGGCGCCCAAGGCAGGTAGTAGGGGTGAAAACCTCATTGAGGCGCTCCTATTGCTTTTTCAAAAAAAAAATAAAAAAAATTGAAAAAGATCCTTGAGTGAAAACCTCTCTGAGGCGCTCAGGGCAGGTAGCAAGGGTGAAAACCTCTTTGGGGCGCCCTTGTTATCTTTTCAAAAAAAAAAAAAAGAAAAAAAAAAAAAAAAAAAAAAAAAAAAAAAAGGGAAAAAATAATAAGCACAATATGAAAATTGCATGCAAGTTGCAGATGTTCTATGGAGGAGAAGAAGCCTCTTCAATCACAACCAAGGGTCCTTATCATGCTGTCAAGGAGCCTCATCAGTACCTCCTCCAAGAGCACCCATGTTTTTCAAGGTATGTGCAATTTTATCATGGTTTGAATCTTCTACAGGAAGCTGCTGTCTTTCTACAGGAGGGCGCAGTCTTTCTACAGGAGGGTCTTTCTACAGGAAGGCGCAGTCTTTCTACAGGAGGGCGCAGTCTTTCTATAGGAGGGCGCAATCTTTCTACAGGAAGGCGCGGATTTTCTACAGGAAAGTGCAGACTTTCTGCAGGAAGCTTTGTGTCTACAGGAAACTTCCTGTAGAAGTCTGGGACGGCCAAAAATTTGTTTCAAACGGAGATCTAGCGGCTGAGGAATGGGTTGGATGCATGCATGCCACTGATTGGCACCCCTGAACATTGCTGTAACCTTGCTCCACCATCCTCGTCGCCATGCAACCAAGATCCCTGCACCAGCAAACCAGATCAATGAGTTCTCGTGGTACAGCCATTTGTCAAAGAAAAGCAAGCACCGAGAGCTCATACCACATCCATGTCGAGCATCAGAAGCTCCGGGACCGTGATCAGAAGATTCTATCCCTCGTCGTGCAGCATGCACCCAAGGAGGCGAGACTGTTACAAGGCACCCCGCGGGAATCCTGTAACAGTCAAACCTGCATGAGTGGATACCATTCACAGCGCCGGCCTCTGCAAAAAACACACGGGCGCAGGCAACCAGATCATCCACTCCATCGCCAGAATCCTGTAGCCATGAGCCTCCGGGACTATGTAAGCCGCATGCAGCAGGTAGATCCACTCCCCGTCGTCCAAAAACCGAAAAATCGTGTGCAGCCGCGCGCAGGTAAGTGTCTCAACCTTTCCTTCCACCAAATCGCATGAGTATTTCTTTGATTTGTTTTGCATGGCGTAGAAATGAATGGTTGAGCGGCCGTATGGCCAGTTGACTGGCCACGTCGGCCAGTTATGGTATAGTCGGATGCTTGGGTGGTAGCCACGACAAAGAAATACGCAGCACGCACGTGAGGATAGTCCCGTCAGCCGAGAAACGAGTTTAACCGAAAAGGGCGGAGGCAGATCTGTGGGAATGAATGCGGCAGCGAGTGAATATGCAGGTGAATGATGGGTGACGTCGCCCAACGGTCCGGCGGGGACAGCTCACCCCCCGCGCCACGAGCTGCGCCGATTCAAAATCTAATCTGCTAGATTATGCACATGTATTCATCAACCTCCACTTCAAAACTCGAGTGGCTCTTCTGATTTCCTTTAAACGTTGATACGCCGAGCTTTCGGCTACCAGAACACTGGTGAAGCACCTCTCGACCGCTGGCCAACTACAGTCCTCCCCGAAGTTTGCATACTGCTCCTACAGGAACGCAGTCCTACAGGAAGCAGTCTCTACAGGAACGCGGTTCTACAGGAAGGTGAATTCCTCACGTAAGAAAAGGTGGCAGAAAAAAGGTAACCCTGAAACTCCTTCCGCAATTGGCTTTCAAAGGTGGCAAGATCATTATTCACAGTCTGGTCATAAAAATATCGGATTGCTGTGCCTATACTATCGCTTCTACAGGATAGCAGTATAATTAGACTGTGTTTTGTGAATTGTATGCATGCTCTGCCTGAAATAGGCCGAATCTCCTTTGCATTTGTCACCTTTAGTCAAAACCCCCGTGTTCATCATGCCGGGTGGGTTTATCAGGCGGGAACCCACAGATTCCACCAAATTAAGGAGAAATCCCGCAGTGGTAGAGCTCTTCACCAGAGCACAATGGATGCCTTTTTGTGATAAGCTGCAGGGCTACGATGATGAAGTAGCCGAGGAATTCTTGCAGGCTTTGAAGCCTAAATCCCAGCCACTGGCCACAGTAAGCTTCAGAGGTCTAAGCCTCCAACTCACCCCAGAACACATAAGTCGGATCACAGAACTGCCCATGGGTCTGCCGTGGGATAAAGAAGAGCGGAAGCAGAGCCAGCAAGCAAAGAAAGAATTCTTTCCACCTGAGGAAGAATTCTCTGAGGATAAAAACGGGGTGAGAAGAACGAGTTTATCACCACCTTGGAATGAAGTCAGTTTGCATATCATGAAATATATTACTTGTGAGGGCCGGTTCAGCATCGTGTATGCATATCACTTTCGGTTACTCACTGAGTTGAGGCACCGAATTGACCTTCCTGTAGAGAAAAAACTGAGCATCCCTCATTATCTCCTGCAGTCCCTAATGGAGTGTGCTACAAAGCTAAGAGAGGGCATACCTGATCAGATAGCCCACCATGGGTTAATAAAATTGCTTGTGGAGGATGCACTGCACTCATATAAAGTTCCCCTCTCCTGGGAGTCATTTAGGAATCTAACACGAGATGGGGACATTAAAATGTTGATTGAAGATAGTGGCTCCTCTAGCAGTGAAGACAAGGAAGCAGTGGCTGAGGAAAAGAAGGATGAAGAAAAGGGTGGCACACCTATTCTGTCAGCAAGGGAAAAGAGGATGAAAGGCAGAATGGACAAAGCGGAGGTAGTCCACGTTAGCCCAAGCACCTCCACAGCACCTACACCCAAAGCAAAAAGAAAAATTCAGGCATGCAAGAAAGCAAAGACGGAGACACCTGTACCTACAGAAAAACAGAAGCAGGCTTCTACAGGAAGCCCGAAAATCACTAAGGAACAGACTTCTACAGGAAGTCTGGAAACAAAGACACAGGCTTCTACAGGAAGCCCAAAGCTGATAAAGGAAAAGGCTCCTACAGGAAGCCCAAAGCTGCTAAAGGAAAAGGCTCCTACAGGAAGCCCAAAACCGGTCAAGAAAGGGTCTTCTACAGGAAGCCCAAAAGTGCTGAAGGAAAAGGCTTCTACAGGAAACCCGAAATTGCAGAAACAGGCTTCTACAGGAAGCCCCAAAAAGGTAAAAACCAAAGAAAAGGAGGTGGATATTCTGGCACGGGAGGCAGCAGCTGTATTAGCTGGCCTCAATACGCCACCAAAGCCAAAAGACAAAAGGAAGAGGGAGACTCCTCTGTACTTTAAGGCTCGGAGAAGTGTTAGGATAAACACGGGCAAGCCACAGGCCCAATCCAGCAGCCCGAACGTCATCGAAGACACACCTACTTCTCCCAAAGAAAAGTCACCCTCCAAGGTCACAGTCACCTACGAGAAAGGGAGTCCAAAGAAAAATACATGGCAGGAAAAGTTAGAAAAAACTCAGCTACAGGAAGCCGAAAACATTCTACAGGATACTCTGGCCCGGCTACAGGAAACAGAAAAGAGGGAAGGAGAAGGACCCTCATCACCAAGGGAGAGTGAGGCAGAACTGCCTGAAGAGATAGCAAGAGAACACATACCAGAACCTAGCCCTTCGCCCAATCTGAATTCATATTACACCTTTTTAGAGGCGGGCAAAATCATACCGCAGAAATTCACCGTGCCTCTATTTTTTGAACTAGAGAAAGAGAGAGTCCGTTCCCACACATGGATGCAGATCACCAAATCAAAGGGTGTGGCAGACATAGGCCCTCTACAGGATCAACTCAGGGAGGTCAGGAGTGAATTCACCATGGCTAAACATGTGGCTAGTTGCCAGCAGGCACTTCTACAGGAAGAAAATCAGAAGCTACGGTTGCAGCTACAAGAACTAAAGACAGGGGCAGGAACATCCTCCAAGGACATCACAAATGAACAAGAAGGCAAAAAGGAGCTGACCACCAGTCTTGAAGAGCCAATGACACTTCTACAGGAGGCAGAACAGCAGACAAGAATTGAAGTGCAAGCCTTAAAGGAACAGCTGCTACAAAAGGAAGAACAATTGGCCTGCATGGCCAGTTGGGCCATGGAAGCAATTCAGTGCAGAACGCCCGCAAAATCTTATGGATTGTTTTTAAAAGATCAATGGCTTCAATTCCAAATAAACACCTTGGCCCAAAGAGGTATTGCACACATCGAAAACCCACAGCAATTTTCTGAATTATGCACTACTAGTTCGGCAGAAGACAAAGCCAAATTGGCAGAGTTTTACCTCCACAACTTGGCTTTGCCTAATGAAGTCTCATGGGATCCCAACATTGCCTTGGGTGATATGCAATTGATGGCCCTCGCCTCATGGTTAAACCATGAAGATCAAAGAGCAGCTGAAGCAAAATCGGTCATGAACCGAGAAGTGATCGAACCACTGTTCATTAGGCCGGAACTAGAGGACCCGGTGGCACTCATCTCAACCCACCAACAGTTGGCTACGGATCCCACAGCTTCCTTGAATTTTATAGACCAACAAGCCTAGGCCATAGCTCACTTTGAAGACATGGAAAGGTTGTTGGGAGAAAGTGCTGCCCAGGCTTGTGCACGCAGATGGAATACCATGGCCCACAACTTGAAAATCCGGGAGTACCATACCCCCATCCGAATGAGAGAAGCTTTGGCAAGGGTTGACCTTTACAAGAAGTCCATGCAAAGCCTCCAAGCCAGCTGGATTGGCCTTAAACTCAGCCCACCACTATTGCTGGGATTGACTGAAGGAAGTGCAAAGGAAGATGACAGTCAACAATGGGAAGAGGTAAATAGAAAAGCAGGGTTTCACATCTACAGAGAGGACCCTACCACAGAGCCTTGGGATGCAAGAGAAGCAGTGAAAGCAATGAAAGATGAGGACTTGGACTAAGTTGCTCAAGGATGAGCAAATAGTTTAGCTGGGGGGTGATGATGACCCCCAATTTTTGGTATAATTTGGGCTCATTTGGCCTACTTGTTTTGCTCAAACCATTCACTTTTTACTGCTTATGCATGCATTTCTTAGTTTATTCGTGTTGTTTGTAGGAAGAAGGGTAGACACTTTATCTACGTGACTAATGCATTATGATCTCAGGTTTTTGCATTAAAAGGGAGAAAAGACCACGTGAAAAGGAGACAAGGAGACAAGGAGGTGGCACTCCTGGTTTTTAGGAGAGGATGTCCACAGTCTTGGGACCTTCCTCGTGATTCCAACCAAGAACTCCGAGCTCCAATCCATCTCCCCACCGAGCTTAGAAGCAGCCAACTGTTCTACAGGAACAGCAGTTATAACTGTTCTACAAGAACAGCAATTATGACTGTCCTACAGGATCAGCAAGTTAAACTTCAGTTGGACAGCCGAGCTCCTAAAATCAAGGACACTTGTTGGATGATCGTTTTTGCATAAGTATGGAGGCCGTAGCCTTTGATAGGTTGTTGAAACTCTCGCATTACTATTGTAATTTTTGAGCACAGCTCGGTCTTTGTTCCTTTTTGTAAGCCAATTTGGCATGATATGAGATTATGAATAAAGAAGCCAGATTTTGAGCTAGTTCTGAGTTTTCTCAAGGAGCTATAGCTCTCAGGTTAGGGCCCAACCTGAGAGAAATAGATATCCTCAGTGTTGTAATGTGTTTGCATTTCGTTCCAGCACTTTGAGTTTGGTTATTTTCACATGCAATTCGAATTCACAGTTTGGTAATTTAGTCGTTTTCATGAGCATAGATAGGACTAGTTTATGGTTGAATTGCTTTCGGTTGTTTAGTTAGATTAGCAGGTTGATAATACATTGGAGCTCCAGCAAAAAGGGTTGAGAAAGTCTCCACTACCATCTCTATTTGGAGATTGGAGTGCAGCCTATACCAGCCACAAAAATACGCAGTTATTCACTTGATACATGCTGCAACATAGTCTCGTTTATGATAGATCTTTCCATGCACTTCACTCTTGCACCATACACCTCCATCACCACTTCATGCACATTCCTTTACACGCTTTATCTTGCTGTTCATTGAGTTCAGGTAGTTTAGGTTAATGGATTTTCGTCTTGGTGACAGTCATAAGCATTTGTTTCATTTACACTGCTTTTCATCATTTTCTTACCTCCTTCTTCGTCTTGATCACGCATACAACCACATCCTCGACCTCTGCTCCGCCCTGTTATCTCCTAAACTCCTCCACTCCTCACGTAACTCCATCCTTTAGACATTTCGTTGTTATAACCTTTCATCCATCAACCCACGTCATACACTCGTTCTCCAACCTACTTCTCCACTCCTGAGCCATCACCAGCCTTATTCCTACCTTACACATCTTCCCCTACCATTCCATCACTCCTCCATCACTTCAAACACCCACGGTAGGTCATCCTGTAGAAATTTGTAGACTTCCTGTAGAAACCTGTGCGTTTCCTGTAGAATCCCCTGCAGACATCCTGTAGGAGGCCACTCACTCGATTGTTGAGCCTCTGAACGTGAGGAACCTATGTGGACTGATGCTAAGGATATCTGGGAACCTCTCCTAGCCTCCCCAACCTTTCCCAAGCTTTCCTTCCTTCCGCATCACATCTGCACAACCAAACCCTAATAAGCACAAAAACACAATCACTCCATCCACTTAAAGAAAAAAATACAAAAACATGTCTTTTAAGCTGCAAGTAGATTAGATTCATGCATTTTCACTTATTAGAAGTAATGGCATCATTGGTAGAAGTTTCCTTCACATTCTTTGCATCATAGAGGTTAGACTAGTTAAATTAGGGTTTCCTAGGGTTTCCATGTTTTGATTTGCTTTCAGTTCATTCTTGCCAAGTAGAGTAGTCTTCTTTGAGCTAGCTTTCATCCATCATTGATAAAGCTTCTTCTGTGAGCCTATAGAAGTTGGCTTGAGCCCTAGCGGACTTGTGCCAGCTGACCAAGTGACAGCTGCGACAAGAGCTAGTACTTGTGCATACAGCACCGTCGCTTCCAAGTTTGTACGAACTACCGGGTTGATATAATTAAGAGACAGGAAGCCCCAGGAGTTGTAGCATTATTGCTACAATACTGGAGCTCACCACATTGTTTGGCCAGCACGATGACCGTTGCTGGTACCTCATTGCCGTGGAATTTTCTCATCACTTTTCTTGCCAGTAGCTGGGTGGCTACGCGCACCACTTTATCTTGAATAATAGTAATGATGTAGCCCCTCTGCTTTTTCTCCGACTTGTATGTCTTCTTGATGGCCTCGGTGAGCACCAAGTCTCCGCTCCTGCTAGCTATTTCCATAGGATCCTTCCCCATACAGGGAAGCCGATAAATCCTATGAATAAGCTCCGTCATGATGGGAATAGGCTCCTCCAGCCACAAATACCCATCGTGCACTAAGAAAAGTAGTTAACTGATGACAAATATCGTGATTGGTGCCTGATGAAAGTGTGGGATCCATAGTAGGTGGAGTAGCCCAGCCTTCTCCACCCCGCATAGCCATTTTTGTGGCTGTAGCGCTGTGACTACCCCCTCCTTGCTTTTTTCATGAGTTGGCTAGTCTCCAAATGTGGGAAATTTTCACTATTCATGAGGTCCCAATATTCAAATTTCATCGTGGGCACGTGGCTCAGAACCAAACCTTAAAATAGAATTCCCTCTGGGAGGAGCGGGGTTTTGAGTGCGCTTTTAACGGCATCCAAATCTTTGGGTACTTTTACTCTCCCTTTCCTTAGAGGGACATACTTGGGCATTTTTGTTGTAGCGCGCACTGGTTGAATGTCTTCTTCCATTTCTTCATTTGGTTCAATCTCTTCTACGAAGGCCTGGAGATCCTCCTCATCATCATCTGTCTCAAGATTAATCGTCTTGCCCTTGTCTTCCATAGACAGTTTACCAAACCATGGATTTCACAGAGACATGCAGATTGGTTCTACCATCTTTGGATCCTTTTCGGGCCTCAGTGTATGGGGCGATCTAGGAATCTCCGATACATCCCCCATTGGTGGCGTAGGGCTCTGCGTGGCTTCTTCAGCTGTCGACATTACTCTATTCAGGAAGTCCTGTGTTTCTTTCAGCAACGTCTCAAACATTGAACTTGCTCTCAAAGCCTTTAAATTCGTAAGGTCCATACCCAATTGATAATGCACTAACTGAATTCTTCAGATGCCAAGGTTTATTCAGTGGATAACCACCTATGATTTATAGGCCTTTTTGAATTCAAATTCGACCATTCCCCCCTCATTCGGCTCATTAATGCGAAATTGGCGGTAGATCGTCCCAAATCTAGTTCTGACTTTATGTATTAGTTTCCCACTGCCCACTCCTCCTTGTCTTAACTTGGACATCTTTTCATGAACAGTGCAACCAACGGTCACTTCCCAACCTACTCACGTGGCAACACATCCTCCCCTATGTGGGCGCGACATCTGTGACATACTGATCCTGCGCGCAACGTTCGTATTGTGTAGCTCCCATACAGACTGTTTTATAGTCCCACGCTCTCTTTCAACTACTTGGAGCGCTAAGACTGTGCTCTCTACGGATAGTCATGTTATTGCACCACTTGTGCAAGGCTTCAATTTACCTTCCAGCCCAGTCCACAGGCACCCGTCAATTACCTCGCGTCCGTCAGTGCTTCACATTCTTCCTTGTATGGTGCACTCCCCTAGATACTTTGTCTAGTAGGGTGCGGTTGTAGCCATGGTAGCATGGCCACAAATTATTCTAATGCAGTAGTATGGTTGGCTATACCTTTTCCTGTCGTGCTTAGTTTCTCGGAGCAGCATGCTTGCGCGATTTTGGTTTCTAGTTTTTTGATTTCTTCATCCAACAACATGCTTTTCTTCCCTAGCCATACCCGATCTTCTTCAAGTTTGCGAAGTTTCAAGTTCCCTTGCCGAATGGATTCCTGTAATTGCATAATTCCTTGACTCGGGTCCTCGCATACTATCCCAAATGTGGGAGCTATTACATTAGGATTCCTTTTCTTCAACATTATGGTCTTGACCTTGCTCCTCAGCTTCAGAATTACCTCCACGCTCAATTTTTTGCACATGGCCCTATAGGCCCATTGAACCACTGGTACACGCAGGTCCTAATCAATCTGTTTCGCCTGGTGAACTCTATTCAGGACTCCACATACCCTCTTGAATGGTTCCACGTGGACTATTTGTGGTGCACGTCACCCTTCCTACTGCTGCATCCTGCTCTGATTTTCGATCCTTAGTTTGGGGTGTGCATGTGTAGACTGCACAACACACGTCTGCACCCATCGACACAAGTGGGCGCACAAGCTGCTTCGTCCTGCCTGCCCAATCCTCATTCGACGCTGGGGGCTTCCAAACCATAAGCGCATTCGCCTTCTACATTTGCGCCAGTGTGCAATGGCCTCTTGATGTGTACTCCACCATAGCATGGGTGTTGTGCACAGTGCCCATTCCAGCACACCATACTGCTGCTGTTCCGGTACTGCAATTTCACATTTTTCCAGGAATTCATCCCCCACTATCACTCCATCATATGTTGGCAATTCTCTTGCTTCTGTCGTCACGCAATGCAATGATCTAATCATCATGTTGCAATTTAGCGTTGTCACTTTGTGCAACCGGTTCTGCCAACGCTCTACTTCTTTGTCTAAATCCAAAGTACAGGAGCTGTTGTGCTCCCACGAGATCCTCCCATCTATAGTCGGGTTCACTTGATCCTGGTCCTGCATCGTGATTGGGTAAATACAATCCAGCTCATCGTCGCTTTCATTGTCGCGCACTGGTTCAGTGTGGCGCACTCCTTTAGCTGGGTCTAGTGGGACTACTATGCGTAGTGACTTTTCTCGAATATCATCTTCCGCTTTTTCAAGTTGATGACTCCATTCATATCAGTGGCCCAATATATTCCTAGCAATGCAGGATAGGGATTGCTATCATCGACAATCTCTATTACCTCAAAATATGTCTGTGTGCTCGCGCCTTCAATATCGACTGTTACTCCTTGCATCCTCCCCGTGGGCAGAATCTTTTGTTTGTTCGCCATTCGTAATTAAATAGGGGACCACTGCAACGTAGGCCTGCCCATGCATTCCCAGGTTTGCTTTGGTAACACATTCGCGTTTGACCCCAGGTCCAACATTACCTGATCCATTTCATATTCACCAATCTCCGCCATCAATCTCATTTCCCTCCCAGTGCATAATGCATGCTTTCCCAATTTTCGGACTACGCGCGGTTCTCCTGACCCTGTGCACCTAGTGATCAGCTCTTGTAGTCCTTTAACTATCTTGTTGTCACACAGTAATTTCATGCATGTCTCCAGAAAGGTAGTAGGCATGGAAGGATCCATTCCTAGCTCTGGTTGATCCTTGCTACCTGAGGTCGAGGTCTCCATGAAGCTCTTCTTAGCTTCCATGAATGTCTTGTTGGCACGTTCTAAGCCAACCTTAGGTTCCTTCTCGAGAGCCTTGCAAACCCATGTATCTTCTGCAGGCTGCTTCCCTTTATCTTCCCCTGTAGTTCACGCTGCTTCTAAGCATCATGTTCACATTTGGGTCTTCTTTGCACGGTTCAGACCTCATCATTTGGATATTCTGAGTCAGAGGAGGTTGGAATACCCCTTTTTTGTGCATTTGTGTGATCAACGTAGGAAAATCTACTGTTTCATAATCAAACTGAGCATAGTACGAACAAGACATCCTCGTCGGGTTGGTGCAATCACTGGCATAGTGCCCTGGTCCTCTGCAATTGTAACAAATTAACTATCTGCAGCCCCTTGCTGGTCCCATTCCTCCTCGTCCTCGACCTTGGCCCTGAAATGCAGCGTGTGCTGTCCCCGCAGCTGGGTTGAGGGCTCGCATTTATATCTACATCCTATAGGCTGGGGTCTAATTCATCATTACCTCATAGCTACAACAAGTGCGCTCATCACGACCTACTGACCTGCAGAAATTACAAAACAGCTGCTGGGGAGTCTGCGTATACATTTGCAACAAATGGCAGTTGTCTGTCATGTGTTTTCCTCCTATCTAATAGATCATGCAGCATAATGCGGGTGTCGCACTCAGCCCTACCTGTGTTTCTGGTCTCAATGGCATTGGCCCCCCTCCTGCCAAGTAGTTCGCGAATATTGGACAGTGGTCCTTGTCATGGCCCTGGCCTTTGTAGTTTATGCACCATACTTCCTTGTGTGCCTCTGGCCGCGATGCCCTATCCTGCTTCAAGCTCTACATTTCCAAGAAGAGATTATGTAGTTGCGCATGGATTTGTTGAACTACCAACCCAGGATCTTGTATCGAAGTCTCATGAAACCTCATTTCCATTTCCAACGCTTCGGCCTGGGTGGAGATCTTTTGTTGTGATAGCACTGTCCTTAAGTGCGGTGTCAAAGATGCCACAAACCATGCGCGATGTTGTGCATCTGTTCGCGTCATATTGGCCTTGCGGATCATACTCTTCAACCGCTGATCCAAATCCTAGGGGGTCTCTCCTGGAACCATCACGAACTCTTTGAACTTGATGATTGACTGTGTTTCAAATTTTGGTCAGCTAAATTCCTTGTTCAACGCATTCTAGATCTTTGTTATCCCTGCGGTTGGGTGGTCGTTAGAGTGCTTAATATACCACGTTAATGCGTGATCTTGTAGCATGCTCACTAATCTAGCCTTCTTAATGTTGTCGTCTGTGACCCCTTGTGCTTCCCACACTGCCCTTACCACGAACTAGAACTAGTCTGAATCCTCATTCCCTACCCCTCTGAATACGTGTAGCTTGATCACATTCGCCATGCTGAACTGTGGGGTTGGTGGTGGTGGAGAGGGTGGAGATGGAGGTGAGGGAGGTGAAATGGGTGGTGGCATGGATGGAGGTGGTAACTGCGAAATGCGTTTCCTTATCAAACTAACCGCACTTCTCGAAGAGACCTAAGCGAGCTCTCCCTCGCTCTCTCGCGAAGATGAAATTAAGGGACTGTTTCCTAATTCCCCACTACCCTTATAGGTCTTTCTCATGGTCCCTTGAGAAAACATCATTCTGCTTCCCTGTAGCTCAGAGTCATGTCTACCGTGAACTTAGTGATAAGTCCCCCTATTATCCGGTCGAACCAATGGTCCACAGCTCGCGCGATCTTGTCTTATAATGCCTCTAGTCTACGCACTATTTCCGGAGTCCACACTATGGGTTGGTCGAGCTTACACCTTCCCTGGCTGTCGGCTAATATTGCTATCCACTCATACATCTCAGAAGGAAATGACACAAAGAAAATCTCGTAGACTTCCATCTACACATAGTGATCTAGCCACATTTTCTCAGATAGTTGTGGAGTTCTATTTTCCTGTGTAGCGAACTTGTGAACCTTTTTGTCCAACCACTCTTCAATTTCCTTTTTTGTTGGGTTCCAGTGGCATGACATGAGACATCCCTTAGGTAGATCCCAATCCGGGAAATGGAAACATTTGTTGGCTACGTGGGGCCTAACACAGGTTCAATAGTGAGTTAAGCCAAGCAAACCCTAGTACTACTGTCCCTTTCGGCAACAATCCACAGAGCGCGGACTGAGGTCTCACCTGAAGTAGTATGGGAGGGTGCTGGAACTAGGTTTCCACACCCTGGGGATGTCTGATATGGGATATCGGTACGTGATTCAACCTTCGCGCTTACTAGATTACGCGTACCAGCAAGCTTCTGGTGTTCTGTGGGACTGCCTTCATGCAGCTCCAGCCGCAGTGCAACCAATGTTAATTACCCAAGTCTTCCTTAATTATGGTTTGTTCGTTAATTACTTAGAATATTTCCATTCATAAGAATACATACAAGTGCACGCATATAAATAAATAGATATCATCAACACATAACATTCAAATATAGATCTATGGACCAGATGCACAATATGTCAAACCAACTTATCTTTATTAATGATACCTTCCAAGTTCAATTCAATACAAACTCGACTCCACCCTGTGCACTCAACTGCAGGGGTCCACGCACTCACCTGCGGACTCTTCTAGGCCTCTGCACACTCAGCTGCACAGCCTTTACCTACTACTATGATGTTATACCTTCAGATCCACTTCTATCCTCTAACCATGCCTTCGCCTCTATCAACTTGCCAAAGCTCATAACTATCTTTACACTTAGGGCCTTGCTCTATTTATACAATCCCATGGTCCGTGGACCATGGGTAGGTCAACACAACTTACATGAAATTACATTATTTTAGGGCAGACAACCCTAGAATATCACACTCCGCGCCCACATTTTGCGGGGTCTTTACATTATATTGACCAAAACTTGGGCTTTAAGCCCCAAAAACTTGCTATGGGGGGATCCACTTCCCAACAAACATTTTCATGCATATGTTGTTATTATAGTTGGACTGCTCTAGTTACCTTAGATATATGTTGTTTAACTTATGTGCTTGTATATGAACTGATTTGTATGAAATTATATGAATCTTACTGATTATGTGTTTTATATGTTGTTAATGTTGTCACTGTCCATGTCGACTTCTCTATCGGACATGAGACAAACCTTTCACATGAACCTTGCTGTAACAACTGTCACACTCGTCTCGGACTGATCTGTGAGTGTTGTATGTGTTATCTCACCTTGTATAATGTGACCACCGCATCCTAGTGGATTTCTCTGCCGGAAGCTGTGCATGTCCTTTTGTGTTGTGTGTTCCTAGCCAAGTTGGGACTAATCCCTTTCAACTTGGAACTCAACTTCACCTTCGTCTCCCTTCGAAGTGTTAGAACCTCTCATACACCTTCATTAACTCACTGCATAAGCCACACCCTTGCTACCAACAAAGTTATCTTACTTGCCTCTGTGCGACATCACAGTCAAGGCATTACCTTACGGCCCACTGCTGGGACTCCTACACCAAACAGTCTGAGGTCTAATTGAGAATTCTGATCGGCTGATCCCCTTGAAATTTTGGCAGGTCCAACACCATCAATAGCACCTAATTCCCTACACTGGTTAGTGTGGTGCATTGTAGATGCACAAAACTCACAATACCTATTATTTGGGACATTGCAGTACTTTTGTAATATTGGGCACATCCACTGTATATGTCTGTACATCATACTGTTGATGTATAAAGGTGTCTTTCTAACTCCTAATTATCTTCACATTAGTTATCAATCTGGGCAAGACTTTCTATTTCAAGAGTGTACACAGTTTGGGGTGGCTATTTACTCAAGAGTAATGTTTCTAAATTGCAATACAGTGCTTTCAAATACAAGAGTAAATGGATGTAGCTAGTGAACTCAAATTACAATTAAAAGAAAGCTTAAATTGCTAACGAAACCAAACCAAACATTCATTCAAGCATCAGTAAAGAATACAATAACAATAAATCATTTCTTTTTTAACTGATTGATATTCCAAAAGTATTTTCTAATATGAACAGTAGGGATCTCAGTCTGAGAGTGTAGACAAAAATAGTCAATGCTCTTTACAGTGGAGAATCTCAAGATAGCATGTTGAACTATATTAATAGATTGGAAATAGAATGCTGAACTCAAATGACTAAATCTGAAATCATAATAAGAAATTATTGAAACATGTATTTGAATAACAACTTGAACCAATACTTATGCAGCATGTAAAACAGAGTAATTATGTTAAGTCTGGGAATATGAAATAGCAACACAATGCGATAAATGGAAATCAAACCAAACAATCGCATGGAAGAAATCATAAAGGAATGATGCAGGAACAACAAGTAAATCCACCAAGGTGGGGCCCTTAGCCGCCAGTGAACAACGTCGGATTACTTCAGTATGAGAGAAGGAACAACAACTATATTATATATTAATCATTTGCAAAATAGTTACAGCCAGTTCGTACTCTGTTTCAACAACGAGAGTCAATGATCAAAGTAAAAATACAATAGTAATTTCTGAATAATCTCCAATCCCCATTCTCTTTACAATCGCTGCCTTTTATAATGGCCAAGCGGTAAGAAGGGTAAAATAGTAACAGCGATCCCTCAGGATCAAGAGATCCTGAGGGATTCGCGCAATCTTCCATCTTAGTTAACTTTCTTTCCTTGTGTTGATGTTATGATCTCCTTTGTTCTTATCCATAACTACGTGCTCCATCCTTGGCTTGCTGCCTGTACGCTGTTTCCTAGCTAGGGAACAACAGTTGTTCCATTTCATCCTTTTCCTGCATAAGGAGTGATAAAAATTAGCTAAATCATGATGATAGATAATTTCCTTATTTTTACCATAATCCTTCGATATATTAACACTTTAGGGTGTAGAAGGGATATAACTAAAGAAAAGGATAATGAAACAAATAATATATATATACCTTTTCCATGACTCAGCACATACAAATCTCATAGTATTTTTGGTTATTTCGTCCTTGGAAAAATCCTTACGCCTCTATTGCCACAACTCCTATTGTTGGTGGGGTTCTTGATGGTCCTGCAATCCCCCTTGAATGGTTAATTCTCTGCAACCTTGGACATTTTGTCACAACATGTCCTTCCACCATGCAGTGTGTGCACCATACATTGGGTCTATCTAGCCGAACTAGTTGTAGACCCTTTGATTTGTTCGTTAAGTTAGCAACCTGATTTTGGAGGCCCATAATGATGGATCCTGCAATTCCCCCTCTGATATTCATGCCGGTATCCAACCATGGCCTCTATATGTGATGCTTGTTCCAAAGCATCCTTGAGAGTCTCGATGTTTTGTTGCGTCAACAAAGTTATTGTAAGGGGTAAGAGTGCCTTAATGAACCAATCTCTCTGGTGATTGAGATCTAGGGTGTAACTCAGCTTAGAAGTTTCATCCTTAAATATTTACATTAGTTCCCAAGCAGTTTCTCCTTCCTTCTACTTGATTTCCCATAGCTCTAATAACCCCTGTTGGTTAGTCTAAGGTACTTTAAATTCTTGCATGAATCCTCTCTTGCTATCATCTACTATGAGATTCTGGTTCTATTCTGCCCATTTTATAAACCAATGTAGAGCTCTCTCCCTTAGCATGGTCTAGAATTCAACTGATTTAGCATTGTCTGGTGTTTGAAATTCTCTCCATATAGCTTCACAGCGATACCAGTATTGTTCTATGTCTTCATTTCCTCTACCCGCAAATTCAGGGTATCTGGTGAAAGATCTTGCCATGTTTACTTCAATATCCGCCAACAACACAAATCCTTTTGTTCTGGGCTGCTGAGATCCTTGGAGTCCCAGATTACTAATATCACTGATTCCCCTGTTATTTACTGTATTGAAATTGACCTTATATTTCTCATGTACGCTATGTACTCGTATCGCTTTAGCTAATTTAGCAATAAATTTCTCAGGATTATTATAAGGCACCAAGGGGAGGTCGGGAAGGATACTACTTGTAATTCAGGGATATTGTTGTTGATCTCTTGTCGATGTTTCACCTTCAGAAAATAACCTTCTCATGACATTACCCATTTCCTCTTCCATTTCCTCTTCGTGACTGCTCGACATCTGTCCCTCAGCTATCTTCCCCGCAACCTATAAGGAAGAGCCCTCAGTATAACCTTGGATTTTTTCTTTCCTATCGCCATTCTTATCTTGTCCTACAACTTCTTCTATTCTCTTTCCCTCTTCTGAGCTCCCTAACACCGTTCCTACTTGGTGGGGTCCCATTCTTCTCTTCTTCAAAGTCTGAACCATCCTCAGCTTCCACTTGTCAGCTAATAGTGCTCTCCTCTGCACCCTAATGTATCTGGCTTTCTGCAATCCTTCTACATCCATTCCTTTAGCAACATCTTTATTCCTCAATTGGTAGCATCCTCCCCTTAGATCCTTCCCCTAGTATTGGGGTTTTACGCTACCATCGTTGCTGTATATAAGGGTAGCAGCCCTTCCTCTACCATGAACATCTTAATCCACAACGACACTCCCCTCAACAACCTCCTTCTTAATCCTAACTCGAACACCCCTTCCACCCTTGAAAAGGATTGATAAATCTCTGCGGAAACTTGACTATGTACCCATCCACTATAGTCTGTACCCAAAAATAAACTGCCCTTTTCATGTTGTTGTCTAATTGTTAGAGCGATACAAGATCTGAAGGAGTCCATTCGTGGCAAGATGACGTCATTCCTTCTGACCAATTCTACACATTTAGCCTTCTTAACCAATTATAAAAATATTCTGGAAACTTACACCAGAATATCCATTGGTCACTTCCAACTTTAGCTTACAAATTCTCTCTACTCACTTTGGCAATCGGTTGACCCCTTTTAATAGCTTGTTCTACTATAAACTGATCTACTCTTTTATTCCAGCAATCCCTAATCTCTTTCTTGAATACCCTCGACACCATATTCCAAACCAGTTCTTGTAGCTTCAGGTCACAGCAATGGAACCATTTGTTGGAACAAAAGTAACATCAGGGAAGACCCTAGGTTCAGGCATAGAGGGCCAACAATGGTTTGTTGTAGTCTAGGACAACAACAACATTTTCACCTTACCACAAGAGATAAGGAGTCTCACCTAAGGTGTACCGCGATGGGAAGTAAGAAGGGTTCAGTATAGGGTGAGGGATATATTAACCATTATTCTATGAGTGGCTCTGTGCATCTACTCCGGCTAACATTATATCAATCATTACAATGAATCTACCATGTGCATAGGTTTGCAACACATACAAAATTTTAGTGGGTCCATATAACATAAGAAAATACACACATCATGCCAAAAAACCAATCTATCTCTTCATTCATCTTAATTCAATAGGATAGCATTACATGCTACATTGGCCTCAGCCACAAATAACTATCTGAAGTCCATGGTTACATGACCCGATTGCCTGCAATAGACTTAGCCCGCTTCTCAGCTACTTCTCTAGTCTTCAATTCGTATGCTCTAAGAGCTCACATCCTCGTCGCTACTCATCTGTGACTAGAAATCTTCGATCAACCCATCAAAACCATAACCAACCCCTTTCTCCTTAAAAATTTCTCTTTTTGTATTCCTTTTGTCACTTGCACTGCTAGTTCTTTCTTGGATATTTCTTTCTTTGGCTTCCCCTTGTCCGCCTTGTCTGCTCAGATGCCCCTGCTTTATGTTGATACCTCGCTGCAACCATCTTGCAGTATGAATGTTCTTGTTTTCCTCCCCAACTGTCTTTTCCGCAACCTGACCGTTGTTGCAGCCACCTGTTTCCTCTTCTTTGTATCTTCAAAATATTTCAAAATCCTTCAAAATTAAAATGAAGGCCCCAACACTTGCATTTTAGCAATCCATTTACATATTTTTCCCTCATTATCCCCTTGTACCAAAATGTTTTTCACAGCAGTTGTAGGAACATAAGTTGTTATGCTTGGTTACAAGACATATATTATGAAGGTCTTCAAGGCCTTGACTAAGGCATAGGACTGATTCTCCATAATTTTATGCTTTAGCTCAACATCCCATAACACCTGGCTAAAAAATGCTATTGATTGTTCATGTTATTCACTGTTTTTTTACAATAAGACAACAACCACTGTATGAGGAGAAGTAAAAGAGAAAATGAAAAATGGTTTTAGATAGTCAGGGATGACTAATACAGGAGCTTCTGCAAAGTCCATTTTGTTCCTAGAGAATGAATCCTGAGCTTCTTCAGTCCATTTTAACTCCATATCCTTCTTCAACAACTCTGTGATTTCTTTAATTATCTTAGCATAATTGGGTATGAAACTCCTTAAAAAAAATATTTTGCCTAAGAAAGTCTGGATTTCCTTCTTATTTCTTAGTGATGGGATGTTTCTAAACACTTCCACCCTCTTGGTATGTATCTTCACCCCCTATTTTTCCATTATTTGTCGTAGCCACTTCCCCTCACTTATTGTAAATTGAGACTTCTCAAGATTTAAAGACAAGCCATATTTTCTCCATTTCTCAAAAGCAAGTCGTAGATGTTCAATATGATCCTCATCTATTTAAAAAAAACAGTGATGTCATCTAGGTAAATTACTACAAACTTATCTTGTTCTCCCACAAACATTATATCCATTTCTCTTTCAAAAGTGGTTCCTGCATTAATGAGGTCGAAGGGCATTCTGCCATACATAATGTTCCCCAAGGCACAGTGAAAACAAATTTATTTTGATCCTTAGGATGCATAGCTACTTGATTGTATCCATAAACGCCATCCATCATAGACATATGATCAAAGCCCACCACCCTTTGTAGAAGGTAATCCATTTTAGGGAGGGGTAATTATCCTTTAGTGAGGCCTTGTCAATATTGCTAAAGTCAATACACAACATTATTTCCCCGTTCTTGTTCCTGACAGGAACTAGATTTTCCACCCAATCTGAATACCTCAGAGGTATGATAATTTTATCCTGGAGAAACTTCCTCACCTCTTTCTCAATTGATGGAAGTAACAAAGGGTTAATCTTCCTAAGCTTTTGTTTGTATGGTTTTGCCCCACTCTTCAAAGGAATTTTATGTTGGATGATATTAGTATCAAATGTTTCTAAATCATCACAAGACCAAGAAAACACATCTATATATTTCTTAAAAGGTCCAAATACCTATTTTTTTGTTCCTTAGCAACTCCTTTGGCCAACTTAATTATCTGGGGATCTTGATCTGAACCAATATTGCAGTCTTCCACTTGTTCTTCAAATTCTTGCTCAGTTGGCTTGGCAGCCATATCATTTGAGTTGAACAATCTTTCCAAGGGAACCAAACCTCTAAGGATAATATTACCTTTCAATTGTAAAATCTTGTGCCCTGAAATGGTTTCTTCCCACTTTGTTCATCTACCACTTTTCCTTCCTCTTGATCAATCTCCGAGGTTCAGAATTCTTTAGTGACCTCCATGAAGTGTTTTATTTGTTAAACCTTTTTATGAATTCTTACACATATTCATTATATTTTTTCTTCATAGTGTTGAATTTAGTGAGGATATACTCATGGTCCCTTTTCTCTCCCCATTTTCACATGAAATAATTCTACATCTCCTCCCAGGTAGAGATTGAAGCATTTGGAAGGGCTGTAAACCATTTCCTGGCTTCCCCATTAAGAGACTAGATAAAAATTCTTAACACCACATCTAGGTTTTCTACATTGAGATTTTTTGTAAATGCACATAAAGTTTCAAAATGCCTCTGTGCTAAAATGTCATCATCCCCTGAGAATCTTAGCAATATCTTGAGATAGTCTTATGGAATACCATTCAAAGGTTGTGGAAATTCTAGTGGGGCATATTTTTTTAGGAGAAAGCCTAAGATATCCATATTGAGACTAGGAGGTGGTAGAATATTTATTACAAGTCCTTGCTAAGGGGCTATATGAGTCATAGCCGACTGGATCTGGGTTGAGAATCTACTCAAACTCTACATGGGACTATTTATAAGGATGTCTTTAACTTCTTGAGTTTTAGGGGAGGGATGAAATGAAAAAGAGGGTGAGCTGACAAAAGCTTCTTTGTGTTTTACTCTAAAGGGATATGAGCCAAACAATGCACAATGTTCTTTAGGATATTCCAAATTGGAGGAAGACTAAGGGTATTTCATCACAAATTTTTGAGAACTAGTTGATGATATTTTTGGAAAAGATCTTTTGAAATCTGGAATAACATAGATTCGCTCTTTCCAAATCCCCTGGGATATTATTTTCACAAGGTTGAATATGGGAGGAGCTTTATACTGGCTTGTATCAGAGCGAGTATGCGATCTTTGGAAAGCCAAGGTGCTCAAAATAAGATTCAGATAGTGGATTCGCCAAGGTGAGAGATTTTCAACCCACATTTCCCTTGCTCACCTAGTAGAGGGAATGTCAAAATTAACATATCCATGGAAAAATGTTCTAATTCATTGCCTAACAATGGTACCATAAGATGTTGTAGCTCTTAGAGACAACCCCTAGGTTGAGGAAGGGGTCAGTGCCTAGGAAATATTAGAGGAGTGATTCGAGGATTTGCTGAGATTTGTGTTTCACTTTGTATTTAATATAATTGGAATTAGATTGATTCAAAAATTGGTTCAATCAGCCTTCACCAAGGCAAGCATATATCGCTCATCCCAAGGATAAATTCCTTGATATGGTGGTCCACACATAGTAAAATGCATCTTAATATAATTTTTTCTTGTAGTAAAAAAAATGGAGAGAGAGAAAATAAGGAAGGAATTCAATACAAAGGGCTAGATAATAAAAAATCCTAAGCAATGAATCCCAACAGATCTATAGACGAATAAGGAGATGAAAGTGAAAAATTTGTGGAGCGCATTTAAGGTTTCTAGCTCTATATTTTCATGGGTACATTCTGGCACAAAATAACATTGGCAAATCTATGATCTCACAAGTACTTCTGCCAACAATATAACATTGGTAAATTTATAATTTCATAGGTACTGTTAGCGCTTGAAATTTCACCTCAGGCTGAGAAAAGGTAAACTTCAAGGCAACATCAAACCACTTAGCCTCATAGCTAGCCCTACGGGGCAGGAGAGGGCTCTCTCCGGTCTATCTCGGTCAAAATCTTCAATGGGCGAGATAACCAATAGGGTAACACTGATTTTAGGCTAGTAAACTTATAAAAAGGTTGATTTGGGGTTTTTAGAGTTTTTGGTGGCAAATTGAGGAGATGGCAATTTTGGGTGCGGGGATTGGACACAGTTTCTACAGGGGGTTCTTTGGGACGAGATAGGATACAGTATTGATGCCTTAGATTGAGGTGAATGGATGAGAAAGACAGGTGAGGAGCTAAGGAGAGCAAACAATAACTTTGAATTCTCCTTAAACAGCAGAAAACATTGAAATTAAACAAACTTAAAAGCAGAGCATGACAGTGATGAATTCTACTTTAACACTTCATTTGTTTAATGTGCAGAAGGAAAAGAAAGGAAATGATTCACATAACACACTTACAAGTACGTAGAGAAACACACCATCAATACATGTAACCACAAGAATCCCAAAAAGGACTGCAAAACCCTGGTCTTCCTTAGCCAAAAATTGCAGAGATACAGTGAATAATATAATGATAGCTTCTCCCTCAAGAGTCCAACCATGAAAATGAGCAAGAAAGTACATAATATAGATCATCTAACCTCTTTCCCTGCCTCCATGGGTCGAGCTCACTATCCTAGGAGCTGTTTCAACCACTTCTAAACTAAGCACTGAAAACTAGGCAGTCAAAACAACTTGCCTCTATAAGCTAGGAAACCAATTCATTCATTTAATTTTCACCTATTTCATGAATGAATCTTCTAGAAGAGGTACATAAGTGTAAAAGTGTCATAAAAGTACATTAATTACATCAAAGAGGATAATAATCCACCCCAAAAAGTCAAATAGGGTCAAACTGCGTTTTTCTGAGCTGTACACTGAAATTTGGAGAAATTTGCCTGACGGGTCGCATGCCTCTGCCTGACGGGTCGTGCGCCTTTGGGATAGCTTTTGGGGCACTTATAGGTGCCCAAATCGAGCAAGAGTAGGCTTGTTGGAAAGGACTGTGAGTCTACTTTCCAACCCAACTAGAATTTCGGAATTTGGTGGTCATTTGCACCTACAAAATTGCAATCTCCCAAGACTGCTTTCTGTGTCTCAAAAATGTGGCAGAAAGTCATTTGTTTCTTGTTTTTTGACTTTCTGGAGGCCCAAAACTTCATAAAATCTCTTGTCCATCGATGAGAATATGTAACTTCTCATGAAAAATCTGGAAATGCTGAGTTTTTGCAAAATTGAGTTGCCAGGATGAAGGGTCGCGCGGGGGGTGAGACCCGTTAATGGAGAAAACCTGTAAATTGCCTGAAAAAACCAAAATTTACCAAAAATGCTCAAAATTTCTTGGGATTTGTGCTGTGGCTAGGCTATTTAGTACCTTTGTCCTTCAGTGAAGCCTCAGCCAAGATATGGAGGGGATCGGGCCTCTTTCTCCTTTTTTGTGCCTTGGCCAACCGCCTTTGGAACATCTTCATCTTTGCCTTGCACACGTGCATTCTCGCCCAATAATGGTTCTTCATGTTTCTCAACAATTTTTTATCTTGGTTGGCCTTAGCCAACAGCCTCTCCAAGTGAGCATTGAGCTGGATAAGCATGGACTCTAGCTCAGCGGGCAATAGATCACCGGGTCTTCTTCGATTCAAGTTGCGGTCACTACGAATTCTCCACAACTCATCAAGAACTTGCTCATCCTCCAACTATTTGTTGCGCTGCTCTAGATATGAGATTGTCCATTGTGCCCCCTCTAATCTCCTCTGCAATGCATCATTTTCAGCTCTAAGGTGTTGAATGATCTCCTTAGACTCTAGGCTAGGAGAACTGACATCAAGATCAATAAGCTCGATAGCTGGAACACCTGATGGTCCCTCATCAATCCTGGGCTGCTTGCCCCTCTCTGATACCTGTGCTGCTGAAGAAAGCGAGGCCCCTTCCACCTGATGTGGAGATAACACTCGTTGAGCCGATGAAGAAGGCGAGACCCCTTCCACATGCTGTGGAGAAAGTACTCGCCGAGCTGCTACAAATAAGACCCTTTGGCCTCTCTGATAAGTGACCAATGGTGAGGAGCTGACATGTCTAGTGATGGGGATGTCATGCTGCTGTGATGGTCCTCCCTCCTCGTGAATAACCTCAGGATGTGGCGGTGGTGGTGCTGTGAAAAGCTCACGAGAGATGAACTCCTCCCATGAGATGCCCTGCTGAGCCAACTGATGTAACACCACAAGCTGAATCAAACCATAATGTTAAAGGCTCCTATACTGCTGTGCCGGGCTCTTCCTCTGCATCATGGACACCATCCTCTCAATGTTCTGATAGAAGAAAACAGGGATGTTCATCATCCGTACCCGTGTGAAGTGCATCAATAGGCGAATATGGTACGAATATACCTGTGAAAATCTGCCCTCACAGGTAAAATAGAGCATGATGAGCCTCATCATGGGAGCATACTCACTCCTGAGAAATCTGAAGGGAAACACTCCTGTCAAGTGTCTCATGAGTGCTGGTCTAACGAAAGGCTCAAAATGAACACTGTCCAATGCCTTGCGCTTATTCCATACCTCTCCGACATTAGGTATCCCTGTGGCCTGTGCAATCATCTCGGGTGTCAATGTAAAGTCCACCCCGGCAAGATTGACATGTCCATCATGCAAATGTAAAACAAATAGGCGAGCCAACTCTCTATGGTGCTGAATCCGAGAGATCCTCTCGCAAAACTCATAGCAAGACATGTACTGGAAACATGAGACTACCATAGGACAAGCTTGTAAATCTGCCAAAGAAGTGGGCTCCTCTCTCTTATGATGACCGCCCTTTCCACCCTTATGAGGCCTCCTCTGTACCTCAATCTCTGAAACTGATGCCTGGTCATCACTCTGCTCATAGGTTTCGGTTTCTGACATTGTTTAAGGAGCAGAGTGTCCAAAATGTACTATTGTTTCTACCTTGTAAAATGCTGATTTATATGCTGTTTCAAGGGGACAAGGAGCACGAGGGGAATGTTAGGGGAGGGACACCTTTAAAGGGAAAATGGGAATAAATATATAAAACATGGATTTAAGGGAAAAACATTGCAAAAATCATTGCATATGCATCATTATATACATTGTTTACATGGTATAATGAGAGGTAGAGTTTGGGCTTGATTCTTCATTTTTTAGGGAAAGGGGTAGGGTTTAGGTTTTCTTTACAAATTTAAAAGGGAAATTTATATAGAAAGACAAGGAAAATGACATGGGAAATGGGAAAAATGATTTACAAGGGAAAAACCTTAAAACAGCATAAAACCCTAGGCATATTTTACAATTTTAAACCACAGCCATATAGAGCTTTTTCTCTTGCACAATGAGATCTTTAAAACATGTATTCATGATGTCTTTAACCATAACAAGCAGCAATTTGTAAGTTGGAGGGCCTACCTTAGGCAATTTAGCAATTTTGTTGGCTCCTTGGATGAATTTACAGGTGATTTGGTAAGGAGGGCGCTGACGGGTCGCGCGCCTCACCCAACGGGTCGCGCGCCACTGACGGGTCGCGCCCGTTAGAAAATAACACTGCTGGAAGGCGCTTGACGGGTCACGCGCCTCTGACGGGTTGCGCGCCTGGTCTGACGGGTTGCGCGCTTGGTCTGCTCACAATTTCCCTCCAACCCTCGCCCAATCTCTCTTGCAAGTGAGTTAGATGCACAATGAGGGTAAATGGAGGGAGATTGGGCTTTTATAACTTTGATTTGAAATAATTTCATGGCCAAACCCACTTTATAATGTTTCTCTTTGACACTTTATAAAATTGACCATTTTGGTTTCCTTTGTCCTGAAATTGACTCATTTAATGCTTTTGCTCGATACTTTTTGAAGGGATATCATCTGAGGGATCTTGGCAAGGGAGCCAAGGTTACATGCTGTCCTTGGAAGCTTTTTGAAATTTCATCACTTTTTACAAAAATTTGAAAAATGACCTTGGCTTTAAAAACAGGGTTTTTAATCCAAGGTGAAAATTAACCGTACAAGATAGAAATTTGCGAAGAAACATTTTGAAAATCATCCCTCTGGCTTGCTGAGCACTTATTGACCTTCAGAGACATGACCTTGTAAACAAACTTGACCAAAACCCTAGACCTAGGAATTTGACCTCAAGACAAGACAAGACAAGCCTGAAAGAGATTAAGGACTGAAATGACTTTGATCCAGCAGTGCCAAGAGGGGGACAAAGACACCAGCTCCTCCATCAGGGTTATGGCATGCCTAATGGGATGCAAAAAAATTCACTCAGATGAGACACCTACTTATGCAAATGCAAAGAGTTTTGATTGCTGATGGAGGGCTACTAGACCGACTCTAACATTGGCTCCAATGGGGATGGTAGCTCCTTGGAGGTGCCAAGAACCTTAGACCTCTGGGAGAGCAGACCAGTGCTTTAACATCATTGGGCAATGGAGTCAATATTTACACATGTGACCCAAAGTTGGACAACTTTATTGACTTTGACAATTGACTGAAATTTAAACTAACTTTGACACAAACCGACTCACTTTATGCAAAAAATAGACTGACTAAAACAACTTTAAAAAACTCACACCAACTAATCACCATCTTCAGAATAATAGCCTTCACCGCGAGCCCCAGACTAAAGATGGGAAATCAGTTCACACTTGATGCAGAATGAAAGTAAAATGGTAATTACAATGAGAATGATTAGAGCAGAAAATGCTCAAGCATGATACCTTTTGAGCAACCGGCCATTCAGCGACCCACCGAGACAATCATCACCGTTCATTTCTTGGAGAAGAAAAGCATTTGGACCATGGTATGCTGCAATTTTGTAGGGACCTTTCCACAAGTTGTCGAATTTTCCATGTTTCCCTTTGTCTTCATTTCGGGCATCCATCTCAAAACAACATCATCTATCTGAAAATCATCTGGTTTGGCCTTTTTGTCATAGATTTTCTTTATGTGCTCCTACAACTTAAGGGAATTTTGAAGAACCTCCTCTCATGTCTGTTGTAAATGAATCATTTGACTAATCCGCCGTTGCATAGGATCCTCCTCGCCACCTGCTTCTTGAAGCAACTTTGCTACCGGAATACTAAGAGAAGTAGGAAACACTGCATCTGTCCCATAAACCAGTTCAAAGGGTGACATACCAATTGACTTCTTTTGACTTACCCGATCAGCCCATAATGCATTTACTAACTTTTTGTGCCAGCTCTTCTTATTTATTTCCAGCAATTTCTTTATGATGTTCACTAGAGATTTGTTCAAAGATTCGGCCAGCCCATTTCCTTGCGGATGGTAAGCGGTTGAATGCCCCAAGCTGATGTTATATTTGTAGCAAAAATCAACCATTTTCTTCGACTTAAAGGCTGCTGCATTATCTGTAATCAACTTATGTGGACAGCCGAAACGTGACAATATGTTATTCTCAAGAAAAGAAATAATTACCGAATCTGTGGCGTGCCGGGTGGGAATGGCTTCAATCCACTTCGTGAAGTAATCTGTGGCGGTCAAGATCCATCGATGCTGCCCGGAAGATGCTGGGTGGATTTTGCCAATAAAATCCAAGCCCCATTGCTGAAATGGTGCGCTGATTTCAATGGGCTTGAGAGGTAACGGCTGTAATTTCTGCTTTCCTTGAAAAATTTGACATTCATGACAACTCTTAACTACTTTATATACATCAGAAAATAAAGAAGGCCAATAGAAACCAGCTCTTAAGATCTTATTGGCCGTGGTCTTCCAAAACAAGTGACCCCCACAGTCACCTTTGTGAAAATCCTCAACAGCTGTCTTAGCTTCTTCTTCAACTAAACAATTCAGCAATATGCCACCAGGGTCTTTCCAAAAAAGTGCAGATTTGATAATGCAAAATTTGGCAGCCTTTAACTTCAATGTTCTAGCTTTGTTTCTAGGCATCCCAGGGGGTGAAGACAAATTTTGAAGCACATATACTATATCAGCATACCAAGGAGAGGAAACAAAGATATCTGATACCTGTAGAGCTGAATTCTCTTCATCTTCATCGGATAAGGCAGCAATCAAATTGATGTCAAGGACATGAAGATTCGTTTCAGCCATCAACTTAGCAAGACCTTGACCCTTGATCAACTTGGTAGGCTTAATTTCCACATCATACTCTAATAGTGCAGCGATCCACTTACCCCTTCTTCCTTCCGGTTCCGCTTGTACCAAGACATCCTTAACAGCTGCGTTGGGAACATAGGCCAAAATATGAGAATTCAGTATGTATACCTGGAAATCTTTCAAAGCTTTTACTAGCGCCAATGCTTGATTTTCGATGATATTATAATTCAGCGCTCCGTCCCTTATGATGCGGCTAAAAAAAGCTATGGGATTCTCAATTCCATCTCTCTTTTGCATTAACACGGCTGCCAACGTATGCTCAGAAGAAAATGAAAACAAAATAAAATCTTGTGTATAATCTGGACTGATCAAAGTTGGGGCTGAAGATAAAATTAATTTTACCAAGTTGAAAGACTTTACCGCCTCTTCAGTCCATTTGAGCTCGCTGTCCTTTTTTAGCATGTTGGTTATCTCTCTAAGATGTTCGGCAAGATTGGGAATAAAGCGACGCAGAAAATTCAATTTACCATTGAAGGACTGAATCTCTTTCTTGCTTCGGGGCTGCTCTAACTGCTGAATTGCTTCCACCCGTGCAGGATCGATACGAATGCCATCTTTAGAAATAATATGACCCAGCAGCTTGCCTTCGCTCATAGCGAAAAGGCTCTTCTTCGGATTCAACGAGATACCATACTTTCTGCACTTTTGGAACACCTTAGTCAAATGAAACAAATGCTCTTCATCAGATTTAGAAAACACGGTCAGATCATCAAGATAAACGACCAAAAAGACATCTTTCTCATTAGCAAAGGCCATGTCCATTGCCCGCTGAAATGTGGCACCTGCGTTCTTCAATCCAAACGGCATCTTGGCATAATGAAATGTCCCCCACAGAGTAGTGAACGTTGTCTTGTCTCGGTCATCTTCATGTACCAAAATCTGATTATACCCGGAATAACCATCAAGTAACGACATCCTTGATGCCCCAACTACCCGCTGCAATATATGATCCATTTTGGGCAGCGGATAATTGTCCTTCAGCGACACCTTCTTGAGATTTCTGAAGTCTATACACAAGCAAATCTCACCGGTCTTCTTTCTCACGGGCACCAAGTTTGAAATCCAATCAGAAAATCAGATTGGCACTATGATTCCAGACTTATATAACCTGTTGACCTCCTTCTCGATCAATGGTAGCAACTTAGGATTAATTCTTCTCAACTTTTGTCGGAAAGGCTTTTGATTTGGCTTTATGGGAATGGTATGTTGAATGATACTTGTGTCATAAGTTTTCAAATCTGAATAGTCCCATGCAAAAACATTAGAAAACGAAGACAACAATCTGATATATTCTTTCTTTACCTTGGGCGACAATGCTTTCGAGAGCTTCACCATCTTTGGATTTTCGGCTGTCCCGAGATTCACATCTTCGACACCTTCTTCCGTTGGCCTCAAAGTTGGTTTGCAGGCCACATCATCTTGATCGAACAATTCTTCTAAAGGAATTAATCCTTTAGGAATGTAATTGTCCTTGAGCTGCAACACATCCAGCTGATTTACTCCTTCAACTTCCGTGTCTATTGAGATGTCTTTGAATTTACCCTCAATTTGCAGAAAATCTTTGATTTCTTCGTCATCTTGGAAAACTTGCCAACACCTTTGATTATCTGGAACTGTAGGACGATGCTTCACATATATCTCAAACTTATTGCTGGAATTCATGGGTATTTTCAGATTACTTGCTGCCTTAGCCAATGCATCCGCAACACCATTTTGAATCCGGGGCACACATGTCAAAGTATGTTCTGAAAACAGTTTTAATATATCTAAGACAACATTTAGATATGCTCGCATACGAGGATGTTTGGCCTGAAATTCACCTTTCACTTGCTTTATAACCAACTCGGAGTCGCCATATACCGCTATCTGCTTTGCCTTCAACTTCCGAAGGATTTTCAGACCAGCAATAAGAGCCTCGTATTCCGCCTCATTATTTGAACAATCAAATGCCAATTTATATGAACATACCCGTACCTTGCTAGGGACTTGGTTTTGAACTGAAAATGGGCTTCGAATCCACACACCTATACCAGCACCATCGCTGCCCACCGCGCCATCAAAATCCATGTTCCAAAGACCATCCTCATCGTCTTCTAAGTGATGAAAATGTGATGTCGATGCATTCTCTGTTTGCTGCCCATTTATTTCAGCTATTGGCTTTATTACAGCAGACCTTTCTTCACTTTCTTTTCTTAAAACTTCTCTAAAATTCTCTGTAATATCTGGTATATCTTCTGCTTGAACTAACTGACTATCTATCTCATTGAAATTATCCGCAAACAAAACAAAAGATTCTAAATCTGTTTGTACATAATTTACAGGATGATTGACGGGCTTTTCCTTACTAGTGATCATGTATTTCATCTTTTTCTCCTGATATAACTTCCTCATCTGACAAAAAACTAGAATTGTGGCATAGGAAAAATCGAGCTGAAGTGTACCTTTGAGTTTGGCTCCCCATGACCTCGAAAGCAACATGCCGAATC
Organism: Pinus tabuliformis; assembly: GCA_031772625.1. NCBI lineage: Eukaryota > Viridiplantae > Streptophyta > Pinopsida > Pinales > Pinaceae > Pinus > Pinus tabuliformis. The sequence continues at coordinate 854,892,216 of CM062815.1, read as the reverse complement.
GCGAAGGAATATCCGCCACTACCACGTCCATCAAAACATTCTTTGCTGGGATTTGATCTAGACTCACCACCAAGTCCTTGATCAAACCAATACATTTCACCCGGCTGGAATCAAACGAATACAAATCATGATACTTCCTTGTGATGTCAAGTCCCAGCTTCTCCATAATCGCTTTGGGCATCAAATTATGTGAAGCTCCGGAATCAAACATGGCATTGTGTAGCACATACTCATGTAATCGCAAACTGATATAGAACGGAGGAACATCACTCTCGGGAGACTCACCATCTAAAGCGGGCCCAAAAATCAGCTCAGGATGGTCATCTTCTACATTCACCGTGTCTAGCATTGGATCGAAATTCAGCATCTTGGAAATCTAGCCTCGGTAAGTGCTGTTCTTCATGATTTCTGTCAAGGGAATAGACACCTTCAACTTTGCAATCTCATTCTCCAAACTGAAAGCTGAAATCTTCTCACCTTCTTTGGCCGGATTATCTCTTTTTTCACCTCTATCTCTTGGTGCATTTGATGGCTGGTCTATCTTGGCTGCTGATGGTGATTGACTTGCTGAAGGACCAACTATGTCTTTTCCTGTTGTGTGTGGGGAAGCCGAATCATTCTTTGCTGATGTATCTTTCCTCTTTTGAATGGGATTTATGGGAACAGCTCGGTTTCTCAATTGCCTTTGCTAACCTTGCTGCGCTGATAAAGCATGCAAATACCCTCTTTGATACTCTTCAGATTCTTCTTGAAGTGCTGCATCGTTTGACAAAATATAATGCTCATCTTGGGGAATGATGGAATTACTCACCAACTCTTCCTCTTCTGTAATATAAGTGGGCATATCATCAGGAGTGAAGAAGTGATTTTCCTCTCCAACATTATCACCTTCATCCTCTGATTCTTGGCTAACAAAATTCTGCTAAAAAGGAAGTTTCATTTGCTGTTGAACTGCTGCCTCTTGTCCCTTTGTTTCACGCTGCTTGATTCTATATTGTTGCTGCTGTGCACCTCGGAAATTAGGATTACGAATCTGAGGCTCCGGATTATCAATACGAACATTTTCAAACGCCCTTTTAAGCTTTTAAACTTCACGAAGAAGCTGATTTGATGTGGATGCTTCTTCTTTGATTGTGACTCGCTTTTCTGCCTTCATTCTTGCCCTTTTATCATTTAAGTTTGCCTCAACGCTAACAGCAATTTTCTGCATATCCTCCAAGGTAGGAGGATCTCTGTCTCTCAATGAGTAGGCCATCTCTGGATCAAAGCCATCCGGGAACTTAAGAATTTCTGATTTTCTTGACGGTCTCAAATCATCAGGAATAGCGTTGTAAACTGTATTAAATCTGATTATGTAATCTTGAACGGACTCACCCGGATTACGCTTGAGGTTGTTGTATTCGGCATTAATCTGAAGCGGATCCTTTCTGATTTCCCATCGATCTAAAAACTGATTCTGAAGTGCTTCCAAGGTGGCAATGCTGCTAGCTGTCAACCCTCTGAACCACTTTCTAACTTCTCCCCCAAATGTTTGCACGAACAATCGCATGGTAACATCTTCTTCATCTATCTCATATAGATCGAAGAAAGTTGTCATTTTTTCAATATGTTGCTGAGCAGAAATACTTTGTGGAGTGTCATCAAACATGGGCATTTTACTTTGATAATCGGCTAGCATATCATGAAGATTTTGGGGAAGAGCAAGTGGGGCAAACCGGGAAGCCATTGCTTTAGGAGGAGGAGTAGGATGAGTATGAGGAGGAGGAGTTGTGATAGCAAGGACTATAATAAGAGGAGCTGTAGTTTGTGGAGTTGGGGGAGTCGGAGGGGTAGGAGAAGTAAGAGGGGTATGGGGTGTAGAAGGAGAACCGACTGTGGATTCGGGGTAGGTGATTATAGGTGAAACTGAAACATAAGGAGGATAAGATTCTTTGTGAGCCGTGATAGTGGATCCAATATGATCAGAGATATTCTCAAAAAAATCCGCAAGGGTAGTAGCTTGAATGTGTGTCTGGAGATGTCTCAAAATGAAATTTTCGACCAACTTGTTATGTCTCTCAAACTCAATAGCAGCTGCAAAATCAGGGTCAAGGACTAGAGAGTCGAGCACACTTTCAGACTTGGCTTTAAACAGAGACAACTCAAAGCTTTCGTCAAAGTCTAGATCTTCAAAATACTTGATTATAGCTGGAGATGAATGAGATTTGAAAATGGGTCTAGGATCTGTAGCCAGCTTGTTTTTCTCAAAAAGACTAGGAAAGAAAAACCATTCAGCCTGTGAAAACTCTCAACCTATCATCCACGGCTCAGAGTTAACAATTATACTGGGATAAAGTGTCAATGAAGCGCTACGTTCACAAGCTCACGGAGATTGACTGAAGCAGCGTTTATCTACTAACGCTGATGTAAAACAAGAGCATTTTCGAAGGCTACCTGGCGTATCTTCAGGCTCCGTCTAAGACTTATGAAATAACACGTCAATGAGCAAACGATTAATTTGTTCTCCCCAGTATGGTCGCCAATATGTTAGCGCTTGAAATTTCACCTCAAGCTGAGAAAAGGTAAACTTCAAGGCAACATCAAACCACTTAGCCTCGTAGCTAGCCCTACGGGGCAGGAGGGGGCTCTCTCCGGTCTATCTCAGTCAAAATCTTCAATGGGCGAGATAACCAATAGGGTAACACTGATTTTAGGCTAGTAAACTGATAAAAAGGTTGATTTGGGGTTTTTAGAGTTTTTGGTGGCAAATTGAGGAGATGGCAATTTTGGGTGCGAGGATTGGACACAGTTTCTGCAGGGGGTTCTTTGGGGCGAGATAGGATACAATATTGATGCCTTAGATTGAGGTGAATGGATGAGAAAGACAGGTGAGGAGCTAAGGAGAGCAAACAATAACTTTGAATTCTCCTTAAACAGCAGAAAACATTGAAATTAAACAAACTTAAAAGCAGAGCATGACAGTCACGAATTCTACTTTAACACTTCATTTTTTTAATGTGCAGAAGCAAAAGAAATGAAATGATTCACATAACACACTTACAAGTACATAGAGAAACACACCATCAATAAATGTAACCACAAGAATCCCAAAAATGACTACAAAACCCTGGTCTTCCTTAGCCAAAAATTGCAGAGATACAGTGAATAATACAATGATAGCTTCTCCCTCAAGAGTCCAACCATGAAAATGAGCAAGAAAGTACATAATATATATCATCTAACCTCTTTCCCTGCCTCCATGGGTCGAGCTCACTATCCTAGGAGCTGTTTCAACCACTTCTAAACTAAGCACTGAAAATTAGGCAGTCAAAACAACTTGCCTCTATAAGCTAGGAAACCAATTCATTCATTTAATTTTCACCTATTTCATGAATGAATCTTCTAGAAGAGGTACATAAGTGTAAAAGTGTCATAAAAGTACATTAATTACATCAAAGAGGATAATAATCCACCCCAAAAAGTCAAACAGGGTCAAACTGCGTTTTTCTGAGCTGTACACTGAAATTTGGAGAAATTTGCCTGACGGGTCGAGCGCCATTGGGACCACTTTTGGGGCACTTCCAGGTGTCCAAATCGATAAATAGTAGGCTTGTTGGAAAGGTCTGTGAGTCTTCTTTCCAACCCAACTGGAATTTCGGAATTTGGTGGTCATTTGCCCCTCCAAAATTGCAATCTTCCAAGACTGCTTTTTGTGTCTCAAAAATGTGGCAGAAAGTCATTTTTTGCTTGTTTTTTGACTTTCTGGAGGCCCAAAACTTCATAAAATCTCTTGTCCATGGATGAGCATATGTAACTTCTCATGAAAAAACTGGAAATGCTGAGTTTTTGCAAAATGGAGTTGCCGGGATGAAGGGTCGCGCGGGGGGTGAGACCCGTTAATGGAGAAAACCTGTAAATTGCCTGAAAAAACCAAAATTTACCAAAAATGCTCAAAATTTCTGGGGATTAGTGCTGTGGCTAGGCTATTTAGTACCTTGGTCCTTCAGTGAAGCCTCGGCCAAGATATGGAGGGGATCAAGCCTCTTTCTCCTTTTTTGTGCCTTGGCCAACCGCCTTTGGAACATCTTCATCTTTGCCTTGCACACGTGCATTCTCGCCCAATAATGGTTCTTCATGTTTCTCAATAATTTTTTTATCTTGGTTGTCCTTAGCCAATAGCCTCTCCAAGTGAGCATTGAGCTGGATAAGCATGGACTCTCGCTCAGCGGGCAATAGATCACCGGGTCTTCTTCGATTCAAGTTGCGGTCACTACGAATCCTCCACAACTCATCAAGAACTTGCTCATCCTCCAACTATTTGTTGCGCTGCTCTAGATATGAGATTGTCCATTGTGCCCCCTCTAATCTCCTCTGCAATGCATATTTTTGAGCTCTAAGGTGCTGAATGATCTCCTTACACTCTAGACTAGGAGAACTGACATCAAGATCAATAAGCTCGATAGCTGGAACACCTGATGGTCCCTCATCAATCCTGGGCTTCTTGCCCCTCTCTGATACCTGTGCTGTTGAAGAAAGCGAGGCCCCTTCCACCTAATGTGGAGATAACACTCGCTGAGCCGATGAAGAAGGCGAGACCCCTTCCACATGCTGTGGAGAAAGTACTCGCCGAGCTGCTGCAAATAAGGCCCTTTGGCCTCTCTGATAAGTGACCGATGGTGAGGAGCTGACATGTCTAGTGACGGGGATGTCATGCTGCTGTGATGGTCCTCCCTCCTCGTGAATAACCTCAGGATGTGGCGGTGGTGGTGCTGTGAAAAGCTCACGAGAGATGAACTCCTCCCATGAGATGCCCTGCTGAGCCAACTGATGTAACACCACAAGCTGAATTAAACCATAATGGTAAAGGCTCCTATACTGTTGTGTCGGGCTATTCCTCTGCATCATGGACACCATCCTCTCAATGTTCTGATAGAAGAAAATAGGGATGTTCATCATCCGTACCCATGTGAAGTGCATCAATAGGCGAATATGGTACGAATATACCTGTGAAAATCTTCCCTCACGGGTAAAATAGAGCATGATGAGCCTCATCATGGGAGCATACTCACTCCTGAGAAATCTGAAGGGAAACACTCCTGTCAAGTGTCTCATGAGTGCTGGTCTAACGAAAGGCTCAAAATGAACACTGTCCAACACCTTGCGCTTATTCCATACCTCTCCGACATTAGGTATCCCTGTGGCCTGTGCAATCATCTCGGGTGTCAATGTAAAGTCCACCCCGGCAAGATTGACATGTCCATCATGCAAATGTAAAACAAATAGGTGAGCCAACTCTCTGTGGTGCTGAATCCGAGAGATCCTCTCGCAAAACTCATAGCAAGACATGTACTGGAAACATGAGACTGCCATAGGACAAGCTTGTAAATCTGCCAAAGAAGTGGGCTCCTCTCTCTTATGATGACTGCCCTTTCCACCCTTATGAGGCCTCCTCTGTACCTCAATCTCTGAAACTGATGCCTGGTCATCACTCTGCTCATAGGCTTCGGTTTCTGACATTGTTTAAGGAGCAGAGTGGCCAAAATGTACTGCTGTTTCTACCTTGTAAAATGCTGATTTATATGTTGTTTCAAGGGGACAAGGAGCACGAGGGGAATGTTAGGGGAGGGACACCTTTAAAGGGAAAATGGGAATAAATATATAAAACAGGGATTTAAGGGAAAAAAATTGCAAAAATCATTGCATATGCATCATTATATACATTGTTTACATGGGTATAATGAGAGGTAGAGTTTGGGCTTGATTCTTCATTTTTTAGGGAAAAGGGGTAGGGTTTAGGTTTTCTTTACAAATTTAAAAGGGAAATTTATATAGAAAGACAAGGAAAATGACATGGGAAATGGGAAAAATGATTTACAAGGGAAAAACCTTAAAACAGCATAAAACCCTAGGCATATTTTACAATTTTAAACCACAACCATATAGAGCTTTTTCTCTTGCACAATGAGATCTTTAAAACATGTATTCATGATGTCTTTAACCATAACAAGCAGCAATTTGTAAGTTGGAGGGCCTACCTTAGGCAATTTAGCAATTTTGTTGTCTCCTTGGATGAATTTGCAGGTGATTTGGTAAGGAGGGCGTTGACGGGTCGCGCGCCTCTGACGGGTCGCGCGCCTGGTCTGACGGGTCGCACGCCTGGTCTGCTCACAATTTCGCTCCAACCCTCGCCCAATCTCTCTTGCAAGTGAGTTAGATGCACAATGAGGGTAAATGGAGGGAGATTGGGCTTTTATAACTTTGATTTGAAATAATTTCATGCCCAAACCCACTTTATAATGTTTTTCTTTGACACTTTATAGAATTGACCATTTTGGTTTCCTTTGTCCTGAAATTGACTCATTTAATGCTTTTGCTCGATACTTTTTGCAGGGATATCATCTGAGGGATCTTGGCAAGGGAGCCAGGATTACATGCTGTCCTTGGAAGCTTTTTGAAATTTCATCACTTTTTACAAAAAATTGAAAAATGACCTTGGCTTTAAAAACAGGGTTTTTAAATCCAAGGTGAAAATTAACCGTACAAGATAGAAATTTGCGAAGAAACATTTTGAAAATCATCCCTCTGGCTTGTTGAGCACTTATTGACCTTCAAAGACATGACCTTGTAAACAAACTTGACCAAAACCCTAGACCTAGGAATTTGACCTCAAGACAAGGCAAGACAAGCCTGAAAGAGATTAAGGACTGAAATGACTTTGATCCAGCAATGCCAAGAGGGGGCCAAAGACACCATCTCCTCCATCAGGGTTATGGCATGCCTAATGGGATGCAAAAATTGACACTGATGAGACACCTACTTATGCAAATGCAAAGAGTTTTGATCGCTGATGGAGGGCTACTAGACCGACTCTAACAAGTACCATTGTTACCCTATAACATAAGTAAAGCCATCATTTGAGAGTGAAACTAGCAACTTCTTTACACAATTTCAGAGGAAGATAAACATCCATGAAATGGCAAACACAGGGGAGCACATACTACACAATACTCCACTTGGAATCACAAGATCTGCTTCATTAATCTTTGAAAATGGAGTCAATATCATAGGTACAACACATTTGGGATTTTTATAAGCATTAAAACCTCATGCAAAAGCCATTGAACTAAGATTTGGAACCTCTTTATGTATACAGAACTCTGAATACCTACAAAGACAAATTTCAGACCTTTGGGAACAGGATTTTGGAACCTCTCAAATGAGTTTATTCCCCCTATTTACCGGAAGAGGGGTAGATTTGACTTAATAGTTATAAAATATCTTCTAATGTTACAGCTATATTCAAATGATTACATAACAAATTGATTCCTTCTTTATAACATAGAAATTACAAAATAACAAAACATGGGAAAACTAAATGATGGCTACAACAAAAAATCTCCATGCCAATTCTTGTGATCACCTCTGATTAGGCCATGTCTCTACCATGATGTTCCTTCGCATCTACCATCCAATATGCCTATTGCTTTCTCACCCTAACTATTTAATCTCCCCTCTTGGAACTGGCCATGATCAGGTGTGGTGGTGTTGGATATGTCCTGTGACATAGTTTTCGACCCATCCACATGAATACACTCTATGCTATATTATCAAAACCCAATACATCTCGTAACTCTTATAAAAGATCAATACAAAAACACATAACTCTAATTGCCCTTGGCTCCTCTTTCTTAAGCTCCTTTATCGCTTATCAACCATGGGACCACTTCTTGTGACCAAAAGATTAATGCATAGGCACTATAATATCAAATCCTTCTATCCTCATAACTTCATTTGAAATAACATTCTGAAAATACAAAGTTCTGATTCCTTCAATCTCCTCTTCCATTAGACCTCTTCTTGTTTATCCCATGGGACCCCTTTTGGGGCATATCTCCCTTTGTAATATGTGCTTCACCCTTGGTTCTTTGGGTGGTCATGACCAAGCACCACCATATATCGAAGCCCCTTCACCATTGGAACTTTTCCAAATTAGAATTTACATAGGAGTTATGATATTCGCATCCATGATATGGCCCATAATACTTAGGTGCTAAATATTCCCTTGGCTATGGGTTTTGTGGATCTCTCACGACCATGTGCGAAGTTGTATCGGAAGCCCTCTTCATCGAAAGTTTTAAAATTAAGAACTAACATTGGAGTTACGAAAAATCCCACTTTTGACGAGCTCATAGCTCTTGGTGCTCGGCCCCAGCTCTGCAACCTTGGTTCTTTGGAGTTCAAATTGAGAATTAACATTGGAGTTGTGAAAACTCCCACTTCTAATGAGCTTAGAGCTCTTGGTGCTCGGCCCCAGCTCTGTGCCCTTAGTTCTCTAGAGTTCCGATGACTGAGCGCAATATAATATCGAAGCCCTCTTCATCAGAAGTTTTCAAATTAAGAATTAACGTTGGAGTTACAAAAAATACTGCTTCTGATGAGCTCATAGCTCTTGGTTCTCGGACCTAGCTCTGTGTCCTTGGTTCTCTAGAGTTCCTATGACCTAGTGCCATATAATATCGAAGGCCTCTTCATCAGAACATTTTAAAAACCTAATTATAAAAGAGTTCTAATTTCTTTCACCTCTGAAATACTAATCTTCGAAATGATGTCATGTTGGTACCATCATCTCCATGTGGTACCTCCTAAGTGGTGACACGTGTCACCTAGATTTATCCCTTTAGGGCCTCCAAAATGTCGGAATTGCCTACAACATGTCCTTGTCCAGCCATGTCTTTCTGACTTAATATTCCTTGACAATTTCTCGCAACCAACTATCTGTTGCCATGTGTCGAGTTGTGAGGAGAGAGAAAGGGTCCCTAGGGTCCTTGGATTTCTGCTGGTTTCCTTTGTATTTTCGTGACCAAGTTCTAGTCTAAATCAGAGCCCCTCTTCATCGGAACTTTTTCAAAAAAGGAATTAAAAAGCGTTCCAATGCCTTCAATCTCCGATATTCCTTCTTAGCATTTAGGTGCTCTATTCCCTTGATTCTTTTGAGTCTTCATGACTAGCTTTCGCATGATATCGAAGCTCCTCTCATCACAAGATCTTGAATTAAGAATTTAGGCAAACTTCCGATGCCACCATCCTTCAAAATTACATCTTAGCACTTAGGTGCTCCACCCAGTTCTGTGCCCTTGGTCCCTTTGGTTTTCCATGACTGGGTTCCATATAATATTGAACCCCCTCTCATCGGAAATTTTTCGAAAAGGAATTTAAAAGGGTTCCGATGTTATCAGATCCCAAATTTCGACACTCCTCTTTAGATTTTGGTCTCTGATATTTTCTCTGCTCTTTGGCCTTTTTGCACCTTGGCTCCCCTTTTTGGCCACCATTTGACATCATTTGACACAATTTCAAAAAGGTGTAGCAACTGACAGTAGGTTCCAAGACCAGAGTTGTTGTTAATGTATTGGTTTTTTTAATATAGGTATGATCTATATATTTCTTATGGCCAATGCCCCAATTTTGTGGATATGTTGTAAATCTTGATGTACTCGGGACGTAATTTGAAAATGAAAAGTAATAGAAATTATATATATAATTGAATTTATTAATGATATTTTATTAGTTATTTAAAATAATATATAGATTACTTATTATATATAATGCTTAAGTTAATGGTGTTTTACAATTTAACATAAAAGTGTGGTTGTCTTGTTATATTACATTTAAAAGTAATATAGTATATTAACAATTAAAAAATTACTAATAACTCAAACAAGAAATGTTAATAAATAGTATTAATTAAAAAATATTTCAATATCACTTATAAATAAAATATTTCAATGTTGATCTTAAATTTACATCATCTTCATAATGTGGAGAGACAAATTTCATAATAAATACTTTTTATTTTTTAATATGAGGGAGCTGTGTAATTCTTGTACTACTCAATATGGAGTTTAAATGTATAATCTAAAATAATATAAATATTATACCCAATATGAAGAAGAAGATGTCCAAGCCATTATATGTTCAACATAGAATTAACATTTGATATTTAAAAAAAAATCATAATAATAAAATAGTCCTATCTACAAATAAAAAATTTCAATACCTATGTTGAGTAACATAATTTTATATTAACTTTATATAAAGAGTCAAAGTAAAAAGTTTCCTATAGTTTCACTTTTTATTATAGGAGAAACGTCTAATTCAATTACTAATTAAAAATATTTTAATATACATTTTGAATATCCATTTTATTTAATATATTTCAATATCAACTTCATATATGTTTCTAGAGAGAAAATGCAATAACATATTTAATTTTGACTATATATATATATATATATATATATATATATATATATATATATATATATATATAATTTTATTGGTATTTTTCTCTCTATATATGTGTGCTTACTTATTCAAGGTGTTAGGAAGATGTATAATTTTATTGGTATGTTACTCTAAATGAAAGAGATGTGTCATTTTTTTATATTCAAGATGGAGGTGATACATGATGTGTATGTCCATAAAAAAAGGAATATAGATTCATCTTAATCTCAAATCTATCTCTCAAATAAATATTGAAAGAGATCAAATCTTTAGAAGTCCAAACCATTTTTTAATTTCTGCACTCTAGAAAAGAATTACACCTAGAGAAATTTGATCCCTCTTGACACTTAATAAATCTAACATTAAAATAAATCATTTATAAACAAATATTTTTTCTAAATAAATAAATTTTAATAACAAATACTTATAAATAAAAAATTAATATAATTTATTTACATTTATAATATTCATTCATATATATATATATATTAATATAATTTATTTTATATATATAGATAGATATAGATATATATATAATTTATTTACAAATTAATATTGATAAATGTTATAATTTTAATATGAATATTAGGAAATTATTTTCCATATATAACAATGTCATGAAGTGAATCATTAGATACACTATATCATTCATAAATTCATGTTCCATTTATTTTTTGTTGATCACTACTCTAATTATTTTATTAAAAAAAATTAATATTAATTTTTAAATAAATCATTTTAATTAAAAATATTATTATTACTTAAAAATAATTTTATCAAAATTTTTAAATATTACAATGTAAAAATAATATATGCTAAAAGCAGACACATCTCTTTTGAACATAAATTCGTTGTACCTAATCCCATATAAATTTAATTAAAAACCTTTGCAACACTTTAAAATATAATAACTAAAACATCAAGCCATAAAAGTAACTCCTCAAAACAAAATACATAATATTAATATAAATACGATTATGTAAGTATGATTATTCTTACATATGAAACAGTAATATAAATATTATCAACATTTACACTTTGCAGATTGTAATTTATAATAATATTATTAATTTATATGATAGCAATAATTTTTTTTAGACTTTTATGTAAGTTAGGTATTAAAATAAGATATATAAAAATATAAATTTTACAATATCAAAATTAAAAATTATCCATATGAAATGAGGATGTATTATATATTTAAAAAATAAGTTAAAGGTTGTATATAAAAGTTAATAGTAGTTGTTATGCCCATATGATAATACTGTGAAAATATTAATTTGATGTTTTGGTTTAAAAAACCAAAATCTTTCAAATTTATCAATATGGATTAACAGATGCATATCACATGAACATAATAATCACAAGATTTTTAAATATTTAAAATGGTTAAGACCTAAAATATTTAAAATGCTTCTACTTATTTGTAAAAGCAATAAAGAGAATAGTAGTGGATTGAAATCATAGTAGTGGATTGAAATAAATTTTTTTGGTTCTAGCTTAAGCCTACAAAATAATTTTGTTGCTAGCCTTGGATTAAAGTTGATATCATTATGTAAAAGTTTTTTTTTGATATTTTATTGTTGGGTAACTGTATGTGGAGCTGAGATATCTTTTAATATATTTAATTAGTAGAAATATTAAAATATAATAATATTAAAGAACATTTAGAAGTATCGGTAAGAGACAATAAGATTAAATTTACAAAATATAATTATTTGAATGTATAATTTAAAAAATGAAAAAAGAAAAATGTTTATGGATATTTTCAAGGGGAATCTCTTTTTATGTAGAGTTTGGATGCAATAACAATTTTTGATGAAGCATTGCATATTTTTTTTACTCTATAAATAGTTTCTAATAGTAAAATTCTAATTACTTGTGATCCCATCATTATTGAGTACCAACTATATGGTGAGGATTATTTAATAATGATGACTATTTTACAATAAGTACTACCCAATAAATATATAATGGGTCTTATTAAAATTAGATGGTGTTATATACTAATTGATTAATTCTTAAGTACCCCAACGTAGAGAGGTTAGGATGAGAGTCTAACATTTGCACTCCCTTCAAAAGTAGTGTTGTTCTCAAGGTTAGAGATGTACAAAATGCTATGTTGGTTTTGAAATAGTATTTTCTAGCTCAACATCATTCATTTGAATCAAGACTTCGTAGTAGATAATGTGGTAGCATAGTTAACACACTCTAATGGCCATTATAGCTACTATTTGTAGCCAAATTGACACTTATTTATATATTTATAGAAGGTTTGTTTAAACTTGACAATTTAACCTTAAAACCTTCTTCAAATAAGACATATCAAACATTGAATGAATCTTGGAGTGAATTGGAAGAGACAACTTATAGGCCTTTTGCTTTGGGAGAGATCTGCATATAGGGTTCAAGATGAAGAAACACCTTATCACCTTCTATAAAAGAACACATAGACTAATGTTGGTCAACCCATCGCTTCATTCAATTTTGAGCTACAACCAAGTTCTCTTTAATTGTGTGGAGAATGGATCCTTAAGTGTGGAGCATGTGATAAACTTCTTGAATGTTGGTTGTGCCGTGCAAATATGAAGATATTTGGGTGGGGCCCTGGGGGTGGGGGGGGGGCGGTAGTGTGCTTGAGGAACTGCTCAAACAAACCCCAGATTTAGAATTTATAGAAAATTGAAGTTTCCCTTGAAAACCGGAAGCCATGGAGAAAATGACTTAAGGGAGAATCCCGCAATCGGAGATTGGAGGTCTCGGCGGTACATGAATTGACCACTACATAAAAATTTTCGAGGGAAAATGGGCCGACAAGGTAAAACGTTGAGAGTTTCCTTGAAAAATGTGACAAAGGAATTCAATGCAAAACCAAGGGCGAATGGGCCTTTTCTCTCTTCTCAAACTAGACACGTGGCTGCATAGGGTTAGCTCTGATAGGTGACACATGGTGGTATGGAGGACACGTGGCATGCTGATATGGAATTTTCAAGGTCCTATGGGCTCATATCTAGGTGACACGTGGCGGTGATAATGTCACCAATTGGCAATCGACGATTAGTTGTAGCAATGTATTGTGCATCAAAAAGCATTCGCCGATAGCAAACGTTTAATTGGGGGGCTTCAATATGGGAGCTGGCCCATGGTCACAAGAAGAGAAAGCAACCAAGGGTTAAGTAGAAGCGATGATCGGAAATTGCAAGTTTTTGGAGGTCATACCAATGGAATGGGTTAGAAACTGTCGATTGCAATATTCCAAGTGGGCCCAATTGATGATCGGCATGCGTAGTGTCACATAAGTGGTCCAAGTGTAAAGGTAGATGATTTTTACGATAAGCGGGATAAAGTAAAGGGTCTCCCAGACACATGTTCAAAGGCTTTAGCTCCCCAAGACTAAACGCCCAGTTATAGCCTCCAGTCATATGACGAAAAAGGGGAAGGGCTCAAAGCACAAGGGGACTAAAAGGGATCGAAATTCATGGCTTTGTAAGGGCTTTCAGTGTAAAGTATCAGTGAAAATCCCTGATATTGCACCATGGATGTTTCAAAAGGCATATAGGGCTCTGATAGTGTTATACACCAAATCAGAAGGGATGAATGAGTCGGCGGCTATGATCCACGAGCTGCACAGAAACAATCACTATGATCACTCTTGGTCCCTACAAGTGCAAAATTAAAACTATTAAGACTGAAAGTGACAGGGAATCAGCCTAGAGTGGGTAAGACATGATGCAACAAAGTGTGGCTAGATGAGAGGCAATCTGAGGAAGAAGAAAAGAGATATTTTCATGAACCAACTTTTAGTTTTCATGATTTTTATTTAGTTTGTTTGCAAGTTTGTCATTCTGTTTATTTGTAACCAACATTATCATTATGTTGTAATAATTGAAGGCATTGGAGCCTGTACGCTGAGACAGCTGATCATTCAAACAACTAAATTCTCAAGTTAAGATATTTTTTTTATGGATTTTCAAGATATCATTCTCCTTATAAAAGGGAGGAAGAAATACTTAGATGAGGCTCAAAAATTTTGGAAAGACGTCTATTCTACGGGACCTTTCATATTTTCATAAAGGCCTTCTTGAAGCTTATTTTATTCTATTGTTCCTGAATATATTAATACAAATTTTATGGTGATTCCAACTGATTTGCATTGCATTATGTTATTCTCTCTTTGTTTTCATATATGTTTTTAATTCTTCCGAGATTGCATGTTATAGTAGTAGCTAGCTATGTTTCCATTTAGATACAGATTCATTTAAATCAGAAATATTGGTGGATAATGTTTGTTTCAAGGTAGAAATCAAGCCTTTAAAAAGTTCTCCATGCATCTCAGTAGTTCATAGCATCTCCTCTTTCTCGTTTCACTCCGAGTCTTGACAAATATGATTCCTATGTATTAATATATATATGATGGATTCCTCCTCTGTTATCTACCTCCATTTACATATGTTTTAATAACTAGATCACTGCAAATTCTGGGTCTTATTTGGCCACATTAAATCACAGATTATTTCCTATGTACTCCTATATATCAACTGCATTCCATTTGGTATATTTATAAATGGTTATGGACCAAATTCATTTGTATTTGTGTGACATAAATGAAGTGTTGCAAACCTCTACTCTGAAATTTGTCAAGAACTCTCTTAAGATGTCCTAGGCACTGGTCTACAATCAACCTAGAGGTTGCCTCTAGGAAGTTTTTCTATCTCCTGAAGTATGTGTGCTCCTAGTGCTAGAAAAAGCTACAACATATTTTTGGCGCCATTGTCGGGGAATGAAATTGTGAAATAATTTTCCCTCGATACGACAAATCTTTACATTCCCTCTGTTAGATGAGTAAGGGAAGTGTGGGTTGAATATATCTCACATTGGCAGCTCCATTGTTTCAATATTATGTTAAATACCTTGGTGACTCCACTATATAAAATTATAGCTAATCATTTTGGCTTATCAGAGACCCCATACTACCTCACAGCAAGGTACTCCCTTTGTATCTATCCCAGAAAGAATAATCTCCAAAAGAATTTGGAAAGAAAAGATTCCAAATATTGATGTGACTATCTCTTCATTTCCTGAAACATCTGCATCAAGTTCACAAAGCGAAATAATCCATTGTTCTTAACATCCAACTAGAATTATGGTATATCCTCCATAAGGTGGTCATCTATTTAGTGTTACATCCATAGAGGTCAAAGAAGAAGTTTAGGAAATAAAATACACACTCCAAAGCAGCCTCACCCACAGTGTGAACAGTTCCTCATTCCACTATCAGTCCATTGTCTTACCATTGTTTATCCCTCAAGCTCCTCCAGTAGTTCAAGAAACCCCTCCACCTCTAATCCAAATGGTTGTCCCAAGCTTCTTGTTA
Organism: Pinus tabuliformis; assembly: GCA_031772625.1. Lineage (NCBI taxonomy): Eukaryota > Viridiplantae > Streptophyta > Pinopsida > Pinales > Pinaceae > Pinus > Pinus tabuliformis. The sequence goes on along the minus strand of CM062815.1, from coordinate 854,876,579 downwards.
AACAAGTATGCCCCCTTAAATATGCCTCAACCCCTAAATTCAATGCCATAGGACTATCTCAAGCTCTTGCCCAGGTATAATGAAGAGACCAACATCACAACACAGAGACACATAGAGATATTCAGTGCCTTTGTAGAAAATCAAAATGTAGAGCATCATGATGTAGTGCTGAGACTCTTCGTCCAATCCTTGGATGGAGAAGTCAGGAAGTGGTTCAAATCCTTGCCCAACAATTATATTACCACTTGGGAGGAGATGGAGAATTCCTTTCTACAGAAGTGGGGAGAGAAGAGAGACCATGGATACATCCTCACAAATTTTAATGTTTTAAGGAAGAAATTTGGTGAGGATATCTCCCATTTTATAAAAATATTTAATAAATTGTACAAAAAACTTCCTGTTGAAATTAAACCCCCCACAGACTGCTGCCAAAGTAGTCTTTGTTGGGGCTTTTGATTCAAAATTTGGTTTCACACTGAGAGAGAGGAGTCTTTTTCCTTAGATCAAATTCAAATTGACACTCTTGAGGTAGAAGCGAATTATACCTTGATCGGAAAGTCGAGAGGCATATCTGATCTAGGAGAGAAGAAAAAGGTGAAGGAGGAAACATCTTCCTCAAGTGGAAGAGAGTTCCAATAACATAGGATACTTGAAATGGATAAGTTGATAAAGAAATTATCCAGTAAACTAACAAGGATGGATCTGGAGAATAAAAGCCTTTAGAGATAGAACTTCCCAGCCACTAATCGAGGATACAATCCCAAAAACAGAAGGCCTACCCTACAATTAATTCAAAGGGAGAGGAAAGAGAAAAAATATCATAGTCATCCTCCATTATGCATAGAATATGATTCAGATGAACCATCACATGATTCAAGAAATTTTCAGGGAAACATGTACTCCTCTTTCTCCAATGAGGAACAAGAGCTCAGGACATATGAAGAGGAGGAAGAGCTCCATGCCACACTGGATGATGAGGAGATCAATGACTACTGCAAATAGTTCATTGAATTCATGCAGGCTCAGCTGCACAAGAAATATGATCTACGATCATCTAGAAAGAGATCAAGAACACCATATCATAATTAAGGTAATTCTTCCCAGCAAACCCCTAAGTCTTATGAAAAGGGAAAGAGACATATAGACCCAACTATCTTATGAAATAAAGATTCCTCTGACCCAAAAAGTTTTCATCCTGAAGTCATTAAATAAGGTAAGTCACCTCCTCCCACTAAACCTGTTCCTGAAAGAGAAAAGGAGCCTATAGAAACTAGCATAGGAGAAAAAGGCCATGCACTCTTTAACATCAAGAAATAACTTAAAAAGCTCAAGATCCCAGTCTCGTTATCCGAGCTCTTGAAACAACCCACTTGTAAGGCCAAAGTCTCTCAGTTTCTATTTCCTTCGACTTCAGTCCAACCCCTTGACAGTCTAAACTTGTAGTAATAATGACCACATGTTGAGGAGCAATATCCTTCCACCCCACATTTTTATGTCACTCTAGTAGTACATGACCCCTTGCTTCACAATTTCATGTTAGACTCCAGTGCTTCTCATAATTTGATGCCATTATCTGTAATGAAGTAGCTGGGTCTAGAGATAACCAGGCCCTATAATGATCTCTATTATTTTGACTCTAAAAGATTCAAATGCTTGGGAATTATCAAAGACCTGCTAGTAAATTTGGCCCAGATTCCAACAAAGAGTGTGGTAATGGATATTGTAGTTTCTTACATCCCAGCTAGGTTTGGTATGCTGTTGTCTAGGTCATGTGTATCTAAGATTGGAGGGTCTATCAAGCTGGGCCTGACTTATTCCACCATCCCTATCTTTTGTCGAGAGGAAAGGAAGTTCTATAGAGAATCTAGATTCATCAAAACAGTCACCAAAGCCGATTTCTCTGAAAATGCACCTATATATGACACAGGGAAATACATCTCCTACTTTGTGCTGGAAGAAGATGAATCCATGTTAGCAGAAACACATATACAACCTGAAGTTCAATAAGACCGATAGCTCAAATAAAGTAGCAAGGTATGGAAGCTATATTTTGATGGGGAGAATTCAAAAGAAGGAAATGGGGTAGGAGTATTATTGAAATCCCCAGAAGGTAAATTAATCCCTTTTTCTTTCAAATTGGAGTTTAAGGCGACCAACAATGCTACAGAATATGAAGCACTGTTGTTGGGCATGCAAGCGAAAAAGAATATAAACATCGACTGTGTGATAGCATTTGGAGATTCTAAATTAGTAGTCAAGCATATCTAAGATCAATTCCAAACCATGCACTCTCGACTAAGCACCTACAAAAATGAGGTTTGGGACTTGATCGACAAATTCTTCTTGCCATTTAATGTCCAATTATTTCCAAGAGAAAGAAACATAATGGATGATTCTTTGGCTATAGTTTCCAACAACTTCAAGCCACCCCAAAATCCTCTACTCAGATATGAAATTGAAGTCAGACACAGACCCTTAGTGCCTGATAATGTGAAACACTAGCAGGTGTTTGAGGATGATGAACAAATCAAGTGATTCATGGAGGTTATCAAGGAATTTTCAAACTCTGTGATTGATCAAGAGGAGGAAGAAATGGCTGGAAAATAGACAATTGCATGGGATGAATGTATCATCGGGCACAAAGTTCTACAGTTGAAGGGAAATGCTATCCCATGGGGACTAGTTCCTTTGGAGAGGATTTTCAAATCAAATGATGTGGCTATTAAACCTGCTAAACATGATGTTGAGGAGATGGTGGAAGATTACAACATAGGCATAGAGGATGAACCTTGGTTGATCAAGCTATCAACAAATATCCCTCAGCACTACAAACAAAGGTACTTAAATCTCTTGAAATCCTATAAATATGTTTTTTCTTGGTCTTATGATGATTTAAAAACTTTTGATGTAAATATTATGCAACATAAGATCCCCTTGAAGAATGATATGAAACCATGTAAGAAAAATATCAGACAGATTAACCCACTTCTACTTCCATCCATTGAGAAGGAAGTGAAGAAGTTTCTTCAAGCTAAGATCATTGTACCACTAAGATACTTAGAATGGGTTGCCAATCTAGTTCTGGTTAGAAAGAAGAATGGAGAAATTAGACTGTGTATATTTCAGGAACCTTAACAAAGCTTCTTTCAAGGATAACTACTCATTGCCTAAAATGGACAACATTTTACAAAAGGTAGTTGGCTATGCTAGGATTTCAATGATGGATGAATTTTCAGGGTATAACCAAGTGACTGTGCAACCTGAGGATTGCGTTCACCACTCAATGGGGGACTTTCATGTATGGAAGGATTCCCTTCGGCTTAATAAACGCAGGAGCAACATTCCAGAGGGAAATGGACATAACATTTTTGAAGGAGAAAGACAAGTTTGTGGTGGTTTATTTGGATGACATCATTATTTTCTCCAAAACTTATGAGGAGCACATCAAACATCTGAGACATACCTTTGAAAAGTGTAGAAAGTGTGGATGGACCTTGGATCACAAGAAATCTCATTTCTCTTTAAGTGAAGGCAAGTTAGTGGGGCACATCGTGGTGCAGGAAGGGGTAAAGATAGATCCTAAGTGAGTGGAGGTTATCAGTCAGATTCCCTTGCGAAGGAATAAGAAGGAGGTCCAAGTCTTCTTGGGGAGGATTAATTTCTTGAGAAGGTTTGTACCTAACTATGCCAAAATAGTGAAAGGCATTATGAAAATGTTAAAGAACGAGAATGAAGTAAAGTGGAACCCAGATTCTCAAGAATCCTTCTCTCGAATCAAAAGAGCTTTTGTAGAGGCTCCGGTGCTAGCCAACCTAGAATATTCAAGGCCATTTTATATCTCTTATTTTTCCTCCCCCCATACCGTAGCTGCAGTATTACTTCAGAAGAATAAATAAGGCCATTTGCAGCCAATATCTTTCTTCAGCTAGGTGTTGTGGGATGCTGAACTAAAGTATAATATATTGGAAAAATAGGCATATGCTCTAGTCAAAGATTTGGAATATTTCAGAGTTTATGTGTTACACTCAAGAATCATGGATTATGTCACAATAGTAGCGGTGAAGGACATCTTGGTACAAGGGGACAACGATGGTAACCAGTTTAAGTGGATCACAAAAATACAGGAGTACAACATGGAGGTAAGACCCACTAATCTCATTAAAGTAAAAGGATTGACCCAAATCCTATTAGAGTCAAATTATTAGGAATTAGGAATCAATTTGTTAAAAGAAGAATGTGAAGAGGGGACACATCCCATGATCAAAAGTGAATTCCAAAAGATTCATATCAAATATGAAACTTCGGCCTGGTATCAAAATGTTACTCAAATTTGTTGTTTTTTAGATGTCCAACTAAGGTGGAAAAATCCACATACAAAGCATTGAGGGCCCAAGCCCAAAAGTTCATTACATATAATTGGTAATTGCACTGGAAAGATCGAGTGGGGATTTTGCTGCTGTGTTTGTTGGAGACTAGAAATCAAAGAGTGATAGAGGAGTTCCATAGTGGCGTTTGCGGAGGGCACTGCTGCTGAAAGACCATTGTGCATAAGATACTAAAAGGAGGGTTCTATTAGGCCACACTATTTGGAGATGTTTATTCTTATGTTAGGTCTTGTTAGTAGTGTCAAGTGTTCACTGAAAAGAAAAAATTGGCTCCACTCCCCTTGATCCTTGTTATTGTAGAAGAACCCTTCAAACAATGGGGACTAGACTTCATTGGAGATATACATCCTCCTTCTAGTGATCAACACAAGTGGATACTCATAGCCACAGACTATTTCACCAAGTGGGTAGAAGCAATCCTAGCCAAGAATGCAACAGACACTATGGTTATGAAATTCCTGGAGGAAAACATCTTGGCAAGGTTTGGTTGTCCTGTAAATATTGTGACTGATAATGCCCAGGCTTTTAAGTCTGCAAATTTTATCACCTTTTGTCAGAAATATAACATCATAGTTGGCCATTCCACCACTTACTATCCTCAAGGAAATGGGCTGGCTGAGTCCTCAAATAAAATGGTGGTGAGAATCCTAAAGAAGACAATTGCAGAAAGTCGAAGGAATTTGGATTGCCAACTAAAATTCGCACTTTGGGTAAAGAGGGTCACTCGAAAAATATCCATAGGTAAATCCCCTTTCAAGTAGGTTTATGGAAAAACAATTGTATTATCTATTTAGCTTTCTATGCCAGTGGCTAAGATGCTACAAGATGTAGAAGAAGAACCCAACTCCCTAACTAGAAGGATACATCAATTAGTGGAGCTTTAGGAGATCAGAGAATAGGTAAATCACCGATTGGACAACTACCAACAAAAAATGAAGTCCCTGTTTGATAAGAAAGCTAGGGAGAGGCCTCTTCAACCAGGATATCTAGTGCTAAGGTGGGATTTGAGGAGAGAAGACAAAGGAAACATGGTAAATTTGATCCCTTATGGTTTGGAACCTTCAAGATTAATGAGTCTAAAGAAAACCATACTTTTATGCTAGAGAACTTAGAGGGTGACATGGTTGAGCTGTCATTAAATGGGAAATTCCTCAATCTTTATTTCCAGCATTAAGAGTTTCAATTCTCACCCATTGTGCATACCGATGAGCTACTGTAAAATATCAATAATGCTTTCATCTCTTTATATTTCTATTTTTATTTTTATACACATGAATAAAATGACTCCATGCCCAATAGAAAGAAGACTACTAGTCTGCAGGTTCTCAGCGCATTACAAGCAAGGCACTATCCCCAGTCGGAGCCAATGTTGTCACCCTCTGCATTATTTCTTTTCTTCTATCTAAATGATGAAAAATAACAAAGAGGTTTACAACAATATTCCAAGCCAGAGGAAAACTCAAAGCTAAATCATATCCCCTCCAATGGATGATGCTTCGAACTAGCATTCCAACGGTATATGGATCTCCTCAAATGGACCCCAGAGTCAGAAGTTATAGTAGATCAAAGTTTCCCTTGAAAATTGGAAGCCATGGAGAAAATGCCTTAACAAAAAATCCTGCAATTTGTGATCGGAGGTCTCAGCGGTATGTGAATCGACCACTACAAATAAAATTGCGGGGGAAATGGGCCAACAGAGTAAAATGCTAGGAGTTTCCTTGAAAAATGTGAAAAAGGAATTCAATGCAAAACTAAGGGTGGATGGGACTTTTCTCTCTCCTCAAAATAGATGCGTGGATGCATAAGGTTAGCTCCGATAGGTGACACATGGTGTTACGAAAGACACGTGGTGTGCTGCTATGGCATTTTTAGGGTCCTATGGGGGCATATAAGGGTGACACATGTCACCAATCAGGAAGCAGCATGTGTCATTGATGACATCACCAATCGACAATTGACAATTAGCGGTAGTAGCATATTATGCATCAAAAAGAATTCGCTGAAAGCAAACCTCCGATTGGTGGGCTCCGATATGGGAGTTGGCACATGGTCACAAGAAGAGAAAGGAATCAAGGGCTAAGCAGAAGGGGTGATCGACAATCGGTGATCGCAAGTTTTTGGAGGTCATACCAATGGCTCGGTCATAAAGTGCTGATTGTGATATTCAAAGTGGGCCCAATCAGCAATCAACGTGCACAGTGTCGCAGAGGTGGTCTAGTGTAAAGGTCAATGATTTTGTCGATAAGCGGGATTTCGTGTAACAAAGAAAAGGGTCTCCCAGGCATGTGCTCAAAGCTTTTAGCTCCCCAAGACTAAACACCCAGTTATAGTCCCAGTCATATGATCAAAAAGGGGAAGGGATCAAAGAAAAAGGGGGCTAAAGGGGATCGAAATTCATAGATTTTCAAGGGTTTTTAGTGTAAAGTATCAATGAAAATCCCTGATATTGCACCATGGATGTTTTAAAAGGCATATGGGGCTCCGATAGTGTTATACAGGGAACCTAAAGGGATGAATGAGTTGGCAACTACGATCTACAAGCAGCACAAAAATTATCATGATGATTGCTCTCCATCCCTACAAGTGGAAAATTAAAGTTGTTAAGTCTAAAAGTGACAGGGAACTGACCTGGAGTGGGTAAGACATGATGCAATAGAATGTGGCTAGATGAGAGGCCAGCCGAGGAAGCGACAAGGAGATATTTTCATGAACCAACTTTTAGTTTTCATGATTGTTATTTAGTTTGTTTGCAAGTCTATCATTCTATTTATTTGTAACCAATAGTATCATTCAGTTGTAGTAATTGAAGGCATTAGAACCTGTAATAATTGAATGAATTGGAGACAGTTGGTCTTTCAGACAACTAGATGCTCAGGCTAAGATATTTTTGGAATGGATTTTCAAGCTCTCCCTCTCCTTATAAAAGGGAGGAAGAAATACTTAGATGAGGCTCAGAATTTTGGAAAGACAACTCTTCTACGGGACCTTTCCTATTTTCATAAAGGCCTTCTTGAAGCTTGTTGTATTCTAGTTTTCCTCAAGAGATTAATAAAAAGTTTATGGTGATTCCAACTGATTTCGATCGAAGTTTATTCTTCTCTCTCTAGTTTTCATATATGTTTTTAATTCTTCCCAGATTGCATGTCATAGTAGCAGCTAGTTGTGTCTTCCTTTAGATACAGATTTATTTAAATCAGAAATGTTGGTGGATAATGCATGTTTTAAGGTGGAAATCAAGTCTTTAGAAAGGGCCCCATGCATCTCAGCAGTTCATAGCATCTCCTCTTTCATGTTTCTCTCTGAGTCTTTATATATAGGATTATTATGTCTTAAGCCCTATATGATGGATTCTTTCTCTGTTATCTACCTCCATTTACATATGTTTCAACAACAAAATCACTGCAAATTTTGGGTCTTATTTGGCCACCATAAATCAAACATTATTTCCTAAGTACTCCTGTATATATTAATTGCATTCCATTTGTTATCTTTATGAATGGTTATGGACCAAATTCATTTTTATTTGTGTGACATAACTGAAGTGTTCCAAGCCTCTACTCTAAAATTTGTGAAGCACTCTCTTAATATGTCCTAGGCGCTGGTCCTTTATCAACCCAGCGGATATCTCTAGAAAGATTTTATATCTCCTGAAGTACTTGTGATCCTAGTGCTATAAAACACTACAACAGATTGGTTGAGTCGAGTCTCTCTTCATCCAATCACCCTCGTGCCACATTCCAAGCATGTATGTGGGACTCATAGAACACACCAAAAAGACGATGCACCTACATCATGAGGAATTTGAGTGCCTCCTAGTCTCTCATGATTTATTGTGTAGCTAGAGGCTAGTCTAGGGATCACTAGGCCCTACACTGAGACATACTCTTGAGGATTTACCATGCATCCCATCCCAGGACCACTAGTCCGAGCGGAGAGAAAATCCACCTCTTAGCTTTACCATATATCTCGCCATTCATTGGCAAGGATTCCTAGGCCAACCGAGGCACACAATCTTGCTTTACGACAACCCACGGTCTGGTTCAGGGGTTACTAGGTCAGTGGCTTCATGATCCTTAGTCTGGTTCAGGGAACCATGTGTTTGTCAATTTGGAGATCCACCCCACTCAGCTTCGTATCCAATCCAGCCATCCCACATAAACTGAATGTGAGAACCCATTTCATCAAAGCTATTAGGAAATGGCATGGCTAGGCTGCAAAGACTGTCAAACCTAGAAAAAAACATGCCATGGTAGAAATAAACACATGCAATCCCATGCATTCCAAATGTAGCAAGGAAAATACACATGCAAATTGATACCTGCAATGAATCCTATTGTAGCTACTTGATCTTGCCTTGCCGTGCTTGATATTTGGTTCCCCTTGCCTTATTTTCCTTTCATGCTCCAATGCCAAAGTGCTCCAAGAAACTCTAAGTGTCCAAGAGTGTGAGAGAAAGAGAGAAGAATGAGAGAGCTCCAAAACTCAACTGAAAAAAGGTTACCAATTGATCCTATGAAGCCTTTTTATGAATGAGGCCTCTATTTTCTTCATTTCCCATTATTTTCCTTCAATTTCCTCCTCACATGCAATCAGTGACGATTCACCTCCCTTCTCTCCTAATTTCCATTATTTTCGTAAAATAATACTGAGAGGTGGGGTGAGTCAGTATTTACAGTTCAATAAAATTTCATTTCCCAAACAAATTTATATACGCTACTTTTGTGAAGTGAACTTGCGTGTACACACTACTGTGATTAGGGAAATCAATGTATACCTAGAGAACTTATGATTTAGTCAATTTATCATCTGTTAAACCTTAATCAGTGCTCCAGTAAATTGTTAAACAGTGCAGTAAAAACATAATAAACCATCACACATAAGCAACACACATGAACACAAAGATTTAAGGTGGAAACCCAATGCGAGAGAAGAACCACCTGTTGTTGTCATCTCTATCCCCTTTTAATATTAAGAAAATATATTTACAATCTTGTACTGGTGTAGACTCATACTAGTACGAGTCACCCACCTGCAGAAGGCTACAACCTTCTCTCATTTTCCAGATTCTACTAGAAGGGAGCTACAACCCCCTAACTCTTGTACTAGACAATGTGTTTACTAGTACGTAGGCACTAGCCTACAGAAGGCTATGACCTTCTCTCTTCCTCCAGGGACCACATTTCATAAATTTTCAGACTGGATGCTCCTAGTACACAAAAATACAAATGAAGGCCTCGTTTCATCAAATTTTCATACTGGACCCATCAGAACTTTCAAACTGCATCAACCAATAATCAGTTAATCTGAATAGTCAGATCACTATCACCAGAACACTGTGTTGAACCCAAAAACCTACATCATCATTCAGAACCAACTGTAACCTCAAAAATCATGCATCAGAATGTATACGCTACTTTACTAAACCCAACCTGCGTGTATACACTACTTCCTTTAACCAAACCTATGTATACCTTCAAAACTACTGAAACATAAAACTTCTGAATCAAGTCTATATCAACCAGCAATATATTGAACATCTATTGTCAATTTATAGAGCTTTACATAGGCAGTAGCAGAGATAACCCTTCTCACATAAACGATCAATCAATCAGACACCAAACTCCTTATGCATTCAGTTTTACATTCAGATCTAAGAAGACTTCATTGGCAAACAACAGTAAAACAACAGAACTAATTAGATAGATCAGTCATTTCTGAAGAATAGGATTTTCCTTAGTATACGCTACTTGGAAGAGTCGAACCTGCATGTATACACACTTTTACCGAGGCGAACCAGTGTATAGATCTGCAAATATTAACTCACAACTTCGCTGCTATTTCAGACTTTAGACAAACCCAGATCATGACATTTAAAGAATAAAACAGGTGTACACAATCATATCTAGCCCAACCAATATCAGATCATTCAATGATAAGTCATTTCAGGTCTCATGATCTTGATCCAACATTGAATTCAAGGTGCACAAAATATTTCAGATCAAATCACAAACATAGCCCCTGCAACATAAAATATATTTCAGATAGAAGTATTCCTAAGAAACCCTTTTCACTTGCACACATGGCCTTTTGATCTTCTCCTCCTTATATAGTTTTTGGCCTTTCTCAATACCTCGGACCAAAACCACTTAGGACCCATGGTATTCTTGGACGGGATCAAATATTCATTACTCCGCTCAATATTGTGGGCTAATACCATGGTATTGACCCCTGGTATTGTTTACTCTTGAATTTCCTTGATTTTCCAACATATACACGCTTTTCTTCTTGTGAAAGTGCGTGTATATGTATACGCTCTTTTTGTTCTGTGAACCAGCATGTATACATTGTTTTGACTAAGTGGACCTGCGTATACATCTTAAACTACTTTACACCATCCTTTTCCTTCAACTTCTTTATTTTGATCAATAGACCTTAGTTCCATCTTCATGTTCTCCTATACCAATGCCTTGTTACCTCTGTATAAACCTGTTGCACTAAGGGTTTCCTTTTATCAAAACCGAACTACCTGTGAGTGAGTTACCATCAAGGAAAACACTTGTATCATAATGCCAACAATCTCCCCCTTTGGACTTGATGGCAATCATGTTGGTGTTGATTACTGCAAGCTGTAGAAACTGTGAAAGATAACAAGCAACACCAAAATACTCTACCCCTTTGACAACAAGGGAAAAGGGAAGACCAAGATACTCACCCACTTTTATATCCATTATGTTTTCCATTCTCCCCCTGAGTACATGCAGAGTCTACAAAGATATGTTTCAAAAGAATAACATGACTCTATAACTCAACTAAGTGAGTATGACCTCCCTAAGACCAATGACTCATACATACATCAATCACCCAACCAAGTGGGGATACACCACATTTGACTCATCCACCCAACCAAGTGGGGATATACCAATTGTTTATACATGACTGAAATACAACAATTATTACATCATCCATCCCATGCATAGTGGGGATACAAATTACATCATATGTCCAATAAGACTCATTCATACATAGAATATGACAGAAGGAGACATATCACACCCTAGATCTTTACATGACTTATGCAACAAATGATATAAATATCTGAAACCATAGTTGAACTCAACAACCATAATGCCAACAATGTAGAATGTGAGTGAAGGCTAATGCTCCCCCTGAACCTATGCTACCTGTGAATTGTCAACAAGTCATTCATCAAGGCATCTTTGTCAGTCAGATAAAAATCAATGAACAAAGCATATTGTCAGACTGTAATCATCAAAATCAGATTGAGCACCCATATCAGAGTCTGACCCACTATTTTTCTGCCAGAAAAAACATATATGCTTCTACATCAATAGAAACCTGCACATATACACAACTATACTTCATGAAACTCGCGTATAAGAACCTTCATCTAAAAATCTAGATTTAATAGTAGGATGATGTAGCAACTACTCCTAGCTTTTGTCTTAGATATTCAAATGTTTCTCTATGAAGTGGTTTGGTGAATATATTAGCAACCTGTTCTTTGGAGGAAACATACTCCAATTTAACATTTTTTTCAAGTACTTGTTCTTGTAGGAAATGGTACTTAATGGGTATGTGCTTGGTCTTGGAGTGCATGACAGGATTTTTCGAGATACTAATGGCACTTGTATTATCACATAGAATGGAGATGGTTGGAGTACATGTGATACGAATGTCTTGCAATGTTTGCATCATCCAAAGTAGTTGTGTGTAGTAAGATGCAACAGCCACATATTCTACTCTAGTTGTAGATAATGCAATCGAACTTTGTTTCTTGCTGAAACAAGACACTAGCCGTTAACCCATATAGAATGCACCTCCACTAGTGCTCTTTTGATCATCAACATTTCCTGCCCAATCTGCATCTGTATATGCATGAAGAGTAAGATCTGTATCTTTAGGATACCATAGTCCAAAGTCTTGAGTTCCTTGAAGATATTTGAAAATTCTTTTAACTGCCTGAAGATGTGATTCCTTTGGATTTTCTTGGAACCTTCCAACAATTCCTATTGCATGCATGATATTAGGTCTGGTACCTGTTAGATAAAGTACACTTCCAATCATAGATATCTAAGTTGGTTGGTTTACTGTTGGTGCTTCATCGTTAGAACTGAGACTGCATTCGAGTGCATACTGGTTTAGAATCTTCCATTCTGTACTTCTTCAAGATCTGCATCAGATATTTGGTTTGTGAAATAAAAATACCATCTTTTTTTTGTTGTACTTGCAGACCAAGAAAATAAGTAAGTTCACCAAGTAAGGACATTTCAAATTCTTGCTGCATTACCAAACCAAAATTCTAACTCATATATTCTTCATTGCTACCAAAGATGATATCATCAACATAAACAACAATAATTAGTAGTTTATCATTTTCAATCTTTGTGTATAATTTTCTATTTGTAGAACCTTTTGTGAAATCTTGTAGTTGTAGATATTTCTCAAGACAGTAATACCAAGCCCTTGGAGCCTATTTCAGACCATAAAAAGCCTTTTTGAGCTTGCATACAAGTTTTGCATCATTTCCTAGAATGAAACCTTATGGTTGCTCAATATGGACTTCTTCTTCTAAATCTCCATTAATAAAAGTTGATTTTATATCCATTTGATATAGTTTGAATTTTCGAAAACTAGAAAGAGCAAGAAACATTCTTATAACTTCAAGTCTGGTAATAGGTGCAAACGTTTCTTCAAAATCTATACCTTATTGTCGAGCATACCCTTTACAAACAAGTCTTTCCTTGTTTCTAATACCTTCTCCATTTTCATTTAGCTTATTCTTAAATATCCATTTTGTTCCTATAACATTTTTTTCATGAGGTTTAGGAACTAATTCCCAAGTATCATTCTTTTCAATTTGGTCTAGTTCTTCATCCATGGCCTTAACCCAACATTCATCTTTGATAGATTCATTTACATTCTTTGGTTCTGTGGAGGATAGTAATGCTAGATAACTTGAGGTCCTTGTAAGATTTCTTCTTATCTACACTCCAGAACCTTTTCTCCTAGAATTTGAGATTCTAGATGATTCTTCTGAACATACCTGGATGGATTCTTTTCCCTGTCTGTTGTATCTTCTTCTGGTGCTTCATTGGTTTCTTCTTCTATATCATTTTGATTTGATCTGGGAAAGCATTCCCCATATTCCTTATTGTCATATTCATTTGTTGATTTATTTGTTCTGTATTTCTGCATGCTTCATCAATTACAACATCAATTCACTCAACAATTTTTTGAAGTCTTTTATTACAACATTTGTATCCTTTAATTTTGGATGAATAACCAAGAAGAATTCCTTCGTCTGATCTGGGTTCAAACTTACCAATTTTTTCATCAGTCCTTTTGATCAAACATTTGCTTCCAAAAAATCTAAAGTGTTTTACAGTAGGAGGCTTACCATACCAAAGTTCATATGGAGTTTGATCGCTATTTACCGAAACATTCGCTTTGTTGAGAATAGTCACGGCAATAAATGCAGCTTCAGCCCAGAAGGTTGCAGGAGTTCCAGATTCATCAAGCATTGCTTGAGCCATTTGTTGAACTATTTTGTTCATTCTTTCCACCACGCCATTTTGTTGAGGAGTTCTGGTGATGAAGAATTTCCTTTTTATTCCATGTTGTTCACAAAAGTCAAATAATTCATTTGATATGAATTCTCCCCCTTGATCAGATCTGAGACATTTGATTTTTTGATCTGATTCATTTTCAACTAAATCTTTGAAGGTTTTAAACTTTTCAAATGCTTCATCTTTATGCTTTAGTAGACCTATCCAACACATCCTGGAAAAGCATCAATAAATAAAATAAAGTATTCTTCTCCACGAGGTGACTTTTTCCTTGTTGGTCCACATAAATCAGTATGGACGAGTTCAAGAGGCTTACTTTCTGATCCTTCCTTTTCACTAAAGTGAACTCTGGTTTGCTTACCGACTTGACATGGTTTGCATATGGCATTTTCTGGGATGATGATATCTGGAAGATCACAGACCACCTTGAGCCTGCATGATTTTCTTATTTGATAAAAGCTTAGATGCCCCAATCTTCTGTGCCATAGCTAGTTTTCATCTGTTTTTCTTAGATAACATTGTTGTTGTCCTCCTTTGAGTATGTATAAATTGTTTGGAGTTCTTGTACCTTTGATTACGGTATTTCCTGTATCAAGCTCACGAACCACACATCTGTTTGATTGAAACACAACTTCATTTCCTTGATCACACATTTGACTGACACTTAACAAGTTATGCTTTAAACCATCTACATACATGACATTTACAACTTTAACCTTTTCTTTCAAGAAAACAGAGCCCTTACCTTTAATGACAACTGGTGTGTCATTTCCAAATGAGACATTCTTTTCTTTTTCTAAAGCATTATATGAATGAAGTTTCTCTTTATCATCTGTCATGTGTTTGGAGCACCCGTTGTCGATGTACCACTGATTCTCTTGTCCTTCTGCATACAGGGCTATGCCACATCTTTCTGATTGGGATTCATTCTTTCTCCATATCTTGGAATTTGATGATGTTTTCTCCTTTTCAAGTGTTGGCCAAAATTTGCTCTTGCATTCATATTCTTCATGACCAAAGTTGTTACAAATCAAAAATTATATTTCAACTTCAAGAGGAGAAAAGTTATTATAGGAACTTTTCTTGATTCCTGTTACACTCCTTTTATTTCATGCTTCTCTAGTCATGATGGTTTTCTAGGCAACACATTGAGCATCCTTATGCCCAAAGTTATGGCATGAAAAACACTTCCCATTAAAAAATTTCCTGCGATCATAGAATATTTTGGCATTGTTTACCTGTTGGTTGAAGCTTCTACCAATATTCATCCTTGGAGTAAATTGAGTGTGATTTACCTAATGAGTACTTTTAGGCCTTTGCTGACAATTGACATATCGTTCACTGGTCTTTGCTGCATCAAGATAGCTTCTGGTGGACGATGATGACTTCTATGATTGAGATGATTCTTCAGTATATCCAAGACCTGTCTTTATAAGAGGAGAACGCTGAAATTTGATGATTTCATTTAAAGTTTCTCTTCCTTTAGCAAATATAAGATTAAGAGATTTTGTCTTCTAAAGTTCTTTTCTTATACCCACAACTTCACATTCTATATTTTCATTGTGTTTTTCTCTTTCAGTGAGTTGATGTGTCAACGTATCTATGATCATATTATTTTCTTCTAAAAAGATTTTGAGTTTTGTGATTTCTTCAAGAAATTCTTCCTCTTCTAAGGCATCCAAAAAAACATCATTGTCATAGGCCATGAGAAGTCTATAATCTTGTTGAGATTCATCTTCATCACTATTAGATAAACCATCACTATCTTCATGCGTATAGTA
The DNA here is from genome assembly GCA_031772625.1 of Pinus tabuliformis. Lineage (NCBI taxonomy): Eukaryota > Viridiplantae > Streptophyta > Pinopsida > Pinales > Pinaceae > Pinus > Pinus tabuliformis. Next base: position 854,860,826 of record CM062815.1, on the reverse strand, counting down.
ACTCCTTCTATTGACAACCTGTTTTCTATTGCCTTTTGAATATTCCTTTCCATTTTCATATATATCTTTATGCGGACATTTGGCAGCATAATGGTCGACTCTACCACAAGCAAATAATTTGAATGGTAGGTTACCTCTGAATCTTTCGGAACCCCATTGAAGATTCTTGACAAAATTTACCTCATCTTCTTCTTCTTAAATATATCCTGGTTCATTGTGCTCTTCCTTTTCTTTTCCCTTTGTTGAAGCTTTAAAAGCGACATCTCTCATATCTGATGTACCTCCTTTCCTCATTTCAAAGGCAGTTAGGATTCCATGGAGTTGAGTCGCAACAATAGTTTGAAGATCCTATTTTTCTTCTACGGCAGATACTTTTGACTCAAATTTAGAAGAAAAGGATCTCAAAATCTCAACTAAAGTAGCTTCCTTTATCTCTTCACCCAGATTCTTCATACAATTAACAATCTCATCTACACATAAAAAATAACTAGCAATACTCTCATCACTATGCATCTTAAGAGTTTCATACTGAATTCTAAGAGTTTGAAGCTTAACACATTTTACCTGGGAGTCTCCTTCGTAGCTCTGAATGATTTTGTCCCATATCTCTTTGGCTATCTTGAGCTGCATGACTTTGACAAATTTTGATTCTGATAGACTTCCCAATAAAGTATTAACTGCTTTTTCATTGGTTTCGTATAACTTCTTACCTGCAGAGTCTGTAGGTATTGCTACTAGAAATTGATATCCTCCTTCCACAATTTCCCAAACATCGGCTCCAAGCAATTGAAGATAGGCTCTGGTTCTTATTTTCTAATATACCAAGATTCTACCATTGAATATTGGTGGTCTGATAGATACCATGCCTTCGTGATTATTCATCTTGAAAGATCTTCCTTCAAGCGATCAAGCTTCTTTTAAAGGACCTATTCGGATACCAATTGTTGGAAATAATACTGAGAGGGGGGGTGAATCAGTATTTACAGTTCAATAAATTTTCATTTCCCAAACAAATTTATATACACTAATTCTATGAAGTGAACTTGCGTGTACACGCTATTGTGATTAGGGAAACCAATGTATACCCCGAGAACTTATGATTTAGTTAATTTATCATGTGTTGAACCTTAATCAATGCATCAGTAACTTGTTAAACTGTGGAGTAAAAACATAATAAACCATCACACATAAGCAACACACATGAACACCAAGGTTTAAGGTGGAAACCCAATGCGGGAGAAAAACCACCTTTGCTGTCGTCTATGTCTTCTTTTAATATTAAGAAAGTCTATTTACAATCTTGTACTGGCGCAGACTCATACCAGGACGTTGGCACCCACTGAAGAAGGCTACAATCTTCTCTTGTTTTCGAGCTTCTACTGGAAGGGAGATACAACTTCCAAGCTCTTGTACTAGTCAATGTGTTTACTAGTACATAGGCACAGACCTACAGAAGGCTATGACCTTCTCTCTTCCTCTGGGGACCACGTTTCATAAATTTTCATACTGGACCCATCATAACTTTCAAACTGCATCAACCAATAATCAGTTAATCAGAATAGTCATATCACTGTCACCAGAACACTGTGTTGAACCCAAAAAGTTGCATCATCATTCAAAACCAGCTCTAACCTCAAAAATCATGCATTAGAATGTATACGCTACTTTACTAAACCCAACCTATGTGTATACGGTACTTCCTTTAACCAAACCTGCATATACCTTCAAAACTACTAAAACATAAAACTTATGAATCAAGTATGTATCAACCAGCAATATACTAATGATCCACTATCAATTTACAGAGCTTTACACAGGCAATAGCTTAGATAACCCTTCTCACTTAGATGATCAATCAATTAGACACCAAACTCCTTATGCATTCTATTTTACATTCATATCTAAGAAGACTTCATTGACAAACAACAATAAAACAATAGAACTAATCAAATAGATCAGTCATTTATGAAGAATAGGCTTTTCCTTAGTATATGCTACTTGTAAGAGTCAAACTTGCGTGTATATGTGCTTTTACCGAGGCAAACCAGTGTATAGATATGCAAATATTAACTCACAGCTTCGCTGCTATTTCAGACCTCGGAGAAACTGAGATCATGGCATTTAAAGAATAAAACATGTGTACACAATTGGATCTAGCCCAACCAATATCAGATCATTCAATGATAAGTCATTTCAGGTCTCATGATCCTGATCCAACATTGAATTTATGGTGCACAAAATACTTCAGATAAAATCACAAAGATAGCCCCTGCAACATAAAATATACTTCAAATAGAAGTATTCCTGAGAAACCCTTTTCACTTACACACATGGCCTTTTGATCTTCTCCTCCTTATATAGTTTTTTTCCTTTCTCAATACCTCAGACCAAAACAACTTAGGACCTGTGGTATTCTTGGACGTGATCAAATAGTCATTACTTCACTCAATATTGTGGGCTAATACTATGGTATTGACCCGTGGTATTGTTTACTCTTGATTTTCCTTGATTTTCCAACATATACGTGCTTTTGTTCTTGTTAAAGTGCGTGTATACGTATACAATCTTTTGTTCTGTGAACCAGCGTGTATACATTGTTTTGACTAAGTGGACCTACGTATACATCTTAAACTGCTTTACACCATCCTTTTCCTTCAAATTCTTTATTCTGATTAGTAGACCTTAGTTCCATCTTCCTTTTCTTCTGTACCAAGGCCCTATTACCTCTATATAGACCCGTTAGAATGAGAGTTGCCTTTTATCAAAACTGAACTAACCTGTGAGTGAATTGCCATCAAGGACAACACTTGTATCATAATGCCAACAGAAAAAACATGCCATGGTAGAAAATAAACACATGAAATCCTATGCATTCCAAATGTAGCAAAGAAAATACACATGCAAGTCAATACCTGCAATGAATCCTATTGTAGCTACTTCATCTTGCCTTTCCCTGCTTGATCTTTGGTTCCTCTTGCCTTATTTACCTTTCATGCTCCAATGCCAAAGTGCTCCAAGAAACTCTAAGTGTCCAAGAGTGTGAGAGAACGAGAGAATAATGAGAGAGCTCGAAAACTCAACTGAAAAAAGGTTACAAATGGATCCTATGATGCCTTTTATGAATGAGGCCTCTATTTTCTTCATTTCCCATTATTTTCCTTCAATTTTCTCCTCACATGCAACAAATAACCAATCACCTCCCTTCTCTCCTAATATCCATTATTTTTGTAAATAAATGTGCCAAAATGCCATTTTTCTTTCTAAAACCTTAGCCATTTCCCTTGCCAATTTCCTTAGTCATAAACAACCAAATGAACACTCCCTAGGATTTCTTGCCCAACATTGATCTTGGAATAAGTGTCCCATCAACTATGGTTATTGTTTTTAACTTTTATTACATAGAATTTGTACCAGGGTTGTTACAGGCAATGTCTTGGGCAGATTTATTAAGATCGATACAAAAAGGTTGGAAAAGGGTATTTTAATCTTTTCTCATGTATGTGTTGAAGTTGATCTCAATAAAGGGTTACCTAATAAAATCCTCATGAATTGGAGGGGATTTGATTACTCACAACCCATGGATTATGATAATACAACCTTCCATTGTAGGATATGCGAGAAGCCTGGTCATCTCCAGAATGTATGCCCTTATTCTCAAGGGCCTTCTCAACCCTTGACAAACATGAAAAATATCCAAGGGTGTTAGGATCCTAAAACATCAAAGGGTTCTAAGAAACCTCCTATTCCTCTGTAAGGTAGAAAGAAATAACCAAAAACACCTTCACATAATTCAAGGCATATCGTTTGAGTGAAGCCATAGGTCAGCCCAACTCAGGGATCTCTCCATGAAAAGGATAAGAAAAACTTAGTTATAATCTTGGCCTCACCTATGAGTGGGCACAAGGACTTCCATGAATCAAACCATTTGGATAGTGATAAGGAATCGACCAACATTGAACACCCTCTAGACTTAGATATGTCTCAAGAAAAGGAAGAAATTGTCTCCTCAAAAATGATTCTAGACAAGCCCTTCGAATGGATCATTGTATGAAAAAAGGAAAACGAACTTATAAATCACCTATGATCAATGATGAGTTATGTTGTAGCTCCTAGAGGCAACCCCTAGGTTGAGGAAAGGTCAGTGCCTAGGACATCTTAGAGGAGTGCTTTGAGGATTTACTGATATTTTTGTTTCACTCTGTATTTAATATAATTGGAATTAGATTGATTCAAAACTTGGTTCAATCACCCTTCACCAAGGTATACTTAAACACACACACACACACATATATATATGTAGGCAAATATCGCTCATCCCAAGGATAAATTCCCTGATATGGTGGCTAACATAGTAAAATGCAGCTTAATATTTGTCATTGTAGTAAAGAAAATGGAGAGAGAGAAAATAATGAAAGAAATTCAATGCAGAGGGATGGATAACACAAAATCCTAAGCAATGAATCCTAGTAGGACTATGGAATAATAAGGAGATGAAAGTGTAGAATTTTTGGAGTGCATTTAAGGTTTCTAGATCCATATATTCATGGGTACATTCTGTCACAAAATTAAATTTGGTAAATTTATGATCGCATAGGTACTGTTGGCCATAATATAATATTGGTAAATATGTAATTGCACAAGTACCATTGCTACCCTATAACATAAGTAAATCCATAATTTGAGAGTGAAACCAACAACTTCTTTACACAATTTCAGAGGAAGATAAACATACATGAAATGACAAACATAGGGGAACACATACTACACATTACTCCACTTGGAATCACCAGATCTGCTTCATTAATCTTTGAAAATGGAGTCCATATCATAGGTCCAACATAGTTGACATTTGTATAAGCATTAGCACCTCATAAATAATCCATTGAACCAAGAGTTGGAACCTCTTTCTGTATATAGAACTCAGAATACCTACAAAGACAAATTTGGACCTCTAGGAACAAAATTTTAGAACCTCTCAAATGAGTTTCTTCCCCCTATTTATGGGCAGAGGGGGAGCTTTGAATCAACAATTACAAAATATCTTATGATGCTATAACTATCTGATCAAATAGCTTTCTAAGCGTGTGCATATTCAAATTATTACATAATAAATTGCTTCCTTCTTTAAAATGCATAAATTAAAAAATAATAAAACATGGGAAAACTAAATGATGGATATAGAAGAAAATATCCACGCCAATTCCTATGATCGGCTTTGATTAGGTCACGTCTCTACCATGATGTTCCTTTGTGGTTACTAGCTAATATGCCTGTCGCTTTCTCACCCTAATTGTTTAATCTCCCATCTTGGAACTAGCCATGCTCAAGTGCGGTGGTGTTGAAGATGTCTCATTACATAGATTTTGACCCATCCACTTGCATACACTCTAGGCTATACTATCAGAAACCAATACATCTCATAACTCTTATAAAATATCATTATGAAAACACATAACTCTGATCACCCTTGGCTCCTCTTGCTTAAGCTCCTTTATCGCTTATCAACCATGGGACCACTGCCTGTGACCAAAGGCTTAATGCATAGGCGTTGCAATATTGGAGCCTTTTATCCTCGTAACTTCATTTGAAATAAAATTCTAAAAACATAAAGTTTTGATGCCTTCAAGCTCCTCTTCCATTGTCCCTCTTCTTGTTTATCCCATGGGACCATGTCGGGGGCCTATCTCCCTTTGTAATTTGTGCTTCACCCTTGGTTCTTTGGATGGTCATGACCAAGTGCCACCACATATCAGAGCCCCTTCACCATCAGAACTTTTCCAAATTAGAATTTACACAGGAGTTATGATATTCACATCCCCAATATGGCCCATAGTACTTAGGTTCTAAATCTTCCCTTAGATTTGGTTTTTTTTTTCGATATCTCACGACCATCTGCCAGTCTGCATCGAAAGCCCTCTTCATCATAAGTTTTCAAATTAATTATTGACATTGGAGTTATGAAATTCCCACTTTCGATGAGCTCATATCTCTTGGTGTTCATCCCCAGCTCTGCGCCCTTAGTTCTCTAGAGTTCCCATGACTGACTGCCATATAATATCAAATACATTTTCATCTAAAGTTTTTAAATTAAGAATTAACATTAGATTTAAGAAAAATCCCACTTCTCATGAGCTCATAGCTCTTAGTGCTCGATCCCAGCTCTGCACCCTTAGTTCTACAATTTACCATGATCGAGTGCCATATAATATAGAATCCCTCTTCATAAGAACATTTTCAAAAGATAATTATAAACGGGTTTTGATTTCTTTCACCTCCGAAATACAGATCTCTGAAAATACATCATGTTGGCGTCACCATCTCCATGTGGTGCCTCCTGAGTGGTGACACATGTTACCCAGATTTTTTCCTTTAAGCCCTCAAAAATGTAAAAATTATCTGCCACTTGTCCTAGTCTGGCCACATCATGCTGAGGTAATATTCCCTGTCAACTTCTCCAAACCAACTCTCTGCTTCTATGTGTCCAAATGTGAGGAGAGAGAAATGGTCGTTAGGGTCTTTGGTTTTACACTCATTTCCTTTGTATTTTCATGACCAAGTGCCAATCTCTATCGAATCCCGTCTTATTGAAAATTTTTCAAAAAAGAATTAAAAAGAGTTATGATGCCTTCAACCTTCGATATTACTTCTTGGAACTTAGGTTCTCTACCCACTCTACGCCCTCAATTCTTTTGATTCTTCATGACTAGTTGGCGGATGATATTAGAGCTCCTCTCATCAGAAGCTTTTGAATTAAGAATTAAAGAAAAGTTCTGATACCACCATCGTCCAAAATTCCATCTTAGCATTTAGGTTCTCTTCCTGTGCCCTTGATCCCTTTGTTTTTCTATGACTATGTGCCATATAATATCGAAGCCCCTCTCATCAAAACTTTTTTGAAAATGAAGTTAAAGGGGTTCTAATGTGATCGGATCCCCAATTTTGGAAATCCTCTTTATATTTCGGTCTTTGATATTTTCTCTCCTCTTTGGCCTTTTTGCACTTTGTCTCCCCTTTTTGTCCACGATTTGACATCATTTGACACAATTGAAAAATATGTAGTAGGTGATAACAACGACTCCAATTGGGGACAATGTTTTGCAAGAAATGCATTGAGAACCTATAGATAAGTTCCTTCTATGCATTATACATGGAGTCATTTTATTCAAGTATATGAAGAGAAAAAAATATAAACATTAAGAACTTAAAGCATTACTAGAATATACAATGGCTCGCCGGTTTGTATAGTGGGTGAAAATGTACCTCTTTAGTGCTGGAAGTAAAGCTTGAGAAACTGAACATTCACAAGTAGCTCAAGCACCACACCGTCCAATTTTTCCAGCAAGAAAGTATTGTTTCCCTTTTCCTCAACAATCTTGAAAGGTCCAAACCATAAGGGATCGAATTTTCCATGTTTTCCTTTATCTTCTCATCTGACATCACCCTGAGCACCAAATCCCCTAGCTATAAGGTTTTGTCTTTTTCCTTTATGTCAAATAGAGCCTTCATATTTTCCTGATATTGAATCGGATTCTAATTCACCCACCCCCCCATTTTCTTGAAGTTCTACCAGTTGATTGATCCTCCTGGTTAGAGAATTTGGCTCTTCATCAACATCTTGTATAATTTTGGCCACTGGCATTGCTAGTTGTATAGGGAAAATTGTAGCTTTCCCATACACTAATTCAAAAGGAGATTTCCCAGTTGACCTCTTGGTAGTAACTCTATTGGCCCATAAAGCAAACTTCAGTTGTGAGTCCCATTTTTTCTAATTTTCTGATATTGTCTTCTTAAGAATCCTTACCAAGGTTTTATTTGATGATTCAACCAATCCATTTCCCTGTGGATAGTAGCTAGTGGAGTGACCCACAATGATGTTATACTTCTGGCAGAAGCTCAAAAACTTGGCAGATTTAAAAACTTGAGCATTATCAATGATAATATTCCTTGGGAAACTGAACCTAGCAAGGATATTCTCCTCCATGAATTTGATAACCACGACATCGATTGTATTTCTAGCTGAAACTGCTTCCACCCACTTAGTGAAGTAATCGGTGGCCGTAAGAATCCATTTGTGCTGACCACTAGAGGGTGGGTGTATTTCCCCAATGAAGTCTAACCCCCACTGTCTGAAAGGTTCTTCAACAAAAATAGGGATTAAAGGAAAAGGTGTTAATTTCTACTTTTCAGCAAACATTTGGCACTTCTCACAGGCCCGAACATATGCATGTACCTCACCAAACAACTTGGACCAATAGAAACCTTCTTTGAGAATTTTATGGGTTGTATCTCTCCAACTATAATGCCCCCCACACACACAATTATGGAACTCATTCATCACTTTATGGTTCTCTTCTTCATCTAGGCATAAAAGTAAAATCTTCTCTAGGTCTTTCCAATACACTTGGTCATTTGAAATGACAAACTTCTAGCCTTTTATCCTCAAAGCCCTACCTTTAACTTTACCAAAATTGATTGTACAACTTAGAAAAAGTAAATGTTGGATTATATGTTTATACCAGTGAGACACAAGGTACTTCATTTGGAATTTATTTTTTGTGGTCTTGACCTTATTTTTCTCTTCTTCCCTTTGGATTTCTCCTTCCTCTGTCAGCAAATTTATACCCAAGATTTGGCAGTTTGATTTGGACAATATTTTAGCTAATCCCTGCCCCTTGATTATCTTTGTGGGTTTTATCTCCAAGTCGTATCTTGGATTTCAGCAATCCCTTTACCTCTTTCTCCCTCATTGTCCCCTTGTACCAAAATGTTTTTCACAACATCTATACAAACATAAGTTATTATGCTTGATTAAAAGACATATATTTTGAAGGTCTTTAGGTACTTGACTAAGGCATAGGACTGATTCTCTAGAATTTTATACTTTAGCTCAGCATCCCATAGCACTTGGCTGAAAAATGCTATTGGTTACTCATGTCCTTCACTGTTTTTATGCAATAAGACAACAACCACTGTATGAGGAGAAGTAAAAGAGAAAATGAAAACTGGTTTTAGATAGTCAGGGCTGAATAATACAGGAGATTCTTCAAAGGCCCTTTTGATCCAAGAGAATGACTCTCGAGATTCTTCAGCCCATTTTACCTACCTATCCTTCTTCAACATCTCTGTAATTTCTTTAATTATATCAACATAATTGGGTATGAACCTCATTAAAAAGTTGATTATGCCCAAGAAAGTCTAGATTTCTTTCTTATTTCTCAGTAATGGGATGTTTTTTTATCACTTCCACCCTCTTGGGATGTATCTTCACCCCCTCTTTTTCAACGATTTTTCCTAGAAACTTCCCCTCATTTATAGAAAACTGAGACTTCTTAGGATTTAAATACAAGCCATATTTTCTGCATTTCTCAAAAGTGAGTCATAGATGTTCAATACGCTCCTCATCTATTTTTGAAAAATCAGTGATGTCATCTAGGTAAATTACCGCAAACTTATCTTTTTCTCCCACAAACATTATATCCATTTCTCTCTGAAACGTGGTTCCTACATTAATGAGGTCGAAGGGCATTCTGGCATACATAAATGTTCCCCAAAGAACGGTGAAAGAAATTTTATTTTGATCCTCAGGCTGCATAGCTATTTGATTATATCTAGAAAAACCATCTATCATAGACATACGATCAAAGCCTGCCACCTTTTGCAGAAGGTAATCCATTTTAGGTAAAGGGTAATTATTGTTTAGTGAGGCCTTGTTAATATCCCTAAAGTCCATACACAACATTATTTCCCCGTTCTTGTTCCTAACATGAACTAGATTTTCCACCCAATCTGAATACCTCTAAGGTACGACAATTTTAGCCTGGAGCAAATTCCTCACCTCTTTCTCAATTGATGGAAGTAATAGAGGGTTAATCTGCCTAAGCTTTTGTTTGTATGGTTTCGCCCCACTCTTCAAAGGAATTTTATGTTGGATGATATTAGTATCAAATGTTTTTAAATTATCATAAGACCAAGCAAACACATCCATATACTGCTTAAAAATGTCCAGGTACCTATTTTTTTGTTCCTTAGGAACTCCTTTGGCCAACTTAATTATCTGGGGATCTTGATCTGAACCAATATTGCAGTCTTCCACCTATTCTTCAAATTCTTGCTCAGTTGACTTGGCAGCCATATCATTTGAGTTGAACAATCTTTCCAAGGGAACCAAACCTTTAGGGATAGTATTACCTTTCAGTTGTAAAATATTGTTCCCATAAATGGTTTCTTCCCACTTGGCATGTTGTTTGTCCACCACTTTCTCTTCCTCCTAATCAATCTCCGAGCTTGATAATTCTCCAATGACCTCCATGAAGTGTTTGATTTGTTCCTCATCTTGAAACACCTACTAATACTTAATATTGTCTTGTATTGAAGGCATGCATTTGACTTCATTTTCATATATGATAAAGGTATTTTTAGGAGGCTTGAATTTAGTAACAGCTACAACTAAGGAATCCACCATCTAATTTCCATCTTTAGGAAAAAACTCAATTTTAAAAGATAAGAAAAATTTCTCAATCAGATCCCATACCTCATTTCAATAGGCCTTTAGTCTTGGATGTTTGGTTTGGCATTGACTTCAGATTTTGTTTCACCACCAAATCTGAATCCCAAACACTGTTAAGCACCCAATGTTAAGAATTTTGGCAGCTTGCAGACCTAGTAGTAAAGCTTCATATTCATAAACATTATTTGTGGATTCAAACTCTAGCTTGAAAGGGAGAGGGATCAAGTTTCCTTCCGGGGATACCAACAACACACCTACCCCATTTCCTTCCCCGGAATAAGCACCATCAAAGTAGAGATTCCATACTTTGTCACACTGTAGTTATTGTTGGTCCAGTCAGATAGAATATTCCACCTGTGTCTCATCCCTGATTTGATCATCTTCCTCTAACAGCAAAAAAGAGAAATGTTTCTCTTTACCATACACAATGGGAATTATTCGAATAGTTAGTCCTTGTAACTGTCTTCGCAAATTTCGCTTCTCTATATAATCAATGCTCTTCTCCAACAAAAACAAGAATGTTAGCATATGTTAAATCCATTTTAATGGATCCTCTAATTTTCGATCCCCGTGATTTGGACAAGATCATACCAAACCTCACAGCCATATCAACCACTACAATATCCATTACACCACTCTTCATAGGGATTTGAGCCAAAGTTACCACCAAGTCTTTAATCAACCCTAGACATTTTACTCTCTTGGAGTCAAATGAATACATATGTTTATATGATCTTGTTATATGAAGGCTTAATTTCTCCATAAAGATGATGACATCATAATTTGAGAAGATCCTAAGTCAAGCATGAAGTTATGTAAGAAAATTTCATGAATCATCAAAGTGACATAGAAAGGGGGAGTAGAAGGGTCTTGTTCCTCAACATGAGGTCCAAATACAACCATGGGTCTTTCTTCTTGGAGGTTCAGGCTATCTTACAAAGGGGTCATGGTGGGAGGACACATGAACTGAGATACTTGAACATTGTAATTTGGTTGTTTCAACAATTCGGTTAAGGGAACATATATTTTGACCTTCTCCAGCTCTTTTTGAAGACTAAATGCAGGGGCATTCCTATTAGTTGTGATCACGTTAGTAGGGTCTTTTTCTTTATCACATATTGGTTAGGATTGTAAGGGAACTATTATATTTTAGAAACTTTGAGCTTGTGGAGAATGGAATCCGAAGTGTCTTTATTTTTTATTAAGGCTTGGTCTATTAACTTCTTTTCTTTCTCTGCTGATTTGGGAGGATTTGTGGGAGAGGACTCCTAATTTTGATCCTCCATTCTAGATATTTTCCTAGAAGATCTAAGATCATATTTCCTATGTATTTGGGCCTGCATGAAGTCAACAAATTGTTTACAATAGTTTTCGATCTCACCATCATCTAATGGGGCCTCTCAATCTTCCCCTTCTACTTCATTGGCCTCTATTTCATTTTCTCCCTCTAAAAGAGATGAAAACTTATTTTCTTGGACTTATATTTTTTCTTCGCCATTTTCCTCTAGATCATCTTCCAATACAATGGAGGCTTAATGTGAGCTTGTTTCTCCCTTCTCTCCCTTTGCAAGAGATACAAAGGAGGTATCTTATACTCTAAATTGAAACTTTGGTTAGGAGATAGTTGGTTTTGTTGAGAAGGGTTTTTTTTATAACTCCAGTTTCACAAGCTTGTTAGAAAGATTTCTTATCATCTTATTCATTTCCTCAAGTTTCTTCTCTTGAGTTTCCTTTCCCTAGTTTGAGGAACTAGCTTCCTCTTTTCCCCTTCTCCTATCTCCATGATCAGTTCTCCCTCTCCACTTCCCAGTAGAGGTGAAATTTTCTTCAACTTCTAAAGCATCTATTTGAATCTGGTCTAAGGAGTGAGACTTCCTTTCTCTAATAGTGAAACCAAATTCTGGTTCAAAGACCCCCAAAAAAACCACTTTAGTATCAGCCTGTGGAGGTTTGATTTCAGTGGGGGAACTATTTTACAATTTGTTAAACCTTTTGTATTAATTCTGACACATATTCATTATATTTTTTCTTCATAACATTGAATTAGTGAGGATATACTCATGGTCCTTTATCTCTCCCCATTTTTACATGAAATAATTCTGCATCTCCTCCCAAGTAGTGATTAAAGCATTTGGTGGGGATTTAAACTATTTCCTGGGTTCCACATCAAGATATTGGACAAAAATTCTTAACACTACATCTAGGTGTTCTACATTGAGATTTTCTGCAAATGCACATAAAGTTTCTAAATGCCTCTGTGCTTAAATTTCATCTTTCCCTGTGACTTTTAGCAAGATCTTGAGATAGTCTTGTGGCATATCATTCAAGGGTTGTGGCAAGTCTAGTGGGGCATATTTTTTCAGGAGAAAGCTTAGGATATCCATATTAAGAAAGGGAGGTGGTAGAAGATTTATTACAGGTCCTTGTTGAGGGGGTATATGAGTCGCAGTTGACTGGATTTGGGTTGGGAATCTATTCACACTCTACGTGAGACTATTTATAAGGATGTCTTTAACTTCTTTATTTTTAGGGGATGGATGAAATGAGAAAGAGGGTGAACTGACAAAAGCTTCTTCGTGTTTTACTCTAGAAGGAAATGAGCCAAACAATGCACAATGTTTTTTAGGATATTCAAAGACTTTGGAAGAAGACTAAGGGTATTTTATCATAGATTTTTGAGAACTGGTTGATGATATTTTTGGAAAAGATCTTTTGGAATCTGGAGTAACAGGGGTTATCTCTTTCCAAATCCTCTAGGATATGATTTTATCGGGGTTGAATAGGGGAGGATTTTTCTACTGGCTTGTACCAGAGTGAGTATGAGGTCTCCGGAAAGCCAAGGTGATCAAAATAAGATTCACACAGTGGATTCACCAAGGTGAGAGATCTTCAACCCACATTTCCCTTGCTCTCCTAACAGAGGAAATGTAAAAATTGCCATACCCGAGGAAAATTTTTTTGATTCATTCCACGACAATGGAACCATAAGATGTTGTAGCTCCTAGAGACAACCCCCAGGTTGAGGAAGGGGTCAGTGCCTAGGAAATATTAGAGGAGTGCATTGAGGATTTGTTGAGATTTATGTTTCACTTTTTATTTAATATAATTGGAATTAGATTGATTAAGAAATTGGTTCAATCACCCTTCACCGAGGTAGACTTAAACATACACACATATATATAGGAAGATATTGCTCATCCCAAGGATAAATGCCTTGATATGGTGGTCGACACATAGTAAAATGCATCTTAATATTTTTCGTTGTAGTAAAAAAATGGAGAGAGAGAAAATAAGGAAAGGAATTCAATGCAGAGGGTTGGATAACAAAAAATCCTAAGCAACAAATCCCAACAGAACTATGGAAGAATAAGGAGATGAAAGTGCAAAAATTGTGGAGCACATTTAAGGTTTCTAGCTCTATATTTTCATGGGTACATTTTGTCACAAAATAACATTGGTAAATATGTGATCTCACAAGTACTGTTGGCTACAATATAACATTGGTAAATTTGTAATTGCACAGGTACCATTGCTACCCTATAACATAAGTAAATCCATAATTTTAGAGTGAAACCAGCAACTTATTTACACAATTTCAGAGGAAGATAAACATACATGAAATGAAAAACAAAGGGGAGGACATACTACATAATACTTCACTTGGAATCACTAGATCTACTTCTTTAATCTTTGAAAATGGTTTCCATATCATAGGTTCAACATATTTCACATTTTTATAAGCATTAAAACCTCACGAAAAAACCATTGAACTAAGAGTTGGAACCTCTTTATGTATACAAAACTCTGAATACCTACAAAGACAGATTTTAGACCTTTAGAAAGAGGATTTTGGAACCTTTCAAATGAGTTTCTTCCCCCTATTTACGGGAAGAGGGGGAGATTTGAATGAACCGTTACAAAATATCTTCTAATGTTACAACTATATGATCTACTAGTTATCTCAGCGTGCACATATTCAAATGATTACATAACAAATTGATTCCTTCTTTATAACACAAAAATTACTAAGTAACAAAAAATGGGAAAACTAAATGATGGATATAGCAAAAAATCTCCATGCCAATTCTTTTGATCACCTCTGACTGGGCCACGTCTCTACCACAATGTTCCTTCATAGTTACTGGCCAATATGCTTGTCGCTTTCTCACACTAACTATTTAATCTCCACTCTTGGAACTGGCCATGATCAGATGTGGTGGTGTTGATGATGTCTCGGGACATAGTTTTTTACCCATTCACCTTAATACACTCTCAGTTATACTATCAAAACCAAATACATCTCGTAACTCTTATAAAAGATCGTTACAAAAACACAAAACTCTAATCACCCTTGGCTCCTCTTTCTTAAGCTTCTTTATTGCTTATCAACCATGGGACCACTTCCTGTTGTTAGTGTCAGTCTTTGCAGCCTTCCTCCAGTGATCAAACATGCTCTTACAAAGTGATTTTAAGGTGTTAAGGTCAAATTTTGTCATTTCAGTGAGTCTTCAAGCAAAATTTGGTCACTAGGTATTAGGTCTAGGGTTTGTTTTCACTCCTTTCAAAGTTGTCCAAATGTCGGTCCATGTCACCATTCAGCTGAGTGTACCATCATTCAGAGGGTTTTCATCATCATGTTAGGTTCCAATGGATCATTTTACACCTTGTTCATGCTTTAGTTGTGCCTAGGTAAGGTTCATTTCTCTCTCCTAGGGTTTTGAAGGTAATTTCTCTTGGATTGTCAAATCATCAGCAAAACTTGTGTCCTGATGTTCATACACCTTCCCCTATCCTTAATGTACCTTATTAAACATTTCCCATCACTCATATCCCTCAAATTCCTCATTTTCACACAAACCCTAGTTTCTTGATACAATTTGACAATTTTCTAGGCTAGGCCGGTGTTTTGCCCTTTTGGACCCCTTCCCCTCACTCAATCTTTCAAATTACCTTTCCCCTACTTCCTAAAATCCCTCCCTACTTCCCAAAATTTTCTCAAGAATTTAGAAGCCCCTTATCCCCTTCATTTCAGTTCATTTCGACAAATCCCCTATTCCACACATCGGGATAGGTTTTACTCCAATGATGTTTCTGAGAAAGAAAAGATGAATTTGCAAAAATTGAGAGAGTTTTTTGTCCACAATAGGCCAAGGAAGAAAAACCTCCTTCACTTTTTACATAGGTGTCATGGTTTTAGAGAAATGTCAAAAATACAGTTGCCTCAGGAGAATTGATGCACCTCTGAAGTGACCTTGGGAAAATCAAATTTTCTCCTAGCTTGGTTGGCCAAATGAATTTCTTGATGAGTCAAATGATACCTAGACACAAATATATTTCCAATGAGCTATCATGAGCTCAATTTGGAGTTGAGGAAGACCTTCAAAAGTTGACTGCAACAGCACTCTGCCTTTAGGCAGCCTCATTTTGCACATTTTGACTAGTCTTGGAAGATTTGACTTTTGACAGGGCAAATGAACTCCAAATTGAAACATTCAAGTTGGGTTGGAAATTAGACTCAATAATATTTCGAATGCGCTATCCCACGCCCAATTTGGACACCGGGAAGGCCTCCAAAACTTGTCTGCAAAAATGTGCTACGCACTCATCCAGCACAGCGCATTGGGTAGTGATTTACAGTGTATTTTTATAACGGTCGCTAGGCATTGGGGCAGGACAGTGCATAGGTCTACAAAGCCTGAAATCCATTCAAATCTTCCTCCAAAGCTCCAAAATTGCAAATTCTTCATTCCACAAGTAAGTTAACACCTCCATATTACCAATGTATGAGTTTCCATAAGTGTTTATGGTGTTTCAATAGGTTAAAAACAAAACCCTAGTTCCTTGCAAAGTTGTGTTGAGAAAATTGCCTAGGGTTTGCAAAATTGTAGTTTTGCTATTGTATCCCCATTTTCATTTTGCCCTCACTACACTTCATTCATATCACATTCCCTCTCCTTTTTCATTCACACTCACCTATCCCCTTATCCCTAAACAACTAACCCTAAATCCCTAATTCCACTATCCCAAACCCTAGTCAAATACCCCCAAACCCTAATTGTTATCCCAAAACCCTAAGTATCATTCCCTAAAGCAATTCACTCCCCAAAAACCCTATCAGCAAACCATCATGGAGCTCAAAAGCATGAAAGCAACTGGCAAGCTGCTAAGAGAAGGAAAACCAAGTTGACAACACTTGAAACAAGAAATTCAAGCTAATCATAGATCTTGGCTTGAGAGGAAAAACTTGCACTTGGAGAGGATGCTGGAGAAGGCCAATAGAGAGAAAAATATGTTGAGGAACATGAAATACCACTACTTGGCGAGAAACAAGGTGTGCAAAGCAAGAATCAGGAATTTGAAGGCCAAGTTGAAGAAAGCCATGAGGAAGAGAAAAGAGAAAAATAGACTCCAGATCTTGGCTGAGGCTTCCTTAGCCCAACACAGCACCTAATGAGGAACACTCAGCCCAAATTTCAAGAAATTTGGGAAACATTTTGCAAATTTTGAAATTTTTGGCCTAAAAACAAGTTTTTCTGCCCAATGCGCCGCGCCACCGGCGCTACACATTGAATTGGCTAGGAATTTTGCAAAATGGCTTGCATTTTTGGATTTGTCGTGGAAAAATATGAATGCCCTCACATGGCCAAGAAAGTTTGACAGGTTTTGAGCTTCTAAAATGGTCAAAAACACCTCAAAAATGACCTTTCTGCCCCTTTTTGGACACACAGGAAGCAATGTTGGGAGAACTCAATTTTGGATGGGCAAATGGAGGCCAAATTCAGAAATTCCACTTGTTTTGGAAAGTAGACAAGCACAAGCCCACTTGGAGAAAATTTGGTGCATGGGAAGGCCTCCAAAATCAGCTGCAAAAAGGCGCTACGCATAGGGAAATCAGCGCGGCGCATTGGAGGAAATTTGCTCATTTTGGCCAAAAAACTCTGTTTTTTGCCTAGTTTCTTCACAGTTTGACTTTTCTCTTTCTAATAGTCAAATTTATTTTGTAATTTAATGTGGCTTGATGGATTTTGATGTAATTATGCTAAATTTTCACTCATAGAGGTAGATTCATCATGAAAAAGTAGTTTGCAACTGAATGAATCAGTTTCCTAGGTTTTAGAGGCATGCTGTTCCTTGCCTACTTTTCAGTTTTTAGTTTAGATCTTGTTGAAACAGCTCCTAAGCTCATGAAATTGTCCCCTAAAGCCTAGCATGAGTTGTTTTATGCCTATATCTAGTATTTTTTTAGTCATTTGAGAAGGTTGGACTCTTGTGAATGCTTTGAGCATTGTTGTACACTCTTTTCAGCAGTTTGGCTAAGGAATTGACCAGGGTTTGCAACACTTTATGGGATTCTTGTGGCATCTTGATTTGGTATTGTGTTTTC
The DNA here is from genome assembly GCA_031772625.1 of Pinus tabuliformis. Lineage (NCBI taxonomy): Eukaryota > Viridiplantae > Streptophyta > Pinopsida > Pinales > Pinaceae > Pinus > Pinus tabuliformis. The sequence goes on along the minus strand of CM062815.1, from coordinate 854,842,935 downwards.
TTCTATAATTGCAAGTTTTACATGTGTTTTATGCATGCCATTATCTCTCTTTGCTTCATCTTAACTAAATCAAACAAGGATAAAGGTAGAATACATTGAAATTGTAGTGCTCTACCCAGGGTTTGTTTAGTTATCTATGTTTTTAGTTGTTTGAAGAGGATCCCTAAGACTTTCATGCCAGTCTAAAAGTTATCCATCTCACTCAATCTGAAGTGCTAAACCATTTGCCTACCTCGCCCCATAGAGATCTCTGCAAAACTATGTCCATTCCCCGAACCCAAATTTGCCTTTCACATTTGAGCCAGCAAACCCATCTCAAATTCAATCAAACTCCTTTGTACACATACCTAGCCTAAAATCAGTCATTACATCAGTCATCTCAAGCTTCATAGGCCATATTTTCTGAGATTGACAAGGAGAGAGCCCTCTCCTGACCTGGTAGGGTTAGCTACCAGGTTAAGCATGGTTTGATGTTACCCTAGATCTTACCTTTCTCAGCCTGAGGTAGATTTAGGCCCTAACATAGTGGTGACTCAACTGGGGAAAAATGAAAAGTTTGTTGTTTGCTTTATAAACTAAAAATGGAGCCTGAAGTTAGCCAGGTAGCCTTCGAAATGCTCTTGGTTTGCATTAGCAAAAGTAGATGAATGTTGCTTCAATCAATCTCCGGTTTAGTTTATGAACTGAACATCTGGTTTCCTCAGCAAAATGTAATCAAGTTCAGATTTGATTGTTGATGGTGGACAACGATCAGACACCGCAAGGCTGAAATCATTCACCTGGCGACTCTAAATCAGTTTCAAGATCATATCCAAGGACTCCACTGGAGGATGAACTTGACCAGCAAAAACATGAAAGTACAATATGGAAAGATCGGGTATTCAAGTTGGAATTTCATCCAAGAAATTTTGTTCTTTGTCATAAATTATTTCTTCTCCTTTCCCGAGAATGTCAAGAAGGCTTTGCAAATTATATTGTATTTGAGAAAAGATCCTCGGCCTGCATTTGATTCCTTCCCTTTGAAGATTGTGAATACCAAAGATTTGCATACCTTTGAGCTTGATCAAGACCCTTTTCCCGAATCTTGTGATGATTGTCTTCAAACTGATGAGCCTCAAGAGACCAAGACTAATTCTACACCTTCTGTACATACCCCTATACCTTGTAAAATTTCAGATCGATACGAGCCTCTGATTTTACCTCTTATATCCCATGCTTTCCCTAAAAATCATGACCTATATCTACCAAGATTTGATGGTGAACACGACAACATCACTGCTGAGAGACATGTTCTGAATTTTGAGTCTTTTCTTGACCGTTTTGAAGTTGACGAAGAGGATGTCAGAATTAGGCTTTTTTCTCTTTCTTTGCAAGGAAAAGTCAAGAGTTGGTTCAAAACCCTGCCTGATGCGAGCATCTCAGATTTCCAGCAGTTTGTCAAATTTTTCCTTGACAGGTGGGTGGTTAGATAGAATCCTTTCTTGACTATAGAAGAGTATAACCAGCTAAAAATATTGCCAGGGGAGACAGTACAACAGTTTTTAGCCAGATTTAACCAAGTCTATTTTTCGATGCGGTTAATATAAGACCTCCTCCTGGATCCGCTCTCTTGCACTACCCGAGTGCCTTTGATCCGGAAATGGAGTTTCAGCTGAGAGAAAGGAATCTTGCAACACTTGAAGAGATGCAGAATAGTGCAGTAGATGTAGAGGCTCATTTGCTGATCCGAAGGGAAAAGTTGAAGGAAGAAGAGATGAAAAACATAGATCCAGAGGAATCGACATCTCTAGAGGTAAAGCTTGACATTTTGGTAAGTGCAGTGGAAGAGATGATGCAAAGGATCACCACAAGGAATGAGTATAATGTTCAAGCCCATGGCTCGCTGATTGAAGAAGAACAAGTTGTTGATCCAAAACATCTTCTTTCTTATCCCAGTTGTCATAGATCTGATAATGATTGTTTTGTAGATCATCTTGGAGAAGAGAGATCTATTGATATGACATGTATGCTTGATGATGTCTTTTATACTGATGATTTGCCTCAGTTTGATCAGTATGATGATGATTATGTTCTCCAAACAGAAGCTACTCTTGCAGACAAATCAAAAACTAGTTTGTGGAAGGAGGAAGTTCACTTTCAATAGCTCGAATACATTGATTAGTCGTCACATATCAACTATGGAAATGATGAGGAAAGTGCAGCAAATTTTGAAGTAAATTGAGGATCTTTGCCTTTTCTTTTTGCTTCGTTTCAGTTCATCAGAGTCAACATTCATGCAATCAGAAATCAAGTGTCGACAAGTCTTGATCTCAACCTTTTTGAGGGAAATGAAAACCTTGTTCAAGACTTTTCATATCCAGATTTGTAGCCCCTGAATGCCTTTGATTGTCAAGTTGCAAATAAAGACTTGGAAGCTGGAACATATGATCAGATGATGCAAGATGATTTCGTACCTTTCTGTTTTGAATCATTTCAGTTTTTGAAGGAAAATTTGCATAATACATTTTCAGTAAAGGATGAGCAGCCTGTAGGGAATCATGTAATCTCATTGGAACCAATAGAAAATGGGTTGCAATAGTCTTTTCATGTTTTTCATGATCCAATAGTTGATGTGTTAGATGATGTATGTAGTCAAAGTCCTTCTCCTATCTATGAGCTTGAAAAAAGTATTGATACAAACTTGATGTGGCAGCAGGTTTCTTTATCATTTTCAACAGGAGTCTTGTCACAAAGCTCAGATCAAATTTTGCATTCATGGTATGAAGAGAAGAGAAATAATCCATCGGATGAGCTAAGTCCCAGTGTGGATGAATTTCGAGATCCTTATGCAGTGTTTTTGGAGGCGGATAGAGAATCCATAGTATTCAACGGATATGTTCACAAGTTTTCATGGGAGTTGCCTTTCAGTAGTTCTCTCTTGTTTTTCATAAGAAAGCACTTTCAGAGAAATCAAACAGCAGCTGGAATACTTACTTGGTTGCATTGCTTGTTTCATTTCACTTGATTAGGTGATGAATGGGACAACTAGAGTAGGTTGATGAATAAGCTCTACTTTGAGCATTATTTCCACTTTGTCGATTGTGTTTAAGTACCGAGTCAGTTTTTAGTTGAGTGAGAGTCAGTTTGTGTCGTCAAGTCGTCAGTTTTCAATCATGCATTTCAGCTTGAGTTTTTGACTCCATTGCCCAATGGATAAGGCATTGGTCTGCTCTCCCAAAGATCTACTATTCTTGGCACCTCCAAGGAGCTACCATCCTCATTGGAGCCAATGTTAGTTTCAGTCTTTGCAGCCTTCCCCCAGTGATCAAACATGCTCTTACAAAGTGATTTTAAGGTGTCAAGGTCAAATTTTGTCATTTTAGTGAGTCTTCAAGCAAAATTTGGTCACTAGGTATTAGGTCTAGGGTTTCTTTTCACTCCTTTCAAAGTTGTCCAAATGTCAATCCATGTCACCATTCAGCTGAGTGTACCATCATTCAAAGGGCTTTCATCATCATGTCAGGTTCCAATGGGTCATTTTACACCTTGTTCATGCTTCAGTTGTGCCTAGGTAAGGTTCATTTCTCTCTACTAGGGTTTTGAAGGTAATTTCTCTTGGATGGTCAAATAATTAGCAAAACTTGTATCCTAATGTTCATACACCTTCCCCTATCCTTAATGTACCTTATTAAACATTTCCCATCACTGATATCCCTCAAATTCCTCATTTTTGCACAAACCCTAGTTTCTTGCTATAATTTGACAATTTTCTAGGCTAGGCCTGTGTTTTACCCTTTTGGACCCCTTCCCCTCACTCAATATTTGAAATTCCACTTTCCCCTACTTCCTAACATCCCTCCCTACTTCCAAAAAATTTCTCAAGAATTTAGAATCCCCTTATCCCCTTCATTTCACTTCATTTCGACAAATCCCTTGTTCCACACATTGGGATAGGTTTTACTCCAATGATGTTTCTGAGCAAGAAAAGATGAATTTGGGAAAACGGAGAGATATCTTTGTCCAAAATAGGCTAAGGAAGAAAAACCTTCTTCACTTTTCACACAGGTGTCATGGTTTTAGAGAAATGTCAAAAATACAGTTGCCTCAGGAGAATTGATGCACCTCTGAAGTGAAAATGGGAAAATCAAGTTTTCTCCTAGCTTGGTTGGCAAAATGACTTCACTGATGCGTCAAATGATAACTAGACACAAATAGATTTCCAATGAGCTATCATGAGCTCAATTTGGAGTTGCGGAAGACCTTCAAAAGTTGACTACAACAACACTCTTCCTTTAGGCAGCCTCATTTTTCACATTTTGACCAGTCTTAGGAGATTTGACATTTGACAGGGCAAATGAACTCCAAATTGAAAAATTCAAGTTGTGTTGGAAAGTAGACTCAATACGCTTTCCAAAACGCTATCCCTCATCCAATTTGGACACCGGAAAGGCCTCTAAAAATTGTCTAAAAAAAAGGCACTACACACTCATCCTGCACGGCACATTGGGCAGTGATTTACAGTGTATTTTTATAACGGGCGCTATGCATTGGGGTAGTGCGGCGCATAGGTCTACAAAGCCCGAAATCCATTAAAATCTTCCTCGAAAGCTCCAAAATTGCAAATTCTTCATTCCACAAGTAAGTTAACACCTCCATATTTCCAATGTATGAATTTCCATCAGTGTTTATGGTGTTTCAATAGGTTAAAAACAAAACCCTAGTTCCTTGCAATGTTGTGTTGAGAAAATTTCATAGGGTTTGAAAAATTTTAGTTTTGCTGTTGTATCCCCATTTTCATTTTTCTCTCACTACACTTCACTCATATCACTTTACCTCTCCTCTTTCATTCACACTCACCTATCCCCTTATCCCTAAACAACTAACCCTAAATCCCTAATTCCACTATCCCAAACCCTAGTCAAATACCCCCAAACCCTAATTGCTATCCCAAAACCCTAAGTATCATTCCCTAAAGCCATTCACTCCCCAAAAACCCTATCAGCAAACCATCATGGAGCTCAAAAACATGAAAGCAACTGGCAAGCTGCTAAGAGAAGGAAAACCAAGTTGACAACACTTGAAACAAGAAATTCAAGCTGATCGTAGATCTTGGCTTGAGAGGACAAACTTGCACTTGGAGAGGATGCTGGAGAGAGAGAAAGACATGTTGAGGAACATGACATACCACTACTTGGTGAGAAACAAGGTGTGCAAAGCAAGAATTAGGAATTTGGAGGCCAAGTTGAAGAAAGCCATAAGGAAGAGAAAAGAGAAAAATAGACTCTAGATCTTGGCTAAGGCTTCCTTAGCCCAACGCAACACCTAATGAGGAACAATCAGCCCAAATTTCAAGAAATTTGGGAAACTTTTTGCAAATTTTGAAATTTTTGGCCTAAAAACAGGTTTTTCTACCCAATGCGTCGCGCCACTGGCGCTACGCATTGAGTTGGCTAGGAATTTTGCAAAATGGCTTGCATTTTTGGATTTTTCATGGAAAAATATGAATTCCTTCACATGGCCAAGAAATTTTGACAAGTTTTGAGCTTCCAAAAAGGTCAAAAACACCTCAAAAATGACCTTTCTGCCCCTTTTTGGACACACAGGAAGCAGTGTTGGGAGAACTCAATTTTGGATAGGAAAATGGAGGTAAAATTCAGAAATTCCACTTATTTTGGAAAGTAGACAGGCAGACCTTTCCAACAAGCCCACTTGGTGCAAATTTGGTGCATGGGAAGGCCTCCAAAATCAGCGACAAAAACGCACTACGCATAGGGAAATTAGCGCGGCGCATTAGAGGAAATTTGCTCATTTTGGCCAAAAAACTCAGTTTTTCGCCTAGTTTCTTCACAGTTTGACTTTTCTCTTTCTAATAGTCAAAATTATGATGTAATTTAATGTGACTTGATGGATTTTGATGTAATTATGCTAAATTTTCACTCATAGATGTAGATTCATCATGAAAAAGTAGTTTGCAACTGAATGAATAAGTTTCCTAGGTTTTAGAGGCATGTTGTTCCACTGCCTACTTTTCAGTTCTTAGTTTAGATCTTGTTGAAAGAGCTCCTAAACCCATGAAGTCGACCCCTAAATCCTAGCATGAGTTGTTTGATGCCTATATCTAGTAGCTTTTTAGTCATTTGAGAAGGTTGGACTCTTTTGAATGCTTTGAGCATTGTTGTACACTCTTTTTAGCAGTTTGACTAAGGAATTGACCAGGGTTTGCAGCACTTTATGGGATTCTTGTGGCATCTTGATTTGGTATTGTTTTTTCTTCTGTAATTACAAGTTTTACATGTGTTTTATGTATGCCATTATCTCTCTTTACTTCATCTTAACTAAATCAAACAAGGATAAAGGTAGAATACATTGAAATTGCAGTGCTCTACCTAGGGTTTGTTTAGTTATCTATGTTTTTAGCTATTTGAAGAGGATCCCTGAGACTTTCATGCTCTCTCCAAATCCTCACCAGTCTAAAAGCTCTCCATCTCACTCAATCTGAAGTGCTAAACCATTTGCCTACCTCGCCCCATAGAGATCTCTGTAAAACTGTGTCCATTCCCGAGACCCAAATCTGCCTTTCACATTTGAGCCAATAAACCCATCTCAAATTTAATCAAACTCCTTTGTACACATACTTAGCCTAAAATCAGTCATTACATCAGTCATCTCAAGCTTCATAAGCCATTTTTTCTGAGATTGACAAGGAGAGAGCCCTCTCCCGACTGGTAGGGCTAGCTACTAGGTTAAGCGTGGTTTGATGTTACCCTAGATCCTACCTTTCTCAGCCTAAGGTAGATTTAGGCCCTAACACCTGTGACCAAAGGATTAATGCATAGGCACTACAATATCAAATCCTTATATCCTCGTAACTTCATTTGAAATAACATTCTAAAAACACAAAGTTCTGATTCCTTCAATCTCCTCTTCCATTGGCCCTCTTCCTATTTATCCCTGGGACCCTGTTGGGGGCCTATCTCCCTTTGTAATACATGCTTCACCCTTGGTTCTTTGGGTGGTCATGACCAAGAGCCACCATATATCGGACCCCTTCACCATTGGAACTTTTCCAAATTAGGATTTATAGAAGAGTTACGATATTCTCATCCCTGATATGGCCCATAGCACTTAGATGTTAAATATTCCCTTGGCTATGGGTTCTTTGGATCTCTCACAACCATGTGCCAGTCTGTATCGGAAGCCCTCTTCATCAAAAGTTTTCAAATTAAGAATTAACATTGGAGTTATGAAAACTCCCACTTTCGATGAGCTCATAGCTCTTGGTGCTCGACCCTAGCTCTACACCCTTGGTTCTCTGGAGTTCCCATGATCGGGCGCCATATAATATTAAAGCCCTGTTCATCGGAAGTTTTCAAATTGAGAATTAACATTTGAGTTGAAAAAACACCCACTTCCGATGAGCTCATAACTCTTGGTGGTCGGCCCCATCTCTATGCCCTTGGTTCTCTAGAGTTCCCATGACTAGGTGCCATATAATATCGAAGCCTTCTTCATTGGAAGTTTTAAAATTAAGAATTAACATTGGAGTTATGAAAAATCCCACTTCCGATGAGCTCATAGCTCTTGGTGCTCAACCCCAGCTCTGCGCCCTTGGATCTCTGGAGTTACCATGACCGGGCGCCATATAATATCGAAGGCCTCTTCATAAGAACATTTTCAAAACCTAATTATAAAAGTGTTATGATTTCTCTCACTTCCAAAATACTGATCTTCGAAATGACGTCATGATGGAATCATCATATCCATGTTGTACCTCCTGAGTGGTGACACGTGTCACCCTTATTTGTCCCTTTAGGCCCTCCAAAATGTCGAAATCTCCTGCAACATGTCCTTGTCTATCCACGTCATGCTGACTTAATCTTCCTCGACAACTTCTCGGAACTAACTATCTTCTGCCATGTGTCCAGTTGTTAAGAGAGAGAAAGGGTCTCTAGGGTCCTTGGATTTCTACTGGTTTCCTTTGTATTTTCATGACCAAGTGGTAGTCTGTATCAGAGTCTTTCTTCACCAATTTTTTTTCAAAAAAGGAATTAAAAATCATTTCAATGCCTTCAACCTCCGATATTCCTTCTTAGCACTTAGGTGCTCTACGCCCTTGATTCTTTTGAGTCTTCATAACTAGCTTCTGCATGATATCGAAGCTCCTCTCATCAGAATATTTTCAATTAAGAATTTAGGCAAAGTTTTGATGCCACCATCCTCCAAAATTCCATCTTAACACTGAGGTGCTCCACCCAGTTCTATGCCCTTGGTCCCTTTGGTTTTCCATAATTGGGTGCCATATAATATTGAAGCCCCTCTCATCTAAAATTTTTCAAAAAGGAATTTAAAAGGGTTTCGATGTTATCGGGTTGGAAATTTCAGCACTCCTCTTTAGATTTTGGCCTCTAATATTTTCTCTCCTCTTTGGCCTTTTTGCACTTCGGCTCCCCTTTTTGGCCACCATTTGACATCATTTGACACAATTTCAAAAAGGTGTAGTAGGTGACAACAGGTTCCAAGATCAGAGTTGTTGTTAATGTATTGGTTTTTTTAATATAGTCAAGATCTATATATTTCTTATGGCCAATGCCCTAATTTTGTGGATATGTTGTAAATCTTGATGTACTGGGGCAAGTAATAGCAATTTAATATATATATATATATATATATATATATATATATATATATAAAATAAATATAAACAATTGAATTTATTAATGATATTTTATTATTTACTTAAAATAATATATAGATTATAAATATTTCTTATAAATTATAAATATATAGATTACTTATTATATATAATAATTAATTTAATGGTCTTTTACAATTTAACATAAAAGTTACAATTTAACATAAAAGTGATGTTCTCTTGTAATATTACATTTAAAAATAATATAGTATATTAACAATTAAAAATTTATTAATAATTGAAACAAAAAATGTTAGCAATAAATATTAATAAAAAAATATTTCAACATCACTTATAAATAAAATACTTCAATGTCGATCTTAAATTTACATCATCTTTTAAATGTGGATTGACAAATTTCACTGATAACTGCTTTTTATTTTTAATATGAGGGAGATGTGTAATTCCTGTACTACTCAATATGGAGTTTACATGTATAATCTAAAGTAATATAGATATTATATCCAATATGAAGAAGAAGATGTCTAAGCCAATATATGTTCAACATAGAATTAACATTTGGTAAAAATGATAATAATAAAAGGGTGCTATCTACAAATAAAAAATTTCAATACCTATGTTGAGGAACATAATTTTATATTAACTTTATATAAATAGAGATAAAATAATTGAAAGTAAAAAGTTTCCTATAGTTTCACTTTTCATTATAGGAGAAACGTCTAATTCAATTACTAATTATAAATATTTTAATATACATTTTGAATATCCATTTTATTTAATATATTACAATATCAACTTCATATATGTTTCTAGATAGAAAATGTAATAAAATATTTAATGTTAGCCATAAATAATATTAATATATATATATATATATATATATATATATATATATATATATATATATATATATATATATATATATATATATATATAGATATATAGATATATAATTCCATTGATAAGTTCTTTCTCATTCAGGGTGTTAGGAAGATGTATAATTTTATTAGTATGTTACTCTAAATGAAAGAGATGTGTCATTTTTTTATATTCAAGATGGAGGTGATACATGATGTGTATGTTTGTAAAAAAAAGAATATAGATTCATCTTAACCTCAAATCTATCTATCAAATAAATATTAAAAGGGATGAAATTTCTAAAAGTCCAAACCATTTTTTAATTTATACACTCTAAAAGAAAATTACACCTAGAAAAATTTGTTCCCTCTTAATGCTTAATAAATCTAGAATTAAAATAAATCATTTATAAACAAATAACTTTTTTCTAAATAATTAAATTTTATTATCAAATACTTATAAATAAAAAATTAATATAATTTATTTACATTAATATGATAAATGTTATAATATTCCTATAAAAAAATAAAAAATATATATTAATATAATGTATATATATTAATGATATTGATAAATGTTATAATTTTAATATGAAGTTATTTTTCATAAATAACAATCTCATGAAGTGAATCATTAGATACACTATAACATTCATACATTCATATTCCATTTATTTTTGGTTGATCAATAATTTTATTATTTTATTAAAAAGAATATTAATTCTTTAAATATTACACTGTAAAAATAATATATGCTAAAAGCAAGACACATCTCTTTTGAACATAAAGTCGTTGTACCTAATCCCATATAAATTTAATTAAAAACCTTTGCAACACTTTAAATTATAATAAATAAAACATCAAGCCATAAAACTAACTCCTCAAACCAAAATACACAATATTAATATAAATACGATTATGTAAGTAGGATTATTCTTACATATGAACAAGTAATATAAATGTTAATATTATCAACATTTACACTTTGCAAATGCAATCCATAATATTACATAATAAGAATATTACACTTTGTAAATCTTTGATTAGTGAAAAAATATTCTACACACCGACCATGATGTGCGTATTATTATTAACGTAGGAATATTCTATTCACCCACCATTATGTGCATATTTTTTTTTTTTAATTACATGGTGAATCGGTAACTTCCAGGTCTAATTTATGGGAGACCAAGGATCAAACCTCATAGTTGCCACTATAACACCAAGAGCATAACCAACCACCTGCAAGTCAGGTATACTAAGTTCCTATGATTTTAGCAAGAGCAGACTCACTGGAAAGGGGAATCCGCCCCTCTCGCTGCCACCACAGCAGATCATTGTACTCAATAAAATTTGAACTTTGGTCTGCCCAGACTTCGATTTACCGTCAAACCACACATCACTGTACTATGTGTGTATTATTCTACTCACCAACTAATTTAAAAATAAGGCTACATTCCCAACGACAAGTTAGGTGATTTGATCGTTCGTTAGATGTGGCAACGACAACTCGATAATATAGATGTCATTGTTTTTGAATGGTCAATGTGGAAATGGGGAACAAGCAATGATGGAGCAACTTTTTCCACTCAAGCATGTTTCATATGAAATAGAAAATTGCATAGCTATATTATTATTAGTGTAATTTTATAGAAGTAGATTAGGTATTGAAATAAGATATAAAAAAATATAAATTTTAAAATATCAAAATTAAGAATTATCCATATGAGATAAAGATGTATTATATATTTAAAAAATAAGTTAAAGGCTGTATAGAAAAGTTAATAGCAGTAGTTATGCCTGTATGATAATATTGTGAAAATATTAATTTGATGTTTTAGTTTAAAAAACGAAATCCTTCAAATTTATCAATTTGGATTAACAAGATTCATATCACATGAACAAACTAATCACAAGATTTTTAAATATTTAAAATGGTTAAGACCTAAAATATTTAAAATGGTTTAGAAGCATTAAAGAGAATAGAATAATGTTGTAGTGGATTGAAATCATTTTTTTGGTTCTAGCTTAAACCTAAAAAAATAATTTTATTGTTAGCCTCGTATTAAAGTTGATATCATTATGTAAAAGTTGGGTAATTATACATAGAACTTAGATATCTTGTAATATATTTAATTAGCAGAAATAATAAAATATAATAATATTAAAGAATATTTAGAAGTATCGGTAAGAGACAATAATATTAAATTTACAAAATATAATTATTTGAATGTATAATTTAAAAATTGGAAAAAGAAAAATGTTCATGGATATTTTCAAGGGGAATTTCTTTTTATGTAGAGTTTGGATGCCATAACAATCTTTGATGACACATTGTATTTTTTTTTACTTAGTAAAATTCTAATTATTTTTGATCTCATTATTATTGAGTATCAATCATATGGTGGGTTTTATTTAATAATGATGACCATTTTACAATAAGTACTACACAAGAAATATATAATGAGCCTTATTAAAATTAAATGGTCTTATATACTAATTGATTAATTTTTAAGTACCCCAATGTAGAGAGGTTACGATGGGACAAGATGGGAGTCTAACATTTGCACTCCCTTCAAAAGTAGTGTTGTTCTCAAGGTTAGAGATGTGCAAAATGCTATAAAACTATTGTTGGTTTTGAAATAGTATTTTCTAGCTCAACATCATTCATTTGAATCAAGACTTCATAGTAGAGAATGTTGTAGCATAGTTAACACACTCTAGTGGCCATTATAGCTACTAGTTGTAGCCAAATTGACACTTATTTATATATTTATAGAAGGCTTGTTTAAACTTGAAAATTTAACCTTAAAACCTTCTTCAAATAAGACATATCAAACACTGAATGAGTCTTGGAGTGAATTGGAAGAGCCGACTTATAGGCCTTTTGCTTTGGGAAAGGTCTGCATATAGGGTTCAAGATGAAGAAACACCTTATCACCTTCTATAAAAGAACACATAGACTAATGTTGGTCAACCCATCCCTTCATTCAATTTTGAGCTACAACCAAGTTCTCCTTGAGTGTGTGGAGAATGGATCCTTAAGTGTGGAGCATGTGATAAACTTATTTAATGTTAGTTGTGCCTTGAAAATATGAAGATATTTGGGTGGGGCCCCAGGAGGAGAGGAGGGGGGCGGGTGGGGGGTAGTGTGCTGGAGGAACTCCTCAAACGGACTCCAGAGTCCAAATTTATAGCAAATCGAAGTTTCCCATGAAAACCGAAAGCCATTGAGAAAATGCCTTAAGGGAAAATACTGAAATTAGATATCGGAGGTCTCGGCGGTACATGAATTGACCACTACAAATAAATTGTGAGGGAAAACTGGCCGACAGGGTAAAAGGCTGAGAGTTTCCTCGAAAAATGTCACAAAGGAATTCAATGCAAAACCAAGGGTAGATGGGCCTTTTCTCTCTTTTCAAACTAGACACGTGGATGCATAGGGTTAAATATGATAGGTGACACATGGCGGTATGGAGGAGACGTGGAATGCTGATATGGAATTTTCAGGGTCCTATGGGGGCGTATCTAGGTGACACGTTTCACCACTCAAGAAGAGACACATGGCAGTGATAATGCCACCAATCGACAATCGACAATCAATGGTAGAAATGTATTGTGCATCAAAAAAAATTTGTTGATAGCAAATGTTCGATTGGGGGGCTTCAATATGGGAGCTGGCCCGTGGTCATAAGAAGAGGAAGGAATCAATGGTTAAGAAGAAGCAGTGATTGGAAATCACAAATTTTTGGAGGTCATAGCAATGGCATGGGTCAAAAACTGTCGATTACGATATTCCAAGTGGGTGCAATCAATGATCGGCGTGTGTAGTGTCATGGAGGTCATCTACTCTAAACGTCGATGATTTTTTTGATAAGCGAGATTTTGTGTAACAAAGAAAAGGGTCTCCCAGACACACGTTCAAAGGCTTTAGCTCCCTAGGACTAAATGCCCAATTATAGCCCCTAGTCATATGACGAAAAAGGGGAAGGGCTCAAGGCATAAGGGGGCTAAAGGGGATTGAAATTCATGGTTTTGTAAGGGCTTTCAGTGTAAAGTATCAATGAAAATCCATGATATTGCACCATGGATGTTTCAAAAGGCATATAGGGCTTTGATAGTGTTATACAGCAAACCAGAAGGGATGAATGAGTCAGCAACTATGATCCACAAGCCACAAAGAAACAATCACGATGATCACTCTTGGTCCCTACAAGTGGAAAATTAAAACTGTTAAGACTGAAAGTGATAGGGAATCGGCCTAGAGTGGGTCAGACATGATGCAACAAAGTGTGGCTAGATGAGAGGTAATCTTAGGAAGAAGAAAAGAGATATTTTCATGAACCAACTTTTAGTTTTCATGATTATTATTTAGTTTGTTTGCAAGTATGTCATTATGTTTATTTGTAACCAACAATATCATTCTGTTGTAATAATTGAAGGCATTGGAGCTTGTACGCCGAGACACATGGTCATTCAGACAACTATATTCTTCGGCTAAGATATTTTTGTAATGGGTTTTCAATATCTCCTTCTCCTTATAAAAGGGAGGAATAAATACTTAGATGAGGCTTAGAATTTTTGGAAAGATGGTTCTTCTACGGGACCTTTCCTATTTTCATAAAGGCCTTCTTGAAGCTTGTTTTATTCTAGTTTTCCTAAAGAGATTAATACAAATTTTATGGTGATTCCAACTCATTTGGATTGCTATATTATTTTCTCTCTCTATTTTTCTTATATGTTTTTAATTCTTCCCATATTGCATGTCATAGTAGTAACTAGCTATGTTTCCCTTTATATACAGATTCGTTTAAATCAGAAACATTGGTTGATAATTCTTGTTTCATGGTAGAAATCAAGTCTTTAAAAATTTCTCCATGCATCTCAGTATTTGATAGCATCTCCTCTTTATCGTTTCTCTTTGAGTCTTGATAAATATGATTCGTATGTTTTAATCCATATATGACAGATTCCTCCTTTGTTATCTAACTCCATTTACATATGTTTAAACACTTAAATCACTGCAAATTCCAGGTCTTATTTGGCCACATTAAATCAAATATTATTTCCTAAGTACTCTTATATCTCAACTACATTCCATTTTGTATCTTTATGAATGGTTATGGACAAAATTCATTTGTATTTTTGTGACATAACTGAAGTGTTGCAAGCCACTACTCTAAAATTTGTCAATAACTCTCTTAAGATGTCCTAGGCACTGGTCTACAATCAACCTAGAAGTTGTCTCTAGGAATATTTTATATCTTCTAAAGTACATGTGCTCCTAGTGCTAGAAAAAGTTAAAACATATTTTTGGCGTCGTTGCTGGGGAATGAAATTGTGAAATACTTTTCCCTCGGTATGACAAATCTTTACATCACCTCTGTTAGGTGAGCAAGGGAAGTGTGGGTTGAATATCTCTCACCTTGACAACTCCATTATTTCAATATTATGATAAATACCTTGGTGACTCCACTGTCTAAAATTATAGCTAATCATTTTGGCTTATCAGAGACCCCATATTACCTCACAGTAAAGTACTCCCTTTGTATCTAACCCAAAAAGAATAATACCCAAAAGATTTTGGAAAGAAAAGACTCCAAATACAAATGTGACTATCTCTTCATTTTCTAAAACATCTGCATCCATTTCACAGAGGGAAATAATCCATTATTTTGAACATCCTCCTAGAATTCTGGTATATCCTCTAGAATGTGGTCATCTGTTTATTACTATAGTCATAGAGGTCAAAGAAGAAGTTTAGGAAATAAAAGACACACTCCAAATCAGCCTCACCCATAGTGTGAAAAGTTCCTCATTCCACTGCCAATCCATTTTCTTACCATTGTTTATCCCTCAAGCTCCTCCAGTAGTTCAAGCAACCCCTCCACCTCTAATCCAAATGGTTGTCCCAGGCTTCTTGTTAAACAAGTATGCCCCCTTAAATATGCCTCAAACCCTAAATGCAATGGTACATGACTATCTCAAGCTCTTTCCCAGGTATATTGAAGAGACCAACATCACAACACAAAGACACATAGAGACATTAAGTGCCTTTGTAGAAAAACAAAATGGAGAGCATCATGATGTAGCGCTGAGACTCTCCGTGCAATCCTTGGACAGAGAAGTTAGGAAGTGGTTAAAATCCTTGCCCAACAATTATATTACCACTTACGAGGAGATGGAGAATTACTTTTTGCAGAAGTGGGGAGAGAAGAGAGACCATGGATACATCCTCGCAGAGTTTAATGATATAAGGAAAAAATCTGGTGAGGATATCTCTGATTTTATTAAAATATTTAATAAAATGTACAAGAATCTGCGTGTTGAAATTAAACCCCCACATGTCGCTACCAAAGTAGTCTTTGTTGGGGCTTTTGATTCAAAATTTGGCTTCACAATGAGAGAGAGGAAGTTTATTTCCTTAGATCAAATTCAAATTGATGCTCTCGAGGTAGAAGAAAATTATACCTCGATCAGAAAATCTAGAGGCAAATCTAATCTAGGAGAGAAGAAAAAGGTGAAGGAGGAGACATATTCCTCAAGTGGAAGAGAGTTTCAAGAAAAAAGGATACATGAAATGGATAATTTGATAAAGAACTTATCCAGTAAACTAACAAGGATGGAGTTGGAGAATAAAAGCCTTTAGAGATAGAACTTTTCAGCTGCTAATTGAGGATACAATCCCCAATATAGAAGGCCTCCCCTACAGTTAATTCAAAGGGAGAGGAAAGAAAAAAAATATCATATTCATCCTCCATTGTACATAGAAGATGATCCGGAGGAACCATCACAAGATGCAAGCAACTTTTAGGGAAACATGTACTCCTCTTTCTCCGATGAGGAAGAGCTTCATGCCACACTCGATGATGAGGAGATCAATGCCTACTACAAATAGTTCATTGAATTCATGCAAGCTTAGCTGCACAAGAAGTATGATCTACAAACATCTAGAAAGAGATCAAGAACACCATATCAGAATGAAGGTAATTCTTCCGAGGAGCCCCCTAAGTTTTCTGATAAGGGAAAGAGACATATAGACCCAACTATCTCAAGAAAGAAATATTCCTCTGACCAAAAAACTTATCAACCTGAAGTCAATAAAGAAGTCACCTCCTCCCACTAAACTTGTTCCTGAAAGAGAAAAGGAGCCTATAGAAACTAGCATAGGAGAAAAAGGCCATGCACTCTTTAACGTCAAGAAATAACTTTAAAAGGTCAAGATCCCAGTCCCATTATCCGAGCTCTTGAAACAACCCACTTGTAAGGCCATAGTCTCTTAGTTTCTATTTCCTTCCACTTCAGTCCAACCCCTTGACAGTCTAAACCTGCAGGAAGAATGACCTTTGGTAGTATTTGGACCACATGTTGAAGAGAAATAGCCTTCCACCCCATGTTTTTATGTCACTCTAGTAGTACATGACCTCTTGCTTCACAATTTCATGTTAGACTCTGGGGCTTCTCATAATTTGATGCCATTATCTGTAATGGAGGAGCTGGGTCTAGAGATAACCAGACCCTATACAGATCTCTATTCTTTTGACTCTAAAGGAGTCAAATTCTTGGGCATGATCAAAGACTTGGTGGTAAATTTGTCCCAGGTTCTAGAAAAGAGTGTGGTAATGGGTATCATAGTTGTTGACATCCCAGCTAGGTTTGGTATGTTGTTGTCCAGATATTGTGTATCTAATATTGGAGGGTCTATCAAGCTGGAGCTGACTTATTCCACCATCCCTATCTTTGGTCGATAGGAAAGGAGGTTCTATAGATAATCTAGTTTCGTCAAAACAATCAACAAAGCCGATTACTCTGACAATGCACCTATATATGAGACAGGGAAATACATCTCCTACTTTGTGTTGGAAGAAGATGAATCCATATTAGAATAAACACAAATACAACCTACAGTTCAATCAGACCGACAACTCAAAGAAACTAGCAAGGTATTAAAGCTTTATTTTGATGGGGAAAATTCAAAAGAAGGAAATGGGTAGGAGTATTATTGAAATCCCCAGAAGGTAACTTAATCCTTCTTTCTTTCAAATTGGATTTTGAGGCCACCAACAATGTGGAAGAATATGAAGCATTGTTGTTGGGCGTGCAAGAAGCAAAGAATATAAACATCAACTGTGTGACAGTATGTGGAGATTCTAAATTAGTAGTCAAGCAAATCAAAGATCAATTCCAAACCAAGAACTCTCGACTGACCATCCACAAAAATGAAGTTTGGGGCTTGCTCAATAACAATTTATTGGAATTTAATGTCCAATTCTTTCCAAGAGAAAGAAACAAAATGGCTGATTCTTTGGCTATAGTTGCCAGCAACTTCAAGCCACCCTAAAATCCTCTACTCAAATATGAAATTGAAGTCAGAAATAGACCCTTAGTGCTTGACAATGTGAAACAATGGAAAGTGTTTGAGGATGATGAAAAAAACTAGTGATAATGGAGGTTATAGGGGAATTACCAAACTCTGTGATTGACCAAGAGGAGGAAGAAATGACTAGAGAACAGACAACTACATGGTAGGAATGTATTGCCAGGCACATAGTTCTACATCTGAAGGGAAATGCTATCCCACGAGGACTAGTTCCTTTGGAGAGGATTTTCAAATCAAATGATGTGGCTATTAAACCTGTTGAACAGGATGTTGAGGAGCTGGTGGAAGATTGCAACTTAGGCACAGAGGATGAACCCCGGTTGATCAAGCTATCAACAAATATCCCTCATCACTACAAACAAAGGTACTTAAATCTATTGAAATCCTATAAATATTTTTCTCCTTGGTCTTATGATTATTTAAAAACTTTTGATGTAAATATTATGCGACATAAGATCCCATTGAAGAATTATATGAAACCATGTAAGAAAAATCTTAGATACATTAACCCACTTCTACTCCCATCCATTAAGAAGGAACTGAAGAAGTTTCTTCAAGCTAAGATCATTGTACCACTGAGATACTCAGGATGGGTTGCCAATCTAGTTCTGGTTAGAAAGAAGAATGGATAAATTAGACTATGTGTATATTTAAGGAACCTTAACAAATCTTCTTTGAAGTATAACTACTCATTGCCTAAAATGGACCACATTTTACAGAAGGTAGTTGGCTCTGCTAGGATTTCAATGATGGATGAATTTTCAGGGTATAAACAAGTGATAGTGCAACTTGAGGATTGAGTTCACCACTCCATGGGGGACTTTCATGTAAGAAAGGATTCCCTTTGGCTTAATAAATGTAGGAGAAATATTCTAGAGGGAAATGGACATAACATTTCTGAGGGAGAAAGACAAGTTTGCGGTGGTTTATTTGGATGACATCATTATTTTCTCCAAAACATATGAAGATCACATCAAACATATAAGACATACCTTTGAAAAGTGCAGAAGGTATGGACGGACCCTGAATTGCAAGAATTCCCATTTCTCTTTGAGCGAAGGCAAGTTAGTGGGGCACATCGTGGTGCAAGAAGGGGTAAAGATAGATCCTAAGCGTGTGGAGGTTATCATTCAGATTCCCTTACCAAGGAATAAGAAGGAAGTCCAAGTATTCTTAGGGAGGATTAACTTCTTCAGAATGTTTGTACCTAACTACGCCAAAATAGTGAAAGGAATTATGAAAATGTTAAAAAACGAGAATGAAGTAAAGTGGAACCCAAATTCTCTCGAATCAAAATATCTTTTGTAGACGCTTTGGTGCTAGCCAACCTAGAATATTCAAGGACATTTTATATCTCTTCTTTTGCCTCCTCCCATACCGTAGCTATAGTGTAACTTCAGAAGAATAAAGAAGGACATGAGCAACCCATAGATTTCTTCAGCTAGGTGTTGTCGGATGCTGAACTAAAGTATAATATATTGGAAAAATAGGCATATGCTCTAGTCAAAGCTCTGAAATATTTCAGATTTTATGTGTTAGGCTCAAGCATCATGGCTTATGTTGCAAAAATAGTGGTGAAGGGCATCTTGGTACAAGGGGACAACAAAGGTAAAATGGGTAAGTGGATCACAAAAATCTAGGAGAACAACATGGAGGTAAGACCCACTAAGCTCATTAAAGGACAAGGATTGGCCAAAATCTTATTAGAGTCAAATTATCAGGAATTAGGAATCAATTTTTTAACACAAGAAGGTGAAGAGGGGACACAACTCATGATCAAAAGTGAAGTCCAAAAGATTCATATCCAATATGGAACTTTGGCCTGATATCAAAATGTTACTCAAATTTGTTGTTTTTGAGATGACCAACAAAGGAGGAAAAATTCCGTTGAGGGCCCAAGCCCAAAATTTCATTATATCTAATGGGAAACTGTACTGGAAAGACCCAATGGGGATTTTGTTGTTGTGTTTGTCGGAGACTAAAAATCAAAGAGTGATAGAGGAGTTCCATAGTGGCATTTGCGGGGGGCACTATAGCTGAAAGACCATTTTGCATAAGACACTGAAAACAGGGTTCTATTGGCCCACGCTATTTGGAGATGTTTACTCTTATGTCAGGTCTTGTCAATAGTGTCAAGTGTTTGCTGAAAAGATAAAATTTTCTCCAATCCCCTTGATCCTTGTTATTGTCTAAGAACCCTTCAGACAATGGGGACTAGACTTCATCGGAGAGACACATCCTCCTTCTAGTGTTAACACAAGTGGATCCTCAAAGCCATAGATTATTTCACCAAGTGGGTAGAAGCAATCCAACTCAAGAATGCAATAGACTTTGTGGTTATGAAATTCCTGGAGGAAAACATATTGGGAAGGTTTGGTTGTCCTATAAATATTGTGACTAATAATGCCCGGGCTTTTAAGTCTGCAAGTTCTATCACCTTTTATCAAAAATATAACATCATAGTTGGCCATTCCAACACTTACTATCCTCAAGGAAATGGGCTAGCTGAGTCCTCAAATAAAATGGTGGTGAGAATCCTAAAGAAGACAATTGCAAAAAGTCAGAGGAATTGGAATTCTCAAGTAAAATTCGCACTTTGGGTAACCAGGGTCACTCCAAAAATATCCATAGGTAAATCCCCTTTCGACTTGGTTTATGGAAAACAATTGTATTCCCTATTTATCTTTCTGTGCCAGTGGCTAAGATGCTACAAGATGCAGAAGAAGAACCAAACTCCCTAACTAGAAGGATACATCAATTAGTGGAGCTCTAGGAGACTAGAGAACAAGTAAATCATCGATTGGACAGCTACCAACAAAAATTGAAGTCCCTGTTTGATAAGAAAGCTAGGGAGAGGCCTCTTCAACTAGGAGATCTATTCCTAAGGTGGGATTTGAGGAGAGAAGACAAAGGGAAACATGGTAAATTTGATCTGTTATGGTTTGGAACCTTCAAGATTAATGAGGCTAAAGAAAACCATACTTTTATGCTAGAGAGCTTAGAGAGTGACATGCTTGAACTACCCGTAAATGTGAAATTCCTCAAGCTTTATTTCCAGCATTAAGAGGTTCAATTCTCACCCATTGTGCACAAAAGTGAGCTATTGTAAAATATCAGTATTTCTTTCATCTCTTTATATTTATGTTCTTATTTTTATACACATGAATAAATATACACCATGCCCAATAGAAAGAACACTACTAGTATGTAGGTTCTGAGCACCTTGCAAGCAAGGCACTATCCCCAGGTGGAGACAATGTTGTCACCCTCTATAGAGCTATAAAAAGGGTCTCTTTCACCTCTAATTACCTCACATTAATATGTCAATCCGGGAGCGTTTTGTTATTTCAAAGAGTGTCTCAGTCTGAGGCTATCATTTGCCAGAGTAATGCTAGTAGTACAGTGTTCAGAAATACAAGAGTAAACGGATGCTTGTCTACAACTAAACTACTTCAAAAGAGTAAATCACACACTCAGAAGACTAGGCAACTTATCAGTCAAGGGTTCGGTAGCGATAACCCATCCCTTTGGAAACTGATGAAAAGGAAATTAGAGAACAGACTGTGGATCTGGGAGCCAGACAGTAAATGCCAAGGCTCACTACAGCCTTAGATCGTCTCCCACACCAAAATAACAAACACCAGCAAATGGAATGGCAGATAAGAAAATGGAACAACAAATAAGAAATCGAACAGCAAGTCTGTAATGGAACAACAATTCTTAAATGGAACAACAACTATGAAATAGAACAGCAACTAAGTCTCGCAAGCAGTAACAAACTTAATCTACCAAATCAAATGCATTAATCATAATCAAACAACAATCTTTCACTCTTAAGGCAGATCGAACAACACACACCAATGGAACAGTACTGATTACTGATAAATTATGGAACAGCGCTTAAAAACCATATACGCACACAGCACGCTTAAAGAGTAATCTGATCCAAATATCAATCTCAGTTAAAAGGAATACGACTGCATTTCAAAATAGAACAACATCATTCATCAATTCAACAATCGTAAAGAACATAACTCCCAAGATAAATTCTGTAACGTGAATGAACAAATGCACAACAAAAAAGATCTATAATGGGATAGTAACAGTATTCTGTTAAGACTAGTAATATTCAATCAACTCTGAAAGGAACAGTAATATGATGTAGAGTCAATACAATAGTTCTGTCTGTGGAAATCTTAATGAATTAAACATAACAGAGCATGTGATGTAAACTTATAAAGCATATGAGATTACCAAATAACGACAATAAGCAAACCACGCAGAAGCAAAATCATAATAATACAGGAGCAAGTGTCCTCCAGGGCCGGGCCCTTAGCCTCCAGGGGTACACCGCTTTCAGTTAATCCAGATTTAGAGATGAAGTAATCACCAAGTTTGTATTAATGCAAGAAGTAAAATTACAATGAACCAGTTCTTATCGAGACTCAATGATAAAAGTTTTGATCTTAATAGAAATTACATAAAAGCATAATCATGTCTCACTCTCCTCAAGCTAACAATATTGTCCCTTTTATAAGGGTGACGGCAGAGATGTCTAAGTATAAAAATAGATAAAACAGCGATCCCTCGGGATCAAGGATCCTGAGGGATTCGTCAAACCGTTAATCCTTAATCATCTCTTTTCTCTCCTGCGCTGAGTTGGTGTCTCCACCTCCTTTTCAGGGCCGATTTGCTTTGATCTGCTTAGCCTTGTTTGCATTCGGTCTCCCGTCAAAGGGACAACAGTTATCTTGTCCTTGTCCTTTCCTTTGGAATGACAACTTCTCGTTTTCACTCTTCCCTGCATAAGGAAATGACAATTGTCAGCATTTTAGTCTTGCATATTAAACTCACATGTTTTGTTATAATTCTTTATCGTTTTCCAAGTTCATGATGCAAAAAGGTTTGCAAGTTCTACTGAAAAGATACTAAAATGATCATCAAAAACATACCTTTTTAGTACTCCACACACCCCCCTGCTTACCCTGTTTCATGCCCTCATGAAAATGTTGTAGTTGACATGCAAGGTAGTGAGAGAATAGGCTGGAGATGGAATCTCATACGGAGGCCTACAGCCATGATGAGTAACTAGGTAGTCAAAGAAATGGCCTATCTAACCCTCGGGCATCTCATACAGGGCTTGGTATCCGGGTGTAGGGTGCCAAATAATTGGACTACGGAACCTATATCCTAACTAGGATGGCCCTGCTCTCAAAATTCTTTCGCCATAAAGGTGCAAACGATTGGCAGCTAATTTAAAATTTTCATACTTAAACGGTTCCCTGAGCTGGATATTCGGATTAGATATTTGATACCGAAATTTAGCTACATCAATGGAAAGGTCTTTGATAGAAAGAAAGTATTCTAATCCCTGTCGAATGAGTGCCTCATGCATGGGTCCTAATTTTTCAATGACACCCGGAGTTTTCATGAGGTTTCTATGTGCTCTCCACAACTGTACTGGGTTCCTAGGCTCAGCCCTTACCCACAAATCTAAGCCGTTTTCTTGCCTCTGGAAAGTATTATAGGCTTTGAGCCATTTAATCTGATTAACCCCAAATGAGATGAATGCTTGCAATTGGATGTCTCCAACAAAGGGGCCAGGGTTCAGCTCAGTCTCCTAGTCTAGTACAAGGTTATGTAAATAGAACTCACACAGCAGTCTCTAGACTTTTACCCCGTAGTGCTTACAGCAGTCTATAAAATCATTGATAATGTTAATTTGTATGGGAGCACCTGCTTTAATAGCTTTTATTTTTAATTGCAAATATCGTTCCAGTAAAAACAGGGCATAATTTTTGGCAGGGGCTCTACATGCTAAGACGTCATTGTATAAAGAACACAAGGTATCCATCTGCTTGATAACAATATCTAGCCTACGAGTTACCTTTGTAACTTTCTCTTGTTCCTTCTGCCAACCTTCAAAAGCCTGGCTTTCGAATTGATTGACGTTCCTAAGTTGCCGCTGCAGCTCTTCATACTTTTCGCAAGGGATCGTTTGCTCTCAAAGCTTTTCTTCTTCTTGCTGAGCTTGCTTCAACCCCTTGCGCAGGGTTACTATTTTTGATCTCTTCTCCATGCAGTAGTGGAGGTCGGGAGTTTTACCTGAACTTTCCTATTGCGTTGCTTTGAGTTCAGAACCCTTATCACTCCTGAAAGTGGTGTTTCCATCTGAATTTCCTTATCACAGGTCATCATATCATCCATTTCTATTTTAATGTGAATATCAGTCTATTATTGTTCCTTTTCAAATGGAACAAAAGTGTGTTCCTCAGCATCATTTGGAACAGTAGCTGGGTTTTTGACAGGGTTTTGAATAGCAAGACGAATTATGATCCTTCGCCCCTTTGCCTTGCAGGGTTTTGCTGGAGTGTTCACCTACCTTTTTCCTTCCTGAAGTCCTTTTTATCCTCTGGCTTGCTTTCAGGATCCTAATCTACTGGTGGAGCTGGACTATTATGTTCAATAATCTCTGTTGTTCCTTTCGCAATTCTTTAATTTCCAAAATTTCGTTAGAAGGAACAGCAGGCTATTCACTGTGGCTTGCACTGTGACTAGTCCCTGGATCTTCCTTCTGGGGTGTTTCTTCATTTCTCTGCTCTAGTTGTTCTGGGGTAGGAACCCTAACTGGTTCTGTCAATTCTTGCACAACTTCTTTTTCTGCCCCTGCTTCCTCCAGAATTTCTTCCAGTGTCTTCTGGTTAGGAACGGATTGTTCCTGTTCAGTATCTCCTATTGTTTCTTTATCATGAACAGGTGTATTTTCTTCTTCTGCCTCCTTTGCATGTGGTTTTTCAAGTGCATTTTCCTCCTAGGGTTTCGTTTCATCATGGAGGTTTGACGGGCTGGAAGGTTGGCCATATTTGCCCATATTGGCCAAGACTATGGCTAATTCGTCTTCTCCCACTCGGTCCTGCAATGGGCTACCTTCCTGTTGTTCCATTTCCTCTCCTTCTTAGATTGCTCGGCTTCTGTTTCAGAATGCTCAGCTTCTGTTTCAGATTGCTCGGCTCCTTCCTCATTTTCTTCTTCGGATTGCTGGGCCTCCTCTTCAGATTGCTCGACCTCTTCTTTCTCTTCTCCTTCAGATTGCTTGACCTCTTCTTCTGGCCGTGAGGGTTGCTCATCTTCAATTTCTACTAACCAGCTGGTGTTTTCCTGGAGCTTTTCCAGCCTCCCTTGTATTCATGCTAACCAGACCAATTTCCTGTGTTTTTCTAGCTGTTCGGGTGTACCGGTGGCATGCTTACGCTTTGCCAATTCCTTGCGTTTTTCTGGATGCTCGGATGTACTAGTGACATGTCTTTGTTTTGCTAATTCTCTGCGTTTTTCTAGACGCTCAGGTGTACTAGTGGCATGCTTACGTTTTGAGGATGGTGTTTTCAACCCCCTATCTATCATGGCAATTAGCTCTTCCCAGCTGCTCTGTTGCTGGGTGAGGCTATGACTGACAATTAACCGAATTAACCCATGATGACTAACAACTGACTCTACATGTTGTGCCTTTTTCAAGCTCCATGCAACGTCATGAAGTAACAAATTCAAAAGTGCAGGTAAATTTATAGAGCATTTCTGCTTTAGAACAGCTAAGATTTTAAGATGTCGTGGTCTTACCACGTCTTTTCTACCCTCGCAGGTGATGCAGCTTTGAACGGTCCTTGCCAATTCTGCCCAGGGCTCTCCTAGTGTTGCTGGCAAAACTCCCTTTCCTTTGATTGCCAAGCTCTGGCCCTCGTCCTGGAAGATTTCTATAATCTTCTGCAATCTCTCATTTTTTAACGTCCACACAGGTCCGATGGCTGGTAGTCCCGAGACTTCTGCGATTATGTCATTGGTGACTGCTATATGTCTCCCCCTCACTATGGAGTAATCCTCTTGCAAATTCTGCAAGAATTCAATTGCTATCGTCTCATTAGACTCCTGCAAGCGGTTGAGATAATTCAGCCACCCTGCTCTTACCAGTATTTTCCGGGCAGTAGCGGAGACTGTCAACACCTGCGGTTCCCTCTGGATCGCTCTTCCTCCCATGGTTTCACTATGAATTATCAATGGAATGGCAGCTGTTCGTGTTGTTGAAACACAGAGAGGGTAATAGATGCAAGACTTGTTTGAAAAAAACAGAGTATACAACAGAAATGGCTTATGAATAGCAATTCGTGCAGGAAAAATAAAAATAGTATGTCGTTGAGCCATGCCATACCCTAGTACACAATTTTCCCGAATAGTAAGCTGACACGTAATCCAGGTAATAATGAGGTTAACCTCCCCCCCCCCGCAATGTGATAGGCTGTCCCAGCCGTCAAATAAAGGAGCAGCGCCTGTTCTGAAACAGAGTCATAAAGGAACAACGTATAAAAATATGCCATGTTTAGAAAAACAGCAAATTACCGAAATCGAGGCGTAGAGTTGGATCACGTATTACATAAGAGGCTGTTGTGATATGATGCGAGGCTGAGAGGAGAGGACATCTGTCGTACTTTCTAAATCTCCTGCGGTCATTGTCAATTACTCTGCCATGATTGGTGATAATAGATTTGCATGCGCTATATAATTCGGGAAATGATATATGATTAATTACTAAGGTGTAAGAAACAGAAGGGTGTTAATAACTCACCTATTGGTGTAAATAATGTGACTTCAATACCATTAACAGTGCTCTGCTGCCGACAGGTGTCCATAACCTTGGCAGAGTTGTTTTAACCCAAGGAACCATGATCCGCTGTGTATACTTAGGGAATGTAATGTCAAAATGTAGGCCATCATGCTGGCTTGGTGACCAGTTGACCATAATGTCATTCATGAGGAAGGAGCGAAAAGTGGGCAGGCCAGCTCGTGATGAGACCTCCTGTTCCAAGGGTTGTTTATTTGATATACCTTTTGGACCATATCCCTGGTGTGGTGGCCATAGTGGGAATGCCACTTCGCTTTCGTCCTCATGATCATGGTAGGCTGGCTCTTGATGAGACCCCCTATCCTGCATTTGACAACTTATAAGTCATGTTTACTTTTTTCTTTATTTTTCACAAAGTACCTTCCCTTTTTTATACATAAGGGGTGGTTCAACACTCCTTAAGAGTAGGAATGGTGGAAGAAGTCTTAACATCTCAATAGGAAGATATAAACCCTTTGCTCTTATTCCTAAATAATAATCAAGGAGGAAAAAAAGGGTTGTCATGATGAAGATGAACAATCATAGCAGAATTAGTAGAACAATGACAACAAAAGATGGTAAATAAGTGTGTCCTTCCTTTTGTCCTCTTACCAATGCAGAGCCTTATAAAGATAGCGATTTATGATTAGCTGATTTCAGTATGTTGAGGTTTTGTATCCATTGCATAAATGCATAGCTGTATTCTAAAAGACTTGAAAGAACAGGAGCAATAAGCATCCTTAATTTAGATCAGCAAAAGGGACAAGCTGTTTCATAAGGAGAGCAAAAGCATGCAAGTGGTGTTCCTTTTGGAAAAAGGGCCAACAAGAGACCTCAAATAGCAGAAAATGCAAATGTCGTTCCTTTGAAAAAGGAACAGCAAAATCAAAAATATGTTGTTCCTTTGGAAAAGGAACAGCAAACACACGGAAATGTCGTTCCTTTTGAAAAAGGAACAACAGGAACCAAAAAAAAATGTTGTTCCTTTGAAAAAGGAACAACAAAAGACGCAAGAATGTCGTTCTTTTGGAAAAGGAACAGCAGAAATGAAAAATGTTGTTCCTTTGGAAAAAGGAACAGCAAACACACAAAGATGCGGTTCCTTTGGAAAAGGAACAGCGAAAATCGAACATGTTGTTCCTTTGGAAAAGGAACAGCAAAACACACAGATATGTCGTTCCTTTGAAAAAGGAACAGCAGAAATCGAAATGTTGTTCCTTTAGAAAAGGAACAACAGAATAGGCAAATGTCGTTCCTTTGGAAAAGGAACAACACAAAATCAAAAATGTTGTTCCTTTGGAAAAGGAACAGTAGAAACACACAAATTCCATTCCTTTGGAAAAGGAACGGAAAAAATCGAAAATGTTGTCCCTTTGCGAAAGGAACAACAAAACACACAAAAATAAAGAAAAAGATCCTAATTACAACAAGATGACGGCTGATCCAACGGAGTTTGCTCTTTTTGAAAAAGGAACAGCCGGAAGAAAATGCTGTTCTTTTGAAAAAAAGGAACAACAAAACATTAATTCAAAAATATGTAGAAAAAAAATGATTTAAAAGAAAAAAAAAGAACTTATGTACAAATTGTAAAAAGAAATGAATTCCTTAATGAATTACAGGTGAGGAAGACTTCTCTTCCTCCCCCAAAATTTCCATATCAGAGTCTCGGCGTAGCTGCTGGCAAAAGGACTCTCGAGTGAGTGGTTTGCGATAGAGGTGAACTCGGTGGCCATTTGCCTTGAAGGCATATCCAGAACCATCAATAGTGATTAGAGTAAGGGTCCCATTGTCATGTACCTTCTGGATTTCGTATGGTCCCAACCAACGAGTCTGGAGTTTCCCAGGGAAGTCCTGAAACCTGGAGTCGTACAACAGAGCCTAGTCTCCCTCGTGGAAGACTTTGTTTTTAATGAGAGCATCATGCCATTTAGCTCGCTGTTGTTGGATCAGGGCAGTATTTTGAAGTGCAGAGAGCCTAATTTCATCCAACTCATTGATCTGCTGCAATCGATTAATCTGTGCCTCGCTTAGATCTAAGCCAACTTCCTGTGCTGTCCATAATGTTTGGATTTCGAATTCTATAGGGAAAATGGGTTGTTTTCCAAACACTAATTGATAAGGTGAGTAACCAGTGGTGCTTCTCCATGTTGTTCTGTAAGCCCAGAGTGCTTCAGGTAGTCTGGCAGCCCAATCACGTCTATGGGATGCAATGGTTTTCGTTAAAATTGCTTCTATTATTTTATTGTTGCTTTCTACCTGTCCATTCGCCTGTGGGTGGTATGGAGTAGTGATTTTATGCTGGACGTGATAGTTGTTGAGTGTTGCAGCTAATCTGTTCCCAGCAAACTGTGGTCCACCGTCTGTAATTATTTCTCTTGGAAGGCCATAACATACAAATAGATGGAACAGGAACTGTATGACAGAGTCCTCTGTAGCTCTAGGCAATGCTTCTGCTTCAACCCACTTGGTGACATATTCTATTGCCACAAAAATATATGTTTTCTGATTTGATGATGGGTTGATAGGTCCGACGAAATCAAGAGCCCATCTCTCTAATGGTTCAATGACTAACTGTGGTTTCATAGGCATCTCATCATATTGACTAGGACGTCCTGCTCGCTGGCAGTTGTCACAGGCTTGGACAAATTTCTTTGCATCTTTGAAAATAGTGGGCCAATAATACCCTGTCTGCAGCACCTTATGTCCAGTTCTGTGCTCGGCAAAATGTCCACCACATGGTCCATCATGACAGGCTTTTAAAATGTCAAAGATTTCATCTTCTCGAATGCATCTCCTGATATGCATGTCTGCCCCTGTGTGGAACAAATAGCCCCCGATCCACGAGAATCGAGCACTCTTCTGAACAATTTGCTTCCGCTCATTAGGGGTTAGGTGTTTTGGTAATTTACCTACTGTGAGGTAATTGGAAACATCAGCATACCAGGATGTTTGAACAGCAACAAAAAACAGATGCTCGTCCGGAAATTGATCTTCAGTTGCTGCTGCATTGATTGGCTTTGGCATTCTTGAGAGAAAATCGGCTACAGGGTTTTCTTTGCCAGGTCGATCCTTGATTGTGATATCAAATTCCTGCAATCGAATCAGCCATCTAGTTATTCTGCCATTTGTAACAGGCTTATTTGCTAAATATTTTATGGCAGAATGATATGTATACAAGATAATAGGATATCCAGTAATGTAATGTCTAAACTTATTGACAGCATGTATTACAGCTAGGAATTCTTTTTCAGTAACAGTGTAATTAATTCAGCAGGGGATAAATTTCTCCTGATGTAATAAATAGCATATGGTTTTTTATCCTCCTCCTGCCCAAGGACTGCTCCAATGGCTGTGTCTGAGGCATCAGATGATATCTGGAATGGAAAATCCCAATTTGGTCCTCGAAGGACTGGGGCTTTGGATACGAGGTTCTTCAGATCCTTGAAAGCACATTCACATTTTTCTATCCAAAGAAAATCAACATTACCAGTTAGTGCATATAGAGGTGCAACAATGTGCGAATAATGTTCTATAAAACGCCTATAATAACCAGAAAATCCAAGAAAATTGCGTACCTCTGTTTGAGTAGTAGGAGTAGGAATAAGCAAAAGTATTGGGATTTTGGCCGGGTCTACCTGAATTCCAACTGCTGAAACATAGTGTCCTAGGATAAGTCCTTCAATCATCATCGTATAACATTTTTCATGGCTTAAGCAAAGCCTGGTAGCAATGCAGTGTTGTAGGACTTTTTCTAGGGTGTCTAATGCTAGATCAAAATCATCTCCATATGGTGTAAAGTCATCCATGTATACTTCCAGTCCATCATTTATTAAATCTGCAAAAATACTAAGGATAGCCCTTTGGAATGTGGCAGGAGCATTGCAAAAGCCAAAAGGTAGAACTCGATAGGCAAATGTTCCCCAAGGACAAGTAAAAGTAGTTTTGTCTTGGTCTTCAGGGGAAATCTAAATCTGATTGTATCCACTAAAGCCATCTAGGAAAGAAAAGAATTTCTTTCCTACTAAAGTATCTAATACTTGGTCTATGAATGGGAGAGGAAAGTGGTCTTTTTGTGTTGCTTTATTTAGCTCCCTGTAATCCACAGAGATTCTCCATTTCCCATTCTTTTTTGGTACCACCTGTTAGCCTCCTGCTGTAGCAGGTTAATCATTTTTCATGATCGACATTTTTTACATGCCAAATATGTCGTACTATGCATGCTGCAATGCTCCATATTTGCTACAGATGACCAGAGAGGTATCCATGAAGGTGTGCCAGTTTTAATGCTACTGCTTTGTTCCAGTTTTGATAAGTAATCCATTTTGATTAGTTTTCAGTTATGGGTAGGCCAAACAGCTTAATCTTGGCCTCCCTAGGTTTCAATTTCTTGTTGTAGAATATAGAGAATAAATATCTGTCCAAACAGCTCAATCTTGGCAGATTTTGTAGGTTTTAACCCTGTACAGAAATTACCTGCATACGAATTCTTAAACAAAGAAAATAAACAATGCGAGAGCATAACCCATAAAACACATATGCACAGAGATTTTTCCCTGGATCCCAAAACCGGGACTACCAGCTTGATTTTTCATTATGTTCCTTTCAATGTTATAATACATATTTATACATGCCGAAGCATCCAATACCATGGACCGAAAAACCGTCGCGTCCAATACCATGGACCAAAAACCATCGCGTCCAAAAAACATGTGCAAAAATCATGCACAAAACCATAGGTGGGTCCGCCCAGCCAAACATACGGTCCAAAACCAAAATTTTCCGGGGCGCTGCCCCGGACCCCATAAAGTGGGGTTACGGGTGCCCTTCAAACCCCCTATTAACTACGTGGAAAGAATATAACACAACCCAACAATCTCCCACTTGTTGTTTTCTTTCCACAGTGGGCCACAGGAGAGCTTAGTCATTTTTGCAGCCCTGAGATTCCCATTGCTTCTCTACACCAAGAGAACTTCTTAGAGCTCACAGATTTTGTCAATGCATCTGCAGTATTCTTCAAAGTGTCCACCTTTACCAGCAACACCTTTCTGTCTTCTATCATATCCCTCACAAAGTGATACTGAACATCAATGTGCTTTGTCTTTGAATGATAAGCAGGGTTCTTTGCTAAGAAAATTGCACTTTGGCTGTCACAGTCTATTCTTATAGCTCCCTGTACTAACCCCATACTTGAACACAATCTCTGCAACCAAACTGCTTCCTTGCTTGCATGAGTGGCTGCCATGTATTCTGCCTCTATAATTGATAGTGCCACTACAGATTGTTTCTTACTCATCCAACTGACTGCACCTCCAAATAGGTTAAACACATACCCACTTGTAGATCTTCTCTGATCCAGATCTGCAGCCCAGTCTGCATCAACAAAGCCATGAATATCCAACACTCTGTCCAATCCTGGTCTTCCTTGGTAGCACAAACCATAATCACTAGTGCCATGCAAATACCTGAAAACCCGCTTCACTGCTGTCTAGTGCTCCTTCCCAGGTTTTGACATAAACCTGCTCAATACTCCCACTGCATGTGCAATGTCTGGTCTAGTACAGACCATTGCATACATTAGGCTACCCACTGCACTTGCATATGGAACACGGGACATGTCCTCTTCCTCTTCTTGTGTCTTGGGACACTGTTCAGCAGATAACCTCACACCTACAGGAATAGGAACCTTCACTAGTTTACTATCCTGCATGTTAAACCTCTGGAGTATTGTCTCGACATACTTCCTCTGGTTTAACCAGAGCTTCCTCTTTGACCGATCTCTTTTAATTTCCATGCCCAAAATATAGTTTGCAGCACCAAGATCTTCCATGTCGAATTTGGAGGACAACTGGGTCTTCAAATGCTGGATAATATCTTTGTCATTTCCAACCAGCAACATATCATCCACATACAAGACCAGATAAATAACACGGTCACCAATTAATTTAAAATACACACAATGATCTGCTTTGCTTCTGGTGAAGCCAAGTCCCCGTATAAATGTATCAAATTTCTGATACCACATCCTTGGTGACTGTTTTAACCCATACAGAGACTTCTTTAACTTGCATACCAGTTCTTTCTTACACTTCACCGCAAAGCCTTCAGGTTCCTTCATGTAAATTTCCTCTTCCAAATCCCCGTGAAGAAATTTTGTCTTCACATCCATCTGTTCTACCTCAAAATCAAAAGCAACAGCAACAGATAAAAGTAATCTAATAGAAGTTACCTTGGCAACAGGAGAAAAAATATCACCAAAATCAATTCCCGGCACCTGGGAATAACCTTTTGCTACTGTCATGTGGAAAGAGTCGTTAGTGCGGACACAACTAACCTCCCTAGAAGCAAAAGCTTTCTAGTGACAAACAAGACAAATAAATCCTACCTTTCTCTAAACATGCATTGCAAATACAAGTAATCAGGGGATCTTTAACATACCTTTAGTCCAACGCTTTGTAGTAGTCCAGCCTCGCCGATCCGGATGAGCTCCTCCTTCTCTTCGAAACCTGCATTCACTAACAAGCCAAAAGATTAAATAGCACCTGATAAACTCATAAAACAATACATATCCATCATACAGACCAAGGAGTATATGAAACAAACCATGAATAACAATCTGTTGAGAAAAATAAGTTCATTTGCATTAAAAGGTAACAAAAGGAACCATTACAACCTGAGCCTTGGTGTTGTGCAAGTCCCTCCTAGGGTCCAGCAAGAGTTTTCCTTTACTTTGATCAGCTCACCCACTCTCAAATAAGGCTAGGAAAGGATGGGAATCTCTCCTCTCAAGCTTTACAAGGGAGTCCTAATTCCAGCAGCATCTACCCTTAGGAATGTTCAGCTTTCAACCTCCCTCCCTTTGGCCCAATGCTTGTATTTATAGTGCTCTAGAGGAAGTTATTCAGGTCCACCATCAATGGGATAAGCCCCTCTTTGGATGGGATAGCTCCCCTCTTGATGGGATAAGTTCCTCTTTGGTAGGGATACATGAACCATCTGGAGGCGCTTCATACACGTCAAACAAGCTTCTAGAATGCTCTAGAAATGACCACAAGTAACTTTTTGGGAGTGAAACTTGCGCCTTTTGACCTTTACAGGAGTACGCACCCTCCTCTTTACATACAGAGCATACAAGTACGCAGGTATTGTGAACTTGGGGTGCGTACATGCAGGTAAGGCTAAGAGAAACTGCGTGCCCAGAGATATATAGATTTTTAATGACTTTCTCTCTTTCTTGAAGTTTGACATGGAGAGCAGAGGTATGAGGCTTGCCAAGGAGGATAGTATGACAGTTGATGGAGCCATACTAACTGCAAAGAGTCATGGTGACAAATTTTAGTGTAACAGATTGCCCCCTAAAGTGCGAAGCCTGTAGTAGATAAGGGTTTCATATCATCTAGGAAGGGTGAAGTACTTTATCATTTCAAGGATTATCTTGTGGAGAGCCCAGTCGGAACCTGCAAGTGTTCAACACAAGATACATATATATGATCATATCATCGCTGAGGTAGGCATTCCCATACTCAGATTGAAAACTTTAACTAATTGACTATCTACTGCTCTGATACAGGAATGATTCTGCAGTACATCATAATCATAGACTTTTGTAGACACAGTATGGACGCAGCCATCTGTTTATGATTAGTCTACTGTATAATGAATACAAAACTCCTTGCGGCCTGGATGGTGGAAACTAGATCCAGGGTCTTCGTTTCTACTTCCCGAACAGGTACGATTCTATCCATGCAAATAAATGAGTTGATGTCGAACATGGTAGAAACCACTTGATTACCAGTCAATGATGTAAACTGTTAACAAGCGTGAGAGAGACCACCAGTGATGTCAATGGTTCTCAAAGTACCCAGTACAATCCATGAGATGTGAATGAATGAGTTGATGTCGAACATCTCACGGAATCCTTCGATCGAAAGTCAATGATGTAAACTGTCGTCAAAGGCGAGAAACCCGCCATTGATGCATGCAGACTTCAAGGTACTGACGATTTCTAGGTCATCTTTCTAGATAATGTGCTGATGTCGATAGAAAGCGACCCGTTGTAGGCAAGCCTACAACACGAAATCATAGATCAAGTTGAAGAAATGTAGCTGTAAGGACTGACTCAGGGATGGTCGAGATGGATGACGGGTATTTTGCAGATGAATGGTTTATTTGCAGTGACCTCTTGAACACATAATGACACAACAGATGGCTTGGTGACATTTGACCCAAAGTTAATACCCGGCTGAAGACTTTCAATGTGGTTTGATCAACTGTGAGGCAAAGGATTTCCCAACCCAAGTGAATGAAAAGTGTCGTGTTCAAGAGTGGTGATAAGGCTTCTTCTGAGACAAAGGATAACAAATAGGCTCATTTTTCTCTCTTTTCCCCCACCATTTCTGGCAAGTACCTCTTTATTTTTTACAAGCTTGAGGAGGATAACATATTCTTGATTATAAGGTCATCCTTCAGATGAGTCCAACTTAGTTTAGATTCGAACCCTAAGAAGGAGTGGTTCGTTCCTATTTGTAATCGAACAGGTCCTTTACTGTGAAATTTTAACGAGTCCAGTATAGGAGAAACTCGGCGTTTTTCAATTTTAGAGAGTCTGAAAAAACTTAAGAAGACTCCAGGGTTGAACTTTTTTGTAAATTTGTGTCTCCCAAGCCTGAAAAAGTATAAAATAATACTTGAGAGAACCGCTTTATCTTTTACGACCAAGGAGTACTTTCATGATTAGTGTCTTTGACCTTAAAAGTAAAAAGCGATCAAGGACACGTCGTTTTATTTCCAGTATCGAATTTGAAACGACAAAAATCTGGCAATCTTTTCCTGTTTTTACGGTCAGAAAAGGGCTATAATGGGACCGTCTTTTAATTTCGTTTTAACAAGTGTAAAAGAAACGCTTGGCAATCTTTTCATGTTTTAGGAGTCAGAAAAGGGCTTAAAAGATGACTCTGATGTTTCACTTTTTCGTAAGTTTTAATGAGTTCGAAAAAATGATAAAAATGTACTCATGGTTTTCACTTTTTCGTAAGTTTTAATGAGTTCAAAAAAAAATGATAAAAATGTACTCATATGGCCGACTTTCAATTTACTTTACGAGCAGGAAAAGATGGAAAGAACTCGGAATTTTCATTTGTTTTACGAGAATGAAAGATAGAAAAATAATCTCGAGATTTTCATGAGTTTAACGAGTCTTGAAAATAATTGAAATTGACTCGAGATAGGTTTCATTTTTACAAAAGCTTGAAACAGATAAAAACTATGCTTCAAAGTAGTTTCATTTTTACACAAGCTTGAAACAAAGAGAAAACTGTGCTTGATGCCCCCTAAGCGTAACTGCTAGAGCGCATGCCCCCCAGCTTCATTTCATTCAACTAAGTACAAGCTGGATGGAATGAAGGCTCATGTATGAGATCATTTGAAAGACTCGACCTAAAACTGCAAGAAAATTATGCAAAACACTGAAATAACTAACCTAAATATACAACTTAACATTTATGAGATCTAGTCAAAGTCTCGACTCAATTAGAGGAGGATTTGTTTCATTTTTTAACGAGCTTGACACAGGAAAAGAACTATGCTCGGATCCGGTTTCATGTTTACGCAAGCTTGAAATGAAAGACTATGCTTGTTATAAGTTCACATGCCCCTAGCATAATGACACAAAACGAGGTACATGCCCCCCAAGCTTCATTGCATTCAATGAGGTGGATGGAATGAAGCTTTACTTTCAAGATCTTGGAAAGACTTGTGGGAGTTCTTTCATTTTTTAGTGAGGTTGACACAGGAAAAGAACTATCCTCAAAACCCTTGTTTCAGTTTTTAAACGAGCTTGACACAAGATAAGGAACTATGCTCGTAACTACTCTCTACAATCTACCTAACAAAAAACTCTACTCTAAAAACCTTGATTCATTTTTTAACGAGCTTGACACAAGACAGGGAACTATGCTCTAAAATCCTTGATTCATTTTTTAATGAGCTTGACACAAGACAAGGAACTATGCTCATGATGACTCTCTACAATCTACCTATATAACCTACCCTTGTTTCATTTTTTAAAGAGCTTGACACAAGACAAGGAACTATGCTCAAGACTCCTTGTTTCATTTTTTAACGAGCTTGACACAAGACAAGGAACTATGCTCCAAAAGTTCGCATGCCCCCAACATAATGATGCAAAGCGAGGTACATGCCCCCCAAACTTCGTTGCATTCAACCAGATGGATGGAATGAAGGTTTACTTTCAATATTTAACTTGAAAAGGGAGTTGTTTCATTTTTAAGGAGGTTAACACAAGAAAAGAACTATCCTCATACCTGATTCATTTTTTAACGAACTTGACTCAGTAACAGGAATTGTCCTCGCAAAATCCTACTTTCTACAATCTACCTACATATCCTAAAATCTACCTGATTCATTTTTTAATGAGGTTGACTCAGTAAAAGAACTATCCTCATGCTAGCCTGTTTCATTTTTTAACGAGGTTGATACAGGAAAAAACTATCCTCGTAATCACTGATTCATTTTTTAACGAGGTCGACACAGT
Source organism: Pinus tabuliformis (assembly GCA_031772625.1). NCBI lineage: Eukaryota > Viridiplantae > Streptophyta > Pinopsida > Pinales > Pinaceae > Pinus > Pinus tabuliformis. Next base: position 854,805,867 of record CM062815.1, on the reverse strand, counting down.
AAAAGGAACTTTCCTCGTAACCTCCTATTTCATTTTTTAATGAGGTTGATACAGGAAAAAATTATCCTCGCTCACACTGATTCATTTTTTAACGAGGTTGACACAGTAAAAGGAACTTTCCTCATACTATCCTGTTTCATTTTTTAACGAGGTTGATACAGGAAAAAAAAAATTGTCCTCATACACACTGATTCATTTTTTAACAAGGTTGACACAGTAAAAGGAACTTTCCTCACAACGGCCTATTTCATTTTTTAACGAGGTTGATACAGGAAAAAACTCTCCTCGTAATAACTGATTCATTTTTTAACGAGGTTGACACAGTAAAAGGAACTTTCCTCAAACTCCTTGTTTCATTTTTTAACGAGGTTGATACAAGAAAAAAACTATCCTCGCACTCACTGATCATGGCTTCCAACTGGAAGAAAGACATGTCAATGGACACACCTTGATCATGGCTTCCAAGAGGTCTTCATCAAAAGGAAGAATAGTTCTCTGGAAGAAACACATGTCAAGGGACTCCAAAGGGATAAGAACATCATGTTCAAGTAATCCCATAGATTTTTCCATGTCAATTACCGGATCTAAATCAAAGGAAGATGAGAAAACAGTGAGAGGCTCACTTACATCGGTAATTGAAAACATGGGACCAGTTGCCACATAATTAACCCGTGGTAGGGTAGACACCACTTTAGAATCAGAAACATTTAGGGGTGTCATATTATTGGTAGTTGAGACAAGACTAGGGAACGAAAGCTGGTCTACAGTCACAATATTTCCATTGTGAGGGAAAGACATCACGCGAAAGAGTGTCGATACGACAGCTTTCATTGCATAAACATAGTCTCAACCAAGGAGTAAATTGAAATCCAAGGGACCTCGAACTACCATAAGATCAATACAGACAGTTTTACCTTCCAAGGTAATAGAAAACTTAGGAAGGATCCCTAAAGGTTCACTAATGGTTCTATTAAAATCTTTCAGATTCTGCATAATAGGCGCAAGCTGAGGGGAACCCAAAGCTTTCCAAACAGTTGAGGATAAAATACTAACAGAAGCACCTTCATCTACATGAGTACGATGTATGTCCCTACTACCAGCCTTGACAATGATTTGGAAAGGGATGGAGGAAGGAAGACGAGGTTCTGTCAGTCTATTCCAATCAAAGCAAAAGACCTCAGTGCTTGGAGGGGGTCCTGTAGAAACAGGTGAAATGCCCCCCGGCATAGAAGAATCTGATGTAACAAGAAGAACCTGAGTGGTATGAAGTTCACTCTCTAAAGGGAAAGTGGGATCGACCGAATGTGAAATTGATTCGACCACTTGATCAACTAATGGATTATCAACCTGAGTGACATGAGTTTCACTCTCCAAGGGAAGAGTGTGATTGACTGTACTTAAAATTAGATCAATCACTCCGTCAGTTGACGGTAGGTTGGGAGAAAGCTTACGGTAACCAGTTGGAAATTCTTGTTGTGGAATAGTAAGGTTTTCCAACAATGTTGAGGCTTCATCCATGTGAGGGCAAACGTGAGTTTGATGACTCCCTTTGCATAACTTACAAGGAAACCTAACTTTACCCTTTTTCCCAGGAACCTCACTATCACTGGTTGATGGATCAATGGAAAGTTGATGAGATTTTTCTGACCATACTTCCAAGACCTTTGGAATACCAGGACAATTGACAAGGAAGTGGTCACCCTTACAAAGCCTGCAAGGGTATTTGGGTTTACGATGCATCAGTTTTCTTCAACACAACTAACACTTACAGTCGTGGTTGGTTGGTTGACTTCTTTCTTATCTTGCTTCTTCTTCTTCTTCTTCTTCTTCTTCCCTTTCTTCTTCTTCTTAGCCTCCTGGTTACTAGCATCAAGGCTTTTACCAGGCGAAGAGGAAGAAATGGAGGAAGAAAAATTAGGCGAAGAAGGTAAAGGGTCAACAGAAGGTTGGTGATGTTGAGATGGTGAACTCTGTTGAGGTGAAGCATCCAGTTGAGATGGAACAATTGGAGTATTTTGGGCCAATGAAGTTGAAAATAACCATATCGGTAAACCTATTGTAAATCCAGGTAATGACAAAGTAGCCATATAAGGAGGACCAACATTTCCAAAGTAAGGAAAAGTACTAGGATTCTCGTTAGGAGGGGTTCCTAGGTTGGTAAATTCTAGAACATTTGCCATTATATTCAACTTCAGTGAATTTTATTAACAAATTTTAAAACTAAAATTAACAATTCATAATTCACACCTAACAATTAAAATTCACAATTCACACCTATGGTCTCTAAAAGTAAAAACAAACAAATTAACATGCGCTATCAAATCTAGGAGTCAAAACACACACAAACAGTAACCTTCCAGACCAAAAACACTAGTTGGTGATGAAATCCAACATCGCAGAATTCAGTACAGAAGTGGCGGGTGGAATAGTTACCCCGGCAACCTGCTTAATGAATAGACTGGACCAAGTTCCTCCACTTTAACCGTCTCGAGTGAAGTGAACCCCCCAGAAAATCCAAGTGAGTCTAGCCGATTTCTGCTCCAGGTACAGTGGGATCTTCCCTCCACCGTCACCTTGGGTAGAATCCTAAAGGTAATGGTCACTAAGGTTACCAACAGCAACAAATATACCTGGGGGAACAGTCTACGACCCGATAGCACGCAAGGGCAGAGTAACAAGCTCAATCCCCTTGCCGGCTCCTTGACAATAATCCAAGGTTTACCGACAAGTGACCCTAGGCTCCTCGACAATAATCCGAGGTTTACCGTTTGTAGTACGTGCGTATCTAGCGTCTTTCCCAATGAAGGAGGATTGATCCCCTCATTGGTTCGGACACGGTCTCGTGCTTCTCCTTTAAGAGGAGCTTTCCCATAGTACAAATGAAACAGTTGGATTATCCTACCACAAGACGAGCTACTTGTTTCGTTTTACTATCTTGGAGAGTTAATTACTCTCCTACTCCAAGACACTAGCCTGATCTATGTTGGTTTTTCAGAGCCCTAGAAATGTAAAAATTACTAGATGAATTTTAATTAAGCGTTGTGTTATTTAGGCTGTTATTACTCAAAGGGGTAAATGGATACGAAACCAATGGTGTTATGACCCGACTCAACACTGAATGCAATCAAATATGATAATGTAATCTTTTCAATTCGATGAATCCTACCTAAAGTAAGGAGAGAGTTTCCATTCACTTCCAACAATGCAAAAAATTGATCACTAAGAGAAAATATAACAAATTCTCTAATGCACTAATCTCATCAAGAAAAACTAGTGCAAATCAATTCCAAAATAGTTTTTTTATTTTTTATTTTTTTTTGTGCAAATTCAAATCAAAGAAAACTAATCTAAATCTACGATTGATTTTTCAGAATGTAAACTATGCAATTGTAATCTATGCACAATTCACTTGAAAAGTATGCAAATGTAATCTATGCACATTTTTCAATAATATTCTGAAAATGAGAATTCTAATTATGCAAATGTGATCTATGCAAGAGAATTCTCAAACACGAGATGATTCTAATGTAATCTAAGAACCAATCAAGTGCAAGTCGAGAAAATTGAGCGAGAGTTCCAAAGATCAAGAAATAAAAACACTCAAAGGCGATTAACACTCATACACAATTTAGGCCCCCCCCCCCCCGGCGAATGAGGGGGAAATTTTTTTGCAAAAACAAAAGCAGAAAGATACAAAATTGTGAAAAGACTGAGACAAACCTTCAAGTAATGACCAAAGGAAATCAAATTAATAATTTCTCAAAAAAGAGACTCAAAACACCCAATTGATGAAAGCTTAAAGCAAGAATGCCAATGAAATTAGCCAAGATGAAAGCTTCTGACAGGTGAACAGTGGATCTGGGCAGCAAAAACAAGCTATAAGCAATATCTAAAAGATAAAAAAGAAGAAATTGAAATTTTCTAAGCTTTTGACAGGGGTACGCAGGAAGTCTGTTTGCACAGGTGCGGGTACGCTCTGTGCACAAAGCCACAGTGCGTACAAGTACGCACTGTGCTCAACGCAGAGGCTGCGTACTTCTAGCAAAACAAAGAAAAACTAAAATCTAATTTAACCCTAAGCTAGCCCACCCAAAAACACAGTCAGACAGCCAAAAACCAGAAAACAAACGACTTTTCTCAGATCAAAATTTCATACAAAGGAAAAAACATTCACATCAATGGAGTCCCCAGTGGAGTTGCCATTTTGTCATGCGGAAAGAATCGTTAGTGCGGACACAACCGACCTCCCTAGAAGCAAAAGCTTTCTAGTGACAAACAAGACAAATAAATCCTACCTTTCTCTAAACATGCATTGCAAATACAAGTAATCAGGGGATCTTTAACATACCTTTAGTCCAACGCTTTGTAGTAGTCCAGCCTCGCCGATCCGGATGAGCTCCTCCTTCTCTTCGAAACCTGCATTCACTAACAAGCCAAAAGATTAAATAACACCTGATAAACTCATAAAACAATAAATATCCATCATACAGACCAAGGAGTATATGAAACAAACCATGAATAACAATCTGTTGAGAAAAATAAGTTCATTTGCATTAAAAGGTAACAAAAGGAACCATTACAACCTGAGCCTTGGTGTTGTGCAAGTCCCTCCTAGGGTCCAGCAAGAGTTTTCCTTTACTTTGATCAGCTCACCCACTCTCAAATAAGGCTAGGAAAGGATGGGAATCTCTCCTCTCAAGCTTTACAAGGGAGTCCTAATTCCAGCAGCATCTACCCTTAGGAATGTTCATCTTTCAACCTCCCTCCCTTTGGCCCAATGCCTGTATTTATAGTGCTCTAGAGGAAGTTATTCAGGTCCACCATTAATGGGATAAGCCCCTCTTTGGATGGGATAGCTCCCCTCTTGATGGGATAAGTTCCTCTTTGGTAGGGATACATGAACCATCTGGAGGCGCCTCATACATGTCAAACAAGCTTCTAGAATGCTCTAGAAATGACCACAAGTAACTTTTTGGGAGTGAAACTTGCGCCTTTTGACCTTTACAGGAGTATGCACCCTCCTCTTTACATACAGAGCGTACAAGTACGCAGGTATTGTGAACTTGGGGTGCGTACACGCAGGTAAGGCTAAGAGCAACTGCGTACCCAGAGATATATAGATTTTTAATGACTTTCTCTCTTTCTTGAAGTTTGACATGGAGAGCAGAGGTATGAGGCTTGCCAAGGAGGATAGTATGACAGTAGATGGAGCCATACTAACTGCAAATAGTCATGGTGACAAATTTTAGTGTAACAGCTACCAACCGAGCTTTTTATTTCTCCACCTTTCCTTCTGCATTTGTCTTCTTCTTGAACACCCATTTGCTACCAATGGGTTTCCTTCCAGCCGGCAACTCCACCAGATCCCAAGCCTCATTTTTGTGCAAAGATGCCATTTCATCGACCATGGCCTCTTTCCAGAGTTTTCCATCCTCTGAATCCACTGCTTCCTTCACAGCTCTGGGATCATCATCAGTAACAGACAAAGAAAAATTTGAACTGAAAGCAGATGGACTAGACCTTTCTGGCTACCTTCTTTCTCGAACTGATCTTCTCACAGTCAAAGTTTGTGGCTCTTCATCTTCTGATTCCTCCTCTGCTGCAGAGTCTGATTCTTCCTCCTTTGGCTCAAACTCTATCTTCTCAGGTTCCTTTGGTTGGACTTCATGTTGAATAACATCTTTTACCTCTCTGAACAACACATCTCGGCTGTACACAACCTTCCGTGTGACTGGGTTCCAAAGTTTATAACCCTTTAAACCATCCTTATATCCACTAAAGATGCACTTTTCAGATTTACTATTGAACTTGGTTCGTTTCTCCTTTGGAACATGTACATATGCATCACATCCAAATACCCTTAGATGTGAAAGAGAGGGTTTCTTACCAATCCATACTTCTTGTGGAGTCTTATCCTCCAACGCTGATGAAGGTGATCTGTTGACCAGGTAACATGCAGTATCCACCGCCTCTGCCCAGAATTCCTGTCCTAACCCAGCACCACTGAGCATGCTTCTTGACCTTTCCATCAACGTCTTGTTCATTCTTTCTGCGACTCCATTTTGCTGAGGTGTATATGGAGTAGTCTTCTGCCGTGCTATACCACACTTCTTACATAATTCTTCAAATTCCTTGCTGCAAAATTCTCCACCATTATCTGTCCTCAACACCTTTATCTTCTTCTCTATCTGATTTTCCACCAGAGCCTTAAATTCTTTAAACCTGTCAAAGACTTCAGATTTCTTCTTAAGGAAATATATCCATGTATTCCTTGAGGAGTCATCTATAAATGATATATAGTACACAGACTTACCCAGTGATGGAATCTTCACAAGTCCAAACACATCACTGTGCACAAGCTCTAATATCTGTTTCATCCTCTTACCACCAGAGGGGAAACTCACCTGATTTTGCTTCCCATACACACAATTTTCATAGAAATCAAAATCCAGAGAGCTATCATTCATACCTTCTACCATACCTTTACCATGAAGTATTCGAAGGCCCTTCTCTCCAATATGTCCAAGCCTTTGATGCCACAACATGGTCTTCTCTCCAGAGACCACTAGATTTTCTACTCCATTTTCAGGAACCATAGAACTATTACACCCATCAACAACAGTGCTACCTTGCAGCTTGTACAGAGTTCCAATCCGAACTCCCCGCATCAATATCAGTGCTCCTCAAACCATCTTGCAGGTATCTTTCTCGAACACCGTCTTTACACCTGCATCATCCAACTTGCTTACAGAAATCAGATTTCTGGCCAATGCAGGAATATGTACAACACCCGGAAGTGTTCTAACCCTTCCACCTTGCAACTTCAACTTTACTTTTCCTCGACCAATGATTCTAGCCTTCCTATCATCTCCTAAGAAGACATCACCACCATCGTATTTCTCATACTCGCAGAACCACTCTCTATGGGGAGTGAAGTGAAAGGATGCACCTGAGTCAATCAACCATGCCTCATGATCTACTTGTGTACTTGAAGAAGCCAAGTACACATCCCCACCTTCATCTGAGGTGGTTTTCGCCTCCGCAGAAGGAGCATCATCAGATCCCTTTCCTTTATCAGGAGCTTTATATTTACAATCCCTTCTGAAGTGCCCTTCCTTTCCGCATTTCCAGCACACCACCTTTGTAGGTTTTCCTGGAGATTTAGATCTCCCTCTAGATTTAGATCTCCCACTCGATGACTTACTTTTGTTTCTGTTCTGGGACCGTCCTTGTATAGACAAGGCATCACCATTTTTGTTGTCCATATTTTTCCGTCTCATCTCCTTCGTCAGCAAGGCTGAGACTATTTCATCAAACTGCAAAGCAGTTGCATTGCTACCTATTGCAATAACCAGACTATCCCACGAATCTGGTAGAGAACACAACAGACTAATGCAATTATCTTCATCTGAAATTTTAATATCAACAGATAATAACTGACTTACCACAGTATTAAATGCATTCAGATGCTCTGTCACCGAGTCTCCATCTTTCATCCTCAGGTTATACAGCTTTTCCCACAGGAACAGTTTATTCACCAGAGACTTAGATTGGTACAAAGTCCCTAACTTGACCCACAAAGCCTTTGTTGTAGCTTCCCCTGATACATTCAGCAATACTGAATCCGAGACACACAATTGTATTGTGCTCTTTGCCTTCCGATCCAACTTCATCCATTCTTCATCGGTCACTCCCGATGGTTTAGTACCCGGATCTACCGCAATCCACTGATCTTTATCCACCAACAGATCCTCCATCTTGAGTTTCCACAACTCAAAATTGTAACCATTGAACTTCTCAATCCCTATCTTTCCACGGCTCGCCATCTTCTTTCACCACCAGAATCGATCTCGCAGATCTCCCACTGAACAGGGTCTACCACAGGCCCAAGCGAAACCCCTCAGCAACAAAGGCGTCCCCTTGAAGCCAAAACAGCTCTGATACCAAATGTAGGTTTTAACCCTGTACAAAAATTACCTGCATACGAGTTCTTAAACAAAGAAAATAAACAATGCGAGAGCATAACCCATAAAACACATATGCACAGAGATTTTTCCCTGGATCCCAAAACCGGGACTACCAGCTTGATTTTTCATTATGTTCCTTTCAATGTTACAATACATATTTATACATGCCGAAGCATCCAATACCATGGACCGAAAAACCATCGCGTCCAATACCATGGACCGAAAACCATCGCGTCCAAAAAACATGTGCAAAAATCATGCACAAAACCATAGGTGGGTCTGCCCAACCTAACATATGGTCCAAAACCAAAATTTTACGGGGCTCTGCCCCGGACACCATGAAGTGGGGTTATAGGTGCCCTTCAAACCCCTTATTAACTACGTGGAAAGAATATAACACAACCCAACAGATTTGTAGATAGGTAGAGAAATAAGGGTGCTCAACAGCTTAATCTGAGCCCCTGGATGCAATAAGTTTAGTTGTAGATAGGAGGACAGCAAGAAGAAAAGAACAAAAAGCTGGGTATGCTAGTTCAAGTGCACCCAAACCAAAAAGAAGAGAAAATGTTAGGTGAATAGGCCGGGTAGGTAGCTTTGTGGTTGTAGAATCATGGCTTGTGATCCATTTCATATTGTCAAGTGTTATATCTATCATATCACAAGTTGAAGGTGATTTTTCAGTTGGAGGACTTTAAGAAATGCATGTCTAACTTCCCCTTCTCTCTCTTTCCCAAATCACTCACTAACTTCCCCTAAAGAGGTCAAGATCTGCTTGATACCTCTTAGATTCATCATTCTCCATATCATCTGCCTTGGTGAAGATCTGCTTCACTAAAGGAATGTTCACACTTCTTATATCAGTCATTTTCCCCCATTGATAGCCTAAGACTTCATTCTCAGCACTTTGTCTCATCATTATCATATTAACTATTAACTCTATTATGTAACTCCCTATCTCTTTTCCCTTCCCCTACTAAAACTATCTCTATAACTCCCCTATATACTTATCCCCTCCCCTTGGTTGAAAAATAACCATAAGTACACTTAGGAATTGCTAAGTTTACTTGAAACTGAGCAAGAGCCCTCACTTCCCCCCTCAAACCATCTTCCAAATGCATTATGACCCCTTCCTATGCATAAAATCCCTCCTTTTACCTATGCAAACCCTCCATTATCCATGTTTTAACCTTTTTTCAAGGCTCAAAACCCTCTCACCATACTTCGGACCCCTTCCGATGCATTAACAACCTTCCTCCGATTTCATTTTACCTTCTTCAAAGGCAAAAAGCCCTTCCGATGCTTTATAGCCCCCTTCTATACATATAAACCCTCCTCCGATGGATTCCCCCCCCCCCTTCCGACGCGATATCACTGTCGGAGGTAATAACAGTGCTGGCCTATATATGTATGCCCCCATTCCTTTTTGCCCCGATGCGATATCGCTATCGGAGGCTTCCTCCATCATATTTTCCCATATATCCCGCATATACTCTTTTTTATCGCAACTCCCCTTTTTTGTTTTTTCGTTTAAACTCAAGTTTTTTATAAAACTTAAGTCATAACGTAAAAACCCGCATTTTTCAACAATATCGCATCGCAGCCGTCCATCGCTCCCGCTCAGATCAACGGCCCAGATCTTGTCGGCGATCTCCCATTTCAGCGATTGCAATTGTATAAAGTCCTGCCCCATGTCCCCGCCGATAGCGAAATGCCGATTTAATCGCGGCCGCCCATTCGGGCCCTCAGATCAATGGTCTTTATTAAGTCGCGGCCCCATATATAGCATTGCTTATTCCGGAGCCAAAGTATTAATAAAATGCAGCATATAAAATTATCGAGTTCGAGAGGAGGCCTTTGTACAGCGAAATGGGAAAGCTCCGATATTCCGGAGCCGAAAAGTTATAAAGGGCAGTTTTAAGGGATTTCGGGTCCACAAACCAAATTCTTGTAAATCCGCTGATATGACATCGTCGATGGGCCGGACGTGATTCCAAATAAACGGAAGGGCCTATAGCATATCGGGTCCGCGTGGTTTCAGCGATTGTTTATGTGCCACCCCCTGGTTCGCCCCGATGCGATATTGCGATGAGATCTGGGCCGTTGGATCGGCCCGCGCCGGATCCAACGGCCAAGATTTAATTATTGCTACAGTGTCCACTTAAGCGCCAAATTTTTACAATTTCGCAGTGTTTTGAGAGAATTTTCATATTATGATAAAATGGCCATTGTTCAAGGTTTGTGTGTAGCGCTCCCGCCCGCCACCACCAGTAAGGGAAATCATACATCCTTAAGCCATTTAGGATCGCTCCAAGCCCGGTTTTGCTCCAGGGGGCCAGTCTCGGCCTCGGCACAGTTGGCAACACTTTTTCCTCTTGTTTACACCATTTTTCAAAACGTTTAAGGCTATTTTTGATCGGCCAGAGCGCCGATTGCACCCAAAGGCCACGGAGGACATTAGCAGCAGTTATTTTTGCATTAAAAGGCAGAAGGGGGCGATGGGATAGTTTAGAGAGTATCAGCGGTGAGAAAAGGCCCAGATTCAGTGCCAAAGTGTATCAGGATGCGGCAAAGAGTATCAGTCCAGTTTTTCAAAGCAGATGAAAGCAAAGCAAGCCCAGCAAAGTCAACAAAGCATCATTCAGCCATTAAGGCTCACCAACACTTCTTTTGTTGCTTTAAAAGCCACCTAAAGGCATAGATGAAGGCTTTCAAGACAGAGTTATTGCAGAGACATTATTCCCAGTCATATTTTTGGAGCAGCGCTGCTTCCTAAATTGCGCAGTTATCACACAGAGGATAGCGCATGGCTCAAGGCACTCTTTCAGTCCATTTTTGAAGCTGTAGGACCCTGTGCAGCCCTAAAGAGCCATTTTGATGAGGCTGCTCCCTCATGTGCAGCTGTTTTAGATATTTTATTGCATTTATTTCCAGCACAACTTAGCATTAGAAGCAGTTATTGCACAGATCTCTTTGTCTCTGTTTTGATAGATATTTTGAGATATTTTCTCCTTTGACACCTTTTCAAGGGATGTTTGTAAATATTTTCTATTTAAACAACCCTTTGTATTTATGTAAAGGGTTGGTTGGTTGATAACTTCCTCTAGACTTGCATTGTATTTTTTGAGAGTCTCTATAATCAAAGATCGCTGGAATGTTTGGGAGATGAACTGACTGTTGTGTTTTAATGACTGAAGAGCGACTATGGAATCCTAACGCTTCTACATAGCCCAATAAGTGTTTCTTATCTCTGTTTACAGTTTATATGTTTTATGCCATCATTGTTTCACTATCTAAACAGCAGAAAGAAAGAATAGTTCAGAGCTCACTTAGTTGTATTCTGTTCTCAATTTCTGTGATTTATCTATGTTTTCCTCCGAATTAGTCCTGAATATGAATACTGATTTTCTCATATTTATGGTAGTTCCTTCATATATGAATGTTCTTTAGGAATCCTTGACTGCTCCTATATAAATGTTCATTCACCTTCCCTCTGTTAGCATAATGAGAGCTACTTAGTTGCCTTTCATTCACTGACCTTCGTTCCATCTTTATTCCAGCTCGATATTGTTTTATGTGTAGCTATCCTGCTCTGTATTCCTCTTGTGACTAAGAAAACGCAACAGCAAGCCTAATTCACGTCTCCATGCCCAATGGTTTGAACTTCTCACACTATGCATCCCAACTCTGTTTGAAAGAGTCCTCCATCCCACCAAAATCAAAACAAAACCCAAGAAAATCATAACTAGCCTAAAATCAACCCAAAGCAAAGCTAAATTATATAGAGAGAGCCCTCTCTGATTGCAGGTAGGTTAGGACCTGCAGTCCAAAGATTGGTTTGTGGTTACCTCGGTCGTATCCTTTAAGGAGCTTTAAGGACAACCTGTGTGATAACATAATGGCGACTCCGCCGGGGAAATCCTCAGTTAATTTCACAAATAAAGTTGGAAAGATCCATTGGGAAGGAACCAGACCTTCAAAAGTTTCTTTCTAACCCTTATATTCTTAGAAAAATCCCCAAAAAACAAGCTAGAAGCTGGCTCCCAAAAAGAATTCACGTTATACAAGGTCAAATCCAGACCCAAATTCCCCAGCATCTTTTGAAAATCCCAATATAATCCCAAGGAACCTCAGGAAGCTAGAGCGAAGAGAGGATTTTGCTGATAATAGTCCTGAAGCAGTTCACCCACGTTGTGGCCCAACCCCTGTCAAAGTTTTATTTCATTCAACCCCTAGTTCCCCTTGTTCTTCATCCACGTCTCAAAGCACTCCTTCCACACCTCCATTCACTGCACATACTACCACTACTACTCCTGTAATCCATATTATCCCTGTTGTTCCATTTATCCCTGCCAACATGGCGAATAGATATGCACCTTTACAGCTGCCTGCAAATCCCGGGGCTATGCCTCAGGATTACCAAACTAAAATCACATATTTTGATGGCACAAGTGCCTGCACAACCCTTTAGCATACAAAGAAAATGCAGGATTACTTTGAAAGCTATGAGATTGACGATGATAGTGTGAGAATGAAGATTTTTGTCCAAAGTTTGACAGGTGATGTCAGGACTTGGTTTAGAGCACTTCCAGCCAATTCCATAGCAGACCCAGAAGCCTTATACCAGTCATTTATCAACAGATGGGAGAAAAAGAAAGACCCCTTGCACATACTAGCTGAATATGATACAATCAAAAGAGGTCCACAAGAAACAGTCTTGGACTATTGTGCAAGGTTCAATAGCGTTTATAATGCTATCCCACAAAACTTAAGGCCCCCACCTAACCTTGCCTTATATAAATTCCGTGATGGATTCGACCCAGATATGGCCTACCAATTAAAAGAAAGAGCCCCTAACAGCCTTGCAGACATGCAAAATGTCGCTGTCACTGTGGAGGCAAATTTAATTGCCAAAAGAAACAAAGCTAGAACTGAGAGAAGAACCACCTTCAAGGAAGAGCCCTCAGCCTTAGATCAAAAGCTAGATTCTATTATCAATGGCATGCACATGCTGGGAGATAGAGTAGAGAGTGTTGAGAGGAAATCATCATGGGAAGGGCAACAGCCCAATACCATAAGGAACCCAAATTTCAGGAAAACTCAGGACTCAAACGCTGGTAGATCTAGCCCAGACCGTGATATAAGGCCTCCTTTCCAAGAAAACTATACAGAAGCATCAACATCTAGTGATGCCATAGACGACACTCACATGAACTTGGTGGATTTGAAGAATGAGCAACAAATTTTCCTAACTCAACAAGACCAAGATGAGCATGACTTTAATCAATTTCAGACCCAGTCAGGTGAGTCTTTTGACTTCAAACAAGGTTATGATTCAGCTGTTTATGAAGTGCACAAACAATATAAACTGAGAACTAGAACAATTGATGTAACCGAGCCCATCAAACAGAAGTAAACAAAGCAGCCCAAGAAGATTAAGGACAGAGCTGCTTCCACAGAACCGACCAAACAAACAATCCCAGATTCGAAAGAAGTCACAATAGTGGATATAACAGACACACCAGACATGCAGCCCTCTAATGATCAGCCTCTGCTACCTTCGTGCTCAAAGGAAAATGTAAATAGCACTCCTAAAAGCCTTCCCAAAACAAAAATACCGCAAGGTACCACTCACCATAACACGGCTAATCAAGAGGAAAACGCAGAAAATACACTTGAAAAGGGGAAATCTGCTATTGCCAACACAAAGACTCCATTGGAGAAACCATTCAACTTAGAAGCAGAAATAAGCAAACTTAAGATTTCCATCCCCTTATCTGAACTTGCAAAGTATGATGTGTATAGGCAACAAATCCAAAGATCACTGCAAATGCCAGAGAAAAGGGATGATGTGAATGTTTTAGATGATACACCTGAGTTGCTTTTTGGTCCAGAAGTTGATGGCAAATCAGCACATGGAGCTGTTCTACCCTTTTATGTCAGTCTGCACATACATGATAAAGTTTTACATAATGCAATGTTTGACTCAGGTGCCTCACACAACCTTATGCCCAAAGCTGTAATGGAGAAGCTAAACCTTGATGTAACAAGACCCTACAAAGATCTATTCTCCTTTGACTCAAGTCAAGTCAAATGTTTAGGCCTCATCAAAGACTTGTGTGTCTCCTTAGTCCAATATCCAAACAAGACAATCCTCATGGATGTGGTGGTTGCTGACATTCCACCGAAGTACGGCATGTTGTTGTCAAGATCTTGGGGGGAAAAACTCCAAGGATCTCTCCAATTAGACCTCTCCTATGCCACTATTTCAGTCTTTGGGCAACCAAAGAGACTGTATAGAGAAACACTGATGAAGTATGTGGTAAGTAGTGAGGAAAAGCCCCAGAATTTCCCTATCTATTCAATCCATTCTGATATGGATTATTTTATTTTGTTTAATGATGAAACAAGTCCTCCAATTGATGATAAGCCTATGGCTTTAGTACAACAAGCGCACATCAATGATGAATCGGTTGCACATACCCATGAGACTGTTACAATAGCCAATGCAACCAGCACACAAGAAAAACCTCCCGAAACACAAGACTCGGGTCTGCCCAATCCTAAAATGACTGAAACTCTTAATACTAACCACAAGCAAGAAATCACATGGTATTTAGAGTTTGATGGCTCTGTTAACAAGTTAGGAGCAGGGGCAGGAATATGGATTCACAATACACATAACAACCATGCAGAGGGTCATGCTTATAGACTGAATTTCAAATGCACCAACAACATGGCTGAGTATGAGGCACTCCTCTTAGGCCTTAAGCTGCTCAAAGCTTTAGGAGCTGCCAAATTTTCCATTCTAGGTGACTCAGACCTAGTAATCCAACAAAGGAAAGGCAACTTTGTTACCAATGATAGAAGGCTAAGAGCTTATAGGACTGCTGCCACTGCAATACTTGATACATTCACTGAATCCAAGCTTGCCAAAATTTCAAGAAATCATAACATTCATGCTCACAGCCTAGCCACTTTCGCTAGTACATGCAAGCTTCCCTTTGAGCCAAATCACCATTTCACTGCTGAAATAAAACATAGGCCTGTTGTCCCTAACAATGTCAAAGATTGGCAAGTGTTTGAGGATGATGCTCAGATCAACAATTTTCTTACCTTACAGCATGAGTTTTCAGGCCTAAACATTGATATGGATGCCATGGATGATCCCCTGCAAACAATAAACCAAATCCAGCAAACTATAACAGCTGAAACAGCTAGAAAATTGTTACAGCCAACCATCATTGATGAAGAAAACATAGAAGAGCTGAAACAGATGCATTTGGGGGAAATAGCCAAAACAGAGGCCGAAATCATTCATCTAAAGGACAATTTTCTCCCGGTTGGCCTCACTCCACTAGAAGACATGTTTGATGCAAATGATGTTCCCAAAAAGCCAAAAATGCAGCCTCTAAACACTGCCATAGAAGAATACAACATTGGAACAGTAGAGAAGCCCAAAATTATCAAACTGTCTAAATCTTTGCCTCCTGATCAAAAACCAAAGTATGTGGATTTGTTCAAAGAATTCCAAGATGTATTTGCTTGGAGTTATGAGGACTTGAAGTCCTATGACACCTCAATTATTCAACATACCATTCCCTTAAAGCCAAATCAAAAGCCCTTCAAACAGAAACTGAGGAGAATCAATCCTATGCTTCTCCCTTTAATTGAGAAAGAAGTGAAAAGAATGTTTGAAGCAGGTATCATAGCACCCATTAGATTTTATGAATGGGTATCCAATCTTGTTCCCACAAGAAAGAAAACAGGTGAGATTAGGCTTTGTGTAGATTTGAGAAACCTAAACCAAGTCTCCCTTAAAGACCACTACCCATTGCCCAAAATGGACCACATCCTACAAAGAGTAGTAGGGTCATCTAGAATCTCTTTGCTAGATGGCTTTTCAGGTTTTAATCAAATACTGGTTCACCCATATGATCAAGATAAGACAGCCTTTACAACACCTTGGGGAACATTTAAATATGTGAAAATGCCTTTCGGCCTAAAGAACGCAGGTGCCACCTTTCAAAGGGCCATGGACATTGCATTAGCCAAGGAAATCCATGATTTCTTGGTTGTCTATCTTGATGATCTTACCCCTTTCTCCAAATCTGATCAAGAGCACCTAAGATATTTGAGACAAGTGTTCCTAACATGTAGGAAATATGGCATTTCCTTGAACCCCAAGAAGTCTTTATTTGGCCTTGAAGAAGGCAAATTACTTGGACATATCATTTCAAAAGACGGGATTAGAATTGATCTAGAAAGGATCCAGTCCATTCTCCAAATCCCATATCCAAGAAACATAAAAGAGCTTCAAGCATTCCTAGGAAAGATCAATTTCCTAAGGAGATTTATCCCAAATCTAGCCGAGCTGATAAGATTGTTGAGCAACATGTTAAAGAAGGATGCCAAGGTAAAATGGTCTCTTCAAACCAAGCAAGCATTTGAGAGTATCAAAGTTGCCTTAACTCAAGCCCCAGTCCTCACAAGTCCTCAATTTGATAGGGACTTTATCATATTTTCATTTGCATCTGATAATACCATAGCGGCTGTCCTATTGCAAAAGGATGACCAAGGGAATGAAAAGCCAATTGCTTTTTTCCGCTGAGCCTTAAGAGATGCACCCCTGAAGTACAAAATCATGGAGAAGCAGGCCTATGCCCTTGTTAAAGCAATCAAAGACTTCAGAATTTACATTTTATATTCACACGTGATTGCCTATGTCCCAAATTCTGTTGTAAAAGACATATTAACCCAAGAAGGATTAGAAGGCAAAAGAGGCAAGTGGATTGCTAACATTCTTGAGTATGACATATAAATAAAACCAACCAAGATAATAAAGGGGCAAGGTTTAGTCAAACTGATGTCCGAAACAAACTTTCAAGCCTTAGACATCAACCAACTGGAAAATGAACAGGAGCTGGCGACTCCACAGATCAGTGACACCTTTTTTCAATCCCCATGGTATGCTGATATTTGCTTTGTATTGTTAAACCTGTGTGCTCCCCCAGGATTTTCCAAGACCAAGAAGAGATTTTTAAGAATGAAGGCTTTGAAATTTTGTGTCTTAGATGGTGCTTTATTTTGGAAGAATCATGAAGGCATATTGCTTAATTGTTTGACCATGAATGAAACTAATAATGTCATGAAAGAATTCCATGCAGGGGACTGTGGAGGACATCTATATTGGAAGTCCACTGCTGATAAAATTTTAAGGGCTGGTTTCTATTGGCCCTCTTTGTTTGCAGATATAAAGAAGTTTGCCACCTCATGCCACAATTGCCAAATCTTTGAAGGCAAAAGAAAGTTGTTGCCCTTGCCTCTTAAGCCCATCTCAACCGAAAAGCCTTTTCAACAATGGGGTCTTGACTTCATTGGAGAAATCCATCCCTCTTCCTCAGGCCAGCATAAGTGGATTCTAACTGCCACCGACTATTTCACCAAGTGGATTGAAGCCATTCCATGCAGGCAGGCCAATGACACCACCATTATCCAATTCCTTGAGTGCAATATCCTGTCTAGATTTGGCTGCCCTGAGAAGATCATCACTGACAATGCCGCTGCTTTCAAATCCAAAAAGATGATCAATTTTTGCCATAAATTTCACATTACCTTAGGCCACTCTACAGCCTATTACCCTCAAGGTAATGGCTTAGCCGAGTCATCTAACAAGAGCCTGATCAGTATTATCAAGAAGATCTTAGAAGAAAACAAGAAGAACTGGCATAGAAAGCTCACAAATTCCCTATGGGCAGACAGATTGTCAACCAAGAAATCCATTGGGATGAGCCCTTATGAGCTAGTATATGGCATGGAGGCCAGATTTCCTTCATCACTGGGCACTCCTATTATCAAGCTACTGCAAGAGATTCAAGCTGAGCCAAATGATATACAAAGGAGGATAAACCAAACAATCCATTTGCAGCAGACAAGAGAGCAGGTCTATGACAGAGCTCGAATTATGCAAGAAAAGCTCAAAAGGATGTTTGATAAGAGAAATAAGGCTGAGAATTTATGTGTTGGAAACAAAGTTCTAAGGTGGGACTCACGAAGAGAAGACAAGGGAAAACATGCAAAATTCGATTTCCTTTGGAGAGGGCCATTTTTTATTTCTGCTGTTCAGGGAAATAACACATATTTCCTCAAATCTGTAGAGGGCAGCACTACTGAAGAAGGCCCTGTAAATGGCCGTATGCTGAAGCATTATCATGATCCCTTTTGTTGAACATAACGCAGCTTTGTAGATATCTCTTTGTACATTGATATTTGTATATATCAGCACTTTTGTTTTTATTTTGTATAAACAGTCCGATTGTTAGAGGAGCAGCAACAAAGTTTGTGAAGACACAGCCAATGCAAGTCCTCTATTTTTAATCTCTGTCTCTGTAGTAATCTCAGCAAAACAACAAGAGCAGCGCTGTCATATCACAGTGATTTATGTTAAAGAGAAGCTGTTTGCAGCTTGTAGTCTTCAAGTCAACAGTATCAAAAAGAAAGGAGGATTTTCAGTTTACTTCAGCGCCCTTTCAAAGACAAGAAAAGAAGAGCTCCAGTTTTATTCCCTTTTTGTGTTTATTTCACAAGGCAGTTCTCAAGCAAAAGTGTATGCAATATCAAGCACGCAGAAGAAAGCAGAAGATGCTTTATTTTTCACAGTGTTTCAGTTAAGGAGGAGAGCTGCATTCAGAAGTTAAAGTTCTAGTCATTCAACAGTAAGCACGGAAGATATTTTCAATTAATAGCAACTACAAAGGATCAAGGCATTCTGACCTGCTGTTCTTGGCTTGTCACAAGGAAAAGCCATCCCCAAGTGGAGCCACTGTTAGCCTCCTGCTACAGCAGGTTAATCATCTTTCATGATCGACATTTTTTACATGCCAAATATGTCGTACTATGCATGCTGCAATGCTCCATATTTGCTACAGATGACCAGAGAGGTATCCATGAAGGTTTGCCAGTTTTAATGCTACTACTTTGTTCCAGTTTGATAAGTAATTCATTTTGATCAGTTTTCAGTTATGGGTAGGCCAAACAGCTTAATCTTGGCCTCCCTAGGTTTCAATTTCTTGTTGTAGAATATAGAGAATAAATATCTGTCCAAACAGCTTAATCTTAGCAGATTTGTAGATAGGTAGAGAAACAAGGGTGCTCAACAGCTTAATCTGAGCCCCTGGATGCAATAAGTGTAGTTGTAGATAGGAGGACAGCAAGAAGAAAAGAACAAAAAGCTGGGTATGCTAGTTCAAGTGCACCCAAACCAAAAAGAAGAGAAAATGCTAGGTGAATAGGCTGGGTAGGTAGCTTTGTGGTTGCAGAATCATGGCTTGTGATCCATTTCATATTGTCAAGTGTTATATCTATCATATCACAAGTTGAAGGTGATTTTTCAGTTGGAGGACTTCAAGAAATGCATGTCTAACTTCCCCTTCTCCCTCTTTCCCAAATCACTCACTAACTTCCCCTAAAGAGGTCAAGATCTGCTTGATACCTCTTAGATTCATCATTCTCCATATCATCTGCCTTGGTGAAGATCTGCTTCACTAAAGGAATGTTCACACTTCTTCTATCAGCCATTTTCCCCCATTGATAGCCTAAGAATTCATTCTCAGCGCTGTGTCTCATCATTATCACATTAACTATTAACTCTATTATGTAACTCCCTATCTCTTTTCCCTTCCCCTACTAAAACTATCTCTATAATTCCCCTATATACTTATCCCCTCCCCTTGGTTGAAAAATAACCATAAGTACACTTGGGAATCGCTAAGTTTACCTGAAACTGAGCAAGAGCCCTCACTTCCCCCCTCAAACCATCTTCCAAATGCATTATGACCCCTTCCTATGCATAAAATCCCTCCTTTTACCTATGCAAACCCTCCATTATCCATGTTTTAACCTTTTTTCAAGGCTCAAAACCCTCTCACCATGCTTCGGACCCCTTCCGATGCATTAACAACCTTCCTCCGATTTCATTTTACCTTCTTCAAAGGCAAAAAACCCTTCCGATGCTTTATAGCCCCCTTCTATACATATAAACCCTCCTCCGATGGATTCCCCCCCCCCCCTCCGACGCGATATCGTTGTCGGAGGTAATAACAGTGCTGGCCTATATATGTATGCCCCCATTCCTTTTTGCCCCGATGCGATATCGCTATCGGAGGCTTCCTCCATCATATTTTCCCATATATCCCGCATATACTCTTTTTTATCGCAACTCCCCTTTTTTGTTTTTTCGTTTAAACTCAAGTTTTTTATAAAACTTAATTCATAACGTAAAAACCCACATTTTTCAACAATATAGCATCGCAGCCGTCCATCGCTCCCGCTCAGATCAACGGCCCAGATCTTGTCGGCGATCTCCCATTTCGGAAATCGCAATTGTATAAAGTCCTGCCCCATGTCCCCGCCGATAGCGAAATGCTGATTTAATCGTGGCCACCCATTCGGGCTCTTAGATCAACGGTTTTTATTAAGTCGCGGCCCCATATATAGCATTGCTTATTCCGGAGCCGAAGTATTAATAAAATGCAGCATATAAAACTATCGGGTCCGAGAGGAGGCCTTTGTACAACGAAATAGGAAAGCTCTGATATTCCGGAGCCGAAAAGTTATAAAGGGCAGTTTTAAGGTATTTTGGGTCCGCAAACCAAATTCTTGTAAATCCGCCGATATGACATCGCCGATGGGCCGGACGTGATTCCAAATAAAAGGAAGGGCCTATAGCATATCGGGTCCGCGCGGTTTCAGCGATTGTTTATGTGCCACCCCCTGGTCCGCCCCGATGCGATATTGCGATGAGATCTGGGCCGTTGGATCGGCCCGCGCCGGATCCAACGGCCAGGATTTAATGATTGCTACAGTGTCCACTTAAGCGCCAAATTTTCACAATTTCACAGTGTTTTGAGAGCATTTTCATATTATGATAAAATGGCCATTGTTCAAGGTTTGTGTGCAGCGCTCCCGCCCGCCACCACCAGTAAGGGAAATCATACATCCTTAAGCCATTTAGGATCGCTCCAAGCCCGGTTTTGCTCCAGGGGGCCAGTCTCGGCCTCGGCATAGTTGGCAACACTTTTTCCTCCTGTTTACACCAATTTTCAAAAAGTTTAAGGCTAGTTTTGATCGGCCAGAGCGCCGATTGCACCCAAAGGCCACGGAGGACATTAGCAGCAGTTATTTTTGCATTAAAAGGCAGAAGGGGGCGATGGGACAGTTTAAAGAGTATCAGCGGTGAGAAAAGACCCAGATTCAGTGCCAAAGTGTATCAGGATGCAACAAAGAGTATCAGTCCAGTTTTTCAAAGCAGATGAAAGCAAAGCAAGCCCAACAAAGTCAACAAAGCATCATTCAGCCATTAAGGCTCACCAACACTTCTTTTGTTTCTTTAAAAGCCACCTAAAGGCATAGATGAAGGCTTTCAAGACAGAGTTATTGCAGATACATTGTTCCCAGTCATATTTTTAGAGCAGCGCTGCTTCCTAAATTGCGCAGTTATCACACAGAGGACAACGCGTGGCTCAAGGCACTCTTTCAGTCCATTTTTGAAGTTGCAGGACCCTGTGCAGCCCTAAAGAGCCATTTTGATGAGGCTGCTCCCTCATGTGCAGCTGTTTTAGATATTTTATTGCATTTATTTCCAGCACAACTTAGCATTAGAAGCAGTTATTGCACAGATCTCTTTGGCTCTGTTTTGATAGATATTTTGAGATATTTTCTCCTTTGACACCTGTTCAAGGGATGTTTGTAAATATTTTCTATTTAAACAACCCTCTGTATTTATGTAAAGGGTTGGTTGGTCGATAACTTCCTCTAGACTTGCATTGTATTTTCTGAGAGTCTCTATAATCAAAGATCGCTGGAATGTTTGGGAGATGAACTGACTGTTGTGTTTTAATGACTGAAGAGTGACTATGGAATCCTAACGCTTCTACATAGCCCAATAAGTGTTTCTTATCTCTGTTTACAGTTTATATGTTTTATGCCATCATTGTTTCACTATCTAAACAGCAGAAAGAAAGAATAGTTCAGAGCTCACTTAGTTGTATTCTGTTCTCAATTTCTGTGATTTATCTATGTTTTCCTCTGAATTAGTCCTGAATATGAATACTGATTTGCTCATGTCTACGCTAGTTCCTTCATATATGAATGATGTTTAGGAATCCTTGACTGCTCCTATATAAATGTTCATTCACCTTCCCTCTGTTAGCATAATGAGAGCTACTTAGTTGCCTTTCATTCACTGACCTTCGTTCCATCTTTATTCCAGCTCGATATTGTTTTATGTGTAGCTATCCTGCTCTGTATTCCTCTTGTGACCAAGAAAACGGAACAGCAAGCCTAATCCATGACTCCATGCCCAATGGTTTGAAATTCTCACACTATGCATCCCAACTCTGTTTGAAAGAGTCCTCCATCCCACCAAAATCAAAACAAAACCCAAGAAAATCATAACTAGCCTAAAATAAACCCAAAACAAAGCTAAATTACATAGAGAGAGCCCTCTCTGATTGCAGGTAGGCTAGGACCTGCAGTCCAAAGATTGGTTTGTGGTTACCTCGGTCGTATCCTTTAAGGAGCTTTAAGGACAAACTGAGTGATAACACCACCACAAGCGGAGAGACCCATTTACTATCAGAGATAGGATAAATAAAATTGACATCTAAAAGTTTTTGAAGTTCAGCTTTTACCACATCTTTTAGATGAGGATTAAGTCTCCTTTGAGGTTGACGAACAGGTCTGGCATCCTTTTCTATATAAATGTGGTGTGTACATAATTGGGGGTCAATTCCTTTCATATCAGGGTAATCCCATGCAAATGCTTCTTTATATTTTGTTAGCAACTGGATGAGCTTCATTTCTTGTTCAGGTGTGAGGTTGGCATTAATATTTAAGGTTTTTCCCAGTTCAATTTCCACAATTTTACTATTTGCAACAGAAGTAACAGGTATTGTTTGATCATGTGTATCTTTCAGAGGATCTTCTTCTAATTCGTTATCAAATGTTGCTTCTATCATGTGACACTGTGTGCAGGATCTAGATTCATTTTGACTAATAAAATTATTAATGGCATCATCTTCTGTTTGGTCCTTAAAATCAAGTGCCTCTTGTATAGTTAATGGAGATCTAATGTTATCAGTAAGGTATGATATAGGGTGCTTATTAGTTTTGATTATTGTGACACTTGGCTGCGCTGGAGGATATAGAACTAAATTCTTGATATTTGGTCATTTGGTTATGGTCATATTTCCTTGCCAACAACCAATGTAAGCATCAGCAGTGGCAAGCCAAGGTCTACCTAAAATCAGCGGGTGTCCATTAAGTCAGGTTTTGGGATTTATTATCAGGAAATCAGTTGGATATTCCCAAGAATCAATAGAGACCATGACATCATGTAGAGTACCCTTCGGCCTAACCACAGATCGGTCAGCCAATTCTAGCAAGGAAGAGGTGGGTTCTACCGATGTAATGCCTATATTTTGGCAAGTAGTGGTTGTTAAGATATTAATTGCAGCTCCTAGATCAACTAAGGCATTAGACAAGGTCTGACCATAAATTTGGACAGTTACAATTGGATTTCCTGGGTCTTCATATTTAATGGGTGTTTCTTTCCCTGATAGTAAGTCAAATAAAGTGCCGACTACTTGGACTCTTGTATTATTTGTTATATTCCTCCTTGGTTTCTTTATGCACAATTCTTTTATAGTTTTTGCATATATGGGGATGTCTTGAATGGCTTGGAGGAATGGAATTTTTATGTACAGGTTTTGTAATTCTCCCAGAATGTCAAAGTCAAGATATTGTATAGGTCAAGGTATGACTAATCGTTCTGGGAACGGAGGAGAGGATGTGGTTGCTTGATTATGAGTTTTTTGTTTATTCACATCCTCTTGTTGTGACAGATGTTCTCTGGGTAACTGATCTTCAATCTGAATTGTCTTATCTCCCTCAGTTTCAATAATACGCCCAGATCTTAACTGAAGATCATTGCACTCCCTTAGATCAGCTCCTATTTCTGGTGTTTCTATAATTTGGAGAGATTGGACCGGTCTGTTATTTGGATTGGGGTTGGGTTGGGCTGGGAGTTGTGGTCTCAGATTAGACTGGGGATTTTGTTGTAAGGCTGGTAGTGTAGGTTGAGGGAGCGGAATAGTTCCTACTGGCTAATGCATCAGTCTCTGCCAGTTTGTCTGCCAGGCTAAACTTTGTGAAGTAGGGGGAGTCCATTGTGGAGGATATGGGTTACCTTGCCAATATGGTGGAGTATAAGGAAAATTCGGCCAACCAGATTGGCTTGCCTGATTCAGCCACGGGTTTGAAGAAGGAAACGACTGTGGTGACCAGTTTGAAAACGGGGGTTAGGACTGACTTTGCCACATACTATATTGTTGAGAATTATACTGTGGATGCTGAAAAGAAGAAGTTGGGTCTGGAAACATACCAGATTGTCTCGGCTACCACTGATGGCGCCGGTTGATCAAATACACAGATTCTAGTTCTTCTTCCGCTTCCTTATATACCGCTTTCAATCCAGGAAGTGAGGGGCAGTTCTCCGTAAGGTGATCCTTTGTACAGATGGCACATGTTTGGACTATATCCAGTGGACACTCCTTTGTGACTATGATTTTTCCTGCATCGGGGACAGAAGATCTCCAAATTATGTTCTGCCTCCATTTGCTTCTGTTTAGCCTGCATAATATCAAGTTGTGTAGTTAGTGTCCCCAGAATATCAGTTTTAAAATTTTCCAATAAATTTCCAATTTCTACACGTGTTACTCCTTCTGTTGAAATTTTATTATCTCTTACAAACCGATCATGTTCTGCCGGTTTTACTCTTGTGCTGCCTCTCGAGTTCCTGATACATAAGTCAATAATGTCAGCAAAATTCTCTTGATAAATATCCCCTTTTCCCATGATATTTAATGTTTCGATCCATTGTTCCTTCATGCCCCTTATCAATGTAGTTTTTAACACATTATCAGGTAAAGGTAGTGATGCATAAGGAGATCTTTGTAGATTGTACTGGAAACGTTCCACATACTCCTCTAATGTTTCATTCGGTCTAGCTATCATCTGAAATATTTCATCCTTTAGTTCTCTAGACCTGCAATAATCCTGATATTTTTTTAGAAAAGATTCTTTCATTTGATCCCAGTTATTTATAACCCCACCACCTAATCCCATAAACCATCTTAAAGCAGCCCCTTTTAATGTAGAGGGAAATAGTTTCAGTTTCTAGGGGTTGGTGGTGTAATCATATCCCCTGCACAACACATCAAATTCAAATAAAAATGCATCCGGATCTTCTGATGTGAGACCGTGAAATGTAGGGATATGTTGAAGAGGGATTGCTTTCATAGGCGCATTTGCTGCAGAATCCACTATAGGGTATTGTAATGTAGAGGTTTGAGTGTTTGGCTGATTTTGAGCCATAGGATCGAATATATGCCAATAATCTTATGGGATAACTAGGAGGGTATTCCTAGGTTGAGATGGAATGGCTTTGACAGGAATAGTTTTAATAGTACTTCCTCTATCTGGGATAATGAGAATGCCTGATGTCTGAGGAGATTGGGTTCCTTCAACAATGATTTTTGCAGCACTCCCCTTGTCTGGGTTGTTTAATGGCTGATTTGTTCCAATAGGAGATCTTGGTTCCTCGGTTTCCCCTGTTTCTCCTTCTCCTTCACAAAGATTGCTGAAATTCCCTTCCTGCAATAGTTCTGGAGTAGAATTTTCAATTTCTTGAAAGTCCTGCTCTTCAGTTTGACTATGCACCTCAGCAAAGGCTACAGATGGTGATCCTGTGGCCTGAAGGGAACTAGTAGGCTGTTTAGAAATGATTTTCTTGGGTCCTACTGATGGCTGAGATTCTGCTTTCTTGTAGATTTTGTCTATGAAGGTCGTTCAGCCAAGGGTCACCGGCCCCTTAGCTTTTTCTGGCTTGGGTGGAGGTTTGGTATTTTTTTCTAGTTTTTTCTTCTTAGTCATGCACTCAAATGAACTACTAAATTCTATTCAAACAAAGCAACAACAAATCTATTAGGAAAGCGGACAGAGGAGCAGGGCTTTTACATGCTCCGTACGTAGGTTCTTACCTTCCGTTTCTAAAATCCAACTCTTCCCTAGTAGGTTCATACACTACTCTAAAAAAAGGACAAATGGCTACACTCTTTCCCCGGCAACGGCACCAAAATGTAGAGCTATAAAAAGGGTCTCTTTCACCTCTAATTACCTCACATTAATATGTCAATCCGGGAGCATTTTTTTATTTCAAAGAGTGTCTCAGTCTGAGGCTATCATTTTCCAGAGTAATGCTAGTAGTACAGTGTTCAGAAATACAAGAGTAAACGGATGCTTGTCTACAACTAAACTACTTCAAAAGAGTAAATCACACACTCAGAAGACTAGGCAACTTATCAGTCAAGGGTTCGGTAGCGATAACCCATCCCTTTGGAAACTGATGAAAAGGAAATTAGAGAATAGACCGTGGATCTGGGAGCCAGACAGTAAATGCCAAGGCTCACTACAGCCTTAGATCGTCTCCCACACCAAAATAACAAACGCCAGCAAATGGAACGACAGATAAGAAAATGGAACAACAAATAAGAAATCGAACAGCAAGTCTGTAATGGAACAACAATTCTTAAATGGAACAGCAGCTATGAAATAGAACAGCAACTAAGTCTCGCGAGCAGTAACAAACTTAATCTACCAAATCAAATGCATTAATCATAATCAAACAACAATCTTTCACTCTTAAGGCAGATCAAACAACACACACCAATGGAATAGTACTGATTACTAATAAATTATGGAACAACGCTTAAAAACCATATACACACACAGCACGCTTAAAGAGTAATCTGATCCAAATATCAATCTCAGTTAGAAGGAATATGACTGCATTTCAAAATAGAACAGCATCGTTCATCAATTCAACAATCGTAAAGAACATAACTCCCAAGATAAATTTTGTAACGTGAATGAACAGGTGCACAGCACAAAAGCTCTGTAATGGGATAGTAACAGTATTCTGTTAAGACTAGTAATATTCAATCAACTCTGAAAGGAACAGTAATATGATGCAGAGTCAATACAATAGTTCTGT
The DNA here is from genome assembly GCA_031772625.1 of Pinus tabuliformis. Classification (NCBI taxonomy): domain Eukaryota; kingdom Viridiplantae; phylum Streptophyta; class Pinopsida; order Pinales; family Pinaceae; genus Pinus; species Pinus tabuliformis. The sequence continues at coordinate 854,778,792 of CM062815.1, read as the reverse complement.
CTGTGGAAACCTTAATGAATTAAACATAACAGAGCATGTGATGTAAACTTATAAAGCATATCAGATTACCAAATAACGACGATAAGCAAACCACGCAGAAGCCAAATCGTAATAATACAGGAGCAAGTGTCCTCCAGGGCCGGGCCCTTAGCCTCCAGGGGTACACCGCTTTAGGTTAATCCAGACTCAGAGATGAAGTAATCACCAAGTTTGTATTAATGCATGAAGTAAGATTACAATGAACCAGTTCTTATCGAGACTCGATGATCAAAGTTTTGATCTTAACAGAAATTACATAAAAGCATAATCATGTCTCACTCCCCTCAAGCTAACAATGTTGTCCCTTTTATAAGGGTGACGACGGAGATGTCTAAGTATAAAAATAGATAAAACAGCGATCCCTCAGGATCAAGGATCCTGAGGGATTCGCCGAACCGTTAATCCTTAATCATCTCTTTTCTCTCCTACGCTGAGCTGGTGTCTCCACCTCCTTTTCAGGGCTGATTTTCTTTGATCTGCTTAGCCTTGTTTGCATTCGGTCTCCCATCAAAGGGACAACAGTTATCTTGTACTTGTCCTTTTCTTTAGAACGGCAACTTCTCGTTTTCACTCTTCCCTACATAAGGAAATGATAATTATCAGCGTTTTAGTCTTGCATATTAAACTCACATGTTTTGTTATAATTCTTTATCGTTTTCCAAGTTCATGATGCAAAAAGGTTTGCAAGTTTTACTGAAAAGATACTAAAATGATCATCAAAAACATACCTTTTTAGTACTCCACACCCTCTGCATTTTTTTATTTTTTTTATCTAAATGATGAAAAAGAAAAAAGCCTTTCATAGCCATCTTCCAAGGCATATAAGCACTCAAAGCTTAATCAAATCTCCTCCAATAGATGAAGCTTGGAACTAGCTTTCCAATGGTATATGGAACTCCTTAAATGGACCCCAGAGTCAAGAGCTATAGCATATCAAAGTTTCCCTTGAAAACCGGAAGCCATGGAGAAAATGCCTTAAATAAAAATCCTGCAATCAGAGATCAAAGGTCCCAGTGGTACGTAAATCTACCACTACAAATAAATTGTGGGGGAAAATGGGCTGACAGGGTCAAATTCCATGAGTTTCCTCGAAAAATGTGACAAACAAATTCAATGCAAAACCAAGGGTGGATGGGACTTTTCTCTCTCCTCAAATTCGACACGTCGCTGCATAAGGTTAGCTCCGATAGGTGACACATGGCATTACGGAGTGCACGTGGTGTGCTGCTATGGAATTTTCAAGGTCCTATGGGGGCATATCAGGGTGACACATGTCACCACTCAAGAAGAAACATGTGGAATTGATGACATCACCAATCGATGATTGACACTAGCAGTGTATTGTGCATCAAAAATAATTTGTTGAAAGTGAACCTCTGATTGGTGGGCTTAGATATGGGAGTTGGCCCAAGGTCACAAGAAGAGAAAGGAATCAAGGGCTAAGTGGAAGGGGTGATTGGAAATTGATGATCACAACTTTTTGGAGGTCATACCAATGGCACAGATCATAAAGTGTCGATTGTGATATTCAAAGTGGGCCCAATCAACGATCGACATGCACAGTGTTGCAGAGGTGGTCTAGTGTAAAGGTCAATGATTTTGCCGATAAGCGGGATTTCATGTAACAAAGGAAAGGGTCTCCTAGACACGCATTCAAAGGCTTTAGCTCCCCAAGACTAAACGCCCGGTTATAGTCCCCAATCATATGATGAAAAAGGGGAAGGGCTCAAAGCACAAGGGGGCTAAAGGGGATCGAAATTCACAGTTTTGCAAGGGTTTTCAGTGTAAAGTATTAATGAAAATCCATGATATTGCACCATGAATGTTTTAAAAGGAATATGGGGCTTCGATAGCATTATGCAGGGAACCTGAAGGGATGAATGAGTCGACAACTACGATCCACGAGCAACAGAGAAACCATCACAATGATTGCTTTAGGTCCCTACAAGTGGAAAATTAAAACTGTTAAGACTGAAAGTGACAGGGAACTGACCTGGAGTGGGTAAGACATGATGCAACAGAATGTGGCTAGATGAGAGGCCATCCAAGGAAGTGACAAGGAGATATTTTCATGAACCAACTTTTAGTTTTCATGATTTTTATTTAGTTTGTTTGCAAGTCTATCATTGTATTTATTTGTAAGCAACAATATCATTCGGTTGTAATAATTGAAGGCATTGGCGCTTGTAATAGTTCAAGGCATTAGAGACAGCTGGTCATTTAGAAAACTAGATGCTCAGGCTAAGATATTTTTGTAATGGATTTTCAAGACCTCCCTCTCCGTATAAAAGCGAGGAAGAAATACTTAGATGAGGCTCAAAATTTTGGGAAAGATGACTCTTCTACGAGACCTTTCCTGTTTTCATAAATGCTTTCTTGAATTATTTTGTACTTTTGTTTTTCTGAAGAGATTAATACAAAGTTTATGGTGATTCCAACTGATTTGGATTGAAGTATTTTCTTCTCTCTCCATTTTTCATATATGTTTTTAATTCTCCCTAGATTGCATGTCATAGTAGCAGCTAGTTTTGTTTTCCTTTAGATACATATTCATTTAAATATGAAATGTTGGTGGATAATGCCTATTTTAAGGTGGAAATCAAGTCTTGAGAAAGTGCCCCATGCATCTTAGCAGTTCATATCATCTCCTCTTTCTTGTTTCTCTCTGAGTCTTGATATATAGGATTCTTATGTCTTAAGCCCTATATGACAGATTCCTCCTCTGTTATTTGCCTCCATTTACATATGTTTCAACAAAAAATTTGCTGCAAATTCTGGGTCTTATTTGGCCACCTTAAATCAAATATTATTTCCTAAGTACTCATGTACATTACTTGCATTCCATGGTATCTTTATGAATGGATCTGGACCAAATTCATTTTTTTTCTGTGACATAACTGAAGTGCTGTAAGCCTCTACTCTGAAATTTGTCAAGCCATCTCTTAAGATGTCCTAGGCGCTAGTCTACAATCAACCCAGAGGCTGTCTCTAGGAATATTTTCTATCTTCTAAAGTACTTGTGCTCCTAGTGCTATAAAACACTACAACAGATTAGTTGAGCCAAGTATCTCTTCATCCAATCACCCTTGTGCCATATTCCAAGCATGAATGTGGGACTCATAGAACACACCAAAAAGGCCAATCAACATGGATGCCACCAGAGTTCTCCACCTACATCGTGAGGAATTTGAGTGACTCCTAGTCTCTGAGGATTTACCGTGCATCCAGAGTCTGGTCTAGGGATCACTAGGCCCTAGACCGAGACATACTCTCGAGGATTTACCGTGCATCCCATCCCGGGACCACTAGGTTGAACGGAGAGAAAATCCACCTCTTAGCTTTACTGTATATCTCTCCATTCACCGAAAAGGATTCCTATGCCAATCAAGGCACACAATATGGCTTTAACACAACCCATAGTCTGGTTCAGGGGTTACTAGGCCAGTGGCGTCATGATCCTCAATCTAGTTCAGGAACCACTTGGACCATTTGTTTGTCAAATTGGAGATCCACCCCACTCAACCTCGAATCCAATCTGACCATCCCACATAAACCAAATGAAAGAACCCATTTCATCAAAGCTATCAGGAAAAGGCATGGCTAGGTTGGAAAGACTATCAAATCTAGAAAAAACCATGCCATGGTAGAAAAGAAACGCATGTAGTGCCATGCATGCGAAATGTAGAAAGGAAAATACACATGCAAGTCGATACCTGCAATGAAGCCCATTGTAGCTACTTGATATTGCCTTTCCCTGCTTGATCTTTGGTTCCTCTTGCCTTATTTTCCTTTCATGCTCTAATGCTAATGTGCTCCAAGAAACTCTATGAGTCCAAGAGTGTGAGAGAAAGAGAGAATAATGAGAGAGCTCCAAAACTCAACTGAAAAAAGGTTACCAACTGATTCTTTGAAGCCATTTTATGAATGAGGCCTCTATTTTCTTCATTTTCCATTATTTTCCTTTAGTTTCCTTCTCACATGCAACCAATTACCATTCACCTCCCTTCTCTCCTAATTTCCATTATTTTCGTAAAAAAATGTGCCAAAATGCCATTTTGCCTTTCCAAAGCCTTATCCATTTCCTTTGCCAATTTCCTTATCTATAAACAACCAAATGAACAATCCCTAGGATGTCTTGCCCAACATTCAGCTTGGAATAAGTGTCCCATTGACTGTGGTTATTGCTTTTAACTTTTATTACATAGAATTTTCACCAGGGTTGTTAGAGGGAATGTCCTGGGCAGATTTACTAAGATCGATAGAAAAAGGTTCGAAAATGGTATTTTAATCTTTTCTCATGTATTTGTTGAAGTTGATCTCAAAAAGGGATTACCAAATAAAATCCTCATGAATTGGAGGGGAGTTGATTACTCACAACCCATGGATTGTGAGAATACAACCTTCCATTGTAGGATATGCGAGTAGCCTGGTCATCTCTAGAATGTATTCCCTTCTTCTCAAGGGACTTCTCCAGCCTTGGTAAACATGAAAAATATCCAAGTGTGGTAGGATCCTAAAACATCAAAGGGTTCTAAGAAACCTCCTATTCCTCTACAAGGTAGCAAGAAACAACCAAAAACACCTTCACATAATTTAAGGCATATAATCTGAGTGAAGCCCCATGTCAGCCCGACTCAGGGATCTCTCCATGAATAGGAAAAAAAAACTTAGTTATAATCTTGGCCTCACCTATGATTGGGAACAAGAACTTCCATGAATCAAACCATTCGGATAGTGATAATAAATCGACTAACATTGAACACCCTCTAGACTTAGATATGTCTCAAGAAAATGAAGAAATTGTCTCCTCAAAAATGATTCCAGACAAGCCCTTGGAAGGGATCGATGTATGAAAAAAGAAGAAGGAACTTATAAATCACCTATGATCAATGATGGGTTTTGTTGTAGCTCCTAGAGAGAACCCCCGGGTTGAGGAAATGTCAGTGCCTAGGACAGCTTAGAGGAGTGCTTTGAGGATTTACTAATATTTGTGTTGCGCTCTATATTTAATATAATTGGAATTAAACTGATTCAAAACTTGGTTCAGTCACCCTTCACCAAGATAGACTTAAACACACACACACACATATATATATGTGTGTGTGTGTGTGTGTGTGTGTGTGTGTGTGTGTGTGTGTGTGTGTGTGTGTGTGTGTGTGTGTGTGTGTGGGCAAATATCACTCATCCCAAGGATAAATTTCCTAATATGGTGGCTAATATAGTAAAATGCAGCTTAATATTTGTCATTGTAGTAAAGAAAATGGAGAGAGATAAAATAATGAAATAAATTCAATGTAGAGGGATGGATAACACAAAATCCTAAGCAACGAATCCTAGCAGAACTATGGAAGAATAAGGAGATGAAAGTGCATAAATTGTGGAGTGCATTTAAGGTTTCTAGCTCTATATTTTCATGGGTACATTCTGTCACAAAATAGCATTTGGTAAATTTATGATCTCACGGGTACTATTAGCTATAATATAACATTGGTAAATATGTAATTGAATAGGTACGATTGCTACCCTATAACATAAGTAAATCCATAATTTGAGAGTGAAAGCAACAACTTCTTTACACAATTTTAGAGGAAGATAAACATACATGAAATGACAAACATAGGGGAACACATACTACACATTACTCCACTTGGAATCACCATATCTGCTTCATTAATCTTTGAAAATGAAGTCCATATCATAGGTCCAACATAGTTGACATTTTTATAAGCATTGTCACCTCATGAATAAGCCATTTAACCAAGAGTTGGAACCTCTTTCTATATACATAACTCATTATACCTACAAAGACAAATTTTGGACCTCTGGGTACAAGATTTTAGAACCTCTCAAATGATTTTCTTCCCCCTATTTATGGGTAGAGGGGGAGCTTCGAATCAACAATTAAAAAATATCTTTTGATGTTGTAGATGTCTGATCGAATAACTTTATAAGCATGTGCATGTTCAAATGATTACATAATAGATTGCTTCCTTCTTTAAAATGCATAAATTAAAAAAACAATAAAACATGGGAAAAATGAATGATGGATATGGAAACAAATATCCATGCTAATTCCTATGATCTCCTTTGATTAGGTCACATCTCTACCATGATGTTCCTTTGCAGTTACTAGCTAATATGTTTGTCGCTTTCTCACCCTAACTGTTTAATCTCCCATCTTGGAATTAGCCATGCTCAAGTGCGGTGGTGTTGAAGATGTGTCGTGACATAGCTTCCAACTCATCCACCTGCATACACTCTAGGATATACTATCGGAAACCAATACTTATCATAACTCTTATAAAATATCATTATGAAAACACATAACTCTGATCACCCTTGGCTCCTCTTGCTTAAGCTCCCTTGTCACTTATCAACGATGGGATGACTGGCTGTGACCACAGGCTTAATGCATATGCACTACAATATTGGAACCTTCTATCCTTGTAACTTCATTTGAAATAAAATTCCGAAAACATAAATTTATGATGCCTTCAAGCTCCTCTTCCATTGGCCCTCTTCCTGTTTATCCCATGGGACCCTTTCGGGGACCTATCTCCCTTTGTAATTTCTTCTTTGGCCTTGGTTCTTTGGATGGTTATGACCAAGTGCCACCATATATCGGAGCCCCTTCACCATCATAAATTTTCCAAATTATAATTTACACAGAATTTATGATATTCACATCCATGATATGGCCCATAACACTTAGGTTCTAAATCTTCCCTTAGATTTGCATTTTGTTGATATCTCATGACCATGTTCCAGTATGCATTGGAACCCTCTTCATCATAAGTTTTCAAATTAATTATTAACATTGGATTTATGAAAACTCCCACTTTCGATGAGTTCATATCTCTTGGTGTTCGTCCCCAACTCTATGCCATTAGTTCTTTGGAGTTCCCATAACCGAATGGCATATAATATCGAAGCAATCTTCATCGAAAGTTTTCAAATTAAGAATTAACATTGGATTTAGGAAAATTCCCACTTCTGATGAGCTCATAGCTCTTAGTTCTCAGCCCCAGATCTATGCCCTTAGTTCTCAAAATTTACCATGATCGGGTGCCATATAATATGGATTCCATCTTCATTGGAACATTTTCAAAAGATAATTATAAAATGGTTCTGATTTATTTCACCTCCGAAATGTAGATCTCTGAAAATACATCATGTTGGTGTCATCATCTCCATGTGGTGCCTCCTGAGTGGTGACATATGTTACCCAGATTTGTCCCTTCAGGCCCTCAAAAATGTCAAAATTATCTGACACCTGTCCTTATATGGCCACATCATGTTGATGTAATCTTCCCTGCCAGCTTCTCGAAACCAACTATCTACTGCCATGTGTCCAAATTTGAGCAGAGAGAAAGGGTCCATAGGGTCTTTGGTTTTACACTCATTTCCTTTGTATTTCATGAACAAGCGTTGGTATGTATGGGAACCCCTCTTATTGAAATTTTTTCAAAAGGGAATTAAAAAGAGTTTTGATTCCTTCAACCTCTGATATTCCTTCTTGGCACTTAGGTTCTCTACCCACTCTACGCCCTCGATTATTTTGAGTCTTCGTGTCTAGCTGGTGCATGATATCAAAGCTCATCTCATCAGAAACTTTTGAATTAAGAATTAAAGAAAAGTTTTGAGGCCATCATCCTCTGAAATTCCATCTTAGCACTTAGGTTCTCTGGCTGCGCCCTTGGTCCCTTTGTTTTTATATGATTGTGTGCCATATAATATTGAAGCCCCTCTCATGAGAATGTTTTTGAAAATGAATTTAATGGGGTTTCGATGTGATCGGGTCCCAAATTTTGGCACTCATCTTTATATTTCGACCTCTAATATTTTCTCTCCTCTTTGGCCTTTTTGCACTTTATCTCCCCTTTTTCTCCACCATCTGATATCATTTGACACAATTCAAAAAGGTGTAGTAGGTGACAACATCGTCTCTAATTGGGGACAAATTTTTGCAAGCAATGCATTGAGAACCCATAGATTAGTGCCTTCTATCCATTAGGCATGGAGTCATTTTATTCAAGTATATGAAAAGAAAAAAATAGAAACATTAAGAACTTAAAGAATTACTGGTATATACAATGGCTCACTGGTATGTACAGTGGGTGAAAATGGACCTCTTTAGTGCTAGAAGTAAAGCTTGAGAAACTGCCCATTCACAGGCAGCTCAAGCACTTCACCATCCAATTTTTCTAGCAAGAAAGTATTGTTTCCCTTTTCCTCAACAATCTTGAAAGGTCCAAACCATAAGGGATCGAATTTTCCATGTTTTCCTTTATCTTCTCATCTGACATCCCACCTGAGCACCAAATCTCCTGGTTATAAGGTTTTTCCTTTTTCCTTTCTGTCAAACAAAGCCTTCATATTTTCCTGATATTGAATCAAATTCTGATTAAGCTCCCCCCCCCCCCCCTGGTTTCTTGAAGTTCTACCAGTTGATTGATCCTCCTCATTACAAAATTTGGTTCTCCATCAACATCCTGTGGAATTTTGGCCACTAGCATTACTAGTTGTATAGGGAAAATTGCACCTTTCCCATACATTAATTAAAAAGTAGATTTCCAATTGACCTCTTGGTAGTAACTCTATTGGGCCATAAAACAAACTTTAGTTGTGAGTCCCAGTTTTTCTGATTTGATATTCTCTTCTTAAGAATCCTTACCAAGGTTTTATTTGATGCTTCACCCAATCCATTTCCCTGTGTATAGTATCTAGTGGAGTGACCCACAATGATGTTATACTTCTAGTAGAAGCTCAGAAACACAACAGATTTGAAAACTTGAGCATTGTCAGTGATAATATTCCTTGGGAAACTAAACTTGCCAAGGATATTCTCCTCCATGAATTTCATAACCACAACATCGATTATATTTCTAGCTCAAACTGCTTCTACCCACTTAGTGAAGTAACCAGTGGCCATAAGAATCCATTTGTGCTAAACACTGGAGGGTGGGTATAATTCCCCAATGAACTCTAACCCCAACTGTCTAAAAGGTTCTTCAACAAAAATAGGGATTAAAGGAAAAGGTGTTAATTTCTACTTTTCAGCAAACATTTGGCACTTCTCATAGGCCCAAACATATGCATGTACCTCACCAAACAACTTGGACCAGTAGAAACCTTATTTGATAATTTTATGGATTGTATATATCCAACTATAATGCCCCCCCAACATACAATTATGGAATTCATTCATCACTTTATGGATCTCTTCTTCATCCAGGCATAAAAGAAAAAACCCCTCTAGGTCTTTCCAATACACTTGGTCATTTGAAATGACAAACTTCTAGCTTTTAGCCTCAAAGACCTATATTTAACTTTATCAAAATTGTATGTACAACTAAAAAAAAGTAAATAGTGGATTATATGTTTATACTAGTGAGACACTAGGTACTTTGGATTTTATTTGTTGTGGTCTTGACCTTATTTTTCTCCTCTTCTCTTCGGATTTCTCCTTCCTCTGTTAGCAAATTTATACCCAAGGCTTGGCACTTTGATTTGTAAAATATTTTAGCTAATCCCTACCCCTTGATCATCTTTGTGGGTTTGATCTCCAAGTTGTATTCTTGGATTTCAAAAATTCATTTACCTCTTTTTCCCTCATTGTCCCCTTGTACCAAATTGTTTTTCACAATAGCTATAGAAACATAAGTTGTTATGCTTGATTACAAGACATATATTATGAAGGTCTTTAGGTCCTTGACTAAGGCATACGACCACTTCTCTAGAATTTTATACTTTAGCTGAGCATCCCATAGCACTTGGCTGAAAAATGCTAATGGTTTCTCATGTCCTTCACTATTTTTCTGCAATAAGACAACAACCATTATATGAGGAGAAGCAAAAGAGAAAATGAAAAATGGTTTTAGATAGTCAGGGCTGACTAATACAAGAGCTTCTACAAAGGCCCTTTTGATCCTGGAGAATGACTCCCAAGCTTCTTCATTCCATTTTACCTCCCTATCATTCTTCAACATCTCTGTAATTTCTTTAATTATCTCAGCATAATTGGGTATGAAACTCCTTAAAAAGTTGATTATGCCCAAGAAAGTCTGGATTTATTTCTTATTTCTTAGCAACGGGATGTTTTTTTATCACTTCAACCCTCTTGGGATGTATCTTCACCCCCTCTTTTTCCACTATTTGTCCTAGCAGCTTCCCCTCACTTATAGCAAACTGGGATTTCCTATGATTTAAAGACAGACCATATTTTCGGCATTTCTCAAAAGTGAGTTGTAGATGTTCAATATGCTCCTGATCTGTTTTGAAAAAACAATGATTTCATATAGGTAAATTACCACAAACTTATCTTTTTCTCCCACAAACATTATATCCATTTCTCTCTGAAAAGTGGTTCCTACATTAATGAGGTCGAAGGGCATTCTGGCATACATAAATGTCCCCAAGGTGCAGTGAAAGAAATTTTATTTTGATCCTCATGATGCATAGATACTTGAATGTATCTAGAAAAACCATCTATCATAGACATACAATCAAAGCCCACCACCTTTTCCAGAAGGTAATCCATTTTAGGTAGAGGGTAATTATCCTTTAATGAGGCCATGTTAATATTCCTAAAGTCAATACACAACATTATTTCCCCATTCTTGTTCCTGGCATCAAATATATTTTCCACCCAATCTGAATACCTCTGAGGTACGATAATTTTATCCTAGAGAAACTTCCTCCCCTCTTTCTCATTTGATGGAAGTAACAGAGGGTTAATCTCCCTATGCTTCTGTTTGTATGGCTTTTTCCCACCCTTGTTACAGAACCATTTGGGCACATCACTACCAACATTCAGCTCAGTACTGTTAGGGCTCATCAAACCCTAATCTAGTTGCTACATGCCCTAGACAAGTCATCACTTTGAATGCCTCCTTCACTAAAAGTTGCCTGGCCTGAATCCCTCCATAAATGCCTCCTTAAGGGACCAGCACAGCCTTGGTCAGGGGTAAATGTGCTTTAGTATAGATAGGCCCATGTAAGGGTGCATTTTAGTGCACTTAGGCCCACTTTTACTTGCGCTGGGCGAGATTGAGCAAATTCTTCATAGGGTTATGGGAATATTCTTATCTTCTGGAGCATTCTAGAAGATTCCCATAGTTATCATCTCCTATGAGATCAAAATTGGATAGGGAGTGAGCTAAGTAACCTCCTATCCTCTCATCCCTTCCTCCATGGAAACTAACTCTTAGTTTGGAAGGCCATTCAATACCCTCATTTATGACCAAACCACCTAAATTTTCCTATAAATTGAGCACTCATCTAAGTGATCAAGGGCTAGACTTTGAGAACTTGTAAGGAGATATTATTGGTGTGCGGTTTGAGATTGTAAGCTAGTATTGTTATGCTACTGGAGTGTTGTGATTTTGATGTGATGTTGGATGGAACTCAAGTTGGAGGAGTGACATTGGATTGGACTTCATGGTTGTCACTCTTCCTTCTACTTAATAAAGTTGTTTATACCTTTTCCCATATTCTTGTCTTTATGTATGATGATTATATGTGTAAATACTTTCGATTCTATTTGCTTATAGTAGATAGATCTCTTACTTTGAATGGTTTTTGTCCTTTGTTTATGATTGCAGGTACTTGTCGAGTGGATTAAGTTTGAGAAGGAGTGATAGGAGCCATACAAAGGAGACAAAGGGAAAGCGAGAGATAACAAGTAGGTCCCTTGTCTTATTTATCTTCTATAGAAAAAGGATAAAAACTTTAAATCTATTGTTTTAGGTGTAGCTACCCACCTAGGGAAATTGTATTTATCCGTAGATGAAAAATTCCACATAACAAATTGACGACTCCACTTGGGAATGATCATCTTTCCGAGTAGTTTACCTTCATCCTAGTACACCCTAGTAGACTTTACTTGCTTCCATTGATCTTGTTTTATCCTTTTTGAAGTGTTTTTTGGTAAAAACTATGCTTGAAAGCCCCTACGATGGCCTCTCTGGCACTAGCACAGGTTTGGTAAAGACACAGAGCACTGCAAAGCACCCTTGGCTTGAAGACAGTGCTCTGAAGTGCATTGTCTCCCATTCAGGGCTACGTTGATTCTCCTTAGGTCAAAAATCCCACCTTTGACTTGATTTCTCCAAATTTCCTTCTATTTTTTCTTGTTGAAAGATCAATAATTGTTGTACTTTTGAAATCAATTTGTTTTTCCTTTCCTAGCCCTACTTTTTCCTTGATTTTTTATTGTTTCTTAAATGATTTCTTTATCACTATCAATTCACTGTCAAAGTTAGTTTATAGTCAATTAATATTTGTTCAAAAGAAAGTGTCGTAAAAGTCTTCAATTCTTTTGAAAAGGAATTGTCGTAAAGTCTTCGTTCTTTCAAAAAGATTGATTGATTGTATGTGCATTAGTTTCTTTTTGTTAATTTCAAAATTAAGGGAATTGAAAAGAAAAACTTGCATTGTGAATTTAAAAAGTTTGAGTGTGCTCATAGGAATAGTTTAGGGAAATTGCATTATATGTGCGCTTTGTTCTTTGATTAAAACAATCTGATTGTTCTATCCCTAGTAGCTAAGGTTTTCATCATTCAAATTGAATGAAAAGAATGCTTATCATGTTAGTTGCATTTTAGGAATTTCAAAGACATCACGTGGTGAACCTTGAAAGGAAAAATCTTAATCAAGATCAACTTAAAATAACCTCAATTAACCTAATGGAGCATTGTCACCTAATGCAAAACATTTAGAGTTTCTAATCTAGAGACGTGTTCCGGCATCGTAAAACATAGTAGCGGTCGCTAACTTGTTTGCAATACATTCTGAGTGTGATACCTCATTCCACGTACATGATTATATCATAGCTCATCCACGTACCTTCGAGTATATAGGGCAATGTTACAGTACATAAAGTATAAAGGAATGCTCTCACTGTGCGGTTTCACATTAGACAATGCTAATACAGATTGGACCTCCACGTACTTTCAAGTATATATGGGAAGAAAACACTAGGTTTCTATCCATCCTTAGGTAACCGAGTCGACCGCCTTGTACACTGTGATACACCAAACACAACATTCGGGGAGATTTCCCGCTTGTACTTATCTGTTCACTGGGAGGTATTCTACAGTTCACAGTGTCTTGGTAAACCTTTTGCCTAGCTTACCCCTTTTTGTTTATTTATTTTTTGTAATAAAATAAATAAGAAATCACAGAGGAACATCAACCCTTACCCCTTCATTTGCGGAGTACAACGAGTAAACCACCTTTATCGCCCGAAGCTACACCTATCTTACCAGCGGAGGGGAAACTCACCCGATTCTGCTTCCCATATACATAATTTTCACATAAATCAAAATACAGAGAGCTATTACTCATACCTTCTACCATACCTTTACCATGAAGTATTCGAAGGCCCTTCTCTCCAATATGTCCAAGCCTTTGATGCCACAGCATGGTCTTCTCTCTAGAGACCACTAGATTTTCTGCTCCACTTTCAGGAACCACAAAACTATTGCACCCCTCAACAACAGTGCTACCTTGCAGCTTATACAGAGTTCCAATTCGAACACCCCACATCAATAGTAGTGCTCCCCGAACCATCTTGCAGGTATCCTTCTTGAACATTGTTTTTACACCTACGTCATCCAACTTGCTTACTTAAATTAGATTTTTTTCCAATGCAGGAATATGTAGGACACCCAGAAGTGTTCTAACCCTTCCACCTTACAACTTCAACTTTACTTTTCTGTGACCAATGATTCTAGCCTTCTTATCATCCCCTAAGAAGACACCAACACCATCATATTTCTCATACTCGCAGAACCACTCTCTATGGGGAGTGAAGTGAAAGGATGCACCTAAGTCAATCAACCATGCCTCATGATCTACATATGTACTTGTAGAAGCCAAGTACACATCCCCATCTTCATCTAAGGTGGTTTTCACCTCTGCATAAGGAGCATCATCAGATCCCTTTCCTTTGTCAGGAGCATTAGATTTACAGTCCCTTTCATGGTGCCCTTCCTTTCCGCATTTCCATCACACCTCCTTTACAGGTTTTCCTAGAGATTTAGATCTCCGACTCAATGACTTATTTTTATTTCTTTTCTCAAACCATCCTCGTATAGACAAGGCATCAACATTCTGGCTCTCCATATTTTTCCTTCTCATTTCCTCCGTCAGCAAGGATGAGACTATTTCATCAAATTGCAAGGCAGTTGCATTGCTACCTATTGCAATAACTAGACTATCCCACGAATCTGGAAGAGAACACAACAAACTAATGCACTTATCTTCATCTAAAATTTTCATATCAATAGATGATAATTGACTTACCACAGTATTAAATGCATTCAGATGCTCTGTCACCGAGTCTCCATCTTTCATCTTCAGGTTATACTGCTTTTTCCATAGGAACAGTTTATTCACCAAAGACTTAGATTGGTACAAATTCCCTAACTTGTCCCACAAAGCCTTCACCGTAGCTTCCCCTGATACATTCAACAATACTGAATCTGAGACACACAATCATATTGCGCTCTTTTACTTCTGATCCAACTTCTTCCATTCTTCATTAGACACTCCTGTTGTTTTAATACCTAGATCTACTGCGATCCACTGATCTTTATCCACCAGTAGATCCTCCATATTGTGTTTCCACAACTCAAACTCTGACCATTAAATTTCTAGATCTCTATCTTTCCACTACTCGCCATCTTCTTTCACCACCAGAATCGATCTCGCAGATCTCCCACTGAACAGGGTCTACCACAGGCCCGAGCAAAACCCCTCAACAACAAAGGCATCCCCTTGAAGCCAAACCTAGCTCTAATATCAATTGTAGGTTTTAACCCCGTACAAAAATTACTTGCATACGAATTCTAAAACACAAAAAATAAACAATGCGAGAGAATAACACATAAAACACATATACACAAATATTTTCCCCTAGATCCCAAAACCAGAACTACCAGCTTGGTTTTTCATTTTTTTGTTCCTTTCAATGTTACAATACATATTTATACATGCTGAAGCATCCAATACCATGGACTAAAAACTATCGCATCCAAAACCATGTGTGAAAATCATGCACAAAACCATAAGTAGGTCTGCCCAACCTAACATAGGGTCCAAAACAAAAATTTTCTGGGGTGTTGCCCCTGACCCCATAGAGTGGGGGAACCTGCACCAATCAAACCACTTGTGACTCCCCCCGCTACACAATCGGCGCAACGAAGGGGGGGCTCTATCCCCCTTCTAACCCCCCGGTTAACTATGTGGGCTAGTCGTGGAAAGAATATAACACAACCCAACGAGATGCCTTATGCTGGTATGTAAAGGCCCATTTCTTAGGCAATCCCATATTAACCTAGATATGCTCAACCTGAACTCAATAGACAATTTCCTTTTGTTGCAATACTTGAATTACCAGATCTAAATTGGCTCACCAATGACCTAATTATTTATGCACCTTGGTGGTTGGTGATTCCTCATAAATTGCCTTCCGATATTCCGAAATTCAATGGAAACCCTGGAGAAGACCCGTCCAACCATGTCGTGACCTTTCATTTATGGTGTTCATCAAACTCCTTGAATGATGATTCAGTTAGACTGCGTCTTTTCCATAGAACGCTTACTGGTCCGACTACGAAGTGGTACATTGAGTTACCATGAGCTTCTTTTGATAACTTTACAACCTTAGCTACCACGTTCTTAACCCACTTCAAGTTACCCATACGATATGAAACTGGAACGGAACTATTAACAAAATTTAAACATACTACTGCTACTCATATCTCTAATTATATTCATGAGTGGCATCGTCATCGTCAAATGGTTAAAATTTTTGTTCCTAATCAACTTTTAGCTGAGTGGTTTATAAAATCCTTGTTTCCATCTATCATCGAGGATGTGGTGAAAGGTGGAGTTTTCATTGAAGAGAAAGTAATTTCTCGTGCCCAATATTTGGACTTGATTTATACACAGTCTGGCAAGCTCTATGACAAGATTCTGAATGCACCCTGACAACTTTCACTATTCCTCCACCACCATCAAGGACTCTCATGTCGGTGATGGTGTGATTGCTTCTTCGAGCACACAAATGGAAGGTAGACCATCTGGTCAAATAATTTCCATTTCCAATCAAACTTCAAATGCATCTGATAACACTCTTGCTTCCGAAATCAATGTCGTGTCATGTGACAAAGGCAAGAAAGAAAAGAAACCAAGAAGCAAGAAGAAGGAGAAAAACAAGAAGAAACAAAATAATTCCCCTCAAGATAAATCATCTGATCCCTCTCCTTCTGCTAGGAAACCTCGTTACCCATGTTTAATCTGTAACGATGAGCACTTTACACGAGATTGTCCTCACCGCTCCGAAGTCTCAAAATTTCTTAAGACTTCGGGTGCATCTGCAATGTTGACTGATCCTTTTCTAAACTAGAGACACATATGGTTGCTACAGACCATGCTTCCACTTCCCAAGTGTTTATGTTATCCACCTCTAAGACTAAAATTGATATTTTGGTGTTAACACGAAATAAATATTATGGGAATCAACCGTTGTCTTCAAATAACCAAGCTGATCAAACTAATCCTTCGACCACAACTTCTTCATATCCTATTCCGCCACCTATTGCACCCTAGTTAACAATAAAACCACCTAAGGGAGTTGTACATAAATCAACATTTAACCCTCGAGCTCGAGCTGCGCAAAACTATAACGTAGTAGAAAATTTGGCTCAGCCACCTCCTGTTATGTCGACGCTTGAGGTGCTTCAAAATTGTCGCTCCGAAAAGTAGGCTTTGTTGTTAGCAATTGGTGGAATCAATCTAACTGATTCCAATATTTTGGTTTTAAACCATGCAGGTTATGCGCCACAGTTACTAGCACAATTAACATTTCTAATTCAAGTAAATGCCTTGAATAAAATTATTCACAAAACCATTATTGAAGGGGGGGAATCTACTTGTATTATGTCAATGAATTGTTGGAAAACACTTGTCTCGCTGCCTTTGTCACGTTCACCAACAACGTTAAAAGCTTTTGACAGTTGCACATATACGCCTTGTGGAATCTTGAGTAATCTAAAAATTGAACTAGGGGGCAAAACAACAACTGTTGAAGTAGAGGATGTTGATGGACCCCTTGACTACAACATTTTGCTAGGAAGACTGTGGGTTTATGCTATGGTTGTTGTGGTTTCAACATATTTTCATACGATTTCATTCCCTCATAAGGGCAGAATAACAGTTATGGATAGACTCGCCTTATTCGCCTCTAGTTCACAGTCTACTGAAAGCATTCCATTAGTTCATGAACCCTCGCTATATGTTCAAAACATTGGTGTAGGTCTCTTCAAGGATTCTTCCCTAACGGGTACTTTTTCACTACCGTCACCATCAAACATGAAGGAAGTGGCACAAGTTGAGACTTGCAACATGATATCTTCCACTTCATCTGATTTAAGGAAGATTACCAATAGTTCTGAAGTTGATAGTAGTAATGAAATCATGCCGCTAAGCCCTATTGAGCTTGCAAAACAATCAATATTTCTAGCATGCGAGGCGAACCTGAATCCATCTTCGCCAATTGTATAGCGTTCATTATATTATGGTACTTCCTCCGATCATTTTTCACGTATAATTTCTACTGATGAAGGAATCATCCAATCAATAATGATGGAATCATTCCCATCTTCCAGATCACATAGAATATTTTTGAAATGAACTTAATCACCCATCAGTTGTTGATTTCCTTTTGAATTCTGCTTTCATAGATACAGTAGATTTCAAGTGAAACTTGTCAAATATCGAAGAAACTATTTCTATCAATATTTTGACCAAACCTAAAGTTGTAGAAAACATTCATGTTGGCAAATATTGTTCTCCATCAGAACTTGATATTTACTGTGCTCTCTTTCGTGAATTTCGAGATATATTTACATGGTCATATGAGGAGATGTCAGGTATTGACTCTAGTATAGTTTGACATGAAATTAAAATGTATCTTGATGTCAAACCAGTATGACATCGCCTTCATCCTATTCATCCAAAGAAGGTTGCTGCCATTAAAACAGAAGTCGAAAAACTTGTGCATGCTGGTTTCATATACCTTGTTCCTCTTACTGATTGGTTTTCCAATATTGTTCCTGTCATGAAGAAATAAGGGACAATATAAGTGTGCGTCGATTATAGGGATGTTAATCAGGCTTGTCCAAAAGACAATTATCCCACTCCCTTTATCGACCAGATTATTGATGAATGTGTTGGATGTGAAATATTTTCATTTATGGATGGTTTTTTCGGCTATAATCATATCAATATCCATCTAGAGGAGCAATCTAAAACTGCTTTTATTTGTCCATGGGGCACATTCACTTAGAGAAAACTCCCCTTTGGTTTGAAGAACGCAGGGGAAACTTTTGAGAGAGCAATGAACTATGCCTTCCATGACATCAAACATATTGTTAAACCATACCTTCATGATTTACCTACTCATTCACGAAAGCAGACTAATCACCCATAACATTTGAGAGCTATATTTTTATGGTTTAAACACTACAAAATACGACTCAATCCACACAAATATGTGTTTTGTGTTGGTTCTAGTCATTTTCTTGGTTTTATAGTGCCTAAGGAAGGAATTCAACTCGACCCTCTTAAGGTGCAGGCAATTCTTGACTTGCCTCCACCTTCCAATCTACTATAGTTACAGAGACTCCAAGGGAAGGCTAACTTTCTGAGGAGGTTCATTCCCAATTATGTTGAAATGGATAAAGGATTTACTCATCTTTTGTAAAAGGGGATACCCTTCCATTGGGATCAAGTTTCGCAAGATTCCTTTGATGCTCTTAAAGATACCTTGACTAGAGCCTCATTAATGTATTCTCCGAATTATCAAAATGACTACTTCATGTATCTCGCCGCTACAGATACAACCATTGGAATGGTTTTAGTCCAAGAAGAAGATGGGATTGAACATTCGATGTATTATTTGAGATGAAATCTTAATGATACAGAAGTTAAGTACTCTTACAATGAAAAGCTAGCTTTAGCAGCTATCTTAGATGTACAAAGATTTCGCCACTATATCTTGTTCCGAAACACCACTGTCATTTCAGATTGCAAACCTATGACAGTTATTTTGTCACATCAATTGCTGGGAGGAAAATACTCAAAATGGATCGTCATTTTGTAGGAATTTGATTTGGAATTCATCAAATCCAAATCAAATAAATCTCTAGTTTCCGCTAAACTTCTTTGCGACCTTCCCTCGAATACCATTGATTCAACATCAGAACCATCAATTATGGATGAGTCTTTGTTCTTGATTTCGTCATCTGACCCGTGGTATGGAGATATACTGATTTATCCCCAAACCCAAACTTTCTGACCTGATACCTCTCACTCTCAAGCCAAATATTATCTTATTATTGGCGACAGTCTTTACCATCGTGTTATCAATACAATTTTACGGAGGTGCCTCACACATGAGGAAGTCGAGAAAGTTTTGAATGATTTCCATTTAGGTGCTTGTGGTGGACACTTATCTGGTTGTGCTACCCCACAGAGGATTCTCTATGCTAGTTACTTCTGGCCTACCATATTCAAAGATTGGATTATTGCAGTCAGAATTTGTCATGCATGTCAGATCTATGACCAAAAAGCTAATTACCACCTACACCATTGCATCTTGTCGTCGTTTTTGGACCATTCGCCAAATTGGGCATTGACTTCATGACATGTAACCCTCACTCGGCCAAGGGGCATGGGTACATTATAGTTGTCGTTGACAATTTCATAAAATGGGCCAAGGCGATGCCTACATTAAACAATAGTGGTGATATGGATGCACTTTTATTTTTCAACTGCGTGGTTGCCCAGTTTGGTGTACCACAGGATATAGTTACAGATCATGGGTCGCATTTTCGCAATCATATGATGATTGAGTTAACTACCAAGTTAGGACTTTCACATGATATTCCTATTCTTTATTATCCGCAAGCTAATGGACAAGTTGAGGCCATCAAAAAAGTCTTGAAGTGAATGCTTCAAAGAATGATAGGGGTTCATAAACAAAACTGGAATTTAATCCTATACTCTTCTTTATGGGTATATCAAACCTCGTTAAGGAATGCAACTAGATTCACACCCTTTCAATTGGTATATGGTTTGGAGGCAATCTTGTCGATATAATGTTAAATTTCATCTCTTAAACTCGTAATTGACATGTTACCCGACACTTCTGATGAAGAAGTGCGTTTCATAGAACTCATCCATCTGGATGAAACTCGTCGTGAAGCCACATCAGCTAACGAAGCATATATGAAATTAATCAAGGCACAATATGACCGAAATGTTAAGCCTTGCATTTTCTCATAAGGAGACTTGGTCTTGCTTTATGATCAGGAAGCTGATAAACTAGGAGCAGGGAAATTTGAACCACTATGGATGGGCCCTTACATTGTCAAGCATGTTTTGGCAAAAGGTGCCTACGAGTTGGTGTATTATGATGGAATTCCATTGTCGCAGCCCCGAAATGGGTTGTATCTAAAACGTTACTATACTTAATTGAGCGTAGTAAAATCACTGTATATATTCTTTAATTGCATGTATGTATATCAGTGTGTCTTTTAGATTTTTATGTGGTTAAGTAATTCGCTTTGCATTTGTTGCAGATGTCAGAATCTTTGGAACCATTTGTTGGTTATGCCGATGGTGCTAGTCATAGTACGCAGAACCTATATTCTACAGCATGGGCCATTTTCGTTCCAAGTGGCAAGTTAGTGAGTTTTCACGGAATTTGTATCGATCGTTCTATGAAGAATATCACTGAGTATAACACATTGTTCAAACTTCTCTCTGATGCCATTTCACTTGGCATTCGCAAAATCATCATTAGGCTGGACTCACAACTCATCGTACTACAACTAACAAACGTTTATACCATCTAAAACCCAACTATTCTTTGTATATTCCTTAGAGTTCATATTTTGGAAAGACATTTTGAGTATATTCAATGTCAACATATTTCTAGAAACTTTAACACATTAACCGATTCATTAGCGAACTATGTGTTAAACAGACATTTGTGACACATGTAAAGGTAAATTTTCAATTCACATCATTAGTTGAATAGGATTGCACATAATCATATATAAAAACTAGGAAAGTAAAAATAGATAGATGTTTTAAATCTTTTACAAAATTTGTGTCCAAGACATGTTTGGTCATCTAACCTAAAAACTCAAAATGCATAAAAAAATCATTCTAAGTAGACCTAGTGATGCTCATGATAGTAGGTCATAGCCTGAGATATCATGTGCAATATCCTCATCCAACAGCTAGGAACACCAATAGTATGGTGCTACAACCTCATAGGTAACTCCTTGATCCGAATATCTGGGATACCAAGGGTTAACCCCTCTACATGATCCTGCAACTCTTCTAGTGTCTCGGTCACATCCAAATCTTAGAGAACTGCTCTCCCGACATTTATCCACACTGTTCCACCTACCTCTTGTTGGTGTCCCATAGGTCGAACAATACCAACATCTATATGCATGAGAATGATTTTAGTTTAGTCTTAGAAACATCAAAAACACAAAAACATGTAGAAAATTAAAAATCAAAAACATTTGGTTAAAAAGAATTTACCTATAGCACCCCATTGAGCGCCCACTCGTAAACTCAACTCTGGATCTCCACGAAAATCCATTCCTACGTATGGATGCTCCTCAATGATAATGTGTTGTCGATCAAGCCAACTGAAGAATGCAGTAGAAAATGTGATTGATGACTGACTGACATGTCTAGCCATCAATTTGACCCACCTCTGCATTCGTGGATCTCTAAGACCAGCTACACCCTATGTTACATGCTGAGGCTGCATCAATGGAATTCTCTCTAAGGTAAAGGTGATTAAGAGTGATCCATAGCTAAAATTCTTCGTCTTACCGCTCTTGTTGATCCCTTGTTTTGTCCCTATTACTATTAGTTCAATCCCCATTTTGACCTCTTTTTGGCACTATGGATCATACTTCTTTGCTAAGTTTACTATCCTAATCTAGTCCCAATCCCCATTTGAGGTAAATATTCTTTTGATTGCATTTGGCTATTTGTTCAAATATTTAAGTGAATATAGGTAGCATATTCTTAAACTAACTCATTATTTTAATCGAGTGTAGACTTCTCAGCAGAATGTGCAGTACAATGCAAGAAGAAGTAGTTGATGTACCATCACTCTCTATTTCAGTACTCAAAGGCTACATGTGGATTTGGCACTCAAACAATGCAATGGACAAGGAATTGCACCCTTCAGCATGAGGAGATCGAGCCAACCATGAGAATAATGCATCTGATCCCAAGATCTTCACTCTCCTTCCTTTAGATGCAACATACACTAAGTTGGGGTTTGGTTATGAAGTTGTTGACCAATTCGAGCCAGTCGTTCAAACCAACTTGTTCTGAAGGAGTAATGTTGTTCAACTGTTATAAACTGCTATTTTTAGTTTAAAGTTTAACTGTAATCAAATTCCTATAAAAGGCGGGGATGTAATATGTCAGGGGACATGATGAACCTTTGAAGTATTTGTTGTGTAATTGTAACTTGAGTTCTAATAAGATTGTTATGATGCTCTTTCTATGAGTTCCAGTTGAATGTGTTGGTTGATGCTCATGTTTTAACTATGATCACAACCATTTCATTACTGTAAGTTTAAAATCTCCCAGGTGTGGCCCAAGCCCACCAATCTGGGTTTGCTCTGTATTTTCATCGATAGTGTCATTGTGAAACTAGTTACAATTAGTTCCCTTTTCCATTATAAGTCAGTTTAATTGCGTTGTTTTTTTTATTGGTTAGTGCATACAGGTGTATTGAATGTTAGCGAGATTCTTGTTATTGACATAGTTGCAATTAGATTTTGGTGTGAACTTTGCATGCCTTCCAAACCAGAGTTGTGCCATTACCTTGATTTACTCTCATCTCAAATACATCGTATGGTCGCTTGCTAAGTTGATTGAATCATTACCTATGGGCAATGCCAGAATAAGTCTTTAAACTCTTTAACAGTCATGTATGAACACGGTCTTAATTGATTAAGAACAGGCTTGGTTTATTCTCCAAATCTACCTCTGTTTCTCTGAGAGAATTGACTCGAATCAATCCCTTGATTAAGCCATAGCATTGTGTAGGCAACATGAAATAGGCGAACATTGCATTGACTGTTCAAATATTGTAATGGATTTGGTTGGAACAAATTGGATTGGTGACCAAGGCGTGAAGATGCATTATTTCCATAAATGATTGATTGGATTTCATTTCGCTTCATTTCATTCAATAGACTATCGGATTAATGTGTTGTGGGTTGGTAACAAAACGCTGCAGGAACATTTGTGTGTGATTAGCTTCTAAAGACCAATTCTTTAGCTTGCCTCCCCTATTCATGCAATTTCCAATTTCATTAGTTGACTGAGACGATTACTCTTCCCTATTTCTGTGCAATAATTAGTCTCATTTGAATGATTGATCTTTCTCTTGGTTCATAAGGTTCCGGTTATCCACTTTGTAGTTAAATCACTGCTTGAATTTGCAACAACATATTGGTTGTGAGTAAGAATATTCATAAGTCAAGATTGGTGTGATTCTAGAAAATATTTAAGTACAGTTCCTTGAATTTGTGTGATTAAGTAGTCGGGTGTTAAATAGGATTAGCGTGAGGGTTGCTTTCATTAATCAAATCTTGTAAGTGGTTTATTTGAAGATAGAACAATAAGTAAGTAAGTGACAGAGTAAAATAGAGTAATTCCTCCAAATTAGTACTTAACTCCTGAGTCTTGATAAGGGAATGAACCATTGGGTACAGAAAGATTGTTTGATCAAAGTGCTACTGGGATATATTACTCATTTACTTACGGGTTAGATGGTTATAAATTGCTTCAGGAATGAATTGTTGTTTACATCAAGAGTTTAATAAGTTGAGTGGTTATTAGTATAGGTTATTTGATTTCTTCGAGTAAGAACTGCCATCATCATAGGATGCTTGTGGAGGAATGATTGAGTAGTTTTTCACATAGAAGGTTTGGTACTAGCATTCAGAGATTTGATTGATACTGTTTGGTGTGGATAAAAGTCTGTTTTCATTACTAGAGATACATATTGAGTACAAATTTGAATACTGGAATTTGTAAATGTTTTAGAATAAATTTGATTGTTGGGTTTTCTCTTGATAATTAGATGATTTGATTTACAAATAGTTATTATTTCATAAATCGTGAAAAGGAAATGATTAAACTCTGACCTAGCCCTGAACAGAGAGAGTGCAAGGCAATTCGTGCTTACGAACCCCAAGTTGACAATTAAGATTAAGGGATTTAATCTGACCATTTAAATCTCCCAACATTTTGGCGCTATTGCCAGGGAATTGTCATTTCTTATTCAGGTAACCATTATTATTAGAGTTTCTGGGTCTTGCAGAAATTTCAGAGGGTGGAGAGAGTATGGTAAGACATGAGTGAAGAGCCATGCATCCAATTTTGTTGGGGTTGCTCCAAAGTCTGACTGATCACTGCTTGTTCTGGATTTCTATTTTCCTTTATCTATATGCCTAGGAGTACAGGTAGACCTAGGGACAGTAAAGGTAGATTTATTTAAAATTATAAATTTCCTACAACTTTTTGATCAGTCAATATACCTATTTTGATTGTTGCTAATCGATATGCAGGTCTAAGACAAGAAGGAGGAAGTGTTGATGCCAACGTGGTTTCGGATCAGGAATTCTTTGATCGAGAAGGAAGGATTGTTCAACAAGTTGTCTTTGAAAACCCTGTAGAAGAACTAGTAGAACATCCAGACCTCTTGGACAAGTAGTCCACCAACATCTACCATGTTCCAATACCCCTGGTCCACACCATAATTAGCAAACCCCAGTGGGTACCTATTTCAAATATGGAACATGCAGATGGGGAGGACAAAAACAATGAAAAATGCCACGAAGAAGGAGAAAGCCCTAGATGGAATTTTAACCTGTTTGGAGGAAACTAGAAAGAAGAAAAAGTCACTTTCGGGCTCCCTATCCCGAATGTGACTCGCTACATCAACATGAAGAACATTCTGATGGCATCTCGACCACTATTCTACGATAAATCATCTAAATATCTCGATGCTTTTCTCTTCGAATTCAATATTTTATGTCATAGTTATAATTACTATGAAGATGCACATAAACTCAAACTGTTTCCTGCCACATTAAAAGACGTAGCCCTTAGGTGGTTCATGAGTCTAGGACAACATACCATATACACATGGGATGACATGAGGTCAACTTTTCTTAAAAAATATCAAGATTTCTGTAAGAGTAGGGACATCAATGATATCCTTAGGATGCAGCAAACTAAAGATGAAAACCTAGAGGAGTATCTTGAGAGATTCCTGTACAACATTCATAAATCCCGTGGAAGCACCCTAGACTAAAAAATCATCAGAATTATGTTCCTAAAGGGGCTAATAGATGATTGCATAGAAACATTAAACTTTCTTAGTGGTGGGGACATTTAAAAGAAATCCTTTGCTGAAATCATTGACCTTTGTCAAGTAAAAAGCTTTGTGAACTTCAAGACAATTCTCGAGACTATGTGCAAAAGAAAACTGCAGCTAATGCTATCCCCAGAGTTGAGCTGGGGAACCTATTAGAGAATTTCAAAACTAACATCTTGAATACAATTAGCGACCAGCTTGACACCATGAAATTCAACTAAAAGCATCAGGCTAAAAAGGAAGCCATGGTAATCTTTTGTCCCAAGTGTAGGCATAAACATGCAGAGAGGGAATGTCCTCTGAATTCCATAGAAGTTTGTGGGATCTTCACTCTAGAGCACCCAACCGAGAAGTGCCCATCACTTCCTGGTCTACAGGCCATTTACAAAGGCAATACCGAAACCCTTGACCAAGCTCAAACAACCAAAAGACCCACCTGGAAAGGTCAGAGTCAGAGTTTGTTCCCAGACCTGAATTTTCAAGGATATAGCCAAACCCAGCCTTGGACCTTTCCTGCATCCTACCCCCCTTGGGTTGCTCAACAACCACAAGGTACTACTTGGAACCAGAATTGGAGAATGAGTCCTTATGTCACCAACTATCAACCCTAATCCCAATTCTACATGCCTTATCCAAATATGCCAAGCACTTCATATAATCCAACCATGCAAACTTATCAGCAGGCATATAACCCTAACATGTATCAACAACCTACGCAACTACCACCTCCTCTACATCAATTATTACCAACGCCTGCCAACACAACACCTCCTATACATCAATTATTACTTGCACCTACTAACACCCCCCCCCCCCCACAGGCACCAGCTAATATAAACCCGCCATGACCTACACTATTGCCTGCACAACCCATACCTAACCCAAATCCTAACATGACACCTCAACGTATGCAAAACATAGATATCCAACCCTTTCCTACATACATGATCACAACCATTCCTATGAACGAAATCCAATTGCGACTAGGGAAAATAGTTAATAAAGGGAAATCGACTGTGGACATTCAAGAAGAGGTTCCCTCCTCGTCATCTGAAAAAAATTCGCAAAATGAAAACCAACAAACAACAGAAAAAGAGTTGACTGAACCACCATACCTGGAGAAACTGATAGTAAAGAAAGAAGAGGTCTTGCTTGAATATGACCTGGAAAATGAGCTTAGGAATGTTTGTATTAAAATTCCACTTTTACAAGCAATCTGAGACATCCCTATATACACTAAAATTGTTAAGGATCTCTGCATCAAGAAACTGGGGAGAAAGGGGCATAAAACCAGAATGTCAAAATTATGAGTCAAATGTCCACGATGATTTCCGATATTCCTACCAAATATAGTGACCCTAGGAATCCCATCGTAATTAGTGAAATAAATGGAGTACTTTTGCCAAATACTCTTGTAGATTTAAGGGCTGCAATAAATGCAATGACTTATGAAACAATGACATCGCTACAACTACCTGGGTTAAAAACCACACCTACCCTCTTAGAGATGGTAGATAAATCCGTTGTCAAACCAATAGGATCCTTGGAATATATAGTGGTCACTATTGGCTCCTAGCAATATCCTATAGACTTTGTAGTCATTTCTCCAAAAACCTCTAGACCTAGACACCCTGTGGTCCTAGGAAGGCCATGGCTGGCAACTGTTGATGCCGTCATCGGATGCAGAAATGGGGAAATGATTATTTCAAATGGTTCTCACAATCAAACATTGTCCATCTTTCCACCTGCTCAAACAGTTGCCGAAGTACCAGTATGGCTCGAAAATCCTTATGGAGACGAAGACTGCATGTTTCCATTATTAACATTAGATCAGTCTAGAGGTCTCCAGGAACATTCTGATGAGCATGTTTTGCAGTAGTTTCTAGCTTATAGTTCTTGCATTAATTATCCCATCTCGTTTAATGGTTATCAGCATGTGTTTAGTGATGAGTTTCAAGAAACCTTCCATTTGGCCGTCTTCGCCTCATTTGCAGCCATGGAGGAAAGCTAGGAGCTCACGACAGAACCTATGGAAATATTTGAAGGGAAAATTCTACATATTGGCACAGGATTGACTGCAGAACAAAAGCAGCATTTGATGAGTATGGTTCGTGAACAACCCGGAGCATTCGCATGGGATTACTTGGATATGAGAGGTGTTGGGCCTCTAGTTTGTCATTATTATTATCACTCTTTAACGCCTATTTCATCCATTTCCACCATTATTTATCACGTCATTTATCATGGTTTATCATATAATTCCATTTTATAATTATGTATGCTCTTATGGATAAAAATTGTTTCTTCTCCTTTATTTCTAAAAAATTAATGATTATTATGCACGATTTTACCAATGATGGTTTATTAATAAATTTGTTGTAACATCACTCACCATTTTAGCCTCCAAGGTATTTTACAGATTGCATATTTGATCTCCAGCTCATCATTAAATATTCCAACTTGGAAATTCATTGGAATAAGAAGTGGGAGTTTTGCACTCAACGTTTTGGGCAAATGGAGAAGAATCTGGAAAATCTGAAACATGAGTTTTGTCCAAAACGGACCGAATTAGTTTTATGGTGAGTAGTTTTCCAAAATTCAATCCGTATCAAGAGAAATGGAAGGTTCTCTGAAGACAATTTTTTCAGATTCGTTGTTGCGGCCATTTTCCAAATTATCTTAGTTGCATTACCAAATTTGACCTATTCCTGTTGAATGTTGATGGAAAGATATTTCAGGCATGATCTTGTTGATCAATTTGTTGTAAACATTCCAATTTTGTTATGAGAATCATTTTTTAATCATCTCTGTTGTAACTTCTCTCTGCTCTTTGTGTATTGAAATGAGAATAGAGATCAAAGAGGGATATGGATAATTAGAGATAGGATAGGATATAATAGGAGGAGACGGGATAATGGAGAGATTTAGCTTTTTTCTTGGGACCTAAATTGTAATTTCAATATACAGAATGTTATTCTGAAGGACAGATCGTATTGTAATGAGGAATGAATTTAATGATTAATATAAAATTTGCATTGTTAGACATTCGGATATTCTAAAGTAGCTCGATAGTATTTGCTGGTGGCTAGGGCCCGGTCTATGGTGGATTTTACTGCTATTCCCTGTTTGATACTTTTCCATTTCCTGTAAGGTTATTTTGTTTTATATCTTTGCATTTCCTGCGAGTTTATTTTGTTTGATATCTTCTGATTTCTTGTGAGTTTACATTGCAGTTAGTTTACTTTCCTTTATTCTGATCTCATGTACTTCACAACTTTTTCATTTGATTTCATTTATGCTCACTGCAGATTGAATTAATTATCAGTTAAGACATTGATTCTCGTTGATTACGATAAGAGTATGATTAGTATAGAATCAGCTGAAAGAGATTGGTTAATGCTACTAAACTCTCGGTTGATGTTATTTCCATTCACATTGCTTAAAGTAGAACAGAGTGTGATTAATGTAGATCCAGCTGAAAGAGCTCAGTTACTACTACAATGCTCTTGGTTGATGTTATTCCCATTTGAATTTCTTGCTTAAGATTGGATTATGGTTTTGCTTAAGATTAAGTCCTGATGCTTAGATGTATTATTTCCCTTAAAAGTTACAAGCTTGAGATTTATGGTTTGATATGTTTACTCTTGTATTGAATTTAATAGATTATCTTAAATCATTACTCTCTAGATTTATAGCTTGCACATATTGTGTACACTCTTGAAACAAAAAGACTTAACCAGGTTGATAATTAATGTGAGGCAATTAGAAGTTTTATTAGACACCTTTTAGCACCCAACATTTTGGCACCGTTGCTAGGGATCAAACCTGGGTCACCCGCGTGACAGGCGGGAATACTCACCCTAAAGGGAACAACACCTTTTCCCTGTCTTTTTGTTGTTCCCTACAGGGAACAACTATTGTTCCCTCCAAGGAATAGCACTTTCTGCGAAGTATTTTTTTGTTGTTCCCTAAAGGGAACAACACTTTTTTTGTATGTTTTCTTTTGTTGTTCCCTCCAGGGAACAACACGTTTTTTCTAAGTATGATTTTGTTGTTCCCTCAAGGGAATAGCTACTATTCCCTCCAGGGAACAACACGTTTTTTCTGAGTATGATTTCGTTGTTCCCTCCAGGGAACAACTGTTTTTCCCTAAACGAAACAACTGCTGCTCCCTAAAGGGAACAACACTTTTTCTGAGTTTTTTTTGTTGTACCCTCTAGGTAACAACTGCTGTTCCCTAAAGGGAACAACATTTTTTCAAGTGTTTTTGTTGTTCCCTCCAGGGAACAGCTACTTTTCCCTAAGGGGAACAACACTTTTTCGAGTGTTTTTTCTATTCCCTCAAGGGAACAACACTTTGGGAGTATTTTCAAGAGAAACCCTTTCTTCCCCTTGCTTGATCATTCCTAGCCCATCCCAACTCATTTTTTTAATCCTCTTTATGGCATGAAGTACACTACTTTTACGAGGACAAGAATTATGGATTCTATTGAAGTGAGTTAATATCATTCATGTTATGATCTTTAAAAGGACAACTCCTTGATGATAGATTCTTTTCAAAAGGGACACAATTATTTATATACTACTTTACTGCATTGTTTTATGTTGTACATGATACAGATTAATCATCTTAATACCATGTTGGTTCCACCCTTCCTGGTTATAATTTTCTTTGTCTATAATAAATGATACTATGGGTATTTTTTTTCTATTGACATGTTCAACTTCTTCCACCATCTCTACTCTTAAGGAGTACTAAGCCTCCCTCTATTTATCATAAAAATGTGTAATAACAGCAAATTTTTTCCTACATATAGAGGATATGGGGTCTCATTAAGAGCCAACCTACCATGTTCATAAGGCTGTAACGAAGTGACATTCCCATTATGGCCACCACACCAGGGTTATGATCCATTGGATAGCTAAAATATCCTTGGAACAGGATGTCTCATCACGAGCGGCCTGACCACCTTTTCTACATCTCAGTGAATGGTAGTGTGGTTATCTAGTTACCATGCCAGCACACTGATATCTTCTGTAGAACAACATTGGAACTCTCGATTTATAAATTGAGGATCCTGGCTCATATGGGTTAAAAGGTAACCCTGCCGAGGCTATGGAGGCCTTCTAGTAGCAATGGCTCTGCTTATGGTATTGAAGTTATATCTTATCGTCAATTATTACTATAATACCTTTTCTTATTCTATTTTTTTATCAGAGAAGTTATTTCCTTAATTTTTCCCTATTTTGAACCTTTACGCATGAGAAATTGTTTTCCGATCAATCACATCATTTTCGGCTAGAATACCGTCAACAAAGCATCTTTTTGGCATATTGTTGTCCTATTTCTTTTTTGCATCACTTATCATCAATCCAAAGCATCCTATCTCATATTCATAACTATCTTTACACACTCTGCTCTCATTATAACCATACCTCTTGTTGTCATATCATTGATATGTGTACTCTGCTTCATTTACTGTCGTACTGTTCATTCCCTTTCCTTGCCATCAGAACAACACTTTTCCTATGCTTTATGGTCATGAATGCCCTTTTCCAATTGGAGGGGGGAGGTATGCATTATGGGAAAGCATGCGATATAATTATTGCACTCTGTCATAGCTTGTTGATTTGACAAAATATTAGTATTGCATTTATACAAAAGATTTTTTTGATTGTTATTTTTTCATATGGCTTATTTGTTGTTGTTCAAAACTAATGTTGAAAATGCAACAGGATGATGGAGCTTAGTGGAAAGGAGTCGCCTTCACTAAGTGGTCCCGCAGGCTATTTTTGGCGCAAAGTCTATTTTTAGACTATGTCTATTTTTAGACATATGGATAATGGTCTATGAGTTGCAGGATGCTATTTTTGGATGATTGGTCATGTCGGTAAAAATAGATGGACTTCTATTTTTAGACATATGGGTGGTTTCTATTTTTAGACTGCCAGGCTAAAAATAGAACAATCGGATATTATTGTCTCATAATAATATTTGGACTATAAACATTATCTTATCCTCTTGGAGCACTTAAGTTTGAGCTACAGATGTGGCACATGCATCTGTCAGAAGGAAATACGCTTTCCTTGTGGGTCAGTTGAGCTATTGCATGAAGGACTTCAGTTAGAACTCATGTGGTTGAGTTTGGTGGAGTTGATTGTGGAGTTGATGGAGTTGTGTTCAGTTTGACTTGGTTAAACTAGTTGTAATTAGTCTAATTGCAAATAGACTAGTGATGAGTGATGTGAACTAATTGATTAAATTAATTCACTAATTATTAACTCATAAAGAAACTAAAGAATACATCAGTTAACTCAGTGCATGTACAGTTCAGTGGAGACAGGTGTTAGAGGTTGAGATTGCTATCAGTTGTGACTATAGTTGCACATGAGATCTTACACAATCAATGGGATTGAGTTATTCCAATGAGGAATGCGCAGTGTGGGCCAATACCAAGGTAATTGTAGCTTGTGCTCACGTGATTTCTCTTGCAAATTGCGCAGTGGAGGTAGGCAAAGAAGTGGAGGAGATTTGAGCTGTGATTGATCAGATCTGAGCTAGTTTTGTGTGTAACAGGTGGAGATAGTACTGAGTACTTGTGAGGAGTATTATACTATGTATTGTTACATGTTCTCAATCATTATAATATATAGATAGTGTGGGGTTTTCAGCTGTAAGATTTCCCCGGGTTACATATTGTGTTAATGTGTGCATGCGATTGATGTTTCATTGTTTTTAATGCTGCTAAATTGATGATCAACGTAGAGGAGGTTATGTATTATGCATGTATTCCGCAATAGTGTCAAATCAGGGTAATTTATGTGAATAAGTGTTTATTATTCAAAATTCTACATGGTATCGGAGTTGGTTGATTTGTAGAAAAAGTTATACAGGATATCAAAGCGGGGTTGATCATTAGATCTATTATTCAGAAAGTGTTTACATTTCATTTCTTCAAGGAGAGTCTGTAATCGGACTAGGTAGCTTCTGGATTCATCCTTCTTTTGGAAGGTGAGATATCTGGTGAATGCCCATACAGTCGATATCTGTACAAGAAATACTTTTTTCTCACGAATTTTAGATCTGAAGCGGTTCAGTTTTGAGCTGGTGGAATTCCGCTCAAGGATAAACTCAGAAACATCAAAGCTGAGAATGGAGATGCCATAGATTGTCCGTAGAAGAAGAAAAATAAGCAAGCTATTGGATCTGCAGTAGGAGAGGCCTTAGCCTCGCAGTTTGAGCTGGATTTTTCACTGATCACATGCTTGGTATCAAGTGTGATGGGATCGGTATGGTTCTTGGACAGTGGTGCGTCTTCTCACATGACAAGAGATCGAGATTTGCTTTCTGATCTGGATGAGAAAGATCTTGGAGTGCACATCGAGATGAGCGATGATGGTAGATACAGTGTGGACGGTATCAGTACCATTTCCTTTGAGAGGGAGTCTGGTAAACCCTTCAGATTGAAGGAAGTGATGCATGTTCTAGGATTGAAGAAGAATCTTATCTCTGTGGCAATGTTAGAAGACAAGGGATATGATGTGTTCTTCAGCGAGGGAAAGGCTTTCCTGCACAGCAAGACAACTGGAGAAACCGGGAAGATAGGGGTTCGAGTCAGGAACCTTTATCAGTTGCATGTAGATGCATGCAAAGCCTTTAGCAGTGAGGCAACTGATGGAGACTTGGTGGTTGAGAGGGAGTGTAGATTACCTTTCAACATGCAGAGCCAGAAGAAGTCTCAGACGATTGTGGAGGAGCCACGATTGGTGCAGCAGCTTTAGGAGGTTGTGGAGCAGCCAAAATAAGGGAAGATGAGAGGAGATTGAGTAGAGACATCTACTCATGCAGAGACCTCCAGTAGGGGGAAACTTCAAGCCAAGTGGGCTGAGGGATCACATGCAGCCATACCTCCAGGTAAGAGGTGGGGTGATGTGGATTGATCATCCCAAGGAGGAGGGGCAGGATCCTTGAGGTACCCAACCTCTTGGATGAGACCTTGCTACGGGAACCTCGATGTGGAGTAGTAGGAACTGACTGATTGGGTAGAGATAGATGCAGATGGAGCGGCAGAGAGAGCGTCAATGCAGGGAATCCCAGGATAGCGCATAGCTAGCAGGCTGCAGCAATGCGATAGGCACAAGTGTTTTGCACAGTGCTATGTGGCACAGAGAGGTGTGCAATCGTGTGAGATGCATGGAGATGTTGCAGTAGTGCAAATTTCAGAGAGGGAGCACTTTTCAGCAGCAGGTAGAGCTTCAGCATCACAGTATGTTCCTAGCCCAACAGAGTGGTTAGTTGGGAGTGTTTTTGCTCCAAGTGTTGTTGGAGCAAGTGGAGTGGGAAAATGTGTTGCATGCAGAACATTCCAGAGTTGCAAGATAGGGGTTGCAGATAATCCATATCTTGTTGAGAAGAAGTGTTGAAAATGCAACAAGATGATGGAGCTTAGTGGAAAGGAGTCGCCTTCACTAAGTGGGCCCGCAGGCTATTTTTGGCGCAAAGTCTATTTTTAGACTATGTCTATTTTTAGACATATGGATCATGGTCTATAAGTTGCAGGATGCTATTTGTGGATGATTGGTCATGTTGGTAAAAATAGATGGACTTCTATTTTTAGACATATGGGTGGTTTCTATTTTTAGACTGCCAGGCTAAAAATAGAATAGTCGAATATTATTGTCTCATAATAATATTTGGACTATAAACATTATCTTATCCTCTTGGAGCACTTCAGTTTGAGCTACAGATGTGGCACATGCAGCTGTTAGAAGGAAATAAGCTTTCCTTGTGGGTTAGTTGAGCTATTGCATGCAGGACTTCAGTTAGAACTCATGTGGTTGAGTTTGGTGGAGTTGATTATGGAGTTGATGGAGTTGTGTTCAGTTTGACTTGGTTAAACTAGTTGTAATTAGTCTAACTGAAAATAGACTAGTGATGAGTGATGTGAACTAATTGATTAAATTAATTCACTAATTATTAACTCATAAAGAAACTAAAGAATACATTAATTAACTCAGTGCATGTACAGTTCAATGGAGACAGGTGTTAGAGGTTGAGATTGCTATTAATTGTGACTATAGTTGTGCATGAGATCTTGCACAATCAATGGGATTGAGTTATGCCAATGAGGACTGTGTAATGTAGGCCAATACCAAGGTAATGGTAGCTTGTGCTCACATGATTTCTCTTGCAGATTGCACAGTGGAGGCAGGCAAAGCAGTGGAGGAGATTTGAGTTGTGATTGATCAGATCTGAGCTAGTTTTGTGTGTAACAGGTGGAGATAATACTAAGTACTTGTGAGGAGTATTGTACTATGTATTGTTACATGTTCTCAATCATTATAATATACAGATAGTGTAGGGTTTTCATCTGTAAGCTTTCCCTGGGTTACATATTGTGTTAATGTGTGCATGCGATTGATGTTTCATTGTTTTTAATGCTGCTAAATTGATGATCAGCGTAGAGGAGGTTATGTATTATGCATGTATTCTACAATAGTGTATAATCGGGATAATCTCTGTGAATAAGTGTTTATTATTCAAAATTTCTACAACTAAAACTGTGGATTCAAGAAATTTGCATGTAAAATAGTGATTTGTTTACAGGAAAACGACAAGTATGGGGTAAACTCTATTCGCAGCAAGGCCACACTATTGCACCTAACAACAAAGGCTCGAGCAACTCACGAATGCGAACAATTGTTCAGACATTATGTGCTTGCCTGGATTCCACCTTTTGCCTCACTTTCAGCATCAACCCAACCTACATCAACTTCAACAAATGTCGATCCATACATGTCATTCCACATTTTTTTTGGAGGTAAAACTTGAGGTAAAATAGAATACTTTTCTGATTTGTTACGAATTTAGGATAATTTCATGCAAAATCCATTAAGCATTATTTACCATCATTCATTCCACATCTTTACCACTCCCCATTTTTCAAAGACAGAATCTTTCATTTTGGGGGACTGTTCCTTTCATTTATTTATTTATTATGACCATGCCATTAATATTCTTTATCATCCATTGATATTATTATTCATTCTCAACACCTCCCTTATTCCATGTTTTTTTACACCAAGCATAGATTTCAACAGCTCGTAGCAACCACCTCCATTTGTTTTGTAGCATTGCATGAGAGCATGCTAATTCTCCAGTTTGGGGGAGGAATTACTACACATGATGGATGTTTTCTACTTTCTTTCTCATTTAAGGCATACAATTTCATTTTTATATAGTGCAGACATTGATTTGTGTATATCTTTAAAAATATGAAATGAATTCTTGTGATTTCTGGAAAAACAAAGAGGTATCATTAAAATACACCAACCCAGAAAATTTCAGGTTAAATTAGTTTGTCAAATTTCAAAAATCTTGCACTGTCACCTACAACCATTTTGTTTATATCTCATGATTCGTGCACCACAACGATCTGATTTTTGGATCGTAGAAGCATTAATATAGTAGAAATCTACTTGCAAAATTTTAGCAAATTTTGGTTTGTAGTTTTTTGAGAAAATGGTTAATGAAGTTTGTTGTTACTTATATCATATTTTGTTGCAACTTCATATACATATAGTTGAACATCAATGTAAAAATTGTTATGCCTTCATCAACATTGCTAAAATTGAATATTCATTATTTGATGAATAATTCATTTGTTCCATCCATTTCATTAGGTGGGATGAAAATTTTTTGTATTATTGTTTGGTTAATATAGAGTATTTGGGTTGCATGAGGACATGCAATATATTCAGTTTGGGGGTATGTTGGGCTGCTAGTTTGTCATTATTATTATCACTTTTTAACGCCTATTTCATCCATTTCTACCATTCTTTATCAAGTCATTTATCATGGTTTATCATATAATTCCATTTTATAATTATTTATTCTCTTATGGATAAAAATTATTTCTTCTCCTTTATTTTTAATAGATTAATGATTATTATGCATGATTTTACCAATGATGGTTTATTAATAAATTTGTTGTAACATCACTCACCATTTTAGCCTCCAAGATATTTTCCAAATTGCATATTTGATCTCCAACTCATCATTAAATATTCCAACACAGAAATTCGCTGGAATAAGAAGTGACAGTTTTTCGTTGGACGTTTTGGGAAAATGGAGAATAATCTGGAAAATCCGAAACATGGGTTTTGTCCAGAATGGACCAAACTAGTTTTATAGTGAGCCGTTTTCCTAAATTCGATCCGTATTAAGAGAAATAGAAGGTTCTCTGAAGAAGATTTTCTCAAATTCGTTGTTGCGACTGTTTTCCAAATTATCTCAGTTGCAATACCAAATTCGACCTGTTCCTGTTGAATGTTTATGGAAAGATATTTCAGGCATGATCTTGCTCATTAATTTGTTGTAAACAATCCAATTTTGTTATGAGAATCATTTCGTAATCATCTCTGTTGTAACTTCTCTTTGCTCTCTGTGTTTTTAAATGAGAACAGAGATCAAAGAGGGAAATGGATAATTAGAGATAGGATAGGATAGGATAGGAGGAGAGGGGATAATGGAGAGATTTAGTTTTTCTCTTGGGACCTGAATTGTAATTTCAATATACAAAATGTTCTTCTGAAGGATAGATCATATTGTAATGAGGAGTGAATTTAGTGATTAATATATAATTTGCGTTGCTGGTCATTCGGATATTCTGAAGTAGCTCAACAGTATTCATTGGTGGCTAGGGCCCGATCTCTGGAAGATCTTATTGCTATTCCCTGTTTGATACTTTTCTGTTTCATGTAAGGTTATTCTGTTTTATATCTTTTCATTTCCTGCGAGTTTATTTTTTTGATATCTTCTGATTTCCTGTGAGTTTACATTGCAGTTAGTTTACTTTCCTTTATTATGATCTCATGTACTTCGCAACTTTGTCATTTGATTTCATTTATGCTCATTGTAGATTGAATTAATTATCAATTAAGACATTGATTCCTATTGATTACGATAAGAGTATGATTAGTATAGAATCAGCTGAAAGAGATTGGTTAATGCTACTAAACTCTCGGTTGATGTTATTTCCATTCACATTGCTTAAAGTAGAACAAAGTGTGATTAATGTAGATCCAACTGAAAGAGCTCAGTTACTGCTACAGTGCTCTCGGTTGATGTTATTCCCATTTGAATTGCTTGCTTAAGATTGGATTATGGTTTTGCTTGAGATTAAGTCCTGATGCTTAGATGTATTATTTCCCTTAAAAGTTACAAGCTTGAGATTTATGGTTTGATCTATTTACTCTTGTATTGAATTTAATAGATTATCTTAAATCATTACTCTCTAGATTTATAGCTTGCACATATTGTGTACACTCTTGAAACAAAAAGGCTTACCCAGGTTGTTAATTAATGTGAGGCAATTAGGAGTTTTAAATGACACCTTTTAGCACCCAACAAGAGGTATACATCTAGACACTTGCATCCATCGTATTTACACAAACGAAGAAATGAGACCTATTCAACAACCATAAAGGCAGATGAACCCAACATTGAAGGATATCGTTAAAGAAGAGCTTCAGAAACTTTTGGCCGTAGATTTCATTTACCCCATTTCCGATAGCAAGTGGGTATCACCTCTGGTAGTAGTCCCAAAGAAGAACAGAAAATGGTGGATCTGTGTTGATTACAGAGAATTAAACAAAGCCACGCTGTGCGATTATTTTCCATTTCCTTTTATTGATCAAGTTCTCGACACACTTGCAGGTAAGAAATATTTTTCTTTTCTAGATGGTTATAGTGGGTACAATCAAATACAAATAGTTGAGGAAGACCAAGAAAAGACCACCTTCACATGCCCATGGGGTACTTATGCATATAAAGTCCTTCCCTTTGGTCTTTGTAACGCTCCCGCCACCTTCCAAAGAGTTGTGCTTGCTATCTTTTCTGACCTAATCCATGACTGTGTGGAAGTCTATATGGATGACTTCACAGTCTATGGGGATGATTTCCCACAAGCCTTGGAAAATCTAGAGAAGGTATTGATCCATTGTCAAGAAGTTGATCTGGCCCTTAGTAGTGATAAATGTAGGATGATGCAAACTAAGGGGATTGTTTTAGGCCACCATGTATCATTTGATGGAATTCAGGTCAACCCAACAAAAATCGAGGTAATTTCGCATATCCCTATTCCAAGCTCACAAAAGGAGGTAAGAAGTTTTCTAGGGAACGTAGGATATTATCGACGATTCATTGAAAATTTCACTAGAATAGCAGCACCATTATTTAAATTGTTAACTAAAGATGTTGACTTTGTATGGAATGTTGACTGTCAATAGGCTTTTTAGGTACTGAAGGAAATATTGTCCACAGCAATGGTGCTAAGAGGACCAAACTGGTCCTTACCTTTTCACATTTGTACAGATGCTTTGGACACTGCATTGGGAGCAGTTTTGGGACAAAGGGAGGACAATTTTCCCTATGCCATTTATTTTTTTAGCAAAACTTTCTCTCTCGCTGAATTAAATTATATGGTCACTGAAAAAGAACTGTTAATAGTTTTACATGCTATTGGAAATTTTAGACATTATATTACTGGTCATGAGACATTTGTTCATACGGATCATTCTGTTGTTAGATTTTTAATGAATAAACCAATTACTAACAGTAGGATAACTAGATGGTTGTTGCTTCTACAAGAATTCAATATAACTATAATTGATAGGCCTGGAAGGGATAATTTGGTAGTTGATTTCTTATCTCGTTTGAATCTTACGCAAGGAAGCATGCCAATGCTAGTGCCCAATGAATTCCCAGATGAAGCTCTATTTTCCATTTCTACCATTACTCCTTGGTTCGCTGATGTTGCCAATTATTTGGTATCAGGAAAGCTACCTCAAAACATGTTGGCTCGGGAAAAGCATAATATAGTACAACACAGTGCTAATTTCTCGTGGATTGAGGGAGATTTATTCTATATAGGGCCAGACTTGATTATGAGGCGGTGTGTGCGTGTTATAGACATTTTTGTGCCTTACAACTCTAAGCATGAAATGTCCATAAACCAAGGGATCCTAAGTCCCTAAAAGTGTTGTTCCGGCCCCTAAAGGAACAAGGTCAACAAATTACAGCTTCTCCTAGAAGTTCTCCACCAGAAACTACTCAGAATCAGTCAAATCAGGATCATTTCAACTGCTCCACTAGATAGCAGCGTTGCATAGCACCCAAGTACACTAGCTAGATGCGTTGCAACGCACCTAAATGCACTACCAGGGTGCGTTGAGCGGGAAATGACAAATGGCAGTGTCATTCCGCGAGGTTGACAGACAATGGAAGCTTCTAGAATCTTCCCCAATGACACTTGCCTCACTGAGTTCGACCAAGGATGAGTAAGAGGCTCTCAGTCTCCAAGTGGAAGCAAGAACTGACAGAGAGAAGCCACTAGTCAAATCATAAGCTGACTCATCCTCTTTGCATACATCTATATATGTATCCCTCATCCCAGAGATCCAGAGGCTGGAATTTTGTACATTGCAGAGAATTGTTGTTGGTTTTGAGATAGATATTAGAGTATTGGGTGATTTATGCTTTGTTGGAGGTGAAGAGGGGATTCCTTTGCTGGGAGGTTGATGCTGGATCAGGAATCATCGGTTGTAACTCCTCCTGGATCTTCTTGTTATATCAATAAAACTATTTGAGTTTCTCCTACATGCTTGTGTATCATTGATGTTTGTTGCATTTGTATGTTTAGCTTAAATCTGATCCTAAGCTATTTATGAATATAAATCCATGTCTTTGTGTAGTTTTCTTCTTCTGTGATCTTACAGGAACTTGGTGAAGCTGGGCAAGTAAGGGAGCAGGTAGCTGGAAGCTGTCAAAGAGGAGAGAGATTGGATCAAAGGACTAGCGCAAGACACAGGTTGGTTCATCCTATTCCTCTTCGTTTATAGTTCATAAAGAAGAATATGAAAGTAGTTTTCTCTGTTTGTTTCTAAGGTCACTGTCACACCTTAGTGGGATAGGGTCATTCTGAGTGGACACTTTTCCCGTTAACAAAATGGCGACTCCGCTGGGGATCGTGTCTAATTAGTTTGTTTGTCTTTCTCTTGTTGTTTGTTTCATAAACATAGAAGTAGCAATCGAACTGCATTTTCCATTATCAAATGCAAAGTAGACATCCGCTACTTCAATCCATTCACTGGATTTGTTTATGATTTGAACAGCTGATTCACAAATGATCTGATTACCCTTTGTGATAGCTCTTAGACCTCCTTTAAATCTACCCTCTGATTGTGCATTACTGATTGCTTTTACTCGGCCAAAAACCATAGATTAAACTGCAAACCGTGAACCAGAACCCGGATAGAATTCTCGTTTCTGCCCCAGTGCAGGCTCTGTGAAGAGATTCTGCATTTCAACGCAGTTCCCGAGAGGGCTACCTGCGCTGCAATCCAGTTTCTCTGTGTAACAGGTGCGCTGATCAGCCTAGCCTTGTGCAGCTGAGATTCTTAGCTTCATTTTTTCAGTTTTGTCTCTGATTTTTGCAGCCTGTGATCAGTGTGTGTCTATTTAAAAACCCCTTTTCTTTGCCTTAATTTCACCTCCTTTGTACAAAAAGACTGTAGATGTTCTTTGTGTGTTTGTTACATCATTTACAGTTTTCCATTGAAAAATTAGAATAGTCATACTGTC
Organism: Pinus tabuliformis; assembly: GCA_031772625.1. NCBI lineage: Eukaryota > Viridiplantae > Streptophyta > Pinopsida > Pinales > Pinaceae > Pinus > Pinus tabuliformis. The sequence goes on along the minus strand of CM062815.1, from coordinate 854,737,603 downwards.
GTCCTTTGATTTAGATCTGTCGTAAGTGTCGATTTTGATCTTAGGAGAAAGTTTATTTGTTGTTGACAGTCGATTATGCTTTTACTTTTTGCCTTTGGTTTGAATTTGTGACTTTCTAGTGTTGAAACGAGTATTTATTTCAAAATCATAGAGTGTCGTAATCATCTCTACCCTTTGATTTCGAAAAAAAAGCTTGTTTATGTTTGTCACTTGAAAGCAAATTCAGATTTGTACATCAACTTTCTTTTTAGGCATCAATATTAAGAAAGTGAAAAACAAATACATGCATGTGCATTTGCATATTGATAGTCTATTTGGCTTGATTTAGGAAAGTGCATTTACAGTGTGCTCTTTGCTCTTTGCGAAAAGATTGTGTCTTTCTTTTCCCTAGTAGCTAGGATTTTCATTGCTGAAAAGAGATAAAAGTTTGTTTATCATCTTTAGATTGCATTTTAGGAATTACATCTACATCTTGTGGTGAACCCAAAAGGCAAACTTCATAAGAAATATCAACTTAAAATAAATTCAATGAACCTAACAACGCTTTGGAACTTAACGCACAACATTTAGAGGTCTAGGCTAGAGACATATTCCGGCGTTGTAAAGCCTGGTAACTGTTGTCCTCATTGATGGTTGGGTGATTCCTCCGCTTTTAGACGATAAGTGCCAGTATGGACATGTGCTCCCACGTACCGTCGAGTATATATTGGGAGACCCCTATAGGCTTAAATCCTTTATCCATAGGAAGCCGTGTCGGCCGCCCTACTGATCGCAATGCACCGAACACAGCATTCAGGAAGATTGACTGTCGTACCGTAAAAAGTATTCTGCAGTTTTGCGATTGGTTTGGTACTCCCTCTACCTAGACCTCCAGAGCAGTCCCTTTCGTTCCTTTTCAAACTCTTTAACGGAAAAGGTCCATCTGAGCACTTGTCACTTCAGGCTCATTAAAAATCGAAGGAGACCAGAGTCATCTTTTGTTTTTTCTCGACTCTTAAAAATTGAAAAAACAAGTTGTGTCAAAGCGTCTAAAATTCATCTAATTCGGAAACATATTTCCCCTTTATTTTTAGTTGATCAAGTAATCCGCGATGGTGGAAGAAAGTCAATCGAAATCGCTAGGAAATCTTTTGGATAGACTAGATATGTCTGAACAACCGTCGACATCCAGGACTGTGTCGTCCGATACAGCATTGGCACAGCCTCCTACTGCTACTCCAACGATGTTCAATGGTATACCATTTGTCCCGGCAAGTTATCAACAACAAGCTGGAGTCCAATCAGGGACTGTTTCGACGACATGGTCAGTTCCTATTTCTTCATCCGGATTATCATCTGGTATTTTTTATGTTGAAACTCAACAAATTGATCCAATGTGTCTTCAAAGGCCAATCTACCCTTTAAGTACTAGATTTCCACCATATGGAGGGCAGTATTCCTTTTCATTGTTCCCTCCTAGAGAACAACCATATGCGAGTTTACAACAAACTTCAGGTCAAACTGGAATTACATCCAGCGGTTGGGTACCAATACTGCCTCAGCAACCAAGGGTTGTATATTCAATGCAACCATTCCATCCTGTGTCGAATATTCCCACTATACCTACTACGGTGACTACGTCGCAAGTACAAGCGCTATATGTTGTATGTCAACCCCAAGTTTCTCAGGTTGCAATACAACAACCTCTTGTCTCAATGACTCAATCACAAACTCAGGTTAGTGCCTCCTTATCTGGAGCGACTCAGGCTCAAACAAGTACTATGACTCCTCATCTTGGTCAATCATCCAGTATTGGACAACAGCAAATGGTCCAACAACCAGGACTGGTTCAATCTCAACAAACGCAATTCCAGCAATCATATCAAGGACCTGAGCAACAAGTCTTTGTAAGTAATGGGCAACTGCATTTCCAAAGCGGTTATCAACAACCATACTATAATGGTTATGCCCATCAACCTTGTCAAAGTTGCCAGCATCAAATACATTATGCTGGTATGCAAAGACCCACTGCTCAGGTGATTCCATATTATCCTGGGTATGCTTCACCTAACCTGAATCAACAGTTGCCCTTTGTAGCAACTCTAGAATTACCAGATCTAAATCGGCTGACGAATGATCCAATTGCCTATGCCCCTTGGTGGCCAGCGATTCTGCATAAACTTCCATCAGATATTCCTAAATTTAATGGAAATCTGGGTGAAGACCCGTCGAATCATGTGATGACCTTTCATCTGTGGTGTTCATCAAACACACTAAACGATGATTCGATTAGGCTTCGCCTTTTTCAGAGGATGTTAACTGGTCCGACAGCAAAATGGTATATCGAATTGCCTAGAGCTTCATTCGACAACTTCAGTACCCTAGCCACAACCTTTTTAACCCATTTTCAATTACCGATAAGGTATGAAACGGGAATGGAACTTCTTACCAATTTCAAACAAACAACGACCACTCACATATCTGATCATATACATGAGTGGCGACGTCGTCGTAGAATGGTGAAAACATATGTTCCCGATCAGCTTTTAGCTGAATGGTTTATTAAGTCATTATTGCCTTCCATCACAGAAGATGTGGAAAAAGGGGGAGTCGTCACCGAAGAGCAAGTTATCGCTCGTGCGCAATATTTGGACTTGATTTACACTCAGTCCGGCACGCTCTACGATAAAATACCTGACGCTCCTAGACCGGAATTCTCAGTCCCTCCTCCTCCTAAATCAAACAATGACTCTCATGCCGGTGATGGTGTGATTGGCGCAATAGACACGAAATCGACAAAGGCGACATCTAAAAAGGCCCGTAAGATTTCTAGTCAAAATGCAAATGAGGAACTTCTTGCCTCGGAAGTAAATGTCGTGTCGACCGAATAGGCCAAACAACTGAAGCAACCAGGGGGCAAGAAGAAAAAGAAAGGGAGAAAAAGGAAGCAGGATGAGTCATCTCCTGGAAAACCTTCTGCGAACCCTTCTGGGCAAAGGAAACCCCCTGCGGGGTGTCATATATACGATAAGGATCATTGGACGAGAGATTGTCCACATAAAGGTTAAGTTAAGAAACTCTTTAATAGTTCAAAAACCTCAGCAGTATTGACTGATCCGTTTCCAAACCCGGGAACCAAACTGGTTGCTAATCAAAATGCTTCCCGATCGCAAGTGCTTATGTTGTCTATCTCAAAGTAGCAAAATGATGCTTTGACAAGGAATAAAGATTACGGGAATCCATAGCTGTCGAATAACAAGGCTAATGAACAACCTAGTAGTTCGACAACAACTTTGACCGAAGTTGCGTCACCCATCATTCCTGAACCAATGATAAAGCCACCAAAGGGAGTAGTACACAAATCAACATTTAATCCTCGTGCCAAAGTAGCACAGAATTATAATATAGTAGAGGACCTAGCCCAATCACCGTCCGCTATGTCGACACTTGAGGTACCACAAAATTGCCCCTCCCAAGAGCAAGCTTTATTATCAGCAATAGGTGGGATTGACCCAATGGATTCCAATCTTGTGGCCTTTGATCATAAAGGATATGACCCTCAGTTACCAGCTCAACTAGCTTTCCTTATTCAAGTGAAATCCCTCAACAAAACTGTTCATCGGACAATTATTGATGAGGGAGCATCTACATGTACTATGTCGATGAGTTGCTGGAAAAATTTAGGCTCACCACCCTTATCGAGATCGTCAACTACATTAAAAGCATTTGATGGAAGATCATACACTCCATACGGGATTTTAAGTAACTTGCAAGTTGAACTAGGGGGCAAAACAATAGAAATTGATGTTGAAGTAATCGACGGAAACCTTGATTACAACATCCTACTGGGAAGGCCCTGGATATATGCCATGGCCGCAGTTGTGTCGACCTACTTCAGGAAGATTGCATTTCCCTTCCAAAGAGGAATTACAATCATCGACCAACAAACATTTCTCCCCAACAGTTCACAAGTTACAGGAAGCATTCCAATGATCCATGGAAGCAATCATTCGCTTCAAAATATTGGAGTAGGCCTCCTAAAAGACCCTGCCTTAATGGGTACTTTTGCCCTACCGCCTCCGAGTAATCTGACGGAAGTGGCCACAGTGGGAACCTGCAATATGAAATCTTCTATATCTAATGGATTCGGAAGATTCCTAAACATTTTGTCAGCATGGATCATCGCCCTAATAGAAATATTGTAGCAATCAATTTTCTTGGCCTGGGGGGCAAACCCAAATCAGCGCTCATCGAGTGTTTGGATAGATAAGTCTAAGGAATATGGCACCTCTTCAAATCCTTCATCACATGTACATTCAATAGACGAAGGAGTCATTCATTCAATGATAGGAGAGGCACCATGGGAAGATTACCACCATCGCTCCCGTCTTCCAAATTACCACGAAGATTATTCCAACAACCTTAATCATCCTTCAGTTTTTGATTCTCTATCAAATACTGTAAATATGGTGGATTCTGAGGATGGTTCTTATCTCGTGTCGACCTCGTTAAAAAATGAAACAAGGAGTCATGAGGATAGTTCTTTTACTGTGCCAACCTCATTAAAAAATGAAACAAATCCCCTTTCCAAATCTCAAAGGTAAACCTTCATTCCAACCACTGAGTTGAATGCAATGAAGCTTGGGGGGCATGCACCTCGATTTGCGTTATTATGCTGGGGGCATGCAAACTTATCATGAGCAGTGTTACTGCAGGGTTCAAGCTCGTTAAAAAATAAACCCGCATCGAGCAGTTTTAGCACATAGTTCAAGCTCGTTAAAAAATAAACATAAGACATGAGCAAATGTTTCCACCCGCGTTTAAGCTCGTTAAAAAATGAACTATTCCCTGGTAAATAACCACCGTGAATGATTGTTCCATTGGCCGATCATTCACCTCCATTTGATTGTTTACCCATTTTGAGGAACAGCTGCGAAGAGTGATTTCACTAGCCATCCTTGTGACACTGCCGTGATTGGAAAATTCCAACCCTTACCTGGAATCAGCTGCTACCCATTTTATCACTCGTTCCTCAAAAGACGAGTCTTCTTTAAGCTCTTTTCAACTGACTCGTAAAATATGAAAAGATTGTCGAGTTTTGGCCTTCCAGCTCGTTAAAGCGACCGGAAGCGCTATCCCTCCTCTAGATTTTAATCTTTTTGGACCTGAGGGATTATTGCACAAAAAGATCGAGCGCTTGTTTTGTTCGGCTCGTTAAAACTATCGAAAATTCATCCCTTCTGTATTGTTTTATACTTTTTCGGACTTAAGGGATTAGATGACAAAAAAGGAATTTTGGAGTTACCTTTACGTACCTTTTCAGACTCTCTAAAAATGAAAAGGACCGAGTTATCTTTGTCGTTAAACTCGTTAAAAAGATTAATAGCGACAAACTTGTCTTTAGACGAGAACGAGTTTCACTATCGCTAGGCTCGTTAAAACATAGCGATGGGTTTGCCCGAAGGGGAAATTATAGAACAAGAATATGTTATCCTCCTCAAGCTTGACAAAAATAAAGAGGTACTGGTCAGCAATGACTGGGGAAAAATTGGGAAGAAACTCAAAGAATCTTTATTGGTAGCAAGTCGCTCTTGAACATGACACTTCCACTCCGTGCCTGAGTCGGGTTGGGTTGTTTCATTCACCGGTCACATCACCATGGTCACGCCATACCATCCACCTTTGGGGTAAATGCTACCAGTCCATCACATAAGTGTCGCCGACATGTTCAAGAGAAGTCATCCAGAGAAGTCATCCATGTCCCATCCACTACCATACATTATACTTCATTCTTTCATGACCGCCATCCTGAACCATATATCATCAGATCATTTTCACCTCCATCAAAATCATTTGCTCCGTTCCGTGTCATTGATGTGGGATTCATTAAGGCCCTCCTTTGACGGATCGCTTCTTGTCGACACCAGCTCATTATCCAAGAAGTTGATCTAGGAACACCCCATTCAGTACTTTGAAGCTTGCATGCCTCAATGGCAAGTTTCTCACTTCCGGCGACAGGTATACATCAATGACCTTCGACCGAAAGATTTTGCGTGGTGTTCGACGCCAAGTCCTTTATTCACACCACGTGAATTGTACTGCAGTACCTTGAGGGTCATCATCATTATCGGTGATTCCTCTCGCGCTTGTTAACAGTTTACATCATTGACTAGTAATCAAGCGATGTCTTTCCATGTTCGACTTCAAAACATTTCTCACATGGATCGACTTGTACTTCGAGTGAAGATCGAACGAGATTGAAGACCCCGGATCTAGTTTCATCCATCCGGGCTGCGATATATATTCAGGAAAATAAAGACATTGAAATGTACAGCACTGCAGCACAGATAATCATCCTACCAAAAGGATGATGGCTCTATCAGAATCATCAGTCTACCATCAGACGATTGTCTGTCCTATGTACATGAAAATGAATTTATAAAGCTGAGCATGGGAATGCTCGCCTCAGCTAGATCATGAAAACAGTATGAAGGTAATGTATTGTATTGTATCTTATTACAGGTCTCCTCCCAGCATTGAAAGAACTTCGGATCCTCCTAATAAAGCATTTCACCCGATAAACGGCCTCATACTTTAGGGGGCAACTGTTATAGACATTTTTGTGCCTTACAGCTCTAAGCATGAAATGTCCATAAACCAAGGGATCCTAAGTCCCTAAAAGTGTTGTTCCGGCCCCTAAAGGAACAAGGTCAACAAATTACAGCTTCTCCCAGAAGTTCTCCACTAGAAACTGCTCAGAATCAGTCAAATCAGGATCATTTCAGCTGCACCACTAGCTAGCTGCGTTGCATAGCACCCAAGTACACTAGCTAGGTGCGTTGCAACGCACCTAAATGCACTACCAGGGTGCGTTGAGCGGGAAATGACAAATGGCAGTGTCATTCCGCGAGGTGGACAGACAATGGAAGCTTCCAGAATCTTCCCCAATGACACTTGCCTCACTGAGTTCGACCAAGGATGAGTAAGAGGCTCTCAATCTCCAAGTGGAAGCAAGAACTGACAGAGAGAAGCCACTATTCAAATCATAAGCTGACTCATCCTCTTTGCATACATCTATATATGGATCCCTCATCCCAGAGATCCAGAGGCTGGAATTTTGTACATTGCAGAGAATTGTTGTTGGTTTTGAGATAGATATCAGAGTATTGGGTGATTTATGTTTGGTTGGAGGTGAAGAGGGGATTCCTTTGCTGGGAGGTTGATGCTGGATCAGGAATCATCGGTTGTAACTCCTCATGGATCTTCTTGTTATATCAATAAAACTATTTGAGTTTCTCCTACATGCTTGTGTATCATTGATGTTTGTTGCATTTGTATGTTTAGCTTAAATCTGATCCTAAGCTATTTATGAATATAAATCCATGTCTTTGTGTAGTTTTCTTCTTCTGTGATCTTACAGGAACTTGGTGAAGCTGGGCAAGTAAGGGAGCAGGTAGCTGGAAGCTGTCAAAGAGGAGAGAGATTGGATCAAAGGACTAGCGCAAGACACAGGTTGGTTCATCCTATTCCTCTTCGTTTATAGTTCATAAAGAAGAATACGAAAGTAGTTTTCTCTGTTTGTTTCTAAGGTCACTGTCACACCTTAGTAGGATAGGGTCGTTCTGAGTGGACACTTTTCCCGTTAACAGTGCGGGAAGACGAAATGTATGACATACTAAGCGTCGGTCATAATGAGCCTTCTGGCAGCCATTTTCCGATAAGAGGACAACATATAAAGTTCTCTATACCAGATAATATTGGCCTACACCTTTCAAGGATGCCAAGAAGCTTGATTCAAGTTGTGATGCTTGCGAAAGAATGGGGAGACCAGTGGCCCCCAATGAAATGCCCCTTCAATCGCAAATTGCTATTGAACCCTTTGAGAAGTGGGCATTGTACTTCATAGGGTCCATCTCCCCAATGTCAAATAAGAAAAAATATATTTTGGTATGCACCAATTATTTCACCATGTGGGTGGAGACTAAAGCATTGTACGCTGCCACAGAAAAGGCGGTAGTGGAGTTTTTGTTCAAGGACATATTTACAAGATTTGGGGTCCCTTGTGAAATTGTCACTGATCAAGGAACCCAATATACATCAAAACTGGTCAAGGCACTTACAGAGCAATATCAAGCGAAGCACCACAAATCGACTCCTTGCCACCTCTAAGCTAATGGGAGAGTGGAGTCCACAAACAAGGTGTTGGAATCCATCCTTACAAAGATAATTCAACTGCATCATAGAGATTGGGTGGAAAAGTTACCAGAGGCACTTTGGGCTTACCAGATCACTTGGAGGAATGTGACCGGGCATACTCCCTATGAACTAGTCTATGGTAAACAAGTACTTCTGCCCATTGAATTTCAGGTAAAAACATTTAGAACAACTACTCAATTGGGCATGAATTTAAATGAGGCTCAAGAGCAAAGATTGATGCAACTGAACGAACTAGATGAAATCCGACAAGATGCCTACCACCGAACTGCATTAGTACAGAACCAAAGAGCCCGATGGCATGATAAATTCATTAAGAAGAAAGTCTTCCATCCAGGCGACTGGGCCTTATTATATGATAGTAAGTTTAAGCATTTCAAAGGTAAATTTTCTACCAAATGGTTAGGACCATATGAGGTAATTGAAGTTTTTGATAATGGCTCAATTCGCATCTGTACTATTGATAATGACAGGACTTATTTTGTGGTAAATGGTCATCAACTTAAAGTTTATCATAAGCCACTCTCACGTGATAAGTTTTTGCAAGAAATTCAAAAGGATCCAGGATTGGAGCTGATTCATGCAAAGGACTAGCCCCTTGCTGGTTCAGTTAATTAATTTTTATCTATTTTACACACACACACACACACAGATATATATATATATATATATATATATATATATATATATATATATATATATATATATATATTAAATAGTGGGATGTCATTTTTTTCTGTTATCTATATGTGGTCCTCCCCACAACCCATGTAGAATAAAGGAGGAATTCACCAGGAGGAATTCACTAGGAGGAATTTTATCCCTTTAGCCAGCCCTGGTGGATTATATATGGAAAAGGAACTTGTGGAGTCTTCTTTGGAAGCCTTCAGACTCTCTAAATATGAAGCTCTCGAGCAATGGTTGATCCAGACTCGTAAATGAAATGGACCAGCAGTAGTTTAGGGATTCCTTGAGTACATAATTGTTCTTTTCTGGGCTCAAGGAAATGATTATGGAAAGGAAACCTGTGGAGTCTACTTTGGGAAATTCAGACTCTCTAAATAAGAATGCCTTGAGCACTAACTACTTTAGGCTCATTAAAACAATAAGGTAGTAGTAGCATAGGGATCCTCTGGGTTGTGAATTATTCTTTTCTGGGCCCAAAGGAATAACTACGAAAAAGAACCCCCCCTAGAGCTCTCTTTCTGGCCATTTCCAACTCCCAAAAAAGAAATGCCCCAGGTAGTCACCATTCCAGGCCTGGTTAAAATCCATGGATTGGTAAGCAGTTTCCTTTACTGAAATAATGGGAAACCTGGTCTATGATATGGAATCTGAAGATTCTGGGAGGATAGCAGTTGATCTATACCTCACTCACTGTCCAACTTTAGTTGTTTTTCATGAGAATCTCAGAATCTGATTTTACATGACCCCGTTCAAATAAGTGTGTTTTATGTCTGATCACCTCTGTTTCATGCTGTGCTTGAAAGGTCTATGTTCTATACTCTGTCCAGAAATGAAGCTCACATTGTAGATGAGGGCCCGAGATTTTTCTTAAACTAGGGTCCTGTAATCCCTCAGTTACTGCCAAAACATACACATGAGACCATTCTGCATTATTTTGTCTGTGTTAATATGTTTTGAAGAAGTAGGGCCTTGCTTCATACGCAGTGGAGGAATGATCAAAACTACCCTATTGCTTAGAGTTATGAACAGATTCCTAGAAATAATACTGTATTTGCCAAAGGAATAACATGTTAATCTTCCAGAATCTGGGCACCAAGCACACAATTGCAGGAGGCGTTGCTTAAGCACGTGGATCGCACACTCGACACAAATCATTCAAGTGGTTGAGGTATGCACTTGTATTTTGCTTGAATTTTACTAATAGATAGTTAAAGTGTTAATCATTGAAGCATGCCTCGGAATCTATCCTATGATAACCATTATCATATATCCTACGCCCTCACCTGTCCAGTCTCGATTTCATAAACAATTATCCTCTAGCATGTTATATCACTACCATTGCCTATGATTTATCCTTGTTATGTCATGATGACCGCTCACCACTCGACCATCATTCCGAGATGCTTTCCGTTTTCATGACGATAACGCCCCGCCTCATAGCAGGGATGATCACACGCTCCATCCCTAGATCACACCCTGCACTTAAGTGCCCATGCTCCTAATGAGAGAAGATGGGACAATTACCATCATGAAATCAATTCCCTATATTCGATCCATCATCATGACGGGCATCCAACTGTAATTAAAATGGAAGTCGATTGTGGAAATGGGTGGAGGACTAACCAGAGACTGGCAGTGTAGGAAATTACAGTTAATCCATAGGCTCCATGGGAGCAGATAGACATGAACCCACCTTTGTTCAGTTTTCACACAACACAGAGTATGAACAATGTAAGGAGAGGTTGGAAGAGAAAAGCTAGATGCCTTTTCTACAGAAGTTCCAAGGCTATAACGAGGAGGTGGCACTCGCATTCACTTGGAGCTTTCAATGGTGAAAATTTCCAAGTTGTCAACCTTAGCTTCAGGATCATAGATGAATCACTGAGTAGGGCTATTGGGCTACCAGTTGACGGTGAGAAATTTTTCAAAGGTGGCCAGTTAGAAGTACCGAATTGCACCATGTTCCTGAAACCGGCCTATAGATCAATTAGTTGGATGAAGGGAGTGCTTCATAATTGTATTGAAGAATAATGGTATCCACTCCTGAAAATGCTACAGTGCTTTGTGAGATGTTAAGGGAGGTTCGTTTTTGTTTTTCTTTATCATATTTGGCTCATGGTTCATTTTACAGAAGGTAGGCACCTCAATATTCCTTATTTCCTAAGGTTAAGCTTGCATAAAATGGCAAATGGAATTCAATCCCATGGAAAAAAGCCTAAAACTACATTATATCATACAATTTGATCAAGATTTTATTGGTTTCTAAGCTGAAGAAATAGAAACGGTCATGGGAGGACTTCCTCATAGAGGCGTTCCCTAGACAAGAGACACAATCTAAAGGCGGACAACGTACAGTGGGCCGATCCCTAAAAATGGAAGAAGCAATTCTCCCATTTGAATGTGAGCCTACCCATTCCCATACTCATGTGTCTGCACCTTCTCCTATAGCTACAGGTAGCTCAGAAGATGGCACACGAAAAACTCGAGTGGAAATCCCCATGAGCTCACCACAAAAAAGGAAATATGACTAGGCAAAACCTACCCAACTTGACCTAAGTCTCATGACAGAGAGCAATGCCCTGGAGTCTCCAGTGGAAACCTCCTTTAACCCTAAAAGTACCACTCCTAAGGTTAAATGCTGGAAACCCCGATCCCCCTACAAAACTTTCCCAATTTTTGTGGCTGAAACTTTGGCTCAAGGACACCGTCAGACCCACAGTATGGCCTATACCCCGTAGAACAATGTTGAAGGACCAAACCTCATCCATATCCTTGTTTCATCATCCCACGAGGCTATTCTTCCTCAGTTTCAAATGCCCATAGTAGAGGACCCCACTGCCATGACTAAGCTCCAAATCCCTAGGGATATCACACAGGATATGGAAGCCTTGTCCCCTACTGAACTGACAGCAAGCAGGAACGCTACAAAGAGCACCCCACATCCGTCATCTTCTAAGAAGCATAGAGGAAAATCGTCGGGAGGAAGTATCTCACAGCAATCAATGACCCCGACTAAAAGCCCTACAGTGGATGCTGAGGAGAATTTAAAAATTAGGCTTGTGAAGCTGCGGAAAATAATTACCAAGCTTAAAGAATATGCAAACAAATACAAGGTCTTGTTTCATTTTGGAAAGCAGCCCGTAACAAGCCTGTGAAAAGGTTGAGTACTAGGGGCCTAGCATTGCAATTCCAAAAGTACCCGCCACCTATCGGGCAAGGGATCGAAGTCTTAATCAAGACTGCTAGTCTTTGATAGCAATCTCCTTCAGCTAGCGGTCTCCTTTTTGATGGATGCATGAGGGCATGGACTAGGTTAAGCGTGGGAGGATGTTGATCCCCTGTTTTTTCCCTATTACTATCAATTCAATCCCCATTTTGACCTCTTTTTGGCACTATGGAACTTACTTCTTTGCTAATTTTATTGTCCTAGTCTAGTCCCAATCCCAATTTGAGGTAAATCTTCTTTTGATTGCATTTGGCTATTTGTTGGTAGATTTAAGTGAATATAGGTAGCATATTATTAAACTGACTCATTATTGTAGACTTCTCAGCAGAATGTGGAGGACAATGCCAAAAGAAGTAGTTGATATACCATGACCCTCTATTTCAGTACTCAAAGGCTACATGCGGATTTGGCACTCAAACAATGTAATGGACAAGGAATGGCGCACTTCTAGAAGAGGGGATCGAGCCAACTGTTGAGTCTTGAAAATGTCATTCATTTCCATTACACTTTCACTATTATGTCCATTATATCACCTCCATTTCACTACTATGTCACCACATTCATCCCACTTTCATTATCATTGGGCCACATTTATGTTTTTCCAATATTTATTAATTCTAAGCCTTTTAAGTGAATTTGTGCTTAAAAATTAGAAAATAATGTGCATATGCTTATACCTAACAAATGGGTTGAGATTGTTGAGATGTGTAGGTTGAAAGAAGGCTTCTAGAAGACCCTTATGTGGCACTCTAAGGCCAAATTCGAATTTGAGTGGAAAGAATCATGGGATCATGAGGAATATGTGTCACATCTCCTAATTGTATTGTAACTCTAAGAAGACATGTGTCTTATCAGTTCCTATTTTGATTAGGACTCTAGAGGTAGAGGGAGAGATTCATGGACTCTCATTAATGAGATGGCTCTCATCTTTTGGTATAGATAGGAGATCTCTCTCATTCATTTGTTAGCTTAGAGTTTGGAGTTCTTAAGTCTTTTTAGCTTGTGAGTTTGTAGTTCTTCCTTGATGGCTTTTGAAAGCTTTGGAGAGCTTTGTTGTACTTTGTAATTTTGAAGAAGTTGAATAAAGCTTTCATGTTCTCAACATGGAAGGAGATGTGAAGTAGATGTCATGGAGCATATTAGAATGTAAGGTAGAGTAGATTTCATTTTGTAAATTTTGCTTTGATTTCATTATGTCATTTGATTGCTTTCAAGTTTGATAGATTAGACTTTTCATTCATGCAATTTTAATTCATGCAAGTGTGTTCAACCGGTTGATTGTAGATTAGTAATGCACATAGCTTTTTAATGACTAATGACATGATGGAATCATCTTGTCCTTCTACTGATTTATTTTCTGAGTTCTAATTCCAACATTGTTATTTCTTTCAGTTTTGTTTTGCTCATTTACTTTCATGCAAATTTAGGTATTATATTACTCCATTTGTTTATGATTACCTTCCTATAGCCAAGCGACTCAAATAGTGAGGAATCAGAATATTATTTGATGTAGTATGATTTAGTTTCATTTTATGCAATTTCATTTCATGCAATTTAGATATCATATTACTCCATTTGTTTATGATTACCTTCCTATAGCCAAATGACTCAAATAGTGAGGAATCAGAATATTATTTGATGTAATATGATTTAGTTTGCTTTTCTGCAAGTTATTGATTAGATTACTCATGTCATTTTCGGTTACCTCCTATAGCCAAAGCGAGTCGAATGGTGAGAGATTGAAGTATGAATGCGTAGTTTGATCTTAGTTTCATTTTATGTAATTTAGATATCAGATTACTCAATTTTTTTATGATTGCCTCCTATAGCCAGAGCGAGTCGAAAGATGAGGGGTCGGAATATGGGTTGATGTAATATGATTTAGTTTACTTTGCTTACAATTACAATTTTTGAATTGCTTTAAGTTCAGTTTTCTTTTTATACAGCAGCAAGGATACTGGGTTTCATAGTCACTAGCTCATTGATTGGTTGTTGCATTCTATTTTGATTGAAGTAGCTACATATTTACACTTTTTTTAAGTACTAATTCCATCAATAACATGTTTTAAGATCTTTTGAAGTGCTAAGTTTTGGAAGTTACCATTAGGGACATAGGCCTTGTCTTGAAATCTCTATCCATACTTGTCCTTTAAAATTATTCTTAAGACCTTAGAATAGGATTTCCATTTGCATTAGACACTTTAGAAAACCAAAAAAAACAAAACCCCAAAACAAATTAAAATCTATAAAACAACGAAGTAAGAAAAAGGTTAACTAAGCACATATGGTGCACCACACTTCATCAGTTTACAATACCCGGATTGATAATTTATGTAGAGCAACTTAAGACGTTAAATTGACTAGACACCAACCATGAGAAGAACGCATCTAATCCCAAGATCTTCGCTCTCCTTCTTTTAGATGCAGCATACACTAAGTTGGGTTTTGGTTACGAACTTGTTGACCAATTTGATCCAGTCGTTCAAACCAACTTGTTCTGAAGGAGTAATGTTGTTCGACTGTTATAAAATGATATTTTTAGTTTAAATTTTAACTGTAATCAAATTCCTATAAAAGGTGGGGATGTAATATGTCAGGGGACATGCTGAACCTCTGAAGTATTTGTTGTGTAATTCTGACTTAAGTTTTAATAAGATTGTTATGATGCTCTTGCTCTGAGTTCCAGTTGAATGTGCTGATGGGATGTTGATGCTCATGTTTTAACTGTGATCACAACAGTTTCGTTACTATAAGTTTAAAAGCTCCTAGGTGTGGCCGGGCCCACCCATTTGGGTTTGCTCTGTATTTTCATTGATAGTGTCACTATGAAACTAGTTAGAGTTAGTTCCCTTTTCCATTATAAGTTCATTTAATTGCATTGTTTTGTTTGATTGGTTAGTGCATATAGGTGTGTTGAATGATTGCGAGATTCTTGTTATTGACATAGTTGCAATTGGATTTTGGTGTGAACTTTGCGTGCCTTCCAAACCAGTGCTATGCCATTACCTTGATTTATTCTCATCTCAAATACATCGTATGGTCGTTTGCTAAGTTGATTGAATCACTACCTATGGGCGATGGTGGAATAAGTCTTTAAACTCTTTAACAGTCATGTATGAACACAATCTTAATTGATTAAGAACAGGCTTGGTTTATTCGCCAAATCTACCTCTGTTTCTCTAAGAGAATTGACTCGAATCAATCCCTTTATTAAACCGTACCATTGTGTAGGCAACACGAAATAGGAAAACGTTGCATTGACTATTCAAATATTATAACGGATTTGGTTGGAATGAATTGGATTAGTGACCAAGGTGTCAAGATGAATTATTTTCACAAATGATTGATTGGATTTCATTTCGTTTCTTTCATTCAACATACTATCGGATTAATGTGTTGTGGGTTGGTAACAAAACACTGCAGGAACGTTTGTGTGTGATTAGTTGCCGAAGACCAATTCTATTAGCTTGCCTCCCCTATTCATGCAATTGCCAACTTCATTAGTTGACTAACACGATTACTCTTCCCTATTTCTGTGCAATAATTAGTCTCATTTGAATGATTGATCTGTCTCTTGGTTCATAAGGTTCCGGTTATCCACTTTGTAGTTAAATCACTGCTTGAATTTGCAACATCATATTGGTTGTGAGTAAGAATATTCATAAGTCAGGATTGGTGTGATTCCAGAAAATATTTAATTATAGTTCCTTGAATTTGTGTGATTACATAGCTGGGTGTTAAATAGGATCATCGTGAGGGTTTCTTTTATTAATCAAATCCTATAAGTGGTTTATTTGAAGATAGAACAATAAGTAAATAAGTGACATAGTAAAACAGAGTAATTCTTCCAAATTAGTACTTAACTCCTGAGTCTTGATAAGGGAATGAACCATTAAGTACAAAATGATTTTTTGATAAAAGTGTTATTGGGATAGATTACTCATTTACATACGGGTTGGATGGTTATAAATTGCTTCAGGAATGAATTGTTGTTTACAACAAGAGTTTAATAAGTTGAGTGGTTATTAGTATATGTTATTTGATTACTTTGAGTAAGAACTGCCATCATCATAGGATTCTTATGGAGGAATGATTGAGTGGTTTTTCACATAGAAGGATTGGTACAAACATTCAGAGATTTGATTGATACTGTTTGATGTGGATAAAAGTCTGTTTTCATTACTAGAGATACATAGTTGAGTATAGATTTGAATACTAGAATTTGTAAAGGTTTTCGATTAAATTTGATTATTGGGTTTTCTCTTGACAATTAGAATATTTGATTTACAAATAGTTATTATTTCATAAATCATGAAAAGGAAATGATTAAACTCTAACCTAGCCCTGAACAGAGAGAGTGCAAGGAAATTCGTGCTTACAAACCCCATGTTGACAATTAATATTAAGGGATTTAATCTGACCATTTAAATATCTCAACAACTCTTTACCTTTGTCAGCTGCTCTTTCAGTGAAGAAAGTATGGCCTCACACTAGTTGAATATAGTTGGCTCAAGACACTCAAGTGCATACTGCATGTATGATCTGTTCGCCAGATGAAGTGTCACACTGCCTGCCAACTTTGCGATAGTGAAAAGGATTGTTCTCAAAGGAAAATCATGAATATCTTTGATGATTATCTTTCCATCTTTGCTAGGCTGTGTACTTGGCCGACAAAATTGTCGAACATAGTCCCTCACTGATTCACCCCCACGGGAAGAACCTGAAAGAGAAATGGGGGCACCACGTCTTGACAACCCTGTAAGAAAGTAAACATCATCGATCATAATAGGGACCACTTTGTCCCTTATGTGAAAAGCCTGATCCGTTGGATCCCATGCATGAACTAAGAACTGCAATAGTTCTAATTGTTGCCTCATCCTGGACAACCTGAAGTATTTGAGCAACCCACAGTTTCTAAGGGCCTCAACAGTACCCGGATCATTTAGGGAAACCATGTCTTACTCTTCATGCTCTCTTCCTTGCCAAATAATAGACATTATGATCTGATGAAAACCTGAAATCAAACCATAAGCTTAGTAAAGATCCATTTCATGCACAAAACTAGAGAAATTTTGGGCCAAACAGGTGAAACAAATTTGTGAAACTTGCCTAGAGTAGCCCAGGCAAGGATATGGTGCACTGCAAAGTAGCTATCCTTCTGTTTGGGTGCTATGCAGTGCAGTTTTCGATGTGAAAGGTTGCACTGATCCCAAGGTGAAATATTCTAACCCCAGGGGCCCTAAAAACCCAAAAAATTTCCTGAAACTATAAAATAATGACATGAAAATAAATAGGAGGGGTAGATCTTCTACCTGGTCCAAACGACACAAGAAATGATCCACAAAATCTCTCGTAATCACCTGCTGAAGATCGACGTAAAAAACTAGTTCATAACACAAATTGAATGGTAAATATCAAATGGTGAAAATGACATGGTAAATTCTTGTTTTATGTTTATTTCATGATAATTAAATGAGTAAACTTTACTATTTACCTATTTTTACCAATGAAATAGGTATGCTTGATCCATTTGGTGTTGCTTTGAACAGATTTATAGTTGACTTACAGAATTTGACGTGCACAATCGTAAATTGTACTTTGACCATAAAGCATACTTTTATCTCTTGTTCGAGCTCTGTTAAATATCGAAAAAGGAACCCCCTTGGAGTCCTCTTTAAGCTCTTTTCAAACTCTCGAAATATGAAAGTATTGTCGAGAGCTTGTCCTTTTCAGCTTGTTAACGGATTGGAAACGACATATACTCATTATAATTTTAACCCTTTTCCGAACTGAGGTAGATTATTTACAAAAAAGGAAAATGTTGATCGAACATGGTCAATAGGTTCTCTCTCATATTATTTTACGCTTTTTCAGACTTGAGAGACAAATCTACGAAAAAGAACATGTGGAGTTTTCTTTTTGTCCCTTTTTCAAACTCTATAAACACGAAAAGGATCGAGTTATCATTGTCGTTAAACTCGTTAAAACATCAAATAGTGAGAAACTTGTCTATCATGACAAGATCGAGTTTCACCTTCGCTAGACTCGTTAAAACATCACATAACGATGGATTCACCCGAAGGGTGGAATTATACAACAAGCATATGTTATCCTCCTCAAGCTTGATAAAAAATAAAGAGGTACTGGTCAACAATGACTAAGGAAAATGGGAAAATGGGTAAACACTTTATGGCAACAGGTCACTCTTGAACATAACACTTTGACTTCATCTCTGTGACTACTTGGGTTGGGTTATCTTCTTGATGGTTATCATACCTATGGTCTACCATACCATCCATTACTTTGATTTTGGGTCAATGTTACCAATTCATTCAGTGTCGCCAACATGTTCAAGAGAAGTCACTCAGTTAAATTCATCCTTTGCAATACTCATAAGCCTTCATTTTCATGACTGCCATTCCTGAACCTTGTTTCGTCAGTCACATTCTGTCTCCAAAAATCATTACACTCATTTTATTTCGTTGATGTGGGATACATCAAGGCCCTCTAGCGACGAGTCACTTCTTGTCGACATCAGCACGTTATCCAAGAAGTTGACTTAGAAACACCCTTACAGTACCTTGGGGCTTGCATACATCAATGGCAAGTTTCTTGCTTCTGGCGATAGGTTGACATCACTAGCCTTCAACCGAAAGACTTTGTATGGTGTTCGACATCAAAAAATCCATTCAGACCATGAAGAATGTACTGTAGTACCTTAAGGATCATTATCATTATTGGTGATTTCTGTCATGTCTATTAACAACTTACATCATTGGCTGGTAATCAGATAGTGTCTTCCCATGTTCAACTTCAGATCACATATTCACATGGCTAGACTCGTACTTGAGCGAATGATTGAATGAGATAGCAGACCTCGGATCTAGTTTCATCCATCTAGGTTATGATTTCAGGAAAGTACTAAATCATCTGTACAATGGCTTTACACTGATGGTCATCCTATCATGGGTCTATATCTGTAGACGACTATCTATGTACATATAATCAAAATTTTATACATTGAGCATGGAAATGCCTTCCCTCATCAATTCATGAAAAATCCAAAAAATCATGATATTATGTATTGTAATTTATGTAGGTCACCATCCACATCGGAACCTCCTCATCACATCGTAAGGATATCACTCGAGATTATCATTTTTGACTTCATGCTTTAGGGGGTAGCTGTTACAGATCCATTTGGGCACATCACTCCTAACATTCAGATCAGTACTATTAGGGCTCATCAAACCGTAATCCAGTTGCTACATGCCCTAGACAAGTCATCACTTTGAATGCCTCCTTCCCTGAAAGTTTCCTAGCCTGAAGCCCTCCAGAAATACCTCCTTGAGGGACTAGCACAACCTTCATCAGGGTTAAATGCGCTTCAGTGCAGGTAGGCCCATGTAAGGGTGCATTTCAGTGCACTTAGGCCCACTTTGACCTGCGCGGGGTGAGATTGAGTGAATTCTTCATAGGGTTTTGGGAATATTCTTATCTTCTAGATCATTCTAGAAGATTCCCACACTTATCATCTCCTGTGAGCTCGAAATTAGATAAGTAATGAGTTAAGTAACCTCCAATCCTCTCATCCCTTCCTCCATGGAAACTAACTCTAAGTTTGGAAGGCCATTCAATACCCTCATTTATGACCAAACCACCTCCATTTTCCTATAAATTGAGCACTCATCTAAGTGATCAAGGGCTGCACTTTGAGAATTTGTAAGGAGATATTGTTTGTGTGAGGTTTGAGATTGTAAGCAAGTATTGATATGCTACCGGAGTGTTGTGTTTTTGATGTGATGTTGGATGGAACTCAAGCTGGAGGAGTGACATTGGATTAGACTTCATGGTTGTAACTCTTCCTTCTAATTATTAAAGTTGTTTACACCTTTTCCCATATTCTTGTCTTTATGTATGATGATTATATGTGTAAATTCTTTTGATTCCATTTGCTTATAGTAGATATATCTCTTGCTTTGAATGGTTTTTGTCCTCTATTTATGATTGTAGGTACTTGTCGAGCGGATTAAGTTTGAGAAGGAACAATGAGAGCCATACAAAGGAGACAAAGGGAAAGCGAAAGATAAAAAGTAGGTCCCTTTTCTTATTTATCTTCTATAGAAAAAGGATAAACACTTTAAATCTGTTGTTCTAGGTGTAGCTACCCAGCTAGGGAAATTGTATTTATCCGTAGATGCAAAATTCCACATATCAACCCTTCAAAAGAATTTTATGTTGGATTATATTAGTATCAAATGTTTCTAAATCATCACAAGACCAAGAAAACACATCCATATACTACTTAAAAATGTCCAGGTACCTAATTTTGTATTCCTTAGAAACCCCTTTGGCCAACCTAATTATCCAAGGTGTTGGGTTGTGTTATATTCTTTCCACGACTAGTCCACATAGTTAACTAGGGGGTTAGGAGGGGAGCAGAGCCCCCCCTTCGTTGTGTTGATTGCATAGCGGGGGGAGTCACAGGGGGTTTGAGGGGTGTAGGTAACCCCACTCTATGGGGTTTGGGGTAGTGCCCCAGAAAATTTTGGTTTTGGACCCTATGTTAGGTTGGGCGGACCGACCTATGGTTTTGTGCATGGTTTTCGGTCCATGATTTTGGATGCGATGGTTTTAGGTCCATGGTTTTGGACGTGATGGGTTTTGGTCCATAGTATTGGATGCTTCAGCATGTATAAATATGTATTGTAACATTCAAAGGAACATAATGAAAAATCAAGTTGGTAGTCCCTATTTTGGGACCCAGTGGGAAAATCTCTGTGTATATGTGTTTTATGTGGTATGATCTCACATTGTTTATTTTATGTGTTTTAGAATTCGTATGAAGGTAATTTCTGTATGGGGTTAAAACCTACATTTAGTATCAGAGTTGTTTTGGCTCCAAAGGGACGCCTTTGTTGCTGAGAGGTTTCGCTCGAGATTGTGGTAGACCATGTTTAGTGGGAGATCTGCGAAATCAATTCTGGTGGTGAAAGAAGATGGTGAGCAGTGGAAAGATAGAAATCAAGAAATTTAATGGTCATATTTTTGAGTTGTGGAAACTTGAGATGGAGGATATGTTGGTGGATAAAGATAAATGGATCGCAGTAGATCTGGGTACTAAGCCAACGGGAGTGTCCAATGAAGAATGGAAGAAGTTGGATCGGAAGGCAAAGAGCACAATACAATTATGTGTCTCAGATTCAGTATTGTTGAATGTATCAGGGGAAGCTACAACGAAGGCTTTATGAGACAAGTTAGGGACTTTGTACCAATCTAAGTCTCTGGTGAATAATCTGTTCCTATGGAAAAAGTTGTATAACCTGAGGATGAAATATGGAGACTCGGTGACAGAGCATCTGAACGCATTTGAAACTATGGTAAGTCAGTCATTATCTGTTGATATTAAAATTTTAGATGAAGATAAGTGCATCAGTTTGTTGTGTTCTCTACCAGATTCGTGGGATAGTCTAGTTATTGCAATAGCTAGCAATGCAACTGCCTTGCAGTTTAATGAAATAGTCTCATCCTTGCTAATGGAGGAGATGAGACGGAAAAATATGGAGAGGAAAAATGGTGATGCCTTGTCTGTATGAGGACGGTCCTACAACAGAAACAAAAATAATTCATCGAGTGGGAGATCTAAATCTCCAAGAAAACCTGTAAAGGTGGTGTGCTGGAAATGTGGAAAGGAAGGGCACACAAAAGGGACTGTAAATCTGAAGTTCCTGATAAAGAAAAGGGGTCTAATGATGCTCCATCTGAGGAGGTGAAAACCACCTCAGATGAAGGTGGGGATGTGTACTTGGCTTCTTCAAGTACACATGTAGATCATGAGGCATGGTTGATTGACTCAAGTGCATCCTTTCACTTCACTCCCCATCGAGAGTTGTTATGGGAGTATGAGAAATATGATGGTGGTGATTTCTTCTTAGGGGATGATAAGAAGGCTAGAATCATTGGTCACGGAAAAGTAAAGTTGAAGTTGCAAGGTGGAAGGGTTAGAACACTTCCGGGTGTTCTACATATTCCTGCATTAGCCAGAAGTCTGATTTTTGTAAGCAAGCTCGATGATGCAGGTGTAAACACAGTCCTTGAGAAGGATATTTGCAAGATGGTTCGGGGAGCACTGGTATTGATGTGGGGAGTTCAGATTGGAAATTTGTACAAGCTGCAAAGTAGCACTGTTGTTGATGGGTGCAATAGTTTTGTGGTTCCTGAAAGTGGAGCAGAAAATCTAGTGGTCTCTGGAGAGAAGACCATGTTGTTTCATCAAAGGCTTGGAGATATTGGAGAGAAGGGCCTTCGAATACTTCATGGTAAAGGTATGGCAGAAGGTATGAGTAATATCTCTCTGGATTTTGATTTCTGTGAAAATTGTGTATATGGGAAGCAGAATCTTGTGAGTTTCCACTCTTGGGGTAAGAGGGCGAAACATATATTAGAGCTTGTGCATAGTGATGTGTTTGGACCTGTGAAGGTTCCATCACTGGGTAAGTCTGTGTACTATATATAGATGAATTCTCAAGGAATACATGGATATATTTCCTTAAGAAGAAATCTGAAGTCTTTGATAGGTTTAAAGAATTCAAGGCTCTGGTGGAAAACCAAACAGAGAATAAGATAAAGGTGTTGAGGATAGATAACGGTGGAGAGTTTTGCAGTAAGGAATTTGGAGAATTCTGTAGGAAGTGTGGTATATCACAGCAGAAGACTACTCAATATACACCTCAGCAAAATGGAGTTGCAGAAAGAATGAACAAGACATTGATGGAAAGGGCAAGAAGCATGCTCGGTGGTACCGGGTTAGGACAGGAATTCTAGGCAGATTCAGTGGAGACAGCATGTTACCTAGTCAATAGATCACCTTCATCAGCGTTGGAGGATAAAACTCCACAAGAGGTATGGACTGGTAAGAAACCCTCTCTTTCACATCTGAGGGTATTTGGATGTGATGCATATGTACATCTTACAAAGGAGACACGAACCAAGTTGGAGAGTAAATCTGAAAAGTGCATCTTTATTGGGTATAAGGATGGTTTAAAGGGTTATAAGCTTTGGAACCCAGTAACAAGGAAGGTTGTGTATAGCTGAGATGTGGTGTTTAGAGAGGTGAAAGATGTTATTAAACATGAAGTCCAACCAAAGGAACTTGAGAAGAGAGGGTTTGAGCTAGAGGAGGAAGAATCAAACTCTACAGTAGAGAAGGAATCAGAAGATGAAGGGCCACAAACTTCGAGTGTGAGAAGATCAGTTCAAGAAAGAAGGTAGCCAGAAAGGTATAGCCCATCTGCTTTCTATTC
This sequence comes from Pinus tabuliformis, assembly GCA_031772625.1. NCBI lineage: Eukaryota > Viridiplantae > Streptophyta > Pinopsida > Pinales > Pinaceae > Pinus > Pinus tabuliformis. Next base: position 854,714,194 of record CM062815.1, on the reverse strand, counting down.
AAATTGTGCTTTATCTATTAGTGATGATGATCCCAGAACTGTGAAGGAAGCAGTAGATTCAGAGGATGGAAAACTCTAGAAAGAGGCCATGGTTGATGAAATGGCATCTTTGCACAAAAATGAGGCTTGGGATCTGGTGGAGTTGCCGGCTGGAATGAAACCCATTGGCAACAAATGGGTGGTCAAGAAGAAGACAAATGCAGAAGGAAGGTGGAGAAATACAAAGCTCGGTTGGTAGCAAAAGGTTATTCCTAGGTGTCGGGAATTGATTTTGGTGATATTTTTCTCCTATTGCCAAGGTAACTTCTATTAGATTACTTTTATCTATTGCTGTTGCTTTTGATTTTGAGGTAGAACAGATGGATGTGAAGAAAACATTTCTTCATGGGGATATGGAAGAGGAGGTCTACATGAAGCAACCTAAAGGCTTTGTGGTGAAGGGTAAGAAAGAACTAGTATGCAAGTTAAAGAAGTCTCTGTAGCAGATTGAGTTCGAGAAGGAGTGATGAGAGCCATACAAAGTAGACAAAGGGAAAGCGAAAGATAACAAGTAGGTCCCTTTTCTTATTTATCTTCTATAGAAAAAGGATAAACACTTTAAATTTCTTGTTCTAGGTGTAGCTACCCAGCTAGGGAAATTGTATTTATCTGTAGATGCAAAATTCCACATAACAACCCTTGAAGAGAATTTTATGGTGGATTATATTAGTATCAAATGTTTCTAAATCATCACAAGACCAAGTAAACACATCCATATACTACTTAAACATGTCCAAGTACCGATTTTTTTGTTCCTTAGAAACCCCTTTGGCCAACTAAATTATCCAGGTTGTTGGGTTGTCTTATATTCTTTCAACGACTAGCCCACATAGTTAACCGGGGGATTAGGAGGGGGGCGGAGCCCCCCCTTCGTTGCACCAATTGCGTAGCGGGGGGAGTCACATGGGGTTTGAGGGGTGCAGGTAACCCCACTCTATGGGGTCCAGGGTAGTGCCTCGAAAAATTTTGGTTTTGGACCCTATGTTAGGTTGGGCGGACCAAGTACTGACACAGGCCAGTGAAGGAGACTTGGATCACCCTATAGTGTTTGCAAGTAAGAAGTTGTCCAAAGCTAAGAAAAATTATTCCACGACAGAGCGCGAAGGATTAGCTATCGTGTACGCACTCCAGAAGTTTAGCCATATATGTTGGGTAGACATTTTAAGATGTATATAGACCATTCTGCATTGAAATACCTAGTCAACAAGCCTGTGTTGGGGGGGAAGATATGCAAATGGTTGTTGTTGTTCTAGGATTATGACTTTGAATTCATTGTGAAACCAGGACGATTGAATGGAAGACTGGATCATCTGTCACGCATTGGAACTGGAGAAGAGCCTACTAATTTGGAGGAAGGATTTCCTGACGCGTAGCTCTTTGAAGTGCGCATTGCAGACAACCACTTTGAAGATATTATACACTTCCTGACAACAGGAATGGCTCTAGAAGGATATACAAGTCAAAAGAAGAAGGAACTGGTGGTGCGCACAACAGAATTTTCTATCATTGTAAGGCACTTCTACAAAATGGGATCAGATGAAATATTGCAAATTTATGTGCTAGTGTTTGAATGAAACAACATCCTCGCTAAGGCTCATGGTGGAGCCACAGGAGGTCATTATCCAGGAAAGGAAACAACGCAAAATATTCTATGCAGTGGGTTGTGGTTTCTGACCTTGCATAAGGATTCAAAAGTGTATTGTAGGGCATGTGATGCATGCCAAAGAACTGGCAGACCCATGTGCAAGGATGAGCTGTCGTTGAATCCACAGATATCATTATAGCCCTTCGAGAAGTGGGTGATTAACTTTGTGGGACCAATTTAACCTCAAGGGAAGAAGACGGGTGCACGATACATCATCACCGCAACTAAGTACTTAACTAGATGGGCGAAGGTGCAACCTATGAAGGACTATACAAGTGTGACAACAACAAAATTCATCTTTGAGTATGTGTTGAGAAGGTTTGGTTGTCCAAAAATTTTAATGAGTGATCATAGTACGCATTTTCTCAATGAGAGGATCAGCACAATCATGGAGGAATTTCAGGTTTACTATCAGAAGAGCACACCATATCATCTGTAGGCTAATGGGATGGTGGAAGCGTTTAATAAAATATTGGAGAGCACGCAAACAAAGGTTTTCAATTCTCAAAGAAACAACTGGGATGTGTGCGTGCCTGCGTTGTTATGGTCTTATAGAACGACTTTCAAGAAGTGTACTGGGCATATGTCCTTCAGACTAGTTTATAGCGTAGAATATGTGATGTTGATGGAATACATTGTACCTAGTCTACGCATAGTGACATTCACAGGAATTGTAGATCGCGGAGCCCTGGAGTAGAGGCTCGCACAACTAACAGAGCTTAAAGAGGATAGATTTATAGCTGGATTCCATCAACAAGTTCAAAAGGAGCATGAAACAGCATGGCACGATCGACACATCAAACTATGCACCTTCAAGGTAAATGATTTACTTCTATTATATGATAGCAAGTTTGATAAATTTCCAGGAAAATTTCGGATGCATTGGCTAGGGCCCTGTGTCATCAAGGAGATTACTGATGGTGGAGCAGTTCATTTGGTAAAGTTGAATGGACAGCCATTCCCATGGAGGGTGAATGGCAGCTGATTGAAACCATACACCGACAATTTGACTAGATGACTACATGATGGAAGCATAGTCTTAGCACTCCAGGAAGCTGAAAGGAGGCGCGGGACTATAAACTACACTACCTGGGTTGTGGAGCTGCGTGATTGGGCAACTGTGCGGAATGAAGGAATGTCACAGTGTTTGCAGAAACGCACGAGGAGTTGCGCCATCAAAGAAGGGACCGCACACGGAAGCCGGAAAGTGACTATTATGGTCACTATTCATGATTTGACAGTGGAAAAATGGCTAAATGGAGCGGGGGGTTGGCATTTAAGTCAGAATGTAAGGGCAAGATATTTGAAAATCTATCACCAATCCAAAATTTATGAACAAATTGTGGGGGGAATGGTCAGATTTCAATTTGAAAATGCCTATAAATTACAGGTGGATACCTAGTGAAACACACTTGGCATTTTAAGAATTGAGGTGTTGAGCTCTCGAGCGTGTATGAACCATGATTACGTTGAAGCTTTGATAATGAGTTTAGCATTTGAGAAGTTGCCAAAGGAAACGCAAGAGTTGTTGTCTAGTATCATGTTGGCACCCGCATAAACCGTGAGTTCTAGAGAAGCAATGGTAGCTGAGGAAGCTGCCCCAGAGATAGCAAGTGTTGAAGTACCTACAGAGGTACCCAAATTGCAGAGGTTGCCCAGGCCATGGCCTATGCCAACCAAAGAGGGTCTGAAAACGAAGAAAGATAAGCAAAAAGTGACACCGCCAGTGCGAGTGTCACCTAGAAAACACCCACAGAAGGAAAATCCCACTGTATAGGAGAAGGGTGACATTTGTTAGGGTGAGAAGGGTAAGAAATCAATATGGGTGGGGATGACATTGACATGGGGACCTAGGACATTGACATTGAAGTGTCCGACCCTATCTCTAAACTACCCGAATACATTCCTCCGCACCGAAGCAAGGCAAAGGTCCCCAAGGACATTGATGATAGCAAGGTCATGTTGCATACACCATTGTTGCCGGACAAGATCGCATTTCACAGACCATGCCTGGCACGTGTCTCCCTTTGAAAGAAAGAAGATTGGGATTTGGCCAATATTGAGCGCTTTCCCCACTTAGCGGCTAATCAATTCATGTGTCGTGTCTTCTATAAGGACACCGGTGTGACCGTGCTGGAGCCAAGGAAATGGATAAAAGGGGTCGACAACGTAGGAATTCTAAACATGTTATGGGTGCTGCATTACAACCACACACCCATAACCATGATAGTTATCAAACAGTTTAATCATGTGTTTGGTGCACGATGGGTGCCTGTGGTTGGAAGAACCAATACCTATCACTAACATGCTGATCCATAGGATCACTCGGCTGCCGCATTTAGGATTAAATCTAGCCATGGAATTTAGCAGAAAGACAGGTGACTGTGACCTCTTCAAGCAAATGAACGAAAAATTTAAGCTCGTCAGGAGGCCACGTGGCTACTCAATTTCTAGTATAACTGACCCAGCGGTCAAAGTAGCCACCTAGATCCTGGCAAGGGAAAATTATGAAAAAGTGTGATGCAGATGAAGTGCCGGCACTAGTTGTATCGTTATCAACCCAGTGCATGGAGGGCATACAATTCAACTAGGCACGCTACCTCTACAGTGAGTTCCTAGTGAGCTGTAGAGAGGTGCATGACCAAAGCAAAACACTTCATTATGCATGGCTACTGCTATCCATAGTACTGGTTGCATGGGAGTTACCGAAGGATATTTAGTTTCCTCCAGTCGTGTAGGATTTACCAAAAACAGTGAAGTTTTCTTCGCTCTAGGCCACCAAGGACCCCCAAAGGGTCAAGGATAGCAAGATGTTTTGGATCTTGATGGAGATGAGTATCAACATGGCCATCAACTACAAACCATTGTTGTCACCGACTGTCTTCAACCAGTTGCAAGAGTATGTGGAGTTCAAGGCAAACTTCCATTGTGTCTCCATGAGAGCGTAGAAGGACCCCTTCCATACCTCGCCACAGACGACGTGATCATGGCAGTCCTCGATTGCTAGCTAGCAGAGTGGCACACAATCTCAGACTTGATAGCAGGGTCTAGCAAGTATGAAACGAAGCCTAAGAAGGAAGAGGCCAGACTAAAGATGGAACAGTTAACTGAGAAGAGGAAGAAAGAGGTTGAGGACAAAGCCAAAGTGAAGCGTACTACCAAAAATTAGATAGAAGGGTAGGAAGAAGAGGAGTGAAAATCTAGCAGGAGTCAGAAATCTCCAACCCCGGAGATAGAAGAGGAAGAGTAGCAATCCGACTAGGGAGGAGCAGACTCGGAGACTACTCCATTTCGGGTTAGGTGCAATAGGGAGTAGGATAAAGTAGGGACACGGAAGAATTCCAAGGCCAGCAAAACGTCCCTCAACCCAATCACCTTGACAAAGGGTGATTTGAATGACATTGGCGATACTGTGAGATATGCAACCACGGAACTATTGCAGTAGTTCGAGCAGCAACAACAACAAGCCTTGGGTGTCAAACGGGTCTGCTTGAGCTGAAGATCTAGGCATCATAGGTACAGACCAGTGTGGGGCGAAGCAGCACGATGTCAACTAGTTTGGCGCCTGGAACATTGGAGGCAGTAGAAATGGTGTGCACACTGGATCCTTGGGCCATAGTGCTATCAGATGGAGTGCTGACTGCAGAAGCAGAAGCTGATAGGGCCACTGTCAGTGCCCTCAAGAGGGTTGGGTTAAATTTGGCCACGCTTCCAAGTGAAGCCCTTCACACCTTGCAAGATGGTGTGATTGCGGAACTTCGAGCTCGAGAACAGCATGCCCTGAATGTTATCAATGAGCAGAAGGTGAACAACACTCAATTGGCTGCACAGAAGAATTCTGCCATTGATCTTCTTAAGGCCACCACGGAAAAGAATGAGCACATGACCAAGGTGGTGGCTGAGGGATGTAGGATTATCCCATAGATGGATATTCCTCAAGATGTGCCAGTGGATGTGATAATTCGGAAGCTCGCTACCGGAGTGCGCGAAGTGAGAATACAGCTGGCTAATGTTTAGTTTGAATTGAACCTTAAAACTACAGAACTCGAGTTGAGGGCCTAGCCTTTGACTCCACTAGAGGTTAAAGAGAAGCGCACAGCCATTTTCAAAGATGCAGTGGTAGCTATAGATGCCGTTGTGAAGGAGTTCACTGCACTCTTTGAGCAGTCGCTCGAAGTAGTCACCAACCTACAAGAGGATCCCATTGTGCATAGGCTAGAAATAGAGGCGTGACAGCTGCAGCAGAGATATGATGAGGTTCAAGTGATGGTGCACACTGTCTCCATTACACAAAGTCTAGTGAAGTTGCAGGAAGAAAAGGTTTTAAAAGAACAGGTTGATGAAGCTCAGTGCAAGGAGACAATATTGTTAGGTAGCGGAGGCCCCGCATAACAGGATCAACCCGAGCCAGAAAGGGATCCCTCGATGCTAACTGCCTTTTAAGAGACATGCATGAAATTTCTTTGCAACAATATGGAGGTTAAAGGATTACAAGAGCTAATAACTAGGTGCGCAGGATCAAGTGAACCTCGCGTGGTCTGAAAATTGGGGAAATATGCTTCGCATACTGGACAGAAATGCGATTAACAGTGTAGATTGGCGACTATGAGATGGATCAGATCATTTTGGACTTAGGCTCGGATGCAAACGTGCTACCTAAATAGACTTGGGAGCACATGGGCAAGCCCACACTGCAATGGTCTCCTATTCAATTGCGCATGGTGAACCAACAGAAGATCTTGCCCATGGGAAGATTGCAAGGAATTATAATAGATATAAAAGGCACGAGCACACAAATGGACTTTGAGGTAATAGAAATTGTGGATGAAAGTAGCCCTTACCCTGCATTGTTAGGGATAGACTGGGCCACCGATATGAATGGGGTCATTAATTTAAAGAAGCGGAAAATGATATTTGAGAAGAAGTCACTCCACGTAGTCATTCCACTACACCCAGTTGAAGGACCGTGTTAGACTGAACCCGTGCACGATGAAAGAAGTGATGATGAACTGGATTGTATCTACAAGATTACGACACGAAATCAAGACTGGGTCAATCCAACTGCAGGAGGAATAATATCGTGGGAGCATGCAGAGTTCTGCACTACAGATTCAGATGAGGAAGACGAGCAGTGGCATAATTGGCTAAATGGAGTAACAATGTTAAACTGCAATATGATGACTAGGTCGTTGTATTGTGTAAAAGCTCAGGATCGAGAATTGTTGATGTATGAAGGGATGACAGTGGTAGATGAATTTCTAACCACATTTGAGAGCACAGTACCAGAGCACCAATAGTTTGATGCGCTAAAATGGGTGTTGCACACGACGCCTGCGCGTTGGTGGGGAACCCATGAAGGAACCTTTGATGACTGGCGCGGCTGCAGACGGATGATGCAGATAAGGTTTGGGAAGCTGAAACTACGAATAATGGAGAAATAAGATGGATGAGATGACCCACACATGCACCTCACTAGATGGACCCAGGCCTATGGAGAAGAGCCCCAGCCGGAGTGGGTACACTTATTTTATCATACCTTAGATGTTATCCCAAGGAACTGGTACACTGAAATAGAGCTCCGACATGGTACGGGCGAATGGGATATCTTGCGTGAATGGTTTTTATTCACATTCTTATTTGAGGACCAATGGATGGACACTGTTGACGATGCATTGCACATGGTGAAGGCCGCCATTTTCAAAGTACCATTGGAACCGTAAGAAATAGTGCAGTTAGACTGGTCGCACCAGTTGAGCCGAGCCCTAGAATGTTACAACATACATGTCGAAGATGATGAGGATGATCCCAGAAACATCAATATTCCAGAAATAGAGGGGAGTCGTGAGGTGCATGTACCAGCGATCGAGGACCCTGACATCACTGTAACGCTGAAAACAAAACATGTGAGCATTGGTATAGAGGAGGAGCCAAAGTATGCAACACTTGGGGACTATTGGGATGATGCAAAGGTGGATAAGGTTGTCGAGTTACTTCGTCAATATCAAGATTTATTCCTGACCAAAATCACGGAGTTAAAAGGAATCCTCAGTGACCTAGGAATTATGAAGATAACTCTGAAGCCGGATGCAAAGCCAGCCAAGCAGTGGCCCTATCAGTTGAATCCAAAATATAAAGCAAAGGTCTGCGAAGAATTGGATAAAATTATTGCAGCAGGCATAATTGAACTAGTGGAGGAATCCGACTGGGTAAGTCCTATGGTTGTACAAGAAAAAAAATAAAAGGGAGAAATTTACATCTGTGTGGATCTCAGGAAGCTCAACAATGCATGTGTTAACGATCCATTCCCAACGCCATTTACAGACGAAGTACTGGAAAGTGTTGGGGGACAGGAAGCCTACTCCTTTATGGACGGTTTCTCGGGGTACCACCAAATCAATATTACACTAGAGGATAGGAGAAAAACAACTTTCTCTACCGAATGGGGTTGTTTTCAATATATAGTGATGCCCTTTGGATTAAAGAACACGTTGGCGATATTCTCGCGCTTTGTGGTAGCTGCATTCAAGGAATTTATACATAAGTTTTTGGAGGTATATCTTGATGATTGGACCGTATTTGGGCTAGTTAAGAAACATATCGCGAGCTTACGATTAATGCTAGATACTTGCCGATGGCACCAGATTGCGCTAAATATAAAGAAGTATACTTTCCTCGTCCCCTTCGGGAACTTGCTTGGCCATGTGGTCTGCAAGCAAGGCCTGATGGTAGACCCGACAAAGATTGTTGTCATACTCAATCTGCAAGCGCCATGAAGTGTCAAGTAGCTGCGCGCCACGTTGGGACACACTGGTTACTATCGAAAGTTCATCAAGAACTACACGCAGATCATGGCACCAATGGAACAGTTGTTGAAAAAGGACACTACTTATTGCTGGAACGAGGAATGTAACAAGAGTCTGGAAATGCTCAAGGAAAAGATGGCATCAGCTCCTATTGGTCTTTCCAAAATGGGACATCGAATTTCATGTGCACGTTAACGCGTCGTGTATCACGTTGGGCGTGGTACTCACACAGGAAGGAGCAGAAGGAATTGATCACCTGATCGCATTTGCAAGTCGACGATTATCCAAAGCTGAGAAGAACTACTCCACTACTAAGCGTGAGGGATTGGAGATGGTATACGTGCTCCAGAAATACCACCACTATCTACTCAGAGGACACTTTAAGATGTATACTAATCACTCTGCGCTAAAATACATAGTGAATAAGCCTGTGTTGGGTGGGCGCATTTGTAGGTGGCCGCTATTATTTCAAGAATATGATTTCGAAGTCGTCGTAAAGCCGGGACGCTTAAACACAGGACTAGATCACCTGTCCCAAATTGAGAATCGCGAGGAACCCACAAACTTAGAAGAAGGACTACCTGATGCATAGCTTTACACAGTGTGCGTCACGGATGGGCATTTTGAGGATATAATCCACTTCTTAACCGCAAGAACCATGCCGCAGGGGTATTCTGTTCAGCAAAAGAAAGAATTGGTGATACGAGCAGCAGAATTTACTGTTATTGCAGGGCACCTCTACAAAATGGGCAACGATGAAATATTATGCAGATATGTACCTGAATTCGAGCAAGGACAGATCCTTGCCGAAGCACATGGGGGGGTTGCAGGAGGACATTATGTGGGATGCGCTATAGCACAAAAGATTATTCGCGCTAGATTATGGTGGCCAACTCTACATCAAGACTCCAAAGCATACTGTCGAGCCTGTGACGTCTGTCAATGGATGAGGAAACCATCGCGGAGGGATGAGATGCCGCTCAAGCCACAGATGACACTGCAACCATTTGATAAGTGGGAAATCGATTTTGTAGGGCCTATCACACTACTAGGAAAGATGGGGGCGCGCTATATCATCACCGCGACAAAGTACTTGACCCAATGGGCTGAAGCACAACCGTTTAAGAACTGCATGGCTACTACAGCTGCAAAATTTTTGTTCGAGAATGAGTTAACATGGTTTGGATGTCCAAAAATTCTAATGAGCGATCACAAAATGCACTTCTTGAATGAGACTATCAGCATGCTCACTGAGGAGTTCCAGATATATCATCAAAAAAGCACACCATACCAACCGCAGGCAAACAGGACCGTAGAAGCTTTCAACAAAATCTAGGAGATTGCGTTGACAAAGGTATGTAATGTGCAGTGGAATGATTGGGATTTAAGCGTACCTGTTGTGCTATGGTCATATCGAACAACGTGCAAGAAGTTGACAGGCCAAACACCTTTCCGGTTAGTCTATGGAAAGGAAGCCATCATGCAAATGGAATACATTGTACCCAGTTTGCGAATAGCAATGACGACAGGCACGGCAGACCGCGCGGCTTTGGAAGAGACGATCGCGCAACTAGAAGAACTTGAGGAGGAACAGTTTCTAGCTGGATTCCATCAGCAGGTGCAGAAGCAACGAGAAAAAGCTTGGCATGATCGCCATATCAAGATGCGCACATTCAAAGAAAATGATCTAGTATTACTCTACAACAGCAAGTTCGAGAAATTCCCTGGAAACTCCGAATGCATTGGTTGGGACCCTATGTAGTCCAAGAATTCACAGATGGGGGCGTGGTCCAGCTTACCAAGCTAAATGGGCAACCTTTCCTAGGCAAAGTAAATGGCAGTCGCTGGAAGCTCTACACAGGTGGGCCGACAACATGACTGACCGACTGAAGGACAGTCTCACCGCTCCAGGCAGTTGAAAGGGAGTTCGGGACGTTAAAGCAGTCTGTGGGGAAGCTGCATGACAATCAGGGGGCACATAGAATTGGTATGTCACCAGGGTTGCAGTTGCGCAGAAGGGGCTACGCTATTGCATGGATAAGAAAAAAGGTAACTGTTGCTGACACTATTCATGATAAGATGTTTGAGTTATGTCAAAAAGGAGTGGGCGGTGGGCAATTAAGAGACGTGGTACGAGCTAGATCTGGAACGATCTGCCGCAAGGAAACGTTACGACACCAGAAAAGGAGGGAACTGACGAATTTGAATTTCGAAACACTTATAAATCACAGGGGGGCATCCGCCGAATGATCTACGATTTGGAGGAAAGTAAGCTATTGTGCCTTCCCGCCGATATGGAACTGTTCATTAGTTACGCTCAAGAAGTAAGCCCAAGGGTTGTGATATGGCCACTGGAGATGCACGACTTTCTGGATAGTATGGTGTCGACAGTCGCGGGCACCTGCACGGAGTTCAGCACCAACAGTAGAGGATGTGCCGGAAATTCTTAGACACGAAGCAGAACTAGTCTGGATGCCACTGCCTAACCCATGGGCTGGCCGGTGAACCATCAAAGATAAGGGAAAAATGGTAAATATGGAGACAAATGATGGAAGTGGAGTTAACAGTTTACCTCTAATGCACCTTGAAGATTGGGATCTCATGGATAGCAACAATTATCTTACAAAATTGCAACACAAGCTGCAGCAGATAGTGCGTATAAGAGACCAAAAATTGGAAATTTGCTACGTTGGCACGAAGAATTCCTGTACGCGGCACCCCAGCTTGAGCTAAAATACTATGAGGGGGTGCTCTGTGTTAACCAAGCAGAGCAGAATGAGCATCATCGGTTGCGTGAATTAGTGGAGGCAATGGAGCAGGAACTAGAAGAAGAGTTGCAAGAGACAAAGAGGGAGTAGCAGAATGAAGTGCATCACCCACAGGGATGGTGGACCACGAAGCCTAGGCAACGCATATCTCCGCATCAACGAGTGACTCGGGACGAGTCATGATGATTGTCTTAGGGGCCTGTTGGGTAGCAAAGGCCCCGCGTAACAGTTTTGGGGCTTAAAGCCTAGAAGTTAGGGTAATAATATTGTAAATCTCTGAAATGCGCGGAGCGCAAAATGTAATAGGTCGAGTGAAGGGGTTGTTTGTCCAAAAATAATATAGAATAATAAGAAGTAAGCCGGTCTACCCATAGTCCGTGGACCATGGGAATGTATAAATAGAGCGAGGCTCTAAGGGTAGAAGGCAATTTTTTGATGAGAGTTAATGTGTTATGGGTTGGTGAAAGTACTTGGTGTTCTGCGTCTGTAAGTTTGAGTCAAGGGTGTTAGTGGGTAGATAGAGGCTCTGAAACTATGTGCACGGAAGCCTGATAGAATCTGCAACTGTGTGCGCAGACCCCTGCAGCTGTGTGCGTAGGGAAGAAAGGAGATCGTACTGAACGAAGATATTAATAAAGATAAGTTGTTTCTAAAATATCACGGGCCTATTGTATTCTAGTTCATACATCTGTTATATGAGTTTGTTATATGAGTTCATGTCTTTAAAAGAATTATGATTGCACACACTGAGTTTTATTGTTAAATGTTTGCTTAAATACTGTAACAAGAAGATTAGATCTGTAACAATTTCATTAATAAGAAAGTACACCTGCGCGGATCTATGCGAAAGTCCGATAGCAGTATAGAGTGGCACGAGGCCGTAGATTGGGTCACGACCCACATCAAGACATCCTAAGGGTGTGGAAACCTGATTTCAGCACCCTCCCCTGCTACCTTGGGTGAGACCTCAATCTGCGCTCCACGAGCTGCCGAAAGGGCCGATAGCTGCGGGATTTGTTTGGCTAATAATTCTTCTGAACCTGGGTCAGGGCACAATAAGCCAACAAGTACTCAAGGCCAGATTGGGGCCTTGGCAAGAGGAGGCCTATGTACTCACTGCCTCCATTGAAGGGAAATTGGCCAGTCTGTGGGAGACACAACAAAAAATATAGGTAGATAGCGCAGAGTTAGCAACGGAGCAGTTAGTCGAGCAGATGAAGTAGGCGGCAACACAGTCCACGGCCGAAGTCATAGTGGTATAGGTGGCGTTGGGAAGTCTTTGCAACAAGATCTCCGCACCAACAGAGTGACTCAGGGATGAGTCACCAGATTTTTGTTGGGGGCCTGTTGGGAACGGGTCCCCTAGGGTCAATTTTGGGGTTAAAAGCCCAAGTTTTGGGGCTAAAAGCCTAAGTTTTGTGTAAAGAATGTAAGGTCTCCGCACTTTGTGGTTGCAAAGTGCAAAGATGTAAACAATCAAAAAGGGTTTCCACCCTTAGTTTAGATAGTTTGTGTCATCTTGATGAGATCCGCCCTACGGATCATGGGATTGTATAAAAAGGGAGTCTTAGAAGAGTCTAAGGCAGTTCATAAGTTTTTGGTAGAGTTCTAAGTAAGTTGATGGGTCTATGAGAGATAAGAGCGAAGAGTCTTAGCATAGGAAGAGGCTCTGAAGCTGAGTGCGCAGAGGCCTAGGGTAAAAGTCCACAGCTGAGTACGCAAACTGTACCGGAAATCTAGATTACCAATAAAGAGAAGTATTCTGGAATTACCTGTGTATTTTACTTATGTTAATTGCATATGATTATGTTATTTTGAATACTGGGTTTATGTTTTAATACTTTACTTATGTTAATTGCATATGATTATGTTATTTTGAATACTGGGTTTATGTTTTAATACTACTATGATGCGTGAATCTATATGTTTCTCTTTTTTATATGAACACAAGTAAGAATATTTGTTTACGCGCGATAATTATTATTACCTCTTAAAACAGTATGAAACTAAGAGAATCTCAGTAAATACAGAAGTAAGAGTAATTACAAAGGCGCGTAAGTGCCTCATCTATCTATTTGGGGTCGAGGAAGGACAATCGGAGACTTTCGCCAAGGCTTTAAGGACGAATAAGAGAAATACATTCATAAGCTCTAAAGCGCTTATAGGTGTACGCGAAGGAAGGGTTAGGGTATATAACCAACATCACAACCATCTCAGGGTGCAAAAACTTGGTTCCTGCATCCCCCCATACTTTTTCAAGTGAGACTTCAGTCTGTGCTCCACGGATCGATGCCGAAGGGGCCAGTAGTGTAGGGATTTGCTTAGCTACTTAACGTTGAACCTGGGTCAAGGCCCATCAAGCCAACACATATCCAAGACCTATTTTTTCATGTTGTTGACAAGCTCTTCCCAAGGTCTGATGATGGGCTTGGGAAGTGTAGGCCAAATTTTTGCATCTGCGTGTAAATATAATTTTCAATTACTTGATCAATTTTCGACAGTTGATGGGATTATGTCTCAAACTCAGAGAGGATTGTTCTTAAAAAGGACAAGTTCATAATGATGACTACACATATGTAACTCCTCTTGTTGTAGTTGGGATTCAAACTACAAATATTTGATGTTTTTTTGTGCATTTCGCAAATAGGTCTGAATTTCTATGAGAGTGACTTTGCTTACATTTACCATCCCATCAATAGTAAAATGTATAAATTATTTAATAATTCTAGGAAATCAGTTGTCTAGTCATTTTGTCAATAGTTCAAGTTCAACCCAGGAAAGTATCGACAATATTACCAAAATGAATGTATTCACCTATCTTATATGTAAGGAGCATTCACCATAATCCATTCAATATACCATGAAATATATCGGCCCCTTTAAAAATTCATCTCATAATTAATGGATTATGGCTTTTTCAAAATTTAAAAAAAATATTCAACCTATGCCATCAACCACCAATAGAAACTTCAACACAGTAGTCAACGCGGGTACCATTCAAATTCATACTAGCATAACACATAATCTTAAAAAATTATTTAATGCACCATATACCATACATGGATCCCTTCAGTACACACCATAAAAATATCTTCGAGCTTGAGGTTGGCATTTGTTGAAATCAAAATTTACTAGTACATACCATTGCTCAACACCATGGCGCCAACTCACCATGCCTTTGAATCCAGGACGAAGCAATGAATTGTTGTCTGCTCTTTAATACACCAAATTGAATGAGACCCTCAACAACAGTTTAACGGACAGGAAATACAAAAAATTAAAACGCATACAATCCAATCATATAACTAATGGACCTTGCTTTGACTAGAATCATACAAGGCACATCATAGAGAATAGAGTGAGTTGTATTCACATTCATCAAAGTTACAGGGCTCTATATTTTGGTGAGGATTGGATGTACAGATCTAATAACTAATTTAATTCATTTTCTTCGAGCGTTGGAATGGGAAGCCGCATTAATTAAACTCCTCATCCCTTCTGCTAAATTCTCCAAGAACCTTTAGACAAACCACAGATTCATTGTCACCTTTATTATGTGCAAATCGATGTTCTCGGGTTCTCGCCATCCCGTTTTGGCACATAGTTGTAACTCCTTCATGAAAATTGTGCACCTATCAAAGTCGAAGTTTCGCTCAATCCATATCTCAATCCATCTACTAGGTATGGATACCATGTATCATAACATACCACTCATGGCAGGGCTATCCATACCCAATGTTTAAAACCGTCCATATGTTCCAATGCCCGTATGAAATACAAAGAAAGCAACATAGAATATTCAACAAAATGTACACCATACATATTGCATGCCAATGAACAAAGTTAAACGCACCATATTTACCTCAACGAAATGCACATATCGCAATGCACACATATCCAGCATTCACCATATGCATTCCATTATACCTTGCAAAAAATATATATATATATAGGCCCCTTTAAAAACATTCACTTCGATGCAAAACGCATACCATAATTTAACTTAAGAAGGAACATCATGGGGAGATTCCATTCTTTCCACCTATTATAAGAATTTTACCTCACCAAAGCACCAGTAGTAAAACTACGTTGTCTACAGGACAGCGAATGGTTTCAAAGGCATTTTTTCGCTCAAGTGGAGCAATGGAAGACATGCATACGAGAGCATCTAGATATATAGAAATGGTCATGTATTATAGGTAGTGCACAAACATATTAGTGGGCCTTCATTAGCATTATAAAAGGAAAGCAGTCATGGGAAAATATTTGTATGCGGTATGCCTATTACAGTGCAACATTACATAGACTGAACCAGCCAAATATGGGATAGATAGTGTCAAAAATCCGATAGGTCACACCAGTGTTCTAACCAGCATACGGGTTGCTCACAGACTTTAACACAGAGAATGGAGGCACAATGAATCACCATTCAACCATATATCAGCACATCACTACTCTTTACAATATTTCAATGGAATCCAATAACAATAATTGTTATTGTGTATTGTGTCACAATAAAGTTCATAAATTATGATGGGAATATGAGGCATCTACTTGGTTGGAGGAAGTTACAAGGATGACATTTAATTGTAGGACTCACGACATTCACCTCATCAACATTCAATGCAAATAAGCAACATCATAACGCACATACCAAATATGCAGTTGCACTCAGACTTCAAGACACACAAAATTTCGATGGGCGAAGTGGGTGACTCGAACGAAAATGAATCGATGCACTAGGAATTTTTAACAGAGTTTAACTAATGCACCAATAGATTGAAACTTCCCACATATATTGCTAAGAGATGAGTCAGCGTATCAGTTACAATGCAAAGAGACGGTCATTAGACAAGTAGACGGATAGAGCTGGTAATATTTATCTCCGTAGTCTTAGGAGTAGGTTTGCTAGCGACAGAGGAATGGCAAAGCTGACAGACGTTACCTTTGTTCTAAAAAATACTCAAAAAGGCACAAAACCCAAAGGGAGGAGAGTGCAGGTTTACAAAGGCCACAAAAACAAGTGGCTCGCATGAGCAGGGCAGGAGATCATCGACTATGATACCTGGTTAAACACATATGAAGAAAAAGGATATGAAAGATAAAAGACAAATTTTGTTTAATATTCACGTTGATGTACATTTATAATACATTGATATAACCTTTGGATTTATATTCGAAGGTCTCTTGGACTCCCTTTGATGATTCAACTTCCACACCATAAACCTTAGTGGATTACGTGTCCGAAAAGTATATTTCTAATCTATCAAAATTGCAACGAGAGAAAATGATTTGGCTCAAATTTGGAATGTGTTACCAATTTGAAGGAATCATGTTTTCTTTGAATGATTATTTTCGATTTTTTTTAAAAGTTGGGGTCTTTCTTTAAAGTTTTAATGGATTTTTAAATCATAGTTTTGTGAATATTTTTTGCATAATTTTTAGAATATTGCTATCACTTGGAGCTTCAGGAATTATGGACTAAAATTGCAAATGGGGAAAAATGGGTATTCAGATCGCAAAAAAACAGAAATCAAATTTTCCTTAAGCTTCCAAGGAACAAACGTCTATTTTTAAAGTGAACTTTGGGGTTATAAATAGAGAATTTGTAGAATATTCATGGGAGACTGGCCTAAAGCATGATGTAACTTATATTATTGTGGGATATTTCTTCTCAAATCACAACCCCAATATGGTTGAGAATTGTTGCACTTTAAGACTCTGGTTTTGTAATTAGTTTTTTTACAGTCAAACTTTGAAGACCAATCAGGCATTGATATTTACTGAATCTCATGATATGAATATTGTATGATCTTTTAATTTTCTTAAGTTATTCATGGTGTTTCTCTCTATTGTTTCTCCTTTATATTGATACCTGCTAAATGTTGGGATGTTCTTCTGTCATTTCTTTTGAAATGATAAAGTGTATGCAGTGTTGATTTATTTTATTAATATAGATTTAGTATTTGTTTAATTTGAGTAAATCAACTTTTGTTTTTGATATTTAGAAAGATAGTCTAGCAATCTTGATCTCATTACCGAGATAGAATTATTTTCTATCATTTAGATTCATTTTATTATATGCAAATAAACATAAAAAAATATAATCATTTTTTCATAAGCTCTTTAAAACAGAGCCCAAACATCAATTTAAGTGGGTGCCTGGACCCACATTCCATTCAAGGTTATCACCAATTTAAACATCCACAATGTTTCCTAAAAGTGTTTTGTTTGAGTGATCCCCCATCCCCTATTGTTCAGATTGTTCAAGCCAGGTCCACTTATACATAGAAGTTTGTATATTTGTTTATATTTACTTGTAAATATTTAGGATGATTAGATTTGATTGTGTTAGCCTCATACTCACAATCAATAAGTCCAAAATAACCAAATTATGAAACTTGGAAAATATAATTCCTACTTGTCTTTGATGTGCTCATGAATTCGAGAAGGAGTATGCTCCTAATACTTGGGAGTTTGTTGAGGTCTAGTTGATTGAGAGGTTCTCTCCAACTAGTCAGCCTCCTAGATTAGTGTGTGGCTGAGATATTTACTCAACCAAGAGATTGCATGTCCAAGATAGACTATCTCGGGACATAGCTTGATGTATATATATTATATCATCATTATTTGTAAATATTGTTATCACTCAGATTTTTTCCTTAGAAGTTATCAAAGAAGGACTAGTCCGAGGTAACCACAAACCTAATCTTTTAGACTCGGGTTCTAGCCAACCTAAGTCTAGAGAGGGCTCTCTCTTTATAATTTAACTTGGTTTTTTGGGTAAGATTTCAGGCTAGTTCTTAGTGCTCATGGTTGTTTTGTTTTGATTGGGTGGTGGAATTAAGAAAACAGATGGGCAGAGCAAGTATTCAAACCATTGGGCTATGGAGTCAATCAAGAGTGGCTGAACTGGATTTGATCAATCACTAAGGTTAGAGTTCGCAAGGTAGGGTAGCACAACAAAAGCAAAAAGCAAATCTACAGGTTCAAACGAATGAAGTAGTCCTAACCAGGGCAAAGGGCAATGAAGGATCCTTAACTGGGATTAAGATGAAGAAAGGAAGGATGATCAGTAGCAAAGGGAAATGAAGAATCCTTTGCTATGGACCAAAGGGGGGAAACTACAGAAGTAAGGGAGCAATTAAGGATTCCCAGACCAAGATAGTTTAGAAGAAAACATATAGAAAGAAAACAGTTAAAACAGAGAGCATTTAAGCTAATTTTGAGATATCATTCCTTGTTTACTTTTAAGATTTCGTAAGATACACATATGAATATTTATAACATGAAGAGAAAATAATATTTAAACATGAAGAGATAATACTTATTTGTTCCAACTGTGCACAAGAATCCAGTGAAATTTCCTCAGCTTTATTTCATATCCAACAAAACCAGTCCAGTCTTGAATACAAAAGCTCCTTGGCTCAACATAAAATGTCTACAGAAATGTATTTTAATCCACACTAATTACTTCAGTTTGTGAAGTATTTATACAAAAAATGTTAGAAAATATCTCATAACAATATGATAATTATTCTAGGAAACAAAAATATCTTCAGCATGAAGATAGAGACAGATGGAGAACTGTCTTATTGCTATCCCTTTTATTGTGACTGTGCTCGCTGTTGTAATTCGGATTTGGCTCTTTCAGTTGTTTTGATACTTATGTACTGGATTCACTTTATATCTTCTACCTACTGATAATCTTTACATGTTTTGCTTTGACTCTGTCTTACCTGTTTTACCTGGCAGCCATGTTTTACCATATAGATTTACTGCAGTAACTTCATAGTAAATCAATCAGATTTGTCCACCATTCACTATCATGTAATTTCACCCTTATCATATTTCTGTATATTTCGTCAGCTTCTGTATACTTAGCAAAATTTGGCCTACTGGTAAATAATTGTTTTACCTCATGCTCTATGAAAAACAGATTTTCAAGACTATCATATAATACCTTTCTAGTAGGCAAAGATTTTACCCCTGAGGTACTAGCTTGGCTTTTGGCCAGCTTGTGAAGTCTTTCAATATAATCATCATGGGTCATCAGCTTGTCATGCATTACCATGGGGCTGGGGAGTCCTTTTTCTCTCAAAACACCATACTTTGTCCTTTTTCTCTCAAAACACCATACTTTGTCATAAATCTATCAATGTCTGCTTGGATACTCTGGCATTTTTTCTCAAGATTTAGCGTAAGGTTTCTCTTGGTGAGAAACTTCTTGATTTCTATAATTGTTCCAGCTCTGTCTTCTATCTCCAACTCATCAAGCTGATACCTATTTCTACTATTCAAAAATTCTATCAATTAGTTGGCTTCTTCAGGCTTATTTCCCAACTCTTCCATTGTTTTGTGGATTGCTTCTGTATCCTAGTTTAGTTTGTTAAAGAATAGCTTGAATTGAAGGCCAAACATCATTGATGGAATCAATGATGTTGGCCCAAAGAATTTCCTTCATGTCTCCAAGAGGTTGTTGTAGTGTCAAGTCTTTTTCAAGGACTTTTATTCTCTCTCCCATTCTTTGATTCTTTTGAGCTTCTTATTTTTGTTGTATTTGTGCAAGTTTACAATTAGTTTCCAAACTTGACACTTGTTCTCTAAGTTTCTTGAGCTCAATAGCTTGGATGGTCATCTCCTCCATGGCTTTTACCAATTCAGTTGTCTTTTCTATTGATGTCCCTATGCTTGTTGATGTACCTGTAACTGGTAGAGCAGTAGCTGGTGGAACTGTTGGTGCTAATGAAGCAGCCAATGTGGAGGGTACTGCTGTAGAAACTATAGGAATTACAGTCTGAGGAGTGGTGGCCAACTCACTCTGTTTAGACTGTATCAAATTATCCAGTTCTTTCTTTGTTTCTTTTAACTGTTCATTCAGCTTCAGGACTAAGTCCATAAGCTCTTCCTCCTTCTGAGTTTCCAACACTTCAGCTATCTAAGGATGATGTAGGGGAGGAATCTTGAGCTGCTTTTTCAGTGCAGCTATGTCATCATTTTTCTTCTTAATAAGATTTTCTGTAGCTTTCACATCTTTGGGATCATGGCCTAGTTCTATGACTAAGTCCTCTAAGGACTTTATTCTAGTATCTTTGGCCTGTGAAGAGGCCTTTTCTAACTGGAATTGTGCTGACATATTATTCAGCGAATTTTGGAGTTGGTGAGCTACAATTTCCTTGCTCGTCAAGGTGGAGTAAACCATTTCCCTAGTCTGCTTATGTAATTCTATTTTGTCAATAGGATGGATTTCCTTTGCCAATACCTCAAACTCTGTTTTCAAATAATCTGCAATTGACCTAGGTTTCTATGTCGTGGGCTTCATAAAAGTCATTTGCATTTTTCCCTCTTTCACATCAAAGGCTGACATTAGCCTTGTCTGATTAGTAGGAGCCATCTTTAGATAATGTGCATAACTTTGGGCCTTCAATCTTTCATTCCTGGCCTTTATTTCTTTATATTTCTCTCTGATATCTTGGCTCTGGCCAGTAGTATCCCTAAAGGAGGAT
This sequence comes from Pinus tabuliformis, assembly GCA_031772625.1. Classification (NCBI taxonomy): domain Eukaryota; kingdom Viridiplantae; phylum Streptophyta; class Pinopsida; order Pinales; family Pinaceae; genus Pinus; species Pinus tabuliformis. The sequence continues at coordinate 854,693,433 of CM062815.1, read as the reverse complement.
ACTTCTATGCTCTGTTGCCTTTCTAGCATTTGGGCCTGTGAGGTGGAAGGTTCTTGTGTACCCCCTGAAGGAGTGGCATGCCTGCTTTCTGCACCTGTAGTTCCTGTTGTTTCTTCAGTAAACTCTTGTTCTGAAAATGGATTCAACCTTTGCCTCTTGACATACGTTTGGGCAATAGGTCTGCTGGAAGGAGTGGCCTCCTCCCTATCCCTTTTAGGATTCCTCTCCTCATTTAGAGGAGTCTGTAAAATGGGAGGATTGCTCATGATATGTTCTGGTTGAGCAAGTTCTTCTGAAATCTCTCGTTGTTCTAATTCCTCTGGCTGCTCTGAAGGTTGTTTCTCTGATGGTTCTTCTTTTGCTATTTGCCCACTGTGTCCCTATGATTCTTTTTGAGATTGGAACTCTCCTGGCACCCGTACAAATGAATCTTCATCAAGTCTTCTATCTAAATCAATCAATACATTATCAATAGCAACCTCTGTGCTATCTCGGTCTACCATAGTGTTTTCCACCCACTCAAGTTGAATAGCATACTGTTCAATTTCAGGAATTCTGTGGTGGATGTAAGGAGATAATTTATTCTTTTGTCTCCTATTGCAAATGAAGTCTAAAGGATCATATATCCAGATAAAACTTTGTTTCAATCTAGTTTTTGGAGGATTTCCTCTGCTATCTTTCCTGCTTCCCTACTGTTACATATGAATGGGCCAAGCTGATCTTTAATCCTAAGTTGAGCTTTCTTCTTGGCCTTCACAAAGTGCACCTCATTCGAATTGATAATTTGCCTGTAGTATTCCAGAGAAAACAATCTCATAGGGAGGTATCTGGGTAGTTTGTAGGGAGCTAGCTCACATCCATAGATTTTGATTTCAGTGTGGTTTTGGTACAAGTACCAATCCCCCACTCTGTATTGTTTGGACAACTGAAGGACCCTCCTGATATCTACATTGATTCTGGGTGGAGGGCTTCCTAGAAACATATTTGCCACTGGGTGTACAAACAGGTCTATGAAATCAGTATAAGAATATTGAGAGTCATATAGGTGGATCAATGAAGTCCAAAAGACTACCGACCTAGGGTTGCCTTTGGTGTCAAGCTTTTGGAATGGGATTGGGAATTTGTCAGCTTGATAATACAGGAACAGATGATATAAAATTGAAGAATATTTAAACACTCTTTCATTATCCAACCTCATAAATTGATCATGCATTTTATCAGCAATGAACCTAGCATAGTCAAACATGATGGTTGGGGGCTTTCCAGGAGAGTAGATGGACATAAAGGCTATAATTATTTCATCAACAAATTCACTTGTGGTTTGGCCTAACATACTGGATATCATTTCAATGATGTCTCAGCCAAGATCAGAGAATATAGTCCACATGTAAGGGGGAGGGTCATTTGGAGTGTATTGTTCTTCCCTAATGAAGTTCTGGAATAACTGAGCAAGTTTGATTGAGGAAAGTGTAAGGAATCTATTCAACAAATCTCCAACAGAAATAGGGGTCAGGTTTTGGCTTGGTTGTAACTGCAGCATTTGATTTATGGACTCAGCAATGATGGTAAACAATATAGACTGGTCTGGGGTCATTACTGCTCTTTGGCTGGGATTATAATTCATATGACAGTAGTGGATAATCTCTGGGAAGATGTGAACTCTAGGGAACTGGTATTTGGGTAAGCTTGATTCCCAAAGTCCTATGTAGTCTACATCGTTCATGTACTAGTCTCTATACCTGCAGTATAGTTTCAAAGGGGATTCTTGAACAGAGGTATCTTTAATCTGAAAATCTTTATCTGCTAGTGGGAGATGGTCTAAATCTATGTGAGGAGTAGAAATGGGGATGACATTGAATGCAATTGGGGCAGACATCCTTGGTTCTTTTGGATTCAAGGACGGGGGCGAAGGTTTTTCAATGAAATTGGGGAAAACTGGTCTAATTCGGAGTATTCTGGAGTCACTGTGTAACTATTTCACTAAATTACTTAGTAATTTGAAGCAATTTAGTCCATGTTTGGGAATAAAATAGGGTTCTTCAGCGAATTTGGGTAAATACCTGGTTTTTGGCTTTGAACGGAGTAATGGCGACTGTGCACTGTTTGCAGGAAACACACGTGACTGAAAGGTGGTCTGGAGTTTCAGCAGCTTCAGCAGGTTGGCAGTTGGACGTGGGTTGACAGTTGCACGTACGCTGGTGTTTACATGGAGGTCTGAGTGTTCATTTTTCACAATAAAACAAAAAACAACAAATTTTTTAGTTTTATTCATAAATTCAATGATTTTGGCGAGTACACGGGGAAAAGGACACTTGGAGTTAAGCAGGGGATGTGACATTTTGTCATTTAGCGGGAGGCGATAAGTGGGATCGTATCGCATCGCTTTTGGGATAAAGTGGTTTTAGGGGGAGGCTGCCCGATGCCACTCATCGGGTGCCACGTAGCGGCGGGGTGAATAGTAAAACCACACATATTGGACGAGTAAAGATCGGCCTTCGGAGGCCGCCCGATATGAGCGTTGACCATTGGATCAATAGGGGTCAAATCACACAGTGATCGGGGCTATGATTCGATTTGAGGTTTAATGGAGGGGCTCGATGGGGTTTTTAATATGGTGAGATTTAATTAATGAAGGATTATGAAGGTTTAATGATGTCGGGAATGATTTCATTGGTGGGGACAGATTATTAATTAATCACTGATTGATTTGATTAACCTCTTTTATTCGGCGGTGGGTCATGGTTATTAATTAGTCGCTACTCGACTTAATTAACCCATTAATTAGTTTATTAATAAGGTTTATGTTTCAAACCTTTGGGGCGAGATATTAACATATGGGTTTTTTTAAATAAAATATACGGGAAAAGGGTGTTTTTTTGGGATTTAATATATTAATAAAATTAAAAGTTAATATGGATGAAAGTGGGAAAATGAAGCACGCTAAGTACAATGTGTTTGGAATTTATTTATTTTTTCACATAAAACATTATAACTTAGGCTAAATGTGCATTTGTGGGTTTTTGTGAAAAAAAGGGGTTTGCTTGGGGGTGATTACTTTTCCTAGGCAAATGGTGCTTTTACCCAAGGAAAAGGGATTTTTTAGGGGAAAATGAATGAATTGAAGGGGGTGAATGTTTATGAGGGGATTTTAGTACTTATGACCTATAAGTTATTGGGCCGAGGGTCCGGTCCCTCTAGAAGTCAAAGAAATGCTCTGAGCCCCTTTTAACTTGAGGTTTTAGTTACTTTTGACTTTGCTTATGGGAAATTAGTAAAATTAAGGGTAAAATGAATTGGGAAATTAATCACTTGACTTTGTGTAAATGCTCAATTATCATCCATACTTTAGCAACTTGATGATGAAAGTAAATGATATGATTTTATCTAATCAATCATCATAATTCTATAACCATGCAACTACTAATCCATCTACTCATCCTACCATTTTTCTACTCTTTATTAGGGTGCACTTAAGCTGGCAAACCCTTATCAAAATATTTTTGTTTTCTTTTACAATAGAAATCTATCTAAGTCTATCCTTATTACATCCAAGGGCTCATATTAAACTGTTGAGCTCCTTTTATTCACTCTATCTATCTACTTATCTACCAAGATTAAACAGTTTCGTCAGATTTTATTCTCTATCTATAAACATGAAATTGAAAGCGTGAAATAGCCAAGTTTAAACTATTTGACCATCCATGGATTGTGGCAAAGGTAACAAGTTTCATGGTCTTTGGACTTGCACACTTTCATGGTCTTTTTTCTTTTTCCTCGAGGTTCATTTTTCATTTATTTTGACATTTTTCATTCTTTTTGTCCTTTGATTTTTCTTTTAGGACATACCCTCTTTACATTTTTTAATTTTTTGATTTTTTGAATATGGAAAACATTTGCAGAAAGAAAATGTATGTACATAGTACATATTTGACCTCAGCCATTCAAAAATTATGACTCCTATTGGTATAGGAACATAACAAATACAATCAAGCTTAAATCATTTTCCTCCATGTTTTTGTCTCTTGAATTAAGTTTTTATTTTCTTCAATTATCTTCAATTAGTATCAGAGCTAGGTAATGCTCTTTGGGGAGTTTCGTTGTGAGTATTTTTCTTTTTTAGCCCTATGATTAAGAGGGAAAGAGGATGTGGAGATCATTGTTTGTAGGAAATCATTGTTCGGAAGGATATTTCTTCTTGTAGAATTGAACATATCATTGTTGATTGTTGTTGAAGATTGTTGTGTAAGAATCACTAAAAATTGTTGTGTGGATCATTAGAAGACTACGCAAGATTGTTGGTAAGTGGGTTATAAAATTGGTCATAAAATTAGCTAAAGTGTTTATTTTGGAGAGATAAGGTGTGCTGGTATTTTATTTATTTGTTTTTTGGAGTAATAAGGTGTAATTTATTTTTATAATTTTGGAGTGACAAGGTTGTAGTTATAAGGGTTTGAAAAGTCATTTTGTTGAGTCAAGTTGAAGCTATGGATAGTTTAATTTTGTCAATTTGAGTGAAGTCCACAATTTTTAAAATAAATGTAAAAGTCTAAATTTGATTCAAATTCAAGTTGAGAACCATTAGTGAAGATGAGTTGATTTTTATTTTTTTTAAATGTGTTGTAACCAAAAGGGTGTATTCTCAGTTGAACCTGACACCCAGGATAGTCATTAAGTCAGAATTGATAGGAGGTTGAGTTCTTTCAAGAGAAGTCATTTGAACTTGCCATATACTTGTTGTAAAATCATTAACTTTGGGTGTATTTTTGGTAGTAGCTGACACCCTAAACTTGTCAAGTAAGTGTCAAATTGAAAAAATAAAATTTCAAATCTAAGATCAAGTGAACGTGAAAACCAAGCAAGTGTTAAAATCAAGCGAGTTCATTCAAGAGTTCAAGCAAGCGAGTTCAAATGGATCAAAGTATTCAATTTTTAGAGTTTCTGAACAATCTGATACTATCCACTGTTGAGGACACAGTGAAAATTAGCAAAGCCACTGTTGTTGATATTAAAAGGAATCTACATTATGCACATGAAACCTTTGAGTTTCTCCAACTTCAATAACAACTACAATGTGATGAGATGAAGTAGAAGAGTCATGTTTCTAAGCCATTCAACAATACAACTTCAAATGTTTATTCCAAGCCACTCAGTGATACAACTTCAAGTGTAGAAGTTGTGCATGAACAAGTTCAACCTTCTTTTTCCAATCCAATCATCAAACCATGGGAATAAAATCAGTGTAACAAAAATCAATGTGGCTTAGGATATGAAAAAATGGCAATAATTTGCATATCCCTGATTATTCAAAACCAATCACGTTCATCATTGGAGGATTTCTTGATCAACAAACTTAAGAATGTAATGAGAAAGTTGAAGAAAAGCCAAAATGCCAATATTGTTAAAGAATAGGTCACATGGAAGTACATTGTTTTGATCTTTGTCCTTATCACCATTGCGGCAAGAAGTGCATGGATTGATCCTTGGGAGTGGTTATCTACAGTCAAAATATATGTTTTATCACAGAATTCAATCACACATGAAGACAAATATTGTAGCCAATAAAGATGGTACTCTCATGCACTTGAAAGGGGGAGTACAATAGTTAAACTCTCCTACATTTGAAGGGGGGGAGTTCAGAACAAATACATATGGTTATGGCCTCTCCTTTAATTTGACAAAGGGGGGAATTGATGATGAAATTGAAATTGAATTCATGATGATGGCTGTCAAACTGCAAGTTTTAATAACAACACAATTTTCCAGGGGAAATCAAAATTTTTCAGTGGACAAGGGACTGGGATGTTGATTGAGAGTACATTTCTAGGAATTTTTGTTCACTTGGATGGTCATTGGAGCTAGCAAAGGATAGGTAGATCCTTTTTCATTGTAGCTTGGCATTATACTGAGTTGTAAGTAATTTTTAAGTATGTGTCAAACTTGTAGTTGATTCACTTCTCTTGGTTCTCTCTCTTCAAATTGGAGTTTTCGGCATCCCGTTTTGGCGTTATTTTGGCAGTTTTTCATTGAGGCTCAACTCAGCAGTTTTAGCATGAAGACGTGGAGATGGTACCTAATTCTTACTCTATACTTATGATTGAGGGGGGGAATGTTAACCTCATACTCACAATCAATAATTCCAAAATAATAAAAATATGAAACTTGGGAAATATAATTCCTACTTGTATTTGATGTGCTCATCAATTCTAGAAGGAATTTTCTCCTAATACTTGGGATTTTGTTGAGGTATAGTTGGTTGAGAGATTCTCTCCAACTAGTTAGCCTCCTAGATTAGTGTGTGGTTGAGATATTCACTCAACCAAGAGATTGCATGTCTAATATAGACTAACCATCTCGAGACATATATTGATGTATATATATTGTATCATCATTCTTTGTGAATAAAATCAGGATTGAATCCTTTTTCGCCATGTTTATTTCTCTTGAATTAAGTTGTTATTTTCTTTAATTATCTTCAAATGGGTGTTAGTTAACATATTTTCCTTTTTTATATATTACTTTTTATGTATATATTTTTAGGTTAGATTCATACAGGCAACTGGGTCTTTGTTTCGGAGAGTATATAGCCAAACCAAATGAATATGGGTCTAATTACGACCCTGATAAGGCCAATACTCACTTTTTCTAAGAGAAATTACTTCGTTTGTCAACACAGAGTAAGAGAATCCTCTGCAGATAGTGATTGTGCACTCTTTGTTGATAGTAAGAGTGTACTTCTTCAAGTTAGTATTGTCACACCTCTTAGTGGTAGTCAATTCACTCTTGACTCCTAATTTCCCAACATGCACTAAGCACCCTCACAAATCCTAACCCTAACTGCATGTTTGTTCTCCCTATATAAAGAGTCTAGTTTAGAGCTCATTTTCACATTTGTTCTCCCTATATAAACAGTCTAGTTTAGAGCTCATTTTCACATTCATCTTTCACTTTTGAGCTCTGTGCAATTTTGGAGTACAACGAGCATTCCCTCACTCATGGTTGAAAAATCCCCATCTTCTAAATGAGTTTTTCAAATGTTACTTTTGCTTTTGCAAGTGTCACATTTTCTTTCTTTTTCCCTTGCAAGTGTCTCTTTTGCTTGTTTTCATTCTTGCATGTATCACTTGTGTTTTTTGTTGTTTTCGCATGTGTCGCTTTCGTTCTTTTTCCAATATCCTAAAAGAATCATGCCACATATTATAGAGGTAGCTGCAAAACACTCTCTTGCACTAGTTGATCCTATCTATCATGAGTACGTGTTGGACACTCTCCCATGGAATAGCGCATATTTTCACCATGATCGACACTTATGTCATAAAGATATATCTTAAGTATTACACTTGGAGACAAGTTTCATTTTACTGTTGTTTCATTTTATGCTTGTTGGTTTTGGGTACTATACATTTTTTGTTATGTGCATTGGTGTATGTGTGTTTGATCATATTGAATACCTATTATATGCTTCTACTCCCTTGTCTCATTGATCTCACACTTAGTCAATTTTGGAGTCTTTATTTTTCCTCACCTCTTGCACAACTCATGAGCACATTCAACTTTTAGCCAGGTGATGAGCACATTGCGCATTCCTAACCCTCAGTGATGAAACCCTTACCTCTTTTATGTACGCATTAGTCCCATCTAAAGGACATGCTCCTTCACTACGAATTGACTACACTCAGAGCATAGTCACTCAACCCTGTTGCCTACACCTCCTCACTACGAAATCTTGGACCAACCCTGCCTTGGATTACACACTATTCATTCTAAGTGGAAATTAGGGCCACTTATGGGCCCTTGCAATGCAAAAATGTACAATCCCTAGAGCCTCTTTCTCATCTATTGTGCACTGTGCAATTACAGTGCCAAATTTTTCCACCCTTATGTCTTGAACTTTCCCTTTGTGTAATGCCTTTACCATCCTTGCCTTCACTATGCATTGCACACTTTTAATAAGAAGTGGGGCCACATTCTAGCCCTTTTATTTCTCAACTACACAATCCCTTGACCCTTCTCTTCAAGCACTACACACTACACATTCTTAGCGAGCAATCTTGTCATCTTTGCCTCCGAAACTTGCGCAATGCACATGAAACTTCCTCCTCCTTCCTTTCCACTGCACACTGTGAAATCCTAGTGCCAAGTACCTTACTCTTTGCCTCCTAAGCCTATGCACTACGCCCAAGAAGGCCTCTCTCTCAACCCTTTCGCATTGTCCCATCACAGTCAACATCTTTCATGAGAAAACAAGGTAGACTATGTGATTTCGGAACTGATATTGTATTTTCATTAGTGAACTACATTTGCAGGTGATATTATCGTAACATGTGGAGGTGATATTATCCTAGAAGTTGTGAAAGACACTTGTGGAGGTGAGACACAAAGGGACCATCAAACAAGAAGACAAAGGAATTCTTAACTATGACAAATGGATGAAGACCGAGATGACATGGAAGTCTCCAATGCTATAACTGGACCTTTTGGAGGATAAATATGAAGTGAAATCAAGATATATCATGAAGGACAAGAATAAATAGCAACAAAGAGAATAAATTTCATCAGTACAATACAATGAAGTCTCATGTCACAGTCGTCAAATTTTGGCTTCTCAAAGTGTCACCACAAAAGTCTTATGTTGTCCATGTAGTTTACAAAAATTTGTGGAATGTAATTTTGAATTTTCAAAAAAATGAGAAAATGTAAATTGTGTGGAAGCCCAAGGGTCACACATATGGAATTTTAAAAGTCACTACAAAGTCCTAGAGTCATGTAGGAGGTAAAAGGTCACATAGAAGCTCAAAAGTCATATGGGAGCAAGGGGAGATCAAGAGTCACATGAGAGGTGGAGAGTTAGCTCATTTGTTATAAATAAACCCTCATCGCTAAAGTAAATGACTTTTCACCTTGGCTTCTCTAGCTTGGAATAGGAGAGAATATCATTCTTTGAAGGAGTGAGTGGTGACTTAATTCTCTACTATTGGCACTAGTGCTAGTGTTGCGTCATTGTAATTTTGTATCTTGGAATTTTCACTCAATATTTGAAGCTTGCAGAGCCAACACACTTTCATGCATGTATCATGGATGTTGTAAGATTATTCTTTTAATGTTTGTGGTATATGTTTGAAGTACATGTTTGCGATATATGTTTGTGTTCATACATACTAAAGAAAATGAACTATTTCGTTGGCTTTGTTATAAATCTTTTTAAATGTGCATTGTTACTTGGTTTTATGATCGTTGTTACCTCATGAATTATTTCACAGGTTAAATAACGAATCTTTTTATGCTCGTGTGTGTCTTTATTAGGGTAATACTATACTTTTATTCGAAAGACTCACTTTCTCTCTTCATGTTTCTGAAATTACCTTATATACATTGCAATTGTATGCTTCACAATATCAACATGCTTGTTTCAAAGGTTGGTTGCATACTCCCTTATGTTGTTTACTGCACCCAAGGAAAACCATTAAGTTATGGAAAATGAAACTATTATCTAGATGAGTCTCCTACTACAAATGGTGTAAGGTATAATTCAAACTTCGTACCATGGAGACCCCCTACTGTTGGAAACATCTAGCACCATCAACAAACTCCAACCACTTGGGTACTTTTCCTAACCAATTTTTGGTTGGTTTTCACCACTCTAAAATAATTTCTAAGCTACACAATTCCAACATCCTTTTCTTTTCTTCCTCCTCCTATTTCCGTTTCTTTGCATTTTCTTTCTCCTCTTCTATTCTTCTTGTTGTTTCATAGCCTCTTATTCAACCTTTTGCTTCTTTAACTTTTCCTTCTTTACTACTTCCTTACTATTTCCTTTCCTCTTTCCCTTTTTAGGGCATCCCTCTTCTCCTGAGTAGCTATGTCTTTTTGGTAGTCTCCAACTTAATTATCAGTGTCACTCATTGTCTTAGAAGTGCTTTCTCCTTTACTCACTTCCATGGCCTGGGAAGCGTTATAAAAAAATCACTTTTCCTTATTAATCTTCAATAGTTGGGGTGTATGGCTATCCATATTTTATGACTTTACAATGCTTACTGGAAATATTACTGAGATTATATCTATGGAAAGGAATAGTACCAAATCTGAAGAATTCTAAGTGTTAAGTTTTGTTTTTTGCTTCTTTTATGTTTTAGATAAATAAGCTCCTATACATGGTGGAAAAGAGGGTCAAGGAGATTTCTTTGCGTTGAGAAGTCTATTAGTGAGTCTCATTGAAATTTGATAACAAACTACTTGTGATGCTATATTATCTTCACAAAACGAGGCAACTGATGGGGAGCTTTGTAGGCTCCAAACACCCTTATGCATTTCAAATCAAATGATATAAAATACAAAGGATAAATCAAGTTCTCAACAATATTTCGATACATTCCTTTGTACCCTTTGTCCCATAGGTTCTTGCAATAAATATGAACTGGTAGTATATCTGAAGTAGGGACCCATTGCCACTCTAATGTTAGAAACTGACACTTGGTACATATAATGTCTAGTAAATAAGAAGCCATATAAAATTCCATTTTTTCTCCTTCATCTAATTCCTTTTCTCTCTTTATATTTTCCTTGATTGAAGATGCTAAAATTTCTGACCAATTAAAGATATTTCCTTCAGGAGCACAATTATGCATCATGGGGACCAAATCCTCCTAAAATAACTCTACATTTGATCTTCCATATAGCCAAAAACATGTTAATACTATCATCTAGTATGCTTTTCTCAATATATTGGTTTTATAAATTTGATATGATTTAGGCTTGAACTTACTTAGTTCCTGCCACCAAGTTTTGAATATGTCTCTAGTAGCCAAAGGAAAACTATTAAACCATTTGGTAGACATGGCCACATGGAACTTTGGTAGCTTATAGTATTAAGTAATTTTCTAATTGTTTTCAAGCCTAGCATTAAAGATAAACTATCAGAACTCAAAAAAGCCTTAAAATTTTGACAAATTTTCAACAATCGAATTAGAAAAAATTAAGTTTTCAACATATTTCAACCATCACATTATGAATAAATTATATGACTAAAAACAACATAATAGATGAAAACTTGAATGAAAGAGTCATTATTCCAAACGCTTTTATTTTAAAGGCTAAAAGTATAGTTCTTTTGAAATTTTAGCCTAAGAATACTTATCCCCCCCTTGCCCAGGCCAACGGCCCATGGGCCCTGGGCACCCAAGGTCGATTTCCGAAACTGAGCTTGGGTTGTGGGCTTCGGCGAGGGGAGCCTCACCTGCCACTGCCCTGAAATTAGGGGAATTTTGAGGTCTAAAATGGGCCTCTTAGGGAAATTATAAAATAATAGTGAAAATAATAAAATAAGATTACATTACATCATCAAATTTTAGAGGGAAAAGAGAAAAAACTATTTTTTCAGCTCGTGTTTTCAACTTATCTCCCTATGGGTTTACTCAAATTTCGAGCAGAAACACTCGATGGATGAAAAATTAATTCCTCATCCAAAGAGTACCCATGTATCATACTTTCGATGTACCCTACTACATGAAAAATGAGAAATACATGAAAAAACGTGATTACAATCACGTTTTTCATGTATTTCTCATTTTTCGTGTAGCAGGGTCCATTGAAATTATGAAACATGGGTACTCATTGGATGAGGAATCAAATTTTGCATTCAACGAGTACTCCCACTAGATATTTGAGTAAAACCTTAGGGAGATAAGTTGAAAATATGCGCTGAAAAAGTAGTTTTATTATTTTATTATTTTTTATTCTTTTTACTTTTTAACTCCAAAAATGGTAAATCATCCCCCATGCTTGACATCATCATCTTGAATCCTATTGGTTCTTATAAAGTTTATTTTGGTTGTACATTTTTCTTAGGAGGCCCATTTTAGACCTCAAAATTCACATAGTGCCCATGACCTGGGGGCCCTAAGCGCTTAAGGTTGATTATGAGAATCGGACCTAGGCACCCAAGGTTGATTCCGGGAATGGACCCTGGGCACCTTGTGTCGATTCCAAGAATTGAGCCTAGGTGCTCAGGGCCCCTAGGCCACGGGTTTAGGCAGCGGCACGCAAGGAGCCCCTGCCTAGGCTAGTGGCTCAGGGGCCAAGCATGCCCAAGGCAAATTATGAGAATCGACCTTGGGTACCCAGGGCCCTTGGGTGACAGGCCTAGATAACTGTGGGTGATTCACCCCCACGTAGGGTCCTTGGGTTGTGGACCTACGCATGGGTAGGCATGGTGCCCCCCCTAGGCTAGTGGCCCAAGGGCTCGAGGCACCAAAGTTCAATTCCTGGAATCAACCTTGGGTGCCTAGGGCCCTTGACCCACGGGCTTGGGTGATGGCAGACAAGACAACCCCACCTAAGCCCCTAGGGATGACTCCCGTAAATTTCCCTAGGCGCCTAGGGTCAATTCCTCGAGTAGGCCTTAGACGACTAGGGCTAATTCTGAGAATCAATCATGGGTTGTGTACCTAGGCAGGGTTAGGCGAGGCGCCCCCACCCAGGACCGTGGCCCATGGACCCTAGGCACCTAGGGTCGATTCTGGGAATCACCTAGAGTAGATTCTGAGAATCTCCCAGGGTGGATTTCAGGAATCGCACCTCAACTCCAAAGGCCAAGATCGATTCAAAGAATTGCCTAGGGTATCTCCTAGGGTTATTCCCGATATTGCCCAGGGTATCGATTCTTGGAATCACCTAGGGTTGATTCTGAGAATCGCCTAGGGTCGATTTTGAGAATCACCCAGGATCTATTTCAAGTATTTCCAAGGGTCAATTCTAAGTATCGCCCAGGGTCGTTTCCAGGAATCGCCCAGGGTCGTTTCCAGGAATCACCCAGAGTTGATTCCAAGAATCGCCCTTGGGTGCCTAGGGTCACTTCCAAGAATTGCCCACGACATTGTGCAGGGTTGATTTTAGGTATCACCTAGGATATCGATTCCATAAATCGCCCACGGATGATTCTGGGAATAACCCAATGTCAATTCTAGGAATCTCCCGGGGTCAATTATGGGTATTGCCTAGGGTCAATTCAGGGAATCACTAAGGGTCGATTCTGGGAAGTGCCCAAAGTCAACTCTGGGCAGAGGGCTAGGACCGATTCTAGGAATTGACCCTGGGCACCAAAGAGCCCTAGATCGCAGTCTAGGCGAGGGCGGGAGAGGCTCCCCCGTGAAAGCTCATGGCCTAAGGGCCCTGGGATGTGGTCCTGGGTGTGGGTAGGCAAGGTTCCCCCACCCAAGGGCCCTAAGCACTTAGGGTCAATTCCCAGAATTGGCCTTTGACGCCTACGACCAATTCCAGGAATTGACCTCAGGCACCTAGTGCGCCTAGGAAGGGGTAGGTGAGGCGCCACTTCCTAGGCCTACGTCCCGGCTGTCGGAGGCACCCAGGGCCCTAGGTCGTGTGCCTCAACAGGGGTTGACGAGGCGTGTCCATTAAGAGGTCCTAGGTGCCCAGGGCCGATACTAGGAATCACAACTTGGCACCCAAGGCCAAGGTTGATTCAGGGAATTTCCCAAGGCCAATTTTGAGAATCACCCAAGGTCAATTTCAGATATTGCTTAGGGTATCGATTCCCAGAATCACCTAGGGTTGATTCTGGATATCACCCATGGTCAATTCCGGGTATCGTCCAAGTTTGATTCTGGGTATCTCCCAGGGTATCGATTTCGTGAATCACCTAGGGTTGATTTTGGGAATCACACAAGGTCGCCTCTAGCAATCACCCACAGTCAATTCTTGGAATCACCGAGGGATGATTCCCGGTATCGCTTAGGGTCTATTTCGGGAATCACCCTTAGGCGTCTAGGCCCAGGGTATCTCCAAGGGTCGACTCTGGGTCCAAAGTTGATTTTGGGAATCACCCAGGGATGATTCTAGTTATCGCCTATGGTCAATTTCGGGAATCACCCTTGGGCGCCTAGGGCTAGGGTCAATTCAGGAAAGCACCAAGGGTATATCTCCCAGGGTCGACTCTAGGCCCGAGGCTAGGATGGATTTCGGGAATCGCCTAGGGTCAATTTTTTGAATCAACCAAGGTTGATTCTGGGAATTTCCCAAGGTCGATTCTGGTAATCACCTAGGGTCGATTCTGGAAATCACCTAGGGTCAGTTCCGAGAATCAACCCTAGGCACCTAGTGCCAAGGTCGATTTTGAGAATCACCCCTAGGCGCCCAGTGCCAGGGCCTATTCTAGGAATCACCCAGGGTTGATTCCAGGAATCGCCTAGGGTCAATTTCGGGAATCGCCCCCAGGCACCTAGGGTTAGGGTTGAATCCATGAATTTCCAAGGGTCAATTCTTGGAATCACTAAGGGTCGATTCTAGGAATTGCTAAGGGTCAATTCCAGGAATCGCCCCTAGGCCACAAGCTTGGGTGGGAGTTGGTGAGGTGCCCTTGCCCAAGCCCACGGTCCAGGTGCTCAGGTCACCCAGGGATAATTCTAGGAATCATCCAAGGTCAATTGTGAGAATCACCCTTGGGCGACCAGGGCCAAGGTTGATTCTGGGAATCACCCAGGATTGATTTCGAGAATCGCCCAAGGTACCACCTAGTGTGGATTCTGGATATTGTCCAAGGTATTGATTTTGAGAATCACCAAGGTTATTGACCAAGGGTATCGATTTCATCCCTAAGTCTAGGCTCGATTCCAGGAATTTCCCAGGGTCAATTTTGGAAATCGCCCCTCAACGTCGAGGGCCAGGGTAGATTCCACGAATCACCCAGGGTTGACGCCAAGAATAACCCCTAGGATCCTAGGGCCAGGGTTGATTTCCATAATCACCCTTGGGTGCCTAAGGCTAATTCCAGGAATCGGCCACGGCCAATTCTTGGAATCACAAATGGTTTATTTCGGGAATCATCCTTGGGCACTGAGGGTCAAGGTCGATTCCAAGAATCACACAATGTCAATTCCTCAAATCACCTAGGGTTGATTTCGGGGATCGCATAGGGATGATTTCAGGAATCGCCTCTGGGCACTTAGGGCCAAGGTTGATTCCAAGAAATGCCCAGGATTGATTATGGGAATCACCTTTGGGTGCCCATGGCCAGGGTCATTTTCTGGGAATCGCCCTTGGTCACTCAAGTTCAGAGTCGATTCTAGGAAGCACTTAGGGCAAGGGTTGATTCCAGGAATCGTCCCTAGGAACCCAAAGCCAATTCTAAGAATCACTTAGGGTCAATTCTGATAATTTCCCAGTGTCGATTAAGGGAATCACCAGGGTTGATTATGATAATTGTCACTTGGCACCCAGGGCCCTCAGGCCACAAGCTAGGTGGGGACAGGTGAGGTGCCCCCTCCTAGGCTCGTGGCACAGGGGCCCACGGCACTAAGGTCCCTTGATTCGTGGGCCTTGGTGGGAGCTGTTATCACCCCAAGAAACCCTCCTAGGTTGTATCTCAGAGATGCTCGGGAACATTACAAACTCAACATAAATGTTGGAAAAATGGTGGATGAGTGAGAGAAATGCTACATATTCAAGCTAGATAACCACTTCTACTGTGCTTAACCCCAGACATGGGTGAACACCCCCAGACTACAAGGCTTTTGACCACCAATTACTCACAGTTTAAGGAAAATGTGATGATGGAGAATATTGATCACACCATCAGATGCACAGGACCCTGTGATGGCTAGCTGCAACCAGTAAAGAGGTCTGTAAATTTGTTTCCTAATACACAGACAGGATGACAGCTCTCTGGCATTAAAATAACAGAAACCTGCATACAAATTCAATGATACATGCTAGATTCAAACACAGAGGTGGGATGACAGCCCCTCTAATGCTAAACATCTACAGCACATGAATAAATGCATAACAGGCACAGCCTAGAACAAAGAAGAAGAAGTGGAAAGTGAGAAATTAATAGCAAAAGAAGCTTGCATTAGCTGAAAATGAAGACCAGACGTTGCAAGTATCACAATAGTTACAGTCTCTAGAAGTTGAAGCTTACAACAAAATAACATTCATCAACCTATTACATTCTATCTTCTGGATATATATAGAGGTTGATTACAAAATTGCTCTGCTGTTCAATGCGTGGAGGGGTCATAATGGACCACCAACCACATTTACTATCAGATATGGTCTTTGATACAATCTGCTGATTTTAATGGACAAAATCGACCTTTTCTGGTGCTCTGCAGTCCTCCTCTGAGCAGGTGAAGTATTATTTGAATGAATTTCAATAATTGCTGCAGTCATTGAACTGCTCAAGGATCGTCCTTCTCATCCTTGGCCATGTTGTTCCTTGAATATGGTAACTGAGGATTTAATGCACAGAGTATCCTTCTTCGGGTGCACAGGACAGGGCCAAAACACAGAAAATGCATTGAAAACAAACGAGGAGATGAGAACGAACGCTGATCGTTGGATGGCACAGGAGGACGGTCGAGATCTTTTGGTGAGTAGCGACGGGAGGAAACAGAAGCACGATGGGGATCAATAACAGCCATTAGATTAAACAAACGAGCAACGGAGATTAGTCCATGGAGAATATCGGAAGACAACGGGATCGGACAAACGAGGGCCATCGGATCACAGACAGGCAGATCCGACGGCTATCGTGGGTGGAGATGAGCGTAGGTTAACGAGCAGGAGGGGCCATATAGGAAGGATGGTAAGCAGTTTCCCCGCACCGCTTCGGGAGCCGTGGTGGTTTTGGTACATGGAGGAGCGATCTAGTAAGAAAGCGTCGCGTGGCAGACCAAAACCGTCGCCCCCGCGAGTTAACGTGTGTGCTGGTTGCACGATTGAGGCTCGCAACTACCGTCCGATCGTGCGATGGACGGTCAGATGACAAGGAAAGTGCACGAGGTTTAACGTCCGGGCAGAGAACGTGGAGACTGTTAGATCGAGGTGATCAACGGCTATGATTGCAAAAGCAACAGAGGGTAACACTAGCGTGGGCTCATGTGTTGAGCGCCCGAGCTTAAATAAACATGGGTTTACGCGGGTTTTTGGAATAAAACAGAAACGGTGGGGTAAAAGGGAATTTAAGGTTTACAAAGGATTTCGAGAAGGAAAATAGGGATAGCGAGAGTGAAGAGAATATAAGGGAAATGAAGGAGGAGGGAGGAAAAGGCTGCTGCAATATTTCTTCAAGCATCAACAACGCTGCCAAGCTATCTTCGACCAAACAAAAACTAAATTATGTAGCAGAGCTAACAGGAGCAGGCGAGGCACCCTCGCTTAGGCCCATGGCTTAGGGACCTTAAGCTACAAGCCTTAACGTAGGGGCAAGGTGACCCTAGGGCCCTAGGTGCCTAGAGTCGATTCTTGGAATCTATCATGAGTGCCTAAGGCCCACCGAGGGCCTAGGGACAATTTCTGGAGTCGACCTAGGGTGCCCAAGGACCCTGTGCCACAAGCCTAGGTGGGGTCAGGCAAGGCACCCCTGTCTAAGCCCACAACCAAGGGGCCCAAGGCACCCAATTTTGATTCCAGGAATCGATCCTAGGCACCCATGGTTGATTCTCGGAATCGGCCCTGGGCGCCACGGGGCCTTGAGTCATGGGCTTGGTCGAGGGCAGGCGAGGTGCCCTTACCTAGGCCCAGAGCCCACGACCCTTGGGCAGTGAGCATGGGTGGTGGTGAGGAAGGCACCCCCACCTAAACGTAGCCCAGGGGCCCTCAGCTTCTGAGGTCGATTGCGAGAATCACCCAAGGTCGATTTTGGGAATTGTCGATTGTCGATTATGAGAATCACCCAAGGTTAGTTTTTGGAATTAACGATTGTCAATTCTAAAAATTTCCCAGGGTCAATTCCACATATTTCCCAAGATCAATTCTGGGAATCCCCCATGGTCGATTACGATAATAACCCCTAGGTGCCCAAGGTATTGCCCAGGGTCGATTCCAGGTATCACCCAGGGTTGATTATGGGAATTTCCTAGGGTCGATTCCGGGAATCTCCCAGAGTCAATTCCGGGAATCGCCCAGGGTCGATTTTGGTTATTACCCAGGGTTAATTTCGAGAATCACCCTTGGGGGCCCAAGGCAAGGGTTGATTCTGGGAATCACTCAAGGTCAATTTCGGGAATCACCCGAGGTCAATTCCAGGAATCGCCCAGGGAATTGCCCAGGGTATCACCCAGGGTTGATTCTGGCAATCACCTAGGGTCAATTCCAGGAATTACCAAAGGTTGATTCTAGGAATCGCCCCTAGGCACCCAGGGCCAGGCTAGTTCTAGGAATCGTCCTAGGATTGATTCCATTGCCTGTGGGCATCTAGGACGAAGGTCGATTCTGTGAATCGCCCAAGGTCAATTATGGATATTGCCTAGGGTATCGATTTCGGGAATAAGCTAGGGTTGATTTTTGGAATCGCCCATAGTTGATTTTAGGAATCGTCTAGGGTCGATTTTGGGAATCATCCATAGTCCATTATGGGAATAACATATGGTCAATTCCAGGAATCACCCAGGGTCGATTCTAGGTATCGCCCAGGGTCGATTAGGGGAATCACCCAGGGTTGATTACGGGAATCAACCAAGGGTATCGACCAAGGGTATTGATTTCGGGCCCATGGCTAGGGGAGATTATGGGAATCGCCTAGGGTCAATTCTGAAAATCGCCCCTCGGCACCCAGGGCCAACGTCAATTTTGGGAGTTGCTCAGGCTCGATTCTGGGGAATTGCACAAGGTCAATTTAGGGAATCACCCCTAGCCACCCAGGGCTAGGGTCGATTTCAGTAACTACCCCTTGGCACCTAGGGCTGATTTTGGGAACCATTAAGGGTCAATTCACTTGGAATCACCCAGGGTCAAATCTAGGAATCACCCACAAGCGCTAAGGGCTAGGGTTGATTTCGAGAATCGACTAACATCAATTATTGGAATTTCCCACGGTCGATTTTAGGAAACGCGCTTGGGCGCTTAGGGCCAAGGTTGATTCAGAGAAACTCCCAGGGTCGATTCCGGGAATCACCCTTCAACACCCATGGATAGGATTGATTCTAGGAATATCCCCTAGAAGACAAGGGCAAGGGTCAATTTCGTGAATCGCCCCTGGTCTCCGAGGCTGATTCCAGGAATCAACTAGGGTTGATTTTGAGAATCATCCCTAACTACCCAGGGCCCTTTAGTCAAGGCTTGGGCAGGGATGGGAGAGACGTCCCCTACAAGGCCTACAACCTAGGGGCCTTGGGCCCCCAGGGGCCCTCAGTTGTGGGCCTGGGTAGAAGTGGGCGAGGCAACCCCACCAAGGTCAGTGGCCAAGGGGCCTAAGCTACCCACGACCAATTCCTAAAATCGACCTTGGGCACCAACTGCCCATGTGTTCCAGGAATCACCCTTTGGTGCTCATGGATAGGGTCAATTCAGGGAAACACCCCTCGTTTCCTAAGATTTATTCTAGGAGTTGCCCAATCCTGATTCAAGGAATCACCCTAGGGCACTCAGGGTGAGGGTTGATTCTGAGAATCACCCCTGGGTACGTAGGGCCAAGGTCGATTCCGGAAATCGTTTAGGGTCGATTTTTGGAATCGCCCTTGGGAGCCCATGGACCCTAAGCCGTGGTCCTAGGAGGGGATGGGTGAGGTACCCCTGTCTAGGCCCACGGCCCAGGGCCAAGGTCAATTCTAGGAATCACCTAGGGTCGATTTTTGGAATCAATGAGGATCAATTCCAAGAATCGCCCAAGGTCTATTATGTGAATTGGCTAGGGTATCGATTCTGGGAATTACCTAGGGTCGATTCTAGGAATCGCTCAGCCTATTGAACCATGGTACCGATTCTGGGCCTAGGGATAGGGTCAATTCCTGGAATCGCCTATTGTCAATTTTGTGAATGGCTCCTAGGCGCGCAGGGCCAGGGTTGATTCCAAGAATCGCCCCTAGGTGTCCAGGACAAGGGTTAATTCCGGGAATCTCCCCTTAGCGCTGAGGGCCAATTCCAAGAATCACCCAAGGTCGATTCCAAATAGCCCCTAGGCACCTAGGGCTAGGGTTCATTTTGGGAATCTCCCCTAGGTGCCCAGGGCCAGGGTTGATTCCGAGAATCATCCCTGAGAGCCCTGAGCCAATTCTAAGAATCGCCCATGGTCGATTCTGGGAATTGCCTAGGGTTGATTCTGGGGATCGCGCTGGGCCATTTTCTGGGAATTTCCCCTGGTTGCCTAGGGCCAGGTTCGATCCCGGGAATCACCCATGTTTGATTCTAGGAACCATCTAGGGTTTATTCTAGGAATCATCCAGGGTCTATTCTGGGAATCACCTAAGGTCGATTCTAGGAACGCCCTTGTGACCTAAGGCCAAGGACAATTCTGAGAATTCCCAAGGGCAATTCCCAGAATCGACCCTACCTCGAGCTAAGGGCGATTGTGGGAATGGCCCATGGTCAATTTTAGGAATCACCCAAGGTTGCTTCTAAGAATTTTCCATAGACGATTCCCGAAATCGACCTTGCCTAGGGGCAAGGGAGATTCTGGGAATGTCCCTAGGTATCACCCAAGGTTTATTCTGGGTATTTCTCAGGTTATTGATTCCGAGAATCACCTAGGGTCAACACTGGGAATCTCCCAGGGTCAATTCCGAGAATCACCCATGGTCGATTTCGGGAATCACCTAGGGTATCGACCCATAGTATCAATTTCGGGCCCAGGGCTAGGGTCGATTTTAGGAATCGCCCAGGTTCAATTCTGGGAATCGCCCCTGGGTGCCCAGGATCAAGGTCGATTCTGAGATTCTCCCAGGGTTCATTCTGAGATTATCCCCTAGGCACCAAGGGACAAGGTCGATTTCAGGAATTGCCCCTGCACGCTGAGGACTAAATTCGGGAATCAGCTACGGTTAATTTTGGGTATCACCTAGGGCCAATTTCAGGAATCGCCCCTGGGCACTTAGGGCTAGCGTTGATCCTAGGAATCGCTTAGGTTCGATTCCTAGAATCGCCAAGGATCGTTTCTGCGAATCACTTAGTGTCGATTCCATGAATCGCCAAGGGTCGATTCCATGAATCGCCTAGGGTCGATTTCGAGAATTACCTAAGATTGATTCTGGGAACTGCCCCTTAGCACGTAGGGCTCGGGTTGATTCTGGGAATCACATAGGGTCAATTTCAGGAATCACCCAATGTCGATTCCAGATATCGCCCCTCGGTGTCCAGGGCCAAGGTCGATTCCAGGAATCGCCCTTGGGCGTCGAGGGTCAGTTCAAGGAATCACGAAGCCTAGGGTCAATTCAAGGAATCGCAAACGGTCGATTCTTGGAATCACCCCTGGGAACCTAGGGCCAATGTCGATTCTAGGAATCGCCCTTGGGCGCCTAGGGCCAACATCGATTTCGAGAATGGCCTATGGTCAATTCTATGAATCACCCAGGGTCAATTCCGGGAATCACCTCTCATGCCCAAGGCACATCGGTCGCGGGCCAGGGCAAGGGCGCCTCGCCCACCCACACCCGGGCCAGTGTCCCGGGAGACTTGCTCAATTTTGTGAATCATTCCTTAGCACCCAAGGACCCTAGGTCATGTGCCTGGGTGGAGGTGTGCTAAGTGCCTTTACCTAGGGCCACGGCCCAGAGGCCTTCGGCGCCTATGGACGATTCTGAGAATCGACCCTGGGAGCTCAGGGCCCCTAGGTGCCCCTACATAGGCCCGCAGCCTTGGGCACCGAGGGCCGATTCCCTGAATCGACCCTTGGCACGCAAGGCCTTTGGGTACTGGGCTTGGGCACGAGCAGGTGAGATTTGTAGACATCAAAGATCTATTAGAAGAGGAAAATAATCAAACTAAAGAACAAAATATTATGGAAGAAGACAATAATGAAACTCTAGAAGATGATGAGCATGGATTATATGCTATTATTGATTACATTTATGTTATGCTTGCAAATCAAGCTTAGTTTTTGGAATTATTCAATAGTTATACTTGTAATGTTTTGACTTTGAGATTTTATGAAAAGAATAAGTATTCAATTATTGCCTTTATATGTTTGATATTTTTATTATGTGATTTTCACTTTAATTTTTATGTGAATCATTATTTTTTGAAAAAAACGGTGATTATTGTTATTTTAAAAATCACTAACATTTTAAAAATAATGTTTATACTCGATACATAAAAATAATTTTAAATGTCAAAAATATGCAAAAAATGTGTATTCTGAATCAGCTCGTTTCAAAATCAGATGATTTTTTGCCACCTCAAAAAAAATCAGTACTCGGTACAGTTCCCATTTGATAGTTTACATTTTTTTGTAAAAGGATTTGGAAGAGTGAGATAGTGGAGTCATGTTATCATGATAAGATAAAATAAACCATTATACCAAAATCACGATGTCACGAAGAAGTGTGGGGTATTGTGATGCTATGGAAAAAATGTTAGCATTGACGAGAGGAGTTATTCATAGAGAGATGTAGAAATTTGCACTATAATTGCAACAAAGAGTGTTTTGTTTGCTTAAGGTAAAATCCATCATGATGATATGGAGAATGTCGATAACACAATGTAAGGGTTCGATAGAACTTCACGCTATGGTGGGATCGGGGACTGATAAGGGCGACAGGGATATGACTAAGTATGAATCCGTATCCTGAATAAGAAAGAAATGAGGAAGGAAGGGAGTCGAATGGAAAGGAGGAGAAAAAACTGGAAGAATTGCTAAAATAAATCTTAGGGAATATGGAAGGCCCAAAGTTGTAAGATGAAAAGATAGAGTACAAAGTGCCACAATCACAAGAAAATGAGGAAGGTTGTGATGACTTACCAGACTCAGTGGCGATGACTGTAGTAGTAAGTCGTGACAAGCTTCATCCTCTCACGACAAGATCCAAATCTCAAAATACACTATGAAAATTATAAGTGGGTTCTCTCTAGTTATAATTTTTGTGACAAGTGCAAGATAATTAGTGTATTAAATGTGCATTCGTGAGGAATTATTCGAGAGTAACGAAGTCAGTGCGGTAGGTCATAGATTCGCAAGTTAATATGTGATAGGTCGCATATTCGCAAGTCAATATGTGATAACGGGATTCCATTTTTGAAGGACCATGTTGAAGGAGGGGTTATCACAAGTATAATGACTAATAGTGTGATGATATAAGGTATTTTGCAACACGATGAAGATCTGAGGAATGACCTTGCGGAGGATTAATAAATATTCATGCAATGCGCTAAGTTGGGTTACAATGCGATAATATTTATTTTCAAAATTTCACAAGTGTAATTAGACTTAGATGAAACTTTAAGACTTAGCCTTTGAGGGCCAAAAGTAGTGGAGTCCAAATTTTAGAGGAAGTCGAAAATTTGGGGTGGTTGTAGCAAATACAACAAGCGAGTACACAAATAATTTCCATATAACGATAAATCCTTGCAAAGCACCAATGGGTCAATAGGTTGGTTGCCAACTCATCATTCCACTTCATTTTCTGACATCTAATCATATCCTACCACGTGGAAAACGTTGGCATGTCAGACATGTGGCACTACTAACATGTATCTTGAGATATTGAGATATCGGGGACTTTCAAAAGCACAATCCCTCAAAATTATCTATATTTTGATATGAACGCTTATCCTTCCACATCATCCTCCATCATCCAATCACTTCTTGACATATGTAAATGGCCAACATGTCCTCTGCTACATGGAATTTTCTTACATGTGCCATGCTTCACTCATATTTATATAACTGGCATATCCAAAAATTCCAAATCTAGGTGACATATGTTATACACATGGCATTTCCACATCATCATATCTGAAATCATCATGACATCACCCTCAAGGGACTCCCGATACTCTAATACTTCTTATATTCTAAGGTTGATTGTTGATGCACCTAGTCAATAAATTGTATATTATCCAATGATGGTCTATCTACTAGAGCCACGCCATATCAGGGATTTTCTCAATGCATTCCCATCATTCCTTTGAGGTTTGTTATCTAATAAGCTCTTTCTAGCTAGCTCCCAGTACTAGCTCTTGTTGGTCCATGTGATTAGCCTGTCTAAGTTTGAGACCCTCGAACTCTAAATTTCAGAAACTAAATTCAAAACTTCTACCCAAGTTACTTCCAATCTCTTCATCCTCTTTCCAAGGCCAATACAATTCTCTACCTTTAACCAAGCATGCTTCAACTTATTCATCTCCATAGACAACTATATCCTTAATCTCCCATTCATCATACAAGGCTTATGTCCTAGCTATAATATGCACAATGATTTAGCATGGAGGCATTCACAAACATGAAATAAATGTGTATCCAGCTATTACAATCTAAACTAGCCTTTCCATATATGAACATAAAACACATAGAATTCTCATTTAACATAAGAGAAAGGCTTCCATTGAATATGTCATCCATATCTATAATAGAAATGCAAAGTAACATCCAAGTGAACTATGTTATATCTCAGCTCTCTATTCGTTTTCATTTCAACATAACATTCAATATTACTATACAATAGCTTTCAGCCTACTCATCCATACATACATAGTAAATTCTAGCATAATAGACAAATATGAAGCACTAAACAACATTTGCATTTCATTTACAAGGTACGATTACACTTATTTATTCCACTTTATTTTGTTCGACACTGAAGAAGGAATAGATACTCTCCACCAACCATAGGTACAATTAGACTGAAATTTTCTTGTAGCTAGCCTCCCTTGATTTGAATCCAATGTATGAAGGATGCTTCACTCGGGGATTTCCAACCAAATATTAATTCATGGCATAGAGTATGAAAGCCCTTCTACTTCATTTACAAAAAACATGAAATAGGAGTTGTTATCTCTCGAATATTGAGATTAAGATATTCACACAAACAATTATGACCACTATGGGCTTGAACATCATAGAAGGGGATCCCTTAACTGCTTCCTATAGTCCCTTGGTGATCTCTCATGCAAAATACAACTAGACAGTCAAAATTACTTTAAGTCCACCTGACTCAACCTAAGAGCCTCCTCACTAGTGTCATTAGCTAAGCATGATTCAAGCATGGATGTTGTGGCCCAACCTCCAAACATAAGTTCACAGCCGCCTTCTCATAATGGGTTCACAAGTCATTGGATTCACAATAGGTTCCTAGGGATTCATGTTCACAACCACTGAGTCTCCTATATCATCACAATGGTAATTCTCCCTCTTTCCCCACCATTTCCTTATTGCATAAGAGCTTTGAGGCCCCTCCTCAAGCTATGGAGTCAAGAAAGACTACCACATAGTGTGCATCCCATACTCGGGCAGTTTGATACCTCGTCCCCCATCTCCCTCATGAATTCCTAACATTTGGGTAGTTTAACTAAAACATCAAGGGTCATAAACATTAAATTGAGGGAAGATAAGAAAATTCTCATTCTCTCTTACTCACTCCAAGTAATCTTTCCTCTCATACATTGAGATTTGTATAGGCTAGTCCTCTTCCTTGGATTTAGCAATTTTATTTAATTAAATATGATATTTACAACAAATATATTGGCAATTCCCAAAAAGAAAAAACCTCCAGGCTCGCCAATGAAGGGCCCTGATGTTGGCAAAGCCAACCACGCCCCCGCTCCTTTTTCCATAAGGATGGGTAGGGCCCATAAGGGAGAGGAGGGCGGAGGTTAGCAATCGCTAGGCCTTCAATCACCAAATAGATGGGACGGTAGCAAGAGACCCACTATGTGTTGAATTATGCCCACGTAGTTCGTTGGTAAAACCAACAATTGTTCCCAGTTTTCGCTGAGGCCAGGTTGGTTGGAAAAGATTGTATCCATACCCAATAAGGATGGAAGGCTAAGAATGGTTGGTCCTTTAGCATTATCATCCTTTAATTATATTTACAAAAGTTGGGGATTAGAAAAGGGATGTTACAAAATTTTCGACTTGCAAGTGGGTTTTGGGAGCCATCATAAGGTCTTACTCAAAGGGGATGGGTTTGGAGGCCTTGACCAAGGTTAGGGAGGAAACCAAGTGCTTAGGCCTAGAAGTTTCATAGGAAGATTCCAATGCAAAACATTTTCTTTTTAAAAAGGCTGAAGGGTAATTTTAAGTAGATGCTTTAAAAGCATGAAGGATTTGTTCGTTGTGAAGGGAACACTTGTGCATTCTAGAATATGTGCACATTCTTTGAAATTCATTTTTTGTTGCAGTCTTGTTGTTTCTCACCTGTAATCTTGCTAGTTTGTATGTTTAACTTCAATATGATAATCATGATGGTTTGAAAGTTCTATATTAATAAAAAAATGTCATTTTTCCTAATTCTTATTACTATCTCCTTTTTTTACATTATTTTAAAATAAACTTTAAAAATGCATCAAAAATAAAACTATATATACATCTCACTATTAAAAAAATTAAAATATATTTTTTTGATTTTTATTTAGTTTTACCTTTAATATAAAAATCATGATTATAAAATACATATTTATCTTTCTTTTAATAATTTTTATTACCATACTGATTTTTAAAATAAATATATAACACACTGGTACAAAGCAAGATCTACAACCATGAAAAATGTTTTTACCAGTCCTTCAAACCCTATAGCAAAGCTTCACCACATAATTCCAAAACTTTTTGAAACTGTTAATTTAAATATATATATATATATATATATATATATAAAATTCAGTTTAAAATAATTATGTACAAATTATTTGCTATAATTATAATTTTTTTAACCATTATTATCTTAACTTAATTATATACATTATATTTTATAAAAAAAAATAACATATTATTATTCAAAAATCATTTAAAAAAAACTTTCTTAAATTTCATATTATTATATTATTAACCCATCCCTCGCGGAGTAGGTTAGCTTCTGCAGCTTCTCTGCGGCTTCTTTGCGGTGGTTTCTGTGGCTTCTTTGCGGCTTTGCGGTGGTGAGAAGGGTGGTTTCTGCGGCTTCTCTGCGGCTTTTTGCGACTTCCTGTCATACACTCGGCTACGATGTCCTTCCATATCTGCGGCTTCTAATATTTTCAACGAATTCCATTCAAATTTTATGCGGCTTTTAATATTCTGCGGTGGTTTCTGCGGCTTCTTTGCGGCTTTGCGGTGGTGAGAAGGGTATGTAAGTACACGTGTAGAAGCGAGGGGCATTATAAACACTCGTGGTTTTATATATCTCTGCAGCCATACAAAGTCTCTGCGGTTTGAGGAAGATCGCAGTCCAACTATGCTGAGGAAAGATCGCAGTCCAACTATGCTGAGGAAAGATCGCAGTCCAACTATGCTGAGGATTTGAAGTTTGCGAGTTCAATATATATACCGAAGATACCGTCGGTGTGTTCTGTTGCACCAAGCCAACCCAAATCGCATTGCAGGTTCTTCTCATGCGCACTCGTAGGTTTAATAATTCTGATCCACACTCGCTGTTTAGGTGAGATCTGGTTAGTCACTGGCATCTGAAAATTTTGAATGAATAAGTTTGTTTGCACATTTTGGGTTCTAGATCTAATCTTCTGCGGCTAGATCTAGATCTAGGCGGCTAGGTCCTAGATCTAATCTTTTGCAGCCCTCATTCGCTTTTTGAGGGCAAGCTCCTGCCCACATTGTCAGTGAAGCCCCAACTCCCACTGTCCAGGTGGTCCAGGCCTCACTCGATGAGGCTTTGAAGTTTTCCGAAAGTGCCCTAATCTGTCGGTTCAATGGTTTTTGGCCACGGCTCACAGCTCTCCACAATTGGATCTCAGAGGTATGGAAGCCTTTCATTTATAATGAAATTAATATCTACCCCTGTGCTAGGGGTTTCTTTATAGTAGATTTTGAAAATCCTGAAAGCAAGCAATGTATTCTAGATTTCGGCCCTTGGTTTTGGGAAAAATCAGGCCTATTCATGAAGCCATGGAACCCATCATTTGATCCCTCTACAGCAGTAATAACCTCAGCACCAGTTTGGGTGAGATTGCCAAGCCTACCCTTGCATCTCTGGAATCTCTCCTCGCTAAAAGCCATTGGAAATGCAATTGGGAAATTTTATTGCAGGTGCCCAGAAACAGAGGAATATGCCAGAACCACCTATGCACGCATCTGTGTGGAAATGGACTTCAGCACAGGATTCCCAGCTGAAATAAACCTAACAAGTAAAGACTATGTGTGGAACCAGAAACTTGATTATGAAAGTGTCCTCTTCAGATGTCGATCCTGCTTCGAGACAGGCCATCTAGCCAAAAATTGCCCAAAAGCCTCCCAGAAAAATTCTGCTAGAAAAAACCACCACAAATCTACATGGTGGGAAGGAGCTCAAAAAGAACACTACACTGTCATCAAAGAAGAATACTCTACAGAAAACTCTGAATCACAAGAAATCGGGCAAGAAAGAAACAACTCTCAAGACAAGCAGGGAGAAAGCCCCGCCCAACAAATCAACAGTTATGAGGATTCAAATACTGCACAAAATAAATCTTCATTTAACAGCAAAGCAGATCTCCTACACCAAACTTCTTCTTCGACTATCTTCAAAAGGACGAACATAATAGATCGCGAAGCTAAGACACCAATGTCCCTAGAACCAGAAGAGATGAAGGAGATGCAAGATAAAGGAAGTTGGAAGACCGTAGAGAAAAAAAAGAAAGCTACAACACCAATCTTGCCAAGAAAGACGAGGAGCCAGATAATTAAAGACTAAGAAAATTATAGGTCTGATAGACCAATTTGGTCTCAGTGGACGTTAACCATCATCATCATCAATAACAAATTCTTTTGGAAACAATCACATAGGAGTAATTTAGTCGACGCATTTCGAACCATCCAGTGTGGTTCATTTTCAAGACAAGATGATGAATCAGATCTAGGCAATGAAATAAATAGATGAAGAGAGCAACTAGTTAGCTGTTAGAAAAAATAACTAGTTTGAAAAAGTATATTTATTTTTCTATTTTATTATTATTTTATTTCTATTTTTTATTTTATTTTGTTTAATTTTTAGTTAAAAAGAGTTTTAATTATTATTATTACTATTTATTTAATATCTTTTTTGAATAGATCAATTTAAGTTAAAATACTATAATAAAATAAATAAATAAATCTTATAAAAACAAAAATAAATAAATCTTATAAAATTTTATTAATAAAATTTTTAATATAATAGGGATTTTATTAAATAAAATTATAATATAGATATTATTTAATTTATTATATATATATATATATATATATATATATATATATATATATATATATATATAAAATTTAATATAATATAATATAGATATTAGATATTATAGATATTACTATATATATATAAGAGATCAGGGCAGGGATCCAACACCTGTTGATGCTCCAACCATCGTCTCTGTTAAGATTAACGGGTCTTTTTTCAATTTCCAAGGCCTCTCTCAATTTACGATGACCCTAGCTATGACTTTAGCCTCTTCTATACAAATGTGATGATTGGTCTTTTCAGGATGTTCTACCAAGGCTGAGGAGCGAGACCTCCCATGTTTGATGTCTGTAGCATGTTCATAAATCCTCTGATTTATTGATCGACCAGTCTCTCCAATGTAAGGAGTCCCACTGGAACAAGGAATAATATAAACTCCCTTCACATCCTTGGGTCAACTGGGTCCTTGACTGCACGAAGAGAACTTCGAATAGTGCGAAGGGGTTTGAAGGAAGAAGGAATATTATGATTCTTCAAGATCCTGTCCGTGATCCCCTGAATAAAAGAAAGATGAACCCCATAAGTTCAATCCTTGGGATCAATCCTCTTCTTAGGACCTCTTTCCGCATTATGGAAAGCTCTCAGACCCTAGGATTTGCTAAAGTCATCGCTGGGGTTGACCATTTTCATCATCGTAAATTCAGAGAGGCCTTGGAAATTGAAAAAAAGCCCATTAATCTTAACAAAGATGATGGTTGGAGCATCAAGTGTTGGATCCCTGTCGTGATCTCTTAAAAATATATATATAAATATTTTTTAAGTAATATCTAATATCTATATTAAATAATATATATATATTAAATTAAATAATATCTTTATTATAATAATAAAATTAAATAATATCTATATTATAATTTTATTTAATAAAATCCCTATTATATTAAAAATTTTATTAATAAAATAAAAAAAATTAATTAATTAATTAATTATTTTGTTTTAAAAAAAATTATTATTTATTACTTTGTTTTTTATAATTATTATTTGTTTTTATACCATTTATTTATTTATTTTATTATAGCATTTTAATTTAGATTGATTTATTCAAAAAAAAATATTAAATAAATAATAATATTAATAATAATTAAAACTCTTTTTAACTAAAAATTAAACAAAATAAAATCAAAAATAGAAATAAAATAATAATAAAATAGAAAAATAAATATATTTTTTCAAACTAGCTGTTTTTTCTAACGGCTAGTTAGTTGCTCTCTTCATCTATTTATTTCATTGCCTGGATCTGATTCATCATCTTGTCATGAAGATAAACCACACTAAATGGTTTGAAACACGTGGACAAAATTACTCCTATATAATTGTATCCAAAAAAATTTATTATTATTAATATGGATCACAGAAGTCTAAACTCATAAATGATATACTTTGTTTAATTCATTATAGATCACACAAGCTTAAATACAGAAAAAATAAAAAATAAAAAAATTACACATTATTATTAATCATATCTCTAAAATAACAAATTATTCCCCTTCGCTTCTTAAAAACCGCCGCCTCTCTCTCCTCGATGTGTGGCATTTGCTAGAAAGTCTGTGTCCAAACCTAGCACGTTGATTTTTTGCGTGTGATATAATTAAAAACTTTAAAAATCCGCGCATGCAAATAAATATAAAAATATAAATTACATTTACGTGTTCAAAACGTTATGACTTTGTCAATTTCATCAAATGGATATAATAAACTTATATTTCATGATAATTTAATTTTTATTTAAAACGTTTAAACACATATCATATATTATAAATTATTATAAAGTTACGGACTTCTCATCTTTAGCACACTTAATATATTTTCTAATAATTAACACATTATATAAAAACCTTAACACATTTAATATATTTTTTTATAATTAAGATATATTATAAATATATATACTCAGTCAGAAGAGTCTGATATATATATATATATTCAATTATTTTTTATTAAAAAAGAAAAATAATAATATTATTAACTTAAATGATATAAAAAAATCATTAATTTAAAAATGTAAACGCTGAAAAGGACAGTATCCCATAAAAGATCAAAATGTAGTATATTTCCAATAAATATAAAAATGATTATAATAACTTAAATATGTTAGTTTCATAGTGTGCATGATTTAATTATAAAAAATGGTAAATTTCTTATAAATATAAAAGTAAGTGCAATAACATAAATATTATATATATATAATTTACTATATTTAATGATTAATATAATTATGTTAAAATTAATTTTTATGGAATAATAATATAATTAATTTTTATTAAATTAAAATTTGTCTAATGTTTTCCAATCGAGGTGCGATTTAGTTGTCTAATATTATGCAATGGAGGGATATGATGGGAGTATGAGTGGCAGACGGAGGTCCTGTACTCCTCATATGCTCGGCAAGTTGGTAATGGTGGCAGTCTGCATGCAACGAATTTATGACAAGAGAATGTCGCAGGGCCATAAGTAGTTTGGAAATTATGAAAGGTGTTGCTCCGTCGAATCTCCATAGCCTTCAGAAGGGAAGAGTGGTCTTGGGAGTTGGAGAGTCGAAAGACAGACGCTAGCAAGTGTCGGAGACCACTGCGGCCCATCACCTGCAAATAGTGGAATTGGTTCCTTTGGTTGTCTTCTCCCGTGGGTATGTACCTATGGCAGTTTCTTATCTTATAAACCCCTCTGTTTGTTTTATGTTTGTGTGTTTTCGATGGTGAAGTCTAGACATTCTATCCGGCATTAATGAGAAACCAATCCATGAAAGGAGGAAGGAAATTATGGTTTTCTATGGCGAACTATCTATTGCCCCGTCTATTGTTTCTATATATTTCGATAGTCTGCTTTTGCATATGGGAATGTATTCAATGACTTTGGTATGGAATTGCTTTGGTTTCGTATGTTGGCCTATTTGTGGA
The DNA here is from genome assembly GCA_031772625.1 of Pinus tabuliformis. Classification (NCBI taxonomy): domain Eukaryota; kingdom Viridiplantae; phylum Streptophyta; class Pinopsida; order Pinales; family Pinaceae; genus Pinus; species Pinus tabuliformis. The sequence goes on along the minus strand of CM062815.1, from coordinate 854,661,461 downwards.
AGCACATATACCAGTAGTCTCGAGTTTTTGCTTAATCTGCTTTGGATATTGAACATGGCCCTCCTTTCTCTATTTCAATATCTTGGTTCTAGTTGTCCAGGGGAGACTTGGGTGGTAATCTTCCACTCCTCAAGCCATACACATTGCTCTATACCTATCACATGGTGGGCTGATAGAATTATATCTCAAGGTTATCTGTTTGCCTACCTAACTATTCCTAAAGGTCATTTTTGGTGGAAAGGGTTTTAGATTTTTACTTTGGTCACCAACTGTGCGTTGGCTTTTGTCATGCCCTATATTGGGTCTAACCATTACAATAGTCGTTTGTGCAATCAGCTCCCACCTCGTAGATTCATAGTTAACCACTTCTTATTCTACTCCTCCTTCGTCTTAGAGTTGACTGTGGCCACGTGTGAGAGGACACCCAATTTTGTATGTGATGATTGAACGAAGGTGGCCAAGTTAACTGGCCACTTTTTCACTTATAAACCAACTACCTCGTAACCTTTACAACTTTTGATCAAATTATGCATATGGGTGAGTGAGCAGGATACTTACCTGTGGTCTCGATGCCATGCTGCAGTTGTCGGAGATCAGAGGTGCTACATTGTTTATTTGTTGCATGGTCATTCTTCTTCCTCCTCTGATGTCTATTTTCTGTTGTCTAGAGCTCCTGGATCCTAGTGAAGACCTATAGCTGATGATTGATATTTTGTGGGATAGGCTGCTACAGAGGGAGGAGTGCGTGTGGAGCAAGGGACATTCAGGTAATGTTCTTACTCTCCTCTGTTTTCCCTTTTTTTTTTCTTTTCTTTTTTCATAACTGGCAGAAACTGATCTCTTTTTGTTTGGAATGGTGAGTGCAGGGATGATGGTAATGGATGAGGTGAGGGGTTAGATCATGTCTAGAATGAATTTTGGGGACCTAACCAACCTACCATTCACCCTTGGATTGCTTCCTGTAGGTTTTCTGGGCCATTGTAATTCCTACAGGATCATTTTGTAGAAAACATAGTCTTTGCCTAAATTGAAGCAATGAAGTGAAAAAACAATGGAATTGATGGAGGGATGCATGGTAAGGAGTGGAAGAGATGAATATATGTGAGGTAGGGTTCCCTTTGGATCTTCTCTTTGCTCCTTGATTGTCTTTATCGCCCACCTATAAATAACAATTATTTCTTTTTCTCTTTTCTTTTTCTTTTTTTTTTAAAAACACCTAGGCTGCCTCAGAGAGATTTTCACCCTAGATGTTTGCCCTGGGCGCCTTAAGGAAGGTTTTCACCCAGGGATCTTCTTATTCATTTTTCATTTTTTTTCATCATTGGGCTGCCTCACGAGGTTTTCAACCCAAAGATGGGACTCAGGAACCTCATGGAGGTTTTCACCTGAATCCTTATTCTTCTTTTTCCTTTTTCTTCTTTGTTCAGTGACCTGATGAGGGAGGAGCTGGAACTTGCTCCACCATCATCACTGTCTTATTGATATTGTCAATGAACTCTTGCTTTGATAAAGGCCTCTTGTACATTTTCAATCGGTGTCCATTAACAAGCAATGGAATGGCTTCTTCATCTATAGTTCTGATTTGCACTGAACCATTATCATGCCATATTTCTACCACATAAGGTCTGAGCCATCTTGTCCTTAGATTTCCCTTGAATTCTTTATACCTAGAATCATATAATAATGCCCAATTACCCTCTTGAAATTGCTTCTCCTTAATATGTCTATCGTGCCAGATCTTCCTCTGAAGCTGAACTATCTCTATCTGTAGGAGGGCCTGCATTCTAAATTCATCCAACCCATTCAAATGGGACAATCTTTCTTTCTGTGCATGACTGAGATCCAAATCTAGTTGGGCTGCCATCCTCAATGTGTTATATTTAAACTCAATGGACAACAAAGCCCTTTTCCCATATACCAGCTCATAGGGTGTAAATCCAATGGTGGTCTACCATTTTGTATTATAGGCCCAGGTGGCCTTAACTAGTCTCTCTGCCCAATCCTTCCTACTTCTTCTCACTACCTTGGTTAAGATGCTCTCTAGTGCCCTGTTGGTCACCTCCGCTTGCCCATTAGCTTGTGGATGATAAGGAGTGGAGGTCCTATGCTTGATTTTGTGATGGCCGAGCAATTCTTCAATCATGTTGGAGGTAAATTGGTTGCCTTGGTCTGTGACCAACTCTCTAGGGTACCCAAATTTGTAGAATACATTCTCACTTAGGAACTCAGCCACCTTCTCTTCTGTTGCTGCCTTAACTGCCTTAGTTTTAGCCCACTTAGTCAAATAATCAGTGCACACAATAATGTACTATTTTTTCTTTGAAGGAGGGTTGATAGGCCCAATGAAATCCATGCCCCACTTGTCAAATGGCTCGAAAGTCACTTGAGGTTGTAGGGGAATTTCATCTCTTGGAGTAGGCTTTCCCATCCTCTGGCACCAATCACACTGACTAATGTACTTTTCACATCTTGATGAAGAGTGGGCTAATAATAGCCCACTTGTAACACTTTGAATCTTGTCCTCTTTGCTACAAAGTGACCTCCACAAGGCCCATCATGACAGGTCAGAAGGATGTCAAAAGCTTCCTCTTCCCTTACACACCTTCTCAAGATTTGATCTAGGCCAAGTTTGAAGAGATTGCGCCCAATCCAGGTGAAGGGGGTGCTTTTCCTAACTATCTTGCTCTTTTCTTTGGAGGGAAAGTTTGGTGGGAACTATGCTGATACCAAATAGTTTGCTATATCAACAAACCATGGGGAGAGAACTGAAATAGCAAACAAATGCTCATCTGGTAACTGGTCATCCACCATTCCTTCTTCACCTGCAGGCAGATTTATCCTAGATAGAAAATTTGCAACAACATTTTCCTTACCAGGCTTATCAACAATAGTTAGATCAAACTACTGTAATAAAAGCAACCATATTATAATTCTAGCATTCACATCTGGTTTGTTCATTAAATATTTGATTGCAGCATGGTCAATATGCACAAATGTTTGGTAGCCTGTAATGTAATGGCTAAATTTGTTTAATGAATGCACAACATCTAGGAGTTCCTTTTCGGTCACAGTGTAATTTAGCTCAGCCTTTGACAGGTTCCTATTGATAAAATAGCTGGCATAGGGAAATTTCTCGTCTACCTGACCTAAGGCTGCTCCTATGGCTTTGTGTGAGGCATCATCATGAATATGAAAAGGGAGGGCCCAGTTTGGGCCTTGAAGAATTGGTGCAGTGATTAACTTACCCTTTAAAATGTCTAAAGCCTCTTGACAACTTTTTGACCATATAAACTATGAATCCTTGGTCAACAACCCAAATAAAGGAGAGGCCAACTTGCTTAAGTCCTTTATGAACCTTTGGTAGTATCCCACTAACCCCAAGAAACTCCTGACATCCCTCTGCTTTTGCGAAAGTGGGACCCTTTGGATGATTTCTATTTTGTTCGGGTCCACTTGCAGTCCTTGCTGAGATATTGAATGTCCTAGCATGGTCCCTTTAGTCATTAAGAATTCACATTTTTCCAGACTGAGAGACAGGTTCATTTCAATGCATTTGTGCAATACTTTTCCTAGGTTAGTCAGGGCTTCTTGAAAATCACAGCCATAAGGTGTAAAATCATCCATAAAAATTTCCACCACAGCATGTACTAATTCAGCAAAAATACTCAAGACTGCTCTTTGGAAAGTGGCAGGAGCATTGCATAGGAAAAAGGGAAGGACCCTATAGGAAAAAGTACCCCAAGGACAGGTGAATGTGGTCTTATCCTGGTCCTCTGGGCAGATTTGGATTTGGTTGTACCCACTGAATCCATCTAGGAAAGAAAAGAACTTTTTCCCTGCCAGGCCATCTAGCACTTGGTCAATGAAGGGTAGGGGAAAATGATCCTTCTTTGTGGCTTTGTTCAACTCCTTGTAATCGACACAAATCCTCCACTTACCATTTTTCTTGGGAACTAACACTAAAGGAGAGACCCACTCATTATCAGAGATAGGGTAAATGAATCCTGCATCTAGCAGCTTTTGCAATTCTTCTTTGACTATATCTTTAACAACTGGATTCATCCTCCTTTGTGGTTGTCAAACTGACTTGCAACCTTCTTTGATGTATATGTGGTGAGTACACACTGAGGGGTGTACTCCCTTCATTTCCTTGTAACTCCAAGCGAAGGCTTCTAGGTTTTCTCTCAACATGTTGCATAGCTTTTCCTCTTCGAGAGAAAAAAGAGAGGGATTAATTTTCAAAGTTTTCTTTGGGCCAAATTCTATGGTTTTGACATGGAGTGGGTTGGAATTGGACAAGCATAAGTCAATTGGATGAGTGTTCTGGGTTTCCCTTACTTATTCTTCTAATGGTAACGAACTAGGAGTTGGACTTTGGAGCAGGTGTTCAATTAAGTCATCCTCATCTTGTTGTCCTGCTCCTATGGTTGCTTCCAAAGCATAAAGTTGGACTGAATAAACCTCATCTTCTTCCTCCTCCTCCAAACATAAAGGTAAATCATGCTCTAGAGAAGGTTGAGTAGGAGGGTATAGGACTAACTACTTGGACATATGCCCATTCTTGATGGCCAACCATGGCCTCCTAAGGATACGAGGGTAGCCAATAAACTTATCCTTAGGCTGGAGAAATAGAAAATCTGTAGGGTACTCGCAGGATTCAATGGAGACCATCACATCCTCCACAATTCCCTCAGGGATGACTCTGGAATGATCTGCAAGTTGCAGAACTGCTGTGGTCTTCCTCAATGACCCTTGGAGGTTGAGCTTGAGCATGGTGTCCTTGGTCATCACATTAATGGCAGCCCCAAGATCAATCAGAGTGTGTGGGATGATGGTGCCATTGATGTGCACATCTACTACAGGGCTTCCAGGGTCCAAATATTTTGGACATATTGCCTACCCCAACATTAATTCAAACAGCTACCCAATGACATTAATGGTAGGGGCATCCCTTTTTCTTCTTACTGGATGCTTGAAGCATTTCTCCTTAATCAACTTATTGTAAATGGGAACATCTTTTATTGCTTGGAGAAGGGGGATCTTTACACATAGATTTTTCAATTCTCCCAGAAGTTCAGTTTCTTCTGGGGTAGGTTGGAGTGGTTGGGCTAATCTCTCAGGAAAGGGTGAATTCACTTTAAGGTTTATTTCCTCTCTTTCTTACTCAACCTCCTTATGTGGAGAGGGAGGTTGGTTATCCGAGAGAATTCTCCCAGATCTTAGGTTGATATCCTGGATTTCTACAGCATAAGTTGGGTATGATGTCTCTCCATTGTATGCTTGTTGAGCCTGCCTATTGTTCAGGTTCGAATTTGGCTGGGCAGGCATCTGGGGTTTCTTGGGTGGAGCAGAGTGTAGGAGTTGTGGTTGTGTAGGTGGTGGAGGCAATAGAGCCGGATCATTGTTGTATTGGGGCCTCCACCCCTGGTGTGGGGTATTCCACTGAGGTTGTGGTGGAACATAAGGTTGAAATGATTGGTTGGCTAGCTGGGAATGATACTGAGATGCATAGGACTAAGGAGGGGGTGTAGACCATTAAGGATGAGTAGGGGGGTCCCCAAGAAGGTACAGTTGTTGTTTGGTTGGGGTTGTAATATGCATGGGATGACCCTTGCATGCCCTGCTGGTATGGTCTAGGCCCATGAGGTCTCCTTTGCTTGATGTAACAAAGTTGCTCAGTGACCCCTTCAGCTCCTTGATATACAACTTTGAGTCTGGGTAAAGAATGGCACTTGTCTGTGGAGTGGTTTTCTTCGCAGACCGGGCAAATCTCAATGTAGTTCAATGGACATTCGTTCCTAGGATGCCTCATGGTGCATCTAGGACAAAATATGGCCAAGGCTCTCTCTGCTTCCACTTGCTTCCTTTTGATATTCATGGTGTCCAATTGCAAGGCAAGGGTTTGCAACATCTCACTTTTGAAATCTTCCAGCGTATTTCCAATTTCACCCTTGATGGATGAGTTGGAAGATGATGTATTGGCCATAGGTTGACTACTCCTACCCTTTTTCCTGGCTGCCCTAGAATGGTTTCTAAGCACGGTCTTGATATTCTCATAGGGTAATTGGTAGACATCTCCTCCTGCTAAAAAATATAAGGTATCAAGAAGAACTTCCCTTACTCTTCTAAGAAGGACCAGCTTTAGTGACTCGGGGTCAAGTGTGCCCCTGGCCCTTTTGTAACTGAGCTGGAATATTTCTTCGTAGTCTTCTAAGGATTTATCCTGGCCCATGGTCATCCTAAAGATCTCTTCTTTAGTATCCTTTGACCTATAGTATTCCCTATATTTTTTGTTAAAAGCCTGCTGCATCTGAGCCCAAGTTGTGATGCTATCTCCAGGTAAACCCATGAACCAGCACAATGTTGCATCCTTAAGGGTAGATGGAAACAGTTTTAACTTTTTCTCATCATATGTATAGTCATAGATTCGGCATATAATAGCAAACTCAAATAGGAAAGTGTCAGGGTCCTCTGTGGTCAGGCCATGGAAATGAGGTAGAGCAGAGGGGCTTATATTCTTCATCTTAGTGTCCCCATTGGTTTCCCTGATGGGGAAGGCACCCTCAATTCTCTCTCTATTTCCTCTATCATTTCAGTTTTCAGCCATTGGTTCAGTAGGAATCGGTTCTTCTTCTTCTTCTTCCCCTATAGGTTCTTCAAATATGTCAGGTTTCTCACCTAAAGGTTCCGCCAGTTCACAGCCACTGAAGAAGAGAGAAGGTTGGCTGTTGGATGCAGTGGGGGTATTTGGAAAGAATTTCCCTAAATTGTCCCTACTCCTATGAGGCATGAAAGGAAATGTTTTTGGGGCTTTTATAAGATTTTTTTAGCAAGAAAGTACTTTGCAGAAATGAAATTGTTGATTGAATGAAACTACTGACGGAAAGAAACTACTTGCTGAATTGAAGTTCTACTTGTAGAATGGAAAGGAAAGCAGATAATAACAAATGAAAGAAAGGAAGCTGCTAGATTACTTTTGCATAAATAAACTAATGGAAAAAAATTGGAGACTAGAAATATAAGAAAAGAAAGCAGTACTCACATTCTACTCAGACACCTCCCTAGCAACAACACCAAAAAGTGATGAGCGCCAGTATTGCAGCAAGGATGTTGCAACTCCTAGGCTACCATCTTTACTTATCAACCTAGGGTTCGTACAAACTTGGAGGTGATAGTGTTATATGCACAAGTAGAAGTGAAAGTCTTGCCTGTTGTCACTTGTTCATCTAGCGAGAGACCCCAGGGGTTCCAAGCCAGATTTCTATAGAGTTAGAAGAATCTTGATTCTTTGATGGAAGAAGAGAAAATCTATTCTAAGAGAGCTACTCTACTACAGTAATGAAGAAAACAACATAAAATGCTAAATCACACCATATCCTAATTAACCATTTAAACAACTAAACTAAGCAGAATTGCTAAATCAACACTAACCTAACGTTGTTATCTAAGTTACATAAGTAAAGAGCATCAAACCAAACTAATGTGTAAGCAAGGAAACTAAAATAAGTTTGTTTTCGTGGTTTTGGTGTTTTGGTAAAATCAAGCATGCAAGGAGTCAAGCAGGAGAGCAAGTGAAGATCGAAATCAGTGAAAGGAGGACGTAACAAAGTAGCAGTGCATGGGAACTGTTGGATCGATCAGTGAACAGTAAAAATGGAAGATGAGCAGTGGAGATCTTATTGCAGGAGATTATGTGAATAGATGGACGAAAAAGACTAATTGGAAGATGGGCGGCGGAGATCTTATCGTGGGAGGTTAAGTCAAGAGATGGGCGAATAGGACTAACAGGAAACGAATGCCGGAGATCTTATCGCAGGAGGTTAAGTCAAGAGATGGATGAATAGGACTAATTGGAAGATTAGCAGTGAAGATCTTATCGCGGAGATGAAGTGAATAGATGGATGGATCACATCAAGTCACGTGGCGACAGAAGGGTAAAAAATGTGTGGAATGATGGAGCGGGTTTCCGTAGGCGGTAAGCAGTTTCTCGCACGCCCTCAAAGTTATAAGCGGAATTCCAAAATTTTACGCGATTAGCCTAACTAGGTGACACGTATCACGAGAAAACCACTTTTCTCGCATGCCCTTGGGAGGATATCAGTTGTGCAAGAATCCGTTCGAGATTGTGTGATAGCCGTTGGATCAAGCTAGACAGATCAACGGTGGAGATTTGGAGCGCATAAAGTCAAACGTTGAAATGAATACGAAGAAGCTATGCAACACGCGGTTGACGGTGGTTGGTCAGGGTTGTTGTGAAAGGAAATCTACGGGTATAATCCTTGCTAACCTGCTAACTAAAGAAAAAGGCACAAACGGAAGAAAACTAAAACACAACCAATCTATGCTACACTACTGTAATGGAAATGCAGCTACTTAAGCAAATGAACGATTAAACCATGAATCTATGCGCTACCCTACTGTAATGGAAATGAAGCTACTTAAGAAAATGAATGATTAAACCATGAATCTACGCTAACATACATGTACAATAAAGAGGAGCCTTAGCTACTAAGGTTGGGCAATAACCCAAGAGCTTCAGCCCTCTGAGTTAACTCAGTGCTGGCTCGAAACAAAACTCATTCTCATTATCAAAACAATGGATTACATCAAAAACTGTCACAAGTCTTGCAGCTCGAAAATAGAGTAAAGTTTTACAATAAAAAGTTTGAATCCTACTGAGGTCTTAGGCCTCTCTACTTATACCTCTGAAGTCTCCAATGACTTCCTTAAAATTAGGGAGGCTCGGCTCCCAAACTCGAGATAAACTGGTGCTTTGACTTTCACTTGCTTGGCTGCCTTCTAGTCCTCATGATTTGGTTATTTTCACTCCGAGCCGATGGAAGAATATTCGAATGGAGGGGTAGTAAATGAGGAGGATTTACCTCCTATAATTCCTCTCCCTTGTCCCATTCGATTTTTGAACAAGGTCTTTGCCAAAATTCCTTGCTTTTATCTTTTAATCCTACATTAAATGCACATTAGACCACAAAGAAAAATATCCAACTCCAACTCATCTCATAAACAAAATATAATCAAAAGTATGCAATAAGTTGTGAGAATAGTTGGTTTGACTAAGCTAGGAGGTGAATTAAGGCCCATATAATTACCCAATGATGAGGCTCGTCACACCCAAGGTATCGCTAAAGGTCGATTCTAGGAATTGCCTAGGATCGATTCTGGGAATCGCCCAATGTTGATTTCGAGAATTTCGCACAGTCGATTCTGGGAATCACCTAGGATCAATTTCGGGTAACACCTAGGGTCGATTCCATAAATTTCCCTTGGGTGCCCATGGTCAGGGTCGATTCCAATAATTTCCTAGGGTCGATTATGATAATCGCCTAGTGTCGATTCTGGGAATTTCCTAGGGTTGATTCCAGGAATTTCCTAGGGTATCGCCCATGGATTATAGGCCTAGGGCCACGATTGATTCCGGTAATCGGTCAAAAACATTTCTAAGAATTTCCCAGGTTCGATTCTGGGAATCACCCTTGGGCGCCCAGGGCTAGGTTCGATTCCAGGAATTGCCCAGGTTTGATTCCAGGAATCTCCCCTTGGTGCCCATGGCTAGGCTCAATTTAGGGAATCACCCATAGTTTCCCAAGTTTTATTCCGGGAGTCACCGAAACTTGATTCCAAGAATCACCCCAGGGCACCTAGGGCCAGGGCCGATTCTAAGAATCACCCTTGGGTACCTATGGCCAAGGTTGATTCCGGGAATCATTTAGGGTCAATCTTTGGAATCGTCCTTGGGATCCCATGGACCCTAATCCGTGGGCCTAGGAGGGGATGGGTGAGGCACCCCTGCCCAGGCCTAAACCTAGGGATAAGGTCAATTCTTAGAATCACCTAAGTTCAGTTTTGGGAATCGACGAGGATCAATTCCAAGAATCGCCCAAGGTCGATTAAGTGAATTGGCCAAGCATCGATTATGGGAATCGCCTAGGGTTGATTCTAGAAATTGCTCATCCTATTGAAATATGGTATCGATTCTGGGCCCGAGGCCAGGGTCGATTCCCAGAATTTCCTATTGTCGATTCCGAGAATACCCCTAGGCGCGGAGGGCCAGGGTTGATTCTAGGAATCACCCCTAGTCACCCAGGACCAGGGTTGATTCTAGGAATCGCCCCTGGGTGCCCAGGGCCAATTCCAGGAATCACCCAAGGTTGATTCCGAATAGCCCCTATGCACCTAGGGCCAGGGTTGATTCCAAGAATCATACCTAGGCACCTAGGGCCAAGGATGATTCTAGGAATCACCCCTAAGTGCCCTGGGCCGATTCCGGGAATCACACATGGTTGATTCTGGGAATCGCCAAGGGTTGATTCTGGGAGTCGCCCTGGGCCAATTTTGGGAATTTCCCCTAGTCGCCCAGGGCTAGGGTCGATCCCGCAAATCGCCCATGTTTGATTCTAGGAATCGTTGAGGGTCTATTCTAGGAATCACCCAAGGTCGATTATAGGATTTGTCCCAGGGACCTAAGACCAAGGTCGATTCCGGCAATTCCCAGGGCCAATTCCTGAAATCGACCTTGTCTAGGGCCAAGGCTGATTCTGGGAGGGTCAATTCCAGGAATCACCCAAGGTCAATTCTGAGAATTGTCCATGGACAATTCCCAAAATCGACCCTACCTAGGGGTGAGGGTGATTCTTGGGAATCGCCTAAGGTATCTCCCAGGGTTGTTTCCAGGTATTTCTCACACTATTGATTTCTGGAATCACCTAGGGTCAATTTTAGGAATTGCCTAAGTTATCGACCCATGGTATTGATTTCGGGCCCAGGGCTAGGATCGATTTTGGGAATCGCCCAGGTTCAATTCTGGGAATTGCCCCTAAGTGCCTAGGGTCAAGGTTGATTCTGAGATTCTCCAAGGGTTCATTTCGGGATTCTCCCCTGGGCACCAAGGGCCAAGGTGATTCCAGGAATCGCCCCTGAGTACTAAGGGCTAAATTCGGGAATCACTTAGGGTTAATTTTGGGAATCGCCTAGGGTCGATTCCGAATCACCCTTAAGCATTAATGGCCAAGGTCAATCCTAGGAATCCCTTAGGGTCAATTTCGAGAATTGCATAGTGTCGATTCCATGAATCACCTAGTGTCGATTCCACGAACTGCCTAGGGTTGATTCCATGAATCGCCTAGGGTCGATTCCGGGAATTGCCTAAGATTGATTCTGGGAATCGTCCCTAGGCACATAGGGCTTGGGTTTATTCTAGGAATCACACAGGGTTAATTTTGAGAATCACCCAATGTTGATTCTGGATATCGCCCCTAGGTGCCCAAGGCCAGGGTCGATTCCAAGAATCACCCAATGTTGATTCCGGATATCGCCCCTAGGTGCCCAAGGCCAGGGTCGATTCCAAGAATCACCCTTGGGTACCGAGGGTCAATTTAAGGAATCACGAAGGGTCGTTTCTTGGAATCACCCCTGAGAACTTAGGCTAGTGTCGATTCTGGGAATCTCCCCTGGGCACATAGGGCCAAGATCAATTCAGGGAATGGCCTACAGTCAATTATGTGAATCTCCCAAGGTTGATTCTACGAATCACCCCTCGTATCCAGGACACATCGACTGCAGGGCAGGGCAGGGACACCTTGCCCAGGCCGCTCGGGCCAGTGTCCCAGGAGACTTGGTCGATTTTTGGAATCATTCCTGGGCACCCGAGGACCCTAGGTCATGGGCCTGGGTGGGTGCGTGCTAAGTGTCTTTTCCTAGGCCTGCGGCCTAAAGGTGTTGGGCACCCATGGCCAATTCCGAGAATCAACCCTAGGAGCCTAGGGCCCTTAGGCGCCCCCAACTAGGCCTGTAGCCTTGGGTGCTAGGGCCAATTCCCTAAATCGACCCTTGGCACACAGGGCCTCTGTGTCATGGGTTTGGGTGCTAGCTGATGAGATTCACAGACATCAAAGATCTATTAGAAGAGGAAAATAATCAAACTAAAGAAAAAAATATTATGAAAGAAGACAATAATGAAACTCTAGAAGATGCTAATTAGTTCTTAGGGTTGAGCTGACCAGTGGAGGAGGAGAAGAGTGAGTAGCGAGGGTTTTATATAGTTGCATAGGTTGATCTACATGGAGGGACGCAGAGGAGGGAGCTCCACTGCCTCCTGTTATCACTAGGAACTATAGTTCATGTATATAAGGTTGTCCACAAGTTTTTATAAAGTCTTGAAGTCTTGTAAATAGGTTTATTAGTTTATGTCAATTTCAAATTTGAAATTCAAGAGTTGTGGATGAGAATTCGTGTAAAGGCAAGATCATTAGACACCCTCCATCATTGTTAGTTATGTCATGTCATGTCATTGGTACTTTGCGCAGTTTCGCAGCGCGGGTATGATGTCTTTGGTACTTGCGCAGTTTCGCAGCGCGGGTGTGATTGGTCAGTTTTGCTGCGAAATAATGTTTGCGTGTTTTCGTAGCGCTCTGTTTGTCAGCAATTTCGTAGCGCATCCTCTTAAATTTGAACTGCCCGCGCTACGAAATCGGAGTTTCAGGGTTTTTTGCAGCGTTTTTCTCTGAATGTCTAATCCGAGAGTAGTGAGTCACAAATCCGGTCATGATTGTCTTTTCACACCCTTTCTATGTCATGATTAGCCATTATTTTGCCATAAGGTCCGAAGTCATATAGTTGTGTGTCAGTTTGAAGGACGTTATAGGAGATGGTCATTTCATAATGAGTCCTTTATATCATATGAATGTTTTTGCTATATGAAAAGCCTGAGCTTTGTTTTAAACGGACTACTGCAAGCGAGCCTGCTCTCTACAGCTAAAGATTGTTTTCGCGCTGCAAACCACCATCATTCCCTTGTGTAAAAATACTTAAAGAAGCATGGAAAGAAAGGAGCACCGTTCTGGTAAATGTGTGAGAACAGAGCCAGAGGGGTTAGATGTAACTCTCAGGAATGAGGAGGTAGCAAAGGCATTTCGAAGTGCTGGTTGTTGGCGATTTTGTGAAAAATTAAAGGGTGGACATGCAGAAGTGACCAAGGCATTTGCATTGAACTTCACTGGACTGAATTCGAAGGTGGCCATGTTGGAGTTTCCGGTGTCCCCTGAAGTCATTTCTACTGTCACAGAAATCCCGAGGGGTGGCCAAGAGTGGTTCAAGAATTTCAAGTTTGACATGGGTCCGTGTAAGGAGTTCTTGAAGGCACCTTATGTAGATGAAGATCTCACTAAAGCTGTCCCAAGGAGCTATCTAAAGGAGAATTATGCTATGCTATTGACATGTATCCAGAAGTACCTGACATGTGAGGGTAGGTACAACAAAGTTTACTCATACCACTTCAAGCTGCTGTTACACTTCACTGGTAAGAGTTCAATAGACATACCTTTTTACTTGTTCAGGAGTATTAGCAAGATGTGTGATAAGATTCAGTTAAAGAAAGATGCTTATGAAACATCTCTTTTTCATCATGGTCTGGTTAAATTACTGGTGTTGGATAGCCTACATAAAATTGGTAAAGACTGGGATTCATTTGTGTTTATGGCCGGTTTCCCAAGTAAAACGGGCCTCACTCCATTACCTGTAAGAGAAAGAGAAGAAAGGAGTGAGGAAACTACTTTGGCTGAAATTAGGAGAGAAATAACAGACCATAAGAAGCCCAAAGCTAAAACAAAGAAATCAGAGAGGTCTGTAACAGTTAAAGAAACACCTGAAGCATCAATGAAGAAAACTCCTAAGCCAGCAGTTAAAGAGATACTTGAAGCATCAGTAGATAAAACTCCAAAATCATCTAGAGTATCTGAAAAGGAAACCCCTAAGTCATCTCCTAAGGAAACACCTCAGTCATCAAAACAGAAGACTCACAAAAGAAAAGATGAAGCTAAATCCAGTGAAGTTGAAAGGGTTTCAAGGGTGAAAACTAGAGGCCAACTAAGCAAAGAAAAAGGAAAGTCAGTCCCCGTGGAAGAAAGTCCTATTTCAAAGGGTAGTTTAAATGACTTACTTGAAGCCATTGAATTGGAACAAGATCATCCAATCCAAATTGAACCTCTTGAACTTGAGCAAGATCAATTGGTACCACCAATGCATATTGATCTAACACAATCCTCACCTGAAAGTTCTAAAAGGTAAAGGGCTTCTAAAAGGTTAAAGTTTGAAGAACCAAGTGAAGAATATGCCTTTAAACCATGCAGACCAGTGACTAGAAGGCAAATTAAAGAAGTGGAGAGAGCTCAGAAAGAGAAAGCACCTTCGGAAATGCCTAGGACAGAGGCACTTGAAATCTTCTCTGAAACAGTCCAAGCAGCTAAAAGCAAGAACAAGGATAATAAGGTTGTTATCAGTCAAAGTGGAAATGTGATTGCCATTAAGAAACAAGCTGGAGCAAGTAAGGAAATACCTCAGGTTCAAAATGTTTTTAAAGAAAAGGCAGTAAGATATACAAGCTATAAGAAAGCTGTAATGAAAGGTAAAACAAGTTTGATCAGTCAAGCTAGCTCAGTATCTGATGCCTATGTATGGACAGTGCCAGCTCTGAAGCAGGCAAAGATTATGAAACAAATGAATGCAAGTCTAAGAGCAGAGAACAAGAAGTTGAAGGAAGAAGTCATCAGCCTGAAAGGGAAGCTAGACAAACTAGCTAAATGATCCAAGGAGAAATGTGCTTCCCAAATTTTGATATATTTTGGTTATCATCTTTTTAAAAGCTTTTTGAGACTTTTTGATGTCCTTGCACCTGTATAGAATGACTGAAGAAATCACAGACTTGAGTTATTGTTGCTGTAAGGTTCATGTGTTTAATTTTGATGACCTACAGCAGTTTCGTAGCGCGCTACGAAACTGCTGTAGATGACTGTTTATATTGAAAACTTGAGTTTGAATGCTGAGGTCAGCAAATGTTTAAAGAGATGACTTAATGCCAGCATGGAGACTATAGAAAGTCAGTCAGATGTTTAAAAAAGGATGCCAGGTGTAAGTATTCGAAGAAAAGGTGAAGTTTTATCTTTTGTTGAAAGTTTCACTTTATGTCCGAGTTTTTAGGGTTATGATAGAGCTGCTGAGGTGTTAAGTGATACACTTGTCTAGTTATGGGATGGCCAGATCATGAGTTTTCTTCAGTCACACGGGACTATCCAAGGATTAAATGGCTTGAAACTGGATCATTAATACATGAACACCGATGGGAGGCAGCAACCGTGAATATAGGCTTTATTTTCTTATTGGTTGATGAATCATCTATGCATCTGGCATCCGAAGCTGTTCATACATTGAATCTGCTGTCAGTTTGGTTTGGTTATTATTGTAATGCTACAGGTGGCAAGCTCCAAGAACGCAGCAAAGTATACGAGGAGGAAGACTTAAAGTGCCAATGTGATGGAGTCCTCTGTTTTCGTAGCACCATATCTCTTGTAATCAATTAGTTTGTTTATGATATAGTTAAGGTCATTAATGTCAAAATTCTGAGCTCCCTTCATGCTTGTTGAGGAGTCTCATGCGGTAGTGTTTTGATTGGCTATATATAGGAATAACTTTTATGTAAAAAAGGTTGGATACTTTATAGAAAAACAGAGTTGTTTTGGGCCATTGTAAGACCTTTTTTGACAGTAATAGTAAAACAAAGTTATTCTCTTCTCAAGATTCTCGATGGATTGTCATGTTCAAATATAATGATGGTGTTTTATACTTTATGTTCTTTTATAGTCTTGTTGTAATGCAATCACTCAGAATTCATAATCTTATGCTCTGACTTCCTGTGTGTTCAGCAAGCTATGTTTTGGTGGAGTATGTTTGACATGTAATGCTAAGAGCCTTGATTTCCATGAGATCACTGTGTTTTCCTTGTTTACTTAATATTATAGACTCCATAGCCCAATGAGAACCAGTTTGATGTGTTTCCAACCAGTTATGCTTTCATAAGTGAATAAAGAGTTAGCCATCTAGTGTTTGAAGGATTTTATCAAGAGTTTGTGAGAGAGCCCTCTCTGATCAAAGAGGCTAATCTTTGATCTAAAGTTAGGTTTGAAAGAGTTACATGAAATCTTGCTTGGTTGCAGCCCTCAGTAGTGATTTTGTGATAACACCTCCTATAAGGAGGTCGTAGCGAGCAGAGGTAAAAAACCGCTAGAAAATGATAGAGGTAATGTTGAGGAAAGAAACAGGAATGCAGAAGAGGAAATAGGAGGAACCAAAAACAAGGAGAATAACGGCACAAAAGAAAAGGAGGAAGAAGACAAAAATCAGGGAACTAAAGACAAAAACAAAAGGGACCTTGTAAATCCAAAGCTGAGATCACACCCAGAGTAGTATTAAATGATCCTGCTCTGTAGGCGCACAGGGATCACATGCAGACTTACGCTATCATCTGTAAATTCATGGGATTATGGCCCACTGAAAAAGCCCTACAGTTGTGGATCAAATATCACTGCATTGACCTACATCTTGGGTCAAAGGGATTCTTCATTGTAGTGTTCACAAATATAGAAGATAAACAAAGAGTATTTGAAGGAGGGCCCTACTTCTATGCAGCAGCTGGCCTCTATATGCAGCCATGGATGATGAATTTTGTCCCGGAGCATGAGACTTTTACTTCGGTACCGGTCTGGGTAAGGCTATATTCCCTACCTCTTGATTATTGGCAAATTGAATCGTTAGCTACTATAGGTAATAAACTAGGTCGTTTTGTCAAAGCTTTTGAAGCCACAAGAAGGGGAAAATATACTTCCTTTGCAAGGATATGTGTGGAAATGGATCTATCTGGAGCTCTTCCAGATGAGATCATATTGGAAGTTTTTGATGAAGAATGGGTGCAAACAGTAGACTATGAGCACATTCCATTCAGATGTCGTAGATGCCATGAACATGGACACCGATTCAGAGACTGCCCCCTCAGTAAAGCGGAAAACAAGAGCAAAAATAACACAATGAAGGACACTGATAGCTTTCACAAAGTGGTAAATAAAGGAAAAAGAGGCAAAAGAGGACCAAAACAACATCAAAATGAAGGGCAAAAGGTTAGCCAGAACAAGTTCCAAGTTCTGGAAGAGGATGAAGAGATCACAAAAGAAGATCAAGCAATGGAAGGAAATCCTGAGGAAAAGGAGAAAGAAGAAAACCATGAACAAACACAGGATATTGATAATCAGAAAGAGACTATGATGAGTGATGCAGAACTAGAAATGGATCAGGAAATGACCCAAAGTGAAATGGAACAAGAGGACCATGAGCTATGGGAAATCCTTGACAAGGAACACCTAGATCTAGAAGGGTTCTTGATACAGGGAACCACAGGAGGGGTAGATTAGTTACCACAAGAAGAGCTCAATAGAATACAATGGTTGTTTTTATGGAAAAAACAAGCTAAGGGGTTGGAGAAAGGAAAAAACATTGACAAGCAGGATAACAGAGGTGTGAAAATAATGAAAACAACTCCTGGATTAGCAACTAGAAATCCAAGGAAAAAAAGAGGTAGGAAAAAGCAGAATGAGCTCTTGATGGAGTGTGGAAAGCTGATGATAGATTCAGGTAAGATGAAAGATCTAGCCAGCTACTCCTTTACAAATATTTAATTATGAAGTTCACATCTTGGAATATCAGGGGTCTAGGTAGTAAAAGAAAACAGAGATTGCTTAGTAATAGAATGAAACAAGAAACTCTGGATATAATCTTCATCCAAGAAACGAAATGTTCCATCCAAAAATTAAAACAAATTCACAGTGAATGGCTCAGTAGATTTGAGTTTATAGAAGTCAAAGTAGAGAATATAGAAAGGGGCATACTCACTCTTTGGAACCCCCAAAAAATTGGCATGATAGATGCTGAGGCATCTAGGAATTATTTATCAGTAGTTATTCAGCCTGTAGGAGATAGAGATACCTATCTAGTCACAAATGTTTATGGCCCTCAAAGAATAGATGATAAACTCAGGTTTCTAGATTCACTGGTGGATCTCAGGGAAAGACATGCAGGACTACCTTGGATCATGGGAGGGGACTTCAACATGATCAAATCTCTTTCAGAGAAAAAAGGGGGAACCAGAGCTCTATGTAAAGACTCTTTAGCATTTCAAACCTTTACAGACAATATGAAACTAGTGGATATGGATACGAGCAATGGCCTCTTTACTTGGAATAATAAAAGAGGAGGAGAGGCTCAGGTAGCCTCCAAGTTAGACAGATTCATTATCTCAAAGGATCTCATGCTTCTAGATAAGGAAATAATAACGCGAGTTCTCCCCTTTGGAGGCTTAGATCACTAGCCAGTTCAACTGGAGATCATGGGCATAGGTACTCCCAGGAATAGACCTTTTAGATTTGAGAATATCTGGCTATCCCACCCAGAATTCATCAGCAATATTGAAAAATGGTGGTCAGAAGATTTACAAATTCAAGGAACGAGAATGTTCCTTCTACATAAAAGACTAAAGCACATCAAGCTCAGGCTTAAAGATTGGAACAAGAATGATTTTGGCAACATTTTTGTGGAAAAAAAATCTGTTGAAAACAAAATGCAGGAACTCAACCAAGCTCTGATCATGGAAGGCTTTGATAAAGTCAAAAGTGATCAAGTTGATAAACATCATCAAGAATGGGAGAATTTGTGTAAACAAGAGGAAATATTTTGGAAACAAAATTCTAGAGTTCAATGGCTAAAATAAGGAGAGCGTAACACTAAATTTTTTCACAGATCCACCATGGCTCGTAGAGCTCACAACAGAATCTCTTCAGTCAAGGATGAGACTAGGGAACTTCATATCTCCCATGAGGACATAGAAGCCATGTTTGTTCAGTACTTCCGAGGCATAACTCAAGAAAACAATTCAAATAGAGAGCAGTTCATCAGGGATGTAACTAAACACATACCTAAGCTGGTGTCTGGAGAGGACAATTTCAACCTCAACAAGCCAGTAACTGAAGAGGAGGTCAGTGAGGTCCTCAAAGATATGGAGAATGGAAAAGCACCAGGCCAGGATGGTTTCAATGTGGATTTTTTTAAAGCTTGTTGGAACATTGTTAAACAGGATATATTGAATGTAGTGGAGGACTCCAGGTTGAAAAGAACTATTCTGAAAGCGCTCAATACCTCCTTCATCTCCCTGATCCATAAACAAGACATCGCTCAAACTCCTCATAAGTATGGACCCATAGCTTAATGCAATGTGGTATACAAGATCATTTCCAAGGTAGTGGCCAACAAACTCAAACCTCTACTTTCTACTCTAATTTCAGGGGAAGAATCTGGTTATGTGGAAGGTAGACAAATCCTAAATAACGTCATTCAAGCTCACGAGGTGGTTCACTCGTTAACTAGCAAGAGGCAGGCTGGAATGATCATGCAACTGGACATAGCCAAAGCTTATGATAAGGTGAACTGGACCTACATCAAGAAAGTTCTAATTGCTTTTGGATTTGATCATAATTGGGTCAGATGGGTTATGGCCCTGGTGACTTCCTCCAACTTTTCAATATTAGTGAATGGCTCTCCCTCTGAGATTTTTATTCCTTCTAGAGGCCTCAGGCAGGGAGACCCGCTTTCTCCCTTTCTTTTCATCCTTATGATGGAAGGATTGGGTAGGTCTATCAAGCATGCTAAAGTAAGGGGTAAGATTAAGGTCCTTCAACTCACGGAGAATGGTCAAGCACTAACTCATCAACAGTTTGTAGATGATACCATGTTACAGGGAATCCCCACAATCAAGAAAGCTACAGCCTACGAACAAATCCTGAATTACTTTGCCATGGCTACAAGTATGGAAGTTAATCTCTTGAAATCAAAAATCTTTTTCTTCAATACCAATATTTCTATTCAGAGAAATATCTCCAGAATCCTAGGCTTTCAAAGGGATTCCCTCCCCTCAAAATATTTGGGAGTTCCCCTAACGGCTAAACCAATGCACAAGAGCATTTGGGAACCATTGATCAATAATATGCGGGATAAAGTCAGTAAATGGACCATCAGATCTTTAAATCTGGCTGGTAGGTTGGTTCTTACAAAGGCTGTACTTCAATCAATCCCTATTTTCATGTTATCAGCTCTCCCAACTCCAAAAGGAGTCCTACAGCAATTCAGAAACATCCAAAGAGATTTTATCTTGGGTAAGGAGGAGACAAGGAAGAAATTGGCCTTAGTTTCATGGGAAAAAATATGCAGACCCAAGAACCACGGGGCCCTAGGACTGGATGACCAGGAGATTCTTAGCAACGTTTTAGGGGCCAAACTATGGTGGCGCTGGGTACATGATCCAAAGGCTCAATGGGCAAGTATTTGGAAAGAAAAATATGCTAGCTCCTGGCAAACTAGTGATCTCATAAGAATGTCTGGAAATATAAAGGGCTCTTACATCTGGAATAAAGCCTGGGAGAATAGAAGCCTAGTACAAAAAAATAGTTTCTGGGAAATCAGGGAGGGAGATCTAGCACTATTCTGGGAGGATAAATGGCAACAAGAACCAACACTGTTAAAAGAGAACTTTTTGGGCCTTAAGCACGAGACAGATACCCAAGGATTAAATAAGGTAAAGGATTTCTGGGATCATACTCATAATACAGGAAAGTGGAGAATCTAGAGAAACATTGATTGCAGAGATGATAGGCCCTTGAAAACACAAGCAGAGGCACTTATGAGAATGTTGGAACAAAGGATGATCTTAGTAACAGGGGGGCAGGACCAACTAAGATGGGGAAACCATAAAGAGGGTACCTTCAATCTTAAGGAAGCAAAAGGTATCCTCCTAGAGCTGGATTCCCATGTCCCGGACAAGATCTGGCAGAACCTATGGAGGCACCAAGGGTGGATGAAGATCAAACTCTTCATGTGGCTGGTACATCACAAGAAAATCTTGACTTGGGACAATATTAGGCAGAGGGGTATTCTGGGGCCTTCTAGATGCCAGCTCTATGAAGCTCGAGAGGAGACAATGGAGCATATTCTCAATAGCTGCATTTTCACCTCCTGGTTATGGGATTCATTTGCTACCAGTTTCCAACAGACTGATAGGGACAAAGGGAGTATCATTAATACCCTAAATAAGTGGAGAAGAAACTTTTCATATTATGAATTCCTTAACTCAGCTTGGGCCCTAACTCCAAGTTTCATTATATGGAATGTCTGGAAAGAAAGGAACAAGAGAATATTCAAGGATGAAAAGAATCCCCCCCATCGCCTGTTTGAGCTGATCTTGAAACAACTTAAGGAGACAGTTGGCACCACAGTACGTAATCACCCTAAGAATCCTCCCTCAGAGGCTGATTTAAGAATTCTTAGGCAGCTGGATATGCAGAGGCTCATTCCTCAAGGCTTGGATAGGAAAGTAATCACACCAGAAAGGGAGAAAGATTTCTGGCATCCTCCCCCGAAAGGTTATTTGAAATACAACATTGATGGCGCTTCAAAAGGCAACCCGAGAACTACTGGTTTTGGAGGGGTTTTAAGGGATGAAGAAGGTCACATTATCTTTATCTTCCATTGCCACTTAGGTAAAGCCACCGACAACATGGCTGAATTAATGGCTTAGGAGCAATGCTTAGAGTTTCTAAAGCAAGACAAATGCTTAAATGTCACTGTAGAAGCGGACTCTGAGTTAATTATTAACTCGGTGAAAGAATTAGCTATGGAACGGGGTTGGAGAGAGTCTCAAAACACTGGAGGCTAATCCGGGTTTTCCAAAGAATTCAGAGTCACCTCCAAGGACTTTGTACAGTAAGTTTTAACCATGTTCGCCGAAAGGCCAATAAACTGGCGGATACTCTAGCCAACAAAGGTGTGAGCTGTACAGAGTGCAGGGTTTCGATGGAGTGGCAGGAGTGGCCTCAGAGCAGACTAAAAGCCCTTTGTTATGAGCAAGTGGAAGAGGATAGGGAAGTATTCAAACACAGTGCCAAGGAGGAAGGTTTGAAAATGACCAAATCTAAGAATGGATCACCATCGGCTATCAGAATGTTATTTGGAGGGAGGCAAACCATTGTCGGCCTAAGACAACCCAGGTGTACGATTGACCGGATTTGTCAGATTCCGGGGAAGGTGCACAGTGAGAAGAATCACAATATTCCATAGTCTCAGGTCCAGGCATAAAAGCATGAATGTGCGGGGTGGCAAGCTTGCCTTTTCCAACAGTCGTGGATCCCCTAATTCCCATTTTCGGGAGGTAAAACAGCTTCCATGGTGGTTTTCCGGCGATCGCACGACTCTAAAACGGGAAATGGTTTTAGTGAATTGGAAGCGATTCCATTCAGCTTCCTACATGTGGCAGGGGGTGGAAAAGAATATCGCCCCCATCATGCACTAATGTTCGGTGACCTTGTACTGCGCGATATTTCTCTCAATCGTTGGATTTCAAGGTGCGAATCTACGGACAGGAATGATCGTGCAATTTGGTGGAGTTGGGGCGTTAAACACCGAACGTCTTCGCTGTGCGATTTCTTCCTCTACCGTTGGATTGCGCGAGTTGAATGGAAGGTTACGATCAAAGATGCAAGTCAGTTGAACAGGGCGCGGGAGATTCTGCAGTTTTTCACATATTTTTCTGACCACTTGGCACAAATTTTGCTTGTTTTACAAGGGTTCAAAAGTAACTTTTTTAGGGTTGGGGGTCATGCCACAGGTAGTTAGCAATATAATTTTCCAAGGTCCACGGTGTAGGGTGGATGTTTTTACATTATGTAGATTATTTTCTAGATTAATGAAATAGAAGGAAAGACTCTTGCTTTAGCGAAAAAAAAGAAACTCTAGAAGATGATGAGCATCAATTATATGATATTATTGATTACATTTATGTTATGCTTGCAAATCAAGCTCATTTTTTGGAACTATTCAATAGTTATACTTGTAATGTTCTAAATTTGAGATTTTATGAAAAGAATAAGCATTCAATTATTGTTTTTATATTTTTATTATGTGATTTTCACTTTAATTTTTATGTGAATCATTATTTTTTGAAAAAAACTGTGATTATTATTATTTTTTGACATAAAATTCATAAAAAAAAAATATTTTTTAAACTTCTTTTGTTAAAATTTCTCATAAAAATCATTTATTTGACATGTCATTTTTAGCAAAAAAGTCTCAAAATGTGTATTTTTTTGTTATATCTATATTCAAAATGTGTATTTTTATGTCAAATGTTAAAAATTATTGCTTTTTAGTGACAATTATTTGATGTGCATTGAAATATTAATTAATGATAGATAAATATATAGAAAATCGTAACTTTAAAATATATTATCCGAAAAAACAAAGATCTCACTGCAAGAAAACAAATTGAAAAGAAAAACAAAAAACACAAACCTGAAAAACACTTAAAAATAAATATGTCAAGGAAGAAGAAGAAGATGACAACTTCAAAAATTATTAAATTTAAAAGTAATTATCCACACTTAATACATTAGAAAATGTAAAGTGTCAAAACTAAGTCTTCTAGAAAAAGGGGTTGATGTTGCATCAACACTTTTTGAAATTAACATGAAAATCACTAACATTTTAAAAAAATAATGTTTATACTCGATACATAAAAAAATTTAAAGTGTCAAAAATATGCGGAAAGAAATGGTGTATTCTGAATCAACTCTTTTCAAAATTGGGTGATTTTTTTCTACCTAAAAAAAGGGTACTCGGTACAGTTCCCATTTGATAGTTTACATTGTTTTTTAGAAGGATTTGGAAGAGTGAGATAGTGGAATCACGTTATCACGATGAGATGAAATAAACCATGATATCAAAATCGCGATGTCAGGAAGAAGTGTGGGGTATTGTGATTCTATGGAAAAAATGTTAGCAGTGACAAGAGGAGTTATTCATAGAGATATGTAGAAATGTGTACTATAATTGCAAGAAAGAGGGTTTTGTTTGGTTAAGGTAAAGTCCATCATTGTGATAAGGAGAATGTTGATAACCCAATGTAAGGGTTCAACGTAACTTCACGCTATGGTGGGATCGGGGACTGATAAGGGCAACAACAATATAACTAAGTATGGAGCAGTATCTTGAATAAGGAAGAAATGAGGAAAGAGGAAGGAAGGGAGTGGAATGGAAAGGAGGAGAAGACACTGAAAGAAAGGCTAATATAAATCTTAGGGAAGATGGAAGGCCCAAAGTCGTAAGATGAAAAGATAGAGTATAAAGTGCCACAATCACAAGCAAATGAGGAAGGATGTGATGACTTACCAGACTCAGTGGTGAGGACTGCATTAGTAGGCCATGACAAGCTTCATCCTCTCACGACAAGATCCAGAGCTCAAAATACGCTATGAAAACTATAAGGGGGTTATCTCTAGTTATAATTTTTTTGACAAGTGCAAGATAGTTGGTGCATTAAATGTGCATTCGTGAGGAATTATTCGAGAGTAATAAAGTCAGTGCGACGGGTTGTAGATTCACAAGTTAATATGTGATAGGTCTCATACTCGCAAATCAATATGCAATAACGGGATCACATTTGTGAAGGACCATGTTGAAGTAGGGGTTATCACAAGTATAATGACTAATAGTGCGATGAAACAAGTTATTTTGCGACATGACGAGCGGAGGATTAATAAATATTCATGTAATGCACTATGTTGGGTTACAATGCGACAAGATTTATTTTCAAAATTTGACAAGTGAAATTAGACTTAGATAAAACATTAAGACTTAGCCTTTGAGGGCCAAAAGTAGGGGAGTCCAAATTTTAGAGGAAATCGAAAATTTAGGGTGGTTGTAGCAGCTACAATAAGCCAATACACAAATACTAGAATATTGAAGATTTCCATATAACTGTAAATCCTTGCAAAGCACCAATGGGTCAATAGGTTGGTGGAAATCTCATCATTCCACTTCATTTTCTAACATCTAATCATAGCCTACCACATGGAAAAGGTTGGCATGTCAGACATGTGGCACTGCTAACATGTATCTTGAGATATTGAGATATCAAGGACTTTCAAAAGCACACTCCCTCAAAATTATCTATATTTTGATATGAAAGCTTATCCTTCCACATCAATCTACAACATCCAATCACTTCTTGACATATGTAAATGGCCAATGTGTCCTCTACTACACGGAATTTGCTCCCATGTGCCATGTTTCACTCATATTTGTAACTGGCATGTCCAAAAATTCCAAATATAGGTGACGCATGTTATACACATGGCATTTCCACATCATCATATCTGAAATCATCATGACATCACCCTCGAGAGACTCCCGATACTCTAATACTTCTTATATTCTAAGGTCGATTGTTGATGCACCTAAATAAATTGTTTATTGTCCAATGATGATCTATCTAATAGAGCCACACCATATTGGGGATTTTCTCAATGCATTCCCATGATTCCTTTGAGGTTTGTTATCTAATAAGCTCTTTATAGCTAGCACTCGGTACTAGCTCTTGTTGGTCCATGTGATTAGCCTATCTAAGGTTGAGACCCTTGAACTCTAAATTTCAAAAGGTAAATCCAAAACTTCTACCCAAGTTACTTCCAATCTCTTGATCCTTTTTCCAAGGCCAGTAAAATTCTCTAACTTTAACCAAGCATGCTTCAACTTATTCATCTCCATAGACAATTATATCCTTAATCTCCCATTCATCATACAAGTATTATGTCCTAGCTATAATATGCACATTGATTTAGCATGGAGGCATTCACAAACATGAAATAAATGTGTATCCAACTATTACAATCTAAACTAGCCATTCCATTTATGAGCATAAAACACATAGAATTCTCATTTAACATAAGAGAAAGGCTTCCATTGAATATGAATCCATATATATAATAGAAATGAAAAGTAACATCAAAGTGAGCTATGTTATATCTCAGTACTCTATTCTTTTTCATTTCAACATAACATTCAATATGACTATACAATAGCTTTCAGCCTAATCATCCATACATACATAGTGTTGATCCCCGGTTTTGTGCCTATCACTACAAGTTTTTCATCCCTATTTAGGTCTTTTTGGTATCCCCAAACCCAGTTAATTTCTATTCTACTATATTAATCACTATTCCAATCCCTATTTTGAGATAAAGCCTTTTATGATTATATTTTGCTATTTATTGGTGAAATTTAGTAGATATAAGTATCGACTCCTTCAACTAACTTATTATTATGATCAAGGTGTAAATATTCCAGAGATGTGTAGGTATGACAGCAGGAAGCAGTAGGAAGTGAATTAAAAGCTATCTTAAGTTCGGTACCTAACCGCATGTTTCCAGATGAAAAGACTGTTAAGGATCCGTGATTATCCTCGCTGACTAGAATAAACACTAAGTTTGGGATCGGTTACAGGTTGTTGAATCAATATGGACCAGTTATCCGCTCTGAAGGAGTAAATTAGTTGGACTGTTACGATTTACCATTTTTAGTGCAGTCGTTTAAACGTAATTAAAAGCCTATAAAAGGCTGAGATGTAATATGATAAGCTAGCGCTCAAACATTGAAGTATTTTCCGTGTATTCCATAACTCGTTTTTAATCAAAGATATCAAAATGGTTCTACTTTGAATTTTGGATTAAGCGTTTGATGGATTGCTGATGATAGCCAATTGATTGCATTCAAGATCTTTCCTTTACTGTAAGTTAAGCCAGCTCTGAGGTGTGCCCAGACCCACCCATCCAGGTTAGCTTTGTATATTGCATGATAGTAACATTGTGTGACTAGTTACAGTTAGTTTTTCCTTCACTACGAATTGGTTTGGTTTGGCTTGTTGCATGTGAACTATCTTAATTTGGTTGTTTATAGAATGTAGATGCGTTGATGTTTCTTTAAACCCTTTGTTTCCATAATCCACAATTGAATTTCTGTGTGATCCTCGCTTTGATTTCATAATAGTGTTATGCTTGCTATCGTATTGATTTATAATCAATAGAGGAGTACTGCATGGTCATCTAATGAATGAAATGAATTGTTTATACATTAAGAGTGCCGAGATTACTTTGATACTTAACTCTATTCAGTGATTAGGGACGAATGGATTCGAAATAATTAGAATGAGATTTGTCTGACCACCAAACTGTTCTTCGTTCCTCTAAGGAACTGGATCAGATTGAATCTCTATTTGAATTGTTTTACAGACAATACAACATAAGGGAATCCTCGTTGATTGTTTAATAAATTGTAATACCCTCGGTTTAGTTTTAAGATGCTTCGATTCAGATTGCTTTCATGAGTATTGGATTATGTACTATCGTTTAGCCCTGTTTCATTTGGTAAATAGACTCTTGAATTGAGTAGTGGACTTCGTGGATTCAATGTAGAATACAAATGAGTGCTTTGGATGATTAGTTGTTAAATGTGAATTCATTAGTTTAGAGTAGATAAATGATTCCCATGTTTTTTGTGTTGGTCGATTTCATTAAGTTTAGTTAGATAAAGGATTTCCCCTATTTCGTGTGAGGATCAATTCTATTAGTTGTCTAGATAAATGATTTCCCTTGATTTGTGAGGTGATTGATTACATTTCTCAGAAGTTATATATCAATTAAGATTTTAGCAGCAGTACATTGGCTCCAAGTAAGGTTATTTTCAAGTAAGGATTGATGTGATTATAGAATGGTTTAGAGTACAGTTTCTCTGAAGTTGTTTGATTGGATTGCTATGTATCAAGTAGGTTAGATGCTTGAAGTTGTTTTCATAATTATGATTAATTAGGACTTGTAAGTGGTTTGATTGCAGATAGAAATTGAGTTAGCAAGTTGCAGAGTCAAATAGAGTGATTGCTGAGTTCTGTACTTAACTTCCGAAATCCTTGTTAGTAGGGTAACAAGCCATTAGGTATAGATTGTTATTAGTACAGATTTCTTGAGGATTAAATAGCTATTACAAGTAGAAGAGCTTTGTCTCTTTTGAGTATAAACTGGAAGAGCTAGAACCAGCATTTGAGTGTTTGTTTTATTGAGTGTTGTGATTAGTAGTTCGTTTTCATTTAATATCAGTCATAAATAGTTTGGTAGCTTGATTAGGTTCAGACTTGAATACCAGGTAGAATTTGTGAATATTTCTGAGATCTCCAGGTTAAATTTGATTTTTGGGTCTACTTTTGACAGCTAAATGTTTGCAAGTGTTAATGTGTTTATTACTCCACGAATCACTATAAGGAAATGGTAAAACTCTAATTTAGCCTTGAACTAAGGAAGCGCAAGGCAACTCATGCTTACGAACCCCGAGTTGACAATTAATATTAGGAGGTTCAATTTGACAATTTAATCTCTAAACATTTTGGCGTCGTTGTCGGGGAAGTTGTCATTTCTTATTCAAATAACCATTATCATTTGAGTTTCAAGATCTTGCAGGACTGTCAGAGGGTGAAGAGAGTACCGTAAGACGTGAGTGAGAAGCCAAACATCCACTTTTGTTGGGGTTGCTCCAAAGTTTGACCGATCATTGCTTGTCCTTTAATTTTTTAATTTCCTTCATCATTATGCGTAGGAGTGCAGGTAGACCTAGGGATAGTAAGGGTAGATTTATTTATAGTTCTAGATTTCCTTCAAATTTTGGATCAGTTAATATACCCATTCTCACCACCGTTATTCGATATGCAGGACTAAGACAAGAAGGAGGAAGTGTTTATGCTAACGTGGTTTCGAACCAGGAATTTCTAGATCAAGGAGAAAGGATCATTCAACAGATTATCTTTGACAACCCTGTAGAAGAACCAGTAGAAAAACAAGACCTCTTGGATGAGAAATCAACCAACATCAACCATGTTCCAATACCCCCGGTCCACTCCATAATCAACAAACCCCAACGGGTGCCGTTCACAGAGATGGATCACCTAGATGGAGAGGACAGACACAACGAAGAACATCAAGAAGAGGGAGAAGGTCCTCGACACAATGGGAATCTCTTTAGAGGAGGAAACCATGAAGATGAGGAAGAAGTCACCTTCAGATTCCCTATCTTAGATGTGACATGTGACATCACAATGAAGAGCATTCCAATGGCATCTCTCCCATTGTTCTACGGTAAATCATTTGAAGATCCCGATGCCTTTCTTTTTGAATTTGATATTCTATGTTGCAGTTATAATTATTATGATGATGCTCATAAACTCAAATTGTTTCCCGCCACATTAAAAGATGCAGCCCTTAGGTGGTTCATGAGTCTAGGGCAACACACTATATACACATGGGATGACATGAGATCAGTTTTTCTTAAAAAGTATCAAGACTTTTGTAAGAGTAGGGACATCAATGATATCCTTAGGATGCAGCAAAATGAAGACAAAAATCTAGAAGAGTATCTTGAATGGTTCCTATACAATTTCCACAAATCCCGTGGGTCCAACCTAGATGAAAAGATTATCAGAACTATTTTCCTAAAAGGGCTGAGAGATGATTGTATTGAAACATTAAACCTACTCAGTGGCAGAGACATTTATAAAAATCAATTTGCTGAAGTCATTGAGCTGTGTCACACCTATTCTAGAAGCCAAGCCAAAGTAGGTAAAAAGCTTTGGGAACTTAGAGACAATTCTAGAGACTATGTGCAAAAGAAAATTGCGGCTAATGTTGTTACAAGAGTCAAGCTAGGGAACCTATTAGAAAATTTTAAAACTAATATCTTGAACACAATTAGTGACCAGCTAGACACCATGAAAATTAAACAAAAGCAGGAAGCCGAGAAGGCAGCCATGGCAGTCTTTTGTTCCAAGTGTAGGCATAAACATGTAGAAAGGGAGTGTCTATTAAACACCATCGAGGTCTGTGGAATTTGTACCTTAGAACACCCAACCGAGAAGTGCCCATCACTTCCCGGCTTACAAGCCATCTACAAGGGGAATGCTGAAACCATCGACCAATCACAAGCAACCAAGAGACCCACCTGGAGAGGCCAAAGTCAGAATGTGTTCCCAGATCCAAATCTTCAAGGTTATAGCTAGACTCAGCCATGGACCTTTCCTGCATCCTACCCTCCTTGGGTTGCTCAGTAACTGCAAAATACTGCCTGCGGCTAGAATTGGAGGTCAAACCCTTATGCCAACAACTATCAACCTCCACCTCAATTCTATGCACCCTATCCAAACATGCCAAGTACTTCATATAATCTGGCCACACAAACCTATCAGCAAGCGTATAACCCTAATATGTATCAACAACCTACGCTGCCACCACCTCCTTTGCATCAATTATTACCTGCACCTACTAACCCATCATCTTCACAGGCACCTGCTACCATAAACCCACCCCATCCTACATTGTTGCCTGCGCAACCCGTACCTAACCCAAACCATAATAGGTTACCTCAACCAGTGCAAAACATTGATATTCAGCCTTTTCCCACATACATGATCACTGCCATTCCTCTAAACAAAATTCAATTACGATTAGGAAAGATAGTGAACAAAGGAAAATCAGCTGCCATCATCCAGGAAGAGGTACCCTCCATGTCATCCGAAAATCATTCACAAAATGAAAAACAACAACAGAAAGAAGAAGAATCACCTGAACCACCGTACCCAAAAAGACTAATAGTAAAGAAAGAAGAGGTCCCTCTTGAATATGACCTGGAAAATGAACTTAGGAATGTATGTATTAAAATCCCACTTTTACAAGAAATTAGAGACATTCCCATATACACCAAAATTGTCAAGGATCTCTGCATTAAGAAGCCGGGAAGAAAGGGGCATAAGAACCAAAATGTCAAAATCATGAGCCAAATGTCCACTATGATCTATGACATGCCTGCCAAATACAATGACCCCAGGAATCCCATTGTCACTATTGAAATAAACGGAGTACTTCTGCCAAACACTCTTGTAGATCTAGGGGCAACAATAAATGTAATGACTTATGAAACAATGATGTCATTATAGCTACTAGGACTTAAGACCACCCCTATCCTTTTAGAAATGGTAGATAAATCTGTCGTTAGACCTATAGGATCCCTGGAGGACATAGTAGTTACTATTTCCTCTTGGCAATACCCCATAGATTTAATAGTCATTTCCCCAAAATCCTCTAGGTCTGGACACCCAGTAGTCCTAGGACGGCCATGGCTGGCAATGGTTGATGTTATCATAGGATGCAGAAATGGGGAAATGATCATTTCTAATGGTCCTCAAAATCAAACATTGTCTATTTTTGATCCAGGTGGATGTTGGTGGCCACCCACCTATCCCATTTGGAGCCCCACAACTGTCTCTTTTATTTTTTCAGTTTCCTCAATTATAGCACAATGTACTATTTTTAGCAGTTTTTCGGGTCCTAAACTTCTGGAGCCGTTTTGAGGCCCTAAACGACGTTTTTCAACGTTTTTTGGGAAATCTACTGCCAGCGATTTTTTCTGTCAAAAAATCGTCTTTTTCGTCGTAGTCCTCGGAGAGATCTTTCCAACGGGCTATCATGCGCATCAAATGGAGATAATACGACCAATTCGCGACCCCGGGAAGTTGGCTGTCCAACTCACCCCAAAACGGGGCCCACAATTTGGCGTTTCATCTTCTAGGGTTAGGTTTTGGGATGTGAAGGGTTTTCCATTGTTTCTCAATAATAAATAGGTCTTCGAGCCTCATTGTAACATAGTTCAGAACAGTTCAGAGGCATGTAGCCGCCACATCTCTTTGTTAGAAAATTATATATATTACGGAGCAATGGAACACATAAATATTGCAGAAATATAAACACAGAAAAATGCACAAAACCAGAGAGACACACATATACGTGGTTCACCTAGTTTGGGCTACGTCCACCCCGAATAGCTAGTCCTTCCTTTCTATTATCCAGC
This sequence comes from Pinus tabuliformis, assembly GCA_031772625.1. Taxonomy (NCBI): domain Eukaryota; kingdom Viridiplantae; phylum Streptophyta; class Pinopsida; order Pinales; family Pinaceae; genus Pinus; species Pinus tabuliformis. The sequence continues at coordinate 854,629,811 of CM062815.1, read as the reverse complement.
AAAATGAAGAGACACAACCTACAGCAAATCCGATGTAATATCCTCTGTTTTCTATCACAGTCTCACCTCTCTGTTTCTCGCTCACAGAATACACATCTATATCTCAGCCTCCAATACAATACCCTCATACAAAGAGAGGGGTTGCCTTCTAGGGCAAAAAACCATAAACTAAACATAAGTTCTACCGTCAGATCATATGCCTAATGAACGGCCCAGATTGACTAGAAATTACTATACTTTTACAAGGCAATTTTACATTTGCTTTTAGCTTCAGGGGCGCTGCTCCCGAGCCCCCGCCAGGGGACCGCTGGCCCCCGGACCCCCCAGTCGGGGGGGATCAGCCCCCCCGCACCCCCCAGCGTGGAGGGGTGTACAAACTTCCTGGGGTATACATCCGGCTGAAACAAAGACCTCTGAACAATCATGCTCCACACACAACAATCTCCCACTTGGAGAATGATTGTAGAAACTCCACCGCTGCTTCATTTTCTAGACAATGACTCCTCTTTGGACCTGGTTGTTTCTCATCTTCATCGTCATCCTTGAAGACCAATTGAAACTGAGCATATTCTCAGTTTCTCCCTGGTTACAACTTTTGTTAGCATATCTGCAGGATTCTGGCTAGTGTGTATCTTTTCCAGCTTCAACTCTCCATCTTCCAACACTGATTGTATGAAATGGTACTTGAGATGTATGTGTTTAGTCCTAGAATGAAATGCTGAGTTATTTGCAATATGAATGGCACTTTGGCTATCACTGTATAATGTGCCCATATCATGCTCCTTACCCAATTCACCCATAAACCTTTGTAACCAAATCATTTCTTTACTAGCCTCTGTAGCAGCAACATACTCTGCTTTTGTTGTTGAAAGTGCAACAACACTTTTGATTTTTGAAATCCAACTGACAGCTATTCCACCAACAGTAAATACATATCCTGTAGTGCTCCTCCTGTTATCCATGTCACCTGCCATATCTGCATCAACATATCCCTGTAGAGAAATGTTTGCACCACCAAAGCATAATGCTTGATTTATGGTACCTTTCAAATATCTGAGAATCCATTTCACTGCCATCCAATGTTCCTTTCTTGGATTGTTCATGTACCTGCTTACAACTCCCATTGCATGTGCAATATCAGGCCTTGTGCAGACCATTGCATACATTAAACTTCCAACTGCTAATGCATATGGAACTTTAGACATACAATCCATGTCTTCTTGGGTCTTTGGGCACATTTCCTTACTAAGTTTGTAATGGCTAGCAAAAGGTGTACTAACTGGTTTTGCATTGTGCATGTTAAATCTTTTCAACACCTTTTGTATGTACTCATTCTGAGACAATGTTAATTTACGATTTTTCCTGTCTCTAGTTATTCTCATACCAAGGATTTGTTTTGCAGCTCCCAAATCCTTCATTGCAAATGAATTTGCCAATTTTCTTTTGAGCACATTTATTTCCTGCATGTTAGATCATGCAACAAGCATGTCATCTACATACAATAACAATATAATATAGCTGCCATCATTTTGCTTTTTCAAATAAACACAATGATCAGAGTGACATCTAGTATAACCTTGTTCAAACATAAACTTGTCAAATTTTAGATACCACTGCCTTGGAGCCTGTTTTAAGCCATACAAGCTCTTCTTCAACCTGCACACTAGTTTCTCCTTCCCTTTCACCTCATATCCTTGTGGCTGTTGCATATATATCTCTTCCTCCAAATCCCCATGGAGAAAGGTTGTCTTTACATCTAACTGCTCAAGATGAAAATCTTCAGCTGCTACAAGACTTAAAATGGTTCTGATTGAAGTCATTTTAACAACAGGAGAAAATATTTCATCAAAATCAATACCTTTCTTCTGTGCAAACCCTTTCACCACAAGTCTAGCTTTATACCTCTGTTTTCCTCCATCTTCTTCCTTCAGCCTGTAAACCCATTTATTCTTCAATGTAGTTTTTCCTATAGGCAACCTAACTAAATCCCAAGTCTAGTTATGCATTAAGGAGTCCATCTCTTCTTCCATGGCTACCTCCCACTTCTTCCTGCTTTCAATCTGCATTGCTTCTTCATAAAATTCGGGTTCACCGGAATCAGTCAACAATAAATAATATAATGAAGGAGAGTATTGTTCAGGGGGTCTACTCATCCTGGTAGATCTTCTAACACCACTTTCAGGTGTTTGGGGTGCCTGTTGTTGTGGTGGTTGCTGTTGTTGTGGTTGTTGATTATTATTATTTTCAGGCACCTTTCCTTTTTCAGTGATTTCATCAAGAACTGCGTATTCCTTGTTTTCCTTTTCCTGTTTCTTTTCCTGCAATTGATTCTTATACAAGACCTTTTCATTGAATATTACATCTCTGCTCCTAATGATTTTGTGATTTTCGTAATCATATAAGCGATAACCAAAATAATTAACACCATATCCAATAAAGGTACATTTCTTTGACTTTGCCTCAAGCTTTGTTCTATTTTCTTTATCAATATGGACAAAGGCCTCACAACCAAAAGGCTTTAAAATAGAGTAGTTTACCTTTTTACCTGTCCATGCTTCCTCTGGAACACCACCATCCAAGGAACTTGAAGGCCCTCTGTTTATTAGATAAACAATAGTATCTACAGCATCTGCCCAAAACTGTAAAGGCAATCCTGCATGCAATCTCATGCACCTTGCACGCTCCATGATTGTTCTGTTCATCCTTTCTGACACACCATTTTCTTGTGGTGTTCTTGGAACTGTATTCTCTCTGCGAATTCCATGCTCTGAACAATACCTATCAAACTCTTTGCTGCAATATTCACCTCCATTGTCTGATCTAAGACACTTCAATTTCTTTCTTGTCTCAATCTCAACCAAAGCTTTCCATTTCTTGAAAGTATCAAATACATCAGATTTATTCTTAATACAATAAATCCAAGTTTTTCTAGTTGCATCATCAATAAAAGTAACATAATAACGAGAGCCACCGAGAGATGATACCTGAGTAGGTCCCCATACATTTGTATGCACAAGCTCTAATTTTTCATTCTTCTTTCTTTCCCAACTCTGAGAAATCTGACTCTCTTCTGTTTTCCATAAATGCAATTCTCACAGAAGTCCAAATCAACATTCTTCAAACCCGGCAACAAATTCCTTGAGTGAAGAATCTTCATCCCCTTTTCACTCATGTGTCCGAGCCTATGATGCCATAATGCTGCATCTGCTCCTTTGGAAGTTAAAGCATTAACAGAGTTAGAAATACCATTGCATAAATACAATGTACCAACCTTTTCGCCTTTTGCTATTACCAGGGCTCCTTTGGTGACCTTCCAAGCTTTATCTGTGAAAGTTGTCACACAACCTTCACCACCTAACTGCCTTGTTGAAATCAGATTTTTCTTTAGATCTGGAACATGCCTTACCTCCTTTAATAGCCATTGGTTTCCATTCTGCTGTTTTACAAGAACCTTACCCATTCCAACGATTTTACAGGGTTTATCATCACCCAGACGAACTTGTCCAAAATCTCCTTGAACATAGTCATGAAAGTATTTCTTATCAGGTGTGGCATGGAATGAAGCCCATGAATCTACCACCCAGGAATCAGTAATATTTTCGAAAGAAAGAATCAAAGCATCTTGTAACACCTCATCTGTCACATTTGCTTCATGATTGTTTTCTTGTTGTGCATCTCCTTCTTTTCCCTTCCGATATCTACAGTCTTTCTTTAGGTGTCCTTTCTTTCCACATTTCCAGCACACTATCCCCGATCTGGACTTGGATATGCCTTTCCTTGATTTACTACGATATCTTGAGCTCTTTTGTCTTTCCATTTTTCTTCCTCTAGACTCTGCACTCAAAGCGTTTCCCGATGTCTCACCGGAGCTTTTCTGTCGCATTTCCTCGCTAAGGATAGCACCGAAAACATCATCAAACTTTAAAGTACTAGATCCAGAAACGGAGTTACTAATGGCCATTACCAAACCATTCCAACTTTCTGGTAATGAGCACAAGAATAACAGAGCTCTAACTTCATCATCAAAGTTTACCCCTACAGAACTTAACTGACTTGTAACTGTATTAAAATCATTTAAATGGTTTGCAACAGATCCACCTTCCGACATATTCATATTAAATAACCGTTTCATAAGAAATACCTTGTTTGAAGCCGAGGGTTTTTCATATAGTTTCGACAACGTCTGCATCAAACCCTCTGTCGTGGTTTCCTTCGAAATGTTGAAGGCGACTGACGCAGCAAGGCACAATCGTATTGTTCCGAGTGCCTTTCTATCGAGAAGGTTCCATTCTTCGTCTTTCATACCCATCGGCATCTTTGTTTTTCCACCCAATGGTAGGTATAGATCTTTCTGATACAGATAATCTTCCATCTGCATCTTCCACAGTGAGAAGTTTTGGCCATTAAATTTCTCGACCCTAAACTTACCATCTTCCGCCATTGCTCCCACTCGAACCAGGAACCCTTCTTTCCTGCGAGTTTATCAGCCAAATAGACCTTTGGCTCTGATACCAGTTGTTAGAAAATTATATATATTATGGAGCAATGGAACACATAAAATATTGCAGAAATATAAACACAGAAAAACGCACAAAACAAGAGAGACACAGATATACGTGGTTCACCCAGTTTGGGCTACGTCCACCCCGAATAGCCAGTCCTTCCTTTCTATTATCCAGCAAAATGAAGAGACACAACCTACAGCAAATCCGCTGTAATATCCTCTATTTTCTCTCACAGTCTCACCTCTCTGTTTCTCGCTCACAGAATACACATCTATATCTCAGCCTCCAATACAATACCCTCATACAAAGAGAGGGGTTGCCTTCTAGGGAAAAAAACCCTAAACTAAACATAAGTTCTACCGTCAGATCATCTGCCTAATGAACAGCCCAGATTGACTAGAAATTACTATACTTTTACAAGGAAATTTTACATTTGTTTTTAGCTTCAAGGGCGCTGCCCCCGAGCCCCCGCCAAGGGACCGATGGCCTCCGGACCCCCCAGCCAGGGGGGATCAGCCCCCCCGGACCCCCGCGAGGGGGGACAAGTCCCCCACGCACCCCCCGCGTGGAGGGGTGTACAAACTTCCTGGGGTATACATCCGACTGAAACAAAGACCTCTGAACAATCATGCTCCACACACAACACTCTTCTCAGAGATAAGCTACCATCGCCCTAGCTGGTTTATTTCTATTTCCGGTTGTAAGCATATTTCAGTGTTTTCCATTAATGAAATGAAGTATTATTTCCGCTGCATCTTTGCGTATATGGTTATCTCCGTATTTTGTTGCATTCCTATTTAAATCCAGATCAGTGGTATCAGAGCGGTCTGCTTTTTCTCTGTTTTTCTTTGCATGTCCCCAACGAGGTTGAGATACAAGGAGTTAGGGCTTGAACTGGTCGAACCTTTGCAAGACTAGCCTCGCAAATCTCGACGACCTCCCATGGCAGATGAGAAGAAAGACGAGGGGGCAGGAGATCCTATCAAAATCTTGCTCGAAGAGGCCCTCGAGTGGCAAAGGAACGCGGGGATGGATAGCTTTGCGCAGATCCTTCAGCGGCTACCCAGAGGCGACGCAACAGCTTCCAACAGCTACTTTGGAAACACCACACCGTTTAAGGTACAAGTTAATTTTGAAATCCCCATCTTCGAGGGTCAAATAGACATAGATGTCGTAGATAAATGGTTAAGTCTGCTAGATGGGTATTTTTCTGTTCATGAATTTTCAAATCGGGAAAAGATTGTTTTCGCTCTTCTCAAAGCAGCCCCCCACGTCAAGGACTGGTGGGAAAACTACTGCGAGCAGAAGGATGAAAGTAGAGGCTCACTGTTTTCAGCTGCACCCACTTGGAATGACTTTCGGGATGCCATCAAGGAGCAGTACTACCCTGTCAAAAGCTATGAGGACAAATACATCAAATGGACCACACTGTGGTAGGGACGAGACCAAGATGCGCTGGAGTTCACAAACATTTTTCATACCCTTCACACAAAATTGGGTATCAAAGATTCTGAGCTGCATCTAGTACTCAAATACCATGGTTGCCTACACAGATACATCCAGGAAGAGATGGAGTTATTGAACATCTCCTCACTCGGCACAGCATACCGATACGCTGTCAAAATCGAGCAAAAGTTCAAACAGAAGAAGCGAGACTTTGGATCTGCAAATCTGAAGCCTAAAGGACAAAGCCAAGGCGGGGTGACCCAAGACAACCCCTCGAAGCCGCAAGAAAAGAACACCACCACGAAGCCGAAGAAGGACACAGGAAAGTGGTGTGAGTTCCACAAGAGTCCCACTCACAACACAAGTGAGTGTCGGACCAAGCAGTCGCTGGTGGTCGAGTTGAAGGCTTCCGAATCAGATGCATGTTCCGACCCTGAGCCAGAACCTGACAAGGGGAATGGCAAAGGGAAGCAGATCATTGATGCGGAGCCCAGCGCCACTGTTGCCACCACCAAGATCCAGAAAAATGAGCCCGAAGATCCAGAGGAGGGGGAACGTCTTTTCCACTCACAGATGTGGGTGAAGGGTTCGTCGCTGCAATTCATTGTCGACAGTGGCAGCCAAAAGACCCTCATTTTAGCAGAGGTCGTGAAGCGGTTGGGCCTACCAACTACACCACACCCATAGCCGTATAGTATCGGGTGGTTTCACGAAGGACGAGATCTCAAAGTTGGCCAGCAGTGCCGCCTTCCCTATAGCATCAAGCTCTTCACAGACGAGGTATTGTGTGATGTTACACCTCTGGATGTTTGTGATGTACTATTAGGCCAACCATACTTGTGGAGGCGACATGCTGTGTATGAGTCAAGGCCTCGCGCTGTCATTATTTCTTTGGATAATTCATTATACAGGATACCGGAGGTAGCCCCACCTACTACCACCTCTTTGATCACTGCTAAGAAAGGCAGCAAGCTCATCTCACAGACTAGGAAATTTATTTTCCGTCTGGTTCGCTCCCAAAGTAAGGGGAAGATCATTGCTACATCCATCACCCCCGCGAAGGGTTCCTCCACACAACAGCAGCAACAGAGGGATACAGTCATGACAGAACACAGGAACAACTTCTCCTTGCCCAGAGGGGTACCACACAAGTTTCAGGTGGGCGACAAAGTTTGGTTACATTTGCAGAGAGAGCGTCTTACCAGAACCCATCAGAAACTTAGACCACTTCGACATGGTCCTTACACCAATAATAAGGCTACGGGAAACAATGCTTTGAAGCACAACATTCCTCCATTCCTTTGCTTGCACCGAGTGTTCAATGTGGACCATCGCCGACCATGCTCCCCACCATTTATGGACATATCAGAGATTGCAGAACACCTCACCAGAGCCCAGCTCAGCAGAAGCTTCCTCATCTCAGGGAGGAACTCAACGCAATGGGGACCATTGCTTCCTAAGGGGGGAGGAATGATCTAGGTGGATGTTGGTGGCCACCCACCTATCCCATTTGGACCCCCACAACTGTCTCTTTCAGTTTTTCAGTTTCCTTAATTATAGCACAATGTACTATTTTTAGCAGTTTTTCGGGTCCTAAACTTCCGGAGCCGTTTTGAGGCCCTAAACGACGTTTTTTGGGAAATCTACCGCCAGTGATTTTTTTTGTCAAAAAATCATCTTTTCTGTCGTAGTCCTCGGAGAAATCTTTCCAACGGGCTATCATGCACGTCAAACGAAGATAATACAACCAATTCGTGACCCCGGGAAGTTGGCTGTCCAACTCACCCCAAAACGGGGCCCACAATTTGGCGTTTCATCTTCTAGGGTTAGGTTTTGGGATGTGAAGGGTTTCCATTGTTTCTCAATAATAAATAGGCCTTCGAGCCTCATTTTAACACAATTCAGAACAGTTCAAAGGCATGTAGCCGCCACATCTCTTCTCAGAGATAAGCTATCATCGCCCTAGCTGGTTTATTTCTATTTTCGGTTGTAAGCATATTTCAGTATTTTCCATTAATGAAATGAATTATTATTTCCACTGCATCTTTGCGTATATGGTTATCTCTGTATTTTGTTGCATTCCTGTTTAAATCCGGATCAATTTTTCCACCTGCTAAGACAACTGCCGAAGTACCATTATGGATCGAAAACCCATATGCAGACGAAGACTACATGTTCCCCCTATTAACATTAGATCAATCTAGAGGTCTCCAGGAGCATTCTGATGAGCATGTTTTATAGTAGTTTTTAGCAGATAGCTCTTGTATCAATTATTCCATCCCTTTTAATGGTTATCAACATGTGTTTAATGATGAGTTTGAGGAAACCTGCCATCCAACTGTCTTCACTTCATTTGCATCAATGGAGGAAAGTCATGAGCTCACCACAGAACCAGTGGAAATATTGGAAGGGAAAATCTTACATATTGGTATAGGATTGACTGCAGAACAAAAGTAGCAGTTGATGAGTATGGTTCATGACCAAACCAGAGCATTCACATGGGATTAGTTAGATATGAGGGGTATACATCCAAACACTTGCATCCACCATATTTATACAAATGAAGAAATGAGACTTGTTCGGCAACCACAAAGGTGTATGAACCCAGCATTAAAAGACATTGTCAAAGAAGAACTTCAGAAACTTTTGGCCGCAGATTTCATTTACCCCATTTCTGATAGTAAGTGGATGTCACCTCTGGTAGTAGTTCCAAATAAGAATGGCAAGTGGCGGATCTGCGTCGACTAGAGAGAACTGAACAAGCCCATATTGCGCGACTATTTTTCATTGCCCTTCATCAATCAAGTTCTCGACATGCTTTCAGGTAAGAAATATTTTTATTTTCTAGATGATTGCAGCGGGTACAATCAAATACAAATAGCCAAAGAAGACCAGGAAAAGGCTACCTTTACATGCCCATGGGGTACTTATGCATATAAAGTCCTTCCCTTTGGTCTTTGTAATGCCCTCACCACTTTCCAAAGAGCTGTACTTGCCATTTTTTCTGACCTGATCCATGACTATGTGGAAGTATATATGGATGACTTCACAGTCTATGGAGATGACTTTCCACAGGCTTTGGGGAATCTAGAGAAGGTATTGATCCATTGTCAAGAAGCCGATCTAGCCCTTAGTAGCGATAAATGTAGAATGATGCAAACTAAGGGAATTGTTTTAGGCCATCATGTGTCATTTGAAGGGATTCAAGTTGACCCAGCAAAAATCGAGGTAATTTCGCGTATCCCTATTCCAAGCTCGCAAAAAGAGGTAAGAATTTTTTTAGGGCACATAGGATATTATCAATGATTTATTGAGAATTTCACTAGAATTGCAGCACCATTATTCAAATTGTTAACTAAAGATGCTAACTTTGTATGGAATGTTGACTATCAACAGGCTTTTCAGGTACTGAAAGAGAGATTATCTACCACTCCAGTGCTAAGAGGGCCAAATTGGTCCTTACCTTTCCATATTTGTATAGATGCTTCGGACACTGCACTAGGAGCAGTTTTGGGACAAAGGGAAGATAACTTTCCCTATGCCATTTACTTTGTTAGCAAAAATCTCTCTCCCACTGAATTAAATTATACGGTTATTGAAAAAGAGCTGTTAGCAGTTGTGCATGCTATAGGAAAGTTTAGACATTATATTACCGGTTATGAGACATTTTTCCATACCGACCATTCTGCTGTTAGATTTTTAATGAATAAACCTATTACTAATGGTAGGATAACTAGATGGTTGTTGCTTCTACAAGAATTCAATATAACTATAATTGATAGGCCTGGAAGAGACAACTTGGCAGCTAATTTCTTATCTCGTTTGAATCTTACGCAGGGAAGCATGCCAATGCCAGTGCTCGACGAATTCCTAGATGAAGCTCTATTTGCCATTTCTATTGTTACTCCTTGGTTCGCTGATGTCGCCAATTATCTGGTATCAGGAAAACTACCTCAAAACCTATCGGCCCGAGAGAGGCACAATATAGTGCAGCGTAGTGCTAGTTACTCTTGGATTGAGGGAGATCTATTTTATACAGGGCCAGACTTGATTATGAGGCAATGTGTGCAGGAAGATGAAATGCATGATATATTAAGTGCCAGTCACAATGAGCCTTGTGGTGGCCATTTCACTGACAAAAGAATGGCATATAAAGTTCTCCATATCGGATACTATTGGCTGACCCTATTCAAAGATGCCAAGAAGTTTGTTTTGAGTTGTGACGCTTGCCAACGAATGGGGAGACCAGTTGCCTCCGATGAAATGCCTCTTCAACCACAAATTGCCATTGAACCCTTTGAGAAGTGGGCATTAGACTTCGTAGGGCCCATCTCCCCAATGTCAAACAAGAAGAAATATATTTTGGTGTGCACTGATTACGTCACCAAGTGGGTGGAGGCCAAAGCATTGTATGCTGCCACTGAGAAGGCAGTAGTAGAGTTTTTGTTTGAGGACATCTTTACAAGATTTGGGGTGCCTCGTGAAATTGTCACTGATCAAGGAACCCAATTTACATCAAATTTGGTCAAGGCACTCATGGAGCAATATCAAGTTAAGCACCGTAAATTGACCCCCTACCACCCCCAAGCTAATGGGTAAGTGGAGTCCACGAACAAAGTGTTGGAATCCATCCTTACAAAAACAATTCAACTGCATCACAAAGATTGGGCAAAAAAGTTACCAAAAGCACTTTGGGCTTACCGGATCACTTGGAGGAATGTGACCAGACACACACCTTACGAATTAGTCTATGGTAAACAAGTATTCTTGCCCATCGAATTCCAGGTAAAAACATTCAAAATTGCCACTCAGTTGGGCATGACTTTAAATGAGGCTCAAGAATAGAGATTGATGCAATTGAACGAGCTTGATGAGATCCGACAAGATGCCTACCACAGAATTGCATTAGTACAGGACCAAAGAGCCCGATGGCACGACAAATTTATTAAGAAGAAAGTCTTCCGTCCAAGTGACTGGGCCTTGTTATACGATAGTAAGTTTAAGCATTTCAAAGGTAATTTTTCTACTAGATGGTTAGGACCGTATGAGGTAACTGAAGTTTTTGATAACGGTTCAGTTCATATTTGTACTATCGATGATGACAAGATTTATTTTGTAGTAAATGGCCATCGGCTTAAAGTTTATCATAAACCACTTTCACGTGATCAGTTTTTGCAGGAAGTTCGAGGGGATCCAGGATTGGAGCTGATTCATGCCAATAATCAGCCCCTTGCTGGTTCAGTTGATTAGTTCTTTTTTATATTTACATATATATATATATATATATATATATATATATATATATAAGTAAACCAGTGGGTTGTCACTTTTTATATCTGCAGGCGGTCCTCCCCACAGCCCATGTAGAATAAAGGAGGAATCCACCAGAAGCAAGTTTATTCCTTTATCCAGGTTTGGTGGATTATTTATGGAAAAGGAACCGGTGGAGTCTCCTTTGGAAGCCTTCAGACTATCTAAATATGAAGCTCCCAAGCATCCACTGATTCAAACTCGTAAATAATATGAACCAGTATTAGTTAGGGATTCCTTGAGTATAGAATTGTTCTTTTCTGAGCTCAAGGAAATGTCTATGGAAAGGAAACCCCCTGGATTCTACTATGGGAAATTCAGACTCTCTAAATATGAATGCCTTGAGCACTAACTACTTTAGGCTCATTAAAATAATAAGGTAGTAGTAGTTTAGGGATCCTTTGGGCATTGAATTATTCTTTTCCGGGCCCAAAGGAATAACTACGGAAAAGAAGCCCCCATGGAGCTCTCTTTCTGGTCATTTCCAGCTCCCTAAAGAAGAAATTCCCCAGGCAGTCATCATTCCAGGCCTGGTTAAAATCCATGGATTGATAAGCAGTTTTTTTTTTTTTCTGAAAATAATGAGCAGCCCGGTCTATGGCATTAAATCTAAAGGCTCCAAAATCATGTCAGACAGCCTGTGCCTTATACTATGTCTGGATTCAGTTGTTTTTATATAAGGATCTCAGAATTCTAATTCATTATGCTCTGTCCAAACTGCCTACGTTACATGCTCTATTAAAAATGCCTAGGTTTCATCCTCTATTCAAACTACCTATTTTACATGCTCTGTTCAAAATACCTATGTTCCATACTCTGATCAAATGCCCATGTTTCACATGCAACTCATATTACATTCAAGGGCCCTGAAATTTTGCCCAAAATTGGATCCTATAATCACACATTTGATGTCACAATATGTGCAAAGAAACCTTCTGCATCATAAAAAGAAATCATTTTTTATATATGTTAGCATGTTTTCCAAGTCAGGGCCGTCTTCACTAACAGTCGAAGAAATGATCATGGTTACCACTTCACTCTGTTGTGTAAGTACAGATTCAGGGAATCAGTACTCAACTCGACGATGTCACAACATGGCAATTTCTAGAGTCAAGATAGCAGCACACAATTGCAGAGGGCATGCTTAAGCATATCTAATTACACACTCGACACAAATCATTAAAGTAGTATGCACTTGTATTCTGCTTAAATTTAACTGATAGGTGGTTAAAATGTTAATCATAGAAGCATGCCTCTGAATCTATCCTAAGATCGTCGTGACCATATATCCTACTCCCTTACCTGTCTATTCCCGATCCCATAAGCAGTTACCCTCCAGCACATTGATAAGACACAAACCATAACCGCCACCACTCATGATCTATCCTTGCTATGTAATGATGTTGCTCACCCGCTTGGCCATCGTTTCATGGTGAGAACGCATCGCCTCACAACTAAGAGACTCACACGCTCCCTCAAGGGATCACACATTGCAATCAAGTGCCATGCTCCAAACCAGTCGACGATGGGACGATCACCATAATGGGCATCGATCCCACACATCCAATCTATCATCATGACAGACATCCGCCCATTATTAAAACAAAGGATGACTGCGATCATGGGGGAAGGATCAATAAGATACCAACAGTGCAGACAATTGGGAGAAAAGGAAATTACAGTAGAATGCAGGCGCCATGGGAGTAGACAGGCATGAACCCACCTTTGTTCAATTTTCGCACAGTACAGAATATGAACAATGCAAAGGAATTTTGGAGGAGAAAGGTTGGATGAATTTTCTCCGAAAGTTTCAAGGTTATAATGATCAAGTTGTAATGGCATTCACATGGTTTTTCAATGACGAGCACGCCCAAATCAGAAACCTAAACTTCAGAGTCGTGGAGGAATCCATAAGCAGGGCTATTAGGCTATGGGCTGAGGGTGAGCAATTTTTTAAGTGTGGGCAGTTAGAAATACCAAATTGCACCGTCTTCTTGAAGCCAGCCTATCATTTGATCAACTGGTTGAAAGGAGTGCTCCGCAACTGTATTGAGGAGCAATGGTATCCACTACTGACAATGCTACAATGCTTCGTGACTTGTGAAAGAAGGTTTGTCATTGTATCTCTTTATCATATTCAGCTCATGGTTCATTTCACTGAAGATAGGCAATTGAATATTCCTCATTTTTTAATATTAAGCTTGCACAAAATGATGAAGGGTGTACACTCGCATGGCAAGAATCCAGAAACTACATTGTATCACCATAGTTTAGTTAAAATTCTATTGGTTGCCGAGCTTAAGAAAAGGAAGCGGTCGTGGGAAGACTTCCTCATTGAGGAATTCCCTGGGCAAGAAACGCAAACAAGGGTCGGCAACGGACACTGGGCCGCTCCATAAAAATTTATGATGAAACACCTCCATCCAAGTCCAATTCTACCCCTACCCACTCCCCCACTCCTGTTTCCGCGCTCCCCCATATATTTTCCGACAGTCTGAAGGATGGCGCAAGAAAAATTCTTGTAGAAATACCAATGGACTCACCCCAGAAAAGGAAGTGCGATTAGCCTAAGCCTAACCAGCCTGAATTGAGTCCCATGAACAAAAGCGATGCATTTGAATCTCCAGCAGAACCCTCCCTAAGACCCGAAAGTGCCACTCCTAAAACTAAACGTCAGCGATCCCCATTCCCTTTCAACACTCCCCTCAATTCTGCGACCAAGACCTTAGCTCAAGGATGTCGTCGAACTCGAAGCATGGCCCATACACTATAGACCAAGGCTGGAGGCACCAGCCTCAACCATATCCATATCTCCTCCTCCCGTGATGTTGATATCCTACCATCAAAAATGTCTCTTGGAGAAGAGCCCATTGCCACAACCAAAGTGACAATCCCTGTGGATATCGCACCAGATATGGAGACTCTGTCTCCCACCCAACTATCAGCAAGAAGAAGCACCACAAAGGCCACTCCACATCAATCTTCTTCAAAGGAACGTACAACGAAGTCGCCTAGAGGTAGTGCCTCGCAGCAGTCGATGACCCCAACTAAAGCCCCTACATTTGATGCTAAAGCAAATTTAAAAATCCGGCTCGTCAAGCTGCAAAAAACAATCTCCAAGCTCAGGGAATAGACAAATAAATACAAGGTCTTATTCCATTTTGTAAGGGATGTCAACCAGCAAGTACGTGACTCCAACATGAAGTTGTATGCCCAGAACGATGCTCTGGCCAGGAAGAACAAGCACCTTCTGCGGTGGAAAGCAGCAAGGAAAAAACCTACTAAATGGTTGAATCCCAAGGGATTAGCACTGCAATTTCAAAAATTTTCATCACCTGTCAAACAGGGGATTGAGGTCCTAATCAAGACTGCTGGTCTTTGACCAGTCTCTTTCGTTTGAATACAATTTCCTTTCTCTTGGATGCATGAGGGCATGCATCAGAATTGGCGTGGGAGGATGTTGATCCCCGATTTTGTGCCTATCACTACAAGTTTTTCATCCTTATTTAGGTCTTTTTGGCATCCCCAAACCCACTTACTTGCTATTCTACTATCATAATCACTGTTCCAATCCCCATTTTGAGGTAAAGTCTTTTATGATTATATTTTTCTATTTATTGGTGAAATTTAGTAGATATAAGTAGCGACTCCTTCAACTAACTTATTATTATGATCAAGGTCAGGAAGCAGCAGGCAACAGGGAAAATTTTAAGAACCCCTCCTAAATTTATAAATATAATAAATGGGCGAATCTCCATGGTATATAGGAAAAATGGAAGGCGATTTTATCAATAATATAATATGTATATATAATTTTTTGGCGAATCTCTCACCAGGCATGGCGAATATTTTACTCAATTATAAAATCTTGTAAGATCTTGGCTAGTCTTTCACTAAATAATAAAACTTTGGAAAGTCCTAGTGAATCTTAGCATAGGCTACATGCTGGTTTAATTCCCCCATTTAAATAGGCTACATTCCAGGTCAATACCATGGGTCAATACCATGTGCCATTTTGGTGAATACCATGGGTCAATACCATGTGCCATTTGGTGAATACCATGGGTCAATACCATGTGCCATTTTTATTTTTATTGATTCTAATATTAGGGTTAATAATGGTTTTTTGCATGGTATTAATAACAATCTAGTCCATGGTATTTGTCCCATAGTATTTTGGCCATAGGTTTCACCTAAATATAACCCATTTTTTGAGTGTTCGTAAATATAAGGTGACTTATGGAGTAAATATAAAAAAATGTTTTATTTGTTTACCATACCTCTCGTTTATTTATATTTTTATTAATTTACCATACCTCTTTTACAAATATGGTATTTGGCCCATAGGATTCACTTAAATAAAACCTCTTTCTTGAGCCTTCATAAATAGAACGAGGGTTATGGACTAAATATAAAAAGATGTTTTATTTATTTACGATACGTCTAGTTTATTTATATATTTATTTATTTACCATACCTTTTGAGTAAGTATAAAAAGACGTTTTATTTATTTACCATACCTCCACTTTACTTATATTTTTATTTGTTTACACCCTTACATGTATATAAGGTGATTTATGGAGTAAATATAAAAAATGTTTTATTTATTTACCATACCTCTCATTTATTTATATTTTTATTAATTTACCATACCTCTTTTATAAATATGGTATTTGGCCCATAGGATTCACTTAAATAAAACCTATTCTTGAAAATGGGCGAATGGATTCACTTAAATAAAACTTATTCTTGAGAATGGGCGAATGGAAGGTTGTAAGTCCTAATTTCAAGGGCTAATTTTACCTTTTTTACCCTCTCCCTTAAAATAAGGTGGGCTATTTGAGGTGATTTGTAAAAATGTACTATGATACAAAATATTCGCCCACTAAAAATTTAAAACCCCTTAATTTCGCCAAAGGGCGAACATTCGCCCCTAAAATTATCCTTGGCAGGCAATGAACTAAGAGCTATCTTAAGTTCGGTACTTAACTGCATGTTTCTAGATGGAAAGACTGCTAAGGATTCGTGATTATCCTCGCTGACTGGAATAAACACTAAGTTTGGGATCAGTTACAGTTTGTTGAATCAATATGGACCAGTTATCCGCTCTGACGAAGTAAATTAGTTGGACTATTATGATTTACCATTTTTAGTGCAGTCATTTAAACTTAACTAAAAGCTATAAAAGGTTTTGATGTAATATGATAAGCTAGCGCTCAAACATTGAATTATTTGTCGTGTATTCCATAACTTGTTTTTAATCAAAGATATCGAGATGGTTCTACTTTGAATTTGGGATTAAGCGTTTGATGGATTGTTGATGATAGCCAATTGATTGCATTCAACATGATAGCGTGGGATTGAGCTCCCAGGTGTGGCCGGGCCCACCCATCTGGGTTAGTTTTGTATATTACATGATAGTAACATTGTGTGACTAGTTACAGTTAGTTTTTAATTCACTACGAATTAGTTTGGTTTGGCTTGCTGCATGCGAACTGTCTTAATTCAGTTGTTTAGAGAATGTAGATGCGTTGATGTTTCTTTAAACCCTTTGTTTCCATAATCCGCAATTGAATTTCTGTGTGATCCTTGCTTTGATTTCATAACAGTGTTATGCTTGCTATCGTATTGATTTATAATCGACAGAGGAGTGCTACATGGTCATCTGATGAATGAAATGAATTGTTTATACATTGAGAGTGTTGAGATTACTTTGATATTTAACTCTATTCAGTAATCAGAGACGAATGGATGCGAACTAATTAGAATGAGATTTGTCTGACCACCAAACTGTTCTTCGTTCCTCTAAGGAACTGGATCGGATTGACTCTCTATTTGAATTGTTTTACAGGCAATAAAACATCAAGGAATCCTCGTTGATCATTTAAACACTGTAATATCCTCGGTTTAGTTTCAAGCTGCTTGGATTAAAGATTGCTTTCATGAGTATTGGATGATTTACTATCATTTAGCCCTGTTTCATCTGGTAAATAGACTCTTGGATTGAGTAGTGGACTGTGTGGATTGAACGTAGAATACAAATGAGTGCTTTGGATGATTAGTTGTTAAATGTGAATTCATTAGTTTAGAGTAAATAAATGATTCCCCTGTTTTGTGTGTTGGTCGATTTCATTAACTTTAGTTAGATAAAGGATTTCCCCTGTTTCGTGTGAGGATCGATTCTATTAGTTGTCTAGATAAATGATTTCCCCTGCTTTGTGAAGTGATTGATTACATTTCTCAGAAGTTAGATATCGATTAAGATTTTAACGACAGTACATTGGCTCCAAGTAAGGTTATTTGCAAGTAAGGATTAATGTGATTATAGAATGGTTTAGAGTACAGTTTCTCTAAAGTTGTTTGATTGGATTCCAATGTATCAAGTAGGTTAGATGCTTGAAGTTGTTTTCATCATTATGATTAATTAGGACTTGTAAGTGGCTTGACTGCAGATAAAAATTGAGTTAGCAAGTTACAGAGTGAAATAGAGTGATTGTTCAGTTCAGTACTTAACTTCCGAAATCCTTGTTAGTAGGGTAACAAGGCATTAGGTACAGATTGCTATTAGTATAGATTTCTTGAAGATTAAATAACTATTACAAGTAGAAGAGCTTTGTTTCTTTTGAGTATAAACTAGAAGAGCTAGAACTAGCATTTGAGTGTTTGGTTGATTAAGTCTTGTGATTAGTAGTTCATTTTCATTTAATATCAACCATAAATAGTTTGGTAGCTTGATTAGGTTTAGAATTGAATACTAGGTAGAATTTGTGAAGATTTCTAGCTAAATATTAATGTGTTCATTACTCCACGAATCGTTATAAGGAAATGTTAAAACTCTAATTTAGCCCTGAACTAAGGAAGCACAAGGAAACTCGTGTGTACGAGCCCCAAGTTGACAATTAATATTAAGAGGTTCAATTTGAAAATTTAACCTCTCAACACATAGTAAATTCTAGCATAATAGAAAAATATGAAGTACTAAACAACATTTGCATTTCATTTACAAGGTATGATTACAATTATCTATTCCACTTAATTTTTTTCAACACTGAATAAGGAATAAACACTCTCTACCCACCATAGGTACAATTAGACCGAAATTTTCCTGTAGCTAGCCTCCCTTGAGTCGAATCCAATGTATGAAGGATGCTTCACTCGGGGATTTCCAACCAAAAATTAATTCATGGCATAGAGTATGAAGTCCCTTCTCCTTCACTTACAAGAAACATGAAATAGGAGTTGTTATCTCTCGAATATTGAGACTAGGATATTCACACAAACAATTATGAACACTAAGGGCTTGAACATCATAGAAGGGGATCCCTTAACTACTTCCTATAGTCCCTCAATGATCTCTCGTGCACAATACAACTAGACAGTTAAAATTACTTTAAGTCCACTTGACTCAACCTAAGAGCCTCCTCACTGGTTTCATTAGCTAAGCATGATTCAAGCATGGATGTTGTGGCCTAACTTCCAAACATTGGTTCACAGTCGCCTGCTCATAATGGGTTCACAAGTCATTGGATTCACAACAAGTTCATAGGGATTCATGTTCACAACCACTGAGCCTCCTCTATCATCACAATGGTAATTCTCCCTCTTCCCCACCATTGCCTTATTGTATAAGAGCTTTGAGGCCCCTCCTCAAGCTATGGAGTCAACAAAGACTAGCACATAGTGTGCATCCCATACTCGGCCAGTTTGATACCTCGTACCCCATCTCTCTCATGAATTCCTAGCAGTTGGGTGGTTTAACTAGAACATCAAGGGTCATAAACATTAAATTGAGGGAAGATAAGAAAATTCTCATTCTCTCTTACTCACTTCTTCAAGTAATCTTTCCTCTCAGACATAGAGATTTGTATAGGTCAGTCCTCTTCTTTGGATTTAGCAATTTATATTTAATTAAATATGATATTTACATCAAATATCTGGGCAAGTCATCCATGTTGTCCCTCTGGCATTATCATCCTTTAATTATATTTACAAAAGTTGGGGATTAGAAAAGGGATGTTACAAAATTTTCGACTTGCAAGTGGGTTTTGGGAGCCATCATAAGGTCTTACTCAAAGGGGATGGGTTTGGAGGCCTTGACCAAGGTTAGGGAGGAAACCAAGTGCTTAGGCCTAGAAGTTTCATAGGAAGATTCCAATGCGAAACATTTTCTTTTTAAAAAGGATGAAGGGTAATTTTAAGTAGATGCTTTAAAAGCATGAAGGATTTGTTCGTTGTGAAGGGAACACCTGTGCATTCTAGAATATGTGCACATTCTTTGAAATTCATTTTTTGTCGCAGTATTGTTGTTTCTCACCTATAAGCTTGCTAGTTTGTATGTTTAACTTCAATATGATAATCATGATGCTTTGAAAACTCCATATTAATAAAAAAAATCATTTTTCCTAATTCTCACTACTATCTCTTTTTTTACATTATTTTAAAATAAACTTTAAAACTGCATAAAAAAATAAAACTATATATACATTTCACTATTAAAAATTAAAATACATATTTTTCAATTTTTATTTACTTTTATCTTTATAAAAATCATGATTATAAAATACGTATTTATCTTTCTTTTATAATTTGTATTACCATACTCGTTTTTAAAATAAATATATAACACACTGGTACAAAACAAGATCTACAACCATGAAAAGTGTTTTTATCATTCCTTCAAACCCTATAGCAAAGCTTCACCACATAATTCCAAATCTTTTTAAAATTGTTAAAATATATATATATATAATTCAGTTTAAAATAATTATGTACAACTTATTCGCTATCATTATACAATTTTTTTAACAATTATTATCTCAACTTAATTATATACATTATATTTTATTAAAAAATAACATATTATTATTCAAAAATCATTTAAAAAAAACTGCCTTAAATTCCATATTATTATATGATATACACATTATTATTAATAAAGGTTTAGAATCATATCTCTAAAATAACAAATTATTCCCTTTTTTTTTTTCAAACTCCGTTTACATGGAAAATATATTATTAACCCTTACATCGAAGCCGCCGCAAAGCTTATTGGTTTCTATCAAATATCCCACGAGGTCACTTCTTAAAAACCGCCGCCTCTGTCGCCTCGATGTGTGGCATTGGCTAGAAAGTCTGTGTCCAAACCTAGCACGTTCATTTTTTGCGTGTGATATAATTAACAACTTTAAAAATCCGCGCATGTAAATATAAAAATATAAATTACATTTACGTGTTCAAAACGTTATGACTTTCTCAATTTCATCAAATGGATATAATAAACTTATATTTCATGATAATTTAATTTTTATTTAAAACGTTTAAACATATATCATATATTATAAATTATTATAAAGTTATAGACTTCTTATCTTTAGCACACTTAATATATTTTCTAATAATCAAAATATATTATACCTTAACACATTTAATATATTTTTTATAATTAAGATATATTATAAGTATATATATACCCAGTCAGAAGAGTCTGATTATATATATACATAGATATATTAAATGACTAATATTTTCAATAATTCTTTATTAAAAAATTAAAAAATAGAAAATTAATAATATTATTAACCTAAATGATATAAAAAATTCATTAATTTAAAAATGTAAACGCTGAAAAGTACAGTATGCTATAAAGGATGAAAATGTAGTATATTTCTCATAAATATAAAAATGATTACAATAACTTAAATATGTTAGTTTCATAGTTCACATGATTTAATTATAAAAAATAGTAAATTTCTTATAAATATAAAAGTAATTGCAATTATATATATATATATATATATAGGTATATATATAATTTACTATATTTAGCCCACGAGGTTTTGGATTGACAGTGAATGGGTGCGCTGTTAAGGTACTCCTTGTGATAGGTCACCGATTCAAATCCCTGTGGGTACTTAGGTTAGTCTAATCTAATAGATAAATAAAAATAAATAAAATAAAATAAATTACTATATTTAATGATTAATATAATTATGTTAAAATTAATTTCTACGGAAAAATAATATAATTAATTTTTATTAAATTAAAATTTGTCTAATGTTCTCCGATCGGGGTGTGATTTAGTTGTCTAATATTATGCAATGGAGGGATATGATGGGGAGTATGAGTGGCATACGGAGGTCCTGTACTCCTCACATGCTCGGCAGGTTGGTAATGGTGGCAGTCTGCATGCAACAAATTTATGACGAGAGAAGGTGGCAGGGCCATTAGTAGTTTGGAAATTCTGAAAGGTGTTGCTCCGTCGAGTCTCCATAACCTTCAAAAGGGAAGAGCGGTCTTGGGAGTTGGAGAGTCGAAAGACAGACGCTAGCAACAGTCGGAGACCACTGCAGCCCATCACCTGCAAATAGTGGAATTGGTTCCTTTGGTTGTCTTCTCCCATGGGTTTGCACCTATGGCAATCTCTTATCTTATAAACCCCTTTGTTCGTTTTATGTTTGTGTGTTTTCGATGGCGAAGTCTAGACATTCTATTCGGCGTTAATGAGAAAGCAATCCATGAAAGGAGGAAGGAAATTATGGTTTTCTATGGCGAACTGTCTATTGCCCCGTCTATTGTTTCTATATATTTTGACATTTTTCTTTTGCGTATGGGAATGTATTCAATGACTCTGGTATGGAATTGCTTTGGTTTCGTATGTTGGCCTATTTGTGGAAGCACATATACCAGTAGTCTCAGGTTTTTGCTTAATCTACTTTGAATATTGAACATGGCCCTCCTTTCTCTATTTCAATATCTTGGTTCTAGTTGTCCAGGGGAGACTTGGGTGGTAATCTTCCACTCCTCAAGCCATACACATTGCTCTATACCTATCACATGGTGGGCCGATAGAATTATATCTCATGGTTATTTGTTTGCTTGCCTAACTATTCCTACAGGTCATTTTCTGTGGAAAGGGATTTGGATTTTTACTTTGGTCACCAACTGTGCATCGGCTTTTGTCATGCTCAATATGGTGTCTAGCCATTACAACAGTCGTTTGTGTATCTGTTTGGTTGTCAACCTCATGGCCCGCCCCTCATCTTCGACTGGCTCATCGACCAGGGGAGGTCGTGGTCACGCCAGATTGAAAGGGCAACATCATGGTGTTAGTTAGCCCCAATCTCAACCTTCAAGAAGCCAAGACCGTAGAACTACCCCTCACCTTATCCATGATGTGGCTTAGGTTTTTCAAACTAGTACTCTGAACTAGGTCCGTCAAATAATCTTGGGTTTGGACGTAGAGTTGAACCAACAAGCAGCAGAATCAAATGTCAATTTGGGTGATTGGTAGGATTTGGTTCCAGACCTGAGACACTCCTGAGGAAGATCCTCCCAATACAAGCAAATTATTTATCTTTACTAGATAATGAAGAACCTTGTAGCCAAAGCTTTGGCTACCCCTCTAAGTGAATCTACTTAGATATAATATGGGCCTACTAAAATTAAAAGAGAGCTTCAATTGATTCAATTTCATTGCAACAACAAAATAGATGCCTCAGCCGCATTGAGATTCACATCCCATGCATTCCTTAGTCTAAACTTCGAGGTTCCAATGTGAAGGATCTGACCCCAATTGATTCTTCTGAAGATTAGTTGCTTAGTTTTCTCAATTTTGACTTATATTTTTCCATATGCAGTGTTTACAGTTTCTAGTTTCAGACTTTAGATATCTAGCATATAGTAGGATACATGATATTCAAACATATAGTTTTTCTTGACAGTCTTAAACTCTTCCAGTTTTTTTACGACATATAATGCACTTGGATGGCCACCAGAGCTGATTTCTTGTTAGGCAGGTGAAGTTCACCTAACAATTTGATCTATGTATGTAACTTGTCTTTTAAAATCAATTAATGAAAAAATCCTCTCAAACTTATAATTTTTTTTTACCCAATATTAATAAATTATATTAAAAAATTCATATAACAACAACGACCAAAATGATATGACTTTACTATTTGGTAAGAATACATCATAAATAACATTAGAAAATAACACGTTGTGGGAATTAATTATGTATTTTTCTATTTTATATTAAAAAATAACAATAAAAAGAAAATAACACGTTGTGGGAATTAATTATGTATTTTTCTATTTTATATTAAAAAATAACAATAAAAAAGTGTAAGTCCATTTAACTTCTTATGTTTCAAGTATTAATAAGTTAATAGTTTGTTTTTAAATACTTTAATAAATTTAAATACATTTTAACATAGTCATATTTTTCAATGGAGCTTATCTTTAAGATTTCCATCTCTACGAAATATTAAAAATAAAATTTAAACACTGTATTACAATAAGAGTGTTTGGTTGATAATAAAATACACATTCTCTATGATATAATATTCATATAATCAAGTGAATCATTGGTCTTTTCTATTTGAATAATGAGTGAAAGTCGAAGCTATAAATATATGGATTATAATATCATTTATAATCATATAATAATTGTATATGTATAAGTGTATAATAATCATATATGTGTAAGTGTTTTTAGTTGTTTTGTATTTACTAATATAGATTGATTTAATTCCTAATTTACTAAGCTTCAAGAAAGTTGAGAAGTGTAGTAAGAAAGACTCAATTTGAATTAGTCCTTGGTCAAATTGAGTAAATTCGAAATTTCCATATCAACAGACAATTTGGAGGCAATTAACTAAGATGACATGACTCTTGTCACTTACTTAGCTCAACAAATTCAAGTTAGTGGGCTTAGACTTCAGTTTGCATGTGTTGATTGTTAAATTGTAGCAATCCAATTCAATTATTTCTAGTTGTACTTAGTTAAATTTGTTCTAACAGTTAATAGAACTAGTTGGAGGTTAGTGGTGCAGTAGGACAATAGTCTAACTCAAAGATCATCTGTTTAACTGATCAATCAACCAAAAATAGCTCATGCATGCAAGGAATTCGAATTTCTTAGTTGTGGTGGAGATTCTAAGACAGTGTAACATCAAATGTAGAGGTGTTGCATGCAACCAGTGATCAATCCTTTGGAATTGCGCAATCAATTTGGAGGAAATTCCTAAAGAATAGGGGCAATTTCCTCAAGATTTGCACAAGGAAATAGGAGATCAGGTGGTGGTAGAAATTCACTAATTCTGGTTCAAAGCTTTTCACTGAGGAGAGAGAACAATTATTCATGTGTTTGTTGAGCTCAAAGTGAGCAAGAAATTGTAATACATTCTCCATTCATTTGAATAATGCAAACAAGATTCAATGGTTTTTACCAATTGGTTTCCCCTAGATAAATATGTGTACATGTGTATGTGATTGACGCATTTTTGGCAATGTTGGTCTAAATTGTGAATTAATTTCCACAAAGAAGTATATTAGAATTGTGTCTCTTGATTTAGATTAAATTTCTTGAGCAATTGCAATTCTATCATAAAATTTCTACATGGTATCAGAGCAGGATTCAAATTAGAAGAATAATTTCGAAGCTTTTCCTGAGAAGGTTCAAATTGCAGCTTCAGTGTAGCAGGATTTCCTCATAGTTGGGAGAATGACCTTCAATGGACTGAGATTAGAGTATGCCTTGGAAGGCATCTCGAATTCATTGCCTAGAAGGATTGCATGGAGGTAGTGCTTGATGAAAATGGATTGTTAGATTATGTCAAGATAGACATTCCAAAACCAGGATCAACTGATGGCCAGAACCTAGCCCAATGGAAGAAAGATGTAGTGAATGCGAGGAAAATAATCTTGAAGGGAGTGAGAGATTGCATTTTCTCAAATCTTGATGGAAAAGAGACACCATTTTCCATGTAGAAGGAACTAACTGAGCTATTCGAAAATAGTAGTGATCATATAAAATTGGCCCTGAAAGACAAACTTCAAAACATTAAGATGCAAAAGAATGATACTATTCCATAACATCTCACCATATTTACACAAGTTTGGGATGAGCTTGGAGGGGTTGGTGCGAATATTGCAGAAGGACCTGGTGAGCCTAGCTCTTCTAGGCCTTTTCAAAAGTTTGCATAGCTACCAAGACTCAGTGAACAGGAGGGATAAATTATCGAATTGGGAACACTTATGGTCCGATTTTGTACAAGAAGAGATCAGGTGAAATGTTAGAGATGGAAGTTCATCCAAGGGAGATGATGAATAAAATTTTGCATTGGTTGGAAAGGGAAAGAAGAGAAAAGGGAATAAATCTCAAACCAAACTAGAATCCAGCCAAGGGGGCAAGAAGAAAGAATTTTCTAAAATAAAATGCTTCAATCATCATGAATCCAAGTACTATGCTACAAAGTGTCCACACAAAAGTCTAGTAAGAAGAACTTAGGAGGAGCAACAGGTGAAGCATTGGCTTCACAATTCAAGCTAGGCTTCACCTTGATTGCATGCATGGCCAACACTATGATGGGGAGTGTGTGGTACTTGGACTTAGTGCCTCATTCCACATGATAGGGTGTAGATTGTTTTAGTGACCCGGAGGAGAAATATCTCCAATGCATATTGAGCTTGGGGACGACGGAAGGTACAATGCTACCAGGATTGGTACAGTAACCTTTAAGAGGGAGTCAAGATCCCCTCTTCACCTCAAAGATGTCATGTTTGTACCAGGCCTGAAGAAGAACCTCATCTTTGTAGTAGTTTTGGAAGACTATGGCTATGATGTGATCTTTAGTAAAGGGAAAGCCTTTTTGAGACACATAGCTACTAGGAAAGTGAAGCAGATCGGGGTTCATGTGAAGAACCTATATAAACTTGATGTGGAGGGTTGTGTTTCATTAAGCAGTAAGGTAGAAAAAGTGTAGTGTCATGATGTCGGTGAAATTTGGCATAGGATATTGGTCCATTTGCACCATGGCTACCTTAAAATTATGCAGCAAATAACCACTGGCTTCCCTAAAGGATCACTTAAGCAACAAGATTTTTGCAAGGGTTGTACCTTGCGGAAGTATGTGTAGAAATTTTGAATAATTTAACACATATTCAACAGAGATTATCCTGATCATACAATTTAAGCGGAACATGTATAATACATAATCTCCTCTACGTTGATCATCAATTTACAGAAGCAGAAACATCCACAGGCACACATAGAAGCATCATTCAAACTCATAAACATAGTATGTATCCCGGGGAAAGCATCTCGCTAAAAACCCCACACTATCTGTATATTATATTGATTGAATCATGTAAAATTACAAAGTACAATGCTTATCACAAGCAATCCAGTACCATGCCCTTCTGTTACACACAATACAGCTCAGATTTGATCTCCAAATCTATCCCACTGCTTGCCTGCCTCCACTGCTCAATACCTGCTCAAGAACTGATGAGAATGGCTCACCAAACTCGATTTTCACCTGCAAAATAGTCACTCACTCTTTGTGGACGTGAGCAAAGGCTAAAATGTGGGCCAAATACGTGAGCAAACTCATTGGCATACTCAATCCCTTGATTGTGCAAGATCTGATGCACAACTATAGTCACAACTGATAGCAATCTGATTCTCTACCACTTGTCCCTGTTGAACTGAACATGCACTGACATGCAACTGAGTTAAATGATGTATTCTTTAGTTGTATTATGAGTTAATAATTAGTTTAACAACTCATCATTAGTCTATCTGCAGTTAGACTAACTACAACAAGTTTAACTAAGTCAAACTGAACACAACTCCATCAATTGTACCTCCAGTCCACTAAACTCAACTCACTCGAGTTCTAACTGAAGTCATGCATGCAACAACTCAACTGACTCATAAGAAAAGCGTATTTCCTTCTGACAGCTGCATGTGCCACCTCTGTAGCTCAAACTGAAGTGCTCCAAGAGAATAAGATTAAGTTTATAGTCCAAATATTATTGTGAGATAATAATATTTGACTTTTCTATTTTTGACAGCCAGTCTAAAAATAGACTTTGATCACTCACACTGTGATCACTCACACTTTCATCAAAAATATAATTCCATCTATTTTTCCCAACTTGAACAATTATCCATAAACATAGACATGATCCATATGTCTAAAAATAGACTTGCGCCAAAAATAGCCTGCGGGCCCACTTAGTGAAGGCGACTATTTTCACTAAGCTCCATCATCTTGTTGTATTCTTAACAAGCATTTCTTGTTGCACACTTTTCAACACTCCCTCTCAACAAGAAAGGCTTCCTCTCAAACCCGATCCTGTAACTCTGGAATGTTCTCCATGCAACACATCTGGCTGGTCCACTTGCTTTGTCATCAAAGTCTCTGACTGCTATTGCCTCTGTCGACTGAAACTCTGCATCTCTATGCTCTTCAGTATCTGACTACTCTAGCCTCTGTCACTTTGATCTCTGAATGCATCCGTGCTGCTGCTGGTTCTATCTCCCAGCATTGCATCCGCACTGCACCTCCCAACTGACCTCCATGTTGGGATAGAAACACCCTATGATGCTGAAGCTCTACCTGCTGCTGACAAGTGCTCCCTCTCTGACATCTGCGCTACTGCAACATCTCCATGCATCTCGCACCATTGCACACCTCTCTGTGCCACCTAGCACTGTGCAAAACACTTGTGCCTCTCGCATTGCTACAGACTGCTAGCTATGCGCTGTCCTGGGATTCCCTGCACTGTCGCTCTCTCTGCCACTCCATCCGCATCTGTCTCTACCCAATCAGTCAGTTCCTGCTACTACACATCGGGGCTCCCGTAGCAAGGTCTCATCCAAGAGGTTGGGTTCCTCAAGGATCCTACCCCTCCTCCTTGGGACAATCAATCCACATCACCCCACCTCCTACCTGGAGGTATGGCTGCATGCGATCCCTCAGCCCACCTGGCTCAAAGTTTCTCGCTACTGGAGGTCTCTGGATGAGTAGATGTCTCTACTCGATCTCCTCTCAGCTTCCCCTGTTGTGGCTCCTCCACAATCTCCTGAAGTTGCTGCACCAATCGTGGCTCCTCCACAATCGTCTGAGACTTCTTCTGGCTCTGCATGTTCAGAGGTAATATACGCTCCCTCTCAACCACCAAGTCTCCATCAGTTGCCTTGCTGCTCAAGGCTTTGCATGCATCTTGAACCTCAAGAGCATACAGGTTCTTGACCCGTGAACCAATCTGCTTCACCTGTCTAGTGATGATGTGTCTAAGGAAAACCTTTCCCTTACTAAAGACCACATCATATCCTCTGTCTTCCAACATCGCGATCGACACCAAGTTTCTCTTCAGTCCTGGTACATACTTGACATCGGTCAAGGTAAGGCGAGCTCCATGCTCCCTCTGAAAAATAACCGTGCCTACACCTGAGACACTATACTTCTCATCATTACCCATCCCTATGAGTATCTGGAGATCTTTCTCCTCCAAAGTACTGAACAAACTTTTGTCACCGGTCATGTGGAAAGAAGCTCCACTGTCAAGAAACCAACCACTTCCCATCATGGATGAAACCATGCATGCGAAGAGTGTGAAGTCCAACTCAAACTGTGAAGCAAGTGAGGCTGCCTCACCTTCAGATCCTTCCCCGGATCCCTTCTTGGACTTCTTCTTTGGGCAATTAGTAGCATAATGACCCAACTCATGACAACAAAAGCATCTCACCTTCGCCTTGTCAACCTTCTTCCCATCATTGGAAGAACTGGATTCAGAAAGAGAAACCTTCTCCTTCCCCTTCTTCGCCTTACTCGCTAAGGCACAGTTCTCCTCATCATGCATAGATGAAGAACTGTCTCTGGTGCACCGTCTAATCTCCTCCTGCATCAAATCCGACCATAGTCGTTCCCAATTTGGCAGTTTCTCCCTTCCATTCACTGAGTCCTGGTAGCTATGCCAACTCTTAGGAAGGTCAAGGAGTGCTAGACTCACCATCCTCATCGAACAGTCACCCCCACACTTCCCAGCTCATCTCGGCATTGGGTGAACTTCGTGAGATACTGGGGCATACTGTCTCCATTCTCACACTGAATGTTTCTGAGTTTATCTCTTGCTTTGGAATTAAATTCGAATTCCACCAGCACAAAACTCAACCGCTTCCAATCTAGAATTCGTGAGAACACAATATTTCTCGTACAGAGATTGACTGTATGGGCTTTCACCGGATATTTCACCTTCCAAAAGAAGGATGAATCCAGAGGCTACCTGGCCCGATTACAGGCTCTGCCTAGAGAAATAGAATGTAAACACTTCCTGAATAGTAGATCTGATGATCAATCCTCGCTTGATATCGCGTAAAAATCTCTTCTACAAATCAAGCAGCTCTGATACCATGTAGAAATTTTGAATAATTTAACACATATTCAACAGATATTATCCTGATCATACAATTTAAGCGGAACATGTATAATACATAATCTCCTCTACGTTGATCATCAATTTACAGAAGCAGAAACATCCACAGGCACACATAGAAGCATCAATCAAACTCATAAACACAGTATGTATCCCGGGGAAGGCATCTCGCTAAAAACCCCACACTATCTGTATATTATATTGATTGAATCATGTAACATTACAAAGTACAATGCTTATCACAAGCAATCCAGTACCATGCCCTTCTGTTACACACAATACAGCTCAGATTTGATCTCCAAATCTATCCCACTGCTTGCCTGCCTCCACTGCTCAATACCTGCTCAAGAACTGATCAGAATGGCTCACCAAACTCGATTTTCACCTGAAAAATAGTCACTCACTCTTTGTGGACGTGAGCAAAGGCTAAAATGTGGGCCAAATACGTGAGCAAACTCATTGGCATACTCAATCCCTTGATTGTGCAAGATCTGATGCACAACTATAGTCACAACTGATAGCAATCTGATTCTCTACCACTTGTCCCTGTTGAACTGAACATGCACTGACATGCAACTGAGTTAACTGATGTATTATTTAGTTGTATTATGAGTTAATAATTAGTTTAACAACTCATCATTAGTCTATCTACAGTTAGACTAACTACAACTAATTTAACTAAGTCAAACTGGACACAACTCCATCAACTGTACCTCCAGTCCACTAAACTCAACTCACTTGAGTTCTAACTGAAGTCATGCATGCAACAACTCAACTGACTCATAAGAAAAGTGTATTTCCTTCTGACAGCTGCATGTGCCACCTCTGTAGCTCAAACTGAAGTGCTCCAAGAGAATAAGATTAAGTTTATAGTCCAAATATTATTGTGAGATAATAATATTTGACTTTTCTATTTTTGACAGCTAGTCTAAAAATAGACTTTGATCACTCACACTGTGATCACTCACACTTTCATCAAAAATAGAAGTCCATCCATTTTTCCCAACTTGATCAATCATCCATAAACATAGACATGATCCATATGTCTAAAAATAGACATAGTCTAAAAATAGACTTGCGCCAAAAATAGCCTGCGGACCCACTTAGTGAAGGCGACTCTTTTCACTAAGCTCCATCATCTTGTTGTATTCTCAACAAGCATTTCTTGTTGCACACTTTTCAACAGTATGTAAATTCCACATTCCATGATCGAGATAGAAAAGAAAATGTAGTCTTGGAGAGAGTCCACTTTGATGTTTTTGGAGACTTCTCGACAACTTCCACTGCCAGACATAAGTACTATGCTATTTTTATTGCTTATTTCTCAAGAAAGTGTTATATATTCTTCATGCGGAAGAAGGATGAGAAATTCTCAAAACATGTAGAATTCAAGGCACTAGTTAAGAAAGAGATTGACAAGAAGGTGAAGGTTCTAAGGGTCAGAAATGGAGGTGATTATGTTTAAATGAATTCAAGGACTTTTGTGCCAAAGGAGGAATTCGAAGATCACTGACATCTCCCCACAACCCACAACAAAATGAGGTAGCTGAGAAGAAGAACTCGAGAATTGTGCAAGTTGTGACAATTGTGCTACATGATCAAGGCCTCCACTGCATTTGTGGGTAGAGGCATGTAACACAACAATCTACTTGTAGAACTAGAGTCCTCATCAGATTCTTGGTATGATTACACCAGAGGAAAATTTCTCGGGAAGAAAGCCAGATGTGTCTCATTTCAAAAATTTTGAAGCCTTTGTTTACTGTAATGTCTCCAAAGATTCGAGGAAGGAACTTGATCTGACAAGATATTTGGGAGTACTAGGTTTACTTACCTTCCCTCACAATGACAGTTTTGCTAATGGATGTAAAGTTTGATGACGAGAAAGAAATGAGATGCTCTCTTGAGAGGGAGCTTCAAATCCCACTAGAAGATGAGTTTTTAGCTCCAAAGGAGGAGCCTTAGGAGGAGCCTCAGGAAGTTATGGAGCAACGATAAATGGAGAAGAAGAGAGGAGGCAGAGTGGAGACATCCACTCAATCTGAAGCATCCAGAGAAGGTAGAAAAAAAAACCAGGGAAGATGATAAAATGGTGCAAGATACGAGGGAGAATGTGGGAGCTCCTTTAAATGTGTGTGGGAAAAGGAGGTCACCTGAGAGGTACACTAAGTACATGGCTATCATGATAGAGCTCATTGAGACAAAACCTTATGCATTTGAGGAAGAAGTTACTCAACTAGTTTGAGTTGATGCCATGGTGGAATAATATGAATCCATCGCGAAGAATAATGTATGGGTGGTGGTTCCAAGGCCAGAAGGGAAGTCATTGGTTTGTTCGAAATGGATCTTCAAAGTTAAGCATGAAACTGGCCGAAGAATAGAGAAGTATAAGGCAAAATTTTTGGCCAAAGCATTCTCTCAAGTTGAGGGATTGACTATGAGGAAAACTTTACTCTTGTAGCAAGGTATTCAGCCATTAGATCAATTATTACACTGGTTACGTAGATGAGGTGAAATATCCACTAGATGGATGTAAAAACAACATTTCTCAATGGTGTTATTAAGGAGGAAGTGTACATAGAGAAACCATAAGGTTTTGAGACATTTGATCGGGAGTCTCATGTGTGCAGACTTAGGTGAGCATTTTAAGGTCTCAAACAAGCACCCCGAGCTTGGTACTCTCTCATTAATAGTTATCTCACTAGATTGGGCTTCACCAAAAGTGAAGTAGATGCGAAACCTCTATCATATTTTGGTAGAAGGTAAATTGATTATTATTTTTTTATATGTTGATGATTTAATATTGATAGGCAATGAAAATTTGATCAATTCTTGCAAGGAGGACCTTTCAAGGGAATTTGAGATGAAAGACATGGGTTCCTCAGGC
This sequence comes from Pinus tabuliformis, assembly GCA_031772625.1. Taxonomy (NCBI): domain Eukaryota; kingdom Viridiplantae; phylum Streptophyta; class Pinopsida; order Pinales; family Pinaceae; genus Pinus; species Pinus tabuliformis. The sequence goes on along the minus strand of CM062815.1, from coordinate 854,597,441 downwards.
TGGAAGTATGGCAAGGTGATGGAGAATTGTTTGCATCTAAAGGAAAGTATGCCACCAAGATACTACACATATTTCACATGGAGAGTTTTAAGCCCATGGAAACACCTCTAGTGACCAATTGGTGGAAGGAGAATGCCACTTCAGGTGAAAAGGTTGATGCTACCATTTACTAGTAGCTAGTGGGTTCACTGATGTATCTTGTGAACAAACAACAAGATATGTGCTATGCAGTCGACCCGATATGTGTTATGCACTCAAGTAGCTAAGCCAAGATATGGTTAGGCTGACCAAATTGCATTGGAAGGCAACAAAGCATGTTTTACGGTACCTCAGAGGCACTACCCAGTATGAATTATGGTATATATGGACAAAGGGAGTGAAGTTGTGTGGCTTCAAAAATACAAATTGGGCAGGGAGTCCATCCAATCGAAAGAATAAATTAGGTGGAATTTTTATTGTTAGGTATGCAACAATTTCCAGTTACAATAGGAAGAAGAGGTCTGTGGCACTGAGCTCAGTAGATGCTAAATACATGGTTGCAAGTCAAGCAGCATATGAGGCGATCTGGATGGGAAAAATACTTGTGGGACTATTTGGTCAAGAGATGGATCCAACTGTGATATATTATGATAATCATAGTTGCATTAAGCTCTCTGATAATCCAGTATCTCATGATCAGTCCAAGCATATAGATATTCGGTATCATCATTTATGAGACTGTGTGTAGAGGAGGATAATATTGCTACAATAAATTCCAACAGAGGAACAAGATGCTAACATCTTCACAAAGGCTTTGTCAAGAGGGAAGTTTGAATTCCACACTTGCAGGATAGGGGTGGTTGAAAATCCCTTTCTTTCTAAGAGGGAGTGTTGAGAAGTGTAGCAAGAAAGGCTTAATTTGACTTATCCTTGGTCAAATTGAGTAAATTCGAAATTTCCATATCAACAAATAACTTGGAGGAATTTAACTAAGGTGACATGGATTTTGTCACTTAATTAGCTCAGTAAATTTGAGTTAGTGGGCTTGGAGTTCCATTTGCATTTGTTTATTTCTAATTTGTAGCAATCCAATTCAGTTATTTATAGTTGTACTCAGTTAAACTAGTTCTAACAGTTAATAGAACTAGTTGGAGGTGAGTTTTGAAATGGGACAATAGTCTAACTCATAGATCATACAGTTAACTGATCTATCAACCAAAAATAGCTCATGCATGCAAGGAATTTGAATTTCTCAGCTATGGTGGAGATTCCAAGGTAGTGTAGCATCAGTTGTAGACTAGTCTTGAGTGTACAGGTGTTGCATGCAATCAGTGATCAATCCTTGGGAATTTTGCAATCAATTTGGAGGAAATTCCTAATGAATAGGGGCCAATTACCTCAAGATTTGTGCAAGGAAATAGGAGCTTAGGTCGAGGCAGAAATTGACTAAGTTTGGGTTAGAGATTTTCAATGAGGAAAGAGAAAATTTATTCACTTGCAGGTTGAGCTCAGAGTGAGCAAGCAATTGTAATACAATCTCTATTCATCTGATTAATGCAAGCAAGGCTTAAAGGGTTTTTACCAGTTCGTTCCCCCTAGATAAATTTGTGTACTTGTGTATTTGATTGATGCATGTTTGCAAATGTTCTAAATTGTGAATTAATTTCTGCAGAGCAATATAGTCAAATTGTGTCGCTTTATTTAGATTAAATTTCTTGAGAAATTACAATTCTCTCACCATATTTCTACATAGAGATCAAATCTCTCAAGGTGCAAGCCTAATAGTGTAGGACTTAAGGTAAGGTTTGCACCTTGAGAGATTTTATTCCTCTTAGATTTTCGTAGATCTAGAGTTAGATGGATCTCTGTTGGTTTTGAGCATCTATCTCTCTCTCTCCTCTCTCGCTATATATATATATATATCTATATATATATATATATATATATATATATCGAGAGAGAGAGACACACACACACACACACACATACATATTAAATATTTTTTTTATTAATATTTTTCCTGTTGCATATATTTAATTAATTTTATTATTAATATTTTTTAAATTTTATATATAAAAACTAGATTAAACATTGGCAGGATTACAAACATTCCTCATATATTGAATTAGAAAACATCTATTAATGGAATAATAATTCTCTCACTCTTTCTCTCTCTATATGGTTGATGTTAAAATATTTTAATGAACATGCATGTTGAAATATTTGATGTATAACCCATATTAAACTCTTTTTTATTATTATTGTTTTTTAATCTTACATATCGACTTCATATTAAAAATGAAATAAATTACACATATCCTTGGTAATGGGAAGTGAAAATATAAGAAACTTTTTAACTTAAATTGCTTTATTTTGATTTAATATGGACATTGAAATATTTTTTTATTAAAATATATATGTTGAAATATTACATGTAACTGAACATAAAATGAATTAAACATCATGTTATATCTTCTTTTTTTGTGAAATTCAATTTTCCATTATCTAAGAGAGGCAATACAAGTGGTGGTTCACTATGTGATTGTTTTGATAGACAGGAAACCAGACTAGAAACACAGGAAAAACAATTTAAATTTCATATGCTATGTCTAATCAGTGCCACTGATAAAAAGTGGACCATACCCCAGTTTTCACAGTTACAAAACCCAGTACTCTATTCTACAGAGACATACCTATTCAAAAAGAAATCTTTCCAAACCATCCAAATACAAAATTACTATAAACACAATATTTGAGGTGTAGAGACCTGGTAGAGCATACCTATTTAAAAGGAAAGATTTCCAAAGCATCCAAATACAAAATTACTTTAAACATAGTTATCGAGGTGTAGAGACCTAGTAGAGCATATTTCCTTACATATCGATGATGAAAATCTTGATCGATCCATTCAAAGTTCCAATGAGATATTTGATATAGTGAGCCATGGGTAGTGTCCACTCACCAGTAGCAACGAGATTTGAGCTTTGACCAGGGAGCTTCGATTAGAGGGTCGCTGACTATTAACATTCCTAAATAATGACAAACTAGATGAAACTACCCTTTGAGGAATAATTTAAAGCTAATTGTGAGGCCTTGTAAAATGAGTTGTCTCACTTACCCACAATGAGATTTTTGGATGAGCCACCTGGAGTCTCGAAAAGGCATTAGATATTGTGAGCCATGAGCGATGAACACCCACCAACAACAACCAACTAAGAGCTTTGACTTGGGAGGTTTTGTCTAGGAGCCATGGATAATAATCACCCTCAAATAATGACGAGCCAAATGTACTAAGCCAATTGTGAAAAATAGGCACCTGAAGCAATGATCGCTGACAAAACCCTACACCGAGAATGGGACAGACTACACCACCGAAGGAGAGAGGTCAGGTATTTTCCAACAAGTATTTGAAACTAGCTTGAGATCCCCTTAGAGAATTTTTGAATTGATAGTGTTGTCACTCCTAAAGACAACCTCTGGGTTGATAGGAGACCAATGCCTATGACATCTTAATTAGTGTTGTCAAATTTATCTTAAGGACTTGTAGCACCATAGTTTTTACATATAAATCAAATAATATAAATTTAAATCCATTCATAAAGATACAATGTATGAACCAACACACACAAAAGAATACACAATAAAATATCCTCCATCAGTGGTGGCTAAATTAGACTCAGAGTTTGTAGCGAATTAGTTATTAAGACAAATGTAATTATAGAATATAGTAGAGGAGAAATCCACCATACCGAGGTTAAACATTAAGAATTTTGTTTATCTAGATTTAGAGAGAAATGGGAGTAAGGAAATGCTTATGGAATGCTAAGATACATGAAGCACTTTTTATGACTTTATTTCCACATCAATACAGGCATTTTCCATCAATAACTTGATCTAAATGAATCTGCATCTAATGCGAAATATGTCTAGCAACTATGTGACATGAAATCTAAGAAGAGTATTTAACATATATCAAAACACAAGGGGAGGTGAACATACTACAATCCAATAAGTTGGAATCACCAAAAATATCGCATTAATTTTCTGAGAAATGTGCATACATCAAGATTCATAACATTGCCTTCACGAAAATAGGAAAAGGCCCTTTCCAAGAGTTCTTTCGAAATATTTTGAACCCTCTTTAAGTTTTTCTTCCCTCTATTCATAAGGACAGGGGAGCCTTAAATGAAAGTTACAAAATATCTCAGCCGAGCTTGTTGGGTCCCTATAATACTAGTGATTACCTTATTACTATTGTAGTTGCATCCCTTATTAATAATGTGCCCCATAGAATCCCTCTATTGTTATTTTTGTGGCTTTATATTATTATTGTTAGGTTGGCTGGGTTATATTGTGACTCTTTAGACTCCTATATATAGAAAGGAGGTTTTGTCATTTTATCATCCAACAATTTTTAATTTATGTAATGTAAAGGAGGTTGCCCCCTCGAAGAGGCTGAATTCTAAGGCGTTGATCTATCTTTTCTATCTTTTCTTGAGCTGGTTTCATAAAATTTGGTATCAGAGCTTTGGATTCTAGGGTTTCGCTGCTCCAAATAGGTCATCGTGGAATTTTCGCTATAACTTTTTTTCTGCGACGTTTCAGAATCGTCATAACTTTCTCTCTGAGCATCAGATTGAAATTTCGTAAGAAGTTGCAGAAAGAGGATGAACTGAAGTTTCTGGTAGATATTTTTCAGAACCAAAGGTCGAAACAATGACTCGTGGCATGTCATACAAGTTTGCTCTACTGAACTAGTCTATAATCAAGTCATTGTGGGAGATTTCGCATAACTCTTCCTTGGAGAATCCAATTTGGGTCAGACTGGTGGCATTGGAAAGAGGACACAGAGGGCTACTATAGGTCATAATTTTAGAACTGGATGATCAGAAAGTATAGAGGTATATCATAGGCAATATCGAGCTCCTACAAAGTGAAAAAAGGTGTGTAGGATTTTCTAAATTTTTTCTTAAGCTTCGTTTGAAAATTTATTTTGAAGGAATTCAAAGGGCATAGTAGAGAATTATTATTGGTAACTGATGCCCTGAGGAAAGAAAATGCAAACACCTAGTAAGCAACCTGAAAGCTCTAGCATGACTCATGAAGAAGAGGAAGAAATGCTACATGATATATCAAAATTACAAGAACAAGTGCAACAAATGTCACTCTCACAAAAGCTAACAGAAGCTAAAATAAATGGCGTGGAATCTAAGATAAAGGGCGTGGAAGCTAAGATGGACGATTTGAAGATATATTTGAAGACAGATTTGAAGGGAGACATGGCAGATTTAAAGACAGCTTCGAAGACAGACATGGCAGATTTGAAGACAGATTTGACAAATTTTCTACAAGAAATACTTACTAATGGTGAAAAGGTAGTAGAGGAAACTTATGATGCGAACAAAAGAAATGTTAACCATGATTTCCTAGACTCTAATGTGCGATCGAAGACCCACCATATTCCAAAAATCGATATGAGGAAGTTCGATGGCAAGGATCCCGCAACATGGATATTACAGATGGAGCAATTTTTCGATCTGCAAAACACACAAAAGGTACGTATTGCAACTTTATATTTGGAACCAAATAAATTTGTATGGTATCAATGGCTTTGCTTTCATAAACAAATTATCACTTGGGCAATTTTTACGGAAGAACTGACAGCACATTATGGGGATACAAAAAGCAACACTTTTTTTAGCCAATTGATAAGTCTCAAACAAAAGGGTTCAATAATGGAGCACATTGAGGAGTTCCAAAAATTGAACATAAGGGTAAAAAATATTCCAGAGGAGCATAGGATTGATGTGTTCATAGGGACTTTAAAGGATAATATCCAACATGATGTTCACCTCTGGGAACCTGATTCATTAGAGAAGGCATTTAGGTTAGCAAGAAAAATGGAAAGCAAAATTATGGCAACCAGGAAGCATACCACTCACAACTATAAAGATGGAAGTGTTGTTGCCCCTAATCTTCCACAACCTATAAGGTTGACACCACAACAATTGGAAGAAAAAAGAGCAAAAGGGCTTTGTTACAGTTGTGATAGAAAATACACTAAAGGTCATAAGTGTGCTGAGAAGAAATTATTCTACATAGATTGCGAAGAGGAAGAAGAAAAGGAGCAAGAAAGGTCAAAAGAAGAGGATATACTCCAAGAAAAAAGCCTAGATAAAGAAGAAATGAATCCAAACATATCTTGTAATGCATTGGCGAGAATTACCACTCCTCAAACCATCAAGATAGAAGGAAAAATCAAGAAGAAAAAGGTAATAGTGTTGATTGATTCAGGAAGTACCCACAATTTTATTCATTGTAAGGTAGCAAAAGAATTGAATTGCTTCTTATATCCAGCACCAGAGTGTCAAGTGATGGTTGCAAATGGAAGAACAATAAATTGCTCTGGAAAGTGCCATAATATCAAGCTATCGATGGGAGAATATGTATTGACTAGCCCAATGCTTTCCATTCCAATGGGAGGTGCTGATGTTGTACTAGGAGTCCAATGGCTACAATCCTTGGGTACAATAGCTTTTAATTTTCAAGAACTTTCCATGAAATTTTCTATGGAAGGAAAGGAAGTTGAATTAAGGGGTATTGCAGGGAAACCGGGAAAAATAATCAGCTCTAACGGTATGACAAAGCTTCTAAAAACGGAACAAAAGGGTGTAATTGCACAATTATGTTCGCTAGATGTTCCCACATTGCAATCATCTATTTCTCCAGATCTCCATAAAGTCTTGGACAATCATTCCAAGGTATTTGAGACACCCAAATGTCTCCCACCTATTCGTGATCATGATCATGCTATTCATCTGATTCCAGGAAGTGTTCCTCCAAACATCAGGTCGTACAGATATCCCTATGCCCAAAAGAGTGAAATTGAACGTATGGTTGCAAAAATGCTAGAGGCTGGTATAATTCAACCGAGTCAAAGTTCTTTGTCTGCTCCAGTAGTATTACTGCACAAGAAGGATGGATCATGGCGCATATGTCTGGATTATAGGGAGCTCAACAAGCTCACTATTAAAGATAAGTTTCCCATTCCCGTCATTGATGAATTATTGGATGAATTGCATGGATCAATTTACCTCACCAAGTTGGATCTTCGATCATGATATCATCAAATCAGAATGAAGACTAAAGACATTCCAAAAACAACATTTAGAACTCATGAGGGTCATTATGAATTTTTGGTCATGCCTTTTGGCCTTACCAATGCACCTTCAACATTTCAAGGTTTGATGAATTCCATTTTCAAACCATTCCTTAGAAAATTGGTGTTAGTATTTTTTTATGATATACTAATCTACAACAAGTCTTGGAAGGATCATGTTGAACATGTTGACAGGGTGCTACAACTATTGGAGGAGAAACAATTATATGCAAAAATATCCAAATGTTTCTTTGGAGTACAAGAGGTGGAATATCTGGGTCATATTGTATCTCATGAAGGAGTAAGGTAGACCCTAGAAAAATTAAAGCCATTAAGGAATGGAAAATCCCCACATCCATAAAGCATCTGTGAGGATTTCTCAGGTTGACAGGGTATTATCGCAAGTTTGTTAAGAATTATGGGAGAATAACAACACCTCTAACAACATTATTGAAGAAAGATTCATTTTCATGGACTCCAGAAGTAGGCCTTCGAACATCTTAAAGACGCAAGCCAAGCACTGGTCTTAGCTACACCGGACTTCACAAAAACCTTTATTGTGGAATGTGATGCTTCAGGAAATGGAATTGGTGTTGTTTTAATGCAAGATGAAAGACCCATTGCTTTTGAAAGTTGTCCAATCAAGGGAAAGTTTTTACACAAAGCTATTTATGAGAAGGAAATGTTGGCAATACTCCATGCACTTAAGAAATGGTGACCCTACCTAATGGGAAGACACTTCAAGGTAAAAACGGATCATGATAGCCTTAAATAATTTTTAGAACAAAGATTATCCTCTGAAGAGCAACAAAAGTGGGTCACAAAGATGTTGTGTTATGACTTTGAAATCATCTACAAAAAAGGGAAGCAAAATGTGGTGGCAGATGCACTCTCAAGAAAGGATGAGGATGTGGAAGCATTGTTGTGCACCATTTCTATTATTCAACTAGATTGGATAAACGAAGCAAGGGAGGAATGGAAGAATGACGAATAAGTGTGGGCACTTATTCGAAAGTTACAACAAGATTCCAGTACGTCTGATACATTTAGCTGGAAAAATGATTCTTTATGGTACAAAGATCACTTATACCTCTGTAAGAATTACAAACTAAAACAAAACATTCTTATGGAATTGCACGCTTCTCCCTTAGGAGGGCACTCAGGATTTTTAAAAACTTACCACAGGGTTACGAAGGAATTTTTTTTGGATGGCCTTAAATCGGATATTGAAAAATTCGTGGCGGAATGTTTGGTTTTCCAACAAAATAAAGTTGAAACAATTAAGACACCGGGTCTATTACAACCTTTATCCATTCCAAGCCAACGTTGGGAGGAGGTTTCAATGGATTTTATCACAGGTTTACCCAAGTCTGAGGGAAAGAGTGTCATCATGGTGGTAGTTGACAGACTTACCAAGTATGCACACTTTTGTGCATTATCACATCCATTTAAAGCCAGTACAGTTTCTACTGCATTTATGGAAACAATTCAAAAGCTACATGGAAACCCGAAGATTATTGTAAGTGACAGAGATTCCATTTTCACTAGAAATTTTTGGACAGAATTATTATATTGTCTTGGTACTCAGTTAGCTCATAGCTCATCTTATCATCCTCAATCTGATGGGAAAACTGAGATAGTAAACAAATTTTTGGAAGGATATCTTCGTTGCTTTGTATCTGATAATGGTTAAATGGTTGCCTCTAGCTGAATGGTGGTATAAAACTTCCTTCCATATAGCAACAAAAATGACCCCATTTATGGCACTTTATGGATATCAACCACCATCCATCACATCATATTTAAGAGAAAATTCTAAGGTTCAAGAAGTAGAACATCACATCGAACATCAACAACAAGTCCTCCAACTCTTAAAGGATAACCTTGTGTTGGCACAGAATAGAATGAAACAACAGGCAGATCAACATCGTAGCGAAAGAAGTTTTGATGTAGGTGATTGGGTATTCCTACGGCTACAACCATATAAGCAAATTTCCCTCAAGCAAGCTAAGAAGGATAATAAATTATCACCAAAGTATTATGGTCCGTACAAAGTGTTGCATAATATTGGTACTATGGCATACAAATTGGAGCTTCGTGCAGCTTCAATTGCACCCAGTTCTCCATGTTTCATGTTTAAAGAAGGTTATAGGCAACAAGCTCCCAGTTCAAACAATATTGCCAGAACTTGATGAGGAAGGAAAAATTATATTGGAACCGGAAGCAGTCACAGAAACAAGAACTCAACAACTACGAAATCGATCAATTTCGGAGTATCTTATCAAGTGGAAGAACTTATCTGCTGAAGATTCCACATGGGAGGATGAGAATTTTATACAGAAGCATCCAGAACTACTCAAGCGTTGAGGAAAACACTTTTTTGAAGGAGAGGGGCATGTTGGGTCCCTATAATACTAGTTATTACTACATTACTATTGTAGTTGCATCCCTTATTAATATTGTTGTGCCCCTATTATCCCCATATTGTTATTACTGTGCCCCATAGAATCCCTCTATTGTTATTTTTGTGGCTTTATATTATTATTGTTAGGTCAACTAGGTTATATTGTGACTCCTTAGACTCCTATATATAGAAAGGAGGTATTGTCATTTGTATCATCCAAGAATTGTTCATTTATGTAATGTAAAGGAGGTTTCCCCCTCAAAGAGGCTGAATTCTAAGGCGTTGATCTATCTTTTCTATCTTTTCTTGCGCTGGTTTCATAACAGAGCTCCAGCTATCTGATCGACTAGCTGTCTTAGCGTGCGATGGCTCTACTGCCCAAAATGGTTACAACATATTTGATTTCTTCTTTAAAATGAAACAAAGTACAAAATAAAAAAAACATAGGAAAACTGAATGATGACCATAGAAAATTATCTCCATGCCCATTCCTGTGATCACCTCTGATCAAGCCATGCCTTTGCCACGATGTTCCTCCTATGTTACTCAGTAGGTCTACCTATCATTTTCACCTTAACTACTTGAATTCCCCACTCTCTGGAGTTGGGAGTGGTCAACTGTCGATTGCTTTCCACAATGCAAAAATAGAAATTGACCTGCGAGTCTTTCATCGCATGACTATGTGGAGCTCCATGCTGAGAAATTAATTCTCAGGTAACCTACACAATCCTCCGAGAATCCCATACATATTTATCATTCCATAGATCTTAACCGTCCATAAAGGTGACCAATTTATTCTTATTTACCACGACCATTCGTGCAACAGAAGCATTTGAATCAATTTCTACTACCAATGTTGTCCTTGGTTTCTTGTTACAGAGTATTCTAAAGGATTAGCCCTTTACAATTACCAACTCCTATGAACATGTGAAGCGGATGAACATGACGAACATGCATTTTCGTGAACAAGTGAGCCTATCAAGCCTTCCAGCATGAAAGCAAGGAACAACATGCTAAAGCTTCATCAAGCGAACCAAGGACCATCGAAGACTCCGTGTACTTTGCCATGCAGATGTGAAGCTATGATACACCATGAATACATCCATCACTCAGCAACACTCTAGCTCGACATGCACTCCAACAGCAGCATGAATGTACCAGCATTGTCATGTCAAGTCATGTCGAGTCAATTCATGAGTCATATTGCCCACATCTCCACTATGGGCTTGTTGTCAATCAATGTGATGTAACCTGGAAGTCCAAGAGACCAGGTTGTTGAACATAGAGTCATGTAAGTTGGAAAGTCATGGAAGTCGAATGGTCACAAGGGTAGTCGAACAGCCACAAGGGTTAGTTTCACCCTTGGTTATAAATACCCCCCTTATTTGTTCATGAAAGGACTTTTCACCTGAGCTCCTCCCACATAGCCAAGAGAGTATGTAATCTTTTCTTTGAGGAGTAAGTAGTGGCTCCAATGCCCCGCTGACGGGATTAGTGATGTATGGTGTAGCGATGTGTCTTGAAACTTTAGCTTAATTCAGAAGCCTGTCAATAGGCAGCACGTTTTCACACATGTATTGTATTTGTTGTAAGACTAATCGTTAACACTTGTAATGCATGTTTCTTTAACCATTTGTTCTACATCTGAACTAATTCTTTTGTTGTAATGCATAATCTATTAAGGGAAATGTGTTGTATATGTCGTTAATGATGTCTCATCCATGTTGACTTCTCTCTCGGACATCAAACAGACCTTTGATTGATCCGTCCCGGATTGATCCATGAGTGTTGTACGTGTTATCTTACCTTGTATGTTGTGACTACCGCATCCGAGTGGACTACTCTGCCGGAAGCTGTGTATGTCCTTTGCGTTGTGTGTTCCTAGTCAAGTTGGGACTGATTCCTTTCAACCTAGAACTCACCTTCACCTTTTTCCCCTCACATTGAAAGAACCATTGACACAAGTACACTAACACTCACCAGGCATGCGAACCTCACTTCTTGAAGACAAAGAAAACCACTCTCCTATGCTGACAAGTAAGAGTTGAGGAAAATCCTTAAGACAATGGCAACCAGGCCATCATACCGGATTAGACTCCCACACCCAATAGTGTGAGGTCTAGTTGGGACTTCATACGAGGGTGATCCCCTGAATGTTGGGTGGTCCAGCACCGTCAACGCAATCCTTGTTGCCTTCTTCTCCTTAACTAGATCCTTCTTTTTCTGTTTTAATTCCTGCATTTCAAATTTCTTTTTTTTTTTCAGACTCAACTAACGGGTTTATATAGCCTTCTGAGGTGAGTAAATATGAACTTCAGCCCAAATGAATACTACCCAGTGTCCCTTGCTTTTTTTTCATTGATACTCTCTCTACTGGTAGCTTTAGGAACTGCCCAAGTATCTTCTCCACCCCTCCCACTTGCATATCATTGCTTGGTACTTCCCTTTTAGTACCTGAGACAACTAATTGAACTATATCATTATCTTCATTTGATGCCTCATTATGTGCTTCATCTTCTTCCATTGATCTGTCGTCCACAAAAAAATGAACAATTTCATTGTTCAATTCTGCTGGTTGTGAGGGCATGTTCATGCTTTGTTCATTAGTTCTTGAGACACTATGTTCATTCATATTAATCATGGATTCTGCCAGCCATGATAGTGGGGTTACTTGGCTTGGAAATGTAAATTGGTCATTGTCAACTGCATGTTCAACAATGTCATTAACAATATCAACAACAGGGATTTCATGTTCTTGAGTTGTTATAATGATCCCCATGTTACTGCAAATTTGTTCATGATTATACTAAGTTTCACATACATTTTCATCATCTTCATCATATAAGTGTCCTTGAGAGGGAAATCATATTACCAACCACAACCACATCATCTTGTTCATTTACTTCTTGCACTTCAATGCCTATTTGGACATGTCCTTCTTCCTGACCATCCACATGAAACACCTGGCTACAACCAGTATCATGCATAAGAGCATCATAATTCAGTGGTCATATTCATGTCCTCCTAAATCCAGCCTTGATATTTGATGGTTTCAGAGCCCTTTTAAAATCTTTACTTGAAATCTTAGCTAGCTCGAACCTTTTCACCTCAACCCCTGGATTCATTGCCATCCATGCAGCATTCTCTGACCTGAAATAGTTCTTGAAAAGGCCAAACACACTAACATCAAGGGGTTGCAATCTGTGAGTGGTATGAGTAGGCAATGTCAACAGGCTGATGCCTAAATTGTTTTCTTCCTCAATTGTTTGTACAACCATGTGGATCCCATGGCCATCTAATATCAATAGGTGTATGTTATTAGGTGAGATGCCACATGGTACTGATGTAGCAAAGTAAAAAAAGCCAACTTAAAAACAGTTCTTTAGTCATCCATTCATGGGGATGTGTATCCATGCATGCACCTGGTTCACAGTTATGTATGTAGCTTTTCAATTCATTTTTACCTTTGAATAGATAAAATCCTGGGATTGAAGTACCAATTGCATTGACACAAAATAAAATAGTTATCCACTCCCTAGTCTTAGGCAAAATCTTTGGCACATTTCGACTCCCACTCTTGGGAATTACTCGCATGCCATAATTCCTCCCTGCCTGTAAACCTATTTCATCACAGTTCCATATATTGTCTACTCCAGAAGAATGCTTATCATAAGCACTAGAAAGAGTGTCATAGAACTTTTGCACAACTGCAGGGTGAAAATTTAATGCTATGACTCTGTCAAGGCCCTCAATTGTATGCGATACAAGGTCTGGATGCCTTTTTTTAAACCCAAACCATAATGATTTACCAAGAAACCCATCTTTGAATGGGTTTGGCCTCCCTTGATAGATTTGAGCAACTATGGATTTGATTTGTATCAACTCTATCCCATGTCCCAATTGGGCCATCTCTTTACACCACTCAACCACCTCGGCCTCCTCCTTGTCAATCATAACTGTAAGAGGCCCTCTATGTTTTGTATGAATGAATCCATTTATCCAATAATGTATTGACGAGGGAGGAATACCATGAATTTTTGTAGATGCCCGAACTGAGTATCGATTAAACTCTATGTTGTGAATTTCAACTAACATTTCATTTTTTCCATCCTCTTATAGCACTAATATTTTTAGTTGAACTTGCCCCTTGGACTATTGTTGACAGTGGCTCTGTGGGTGATGGTGTGACAACATCAGCTTCAGTCGCATGGTCATCCTCAACAACGTTCCTTGGGGCATTGTTGACATTGACATCACCTATCTTGTCCTCATCTGATGATGGGCATCGCAGCTAGGCACCCCTTGTCACTCTCCTGCCACTTCTCCTTGTACGAGAAACATAACTAACTCTTGCCATAGATGCAACAACTTGCAAAATTATTGCATGCATTTAGTTAAGAATATTTGTAAATTATGCTTTCATACAAGGCAAAAATACTTCTGCTTTATTACAGGAAATTATCAACATGTATGTTAGTATCCTTGAAAAATCAAATCTACAGAATCATTTTGTTGTATGTCTTCAAAATTATCAGTGATTGTTGTTTTGATAACTTGTTTTTACACTTAAAATACCATGACTATATTTGTACTTGGAAAACTACTGTCGGTTTCCACCTTCTTCTGGTACTATGAGAAGATCTAGTAGTTACTATTGTTTGAATTAATTTGTTTAGACTCATGTTTGTTATCGCAATTGAATTCATTCATGGCCCACACTGTCTCACCAAGTGGACCTACATTTTCAATCATGTAGTTCAAGTAGTGTTTTCCTTATGTTGCTTTCAAGTTGAAAAGAACTTTTGAGTAATAAGAAACTTCCATTGTAGTAGAAGTTTCTCTTGCAAGATTTGATCTAGGATTTCTAGTGTCAATATTGCAGTCTTTTCTTGGTGTTTTCATATATTCTAGCCTCAGTCAACAACAATGGTCTGAGTTATCATAACCAACCTGAGAACGTATTGAAGGGAATGCACTTGGAAAACTACTATTGGTTTCCACCTTCTTCTAGTACTATGAGAAGATCTAGTAGTTATTGTTGTTTGAATTAATTTGTTTAGACTCATGTTTGTTATCACAATTGAATTCATTCATGGCCCACACTATCTCACCAAGTGGACCTGCATTTTTAATCATGTAGTTCAAGTAGTTTTTTCCTGATGTTTCTTTCACGTTGAAAATAACTTTTGAGTAATAAGAAACTTCCATTGTAGTAGAAGTTTCTCCTACAAGATTTGATCAAGGATTTCTAGTGTCAATATTGTAGGCTTGTCTTGGTGTTTTCATATATTCTAGCCTCTACCAACAACAATGGTTTGAGTTACCATAACCAACCTGAGAACATATTGAATGGATTGGTTGTTTTCCTACAAAGTAATGAACTCTAAGATGAGGTCAACATTTGATATTCTCAAGGATGCACTGATGGGAGTGGGCACATGTGTTTGGTAGGATGTATTTGAGAGTTATACTATTGGAGGATCATGTCGTTCAGGTAGTGTTTTCCTTATGTTGCTTTCAAGTTGAAAATAACTTTTGAGTAATAAGAAACTTCCAATGTAGTAGAAGTTTCTCTTGAAAGATTTGATCCAGGATTGCTAGTGTTAATATTGTAGGCTTGTCTTGGTGTTTTCATATATTCTAGCCTCTACCAACAATAATGGTTTGAGTTACCATAACCAACCTGAGAACATATTGAAGGGATTGGTTGTTTTCCTACAAAGTAATGAACTCTAAGATGAGGTCAACATTTGGTATTCTCAAGGATGCATTGATGGGAGTGGGCTCATGTGTTTGGTAGGATGTATTTGAGAGTTATACTGTTGGAGGATCATGTAGTTCAAGTAGTATTTTCCTTATGTTGCTTTCAAGTTGAAAAGAACTTTCGAGTAATAAGAAACTTCCATTGTAGTAGAAGTTTCTCCTACAAGATTTTATCCAAGATTGCTAGTGTCAATATTGCAGGCTTGTCTTGGTGTTTTCATATATTCTAGCCTCTACCAACAACAATGGTCTAAGTTACCATAACCAATCTGAGAACATATTGAAGGTAATGATGTTTGCCTACAAAGTAATGAACTCTAAGATGAGGTCAACATTTGGTATTCTCAAGGATGCACTAATGAGAGTTGGCGCATGGTTTGGTAGGATGTATTTGAGAGTTATATTGTTGGAGCATCATGTAGTTCAAGTGGTGTTTTACTTATGCTTCTTTCAAGTTGGAAAGAACTTTTGAGTAATAAGAAACTTCCATTGTAGTAGAAGTTTCTCCTGCAAGATTTGATCCAGGATTGCTAGTGTCAATATTGCAGGCTTGTCTTGGTGTTTTCATATATTCTAGACTCTACCAACAGCAATGGTCTAAGTTACCATAACCAACCTGAGAACATATTGAATGGAATGATGTTTGCCTACAAAGTAATGAACTCTAAGATGAGGTCAACATTTGGTATTCTCAAGGATGCATTGATGAGAGTGGGTGCATGGTTTGGTAGGATGTATTTTAGAGTTATATGTTGGCTCCCCGTTAATGGCGGTGTAGAAGGTCAACGCTCCCCGTGTGTTTCGTGGCACGTGTTTAAATCTAGCGATGTGTCTTTTTACTAACACCTGCGGGTTTTGGTGTAACGACAATCATGACTCCAACAACTGGTATTAGAGCTAGGGTCAAATATCCACTGTGCAAGCCGCTTAGTTCCATCGCCTTACTCTGGCAGCATTCGTTAAAACGTTGGTTGTTACCCCTGGAGCTTTGAAGGATTTGTCCAGGAAATAGCTGAGGAATGCTGGAACTAAAAGACAGTTGATGCAAGAAAAACAAGGTCGTGGATCTATGTTGAAACGCGTTGCTGGAGTTTGAAACGTGGAGATCTGTGAAGTTTGGAGTTGAAACGTGGTATTTGTAAGTTTTTTTTTACATCATGCTTGCACGTCAAGCTTTTTCTCAAACCAATATATGTATGTGTGAAATGTGAAAAGGTTAATACATTATATATGTTTTTATATTTATTATGAAACATATATAATTATATGTTGGAATTTTGAAAAGTATATTTTAAAAGGAGCATGAATTTTGAAAAGGGTATTTTAAAAGGAGGAAGGTCATTATTACTAAATTTTAATGAGTAATAAGTAAAGTTTTATTTTTAAGTGGAGTTTTTTGTGTTTTGGGGCATGAATTTGATTGAAAATGGAGACAACAGTTACAGATATGGAGAAGTTGAGCAGGGTTAATTTTTCCCTATGGAAATCACAGATGGAGGATATATTGATTTTAAAGGATCAGTATTTGCCGATTGAGGGCACAACAAAGAAACCCTCATCGATGACAAATGAAGAGTGGAATAAGCTAGATAGAAAGGTGATTGCAACAATCCGCCAATATTTAGCAAAGAATGTTTATTTCAATGTGTCTGGAGAAAAGACGGCTGAAGGATTATGGAAGAAGCTCCATGATCTATATGAGAAGAACACGGCATCAAACAAAGTGTTCTTGGTGAAGAAGCTTTATAATCTCAAAATGAAGGAGGGTTCTTTAGTTGCTAAGCACTTGAATGCATTTAATATTATTACTAATCAGCTTGCCTCTGTTAAAATCATTTTAGATGATGAAATTAGAGATATTTTGCTAATGTGTTCTATGCCAGATAGCTGGGAAAATTTAATTGTAGCTATGAGCATTTCAAAAACTACAGGGACCTTGAAGTTTGATGATGTCAGTAGTAGTTTAATGAATGAGGAGCTACGACACAAGTTAATTGCGGAAAACCAGGGAGGAGAGGCTCTAGCTCTAGTTGATCATGGTAGGAGAATGGATCGAGGCCGGCAAGGACGATCAAGATCGAGAGGCTGATCAAAATCAAGGAGAGGTAGAATCATCTGTTTTCATTGTGCCAAACCTGGGCACATGAAGAAAGAATGTTGATTCTGGAAGAAAGGACAAAATTATCAGAGACTGTCTAATACAAATCACAAGTCATCCAACACAAATGAAGGTGAGACTACTACTGTAGCCACAAATGGTGATGTGTTGTTTACTGTTTCAGTAGAGGATGCATGTGTATATACATCTAGTAGTAGCTTTGATTGGAAACTTGACTTTGGGGCATCTCACCATGTAACCCCATGCAAAGATAGTTTTGTTTCATATAATCCTGGTGATTATGGTAGAGTGCATTTGGGGAATAATCATCTTTTCAGTATTGTTGGAGTGGGAGATGTCCAAATCAAGATGAAAGATGGATAAGATATATTGTTGAAATGGGTCAGGCATGTACCAGAAATGCGCATGAGTTTAATATCTATGGGACGACTGGATGATGAAGGCTATTCGACAAGCTTTGGAAAAGGATGCTTGAAAATTAGCAAAGGTGCATTGGTCGTGGCCAAAGGACCCAAGATAGAAACATTATACACATTAAAGACACTGATAGGAAAATCAGATTTGGCTGCTGACACAAAAGAAGGAAATTCAGCAGATATGTGGCATAAGCGTTTGGGTCACATGAGCGAGAAGGGATTAAAAATCCTTGTTGGTAAAAATTTATTACCAGGTTTGAAATCCTACAATCTTGATCTTTGTGAGTATTGTATATATGGTAGACAAAGAAGGGTTTCATTCCTTAGAGGCGGTCATGACAGAAAGAAAAATGTGTTAGAATTGGTACACTCATATGTGCTTGGGCCTGTTAACATCAAATCATTAGGAGGAGCATCATATTTTGTAACATTTATAGATGATGCATCCAGGAAGGTTTGGGCATATCCCATGGAAAATAAAAGTGAATTGTTTGGAATATTTCAAAAATTCCATGTTGTTGTTGAAAGAGAGACTAACAAATCGCTGAAGTGTTTAAGAACATATAATGGTGGAGAATATTTCTCGAATGCATTTAAGGAATATTGTAATAGGTTTGGTGAAAGCATGAGAAGACTGTGCCTGGTACTCCTCAATAGAATGGTGTTGCAGAAAGGATGAATCACACCACTATGGAAAAGGTGTGAATTAGGTTGTCCAATTCTGGTTTGGAGAAGAATTTTTGGGCTGAAGCAGTCAGGACCACTTGCTACCTCATAAATAGATCTCCAACTACAGCCTTGGATGGCGGTATCCCTGAAGAAGTTTGGACTGGTAAGAATTTGAATTATTCTCACTTGAAAATCTTTGGATGTGAAGCATTCGTACATATTCCCGAAGAAAATAAAACTAGGCTAGATGATAAATCTATGAAATGCATTTTTTTGGGATATGCGGATGAAGATTTTGGTTATCGTCTATGGGATCCAATCAAACATAAAATTATTAGAAGCATGGATGTTATATTTAATGAGTTAGAAATGTTCAAGAAGATTGTAGGTGAGTTGGAGGTCAAGAAGGTTATTGATAGGTTTAAAGAGCAGCAGGAAAACATACCACCAATACAAGAAAATGAACAACAAATTCAGGAGCATGAAGAACAACAAGTGCAAAATGACGAACAACAAGAAGAAGGAATCTTGCAGGAACCTTTACAGGAGATTCAACCAGATAATGCACCACCATAGTTGGTTCGCAGATCTTCTAGGCCTCATTAGCCTTCACAAAGGTATCCTC
Source organism: Pinus tabuliformis (assembly GCA_031772625.1). Taxonomy (NCBI): domain Eukaryota; kingdom Viridiplantae; phylum Streptophyta; class Pinopsida; order Pinales; family Pinaceae; genus Pinus; species Pinus tabuliformis. Next base: position 854,578,307 of record CM062815.1, on the reverse strand, counting down.
CTTCAAACTATATTATGTTGACTAATGAAGGTGAACCTAATTATTTTCAAGAAGCTTGTAAAGTCAAGCACAATAAAGAATGGAAGAAAGCAATGGAAGAAGAAATGAACTCTTTGCAGGAAAATAAAACTTGGGAGTTGGTAAACCTCCCAAAAGGTAGAAAGGCTCTACAAAACAAATGGGTTTACAGGATTAAGCATGAAGATGATGAAAAGAAGGAGAGGTATAAAGCAAGGCTAGTGGTGAAAGGTTTTTCCCAAAAAGAAGGTATTGACTTCACTGAAATTTTCTCATCTATTGTTAAAATGTCATCCATTAGAGTCATTCTTGGTCTAGTTGCTACTTTAGACTTAGAATGTGAACAGTTAGATGTAAAAATTGCATTCCTTCATGGTGAATTGGAGGAAGAAATTTATATGGAGTAGCCAAAAGGTTTCATAGAAAAAGGCAAAGAAGGCCTTGTTTGTGGGTTGAAGAAGAGTCTCTATGAGTTGAAACAGGCACCTCGACAATGGTACAAGAAATTTGATTCATTCATGTTGGAACATGGTTTTCATAGGTTGGAAGCTGACCATTGTGTCTATATCAAGGGGTATGATCAAGGAAAGTATATCATATTATTGTTATATGTGGATGACATGTTGATTATTGGGCATGATAAGAATAATATCAATAGGTTGAAGAAATATTTGGGTAGAAAATTTGCAATGAAGGATTTGGGACCAGCACAACAGATATTGGGCATGCGGATTATGCGTGATAGGAAAAACAAAAGGTTGTGGCTGTCACAAGAAAAATATATCAAGAAGGTGCTTAACAGGTTTAATATGAAGGATGCCAAGCCAGTTGGTACACCCCTTGTAGCCCACTTCAAGCTGAGTACTGAATTATGTCCTAGTAATGACAAGGAGAAAGAAGAGATGAGAAAGATTCCTTATGCTTCAGCAGTTGGCAGTTTGATGTATGCCATGGTATGCACATGACCATACATTGCATATTCAGTGGGAGTAGTGAGTAGGTTCCTTGCCAATCCAGGCAAACAACATTGGCAAGCAGTAAAATGGATTTTGAGGTATCTCAAGGGTACTAGTCATTATTGTTTATGTTTTGGTCATGATGAGACTGTGTTTGAAGGATTTACAGATGCAAATATGGCTGGAGATATGGATACCAGAAATTCCACTACAGGTTATTTGTATACATTTGCAGGTGCAGCAGTATCTTGGGTGTCAAGGCTACAAAGAATAGTAGCCCTCTCTACAACAGAAGCAGAGTACATAGCTGCAACAGAAGCTTGTAAAGAGATGTTGTGGATGCAACGATTCCTAGGAGAGATAGGAATAAAGCAAGACAAGTATGTGTTGTATTGCTAGAGAATAATTTACAGAGACAGAAAATGGAGAAACAACAAGATTACTCAGTCAAAAACAGCGGAATAGATAAAACAATCACTCGAGAACAGAAATCACTTTGCATTACATAACAGGCTTGAGCCTTGGCTTTCCTTCCTTGGCCAGAGAAATTACAAATTTATAGAGGCAGAAGAAGGATCTAGAATCATGTATGTGATTCAGATGGAGATCTGGAATGATCTAGAAACTAATGGTGGTGTAGAAGAATCTAGAATCCTGCATGTGATTCTAGAAACTACTGGCGGTGTAGAAGGATCTAAAATCCTGCATGAATTTGGCTTCACACTTAACATTATATTGTTGGAGGATCATGTCATTCAAGTAGTGTTTGCCTTATGTTGCTTTCAAGTTGAAAATAACTTTTGAGTAATAAGAAACTTCCATTGTAGTAGAAGTTTCTCCTGCAAGATTTGATCCAGGATTTCTAGTGTCAATATTGCAGGTTTATCTTGGTTTTTTCATACATTCTAGCCTCTATCAACAACAATGGTCTAAGTTACCATAACCAACCTGAGAACATATTGAAGGGAAGGTACTTGGAAAACTAATGTTGGTTTCCACCTTCTTTTGGTACTATGAGAAGATCTCGCAGTTACTGTTGTTTGAATTAATTTGTTTAGACTCATGTTTATTATCACAATTGAATTCATTCATGGCCCACACTATCTCACCAAGTGGATCTACATTTTCAATCATGTAGTTCAAGTAGTGTTTGCCTTATGTTGCTTTCAAGTTGAAAATAACTTTTGAGTAATAAGAAGCTTCCATTGTAGTAGAAGTTTCTCCTGCAAGATTTGATCCAGGATTCTAGTGTCAACATTGTAGGCTTGTCTTGGTGTTTTCATATATTCTAGCCTCTACGAATAGCAATGGTCTAAATTACCATAACCAACCTGAGAACATATTGAAGGAAATGATGTTTTCCTACACAGTAATGAATTCTAAAATGAGGTCAAAATTTGGTATTCTCGAGGATGCACTGATGGGAGTGGGCTCATGTGTTTGGTGGGATGTATTTGAGAGTTATATTGTTGGAGTATTATGCGATGATTTTGGGCTTGGATTTTATGAGGACAATGCAAACATTTCCTTTGTTGGAGAAGGATAAACTTTTTATCATTAGAGACCATGGAGCTCAGATAGTGCCAATGGTGAAGACGAGTAGTTTGGGATATCATTCAATGGTATATTCACAGTTGTGTTGTATGCGATAGATCCTCAGTTACATAAGTTTGAGAAGGGGATATATGATTTTCAATTGATTGAGAAATGGCTTGCAAAGATGAGTTGTTTGAAGGAAAAGATTGAAGGAGTGCAGAGATACACGAGGAAAAGACATTCGTTAGATACCTTAGTTGCTTAGAGTCAAGGGAGTGACTTTCGAGTCTTCCTATCTATATAAAATATTTTGTGTGAGGGATGACTGACTGCCTTAGCGTAGAAGTTTCTCTTGCAAGATTTGATCCAAGATTTCTAGTGTCAATATTGTAGGCTTGTCTTGGTGTTTTCATATATTCTAGCCTCTGCCAACAGTAATGGTATGAGTTACCATAACCAACCTGAGAACATATTGAAGGGAATGATGAGCACATTAATTGACCAAGTTCAATCTAATTGTAATACTTCAGAATTTTATGAGGAAGACATAACATTTCATTCAAATATCCAGCACAAGGTTAATGTCTCATATGTTCTGTTCTTTTTCATCTGTAGCTAGCCATACTAGCCAATACTCTTCATTATGGTTGTGTCAACTTTAAAATGATTTAGAATATAGAAAAATAGAAAAATATATATATATTCATGAAAATGAATCTGTAAGAACTAAAAAAAATAAAAAATTAATAATAATTAATTAATTAATAAAAACTGTGAGAAATGAAAATAGAAATGTAAGAAAAATGTGTTGTAATTGAAATAACTAACCTGAATATACTGTCAAATTATCTATGATGGTTTGTCTCCAAGGTTGGTGAATAGTTTGAATGCATAGCATGCAACTTCAGCAGTGGTTGAACTTCTTTTATAGTTTTTTTCACTTGAACTTAACTGGTGGTAAGGATGGACATGGATTGCAATGGCCTCATTTTGAATTTGTGATCTGGATTTAATTGGATGTGATCCAATGGTTGGGAATTTGTTATTTGTTGATCTATGTGATTTGATCTGTTTTAATGAGAAATAGAATGGGTTGGGTGTCATTTATTAAAGTTATTGGGTCGGGTGTCATTTATTGAACATGTGCTTTGATATGTTTTAATGAGAAATAGAATGGGTTGGGTGTCATTTATTGAAGTTATTGGGTTGGGTGTCATTTATTAAACACACTGGGTTTAAATGTTGAACAACATAGCATTTATGGCTCACATACATTCACTTTTATTATGTGCAGGTATGGATATTTATTTGGACTACATAGCTATGATGAGTGGGGTTCAAGTGATTGCTACTTTGTACTTCTTGAATACACCATTTTGGAAGGATTTATGGTCGTTTATGTTTTCTAGTTGGGTCAATATAACTTGTACTCTTAAATATTAAGATACTATTTAAGGACAGTTGTGAACCAAGTTAATGTACTCAGAAATTTTGGACATAAATTAAAATATATTTACACTTAATGTTATTTATTTTTGTTTAAATATTGGTTACATATCTCTCAATTTATTCACTGGCCCCTGCCCAACATTAAACATCTCTCACCTAATTGTATTCTTTATACACATGTAAATACTCAAATAAAATAAACAAATACATACTTACATTAAATAAATATATTTCAAATTAAAATTAACACCGTGTATTAATATTATATGGTGTTTAAAGCTACATTGACTAAGCAACTACTTTATATATTCTGGAACAACCTTACCCACATGATATGTAGTTTTGTCCATCTTTATTCACGATGATGTATTAAGTATTTTATCCATTAATAATTTAATTTAATCGTTTAGTTATAATTTGAAATTTTCCATTCAAGTAGTTTTCTTTGTCACGATGATGTATTAAGTATTTTATCCATTAATAATTTAATTTAACTGATTAATTAATCTAAATTTTCCCATTCAAGATTTCCTTTTTTTTTAATATTATCTAACTTAAAAAACTAATTCTTTACGTTCCAAAATGTAAAATATCCATCTTATATAGTCTTGATTATCCGTCTTATTTACCTTTGATGGATCTTCTTGGATTTTGTCTCGAAGAATATCTTTCAACTCTGATAAAATGTTTTTAAATTTAAAAAAAAAAAAAATCTATAACTTACATCTAAATGGTTCACCTATTCATCTTTGGATTCGGTATCCTTCGACTTTAATAAAATGTTTTAAGACAGGGTTCCTTTTTGGATTCAATTTTGAGGATGTTCTTCCGACTTTAATAAAATGTTTTAAAACCGTGGTTCCAGTATCAAGGTCGATTTGTCCCTTAAAGTGACAGGTCATTAGTGTGCAGAGTGAAAAGCATTAAAATTTATAGTAGCAGAGGATTTAAGATGAAAAGCAAAAAAGTTTATAACCCTAGAAAGGATTTGATTTTCCGGGTCTCCTCACGACCCTACCATCTCACCCTCCCAAAAAATTGTTAGTTGGCCTAATTCCCTGACTTCCTTTTTAAAAATATGGTACCATATTTGTTTCATGGTGGTGATGAGTCTCAGGGATTGCAGCCTTTAACGTGTAGTTTGAGTCCTTTGCGGTCCACACTTTAAGGAATAAATAACCAGTTAGATGGTCGTGATTTCACGTGCCTACTTGGAAGTCGCTGTGCGTTCCTCTACCATTCCAATTTCTAACCATAATCGAAACGTAAAAATCTAGTTATTCCATGAAACCATGACATGTAAAATTTGATCAATCCATCGACGCGCTCCCAACGAACTTGCACAGCGTCCACCAGCCCATCCACCAGCCCAGTTTCGAAAAAGAGTGGTAGATACAGTGTCCAATCTATTTATATCGCAATCTCTGTAACCACTGCACACCTCAATCCCATTCATTTCCTAAGATACTTGAATTCTGAATTCTAGTTTCTTTTTATCATGGCACCAGCGAGAGTGGAGAGCCTTGCATTGAGCGGCCTCGCTGAAATTCCTGCCGAGTACGTGAGACCTGTGGAGGAGAGGCCTACCGAATGCGTTCTCAACTTGAAAGGAGGACTGGAGGGCGAAGGCCCGCAGATTCCAGTGGTAGATGTTGCCGGATGGGATTCTGCGGACGAGGACATCAAGAAGGAGATCAGGCGTCAGGTGGCGAAGGCAAGCAGGGAGTGGGGAGTCATGCAGTTGCTGAACCACGGCATATCTGAGACTCTGATAGAGCGACTTCAGGCAGCCGGGAAGGCGTTCTTCGACCTCTCTGTTGAGGAGAAAGAGAAGTACGCGAACGACCACGCAGCGGGGAAGATAGCGGGGTACGGCTCCAAGCTCGCCAACAATGCCAGCGGTCAGCTTGAATGGGAGGACTACTATTTCCACCTGTTATGGCCTGAACACCGCAGAGACATGACCACCTGGCCTAAACATCCCCAAGAATACATGTATTTATATATCTTCTTACTCTTTTTTACAGATTTTTATACACTAATTCACCAGTAATTGATTATGGTTTATGAATACATTGCAGCGAGGTGACAGACGCCTACGGTCGGGAGATACGGAAGCTTGTCACTAAGGTCCTGGGGACGCTTTCGTTGGAGCTGGGCGTGGAGGAAAGTCGAATGGAGCGCGTGCTCGGTGGTGAAAATCTGGAAATGCAATTGAAAATAAATTACTATCCCCGCTGTCCACAACCAGAGCTTGCTCTCGGAGTGGAGGCGCACACTGACATCAGCGCACTGACATTCCTTCTGCATAACATGGTGCCCGGCCTTCAGCTCTTCAAAGACGGCAAATGGGTCACCGCCAAATGCATTCCAGGCGCCCTCCTCATCCACATTGGCGACCAAGTCGAGGTATGCCATTAATCCATTTTCACTTCATCATTTAATTATTATCCCATTTCATCATTAATGTGTAGTTGCCGATCATCAGATATTGAGCAACGGGAATTTCAAGAGTGGGCTGCACAGAGGGCTGGTGAACAAGGAGAAAGTAAGGATTTCGTGGGCTGTATTCTGTGATCCGCCAAAAGATGCCCTGATCGGACCCATGAAGGAGGTGGTGGACGAGAACAACCCTCCATTGTTCCCGGCGAAGACCTTCCAACAACACACCGATCATAAGCTGTTCAAGAAAGCCCAAGCCCAGGCGGAGGCCCAGGCAGCCAAGAAACTCAACCAATGTACTTGAAGTCCTACTTTAACATTGGGCAGAGCTGCGGCGTTAGATGGTGTGGTGTTTTCTGTTGGTGGGCTATTTCAGAGTGACTTTGTTTACAATTAGTTAGACTGTCGTATTTGCTGTTTCTTCTCAAAATGTTGGATGGCCTCTATCAATGCAATGCATGCTTGTTCATATATGGTATCCAATGAATTGTTAAGATTTTCCAGTTCACCTTTTCAAGGGTTTCTGCTTCTACTTTGAAAATTTATATATTGATATATGTTAAAACATATTTCACTGTTTGTCATCTGTATATATCTTTTTAGTGTGAGTAGGCCAATTTTTCTAATAATCTAAATCCTCTTATTTTATGGTTATGAATGAAAGATGTTTCCATATTTTGGTAACTGAATAGCAGGTCAAATATTAAATTTATCGCATTTTTAAAACTACGTTTATCGGTTAATATTTACCTAATATAGTTATTAAATAACAAATATCGCCATGTGTTGTAATAAAGGTTAGTGCAGTTATATGGTTGTTAAATGTAGATATATTTTAAAATAAACATTTTATGATATATTTCATGATACATTTTATATTGTCAAAATTTAAAAAACTATTAAAAATTAATTAAATTATAATTGAGTGAAAGACTTATTCTACAGATTGCGTGATTTATACATGACTCTTTAAAAATAAAATAAAACATTTTCTAAATAAAAAACAATATAGATTATAATAAAAACCAAAATGAATATACATATTTGATATAAAGATTTGGTAAAGATATTTAAGTCTCAATCAAATATTTTAACATCTATATGAAATAACATAATTTTATTGAGTTTAAAGAGCATAAAATAACTAAAAGTAAAAAGTCATTATATTTCACATTTGACTGTGAGTAAAATACATAATTTTTATATTTTTAAAAATATTTTAATATAACAGTTAAATAAATTATTTGAATATTTATAGTAAGTAATTTATATCAAAATTAATTTTATAGAGAAAAAATTAATTCTGGTAATGTTAACCCTAATAAAATATTTAGATGGTAAAAAAAAGTAATTAATGAAATTGAAAAGAATTAATATTATAATAAATATTTTTTAATTTGTAATTATTATCAAAAAAACGGTAAAAATATTTCCGAAATTAAATTTCTATATTTGTATAATATTATTGATAATTAAATTAAAATTTAAACACTTTATTTAAAATTTTCAAAATAAATAAAAAATATATATCACACATGAAACTCTAAAATAAATACACAAACAAAAATGTACATAAATATGGCTATAAATAAAGTTCCTATATTTAGAAAAAAAAAAATATATATATATATATATATATGCATGACCATTTATAAATATATATACAATTCCGTAAGTACTTGAAAGCCGAGAATGAAATCTTGGACGATTATGCGGGAGGAATTTTTCTTTAAGCCCGATCCTCTGAATCGCCTTTGACAGTTTATTAGTACCGTTTCATAAGATTCTACTCCAGGCGTTACCCCATTTTCCTGCAATTGAAAAACAATAAAGAATATAAATAAGTTATAAGCAGTGAACACTCTTACAGTTGAAAAACACGATACAGAAAAGTTACACGAGCACTAAATGTTCCTGTGCCTGAAATACAATGAAGAATATACCATAAGTTAGCGTACAATATGCACTTACTCCATAGAAAGTTACAGAAATTTCACAGTAGGATATGAAGTTGCAGTGTGAAACATAAATTTGAATTATTTTAATATTGGAAATTTAATAATTTTATTGAGGGAAAAGTTTATTTCACAGTTTAATATGATATAATGTATAATATTGTTTGTTAGTTTATTTTAGATCTGTATTTAAGATGAATTTATGCTGGTATTTATATAAATGAAAAATTATATTAACAGTGTATAGGTTTTTTTTTAAATAATCAAGGAAAAAATAAAGCTGAGTTTGAAAGGTCAATGGAAGATTGGGGGAGTTAATCACTACCGTGAGTACATTAGCAGCGGTCTCGCCCTGCTTAAACAGTCAGTCCATCTCTACTGGTTAATGAGATGCATAGTGACCAAAGCTATAATTGCAACCTATTCCATCTCTACTGGTTAATGAAATGCATACTGACCAAAGAAATAGCTGCCACCACCTCACCCTATTTAGACAATCAGTCCATCTCTACTAGTTAATGAAATACATAGTGACCAAAGCAATCGTTGTTACCACCAACACAACAGCCCAAAGTGACCCCAAAGCAATAGCTGCCACCACCTCACCCTGTTTAGAGAGTCAGTCCATCCATCTCTACTGGTTAATGAAATGCGTAGTGACCAAAGCAATTGTTGCGACCACCAACACAGTGAGCCCAGTCGGGCCTCTGAGACATTCGAAAATAGATTCATCTTATTCAACTTACATTCGAAAAGAGCTTCATCTTATTCAACTTCAGTTACAGAATCAGAACGTTGGCGTGAGCCACATTGAGCCGCATATAACATGTGTGCCCCAATCTGAATTGTCAAAATAAAGTGCTCCGGTGGAATTGTTAGATAATTAGTTGGTCAAAGTTATGCATGTTAATTTTGGATTAATTTTGGTTGTATATGTGGGGTAACATTTTATGCTTACTAGTGGTTTCCAAACTAATATTTTATGAACCGCACTCGTTGGTTCGAAGACAAAAAAATTATCTCTATGTAATTTTCACAGAAGATTCTTCTCTAATCTATCATCTTTATAAAATTTGATTAAATAGATTCAAATTATTTATATTTTAGATGGTTTATGGTTTATAATATAATTCTATAGCCTACTAAACAAATTAAAATCACCGAATAACTTATATATTTGTAACCTACAAATGAACGAAAGAAAATACTACCAAACTTTTAAAAAAAATAAAAATATATATAAAATATTAAATACATTATAAATTAACATGATCGATTATTATAAAATTTCGCTGTTGGAAAAAATGTCCATTATCATTGGAATTGGAGCCAAAGTATTAAGAGTTCTCAGCTACCCACCCTGATAACAACGTAGATCCGAAAATGGTCGACATATATTGATAACCTTGGGTCAAGACGTGCAAAAATAACTTTTTAAAAGTTTCAAATGTTAGAATATTTTTTATTATTATCCCTGCCCTGTCAGAGTTAAAGCCTTCCATATATCCTTGACCATGACTTAGTTTTAGATTGGACTAAAAATTAGATTATATTGTGTAACATTTAATATTGGCCCAATATATTTAATTTATTTGTTAAAATATTTTATTTTATTTTTAGTGAATTTGATTGACTTTGATCTTAGTGTAATGATTATCTATCTGTACCAAGAAGTTTTATTTACTGCAGTGTATAATATATAATATAGGGTGTAATATATAATATGTAACTTTTTTGAAATTTAGGTGAAAAAAGTTTTAAAAATTTGATGATGAGAGTGTTTGAATGGTTTTTTAAGTGTGAAAATAAACGCAATATATAATATAAGGTGTAACATATAATATGTAATTTTTTTGAAATTTAGGTGAAAAAAAAATAAAAAATTTTGATGATTAGAGTGTTTGAATAGTTTTTTTAATTAATAATTTTTTTAATTGTGGAAATAGATTCACGTTGTTTAGAGAGTCAATCTATCTCTACTGGTTAATGAAATGCATAGTGACCAAAGCAATTACTGCGACCACCAACACAATAGCGCAAAGTGAGCCCGAGTCGGGCCTTTGAGACATTCAAAAAGAGGTTCATCTTATTCAATTTCAGTTGCAGAATCAGAACTTTGGCATGGGTGTAACATCCCTACCGTAATAACTCAACGTAATTAAACAGTTATAAAATAGTTACGAATCAGTTATTAACTAATTCTTGTTATGCAGAAAAATGGTTGAGGGGAATGCTTCCATGAATAATCCCGTTCGCATTCCGGTTTTCCGCTAGCGGGGGGGTGTAACGTCCTCAGGTGTGCGACGAGCTGGAGCGCACGGGCTGTTGTGCGATGGGCGCGCAGGTGTGCGACGAGCTAGAGGCAACAGGCAGTTGTGCAACGGGCACGCGCGGGTGAACGACGAGTTGGAGCGCACGACAGAGGTGCGACGGTAGGGCGACCCGGTTATGCGACATAACTTGCGACGAAACCTGCGATACAATGAAATGCGATGGGAGTTTATACCCGATGGAGCGTGGAGCGAGACACTTGAAGGCTGACCCATGATGGAGGGCGGGCCGACTTGTAGTGTGGGCGTTCAAGCGATGGTTAAGGGGTGTGAACGAAGGTTGGGCAGTCGGCTGGGCAAGCCCCACCCACACGTTACAAAGGATATATATTGAATGCGTTTGGAGAGCATTCGATCAATCATTCGACACACAACATCTTCGCACAAATAGTGCGCAGTCTAGTGCGCAGAAGGGACAAGAGGAAGAGCGCATAGCTCATGCGCTAAGTCTTGGTTAGCCGCACGGAGGTAGCTCGCACTTGGAGTTGGGTGAAGGCGTTGGGCAAGGTGTGCCTGTTGGTCGGTTGAGGCGTGCACGGTGAACGTGTAGCGCCCGTTTGTGCTAAGTCTTGGCGTGGGTGTCTTGGTGGCTCGGGTGAGCGCCCGCCCATCGTGCAAGTGTGCACGAAGGTGAACAGAGGTTTGCCTTGATTGTAAAATTGGCTAAGTATGAAACTTGGACTTCCAAGTATACTTGTGAAAGCTTGTAATATTGAAGATTGATTAATACATATATTTCGGGCAGACTCATTGTTCAGGGAGTTGCCCCTCCCTTTATACTGTGCAATTGTGTTCTCGTTTATAATTGTTGTTGATAATGAATGTGTATGGGTGTTCATTGGTATAAAGGATAAACATAATAATACTTGGTTGCGAAACACAAACTAAGTAGGAGAAAGTGAATTAGGCGTAGTCCACGAACATAAGTATTGGTGAAAAAAAAGTGTTCGGTGGTGCCGCACCTCGCTAAGAGCGGTTAAAAGACTACCGCAGGTGTAGGGGTGTGACAGGGGGGGGGGTTCTCCCAATTCAAGTCAGAGACGAACAAGGAGAAGTAGTTTCGAATTCTATTTATTCTTTTGGAGGTTGTTTTTTGAGCTCAAGACTGCAAGAGAAGCCTCAAATGCTGGATGTTAAGAGCATAAGGTTTTGCAGAGCCGAAAAGATTTTCACATTCTCATTAAGCGGTGAAATACCCTTCAAAAACAAAAGAAATTACAGTCGGAGCCGTGTCCTGGCCGTTTTCTCCAAGAAAGACTGGCGCTAAACCCCTCCTTTGCTTCCGGCAAAGCCGATCAGTTTTTGGAAAGGAGCTGGAAGTAGCTCATCATACGATGGAGCCAGAAGCAATTATTGAATATGTTTGCCAAGAAGCTCACCAGTAAGTCTGTGAAAAGAGGTGCACGTTCATAACTCAATTCTCTAAAGCCTTTGATATTATTCTGCAATTTTTTTTAAGGGGAAAGGGATAACTCTTGCATAAGCTCGGCTATGATAGAAATCGTAGATGTCAAAACGTTTGATTTCTTTGCTGGCTTTGAGTTGAAGTTATGATATGCTTTAAAGGAAAGAATTTACGGCATGCTTTAAAGAAAGTATTTTAATGCATGCAGTAAAAGATTGATTAATTTATCTGTTTTCTTGGTAAAAAAAAGTATTTTAATGCATGCCATAAAAGATTGAATATCTTATATGTTTTCTTGGTAAAGAAAACATGTTAATTCATGCAGTTAAAGATGATTATTTTATATGTTTTCTTGGTAAAGAAAATATGTTAATGCATGCAGTTAAAAATTGAATATTTTTAAAACATGTTAATTCATGAAGTTAAAGATTGAAAATTTTATATGTTTTCTTGGTAAAGAAAATATGTTAATGCATGCAGTAAAAGATTGAATATTTTATATGTTTTCTTGGTAAAGAAAAGTATTTTAATGCATGTAGTAAAAGATGATTATTTTATTTGTTTTCTTGGTAAAGAAAATATGTTAATGCATGCAGTTAAAGATTGAATATTTTATATGTTTTCTTAGAAAAGAAAGTATTTAATGAATACATATAAAAGAAATTGCAGTTAAGTTGGATTTTATTGAGAAGGGATATATGCTTTATTGCATCGGGATGCTAGCTAATCTCTACGTTTCTTGTGAAATGATTATGCATTACATGCATGATAGAAATAGCTAATGATGTGTTTCTAGGCACATATATATTCATTTCTATAGTTCTTTTTCAGAAAAAGGGTGTATACTTCATGTATGAAGATGAAGGCTTTTATGAAAGTTTTCTTGGAAACAAAAATAGAGGCTCTTTCCTTAAAAGACATATGAATAGTGTTCATATCATATCAAGAATCCATACTTGTTTCATGAAAAGATTATGTGCATTGAAGTAAAAGTAATTGTGTTAGGAAAAAAACACATGTTGCATGCACATAAGGGTAGCTATTGTGACATTGGAAATATGATTTTGGGTGTACGTAGAGAAAGTATTAAGTTAACTTTCTTGGAAATATTAATCTCTTGAAAAGATTGTCTTGCTAGATGAGTTGGGTCGATTTCTAGTTTGGTGCATAAAAAGGGTAAGTTAACCTTGTTATTGTTTCTTGATTTTTATGCATAAAGATGGGTATTCCCAATATTTTCTTGAAAGAGAAAGCATGAGAAACTTACTTATAGGAAGATAAAGAAATGGGGTTATAATGACTTCCTTTAAGAAAGAAGTATGTGATTTGTTACATGAAATGATGGTAGTATTCTAGTGAAGGGAATATGTGTTGCATATATTAAAGAAGGGCTATTATGATAAGCTAATGTATGCACAAAGAATAGTCATTGTGATATAAGAGTTATGTTCTTTGTATGATAGAGAAACTATGTTGAGTTCTCGAAAAATAACTATGTGAAAAGAACATATGTGCTTAAGCATAGAAACAACAGTTTATTACATGTATGAAGATATAATGATTGTGTTATACATGTTAGTAGAACTAATGAGTTAGATCTCTTAAAGAGAATTATGCATTAGTGAGAATAAACATTGTGGAGGTAAAACCATATTTACTTGGGTATATGTACTAGTTAAATAGTATGTCATGCTTGCTCATGCAAATGAGTAGATGTTAAAAGATCTATTTTAGAGGTCGATTATTGATTCATTAATATGGTATCTAATCTTGTTGCCAAAGCTTGTTAATGACAACATTGACAGGAAACGATGGTGGTTGGTGCCAAAGAAAAGTGATGTTTAACATTGTGGCAGGAAAAGGATTAATGGTCCATGCAAATGAGTTTGAGTTGCAGGATCGTCCATTTCTAGAACAATCATGCCACAAGGAATGTTGCATGTGGCGGTATGTAAGAAAAGGGTTTCATGGAAAATGTATTAGCTTTTAGCTAGTTATGTGACAACTTAATGATAATTCATTGTAATGATTTTATAACAATGGTTAAGGGATGGAATCCCTTATAAGCCATTGAGTGAGGGGTGAAAACCCTCACGAGCGTTTAATAATAAGATTAAACATTTGTTGGTTTTCACCCTACGGGGTTTCCAGGGTATATTGATGTTCAATGGTGTGATTGCCTTTTGTGTCAGTTTGATGATGATGAATTCTTGATGTTGATGGTTCTTTATTTGATGGCATAATCATAATGTCCAGGTATGAGATTAATTAATATGGTTAAGGAAATCATGGCATGGATGCAAGGATTCATGAGATAGTTTATGTTATTACACTACCATAGTGGTGGTTAATGGTTATGCAACTTACTGTCTTTTAATGCAAATGCAATTTACTTGATGTACTAATGAACATTATATCTAATGGTTAATGAGGAATTTGTGGAGTTGTGAATTGGATAATTACTTTTGGGTAATTTGCGTAAAAAAATTCTAACTCCCTGCTTTTACATGCGAGGTTACCGGGGTACGTTACAGTGGGCCACATTGAGCTGCATATCCCATGTGTGCCCCAATCTGAATTGTCAAGACAAAGTGCTCCGGTTGAATTGTTAGATAATTAGTTGGTCAAAGTTATGCATGTTAATTTTGACCTAATTTTGGTTGTATATGTAGGGTCACATTTTATGATTACTAGTAGTTTCCAAACTATCATCTTTATAAAGCTTGATTAAATAGATTCAAATTATTTATGTTTTGGATAGTTTATAATGTGATTCTATGGCCAAGTGAACAAATTAAAATCACCAAATAACTTATATATTTGTAACTTACATATTTATAAATGAATGAAAAACACTACCAGACTTTAAAAAAAAATCCAAAAAAAATATAAAATATTAGATATATTATAAATTAACATGATTGATTATTATAAAATTTAGCTGTTGGAAAAAATGTCCATTGTCATTGGAATCGGAGCCAGATTACTAAGAGTTTTCAGCTACCCACCCTGACAACAACGTAGATCCAAAAATGGTCCACATCTATTGGGTCAAGACGTGGAAAAATAACTTTTTAACTAAAAGTTTCAAATGTTAGAATATTTTTTATTATCTAACTTAAAAAAAAAACTAATTCTTTACGTTCCAAAATGTAAAATATCCATCTTAGCCTTGATTATCCGCCTTATTTACCTTTGATGGATCTTCTTGGATTTTGTCTCGAACAATATCTTTCAACTCTGATAAAATGTTTTTAAATTAAAAAAAATATCTATAACTTACATCTAAATGGTTCACCCATTCATCTTTGGATTCGGTATCCTTCGACTTTAATAAAATGTTTTAATACAGGGTTCCTTTTTGGATTCAATTTTGAGGATGTTCTTTCGACTTTAATAAAATGTTTTAAAACCGTGGTTCCAGTATCAAGGTCGATTTGTCCCTTAAAGTGACACGTCATTAGTGTGCAGAGTGAAAAGCATTAAAATTTATAGTAGCAGAGGATTTAAGATGAAAAGCAAAAAAATTTATAACCCTAGAAAGGATTTGATTTTCCGGGTCTCCTCACGACCCTACCATCTCACCCTCCCAAAAAATTGTGAGTTGGCCTAATTCCCTGACTTCTTTTTTAAAAATATGGTACCATATTTGTTTCATGGTGGTGATGAGTCTCAGGGATTGCAGCCTTTAACGTGTAGTTTAAGTCCTTTGCGGTCCACACTTTAAGGAATAAATAACCAGTTAGATGGTCGTGATTTCACGTGCCTACTTGGAAGTCGCTGTGCGTTCCTCTACCATTCCAATTTCTAACCATAATCGAAACGTAAAAATCTAGTTATTCCATGAAACCATGACATGTAAAATTTGATCAATCCATCGACGCGCTCCCAACGAACTTGCACAGCGTCCACCAGCCCATCCACCAGCCCAGTTTCGAAAAAGAGTGGTAGATACAGTGTGCAATTTATTTATATCGCAATCTCTGTAACCGCTGCACACCTCAATCCCATTCATTTCCTAAGATACTTGAATTCTGAATTCTAGTTTCTAATTATCATGGCACCAGCGAGAGTGGAGAGCCTTGCATTGAGCGGCCTCGCTGAAATTCCTGCCGAGTACGTGAGACCTGTGGAGGAGAGGCCTACCGAATGCGTTCTCAACTTGAAAGGAGGACTGGAGGCCGAAGGCCCGCAGATTCCAGTGGTAGATGTTGCCGGATGGGATTCTGCGGACGAGGACATCAAGAAGGAGATCAGACGTCAGGTGGCGGAGGCAAGCAGGGAGTGGGGAGTCATGCAGTTGCTGAACCACGGCATATCTGAGACTCTGATAGAGCGACTTCAGGCAGCCGGGAAGGCGTTCTTCGACCTCTCTGTTGAGGAGAAAGAGAAGTACGCGAACGACCACGCAGCGGGGAAGATAGCGGGGTACGGCTCCAAGCTCGCCAACAATGCCAGCGGTCAGCTTGAATGGGAGGACTACTATTTCCACCTGTTATGGCCTGAACACCGCAGAGACATGACCACCTGGCCTAAACATCCCCAAGAATACATGTATTTATATATCTTCTTACTCTTTTTTACAGATTTTTATACACTAATTCACCAGTAATTGATTATGGTTTATGAATACATTGCAGCGAGGTGACAGACGCCTACGGTCGGGAGATACGGAAGCTTGTCACTAAGGTCCTGGGGACGCTTTCGTTGGAGCTGGGCGTGGAGGAAAGTCGAATGGAGCGCGTGCTCGGTGGTGAAAATCTGGAAATGCAATTGAAAATAAATTACTATCCCCGCTGTCCACAACCGGAGCTTGCTCTCGGAGTGGAGGCGCACACTGACATCAGCGCACTGACATTCCTTCTGCATAACATGGTGCCCGGCCTTCAGCTCTTCAAAGACGGCAAATGGGTCACCGCCAAATGCATTCCAGGCGCCCTCCTCATCCACATTGGCGACCAAGTCGAGGTATGCCATTAATCCATTTTCAATTTATCATTTAATTATTATCCCATTTCATAATTAATGTGTAGTTGCGGATCATCAGATATTGAGCAACGGGAATTTCAAGAGTGGGCTGCACAGAGGGCTGGTGAACAAGGAGAAAGTAAGGATTTCGTGGGCTGTATTCTGTGATCCGCCAAAAGATGCGCTGATCGGACCCATGAAGGAGGTGGTGGACGAGAACAACCCTCCATTGTTCCCGGCGAAGACCTTCCAACAGCACACCGATCATAAGCTGTTCAAGAAAGCCCAAGCCCAGGCGGAGGCCCAGGCAGCCAAGAAACTCAACCAATGTACTTGAAGTCCTACTTTAACATTAGGCAGAGCTGCGGCGTTAGATGGTGTGGTGTTTTCTGTTGGTGGGCTATTTCAGAGTGACTTTGTTTACAATTAGTTAGACTGTCGTATTTGCTGTTTCTTCTGAAAATGTTGGATGGCCTTTATCAATGCAATGCATGCTTGTTCATATATGGTATCCAATGAATTGTTAAAATTTTCCAGTTCACCTTTTCAACTGCTTCTACTTTGAAAATTTATATATTGATATATGTTCAAACGTATTTCACTCTTGTCATCTGTATATATCTTCTTAGTATGAGTAGGCCAATTTTTCTTATAATCTTAATCATCTTATTTTATGGTTATAAATGAAGCATCAGGTCAAATATTAAATTTATTGCATTTTTAAAACTACGTTTATTGGTTAATATTTACCTAATATAGTTATTAAATTATTATTCAAATTATTAAATAACAAATATCACCGTTGTAATAATGGTTAGTGCAGTTATATGGTTGTTTTCAGAGGAGCAGTTATATGGTTGTTAAATGTAGATATATTTTAAAGTAAACATTTCATGATATATTTTATATCATCAAAATTTTAAAAAACTATTAAAAATTAATTAAATTATAATTGGGTGAAGGACTTATTCTACAGATTGTGTGATTTATACATGACTTTTTAAAAATAAAATAAAACATTTTCTAAATGAAAAACAATATAGACAATAATAAAAACCAAACTGAATATACAAATTTAATATAAAGATTTGGTAAAAATATTTAAGTCTCAATCAAATATTTTAACATGAAATAACATAATTTTATTGAGTTTAAAGAGGCATAAAATAACTGAAAGTAAAAAGTCATTATATTTTACATTTGACTGTGAGTAAAATATATAGTTTGTATATTTTTAAAAATATTTTAATATAACATTTAAATAAATTATTTGAATATTTATAGTAAGTAATTTATATCAAAATTAATTTTATAGAGAAAAAATTAATTCTGGTAATGTTAACCATAATAAAATATTTAGATGTTTAGAAAAAAATAATTAATGAAACTGAAAAGAATTAATATTATAATAAATAGCTTTTAATTTGTAATTATTATTAAAAAACTGTAAAAATATTTCCAAAATCGAATTCCTACATCTATATAATAATTATTGATAATTAAATAAAAAATTTAAACACTTTATTTAAAATTTTCAAAATAGAAATTCTAAAATAAATACACAAATAAAAATATACATAAATATATGACTATAAATAAAGTTGCTATATTTTGAAAAAAAATAATTCCGTAAATACTTGAAAGCCGAGAATGAAATCTCGGATAAGCGATTATGCGGGAGGAATTTTTCCTTAAGCCCGATCCTCTGAATCGCCTTTGACAGTTTATTAGTACCGTTTCATAAGATTCTACTCCAAGCGTTCACTAAATGCTCCTGCAATTGAAAAACAATAAAGAATATAAATAAGTTAACGCACAATATAAGCAGTGAACACTCTTGCAGTTGAAAAACACGATACAGAAAAGTTACACGAGCACTAAATTTTCCTGTGGCTGAAATACAAGGAAGAATATACAATAAGCTAGCGTACAATATGCATTTACTCCATAGAAAGTTACAGAAATTTTACAGTAGGATATGAAGTTGCAGTGTGAAACATAAATTTGAATTATTTTAATATTGGAAATTTAATAATTTTATTGAGGGGAAAAGTTTATTTCACAGTTTAGTATGATATAATGTATAATATTGTTTGTTAGTTTATTTTAGATTTGTATTTAAGATGAATTTATGTTGGTATTTACATAAATGAAAAATTATATTAATAGTATATAGTTTTTTTTAAATAATCAAGGAAAAAACAAAGCTAAGTTTGAACGGTCAATCGAAGATTGGGGGAGTTAATCACTACCGTGGGTACATTAGTCGCAGTCTCACCCTGCTTAAACAGTCATTGCATCTCTACTGATTAATGAAATGCATAGTGACCAAAGCCATAGTTGTCACCTACTCCATCTCTACTGGTTAATGAAATGCATAGTGACCAAAGAAATAGCTGCCACCACCTCACCCTATTTAGACAATTAGTCCATCTCTACTGGTTAATGAAATGCATAGTGACCAAAGCAATCGCTGCTACCACCAACACAATAGCACAACAGCCCAAAGTGAGCCCAAAGCAATAGCTGCCACCACCTCACCCTGTTTAGAGAGTCAGTGCAACTCTACTGGTTAATGAAATACATAGTGACCAAAGCAATTGCTGCCACCACCAACACAACAGCGCAAAGTGAGCCCGAGTTGGGCCTCTGAGACATTCGAAAAGAGCTTCATCTTATTCAACTTACATTCGAAAAGAGCTTCATCTTATTCAACTTCAGTTACAGAATTAGAACATTGGCGTGGGCCACATTGAGCGGCGGCCACATTGAGCAGCGTATCACATGTCTGCCCCAATTTGAATTGTCAAAATAAAGTGCTCCAGTGGAATTGTTAGATACTTAGTTGGTCAAAATTATGCATGTTAATTTTGGCTTAATTTTGGTTGTATATGTGGGATAACATTTTATGCTTACTAGTGGTTTCCAAACTATCATCTTTATAAAACTTGATTAAATAGATTCAAATTATTTATGTTTTGGATGGTTTATGATTTATAATGCGATTTTATGGCCTACTAAACAAATTAAAATCACCAAATAACTTATATATTTGTAACTTACATATTTATAAATGAATGAAAAAAAAATACTACCAAACTTTTTAAAAAAAATCCAAAAAAAATATTAAATATTAAATACATTATAAATTAACATGATTGATTATTATAAAATTTCGCAGTTGGAAAAAATATAAAATATTAAATACATTATAAATTAACATGATTGATTATTATAAAATTTCGCAGTTGGAAAAAATGTCCATTTTCATTGGAATCGGAGCCAAAGTACTAAGAGTTCTCAGCTACCCACCCTGATAACAACGTAGATCCAAAAATGGTCGACATCTATTGATAACCTTGGGTCAAGACGTTGAAAAATAACTTTTTAACTAAAAGTTTCAAATGTTAGAATATTTTTTATTATTATCCCTGCCGTGTCAGAGTTAAAGCCTTCCATATATCCTTGACCATGACTTAGTTTTAGATTTGACTAAAAATTAGATTATATTGTGTAACATTTAATATTAGCCCAATATATTTAATTTATTTCTTAAAATATTTTATTTTATTTGTAGTGAATTTGATTGACTCTGATCTTAGTGTAATGATTATCTATCTGTACCAAGAAGTTTTATTTACGGCAGTGTATAACATATAATATAGGGTGTAATATATAATATGTAACTTTTTTGAAATTTAGGTGGAAAAAGTTTTAAAAATTTGATGATGAGAGTGTTTAATGGTTTTTTAAGTGTGAAAATAGATGCAATATATAATATAGGGTGTAATATATAATATGTAATTTTTTTGAAATTTAGATGAAAAAAAATTTAAAAATTTGATGATCAGAGTGTTTGAATAGTTTTTTTAATTAATAATTTTTTTAATTGTAGAAATAGATTTATCTTCTTTAGAGAGTAGTCGAGTCAGTCTATCTCTACTGGTTAATGAAATGCATAGTGACCAAAGCAATCACTGCAACCACCAACACAATAGCACAAAGTGAGCCTGAGTCGGGCCTCTGAGACAATCGAAAAAAGGTTCATCTTATTCAACTTCAGTTGCAGAATCAGAACTTTGGCGTGGGTGTAACATCCCTACCGTAATAACTCAACGTAATTAAACAATTATGAAATAGTTACGAATCAGTGATTAACTGATTCTTGTTATGTGGAAAACTGGTTGAGGGGAATGCTTCCATGAATAATCCCGTTCGCATTCCGATTTTCCGCAGGGGGTTGGTGTGGGGGTTCTCCCAATTCAAGTCACATACGAACAAGGAGAAGTAGTTTCGAATTCTGTTTATTCTTTTGGAAGTTGTTTTTTGAGCTCGAGACTGCAAGAGAAGCCTCAAATGCCGGATGTTAAGAGCATAGGTTTTGCAGCGCCAGAAAGATTTGCACATTCTCATTAAGCGGTGAAATACCCTTCAGAAACAAAAGATTTGCACATTCTCATTAAGCGGTGAAATACCCTTCAAAAACAAAAGAAATTACAGTCGGAGCCGCGTCCTGGCCGTTTTCTCCAAGAAAGACTGGCGCTAAACCCCTACTTTGCTTCAGGCAAAGCCGATCGGTTTCTGGAAAGGAGCTGGAAGCAGCTCATCATACGATGGAGCCAGAAGCAATTATTGAATATGTTTGCCAAGAAGCTCACCAGTAAGTCTGTGAAAAGAGGTGCATGTTCATAACTCAATTCTCTAAAGCCTTTGATATTATTCTGCAATTTCTTTTAAAGGGAAAGGGATAACTCTTGCATAAGCTCGGCTATGATAGATACTGTAGATGTCAAAATGTTTGATTTCTTTGTTGGCTTTGAGTTGAAGTTACGATATGCTTTAAAGGAAGAATTTACGACATGCTTTAAAGAAAGTATTTTAATGCATGCAGTAAAAGATTGATTAATTTATATGTTTTCTTGGTAAAAAAAAGTATTTTAATACATGCCATAAAAGATTGAATATTTTATATGTTTTCTTGGTAAAGAAAACATGTTAATTCATGCAATTAAAGATGATTATTTTATATGTTTTCTTGGTAAAGAAAATATGTTAATTCATGCAGTTAAAGATTGAATATTTTATATGTTTTCTTGGTAAAGAAAATATGTTAATGCATGCAGTAAAAGATTGAATATTTTATATGTTTTCTTGGTAAAGAAAAGTATTTTAATGCATGCAGTAAAAGATGATTATTTTATATGTTTTCTTGGTAAAGAAAATATGTTAATGCATGCAGTTAAAGATTGAATATTTTATATGTTTTCTTGGTAAAGAAAGTATTTAATGAATGCATATAAAAGAAATAGCAGTTAAGTTGGATTTTATTGAGAAGGGATATGAGCTTTATTGCATTGGGACGCTAGCTAATCTCTACGTTTCTTTTGAAATGATTATGCATTACATGCATGATAGAAATAGCTAATGATGTGTTTCTAAGCGCATAGATATTCATTTCTATAGTTCCTTTTCGGAAAAAGAGTGCATACTTCATGTATGAAGATGAAGGCTTTTATGAGAGTTTTCTTGGAAACAAAAATAGAGGTTCTTTCCTTAAAAGACATATGAATAGTGTTCATATCATATCAAGAATCCATACTTGTTTCATGAAAAGATTATGTGCATTGAAGTAAAAGTAATTGTGTTAGAAAAAACACATGTCATATGCACATAAGGGTAACTATTGTGACATTGGAAATATGATTTTGGGTGTACGTAGAGAAAGTATTAAGTTAACTTTCTTGGAAATATTAATCTCTTGAAAAGATTGTCTTGCTAGATGAGTTGGGTCGATTTCTAGTCTGGTGCATAAAAAGGGTAAGTTAACCTTGTTATTGTTTCTTGATTTTTATGCATAAAGATGGGTATTCCCAATATTTTCTTGAAAGAGAAAGCATGAGGAACTTACTTATAGGAAGATAAAGAAATGGGGTTATAATGACTTCCTTTAAGAAAGAAGTATGTGATTTGTTACATGAAATGATGGTAGTATTCTAGTGAAGGGAATAGAAGGGCTATTATGATAAGCTAATGTGTGCACAAAGAATAGTCATTGTGATATAAGAGTTATGTGCTTTGTATGATAGAGAAGCTACGTTGAGTTCTTGAAAAATAACTATGTGAAAAGAACATATGTGCTTAAGCATAGAAACAACAGTTTATTACATGACAATTGCGTTATACATGTTAATAGAACTAATGAGTTAGATCTCTTAAAGAGAATTATGCATTAGTGAGAATAGACATTGTGGAGGTAAAACCATATTTACTTGGGTATATGTACTAGTTAAATAGTATGTCATGCTTGCTCATGCATATGAGTAGATGTTAAAAGATCTCTTTTAGAGGTTGATTATTGATTCATTAATATGGTATCTAATCTTGTTGCCAAAGCTTGTTGACGACAACATTGACAGGAAACGATGGCGGTTGGTGCCAAAGAAAAGTGATGTTTAACATTGTGGCAAGAAAAGGATTAATGGTCCATGCAGATGAGTTCGAGTTGCAGGATCGTCCATTGCTAGAACAATCATGCCACAAGGAATGTTGCATGTGGTGGTATGTAAAAAAAGGTTTCATGGAAAATGTATTAGCTTTTAGCTATTTATGTGACAACTTAATAATAATTCATTATAATGATTTTATAACAATGGTTAAGGGATGAAATCCCTTATAAGCCATTGAGTGAGGGGTGAAAACCCTCACGAACGTTTAATAATAAGATTAAACGTTTGCTAGTTTTCACCCTACAGGGTTTCCAGGGTATATTGGTGTTCAATGGTGTGATTGCCTTTTGTGTCAGTTTGATGATGATGAATTCTTGATGTTAATGGTTCTTTATTTGATGGCATAATCATAATGTCCAAGTATGAGATAATTTAATATGGTTAAGGAAATCATGGAATGGATGCAAGGATTCATGAGACAGTTTATGTTATTACACTACCACAGTGGTGGTTAATGGTTATGCAACTTACTGTCTCTTAATGCAATTTACTTGATGTACTAATGAACATTATATCTAATGGTTAATGAGGAATTTGTGGAGTTGTGAATTGGATAATTACTTGTGGGTAATTTGTATAGAAAAATTCTAACTCCCTGCTTTTACATGCGGGGTTACCATGGTACATTATAGTGGGCCACATTGAGCCGCATATCCCATGTGTGCCCCAATTTGAATTGTCAAGACAAAGTGCTCCGGTGGAATTGTTAGATAATTAGTTGGTCAAAGTTATGCATGTTAATTTTGGCTTAATTTTGGTTGTATATGTGAGATAACATTTTATACTTACTAGTGGTTTCCAAACTATTATCTTTATAAGGCTTGATTAAATAGATTCAAATTATTTATGTTTTGGATACTTTATAATGTGATTCTATAGCCAAGTAAACAAATTAAAATCATCAAATATATATTTGTAACTTACCTATACTACCAAACTTTTGAAAAATTTATAAAATATTAGATACATTATAAATTAACATGATTGATTATTATAAAGTTTCGCTGTTGGAAAAAATGTCCATTGTCATTGGAATAGGAACCAAAGTACTAGAGTTTTTCGGAGCCAAAGTACTAGAGTTTTCAGCTACCCACCCTGACAACAACGTTTTACTCTACCCACCCTGACAACAACGTAGATCCAAAAATGGTGGACATCTATTGAT
This sequence comes from Pinus tabuliformis, assembly GCA_031772625.1. Taxonomy (NCBI): domain Eukaryota; kingdom Viridiplantae; phylum Streptophyta; class Pinopsida; order Pinales; family Pinaceae; genus Pinus; species Pinus tabuliformis. Next base: position 854,553,577 of record CM062815.1, on the reverse strand, counting down.
AACCTTGGGTCAAGACGTGGAAAAATGAAAAATAACTTTTTAACTAAAAGTTTCAAATGTTAGAATATTTTTTATTATTATCCCTGCCCTGTCAGAGTTAAAGCCTTCCATATATCCTTGACCATGACTTAGTTTTAGATTTGACTAAAAATTAGATTATATTGTGTAGCGTTTAATATTAACCCAATACATTTAATTTATTTCTTAAAATATTTTATTTATTTTTAGTGAATTTGATTGACTCTAATATTAGTGTAATGATCATCTATCCGTACCAAGAAGTTTTATTTACTGCAGTGTATAATATATAATATAGGGTGTAATATATAATAGGTAACTTTTTTGGAATTTAGGTGAAAAAAAGTTTTAAAAATTTGATGATCAGAGTGTTTAATAGTTTTTTAAGTGTGGAAATAGATGCCCTATATAATAGAGGGTGTAATATTTAATAATATATAATAGGTAAATTTCATATATAATATGTAAATTTTTTGAAACTTGAGTGAATTTTTTTTTAAATTTGATGACTAGAGTGTTTGAATAGTTTTTTTAATTGTAGAAATAGATTCACCCTGTTTAGAGAATCATCCATCTCTACTGGTTAATGGAATGCATAGTGATTAAAGTAATTGCTGCGACCACCAACACAACAGCGCAAAGTGAGCTCGAGTCAGGCCTCTGAGACATTCGAAAAGATATTCATCTTATTCAACTTGAGTTGCAGAATCAGAACTTTGGCGTGGGCCACATTGAGCCCCATATCCCATGGGGCACGTCAAGATAAAGTGCTTCGGTGGTGGAATTGTTCGATAATTAGTTGGTCAAAGTTATGCATGTTAATTTTGGCTTAATTTTGGTTGTATATATGGGGTAACATTTTATGTTTACTAGTGGTTTCCAAACTATCATCTTTATAAGGCTTGATTAAATAGATTCAAATTATTTATGTTCTGGATGATTTATAATGCGATTCTATACCCAACTGAACAAATTAAAATCATCAAATAACTTATATATTTGTAACTTACCTATTTATAATAAATGAATGAAAAATACTACCAGATTTGCAGGATTTAGAACCATAACCCCTGACGGGCACATCTATGGCGAACCATGTTAGTGTAAATTAAAGACAGATCGGTATCGAGGCAGGTTTGGAGGCTGCTCTGACCATTCCAATTCGCTCCATAAATTTTCGGTTATTGTTTTCCAATATAATGCGGCCTCATTGGCCCTTCGTAATTGAATTATTTCTCATTTGTTTGGTGTTGGGTAGGTTTTAAAAAGGCAAGAGCTAACGAGTCTGTTATAGGGCATTAAATGTCTACATAGTTGCAAGCTTGATAGCCGGATAACACACGCGCAGTGAGTAGATAAATAAAAAATAAGTGCGGTGTGTTATCGGGCTATCGAGCTTCCAGCTAAACAAACATTTAATACCCTATGACAGGCTCGTTAGCTCTTGCCACAACATTGCTGCAAAGTCATTTCTTCCGAAAGACATGCAATTATTGTTTCATGAATTGTGCCGTTTTGTTACTTTACCGTATTGACAACTGCCCACCAGGTTTGAAATTCAGCGTTCCACTGAACGTTTTTTCGTATTTTACAGTCAATAAAAATTTTGAAACGTGAATAAGGACGCGTTAAAAAATTATTTGAAACGTCAATAAGGACATGTTAAAAATAAATTAAATAGTAAATTGATTTCAAAATATTTAAATTAACCGTCATCAATTTTAATCGTTGTTTGTAAATACTTAAGTTTAATAGAGTTGATTCAATCATCTCTTCAGCTGAGCAAAGTTTTGTTTCTGGTCATGATAAGAGATCGTCCTTTCAAGATGGTTTATTACACTTCATTTCATCATGATTTCTTGGTTTTGTAGAGTTAGAATTTTGGAATTTTTTAAGATCAAAGCCAAGGTGAATCCAAAAAAAGTTCATAATGCTTTTGGATTCACCTTGGCTGTGATCTTAAAAAATTCCAAAGTTCTAACTCTACAAAACCAAGAAATCATGATGAAATAAGTGTAATAAACCATCTTGAGAGAGGACGATCTCTTATAATGATTTTGTTAAGTTAACAGAATGTCATGTTTAAGTTGCAATTATAATTTTATTAAGTTAACATAATGATGTTATGTTTAAGTTGCAATATAACAAAAGAGAAAAAAAAATGGGCACTCTTGTATTTACATAAATCTTAAACTGATGGACAAAAATAGAATAACCTTGGCACGTCATATAAATTTCAAATTCCACATTTGCACTCTACTTTACATTCATATATGGATGGGTTGCAATATTTGCAAACCACATCATGGAAAAAAAAAAAAAAAAAAAACAAAAAAGCTAGAAAGTGCATAATTCATATATTGCAATTAGTAATAATCATTTCTCAGTCTATAAAGTTATTAAATCTAACGATTAGACATACACAACCCTACTACATAATGACTCTATAGACCAGTAAATATTGGTTGTTTATATTGCAATAGTCAAATCACTAGTACTAACGATTGAATCAATGTGTCATTGTATCAATGCAACCCCTTCAAAGATCATGCATTGATGTATCGAGAAGGAATAAAGCACAAAGTGACTAGGGGAGGGACGCCATTACTTGTGTGCCCTCCCTTCCACGTTGGCTGCTGACGTGGAGACTCCAATATATGTTGTATGACACTTGTTGAGTACAATGTGCCACCTATTGCGGTTGGTGAATGCATTAAATCCAGTCTTAAACGCGCTGTCTAGGGTTTCCTCTAGCACATTTTGTGGCATTTCTTCGTTGTCCTGTGTTATCTTGTTTGAGCCCGGTGTGTGGGTAGTGCACTCCACCGACGATGGCTCCTCTCAACTCTAGTACTGATTCACCTGGTCCGCCATTCTAGTGCTGCTCATCGGGCAATGTTATTTGCAGTGGTTCATTTCTTGTTTAGGGTTTAGGGTGTGGTTTCTTTACTTGTTTCAAGGGGGTTAAATAGTGGCTCTGTGGTTGTTCATTCTGCTTCGTGGGGGGTTAACCAACAACTTTTTGGTTGTTCGTTCTGCTTTGTCGGGGGTTTACAAATACGCTTGTTTTTGTTTCATCCTCGCAACTTGTTGTTTGCGAAGGAGCCAGTGGGAGATTCGAGCAAGTTCGATGGTCGACATGCAGGTTTTGAAGTCCATGAAGGTAAGTCTTGAAATTCATGGTTTCTTTTTTGCGAATTTGTTTTAACATTTTTTAGGTTTATTCCCAAATGCTAATTTCTCTGTATGTTTACAAGTTTGTGTTGCAGGTAATTTGTATGGTTGTCATAGAAGAGGTATGGAAAGGTTTGGGGCGACATTTGGACATGGTGGTGGCTTCTATGACTCTCAGACATAATTCTAAACCCTACCAACCATTATGTGTTTTTCAACACTTGAATTTGTTGTTGGAATTTAGCTTTTGTTTCACTGGTGTGGTTTTCAACACTTGAATTTGTTGTTGGGAGTTTAACTCTTATTGCATGGTTTATGGTAGGGTTCGGCAAGGTTTATGGTTATTCATGGGTTTAGCTCTTTTTGATGCCATGACTATCTTTATATGTTTCTTGTAGTGTTGCTTGTAGGGTTGAAAATGTGTTTCTTCTTTGCTTTGCTTCTGAGAAGCATTTCCTGCACTTTCTTCCTCTGTTACGATTTTTGCTTGCCTCTGCTTCTGGGAAGCATTTCCTGCACTTTCTTCCTCTGTTATGAAATCCTTTTGGGATTGTCTATCCCCTGTGGAATTCTTTTTCTTATGGTCATTTTGGAGGAAATTTTGTTCATTCTCTTGAATTAAAAACCCTGCATATACATAATTATTTTTTCCACCAAAAATTATATTTTTCCCTTCATATGCAATGGGCATCTCTTCTTCTACCTCGGGTTCTCTCGGCAACCTTTCAAAATCCTTGCCAACACATGTGAGACGACACCAACGGAAGGCAGATTTACTCTGCTAAGCTCCTATAAAAACTTGAACATGTACCTATAAGGCAAGGTCATAACTACCAGATAAAAAGCTAGCTTTATATTCCCACCAGCCAGCTGCATCTTGATTTTACACATCAACTTACAAATCTTCCTTATATACGTCTTCACAACACATGGTAAAGGAGAGTTCGAAGGTGGCCTGCCTATAGTGGATTCTTTATCCTCTATCTTCCTCCATCTTCGTGAAATCTACAAATGATTATCCATCATCTACAAAGCCGAAGTCTCTCATAAATTTTAATAGTTGTTCCTCTCTTTTTATGAGGTTCTCCACTTCAGCATTTGAGAGCTATTCTCCTCCTTCAGCATGGAAACTTCCACAAGTCAGCATTGTTTATTTTTATGTCATGACTATCTTTATATGTTGCTTGTAGGGTTGAAAACTTGTTTCTTCTTGCCTCTTCTTCTGAGAAGCAATTCCTGCACTTTCTTCCTCTTTTAGGAAAACCTTTTGGGATTGTCTATCCCATGTGGAATTCTTTTTCTTATGGTCATTTTGGAGGAAAATTTGTTCATGCTCTTGACTTAAAAACCCTGCATATACATAATCAGTTTTACCACCAAAAATCATATTTTTCCCTTCATATGCAATGGGCATCTCTTCTTCTACCTTTGGTTCTCTTAGCAACCTTGATTCTTTATCACCTCTATGAGACAATATTGCCTCATTTCCTTTTTAAACATAATTTTGGTTTTGTCCTCCATCTTCATGAAATCTACAAATGACTATCCATATTTATTCACTCGTTTGTCATTTAATTATTCTCTTGCCTTGTAGATGCTTTATTTGGCTTGTTGATGCTTGTTGATGCTTCACCACACATGCACTCTCTGTTTGTCTTCTAAGTTAACTTAGAGTAAATGAGGATTGATATGAGGTGTGAGGTTAGGTAATTTTACCGTTCACTATTTTATAGAATTTTCGTATTAAAATAAGTGACTTGTTTAAGATTTCACTATTCACTCATTTGTCATTTAATTAACAACTCAGTTGATCCTTGTTGATTTCATTATTCACTCGTTTGTCATTTAATTATTCTCTTGGCTTGTTGATGTTTTATTTGGCTTGTTGATGCTTCATGGCACATGCACTAAATTTGTCTTCTAAGTTAACTTACAGTAAATGAGGTTTCATATGTGGTGTGAGGTTAGGTACTTTTATTGTTTACTATTTTATGGAATTTTCATATTAAAATAAGTGACTTGTTCAAGATTTCATTATTCACTCGTTTTTCATTTAATTAATAACTCAGTTGATGCTTGTTGATGCTTTATCATTTAATTAACAACTCAATTGATGCTTATTGATTTAATTATTCGTTCATTTGTCATTTAATTTTTCTCTTGCATTGTTGATGTTTTATTTGGCTAGTTGATGCTTCGTCGCACATGCACTTTGCCTATCTTCTAAGTTAACTTACAGTAAATGAGGTTTCATATGAGGTGTGAGGTTAGGTACTTTTACCATTCACTTTTTTAATGGAATTTTAATATTAATACAAGTGACTTGTTCAAGATTTCATTATTCACTCATTTGTCATTTAATTAACAACTCAGTTATAAATGTGTTGTCAATTAATTGGTTTGTAGAGGCAAACAAAAAATCCCATTTTCATTCTCAGGTAATATTTCTCCATTATAATAGACTATAGATGTTCCGTCTAAAATCGATTTCAGTTACAATGCCACAAACAATATGAAATAAAATAGCGTAGGTTGTAATCCAAAATCTTTTTGTGACAAGAAAAAGAGACAATCCATTCAAAATCCACATCATAATGTGGTTACAACCAAAAACATATGACACCCCTATTCTTTATGGCCTTGAGAATCTTCAGTGCCAATACTCCTTGAGTTACCTACTTGAGCCAAGTAGGTTAGCTTACCTAAAAAGGGTTGGTTAGGAAATGGTTCATTGCTGCCATATGATTGAGTCCAATTTGCACCTTCCAAGCATGGAGGAATTGAACACCCATACCTCACATTTGCACTACTAACCCCTGCATTAATTGGAGGTGTGTGATGAGCATACATAGAATTGACACCTCCTCTTGTAGGAATAAGGAAAGTGGGTAAACCCCCATTTTAATATTGAGGCACTTGAATGCTTATGAGGTCTTGGAATAATGGTATATTATCTGCAATATTGTCTAATTTGTTTTTTTAATCTTGGTTTCATCAGTTGTGCTTGCATCATTATCAACCATATCAATCATCCCTTGTTCCTTTTCAAGCATTTGTTTAGCCTTTCTTGATTCTTTTTCATGTCTTTCCATTTGTTTTTGTTGGTCCTTCTCTTGCCTTGCTTTCTCTCTTTCAAGCCTTTGATCTGCTTGACATTGTGCTGCAACAATCCTTACTTCCTTCTTCTCCTTGGATAGATCCTTCTTTTTCTGTTTTAATTCTTGAATTTCAAATTTCTTTTTTCATACTCAACTAATAGGTTTATATAGTCTTCTGAGGTGAGTAACTATGAACTTCGGCCCAAACGAAGACTACCCAGTGTTCCTTGTTTTTTTTTCATTGACACTCTCTCTACTGGTAGCTTTAGGAACTGACCAAGTAACTTCTCCACCCCTCCCACCTGCATTTCATTGCTTGGCACTTGCCTTTTAGTATCCAAGACAACTGATTAAACTATATTTTTATCTTCATCTGATGCCTCATTATGTGCTTCATCTTCTTCCATTGATCTATTGTCCACAAAAAATGAACAATTTCATTGTTCAATTTTGTTGGTTGTGAAGGAATGTTCATGCTTTGTTCATTGGTTCTTGAGACACTATGTTCATTCAAATTAATCATGGCTTCTGTCAGCCATGATGGTGGGGTTACTTGGCTTGGCAATGTCAATTGGTCATTGTTTCTTCCTAGTGCAATATCAACAATGTCATTTTCAAATACATCTTCATTGTCAACTGCATGTTCAACAATGTCATTAACAATATCAGCAGCAGAAGTTCCATGTGCTTGAGTTGGTAGAACGACCTCCATGTTACTGTCAATTTGTTCATGATTATATTGTGTTTCACATACATGTTCATCATCATCACCATATAAGTGTCCTTGAGAGAGGGAAATCATATTACCAGCTGCAACCACATCATCCTGTTCATCTACTTCTTGCACTTCAACACCTATTTGAACATGCCCTTCTTCCTGACCATCCACATGAAACGCCTAGATACAACTAGTATCATGCATAAGAGCATCATAATTTAGTGGACAGATTCATGTCCTCCTAAAGACAACCTTGATATTTGATGGTGTCAGAGCCATTTTAAACGCTTTACTTGCAAGCTCTGTTAGCTCGAGCCTTTTCACCTCAACCCCTAGATTCTTTCCCATCAATGCAACATGCTCTGACTTGAAATAGTTCTTGAGAGGGCCAAAGAAACTAGCATCTAGGGGTTGCAATCTGTAAGTGGTATGAGTGGGCAATGTTAATAGGTTGATACCCAAATTGCTTGCTTCCTCAATTGTCTGTACAACAATTTGGCTTCCATGGCCATGTAATATCAATAGGTGTATGTTATTAGGTGATACACCACCTAGTACCGATGCAGCAAAGTGACAAAGCCAATTAAAAAAAATTTCTTTAGTCATCAATGCATGGGAATGTGCAGCCATGCATGCACCTAGTTCACATTTTTGTATGTAGTTTTTCAGATGATTTTTACCTTTGAATAGATATGCTGACACCTAATCATAGGGATTGGGTGAACAACTGTAATTAGTGTAAATAAATAAATAGAGAAAATGGAGAGTCATCGGGAGATGAACTGAATAGTCACTCCCTCTTGTATATAATAATGAACAACCTGAATGAATAATACGATTACATTTGTGGATTTACATCCTGGTCTGACATGGCATTAGAGCCAGTGCCATTTTTGGCTTCCCTCTCTGATTTGTAACTCCCTTCTGCCTATGTTCTGCCTATTTTGCAGAACTAACCTCTTGCAAGTTTTCCCCTCTCTCGCAACTACTGCCCCTCTCTAGAAACTATTGCAAACGTTTGGTTGGTTATGTGAGGCAATTTCTCCACAAGCACAGTTGAGGTATCACTCCCACACCTGCATACAAGCTGCCTACCGATATACCTCTCATGGTTTCATCGCATTTTATCATGTATTTTTCTTTGTTCATACATTTTATTTATAAATCACAGTAAATTAGTGTTAAGCGTTAATACTGAGTTTAAGCACTAAACCTTTCCTTAAGCGCCTTTATTAAAAGTATGAATTAAGCATGTGGGTGGTATTGATAAGTGAGAAGTGGTATCTTGTGTGCCCTAAAGGCTGTAAACGATATTCCTAAAATTCACGCGATTAACCTTAGCGGGCAACACGTAGCACAAGAAAACCACTTTTCTCGCATACTCTCGACCTGGTATCAGTCATGTAAGATTTCAAGTGAGATTACGCGACAGTCATTCGATTGCATGGGTCACATCGATGGTGGAGATCGTCCGGGTTAGTTGGTGAGCGGACGACACGATATCCGTTAGATCTGGAGAAGTGAGATCAGCGGCACGGATTGAAACACTTGATAAAAGAAGAAGTCAACGAGGGACCAACAATGATTGGTCAGGTAAGAGGGACCCTCAGGGGGAAAATCCACGTACAGAACTGGATTTAAGTGCAGCTGATTGGTTACAAAGTTAACCAGTAGTCAAATTACAGAATACCACCTCATTTTTGTCAACCTCCAGTGTAATTTTTTTTACCAGCAGGAGTTCGATTTTTTTACACAGTACATATTTTTAAAATTCACTCATTGATATATGTTGTGGGAGTAGTTCTCAATGGGAAGGAGAACTATCCTGGGTGGTCTCGGAAAATCAAACACACTCTCATTTATAATGAGTTGTGGAAAGGAGTGTGTGTCGGAAACAAATACAAAGAGCAAGAACAGCCTACCTCAAACAAGGAATTTTCCATTTGGGAAAATAAGAACAACAAGACTTATGCATTGATTGCAACATCAGTAAATGAAGAGGTGAGTCGCCATATTTCACCATTTTCAAATGCTTTCAAAGCCTTACAAAAACTGAAGGGAACTCTATGACTCACACTCTGCACTTGAAGTTGTTCAGCTCATGATTAAATTGTTCACCCTTGAATTACAAAATAATGATCCTCTTGCTCTTGCATCAGAAGTAAAATCTATTATGCATGATATCAAAGTCACTAATGTTGAACTGGACATTCCTCTGATAGCTTTTCTCAAGGCACTTTATCCCACTTACTCAAATTATCTTGAGTATTTGCAAGCAAATGGAAACCTTAAAGATATTACCTTTGACTCACTTGTGAAAAAATTTGTTGAAAGAGAGAAAACTTTTGGGAAGAAGACAACTCCTCAATCTTCTGAAGAAGTTGTGTGCCTTACATATAGAGAGAAGAATCTTGCTCAAGATTCTTCGAGAGGAAGAGGTGGTCGAAGAGGAAGAGGAAGAAATTTTAGAAGCAGGGGGAGTAGACACTCTCAAGGAGAAAAGTCAGATTTGCACTACATACGCTGCAAAAGAGATGGATCACATTATGCATCCACATGAAAGTTGCCTTGGGACAAAATTGAGCATGAAAGAAACCAACCCAAAGGTAAAACTAATAACAAAGAGAAAGGTATAGCACCTGAATCCGCTCACTATGTTGTGGCACACTGTAATATTGGAGCAAATGAAGACTTATTTAATGCTTCACTTGCTTCTTGGAAAAATGATTGGTTGCTTGATTCAGGAGCAACTTGCCACATGACTTTTAGAAGAGATTTTTTTGAAGAATTTACTGATAATGTTGATGGAGTAGTATAATTTTCATACAAATCAAAACTCAAGCCATCAGGTCTTGGTACAATCGGGTTTAAGTTGCCTGGTCTTCCAGACTTTCTTCTGCATCATGTTTTATATCTCCCATAGCTGAGGAGAAACTTGTTGTCCTTGGTCCACATCTGCCAACAAGGACACTCCATTCATATATTCGATGGCAAGCTTGAGGTGAGAAAAGCATTAGACCACTCACTTGTCATGACGGGGATAGAAGATGAAAGGATTCTCAAGCTGCAGGGTACCTCTGCTCGTGCACAAAATTTCTCATACAATTCTCATTATGAAGAAGATACATTTCCATCAAGTTTATTATGGCATGCTATATTTGGGCACTTGAACTATGACAACCTCTGCTTGTTGAAGGAAAATGGTGTTACTGGTTTGCCTACAATTCCTAGGAAACTTAAGCAATGTGATGCTTGCATTCTAGGAAATTATGGCAAACAGTGTTTTCATGATTCAAATTCCAGAGCACATAGAAAACTTGAACTCATTCATTCAGATTTATGTGGTCCAATTCCTGTTCCTTTTGCAAATGGAAATAAATATATGATGACATTTATTGATGACTACATCAAAATTTGTTGGGTTTATTTAATGAAGAACAAATTTGATGCTTTTCAAACATTCAAGAACTTTCATACATGGATTGAAAATGATGCACAATCTCATATTGGCTCTATTCGCACTAATAATGGAAAATAATACACTTCAAATGAATTTGAAAACTATCTTCACCAACATGGGATCAAACATCAAACAACTGTGCCTTATAATCCTTAACAGAAGGAGTAGCTGAAAGAATGAATAGGACAATCTTAAATATGGTGTGCTCCATGATGTTTTTCAAAAATGTAAAAATGATGTTTTGGGCTAATGCAATTCTATGTGCTGTATATGTAAAGAATAGATGTCCATCTAATGCTATTAGAAACAAGACTCCTTATGAAATGCGGTATGGGCACATTCCTTCGGTAAAGCATCTCAGGGTCTTTGGCTCCACATGTTATGCCTTGATACCAAAGGTACATAGAAACAAACTTGGTGCAAGAAGTCGTAAATGTATCTTCCCAGGGTATTCAAACACCTCCAAAGCATATCATCTCTATGATGAAGTCAATAAAAATTTTGTTGTATCTAGAGATGTAATCTTTCTTGAATCATCCAAAACTGACAATGTTGTTGAGTGGCAACTTGATCGCTTGGATAGATTTGAAAATGCAAAATCATTTCAAGAATTTGATAATCAGATTCCACATATTGAAGGGGGGATTCCTATACTAGATCAACATGTGGAATATTCTTCTGAAGCACTCTCTCCCCCGCATGAAACTCCAACAACGGATGATACTTTGAGTGATGTGATTGATAGAATTGGGAGACTCAGTCATGATTCAGACCTAACTCAATCAACAGAGCAGCCTGGACCATCTCAGAAAGGTCCCCCAAAGTGGTTGACAAAGACACTTGAAAGTGTTCATCTTGATGAGGATGGAAAGATAGGAACTATAAATTCAACCTGGCAAATGGAGGTGATGTAGATGACTCTGATTCACCAGTCGATATGGATGTTTCTTATGATTGTGAATTGAATTTGTCTACAAATTTTGAACCAACTTCCTTCAAATAAGTTGTTTCTCATGATGAATGGAAAGAAGAAATGCAAAAATAGTATGATGCCTTGACAAAGAATGGCTCTTGGAATCTGGTTGATCCTCCATTGGGAACCAAACCAATTGGCTGCAAGTGAGTCTACAAGAACAAGTATAAAGCTGATGGCTCACTTGATAAGCACAAAGCCAGGCTTGTGGAAAAAGGTTTTGCACAGAAGGAAGGGGTCGATTATGAGGAAACTTTTTCCCCCACAGCAAAATGGGCTACCATTTGGACACTCTTTACCCTAGCAGCTCAGAACGGTTGGAAAGTCCATCAAATGGATGTAAAAAACTGATTTATTGAATGGAGATCTAAAAGAGAATGTTTTTATGTCCCAACCTGAAGGATTTGCTATAAAAGCACATGAACATAAAGTATGCAAACTTGTGAAATCCTTATATGGCCTCAAACAAGCACCGCGAGCCTAGTATGAAAAACTAACTGAGCATCTTTTGAAACTCAATTTCAAACATTATGATCTTGATGATGCAACTTTGTTTGTCAAGAAGGCTGGAAAAACAATTGTATATCTTATGGTATATGTAGATGATATTTTGATGACAGGGAATAATGAGAGCTACATTGCATCCATAAAGAAGGAATTGAGGAAAGGTTTTGAAATGACTGATTTGGGCTATGTTTATTACTATCTTGGTATTGAAGTAACTTAACATCCGAAGTCCATATTCCTTTCTCAAAAGAAGTACATTGGAGATCTGTTGAATAGGTTTGACATGATTGGATGCAATCCTTTGACTACTCCAATGGAACAAAACTTAAAGCTCACATCCATTGCAGGAAACGAATTTGAGGATGCAACAAAGTATAGACAGCTTGTAGGAAGTCTCAACTACCTAACTACTACCAGACCAGACATTTCATTTGCCGTTGAAATCCTCTCTAGGTTTATGCAAAAACCTTTTGAGGGACATTGGTCTACTGCAAAAAGAGTTCTAAAGTACTTGAAGGGAACTCAGGACTTTGGAATCAAGTATACACAAGTGGGCAACTTCAGCTTGATTGGATACTCTGATTCAGATTTCGATGGACATAAAGAAACTCGGGTATCTACTTCAAGTTATGCTATGAGTCTTGGATCAGGCGCTATCTCCTGGAGATCACACAAACAATCAGTTCCACCAGATTCCACAATAGAGGCAGAATATGTGGCAGCAATTGAGGCAACAAAAGAAATTGTGTGGCTCGGGAAAGTTTTGGAAGATTTACAGGTAAAACAAGTACAATTGACTCCACTCATGATTGACAATACCTCGGTAATAAATTTGGCCAAGAACCCAAAGTTCCATGATCGAACGAAGCACATCAATACAAAATATCATCTCATTCGACATCATGTTGAGGCCAAAACAATCCATCTTCGCCATTGCTCCACTAATGAGCAGATTGCAGACATCTTCACCAAAGTGCTTGGAAGAGAAATGCTTGAAAGATTCAAAACTATGGTTGGACTCACCAACATCCCTTCAGATTAAGGGGGGGAATTTTGACACCTAATCATAGGGATTGGGTGAACAACTGTAATTAGTGTAAATAAATAAATAGAGAAAATGGAGAGTCATCGGGAGATGAACTAAATAGTCACTCCCTCTTGTATATAATAATGAACAACCTGAGTGAATAATATGATTACATTTGCAGAGTTACCTCCTAGTATGACAAGATAAAATCCTGGAAAGAAGCACTAATTACATTGGCACAACATAGAATAGTTATCCACTACCTGTTCTTAGGAAAAATATTTGGCACATTTCGGCTTCCTCTCTTGGAAATTACTTGCATGCCACAATTCATTCTTGCCTATAAACCTATTTCATCACAATTCCATATATGGTATACACCATAAGAATGTTTATCATATGCACTAGAAAGAGTTTCATAGAACTTACATACAACTGCAGGGTGCAAATTTAATTCTCTGTCTCTATCAAGGCCCTCAGCTGTACGAAATATAAGGCTTGGATGCCTTTTTTTAAACCCAAAACACCATGATTTACTAGTAAACCCATCTTTGAATGGGTTTGACCTGCCTTGACAGAATTGAGAAAATGTGGATTTGAGTTGTATCAACTCTAGCCCATGTCCCAATTGACCATCTCTTTACACCATTCAACCACCTTAGCCCCCTCCTCTTCAGTCATAACTATAAGAGGCCCTCTATGTTTTCTATGAGTGATCCCATTTATCCAATAATGTATTGACGAGGGAGGAATACCATGTTTTTTTGCAGATTCCTGAATTGAATATCCATTAAAATCTATGTCGTCAATCACAACTAACATTTCTTCTTTTTTCTTATAGCACTAATATTTTTAGTTGAACTTGCCCTTTGGACTATGGTTGACAGTGGATCTGTGGGTCATGGTGTGACAACATCAGCTTCAGTCACATGGTCATCCTCAACAAAATTGCTTGGATCATTGTGGACATTCACATCACCTGTACTGTCCTCATTTGATGAAGGGCATCACAATTGGCCACCCGTGGTCACTCTCCTGCCACTTCTCCTTTTACGAGAAACATAACTAACTCTTCCATAGATGCAACTACCTACAGAATTATTGCATGAATTTAGTTAAGAATAATTGAAAATTATGCTTTCATACAAGCCAAAAATATTTATGCTTTATTACAGGCAATTATCAACATGTATGTTAGTAGCATCTTAAGAGATTTTCATACATATGCCTTTTTGATAGTATCCTTGAAAAATCAAATCTACAAAAGGAATTTTTTTTATGTCTTCAAATATATCAGTGATTGTTCTTTTGATAACTTGTTTTTACACTTCAAATACCATAATTGCATTTGTACTTAGAAAACTACTGCCAGTGTGTTGAAATTGACCTAGAATTGGTTGTATGTCTTCAATTATATCAATATATGTTTTGGATAAAATGTTTTATGCATTATAGGAGGAATTTCAACTAAACAAAGTGATATTTCTGGTTAAGATGTTGATCTGGTTTAGTTCTTTTTTATAAATTGTTATTTCGCTTAAATTGTTTAGCCTCATGTTTGTCAATATTGTTTAGTTTGACGATAGTCAATAAAAGCTATATATGGAATGGTTATGAGTTTGTCAATACTGTTGTTATTCCTATAGATAACACTCTTCAGACATGAAGGAAGCTCTAGGAGGAATTTCAACTAAAAAAAGTGACACTTAGTTCCTTTTCTGGTTAAGATGTTGATCTGGTAGTTACTATTGTTTGAATTAATTTGTTTAGCCTCATGTTTGTCATTATTGTTATTCATAATCATCACAATATCCAGGCATGGAGGAATTTGTAGGCTTGCCTTGCTAAAGGAATTTAGCATCTCAATAGAAGCTCTAGACTTGCCATAGTAATGGTTAGTGATTCTCCTAATGTTTTCTTCGATGTCTTTTCCACCCTGTGTTATCTTGTCTGGGCCTAGTGTGTGGGCATTTTTCTATTGTGGGAATGGTTCTGAGTTTTTCAAATTTATTGTGGGAATGCTTCTGAGTTTGTTAAATTTATTATGGGAATGGTTCTGAGTTTGTCAAATTTATTGTGGGAATGGTTTTGAGTTTGTCAATACTAGTATTCCTATAGATAAGATGTTGATCTGGTCTAGTTATTGTTGTTTGTCATTAAATTGTTTAGCCTCATGTTTGTCAATATTGTTATTGTTAATCATCACAACCTCCAGGCATGGAGGAAGTTGTAGGCTTGCTTTGCTACAGGAATTTAGCAGCTAAATAAAAGCTCTAGGCTTGCCTTATTAATGGTTAGTGATTCTCCTATTGTGGGAATGGTTCTGAGTTTGTCATTACTCTTATTCCTATAGACTAGACGTTGATCTGGTCTAATTATTATTGTTTGATAAAAATTATTTAGCCTCATGTTTTTCAAGATTGTTATTACTAATCATCACAACCTCCACACATGGAGGAAGTTGTAGGCTTTCCTTGCTACAGCAGCTAAATAAAAGCTCTAGGCTTGCCTTAGTAATGGTTTATGATTCTCCTATTGTGGGAATGGTTATGAGTTTGTCAAATTTATTGTGGGAATGGTTCTAAGTTTGTCAATACTCTTATTCCTCTAGATAACACTCTTCAGGCATGAAGGAAACTCTTAGAGGAATTTCAACTAAAAAAAGTGACACCTGGTTCCTTTTCTAGTTATAAAGTGCATTGCCTTACTGTTGTTCACAAGGGCTTCACTAGGGGGAGCAATATTATACCACGTGGGTTCACATTGGGGGATATATAGGGGTAAAGGGTTTTTATATTGGAAAATATAAAAAAATTGAGCTTAAAGTTAATGAAAAAATATAAAGGGGTATTAAAAATGTTAATAAAAAAATGGATATCTACCGTAATATCTAGTGAAATTAGGGATTTTTTAAATTGGGAAGTTGTTTTGTGTTCATATTGGTAGGGGGTTAAATAATGTGAGTTTTAAAGGGATTTTCCAACATGTAGTCAAATTAAGGGTATTGTTTAATATGCCATGAACGGATGTGATATGTCAAAGGTTCACAAAATGAATCCCTCGTGTTGTTGTTTGAATTAAATTAAATCTTTAAATCTTGAAAATTGTAAAGTCTCCATTTAAATTCTAACAAGGTTGGAGACACTCACAAACATCCTAAGTTTGGATTGGGAAGACATGGTAATTTTTCAAGTTGCTTGGCTAGAGAGGGTAACCATTAGGGGAATTTTGAGGTCTAAAATGGGCCTCCTAAGGAAATTATAAAATAATAGTGGAAATAATAAAATAATATTAGATTACATCATCAAATTTTAGAGGGAAAAATGAAAAAACTACTTTTTCAACTTATCTCCCTATGGGTTTACTCAAATTTCGAGTGGGAACATTCGTTGGATGCATAATTTGATTCCTCATCCAAGGAATACCCATGTTGCATACTTTCTATGGACCTTGCTACACAAAAAAATAGAAATACATGAAAAACATTATTGCAATAATGTTTTTTCGTGTATTTCTCATTTTTCGTGTAGTAGAGTCCATCTAAAGTATGCAACATGGGTACTCTTTGGATGATGAATTAAATTTTGCATCCAATGAGTACTACCACTTGACATTTGAGTAAAAAATTAGGGATATAAGTTGAAAATACGTGTTGAAAAAGTAGTTTTATTATTTTATTATTTTTTAATCTTTTTACTTTTTTACTCCAAAAATGGTGAATCATCCCCCATGGATGACATAATCATCTTGAATCCTATTGGTTCTTATAAAGTTTATTTTGGTTGTACATTTTTCTTAGGAGGCCCATTTTCAACCTCAAACTTCCCCTAATGCTTAGTTGTGTTCTTGGACCTAGTTATAAAGTGCACTACCTTACTATTGTTTAAATTAAAATAAATCCTTAAATCTTGAAAACTATAAAGTCTCCATTTAAAGTTTGACAAGGTTGGAGACACTCATAGACATCCTAGGTTTGGATTAAGAAGACATGGTAATTTTGCAAGTTGTTTGGCTGTTGAGGGTAGCCTTAGTTGTGTTCTTGAACGTAGTTATAAAGTGCACTGCCTTACTGTTGTTTGAATTAAATTAAATCCTTAAATCTTGAAAACTATAAAGTCTCCATTTAAAGTCTGACAAGGTTGGAGACACTCATAGACATCCTAGGTTTGGATTGGGAAGACATGGTAATTTTTCAAGTTGTGTGGCTGTGGAGGGTAGCCTTAGGTGTGTTCTTATACCTAGTGATAAAGTGCACTTCCTTATTGTTGTTTGAATTAAATTAAATCCTTAAATCTTGAAAACTGTAAAGTCTCCATTTAAAGTCTAACAAGGTTGGAGACACTCACAGACATCCTAGGTTTGGATTGGGAAGACATGGTAATTTTTCAAGTTGTTTGGCTGCTGAGGGTAGCCTTAGCTATGTTCTTGGACCTAGTTATAAAGTGCATTGCCTAGAAAAATAAGTTTTTGTTGTAATCTAGTTAATTTTTTTATACAATGGCCCTTTATATGGATTTGGAGCACTAAGTCATAGGTCTGCAATAGGATTAATATATAATTTTTTACAAGGTTCAAATATATCAAATTTAAATCTTATTGTATTTAATATATCAAATTTAAATCTTATTGTATTTAATATATCAAATTTAAAGTCTACGATTAGGCGAGAGGTCTATGATGTTATGTAGATGTTCAAACTTACAGAGAATTGAGTTGGTCCCTCATATCATTTCCTAGATGATTTAGTGAAACCCAACTACACTCATATGTATCAAAAAACCCTTGCAGACAGATATATGGGTGTGAGCAAAATTCTTACCAAAAAATTTACTTCCAATAAATTATACATGCTCTATGAATAGATGGTAGCCAAAAAGAATTAGTAAGGAAAATTTTCCAAAAAATTTCACTCCCATTAGACTTTATCTCTCATCAATGGGTTGTAAAAAAAGACATAATGGCTAGCTCAATATTTTGATGTTAATTTTCTTGCTGATGTTTTTGAAGAGCATGACAGTGACAAACTTATTGTACTTTATTTCCATTTGAATATGTTGCAGTTGATGAAGGGAAGGATAATGTGGGTTTAAGCAAATCTGAAAGACGGATGAAGTATCTTGAGCATTTGAATGCTAAGTAGGTAAGTAGGTTATAGAGAAACATAGTGATTATGAAAATGTTACAAGAGAAAATAATTGAAAAATAATTGATAGATATTTCCTCTTCAAATGCAACTGAGAGAAATGACAAAGATCACTGCATGTTCTAAAAATAACGATGATCTTCATCTTATTCACTAGAAATTTAATCTAGAATGGTTTCATGTCTCAACGAATATGAAAAGTATTGGAAGAAAGGGAAGCATAAAGGAGTTTCTATGTCTATTTTTTCCATTCCAATTTGGTCAGTGATAGCGAGTTTAGCAAAGAACTACTATCATTTATCACTAAATTCTTTGCCACTGTTTATTTCCACATGCCATCAATTTATGCTAAATCCTATACAACTTTTGAATTATTTTTTGTGGAGTCTCCTTGTTAATTCAAGTGGTCATCTATTTGTTTTTAGATTGTAGCTAGGAGGCTCATTTTCCAATTAATTCTGATTAAGGAAATAGTTCTTATGACATTGTTTTGGCTTTGGGATGAATGTGTAGAACTTTAGATGAAGTCCTTCCCACTTGGAATTTGTACTGTAGAAAAGGATTGATGTTCAACTATAAATGAGTTATGTTATTTTTCATCTGTAGCTAGCCATACTAGCCAATACTCTGCATTATGGTTGTGTCATATTTTCTAGTCAACTTGAAAATGATTCAAAATATAGAAAAATAGAAAAAATATATATTTTCATGAAAATAAAACTGTAAGAAAACTGAAATAAAAACTATGAGAAATGAAAATAAAACTGTATGAAAACCATGCTCTAATTGAAATAACTAACCTGAGTATACTGTGAAATGTTCTGTGATGGTTTGTCTCCAGGGTTTGTGAATAGTTTGAATGTTAAACATGAAACTTCAACAATGGTTGAACTTCTTTTATAGTTTTTTGTACTTGAATTTAATTGGTGGCAAGGATGGACATGGATTGTAATGGCTTAATTTTTGAATATGTGATCTGGATTGATTTGGATGTGTTCCAATGGCTGAGAATTTTTTTTTTTTATCCATGTGCTTTGATCTATTTTAATGAGAAATAGAATCGGTTGGGTGTCATTTATTGAAGTTATTGAGTTGGTGTCATTTATTGAACACAATGAGTTTAAATGTTGAACAACACAACAGTTATGGTTGACATACCTTATCTTTTATTATGTGCAGGTATGGATATGCATTTGGGATACATAAATTCAGTTATGATCAGTGGGGGTTGAAGTGACTACTACTTTGTACTTCTGGAATACACCATTGTGGAAGGATTTATGGTTTTATTTATTTTCTATTTGGGACAATATGATTTGTGGATTTATGGTTTTATTTATTTTCTAATTGGGACAATATGATTTGTACTCTTAATACTTAAGAGACGATTTATGTTTTGGGCGTAGTCAATGTTTTGGGAAGTTTTGGACACAAATTAAAAGATAAATTTACACTTAATGTTATTTTTTTTATTGTTTAAATATTAGTTGCACATCTCTTAATTTCTGGTGGCTTGGTGGGACCAGTAATATAAGAATTACTTGTCCTGCACAACATTAGATATCTCTACGATAAAATGTTTTTTTAGATAAAAATAAATCAATACCTTTAAATGAAATCAATATTTTTACATCCTAATGGACATATTTCTGTGGGCTGAAGAGACCAGGGATTGAATATATATAATAAATATAAAAATGTACATATTTTTGTGGGCTAAAGAGAGGAGGGATTCAATAGATATAATAAATATTAACCCTTTCCCTTTCTTATGTGCTCAGTATGTAAAGTTGCACATGTGATCACTTCTAAATTCTTGATTTTAGTTTTCTTATGTGCTCAGTGTGTAAAGTTGAGGATGTGATCACTTCTAAATTCTTGATTTTGGTTGTACAGTGCACTGAGTGATTTATCCTGGTATTGTCAAAAATATTATTACTAACAATTACTTCTAAAAGTGCAAAGATACACAGAAAGAATAGAAAATTTGAGAAGAACATCTTGAAGAAAGCGAATTCCTAAATATTAAAACTCTGATTTCTAATAAAATAAATATAAATTTCTTTTTTCTAATAGAATAGATATTATAAAAAAGACAATTTGAAAAAACAATTGAGAAAACTTTATTTATTTTTTAAGATATTTTTTTTATTTTTAAATATATAGTTTAATTATTTTAGGTTTTCATTTTTTTAATTTGTAAATATGTAGTTTAATTATTTTGAGTTTTTGTTTTCTTATTAATTAAGTATTTATTTATTTTTTAAATTTTAAAAGAATACATGTCAATTCTAAGAAATCAAACATTACCTTCATACTTGGTTGTAGATTGAAATTAAATTTACAATTTAATTTAATTAATAATTTTATATAAAAAACAAAATCCAACATTAAAAAATTAGATAAATTACCACTTTATAATAAACATATAAATTAATAGCTTAAATTAATCGCTATTTATATTTTAATAATCCAAGAGTACAAATTGATTACAGATTTAGTAAAATAAAAACCAATTAAATATACACAAAATTACATTAAGTATAAGAATAAAAATTTACATTACATACCCTATAAATTAAATTGTTTTAATAATAGAGACTTTAAATAAAAAATATATATAATTATTATATAGAAATCAAATTATTAGAATCATTATTACTTTATATTTCAATACTAAATTATTATATTATTAAAACTAATTATCAATCTTAACTTTTCAAATTTAAAAATTAAATTAAAATTTTATATTAATTTTTTTTTTATATAAATAAAAGTAATAATATTATTAAAATTAATTTAACATAAATAAATTATAAAATTTAAACTATTTATCAAATTTAATATAGTCATATTAATATTAATATTAATATTAATATTAATATATATATATATATATATATATATATATATATATTATTAAATAATTATTACTCTTCAAATTTTAATATTAACCTATTATATTGTTAAAACCAAACAAACATTAACCTTCAAATTTTTATGATTAAAAATATCACAATAAGATATTGATTATAATATCAAAGCATATTAACCTCAAACTTCTAACATTAAAAATGTTATATTGTTAACACGAAATATTAACCTTCATGCATCACCATTAAACAACATGTCGCAAAAGAAACAAAGAATTTTCTATTTCAATGACAAATAGAGGCGGATGAGGACATGTGAGAGGGAACTTGAAGGAACAACACAACTAACCAAACCAAGTTACTCGTCCGAGATGGGTGTTAAATAGATGAACCTGAGATTGTGAAGGTCCAAAATGCTTCTAGTGCCCACATCGGAAACTATACGGGTCATGGAAGGCGACAGTGGGTACTACAGAGGCACTAAAGTACTAAGATGGGGCAGTGTACAATAAAATTTAAAATAAAATAGCGCTTTATGAATACAATAAAAGCTTTGAAAATAGTTATTGGAAAACGCTTTACAGATATAACAAAGTTTTGAAATTGGTTCGGTAGATTTCACTCCACCGTACCCCGTTTTTAATAATATACCATTAGAACACTTAACAATGTTATATTAATAATTTTTTAATGTATTTATTTTGTATTTTTTAGGCTGTGGAATTGGAAAAACATTTTATTTTAGAATGTGATGCATTCAAAAACATCACAGAAAGTTATGAGAACATGTTAGCATTAGTTTTTTGGCATTGTCTTTTTAGCAAGAGGATTGTTGGAAGGTTGGACCAACTCATCATCAATTTGAATCGGAAAATGATTGAATTGCAAAAAACTAAAAACATGAAACTAATAATCTCATAGACTATTTTTAGTCCTATAAACCTTAAAATATCATTTCATTTCATTTCAAATAATTAATAGTGGAGTCGTCTTTATTGCGACTTTTTGGACTTTCCGTTGCCGGAATCCGGTCGAAAAATTTGATGTGAAATCTTAATTTGTGTTATTTAAACTAGTTTTTTTATTGTATATATGGATTCAGCACCCTGGAAAACCTCTAGGGCACTTCGATTGTGCAAGATTACCCATCAAGCTTGTGATTTCAATAAATTTCTGCTTGTGAGGTCGAGAATCGACCGGCGGATGAAATGACTACGAGAGCATGGGCGTGAAAGAGAGGTAAGACAATGACAGTCAGGTCGGAGGGTGAAAGGTCATACACATCTATGATGTGTTGCATAGATGCTGCCAAATTTGTTTGCGTTAATGGAACTCCCTTTGGGCGGCTAGTGGTGACAAACGTATGAAAAAAGACGACACATACGTATGAAATTCTTTCATTGATGCATAGTAGTATGAACTTGCCCATCATAACTTCGACCTTTGAGAACTTAATAGTTTTGAGAAGAATCTTCGGTGAAAATCACATAGAGATATTTTGTCAACGCGTTTTGAACCAACCAGTGTGGTTCATCGTCAGGACAAGTTGAATGAGCAGATCTTGCTATGCATTATAAATAGATCGGGCAGAATATCCAGGTAACATCGTTTGTCAAAAAGATTTTATATGCACCGAATTTGATCTTTCGACGAATAAATGTTTAAGAGATTGAATTCCTGATGGCCTTTCTGAATGAATATATTTTCAATTATTTTTTTAAGTTTTTCATGATTAAGGTTATATGAGGATTATGTTTAAGAATAATATTTAAATAAAATAGATAATTAAACTAATAATTTAATATTTAAAAATATTTTAATTATTTATTTAAAATTAATACAAAATAATTAAAATAAATATATTTAAAAATAATAATAATTAAAAAAATTACTTTCATTTGGAATATGTTAGACGTTTGAATGAGCAGATCTTGCTATGGATTATAAATAGATCGGGCAGAATATCCAAGTAACCGCGTTTGCCAAAAATTTTTATAAGCACAGAATTTGATCTTTCGATGAATAAATGTTAAGAGATTGAATTCCTGATGGCCTTTCTGAATGAATATATTTTCAATTATTTTTTTTTTTAATTTTTCATGGTTAAGGTTATATCAAGATTATGTTTAAGTAATATTTAAATAAAATAGATAATTAAATTAATAATTTAATATTTAAAAATATTCTAATTATTTATTTAAAATTAATACAAAATAATTAAAATAAATATATTTAAAAATAATAATAATTAAAAAAAATTACTTTCATTTGGAATATGTTAGACGTTTTAATCTTAGAGTAGCCATCACAGTTAACTCTTTAAAATGATCGAACTGACTATCTTTAGCATGGAACTGAAAAACCTTGAATATATTATCACAAAAAATAATAGTCTCTCTCACATGACTACCTACAGCATAAACGATATTAATTTTAACATTTGATTAACCGCCTGAGGTGTAAACATTAATACATTAAAATTAAAATTCTTTTCTAGATTTTTGTGTTTATGTGATGCTTATTACCTGACCAACTATTAACCATAAACTCAAATGGCATCGATACATCCTCACCAATTTTATCGTTACCTAATTGTGAACATAATAATTATATAATTTAATGTTATGTAAAGAAATCTATTTTTGTTAACAAAATTATTATCTCATTAATTACGTATTTATTGTTCTCAACCAGAATGGTACAATTTTGATATGTTATTTAGTGTTGAGCAACATTTTTCCTTCAAGGAAATTTTTTAATAATATAAAAACACTTTTATGAAATAATATGTATTGGAAATTTACATATTTATACTTCATAGGTTTAGAGGATAGAAATATTTGTATTGATATTTGAATTATAGTCTTATGTAATCATAATAATATAAAATTAGAAATTTATGTTTAATTTTGTTAATTAAATATTTTTTAATTTGTATAATTTGTTTTTTAAATTAAAATTTTCAAATTTATAAAAATTATAAAAATAGTTTATCAATAAAAAAATTGGTTTATAGAATAATGTGAAATTATTAATTAATTTATTTTTTTATATCTTTATTATTTTATTATTTGAAAGAATAACTTCGGTGTAAATCACATGTACACAGATATTTGTGGACGCGTTTCGAACCAACTAGTGTGGTTCATCGTCAGGACAAGTTGAAGAAACAGATCCAGCTTAGCATGTTAAATAGTTGAAAGAATAACTTCGGTGTAAATCACATGTAGACAGACATTTGTCGACGCGTTTCGAACCAACTAGAGTGGTTCATCGTCAGCACAAGTTGAAGAAACAAATCCAACGTAGCATGTTAAATAGTTGAAAGAATAACTTCGGCGTAAATCACATGTAGACACACATTTGTCGACGCGTTTCGAACCAACTAGTGTGGTTCATCGTAGGACAAGTTGAAGAAACAGATCCAACTTAGCATGTTAAATAGTTGAAAGAATAACTTCGGCGTAAATCACATGTAGACAGACATTTGTCTACGCGTTTCGAACCAACTAGTGTGGTTCATTGTGAGGACAAGTTGAAGAAACAAATCGCGTTTCGAACCAACTAGTGTGGTTCATTGTGAGGACAAGTTGAAGAAACAAATCCAGCTTAGCATGTTAAATAGTTGAAAGAATAACTTCTGCGTAAATCACATGTAGACAGACATTTGTGGACTAACCAACTAGTGTGGTTCATCGTCAGGACAAATTGAAGAGACAGATCCAAATATTATAGATTACAGAAGCCTCAATTCAACTATCTTTATTATTTTTAACTTTAATTTAACTATATTAAAAATAAACTAACATTCATTTATATTAATATCATTTATATTTATCCAAATTTAAAATTAAATTACTCAGAGATCGTAAACCAAGATGTTGTTTAAAATTACTCATCGATAGTAAACCAAGATGTTGTTTAATAATTTAGCTGGGCTTTTACTGCAGTGTAAATATGCAATTTACTAACGCAGGAGTCAGATTTTCGTGACGGCCAGAATCGAATGACTCCAACCCCGCTTCCGCGGGACCTACAGGCTTCCAGCAACCTTGATCAATCAATGTCAATGGTGACCAAAGCCTGCAGCGCGAACCGTCTGATGTGATTAAAGCATCAACGACCCGACACCAGTAATGTCGACTTACCATTAGTTGCTAATGGGCGCTTGTACACATGATGGAAAGAAGATGCCAGTGCCCGCAGACTGTTCACGGAGATAACCATAAAACGGCAACACGAGTGTTCGTAGATTGTTCAAAAAGATAGCCGAAAACGGTTTTGATGGGGATAGATGCATCATGGGTTGCCCTAATAAAATCAGGAGTTGTCTATAATGCGACTTTTTGGAGATTCCGGTGACGGAATCCGGCGGAAGAAATTGAGGTTAAATCTTGATTTGTTGCAGTTAAAATGGTTTTTTAACTGCATATTTGGATTCAGCACCCTCGAAAACCCCTGGGACGCTTTCATTGTGCAGAAACTAGCTATCAAACTTCCGATTCCAATAAATTCCTGCCGGATTTCCACTGGAAAAACTCGCCGGAAAGATTTTCAAAAAGTCGCGTTATAGACTATTTCATAAAATCAAAATCACATCACGCTTCCCAAAGTTAAAAATATTAGTAATTATAATTGTAAAATACTCGCTATCCCAGACCAACCTATGCGTGCGCTTCACCGTCTTCGGCATATGAGCATGGATGCTGCCCCAAAAAGCTCCACATCGATAATAAAAACCGAGTTGACTTCAGCGAGATTTGTTGGAAGTTTGAAAGAGAGTTGTTTTGGAAGTTTGTTTTGTTGGTTTTTTCAAGTTTAATTTCTCTAAAATCTAGTCAGAATTTAAATAATACAAATCAAGATTTCATCGAGTTGACTTTAGCGAGATTTGTTGGAAGTTTAAAACAGAGTTGTTTTGGAAGTTTGTTTTGTTGGTTTTTTCAAGTTTAATTTCTCTAAAATCTAGTCAGAATTTAAATAATACAAATCAAGATTTCACGTCAAAATTTTTCACCAGATGAAAGCACAAGTTTGATGGGTAATCCATGCACAATCGAAGTGCCCTAGGGGTTTTGAGGGTGTTCAATCCATGTGTACAATTAAAAAAATGAAAATCAAAATTTCACGTCAAAAATTTTCACCAAATTCTTCAAAAAATCGCACTAAAAACAACTCCAATAAAAAGACGAGCATAGCTGATAATTTGGTGTTCCTTTAGTCTCTCGTGGTTGAAATTAAACGTCAATATTCATGAAAAATTCGAAGAGATGATTTAGAGAAGTTTATTTAATATTCATAATATTCATTCGTGTAAGTTTAATATTGGAAAAATTATCATATGTTATATTATAATTTACCCAATATTTCTTCGAACCCCTGCTCATATAATTGAGTGGAGATGAGGGTAAATATTGTGTAAATTGTTTTCATATAGGACATATTATGATATAATATTATAACTTTCTCAATATTTGGGGGGAGGTGGGTCGAGAGATATTGGGTAAATTAAAATATTATATTTATCTCTTAGGGCGTTCCCCTTTGAAATCAACTCCCCTCTTGTCTTACCTGTCTTCCTATAGTCTCCTTGATGTTACACGATTAAAATGTTTGGCACCTCTGAAATCAACTCCCCTCTTGTCTTACTTGTCTTCCTATAGTCTCCCTGATGTTAGACGATTAAAATGTTTGGCACGGTTGATAAAAAATCTGGTTATAAATTTTGTGTGATAGAATAACGCTGGCCTCAATACTTGCAAGATGAGGTGGGTTGCAAGTACTTGTAAGGGTTCCGACACTACAAAGGAGTTGTGCAATGCTTCTGTGTTTTGCTCAATATGAGGTATGCATTAAAGCTCTCGTACAACATGCTTGCCAATCCGAGTAGCTACCAACATGAAATGATTATATGTTTTTTTTCTTCGAGAAATCTTCCTTGTTTTCTTTTGGTTTCCAATGCCCAGTGCAATATTTAGATTTTGGGCCCTGTGGATTAGGGTTTTCAAAAAACGTTTGCTAGCATATAAACTGGGTACTTGTTTTTGCCTCTGGGCCCTTGCAGATAGATTACATCCTCGGAGACAATCCGAGAGCCACAAGTTACCTTCACCTCACATCTCAGTCCGCATGGATTCTTTTGAGGAGCTCTCTGAACCAATTGAAGACTAGTTCCAACAGTAGAAGAAGAGCACAGATAATGGGTTCAGCCCTCCTGTATGCATTATCAGCGATTTATTCTTTGGATGGACTCAGAACATAGCTGCAAAGCTCAGGATACCCAGGGTAGTATTCCACCCAACTGGTGCTTTTACTGTTTTTGTCAATTATTCTCTCTGGAAATATATGCCACATGAAGAATTATCATCAGATAGTGATACATTCCATATTCCTGAATTTCCTCATCCTGTCATTTTTTCCAAGTATCAAATCCTGCACCGTGCACTCATGTATAAGATATCTAATCTCGTTTCTGAATTCGTAAGATATGGCATGAATTTCAATGTAAGGTCTAATCCCGTCTCTGAATTCATAAGATATGGCATAAATTTGAATGTAGAATGTTGGGGCACTATTGTTAACACCTTCTGTGATCTGGAATCTGTTTATATTGATCATCTGCACAGGGTTTTTCCCGATAGGCATGTTTGGTCTGTAGGTCCTCTGCGTCCCCCTACTATTTTCGAGTTGAAGCAGAGAACAAATATGGAGTTGTGGTGGGAGGCCCAGACAACATGGATCGATTTCCTGAAACAAAGATATCCATATGGCATATATTATATCTAGGAGTTTGTTGCAATTGTGTGGAATAGTTTTGATAAAAAGTGTCATTTAATTATAGGGAAGTTACTGCAAAGGGAAAATTTCATATGCACAAATTAGGTTCTTACTGTATTAGCATTATCCTTGCTTGTCATTCATTTCATATGGCAAATAAATTCAAATTCAATATAAGTGTGTTGATCATACAATGAAGAAAAATGGAGTGCTGTGAGAATGTCTACCTTGATTGAAATATGTCCAACTCCTCACTTGATCCTTTCTTGATATAAGCTGACCAACAAAACCTATTTAACAATCAACCGTTTTAAAAATTATAAAATCGTTCATGGTGCTTGGTTGCTAAAATTAACAAGTCAATTCCTGTGAAGATCATGAAATTTTCCATGGATAATCAGAATCATGTTGTCATTGTTGTGGTGAGAAGAGCATTCTACAACATAGGGTGGTGGAAGTAGCAGTCTCTCTTTTGGTGTCTTTATTGAGTGTAAAAAGGGACAAAATGTCTCAAGAGGTGAAAACCACTTTGCACTTCCAATTTTCATTATTTCGTTTTTTTATTTTGCAGGTGGACTTGGTTGGAGGATACTATGATGTAGGAGAGAATGTTAAATTTGGGTTTCCAATGGCATTCACCACAATGATGCACTTGTTTTTCATCTTATGGCTAAAATCTATTCAATGTTCAAACTTGTGTCAGGTAGGGGATCCCAACACTAATCACAAATGCTGGGAAAGGCCAGAAGATATGGACACAACTTGTACTGCTTATAAAATGACAACTGACATCATAGTTTAGATGTTGATGTTGAAACAACTGCATCCCTTGCAATTGCATCCCTTGTATTTTACAAATCTGATCCTTCATATTCCAAACAACTTATTCATACTGCCATGAGGGTAAGTACTAAAATGGTTACCTATTTTAAGTTTACATTGTAGGCATTCACTGTAAATCCCCACAGCTGACCTTGTTGCCTTGGGATTCTCAGGTATTTGATTTTGCTGATAAGCACAAAGGAGCTTATAGTGACTCACTTAGATCTGGAGTCTGTCCATTCTATTGCTCATACTCTGGATATGAGGTACTGTTAAATATAATGTCAAATTTTGAGCTGATTCTTAGCCTGCTAGATGAGGTTGGAAGATTTATGACTGACTTTCTTTTGGGATCATCTTAGGATGAACTACTCTGGGGAGCTGCTTGGCTGCATAAGGCAACACGCAACCCAACTTATCTAAATTACATTCAATCAAAAGGTCAATCATTAGGAGCTAATGAATTATACAATATATTTGGGTGGGACAATAAACATGCAAGTGCTCGAGTCCTCCTATCAAAGGTATAACAACATCTATTTTTTTTGTTGGGTAGTGATTTAGTGATTGTTAGCACATTCTTATATACTCACTGGGTTTCAATTTGATTCTATACCTACTAGGTTTGAATTTGTGAGATATTGCATGGTTTGAATGTGTGTAGGAGTTCTTGCTACGAAAAGTGAACTTCATGACTACAAAGGACATGTTGACAATTATATATGCTCTCTTCTCCCTGGAGTATCTCAAATGCACCCAATCCCAACATCTTGGTGGGAGCTATGGTGGGAGGCCCGGATAGCATGGATCGATTTCCTGATGACCGAAATGATTACGAGCAAATTATACTATAGAGAGCTATCAACACTCCAAGCACCCAAAGCCCAAGTTCCATGGAGCTTCCCATAACTATAGAGATGCTCTCTCCAAAGCCATACTTTTCTATGAAGGCTAGCTCTCAGGAAAGCTCCCTGGCAGTCAACGCATGACTTGGAGAAGAGACTCTGCTCTGTCAGATGGGTTTTCTTAGCATGTATGTAGTCATTCCTTTCATGTGTTATACTACTACTGTCATCTTTTCTTCATGTTTTTTATAGTATTCCCTATAGGCCATGGTATATAGATGCATACATGCTTAAGTTTTAACAAGTTATTTGGTTTATTGGATTTTCTTAGTGCCAGTTAAAAGAAGAAAGTATTCTCATTACTGTAGAGTTTGTTTTTTAATGCGTTGGATTGTGAAATCTAACACCCAGAAGAGACATCTTGCTTGTACTTCCCTATAGTTATGCCAATGTGTTTCTCCTTTGCAGTCTTTAATGTGTCATATGTTCTATGACAAACTCTTTCATAGGGATAGCTGGAAATATTTCCCATGCAGTTTTGTAATCAGGGATTCAGAACTGTCATTAGTAGGTCAAGTGCAACTAGGGAGATCTAGTCACGAGATATTCAATCCATTTGTGCTTAATTTGATAAAATGGTTAACCTATAAGTTGTTGATCTACTTGTCATTTTAAGTCACAACTCACAGTTAACAAACAAAGATATCCATATGGCATATATTATATCTAGGAGTTTGTTCCAATTGTGTGGAATAGTTTTGATGTCGTAGTCAGGTCACAAAAAGTGTCATTTAATTACAGGGAAGTTACTGCAAAGGGAAAATTTCATATGCACAAATTAGGTTCTTACTGTATTAGCATTATCCTAGCTTGCAATTCATTTAATATGGAAAATAACATCAAATTCAATATAAGTGTGTTGATCATACAGTGAATAAAAATGGAGTGATGTGAGAATGTCTACCCTGATTGAAATATGTCCAACTCCTCACTTGATCCTTTCTTGATATAAGATGACCAACAAAATCTATTTAACAATCAACCGTTTTAAAAATTATAAAATCGTTCATGGTGCTTGGTTGCTAAAATTAACAAATCAATTCCTGTGAATATCATGAAATTTTCCATGGATAATCAGAATCATGTTGTCATTGTTGTGGTGAGAAGAGCATTCTACAGCACAGGGTGGTGGAAGTAGCAGTCTCTCTTTTGGTGTCTTTATTGAGTGTAAAAAGGGACAAAATGTCTCAAGAGGTGCAAACCACTTTGCACTTCCAGTTTTCATTATTTCATTTTTTATTTTGCAGGTGGACTTGGTTGGAGGATACTATGATGCAGGAGAGAACATTAAATTTGGGTTTCCAATGGCATTCACCACAACGATGCACTTGTTTTGCATCTTATGGCTAAAATCTATTCAATGTTCAAACTTGTGTCAGGTAGGGGATCCCAACACTAATCACAAATGTTGGGAAAGGCCAGAAGATATGGACACAACTCGCACTATTTATAAAATTGACAGCCAACATCCTGGTTCAGATGTTGTTGCTGAAACAACTACATCACTTGCAACTACATCCCTTGTATTTCACACATCTGATCCTTCATATTCCAAATGACTTATTCATACTGCCATGAGGGTAAGTACTAAAATGGTTACCTCTTTTAAGTTTACATTGTAGGCATTCATTGTAAATCCCCACAACTGACCTTGTTTCCTTGGGATTCTCAAGTATTTGATTTTGTTGATAAGCATAGAGGAGCTTATAATGACTCACTTAGATCTAGAGTTTGTCCATTCTATTTCTCATACTCTAGATATGAGGTATTGTTAAATATAATGTCAAATTTTGAGTTGATTCTTAGCCTGCCAGATGAGGTTGGAAGATTTATGACTGACTTGCTTTTGGGATCATCTCAGGATGAACTACTCTGGGGAGTTGCTTGGTTGCATAAGGAAACACGCAACCCAACTTATCTAAATTACATTCAATCAAAAGGCCAGTCATTAGGAGCTGATGAATCAGACAATATATTTGGGTGGGACAATAAACATGCAGGTGCTCGAGTCCTCCTATCAAAGGTATAACAACATCTATTTTTTTGTTGGGTGGTGATTTAGTGATTGTTAGCACATTCTTATATACTCACTGGGTTTCAATTTGATTATGTACCTACTGGGTTTGAATTTGTGAGCTATTGCATGGTTTGAATGTGTGTAGGAGTTCTTACTATGAAAAGTGAAGTCTCTTCATAACTACAAAGGACATGTTGACAATTATATTTGCTCTCTTCTCCCTGGAGTATCTCAAATGCACCCAATCCCAACATCTTGGTGGGAGGCCTAGACACTATGGATCGATTTCCTAATGACCAAAATTATTATGAGCAAATTATACTATAGAGAGATATCACACACCAAGCACCCAAATCCCAAGTTCCATGGAGCTTCCCATAACTATAGAGATTCTATCTCCAAAGCCATACTTTTTTGTGAAGGCTAGCTCTCAGGCAAGCTACCTTGCAGTCAACGCATGACTTGGAGAAGAGACGCTACTCTGTCTGATGGGTTTTCTTAGCATGTATGCAGTCAATCCTTGCATGTGTTATACTACTAAATTGTCATCTTTTCTTTATGTTTATTATAGTATTCCCTGTAGACCATGGTATGTAAATGCATAAATGATTAAGTTTTAACAAGTTCTTTGGTTTATTGGATTTTCTTAGTGCCAGTTAAAAGAAGAAAGTATTCTATCTTCATCCCATAAATCTTCAAGGGAAAGATTCCATTTCATTTCAGTAATGCTTTGGAGTTTTGGTGTTTGGAATTGATTTGCATTAGTCCCACCCATGTTGTGTTCTATCCTTAATATTCACAATGTGGATAATTGTTTGTATTCTTCTTTGCCTTAGAAATAGGACCAAGTTGAACTAGAACTTATTTTTTAGTAAGGAGCCAAAGAGATTCAAAAACTCGAGCTGGGTGTTTATAGACAATTGGTTTTATTTCAGTTCTCATTGTTGTAGAGTTTGTTTTTTCATGCATTGGACTGTGAAATCTAACATTTAGAAGAGACATCTTGCTTGTACTTCCTTGGACTTCCCTATAGTGTTATTAACAAGTCAATTCCTGTGAAGATCATGAAATTTTCC
Organism: Pinus tabuliformis; assembly: GCA_031772625.1. Lineage (NCBI taxonomy): Eukaryota > Viridiplantae > Streptophyta > Pinopsida > Pinales > Pinaceae > Pinus > Pinus tabuliformis. The sequence goes on along the minus strand of CM062815.1, from coordinate 854,520,989 downwards.
ATGGATAATCAGAATCATGCTATCATTGTTGTGGTGAGAAGAGCATTCTACAACATAGGGTGGTGGAAGTAGCAGTCTATCTTTCAGTGCCTTTATTGAGTGTAAAAATGGGTAAAATGTCTCAAGAGGTGAAAACCACTTTGCACTTTCATTATTTCATTTTTTATTTTGCAAGTGGACTTGGTTGGAGGATACTATGATGCAGGAGAGAATGTTAAATTTGGGTTTCCAATGGCATTCACCACAACGATGTTGTCATGGAGTGTTTTGGAATTCGGTGGGTTCATGGGTGGTGAGATAGCCAACTCAAAGGATGCCATTCATTGGGCCACAGATTACCTGCTAAAAGAAACTGCACATCCAAGCACCATATATGTCCAGGTAAATGCATATATAGTACACAACGATTCAATTCTCTACAAACTAACCCATGTCATGCTATGTAGCTATAGCCATTGTTTATCTGACTAACAATACAAGATACATTACTTGTTTTGCATCTTATGGCTAAAATCTATTCAAAACAAGTAACACTTCAGATTCATAGAACCTAACACTTCGTTTTCAGGTTAATGTATTAATAAGGAGTTGTCTACTAATGGTTACACAGACCTAAAAGTACTCCACTAAAGAAAAGCTTTATGATCGATGTGTGAACAGGAACTTGGGATCTATGGATGGGATGCAATGACTATCATGGGAACTCGAGAAACTACAGAGTTAATGAACCACAGAACAAGGAGAGTGGCTTTGATCAGGTCCCTACAGAAGGGAAGCGTCTGTGTCAAAATACTGTAATTAAAAGTGGGGTGCATTCTAAAGCCTCACTGAATATGCAAGTGCACACATGTATATAAAAGTGGGGTGCATTCTAAAGCCTGACTGAATATGCAGGTGATTGATAAATCTGTCTGTATGACCATGTGCATAATAGGGAATTAGGTGAAAAATTAAATATATTTATAGAGAGGAAGAGTGTTTTAATTCATATCCTACTTGTATATCCATGAGACCTTTTTCAGTGTCACCTCAAGTCAGGATTGATTTGGGTTCATATTAAACAACTGCTAAAATTAAGTATTGACAGATTATCATGTGTAAGATCTGATATATATGGAAGCATTTAGTTTATTTTAATCCATGCTCTCATACATGATTAATCTTTTATTTTAATCCATGCATTTATATTATCCTATGTCTGATTTAATTGCTCTCATGGTGTATCGTGGTTAACTGTGCATTTATGTTGAATCTCTTTCACTTTAAGATGCACATTCTTTCATGCATATCCATTTATTTTCAGTATTACACATCTCTAAAATATGGTCCCAAAGACTAAAAATTATTATTTTCACTCACCCTCACTCGACTATTTACAAACAGGTCAAGAAGGAGTCTTTCATGTGCTCATCATCTTGGAATACATGCAGATTTTTCAATTAGGTGGCAGCATACAACCATTAGGGACACCCCCTTGAGACTAAAAAAGCACCAGTCTGAACATAGAGGTCTTCTAACTGTGACACGGGTTGATTTGCCTGTAGTTGTTGGACAATTTTTTTGTGTAGATTAGCATGATAACAACATCCAATGACATCAAATGTAGTGAAGAGAGACAATGAGACCACCATGTAGGTTGCAACAACATGATGCTCATAATAAAATGCCATCTTAGGGCCAAGAGACCTGGGGGAGATCCAAGCCCTCTAAATGTACATCCAATTTATCATCCCAACTACCTAGTTGATCTATAATTTTGTGGGAAGGAAATGACTAAAAGGAGGGAGAAACTCTATCAAAATGCCAACGGAATGGAGGAATCAAGTGGCCTCTGAGAACCAACCTTGTTTGCGACTGGAAAGATATATGGAAGAAATCTCCTAAGACAAGCAAAGAGTGAGATACAGATATCTCTGTCATCCAAAAACAAAGCCCCCTAGAGTGCAGATCCTGTGAAGGAAAACAAATATGAAAATTTTCTCCAAACATAAGTCACCTGGTTCATCAACAGCTCCAAAGCATTCAGAAAAATCTATGATTTAGAAATTTACAACTCAAATAATTCATTTAGAGGGAATGCAATTGTTTAGCCATGCCACCTACATTTGAACTCCTCTAGATCCCTGTCAGAGGCATAATGCCTTGCAGCAAGAAGCCTAGTTTTCGCCCCTCTCTGAGACCTTATGGCCTTAAAATTACATGACATCCCTGTACAACCCCACAGATCATAGCACGATGACTAGTTCTCCATATTCACCGATGACTAACAACAAACCAGGGCCATGTGAGTAGATCTGAAGTGTAACAGTGAGGGAAAAATAGGGATGTGTAGTGAAGGCCAATGGGTGCCGTCAGGGTTGGAAAAACTGCAACAATTAATATATCATATGTAATTACATGAATAACATGAGATCATGAATTATTGCCTAGTTTTTCCAGTTCCCCGAGACCTGATTGATTTAAAACTACATGCCATTCTCGTAAAACCCCACTGAACAGAGCATGATGACTAGTTCTCCATATCAATCTTCCCTTGTCGCTATTGTTCCTCAATTTATGCCTTATGACATTTCCTTGCAATATCTGGTGCAAATGCTAGTATAATATGCCCCATATAAGGTGATTTTATTAATTTTTTCCCAATGCCCACATTATAATTTTCCCAGTATTATAATTTTCCCTGTATTTGGATGATTTTCCCAATATTTACCCCACCCTCAGCCCTGATATAGGGTAGGGTGTGAATATTGGGAAAATTATAATATTATGAGGAGATAATAATAAATTCATGATATAAGGTGGATATGTTATCAAGTTTCCCCATAGAATAGCCTCAAATATGAAATACAATAGTAAAATATGAAAAAACCCCTTAAAGAGGACATGTGTGAGTCTAGAGGCTTCAACAAACATGTCTCTCCATCAAAATATGCAATGAATAGTCCAAGAAGTGTATCTCTTCATCAAAGGTCATGTCTCATCACCAAAAAGTTTCCTCACAAGCCCAATGCCATCCTCCTCAAACCCAACATCACATAATAAGGCACCAGATCATCATGTGAGAGTAACATCCTAGCTCCAAGGGGTAGTGTCAAAGGAACCAAGCGTGGAGGAGGGTCTTTGGAGGTGCACCAAGACATCATCAAGTAAAAAACTCTCCATCAAGTTGGCAATGTCCATCATGAACTAGAAGTATCTCCAAAGGGTGTTAAATCATCATTCATGAAGTGTAGGAGAAGCATCATCAATGTCCTCTAAAGGTCCATGACCATGTTTGGATCATCATCAAGTACAAGCTAAAGGAATCAAATTAGATCATCTATCATGGACAAAATATTCATTGAAGCAAAAAAAGTGGAACATATTCAATCTTAAATCCAAGCATAACCCACAAAGTATCTTCTTCAAACTTCACATTGGCTAAATACCTATATAGGTCGCAATATTTAGGTATTGGAGGATCATCAAATGCCCATATTAGGTGTTCTTAGCCCCATAGGGAGGAATAGTTCTTAGGTTGACCCTTTGATCAATAGATGTGAGTGATAAGTGATATGGTCCAAGCTGTACTTCATGAGAGGCATCATAGTCAACAAATTTACCTCTCATTTAACACTTCATTATCATTTTTGGGTAGTTTTCTTTGTCCGAATGGTTGGTGGCATTCAGTATGTTGGCATTGATATCAACCAAATTAGCATTGAACATAGTGGTAGTAGATGTTGTAATTGGTGCCAAGCTCAGGGGGAGTCCCATGGTTGCTGCAATATTTTTATAGAGAATCATCATAGTAGCAAGCTTAGTGGAGAAGCCACAAAAATATGACTATGATGGTTGGGAGTCTCAGACTTTGGAGGAGATTATGCCTTAGGTGTTTAGCCTAGATTCTCTTAGAAGTGGCATAGTTGGGAATTTCATAGAGAGATCTTTCCAATGGTATGTTGAAGTTGGAAAATTCCCCCCTTGATCAATATTTATCACCAGTCAAAGTATGGACATTAAAGCCATACGAACAATCCCAGAAGCCCGGAGGTTTATTTAAAACAGATTTGGAATAACATTGAGTTGGGGTAGTAGGAATACTTCTCGGAAGACCGGAAGCCTAGAAACCAAAAAACTCAGAAGCTAATTGAAAACAATTGGAGGTTGCTTAGAAGCCCAAAAGGCTGGAAGGTTAGAAACCGAGAAGCCATTATAGTTAAGTGTTGGGTATTACAGTTGGACCAATAGATAGAGGTCTACAAAGAGAACAATAAGTGGAAAGTGGGCCAAGCCTAGAACCTCCAATAGTAGTGCACAAAGAAAGAGGAGTGGGAATTGGAATTGGTGCACACAAGTGGGCCATACCCAAAATCTCATAAGCCAACAAGGAGTATTAAATCTATTTTATAAAATGTTATGGGCATACGGGCATCTGGGCCTCCAACTCAGTAGCAACATACATTTTATGGCGAGTAACAGAACTGGGTAACAAAATATTTTTCTAACATTTGACAGTTTCATCAAATAACAAAAGGCGCGACCAGGACTTCGTTTTGATGTGGTTTCATGTGTTTTGGTGACCAAGGGCCTTTGGGCTATGACGAAAGAAAAACAATGTGAGCAAGATTTTAAAGGACTTCAGGAAAAATAAAAATAAGAGGGTGTTAGGAAAAGCCGACATTGGAAGTTGTGCACACTAATGGGTCAGTTCCTAGAAGCCTAGAATCCCATAACCCTTATGAAATGTTATTTGGGAAAAAGTTACTGGCACCAGGGCATATGGGCCTCCAACTCAGTAGTAGCATATGTTTAAAGGAATGGATGAGTCAACAACTTTGGAGATAAGTCGTCCATATTTGATGGTTATTCATAATTAGCCATGACCATAGTTGGATAAGCAGAAGCACAAGAAAACTAGGTGTATGCACACAGAAGAGTTGGTGGCTAGATTAATGGCATTTGTCAAGAGATCTGGATTAAAGACAAAGAGGAACACAACATACAAAATGGATTAATGAAGCTTGATCCATAAAGAAAAAGTCCTCTCTAAACTTACTTGCATGCCACATGGAATTAAATGAAGAAAATGGCTAAGGGATCCCATATCAACGAATTTATGGGCTCTGATAGTGTGTTGCAACTACAACATGAAGGAGAGACATACTAGGAGTACAATTTGAGCACTAAAAGAAATTAATTAGCATGGGGAGCCTTACTATAGTGTGCAGGTTGACTAATAATTCATTCTCAGTATTAGAGACACTCAGATACCTAGTCTATGATTTAATATAGTTGCGAAAATTGAGTGAATGAAGCCCATTTTCAGAGTTGGATATAGTTGTAGAGGTAAGGAAAATTGATGCAACAAGAACATTGGAAACCATGATGGTGCATGCTTTTAGATGACATGAAGGATAACAAGAACTGCATTGTTACTTGTAAAGCAGAAGAAAAAAATAGTGGATTGTAGTTTCGCAAAGAGGGGGATGCAAAATTTGTGTTGAGGTTGAGTGTGTGAGGAGCAGGGATCTAAGTGCCAAGAGTTAACTATTTTTACATTGGAGTTGATGGAAGAGACTAAATCTTGTAGAGTGGTGAAGAGGGAAGTGAAAGTGGAACTATAGAGTAGAAGGGGAAGGAGTTGGTGCAACAACTCATCAGGTTTATATTTTTGAGCATTTGTATTAGTCTCTATTTTTAGTCTGAAAATTATATGAAAAGCATAACAATGGCTAGATCAGGTAGTGGCCTGCATTCATAAGAGGTTGTTGCCTCTTGGAAAGTGGTGGCTTGCTATCTTGAGGGGGTTAGGTCCTCCTGTGAGTGGGTTCTCAAAAATAAATTGATGTAATTAAGTGGGTGATTAATTTACATCATAATAAAAACATATTAGTGGTTTTCTCCCTTTGGGTTTCCACATAAAAATGTGTCCATATGTGTGTGCTTGTCAATTGATGGACATTGTGGTCATGTGAATGGTTTACTTTGTTGTATATATATATATATATATATATATATATATATATTAGTACGAATTCTCTGACAAGTATCTGGAAAAAGTAAAAGGAAATTTAAGAATTGAGCTTAAATCTTAAGAATCTCACTATTATTGATTCATCCCCCTCTCAGTAATTTATTTTTCCAACATTTAGTATCAGAGAAAGTTTCCTTCAGTAACAGTTTAACCACTGGAAGGTAGATCCATAATAAATTATGTCTAGACAAGAGAGTTAGGATTCTTACTCAAGTAATATACCGGTATTTGATGGGAAAAACTATTCCTTTTGGAAAGTTAGGATGGAAGCCTATCTTATGTCCCTGGGAGTAGATGTTTGCAGCTCTGTGTTGGTAGATTATGATATCCCTAATGTTACTCCCACAAATACAGATAGTAAAAAGGTATATAGAAATAATTCTAATGATCCATGTGGATATTGGTGGCCACTAACCTATTCCACTTGGACCCCCACCAATGTTTCTTTTAGTTTCCTTAATTGTAGCACAATTTACTATTTTTGGCAAGTTTTCAAGTACCGAACTTCCAGAGCCATTTTGAGGCCCTACACAACATTCTTTTGGAAAATGGGCAAATCTAGAACGTGATGTAGGTATTTATAGTGGAAAGTTGTATTCCTCAGATATATATTTCTAACGAGGTAACATACACGTCAAATGAAGATTGCATGCCAAAGCTACAACCCTAGAAATTTGATGTACCAATTTAACCCAACGGGGCCCACAAAATTTCAATGCTTCAACTCCTAGGGTTAGATTCTTAGATGTTTAGGGATTTCCATTGTTTCTAAATAATAAATAGGACTTCAAGCCTAATTGTAACACAGTTCATAAGGCATGTAGCCACCACATCTCTTCTTGTAGATAAGATACCATCGCCTGAGCTAGTTTATTTATATTGTGCATGTAAACAATTTTTAGTATTTTGTTATTAATGAATTGAAGTTATGCTTTCACTGTATCTTTGTGTTTCTATTTATATTTGTATTTCATTGTGTTTCTTCATAAATCTGGATCAACGGTATCAAAGCATTCTACTCTTTCTCTGTTTTTATGTGCATGTCCCTAATGAGGTCGGGGTATAAGGAGTTAGGGCTTGAACTGGTTGAACCTTTAAAAGATCGGCCTCACCGATCCCGACGGCCTCCCATGGCAGATGAAAATAAAAACGAGGGAGCAGGATATCCTTTCAAAATATTGCTCGAAGAAGCCCTTGAGCGAAAAAACATTATAGCTTTGATTCCACTTGTTATAGATCTGATCTGAAAATATAAGATAATAGGAATAAACTCAAGAACAATAAGATCTAAATATAGAAATGCTTCACTATATTGATCAAACCCTTAAGGTATGGCAACACCATACATTCACTCCTTAAGGAAGGAGAACACTCCTCAAGCCATATCCCTGTTCATACAATAATCCTTGACACCTCTCAATGGGGAGTCTCTAGCCTCTATATAGGCCTCATACATACAATACCATGGGTCATCTATCTAATACCATGGGCTTATTACATTATTACTAACTAGTTGTGGTCCCTTACATGATACGGGTTAACCACCTTGTTTATTACTATGACCCATCCCATTATTACATTATTCCTTTGGGTACCTCCCTTTGTACTCCATATTATCCCCCTTAGGTATACTACATTCCACCCCCTTAACATGTTTTGTCCCCGAAACATGGGAAGAACACAAATAATAAGATCTACTCAAAAGAGTAGTCCACTAGTACCATATGTCTAGTCAATTTAACGTCTTAAATTGCTCTACATAAATTATCAATCCAGGTATCATAAACTGATGAAGTGTGGTGCACCATATGTACTTAGTTAACATTTTTCTTACTTCGTTGTTTTATAGATTTTATTTTGTTTTGGGGTTTTGTTTTTGTTGGTTTCCTAAAGTGTCTAATGCAAATGGAAATCCTATTCTAAGGTCTTAAGAATACTTTTAAAGGACAAGTATGGATAGAGATTTCAAGACAAGGCCTAAGGCCTAAGTCCCTAATGGTAACTTCCAAAACTTTAGCACTTCAAAAGATCTCAAAACATGTTATTGGTGGAATTAGTACTTGAACAAAAGTGTAAATATGCAGCTACTTCAATCAAAATGGAATGCAACAACCAATCAATGAGCTAGTGACTATGAAACCCAGTATCCTTGCTGCTGTATGAAAAAGAAAGTAAAAACTGAACTTAAAGCAACTCAAAGACTGAAAGCAAAGCAACTAATTCATCACACTACTTCAACTCTTCTGATCCTTTACCCTTCAGCTCAATCTACCTTATGGGAAGCAATCATGAACAAGTTAAGCAATATGATATCTAAATTGCATAAAGGAAACTAATCACACTACTTCAACTCTTCTGATCCTTTACCTTTCAGCTCAATCTACCTTATGGGAAGCAATCATGAACAAGTTAAACAATATGATATCTAAATTGCAGGAAAGTAAATGAGCAAAGCAAAACTGATTGAAATAACAATGTTGGAATTAGAACTCAAAAAAAAAAAATCAGCAGAAGGACAAGATGATTCCGTCATGTCATTAGTCATTAAAAAGCTATGTGCATTACTAACCTACAATCAACCGGTTGAACACACTTGCATGAATTAAAATTGCATGAACGAATCTATCAACTTGAAAGAAATCAAATGACATAATGAAATCAAAGAAAAATTACAAAATGAAATATACTCTACCTTACATTCTAATATGCTCCATGATATCTACTTCACATCTCCTTCCATGTTGAGAACATCAAAGCTTTATTCAAATTCTTCAAAATTACAAAGTACAACAAAGTTCTCCAAAGCTTTCAAAAGTCATCAAGGAAGAACTACAAACTCCAAGCTAAAGAACTCACAAGCTAAAAGACTAATAAGCTAAGCTCCAAATTCTAAGCTCTAAGCTCTAAGCTCTCAGCTCTAAGCTCTAAACTAAAAGACTAACAAATGAAGGAGAGAGATCTCCTATTTATACAAAAAGATGAGAAGCCATCTCATTAATGAGAATCCATGAATCTCTCCCTCTACCTCTAGAGTCCTAATCAAAATAAGAACTGATAAGACACATGTCTTCTTAGAGTTACAATACAATTAGGAGATGTGACACATATCCTCATGATCCCATGATTCTTTCCACTCAAATTCGAATTTGGCCTTAGAGTGCCACATAAAAGTCTTCTAGAAGCCTCCTTTCAACCTATACATGTCAACAATCTCAACCCATTTGTTAGGTATAAGCATATGCACATTATTTTCTAATTTTTAACCACAAATTCACTTAAAAGACTTAGAATTAATAAAGATTGGAAAACATAAATGTGACCCAATGATAATGAAAGTGGGATGAATGTGGTGACATAGTAGTGAAATGGAGGTGATATAATGGACATAATAGTGAAAGTGTAATGGAAATGAATGACATTTTCAAGACTCAACATACCCCCCAACTGAAACTATTGCATGTCCTCATGTAATATATATTACATTAACTCTTTTGATCCTTGAGCTTTGGCTTAACTTTGCATGATATCATTTGATAACTTCATATTTCTACAAAGTGTTTCACTTGAATTGCAACATGGTTGGTTCTTGTGTTACAACCATTTTTTTTTTTGCCTTCTATTTTGATCTTTGAATTTTGCATAATGATATTTTAATTATTGTTGCAAAGTATATCTTTATTGGATTGCATGATGGTTGGTTCTTGTGTGACAACCATGATTTTGTTTGTATCCAATTTATCCTTTAAGCACTTTTTCAAAATCCATTGTATGCTCATAATAGCAATGTAATAATTAATATATGTTGGAAGTATGTGAGCTCCTGAGTATGATATGGACATGGCAAGATATGAATATGAATGTATCCCCCCCCAACTAATGGTATTGACAATTTTATGAAATAAAGAAGAGAAATGTTTTTCCAACAATTATCATTCTAGATTTTTATGGAATTCTATGGTCAAAAGTTAGAAAATGACGTACATTCACTTACCCTTTGGAATGGATGAGTTGTATGTGTAGTGGGTGAAAATTTCTGATCATATTCTTCTTCAAGTGGCTGAACAAGAGGAGTCATGGATAGAGAGATAAGATGACTTTTTATTGCTTCTACTAAAGCTTGCTGAATCCGCTCCAAAATGCTGAAAATAATAGTCTTCATGTCTTCAAAACTCACTGGCACAATTCCTACTATGTGAAAAGATGTTCTGATGTCAAACATAGTAGGAAATTGTTGACTTAGTGATCATTAATGGATGCCACTAGTCAACATGAGAACTCTCACCATTGATGACAATGAGAGTCAAGATGCCCAAACACATCTTGCTAGGTACGAATGAATTTGCTGAAGTCGAGTCACCTAGAAGATCTAACGATCAAGGGACATTAATGTATTCCCATTGTTTGTCAGCATGAGAACTTGCCATTAAGGCATGCAAGCCTCAAGGTGTTTTTACAAAGAACTTAGACTCAAAGCACTATGGGCTCAATAATTTGCATTAAAGCAGGGCTTATCTGCGGAATGAAAATGACAGGAAATAGAAGATGAGAATGGAAGATGGCAATGGAGAGTAGAAATGGTAATGGGCAATAAGCATATGAATGAGCCTCTTGCTTTTATTTGTGGGTTATGAATGGAAAAAAAGAGATGGAAAGTGTATGCGAATGTAAATGGAAAATATGGAGGAAAATGAGATGAATGGTTTATTATGAAGTATGGATGTGATGGAGACAATAGTATCTGAAAGTGTTTCAAGTGTTTGGATCTGATTTTGCATCATCATATTTCCTCTTTGTTGCTGATCATCCTCTTATGAAACAAATTGGTCTCTTAGAGAGACACCATTCTCTTGTAGTCATTTGTCCTTCCTCTTGGAACCTGCAAAAAAACTAATACTTCTTCTGCAATGGAATGTAAGATTATCAAAGGAGAGAGGTGGTCAATCTATCTAGTTATGATATTTACACACAAAAATAGGAATTCGTATTAATGAAACAAGTTCTCAAAGGAAAAATCAAAAGAATTTATACCTGCGTTGGAATTGGTGTCCAAGTTGAATGTTGCTTATTTTCAGCAATTTATTTCATTATTTGCCATTTCAAACTCTAATGATAGATTTCTCATTATGTATATCTTGTTGAGATCTTTCCAACGATACTTAAATCATCAAAATCTGATTTTGTATGAGAAAGATAGGCTGATTTGAACAATGAGGTTTTTCTGGCTGCGGAATTAGACTTTAGCTGCGGAATGTGCACGGTTCTGTAGCTAAAAATCTTGGATACAAAGTTAGCCATTCATTTTTCATCATCAATCCAAAATTAATCAATACCTTCAGAAAAGTGAGCAAATAACTTGTTCATTTCATTGATTCAAAATTATTATTTTTTCTTGACATGCAGTGACTCAGTGTGGCGACTTAGTGATAACACTCAACTTGACTTCCCTTTGACCGGGGTCTTTTTCATCAAATTTGACCAAATGAATAGGACATCATCCATGTACTAACATTCCCCCAGCTACCCATGTGGCTTGTTTTGGTTGATGACACCTGCAACCTAGAGTTTAACAAAATAGCTACGGAAAGTTAAGCCAGCTGTGGAAAGTTCAGCCAGCTGCGGAAAGTTAAGCTAGCTGCGGAAAGTGGCTGGATTCCGCAGCTAATGAAAATAGAGTGTAGAAAATACTGTGAAATGGAGTGGCTGTGTGCGTGGAAAAGGAGAAAAAAATATGGAGGATGTAACTCAATTTAACTCAAGTTTCTGCCCTCAACAGTCCTCCCATCCTTCCTTCTGTTCTTTAAAACTCATTTGAATTAGCAGAAATGGTCAGGGTTTATGAAGGAAACCAGCAACTGTAAGTGGATATCAGAGAATAGGTACATGGAATGAGGCAGAATAGAGAACAAAATGGGGTGAAGGTTTATGTGAGCATGGTGGAAATGGAGCCATGAGGTCAATAGAACAGTAAGGGAAGAAAGTGCATCCGACAAATTTTAAAATTGGGTGGTTGTAGAATGGACACAAGCACGTTTATAAAACAACTGTTGATTTTTTCCTTAGTTATTAGAAAACTGGCAGTAATCCTAGACAAGATTCCGAATACCATAATCATTAATTAAAAATAGAGTGATGCTGTGAAGAGTCGTACCCAACCAGATCACGTAATGGAGAGCCGTCTTGGATTGGAACTGTTGTTTAACGGGTGTTAATGAATTGCAAACGGGTGGCATAAGGGTAGAAGACGTGGTGGCAAAGGGTGGAAGACGTGGTAAAGGTAGAGTAGGTGCCAGCACAGAACCAAATTGGAATTCCCCTTTCTCAGGCACGCCGAATTCAATCATAATCTGTTCAAAAATCTGTTTTTTACACGCGGCAAGCAAAAATGGGCTCCAAAGAACCGCAAATTTCTCCCAGACCGCCACAAATTTCTTCAAACAGTTTCTGGGTTATCTAACTAACCCAGCTGGAAAAAAAACCCATGTTTTCTTTTCTTGAAATTCGCCTCCGTTTGGGCAAATCGAGCGTTTGAAATTAGACGTTTTTCTGCTGTTTACGTTTTTCTGAGTTTATTTTTTTTTGTTTGTCAGGTGTATTACACAGGTACGATAACAGGGCTGAAGCACTGGGGCAATGTATTTTGGAATGCACATAATCCTAATCAATCTGGAGTAGCTGGAACCTTCAACGATTCATGAAAACCTTCACTTAGTTTTTAGTACAAGTGATTCCAAACTGACCCCAAAACCTGTTCAATAACAGCATTGTCTGTCAGAGGAATCCTCTGCATGTTTATCTTTCTATTCATGTAAATCAGCGCTCTAATATTCTTCAAATTGGGATAGTCATAAGTCACATATGTTTCACTCCTTTTGCAACATATTCACAGTTGTTTTGTTCACTTTCAGGAAGATGCCATTGAAGATTTGCCTCTAACGCAGTAGCTGTAAGATCTTCCATGTCTCTGGATGTATATCAATAATACCATGGAAATGAAAAGCAGCTTGGCTTTTAGAGTCTTCTTTCATTCACAATTTTGTTGCAAAAGTCCTGCACCATAAATACCTACAAACTAACTGGTATGCAAGGAAGGCCACTGATTTTCTCACAAATGTTTGGCAGGCATCTCCATATAGGTATGGTCTCAGTAGGGATGCTCCAGCTGGACTAAGGGATGGAAGGAATGATTGAGATAAGAAATAGTAGCTGTAACAATGCTAATGGTACTCCAGCAATGGATGGAATATAGATGAGTGTTTAAGATTTCCACTAACATTGACCTACTACCGTTGATTACAAATGTCAGGCAGACAACTAGAGAAGGATTTTGCAGATTTTTTTGTTTTTTTATTTATTGAGGCCACAGTGAAAGCTAGGATTGAGGATAACCATAGATTGTTTTTCTTCTCTTTTTTTTCTCTGAAATTGTAAATTTTTATAAAAATGATTAATGATTTTCAATTTCAGGCAGCAAAAACTTCAAGAAAAACATGCTAAAAATAGGTCTTTGATTGAGGTCTTAGGCTGGTTTTTTTATCGATATGAGCTGGGTGAATAGGATAGGATCCATGTCGGGACAATTCCAGAGATGCCCATGTGGTCGGTTTTTTCATTGGATGCCTGTAACCTGCTAAACCTTGAAACAGCTGCAGAATCAGGGCACTTTCCGCAGCTAAGTTGCAAAACCTTATTAAAACAGGATACAGTGTTTTGAGAACCACTATAGACTATAACCAGTCAATCTTGGACAGCTGAACCTATCAAAACAGTTGGGTTTCATTATTTTTTTTTGAATCAAATGAAATGATGAAGTTTATTTTGCCTCCTTTTTTTTTTTATATAACAATCCTTTTTCTGATCCTCCAGATCACACAAAGTGCAGGAGGAGAGCATACTCAAGAATTATTAATAATTTTTTTTTACTTAACAATCATTTTTCTGATCCTCCAGATCACACGAAGTGCAGGAGGAGAGCATACTCAAGAATTATTAATTTTTTTTTTCAGATGTAAGAAATAAGGTCTCCTAATTACACTTCCCCGGCAACAGCGCCAAAATGTCTAGTCAATTTAACGTCTTAAATTGCTCTACATAAATTATCAATCCGAGTATCGTAAACTGATGAAGTGTGGTGCACCGTATGTCCTTAGTTAACCTTTTTCTTACTTCGTTGTTTTATAGATTTTATTTTGTTTTGGGGTTTTGTTTTTGTTGGTTTCCTAAAGTGTCTAATGCAAATGGAAATCCTATTCTAAGGTTTTAAGAATACTTTTAAAGGACAAGTATGGATAGAGATTTCAAGACAAGGCCTAAGGCCTAAGTCCCTAATGGTAACTTCCAAAACTTTAGCACTTCAAAAGATCTCAAAACATGTTATTGGTGGAATTAGTACTTGAACAAAAGTGTAAATATGCAGCTACTTCAATCAAAATGGAATGCAACAACCAATCAATAAGCTAGTGACTATGAAACCCAGTATCCTTGCTGCTGTATGAAAAAGAAAGTAAAAACTGAACTTAAAGCAACTCAAAGACTGAAAGCAAAGCAACTAATTCATCACACTACTTCAACTCTTCTGATCCTTTACCCTTCAGCTCAATCTACCTTATGGGAAGCAATCATGAACAAGTTAAGCAATATGATATCTAAATTGCAAGAAATTAAATTGCATAAAGGAAACTAATCACACTACTTCAACTCTTTTGATCCTTTACTTTTCAGCTCAATCTACCTTATGGGAAGCAATCATGAACAAGTTAAGCAATATGATATCTAAATTGCAGGAAAGTAAATGAGCAAAACAAAACTGATTGAAATAACAATGCTGGAATTAGAACTCAAAAAAAATAAACCAGCAGAAGGACAAGATGATTCTGTCATGTCATTAGTCATTAAAAAGCTATGTGCATTACTAACCTACAATCAATCGGTTGAACACACTTGCATGAATTAAAATTGCATGAATGAAAAATCTAATCTATCAACTTGAAAGCAATCAAATGACATAATGAAATCAAAGCAAAATTACAAAATGAAATCTACTCTACCTTACATTCTAATATGCTCCATGACATCTACTTCACATCTTCTTCCATGTTGAGAACATCAAAGCTTTATTCAAATTCTTCAAAATTACAAAGTACAACAAAGCTCTCCAAAGCTTTCAAAAGCCATCAAGGAAGAACTACAAACTCCAAGCTAAAGAACTTACAAGCTAAAAGACTAATAAGCTAAGCTCCAAGCTCTAAGCTCTAAGCTCTCAACTCTAAGCTAAAAGACTAACAAATGAAGGAGATAGATCTCCTATTTATACAAAAAGATGAGAAGCCATCTCATTAATGAGAATCCATGAATCTCTCCCTCTACCTCCAGAGTCCTAATCAAAATAGGAACTGATAAGACACATGTCTTCTTAGAGTTACAATACAATTAGGAGATGTGACACATATCCTCATGATCCCATGATTCTTTCCACTCAAATTCGAATTTGGCCTTAGAGTGCCACATAAGAGTCTTCTAGAAGCCTCCTTTCAACCTACACATGTCAACAATCTCAACCCATTTGTTAGGTATAAGCATATGCACATTATTTTCTAATTTTTAACCACAAATTCACTTAAAAGACTTAGAATTAGTAAAGATTGGAAAAACATAAATGTGGCCCAATGACAATGAAAGTGGGATGAATGTGGTGACATAGTAGTGAAATGGAGGTGAAATGGAGGTGATATAATGGACATAATAGTGAAAGTGTAATGGAAATGAATGACATTTTCAAGACTCTACACCATGCACGTGCTCTAGCCATCCCAAAGAAAGGTGAGCTCTCGATCTAGCTGGTACCTCGCTCACTTGAGATGGAGGTTGACCCTGGTGGCTCTTTTGCGTTGATGCGTAGTAGGTGGATCATCACTCCTATCTATTTGTCATGCAGGGGTTGTTGTCGCTGTGTTTAATTCTTTGCCATCTTGTTGGTTGTTTTCTTGCAGGGTGATGTGGGTGGTGATATGATGAAGTGTTAACCAATGGTGTATCTTTCTTTAATTCACCACCTAATGGTGCTTGATTGGTATCTGGTACATGTTGTGGTGCCTGTTGTTGTTTCTTATCTTCCAATATTACTTCAACCACTGAGTCCTCATCCGATGTAACATTTTATGCTTCAACCTCCTTGGACTCTACCTATTTTTCTGGTACCTGGTTTGATGTTTGTGTTTGGTTGTTGACCATCAAGGGCTCATCATCTGATGTGTCAGTCCCTTGAACATCTTCTGCTTGAGTATTAATGGAAATATCCTGCAATGTAATTTTCTTCTTTTTATGCCAAATCTTTAGGAATTTCTTCTGCACATTAATATTGATAGTACCCACAGATTCCATCCAAGGATATCCCAAAACAACATCCATGTTATCCATATCTGAAGTATAAAAGTCACAATGCAACACATACTTATCCATAGAAAGCTTAAAATCTTTATAAACTTGAACATCCCCATTATCAACCTGTGTGTTTTCAATGTGTTTTGCTGGAACTTACAACTTTTTTGCCAAATTAACATTGATAAAATTATGCTTGCAACTAGGATTTATAGACACAATGATCTTCTCCTTCTGAATCAATTCATGAACCTGCAATAAGGAGATACCAACAGAAAATAACCCTTTATGTTTCTTGGTTTCCTTCTTTCCTGCAAAAATAAAATCTTTGCTAGGTTTTTTTGGTTTCCTCCTTTCTAGTATGAGACCATTCATCCAAAAGTAGTTCTTCCATTTCGTCAGCACGACATAACTTCAAAATCTCACTGTCAAGTGATTTCCACCATATATTAGCCTCATCTTTCAAATAATACCCTATTTTTTTCTTCCAACACCCTAGGAAGTCAAACTTAAGACATATAAAATTTTCAATAGAAGACCCATTATTTTTTCCTTTAAAAAACTTACTGTTATAACCCATGAAGAGGGTTTTTGAAAACAAATCGCTTACTTGGTGAAAATTTGAAATGGCCACAATTCAGTAAATATTGCTCAGAATCCCTATTATGACCCATTTTCGGAAATGGAACAACCATTCTACATCTTCCCATGTGATAGAAATCTTGATTTAGGCACTGGAATTTCTGATTCGCGCTGCAATTGTCCCGCCATCACAAAAAATTTATGAAAAAAGAGCTGATTTTAAATCAACGATATCTCCCTCATCTGGACTCTAATTCGACTGATTTGTTTTTTGAACTTGGGTATTTTTTCACAAAAAATCTAGATCTGCAATTAGATTCTGTAAAATTTGTATTAGAACGTACAGATCTGCTCCGCAATCTCGCCGCCTCTAAAAATGTCTGCAACCCAACTGACTTTTAAATCAGCAATATCTCCCTCATCCGAACTCCGATTCGGCCGATTTTTTTTTGAAATTGGGTATTTTTTTCATAAAAAATCCAAATCTGCAATTAGATTTTTCATATTTTGCACCAAAACATACAGATCTGTTATGCAAACTTGCCACCCCAAAATATTCCTGTAAAAAATAAAATATTATCCACTTTGCCCAAGAAAGTGCTCTGATAACACTTGTTATAGCTCTGACTGCACTTATTATAGATCTGATCTAAAAATATAAGATAATAGAAATAAACTCAAGAATAATGAGATCTAAATATAGAAATGCTTCACTTTATTGATCAAACTCTTAATGTAGGGCAACACCATACATTCACTCCTTAAGGAAGGAGAACACTCCACAATCCATATGCATGTTCATACAATAATCCTTGAAACCTATCAATGGGGAGTCTCTAGCCTCTATATAGGCCTCATACATACAATACCATGGGTCATTACCATGGTTCCCTCAATACCATCTATCTAATACCATGGGCTTATTACATTATTGCTAACTACTTGTGGTCCCTTACATGATACGGGTTAACCACCTTATTTATTACTATGGCCCATCCCATTATTACATTATTCCCTTGGGTACCTCCCTTTGTACCCCATATTATCCCCCCTAGGTATACTACAAAAAGGAACACAATGATGGATAACTTTTCCCAGATCCTTTGGCGGATGCCCACAGGTGACGCATCTTAATCGAGTAGCCACCCTATAGGCACCACTCCTTTTAACATACAAGTCAACTTTGACATTCCCATATTTGAAGGCTAGATAGATGTAGATGTCGTAGATAAATGGTTAAACATGTTGTAAGGATATTTTTTGGTTCATGATTTTTCCAATAGGGAAAAAATCGTTTTTTCACTCCTCAAAGCCACCCCTCATGTCAAGGACTAGTGTGAAACCTACTATGAGAAGAGGGATGAGAGAGATCCCTTACTATTTTCAGTCTCACCCACTTAAAACTCTTTTTAAGTTACCATAAAGGAACAATATTACCTTGTCGGGATCTATGAAGATAAGTACATAAAGTGGACCACACAACGGAAGGGAAGGGACCAAGATGTGCTAGAGTTCACAAATATTTTTCATACCCTTCGCACAAAGTTGGATATAAAGGATTTTGAGTGGCATCTAGTACTCAGGCCCACGGTTTTCTACACGAATACATCCAAGATGATATGGAGTTTCTAGACATCTCCTCACTTGGCTCTGCCTATAAATACATTGTCAAAGTCGAGCATAAATTTAAACAGAAGAAGTGAGACTTTGGTTCTATGAATCCAAAGCAAGGGAAATGTACCCCAAACCGTAGAACAAAGGACAAAGCCAAGGTGGGGTGACCCAAGGCAACTAGACAAATCTGCAAGCAAAGAAAAACACCATGAATACAAAGAAGGACATAGAAAAGTGGTGTGAGTTCCATAAGAGCCCCACTCACAACACTAGTGAGTGTCGAGCCAAGCATTCATTGGTGGTCAAGCTGAAGGCTTTAGAGTCAAATGCATGTTATGACTCTGAGTCAAAACTTGATAAGTGGAATGAAAAAGAGAAGCATATTATTGATGCAGAGCCTAGTGCCACTGTTACCACCACCAAGGTCTAGAGTATTGAGCTTACAGATCTAGAGGAGAGGGGATGTCTCTTCCACTCATAGATGTGGGTGAAGGGTTCTTTTTTGTAGTTCATCGTCGATAGTGGAAGCCAAAAGAACCTCATTTCAGCAGAGGTCATGAATTAGTTGGGTCTACTAACCACACCACACCGACAACCATACACCATTGGGTGGCCTCACCAAGGACGAGATCTCTACTTTAGCTAGCAACGTTTCCTTCCTTACAACATCAAGCCCTTCACGAATGAGGTACTATGCGATATTTCTCCTCTTGAAGTTTGTGATGTATTATTAGGCCAACCATACTTGTGGATGCATCTTTTTGTATATGAGCCTAGGCCTCGCATTGTTATTATTACTTTGGGAAATAAGTTATACAAGATACGAGAGTTAGCCCCACCTATTGCCATCTCTTTGATCTTTGTTAAGCTATGTAGTAAGATCATCTCGCAAACCAAGAAATTTGTTTTCTTTCTGATTCGCTCTCAATGTAAAGGGAACATTGTGGCCACATCCATGGCCCTTGGGAAGGTTTCCTCCACGCAATAGAATCAGGTGGATAAGGTCATGGAAAAATATAGGGACATCTTCTCCTCACCCATAGGGGTACCCTTGCACTGTCAAGTTAAGCATTCGATCGATCTGACTCATGTAGCACCTCTACCCAATGGGCCGATGTATTGTCGTTCCATTATGAAAAATGAAGAGATCAAGCAGTAGATCTAGGAGTTGCTGAAAAGAGGGCACATATAATAAATTTCCTCATCTTGTGGGAGCCCAATTGTAATTGTACAGAAGAAGGATGGGACCTAGAGGCTTTGCATTAATTATCAGGCACTAAACAAAATCACTGTCAGGAATAGTTATTCAATCCTATGGATTGATGACCTTCTAGACCAGTTCAAGGGGGCCAAGTATTTCAGCAAGATCAATCTGAAGTATGGCTATCACCAAGTTCCAATAGATCCCATAGATGTATGGAAGACCGCCTTCAAATCCAAAGAAGCCATTTTTGAATGATTGGTCATGCCCTTCAGGTTGAAAAATGCCCCTGCTACTTTTATGAGGTTGATGGATGACATCTTGTGGCCCTTCACCAACTCATTCGTGGTTTTTTATTTGAACGATATCCTCGTTTTCAGTAAGAGTTGGGAGGAGAATTTGCAACACATTCTGTAGGTCCTTCAAACCATGTAGCATCACAAACTATGTGCTAACTTAGAGAAATGCACCTTTCAAATGAGTGGGATGTAGTATCTAGGTTACATCATAGATGAGAATGGTGTGCATGTGGATTCAACTAAGATCCAAGTTATTTGGGATTGGCCTACCCCAATGATGAGCCCCAGAAATGGGTAACTATATGGGCTCATTCTGCCTCTTATTTCGATTCAATCCACCATTCTCATTAGTTTGTTGCATGTTTCTGAATATATTGATGCTAATAGAGTGAATTGGGTTAGTCACTTTGCCATGTAGTATAATGAGTGTTTATTGCAGATTTTTTGGACAATTTTGGACAATGACAAGGAATTTATGAGAAAATGGCAGCCAAAACTCAAGGAAAACAAGGAAGAGGACTTGTAGGAGGGATGTCTCCTTCATTAATGACCCCTTTCCTTGAATCCTCCATCAGTAACTCGGAGCACAAAGGCCCACATTGATGATTCCAAGGGGCAGTCGAGCAAGTCAAGTAGGACTGTTGTTTATCTTCAGTTCTAGGAAGCCGAGTTCCTTGATTTTAGGAGGACTGTTGGAAGTCCCCATTTGTATAAATAATAAGGCTTCGAGCCTCAGTAGGTTATCTAGTTCTTAGTATATTTTCGCATTTTTGTGCAGCATTGTGCTCAGCTCATTTTCGAGCTCTTTTTGAGAATAGTTTATGTGATGTAACTGCTATTTTTGATAATGAAGATGAAACAAGTTTTGAGCCAGCACTGATCTCTTTTAGAGGGCTAAAGCTCTTGGGTTAGGGCCCAACCCAAGCTACCCAGCACCTCCTTTGTGTACTTATATGTTTTTGCTTCCATTCATGAGTTAATTTCTGTTGCATAGATTCATTTTACTTCATTACATTAGTTTGCTTTTGATGGTTAGTACAATTGTTTTTGTTTCAAGTTGTTTAAGTAAGTTGTTGTAGTGACAGAAAAGGATTCAAAAAGGCCAACAGTAGGTCTTGATGTCCTTTCTCCCTTCATGGGACTATGATTTGAGGTCAAGGCACTACTACTGCCACCAAAAACATAGTTTTTTCTCTTCCATGCAATTGCTAGTGTGATAACTTGATTTGGAAAAGTTGATATTGGTTCAGATTCACTTCCTTAGATCATCTCCTTTTCTTTTACCATATTTCTCTCGCATGATTTTCTATTCATAAGGTATTGTTCAACATTTTTCTGTTTGTAGGTCAGAAATTAGGTCAAGCTACACAAAACTCTATTTTTAGTTCTTTCTTTGGTCAAGTTTTGAAAAGTAAATGTGCAGATCTCTTGTAGGACATCTCAGCTCACCATCCCTCCATAAAACAGCCAGCACCAGCTCACTTCTCCTCGATTTCCCAACTCATTCATAGCATCTCGCCAATCTGCCCTAATTTCTGCGGTTTTTTCATAAAGCTGCTTTCTTGCCATTTGAACAAATCAAACCATCATGTTCATCCCTAATCTTCCTGGAAACGTTCTAGACACCTCAACACCTTCGTCCAACCTTCATTTTCCTTTTCCCATCATTCTGCCTCCTTCAAAACCCTAAAGCCAGCTTTTGGCCTCCCCTTGTAGATCCTCCTGTAGATCCCCTGGAGCCTCCTGTAGAATTTCCTATGAGTGATTTTTTGAAGTCTAATCGCAATGAAAGTCTTTAGAAGGGTACTAGGGGCTTCTTGGGACCTCTCCACACTTTCCTCACCCTCTGCAAAAGCCAACTCTATCTTCCTTTGCCACCAAATCTCTGCACAGTCACAACTAGATAAATTACAAGCATAATAATTCTACATAAAAACACTCAAAAGTACAAAAAGATGATTTCTTCCCATTTCATTTCAGAAGTAGCTTGAATAAATGAAATTTACCTTTTCAATAGTTAATGGCACTCACTTCATTAGTTTCCATCTCTTTTCTTGCAAAAGTAGGGTTAGTGGGTAAACTAGGGTTTGCTAGGGTTTGTGTTTCATTTCAGTTTTCCTTTCTTTCTGCACGTAGAATACCCCCTGTAGAGTTAGCTTTCTTCCATCACAGTAGAAGCTTCTTATAAGAACTCATAGAAGTTGGCTTAGGTTGCTAGCGAACTTGTGCCAACTAATCAAGTGACAGCCTACAGTAACAGCTAGTACTTGTGCATACAGCATCGTCGCTTCCAAGTTTGTTACGAACTATCGATTTGATAAAAGTAAATAAGGAAGCCCCAGGAGTTGCAACATTATTGCTGCAATACTAGAGCCCACCACTCTTTTTGGGATCATTGCTGGGGAAGCGTCAGAGTATTTTATGATTGCTGCTTTTCTTCTATTTTCTACTGCAACATTCTACTAAGTAGTTTATTTCGAAAAAAATAGTGTAGTTGTCTCATTTCAATTCTGCAATTTCAATTTTGTAATTTCAATTCTGCAAAAGTAGATTAGGCATTTCCTGCTTTCATTTCCATTTTGCAATTCCATTTCAGCAAGAGTAGATTAGTCATTTCCTGCTTTCATTTCAATTCTGCAATTTCCATTTCAGCAAGAGTAGATTAGTCATTTCCTGCTTTCATTTCAATTCTGCAATTTCCATTTCAGCAAGAGTAGATTAGACATTTCTTGCTTTCATTTCCACTCTGCAATTTCATTTCAGCAAGTCCATTTCAATTAGTTGCAATTTGTTGTTCAATCCATTTCAGTTTTGCAGGTACAAGCAGAAAAAACAAAAATCACCCAAAAAGAGATTTCATTTCATGCCTCGTAGGAATAGAGACAATTCAGGAAAATTCCTACCCAACACCCCCACCATATCACTAAGTCACCCTTCTCTCTTCTTTGGTGGCAGTGATCCAGAAGAACCTCTAGGTGAACCTCCAAAGATATACGAAGATCCTATAACAGAAGAAGAGCAAGAAACCATTCCTCCTGAGACCATGGTTGAAAACAAAAACGTTAGAGGAAATGGGAAAAGAATAGAAGGTGGCTTTCCTATCCGAGAGACTAATGGGGACACAAAAATTAAAACAAAAGTCCTTCAACCTTACCTCACTTCCATGGATTGACTACTGAAGATCCTAATACCTTCTTGTTTGAATTTGTTGTTCTCTGTCGAACCTATGACTATGCAGAAGATGAGCAGAAGTTGAAACTGTTTCCTTCTACCCTCAAGGATGCAACATTGCACTGGTTCATGGGGTTACCTGGAAACAACATCACAACTTGGGCTCAGATGCAGCAAGCCTTTAATAACAAATACTGGGACTACTGTAGGTCAAAGGATACCAAGGAAGAAATTTTCCGAATGACCATGGAAAGTAATGAATCCTTAGAAGACTATGAAGAGAGGTTTCAGTTCAGATATAAAAGGGATAGGTGCACACTTGACCCCAAATCTCTGAAGTTGGTCCTTCTCAGCGAAGTCCCTGAAGACCTTCTAGATACCCTCCATTTGTTGGCTGGGGGAGACATCTACCAACTACCTTATGATGACATAAAGACTGTGTTTAGAAACCATTTTAGGTCAGCTAGAAAGAGAGGTAGGGGAAGTCAACCTTTAACTAGTACACCCTCATCTAGTTCATCCCTTAGAAACGAACTTGAGAATCGGCTGGAAGATTTCAAGAGTGAGATGAGGCAGAATCTTGCCATGCAAATGGATACCTTGCATATCAAAAGGAAACAAGAGGAAGCCGAGAGAGCTTTGGCCATCTTTTGTCCCAGGTGCACTAGAAAACATCCTAGGAACGAATGCCAATTGCACTCTATAGAAATGTGTTTAGTCTGTGAAGAAAACCATCCTATGAATCAGTGCCCTTCCTTGCCCGGAATTAAAGCTACATATCAGGGGGCTGAAGGAGCCACTGAACTACTCTATTTCATGAACCAAAGGGGGTCACATGGACCCAGACCTTACTAGCAGGGAATGCAAGGGACATCCCAGACCTATTACAACCCCAATCAAGCCACTTCCATGCCTTCTTGGGGTCCCCCTGCTCATCCTTCCTGGTCCACACCCCCTCCTTGGTCATATCCATCTCAAGGCCATGCTCCTCCAGTTGCTCATTTGTTTCACTCTTATGATCAGCCACAGCCTCAGTGGAATGCACTTCATTAGGGAATGGAGGCCCCAGTACAACTCTCCTCCCACTCTTTTGCCTCCACAACCTGCTCAACCACAACCATTGCCTCCTGCTCCACCAAGACAACCCAAAATACCTGCTCAATCGAACCCGAACCCCAATAGCTGACAGGCCCAACAGGTATATAGTGGAGAAACATCATGTCTGACCTATGCTGTGGAAATTCAGGAGATTAACCTATGATCTGGGAAGGTTCTCCCAGATAGCCAACCTCCTCCTAAGGAGGATGAGGAAGAAAAATAGGAAAGTGAACCAAAATTCATTCCACCCTTTCCTGAGAGACTAACTGGAACCACACAACCGACCCCAGAAAAAACTGAACTTCTGGGAGAATTGAAATAGTTATGTGTAAAGATACCACTTCTCCAAGCCATAAAAGATGTGCCTATATACAACAAGATGATCAAGGAGAAGTGCTTCAGGCACCCAGGCAGGCGCAAGAGAGATGCTCCAACTATCAATGTCATAGGACAACTATCCGACCTGATGTTGGGGCAGGTAATCTGTCCAAAATATCTAGATCTTGGGATTCCTGTAGTCGATATCCACATCAATGGCATCGTAATCCTCCATACCCTGATTGATCTTGGGGCTGCCATTAATGTGATGACCAGGGACACTATGCTCAAGCTCAACCTTCAGGGTTCCCTAAGAAAGACCACAACAGTACTGCAGTTAGCAGACCACTCCACCATGACCCCTGAGGGGATTGTGGAAGATGTAATGGTCTCTATTAACTCCTAGGAGTAGCCCACTGATTTCCTGGTTCTCCAGCCAAAGGCAAAGCTCATTGGGTATCCTCTCATCTTGGGAAGACCTTGGTTGGCTACTGCGGATGCCTACATCAGTTGTCGAGCTGGGAACATGACAATCAAGAATGGGCATATGTCCAAGTAGCTAGTCCTATATCCTCCTGCCCAACCTTTGTTAGAGCATGATTTACCTCTCTAGTTCAAGGAGGAAGATGAGGATTAAGTCTATTTCGCACCATTGTGTACAGTGGAAGCTACCATGGGGGGCCCACAAACTGAGGATGATCTTATTGAAAACTTGTTTCAGAATCCACCCCCCAATGTGTTGCCATTAGAAGAGTTGGTGGAAGAAACCTAAGCCAATCCTTTAGTTGATCTCTGTGCGGCTGATCTAACCTCTCTCCAAGTTAAGAATGTGGAATTCGGCCTAGAAAGAATCTTGAATATCAACTCATACCTATCCACCTCTCAGGAGAAAGAACTGTGTAACTTATTGAAAAACCACTTGGATTCTTTTGCTTGGAGCTATAAGGAGATGAAGGGAGTCCACCCTTCAGTCTGTACTCATCACATTTACATTAAAGAAGATTGTAAACCAGTCAGGCAGCCTCAAAGGAGGATGAATCCAGCCCTTAAGGACATTGTCAAAGAAGAACTACAAAAGTTGCTGGATGCAAGATTCATCTACCCCATCTCTGACAGCGAATGGGTCTCTCCTTTGGTGCTAGTGCCAAAGAAAAATGGGAAGTGGAGAATCTGTGTAGATTATCGGGAACTAAACAAGGCCACCAAGAAGGACCATTTCCCTTTGCCTTTCATAGATCAAGTGCTAGATGGCCTGGCAGGGAAGAAGTTCTTCTCCTTCCTAGATGGGTTTAGTGGGTACAACTAGATCCAAATTAGCCTAGAAGACCAAGATAAGACCACTTTCACTTGTCCTTAGGGTACTTCTGCATAATGGGTCCTTCCTTTTAGGTTGTATAATGCTCCCGCCACTTTCCAGAGAGAAATACTAAGCATATTTTCTGAACTAGTTCATGATTAAGTGGAAATCTATATGGATGTCTTTACCCCTTATGGTTCTAACTTCCAGGAAGCTGTGACTAACCTGGGAAAAGTTTTAGCCAAGTGCATTGAAATGAACCTGTCCCTCAATCCTGAAAAATGTGAATTCCTGATGACTGAAGGGACCGTGCTAGGTCATACAATTTTTTAGCAAGGATTACAGGTGGATCCCAACAAGATTGCCATCATCCAAAGGGTCCCACCTCCTCAAAAGGTAAGAGATGTTTGGAGTTTCCTAGGCTTAGCAGGGTATTATAGAAGATTCATTAAAGATTCTAGTAAGCTAGCCTCTCTATTGTTTGGTATTTTGGGAAAAGATGTTGAGTTTGTATGGACTGACAACTGTTAAGAGGCTCTGGACACCTTGAAAGGTAAACGGGTAACTGCCCCAATATTGAGAGGTCCAAACTGGACCCTACCTTTCCACATTCATACAGATGCCTTGAACAAAGCAATAGGAGTAGCCTTAGGGCAAGTTGATGAGAAGCTGTCTTATGCCATATATTTTGTAAGTAAAAACTTGTCCAAGGTAGAATTAAACTACATTGTAATCGAAAAGGAGCTCCTAGCTGTAGTCCATTCCCTAAATAAGTTTAGACACTACATCACTGGCTATCAAACATTTGTACACATTGATCATGTTGCAATTAGGTATTTGATGAATAAACCAGATGTAAATGCTCGTATTATTAGATGGTTACTTTTATTACAGTAATTTGATTTAACCATTGTTGATAAGACGGGTAAGGAAAATGTTGTTGCTCATTTTTTGTCTAGATTAGATCTTCCTGCAGGTGAAGGGGGAATGGTGGATGATCAAATGCCAGATGAACACCTATTTTCTATCTCAGTACTCTCTCCATGGTTTGTTGATATAGCAAATTACTTGGTTTCAGCACAGTTTCCACCACACCTGTCCTCAAAAGAGAAGAGCAAGATTGTGAGGAAAAGTGCCCCATTCACCTGGATTGGGGGAAATCTCTTCAAACTTGGCCCAGATCAGATTTTGAGGCGATGTGTCAGGGAGGAGGAAGTTTTTGACATTCTCCTAACCTGTCACGATGGGCCTTGTGGGGGCCATTTTGCAGCAAAGAGGACTGCCTTCAAAATTCTTCAAGCAGGTTACTATTGGCCCACTCTTCATCAAGATGTCAAAAGATATATCAGCCAATGTGACCGATGTCAAAGGATGGGGAAACCTACCCCAAGGGATGAGATGCCCCTATAACCTCAAGTTACTTTCGAGCCATTTGAGAAGTGGAGCATGGACTTTGTGGGTCCTATCAACCCTCCTTCAAACAGAAATCTTACATCATTGTGTGCACTGATTATCTGACAAAATGGGCAGAAACAAAGGTGATCAAAGGCAGCAACAAAAGAAAAAATAGCTGAGTTTTTGAGAGAAAATATCTTCTACAAGTTTGGGTATCCAAGAGAATTAGTCACAGATCAAGAGAGTCAGTTTACCTCCAATCTGATTGAAGACCTGCTCACACGTCACAAATTAAGCACAGGACTTCCACCCCTTATCATCTGCAAGCAAATGGACAGGTGGAAGTCACTAATAGAGCTTTGGAAGGGATTTTGACCAAGGTAGTGAGCAGCAGTAGGAAATATTGGGCAGATCGATTGATTGAGGCCACCTGGGCCTATAACGCCACATGGAAAACCACCATAGGGTTCACGCCCTATGAGCTGGTCTATGGGAAGAAGGCTTTTCTATCAATAGAATTTGAATATAAGACATTAAGGATGGCAGCTCAGCTGGGCCTAGATCCCAGCCATGCACAAAAGGAAAGGTTACTTTAGCTAACCGGATTAGATGAACAGAGATTGCAGGCCCTTCTCCTTTCAGAGGTAGTCCAACTTCAAAGGAAAATATGGCATGACAGACACCTCAAAGGAAAACAATTCCAAGAAGGAGATTGGGCGTTGTTGTATGATTCAAGATATAAAGATTTCAAGGGCAAACTGAGGACAAGATGGCTAGGACCATACACAGTAGAAAAATACAATGATAATGGTTTAGTTCTAATTTGTACCATTGATGAAGAAGCCATTCCCATGCTCGTCAATGGGCATAGGTTGAAGATCTACAGGAAGCCCCTTTCTAAGCAGGAGTTCATTGAAAATCTGAGTGAAACAGTGTTGGTAGTGGAGCAGGTCTCTGCCTCCACTCCACCCACACTCTAAAAAACAAAAAAACAAACAAAAACAGAAAAAGAATAAAAGATCCCTGGGTGAAAACCTCCTGGACGCGCCCAGGGTAGGCAGTGAGGGAAAAAAACTCCTGGAGGAAACCAACTGTCTCAAAACAAAGAAAAGAGAGATGATGAAAAGAAAAGAAAAAAACCAAAAAAAAAAAAAAACTAACTTCTTTTGAATGCATTGCAGATTGCAAGGGGGTCACAGAAGAAAAAGGACATGGCCAGGCTGCATACACCCTTGATAGCTCATTTCTAAATCGCAATTTTCTTTCCTCAGGCCTTAGTATCACTTGTTCTAGAAATTTTGCATCCTATAGGAGACTCTGTGCATTCTACAGGAGGCTCCTGTAGAAACCACAGAGAGCTCAAAATCAAGTTTAGAAAAGACTTTGAGGGCTAGAAATTTGTCCAAAAGGCTTGTGGACCTCCTTGCCACCATTCATCCTCCTAACTCTCCATTCCATCCCTGCATCACCACATTTCCACTCGCTTTTTCTTCCCTGCACAAAAAAAACAGAAATTTTATTTCTTTCATTTTTTAAACAAAAAAAATGATGAATAAAATAGCAGTATTCTTTACTTGTTTCTTACCTGATGTATTCCAGTTGCTTTTCCTTTCCTTCAGCACCTTCCTCATCTGTCTTTTCAGTCCCTACTCAAGCATAAGCCAGAAATTTTAGAGGGAGAAGTGGCTACAGGAAATCCTGCAGGATTCCTTTAACAGTTGATCCCTTTAAAAAACAAGCTCCAGAGGCAGGGTCAGTGCAGCCAAGATGTATGCAACGTGCAAGGAGCGGTTCCTGATAAAAAATAACCAGCATAAGGTAGCCAAGCCACTAGTTCAAATGCCATGAGAACCAGCAGCAACAGTAATAAAAAATAAAGTGCCAAAATCTGAGCATGCAAAGCACGGTAATGACTAACAAGTAAGTGGCTAAACCCATTCCTCTGTTGCATGAATACTATTTAGAAACTTCATGGACCATTGAGATGGTCACGATTAAATGAAATCGGTGGCCAGCTAACTGGCCACCCTCGTCCAGTTCAACCAAGCCTTGTCCAATTCAAACAGTGTTCAAAAGGTGCAGTCAGCACGTGTGGTCCGTCAACCCAGGAAGAAAAACTCAGAACCGGTAGTGGTGGCAGCATATAACGGGAATGATGGAAGTGATGGCGGGCAGGCAACATATGGAACTGAAGTAGGGGCCAACGGTCCAAATGGGGATAACGTGCCCTTCCTGCCACCTCACCTCGTCACCACAGATCACGCCATAAGCTTAAGTACACTGCAGTGGAAGCCTCCACCACCTTTTGTTTTCATTTGCATCGATGAGTTCTCAGCTGCAATAACTCACCTACCACCTACAAAACATCGAAGTAGTCACTCTCTGCTAGTTTTCAAAACCCTTCCGCTTATCGGGCTCTACAGGAGAATTATCACACTCTACAAGAGCGGAAACACAGTTTATAGGAGATTTTCTACAGGAAGGCTAGAGAGCAGCTCTACAGAGGGAAAATTCAAATTTTTTTCCAAATTTGAGCTCGAAAAAAGGTAGGCTCAGAAACCCACTCTGCATGTGATATATCTACAAAAGGTGGTGGGATTTGAAGCAAAGTACTGGGTTGAAAAAGGAAGGGAAAGTGGAAACAAAAGTCTACCTGTGTTTTTCTGAAATATATACAGTCTCTCCATTTTACTCTCTGCACTAAAAGTCTGTCTTTTTCTTCCCCGTATTCCCCTGTAAAGAAGGGATGCAACCATAGAAAATCAAGCCTGTAAAAAAAAACAACGAATTTGCATTGGGAAGTCTGTTTATTTTGTAAGAAAGAAAAAACATTGGTTTATATACTCTCTGTTCTGTCAAAATATTGATTTCCTCCAAAAGCTCGAGAAGTAAATTCAAGTTGAGAATAGGGTTTGAAGGGAGGGAAAAATTGCAAATTGTTTTTGTGAAAAAAGGAAGAACACGAAACAATTCCCTCTCTGGTTCCAGAAAGGAAACCTCAATTGTTCTTCTATTTTTGGTCTTGAAATCTGTTGCCTTCCTCCTCACCTGAGAATTTCCAACAGTCACTAAACATCATGACAGGGGGTTTATGAGAAAAGAGCCTCTGAATTCCACCAAATTGCATGGAACCCAGAAGTGGTAGCCCTCTTTACCAAGGCAAATTGGATGTCTTTCTTTGATAGAATTCATGGGTATGATGAGGGAAGCCATGAGGAGAGTGCCCTTGTATAAGCACTCAATACAAAATTTGAAAGCCAACTGGATTGGGCTTAAACTCAGTCCTCCACTGCTACTAGGACTGTTGGAAGGAGTT
The DNA here is from genome assembly GCA_031772625.1 of Pinus tabuliformis. NCBI lineage: Eukaryota > Viridiplantae > Streptophyta > Pinopsida > Pinales > Pinaceae > Pinus > Pinus tabuliformis. The sequence goes on along the minus strand of CM062815.1, from coordinate 854,490,308 downwards.
AAGGAGGAGGAAGAACAGAAACAATGGGAAGAAGTGGACAGGAAAGTAGGTTTCCATGATAGAGAGGAAGAAATCACGTCAGAGGCTTTGGATGTCAGGGAATCTGTCAGAGCCATTAAAGATGAAGAGCTAGATTAGTTGCTCAGAGGATGAGCAACCCATTCAGCAGGGAGTGATGATGAGCCCCAGAAATGGGTAACTATATGGGCTCATTCTACCTCTTATTTCGATTTAATCCACCATTCTCATTAGTTTGTTGCATGTTTTTGAATATATTTATGCTAACAGAGTGAATTGGGTTAGTCACTTTGCCATGTAGTCTAATGAGTGTTTATTGTAGATTTTTTGGACAATTTTGGACAAAGACGAGCAATTGATGAGCAAATGGCAGCCAAAACTCGAGGAAAAAAAGGAATAGGACTTGTAAGAGGGGTGTATCCTTCATTAATGACCCCTTTCCTCGAATCATCCATCAGTAATTCGGAGCACAAAGGCCCACATTGATGATTCCAAGGGGCAACCGAGCAAGTAGTAGGACTGCTATTTATCTTCAGTTCTAGGAAGTCGAGTTCCTTAATTTTAGGAGGACTGTTGGAAGTCCCCATTTGTATAAATAAGAAGGCTTCGAGCCTCAGCAGGTTAGCCAGTTCTTAGTATATTTTCGCACTTTTGTGCAGCATTGTGCTCAGCTCATTTTCGAGCTCTTTTTGAGAATAGTTTATGTGATGTAACTGTTATTTTTTATAATGAAGATGAAACAGGTTTTGAGCCAGCACTGATCTCTTTCAGAGGGTTGAAGCTCTTGGGTTAGGGCCCAACCCAAGCTTCCCAACACCTCCTTTGTGTACTTATATGTTTTTGCTTCCATTCATGAGTTAATTTCTGTTGCATAGATTCATTTTACTTCATTAGATTAGGTTGCTTTTGATGGTTAGTACAGTTGTTTTTGTTTCAAGTTGCTTAAGTAAGTTGTTGCAGTGACATAAAAGGATTCAAAAAGGCCAACAACAGGTCTTGATCTCCTTTCTCCCTTCCCGGGACCATGATTTGAGGTCAAGGCACTACTTCTGCCACCAAAAACACAGTTTTTGCTCTTCCATGCAACTGCTAGTGTGATAACTTGATTTGGAAAAGTTGATATTGGTTTATATTCACTTTCTTAGATCATTTCCTATTCTTTTACCATATTTCTCTCGCATGCTTTTATGTTCATAAGGTACTATTCAACATTTTTTTGTTTGTAGGTCAGAAATTAGGTCAAGCTAGACAAAACTCTATTTTTAGTTCTCTCTTTGGTCAAGTTTTGATAAGTAAATGTGCAGATCTCTTGTCGGACATCTCAGCTCACCATCCCTCCATAAAATAGCCAGCACTATCTCACTTCTCCTAGATTTCCCAACTCATTCACAACATCTCGCCAATCTGCCCTAATTTCTGCGTTTTTTCCATAAAGCGGCTTTCTTGCCATTTGAACAAATCTAACCATCACGTTCATCCCCGATCTTCCTGGACAAGTTCTAGACACCTCAACACCTTCGTCCAGCCTTCATTCCCTTTTCCCATCATTCTTCCTCCTTCAAAACCCTAAAAAAAGCTTTCGGCCTGCTCCTGTAGATCCTCGTGTAGATCCCCTGCAGCCTCCTATAAAATTTCCTGTGAGTGATTTTTCAAAGTCTGATCGCAATGAAAGTATTCAGAAGGGTACTAGGGGCTTCTTAGGACCTCTCCACACCTTCCTCACCCTCTGCAAAAGCCAACTCCATCTTCCTTTGCCACCAAATCTCTGCACAGTCACAACCAGATAAATCATAAGCATAATAATTCCACATAAAAACACTCAAAAGTACAAAAAGATGATTTCTTCCCATTTATTTTCAAAAGTAGCTTGAATAAATGCAATTTACCTTTTCAGTAGTCAATGGCACTCACTTCATTAGTTTCCATCTCTTTTCTTGCAAAAGTAGGGTTAGTGGGTAAACTAGGGTTTGCTAGGGTTTGTGTTTCATTTCAGTTTTCCTCTCTTTCTGCACGTAGAATAGCCCCTGTAGAGATAGCTTTCTTCCATCACAGTAGAAGCTTCTTCTGAGAACTCATAGAAGTTGGCTTAAGCTCCTAGCGAACTTGCGCCAGCTAATCAAGTGATAACCTGCAGTAAGAGCTAGTACTTGTGCATACAACACCATCGCTTCCAAGTTTTTTACGAACTACCGGGTTGATGAAAATAAAGAAGGAAGCCCCAGGAGTTGCAGCATTATTGCTGCAATACTGGAGCCCACCACCCGAACACTCTAACAGAGCTTCACATCTTTTTGGGCCTTGCATTTCTTTTATCGAAGGTTTGTGTTGGGATTCTACCATATCACTTAGATCTCGAGTTAGATTACAAGGGCAGAGCGAAATCAAAGTTTTCTTGGTCTGAGTCCCAACAGAAGGGATTCGTTAAAATAAAGTACCATCTCTGCTCTACACTTGTATTCACATTTTCAGACCAATAACAACCATTTGAAATGCAGACATACGCCTTCTATTATGTTATTGGTGTAGTCCTCACCCAACATGGGCATCAAATGGCCTATCATAGTGAGATACTTTCCGATACAATTCGAAAGTACCCCACCTATGATAAAGAGATGTATTCTATCATGCAGACTTTGCGACAATGGAAACATTACATTCTAGGGAAGGAGATAGTCATCCACACCAATCGCTAACCTCTTGAGTTTATACAAACATAAGGGAAGTTATAGAACAATCACCATCAAATTTGGTCTACATTTCTACAACAATTTCACTTCAACATTAAATAAAAAAGGGCATCATCAATCATGTTGCAGATTGCCTCAGGTGGACACCAGTTGCAAGACTGACTATTGCTCTCAAATCCTGTGGCCACTAGACCTTTGGATGGCCCCAACTATACCAAAATGATGCAAAGTTTGCCACCACATACCAAATTCTAGTGGAAGGCAAGCAAGCTCCTAATTTACACCTCCAAGATGCATTATTGTGTTACTTGGGACACCTTTGTGTCCCTTCAAGTGAGCATGCCAAGTTGATTTGAGAGTTGCACTATAGCTAGGTCGCAAGACACTTTGGTTTGGAGAAAACGGTGGACATACTCTAGAAGTACTTTTATTGGTCAAAACTCGGATAGGATGTTCGAAAATATATCAGATCTTTCACTCCCTATGCCATCTCCAAGCCAACCATCAAGAAGAAATGCCTATACACTTCTCTGCCTACTCCCAGCTAGCCCTAGGAATCCATTTCCATGGACTATCTATCTCACCTCCCTTCTACCAAGCATGATAATGCATATGTATTTGTGGTCGTCGACAAATTTTCTAAGATGGCTATACTAGTGACATGTAAGAAGAGTATAACAACAAAGGACACTACCAAAATCTTCTTTGAATGTGTGAGGGTACATTTTTGGATCCCACAGACCATTATCTCATATCAAGATAACAGGTTCCTGATCACATTATGGTTGAGCCTCTTGACACTATTGCACACCAAGCTCACCAAGTCGACTACATTCCATCCCCAAACTGATGACCAGATAGAAGTCATCAACATGATGATAGTGCACATATTGTGCATGTACAACTCCAATCATCTATGAACCTAGGATGAGAGCCTTCCCTATGTACAACACAATTGTAACAAATCTCTCCATAGATCAATTAGTCATAGTCCCTTTCAATTAGGTCTGGGATTACAAACATTGTGTTTGATTGACATTTCCATACCTCATGTGACTACATAGATAGAATCGACACATGTATAATCCGAGGCCAATAAAGAAACCAGGTTTATTAAATGCATCTAGCACATCCTCCAGCAAGTTCAAGACATCTTGTAGAAGTCCAATGCCAAGTTCTAGCAGTGACATGATCAACATTTGGTGCCAAACAAGTTTTAGGTGGGTGACAATGTTTAGTTGCATTTATAAAAGGAACGCCTTATTGGATCCCATCGGAAGCTCATACCACTCCGGTATGGGCCTTACACCATCACTAAGGTTGTGGGAGATAATTATTTCGAGCTCAACATTCCCCCATTCCTTGGCATTCACCTAGTGTTCAATGTAGACCGATTTTGGTCTTACTTTCCACCATTACTAGACACATCAGAAATTACATAACAACTCACACCAATAGAGCTAAATTTATATTGCATGGAACATGCCACAACTGATTGATTCATGGAAACACATATCAAGAACACTTGTCAATAAAAAATCCAACTATATCGGGCTATCAAAGTTGGCCAACTCCTGCACCATGGCAAGTGACTCAATAGGGACCAAGTTCAGCAGAAGTTTCCCCATCTCATGAAGGCACTCAATGCAATAGGACCATTTCTTCCTAAGGGGGGTGGATTGGTCCAAGTGGATGTTGGTGTCCACCCACCTATTCCACTTGGACCCCACCATTGTTTCTTTCAGTTTCCTTAATTGTAGCACAATTTACTATTTTTGGCAATTTTTTCAGGTCTTGAACTTCGAGAGTTGTTTTGAGGCCCTAAACGATGTTTTTTTGGAAAACAGGAAAAGCCCGAATGTGATGTAGATGTTTATAGTGGAAATTTGTATACCTAAAATATATATTTCTAACTAGGTACCATACACATCAAATGAAGATCGCATGCCAAATCTATGATCCCAGAAAGTTGATGTACCAATTTACTCCAACAAGGCCCACAAAATTTTGGCGCTTCATCTCCTAGGGTTAGATTATTGGATGTTTAGGGCTTTCCATTGTTTCTCAATAATAAATAGGCCTTCGAGCCTCATTGTAACACAGTTCAAAAGGCATGTAGCCACCACATCTCTTCTGAGAGATAAGCTATCATTGTTGAAGCTAGTTTATTTCTATTATGCATGTAAACAATTTTCAATACTTTGTTATTAATGAAGTTAAGTTATGCTTTCACTTTATCTTTGTGTTTTTGTTTATATCTATATTTCATTGTGTTTCTTCGTAAATCTGGATCAACGGTATCAGAGCGGTCTGCTCTTTCTCTATTTTTCTGTGCATGTCCCCAACTAAGTCGAGGTATAAGGAGTTAGGGCTTGAACTAGTTGAAACTTTGCAAGACCGAGATCCTTTAAAAATATTTCTTGAAGAAGCCCTCAAGTGACAAAGGAATGTGATGATGGCTAAATTTTCTGAGATCCTTCAGCGGATGCCCACAAGTGACACATCTTCATCCAACAGCCAGCTTGGAGGTTCCACTGCCTTTAAGGTACAATTTAACTTTGACATTTCCATATTTGAAGTCTAGATAGATGTAGAATCCATAGATAAATGGTTAAATCTGTTGGAAGGATATTTTTCAGTTAATGATTTTTCATATAAGGAAAATATTACTTCTGCACTCCTTAAAGCCACCCCCCATGTCAAGGACTGGTCGGAAACCTACTGTGAGCAGAGGGATGAGAGGGAACCCTCGTTATTTTCAGTCGAACCCACTTTGAATTATTTATGAGACGCCGTCAATGAAAAATATTACCCGATTGAGAGCTATGAAGATAAGTACATAAATTGTACCATAGTACGGGAGGGAAGAGACGAAGATGTGCGAGAGTTCACAAATATTTTTCATACCATTCACACAAAGCTAGATACCAAGTATTCTGAGCGGCACCTTGTACTCAAGTACCGTGACTATCTACACAAATACATCCAGGATGAGTTGGAGTTCTTGGTAATCACCTCACTTTCATCCACCTATCAAGACTCTGTCAAGATCAAGAAGAAATTAAAATAGAAGAGTGAGACTTTGGTTTTGCGAATCCAAAGCAAGGGAAAGGCACCCCTAAACTACATAACAAAGGAAAAATCAAAGGCATGGTGACCTAGGACAACTCGCCGAACAAGAAATAAAAGAACAACACCTCGAAGATAAAGAAGGACACAAGAAATTGGTGTGAGTTCCATGAGAGCTCTACTCACAACACCAGTGAGTTTCAAGCCAACCAGTCACTAGTGGCCGACCTGAAGGTTTCTGAGTCAGATGCATGTTCCAACTCTGAGTTAGAACCTGAAAATGAGAATGACAAAGGGAAGTAAATTATTGATGTGGAGCCGAGTGCCATTATTGCCACCACTAAGTTCCATAATATTGAGCTAGAAGATCCAGAGGAGGGGGGAAATCTCTTCCACTCACAGATGTGGGTGAATGGTTCTCAGTTGCAGTTCATTGTCGATAGTGGCAGCCAAAAGAACCTCATTTTAATATAAGTCATGAAGCAGTTGGGCATATCGACCACACCACACCCACAACCATACACCATCAGGTGGCTTCACCAAGGACAAGATCTTTGCATCAACCAACAATGTTTCCTTCCCTACAACATCAAGCCCTTCATGGATGAGGTACTATGTGATGTTTCTCCTATTGAAGTTTGTGATGTATTATTAAGCCAACCATACTTCTAGAAGTGTCATGCTTTGTATGATTCTAGGACTCACATTTTTGTTATTACTTTGGGAAATAAGTTATATATCATACAGAAGGTAGCACTACCTACTGTCTTCACTTTGATATTTGTTAAGCAAACTAGTGAGATCATCTCCCAAACTGGGAAAGTTGTTTTCTTTCTAATTCACTCTCAACGTAAGAGGAAGATGGTGGCCACATCCATGGCCCTCAAGAAGGATTCCTCCTCGCAGCAAAAGCAGGTGGATAATTTCATGGAAGAATATAGGGACATCTTCTCCTCACCCCAAGGGGTACCCTTGCACTGTAAAATCAAGCATTCAATAGATCTGAATTCTAGAGCACCTCTACCCAATGGGATGATATACCGCCACTCCATTCTAGAAAATGAAGAGATAAAACTGTAGATCTAGGAGTTACTGCAAAAAGGGAACATCAGACCAAGTTCCTCACGTTGTGGGAGCTCGATTGTAATTGTACAAAAGAAGGATGGGACCTGGAGGCTCTGCATTGATTATCGAGCACTAAACAAAATCACTTTTAGGAACAAACAAATATCCAATCCCACGGTTCAATCAAACCTTCTAGACTAGCTCAAGTGGGTCAAGTATTTCAATAAGATCGATTTGAATTCTAGATATCACCAGGTTTCGATAGAGCCAATAGATATATGGAAGATCACCTTCAAATCAAATGAATACATTTTTGAATGGCTGGTCATTCCCTTCAATTTGAAAAATTCCCCTACTACTTTTATGAGGTTGATGGATGACATCTTCGAATCTTCACCAAATTTTTGTGGTTATTTATCTGGATGACATCCTCATCTTCAACAAGAGTTGGGAGGATCACTTGCAACACATTCAGTAGGTCCCGCAATAGTACAAACTATGTGCCAACTTGGAGAAATGCACCTTTGGCACGAGCCAAGTCTAGTATTTGGGTTACATCATAGATGTGAAAGGTGCATTTGGATCCGGCTTAGATCCAAGTCATTCATGATTAGACAACCCAACCACTCTAACAAAGTTGTGCAACATTTTGGGCCATGAATTTTTTATTTATTGAAGATTCGTGTTGGGATTCTATCATATCACTTGGCCCTTGCGTGTCATTACCAAAGGCAAAACGAAAGAATTTTTTTCTTGGTTCGAGTCCCGATAAAAGATATTCATTAAACTAAAACACTGCCTCAAGTCTGCACCTATACTGACATTGCCAAAACTACTGAAACCATTTGAAATTGAGTCAGAGACCTCTGACTATGCTATTGGTGCAATCCTCACCAAACATGGGCATCTAATGGCCTATCATAGTGAGACATGTTATGATTCAATTCAGAAGTACCTTAACTATTATAAAGAAATGTATTCTTTGTGCAGGCTTGCCAACAATGGAAACATTACATTATGTGGAAGGATATAGTCATCAACACCGATCAACTACCTCTTTATTTTATACAAACACAAGGGAAGTTGTAGAACAATTTACCTTAAAAGTGGTATACATATCTGCAACAATTCCAATTGAACAAATTAAATACATAAATGGCAGCACCAATCATGTTGCAGATTGCCTCAGCAAGACCCCAGTTTTAGCATTGAATACTTTTCTCAACTCTTGTGGCCACAAGACCTCTGGATGGCCGCATTTTTACAAAAATGATTCAGAGTTCACCACCACATACCAGATGCTAGTGGATGGAAAGAAAGTTCTCAATTTCCACCCCGAGGATGCATTATTGTGCTACATGGACCACCTTTGTGTTTCTTCAAGCGAGTGTGCCAAGTTGATTTGGGAGGCACACTAGAGTTGGGTCGCAGGACACTTTGGTGTGGAGAAAACTATGGTCGTACTACATAAGTACTTTTATTGGCCAAAAATTTGAAAGGATGTTGAAAAATATATCAGATCCTCCACTTCCTGTGCCATCGCCAAGCCAAACACCAAGAAACAAATCCTATTCACTCCTATTCCTACTCCCAACCAACCCTGGGAATCCATCTCCATGGACTATCTATCCCGCTTCCCTTCCACCAATCATGGTAATGACTCTTTGTTAGGCCCCTATACTACTAGTGTAACCCCTTATTGTTATTAGTATAACCCGCTTATTATATTGATGTACCCATGTAGTGCCCATATTGTTACTATTGTGCCCCATAGAAGCCCACTATTGTTATTATTGTGCCCTTACATTATTATTGTTATGTCGGCTCTGATTATGTTATAACCCCTTAGACTCCTATATATAGAAAGGAGGTCTTTTCATTTGTATCATCCAAGAATTGTTCATTTATGTAACGTAAAGGAGGTTGCCCCCTCGAAGAGGCTGAATTCTAAGGCGTTGATCTATCTTTTCTATATTTTCTTGAGTTGGTTTCATAACATTTGGTATCAGAGCTTTGGATTCTAGGGTTTCGCTGCTCCAAACAGGTCATCGTGGAATTTTCGCTATAACATTTTTTCTGTGACGTTTCAGAAGTTTCAAAAAAAACCCATTTGAGAAGAAATCGTGTTGAACCTTGGGTCCGAATTTCAGAGCTTTTAGCGCGATATTTGCGGAGATATGATCTGAGGAAGTTGGTCTTTTTGCAGACTCCTGAATTACATTCAAAACATGTGACTTAGGGAAAATCGTCATAACTTTCTCTCTAGGGATCGGATTGAAATTTTGTAAGAAGGTACAGAAAGAGGATGGACTGTAGTTTCTTGTATGAATTTTTCAGATCCAAAGGTTGAAACAGTGACACGTGGCACTTCATACAATTTCGCTCTTCTGGAAAGGTCTATAATCAGGTCATCTTGGGAGATTGTGCATAACTCTTTCTTAGAGAATCCAATTTGGATCAGATTGGTGGCATTGGAAAGAGGACACAGAGGACTACTATATTTCACGATTTCAGGACTTAAAGATATGAAAGTACAGAGTTACAGTCATTTCAAGGTCGAGCTCCTAAAATCAAGAAAAAGCAAGATGAGGAAGTTTGATGGCAAGGATCCGGTAAATTGGATACTTCAGATGGAGCAATATTTTGATCTACATGGTGTACAACTATTACAAAAGGTATGTATTGCATCTTCATATTTAGAACCAGATCAATTTTTATGGTATGAAGGGCTTTGTTCTCGTAAAAAACTTGTTACGTGGTCAATTTTCACGGAGGAAATGATAACACATTATGAGGATACAAAGAGCAACACCTTCTTTAGAGCAACACCACAACAATTGGAAAGAGTAAAAGGGCTTTGTGACATAATGGAAAGCAAAATTATGGAAACCAGGAAGCATACCCCTCACAACTATAAAGATGGAAGTGTTGTTTCTCCTAGCCTTCCACAACCTACAAGGATTACACCACAACAATTGGAAGAAAAAAGAGAAAAAGGGCTTTGTTACAATTGTGATAGAAAATGCACTAAAGGTCATAGGTGTGCTGAGAAGAAATTATTTTACATAGAATATGAAGAGGAGGAAGAAAAGGATCAAGAAACATCAAAAGAAGAGGATATACGCCAGGACACCACCCTAGAGAAAGAAGAAATGAATCAGACCATATCTTGTAAAGCATTGGCAAGAATTACCACTCCTCAAACTCTCAAGATAGAAGGACATATCAAGAAGAAAAAGGTGCAAGAAGTGAAAGATCACATCGAGAAAGAAGAAATGAATCCAACAATATCTTGTAATTCAATGGACGAAATTACCACTCCTCAAACTATCAAGATAGAAGGACACATCAAGAAGAAAAATGTTCAAGAAGTGAAAGATCACATCGAGCATCAAGAAATGAATCCGACCATATCTTGTAAAGTACTGGAAGAAATTACCACTCCTCAAAAGATAGAAGGACATATAAAGAAGAAAAAGGTTCAAGCAGAGAAAGATCACATCGAGCATCAACAACAAGTTCTCCAACTTTTAAAGGATAACGCCACTTCGGTGCAAAATCAAACGAAACAATAGGTAGATCAACATCGTAGTGAAAAATGTTTTGATGTAGGTAATTGGGTATTTTTACTGCTACATCTCAAGCAAGCTATTTATGAGAAGGAAATGTTGGAAATACTACATGCACTTAAAAAATGGCGACCTTACCGAATGGGAAGACTCTTCAAGGATGAGGATGTGGAAGCATTGTTTTGTGCTATTTATATTATCCAACCAGATTGGATAAACGAAGCATGGGATGAATGGAAGAAGGACGAAGAAGTATGGCCACTTATTCAAAAGTTGCAAAAGATCCCAATTCAAGCAATATTGCCAGAAATTGAAGAGGAAGGAAAAATCATATTGGAACCTGGAGCAGTCACAGAAATAAGAACCCGACAGCTACGAAATCGATCAATTTCAGAGTATCTCATCAAGTGGAAGAAATTACCCGCTGAATATTCCACATGGGAGGACAAGAATTTTATACAGAAGCATCAAGAACTACTCAAGCGTTGAGGACAACGCTTTTTGAAGGAGAGGGGCATGTTAGGCCCCTATACTACTAGTGTAACCCCTTATTGTTATTAGTATAACCCACTTATTATATTGATGTACCCATGTAGTGCCCATATTGTTACTATTGTGCCCCATAGAAGCCCACTATTGTTATTATTGTGCCCTTACATTATTAATGTTATGTCGGCTCTGATTATGTTATAACCCCTTAGACTCATATATATAGAAAGGAGGTCTTTTCATTTGTATCATCCAAGAATTGTTCATTTATGTAATGTAAAGGAGGTTTCCCCCTCGAAGAGGCTGAATTCTAAGGCGTTGATCTATCTTTTCTATCTTTTCTTGAGCTGGTTTCATAACACTCTTTATTTGTGGTCGTAGGCAGATTTGGTAAGATGGTTATATTGGCAACCTACAAGAAGAGTATCATAGTAGAGGACATTGCCAAGCTCTTCTTTGAACGAGTGTGGGTACATTTTGGGATCCCGCAAACTGTTATATCATATCAAGACAACAAGTTCCTAATCACATTATGGTTGAGCCTCTAGACACTATTGGACACCAAGCTCACTAAGTTGATTGCATTCCATCCCTAGATTGATGGTCAGACTTAAGTCGTCAACAGGATGATAGTGAACATACTGCGCATGTATAACTCTAAGTGATCTAGGAGGATCCTGAAGTACAATTGGCCTTGAAAATAGCTATGAAATCAAAGCCTTCAGATGGAAGTGAAACTAGAACCAGGTTGTAGTTCTTGTTTCCCTGATTCCAATGGTGTAAACGACACTCAAATCTGAGTTTGTATGGTCAAGTTATAGCTGATCAAAGTTGGGTAAGTGACAAGCTTAAAGAGACAACAAACTGATAGAAACCTGGCGCACGGAATTTGGCTACTAGAATGGGCAAATTTTTCGAACCGATAATTTGTCCAGTGACCCCTATTTTCAACAAATTGGAAAATAACTATATGGTTGTATATATATATATATATATATATATATATATATATATATATATATATATATATATATATATATATATATATATATATATATCTTTATATATATATATATATATATCTTTATATATATATATATATATAAATATATATATATATATATATATATATATATATATATATATATATATATATAGATATATAGATATAGATATATCGTATCATATAAAAAAGGTGTGTGGTTGGCAGGGCGGGCCACCCCCGATAAACCTGTCCGCCGGTCAAACTGTTCAACAATAAACCGTGTCATATATAGCCAAATAGTGCCATGTATAAACCACTGACAAATGTATATCAATACCATCATTGGAATCTAACACATAACCGTTCCATGTGATAAGACCGCCATGCCGAGAGGCCTAACCATTTGCCATTTGAAACAAAATTATTCATTATTATGGGTAGATGAGGGATTCGACACCTTGAACTCTGCCTATCTAGTCGGCTCTGCCTCCAACGAGCCACAGACTCACTCCTTGGCTACTCCGTCGACACACAAATATTTAAATCCCAGACATTTTCACAGCAGCCATAGCGAAACAGAGTAGGACAAGAACTTTGAACGACGAACCCAGGGGCGATCTAAGGGTGCGGAACCTTGAGTGGGATATTAGAAAAGATTTCTTGAAGATTCCCTAGAGGGCCTGAGGTGAAGTTTTCATAATTTGACAAGTTTATAGTCGTTTTTTCACATTTTTGCACTAGGATTTTAGTGGTGATATTTGTTTCTTTAGCTGAGCTCCCCATTTTCAGGTCATCTTTTGGATTGGAGGTATAAGGGTCATTTTTGTAAAGTTGCTTGTACTTGATGTATTTGATGCCATTTAATGAAAGAAGGCCTCCCCACTATTGAGTAGGGCCTGAAGTCGTATCCCACATTGCGTGAACTCTGCAATCAAGACTTTGTGTCTTGATCTCATGTTTTCTTATGTTTTTATGCTTCTTTTCATGTGGTTTAAGTTTCATGGTTAATAAGCTCTGTTATATGCAATTCTAAATGCATCCTTGAAATTAAATATCTGGATCAAGTTTTGTATAGCATTCACTCATACAACTCGCATCAAGAAGACCTTATCTGATACCAAACTTGATTCAGATCTTTAACTTCAAGGATGCATTTAGAATTGCATATAACAAAGCTTATTAACTATGAAACTTAAACCACATGAAAAGAAGTGGAAAAACTTAAGAAAACATGAGTTTAAGACACAATGATTTGATTACGGAGTTCACCTAATGTGGGCTACATCTCCAGGCCCTGCTCAATAGTGGGGAGGCCTTCTTTTCATTAAGTGACATTAAATAAATCATGTACAAGCAACTTTACAAAAGTGACCCTTATACCTCCAATTTGGAAGATGGCCTAAAAATGGAGAGCTCAACTGAAGAAACAGACATTGCCACTAAAATCCTCGCGCAAAAATGTACAAAGATAACTAAAACTTGTCAAATTATGACAAAGTCAGCTCAAGCTCTCTAGGGAATATTCAAGGAATCTTTTCTGATACCCCACTCAGGGTTCTGCACCATAGGCTTGTCGTTCAGAGTTCTGCTCCCACTCTGCTTCACTCTGACTATTGTGTAAATGTCTAGGGTATAAATATATGTGCACCAGCGGAGCCACCAAGGAGTGAGCCTGTGGCTCATTGGTGGCGGAACTGACTAGGTGGACGAAGGTCGAGGTGTTGAATCCCCAGCCTACCCATAATAGCGAACAATTTTGTTTCAAATGACAAATGGTTAGGCTTCTTGACACGATGGTCTTATCGCATGGAACGTTTACATGTTAGGTTCCAATGACAACATTGATATACATTGGTTGGTGGTTTATACATGTCATTGTTTAGTTATATATGGTAGGGTTTATTGTTGAAGAGTTTGACCAAGAAAATTTTACTATGCAATAAAATTCCAAAACAAAATTCTATTAAAATTATGTAGAGTAGTGGGTATTAATCAATTTTACCTTTTGAATTCCATAGTGTTGGCCCACTTTGCAACCTTTACAAAATGGCCAGTGGAAAATAACTCACACGCTGATGAATTTTCCATAGAAAACTTAGGTACTTCATTTTTATTTTTCTGGGTAGGTATGTAGTTATATCTCACCAGTTTGTGAGTTATTTTCGATGGGTTACTATCATTAAGGAGTTTAGACTTTTGTGATCCATAACATTGTTTAGTAATCTTCGGCAAAATCACATAATCAATCTTTTGTCGACGCGTTTCGAACCAACCAGTGTGGTTCATCGTCAGGACAAGTTGAAGAACTGATCTGGCTTAGCTTGATTAATCAAGCTAAGCCAGATCAGTTCTTCAACTTGTCCTGACGATGAACCACACTGGTTGGTTCGAAACGCGTCGACAAAAGATTGATTATGTGATTTTGCCGAAGATTACTAAACAGGGTTACTATCATTTTTCAAAAAATCATCATATAATATAAAAATTGTTTTTACTTTGTTTTATGACATATTTTAGTGTAAAATTATCCACTATCATTCTGTTCTACTATGCCTCAAAGCAGTTTTTAATATAAAATCAATCAGTCATTTTTCTGATTTGTTTCAAGTTTAAAATATATCAAGATTACCAGAGTAGACCCATTGAATGGTCTTTGCTACTAAGAAGGATGTATAATTTTTTGAACAAGACTTACCATCATGTGCTTTTAATCTTTAACAATTAATTTTAATCTTAATTTAATTGTGAATTTGGTTATTCAGAAATGTTGATATAAAAAATATATTTTAGAAGATACAATATATTATCATTATTAATTATAAAGGAATAATAAGATTTAGGGTTCAATAAGTCATTTGTGTGTTATGGACATTTTTTTAATGATAAACATGTGAAATTTTTTATTATAATTGTATTATTGAAAGGTAATTTTTTATTCAAAATTTTATTGGTGAATATTTTATTCATTATCAAAACGTTATTCTTGAAGGGAAAGATTAAAAAAAAATCGTTTCTTAAGGGGAAGTATAAAGATCCAAAGGGTAGAAGAAAAAAATGTCCAATAAGTAAAGAGAATCCAAATTCCAACCCTACATGCAGTAACTGAGGAAAAAGAAATAGAGAATGAATAAAGCATATAGTGACTAACACACGTTTTTTGATAAAAACAAACCAATACCTTTAAATCAAATCAATATTTTTACATCATGATGTACTCTAACGCTTTCTTATGTGCCCATGTTCACTTTTAAATTCTTATTTTCATTTTACAGTGATTTATAATTAAAAATATTATTACTAGTAATTGTCCCTAAAGGTGCAAAGATACATATGAGGGATAGAAAATTTGAGAAAATTATCTTGAAAAAAAAATAAATCACTAAATATTAAAACTCTTATTTTTAATAGAATAAATATAAATTTCTTTTTTCTAATAGAATAAATATTATAAAAAAGATAATTTGAAAAAATAATTGAGATTTTTTAATTTATTTTTAAATATATAGTTTAATTATTATAAGTTTTTAATTTTTTTGTTTGCTAATTTGAAAAAATAATTGAGAAAAAATTATATATACACTGAGCTTCTTAGCCTTTTACGATGTCAAAATTATAGTGAGTTCGAGAGGCTTCTCTCCAAGCTTTTTGAACATAGGAATAAAGTCTTAAATCAAACTAAATAATTCGTTTCTTTAGGTCTAATAGACCAAATTTTGGTCTCAGTGGACGTTAACCATTATCATGATCAGAAATAAGATTATGAAAATCATCATTACTTTAATATTTCAATACTAAAATATTATATTATTAAAACTAATCACTAATTTTGATACTTCAAATTTAAAATTTAAATAAAAATTTATAAAAAAAATATATATATAAATAAAAGTAATAATATTATTAAAATTAATTCAACATCAAAAAAATTATATTAAGAAATTATTTATTAAACTTAATATATTCACATTAATATTTATCTAAAAATACCAAGTATATAATATTATTGCTAAACAATTATTATTCTTCATATTTTAATACTAACCTATTATATAGTTAAAACGAAGCATTAACCTTCAAACTTTTACCATTAAAAATATTTAACATCACTATAGGGTATTGGTGTTGATAACCCAGCATTAACCTCAAACTTCTACCATTAAAAATGTTATATTGTTAACACGAAGTATTAACAATATATGGTTGGAAAGCGTACAATAAAATTTAAAATAAAATAGCACCTTACGAACACAATAAAAGCTTTGAAAATAGTTATCGAAAACACGCTTTACAGATACAACAAAGCTTTGAAATTGGTACGGTAGACTTCACTCCACCATACGCAATCTTCAATGACATACAACCAGATCGCTTAACGATGTTATATTAATCGATTTCTTTTAATATGTGCATATTAAATAACATATTAAATAATTCAATTCAAGTTTGTGTGATTTATATTTTTGATTTAAAAATAATTTTGGAAGAAATTACATTGATAGATTTAAGTTGATGTGTTTCAAACCAATTAGTGTGATTCATAATGAACCACACACTGATTGGTTCGAAATGCGTTGACTTAAATCTATCAATATAATTTCTTCCGAAATTATTTTCAAGTCTAAAAATTCCCTTCACTTTGTCACGGTTAACGTCAACTTGTAAAAGTAAAAGCTTGAGAATGTAAAATGAGATTAGACGCATAAATATGACTTAGAGAATAGAAATGGAGCAAATAACTATGAAAACAATTGTGTTATGCTCCAAATTTAGGAACCTTGGCAGCCGATACAGTTCCTATGAAATGTTCGGCAACTAATCGCCTTGGGCTTTCCCGGAAGCAGTTTTCGAGATAGAATCCGTGATGAATACCTTTCTGGTATCTTGAAACTCGCCCTTTTTTTTTGGCATAAATCCAGGATTTCTCTTTTAGCGATAATAACCCCCTCTTTTGGAACCACCCAGCATTGATCTGTCATGTCATAATCACAACCATAGGAATCTATTTAGTTTTTTAATTATTAAGATTTTTTTAATTTATTAGCTAAATTTCCCAAAAAGAAAATGTCCAATGTAATTAAATCACCTCCTCTCCATATTTTTCATCCGGAACTGCAAAGGCAACAGCCTCTGCCACTCCAGGGTGTGACAGTAACACTGCATCTACTTCCATTGGTGATATCTTCTCTCATGTAAAAAAGATTCAGAAAGTTAATACACAAATTAATAAAAAACAATAACTCTTACGCTACGATGTTATAGTTCTAGCAATTTGCATTTACCTCCTCGGTTAATGAGCTCCTTAATCCGACCAATGAGGAACAGGTATCTGTCGTTGCCGATGTAACGGAGGTCTCCCGTGTGAAACCACCCGAACTTAAAGGCGGTTTTGTTGGCTTCTGGGTTGTTTTGGTAACCCGTTGTCACGTTCAAACCTCGTATACAGACCTCGCCACTACATCCCAGTTTCTGAACAACGTCGTTGTGATCGAGAATGGCTAAATCCTGCCCTACCGCCTTGGCAGGCAAGGGACCAAGATGTGCCGGAGTTCACCAACATTTTTCATACCCTTCGCACACAGTTGGGTATCAAAGATTCTGATCTGCATCTGGTACTCAAATACTGCGACTGCCTACACAGATACATCTAGGAAGAGATGGAGTTTCTGAACATCTCCTCGCTCGGCACGGTGTACCAATATGCTGTCAAAATCAAGCAAAAGTTCAAACAGAAGAAGCGAGACTTTGGATTTGCAAATCCGAAGACCAAAGGATAAAGCCAAGGCAAGGCGACCCAAGACAACCCGTCGAAGTCGCAAGAAGAGAACAACACCACGAAGTCGAAGAAGGACACAGGAAAGTGGTGTGAGTTCCACAAGAGTCCCACTCATAACACAAGTGAGTGTCGGACAAAGTAGTCGCTGGTGGCCGAGTTGAAGGCTTCCGAGTCAGATGCATGTTCCGACCCTGAGCCAGAACCCGACAAGGGGAATGACAAAGGGAAGCAGATCATTGATGCGGATCCCAACACCATTGTTGCCACCGCCAAGATTCAGAAAAATGAGCCTGAAGATCCAGAGGAGGGGAAACATCTTTTCCACTCACAGATGTGGGTGAAGGGTTCGCTGCTGCAATTCATTGTCGACAGTGGCAGCGAAAAGAACCTCATTTCAGTAGAGGTCATGAAGCGGTTGGGCCTACCGACTACACCACACCCGCAGCTGTGCAATATTGGGTGGCTTCATGAAGGACGGGATCTCAAAGTTCGCCAGCAGTGCCGCCTTCCCTACAACATCAAGCCCTTCACAGATGAGGTATTATGTGATGTTACATCTCTGGATGTTTGTGATGTATTATTAGGCCAGCCATACTTGTGGAGGCGACATGTTGTGTATGAGTCAAGGCATCGCACTGTCATTATTTCTTTAGATAATTCATTATACAGGATACTGGAGGTAGCCCCTGTTAACGGGAAAAGTGTCTATTCAGAACGACCCTATCCCACTGAGGTGTGACAGTGACCTCAGAAACAAACAGGGAAAACTACTCTTGTATTCTCCTTTATGAACTATAAACGAAGAGGAATAGGATGAACCAACCTGTGTCTTGCGCTAGTCCTTTGATCCAATCTCTCTCCTCTTTGACAACTTCCAGCTACCTGCTCCCTTACTTGCCCAGCTTCACCAAGTTCCTGTAAGATCACAGAAGAAAGAAACTACACAAAGACATGGATTTATGTTCATAAATAGCTTAGGATCAGATTTAAGCTAAACATACAAATACAACAAACATCAATGATATACAAGCATGTAGGAGAAACTCAAATAGTTTTATTGATAAAACAAGAAGATCCAGGAGGAGTTACAACCGATGATTCCTGATCCAGCATCAACCTCCCAACATAGAATCCCCTCTTCACCTCCAACAAAGCATAAATCACCCAATACTCTGATATCTATCTCAAAACCAACAGTAATTCTCTGCAATGTACAAAATTCCAGCCTCTGGATCTCTTGGTGAGGGACCCATATATAGATGTATGCAAAGAGGATGAGTCAGCTCATGAATTGATTAGTGGCTTCTCTCTGTCAGTTCTTGCTTCCACTTGGAGACTGAGAGCCTCTTACCCATCACTGGTCGAATTCAGTGAGGCAAGTGTCATTGGAGAAGATTCTGGAAGCTTCCATTGTCTCTCCACCTCGTGGAATGACTCTGCCACATGTCATTTCCCGCTCAACGCACCCTGGTAGTGCATTCAAGTGCGTTGCAATGCACCTAGCCAGTTTATTTGGGTGCTTTGCAACACAGCTAGCTAGTGGAGCAGCTAAAATGATCCTGATTTGACTAGTTCTGAGCAGTTTCTGGTGGAGAACTTCTGGGAGAAGCTGTAATTTGTTGACCTTGTTTCTTTATGAACTAGAACAACACTTTTAGGGACTTAGGATCCCTTGGTTTATGGACATTTCATGCTTAGAGCTGTAAGGCACAAAAATGTCTATAACAGTTGCCCCCTAAAGTATGAGGCCATTTATCGGGTGAAATGCTTTATTAGGAGGATACGAAGTTCTTTCAATGCTGGGAGGAGACCTGTAATAAGATACAATACAATACATTATCTTCATATTGTTTTCATGATCTAGCTGAGGCGGGCATTCCCATGCTCAGCTTTATAAATTCATTTTCATGTACATAGGACAGACAATCGTCTAATGGTAGACTGATGATTCTGATGAAGTCATCATCCTTTTGGTAGGATGATTATCTGTGCTGCAATGTTGTACATTTCAATGTCTTTATTTTTCCTGAATATATATCGCAGCACGGATGGATGAAACTAGATCCAGGGTCTTCAATCTCGTCCGATCTTCACTCGAAGTACAAGTCGATCCATGTGAGAAATGTTTTGAAGTCGAACATGGAAAGACATCGCTTGATTACCAGTCAATGATGTAAACTGTTAACAAGCGCGAGAGGAATCACCGATAATGATAATGACCCTCAAGGTACTGCAGTACAATTCACGTGGTGTGAATAAAGGACTTGGCGTCGAACACCACGCAAAATCTTTCGGTCGAAGGTCATTGATGTATACCTGTCGCCGGAAGTGAGAAACTTGCCATTGAGGCGTGCAAGCTTCAAAGTACTGAATGGGGTGTTCCTAGATCAACTTCTTGGATAATGAGCTGATGTCGACAAGAAGCGATCCGTCAAAGGAGGGCCTTAATGAATCCCACATCAATGACACGGAACGGAGCAAATGATTTTGATGGAGGTGAAAACGATCTGGTGATATATGGTTCAGGGTGGCGGTCATGAAAGAATGAAGTATAATGTATGGTAGTGGATGGGACACGGGTGACTTCTCTTGAACATGTCGGCGACACTTATGTGATGGATTGGTAGCATTTACCCCAAATGTGGATGGTATGGCGTGACCATGGTGATGTGACCGGTGAATGAAACAACCCAACCCGACTCAGGCACGGAGTGGAAGTGTCATGTTCAAGAGCGACTTGCTACCAATAAAGTTTCTTTGAGTTTTCTTCCCAATTTTTCCCCAGTCATTGCTGACCAGTACCTCTTTATTTTTGTCAAGCTTGAGGAGGATAACATATGCTTGTTCTATAATTCGCCCTTCGGGCAAACCTATCGCTATGTTTTAACGAGCCTAGCGATAGTGAAACTCGTTCTCGCCTAAAGACAAGTTTGTCGCTATTAATCTTTTTAACGAGTCTAACGACAAAGATAACTCGGTCCTTTTCATTTTTAGAGAGTCTGAAAAGGTATGTAAAGGTAACTCCAAAATTCCTTTTTCGTCATCTCATCCCTTAAGTCTGAAAAAGTATAAAACAATACAGAAGGGATGAATTTTCGATCGCTTTAACGAGCCGAACAAAACAAGCGCTCGATCGTTTTGTGCAATAATCCCTCAGGTCCAAAAAGATTAAAATCTAGAGGATGGATAGCACTTCTCGTCGCTTTAATGAGCTGGAAGGCCAGAGCTCGACAATCTTTTCATATTTTACGAGTCAAAAAAGAGCTTAAAGAAGACTCTTCTTTTGAGGAACGAGTGATAAAATGGGTAGCAGCTGATTCCAGGTAAGGTTTGGAATTTTCCAATCACAGCAGTGTCACAAGGATGGCTAGTGAAATCACTCTTCGCAGCTGTTCCTCAAAATGGGTAAACAATCAAATGGAGGTGAATGATCGGCCAATGGAAAAGTGGAGGTGACGGTGCAAACACGACCAAGGCTTTAATGGTTGAAAATGCTTCATTCACGGTGGTTATTTACCGGGGATAGTTCATTTTTTAACGAGCTTAAACGCGGGTGGAAACATTTGCTCGGTCTTATGTTTATTTTTTAACGAGCTTGAACTATGCGCTAAAACTGCTCGATTAGGTGGTCTTGTTTTGATTTTTACCATAGATAGCTTTGTCCTTCCAAAGATAGTACTATATTTTCAACTGCTTCATCAAACTAGTTAGAAATGAACAATATTTGCTTTGAAAACGAGATTAAAACGCTAATACTTTACTTCGAACTACGTAAAAGTAATTAAAAAGTGTTTTTTACCTCTCATTTTACCATTTCATTTGAACTTGGTTTGTTGGAGCTTTGGAGGTGTTTTCCCCCTCGATTTTCATCAGCTGATTTCGGGAGATTCTGTGGACGATTCTCGGTGCCGTCTGGACCAGGTAGGAGCTAAACCTGAGCTCTTTCATTTCATGGTTTCCTTTTTGCATCCTGTGCTTTATTCCCTGCTTTTCTGAGCCCCTGGGGTTTGATGGATTCGTTCTGCCATCAACGCCCCCTTAGCACATCGAAACCTGCATTGAATGCTGGCCTGTATGAAGGCAGTTTGACATTCAACGCACCTGGAACACTGCTGCATGTGCGTTGGGCGCAGAAAGGGAATTTGTTGCACAGTTTTTGATGGAATGTTTTGCCTGTTTCTCATCAAAATCAGGATCTAATCTCCTCTCTTGTTTGTTTCTTCAGAGATCTTGGAGCAAAATGACCCTTACATGGCGAGAACGAGAACATGAAGAAGAGGACATGATTGCCCTACATGATCCTGTTATAGTGAACGCGCTGCGGAATTGTGGCTTGCTGAAGTTCTTCCGCATCTCTAGCATGAGACAACAGATTAACTTACTGAAGTATTTGCTTGACTCCTGGGATCCTATCAACCAGGTTTTCCAGATTAGGGGCAAATCTATCCCCTTGACTGCAGTAGACATCTATTTCTTGACTGGCTTGTCGAGGCGGGGTGCCCCCATCTCTTTGTCAGGTTCGGCCCGAGGAGGCGATTCTGTGAGAGATTATGTCCGCCAGTATTGCAGGGAAGGATCTCAGCCGAGTAAAGACGACAAGATCATCATCCGTGATGTCACTGATAGGTCCCTTAGGACTATCCTATTTACTTTTGGTAGGATGGCCGGTAGCGCGTCTCTTCATGTAGCCAACAGATCCTATATGCAGCATGCCTTGGAATGCCTCCAACCGAAGGTGTTCAACTGGTGCGACGCAGTACTTCTTGTAATGAAAGAACAGTTGACCAAGATAAAGAACGGGAGGTTGAAGAACTTTGGGTTCGGTTCTATTTTGACCGCCTTTGCCTTGGAGAAGATACCACTGATGCAGCCGCAATACATTGCACTCGATTTACCTTCTCCTACTGAACCACGTATGCAGAGATGGGTTGACCATATGTCTAGGCATGCTGGCCAGTCTCAGATTTCATTTTCTGATACCTTCTTCAGGTGGTTTGATCGTCAGGAGATGGTTTATTCTGAGTATCCATATGCTGGCATGGACTTCCGGGGTGATCCAGATTTGGTACTGCCGGATGGCGAGCAGTGGGGTGCTATTGGTAAAATCTCTGACCATATTGTTGTTTACTATTTTTGTTTATAATGTTCTTGTGCTTTGTTCTATCAAGACTCTAATCAAACTCATGTGTACATGCAGATGTTGGTCCTGTTCGTCCAGTAGTTCGCCTGAGAGTACTAGCTGTTGCCCCAGCAGGAGAGGCCATCGGAAGAGTTATTCTTCGCGACCTTGATGTGGTCGAGACTCTTACAGCTGTGCAGGAGCAGGTTGAGAGCCTTACTCTCGGTATTCCAGATGTGAGGATTGACGAGCTACCTTTGCAGTTACAGCGGCACACCACTGGTGTGCCCAGACGATGGACTCGTCTCTTACGCATGTTCGCACAGGCTGTGACTTGCTATCACGAGCATCATTAAACTAGGGTGCCCCCTAGCATTTTGAGTTTTGGGTCGTGTGACCAATTTTGTCTTGGTTACAGAACATTATGTGTAAACCATAAACAGCTATATATATATTTTTGATTTTCGGAGTTTTATTCTGGTTGAGTTATGTGATCCACATGTAAAACATTGATGATGTGTTTCTTTTTATAAATGTTGCAAATGTCTATCTAACACATAGTTTGCTAATGAGTCGGTTAATGTGTTTAAGTTTCTGGAAATATGTTGGTATTGAATAAGATCAAATTGTCTTTCCAAAATCTTAACCCTTAGGAACATGCGATAAATAGCTGGGTTTCGGACGGAATATATACCATTGAGTTGTAGTATTACGAGCTGTGAGTCTAGCCTGACGATTAGTCGGCGTATACCATGAGTGATGGCATCAGAGAGAAGTTCTATCAATGCGCTATATTCAGCGATGTTATTCATTGATTGACCAATACATACACCTCTGAAACTTACTAACTCACCGCTTGGATCAAAAATGGCCCAGGCTGTGGAGGATAGGTTCCGCGAACTACGACTCGCTCCGTCGGCATATCCAACACATGGGTCCAATAGGTTTGACATCTGCAATAAATGTAAAAAGTGGATTACTCGACCAAAAAAAACACTCTAGCGAAAACAAAAATATAACAAAAGCATATTGGTTACTACTAGGCGTAGTAATGCTTGAGGTACAACCCATTACGAGGTTGCGCTAGTGGAATTCCGTCGTAATCCATCAACTCGTAGGCTCCTTTTGCTAACACTTGTTTAACAATATAGGGGCACATCCATAAAGACTTAAATTTACCTGCTCCCAACTTATCGGATTCTTGGTCGTAAAGCAGGACCAAGTCACCTTCCGAGAAGACACGGGGTTTGACATTTTTGTCGAACTGCGCCTTGACTCATTTCTTATGGGCTTCGTTAGCCAACGCGACATCACGACGGGTTTCATCCAATTGGATTAATTCCAATAAATGAGCTTCTTCTTCTGAAGTTACGGGGAGGAGATCGATTGCGAGTTTGAGAGACGAGATTTCACACTGGACTGGTAAGACTGCTTCCAGGCCATATACCAGTTGGAAGGGTGTGAACCCGGTTGCATTCCTTACCGATGTTCGGTAAGCCCACAAAGCTGAGTACAGGATTAGGTGCCATCTTCTTTTGTGAACTCCGATCATCCTTTGCAACATGCGCTTCAGGACCTTGTTGATTGCTTCAACTTGTCCGTTGGCCTGCGGATAATATGGAGTAGAGCTGTCGTGGGATAGCCCTAGTTTGACAACTAATTCAACCATCATGTGATTGCAAAAATGTGATCCGTGATCTGTGACTATAGCCTGTGGTACGCCGAATCTGGCGATTACATGATTGAAAAAGAAAAGGGCAGCTGTTTCACCAGTATTATCTAATGTAGGCATTTCCTCGGCCCATTTGGTAAAATAGTCAACTGCGACTATAATATACCTATGCCCCCCGGTCGAGGTGGGGTTACATGTCATGAAATCGATGCCCCATTTGGCGAATGGCCCAACAACAACTATTGGCTGTAGAGGTGCGGGTGGTTTTCTGGTTTTGCTATCAAAAATTTGACAAGCATGGCAACTTCTGACTGCGGTTATGCAATCTTTGAACATTGTTGGCCAGAAGTATCCTGCTCGTAAGATTTTTTGTGCTGTAGCATATCCAGATTGATGCCCCCCACACGCACCTGAATGACACTCATTCAGGGCTTTTTCGGCTTCCTCATGGGTGAGGCACCTCCTCAGAACCGTATCTATACCACGACGGTAAAGTGTATCACCGACGATCATGTAGTCTTTTGCTTGGTATCGAATACGTTTTTGTTCAGAGTGGGTGGTGTTTGGCCTAAATTTTTGGGTTTGGAGATAAATGATTTTATCCCCATACCACTCATTGCTTGTAGATATCAGAAACAAACTTTCATCCATGATTGATTCTTCGGATGTTTCATCGTTGGATGACGATGGGAGATCACATAATAATTCTGCGAAAACTAGAGCTTTCTTTGACTTGGATTTCACAAATTCCAGATCAAACTCTTGAAGGATTGCTATCCATTTTGAATATTTGCCCCCCAGTAATTGTCGTGACAATATATAAGTCATGGGGTTGCAATTTGACAGAATGGTAGTCTTTCGAAAGAGGACAAAGTGTCGAAATCTTTGTATCGCTTGAACAGCTGCAAGCGCTAGTTTTTCAATGTAAGAATATTTGCTTTCTATATCATTTAAGTTCTTACTTAAATAATAAATAGGATGTTCAATTCCATCGACTTCTTGAACTAAAACCATTGCGATGGTCGTATCTACTGCAACCAGATACAGGTTAAAGTCTCTTTGATAATCAGGGGCGTACATTAATGATGCTTTCATTAGGGAATCTTTTAAAGCATCAAAGGAAGCTTGCGCGACCTGATCCCAGTCAAAGGGTACCTCTTTTTTCAAGAGACGAGTATAACCTTTAGCAAGTTCGGCGTAATTTGGAATGAACCTCCTCAGAAAGTTTGCTTTCCCTTGGAGTTTCTGAATTTGAAGCAAATTCGAAGGTGGAGGCAAATTTATGATTGCCTGGACCTTACAAGGGTCGAGACGAATCCCATCCTTGGAGACTACAAAGCCAAGTAAATGACCAGAGCTGACGCAAAATACACATTTGTGCGGATTGAGTCGTATCTTGTAGTGTCGGCAACGTAGAAATATCGCTCTTAAATGCTGCGGATGATCAGTCCGCTTTCGCGAATGAGTCAGAAGGTCGTCGAGGTAAGGTTGAACGATGTTTTTGATGTCATGGAAGGCATAATTCATTGCCCTCTGAAACGTCGCCCCTGCGTTCTTTAAACCAAAGGGTAATTTTCGATATGCGAATGTGCCCCACGGACAAATGAATGCAGTCTTTGACTGGTCCTGTGGGCGGATATTTATTTGATTATACCCGGAGAATCCATCCATAAATGAAAAGATTTCGCATCCGGCGCATTCATCAATTATCTGGTCAATGAAGGGTGTAGGGTAGTTGTCTTTTGGACAAGCTTGATTTACATCCCTATAATCGACGCACACTCTAATTGTCCCTTGTTTTTTCATAACAGGGATAATATTCGATACCCAATCGGTTAGAGGAATCGGGTAGATGAAACCAGCATGGAGAAGTTTTTCAACTTCTGCCTTAATGGCAGCGGCTTTCTTGGGGTGCACCTGCCTCAGCCGTTGCCGTACCGGTTTAACATTTGGATACATCTTAATTTCGTGTTCAACGATACTCGAGTCGATGCCTGGCATTTCACTGTATGACCAAGCAAAGACATCTCTGAATTCGCGAAAAAGAGCGTTATATATCTCCAGTTCTGACTTGGTCGAGATATTTATGGCTATAGTCTCTTCAATGTTGGACAAGTTTCGCTCGGAATCCACCGTATTTACAGTATTTGATAGAAAATCAACTACTGAAGGATGGTAAAGATCATTTTGAGTATCTTCTTCATAATTTGGAAGAAGAGAATGATGGTGGGAATCATTCCATGGTGCTCCTTCAATTACCATAGCTTGGAGAATTCCTTCGTCGGTGCCATGCACTTGCGACCAAGGATCTGAAGGAGTACCATATTCTCTAGACCTATCCATCCAAACGCTTGATGAGCATTGATTTTGGTTTGCCTCCCATGCCAGAAACATTGATTTCTATAATATTTCCATTGGGCTTGGGGGCAAAACCATTGCATGATCCATGTTGATATCGTTTTCTGAGATCTTTGTAGAAGATATCATGTTGCAGGTTCCTATTGACGCTACTTCCGCCAGATTGATTGGAGGTGGAAGAGCGAAAGTTCCCATTAGTATAGGATCTTTTAATAGGCCTACTCCGATATTCTGAAGCGAATGGGGGCTTCCATGGATCATGGGAATGCTTCCTGTAACTTGAGAACCATTTGGGAGGAAGTTTTGTTGGTCGACGATTGTAATCCCTCCTTGGAAAGGAAATGCAATCTTTCTAAAATAGGTCGACACAACTGCTGCCATGGCATATATCCATGGTCGTCCTAGTAGGATGTTGTAATCAAGATTCCCATCGATGACTTCAACATCTATTTCTACTGTTTTCCCTCCTAGTTCAACTTTCAAGTTATTTAGGATACCGTATGGGGTATATGTCCTTCCGTCGAATGCTTTTAATGTTGTCGCAGATCGTGACAAGGTTGGAGATCCTAAAGTTTTCCAGCAACTCATCGACATAATACATGTAGATGCTCCCTCATCAATAATCGTTCGGTGAACAGTTTTGTTGAGGGCTTTCACTTGAACAAGGAAAGCTAATTGAGCTGGTAACTGAGGATCGTACCCTTTGTGGTCGAAGGATACAAGATTGGAATCCTTTGGATCAATCCCACCAATGGCCAATAACAAAGCCTACCTTTGGGATGGGCAATTTTGTAGTACTTCAAGAGTCAACATAGCGGATGGCGATTGGGCCAAATCTTCCACTATGTTATAATGCTGTGCCGCTCTAGCACGGGGATTAAATGTCGACTTGAGTACTACTCCCTTCGGCGGTTTTATTGTCAATTCAGGGATGGTGGGTGGTACAACTTCTGTCGAAGTTGTTGTCGAACTACTCGGTTGATCTTTATCCTTGTTGTTCGACAGCTGCGGATTCCCGTAATCTTTGTTCCTTGTCGAAATCAAAGCATCATTCTGCTATTTTGAAATTGACAACATTAGCACTTGAGACGGGGAAGCATTTTCACTTTCAACCAGATTCGTTCCTGGATTCGGAAACGGATCAGTTAACACTGCTGAGGTTTTCGAATTCTTAAATAATTTTTTAAGCTCAGCTCTGTGTGGACAATCTAAAGTCCGATGATCCTCGTCGCATATCATGCATGGATATTTTTGTTTCCTATTTCCAGGAGGGTTTGAAGAAGATTTTTCAGGTGATGTTTCATCCCGTTTCTTCTTCTTCCCTTTGCCTTTCTTCTTGCTTCCTGGTTGTTTGGTTTCTTTGCCCTTATCTGTCGATACAGCATTTACTTCCGAAGCAAGAAGTTCATCTTTTGCATTTTGATCTGAAATCTTACGGGCCTTCTTGGATGTAGCCTTTGTCGATTTCGTGTCTGTTGTGCCAATCACGCCATTGCCGGCGTGAGAGTCATTGTTCGATTTAGGAGGAGGAGGAATTGAGAATTCCGGTCTAGGGGCGTCAGGTATTTTGTCGTAGAGTGTGCCGGACTGACTGTAAATCAAGTCCAAATATTGTGCACGAGCGATCACTTGCTCTTCCGTTACGACTCCCCCCTTTGCCACATCTTCCGTGATGGAAGGCAGTAATGACTTGATAAACCATTCAGCGAATAGTTGATCGGGAACGTATGTTTTTACCATCCTACGACGACGTCGCCACTCATGTATATGATCAGATATGTGAGTGGCGGTTGTCTGTTTAAAGTTGGTAAGCAGTTCTGTTCCCGTTTCATACCTTATCGGTAATTGAAAATGGGTTAAAAAGGTTGTGGCTAAGGTGCTGAAGTTGTCGAACGAAGCTCTAGGCAATTCAATGTACCATTTTGCCGCTGGACCCGTTAACGTCCTCTGAAAGAGGCGAAGTCTTATCGAATCATCATTTAGGGTGTTTGACGAACACCATAGATGAAAGGTCATCATGTGATTCGATGGATCTTCACCCGGATTTCCATTAAATTTAGGAATATCTGATGGAAGTTTATGCGAAATCGCTGGCCACCAAGGGGCATAAGCAATTGGATCGTTTGTTAACCGGTTTAAATCAGGTAACTCTAAAGTTGCCATGAATGGT
Source organism: Pinus tabuliformis (assembly GCA_031772625.1). Lineage (NCBI taxonomy): Eukaryota > Viridiplantae > Streptophyta > Pinopsida > Pinales > Pinaceae > Pinus > Pinus tabuliformis. The sequence goes on along the minus strand of CM062815.1, from coordinate 854,461,334 downwards.
AACTGTTGATTCAGGTTAGGTGAAGCATACCCAGGATACGATGGAATCGCCTGAGAAGTTGGTCTTTGCATACCAGCATAATGCATTTGATGCTGGTATGTTTGATAAGGTTGGTGGACTTGACCATTATAAAATGGTTGGTTTTGACCGTTTTGAATGTACGACTGTCCACTGTTTGCAAAGATTTGCTGCTCAGTACCTTGGTATACTTGTTGGAATTGTGGTTGTTGGTATTGTTGGATATCAGATGCACAGCAAACATAAAAGCATATACACAGCCATAAAAAATCATGCACAGGCAACACAGGAATTAACGTGGTTCACCCAACCAATCTGGGCTACTTCCACACAACTAAGGCATCGGCAATCTTATTGATTAAACAGGAGATTACATAAAACTCTTACACACCTATCCCAGCTATCCATATGACTACCTATTTTATAGCAAGGAGAATCTAACTGCCTCTCACATCAAATTTAGGATGCATTAATTTTCTCCCAACAACCTGGAGCTAATCCAGCAACAAATTTCTATTGTTGTCACACACTGGGATTTTTGCCTATTTCGTCTAAAACAAAAAAATCTCAACAATCTCCACCTTGACAACAATTAGCCTGATGCCCTGTTTGTTTATTATTTTTATTTTTTCTGCAAGCCAAGAGAAGCCAAACACCAACGTAGCTTCTCTAACAAAACTGGTTTCGTGAACATGTCTGCACAGTTTTCCTTTGTATGCACCTTTTCAAGAGAAACGCCCCTTTCAGTGATAACCTGTCTTACAAAATGATACTTAATTGGAATATGCTTTGATTTACTATGATAGGCCGGATTCTTAGCCAAATGTATTGCACTTTGACTATCACAAAGTAACCTGATGTTGTCCTGTAACCTACCAAACTCACCAAGCAAACCTTTCAACCATACCGCCTCTTTGCAAGCATGCGAAGCAGAAATGTATTCTGCTTCAGTAGTGGATAAAGCAACAATGTTTTGTAGCTTTGACATCCAGCTAATAGCTCCACCTGCAAGAGTAAAGACATACCCTGAAGTTGACCTTCTCTTATCCAAATCACCTGCAAAATCAGAATCAACATATCCGCAAACAGATTCACTACTCTTATTGTAAGTTATACAATAACTACTTGTGCCTCTTAAATACCGAAGCACCCATTTCACTGCTGACCAGTGTTCTTTACCCGGATTTTCCATATACCTGCTGACAATCCCAAATGCATGTGAAATATCTGGTTGCGTACACACCATCGCATACATCAAACATCCTACTACATTGGCATACGGAATTCGAGACATATAATCCTTTTCTTCATCTGTATTAGGACATAAACTGGAAGAAAGCTTAAAATGGGAAGCTAAAGGGATTGATACAGGCTTCACATTGTTCATACCAAACCTCACAAGTATTTTCTCAATATACTTTTGTTGTGATAGCCACAGCTTACCATTGCCCCTGTCTCTGAAAATCTCCATGCCCAAAATCTGTCTTGCTGCTCCTAGATCTTTCATATCAAACGTCCTTGCCATCTGAGTCTTCAACCTGTTGATTTCTTCAATGCTTTTGCTTGCTAAAAGCATATCGTCAACATACAACACTAAGATAATGAACATGCCATTACTTAACTGCTTAAAGTAAACACAATGATCATATTCACTTCTTACATATTTCTGACTCAACATGAAAGAATCAAACTTCTTATACCATTGCTGGGGCAACTGCTTCAGGCCATATAATGACTTCTTGAGCCTGCAGACAAATTTCTCATTGCGATGATGAACAAACCCTTCCGGTTGTTCCATATATATTTCCTCATCTAAATCACCATGTAAAAATGTAGTCTTAACATCTAACTGCTGCAACTCTAAATCAAGCAAAGCCACTAATGCTAACACAATTCTAATTGAAACAATTTTAACCACTGGTGAAAATATCTCATGAAAGTCTATGCCAGCTTTCTGAGAAAACCCTTTTGCAACCAGCCTCGCTTTGTACCTGTCTTCCGTATCATTCACACCCCGTTTCACCTTGAACACCCACTTACATCCCACAGTTTTCCTGCCTTTGGGAAGTTCAACCAGATCCCATGTGCCATTCTTACCTAAGGCCATCATTTCTTCCTTCATGGCTGCTTTCCATTTGTCACTATTTGAACCTTCTACAGCTTCCTGATAACACAAAGGTTCATCATCATTAGCGATCAAAGCAACTGAAGTAACATGATCATTATACCTTCTCGGAGGGCGTTTGATCCTTGTAGACCTCCTTAAGAATGTTTCTGGTGCTTCCACAATTGGTTGTCTATCATCTGTAGGAACTTCTTCATGATCGCCATCTGAGACCTGTTCATGACCTCCATCTGAACCCTGTTCATAATCTGATTCTGAAACCTGTTCATGACTATAATCTGAACTATGGTCGTTATGACTATCATTAGAAATGCTGTCAAACGGAATGTGCTGGAAATCAAATACATCATCCTGTTTCAATCTACTATCTACATCTAACTGTACAAGAGAGGATTCATTAAACTTTACATCTCTGTTGATGATGCTTTTGCGGGTAGTAGGATCCCACAATCTATATCCCTTTGTTCCATCACCATACCCAACAAGGATATACCTTTTAGACTTTGGATCTAATTTAGTTTGTTGATGTTTAGGCACTAGAGCATATGCTTCACAACCAAACACTCTGAGTTTAGAATAGTCACAAGGGTGTCCTTTCCATACCTCTTGCGGAATCTTGCAGCCTATCGCTGTTGATGGAGATCGTTTTATCACATAACAAGATGTTGCCACCGCTTCCGTCCACAACTCCTTCTGCAACCCGGCGTTACTCAACATACACCTTACTCTCTCTAGAAGAGTCCTGTTCATGCGTTCAGCAACTCCATTTTGCTGAGGAGTATAAACCGTGGTCTTATGTCTCTCGATCCCTGCATCCTTGCAATAGCTGTCAAACTCCTTGGAAGTAAACTCACCACCATTGTCAGTTCTTAAACATTTTATAGTTCTACCAGTGCTGTTTTCTACCAAAGCTCTAAACTACTTGAAAACTGTAAAAACATCAGACTTCTTTTTCAACATGTAGACCCATACTTTCCGAGCAAAGTCATCAATAAACGACACAAAATACGACGAGCCACCATACGAGGTTGTAGGTGTTGGACCCCAAACATCTGAATGAATATAATCAAGTATTCCTTTACTAGTATGTTTGCCTGTTTTAAACTTTTGTTTACTTTATTTTCCAAACAAGCAATGTTTACAGAAATCTAACTTTCCAGATCTTAGATTAGGAAGTAACTTGCGGTCAACCAAAATTTTCAACCCTCGTTCGCTCATATGGCCCAACCTTTGATGCCATAGGCGAATGGAACTACTGTCCTGTTCAGACACCGACACATGATCTGACCCAGTTCTACCTTCTAATTGAAAAAGATTTCCTACCTTCTTAGCCTTCATCACTAGTAAAATACCTTTATATATTCTCATAACTCCACCTTGAATTACAGTTTTATATCCATTCGTATCCAGTGCTCCTAATGAAATTAGATTTTTTCTTAGATCTGGTACATGTCTCACATCAGTTAAAAATTTGGTTGTGCCATCTAACATTTGCAGTTGTATACTTCCTATTCCAACAATACTGCAAGTGACATCATTACCCATGTACACGACTCCATCATCAACTGATCTATATGTCTTAAACCAATCTTTATGAATACACATGTGGTTAGATGCCCCGGAATCTAACAACCAATGTTGATCATATTTTGAAACATTAACAGATAATACCTCATCACTCATACCTGAACCAGATACTGAACCTGTATCTGTGGTGTTGGATTCCTTCTTTTATGTCAACGAGCCTTCTTTAGCAGCCTGCTTTCGCTTCCAGCAATCCTTTTTCAGATGTCCAGCCTTGCCACAATGCCAGCACTTCACCTTTGTCTTCTTTCCTCTGGACTTTGAACGAGAGTCGCTATGCTTTCCCCCGGAGTGTCTCTCTCTTGAGCGACCTCTGGCCATCATTACCTCTGACGTAGAGGTGTCTGCATTCGACCTCTTCCTCGTCTCCTCAGACAACAAGGCTCCAACAACATCGTCAAACTCAAGAATGTCTGTTGTACTAAAGCTTATGGAAGTAACAAAGTGATCCCAGGATTCGGGCAATGAACACAATAGAGTTATTGCCTTATCCTCTGAATCAAATTTCACATCTAGACTGTCTAATTGCACCAGTAAGGTATTAAAAACATTCAGGTGATCAGTAATCGAGGTACCTTCTTTCATTCGCAAACCGTAAAGCTGCCGTTTCAGGAGAATCCGATTTGTCAAGGATTTCGTCATATACACCTTCTCCAACTTTGTCCACAAACCAGCTGCAGTCTTCTCTGACACGATGTTAAATAAAACATCATCAGCCAAACACAACCGAATTTCGCTCAAGGCTCTTCCATCCAATTCATTCCACTCATCATCTGTCACGGGGGAAGGTAGTTTGGACCTGCCCAACAACGCCTTTGCCACGCCCTGTTGTACCAGCAGATCATGCATCTTTACCTTCCAGATCTCGAAATTATTTTTGCCATTAAATTTCTCGATTTCGAATCGGGCACTCTGAGTTTTCGCCATCTCGTCTAAAACAAAGAATCTCCAATTTCAATTTAACAAAAAAACAAAATTGAATGTCAATAAATGCCTATGCCTCAGATTATCTTCGCCTTTAAAAAAAACAACAACCCCCTGTGCTTTCAAGCTCAGATTTCAATGTAAAAGTCAAATGGCGCTTGCTGATCAGCACCTGAAGCGCGCCTATTAAAAAACGCTCTAAGGAATGACAAATTGGCGCGAGAATCCCACTCATATGCGCGCCAATCGGCCCATTAGCGCATTGGCGCACATACTTAAATCGTTTTCGCGCTAATTTAATTTGTTGGCGCGACTGTTATTGATAAAATCCGCGCCAATCGCAGCACACCATATATACACAGCGCATATATTTAAAAAACACAGCGCATATATTTGAGTTTTAAAATTTAACTATACCGGTGTTTAAAATATATATCCACGCTGTTTTAAAAAACATATCCACGCTGTTTTTAAAAAACATACCCACGCTGTTTGTAGATCCACGCTGATATAATATATATCCACGCTGCTTTGATAATATATATCTCCACGCTGAGTTGATAATATATATATCCACCATGCATATGGCTTGTCTTCACGCGCTCCATAGGCACCGCACCACCGGTTCACGCAGGTAATATCCCTCAACGCAGGTTTTGTGCCATTCCTCTACGCAACAGCACGCTGGTTTTGTGCCACTCCTCCACACAACAGCACGCAGGTAAGACTATAGTCCAACACGCACCAGCACCTTTTTGTGCTCCACCTCCAACTGTGCCGCTCCTCCAACGCGCTCTGATACCAATTGTTGGAGATCAGATGCACAGCAAACATAAAAGCATATACACAGCCATAAAAAATCATGCACAGGCAACACAGGAATTAACGTGGTTCACCCAACCAATCTGGGCTATGTCCACACAACTAAGGCATCGGAAATCTTATTGATTAAACAGGAGATTACATAAAACTCTCACACACCTATCCCAGCTATCCGTATGACTACCTATTTTATAGCAAGGAGAATCTAACTGCCTCTCACATCAAATTTAGGATGCATTAATTTTCTCCCAACAACCTGGAGCTAATCCAGCAACAGATTTCTATTGTTTTCACACACTGGGATTTTTGCCTATTTCGTCTAAAACAGAAAAATCTCAACAGGTATTGCACCAGCGACGGTTGTGAAGCCATGTGCTGTTGCCCGATACTAACCGTTTGACCAAGGTGAGGGGTAATTGTACCCATCTGGGCCTGTGTCGCCCCACTAGTCGGCGATTGTGGTTGAGTCGCAGGATCAAGGGGCTGTTGCATTACAACCTGAGAAACCTGAGGTTGGCATACAACAGGCATCGCTTGAACTTGCGATACTGTCACAATAGCTGGCGTAGTCAGTATGTTCGACACAGGTACACATTGTTGCATTGAATATACAACTCTTGGTTCTTGATGTAGTATAGGTACCCAACCACTTGAGGTAATTCCAGTATAACCTAAATGCTATTGTGAACTCCCGTATGCATATCCTCCCGGAGGAGATAATGAAAGGGCATACTGCCCCCCATACGGTGGTAATCCAGAACTCAAGGGAATTGTTTGCCCTTGGGGACCAGACTGCCCAAATTGACCTCCAAATGGATCAATTTGTTGAGACTCAACATAAGAGTTTCCGGATATAATTCCGGATGAACAAGCAGGAATGGACCAGACTGTCGAAATAGACCCTGGATGGGCTCCTTCTAGCAGTTGTGAGCTAGTCGGGACAGATGGTATGCTGGCGAACATTGTCGGAGTGACAACAGGGAGTTCTGCCGTCGCTGTGTCAGAAGACACAGTCCTAGATGTTGACGGTTGTTCAGACATTTGTAGTCTATCCAAAAGATTACCTAGCGATTCTACAGGAACTTCCGCTGGTGGTAGACTAACTTCTGATGTCGAAGGAAATAGAGTGATCCCGACTCCAAAGTGCGTTGGAGTACTTGCTTGAGGATCTTCTACAATTTCTTCTATCGCAATCAGACCAAGTGGAAGGGGAAGACCGTCAGGTCCGTAAAATATTTCTGGTGCCGAAGAGGCAGCGACAGATGTTTGAAGAGTAAGACTCTCTGAACCGGTTATAGATGGAACTGGTTCAGTAACACAAGTGTTTATTCTCAAACTAGGATCAGTACCACTGTCCTTCTGTGGCTGTTGAACTTCTTCTGTTGAGGTAGGGATTCCAGAAATGTTTGGAGTAACCGGAGTCTCTGATGTCGTTGGAACACTTGTTCTAACTTTGATAGGAGACTTGGATCCGGTTAAACGAGTTTGCTTTGTCCGTATTGGTTTCGCTTCTGGAGACAAAGACGGTTGACTCGTAAGCCTCCGCGAACGACGGGGTTTCAATTGAATTTCTTCCACGATTGCGGATTACTCGATCAACTAAAATAAAAGGGAAAGTATGTTTCCGTATTAAATGAATTTTAGACGCTTTTGACACAACTTGTTTTTTCAGTTTTTAAGAGTCGAGAAAAAACAAAAGATGACTCTAGTCTCCTTCGATTTTTAATGAGCCTGAAGTGACAAGTGCTCAGATGGACCTTTTCCGTTAAGGAGTCTGAAAAGGAATGAAAGGGACTGCTCTGGAGGTCTAGGTAGAGGGAGTACCAAACCAATCGCAAAACTGCAGAATACTTTTTACGGTACGACAGTCAATCTTCCTGAATGCTGTGTTCGGTGCATTGCGATCAGTAGGGCGGCCGACACGGCTTCCTATGGATAAAGGTTTTATGCCTATAGGGGTCTCCCAATATATACTCGATGGTATGTGGGAGCACAAGTCCGTACTGGCACTTATCGTCTCAAAGTGGAGAATCACCCAACCATCAGTGAGGACAACAGTTACCAGGCTTTACGAAGCCGGAATACGTCTCTAGCCTAGACCTCTAAATGTTGTGCGTTAAGTTACAAAGCGTTGTTAAGTTCATTGAATTTATTTTAGGTTGATCTTTCTTATGAAGTTTGCCTTTTGGGTTCACCACGAGATGTAGATGTAATTCCTAAAATGCAATCTAAAGATGATAAGCAAGCTTTTATCTCTTTTCAGCAATGAAAATCCTAGCTACAAGGGGAAAAGAAAGACACAATCTTTTCTCAAAGAGCAAAGAGCACACTGTAAATGCACTTTTCCTAAATCAAGCCAAACACACTGTCAATATGCAAATGCACATGTGCATGTATTTGTTTTTCACTTTCTTAATATTGATGCCTAAAAAGAAAGTTGTTGTACAAATTTGAATTCGTTTTCAAGTGAAAAACACAAACAAGCTTCTTTTCGAAATCAAAAGGTAGAGACGATTACGACACTTTATGATTTTGAAGTAAACACTTGTTTCGACACTAGAAATTCACAAATTCAAGCCAAAGGCAAAAGTAAAAGCATAATCAACTGTCAACAGCAAATAAACTTTCTCCTAAGATCAAAATCGACACTTACGACAGATCTAAATCAAAGGACGACAGTATGACTATTCTACTTTTGTAATGGGAAACTGTAAATGACGCAACAAACACACAAAAACAAATACAGTTTCTTTTATACAACCGAGGCGGAATTAAGGCAAAGAAAAGGGGCTTTTAAACAGACACACACACTGATCACAGGCTGCAAAAATCAGAGACAAAACTGAAGAAATTGAGCAAAGAACCTCAGCTGCACAGGGCTAGGCTGATCAACGCACCTGCTACACAAAGAAACTAGATTGCAACGCAGGTTGCCCTCTCGGGAACTGCGCTAAAATGCAGGAACTCTTCACAGCACCTGCGCTGGGGCAGAAACGAGAATTCTATCTGGGTTCTGGGTCACGGTTTGCAGTTTAATCTATGGTTTTTGGCCGAGTAAAAGCAATCAGTAATGCACAATCAGAGGGTTGATTTAAAAGAGGTTTAAGAGCTATCACAAAGGGTAATCAGATCATTTGTGAATCAGCTGTTCAAATCATAAACAGATCCAGTGAATGGATTGAAGCAGCAGATGTCTACTTTGCATTTGTTAATGGCAAATGCAGTTCGATTCGCTACTTCTAAGTTTATGAAACAAACAACAAGAGAAACACAAACAAACTAACTAGACACGATCCCCAGCGGAGTCGCCATTTTGTTAACGGGAAAAGTGTCTATTCAGAACGACCCTATCCCACTGAGGTGTGACAGTGACCTCAGAAACAAACAGGGAAAACTACTCTTGTATTCTCCTTTATGAACTATAAACGAAGAGGAATAGGATGAACCAACCTGTGTCTTGCGCTAGTCCTTTGATCCAATCTCTCTCCTCTTTGACAGCTTCCAGCTACCTGCTCCCTTACTTTCCCAGCTTCACCAAGTTCTTGTAAGATCCCAGAAGAAAGAAACTACACAAAGACATGGATCTATGTTCATAAATAGCTTAGGATCAGATTTAAGCTAAACATACAAATACAACAAACATCAATGATATACAAGCATGTAGGAGAAACTCAAATAGTTTTATTGATAAAACAAGAAGATCCAGGAGGAGTTACAACCGATGATTCCTGATCCAGCATCAACCTCCCAGCATAGAATCCCCTCTTCACCTCCAACAAAGCATAAATCACCCAATACTCTGATATCTGTCTCAAAACCAACAACAATTCTCTGCAATGTACAAAATTCCAGCCTCTGGATCTCTTGGTGAGGGATCCATATATAGATGTATGCAAAGAGGATGAGTCAGCTCATGAATTGATTAGTGGCTTCTCTCTATCAGTTCTTTCTTCCACTTGGAGACTGAGAGCCTCTTACTCATCACTGGTCGAATTCAGTGAGGCAAGTGTCATTGGAGAAGATTCTGGAAGCTTCCATTGTCTCTCCACCTCATGGAATGACTCTGCCACTTGTCATTTCCCGCTCAACACACCCTGGTAGTGCATTCAAGTGCGTTGCAACGCACCTAGCCAGTGTATTTGGGTGCTTTGCAACGCAGCTAGCTAGTGGAGCAGCTGAAATGATCCTGATTTGACTAGTTCTGAGCAGTTTCTGGTGGAGAACTTCTGGGAGAAGCTGTAATTTGTTGACCTTGTTTCTTTAGGAGCTGGAACAACACTTTTAGGGACTTAGGATCCCTTGGTTTATGAACATTTCATGCTTAGAGCTGTAAGGCACATAAATGTCTATAACAGCCCCACCTACCGCCACCTCTTTGATCACTGCTAAGAAAGGCAACAAGCTCATCTCACAGACTAGGAAATTTATTTTCTGTCTGATTCGCTTCCAAAGTAAGGGGAAGATCGTCACCACATCCATGACCCCCAGGAAGGGTTCCTCCACGCAGCAGTAGCAACAAATAAATACGGTCATGACAGAACACAGGAGCAGCTTCTCCTCACCCACAGGGGTACCACACAAGCTTCAGGTGGGCAACAAAGTCTGGTTGCATCTGCAGAAAGAATGCCTTACAAGAGCCCATCAGAAGCTCTGACCACATCGACATGGTCCTTACACCATTACCAAGGCTGTGGGAAATAATGCTTTGGAGCACAACATTCCTCCATTCCTTCGCTTGCACTGAGTGTTCAATGTGGACTGTCGCCGACCATGCTTCCCACCATTACTGGACACATCAGAGATTGCAGAACAACTCACGAGAGACCCAACTCAGCAAAAGCTTCCTCATCTCAGGGGGAAACTCAACGCAATGGGGACCATTGCTTCCTAAGGGGGGAGGAATGATTCAGGTGGATGTTGGTGGCCACCCATCTATCCCATTTGGACCCCCACAACTGTCTCTTTCAGTGTTTCAGTTTCCTTAATTATAGCCCGGTTTACTATTTTTAGCAGTTTTTCGGGTCCTGAACTTCCGGAGCCGTTTTGAGGCCCTAAATGATGTTTTTTGGGAAAATTTGGAGCAACAATGGACCCATGTTTCTCTTACCAAAGTTGTAGTTCTCGGATATATCTTTCTAACGAAATACTGTGTATGTCAAACGAAGATCGTATGCCAAAGTTACGACCCCGGGAAGTTGATGTACCAATTTACCCAAATGGGGCCCACAGTTTGGCGTTTCATCTTCTAGGGTTAGGTTTTGGAATGTTAAGGGTTTTCCATTGTTTCTCAACAATAAATAGGCCTTCGAGTCTGATTGTAACACAGTTCAGAGGCATGTAGCCGCCACATCTCTTCTAAGAGATAAGTTACCATCGCCCTAGCTGGTTTATTTCCATTGTTGTTTGTAAGCATATTTCAATATTTTACATTAATGAAATGAAGTATTATTTCTGCTGCATCTCTGTGTTTATGGTTATCTCTGTAATTTGTTGTGTTCTTGTTTAAATCCAAATCAATTTCCTATCAAAATTTTGATCAATCTATGAAAATAGAGGTATTTATGGTTATCTCTGTAATTTGTTGTGTTCTTGTTTAAATCCGGATCAATTTCCTATCAAAATTTTGATCAATCTATGAAAATAGAGGTAAATCTGGGGACTGATAAGACTGTGGAAGTAGATGGCAAAGGAGTGGTCAACATTTTGACCAAGCAGGGGGAGCCGAAGACAATCTCAGAGGTATATTGTGTTCCTAGTCTCAAACATAATTTGTTAAGTGTTCGTCAATTGACAAAGAAAGGATATAGAGTTATCTTTCAAAGTTAAGAATGTGTTATATATGACAAACCTCCAAGAAAACAACTGATAGCAAAGGTGCAGATGAAGAGGAACATATTGTTAAAAATAGCAACAATAAATTTTAAAAATAGAAATGCTAAAAATAGCACTGCTATAAATAGTAGTTTAGCCAGTGTTGAACATAGCAACAAGGGATGAAAAAATGGAAGTGCTAAAAATAGCATTCTATAAATAGCATTTCTAGATACCTTCCTATTTTAGTCTGTCCCTAAACTAAAATAGAGAAGTAAAATTCGAATTTGATCTTAGCAACTGTTTGTAAAATAATTAATTAATTCATCTTGAGTTAATTAGTTAAGGAAAATCAAACATGAAGTCTATGTGGGGACATGCAACAGTTTCTCCATTAATTGAGGAATTTATCCATCAGTTAAAGAGATAAGGATGAGTTGTAATTAGTTGGCTCAATTAACTGAGTCAAGTCCAGTTAGATTAATTCAAACAGTTTGTTGAATTAATGTAAGTTCAGTTAGTTAATGCTTGCATGCATGTAACTACTGCACTTCAAATAACTGAATATTCTCTCATAAATAACTCATGCATGTCAGTTCAGACAGAGACCTAGTTGAGATCAGATGGAGGGGTGTACTATCAGTTGCTAGAATATTCCATTGTGAATATTCCTTACATGCTTAAGGAATTCTTTCCTTGAGGATTGCGCAGTTACTTCTTCAGGTTTTGTGAGTGTGATGAGGCCAATTCACACATGTGGCTTCACTAGACCCTAAGAAAAACTGTGCAGGGAAATAGGAGGCTTGAGGAGGACATATACTATGTCTATTCAGTCTGTGAGTTGTATTGTTTGATTGCAGAGAGAGGAGGATAGCTTGAGAGCTGATTCTTTTTGTAACTTGAACAAGATTTCCACTTGTATGATAATACAGAGATTGGGGTTTTAGGCTGATGATCCAAAATTTCAACACCCTCTAAGTCTTCAAACATTCAAAACTATCACCTAAGAAGAACCTTTTAAAAGGACAGATTACACTATCGGGAGGCAAAAACATGAAGAAAACAGTGAAATAAGGCATATCGAAGGTCAAAGGAATGACACACATGAGCCGTCAAATCTGCCCGATCAACGGTCTAGATCCGATCGGCATGTCACAATCGGCAGTGGAAGGCGAAGGATATCAGAGCCCATCATATGACAATTGTGATCGCGATCAGTGCAGGTCAATAAGGACTATCGATCAAGAGCGCAAATCGACGGCCCAGGTTAACTCGCGATATCACAATCGGCGATCACAGAGGAGCACTTACAAATGGCCCAGGGGTCTATGCGATATGTGATTGTGATCAATTGCATCACAATATCGCATCAGAGCTACACAAAGGAGCGGGGCCGATACAAATATGGTTTGCGATAGCTGGACCCGATAAGGTTATAGGTGATATTTTATATATTTTGAAATCCAGAAAATGGCGTTTTCCTTTGTATTTTGCATTTCTGCCAAATAAAGGAATTGCAAAGGAAATGTGCCCGATGTGATGAAACCAGACCGGAAAGGGTTTATGAATGCATATGTATAACATTTCAAGTTCGCCATAAAGCCATTTTGCGAGATTTTCAATGTTTTAATGTATTCTCCAAATACAAAGGGAAACCACGAAATGAGCGGGATTTCGGGCGGGCCTTAGGCAGTAAGTGGTATTGGATGGGCTCCGCTCGATCCCATCCATTGGCCAACACGTGGCGTGAGAAAACCGCCTTTTCGGGCGGGTAATCTCTGTACGCCTTTGATCTGAAAATGGAATGTACTTGTTTAAGGGTGCAAGGTATCCATTCTCAATAATTTCAACTGTGAGCTAGACACTCCAAATGACCTCTAAAAAATGTATAAACTTCTTATTTCTTATACAGAGATAGACTGTAGGGGCATTCACCGGACATGTCACCTCTAAAAAGAGGATGAGTTCCAGAGGCTACCTGGCCCTCTACAGGCTCTGCCTAAAGAAATAACAAAGTAAACACTTAGAAGTCTTTGACATACACATGCTTGAAGTTTAAGGTCTTGCGGAATAAGACAAACAACTTTCTGCAGCTGAATAGGTGATTATGTGTATATGCAAGTTATGTATATTTTGCTGTTTAAAACTTTATATCATTTTTGTTTACCATACCATCTTCAGCAAATAAGAGACATCAAAATGATAAAGCAGTTCACCCCCTCTGGGCTACATCTGCTGGACCAAGCCTCTCCAACTAGGCTTGTCCTCTTGTATTAAAATTGCTACAAAGGCTAATACAAGAATATGGGTGTCTCAAAGGACAGATCTGACTGTAAATACAGAATCAGAAGACAGGAATTAGCCAAACATGCTCTTTCCCAAACACTAAACAGTGAATTTTGTACTTTATACAGTACTTTCCCCAATTGACCGTGGTGGCCCTTTACACTTGCATGGAGAATTTCGAGGTGAAGATGACCTCAATTGGTTCTGAAACCTCTGTCATTAGACTCAAAAGGTCGAAAATAGCAGACATAGGCTTTTGAATCACCAAAAACGGATGAACATAGCCCCCAAACAGCTCATGCACTGAAATGGCCCTGGTGGCCCTAAAAGCTTCCCTGAAGCTAAACAGTGAGAAGAATGCCTCAGAAGGCAAAACGAGCTGTAGAAATGGATTCAGAAGGCTGGAAAACTTTAGGAATGACCTTCTTTCCACTTCCAATGGCTGCACAATTCCCAATGCAGCTCCCAAACTGATTTGGCCCTAGTGGCTCCTGGAACTTCCACGAAGCTAAAACACCTGCAAATGACCTCAGATGGCTGTGAAACCTATGCCAATGGCTTCAGAAGGTCGAAGAGACCCAAAATCAAAAAAAAATTCGTCCAAAACGGACTTTCCTAGCCAAAGTTATGGCCATTTACTCCCAACTGCCAGCTTGGCCTAAAAAAACTCCAGTTAACTTTAGTTACGGCCAGATAAGCCCGCCAAATGTGGAGCGGCCGCCAAATTTGGCGCCACCGCCAACTAATCCGCCAACTGTAACTGCAGTTTAATAAATGCACATGTGACCACAAATTTCGGATGGCAGTTAACATCGGATTTCGCGCCGGAAGTTAGGGGTTAGCCCACGGTTCTGGGCACCCGGTCGCATGGTAGGGCGGGGCTGGCCAGCCTTGCTTTTCCCGCTCAACATTTTTGAATTAAAATATAACTCTGCTGCCCCACATTTCAAATGCGGCTGCCATGGTGTAACGGTTAGGGCGTTGGACTGTTAAGGGTGAGGTCGCGGGTTCAAACCAGGCCATTCTAAACAAGTTTTTAAAACGCGCCACAATGCTCTGCTGACGTCATCTGGGGCCACGTGGCGCCCTCCGGGCCTGCCACGTGGCGACTTGTGATTGGCTGTCGAAAGGGAATATTCCCTGGAATATTTCAAGGAATATTCCGTAGAATATTTTTTTTTTTAATTTTTTTTAAAATTCCAAAAACTAAGGGTTATTGGGCAAATTTTGTTTTTGGCATAACTTTCTCATACGGCGACCGTTTTTCAAACCGTTTGCGGCGCCGGAATCAGGAAGACGAGCTCTATCCAGTCATTTAGGTTCCAATCAGTTCTGGGCACTTTCATTTTTGACCATTTTACGACACTTGGTCCTGAGCCCCTGATCAGCGTTTGCCACCCAAAATGAATCTTAGCCGTTGGAACAAGATCACTCAGATTGACAGTGGAGATGCGATCACGATATAAAGGTGAACCCGATAGAAATATAGTGCGGATTTAATATTTGAAGTCTGATGAACAGTGATTTGGCGGATTTTTCCCGTGTTTTAGTGTATTTCTCTGTGTAAACAGAGAACACTATTTTTGGGGATTTCAAAGGCCCGATGGTCCCTTCCGTTGCAGAACAGTTGGCCACCTTCCCTGAAGACGTTATGCCATGATTTCTAACGCTTATAAGAGGATTCGAGTGGACAGAGGCCAAGAGTCAGAGAGCCCCAGAAGGGGAAACAAACAGACAACGCTGATTGGCTTTAAAGCCACAAACTGACAGAAACAGAGAGGAAGCAGTACTGAGACAAAGAGAAAAACAGAGACAGAGAGTGAAAGAAAGAGTATGTGTACTTAGAGAGGCTTGATGGATTCAAGCAAACTCCTGTTGTTTGTATTTGTGTGTTGAGACTCAATTTGAGCTCACATTTTGTAAAACTCTGCTCTTGAAGACATAATAGAGAGGTCACCACTGAAGGCTGGACCAATAGACATAGCCCAAGAGTTTTGGGTGAACTCCAAATTAAACTTGCTATGTTTATGTGTGTTTGTCTATTATGATTCTCTAACTGCTTAATTGTTTATATTATTTGCAATCTTATTGATCTGTTGCACTAAGTAATATAGGCTAATCCATGCACATGAGTCTGTAATACCTTAAAAGTAATCTAAGATCTTCATTTTCAGATCAAGTGGTATCAAAGCTTTAGGTTTGCTAAGGTTAGACAAGCTTGTGCTAGATTGTTGAATGCTAACTAGGTCAAAGCTCAAACTAGGAGAAGGAGAGCTTGTTGAGACTAATCCAAAAATTGGAAGAGTCTACGCTCAGAGGAGAATGGCCGGAGAAGTCCCATTGGAATCAGAACCTCAATTCATGGACAGTTTCATGACCATGAGAGCCATGGTGGAAGAAATGTATCAGGAATTTAAGAAGGATTGAGGTGGAAGCACCTCAACACCCGAACAAGGTAAAGGAGTAGAGGAACCTCTTTTATTTGCCAATTCAGAAGGTAGAGGGAAAGGGGAAGAGCCTCCTCCATCAACTCCTCCTTCTAGCCCTGAAAAGAAAAAGAAGAAAACATCTTTGATTAAATTAGATGTAAAATTTGATTTGCCAATCTATGATGGAGAATTAAATGCAGAAAAGCTAGATAACTGGATTAGACATATTGATGTGTATTGTAGGGTGTAGAACATTGATTCAGAAAGGAGTAAAATTCAGTTGGCTAGCCTTCGCCTTGGAGGAACTACCCTAGTGTGGTGGGAAGGCAGGACACAAGTTGATTTGAAGAAGCATGGTAAAATTCTTTCTACTTGGAATGAATTTGTTTCTGCCATTAAAAAACAGTTCTATCCTCTAGCTTATATGCAACAAGCAATGATGAGTTGGCAAACTCTTCGCCAATTAAAGGGCCAAAGTTTACAAAGCTATACCCAGGAATTTAGAAAAAGACCTTTAATTCTAGGCATTTCTCTAGACTCACCTAAAACTTTGTTGAAGTATAGGTGGTCTGCATAGCTATTTGAGGCACATGATTCTCATGTTTAACCCCACTAGCATAGATGAGGCATCTGTTTAGGCTACACATCTAGAGGTTAGAGGAAAGAATGTAAACCCAAAGATTGGGGGATCATCAAAACCCTCTGCAAGCAAAAACAAGGAAAATAAGAAGCTGAGATGGAAAGAGAGGAAGACAAAATTTGTACAGAAATACAAACCTTCATGCAATCACTGCAAGAAGGATGGACACGATGATGAACACTGCTGGTCTTTGCATCTGGAGCTAAAACCCAAAAAGTTCAGTGGTAAGAAGAAGAAGACTAGTACTGTTATTCAGAAAGATTTGGGGTCAGACTCAGGTGATGAAACAACAGTCACAGCCATAAGCATAAAAGGTAAAAATTTTGAAGCATCTATTAGTAATTCTGCACAATCTATTGATAATGAAGAAAATGAGAGGAAAAGATGTTGGAAATAATACTGAGAGGGGGGGGTGAATCAGTATTATCAGATCAATCAAACTTTTTCAATGCTCAGAAACATATACGCTACTTCAGTTAGGTGAACCAGCGTGTACACGCTACTGTGACTAAATAAAACAGCGTATAAGAAGAAAACTCATAATTTAGTTAGCTTATTCTTCAGTTAAGTTCATCAGGACATTATTCACCACATTAACAGTAAACAGGTGCAGTATAACAGAACAGATCAAAAAGCCACACACATGAACACCAAGATATAAGGTGGAAACCCAATGTGGGTGAAAACCACCTGCTGCAAGTTGTCTCTATCTTTCTTTAATATGAAACTTCAGTTTACAATCTTTTGTACTGGTGCAGCCTTATACCAGTACGCAGGCTACAACCTGCAGAAGGCTACAACCTTCTCTCGTTCTCCAAACTTCCTTGGAAGGGAGCTCCAACCCCCTTTGCTCTTGTACTAGCCAAGATACTAGTACGTAGGTGCTGACCTACAATCTTCTTTCCTTCAGATACCACCTTTCATACATTTTCAGACTGGATATTCCTGAAGCACAACATTACAATCTGTAGACCCCAATTCATTCAACTTTCACAACAGATCATTGAAGCATAAAACAACCAAACTTTGAATCACTGAAACACTGAAACACTGAACCCTGTCAATCACCAGTTACCAGAACACAGAGCAGACTACAGAACTCTGCAATAACAGTCAGACCCCACTGTAAACCCAAAATCAAGCTTCAAAAGATATACGCTACTTCAATGAGCAAAACCCGCGTATACACGCGTTTTTACCGAAGCCAACCTGCGTACAGATCTAAAAATAAACTTTCTCAATTTGCTACTGTACCAGACATCAGTTAGACCCAGAACATAACATTGCGACAATATGCAGATCTAGAAATACGTATAATCAACCATATCATGATAGTGCATTTCAAACCATTAGATCCCGATCTATCCTTAGATCTAGTCTTCCATCAACCGATGTGATCTCTCCTTGGCTTAGATCAAGCAACCCAGAACCTGCATATCAGATCTCTTCCTCTCTTAGATATTCAAGCCTTGTCGAAAAGATGTCTTTGCCTAATGATCTTCTTCTCCTTATATAGCCTTAGGCCTTGTTCAATACCAAGAGCCAAAACCATAGTAATACAATACCATCAACTTCAAAACTAGAGATCGACACGCCCGTCGAGACACAATGGTCCGAAACCATAGGCACAACTTCCAAGGACTAACCACCATGGACCAAAGGTACTTTTCCACATACACGCGCTTTTTCTGAATCCAACTAGCGTGTACACGCGACTTGGGCTTAACGAACCTGCGTATATGAACTTCCTTGGCATGCTGTACTAAGATCTGTCTTCTGATTAAGATGCCATCACCTGTACCAACCTCTGAGCACCTGTACCAACCTCTGAGTGAGTTGCCATCAAGGACAACACTTGAATCATAATGCCAACAATCTCCCCCTTTGGACTTGATGGCAACCACCACACCAAGTCACTCTCCCCCTTTGACATCAAGGGCAAAGGGCTGTGCTCCCCCTGAGGACATGCTGATACCTCTGCTTGGCTGTGCTGACTCGTGCTCCCCCTGACAGTAGGCCAGATCTGCAAAAGATGTTCTTCAACAAGAACCAAGACTTATACACCATAAGAGACCTTCCTATCACCAAAAGACTCAATACATACATCCATACTCCCTACCAAGAGGGGATATATCAGAAACAACCAATTATATTACAGCATTCATCCCAGGCATAGTGGGGAAACCAACATAGGCCGTTACATGACCTTGACACCATAAAAGAGATATGACAAGAGAGATACATGACATAGAGACAACAGATCTAGACCAAGACTTAGGAAAGGCACCAGCAGCATCTGATAAACATCTTGTTAGATCAGCAACCAGGATTTCTTTCTGAGCTCCTTCTCCTGAAACCAACAACCAAAACATCTGAATGCCAACAATGCTTTATGAGACTTTTAAGCTGCTCCCCCTGAACCTGTGCCTGTTGCACCCCCTGAAACTGTGCCTGAAGAATTCTGACATTCCCATTGCTGTTCAGAACTTCATATACGCGATTTCTCCTACATAAAACAGCGTATGTACGCGGATATAATCTCTGCAACAAGCGTACACCATACACGCGACTTTCCCAACATAAATCCGCGTGTATACGCGTATATACCTTCCGTAACTTGCGTATACCAACTTTTCTGTAGAACAAACAAGCTTCAACAGCAGGATGAAGCATCAACTACTCCCAGCTTTTGTCTGAGATATTCAAAAGTTTCCCTGGGCAGTGGTTTTGTGAGAATATCAGCAACTTGTTCCTTAGAAGGAACATACTCCAACTTGACCTTCTGCTCAAGCACTTGTTCCCGAAGAAAATGGTACTTGATTGGTATGTGCTTGGTCTTTGAGTGCATGACTGGATTCTTTGAAATGCTGATTGCACTTGTATTATCACATAAGATAGAGACTGGTGGAGTGCAAGTGATTTGAAAGTCCTGCAAGGTCTGCATCATCCAAAGAAGTTGTGTGCAACAAGATGCTGCAGCCACATATTCTGCTTCAGCTGTAGATAAGGCAATCGAACTCTGTTTCTTGCTGAACCAAGATACTAATCTGGAACCCATGAAGAAAGCACCACCACTTGTGCTTTTCCTATCATCCACACTTCCAGCCCAATCTGCATCTGTGTAAGCATGAAGAGTGAGATCTGTATTTCTAGGATACCATAAGCCATAGTTTTGGGTCCCTTGAAGATATTTGAAGATTCTTTTGACTGCCTGAAGATGAGTTTCCTTTGGGTTGGCTTGAAATCTTCCAACCATTCCTACTGCATGTGTAATATCTGGTCGAGTACCTGTCAAATAAAGCAAACTCCCAATCATGGATCTATAAGTGGGTTGGTGAACTGCTGCTGATTCATCATTTGCACTGAGGCTGCATCCTGTAACCATGGGTGTACATACTGGCTTTGACTCTTCCATGCCATACTTCTTCAAGATCTGCTTGAGGTATTTGGTTTGAGACAAGAAGATACCTCCTTCATTTTGTTGGATTTGCAATCCAAGAAAATATGTCAATTCTCCAAGAAGTGACATTTCGAATTCTTTCTGCATAACCAAGGCAAAGTTTTGACTCATAGTCTCTTCATTGCTGCCAAAAATAATATCATCTACATAAACAACAAGAATTAGCAATTTGTTATTTTCAACTTTTATATAGAGATTGCTATCTGCTGATCCTTTTGAAAAGCCTTGTTGGTGAAGATATTTGTCCAACCGATAGTACCAAGCCCTTGGAGCTTGTTTGAGTCCATAGAGTGCCTTTTTCAATCTGCATACAAGGTTTGGATCATTCCCAAGAATGAAACCATCTGGCTGCTCAATATATACTTCTTCTTCTAAGTCTCCATTCAGGAAGGCTGATTTCACGTCCATTTGAAATACCTTGAAGTTTTGAAAGCTTGAGAGAGCAAGGAACATTCGGATGGCCTCAAGTCTTGCCACAGGAGCAAAGGTCTCTTCAAAATCTATTCCTTCTTGCTGTGCATACCCTTTACAAACAAGTCTGGCCTTGTTTCTAATTACTTCTCCATTTTCATTTAACTTATTCTTGAAGACCCATTTTGTTCCTATTACATTCTTATCTTTTGGTCTAGGAACTAATTCCCAAGTGTTGTTCTTTTCGATTTGCTCAAGTTCTTCATCCATTGCTTTGACCCAACATTCATCTTTGCATGCCTCTTTCACATTTTGTGGTTCAATGGAGGAGAGTAATGCCAAGTAGCTTGAAGCTTCTGCAAGTGTCCTTCTTGTTTGTACTCCTGCTTCTTTCTGCCCCACAATCTGAGTTTCTGGATGATTCTTTTGAACATATCTGGATGGAGTCTTCTCTTCTATTCTTGTCTGCTCCTCTGGTTCTTCTTGAGATTCTTCTTCTTCTTGAGGTTCTTCTTCTTCATCATTTCGCCTTTGAGAGTAACCTTCATCTTCTTCAATGTCTTCATGATGAACTTGCCTAGGAATATATCCCTTCTCATCAACCACTATATCAATACTGTCAACAATTCTGCCAAGTCTTTTATTGTAGCACTTGTATGCTTTGCTATGTGGAGAATAACCAAGAAGAATGCCCTCATCTGCTCTAGGTTCAAGTTTGCCAAGTTGCTCATCAGTATTCTTAATATAACATTTGCTCCCAAAGATTTTGAAGTGCTTCACGGAAGGAGTTTTACCACTCCAAAGCTCATGAGGTGTTTGAGTGCTGTTTACTCGGACATTTGTTTTGTTAAGAATAATAACAGCAGCATGTGCAGCTTCACCCCAGAAGGTTGCAGGAGTACCTGATTCATCGAGCATAGCACGAGCCATTTGTTGGATAGTTCTGTTCATTCTTTCCACAACCCCATTTTGCTGAGGAGTTCTAGCTGTAGAGAATTCTCTTCTTATCCCATGTTCATCGCAGAAATCGAAAAATTCATTTGATGTGAACTCCCCACCTCTGTCAGATCTGAGGCACTTAATTTTGTGTCCTGATTCATTTTCAGCCAATGCTTTGAAGGATTTGAATTTTTCGAATGCTTCATCTTTGTGCTTCATAAGCCCTAACCAAACAAACCTTGAGAAATCATCAATGAATAATATCAGATATTCTTCTCCTCGAGGTGTCCTTTTCCTAAATGGACCACATACATCTGTATGGACTAGCTCAAGAGGCAAGCTAGCTGATCCTTCCTTCTCTGGAAAGTTAGTTCTGGTTTGCTTTCCAAACTGACAAGATTTGCATATGGTGTTGTCTGGAATTTTGATATCTGGAAGATCGCGAACTGCCTGATATTTGCATGCTTTCCTTATTTGTGAGAAGCTTAGATGTCCCAACCTTCGATGCCATAACCAGTGCTCTTCATCCTTGCTAAGATAGCATTGTTGTTGTCCTTCTTCAAATATGTACAGATTATTTGGAGTTCTTTTGCCTTTGAGAACTGTTTTACCTGTATCAAGATCACGAACAAGACATCCATTCGATCTGAAAATAACCTCGGTTTTTTGATCACACATCTGGCTGACACTTAGAAGATTATGCTTCAATCCATCAACATACAAAACATTTCCAGCCTTGACCTTTTCTTTCAAAGGAGCAATACCTTTTCCTTTTATAGTTGCAGGAGTATCATTTCCAAAAGAAACTTTCTTTCCCTTTTCTAAAGTAGAATAAGATTCAAGTTTTTCTTTATCACCTGTCATATGTTTCGAACATCCACTGTCAATGTACCATAGATTTTCCTGTCCTTCTGCATAAAATGCTATCCCACATCTTTCTGTTTGAGGTTCCTTTATTCTCCATGTTTTTGTGCTCGTGGCTTGTTCCTTTTTCTCCTGAAACCTGCTCCTGCATTCAGAGTCTTTATGACCAAAATTATTGCAAATAGAACATTCAACTTCATTTTCAAGAACCGAAAAGTTGTTATAGGTCCTTTTTGTAATCCCTGTCATACTTCTTTGTTTTTGAGCTTCCCTAGTCATGATTGTTTTATATGCAACACATTGAGCTGCTTTGTGACCAAAGTTATGGCAAGAAAAGCATTGTCCATTGAAGAAGCTTCTGCGGTTATTGAATCTACCAGCCAACTGATTGTAATTTCTATTTTCATCTATTCTTGAGCCAAACTGAGAAGATTTTACCTGTGGTTGGTTGTAGCTTTTGTTCACCCTTAAGAAGGATTGTCCCTGATAGTTTCTGTTTGTAATTCGTCCCTGCTTTACCTGATTATCTTCATTGTTCTTCTGCTCATTTCTTCTTGCTGCATCAAGATAACTTTTTGAGGTGGATGCTTGAGAGGTTTCTCCATTATAGCCCAAACCTGTCTTGTTTAGAGGAGACCGCTGCACATTGATAATCTCATCCAAAGTTTCAGATCCTTTGACAAACTTAAGATTAATAGCTTTTGTTTTCTCAATTTCTTTTCTGAGACCAACAATTTCACCTTCTAGTTTTTCAAGATGTTTTTCCTTTTCATCAATTTGAAATTGCAAAGTATCAATGATCACATTCTTTTCTTCTATGCATCTCTTGAGTCTAGTAATTTCATTATAGAGATTATCCACATCTACAGCATCCTCATAATCATCATCTTCAAATGCCATTAACAGCTTATATTTATTACCTTGTTCATCTTCATCACTGTTTGATAAGCCATCACTATCTTCATGGGTGTAGTAGCTTTTCTTATTTGCACTTTGTTTCTTGTTCCATCTAGCAGGTTCTTTTCCTTTATCCTTATAAGGACATTTTGCAGCATAATGACCTACTCTTCCACAAGCAAAGCATTTGAAAGGTAGCTTACCTCTGAACCTTCCAGAACCCCTTTGAAGATTTCTGACAAAATTTGATTCTTCTTCCTCTTCTTCTGGAACATGGCTTGCTTCATAGTAATCTTCTTTTCCTGATGCCTTAAAAGCAGCTTCCCTTCTGTCAGATGGACCTCCCTTTCTCATTTCATAAGCAGTTAGAATTCCATGTAGCTGAGACATAGTGAGAACACGGAGATTTTCTTTTTCTTCTATTGCAGATACTTTAGATTCAAACTTGGGGGATAATGATCTTAGAATCTTTTGAACTACTATAGTCTCTTTTATTTCTTCACCCAAATTTTTCATACAATTAACAATCTCATCTACCCGAAGAAAATAATTAGCCACACTTTCATCATTATACATCTTGAGAGTCTCATATTGAATCCTGAGAGTTTGAAGTTTAGCTTGCTTTACCTGTTCATCTCCTTCATAGCTAGTGATCATTTTGTCCCATATCTCTTTTGCTGATTTGAAGTGCATGACCTTCATGAATTCTGTTTGGGATATACTTCCTAATAGAGTACTGACTGCTTTTGCATTTGTTTCATACTGCTTTTTCTCAGCTGGATCTGTAGGAGTAGCTGAAGGAAAAGCATAGCCTGTTTCTACAATGTTCCAAACTTCTGTACCAAGAGATTGAAGATATGCAGTAACTCTTACCTTCCAATAATTGAAATTTGTCCCATCAAAAATCGGTGGCCTGATTGATGCTTCTTTCTCGTAGTTGCTCATGATGAATGATCTACCTTCAAGCGATCAAGCTTCTCTGAAGGACCTGCTCTGATACCAATTGTTGGAAATAATACTGAGAGGGGGGGTGAATCAGTATTATCAGATCAATCAAACTTTTTCAATGCTCAGAAACATATACGCTACTTCAGTTAGGTGAACCAGCGTGTACACGCTACTGTGACTAAATAAAACAGCGTATAAGAAGAAAACTCATAATTTAGTTAGCTTATTCTTCAGTTAAGTTCATCAGGACATTATTCACCACATTAACAGTAAACAGGTGCAGTATAACAGAACAGATCAAAAAGCCACACACATGAACACCAAGATATAAGGTGGAAACCCAATGTGGGTGAAAACCACCTGCTGCAAGTTGTCTCTATCTTTCTTTAATATGAAACTTCAGTTTACAATCTTTTGTACTGGTGCAGCCTTATACCAGTACGCAGGCTACAACCTGCAGAAGGCTACAACCTTCTCTCGTTCTCCAAACTTCCTTGGAAGGGAGCTCCAACCCCCTTTGCTCTTGTACTAGCCAAGATACTAGTACGTAGGTGCTGACCTACAATCTTCTTTCCTTCAGATACCACCTTTCATACATTTTCAGACTGGATATTCCTGAAGCACAACATTACAATCTGTAGACCCCAATTCATTCAACTTTCACAACAGATCATTGAAGCATAAAACAACCAAACTTTGAATCACTGAAACACTGAAACACTGAACCCTGTCAATCACCAGTTACCAGAACACAGAGCAGACTACAGAACTCTGCAATAACAGTCAGACCCCACTGTAAACCCAAAATCAAGCTTCAAAAGATATACGCTACTTCAATGAGCAAAACCCGCGTATACACGCGTTTTTACCGAAGCCAACCTGTGTACAGATCTAAAAATAAACTTTCTCAATTTGCACTGTACCAGACATCAGTTAGACCCAGAACATAACATTGCGACAATATGCAGATCTAGAAATACGTATAATCAACCATATCATGATAGTGCATTTCAAACCATTAGATCCCGATCTATCCTTAGATCTAGTCTTCCATCAACCGATGTGATCTCTCCTTGGCTTAGATCAAGCAACCCAGAACCTGCATATCAGATCTCTTCCTCTCTTAGATATTCAAGCCTTGTCGAAAAGATGTCTTTGCCTAATGATCTTCTTCTCCTTATATAGCCTTAGGCCTTGCTCAATACCAAGAGCCAAAACCATAGTAATACAATACCATCAACTTCAAAACTAGAGATCGACACGCCCGTCGAGACACAATGGTCCGAAACCATAGGCACAACTTCCAAGGACTAACCACCATGGACCAAAGGTACTTTTCCACATACACGCGCTTTTTCTGAATCCAACTAGCGTGTACACGCGACTTGGGCTTAACGAACCTGCGTATATGAACTTCCTTGGCATGTTGTACTAAGATCTGTCTTCTGATTAAGATGCCATCACCTGTACCAACCTCTGAGCACCTGTACCAACCTCTGAGAGAGTTGCCATCAAGGACAACACTTGAATCATAATGCCAACAAAAGACATGAGATTTTTCATATTAGAGTTATTTCCAAACATCAAAAGATTGATACTTTATTTGATAGTGGATCACAAGTAAACTTGATTTCTGAAACAATTGTAAAGAAGTTGGGATTACTAACCACACCTCACAAGAAACCATATCCATTAGGTTGGGTATGTGATAAAGCAAAGCTACAAGTGACTAGACAATGTAAACTTAGGTTTGCATTTGGGTTAACATTTGTAGATGAGGTTGAGTTAGATATAGTTCCCTTGGATATATGTGGTATTGTTTTAGGAAGTCCTTACTTGTATGATAGAAAGGCCATTTTCTATAGAGCTGAAAATAAGTATCAACACACCAAAGATGGAATAGAATATATTGTAAGAGCTCATCAACTCAAAAATAATTACACTCTCATAAACTCAGGGCAGATGAAAAGAATTGTAAATTCATGCAAGCAATTTTTACTAATGGTTGTAAAGGGAAAGAACCCTGATAAAACCAATGTATTTGAGGGCTATGATGCTAAACAGGAAGTTGATTTAGAAAAATTTGTTTTAGAATATGATATCCTATTTCAAGAACCTAAAGGTCTGCCACCCAAAAGGGAAATAGTACATGATATTCATTTGCAGCAAGATGCTCAATTTCATAACATCAGAATGTACAGGTTGTCTCTTTAGAGAATGCAGAGATCAAGAAGCAGGTACAAGAGCTGCTCGATAAAGGGTTCATAAGGCCAAGCACATCACCATGTGGATCTCCAATTGTGTTGGTGATAAAGAAAGATGGTTCGTGGAGGATGTGCATTGATTACAGAGCACTGAATAAAATAAATATCAAAAATATTTATCCTCTTGTTCGCATTGATGATCTATTAGATCAGCTGAAAGAAGCAATTTACTTTTCCAAGTTAGACTTGCATAGTGGCTACCATCAGGTCAGAGTTGCAGAACAAGATGCATGGAAGACTGCTTTGAAAACAAAGCAAGGGTTGTATGAATGGCTCGTTATGCCTTTTGGCTTAACTAATGCTCCCACCACTTTCATGAGAGTTATGAATGATGTACTCTGACCTTTTATTGATGATTTTGTAATTGTATATTTAGATGACATTCTTGTTTTCAGTAAAACATGGGAAGAACATTTAAAGCATGTAAAGTAGACTCTAGATGTTTTGAAAAGAGAAAATCTCTATGTTAAGTTATCAAAATGTGATTGGAAAAACATCTTTAAATTATTTGGGTCATATTGTAGGGGGTGGTGAATTGAAGATAGATCCCTCTAAGGTCGAAGTCATTGTGAACTGGCCTAAACCCAAATCCGTTACAGAAGTTAGGAGTTTCCTAGGAGCAGCACAATATTGGAGAAAGTTTATTGCTAACTTTTCCTTGATTGCAGCTCCCTTACATGCTTTAACAGGATTGAACAAGGTGTTTCAGTGGGGAGGCAAACAACAGAAAGCCTTCAACACCTTGAAAGAAAAAATTAGTACAACACCAGTACTAGCATTGCCAGATCTTCAAAGACCATTTGAGATTGAAACAAATGCTAGTGACTATGCCATGGGAGCAGTGTTGATGCAACATGGTAAACCCATATGTTATCATTCTGAGACATTTAATTCTACAGTAGTTAATTATCCCACATATGATAAAGAATTGTATGCATTAGTACAGAGTGTGAAAAAGTGGAAACATTACCTAATGGGAAAAGAAACAGTTATACACACTGATCATCAACCACTTCAATATTTACACTCACAAACTAAATTTCAGCAATCAAGACACTATAGGTGGATAGGTTTTCTACAACAATTTCATCTAGTCACCAGATATAAGAAGGGCATACACAATAAGGTTGCAGATATGTTGTCCAGACCAATCATAAATGCATCTACTATACTTAAGCATAACTTAGTAATGCACGAAAGCTTCATTGAACAATATGCTCAAGATATAGATTTTAAAGATGTATATGCAACTTTAAGTCATGGCAAACAAGTAGAAGAATTGGATTATCATGTTAAGGACAAACTCTTGTATCATTTGGGAAAGTTATGCATTCCTCAAACTAAAACAGTTAACATAATTTGAGAAGCACACACTTCTCTAATATCAGGTCATTTTGGTGTGAGTAAAATAGTTGCACAGCTGCAAAGGTTCTGTGCATGAAACAATTTCTAGATATATTAAATGGTGTACCATGTGTGCTAAAAGCAAGCCCAACAATAGAAAAATAAGCTTGTACACTCCACTTCCAGTTCCTTCTCATCCTTGGGAAAGTGTTTCCATGGACTTTGTTGGGGGATTGCCAAAATCTAGAAAAGGTCATGATTATTTATATGTTATTATGGACAGGTTCAGAAAAATGTGTATTTCAATACCTTGTAACAAGCATATTACAGCTGAGCAAACAACAAAGTTGTTCTTTCAGCATGTATGGGTTCATTTTGGGTTACCCACTTCTATTATCTCTGACCGAGATTCCTGATTTGTTGGGAAGTTTTGGTCAAGTCTATGGGAGTTGATGGACACCAGATTGAAGAAGAGCACATCATTTCATACACAAACAAATGGCCAAATAGAGGTGGTCAACATGACAGTGATCTAGTTGCTCAGGGGCTATTGCAGTAAGCATCCCAAGCTTTGGGATGAACATTTATGTTATGTGTAACATGCTTACAACCGTGATAAAAACTCTTCTACGCAGAGATCTCCTTTTGAGACTTGTTTTGGTTTTACACCAAGGTCTCCCTTGGATTTTTCCTTTAGTAAAGACATAGCAGTTGATGGACACAGTGATGTGGACAAAGCAACCAAGTTCATTGAATAGATCCAAGAAATTCACCAGGCAGTGCAGGAACAACTAGAGAAAAACCAGGCCAAGTACAAGGCAAGGCATGATAAGCATCGAATTCAGAATAGCTTCCAAGTTGGCAATCAAGTCTGGTTGTACATCAACAAAGATAGAATGCAAGGTGAAGGTAAGAAGCTGAAGCCAATAAGGTATGGGCCTTTCAAGATACTTGAGAAAATTGGTGAGAATACTTTTCGCCTTGATTTGCCAACTTACATGCACATCTATTCAGTAGTTAATGTAGAGAACTTGAGACTATTTGAACCTTCATTGATTGAAGATCCCGAAGAGCAAAGTCAGTTGCCTTCTATTGATGATCTGTTGCCTGAATATCTCAATGAGTTGTAGGAAGATACAGTTCTAGATAGGAATGTGAGAACTACGCGTAGAGGAGATGTTGAGTACCTCAGAATCAGACTCAAAGGTTCAAAACCAAGCAGTGCAAGATGGATAGAGATTGGACAAGTGAGGAAGCTATATCCTCACTTTATTGATGCTTAAAAACCAACTTTTGGTGGTCCAAAAGCTTTTTCAGTGGGAAGGCGTGATCCAAAATGGATCCAAAACACCCTCTAAGTCTTCAAACATTCAAAACTATTGCCTGAGAAGAACCTTTTAAAAAGGCGGATTACACTATCGGGAGGCAAAAACATGAAGAAAATAGTGAAATAAGGCCTATCGGAGGTCAAAGGAATGACACACAGGAGTTGTCGGATCTAACCGATCAATGGTCCAGATCCGATTGGCATGTCACAATCGGCGGTGGCAGGCGGAGGATATCGGAGCCTATCATATGACAATTGTGATCGCGATCAGCGCAGGTCAACAAGGACCGTCATTCAAGCGCACAGATTGATGACCCAGGTTAACTTGCGATATCGCAATTGGCGATTATAGAGGAGAACTTACAAATGGCTCGGGGGTCTATGCGATATGCAATTGCAATCAATCGCATCGCAATATCGCATCGAAGCTACACAAAGGAGTGGGTTCGATACAAATATAGCTTGTGACAGCTGGACCCGATAGGGTTATAGGCGATATTTTATATATTTTGAAATCCGGAAAATAGCATTTTCCTTTGTATTTCACATTTCCGCCAAATAAAGGAATTGCAAAGGAAATGTGCCCGATGCGTTGAAACCAGACCCGAAAGGGTTTATGAATGCATATGTATAACATTTCAAGTCCGCCATAAAGCCATTTTGCAAGATTTTCAATGTTTTAATGTATTTTCCAAATACAAAGGGAAACCATGAAATGAGCGGGATTTCGGGCAGGCCTTAGGCAGTAAGTGGTATTGGACGGGCTCCGCCTGATCCCATCCACCGGCCAACACGTGGCGTGAGAAAACCGCCTTTTCGGGCGGGTAATCTCAGTACGCCTTCGCCACCCGAAATGAATCTCAGTCGTTGGATCAAGATCACTTAAATCGACGGTGGAGATACGATCGCAATATAAAGGCAGACCCGATAGAAATATAGTGCAGATTTATGAATATTTGAAGTCCGATGAAAAGTGATTTGGTGGATTTTTCCCATGTTTTAGCATATTCCTCTGTGTAAACAGAGAACACTATTTTTGGGGATTTCAAAGGCCCGATGGTCATTTCCATTGTAGAACAAGTGTCCACCTTCCCTGAAGACATTATGCCATGATTTCTAAAGCTTAGAAGGGGATTTGAGCAGACAGAGGCCAAGAGTCAGAGAGCTCGAGAAGGGGAAACGAACAGACAATGCCGATTGGCTTTAAAGCCATAGACTGACAGAGACAGAGAGGAAGTAGTACAAAGATAGAGAGAAAACCAGAGACAGAGAGTGAAAGAAAGAGTCTGTGTACTTATAGAGGATTGAGGGATTCAAGCAAACTCCTGTTTTTTGTATCTGTGTGTTGAGACTCAATTTGAGCTCACATTTTGTAAAACTCTGCTCTTGAAGACATAATAGAGAGGTCACCACTGAAGGCTTGGACTAGGAGACATAGCCCAAGAGTTTTGGGTGAACTCCAGATTAAACTTGTTGTGTTTATGTGTGTTTGTCTATTATGCTTCTCTAATTGCTCAATTGTCTATATTATTCGCAATCTTATCGATATGTTGCACTAAGTAATATAGGCTAATCTATGCAAATGAGTCTGTAATACCTTAAAAGTAATCTAAGATCTTCATTTTTAGATCAACTGAGGCTTTCCCTGGGTTATTTCTTCTGTGTTATGTGTGATTGATTTCTCATTCTCAGTTATATGTGTTCTCTTGATCTTGTTCAATTCAATTAAGCTTCATTAAAGAGTTGTAGAAGTAGATCTTGTATTGTGTTTTAGTATATTGCATAATTTGTTGATCTATAGTGGAAATTTCTACATGGTATCATAGCAAAGGTGATCAAGGCGAAGAACAATATACAAGAAGAAGAAGTTCGACGTTTGTGGCTCCTAAATATAGAAATCGAGTTCTTATCACATCTCAATTTCACCGATGGCGTTCAGTGGTTTAAGACTCGAGTATGCCCTTGATGGCAACTCGAATTATATAGCCTGGAAGGATCACATGGAGGCAGTATTAGAGGATAACGGTCTAAAGGACTTCATTGATCAAGAAGTCCCCAAGCCGGCTGATGCTACTCAACTGGCGGAATGGAAGAAATGTGTGGCTAGAGCAAGGAGAATCCTCTTGGAGGGAGTTTGAGACCACATTGTCTCGAGCCTCCATGGGAAAGAGACACTGTTTTCGATGTGGAAAACATTGAAAGGTCTATATCAGAACAACATCAATCAAAGGAAGCTAGCGTTGAAAGACAAGCTTCGTAAGATCAAGTGTGAAAAGGGAGACACGATCTCTACATATTTGAACAAGCTCACCACCTACAGGGATGATCTTGTAGGGATCACGACTACTGAAGATGACATGGTGAGTCTTGCACTCCTCGGTCTTCCTTAGAGCTGGCATAGCTACCAAGACTCAGTTAATGGAAGAGAAAAACTGCCACATTGGGAACGACTTTGGTCGGATCTGATGCAGGAGGAAATAAGAAGAAGCACCAAAGATGGATCCTCATCGAAGCAATATGATGAGGAAAATCTAGCCTTAGTGAGTAAGGTGAAGAAAGGGAAAGGGAAGGCATCCCATTCCAAATCTAGTTCTTCCCATGGTGGGAAGAAGAATGAAAAATCGAAAGTGTGATGCTTTCATTTTCATGAAGTGGGCCATTATGCTATGAATTGTCCACAGAAGAAATCCAAGAAGGGTTCCTCGAAGGGATCTGATGGTGAGGCACTGGCCTCACAGTTTGAGCTGGAGTTCTCTCTTATTGCATGCATGGTTTCATCCATGCTGGGATGTGTGTGGTACCTGGAAAGTGGAGCTTCATTCCACATGTCAGGTGATAAGAATATTTTTAGTACCTTGGAGGAGAAGGATCTCCAGATGCGGATCGAGATGGGCGATGACGGAAAGTACCCTGTTTCAGGTGTAGGTACAGTTGTGTTTTAGAGGGATCATGGAGCTCCCCTCACCCTAATTGATGTAAATTATGTACCAGGTCTGAAGAAGAATCTTGTGTCTGTCGCTATGTTAGAAGATAAAGGCTATGATGTAGTCTTTAGTAAATGAAAGGTATTCCTGAGGCATATCGGTACTGTAAAGACAAAGCGAATAGGGATTCGAGTTAAGAATCTCTACAAGTTGGAGGTAAATGACTGTGCTGCTTTGAGTTCCAAAGCTAAGATGGTGCAGAGCCAAGATGTTGGCGAGCTATGGCATAAAATACTGGGCCACTTTCACCATGGAGCCCTGAAGATCATGCAACAGATTTCTACCAAATTACCCAAGGGAAAACTTGAGTAGACGACTACATGCAAAGGTTGTACCTTGGGTAAGTATGTGACATCTTCCTTTCTGGACCGAGACAGTAGAGCTGGATCAATCCTGGAGCAAATTCACTCAGATGTTTGTGGACCTTTCTCTACAACCTCCACTGCTAAACAAAGGTACTATGTTATTTTTATTGATGATTTTTCTTGTAGATGCTGGATATACTTTATGCAAAAGAAGGATCAGACCTTCTTGAGGTTTTGTGAGTTTAAAGCCTCGGCATAAAAATAATCTGGAAAGAAAATAAAAGCCTTGCGTAGCAACAATGGTGGAAAATATGTCTCCCAACAATTTAAAGACTTTTGCGCTGCAGAAGGAATTAAATGGGAATTGACAGCACCCCATAACCCAAAACAAAATGGGGTGGCCGAAAGGAAGAACAAATCGATTGTGGGAGCAGCTCGAGCGATGTTACATGACTAAAGCCTACCACTGCATTTGTGGGCTGAGGCATGCAATACAGCAGTATACTTGCAGAACAGAAGCCCTCACCGTATACTGGGAATGAAGACACCTATGGAGGCCTATTCCGAGAAGCGACCTGATGTAAGTCACTTCCAAATATTTGGATCATCAGTTTACTGTCATGTGACCAAAGATTCCAAGAAGAATCTAGACCCAATATTTGAGTTGGGAATACTTGTGGGGTACACGGATACACCCCACAACTATCGGGTGTACCTGCCTTCCACTGAGAGGACAATGGTACGCAGGGATCTGAAGTTCGACGAGTAGAAAACCATTCAATTGTCACTTGAGAGGGAGCTCAAGTTGCATGTAGAGGAGGAACCTTTGGTTCCTAAGGAGGAGGAGGTGGAGAAGTCGCATGCAGAGGATTCGAGAGTGGAGACATCCACTCATGCTAAGACTTCCAGAGATGGGCGGAAATGCTCAAGGTAAGCTGACAGATTGATGTTGAATTTGCAGGAGAATGTGGGCCAGCCATCTTCTTAGCGCAGACAGAGGAGGTCGCCCAAGCAGTACATTGGGTACATGGCCCTGGTTGGGGAGTGTGTAGATACCGAACCTTCTTCATTCGAGGAGGCAGTGCAACAACCAGTTTGGGTTGATGCAATGGTAGAGGAGTAGGAGTACGATTCTATCATTCAAAACAGTGTGTGGGATGTTGTCCTAAGGCCTCAGGGCAAGTCAGTGGTGAGTTCCAGATGGCTTTACAAGGTAAAGCAGGCAACTGATGGCAGTGTTGAGAAACATAAGGAAAGGTTTGTTGCCCAGGGTTTCTCACAGGTCGAGGGGATTGACTACGATGAGACTTTTGCTCCTGTAGCAAGGTACTCATCGATTAGATTGATGTTGGCACTATCAGCTCAGATGGGGTGGAAGATCCACCAAATGGATGTGAAGACAACATTCCTCAATGGGAAGATTGAGGAGGAGGTGTACATTGAGCAGCCAGAAGGTTTCGAAACCTTCGATCGTGAGTCGCATGTGTGCAGACTCAAGAGGGCTCTGTATGGGCTGAAGCAAGCACCCCGTGCTTGGTACACCAGGATCAACAACTATTTCACTAGTTTGGGCTTCACCAAGAGTGAAGCAGATGTGAACCTTTACCACATCATGGTAGAAGGTAAACCATTGATCATTGTTCTTTATGTCGATGATCTGATTTTGACAGGTGATGATCAACTGATACAGTCTTGCAAGGAGGACCTTGCAAGAGAGTTCGAGATGAAGGACATGGGCCTTATGCACTACTTTCTAGGCATGGAGGTGTGGCAGAAAGATGGGGAAGTATTTGTGTCTCAAGGCAAGTATGCCAATGAGATACTCAGGCACTTTCACATGGAGAAGTGCAAGCCCATGCAGACTCCTCTAGCTAGGAACTGGAGGAAGGAGGATGCTACTTCAGGTGAGGTAGTAGCTGTTACTGTTTATTAGTAGCTGGTGGGTTCACTTATGTATTTGGTGAACACACGACCCGACTTATGCTTTGCGGTGAACCAGTTGAGTCAAGCTATGGTTCAACCTACCAAGCTGTTTTGGAAGGCAACAAAGCATGTGCTGAGATACCTCAGAGGCACATCTCAGTTCGGATTGTGGTATAGACGGATAGAGGGAGTGAAGCTTCAGGGCTTCACAGATGCAGATTGGGCAGGGATTCCATCAGACCGGAAGAGCACTTCTGGAGGAATCTTCAACCTTGGTTCAGCTGTAGTTTCCTGGTACAACAGGAAACAGAGATCAGTTGCACTTAGCTCAGTAGAGGCTGAATACATGGCTGCTAGTCAGGCTGCATGTGAGGCCATTTGGATGCGGAAGATTCTAGTGGGATTGTTTGGTCAGAGGATGGATCCTACAGTGATCTACTGTGATAACCAGAGTTGTATCAAACTCTCTGAGAATCCAGTTTTTCATGACAGGTCCAAGCACATTGATATCTGGTATCACCATCTTCGAGACTGTGTGGTCAAGAGGATCATGTTGTTGTTGTATGTTTCGACCGAGGAACATGATGCAGATATTTTGACTAAGGCATTGTCAAAATGCAAGTTCGAGTTCCACAGAGACAGGATTGGGGTTACTGATAATCCCTTTCTTGTTGAGATGGAGTGTTGAAAATAGCAACAAGAAATGCTAAAAATAACACTGCTATAAATAGCAGTTCATCTAGTGTTGAACATAACAACAAGGGATTAAAAAATGGAAGTGCTAAAAATAGCATTCTATAAATAGCATTTCAGGATACCTTCCTATTTTAGTCAGTCCCTAAACTAAAATAGAGAAGTAAAATTCAAATTTGATCTTAGCCGCTGTTTTTAAAATAATTAATTAATTCATCTTGAGTTAATTAGTTAAGGAAAATCAAACATGAAGTCTATGTGGGGACATGCAACAGTTTCTCCATTAATTGAGGAATTTATCCATCAGTTAAAGAGATAAGAATGAGTTGTAATTAGTTGGCTCAGTTAACTGAGTCAAGTCCAGTTAGATTAATTCAAACAGTTTGTTGAATTAATGTAAGTTTAGTTAGTTAATGCTTGCATGCATGTAACTACTACACTTCAGATAACTGAATATTATCTCATAAATAACTTATGCATGTCAGTTCAGACAGAGACCTAGTTGAGATCAGATGGATGGGAAGTGTACTATCAATTGCTAGAATATTCCATTGTGAATATTCCTTGCATGCAAAAGGAATTCTTTCCTTGAGGATTGCGCAGTGACTTCTTCAGGTTTTGTGAGTGTGATGAGGCCAATTCACACATGTGGCTTCATTGGACCCCAAGAAAAATTGCGTAAGGAAATAGGAGGCTTGGAGGGCTTGAGGAGGACATATACTATGTCTATTCAGTCTGTGAGTTGTATTGTTTGATTGTAGAGAGAGCAGGATAACTTGAGAGCTGATTCTTTTTGTAACATGAACAAGATTTACATTTGTATAATAATACAAAGATTGGGGTTTTAGGCTGAGGCTTTCCCCAGGTTATTTCTTCTGTGTTATGTGTGATTGATTTCTCATTCTTAGTTATATGTGTTCTCTTGATCTTGCTCAATTCGATTAAGCTTCCGCAAAGTGTTGTAGAAGTAGATCTTGTATTGTGTTTTAGTATATTGCATAATCTGTTGATTTACTGTGGGAATTTCTACACATACTCTTTCCTCTAATTATGAATTACATTGGTCAGGTGAGTTCTTTTACAGTGGTATGTTCTAATGATTATTGGTTATGGCAATTTTGATTTGGACACTTGCACTTTTCTTGTTTAAGGTTGTTGGAGTAAAAACAGATGGTCAGAGGATTACCTCCCATTAGAGTATTTGATGGACTCAAGTAGAAACAACAAGGATCAACAACAATATATTGTGACAACACCTCAACGATTGCACTATCCAAGAATAGTTTGTTTCATCAAAAGAGCAAGCATATTGATACTAGATATCACTTTATTAGGGAACTTGTGAGCAATGGAGAAGTTCACTTGAAGCCTTGTAAATCTAGTGATCAATTGCCTAATATATTTTCCAAGTCATTAGCAAAAGTTGTGTTTGAGTTTCATAGAAGAAACTTGGGTGTTGTAATCCTAACTGAGACATAGACCAACATGCATGCTTGATTTGTCACGAGTCATGTTTTAGTTTAGCGTTCGTAATTAAGGGGGAGTTTTAAAATAAGCTAATTACTCTTGCATGAGGAGTTGGCTAAACTTAGAGAGTCAGTTAACTGAGTGTTGAGGGTTGATTGTTTGAATGTTGAGTCAAGTCGAGTTAAGTGATAGATGACTTTTAGTATGTGGTTGCATGTCAAGATATTTTCGGCAAGTCGCTAGTTGGAAAAGTTTAAATACCCTTCACCGGGTTCATTGTAAGTATCATGTTTTCTATGATTAATAGGAGCTGCAGCTTGTGGATTTGTGTGTGAATTATTTGTTTTGTCTTCTTTGTGTCTCCAACAAACTAGAGAGGAAGCATTGAGGAGGCTCCTGTAGCAAAGAAGATAGTTGATGGAAGCCCTGCCACATTTGAGAAATCTCCAGAGGAATTGACTGTAATGCCCCACTTTGGAGCCCAAAGCAAAATCGGCCCACATGGAGTTCGAGGAGGAAGGTGCTCTAATGCCCGGAAAAGTCGAGCTCGTTAAAGAAGTTCCCAGTAGCTGAAGTCCCTAATGAAGTCGCGACTGTTGAAACGACCAAAGAGAAAGGGGTCATCAAAACGATAGAAGAAGAAAGACGAAAAAGACGCACCTGCAATGCGGCGGTGACTTTCCATGTGTTAAATTTTTTATGGGCCAAAAAAAGACAAAAAATAATGACTTTCCACATGTTAAATTTTGGATGCGCTGGAGGAAGACAAAAATGGAGAGAAGCATAGGCTAATGTGAATAGTGTTTGTGACCGAACTCTATAGAAATAACACTTCAGTGTAATTATTTTCATGGTTAATTCACCGTCATTTTGTTGTTGAGATTCATGTGAGAAAATTTTAATATATAACAAATTCCATAGTAATACATTATATATAGTGTAAAAAAATAGAATGGAGTTTTAAAAAAAGGACACTGAGTTCTCAATATTCACTATTTTCCCTGTAGCAGTAACATTAAAAAAGCTGAATAGGCCTTCGAAATTCTATCATGATAACATTCATTTTCTTTATCGGTATGAATTTGCCCATCATAACTCCGACTTCGAGGAATAAATTTTGAGAGATTGAATCCCGGTCAGCCTTTCTAAGTGAACACATTCTCAATTAATTTTTTATTAAGATAATTTTTTTCGATACATACTCACCAATTAGGAGGGGAGTCTTCCACAGGAGCTGGAGGGAGTGCGACAGCTGAGCGGAGTGCAGGGACGTGTGGCAGAAGGAGAAGGAAGATGTATGCGGCAACCAACCAGTGCACAAGAAGGAGGGAGACAAATGGATTGATGGCCAATGCATGTTGAATCTTGGCGAAATTTGCATGCAATCTCTCAGGGCTCGTAGAATTGGTCGTCTCGACACCTGGAAATTGGAAATGCATGCCACCCTCCTCTAAATTCTCAGGAATGGCAGGAGGTATTGGTTTTTTCGATGGCCGAGTGCTCTGTAAGTTCTCTGCGGTTTGGCTGTTAGTGTTTCGGATAGGATACACTTCAGAGCTTAGAGGACCCTCAACTCTTCTGAAATCCGCCATCTTAGGATTACTAACCTCCCCAATCTGCGAGGAAAGGTTAGTTTAACTGGTTCATGTCTTGCTATACCACCCTCTATCTCAAGCCAGTTTCTCCATAGGCTCTTTGTCCAATGTAGTGGGTTCCAAGTCACTCTGAATCTCCTGGTTTTTGCGCGAGAAAAGTTTCTTTGGTCAAGGCCTTTATCAAGCATGGTAGGATGATTCATATTCTGTATCTCTATTTCGGTTTTGTGTGGGAGGAGGCTTTTTTGGTTTTGGCTCAAGTTTACTGCATGATCCTACACTCTCTCCTCAGCTTGCTTGTGGCTCCAGGTCAGTACCTCTATACTGTTGAGTTTTTCTTATTCTTTCTGTTTAAAAAGGAGTTTAAAAAAAAACAACGGAAATTAGTAGCTGTTTCTTTTTTATAAAAGGAATCATGGAGCTGTTAGTCTGATTGTAGATGAATGCAAGTTTTAAGAAAGGATATGGTGTAGGTTGGTCTGTTTCTTCTGCCTCAAGGATTTCAGAAGACCATAGTACTCCTCCCATGTCTGTGGATACGAGACGATCATGGGTATCGTTTCTCAAGCCTTAGAAATACTTTGTTATCTCAAAGCCATGCTCGGATTTTCGATTTAGGATTGGTCACTGGTGGTGTGTTTGTCAATTAGTATGCTGCTGTTTTGTATGTCCAGAGGAATCATCCTGAAGCAACGCTAAACCCTTTGGTTCCCTGTAACTTTGGCCTTACACATTCCTTGCCTGAAACTCCAGGGGTTTTCAGGGCCAGTTTTTTTTCCGGGAGGCCAATTCTCGCATTCATAAGTACAAAGTCTTAAAACATTCTCTGTCTAGGAATTTCGGGTAAAGGAAAGTTTTGTACTTTCTCTGGCTTCTCGAAATCTCTCAAGGGATAGATCAAATATTGGATTCAAAATTTTAGCCGTCAGTCTTCCATTTCTCTTTATGGCTGGTAGGATCCAGGTAATGACATAGTCCTTCCCCTTTATAGGAAAGCTGTCTGAGGGGTGACTCAATCCCTAGGCGTCTCGGGTCTGTACTGCAGTTTGATTTTGATGATCTAGGCTTTCTCTCTCTGGGTTTTATTCAATCCTTTTTGTCAGTCCACCCTGGACCATATCTTCGTTGGATTTTTTGTGATCCCTCGGGGTCAGAAGTAGGTGGAGAAATAAAGAATGACTGACACTTCTGATCTCAAGGCGATGATACAAGCAGCTATACAGGTGGAGTAAGCACATAAATTCGCCAAAGGGGATAATGAGTGGCAATCCACGCTGGAGGAGATGCTGATTCATCCCTCGGTCCCACAAAATGAGAGGAAAAGTCTGTTAAATGATAAATGTCATATTCCTTATAGCTAGCTCAAAAAAGATATATCCCAGAAGTCATGGCAAGAGAACCGCCACAAGGGAAATAACAAACCTGTCAAGACTATTCCCCCTCCCGCTACTATCAGTATAAACAATAGTCATCTGTCAGAGCACATTGAGAGTCTTCAAACTAAGGCTTTAGTTGGGAGATGGCATTTCCTGGAGCTAGACGATGCGAAGATGAGGTGCTGGCTTGAGCAGCAATGGAAGCCGCTAATTGGATATGTTCCGATTATATCCAGGTTATTAAAAGAATGGTATTGCTTCCACTTTCTAAATTCAGTTGATCTGGAAATCATCCTAAAACAACAATGGGTTTATAAAAGAAGTTTCTTGGCTTTACACAGATGGTATATGGGCTATAATCCATTGAAAAACATTCCATCTAATAACTTAATTTGGGTCAAGCTACCCGGATTACCATTAGAATTGTGGTCAAAGGAAACGCTAGCTGAAATTGGTAATGCAATAGGAAGATGTGTATACGTGGATCCCTGGGTTTTAGGTGAAAAATACAAACGAGTAGCCTGGATATTGATAGACAAACCTTTCAGAGGGGGATTTCCGGCTCACATAGACATTCAGTGGAGGGACTCAAAAATCAGGCAAAGGCTTGATTTCTGGGGGATTCCCTTTAGATGTTCAGCTTGCCATCACACTGGGCATGTAATTAAGAATTGCCCAAGACGCCTATCAATCAGCCGGAAACAACACAGTCATAATAGGTATGCTGCAAAGCCCTTCAAAAGTTCATCCCCTTGCGGGGAGTCAGAGAACTCTTCATTCGCAAAGAATATGTCTCTCACAGGATTTGAAGTCCACCTGGATTTCTCTGCTAATGACCATCGACTCTCATATCATCCGGAGGTATTGAAACAGTCCATGCCACCCTTAGAGCCAGCCTCGGATCACGACATTCCTGCTAATCCATACATTCCGGAGCCTATATCTCCGTCTATGCCCCCTTTGGACCCTGCCTCGGATCGCAAGATCCCCTGCCCGTGTTCGTTTCTGCACCCTCTCTATGAAACCACTAATGAAAATCTTCTCAATCCATCCTATACTCCTGCTCCGAATAATAAAAATCTGTCATCAGATAGAGGAAAAGAGATTATGGTAACACCTACACCTGTAAACTCGCCTACTTTGTTGCCCACGAATTCGGTAGGCAGCAATTTGGATTTCCTGCTAAACAAAAAATCGCTTCAGCTCAGGGAGCTTACAATTCACAAGCCCCATTCTCAACCGTCCCCTCAAATCAGTCCGAAGTCGGCTAGAAATATAACAGTGAGAAGGAAAACAAAAGGGGGAAGTAGGCACTTCAGGGGGAGAGGTGAGGGTAGGGGGATCCGTGATTTATCTCTGGTAGAAGTCCCAATCATAGACATGACCGAAGACAGGCCTCTTAGAGCATGCAAGGCCGGAAATCATCCGATATGAATTTTTCCATCTCCATGAATATAAGAGGATTGGGGGCAGGTCCCAAGTTTTTGGCCTTAATTTATTTTTTTTTTCATTCTGAAAGTCCCAAAATAATTATAATATAGGAGACAATGCATGAAGCCTCCGTTGCAGTTTCTTACTTCAGGAAGATGTATCCTTCATGGCACATCTCTGCCACTGAAGCGATGGGGCTCTCGGGAGGGCTAGTATTCCTTTGGGATCCAACTTGGATCAAGGCAGAAACTTATAAATGTCTGGAAGGAACTTTAATCTCGGCAAAAATGAGAGGACACAATTTTCCTATTAATATTCTCAATATATATGCCCCCTACAAGAACAGAATGCTTTTCTGGGAGAAAATTTTGGATTCTGAAATTTTTGATGTGGAAAATTTGTTGATTGCAGGAGATTTAAACTTCACTTTAAGCATGGACAAGATATGGGGCAGTAAAAGTAAAAAGGATCCTCTTGCTGAAAGGTTAAAAAATGAATTTCTCAAGAGAAATTTTGTTGACATCCTTCCTCCTCAAATGATCCCGACTTGGGAAAATGGCAAAGTTGACGAAGCTTATGTAGCTAAAAGGCTGGACAGGTTCCTTATTCATGCCAGTGTGATTGATTGTATGGGTATGCCTTTCTCATCAATAGAAAACATTTTCATTTCAGATCATAGGCCAATCATTTTAGGATGGAAGGTAAAAAGTTTCAGGAAAGGATACTCATTCAAGTTTAACAACTCTTATCTGGAGGATCCGGGATTTAATGATCTCATAAAAAAAACATGGATGGAGCTGACAAATAATGATCCTTCCACACTCTTGATGACATTTAAGGACAAAATGGATTATATGCAGAAGGCGGTGAAAAAATGGAAATATGAGAAAAGACAAGCAAACAGGAAAGAACTTAGGAGTATTCAAAGAGCTTTAGACATGGCATTGGAGGCGATGGCCTCTCATCTTTTATCTCTAGAGTCGAGATGTCTCATAAAGGAGCTGCAAAAAAAGAGGAATCCTTTTGGCGGCTGAAAAGCAGAGCAAATTGGATTAAAGCGGGGGATAATAATACAAAGTTCTTTCACAATTTTGCAAATGCCAGGCGCGAAAAAAATTCCATATGGAAGATAAGAGATGGAAATGGTCAGCTCATTTATTCCCAGCAAGATATATCAAATGAGGCAGTAAGATTTTTTGGAAAGCAGTATCAAAGATCTGAAGAATGTAATTTTAAGGACATCCTATGGGGCATTGAAATCTTCCCAAAGATGTTGATGAGGAAACAAATGATAGAATTTTTCAAAAAATCTCTGAGGAAGAGCTGCTTGGGATTATGAAGTCATTTAAAAGTGATAAATGTCTAGGGCCAGACGGCTGGACAATTGAGTTTTTTACTCACTTCTTCGACCTTTTCAAAGGGGATTTGTTAAGAATGGTAGATGGTTCAAGAATGGCGGGTAGTATTAACACAAAGGTTGCTTCCACCAACATCACCCTTATCCCTAAGAAAGATGAAGCAGAGTCTTTTATGGACTTCCGGCCGATCTCTCTATGCAATATTACTTATAAAATTATTGCAAAAATAATTGCAGAAAGGATAAAAGGATCTTTATCAAATCATATTTCATCAGAGCAACATGCGTTTCTGAAAGGGAGGAACATACAGGATGCGGTGGCAAGTACTCAGGAAGGAATATATGCTATTCAGAAAAGGAAAAGGAATGCAGTCATCCTTAAGATTGATCTCCAAAAGGCATATGACTGCCTCGATTGGGGATTCTTAAGGTGCTTATTGGTAAAGATTGGCCTAAAACCTGGTATGACAAACTGGATAATGGCGTGTGTTGAGATGGTGAATTTCTCGGTGATCATAAATGGAATTCCT
Organism: Pinus tabuliformis; assembly: GCA_031772625.1. NCBI lineage: Eukaryota > Viridiplantae > Streptophyta > Pinopsida > Pinales > Pinaceae > Pinus > Pinus tabuliformis. The sequence goes on along the minus strand of CM062815.1, from coordinate 854,418,580 downwards.
TCCCCTTTCTTCTCTGCCTCCAGAGGTCTCCGGCAAGGATGCCCCTTATCTCCACTTTTATTTATTCTGGCAATGAATACTCTTAGCCTTCATATAAATAAGGCTGTTGAAGAATCCAGATGTTCTCCGCTTAAAATTTGCAGGGGTATTTCGATCTCACATAATCTGTTTGTCGATGATATCATAATGTTTGGAATGTTATGCAAGATTTCATGGTTATGCTACTATGAGATCTTGGAAAAGTTTCAAAAGGCAACAGGCCTTCATATTAATTTCGAAAAGTCTGTCTTTTTTCATAATGATACGAGCCAGGAAGTGATTGATTGGTTGACGGAGCTGTTTGGAATCAAAGCCCAATCTATCAGGCTAGGATTGAAATATTTGGGCTTTCAGCTAAAAGCTGTAGGTTATAAAAAGTCAGACTGGGGATGGATTTTAGACAGGTTTTACAAGAAGATTTCCGCCTGGCAGTACAGATATCTCTCTCTTGTGGGAAGAGTGATCCTCGCCCAATCGGTTTTAAATCAGATGATGGTATACTGGGCCCATTTATTCGCCATCCCAGCAAGCATAATTACGGCAATGAACAAGCTCACGGAAAACTTCATATGGGGAGAACAAGTGGGTAAAAAAAAAATCATCTCTCATCTCTAGCCAATATTTCCAAACCAAAGAGCAGTGGCGGATGGGGGCTTTTAGAATTGAAATCTTTTGGCAGGGCTTTACTCTGCAAGACTCTGTGGAGGGGCATTTTTGAGGATGGTCCATGGAGTAACATAATTCGATACAAATATCTAAAAAGGAAGAATCTGGCATATTGGCTCAGAAAGGAACAATTAGGCTCATCTAGGGGATCTCCTATTTGGCAAAGCCTTAGGAAAATTGGCAAATTTTTTCTGGAAAATTTATACTGGCATTTCCAAACAGGTAAAAATATTCTCATTGGAAAAGGTTGTTTCATGTGTGGTGATGAAGCGATTGAGGTTTAGAACTCTCTTCTAGATTTTCTCCACAGGAAAGGTATGTTTTACTGGGAGAGTCTAATTGCAGGATGGAATGGCCCGATTCCTCTTTGGAGGGAAGCTGAAGGTATGGGGATGCCGTTAGACATAGCTTTGCAGTGGGACCAAATCAAAATTCGTCTCAGGAACTGTGGAATCTTTCGTTCAAAGGATCATGATGGTCTCATTTGGAGAAGCTCAAAGGTTTTATATGCTATTCAAGTAAAGGATGTTTATAGAGACCTGATTAGCAAATTGCCTTCTCTCCTCAAGCCGTCCTTTCCGCCCATTCTCTGGAAAACAGGATGCCCCTCAAAAATGATCCTGTTCTCCTGGTTGGATTTTCACAATAGGAACCTCTCTTGGGAAAATTTAAGAAAACGCGGATGGCAGGGTCCGGGTGTTTTCTCCATCTGTTGGTCTGAAGATGAAACCAACTTCCACCTTTTCTTCGACTGCAAGAAAACACGTCTTCTGTGGAGGACTCTGGAGGAAGCCCATGGCGTCCAACATATGACTCATTCCTCTATTTCAGATGCTTTTTTATGGTGCAGTCTTCAAAAGAAATCATGGAGATCAATCTTCATCATTACGGTATGGTGTATATGGAAGTGGCGCAATAGGGTTGTTTTCAATGGTAAGGTCTCCCATCTTCTGGAAATTATCTCCTCCATCTCTTCTATTTTTGAATCGATTCCGCAAAGCATATCCAAGGATCCAGATCAGAAAGGAAGTGTGGCTCAGCTGGACCTGTCTTCTTTGCCGAGAGCCTTCTTTGACGGGGCTGAACAGGATGGTCACTGTGGTTGTGGGGTTTTTATCGTGGTAAATGAAAACTGCCATTATCACCTTTTCTGGAATGGGGGGGGGGTGGTTCAAACAGTAAGGCGGAAGCGATGGCCCTTGCTGGCCTTCTTCATTTTTGTCTTTTTATCAATCTCCAGGATGTTTCCATATTTGGTGATTCTAAAGTCTTGGTTGATGGTCTTCTTGGTAAGAACATCATAAGGAAGCCGCAACTCTCTGGATGGATTGATAGGATTAATTTTTTATGGAACAGATCAAAGGGTGTGTCCATTCATCACATAAAGAGGAATCTTAACCAGAGTGCAGATGATTTATCCAAAAGAGGTCTCCGGATGGCTCCAGGATTATGGTCCTTGCAGGTTTCTTCTGAGGGCTATATTACATCCATACAGGACTTCGTTCCTCCTGATTTCTAATTTTGTCTTGGCTTCTGGCTCTTTCAACTTTTTATGGTTTTGTTTTCTATTAAGCTCTGATATTTCTCTCTGCTCGCTGAAGATTATCATCCGCTAATTTTGCTTTTCCAGTGACCGCAGGTTCTTCATGCTTGTTTTCATTTTTCCTGTTGCGGGGAGCAGTTTGTTAGGATCCGTTTCTTATCGCTGCTATCAAGTTTCTATGGCCTGCGTGCCCACTCTAGTTTCAACTCTTTAATGGCTGTATGTTCTTGGTTTCACATGATAGGTCTGTTCAGATGCTGTCCATTCTTATTGGGAGCTTTTTTGGTATTTAGCCGCTCCCATTCTAGGCTCATATATGTGGAACAGTTTCTGTCTTCCAGTTCTGGCTAGAGCTCCTTCTAGTTTAATTTTTCCACTCTTATGTTTTAAGTCATATATATGAAGAACAACTGAACTGATATAATGTTATCTTTTATATTTCTGATATAAATGCAATATAGCTTTTTTCGTCCTGAAAAATAATTATATTATTTAATATTAGGTAAATGAATCTTTTCTAATTAACAAAATTATTATTTCATTAATCATGTATTTATTGTTCTCAATAGAAATGGTACAGTTTTGTTATGTTATTTATTGTTGAGCAACATTTTTCCTTTACAGGGAGGAAAGTTTTTAAGAATATAAAAATCTTTTATGAAATAATATATATTGGAAATTTACATATTTATATTTCATCGGTTTAGAAGATAGAGTTATTTGTATTTATATTTGAATTATATAGTCTTATGTAATCATAATAATTTGTTTTAGATTGAATAAAAGAAAATTGGAAATTGTTTTTTTTTTAATTAAAATTCTAGTTTATAAATACTAGGGAGATAGTTTATAAATCAAAAATTTTTGTTTATAAAGTAATATAAAATTATTGACCAGCTTTATTTTTATTGATTGGTAGGTTGTATTGTAATCTTTGAGTAAAAAGTGATTGATTTTTATTAGTTTTGCAAATATAAAACATATTTTATAATTATTGTTTTGAGGCTTCTGCAATAAGTGTTTTGTGTGTAGTTTTCTTCCGGAGTTCTCACATCCATGATTGTTTGTATCGACTCGAGCCATCCACCGTGGCTCATCATCAGGATAGATCAGAAATTGTGTAGGACAGATCTCATTAGACTTTGAATAAATAGGGTTAAGAGATGTATAGGGAATGGAAGCCGACCTTGGCGGAATTGTTTTGTAATATTAGGGTTTAATATTTTATTATATGCTAATAATAAATAGAATGAATTAAAATTAAAATTAAGATTGAAATATTTAACTATATGAATGAAATATTTAGTTATATGATAAGATAATTAATATTAATGTTTGATATCAGTAAAAATAATTTAATTATTTAATTTAGGTATTTTAATTTAAGAATTTTTGTTTACTAGTTAAAAATTTTTAATATTTGATTTTATTGTAAGAAATTTAATTAATTCTAATTTTATGAGAATGAAATAAACCTAAAATATTAATTATGTAAAGGTTTTTTTTATTATTAAAGTTTTGAAAAAGACTAATATTAAAGAATATTTTGCAAATTAAAATTAAATTTTGAAAATTTTTGCTTTAAATTTTAATTTTAATTTTTTGATTAGCTCATATAGTTGAAAAAACTAATTTTATGGGGTTATAAATACAATTTGCTAGAAATAAAATTGATATTAAAAAAATAAAAAATTATATCCCACCAAATGTCATAAGAATACACACATCACATCCCAATATTTATAAAAATTCAATACTATTAAATCATCATTTTAAAATAACTTAAATATATGATAAACAAAATTAATTATCTAATAAAAAATTAAATAAATCAACTTTACCATGGACTATCACCATTTATTAACATTACTCTCAATCTCTTCTTTTTTTTACCACACGATTTAAATGTTGTGTAATTTTCACTTTTTTGTTTTGTTTTGTGATTTAAATATTGTCTAATTTTTACTTTTTGTTTTGTGATTTAAATGTTGTCTAATTTTCACTTTTGCTTGTTTTGTTTTCAAAAATATTTTAATATATAACAAGCCTAATACCTACACATCTCATATATATTTTAATAAATATATTTCATAATACCCATGGATACTCCACATACTTCAGGATTGTTATGAAACCCTACTTCATATATATTTTAATATATATTTCATGATACCTATCAATACTCCATATACTTCATTGTTGTTGTGAAGCCCTACTTTATTATGATTGCCAACACTGATTATACTCCACATACTTCATTATTGTTGTGAAGCTCTACTTCATTATGGCTCCAAGCACTGATTATCTACTAGTTTTTAATATATTTAGTAAATAAATACTTTTTAATTTTGAATTAGACTTACATAGCATTAAAGCAACTTTTCTTATAAGATATATCATAATAACCTTCATAAATTTAATATTACATTTCATAAAAATGTTTTGATTTTACATAATTAAAATAATATCAGTAAAAAAAAAATTCCTAAGAAAATTGTTTAATAAATAAATATATATATTAGCTATTAACTCGTGTTACTTGTTATTTATAAATTTAAATTTAAATTTATAAATTTGATAAATTGATATTTAATAGTTTATATAAATATTTTAATTTTATAAAAATTTCTAACTAGTTATTTTATTTTATGTATAATGCTATTTTTATAAATCATAAATATTTTATATTATGCTATTTTTATAAATCATAAACTATTTTTCAAAAAATTACACATTTCTTTAAATAAGTAAATTAAAAATAACCAAAATTCAAATGCTTTCAAAGAAATCAACTCTATAACATCTTAATGAAAGTTTCATTGGCCATAAATATACTTGTCAATATAATATAACAAGTTACTCATATAAATAAAACTATGTATGAGAAAGATTAACTAATTATTAATTTAAATTTAATATTTCATTTTTTTGTAAATTGTTAAAAATAAAAAAATATAAATATATTGATAAATTTGAAGATATCACATTTTACTTATTTTACAAAAATGACTAGTTAAAAGAAAAAACGACCATAATTCAAATATTTTTAATAAAATCAAAGCTTCAAATTTCATTTGTCTTAAATATACTTAATTATCAATACGATGTAACAAGTTACTTGTATAATTAAATTATGTATATTTACTATTTAATATGGTAAATTGCAAAGAATAAATAAAATATTAATAATAATGTTATTAATCTAAGTTTAATATTCCACTTTTGTAAATTGCAAGAATAAGTAAAATATTGAAATCTAAACAAATTGGACCTTTAGCATGGAACCTTTTAAAAAACAACATGTGTGTTTTGGACATTGTCCTATGTCCTATATTGACATCATCTAATTCTTCATTGTTATGAGGGTTTTTCAAATAACATTGTTTATATTGATGAGAGTGTGTTTCATGATAATGCATATGTCTATATCATTTTAATCAAGTATTTCAATAAATTAATGATAATCATTTGGGGTCACAACTGGCATGGGTCACACCAATCCTTAACATGGCTGTATTTTTGCCCACACTAAACCAACAACCTTTTCACCACTAAAAGCCTTAATAAAACACCTTGTTACTTTCTACTCTATGCCCATGAACATGTAGGTGGCCATTTTAATTAATTAAATGTTCCACATTTTTTAATATAACAACTCTATATTATACTATCCTATAATTATTCTCAAGAGAATTAATACGCTATAAAATAATTTTTGCATAAAAAAAACAAATACTGAATAACAACTTTACATATTACACTTATTTTTATATTTTTATTATTTTTAACTTTAATTTACCATTTATTTATATTATATTAATATCATTTATATTTATCCAAATTTAAAATTAAATTACTCATCCATCATAAACCAAGATGTAGTTTAATAATTTTGCTTGGCTTTTACTGCAGTGTAAATATGCGATTTACTCACGCAGGAGTCAGGATCGGCGAGAATCGAATGACTCCAACCCCACTTCCGCGGGACCCACAGGTTTCCTACAACTTTGATCAGTCAATGTCAATGGGGACCAAAGCTTGCATCGCGAACCGTCTGATGTGATTAAAGCATCAACGACCCGACACCAATAATGTCGACTTACCATTAGTTGCTAATGGGCGGTTGTACACATGATGGAAAGAAAATGCCAGTGCGCGCACTGTTCAGGGAGATAACCATAAAACGGCAACACCAGTGTTCGCAGACTGTTCACAAAGATAGCCAGAAAACGGTTTTGATGGGGATAGATGCGTCATCGGTTGCCCTAATAAAATCAAAATCACGTCACGCTTCCCAAAAGTTAAAAATATTAATAATTATAATGATAAAATACTCACTATCCCAGGCCAACCTATGCGTGCGCTTCACAGTCTTCGGCATAGGAGCATGGATGCAGGTGCAAAAAGGGCTCCTATCGATAGTAAAAACAAAACTGAGTTGTTTTTAGTGAGATTTTTTGGAAGTTTAAAATTGAATTGTTTTTAGCGATGATTTTTGGACTTAACATAGTTAATAATTTGCTATTTGTTTAGTCTTTCATGTTTATAAAATGGTAGCCAATTAGAATTAAAAGTCTCAATATCTATGAAAAATAGAACCACACTTGTTGGTGACAAATGTCTGTCTACATGTGATTTACGCCGAAGTTATTCTTTCAACTATTATGGATCACAGAAGCCTCAATTCAGCTATAGAAAAAATTATTTAGAAGTGTTTATCTAATATTCATAATATTCTTCAAGTGTAAATTTAATATTGAACAGTGAAGATTAAAAAGAAATATGATGATTGAATACATCTCCATTGTTCAATCTGGAAGCTTTTTACCATTTCCAAAATATAAGTGATTTAATTATAATTTTTCCAATATTTCTTTTGCCGTATATAATTTACATTTCTTCCCCCACACCCTCTATATGAGCCGTATAGAATTATATTATAATTTGTCCAATATTCTTTCCAAGCCACCTTTGAATATTATAATTTGGTCCAATATTTTTCCCAATTGCAATTCAATTATTACAATTGGCTTAATATTCTGTCCTTGGCTATAATTTGCTCAATATTATCTTCCTTTCTCTAATATTATGATTTCATATGGGATGAGGGAAATATATTGTAATATACTATTATAATTTGCCCAATATTTCCTCTCACTCCCACCTTATAATTTCATATAGCCTTAGGGAATATTGGGGAGATTATAATATTATAGGGTGGAGATGGGGAAATATTGGCTAAATTATAATATAACCACCTTCTATAAGGGAGGGGGTGACGGAAAATATTATATTAAATTTTCCCAATATTTCCCTCACCCCAACCCTCATATTCCACAAATTATAATATTTCCTCTAGTCCCACCCATATAGGATGGTTATATAGTCCCCCACCAATGGCCATATAGGGTGGGGATGAGAGAGAATATTGGGAAAATTACCCTTATAATGAGCAAATTATAATAGATAGGGTTGGGGTGACTAGAAACATTGGGCAAATTACCCTCATATAGGGAAAATTATAATATAAAATTATATTATATAAAATAGACGTGGGGAAATATTGGGAAAATCACCCTCATATAGGGAAAATTATAATATAATATTATAATTTGCCTCATATTTAGACTAGAGGTGGAGGGAAAGATTCGAAAAATTATCATATGCTATATTATAATTTGCCCAATATTTCTTCAAACCGCCGCCCATATAATTGAGTGAAGATGAAGGTAAATATTGTGCAAATTTTCCTCATATAAGACATATTATGATATAATATTATAATTTTATCAATATTTGGGGGGGAGGTGGGGCGAGAGATATTGGGTAAACTAAAATATTGTATTATAATATGCCCCATATAAAGGTGATTTTATTAATAATTTCCCCCACAATGTCCGCATTATAATTTTCCCTATATGAGGATGCTTTTCCCAATATTTGCCCCCACCCTCACCCCCGATATAGGGTAGGGGGTGAATATTGGGAAAATTATAATATTATGAGGAGAGAATAAAAATTCATGATACAAGGTGGATATGTTATCAGGTTAGAATAGTCTCTAATGTGAAATACAATGGTAAAATATGAAAAAACTTGATAAAGAGGACATGTGTGAGTCTAGAGGCTTCAAAAGACATGTCTCTCCATCAAAAGATGCAATGAATAGTCCAAGGGGTGTGTATCTTCATCAAAGATCATGCCTCATCACCAAAAAGTTTCCTCACAAGCTCAATGCCATCCTCCTCAAGCCCAATATCATGTAAAAAGGCACCACATCATCATGTGAGAGTAACATCCTAGTTCCAATGGGTAGTGTCCAAGGAACCAAGCGTGGAGGAGGGTCTTTAGAGGTGTGCCAAGACATCATCAAGCAAAAAAATCTCCATCAAGTTAGCAATGCCCATTATGAAGTGGAAGTATCTCCAAATGGTGTTAAATCATCATTCATGAAGTGTAAGAGAAGCATCATCAATGTCCTCTAAAGGGCCATGACCATGTTTGGATGATCATCAAGTACAAGCTCAAGGAATCAAATAAGATAATCTATCATCGAAAAAATAGTAATTGAAGCATAAAAAGTGGAACATATTCAATCTTAAATCTAAGCATAACCCACAAAGTATGTTCTTCAAACTTCACATTGGCTAAAAACTTATACATGTTGCAATATTTAGGTATTGGAGGATCATCAAATGCCCATATTAGGTGTTCCTAGCTCTATGGGGATGAATAATTCTTAGGTTGACCCTTAATCAATAAATTTGAGTGATAAGTGATACGGTCCAAGGTGTATTTCATGAGAGGCATCATAGTCAACAAATTTAGCTCTCATTTAACACTTTATTATCATTTTTGGGCAGCTGGAATTCAATATCGTTGTTGGCATTCAATATGTTGGCATTGATGTCAACCAGATTAGTATTGAATTTAGTGGTAGTAGATGTTGGCATTGGTTCCAAGCTCAGGGGGAGTACCATGGTTGTTGCAATATTTTGTAGGGAATCACCTGATAGTAGTAGGAGTAGTGGAGAAGCCATAGAAAGATGATTATAATGGTTGGGAGCCTCAGAATTTGGAGGAGATTACGCCTTAGGTGTTTAGCTTAGATGCTCTTGGAAGTGGCATAGTTGGGAAGTGCTTAGAGATATCTTTCCAATGGTATGCTGAAGTTGGAAAATGACCCCCTTTATCAAGAGTTATGGCTAGTCAAAGTAAGGACCTTAAATCGATATTAACAATCTCGGAAGCCCGAAGGTTTGTTTAAAATATATTTGAGATAACATTAAGCCATGATAGTAGGAACAATCCTTGGAAGCTTGAAAGTCTAGAAAACAAAAAACTCGGAAGCCAGTTGAGAGCGAGTGGAAGTTGCTCAGAAGCCTAGAAGCTATTATAATTAAGTGCTGGGTATTGTAGTGGTACTGACATACAAAGGTTTGAAAAGATACCAATAAGTGGAAAGTGGGCCAAGCCTAGAACCTCCAATAGCAGCGCGCAAAGGAAGAGGAGCGGGAATTGGAAGTGGTGCACACAAGTGGGCCATACCCAAAAGCCCATAAGCCCGTAAGGAGTATGCAATATATTTTATAAAAAGTTGTGGGCATATGGGAATCTGGGTCTCCAACTCAGTAGCGGCATACATTTTATGGCGACTAAAAAAATTGGGTAACAAAATATTTTGCCGACATTTAACAGTTTCGTTGAATAGCAAAATGCGTGCCCAAGACTTGGTTTTTCTATGGTTTCACGTGTTTTGGTGACCGAGGATCTTTGGGCTATGGCCAAGGAAAGACACTGTGAGCAAGCATTTAAATGACTTCGGGAAAAATAAAAATAAGAGGACACCATGACCGACCAACATTGGAAGTGATGCACACTAATGGGTTTGTGCCTGGTATCCCAGAAGCCTGTAACCCTTATGAAATGTTATTTGGGAAAAAATTACGAGCACTAGGACATCTGGGTCCCCAAATCAGTTGCAACATATGTTTAAAGGCATGGATGAGTCAACAACTTTGGAGAGAAGTCCTCCTTATTTGGTGGTTATGCTATAATTAGTCATTACCATAGCTTGATAATTAGAAGCACAAGAAAACCAGGTAAATGTGCATAGAAGAGTTGGTGGCTAGATTAATGGCATTTGTCGAGAGCTTTGGATTAAAGACGGAGAGGACCATGGTCTACAAAATGGATTAATGAAGCTTGATCCATACAAAAAGATTCCTCCCTGAACATACTTGCATGCCATGAGGAATTAAATGAAAATAATGGCTAAGGGAACCCATACCAATGAATATTTGGGCTCTGATGGCATGCTGTAGCTACAACAGGAAGGAGAGACATACCAAGGGTACAAGATGAGAACTACAAGAGATTAATCATCACAGGGAGCCTTACTATAGTGTGCAGGTTGACTGATAATTCAATATTAGTACCAGAGACACTCAAATACCTAGTTTGCAATTTAATGTAAATGTGATGGTTGAGTGAAAGAAGTCCATTTTCAGAGTTGAATGTAGTTGCATAGGTAAGGAAAATTGATGCGACAAAAACATGGGAAACCTTGACAGTGCATGATTTTAGACAACATGAAGGACATCAGGAACTGCATCATTGCTTGTGCAGCAGAGGAACAAAATAGAGGATTGTAATTTTGCAAAGCGGGAGATGCAACATTTGTGTTGATGCTGAGTGTGTGAGGAGCAGGTATCTAGGTGCTGAGAGTTAACTATTTTTACATTGGAGTTGAGGGCAGAGACTAAAGCTTGTAGAGCGCTGAAGAGGGTAGTGAAAGTGGAACCACAGAGCATAAGGGGAAGGAGTTGGTGCAACAATTTACGACCCCGAGAAGTTGATGTACCAATTTACCCCAATGAAGCCCATAAACATTTGGTGCTTCATCTCCTAGGGTTAAGTTTTTGGATGTTTAGGGGTTTCCATTGTTTCTGAATAATAAATAGGCCTTCAAGCATCATTGTAACACCGTTTAGAAGGCATATAACCACCACATATATTCTCAAAGATAAGTAACCACCGCTTGAGCTGGTTTATTTCCATTTTGCACGTAAACAATTTTCAGTACTTTCTTATTAATGAATTGAAGTTATGTTTTCGATGCATCTCTGCATTTATGTTTATATCTATATTTCATCTCATTCCTTCGTAAATTGGATCAGTGATATCAGAGTGGTATGCTCTTTCTCTGTTTTTCTATGCATGTACCCAACTAGGTTGGGTCTAAGGAGTTACAACTCGAACTGGTTGAACCTTTACAAGACCGGCCTTGCCGATCCCGACGATCCCCCATGGCAGATGAAAATAAATACGAGTGATTAGGAGATCCTTTCAAAATATTGCTCGAAGAATCCCTCGAGCGGCAAAGGAACGTGATGATGAAAACTTTTCCCAGATCCTTAAGCGGATGCTCACAAGCGATGCATCTTCATCTAACAGCCACCCTAGAGGCACCACTCCCTTTAAGGTACAAGTCAAATTTGATATTCCCATATTTGAAGGCCAGATAAATGCATATGTTGTAGATATATGGTTAAATCTATTGGAAGGATATTTTTCAGTTCATGATTTTTCCAATAGGGAAAAGATTATTTTTTCACTCCTCCAAGCTTGCCCCCATGTCAAGGACTAGTGGGAAACCTACTCTGAGCAGAGGGACAAGAGGGAGCCTTCACTATTTTTAGCTGAACCCACATGGAATTATTTATGAAATGGGAGCTATGAAGATAAGTACATAAAATGGACCACACTGTGGAAGGGAAGGGACCAAGATGTGCCAGAGTTCACAAATATGTTTCATACCCTTCTGTTGTAGCTTCTACAACATCACCAAAAATTTTGGGCTTATTCCAAATTTTGGCCCCTCCTCCACTCGCCTCAGGCCTTGAAGGTTGTGAACATGCTCCCAATTGGTCCATTTCCCCAATGCCCCAACTATTATCAAACCATATTGCTACTTATGCACAATAATGCAGATTGCTCACATCCTATGCATTTTAACATTTCGTTTAAAGTATCAGGGTCTCATTGCCACCCCTTCAAATTGGGATCTTCTTTTCTGCTTGAAGGTCCTCGGTTTCATGGGGTGTGTTCCCAAAATATTGGCAAGTGTTTTTTTTTGTTAATCATGCCACATCTTGCCCTTTCTAAGTGTGAGTGCATTAGGGTAATTTTCATTTGCGTAAACTTTTCCAACACCCTAAGCTATCATGCCCTTCATTCAAGGACTCAGTCAAGATCGGCTTGATACTCCTCTCTGGATGTGCATTATGTGCCTTGCACCCCATCAACTTTTAAGCTTATTTTCAATTTCCCTGGGCACATTGTCATCCCTTGGCATATTCATGTACACAAGTGTTTAATGTTTTCAAGAGGAAATCTCTGCGTGAAAGACTAGGTTGCTAAATTTTTTTATTCCACTTGGCATGATTATCCTTTCAAGAAAACCTTTAAATACTTGAACTAGTGTGGTTTGCAAAGTCACCTAAAATCCTATATAGCAATTATTTCCAGACCTATTTTAATTAAGGCTAATAAAACTATGTGTTCTCGGGCCTTTGCTATATGTTCTTTTTTATGTTTAAATCTTGTTATTTAATTTGAAAATAATTATAACTTTAGATTCCAATGCCTTAAATTCATTTAAAAGTCTCATTAATTGTATTTGTATGAGAATTTCCTTGTAAGTCCTTACTCTTTTGCAAATTGGATATCGCAGGTCCTTTTGATCACTTTAAAATCATAATATGAGGGGAAGCATCATGCAACGAACATTATGATGGATGGTGCCGACACTCATTACAAGTGTATCGAAGAACCATATACGATGCATCGAGGTAGTTCACTAATATAGGAAAGCACGGGGTTCAACGTTACCGCAAAACAATGTTAACAATGTTGTAGACATTTAAACGACGCTTTGTTCGAACATAGAATAAGGTTTTGAGAAGAGCGTCGGCCACACATTGAAGCATTGAGGGAACTAAACATAGGTTAAAAAATTGCTACAATTGAAACCCACACTTTAGCAACCTCTAATCACTACACATTGATGTGTATGACATAACACTAGGCATTGGATTTTGGCAATCAGAGGCCAAGCATGATTGATGGTATCCCTCTGAGGACTAGTGGGAAGAGGTATCCCTAGCAAGCTGCATTATGCTTATTCCACTGGTCACAACTCCTTTTGTGAGTTTGGAGGTCGCAAAGTCACACCTCATAGCCTCAAAAATATGACCTGGATGTGCGACCTAATTGTTATGCAACCGCGCAAATTCTCCATAAGTCGTGTTTCTAAGATGCGACCTAGCTTTCCTTGAGAACTGCAAGGCACGACCGAAACATAAACCATCATGTTGTAAATAGGATGACAGTGGGATAAAAGTCATTAAGATATGTTGAGTTTTGTATAACGCCATGCATGTAAAGGTTGTTGATACACCATTCATTTAAAGAAATCACAACACGTTGAAAGGTGTGGAATGATACTTTAATCACAAATTTGAAGTAAATTTGGTGAGTATATAAAGACAACAAAAGATGAGATAATGCGACTGATGCATGGACATAAAAGCCATAAGAAAATTATGTTCATTCCAAAGGGAATCGACATTCTACCCATATGCGCAACTCATTGCAAACACAACCATGCACTAAAGGAAGTCAAGCCTTATTCCTTTTGAGACTATGACGATTGTGGTTAATTGAAAACCCATGGTCTGGACATTATAGCATCCATTGTTGTTGGAATTCATGAAAATATTGGTGGCACGATACTATGATGAAAGGTTCGTTAAATTCGAGTATGAGGCCGGTATGAGAAACGAAAACACTGAAATATCGAAAGGGTACCCAGGTTATTATGCATTATACGAAAAGCCAAGTAAATATTTATATTTTTGACATTCCCTCATTGAGCCCATCAATTTTCAACGAAGAAATTATCCTTTCTATTGTTTTATACTGTTAAATGGTTGGGTTTGATGCTAGTGCTTCACATATTTCTTTATCTGGTGGAATTTTTCTTGCATGTGGGGCTTCTATAGGGGCACTGTCAAAAAAGGGTGGGTTTTAATATACTAAGGACTAGTTGGAAAAATTATTTTGTGGATATAAATATGTGTAATTTTAGCAGTGACGCTACCTACTAAAGTCGGATGAGGCGTGATCGAAATTGCTATTTTTACCGGCCTTTTTTTCACATCTTTTATTCCCAGTGCTACTACTAATATCTCTTATGAAAATATTTTAGCTATGGCCCCATTGGGCATACTATCCGGTTCACTACTTCTGCCATTGTTGCCAATTTTATCTCATATTTAAAAGCTAAGCCTTGTTGGAACTACTACACACCTACATGCGGACTCTTAGTTAGAGCATGGGACTACATGCAAGATTCCTTTTGCATGATTTACTCCTTGATTTGCTCCTTCTTTAACTCCACAACTAGTTAGTTCTTCTGCATGATTTATTCCTTGATTTGCTCCTTATTTCACTCCGCAACTGGCTAGTTCTCTCCGTAACTTGTTGTAGGTGTTGAGTCTTCTCATTGATCACCACTATGGTTCATTACCTTGGGATATTCACCTTGTAATGCTATATCATGAGCATTGTAACCTATTTTCTAACGTATCATTCTTTTGTTCTTTCGGTTTTCTTTTAGTGTTTTTGCTCTGCAAAGTTGTGTGTTCAACCTTTACTAGCTAGATCCATCTGTGCAGGTTTTCTAACACATTTACATGGTATCAGAGCCCACAGGTTGCTAGATAAAAGGCGTACCAATACTTTATTTTGCAAGTATTACAGCTTGCAGATCGAAGATCAACAGAAAAATGGAGTTTCCCAAAGCATCGATCCTAACACCGTACAACTATCATGAATGGAAGGACCAAATGGCTCTATACCTTCGTCATAAAGGGTTGTATAGGATTACCATGGCTACGGAAGTGGAACCCACTTTAGCCATAGAGAAATCCAAGTACCTCAACTGTATGGTGAGGCCCATGGATCCATATGCATGTGCATCTCTCCAAAGTTGTAGTTTCATCTATTTGCCTGCAATACTCCCAATGAGATTTGGAAAAAGGTTGAAGATCTCTATGAGAAACAAGATGAGATGAAAGGACATCTGCTCAAAGTGGAGTTGCTGTCATTGGATTCACGAAACTATGACAAAATTCAACACTTCTTCACCAAATATAATGATCTATTGTTGCAACTCAAGGGTTGTGGAATTGACAAATCCAAGGAGGAGAGTCGCCAAGTTCTCTCTATTATGTCAAAGCTCGGACCGGAATACTCCGTCTTTGTGTCTACATTTCATTCAGTAAGGCTCGCAACAGGTAAATCCTACACTATGCCTTCTCTCAAAGAATTTATGGAGTCCCTTATTTTTGAGCAAGATAAACTCATTGGCATGGGGAAAATCAAACCTCGAAAAGCGCATGCACTTGCTGTGCATGATGGCAGCCACAATAAAAATCACAGATCTGATTCAAATAGGAAAAATTAGCAGCAAAAATACAAGGGAAAAGCGCATTCCCATCCAAAGAAGGAAGGGTACACCAATCCCTTCAATGACTCCTCCGGCTTGAGAAATGAGAAAGGGAAGAAAGGAAACAGATGCCCCTACTGTCAAAGA
Organism: Pinus tabuliformis; assembly: GCA_031772625.1. Classification (NCBI taxonomy): domain Eukaryota; kingdom Viridiplantae; phylum Streptophyta; class Pinopsida; order Pinales; family Pinaceae; genus Pinus; species Pinus tabuliformis. The sequence goes on along the minus strand of CM062815.1, from coordinate 854,402,672 downwards.
GGATTCCATTCAGAATCCTCTTGCATGAAGAAACAAATTGACCAAATGGAAGAAATCCTTCAGAAGCACAACCTTTGGGACCACATCCCTCAGGGCGCCAAGAAGAAAACTAAGGATCCGCCACACGGGAAAGGTAACAATTTTCATGCTTTAGTTGCAATTAATTCTTCTCCTGATGCATGGATTATAGATTCTGGTGCATCACATCATATGGTTGCTGCAAAGGAAGTCTATTTCTCTTTGGATGCATGCAAAGGACCTCCCATCCTCATGGGAGATGACTCACCTATTGAGGTCACCGGAAAAGGTAGAGTGGAACTTTTACATGGAAGCTTTGAAGATGTGCTTCATGTTCCAAAACTTTCGGTAAACCTACTTTCAGTTTATCAGATCACTCATTCCAGCACCGGAAAGAGAGTGGAATTCATTCTAGATGCAGTGAACATATATGACCTACATAGCAGCTCCAAAATTGCAATTGGTGAGGTAAAAAATGCAGCCAGACTGTATACATTTTCTGAATTTATTGAATTTGAATCCTCCTTATTGCTTACACATGCTGACGATAGTAGTAGGCTTTGGCACGAGAGGTTTGGTCACTTAAATTATAGGTATATGCAATAGCTACGCAAGAATGAGATGGTGGAAGGCTTGCCAAATATCAGTTTCTCCAAAGGAGTTTGTGAAGGGTGTGTCCTTGGCAAACATCCTAGAGAAAAGTTTAACACCGGCAAGACTCACAGAGCATCCTCTCCTCTGGATCTAATCCATAGTGATCTCATGGGGCCTTTTCCTCATCCTTCCATCAACAAAGCCAGGTATGTGCTTACATTTATTGATGATTTCTCACGGTATACTTGGGTGTATCTTCCTAGGGCCAAATCTGAAGTTTTTGCGCACTTTGAAGATTTCAAAACACTAGTTGAGACACAGTCAGAGAGAAAGATCAAAGCCATCCGTATAGACAATGGGGGGGAATATGTTAACATAGCACTTCGGAACCTTTGCCTTCAATCTGGCATATAGTTGCAGTACACAGTTCCATACACTCCGCAACAGAACGAAGTTGTTGAGAGAAAGAACCGATCTCTCAAAGAGATGGCTTCCTGCATGTTGCATGCTAAGTCACTGCCTCATAAGCTATGGGTTGAAGCACTTAATTGTGCTAACTACATCCAGAACAGATCTCCTCATAGGTCTATCAAGGATCAGACCCCCTTTGAGGCTTGGAGCAGCACTAAACCAGAGGTCACCCACTTCCGTGTTTTCGGCTCCCGAGCATGGGCTAGGATCCCCTCTGAAAAGAGGAAATCCCTTGATCCACAGAGCATTGAGTGCATCTTTGTCGGATACCCTGATGGTGTGAAGGGATACCAGCTCCTGATTTCCTCTACGGACAAGCTCATCATTGAGCGAAGTGTTAAATTTGAGGAAAGTATCTCACATGCACCTCAATTGCTGCATGCAGACACCTTTTATCTACCTCATGTCCGAGATGGTGACTCAGTACACTCAGATGAATATACAAAGCATGCAGATGCTGAGGTAGAGCATGCAAATGCAGAGACAGAGTCTTCAAATACAAATCTAGTGCATGCATATGATGATCCACATCCAAGCCCAGATCGGGCTTCCAGCAGTGAATCATATTCCCTTGTCATAAATCAGATAACAAGGAGCTTACGTGAGATATATGCACAAGACCACCCAGCTGCTAGAAATGGTCTTATGGGGGATAATTCTGATCTGCAGAGGACTAGCTCAGGGTTTATTGAGCCTCCTCTTGCCCTCACTGCCACTGAACCATCGCCATCCTGGCATTGCCAGTTGGTTCATTCTTCTGATCCACAGTCTTATGTTGAGGCTGCTGGGCATCCATCTTGGGAGTTCGCCATGAAGGAGGAGTATAACTCCCTCCTCGAGAACCAGACCTGGGATCTGGTCCCCCTTCCTTCAAGAAGGAAACTTGTCCGATGCAAATGGGTCTACAGGATCAAGAGTGCTGCAAATGGGCAAATCACCAGACAGAAAGCAAGGCTAGTAGCCAAAGGCTTCCAACAAGTGCATGGCATTGATTATGACAAGACCTTTGCTCTAGTAGCAAAGATGGATTCCATATGCCTTACACTTGCCATTGCGGCTGCCCAGGGATGGGAAGTACATCAGATGGATGTGAAGAATGCCTTTATTCACGAAGACCTATCAGAGGAGATTTACATGGAGCAACCACATGGTTTCATTTAGGATTCATCTTTGGTCTGTAGACTGAAGAAATCTCTCTACGGCCTTAAGCAGGCCTCGAGAGCTTGGTATGCAAAGATGGATTCTTTTCTCTTATCGCAAAACTTTGAAAGATGTAAGTCTGATCCAAATGTTTACATGCTCAGGACACATGATTCTCTTCTTATCTTAGTTTTGTATGTGGATGATCTCCTAATCACCGGCAGCTCGGCTTCAGCCATTGCGACAGTCAAGAGGGCCTTGCATGATAGGTTATTGATGACGGAAATGGGTCCATTACACTTCTTTCTTGGTCTTGAGATTAGCCAGGATGCCACAGGCATCAAACTCTCTCAGGCTAAGTATGCACGGGATCTCCTCGAGAGATTTCGCATGACTAACTGCAAGTCAGCACCGACTCCTTTTCTGTCTGGGGTCCACCTTGAGGATGGAGGCGACACTCCATTAGTTGACAGCACTCTCTATCGACAGCTAGTGGGGAGCTTATTGTACCTCACCCACTCTAGACCAGATCTCTCATATGCAGTAGGGGCAGTTTCCAGATACATGCAGGAGCCGCATGAGCTACACTGGAATGCTGCCAAGCGCATCCTCCGATATGTGCAGGGCACCATCACCTTCGGGATTCACTATGTATTAGGCACTGCATTGAATCTCCTTGGCTTCACAGATTCTGATTGGGCGGGAGACAACATTGATCGCAAGTCCACCTCCGGATATTCACTCAGTCTAGGATCTGGCCCTATCTGTTGGTCGAGCAAGAAGCAGGCTGTTATTGCTCTCTCTTCAGCTAAGGTCGAGTACAGAGGAGTAGTCAACATCACCATTCAGGCTCTGTGGCTATAGCACTTCCTCACTGAGTTGGGCATCCAATTTCACCAGCCCATTGTCATCTGGTGTGACAACTAGAGCGCTCTCAAATTTTGCAGGGATCCAGTACGGCGGCAGCGACGAAGCACATAGAGATCCATATGCACTACATCAGAGACTTAGTACATGATCGGGTCATTGATTTGCAGTTCTATCCTTCAGCAGAACAGACTGCAGACATCTTCACCAAGTCATTCACTGAGCAGAAGTTTCACTCTCTGCGCGATCGTCTTGGAGTGAAGGACACAGTTGCTTAGCAACTGTCTTTTCTTCCTCTTTTCTTTTGATTACATTTTATTTTGAGGGGGGGGTTTTACCATGGGTTTTTCCCTCTTTCCTCAATTTTAAGTACAAGTTGGACTGTATTTTGGGTGACCTTTGGCCTTAGTTGCCAGGGCCCATTTTCTATTTTTCCTCATAGTGGTGTTCAGGGGGGTGTTGGAACTACTACACACCTACATGCAGACTCTTAGTTAGAGCATGGGACTACATGCAAGATTCCTTTTGCATGATTTACTCCTTGATTTGCTCCTTCTTTAACTCCACAACTAGTTAGTTCTTCTGCATGATTTACTCCTTGATTTGCTCCTTCTTTCACTTCGCAACTGGCTAGTTCTCTCCGTAACTTGTTGTAGGTGTTGAGTCTTCTCATTGATCACCACTATGGTGCATTACCTTGGTATCTTCACCCAATAATGCTATATCATGAGCATTGTAACCTATTTCTAACGTATCATTCTTTTGTTCTTTCGATTTTCTTTTAGTGTTTTTGCTCTACAAAGCTGTGTGTTCAACCTTTACTAGCTAGATCCATCTACGCAGGTTTTCTAACATGTTTACAAGCCTTTGGCTGAGATTAATTGAATTCTTGAAATGGGCAGTTCTCCTGTGGCGGTAGCTAGAAATTCATGAGAAAATGTGGTCACTCTAGGTAGATCGTCAGGTTTGAATTTAATAAAATCTAAGCCTATTTGGATTCGTGAGAACGAATTAGGTAAGGTTGCAACTTCCAAATGCAAATGGTTTGAAAGGGGCACTTATGAAAAAAGGATTTGAACAATCCCATGTTGTTTGGTCACAAAATCCCATTGCAGACCCCAGGGATACACCCATAAAAGTGATACCACCTCTGAACATGACTATGTGACCTCTAGTAAGTCGCAGTTTCACTCGACTCACAGGATCACACCTTAGAGCCTCAGAGAAGTAGTTGGAGTGAGAAACCTATAGTATAATGTGACTTGGCAACCTGTTTTACTCTCAAATTATCTAATTAGCATCGTGTGGTTGTATAATGCAATTTTTAGCATTAGCAAAAGACCAGAACTACGACCTTAGCTAAAATGAAACCAAGTGATTTATCTAAGTCGAATCCTTCTTTGGAAATCTCTCCACGAGCCAAAAGATTGCACTTAAGCCCCTCATACCCCCAAAGAATATCGTTGACCATCCTTGTGTTGGAGAGTAAGGGATATCACTTCGATTGATGGTGAAGTCACAGTGTTGGAGGTAGTCGCAGGTCGCATATGAATTAGGGTCGCATTTTTCTATAAATGTCACAATTGTGAATTTGAAACCTACCATAAAGTCACATCCCTAAGTCTCACCAATGCCATAATGTAACTTACGATTCACTCTACCCATTAGAAGTGTGACTTCCCTTACTGACGAGACTAGTAGATACTAGCCATGAAAATGCATTATTTTGGACTTTGAAAAGCATCTTGACTGGAGTAGAATGAATAATGTAGTTTAGAAAATCAAGAGAGTAAAATATGTCATCAATTTGTTTAAACAACCCATGAGAAGTCGCTTCTAGTTGGGCATACTTGGCACCTTGCACATTGAGAGTTATTCAAAGAAGGTGAATTCAAGGAGGATGTGGTTGTCTTCTGGGATCTGCTCCTATGGTCACATACTATAATATGAGTTGTGAACTCCTCTCAAATTAGTGATCAAGATCATCCTATGTGGACTGAAAATCATAGCAACACTGTGGCATAGAAAAGGACTATACAGGAGTCCAAGTTGATGGCTTACTTCTGGTTAATTTGTCATGTTCTTGGAATTATTCTTCATCTTCATATGATAGTGTTATTTGTTTTCCGGTAGGAATTGTTACTTTTCATGGAGAAATCTAGGGTTTCTTGCAATAAGTCTCACATTCAAGGTTTCGACAACTAGGAAAGCTGAATCCACTCGGCTACTCGAGACACTATGTCAACTATAAGGGTAGGAACAGTGGCCGAAAAATCAACATTCAACATGGAAAATGGATCACAACCCTATTTAGCAGCTCATCATAATTGTGCAATAACATCAGGGTTTCCAACAACCCTACTCATTATCCTCACATTTTCTCCTCTATCAATATGTAAATGTTCTCATCAAGGTGTCAGCAGTTATGTTGAGATCAATTGCACAAGTTCGAAGAAGTAGGCATGAGAGAGAAGTAAGGAAGTTCAAGAGTCATGAGGGTAGGTCAAGTGTCACGGTAGGTGAATAGTCACCTCATCTCTATAAATACTCCCTCATGCCTCATTTCAAATAGGGGAGGAATTTTAACACTTGAGTTGAGGCTAGGATTAGATAGTCAATTTATGCTCGAGAGCTGGAGGCGTTAAGCTCTTGGTAGCTAGTACAGTGGAGTTGTAGTGAGGCTAGGGTTTTGCATTAGGAAATGGTATGAACAACCCATGTTCCACTATTGGGTTGTGACAAATTACAAGATATGTACTTGAAGTTGCAACAACATTAATAATATGTTCTTTATGTTTGGCACTGATTCCCATGCTTACTCATGGTTGTTGTATTGGTTGTCTGGTATTGTCACTATATTTGTATTTGTGCTTTCTTATATGCAATATGTTATGGACTAGTTCATATTTGTTGCATGTATGTTTTTCTTTCGAATTTGTGTTTACTTATTTCTTTCCATGTCAATGATCTACTGTGAACTATTTTGCAATTAACTTCTAGCATGTTCTTGTTTATGTATGTATGATTGGGTTTTGGCTCACTGATCCCTCTCATGGCATACCTCTTCTTATTGCTACTGAGACTTGTTTGTACCTCTTTCTGTAGTTTGTGAATCTTCAGTTGATTTTGTTTCACCATCTGATTCTTGTCCCCACTTTGACACCTTCTGATTTGATAACCAATAATAGAAACATTTATGGTGGCAGTCGGGCCCACATACTGGATGGGGTTCCTGTCCAAAATAGTGTGAGGTATAATCGAGTCTTCACACCGAGGAGACCCCCTGATTGTTGGTGGTACATTTCAGCCCATCATCACCTTTGTACGAACTTGAATATCAAGGATTTCTAGCGGTATATGGTACTCAAGTGCCATGACTGTCTACAAAAATACATCCAACATGAGATGGAGTCCATAGACATCTCTTCTCTTGGTGCCACCTATCAGTATGCTGTGAATATTGAGTAGAAATTTAAATAGAATAAGTGAGACTTTGGTTCTACGAATCCAAAGCAAGGGAAAGATGCCCCCAATCTATAGATCAAAGGAAAAAGCCAAGGTGGGGTGACCCAAGACAACTCACCAAATCCTCAAGAAAATAAAAAAACCACGAAGAAAAACAAGGACATAGGAAAGTGGTGTGATTTCCATAAAAGCCCCACTTAGAACACTAGTGAGTGTCGAGCCAAGCAGTCACTAGTGGTCGAGATGAAGGCTTCAGATTCAAATGCATGTTATGACTCTGAGTCATAACTTGACAATGGGAATTACAAAGGGAAGAATATTATTGATGTGGAGCCCAATGCCACTGTTACCACCACCAAGTTCCAGAAAATTAAGCTCGAAGATCTAGAGGAGGAGGAGCGCCTCTTCCAGTCGGGTGAAGGGTTCTCCGCTATAGTTCACTTTTGACAGTGGGAGCCAAAAGAACCTCATTTCAGTAGAGGTTGTGAAGTAGTTGGGTCTACTGACCACAACACACCCACAATCATACACCATCGGGTGGCTTCACCAAGGATGATATTGCTGCTTTAGCCAACAATGTCGCCTTCCCTACAACATCAAGCCCTTCATGGATGAGGTACTATGTGATGTTTCTCCTTTTGAAGTTTTTGATGTATTATTAGGCCACCCATACTTGTGGATGCGTCTTGTTGTGTATGAGTCTAGGTCTTGCACTGTTATTATTACTTTGGGAAATAAGTTATACAAGATACCATAGGTAGCCCCACCTACCATCATCTCTTTAATCTCTGCTAATCAATGCAGTAAGATAACCTCCTAGACTAGAAAATTTTTTTTCTTTGTGATTCACTCTCAAAGTAAAGGGAACATTGTGGCCACATCCATGGGTCCGGAAAGGGTTCTTCCATGCAGTAGAAGGAGGTGGATAAGGTCATGGAAAAAATATAGGGACATCTTCTCCTCACCCACAAGGGTACCATTGCACTGTTAGGTCAAGCATTCGATCAATCTGACTCTTGGAGTACCTCTACCCAATGGGCCGATATACGACTGCTCCATTCTGGAAAATGAAGAGATTAAGCAGCATATTCAGGAGTTGCTAAAAACAGGGCACATATAACAAAGTTCCTCACCTTGTGGGAGCCCAATTGTACTTGTACAAAATAAGGATGGGACTTAAATGCTCTACATTGATTATCAGGTATTAGACAAAATCACTGTCAGGAATAACTGTCCAATCCTATGGATTGCTGACTTTTTGGAATAGTTCAAGGGGGCCAAGTATTTCAGTAAGATCGATTTGAAGTCTGTCTATCAACAGGTTCTAATAGAGCCCACAAATGTATAGAAGACTTCCTTCAAATCCAAACAAGGCCTTTTTGAATGGTTGTTCATGCCCTTCAGGTTGACAAATTCCCTTGCTATTTTTATGAGGTTTATGGATGACATCTTGCGGCCCTTCACCAACTCGTTCATGGATTTTTATCTGGATGACATCCTTGTCTTCAACAAGAGTTGGGAGGAGCACTTTCCACACATTCTACATGTCATTCAAACCCTGTGAGATCACAAACTGTGTGCCAAATTGGAGAAATTCACCTTTGGCATGAGTGAGGTCTAGTATCTAGGTTACATCATAGATGAGGAAGGTGTGCATAAGGATCCAATTAAGATCCAAGTTATTTGGGATTGGCCAGACCTGACCACTCTAACATAGCTTGACAAAATTTTGGGCCTTGTATTTTTTTTTTGAAGGTTCGTGTTGGGATTCTACCATATCACTTGGCCCTTGAGTTAAATTACCAAGGGCGGAATGAAAGAAAAGTTTTTCTAGTCCAAGTCCCAACAGAAGGTGTTTATTTAAATAAAGAACCACCTCTACTCTACACATGTACTCACATTTCTAGACCTACAACAACCATTTGAAATTCAGACATACACCTTCGACTATGTTATTATTCTAGTCCTCACCCAATATGGACATCCAATGACCTATCATAGTGAGACATTTTTCGATACAATTTGGAATTACCCCTCCTATGATAAAGAGATGTGTTCTATCATGCATGCTTGTTGACAATGGAAACATTACATTCTAGGGAAGAAGAAAAATCATCCACTCGAATCACTGAACTCTTGAGTTTATACAGAAACAAGGGAAGTTGTCCAATGATCACCATCAAAATTGGTCTACATATATGAAACAATTTCACTTGAACATTAAATAAAAAAAGCTAGACCCCAGTTGCAAAATTGACTATTGTTCTCAACTCCTGTGGCCACAAGAACTTTGGATGGCTGCAACTATACAAAAATGATCAAGAGTTCACCACCACATACCAGATTCTGGTGGAAGGAAAGAAAGTTCTTGATTTCCACCTCTAGTATGCATTATTGTGCTACCTGGGACACCTTTGTGTTCCTTCAAGAAAGCATGCCAATCTGATTTTGGAGGTGCACTATAGTTGAGTCACAGGACACTTTGGTGTGGAGAAAATAGTGGCCGTACTCTAGAAGTACTTTTATTGGCCAAAAGTCTGAGAGGATGTTGGAAAATATATCAGATCCTATACTCCCTGTGCCATCTCCAAGCCAACCATCAAGAAGATAGGCCTATACATTCCTCTGCCTACTCCCAGCTAGTCTTGGGAATCCATCTCCATGGACTATCTCTCTCGCCTCCCTTCTACCAAGCATAATAATGAATATGTATTTGTCGTTGTCAACAAATTTTCTAAGATGCCTATATTGGTGGCATGCAAGAAGAGTATCACAATAGATGACACTGCCAAACGCTTCTTTGAATGAGTGTGGGTATATTTTGGGATCCCGTAGACCATTATATCATATCAAGATAGAATGTTCCTAAGCACATTCTAATTGAGCCTCTGGACACTATTGGACACCAATCTCACCAAGTTGATTGCATTCCATCCCCAGATTAATGGCCAGATAAAAGTCATCAATAGGATGATAGTGCACATATTGTACATGTACAAATCCAAGAATCCATGAACCTGGGATGAGAGCTTTCCCTATGTGCAACACAACTATAACAAAGCTCTCCATATATCGACTGGTCGTAGTCCCTTCCGAGTGGGTCTGGGATTTCAACCGTTGTGTCTGATTGATGTTGTCATGCCTCATGCGACTACATAGACGTTGATAAAGAAACCAAGTTTATTGAACACATCCAAAACATCTGCCAGTAGGTTCACGACATCTTGGATAAGTCTAATTCCAAGTACAAGCAACAACATGATCAACATCAGGCGCACACAAGTTTTAGGTGGGCGACAATGTTTGGTTGCATTTACGAAAAGAAATCCTTACCATATCCCATCAGAAGCTAATACCACTCTGATATGGGCCTTACACCATCCCCAAGGTTGTGGGAGATAATGATTTCAAGCTCACCATTCCCCCATTCCTTGGATTTCACCTAGTGTTCAATGTAGACTACCTTCAGCCATACTTTCCACCATTATTGGACACATCAAATATTGCAGAACAACTCACACCAATAGAGCTAAACCTAGACTCATGGAATATGCCACAATTGATAGAATAATGGAAACATAGATCAATAACACTTTCCAATAGAACATCCAACTGTATCGGGTTGTCAAATCTAGCCAACTCCTGCACCATGGTAGGTGACTCACTAGGGACCATGTTTAGCAGAAGTTTCCCCATCTCATGGAGGCTCAATGCAATGGGAACATTGCTTCCTAAGGGGGGAGGAATGGTCCATGTGGATATTGGTGGCCACCCACATATTCCACTTGGATCCCCACCGTTTTTTCTTTCATTTTCCTTAATTGTAGCATTGTTTACTATTTTTGGCAATTTTTCAGGTCCTGAAATTCCAGAGCCGTTTTGAGGCCCTAAACAATGTTTTTTTTGGAAAACAGGGAAACCCACATCTTGATGTAGGTTCTTATAGTGGAAAATTGTATTTTTCAGATAGATATTTCTAACAAGGAATCATATGCATGAAGCGAATCACATGCGAAAGCTATGACCTCGGAAAGTTGATGTCCCAATTTACCCCAACGGGGCCCCCAAAATTTTGGCGCTTCATCTCCTAGGGTTAGATTCTTGGATTTTTAGGGATTTCCATTGTTTCTCAATAATAAATAGGCCTTCGAGCCTCATTATAACATAGTTCAGAAGGCATGTAGCCACCACATCTCTTCTCAAAGATAAGATACCATTGCCTAAGCTAGTTTATTTCCATTTTGGATGTAAATGGTTTTCAATACTATGTTATTAATGAATTGAAGTTATACTTTCACTGTATCTCTGTGTATATGTTTATATCTGTATTTCATCAGGTTTTTTCGTAAATATTGATCAGTTGTATTAGAGCGGTCTGCTCTTTCTCTTTTTTTATGTGCATTTCCCCAACGAGGTCAGGGTATAAGGAGTTAGGGCTCGAACTCGTTGAACCTTTGCAAGACCGACCTTGCTGACCCCGATGGCCTCCCATGGTAGAAGAAAAGAAATATGAGGGAGAAGGATATCGTTTCAAAATATTGCTCAATGAAGCCCTCGAGAGACAAAGGAACACGATGATGGACACATTTTCCCAGATCCTTTGTCAGATGACCACAAAAGACACATCTTGATCCAATAGCCACCTTGGAGGTGCCACTCCCTTTAAGGTACAAGTCAACTTTGAAATTCCCATATTTGAATGCTAGATAGATTAAGATGTCGTAGATAAATGGTAAAATCTATTGGAAGGATATTTTTTGGTTCATTATTTTTCCAATAGGGAAAATATTACTTCTGCACTCCTCAAAGCCGCCTCCCCACGTCAAGGACTGGTGGGAAACCTACTGTGAGCAAAGGGACAAGAAGGAGCCCTCATTGTTTTCAAATGCACCCACTTGGAATCATTTTTGAAACACTATTAAGGAAAAATATTACCCTATCGAGAGCTATGAAGATAAGTACATAAAGTGTACAACATTGTGGTAGGGAAGAGACCAAGATGTGCCAGAGTTGATAAATATTTTTCATACCCTTCGCACAAAGTTGGGTATCAAGGATTCTGGGTGGCACCATGTACTCATGTACTGTGATTGTCTACACAAATACATCCAGGACGAGATGGAGTTCTTCGACATATCCTCTATTAGTTCCGCCTATCGATATTCTATGAAGATGGATCATAAATTTAAATGGAATAAGTGAGACTTTGGTTTCGCGAATCCAAAGATAGGGAAAGGCACACATAAACTATAGAAAAAAGGAGAAATCCAAGGCAGGGTGACCTAGGACAACTCACCAATGATGAAAGCAAAGAACATCACCACGAAGACAAAGAAGGACATAGGAAAGTTGTGTGAGTTCCATGAGAGCCCCACTCACAACACCAGTGAGTGTTGAGCCAAGAAGGCACTGGTGTCCGAGCTGAAGGCTTCAAAGTTAGATGCATGTTCTGACTTTGAGTCAAAACCTTAAAACTAGAATGACAAATGGAGGAAAATTATTGATGTGGAGCCCAGCTCCATGATTTCCACCACTAAGGTCCATAATATTGAGCTAGGAGATCTAGAGGAGGGGGAGCATTTTTTCCACACATAGATGTGGGTGAAGGGTTCTCCGCTACATTTCATTTTCAACAGTGGGAGCCCAAAGAATCTCATTTGAGCATAGGTCGTGAAGTAGTTGGGCATACTAACCACACAACACCCGCAACCATACACCATCGGATGGCTTCACCAAGGATGAGATCTCTTAATCATCCAACAGTGCTGCCTTCCCTACAACATCAAGCCCTTCATAGACGAGGTATTGTGTGATGTTTCTCCTATTGAAGTTTGTGATGTATTATTAAGCCAACCATAGTTGTGGAAGCGTCATGTTGTGTATGAGTCTAGGCCTCACACTGTTGTTATTACTTTGAATTATAAGTTATATATCATACAGGAGGTAGCCCCACCTACCCCCTTCTCTTTGATCTTTGTTAAGAAATGTAGTGAGATCATTTGCTAGACTAGGATTTATTTTTTCTTTCTGATTTGCTCTCAAAATAAGAGGAATATCGTGGCCACATCCATGGCCCTCGAGAAGGGTTCCTCCACGCAAAAAAAGAAGGTGGATAAGGTCGTGGAAGAATACAGGGACATCTTCTCCTCACTCACAGGGGTACCCTTGCACTGTCAGGTCAAGCATTCAACCGATCGGACTCCTAGAGCACCTCTACCCAATGGGCCGATATATCACCTCTCAATTCTAGAAAATGAAGAGATCAAGCTGTAGATGCAAGAGTTGTTGCAAAAAGGGAACATCGGACCAAGTTTCTCACCTTGTGGGAGCTCGATTGTACTTGTACAAAAGAAGGATAGGGTCCGAAGGCTTTGCGTTGATTATCGGGCACTAAACAAAATCATTGTCAGGAACAGGTATCCAATCCCATAGATTGATGACCTTCTGGACCAGCTCAAGGGGGCCAAGTATTTTAGCAAGATTGTTATGAAGTTTGGCTATCACTAGGTTCCAATAAATCCCATAGATGTATGAAAGATCACCTTCAAATCTAAGGAAGGACTTTTTGAATGGATGGTCATGACCTTCAGGTTGAAAAATTACCCTACTACTTTTATGAGGTTAATGGATGACATATTGTGGCTCTTCACCAACTCATTTGTGGCTGTTTATCTAGATGACATCCTCATATTCAACAAGAGTTGGGAGGATCACTTGCAACACATTCGGCAGGTCCTTCAAACCCTGCAGTTGCACAAACCGTGTGCCAACTTGGAGAAATGCACCTTTCGCATGATCTAGGGCCAGTATTTGTGAACATCATAGATGAGAAAGGTGTACATGTGGATCTGGCTTAGATCCAAGTCATTCAGGATTGGACAACCCTAACCACTCTAACAGAGTTGCACAACTTTTTAGGCCATGCATTTTTTATTGATGATTTGTGTTGGGATTCTCCCATATCACTTGGCCCTTGAGTTTCATTACTGATGGTAGAGAAAAAGAAAAAATTTCCTAGTCCAAGTCCCAAAAGAAGTAATTCATTGAAATAAAACACTGCCTTTGTTCTTCACCTGTACTCACATTGCCCGACTTGTTACAACCATTTAAAATTGAGACAGATGCATCCGACTATGCTATTGGTGCATTCCTCATGCAACATGGGCATCCAATGACCTATCATAGTGAGACACTTTACGATACAATTCAGAAGCAACTCACCTATGATAGATAGATGTATTTTATTTTAAAGACTTACAGGTAATGGAAACATTACATTATGGGGAAGGATACGACCATCCACACTAATCATCGACCTATTTAGTTTATACAAACACAGGAGAAGGTGAAGAACGATCACCATCAAAAGTGGTCTACATATATGCAACAATTCGACTTGAACATTAAATACAAAAAGGGTAGAACCAATCATGTTACAGATTACCTCATCCATCCCCCAGTTGCAGCACTGACTACTGTTCTCAACTCTTGCTGCCACGAGACCTCTGCATGGCCGAATTTGTACAAAAATGATGCAAAGTTCACCACCACATACCATATGCTAGTGGATGGCAAGAATGTTCTCGATTTCCACCCCTAGGATGCATTATTGTGCTACATGGGCCACCTTTGTGTTCTTTCAAGCAAGTGTACCAAGTTGATTTGGGAGGCACACTACAGTTAGGTCGCATGACACTTTCGTTTGGATAAAAATATGGTCATACTCTAGAAGTACTTTCATTGGCCAAAACTATGATAGGATGTTGGAAAAATATATCAGATCTTGCACTCCTTGTGCCATCGCCAAGCCAACCATAAAGAAGAAAGGCCTATACACTCCTCTTCCTACTCCCATCCAAACTTGGATATCCATATCCATGGACTATCTATTCCACCTCCCTTCCACAAAGCATGGTAATGACTCTGTTTTTGTGGTCATTGACAGATTTTCTAAGATGGCTATATTAGTAGCCTGCAAGAAGAGTATCACGATAGAGGATACTGCCAAAATATTCTTTGAATGAGTGTGGGTAAATTTTGGGATTGCGCAAACCATTATATCATATCTTGAGAATAGGTTCCTGACCACATTCTATTCCATCCTCTGGACACTATTGGGCGCCAATCTCAAAAATTTGATTGTATTCCATCCCCAGAATGATGGCTTGACATAATTCGTCAACATGATGATAGTTCACAAATTGCACATATACAACTCCAAGCATCTATGAACATGGGATGAGAGTCTTCCCTATGTGTAACAAAACTATAAAAAATCTCTCCATAGTTCAACTGGCCATAATCCCTTTCAAGTGGGTCTAATATATCAACCATTGTATCTTATTGATGTTGCCATGCCTCATGTGACTACACAAATATAATCCAGACATGTACAATCTCAAGTCAATAAAGAAACCAAGTTTATTGAATGCATCCAACACATCCGCTAGCAGGTTCATGACATCTTGGAGAAGTCCAATGCCAAGTACAACCATTAATTGATCAACAGTGAGTGCCACGCAAGTTTCAGGTGGGTGACAAAGTTTGGTTGCATTTGCAGAAATAATGCATTACCAGAGCCCATCGGAAGCTCAAAACTCTCTGATATGGGTCTTACACCATCACCAAGGTTGTGGGAGATAATTTTTTTGAGCTCAACATTCCTTCATTCCTTGTCTTGCGCCCAATGTTCAATGTGTATTGCCTTCGGCCATAATTTCCACCATTACTGGACACATCAGACATTGCAAAACAACTCACACAACCAGAGCTAAAACTGGGCTACATGGAATAGGTCACAACTGAATGGATCATGGAGACACAGATAAAGAACAATTTCCAAAGAAAAAATCCAACTGTATCAAGTGTTCAAAGTTGGCCAACTCCTGTACCAAGGCAAGCGGATCACTAGGGACCAAATTCAGTAGAAGTTTTCCCATCACATTGAGGCACTCAACATAATGGGGACCATTGCTTCCTAAGGGGGGGTGATTGATCTAGGTGGATATTGGTGGCCACCCACCTATTTCATTTGGACCCCCATCATTGCTTCTTTCAATTTCCTTAATTGTGGCACAATTTACTATTTTTGGCAGCTTTTTGGGTCCTGATCTTCCAGAGCCGTTTTAAGGCCCTAAATGACTGTTTTTGGAAAACAGAAAAACATGACATGGCTATAATGGTTTGCAATCGAAATTTTTAGTCCTCGGATAGATATTTCTAACAAGGTATCGTACGTGTCAAACGAAGATCGTATCCCAAAGTTATGACCCCAGGAAATTGATGTACAAATTTACCCCAACACAACGCACAATTTTTTGGCGCTTCATCTCCTAGGGTTAGGTTTTTGGATGTTTAGGGTTTTCCATTATTTATTAATAATAAATAGGCCTTCAAGCCTCATTTTAACATAGTTCAAAATTCATGTATCCACCACATCTCTTCTCAAAGGTAAGATACCATCGCCTGAGCTAGTTTATTTCCATTCTCCATGCAAACAATTTTCAATACTTTGTTATTAATGAATTGAAGTTTTGTTTTCTTTGTATCTCTAGGTTTTTGTTTATATCTGTATTTCATCTCGATGTCATAAATTTGGATCACCGGTATTAGAGCATTATGCTCTTTCTCTAGTTTTTTGTGCATGTCCCTAACGAGCTCAACGTATAAGGAGTTAGTGCTCAAACTGGTTGAACCTTTGCAAGACTGACCTTGCTGAACCCGAAGGCCTCCCATGGCGGAAGAAAAGTGTTGGGTCCTTAGTTTTAATGAACTAAATAATTTTAATGACAAGTCAGAAGGTTGATGATATTTTATGGAAATAGTTGTTGAGAAGTTGTAAGGGAGACAACCGAAAGAAAGGAAGGAACTCGCGAAGAACTATCTGTCGCGGAGGAATGACAGAGGAAGGCAACCATAGCTGAGTGGAGAATAATAATGAAATTTGAGCAACAAAAGAAAACTAGCGAGGAAGAAGGCCATGTCTCCAAGAAAGAACTAGTACTCCAAGCACAGGCAGACATATAAGGAAGGGTGTGGGGAAAATAGGGCAGAGAGAGAGAAGGGTACCGAATTGCTAATGCGAAGATGTTCGAGCCACAATGTATCTGTTGATGTGGTTATGCACTGATCTCTATGATAGATTTGTAATGTTGATATGAGGCTCTTAAGACAGATGTAATATTGTATTTCCATATGAATTAATAGAAAAGGGAGTTTGTTGGGATATCTGTGTAGTGCATGAAAGGTTATCTAACTTCTTAATTTTTTTTTTTAATAGAATCATCTTTGTGTTGTATTTCTTTTTGCGTGTTCATGATCTATTGTGAATAAGTTTTCTAATTGATATAGTTCGACTCCTTGACCTCTATGTTCCTCCTATGAATTGTCCCCGGTACTGGACTTCCAACTCCATCTAACTAAGGTCGCAACACGCAAAAAGATACTGCAGGAAAGAAACACTATGAAACCAATTCAAAAGTTGTAAATGCCATCTTGGGAAGTCTGGCCGAGTATGAGTTTGTGAAGGTAATGTAGCTGATCACAACAAAGGGAATGTGGGATAAGATTATCAAAAATTATGAGGGCGACACCAAGGTAAAAAGTGCTAAAATTCAAACATTTAGAATACAGTATGAGACATTGAAAATGCATGATGATGAAAGCATTGCAACATTTTTTCTTAGAGTAGATGAAATTGTTAATTCGATGAGAAATCTTGGTGAAGAAATAAAAGATGCTACTATTGTTGAAAATATTTTGAGATCTCTGACTCCGAAGTTCGACTCCAAAGTCTCTTCTATTGATGAAATGCAGGATTTGAAAAGTCTCACACTTGATCAACTCCACGAAATATTGATACCATTTGAGATGAGGAAAGGTGGTCCTTCATACATGAGAGAAGCAATCTTCAAAGCTACTGCAAAAGGAAAAGAAATGAAGAATCATGGTACATATCAGAAGAAGAAGAGGCAGACTTCATAAAGAAACTTCAAGTAGGTACTGGAAGATTCATAGGTAAGCTTCCCTTCAAATGTTTTGCTTGTGGTAGAGTTGGTCATTATGCTTCTAAGTGTACTTATAGAGAAAATCATGAGAAAGGAAAAGAAGCTGCAAAAATAAATAGTAAGAGGTTTGAAAACAAGAGAATTTTTTATACACATGAAGATGGTGATGGTCTTTCAAATGTTGGAGAAGGAGAGTCTGATCTAGACTGTCACTTACTTATGGAATTTGAAGATAAAAGTAGTAATGAGTTTTATGGCCTAGAAGAAAAGGGTATTTTTATTGAAACCTTTGACAGGAATATATTAGATGTAGTGAAAGTTACAAATGTCAGCAAATATTCAAGTTTGGGAGAAACCCGGTTTCTACTGATCAAGAATGAAGAAAGTGAAGCATCATCAGATCAAGGCAAGTCAAAATCAATGGACAATGCAGATGTGCCTATACTGAGAAAATATAATTATCAACAATGGAAAGAGAAGATGAAGTATAATCTAATGAATCTTGATGTTTGGCATCTAGTATGTAATGGCTACACCAAGTTTCCTCCATCAGACAAGGAAGTGCAAAAGAATAGTAAGGTTTTGAGTAACATTTTTTGTAGCATATCTAGTTAACCATTAAATAAGGTTATGCATTATAAAACGACAAAGAAAGTGTGGGATAAGATACAAGAAATACATGAAGAAGTCCCAAAGGAATACTCCTCATTCAAGGATATACTAGGTAATCCTATATCTAACAATGTGTCCAAAATGACAGATGAAGTTGTTGATTCAAAAGAAGATAGCTTAGAATAAAATTTTGATCTTAGAACAAAAATTTATCTTTCTTTGAAAAATATTGTTAATCTTAAAGATAAGTTGCAGGCTTATGATAACAAGGATCATGCTGGTATGGTATCTAACAAATATTGTGAAGGTATTGAAGCTAAGGTCGTCTCTCTAAGAGAATATCTTGAAAAATTAGATAAGCAGAATGAAGAACTACTTTGAGCATTTGAAGAACAAGAAAATAGACTAAAAGAAGATATTCTCAAATTAAAAATGCAAATAGAGGAAGGAAGAAAGGTTGAAGAAATTATGAAGAAGTAGTATCTAGAAAAGGAAAAGCAATATCAGGTTGAGGTAAACATCCTAAAAGGTAAATTAGAAGAAAAAGATAAACATTTGTGATTTCAAGATAGTACTAAGATTTTGGATAATATTCTTAGTAGTCAAAGGTATTCTACCATAAAATCTAGTCTTGGTTTTCATGAAACTATTGAAGGAGAATCTAGTTCACAAGCTGAGGGAAGGAATTCTAATGCAAAATCTGAAATTATCAACAAAGAGATAAGAAGTAAACCTCGTCAACAACCAAGGAAAGAAAATATTCAAAGGAAATCATTTACTCCTAACTATAGAAGTGTTAATTGATTTTCTCCTCTGATCAATAACATTGAATGTTTTATATTTCATAATTATGGACACGTTGCAGCCAATTACAGAAGTATAATGTTTTAAGCTAATAACTACCTCACATAAATATCATCAGCTTCCAGGTACTTTAAGGGATATTGTTTTTCTTGCAATATGTTTGGACATAAAGCCATTGATTGCAATAGAAGGAATATGAAACATATAATATGTTATTCTTGTAACCAGTTTGGGCATGTAGAAAAAGAATGGAGGAACAAATCTATGGATCACCGCAGACAACATTGTAAGCAACTAGATAAGAACATTATTGTTAGAAGACTTGAAAAATATGCATCCACAAAAATTTATCATAATAAGTAGGAAGAAGAAGAACAGATAAGGTGTGGTCTTCCTCTCTGCTCATTTGATGATGAAGATGAATGGTACATAGATAGTGGATTCTCTCATCACATGACTGGAGATAAGAGTAAAATGGAGTCTCCCAGGAAAAACCAACATGGTAATGTTATTCTTGAAATTAATATTTCAGCAAAAGTATTGGGACAAGTTAAAGCCATAATTAATAAAACTAGAGGAGTAGCTAATTCTTTATTAGTTCAAGGGTTGCAAAATATTCTAAGTGTTGGAAAAATGGTAGATAAGGGAAATATAATTGTGTTTACATCAACCAAGTGTAAGGCTATGAATGAAGTAACTTGAAAAGTCATAGTAAGAGGATATAGAAATCAAGACAAATTATATGTGTTTGGAGAAAGGAATTCTCGCAGATATGAGAAATATTCAGACTCAGAGTAAAAGAAGATGGTGCCCATTGCAGCTCATTATTCCTGAAAAGAATACTTCCAACAATGAATGCTAAAGTGGCATGAGGTACTTGACCTCATGAGAACAGAAGATGATGATAAGGTCCTCAGGATTAGTGTTGTGTAATCTCAAGGGGATTAATACATATGTGCCTTGATGATGACTCCCATGGTTGTTTTTTATTTTCATGTTACTTATACTACTGATAGTGCCTCTGGTGTAGCAACATTTTAAAGGTATAGACTGTACAGACACAAGGGGAGTTTAAGGTGTGAAATTTCAGTATTTCACTTTCTGTACGTGGATCCTATGAAGACAAGTTGTGTGTATACGCAAGTTCTGAACTGAACAATTGCGTATATCTTGGTATGATGAAGAAACAATGGGACATAACTAAGAAATGGTCTGATATGCTTTAGTCAATTATTGTTTGGATTTCATGTTCTAATGGATGATTATTACAATCTATTAATGTTATATAGAAGTTCTTTTGGCCTTTATAAGGCATTTATACCTTGATGGATGACTTATTGATAAAGATACTTTGAAGTTCTTACTAATATATGAGATGATATGATTAGATCTGAAGAGGAACATATTGTATTTCGTATTTCCGCCAAATAAAGGAATTGCAAAGGAAATGTGCCCAATGCGATGAAACTGCAACCGAAAGGGTTTATGAATGCATATGTATAACATTTCAGGTCCGCCATAAAGCCATTTTACGAGATTTTCAATGTTTTAATGTATTTTCCAAATACAAAGGGAAACCATGAAACAAGTGGGATTTCGGGCGGGCTTTAGGCAGTAAGTGGTATTGGACGGGCTCCGCCCGATCCCATCCACTGGCTGACACGTGGCATGATAAAACTGCCTTTTTGGGTGGGTAATCTCCGTATGCCTTCACCGCTCGAAATGAATCTCAGCTGTTGGATCAAGATCACTCAGATCGACGGTGGAGATGTGATCGCGATATAAAGGCGGACCTGATAGAAATATAGTGTGGATTTATGAATATTTGAAGTCCGATGAATAGTGATTTGGCGGATTTTTCCTGTGTTTTAGCATATTTCTCTGTGTAAATAGAGAATGCTATTTTTAGGGATTTCAAAGGCCCGATGGTCCCTTTCGTTGCAGAACAGGTGGCCACCTTCCCTGAATACATTATGCCATGATTGCTAACGCTTAGAAGGGGATTCGAGCGGATAGAGGCCAGGAGTCAAAGAGCCCGAGAAGGGGAAACGAACAGACAGTTCTAATTGGATTTAAAGCCACAGACTAACAGAGACAAAGAGGAAGCAGTACTGAGACAGAGAGCAAAACAGTGACAGAGAGTGAAAGAAAGAGTCTGTGTACTCATAGAGGCTTGAGGGATTCAAGTAAACTCTTATTGTTTGTATTTCTGTGTTGAGACTCAATTTGAGCTCACATTTTGTAAAACTCTACTCTTGAAGACATAATAGAGAGGTCACCACTAAAGGCTGGGCCAGGAGACGTAGCCCAAGCGTTTTGGGTGAACTCCAGATTAAACTTGCTATGTTTATGTGTGTTTGTCTATTATGCTTCTCTAACTGCTCAATTTTCTATATTATTTGCATCTTATCGATCTGTTGCACTAAGTAATATAGGCTAATCCATGCACATGAGTATGTAATACCTTAAAATTAATATAAGATCTTTATTTTCAGATCAAGTGGTATCAAAGCTTTAGGTTTGATAAGGTTAGACAAGCTTGTGCTGAATTGTTGAATGCTAACTAGGTAAAAGCTCAAACTAGGAGAAGGAGAGCTTGTTGAGACTAATCCAAAAATTGGAAGAGTCTACGCTCAGAGGAGAATGGTCGGAGAAGTCTCATTGGAATCAGAACCTCAATTCATGGATAGTTTCATGACCATGAGAGCCATGAGAGCCATGGTGGAAGAAATGTATCGGGAATTTAAGAAGGATCGAGGTGGAAGCACCTCAACACCCGAACAAGGCAAAGGAGTAGAGGAACCTCTTCTATTTGCCCATTTAGAAGGCAAATGGAAAGGGGAAGAGCCTCCTCCATCAACTCCTCCTTCTAGATCTGAAAAGAAAAAGACGAAAACATCCTTGATTAAATTAGATGTAAAATTTGATTTGCCAATCTATGATGGAGAATTAAATGCAGAAAAGCTAGATAATTGGATTAGACATATTGATGTGTATTGTAGGGTGCAAAACATTGATTCAGAAAGGAGTAAAATTCAGCTGGCTAGCCTTCGCCTTGGAGGAACTGCCCTAGTGTGGTGGGAAGGCAGGACACAAGCTGATTTGAAGAAGCATGGTAAAATTCTTTCTACTTGGAATGAATTTGTTTCTGCCATTAAAAAACAGTTCTATCCTCTAGCTTATATGCAACAAGCGATGATGAGTTGGCAAACTCTTCGCTAATTAAAGGGCCAAAGTGTACAAAGATATACCCAGGAATTTAGAAAAAGAGCTTTAATTCTAGGCATTTCTCTAGACTCACCTGAAACTTTGTTGAAGTATATAGGTGGTTTGCATAGCTATTTGAGGCACACCATTCTCATGTTTAACCCCACTAGCATAGATGAGGTATCCGTTCAAGCTACACATCTAGAGGCTAGAGGCAAGAATGTGAACCCAAAGATTGGGGGATCATCAAAACCCTCTGCAAGAAAAAACAAGGAAAAGAAGAAGCTGAGATGGAAAGAGAGGAAGGCAAACGCTGTACAAAAAGACAAACCTTCATGCACTCACTGCAAGAAGGATGGACACGATGATGAATACTACCGGTCTTTGTATCCGGAGCTGAAACCCAAAAAGTTCGGTGGTAAGAAAAAGAAGATTGCTGCTGCTATTCAGAAAGATTTGGGGTCAGACTTAGGTGATGAAAAAACAATCACAACCATAGGCATAAAAGGTAAAATTTTGAAGCATCTACTAGTAATTTTGTACAATCTATTAATAATGAAGAAAATGAGAGGAAAAGGCATGAGCTTTTTCATATTAGAGTTATTTCCAAGCATCAAAAGATTGATACTTTATTTAATAGTGGATCACAAGTAAACTTGATTTCTGAAACAATTGTAAAGAAGTTGGGATTACTAACCACACCTCACAAGAAGCCATATCCATTAGGTTGGGTATGTGAGAAAGCAAAGCTACAAGTGACTAGACAATGTAAACTTAGGTTTGCATTTGGATCAACATTTGTAGATGAGGTTGAGTTAGATATAGTTCCCTTGGATATATGTGGTGTTGTTTTAGGAAGTCCTTACTTGTATGATAGAAAAGCCATTTTCTATAGAGCTGAAAATAAGTATCAACTCACCAAAGATGGAATAGAATATATTGTAAGAGCTCATCAACTCAAAAATAATTACACTCTCATAAACTCAGGGCAGATGAAAAAAATTGTAAATTCATGCAAGCAATTTTTACTAATGGTTGTAAAGGGAAAGAACCTTGATAAAACCAATGTATTTGAGGGTTGTGATGCTAAACATAAAGTTGATTTAGAAAAAGTTGTTTCAGAATATGATATCCTATTTCAAGAACCTAAAGGTCTGCCACCCAAAAGGGAAATAGTACATGATATTCATTTGCAGCAAGATGCTCCATTGCCTAACATCAAAATGTACAGGTTATCCGCTTTAGAGAATTCAAAGATCAAGAAGTAGGTACAGGAGCTGCTCGATAAAGGGTTCATAAGGCCAAGCACATCACCATGTGGATCTCCAATTGTGTTGGTGAGAAAGAAAGATGGTTCGTGGAGGATGTGCATTGATTACAGAGCACTGAATAAAATAATGATCAAGAATCGTTATCCTCTTCCTCGCATTGATGATCTATTAGATCAGCTGAAAGAAGCAATTTACTTTTCCAAGTTAGACTTGCGTAGTGGCTACCATCAGGTCAGAGTTGCAGAACAAGATGCATGGAAGACTACTTTCAAAACAAAGCAAGGGTTGTATGAATGGCTAGTTATGCATTTTGGCTTAACTAATGCTCTCGCCACTTTCATGAGAGCTATGAATGATGTACTCCGACCTTTTATTGATGATTTTGTAATTGTATATTTAGATGACATTCTTGTTTTCAGTAAACCATGGGAAGAACATTTAAAGCATGTAAAGTAGACTCTAGATGTTTTGAAAAGAGAAAATCTCTATGTTAAGTTATCAAAATGTGATTAGAAAAACATATTTAAATTATTTGGGTCATATTGTAGGGGGTGGTGAATTGAAGATAGATCCCTCTAAGGTTGAAGTCATTTTGAACTGGCCTAAAACCAAATCTGCTACAGAAGTTAGGAGTTTCCTAGGAGCAGCACAATATTGGAGAAATTTTATTGCTAACTTTTCCTTGATTGTAGCTCCCTTATATGCTTTAACAGGATTGAACAACGTGTTTCAGTGGGGAGGCAAACAACAGAAAGCCTTCGACACCTTGAAAGAAAAAATTAGTACAACACCAGTACTAACATTGCCAGATCTTCAAAGACCATTTGAGATTGAAACAGATGCCAGTGACTATGCCATGGGAGTAGTGTTGATGCAACATGGTAAACCCATATGTTATCATTCTGAGACATTTAATTCTATAGTACTTAATTATCCCACATATGATAAAGAATTATATGCATTAGTACAGAGTGTGAAAAAGTGGAAACATTACCTAATAGGCAAAGAAACAGTTATACATACTGATCATCAACCACTTCAATATTTACACTCACAAACTAAATTACAGCAATCAAGACACTATAGGTGGATGGGTTTTCTACAATAGTTTCATCTAGTTATCAGATATAAGAAGGGCATACACAATAAGGTTGTAGATATGTTGTCTAGATCAATCATAAATGCATCTACTATACTTAAGCATAACTTAGTAATGCACGAAAGCTTCATTTAACAATATTCTCAAGATATAGATTTTAAAGATGTATATGCAACTTTAAGTCAAGGCAAACAAGTAGAAGAATTGGATTATCATGTTAAGGACCAACTTTTGTATCATTTGAGAAAGTTATGCATTCCTCAAACTGAAAGAGTTAGCATAATCCGAGAAGCACACACTTCTCTAATATCAGGTCATTTTGGTGTGAGTAAAATAGTTGCACAGCTGCAAAGGTTCTGTTATTGGCCAAAAATGCATGAAACAATTTCTAGATATATTAAATGGTGTACCATGTGTGCTAAAAGCAAACCCAGCAATAGAAAAATAGGCTTGTACACTCCACTTCTAGTTCCTTCTCATCCTTGGGAAAGTGTTTCCATGGACTTTGTTGGGGGATTGCCTAAATCTAGAAAAGGTCATGATTATTTATATGTTATTGTGGACAGGTTCAACAAAATGTGTATTTTAATACCTTGTAACAAGCAGATTACAACTGAAAAAATAACAAATTTGTTCTTTCAGCATGTATGGGTTCATTTTGGGTTACCCACTTCTATTATCTCTGACTGAGATTCCCGATTTGTTGGGAAGTTTTGGTCAAGTATATGGGAGTTGATGGACACCAGATTAAAGAAGAGCACATCATTTCATCCACAAACAGATGGCCAAACAGAGGTGGTCAACAGACAGAGATCCATTTGCTCAAGGGCTATTGCAATAAGCATCCCAAGCTTTGGGATGAACATTTATGTTATGTGCAACATGCTTACAACTGTGCTAAACACTCTTCTACATAGAGATCTCCTTTTGAGACTTGTTTTGGTTTTACACCAAGGTATCCCTTGGATTTTGCCTTTAGTAAATACATAGCAGTTGATGGACACAGTGATGTGGACAAAGCAACCAAGTTCATTGAATAGATCCAAGAAATTCACTAGGCAGTGCAGGAACAACTAGAGAGAAGCTAGGCCAAGTATAAGGCAAGGCATGATAAGCATTGAATTCAGCATAGCTTCCAAGTTGATGATCAAGTCTGGCTGTACAACAACAAAGATAGAATGCAAGGTGAACGTAAGAAGTTGAAGCGAATAAGGTATGGGCCTTTCAAGATACTTGAGAAAATTGGTGAGAACACTTTTCGCCTTGATTTGCCAGCTTACATGCAAATCTATTTAGTAGTTAATGTAGAGAACTTGAGACTGTTTGAACCTTCATTGATTGAAGATCCCAAAGAGAAAAGTTAGTTGCCTTCTATTGATGATCTATTACCTGAATATCTCAATGAGTTGTAGGAAGATACAGTTCTGGACAGGAAGTTGAGAACTACACACAGAGGAGATGTTGAGTACCTCAGAATCAGACTCAAAGGTTCAAAACCAAGCAATGCAAGATGGATAGAGATTGGACAAGTGAGGAAGTTGTATCCTCACTTGATTGATGCTTAAAAACCAACTTTTGGTGGTCCAAAAGCTTTTTCAGTGGGAAGGCGTGATCCAAAATGGATCCAAAACACCCTCTAAGTCTTCAAACATTCAAAACTATCACCTGAGAAGAACCTTTTAAAAAGGTGGATTACACTATCGGGAGGCAAAAACATGAAGAAAACAGTGAAATAAGGCCTATCGGAGGTCAAAGGAATGACACATAAGAGCTGTCGGATCTGGTCGATCAACGGTCCAAATCCGATTGGCATGTCACAATCGGCGGTGGCAGGCGGAGGATATCGGAACCTATCATATGACAATTAGGATCGTGATCAGCGCGAGTCAACGAGGACCGTCGATCAAGCACGCAGATCGACAGCCCAGGTTAACTCGCGATATCGCAATTAGCGATTACAAAGGAGCGCTTACAAACGGTCGGGGGTCTATGCGATATGCGATTGCAATCAATCGCATCGCAATATTGCATCAGAGCTACACAAAGGAGCGGGGCCGATACAAATATGGCTTGCGACAGCTGGACTCGATAGGGTTATAGGCGATATTTTATATATTTTGAAATCCACAAAATGGCATTTTCCTTTGTATTTCGCATTTCCATCAAATAAAGGAATTTCAAAGGAAATGTGTTCGATGCGATGAAACCGAAACCGAAAGGATTTATGAATGCATATGTATAACATTTCAAGTCTGCCATAAAGCCATTTTGTGAGATTTTCAATGTTTAAATGTATTTTCCAAATACAAAGGGAAACCACAAAATGAGCGGGATTTCGGGCGGGCCTTATACGGTAAGTGGTATTGGATGGGCTCTGCCCGATCCCATCCACTGGCTGACATGTGGTGTGAGAAAACTATCTTTTCGGGCAGGTAATCTCCGTACGCCTTCACCGCCCGAAATGAATCTTAGCCGTTGGATCAAGATCACTCAGATCAACGGTGGAGACGCGATCGTAATATAAAGGCGGACCTGATAAAATAATAGTGCAGATTTATGAATATTTGAAGTCCGATGAACAGTGATTTGGCAGATTTTTCCCGTGTTTTAGCATATTTCTCTGTGTATTAAACAGAGAACGTTATTTTTAGGGATTTCAAATGCCCGATGGTCCCTTTTGTTGTAGAACAGGTGGCCACCTTCCTTGAAGACATTATGCCATGATTGCTAATGCTCAAAAGGGGATTCGAGCAGATAGAGGCTGCGAGTCAGAGAGCCCGAGAAGGGGAAATGAACAGACAACGCCGATTGGCTTTAAAGCCACAGACTGAAAAAGACAGAGAGGAAATAGTACTGAGACAGAGAGAAAAATAGAGACAGAGAGTGAAAGAAAGAGTCTATGTACTCAGAGAGGCTTGAGGGATTCAAGCAAGTATTAGGTAAACTTGACTCAGGATAGAGTCAAAGTTGACTAGGTTAAACAGTGATGGTTTTGGGGCACATGGTATTGTGCACTCATAGTATTCTGCCCGTGGTATTATATGTAATGGAGCTTATAAAAGGCTTGAAGGACTTCATTGTAATGCAAGACCTGGAGGTGAGCGGTGAAGGCTCACTTGGTCGGATTGGCCAGGGTTTTGGCCAATGCAAATGAGATTTTATTAAGTTGGGTTTACCCCAAATTTTCCCAGATAAACATTTGTGTTTATGTGTTTATGGTTGTTGTTGGTTATTTTATTATATATATTTCTCTCGGTAATTATTTATGTTATGTAGTAAATTTATTAACAACAAACTCCTGTTGTTTGTATCTGTGTGTTGAGACTCAATTTGAGCTCACATTTGTAAAACTCTACTCTTGAAGACATAATAGAGAGGTCACCATTGAAGGCTGGACCAGGAGACGTAGCCCAAGAGTTTTGGGTGAACTCCAGATTAAACTTGCTATGTTTATGTGTGTTTGTCTATTATGCTTATCAAATTGCTCAATTGTCTATATTATTCGCAATCTTATCAATCCGTTGCACTAAGTAATATAGGCTAATCCATGCACATGAGTCTGTAATACCTTAAAAGTAATCTAAGACCTTCATTTTCAGATCAGCTGAGGTTTTCCCTGGGTTATTTCTTCTATGTTATGTGTGATTGATTTCTCATTCTCAGTTATATGTGTTCTCTTGATCTTGTTCAATTCAATTAAGCTTCCTTAAAGTGTTGTAGAAGTAGATCTTGTATTGTGTTTTAGTATATTGCATAATCTATTGATCTACAGTGGAAATTTTTACATGGTATCAGAGCAAAGGTGATCAAGGCGAAGAACAGTATGCAAGAAGGAGAAGTTTGAAGTTTGTGGTTCCTGAATATAGAAATCGAGTTCTTATCACATCTCAATTTCACCGATGATGTTCAGTGGTTTAAGACTCGAGTATGCCCTTGATGGCAGCTTGAATTATATAGCTTGGAAGGATCACATGGAGGCAGTATTAGAGGATAACGGTCTAAAGGGCTTCATTGATAAAGAAGTCCCCAAGCCGGCTGATGCTACTCAACTGGTAGAATGGAAGAAATGTGTGGCTATAGCAAGGAGAATACTCCTGGAGGGAGCTCGAGACCACATTGTCTTGAGACTCCATGGGAAGGAGACACCGTTTTCGATGTGGAAAACAATGAAAGATTTATATGAGAACAACATCAATCAGAGGAAGCTGGCACTGAAAGACAAGCTTCGTAAGATCAAGTGTGAAAAGGGCGACACGATTTCTACATATTTGAACAAGCTCACCACCTGCAGGGATGAGCTTGGAAGTGTAGGGATCATGACCGCTGATGATGACATGGTGAGTCTTGCACTCCTCGGTTTTCCTAAGAGCTGGCATAGCTACCAAGACTCGGTTAATGGAAGAGAAAAACAACCAGATTGGGAACGGCTTTGGTCGGATCTGATGCAGGAGGAAATAAGAAGAAGCACCAAAGATGGATCCTCATCGAAGCAAGATGATGAGGAAAATCTAGCCTTAGTGAGTAAGGTGAAGAAAGGGAAAGGGAAGGCGTCCCATTCCAAATCCGGTTCTTCCCATGGTGGGAATAAGATTGAAAAATCGAAAGTGCAATGCTTTCATTGTCATGAAGTGGGCCATTATGCTACGACTTGTCCATAGAAGAAACCCAAGAAGGGTTCCTCGAAAGGGATCTGATGGTGAGGCACTGGCCTCATAGTTTGAGCTGGATTTCTCACTTATCGCATGCATGGTTTCATCCATTGTGGGATGTGTGTGGTACTTGGACAGTGGAGCTTCATTAGACATGTCAGGTGATAAGAACCTTTTCAGTACCTTGGAGGAGAAGGATCTCCAGATGCGGATCAAGATGGGCAATGATGGAAAGTACCCTGTTTCAGGTGAAGGTATAGTTGTGTTTCAGAGGGAGCATGGAGCTCCCCTCACCCTAATTGATGTAAATTATGTACCAGGTCTGAAGAAGAATCTTATGTCTGTCTCTATGCTAGAAGATAAAGGCTATGATGTAGTCTTTAGTAAAGGAAAGGTACTTGAGGCATATCGCCACTGGATAGACAAAGCGAATAGGGATTCGAGTTAAGAATCTCTACAAGCTAGAGGTAGATGACTGTGCTGCTTTGAGTTCCAAAGCTGAGATGGTGCAGAGCCAAGATGTTGGTGAGCTATGGCATAGAAGATTGGGCCACTTGCACCATGGAGCCTTGAAGATCATGCAACAGATTTCTACCGGATTACCCAAGGGAAAACTTGAGCAGACGACTACATGCAAAGGTTGTACCTTGGGTAATTATACGAAATCTTCCTTTCTGGATCGAGACAGTAGAGCTGGAGCAATCCTAGAGTGAGTTCACTCAGATGTTTGTGGACCTTTCTCTACAGCCTCCACCGCTAAACAAAGGTACTATGTTATTTTTATTGATGATTTTTCTCGTAGATGCTAGATATACTTTATGCAAAAGAAGGATCAGACCTTCTTGAGGTTTTGTGAGTTTAAAGCCTTGGCAGAAAAATAATCTGGAAAGAAAATAAAAGCCTTGCGTAGCGACAATGGTGGAAAGTATGTCTCCCAACAATTTAAAGACTTTTGTGCTGCAGAATGAATTAAATGAGAATTGACAGCACCCCATAACCCACAACAAAATGGGGTGGCCGAAAGGAAGAATAGATCGATTGTGGGAGCAGCTCAAGCGATGTTGCATGACCAAAGCCTACCACTGCATTTGTGGGCTGAGGCATGCAATACAACAGTATACTTGCAGAATAGAAGCCCGCATCGTATACTGGGAATGAAGACACCTATGGATGCCTATTCTGAGAAGCGACCTGATGTAAGTCACTTCCAAATATTTGGATCATCAGTTTACTTTCATGTGACCAAAGATGCCAGGAAGAAGCTAGACCCAACAAATGAGTTGGGAATACTTGTGGGGTACATGGATACAACCCACAACTATCGGGTGTACTTGCCTTCTACTCAGAGGACAGTGGTACGCAGTGATCTAAAGTTCGACGAGCAGAAAACCATTCAAGTATCACTTGAGAGGGAGCTCAAGTTGCATGTAGAGGAGGAACCTTCAGTTCTTAAGGAGGAGGAGGTGGAGCAGCCGCATGCAGAGGATCCGGGAGTGGAGACATCCACTCATGCTGAGACTTCCAGAGATGGGTGGAAACGCTCAAGGGAAGCTGACAAGTTGATGTTGGATGTGCGGGAGAATGTGGGACAACCATCTTCTCAGTGCAGACAGAGGAGGTCGCCCGAGCGGTACACTGGGTACATGGCCCTGGTTGGGGAGTGTGTAGATATTGAACCTTGTTCATTCAAGGAGGAAGTGTAGCAACCAGTCTGGGTTGATGCAATGGTATAGGAGTAGGAGTACGACTCTATCATTCGGAATAGTGTGTGGGATGTTGTCCCAAGGCCTTAGGGCAAGTCAATGGTGAGTTCCAAATGGCTTTACAAGGTAAAGCAGACAGCTGATGGCAGTGTTGAGAAACATAAGGCAAGGTTTGTTGCCCGGGGTTTCTCACAGGTCGAGGGGATCGACTATGATAAGACTTTTGCTCTCGTAGCAAGGTGCTCATTGATTAGATCGATGTTGGCACTATCATCTCAGATGGGGTGGAAGATCCACCAGATGGATTTGAAGACAACATTCCTCAATGGAAAGATTGAGGAGGAGGTGTACATTGAGCAACCAGAAGGTTTTGAAACCTTCGATTGTGAGTCGCATGTGTGCATACTTAAGAGGGCTTTGTATGGGCTGAAGCAAGCACCCTGTGCTTGGTACACCAAGATCGAAAACTATTTCACCAGTTTGGGCTTCACCAAGAGAGAAGCAGATGCGAACCTTTACCACATCATGGTAGAAGGTAAACCATTGATCATTGTTCTTTATGTCGATGATCTGATTATGATAGGTGATGATCAGCTGATACAGTCTTGCAAGGAGGACCTTGCAAGAGAGTTCGAGATCAAGGACATGGGCCTTATGCACTACTTTCTAGGCATGGAGGTGTGGCAGAAAAATGGGGAAGTATTTGTGTCTCAAGGCAAGCATGCCAACGAGATACTTAGGCGCTTTCACATGGAGAAGTGCAAGCCCATGCAGACTCCTCTAGCTGGGAACTGGGGGAAGGAGGATCCTACTTCAGGTGAGGTAGTAGCTGCTACTGTTTATCGGCAGCCGGTGGGTTCACTTATGTATCTGGTGAACACACGACCCGACTTATGCTTTGTGGTGAACCAGCTGAATCAAGCTATGGTTCAACCTACTAAGCTGTTTTGGAAGGCAGCAAAGCATGTGCTGAGATACCTCAGAGGCACATCTCAGTTCAGATTGTGGTATAGACAGACAGAAGGAGTGAAGCTTCAGGACTTCACAGATGCAGATTGGGCAGGGAGTCCATTAGACTGGAAGAGCACTTCTAGAGGAATCTTCAACCTTGGTTTAGCCGCAGTTTCCTGGTACAGCAGGAAACAGAGATTAGTTGCACTTAGCTCAGTAGAGGTTGAATACATGGCTGCTAGTCAGGGTACATGTGAGGCCATTTGGATGTGGAAGATTCTAGTGGGATTGTTTGGTCAGAGGATGGATCTTACAGTGATCTACTGTGATAACCAGAGTTGTATCAAACACTCTGAAAATCCAGTTTTTCGTGACAGCTCCAAGCACATTGATATCCGGTATCACCATCTTCGACACTGTGTGGTCAAGAGGATCATGTTGTTGTTGTATGTTTCAACCGAGGAACAGGATGCAGATATTTTGACTAAGGCATTGTCAAAATGCAAGTTTGAGTTCCACAGAGACAGGATTGGGGTTACTGATAATCCCTTTCTTGTTGAGAGGGAGTGTTGAAAATAGCAACAAGAAATGCTAAAAATAGCATTGCTATAAATAGCAGTTCAACCAGTGTTGAACATAGCAACAAGGGATGAAAAAATGGAAGTGCTAAAAGTAGCATTCTATAAATAGCATTTCGAGATACCTTCCTATTTTAGTCAGTCCCTAAACTAAAATAAAGAAGTAAAATTCGAATTTGATCTTAGCAATTGTTTGTAAAATAATTAATTAATTCATCTTGAGTTAATTAGTTAAGGAAAATCAAACATGAAGTCTAGGTGGGGACATGCAACAATTTCTCCATTAATTGAGGAATTTATCCATCAGTTAAAGAGATAAGGATGATTTGTAATTAGTTGGCTCAATTAACTGAGTTAAGTCCAGTTAGATTAATTCAAACAATTTGTTGAATTAATGTAAGTTTAGTTAGTTAATGTTTGCATGCATGTAACTACTGCATTTCAAATAACTAAATATTCTCTCATAAATAACTCATGCATGTCAGTTCATACAGAGACCCAGTTGAGATCAGATGGAGGGGTAGTGTACTATCAGTTGCTAGAATATTCCATTGTGAATATTCCTTGCATGCAAAAGGAATTCTTTCCTTGAGGATTGCACAGTTACTTCTTCAGGTTTTGTGAGTGTGATGAGGCCAATTCAAACATGTAGCTTCACTGGACCCCAAGAAAAATTACGTAAGGAAATAGGAGGCTTGGAGAGCTTGAGGAGGACATATACTATGTCTATTGAGTCTGTGAGCTGTATTGTTTGATTGCAGAGAGAGCATGATAGCCTGAGAGCTGATTCTGTTTGTAACTTGAACAAGATTTCCATTTATATGATAATACAAAGATTGGGGTTTTAGGCTGAAGCTTTTCCCCGAGTTATTTCATCTGTGTTATGTGTGATTGATTTCTTATTCTCAATTATATGTGTTCTCTTGATCTTGCTCAATTCGATTAAGCTTCCGCAAAGTGTTGTAGAACTAGATCTTGTATTGTGTTTTAGTATATTGTATAATCTGTTGATCTACTATGGGAATTTCTACACATACTCTTTCCTCTAATTATGAATTACAGTGGTCAGTGAGTTCTTTTACAATTGCATGTTCTAATGATTATTGGTTATGACACTTTTGATTTGGACACTTGCACTTTTCTTTTTTAAGATTGTTGGAGTAAAAACAGATGGTCAGAGGATTACCTCCCATTAGAGTATTTGATGGACTCAAGCAGAAACAACAAGGATCAACAACAATATATTGTGACAACACCTCAACGATTGCACTATCCAAGAATAATGTGTTTTATCAAAAGAGCAAGCATATTGATACTAGATATCACTTTAATAGGGAACTTGTGAGCAATGGAGAAGTTCACTTGAAGCCTTGTAAATCTAGTGATCAATTGGCTGATATATTTACTAAGTCATTAGCAAAAGATGTGTTTGAGTTTCATAGAAGAAACTTGGGTGTTGTAATCCTAACTAAGACATAGACCAACAGGCATGTTTGATTTGTCATGAGTCATGTTTTAGTTTAGCGGTCGTAATTAAGGGGAGTGTTAAAATAAGCTAATTACTCTTGCATGAGGAGTTGGCTAAACTTAGAGAATCAGTTAACTGAGTGTTGAGGGTTGAGTGTTTGAGTGTTGAGTCAAGTCGAGTTAAGTGATATATGACTTTTAGTGTGTGGTTGCATGTCAAGATATTTTCGGCAAGTCGCTAGTTGGAAAAGTTTAAATACCCTTCACCAGGTTCATTGAAAGTATCATGTTTTGTATGATTAATAGGCGTTGTAGCTCGTGGATTTGTGTGTGAATTATTTGTTTTGTCTTCTCTGTGTCTCCAACAGACTAAAGAGGAAGCATTAAGGAGGTTCCTGTAGCAGAGAAGATAGTTGATGGAAGCCCTGCCACATTTGAGAAATCTCCAGAGGAATTGACTGTAATGCCCCACCTTGGAGCCCAAAGCAAAATCGGCCCAAATGGAGTTCGAGGAGGAAGGTGCTCAAATGCCCGGAAAAGCCGAGCTCGTTAAAGAAGTTCCTAGTCGCTGAAGTCCCTAATGAAGTCGCGACTGTTGAAACGGCCAAAGAGAAAGGGGTCATCGAAACGATAGAAGAAGAAAGACGAAAAAAGACGCACCTGCAACGCGGCGGCGACTTTCCATGTGTTAAAGTTTTTATGGGCCAAAAAAAGACAAAAATAATGACTTTCCATGTGTTAAATTTTGGATGCGCTAGAGGAAGACAAAAATGGAGACAAGTATAGGCTAACGTGAATAGTGTTTGTGAGCGAACTCTATAGAAAGAACACTTCAGTGTAATTATTTTCATGGTTAATTCACCGTCATTTTTTTTGTTGAGATTCATGTGAGAAACTTTTAATACATAACAAATTCCACAGTAATATATTATATTTAGTGTAACAAAATAGAATGGAGTTTTAAAAAAGGACGGTGAGTTCTCAATATTCACTACTTTCCCCGTAGCAGTAACATTAATTTAAAACGCTGAATAGCCCTTCGAAATTCTACCATGATAACATTCATTTTCTTTATTGGTATGAATTTACCCATCATAACTCCGACTTCGAGGAATAAATTTTGAGAGATTGAATCCCGGTCAGCCTTTCTAAGTGAACACATTCTCAATTAATTTTTTATTAAGATGATAATAATTATAATAATTATATTATAATATTAGGTAAATATATCTTTTCTGGTTAACAAAATTATTATTTCATTAATCATGTATTTATTGTTCTCAACAGAAATTGTACAGCTCTGTTATGTTATTTATTGTTGAGCAACATTTTTCCTTTACACGGAGGAAAGTTTTTAACAATATAAAAATCTTTTATGAAGTAATATATATTGGAAATTTACATATTTGTATTTCATCGGTTTAGAAGATAGAGTTATTTGTATTGATTTTTATAGTGTTATGTAATCATAATAATTATTACATAATAATTTGTTTTAGATTGAATAAAAGAAAATTGGAAATTGTTTTTCTGGATTAAAATTCTAGTTTTTAAATATTAGGGAGATAGTTTATAATTCAAACAATTTTGTTTATAAAGTAATATGAAATTATTGATCAGCTTTATTTTTATTGATTGGTAGGTTATATTGTAATCTTTTAGTAAAAAATGATTGATTTTTATTAGTTTTGCAAATTTAAAGCATATTTTATAATTATTGTTTTGAGGCTTCTGCGATCAGTTGTTTGTGTGTAGCTTTTTTCTGGAGTTCTCGCATTCATGATTGTTTGTATCCACGTTTCGAGCCATCCACCGTGGCTCATCATCAGGATAGATCAGAAATTGTGTAAGACAGATCTCATTAGACTTCGAATAAATAGGGTTAAGAGATATATAAGGAATAGAAGGGCGGAATTGTTTTGTAATATTAGGGTTTAATATTTTATTATATGCTAATAATAAATAGAATGAATTTAAATTAAAATTAAGATTGAAATATTTAACTATACGAATGAAATATTTAATTATATAATAAGATAATTAATATTAATGTTTAATATCAGTAAAGATAATTTAATTATTTAATTTAGGTATTTTAATTTAAGATTCTTTGTTTACTAGTTAAAATTTTTAATATTTGATTCTATGGTAAGAAATTTAATTATTTCTAATTTTTATGAGAATGAAATAAACTTAAAATATTAATTATGTAATGTTTTTTTGTTTTTTTGTTTTGTTTTTTTTTTTTTTTAAGTTTTGAAAAAAACTAATATTAAAGAATATTTTGCAAATTAAAATTAAATTTTGAATTTTTGATTGGCTCATATAGTTGAAAAACTAATTTTATGGGGTTATAAATAAAATTTGCTAGAAATAAAATTGATATTAAAAAATAAAAAATTATATCCCACCAAATGTCATAAGAATACACACATCACATCCCAATATTTATAAAAATTCAATACACATCAAATCATCATTTTAAAATATAAACAAAATTAATTATCTAATAAAAAATTAAATAAATCAACTTTACCATGGACTATCACCATTTATTAACATTACTCTCAACCTTTTCTTTTTTTACCACAAGATTTAAATGTTGTGTAATTTTCAATTTTTTGTTTTGTTTTGTGATTTAAATATTGCCTAATTTTCACTTTTTGTTTTGTGATTTAAATGTTGTGTAATTTTCACTTTTGCTTATTTTATTTTTTTTATTTTCAAAAATATTTTAATATATAACAAGCCTAATACCTACACATCTCATATATATTTTAATAAATATATTTCATGATACCCATGGATACTCCACATACTTCAGTATTGTTATGAAGACCTACTTCATATATATTTCATGATACCCATCAATACTCCATATACTTCATTGAGTATATACTTCATTGTTGTTGTGAAGCCCTACTTTATTATGATTGCCCACACTGATTATACTCCACATACTTCATTATTGTTGTGAACCCTACTTCAGTATGGCTCCAAGCACTGATTATCTACTAGTTTTTAATATATTTAGTAAATAAATACTTTTTAATTTTGACTTAGACTTACACAACATTAAAGCAATTTTTTTTATAAGATATATCATAATAATTTTCATAAATTTAATATTACATTTCATAGAAATGTTTTGATTTTACATAATTAAAATAATATCAGTGAAAAAAAAAATTCCTAAGAAAATCTGTTTAATAAATAAATATATATTAGCTATTAACTCGTGTTACTTGTTATTTATAAATTTAAATTTAAATTTATAAATTTGATAAATTGATATTTAATAGTTTATATAAATATTTTAATTTTATAAAAAAATTTAACAAGTTATTTTATTTTATATATAATGCTATTTTTATAAATCATAAATATTTTATATATAATGCTATTTTTATAAATCATAAACTATACTTGAACTATTTTACAAAAAATACACATTATTTTAAATAAGTAAATTAAAAAATAACCAAAATTCAAACGCTTTCAAAGAAATCAACTCTATAACATCTTAATGAAAGTTTCATTTGCCATAAATATATTTGTCAATATAATATAACAAGTTACTCATATAAATAAAACTATATATGAGAAAGATTAACTAATTATTAATTTAAATTTAATATTTCATTTTTTTTTCTGTAAATTGTTAAAAATAAAAAAATATAAATATATTGATAAATTTGAAGATATCACATCTTAATTATTTTACAAAAACACGAGTTAAAAGAAAAACAACCATAATTTAAATACTTTTAATAAAATCAAAGCTTCAAATTTCATTTGTCTTAAATATACTTAATTATCAATATGATGTAATAAGTTATTTGTATAATTAAAATTATGTATATTTACTATTTAATATGGTAAATTGCAAAGAATAAATAAAATATTAATAATAATGTTATTAATCTAAGTTTAATATTCCACTTTTGTAAATTGTAAGAATAAGTAAAATATTGAAATCTAAACAAGTTGGACTTTTAGCATGGAACCCTTTAAAAAACAACATGTGTGTTTTGGACATTGTCTTATGTCCTATATTGACATCATCTAATTCTTCATTGTTATGGGGGGTTTTTCAAATAACATTGTGTATATTGATGAGAGTGTGTTTCATGATAATGCACATGTCTATATCATTTTAATCAAGTATTTCAATAAATTAATGATAATCATTTGGGGTCACAACTGGCATGGGTCACACCAATCCTTAACATGGCTGTACTTTTGCCCACACTAAACCAACAACCTTTTCACCACTAAATGCCTTAATAAAACACCCTTTACTTTCTACTCTATGCCCATGAGCATGTAGGTGGCCATTTTAATTAATTAAATGTTCCACATTTTTTAATATAACAACTCTATATTATACTGCCGTATAATTATTCTAAAAAGAATTAATTTGCTATAAATTACTTTTTGCATAAAAAACAAATACTAATAACAACTTTACATATTACACTTATTTTTATATTTTTATTATTTTTAACTTTAATTTAACTATATGTAAACTAAACTAACATTTATTTATATTATATTAATATCACTTATATTTATCCAATTTAAAATTAAATTACTCATCCATTATAAACCAAGATGTACTTTAATAATTTTGATTGGCTTTTACCGCAGTGTAAATATGCGATTTACTCACACAGGAGTCAGGATCGGCGAGAATCGAATGACTCCAACCCCGCTTCCGTGGGACCTACAGGCTTCCAGCAACGTTGATCAATCAATGTCAATGGTGACCAAAGCCTGTAGCGCGAACCGTCTGATGTGATTAAAGCATCAACGACCCGACACCAATAATGTCGACTTACCATTATTTGCTACTGGGCGGTTGTACACATGATGGAAAGAAAATGCCAGTGCCCGGAGACCGTTCACGGAGATAACCATAAAACGAAAACACCAGTGTTCGCAGACTGTTCACAAAGATAGCCAGAAAACGGTTTTGATGGGGATAGATGCATCATGGGTTGCCCTAATAAAATCAAAATCACATCACGCTTCCCAAAGTTAAAAATATTAGTAATTATAATTGTAAAATATTCGCTATCCCAGACCAACCTATGCGTGCGCTTCACCGTCTTCGGCATATGAGCATGGATGCTGGCCCAAAAAGCTCCACATCGATAATAAAAACTGAGTTGACTTTAGCGAGATTTGTTGGAAGTTTAAAACAGAGTTGTTTTCGAAGTTTGTTTTGTTGGTTTTTTCGAGTTTAATTTCTTTAATATCTAGTTGGAATTTAAATAACACAAATCAGAATCAGATTTTCTTGACGGTGAGAATCGAATGACTCCAACCCCGCTTCCGCGGGACCTACAATGTCACGCCCTTACACCTGCGGTAGTATTCCAACTGCTTATAGCGAGGTGCGGCACCACCGAACACTCTCTTTTCACCAATACTAATGTTCATGGGCTACGCCTAATTCACTTTTCCTTACTTAGTTTTTGTTTTGCAACCAAACAATATTATATTTATCATTTATACTAATGAACACCCATACTCATTCATTATCCATAGCAATTATAAAAGAGAACAACAATTGCACAGTATAAAGGGAGTGGCAACTCCCTGAACAATGAGTCTGCCCGATAATATATTAAAAATATCAGTTTACAATATACAAGTATGTCCAAGTCCCATACTTAGCCAATTTTACATCAATACAACTTCGTGCACACCTTGCACGATGGGCGGGTGCTCACCCAAGTCACCAAGACACCCTCGCCAAGTCCCGGCACAATATCACAACCGCACATCCAACCCGAGCACGTCTTGCCCAACACCTTCACCTCTCACCGTGAGAAAACTCCACAAGTGTGTATGTAAGGCCTTCAGGCGCGGGTGCGGTTGGGCGCCGGGCGAGTCGGCTTGCACGACGGGCACGCGGGCGGATGACGGGAGCGCGGGCGCATAGGCGGGCGCAGCTGCGACAATGCGACGATAGAAGTGCGACATAATGCGACATAAGAAGTGCGACGATGAAATGGCTAAGGCAAAAATGCGATGGCGATTTATAACCTGAAGAGCGTGGAGAAGAGTGTGGGCAAGGCCGACACATACTTGGGCGCGTGCAGGGGTGTGTTAATGTTATTTTGGGGGTCGGCTGGAGAGCCACCACCCACGCAGACATGCATATACATTGTAAGCGTTGAGGCTTCATTTGGAAAGCATTCGAACAAGGCAACTTCGCATAGCTTCAAGGGTAAACAAGTGCGCAGATTTGGGAGGAGTGCGCATAGCTCATGCGCATTACTTGAGGGCGCAATCTTGGTGTTACTTAGAGTCGGTCGAGGGTTGGGCAAGGTGTGTCCAAGGTTGTCTTAAGTGCAGATTTGTGCTGGAATTGACAAGGGTGTCTTGGTGACTCAGGTGAGCACCCACTCTTCGTGCAAGGCGTGCACATGGTTATTGTAAAAGGCTGATTTGCCTATGTTGTAAAAGAAGCTAAGTATTGGCTTGGAGTTTTCCAAGCATTAATTGTGATGATTGTATTATTGAAAGAAGATTGATTATTATATATATATTGGGCATACTCATTGTTCAGGGAGTTGCCCCTCCCTTTATACTGTGCAATTGTTGTTCTTGTTATAATTGTTGTTGATAATGAATGAGTATGGGTGTTCATTGGTATAAAGGATAAACATAATTTTACTTGGTTGCGAAACACAAACTAAGTAAGGACAAGTGAATTAGGCGTAGTCCATGAATGTTAGTATTGGTGAAAAGAAAGCATTCGGTGGTGCCGCACCTCGCTATAAGCGGTTGGAAGACTACCGCAGGTGTAGGGGCGTGACATGTGGTATCAGAGCAGGGTTGCTCGTGACAAAGTACAGTTGTGAACAGGTTCAGGTGTTGAAGCATTGAAGCTGATACATACTTGACAGGTGGAAACAGAACTTCGGTTTGAAGCCGTTGAGCAGGGTTGCTCATGACAGTGGAAAGGGTACTTGCAGGTGAAGGAAGCCGTTTCACACAAGTGGAACAAGGGTTGGTTCAAATTGCAGGTGACTCGGTGAAGCTGTTGGATGGTCGAAACTAGATTGCAAAGAAGGAATAGACTGTTAGAGATGGCAGCTGAATCTCACGTTGGGTCTAGTCATCAGGGTGTGCAGGATGCTACCATCACACTTATGGAGAAAGTGTTGGTGAGAATGGAGGTTATGGAGACTTCTTGGGAAAAGAAGATGGACTTGCTCGCTAAAGAACAAGAGGCCAATTCGAAGAGGCAGGAAGAACTCAATGAACTCCGAACACAACATGATGAACTCCGAACACAATATGAGTACACTGATCTTATGTGTACACAACTTGAGATAAGGGTCAAGGAGGTTGAAGAAGCAAGGGATCAGGGTCTTGCAAAGATCATGAACTTGAAGAAAACTCTTGACGAAGCCAAGGATGAGATTGAGGTGTTGAAGAAGGTCGTGAGGCATAACTCAGGTGGAGGAGTGCCTCATGTGAAGGTCAAGGAACCAGAATCTTATGATGGCACAAGGAATGCAAAGACTCTTGGCAAATTTCTATGGGACATGGAGCAATACCTGGAACGATTGGGTCTATCTGATGATGAGACGAAGGTCAAGGTAGCTGCTCAGTTCTTAACAAAGGATGCTAAGATGTGGTGGCGAAGGAGGCTGGATCAGATTGCCAATGGCAGTGCTGATGACATCACTTCATGGGATGACATGAAGAAGGCTTTGCAGACCCATTTTAGTCCTCAGGATGAAACATGGGAAGCAAGGACAAAGATTAAGTACATAAAGCAGACCGAGAGCCTACAAGCATATCAGCGGGAGTTTGCAAGTGCAGCTCTGGAACTTCCTGACATGGCGGAGAGGGACAAGGTGTTCAACTTCATTATTGGGTTGAAGCCTTGGGCACGCAACGAAGTGAAGAGGCAGAAGATTAGGACACTTGAGGAAGCTTTTGCTGTTGTTGACAGGTTGGTGGATCATTATGATGAGACTTCTGATGATAGGAAGAAGAAGTCCGATAAACCGAAAGATAAGAAGAAGGATGATGCTTCGAAATTGGATGATAGTTCGAAGACGAAGAAAGCCTTGAAGTGTTGGATATGTGCTGGACCACACACGGTGAAGAATTGTCCTTCTAAACCAAAGGTGGTTGCTATTGCACAATCTGATGCGAAGAATGAAGGTGCTTCTGTGGGGATGATGCAGATACTTGGTGCTTCTGCTACTACGGAGGTGGTCTCTAGGAGGGATCCTGAGAGGAACAAATTGGAGTATGTTCGAATGAAGGTTGGAGGTGCTGATGTACTCACTATGGTGGATAGTGGGGCTTCTCACAACTTCATGGGTGAAGATACTGCGAGAAGGATTGGGCTGAAATTTGTACCGGCAAAGGCACAAATGAAGACAATGAATTCTCCTCCTATTGAGATTCTTGGTATAGCTGAGAGGGTGGACACTACACTTGGTGAATGGACAGGGAAGGTTGACTTCACTATAGTGCGGATTGATGACTATGAAGCTGTATTGGGGATGGAATTCATGAAACAATTTGATGCTATGATTGTTCCACATTTGAAGAAGCTCTACATTTATGATGGAAGGGAAGATGTACCCATTGGTGTGCCAACCATTGGTGTGACAAGGCCTGATTGTAAATTGGGAGTGATGCAAATGGAGGATGAGAAGAGAATGGGAGACATGAGTAAGCGATTGTCTACTGTTGAGGCAAAGCTTACCGAGCAGTCATTAGTCATCAGATCACTTTCAGATAGCATCTTGGACTTGTCAAGAAGGCTAGAGTTGGTTGAGGATGATGATGATGATGAGGAGGTGTATGTGAGGCCGGATGTCCAGGAGGAAGACCGGGTTGCTTATCTACAAAGAATGGAGATTGAGGATCCTGATAGATGGATTGAGTTGATTAGTGAGGGAGAGCCTTCAGGCTCTACTCCCTCTACATCTTCTTAGATGGATGAGGAGATGGGGCTCATTGTTAGCTGCTCATGGCAGTGAGTACTTAAACATGTTGAGCAGGTATGACTGATGGTGCAGGGATGGCTTGGCATCAAGAATCATGACATGTTGCAAATGGATGGAGTTTCCATGGACCTGAGCATGGATTATGGAGATAGATTCTTGATGAGTCAAGAATGTGGCAGGATGTTTTGAGGAACAACTGATGATGACATGAGGATGTTCACTCTCATGGTTTGAGCGTGGCAGTTGGATTAGCTACCCAACTAGTTCAGACATGGGGTCGCGAAGTGTGCAGAGATGTGTTAGCATTGTGTTGGAGTATCATGATAGAGGCTCACATTAGGGACACATGATGAGGTCGACACGAGATGTTGCAATTGAGATTGTGGCAGAGGGGTCAATGATCATGGATCGAGATAATATCTGATGGAGGACACATCGAAGAGGTGTATACCTTGGTATGGTTATCTTGGTGCCAGTTGGTCACTAAGGTGAGACATGATGGAAATGGAGTT
Source organism: Pinus tabuliformis (assembly GCA_031772625.1). Classification (NCBI taxonomy): domain Eukaryota; kingdom Viridiplantae; phylum Streptophyta; class Pinopsida; order Pinales; family Pinaceae; genus Pinus; species Pinus tabuliformis. The sequence continues at coordinate 854,359,268 of CM062815.1, read as the reverse complement.
CTACATATGTTGCAGGGATGTTTGGCTTATGTGGAGGAGTTGACATCATGGATAATGATGATCTTGGTGGATGGCTACCGGGATGGTATGTTGTCGAGGACGGCAACAATTTTAGGTGGAGGAGGATGTAAGGCCTTCGGGCGCGGGCACGGTTGGGCGCTGGGCGAGTCGGCGTGCACAACGGGTGCGCGGGTGCACGGGCAGGCGTGGCTGCGACAATGCGACGATAGAAGTGCGACATAATGTGACATAAGAAGTGCGACGATGAAATGGCTAAGGCAAAAATGCGATGGCGATTTATAACCCAAAGAGCGTGGAGAAGAGTGTGGGCGAGGCCGACACATACTTGGGCGCGTGCAGGGGTGTGTTAATGTTATTTTGGGGGTCGGCTGGAGAGCCACCACCCACGCAGACATGCGTATATATTGTAAGCATTGAGGCTTCATTTGGAAAGCATTCAAACAAGGCAACTTCGCATAGCTTCAAGGGTAAACAAGTGCGTAGATTTGGGAGGAGTGCGCATAGCTCATGCGCATTACTTGAGGGCGCAATCTTGGTGTTACTTAGAGCCGGTCGAGGGTTGGGCAAGGTGTGCCCAAGGTTGTCTTAAGTGCAGATTTGTGCCGGGATTGACAAGGGTGTCTTGGTGACTCAGGTGAGCACCCACTCTTCGTGCAAGGCGTGCACATGGTTATTGTAAAAGGTTGATTTGCCTATGTTGTAAAAGAAGCTAAGTATTGGCTTGGAGTTTGCCAAGCATTACTTGTGATGATTGTATTATTGAAAGAAGATTGATTATTATATATATATATCGGGCAGACTCATTGTTCAGGGAGTTGCCCCTCCCTTTATACTGTGCAATTGTTGTTCTTGTTATAATTGTTGTTGATAATGAATGAGTATGGGTGTTCATTGGTATAAAGGATAAACATAATTTTACTTGGTTGCTAAACACAAACTAAGTAAGGACAAGTGAATTAGGCGTAGTCCATGAATGTTAGTATTGGTGAAAAGAAAGCGTTCGGTGGTGCCGCACCTCGCTATAAGCGGTTGGAAGACTATCGCAGGTGTAGGGGCGTGACAGCGTATCTCCAAGGAGGGCGCATGAGCTAGGCGCTCAAGGCTCCTTCTAAAACTGCGCACTTCTTCCAAGAGCGTAGAAGATGTGATGCTTGTCGAATTGTGTGTTGAATTTGAGCTCCATCGCACCAAATATATAGGCTTCCTTTGTGCGTGGGTGGGCTGCCCAGCCGACCGCCCACACACCCCGCACACACACCCGTTCAGCGTTTTACAAGTCGGCCTTGCCCGCCTGTCGTAGGTCGGCCACCCCTCATCGCAAACGCCCTTCGCATGGGTATAAGTCATCGCACTTCATTTCTTTATCGTCGCACTTCGTCGCATATGTGAGTCGCCACCGTGTGCGCTCACCCGCATGTCGCACCGCGCCTGCGCCAGTTCACCGCGCCCGCGCCCGTGTGCGCTCGCCCATCGTCGCACCACATGCCCGCACCCCTGCCTGTGTGCGCTCGCCCGTCGTCGCACCACACGCCCGCGCCCGTGTGCGCTCTCGCCCGTCGTGCGGCCGGCTCGCCCGCGCCCAACCGCGCCCGCTCGCCCAACCGCGCCCGGCTAAACTCGGGGACCTTACATCCTCCTCCACCTGAAATCGTTGTCGTCCTCGACAACATACCATCTTGGTAGCCATCCACCAAGATCATCAATATCCATGATGTCAACTCCTCCACATAAGGCAAACATCTCTGCAACATATGTAGAACTCCATCTCCATCATGTCTCCAACTTAGTGACCAACTGCCACCAAGTTCTCCATACCAAGGTATACACCTCAATGGTATGTCCTCCATCAGATATCATCTCGATCCATGATCATCGACCCCTCTGCCACAATCTCCACTGCTACATCCTGTGTCGACCTCATCATGTGTCCTCAATGTGAACCTCTGTCATGATACTCCAACAAGAGCTAACACACGTCCATCATGTGCCAACATCTCATCCCAATAGCAACATCATTTTGTACACTGGATCCCCTCATGACTCAAGCTAGTTGGGTAGCTAATCCAACCATGCGCCTAAACCACAAGAATGCACATTCATCCATCACCACCAGTCGTTTCTCAAAACAACCTGCCACATTCTTGACTCATCAAGAATCTATCTCCATAAGTGCAAACCATGCTCAGGTCCATGGAAATTCCATCCATCTCATCTGCAACATGTCATGATGCTTGATGCCAAGCCATCCCTGCACCATCAATCATACCTGCTCAACATGTTTAAGGACTCACTGCCATGAGCAGCTAACAATGAGTCCCATCTTCTCATCCATCTAAGAAGATGTGGAGGGAGTAGAGCCTGAAGGCTCTCCCTCACTAATCAACTCGATCCATCTATCAGGATCCTCAATCTCCATCCTTTGTAGATAAGCAACCCGGTCTTCCTTCTGGACATCCAGCCTCACATATACCTCCTCCTCATCATCATCATCCTCAACCAACTCTAGCCTTCTTGACAAGTCCAAGATGCTATCTGAAAGTGACCTGATGACCAATGACTGCTCGGTAAGCTTTGCCTCAATAGTAGACAATCGCTTACTCATGTCTCCCATTCTCCTCTCATCCTCCATTTGCATCACTCCCAATTTACAATCAGGCCTTGTCACTCCAATGGTTGGCACACCAATGGGTACATCTTCCCTTCCATCATAAATGTAGAGCTTCTTCAAATGTGGAACAATCATAGCATCAAATTGTTTCATGAATTCCATCCCCAATACAGCTTCATAGTCATCAATCCGCACTATAGTGAAATCAACCTTCCCTGTCCATTCACCAAGTGTAGTGTCCACCCTCTCAGCTATACCAAGAATCTCAATAGGAGGAGAATTCACTATCTTCATTTGTGCCTTTGCTGGTACAAATTTCAGCCCAATTCTTCTCGTATTATCTTCACCCATGAAGTTGCGAGAAGCCCCACTATCCACCATAGTGAGTACATCAACACCTCCAACCTTCATTCGAACATACTCCAATTTGTTCCTCTCAGGATCTCTCCTAGAGACCACCTCCGTAGTAGCAGAAGCACCAAGTATCTGCATCATCCCCACAGAAGCACCTTCATTCTTCGCATCAGATTGTGCAATAGCAGCCACCTTTGGTTTAGAAGGACAATTCTTCACCGTGTGTGGTCCAGCACATATCCAACACTTCAAGGCTTTCTTCGTCTTCAAACTATCATCCGATTTCGAAGCATCATCCTTCTTCTTATCCTTCAGTTTATCGAACTTCTTTTTCCTATCATCAGAAGTCTCATCATAATGCTCCACCAACCTATCAACAGCAGCAAAAGCTTCCTCAAGTGTCCTAATCTTCTGCCTCTTCACTTCATTGCATGCCCAAGGCTTCAACCCAATAATGAAGTTGAACACCTTGTCCCTCTCCGCCATGTCAGGAAGTTCCAGAGCTGCGCTTGCAAACTCTCGCTGATATGCTTGTAGGCTTCCGGTCTGCTTTATGTACTTAATCTTTGTCCTTGCTTCCCATGTTTCATCCTGAGGACTGAAATGGGTCTGCAAAGCCTTCTTCATGTCATCCCATGAAGTAATGTCATCAGCACTGCCATTGGCAATCTGATCCAGCCTCCTTCGCCACCACATCTTAGCATCCTTTGTTAAGAACTGAGCAGCTACCTTGACCTTTGTCTCATCATCAGATAGACCCAACCTTTCCAAGTATTGCTCCATGTCCCATAGAAATTTTCCAAGAGTCTTTGCATTCCTTGTGCCATCATAAGATTCTGGTTCCTTGACTTTTACATGGGGCACTCCTCCACCTGAGTTATGCCTCACGGCCTTCTTCAACACCGCGATCTCATCTTTGGCTTCGTCAAGAGATTTCTTCAAGTTCATGATCTCTGCAAGACCCTGATCCCTTGCTTCTTCAACCTCCTTGACTCTTATTTCAAGTTGTGTACACATAAGATCAGTGTACTCATATTGTGTCCGGAGTTCATCGTGTTGTGTTCAGAGTTCATTGAGCTCTTCCTTCACCTTTGAATTGGCCTCTTGTTCTTTAGCGAGCAAGTCCATATTCTTATCCCAGGAAGTCTCCATAACCTCCATTCTCACCAAAACTTTCTCCATAAGTGTGATGGTAGCATCCTGCACACCATGATGACTAGACCCAGCCTGAGATTCAGCTGCAATCTCTAATAGCTTCTTCTTCTTTTGTGATCTAGTTTTGACCATCCAACAGCGTCACCAAGTCACCTGCAATTTGAACCAACCCTTGTTCCACTTGTGTGAAACGGCTTCCTTCACCTGCAAGTACCCTTTCCACTGTCACGAGCAACCCTGCTCTGATACCACCTTCACTTCGGTGAAGGTGTGTAGCAGCTTACACCTTCAATACCTTGAATCAGCTGCTCTGATACCACCTGTCACACCCCTACACCTGCGGTAGTCTTCCAACCGCTTATAGCGAGGTGCGGCACCACCGAACACTTTCTTTTCACCAATACTAATGTTCATGGGCTATGCCTAATTCACTTTTCCTTAATTAGTTTGTGTTTCGCAACCAAGCAATATTATGTTTATCCTTTATACTAATGAACACCCATACTCATTCATTATCCACAGCAATTATAAAACAGAACAACAATTGCACAGTATAAAGGGAGGGGAAACTCCCTAAACAATGAGTCTGCCCGATAATATATTAAGAATATCAGTTTACAATATACAAGTATGTCTTGGCAAGACCAAGTCCCATACTTAGCCAATTTTACATCAATACAACTTCGTGCACACCTTGCACGATGGGCGGGTGCTCACCCGAGTCACCAAGACACCCTCGCCAAGTCCCGGCACAATATCACAACCGCACATCCAACCCGGGCACGTCTTGCCCAACACCTTCACCTCTCACCGTGAGCAAACTCCACAAGTGCGTATCTCCAAGGAGTGCGCATGAGCTATGCGCTCAAGACTCCTTCTAAAACTGCGCACTTCTTCCAAGAGCGTAGAAGATGTGATGCTTGTCGAATTGTGTGTTGAATTTGAGCTCCATCGCACCAAATATATAGGCTTCCTTCGTGCGTGGGTGGGCTGCCTAGCCGACCGCCCACACACCCCGCACACACACCCGTTCAGCGTTTTACAAGTCGGCCTTGCCCGCCTGTCGTAGGTCGGCCACCCCTCATCGCAAACGCCCTTCGCATGGGTATAAGTCATCGCACTTCATTTCTTTATCGTCGCACTTCGTCGCATATGTGAGTCACCACCGTGTGCGCTCACCCGCATGTTGCACCGCGCTCACGCCCGTGTGCGCTCGCCCATTGTCGCACCACATGCCCGCGTCCGTTCACCACGCCTGTGCCCGTGTGCGCTCGCCCATCGTCGCACCACACGCCTGCGCCCGTTCACCGCACCCGCGCCCGTGTGCGCTTTCGCCCGTCGTGCGGCCCGGCTCGCCCCGCGCCCAACCGTGCCCGCTCGCCCAACCGCGCCTGGCTAAACTCGGGGACCTTACATACAGGCTTCCAGCAACCTTGATCAATCAATGTCAATGGTGACCAAAGATTGCAGAGCGAACCGTCTGATGTGATTAAAGCATCAACGAACCGACACCAATAATGTCGACTTACCATTAGTTGCTAATGGGCGGTTGTACACATGATGGAAAGAAAATGCAAGTGCCCGCAGACCGTTCACGAAGATAACCATAAAACGGCAACACCAGTGTTTGCAGATTGTTCACAAAGATAGCCATAAAACGGTTTTGATGGGGATAGATGCATCATGGGTTGCCCTAATAAAATCAAAATCACATCACGCTTCCCAAAGTTAAAAATATTAGTAATTATAATTGTAAAATACTCGCTATCCCAGACCAACCTATGCGTGCGCTTCACCGTCTTCGGCATATGAGCATGGATGCTGGCCCAAAAAGCTCCACATCGTAATAAAAACCGGGTTGACTTTTATCGAGATTTGTTGGAAGTTTAAAATTGTATTGTTTTTACTGATGATTTTTGGACTAACATAGTTAATAATTTGCTATTTGTTTAGTCTTTCATGTTTATAAAATGGCAGCCAATTAGAATTAAAAGTCTCAATATCTACGAAAAGTAGAAAAAATTATTTAGAAGTGTTTATCTAATATTCATAATATTCATCAAGTGTAAGTTTAATATTGAACAGTGAAGATTAAAAAGGAATATGATGATTGAATAAATCTCCATTGTTCAATTTGGAAGCTTTTTACCATTTCCAAAATATAAGCGATTTAATTATAATTTTTCCAATATTTCTTTTGCCGTATATAATTTACATTTCTCCCCCCCACACCCTCTATATGAGCCATATAGAATTATATTATAATTTGTCCAATATTCTTTCCAGGCCACCTTTGAATATTATAATTTGGTCCAATATTTTTCCCAACCCCAATTCAATTATTACAATTGGCTTAATACTCTGCCCTCGGTTATAATTTGCTCAATATTATCTCCCTTTCGCTAATATTATAATTTCATATGGGATGAGGGAAATATATTATAATATATTATTATAATTTGCCCAATATTTCCTCCCACTCCCACTTTATAATTTCATATAGCCCTAGGGAATATTGGGGATATTATAATATTATAAGGTGGAGATGGGGAAATATCGGCTAATTATAATATAACCGCCTTCTATAAGGGAGGGGGTGAGGGAAAGTATTATATTAAATTTTCCCAATATTTCCCTCGCCCTAACCCTCATATTCCACAAATTATAATATTTCCTCTAATTATAATATTTCCTCTAGTCCCATCCATATAGGATGGCTATATAGTCCTATATAGTCCCCCACCAATGGCCATATAGGGTGGAGATGAGAGAGAATATTGGGAAAATTACCCTCATAATGGGCAAATTATAATAGATAGGGTTGCGGTGATGAGAAACATTGGGCAAATTACCCTCATATAGGGAAAATTATAATATAAAATTATATTATATAAAGTGGCTGTGGGGAAATATTGGGAAAATCACCTTCATATAGGAAAAATTATAATATAATATTATAATTTGCCTCATATTTAGACTAGAGGTGGAGGGAAAGATTCGAAAAATTATCATATGTTATATTATAATTTGCCCAATATTTCTTCGAACCCCTGCCCATATAATTGAGTGAAGATGAAGGTAAATATTGTGCAAATTTTCCTCATATAAGACATATTATGATATGATATTATAATTTTCTCAATATTTGGGGGGAGGTGGGGCGAGAGATATTGGGTAAACTAAAATATTGTATTATAATATGCCCCATATAAAAGTGTTTTTATTAATAATTTCCCCCACAATGTCCACATTATAATTTTCCTTATATGAAGATGATTTTCCCACCAAATGTCATAAAAATACACACATCACATCCCAATATTTATAAAAATTCAATACACATCAAATCATCATTTTAAAATAACTTAAATATATGATAAACAAAATTAATTATCTAATAAAAAATTAAATAAATCAACTTTACCATGGACTATCACCATTTATTAACATTACTCTGAACCTCTTTTTTTTTTTACCACACGATTTAAATATTGTGTAATTTTCACTTTTTTGTTTTGTTTTGTGATTTAAATATCGTCTAATTTTCACATTTTGTTTTGTTTTGTGATTTAAATGTTATCAAATTTTCACTTTTGCTTGTTTTGTTTTCAAAAATATTTTAATATATAACAACCCTAATACCTACACATCTCATATATATTTTAATAAATATATTTCATGATACCCCTGGATACTCGACATACTTTAGTATTGTTATGAAGCCCTACTTCATATATATTTTAATATATATTTCATGATACCTATCAATACTCCATATACTTCATTGTTGTGAAGCCCTACTTTATTATGATTGTCAACACGGATTATACTCCACATACTTCATTATTGTTGTGAAGCCCTACTTCATTATGGCTCCAAGCACGGATTATCTACTAGTTTTTAATATATTTAGTAAATAAATACTTTTTAATTTTGACTTAGACTTACACAGTGTTAAAGCAACTTTTTTTTATAAGATATATCATAATAACCTTCATAAATTTAATATTACATTTCATACAAATGTTTTGATTTTACATTGTAAACATAAAAGTACGATACGTGTAGTTCGGAAGGAATTAGGTTCAGAACTCTTTAAAAAATCGTTTTCAAAAGAACGAGAATTTGATTCTCTGCCTTTTTCATCAAAAGCGACGGCCCGTTCGCAGAGAGAACGAATTTGGCATTCAGATATTCCCCAGATAAATCCCCTAGCTAATTCCTGGCAAAAGATACAGGATCTGAAAATAGAAAACTTATTTGACCAATGAAATGCTCTTTGAGTAATTGCCTCGATTCAGAATCATTTTTCTTTTTCTATCCGAGAACTAATAGGAAATAGATACATTACATGGGGAAAGCCGTGTGCAATGAGAATTGCAAGCACGGTTTGGGGAGAGATTTCTCGCTCTTACTGATACTGAAGAGAAGATCATCCACTCCATCCGACGAGCTCCGGGTTCGAGTCCCGGGCAACCCGGATCAAATTTCTGATAGGTACCTCTGTGCACTTATTTTGGTTCTAGATCTAATCAAGTTTTTTTTAATATTTGTTTCTATTCACAGGGAACGAACTATCGCACTACGGGTTCTCCAGAAAGGTGATAAATAATACTTTTCTTTCCAAGTGCACTATAGCCCCAGGGGGTCACAGGTTTTTTCCTGCCAATTGGGGTTCTTCCTTCCCCACCTCCATGAGGATGGTCTACAGGGTTCATAGCTACTCCTCTTACCTCAGAACGCTTACCCAACCAACGTTTAACTCCGGCTTTACCGAAACTTCTATTGTTTGCAGTGATATTACCCACTTGTCCAATTGTGGCTGAGCAGTTCTCAGATATTAAACGAACTTCTCCAGATGGTAATCTTAATGTGGCCGATCGATCTTCTTTTGCGATCAGTTCTGCTACAGCACCTGCCGCTCTAGCCAATTGTCCACCCTTTCCAAGTGTTATTTCTATGTTGTGTATAGCCGTGCCTAAGGGCATATTGGTTGAAGTAGACTCTTATTCCGATGAATAAAAATCCCTTCCCAAACTGTACAAGCCTCTCTCAGGGCATACAGCTTTCTGGATGTATATTATATTCACATATATTGAATAAATATAATCGAGATGAGAAGGAGCATCTATTGTATTCTCTATGTCCCGATTCTCTACATCCTAGGTCTCTCTATTCCATCATCTGGCTTATATTCTTTATGTAGCATTCAGAATGAATGACTTTATCAAATTACGCTAATACTTTCGTATGTTATGGATAACGTAGGAGGCATATTAAACATCTTTTTCTCTTCTCTCTCTTTTTACTTTTTTCCTCTCCCCATCTTTTTATTTTGGGAATTACTACCACTGTCCAGCTCCGAATCCGCCTCTCACCATCAGATCAAATGTGAGTAACTTGTCTTTTTAGAGGGTGCCTCTATCCCATTTTGTTCATGCTTCGGACAAACAATCAGGTCCTCTCCATATTATTATATCTTCGGAACCAATGATCCGATATGAACAATTTTTGAATCCAATCACCTGCTGTCATTTATCCTCAGTTTCCCTTTGGGGTTCGTCCCGTAAAAGTGTCCTAGTTGGATCAGTGATAGATTTATAGGTTTCGCTGTAAACCCAATCGGTTGCTTCCGATCACGTAAATTAATAATTCAAACCGCACTCAGAGGTAGGGCATTTCCTATTGATATAGGAGCTTTTGGACCAGAAAGAATAGTATCTCCAATCATGACCCCTCTGGGATGCAGAATATACATCTTATCGCCATTCTTGTAATGCACCTTGCAAATGTATGCACTTCTATTAGGGTCGTATTCTATGGTTACAATTTCTCCTGATATGTGTTCCTTATTCCGTCGAAAATCAATTTGACGGAAAAAAAATTCCTAACAAAATCTGTTTAATAAATAAATATATATTAATAAATAAATATATATTAGCTATTAGCTATTAACTCGTGTTACTTGTTATTTATAAATTTAAATTTAAATTTATAAATTTGATAAATTGATATTTAATAGTTTAAATAAATATTTTAATTTTATAAAAAATTCTAATAAGTTATTTTATTTTATATATAATGCTATTTTTATAAATCATAAATATTTTATATAATGCTATTTTTATAAATCATAAACTATATTTGAACTAATTTACAAAAAAGTGCACATTTCTTTAAATAAGTACATTAAAAAATAACCAAAATTCAAATGCTTTCAAAGAAATCAACTCTATAACATCTTAATGAAAGTTTCATTTGCCATAAATATACTTGTCAATATAATATAAATAACAAGTTATTCATATAAATAAAACTATGTATGAAAAAGATTAACTAATTATTAATTTAAATTTAATATTTCTTTTTTTTGTAAATTGTTAAAAATAAAAAAATATAAATATATTGATAAATTTGAAGATATCACATCTTACTTATTTTATAAAAATGACGAGTTAAAAGAAAAAACAACCATAATTTAAATACTTTTAATAAAATCAAAGCTTCAAATTTCATTTGTCTTAAATATACTTAATTATCAATATGAGGTAACAAGTTACTTGTATAATTAAAGTTATGTATATTTACTATTTAATATGGTAAATTCCAAAGAATAAATACAATATTAATAATAATGTTATTAATCTAAGTTTAATATTCCACTTTTGTAAATTGTAAGAATAAGTAAAATATTGAAATCTAAACAAATTGGACCTTTCGCATGGAACCCTTTAAAAAACAACATGTGTGTTTTGGACATTGTCCTATGTCCTATATTGACATCATCTAATTCTTCATTGTTATGGGGGGTTTTTCAAATAACATTGTGTACATTGATGAGAGTGTGTTTCATGATAATGCACATGTCTATATCATTTTAATCAAGTATTTCAATAAATTAATGATAATCATTTGGGATCACAACTGGCATGGGTCACACCAATCCTTAACATGGCTGTATTTTTGCCCACACTAAACCAACAACCTTTTTACCACTAAATGCCTTAATAAAACACCCTGTTACTTTCTACTCTATGCCCATGAGCATGTAGGTGACCATTTTAATTAATCAAATGTTCCACATTTTTTAATATAACAACTCTATATTATACTACCCTATAATTATTCTCAAAAAAATTAATACGCTATAAAATACTTTTTACATTAAAAAAACAGATACTAAATAACAACTTTACATATTACATTTATTTTTATATTTTTATTATTTTTAATTTTAATTTAACTATATTTAAACTAAACTACCATTTATTTATATTATATTAATATCATTTATATTTATCCAAATTTAAAATTAAATTACTCATCCATGATAAACCAAGATGTAGTTTAATAATTTTGCTTGGCTTTTACTGCAGTGTAAATATGCGATTTACTCACGCAGGGAGTCAGGATCGGCGAGAATCGAATGACTCCAACCCCACTTCCGCGGGACCCACAGGTTTCCTGCAACTTTGATCAGTCAATGTCAATGGGGACCAAAGCCTGCATCGCGAACCGTCTGATGTGATTAAAGCATCAACGACCCGACACCAATAATGTCAACTTACCATTAGTTGCTAATGGGCGGTTGTACACATGATGGAAAGAAAATGCCAGTGCGCGCAGACTGTTCACGGAGATAACCATAAAACGGCAACACCAGTGTTCGCAGACTGTTCACAAAGATAGCCAGAAAACGGTTTTGATGGGGATAGATGCATCATGGGTTGCCCTAATAAAATCAAAATCACATCACGCTTCCCAAAAGTTAAAAATATTAATAATTATAATGATAAAATACTCACTATCCCAGACCAACCTATGCGTGCGCTTCACAGTCTTCGGCATAGGGGCATGGATGCTGGTGCAAAAAGGCTCCACATCGATAGTAAAAACTGAGTTGTTTTTAGTGAGATTTTTTTGTGGAAATTTAAAACTGAATTGTTTTTAGACTGAATTGTTTTTAGTGATGATTTTTGAATTAACATAGTTAATAATTTGTTATTTGTTTAGTTCTTTCATGTTCACAAAATAGTAGCTAATTAAAATTAAAAGTCTCAATATCCAGGAAAAATAGAAAAAATTATTTAAAGATGTTTATCTAATATTCATAATATTCATTAAGTGTAAGTTTAATATTGAACAAGGAAGATTAAAAAGGAATATGATGATTGAATACATCTCCATTGTTCAATCTAAAAGCTTTTTACCATTTCCAAAATATAAGCGATTTAATTATAATTTTTCCAATATTTCTTTTGCCGTATATAATTTACATTTCTTCCCCACACCCTCTATATGAGCCGTATCACACCCTCTATATGAGCCGTATAGAATTATATTATAATTTGTCCAAATTCTTTCCAGGCCACCTTTGAATATTATAATTTGGTCCAATATTTTTCCCAACCCAACCCGAATTCAATTATTACAATTGGCTTAATATTCTGCCCTTGGTTATAATTTGCTCAATATTATCTCCCTTTTTCTAATATTATAATTTCATATGGGATGAGGGAAATATATTGTAATATACTATTATAATATGTCCAATATTTCCTTTCACTCTCACTTTATAATTTCATATAGCTTTAGGGAATATTGCGGAGATTATCATATTATAGGGTGGAGATGGGAAATATTGGCTAAATTATAATATAACCACTTTCTATAAGGGAGGGGGTGATGGAAAATATTATATTAAATTTTCCCAATATTTCCCTCACCCCAACCCTCATATTCCACAAATTATAATATTTTCTCTAGTCCCACCCATATAGGATGGTTATATAGTCCCCCACCAATGGCCATATAGGGTGAGGATGAGAGAGAATATTGGGAAAATTACCCTCATAATGAGCAAATTATAATAGATAGGGTTGGGTGACGAGAAACATTGGGCAAATTACCCTCATATAGGCAAAATTATAATATAAAATTATATTATATAAAGTGGACATGGGGAAATATTGGGAAAATCATCCTCATATAGGGAAAATTATAATATAATATTATAATTTGCCTCATATTTAGACTAGAGGTGGAGGGAAAGATTCGAAAAATTATCATATGTTATATTATAATTTGCCCAATATTTCTTCGAACTTCCGCCCATATAATTGAGCGAAGATGAAGGTAAATATTGTGCAAATTTTCCTCATATAAGACATATTATGATATAATATTATAATTTTCTCAATATTTAGGGGGAGGTGGGGCAAGAGATATTGGCTAAACTAAAATATTGTATTATAATATGCCCCATATAAAGGTGATTTTATTAATAATTTCCCCCACAATGTCCACATTATAATTTTCCCTATATGAGGATGATTTTCCCAATATTTCCACCCACCCTCACCCCTGATATAGGGTAGGGGGTGAATATTGGGAAAATTATAATATTATGAGGAGAGAATAAAAAATTCATGATACAAGGTGGATATGTTATCGGGTTAGAATAGTCTCAAATGTGAAATACAATGGTAAAATATGAAAAAACTTCTTAAAGAGGACATGTGTGAGTCTAGAGGCTTCAAAAGACATCTCTCTCCATCAAAAGATGCAATGAATAGTCGAAGGGGTGTGTATCTTCATCAAAGATCATGCCTCATCACCAAAAAGTTTCCTCACAACCTCAATGCCATCCTCCTCAAGCCTAATATCATGTAAAAAGGCACCACATCATCATGTGAGAGTAACATCCTAGTTCCAATGGGTAGTGTCCAAGGAACCAAGCATGGGGGAGGCTCTTTGGAGGTGTGCCAAGACATCATCAAGCAAAACACTCTCCATCAAGTTGGCAATGCCCATTATGAAGTGGAAGTATCTTCAAATGTTGTTAAATCATCATTCATGAAGTGTAAGAGAAGCATCATCAATGTCCTCTAAAGGGCCATGACCATGTTTGGATCATCATCAAGTACAAGCTCAAGGAATCAAATAAGATAATCTATCATGGAAAAAATAGTAATTGAAGCATAAAAAGTGGAACATATTCAATCTTAAATCTAAGCATAACCCACAAAGTATGTTCTTCAAACTTCACATTGGCTAAAGACTTATACATGTTGCAATATTTAGGTATTGGAGGATCATCAAATGCCCATATTAGGTGTTCCTAGCCCCATGGGGAGGAATAATTCTTAGGTTGACCCTTAATCAATAAGTTTGAGTGATAAGTGATACGGTCCAAGGTGTACTTCATGAGAGGCATCATAGTTAACAAATTTAGCTCTCATTTAACACTTTATTATCATTTTTGGGCAGCTGGCATTCAATATGGTTGGTGGCATTCAATATGTTGGCATTGATGTCAACCAGATTACTATTGAATTTAGTGGCAGTAGATGTTGGCATTGGTTCCAAGCTCAGGGGGAGTCCCATGGTTGCTGCAATATTTTGTAGAGAATCACCATAGTCGTAGGCTTAGTGGAGAAGCCATAAAAAGATGATTATAATTGTTGGGAGCCTAAGAATTTGGAGGAGATTATGCCTTAGGTGTTTAGCTTAGATGCTGTTGGAAGTGCTTAGAGATATCTTTCCAATGGTATGCTGAAGTTGGAAAATGACCCCCTTTATCAAGAGTTATGGCTAGTCAGAGTAAGGACCTTAAATCGATATTAACAATCCCGGAAGCCCGAAGGTTTGTTTAAAATATATTTGGGATAACATTGAGCCGGGGTAGCAAGAACAATTCATGGAAGCCTAAAAGCCTAGAAAACAAAAAACTCGGAAGCCAGTTGATAGCGAGTGGAAGTTGCTAAGAAGCCTGAAAGCCTGGAAGGTTAGAAGCCTAGAAGCTATTATAATTAAGTGCTGGGTATTGTAGTGGGACTAACATACGAAGGTTTGAAAAGATACCAATAAGTGGAAAGTGGGCCAAGCCTAGAACCTCCAATAACAGTGCACAAAGGAAGAGGAGCAGGGATTGGAAGTGGTGCACACAAGTGGGCCATACCCAAAAGCCCATAAGACCATAAGGAGTATGAAATCTATTTTATAAAAAGTTATGGGCATATGGGAATCTGGGTCTCCAACTCAGTAGCGGCATACATTTTATGGCGAGTAAAAAAATTGGGTAACGAAATATTTTGCCGACATTTAACAGTTTGGTTGAATAGCAAAATGCACGCCCAAGACTTGGTTTTTCCGTGGTTTCACGTGTTTTGGTGACCAAAGGCCTTTGGGCTATGGCCAAAGAAAGACATTGCGAGAAAGCCTTTAAAGGACTTCAGGAAAAATAAAAATAAGAGGATGCCTTGACCGACCAACATTGGAAGTGATGCCCACTATGTGTTTGTGCCTGGAATCCCAGAAGCCCGTAATGCTTATGAAATTTTATTTGGGAAAAAGTTACGGGCACTAGGGCATCTGGGTCCCCAAATCAGTCGCAACATATGTTTAAAGGCACGGATGAGTAAACAACTTTGGAGAGAAGTCCTCCATATTCGGTGGTTATGCTATAATTAGTCATTACCATAGCTTGATAATCATAAGCACAGGAAAACCAGGTAAATGTGCATAGAAGAGTTGGTGGCTAGATTAATGGAATTTGTCGAGAGCTTTGGGTTAAAGACAAAGAGGACCATGGTCTACAAAATGGATTAATGAAGCTTGATCCATACAAAAAAAATTCCTCCCTGAGCATACTTGCATGCCATGAGGAATTAAATGAAAATAATGGCTAAGGGAACCCATACCAATGAATATTTGGGCTCTGATGGCATGCTGCAGCTACAACAGGAAGGTGAGACATACCAAGGGTACACACTGAGAACTACAAGAAATTAATTATCACGGGGAGCCTTACTATAGTGTGCAGGTTGACTGATAATTCATTCTTAGTACCATAGACACTCAAATACCTAGTCTACAATTTAATGTAAATGTGATGGTTGAGTGAAAGAAGTCCATTTTCAGAGTTGAATGTAGTTGCAGAGGTAAGGAAAATTGATGCGACAAAAACATGGGAAACCATGATGGTGCATGATTTTAGACAACATGAAGAACATCAGGAACTGCATCATTGCTTGTGCAACAGAGGAACAAAATAGTGGATTGTAATTTTGCAAAGCGGGGGATGCAACATTTGTGTTGAGGCTGAGCGTGTGAGGAGTAGGTATCTAAGTGCTGAGAGTTAACTATTTTTACATTGGAGTTGAGGGCAGAGACTAAAGCTTGTAGAGCGCTGAAGAGGGTAGTGAATGTGGAACTACAGAGCATAAGGGGAAGGAGTTGGTGCAACAATTTATGACCCCAAGAAGTTGATGTACCAATTTACCCCAATGAAACCCATAAATATTTGGTGCTTCATCTCCTAGGGTTAGGTTTTTGGATGTTTAGGGGTTTCCATTGTTTCTGAATAATAAATAGGCCTTCGAGCCTCATTGTAACACCGTTTAGAAGGCATATAGTCGCCGCATATATTCTCAAAGATAAGTAACCACCACTTGAGCCGGTTTATTTCCACTCTGCATGTAAACAATTTTCAGTATTTTCTTATTAATGAATCGAAGTTATGTTCTCGATGCATCTTTGCGTTTATGTTTATATCTATATTTCATTTCATTCCTTTGTAAATATAGATCAGTGATATCAAAGTGGTCTGCTCTTTCTCTGTTTTTCTAGGCATGTACCCAACTAGGTTGGGGTATAAGGAGTTACGACTCGAACTGGTTGAACCTTTACAAGATCGGCCTTACCAATCCCGACGATCCCCCATGGCAGATGAAAAGAAATGCGAGGGATTAGGAGATCCTTTCAAAATATTGCTCGAAGAAGCCCTCGAGTGGCAAAGGAACATGATGATGAAAAACTTTGCACAGATCCTTAAGCGGATGACCACAAGCGATGCATCTTCATCTAACAGCCACCCTAGAGGCACCACTCCCTTTAAGGTACAAGTCAAATTTGATATTCCCATATTTGAAGGCCAGATAGATGCATATGTTGTAGATATATGGTTAAATCTGTTGGAAGGATATTTTTTGGTTCATGATTTTTCCAATAGGGAAAAGATTATTTTTTCACTCCTCCAAGCCAGCCCCCATGTCAAGGACTAGTGGGAAACCTACTATGAGTAGAGGGACAAGAGGGAACCCTCACTATTTTTAGCTGCACCCACATGGAATTCTTTTTGAAATGGAAGCTGTGAAGATAAGTACATAAAATGGACCAAACTGTGGAAGGGAAGGGACCAAGATGTGCTAGAGTTCACAAATATTTTTCATACCCTTCTGTTGTAGCTTCTACAACATCACCAAAAATTTTGGGCATATTCAAAATTTTGGCCCCTCCTCCACTCGCGTCAAGCCTTGAAGGTTGTGAACATGCTCCCAATTAGTCCATTTCCCCAATGCCCCAACTATTATCAAACCATATTGCTACTTATGTGCAATAATGCATATTGCTCACATCCTATGCATTTTAACATTTCGTTTAAAGTATCAGGGTCTCATTGCCACCCCCTTCAAATTGGGATCTTCTTTTCTGCTTGAAGGTCCTCGGTTTCATGGGGTGTATTCCCAAAATATTGGCAAGTGTTTTATTCTGTTAATCATGCCACATCTTGCCCTTTCTAAGTGTGAGTGAATTAGGGTAATTTTCATTTGCTTAAACCTTTCCAAAACCCTAAGCTATCATGCCCTTCATTCAAGGACTCAGTCAAGATCGGCTCGATACTCCCCTCTAGATATGCATTATGTGCCTTGCACCCCATCAACTTTTAAGCTTATTTTTAATTTCCTTGGGCACATTGTCTTCCCTGGGCATATTCATGTACACAAGTCTTTAATGTTTTTAAGAGGAAATCTTCGCATGAAAGACTAGGTTACTAAATTTTTTTATTCCACTTGGCATGATTATCCTTTCAAGAAAACCTTTGAATACTTGAACTAGTGTGGTTTGCAAAGTCACCTAAAATCCTATATTGCAATTATTTCTAGACCTATTTTAATTAAGGCTAATAAAACTATGTGTTCGCGAGAAACTATGTGTTCGCGGGCCCTTGTTATATGTTTTTTTTTTTAATGTTTAAATATGGTTATTTAATTCGAAAATAATCATAAGATTAGATTCCAATGCCTTAAATTCATTTAAAAGTCTCATTAATTGTATTTGTATGAGAATTTCTTTGTAACTCCTTACTCTTTTGCAAATTGGATGTAGCATGTCCTTTTGATCACTATAGAATCATAAGATGAGGGGAAGCATCATGCAACCAACATTATGAAGGATGGTGCCAACTCTCATTACAAGTGTATTGAAGCACCATATACAATGCGTCGAGGTAGTTCACTAATATGGGAAAGCACGGGGTTCAACGTTACTGCAAAACAACGTTAACAATGTTGTAGACATTTAAACGATACTTTGTTCGAACATAGAATAAGGTTTTGAGAAGAGCGTTGGCCACACGTCGAAGCATTAAGGGAACTAAACATAGGTTAAAAAATTGCTACAATTGAAACCCACGCTTTAGCAACGTCTGATCACTAGACATTGATGTGTATGACATAACACTAGGCATTGGATTTTGGCCATCAGAGGCCAAGCATGATTGATGGTATCCCTCTGAGGACTAGTGGGAAGAGGTAGGCTTGCAAGCTGCATTATGCTTATTCCACTGGTCGCAACTCCTTTTGTGAGTTTGGAGGTGGCGAAGTCGCACCTCATAGCCTCAAAAATATGACCTGGATGTGCGACCTACTTGTTATGCAACCACGCAAATTCTCCATAAGTCGTGTTTCTAAGATGCGACCTAGCTTTCCTTGAGAACTGCAAGGCACGACCGAAACATAAACCATCATGTTGTAAATAGGATGACTGTGGGATGAAAGTCATTAAGATATGTTGAGTTATGTATAACGCCATGCATGTAAAGGTTGTTGATACACCATTCATTTAAAGAAATCACAACACGTTGAAAGGTGTGGAATGATACTTTAATCACAAATTTGAATTAATGGTGAGTATATAAAGACAACACAAGATGAGATAATGCGACTGATGCATGGAGAGAAAAAGCCATAAGAAAATTATGTTCATTCCAAAGGGAATCGACATTCTGCCCATATGCGCAGCTCATTGCAAACACAACCATGCATTGCAACCATGCACTAGAGGAAGTCAAGCTTATTCCTTTTGAGACTACGACGATTGTGGTTCATTGAAAACCCATGGTCTGGACATTATAGCATCCATTGTTGTTGGAATTCATGAAAATATTGGTGGCACGATACTATGATGAAAGGTTCGTTAAATTCGAGTATGAGGCCAATATGAGAAACGAAGACTCTGAAATATCGAAAGGGTACCCAGGTTATTATGCATTATACGAAAAGCCAAGTAAATATTTGTATTTTTGACATTCCCTCATTGAGCCCATCACTTTTCAGCGGAGAAATTATCCTTTCTATTGTTTTATACTGTTAAATGTTTGGGTTTGATGCTAGTGCTTCACATATTTCTTTATCTGGTGGAATTTTTCTTGCATGTGGGGCTTCTATAGGGGCACTGTCACAATGGTTAGCGCAGGCCATCACTCAACAAAAGGTGGGTTTTAATATACTAAGGACCGGTTGGACAAATTCTTTTGTGGATATAAATATGTGTAATTTTAGCAGCGACGCTACCTACTAAAGTCGGATCAGGCGTGATCGAAATTGCTATTTTTACCGGCCTTTATTTCACATCTTTTATTCCCAGTGCTACTACTAATATCTCTTATGAAAATATTTTAGCTATGGCCCCATTGGGCATACTGTTTGGTTCACTACTTTTGCCATTGTTGCCAATTTTATCTCATATTTAAAAGCTAAGCCTTTGGCCGAGATTAAATGAATTCTTGAAACGGGCAGTTCTCCTGTGGCGGTAGCTAGAAAGTCATGCGAAAATGTGGTCACTCCAGGTAGATCGTCAGGTTTGAATTTAATAAAATCTAAGCCTATTTGGATTCGTGAGAACGAATTGGGTAAGGCTGCAACTTCCAAATGCAAATGGTTTGAAAGGGGCACTTATGAAAGAAGGACTTGAACAATCCCATGCTGCTTGGTCGCAAAATCCCATTGCAGACCCCAGGGATACACCCATAAAAGTGATACCACCTCTGAACGTGACTATGCGAACTCTAGTAAGTCGCAGTTTCACCCGACTCACAGGATCACACCTTAGAGGCTCAGAGAAGCAGTTGGAGTGAGAAACCTATAGCATAATGTGACTTGGCGACCTGTTTTACTCTAAATTATCTAATTAGCATCGTGTGGTTGTATAATGCAATTTTCAGCATTAGCAAAAGCCCAGAACTACGACCTTAGCTAAAATGCAACCAAGTGATTTATCTAAGTCGAATCCTTCTTTGGAAATCTCTCCACGAGCCAAAAGATTGCACTTGAGCCCCTCATACCCCCAATGAATATCGTTGACCATCCTTGTGCCGGAGAGTAAGGGATATCGCTTGGATTGATGGTGAATGGTGAAGTCACAGTGTTGGATGTAGTCACAGGTCGCAAATGAATTAGGGTCGCATTTTTCTATAAATGTCACAATTGTGAATTTGAAACCTACCATAAAGTCACATCCCTAAGTCTCACCAATGCCATAATGTGACTTACGGTTCACTCTACCCATTAGAAGTGTGACTTCTCACCAATGCCATAATGTGACTTACGGTTCACTCTACCCATTAGAAGTGTGACTTCCCTTACTGACGAGACTAGCAGATACTAGCCATGAAAATGCATTATTTTGGACTTTGAAAAGCATCTTGACTGGAGTAGAATGAATAATGTAGTTCAGAAAATCAAGAGAGTAAAATATGTCATCAATTTGTTTAAAGAACCCATGAGAAGTGGCTTCTAGTTGGGCATACTTGGCACCTTGCACATTGAGAGTTATTCAAAGAAGGTGATCTCAGAACATTTTCTAAAACGGATCAACAACACCTGGGTCATCTTAGGCCAGTCTTTATTAAATGCAGGAAATATGGCATCTCTCTGAATCCAAAAAAAAAATTATTTGGTTTGGAAGAAGTAAAATTGTTAGGCCACATTATCTTCAAAGATGGTATCAGGATTGACCCAACAAGAATTGAAGCTATTTTGCAGATACCCCATCCCAGAAATATCAAAGAACTTCAAGCATTTCTAGGGAAGATATATGTTTTGAGGAGATTTATCTCTAACATAGCTAAACTAATTACACTGTTAAATAACATGTTGAAAAAAGATTCAGCTATTAAATGGACAGTAGAGGCTAAAAAATCATTCGAAGATATAAAATTAGCCTTGACTCAAACACCAGTCCTCATAAGTCCAATGTTTGACAGAGAATTTATCATTTTTTCTTTTGCATATGAACATAGTATTGCTGCAGTTTTACTATAAAAGAACGATCAGGGATTTGAACAACCAATAGCCTTCTTTAGTAAAGCTCTAAGAGATGCATCCTTAAAGTATAACATAATGGAAAAACAGGCTTTTGCTTTGGTAAAAGCTATCAAAGATTTCAGAGTCTATATCTTGTACTCTCACATAGTAGCTTATGTTCCCAATGTTGTAGTTAAAGACATTCTAACACAGAATGGAGTTGATGGAAAAAAGGGAAAGTGGACAGCTACCATATTAGAGTATCAAATAGATATCAAACCTACAAAATTAATCAAAGGCCAAGGGTTGGCCAAACTTATGGCTGAAACAAATTGCCAAGCCTTGGGTATAAATCTTATTGCAGAACTTGATAACGAAGAGGAGATGGAGACTCCACAAATCAACCAGGCCTTTTTATATTCACCCTGGTATGTTGATATAATATACGTTCGACAAAATTTACAAGCTCCTCCAGGGTTGTCGAGAACTAAAAGTAGGTTTTTGAAAATGAAATCTTTGAAATTCTGCATAATGGATAATACTCTATTTTGGAAAAATCATGAAGGCATTCTGTTAAATTGTTTATTAAAGGAAGAACCTGACAAAGTACTCCAAGAATTTCATGCAGGTGATTGTGGAGGACATCTCTACTAGAAGACAATGGCTGATAAAATCCTAAGAGCTGAATTTTACTGGCCAACCTTTTTTTCCGATGTAAAAAAGTTTTTAACCTCTTGCCACAAGTGTCAGATCTTTGAAGGAAAAATAAAACTTCTACCTTTACCTTTGAAACCTATTTCTACTGAAAAACCATTTCAACAATGGGGTCTAGACTTCATTGGTGAAATTCACCCCCCCTCTTCTGCTCAACATAGACGGATACTGACTACCACAGATTACTTTACAAATTGGATAGAAGCCATTCTCTCTAGACAAGCCACTCATACTGTCATCATAGGTTTTCTAGAGGCCAATATTCTGTCCAGATTTTGCTGCCCCAACAAAATTATCACAGATAATGCTGCAGCATTTAAATAAAAAAGGATGATTGATTTCTGCCATAAATACCATATAACCCTTGGTCACTCTACAACCTACTATCCCCAAGGAAATGGACTTGCAGAATCCTCCAACAAAAGCTTAATGAATATTATTAAAAAATTGCTGGAAGATAATAAGAAAACCTGGAACAAGAAACTGATAAATGCTTTGTGGGCAGACAGGCTGACCACTAAGAAATCTATTGGAACCAGTCCCTATCAGTTAGTCTATGGAATGGAGGTTGTTTTTCCTTCATCATTGGGAATTCCAGTAATGAAACTACTCCAAGAATCCCAAGTTGAGCCAAATGATATTCAGAGGAGAATCAATCAAACCATTCATTTGCAGCAAACCAGGGAGGAAGTATACATCAGAGCCCAAGTACTGCAGGAAAAACTTAAGAAAGTTTTTAATAAAAGAACCAAGGCAGAAGACTTATATCTTGGTGACAAAGTTTTAAAGTGGGACTCCAGAAGAGAAGACAAAGGGAAACATGGGAAGTTTGACTTCCTATGGAAATGTCCATACATTATATATGCCTTTAGAGGGAATAATTCTTATTTTCTCAAAGAATTAAATGGTGCAGAGGTAGAAGGAGGACCAGTTAATGGTCGAATGTTGAAGCACTATATTGATCCAAGTTACTAATTTTACCAGTTTCAGTTGTACATACTATATCATTCATACTGTTTAGTGTTGATTGGATGGTAAAGTTTTGGAGTTGAAGCTCGAAGAGAAGGCCCTAAGCTTCAAAAGTGTCACTGTCGTAAATATCAATAAAGCATCAGAATAAAGGAAAAATAGCAGAGTAAAATCATAGTCTTTCAGAAGGCCATTGATCTACTGTTCTTGACTTTCCACCAGGGAAAGCCATCCCCAAGTGGAGCCAGTGTTATGTTCCTATATCAATAGGTGTCATAATTTATGATTGACTTAGTTTATCTCTGTAATATGTACATATGTTTGATTTCTGCAAATGTTTTCCATATTCAAAAAATTAAAAATTAAAAATTAAAAAATGTAAAGAGGGTATGTCCTAAAAGAAAAATCAAAGGACAAAAAGAATAAAGAAAAATGTCAAAAAAGATGAAAAATGAACCCTAAGAAAAAAAGAGAAAATACCATGAAAGTGTGCAAGCCCAAATGCCACTACTATTTACTTTTTTGCATAATAATGATTGTGTGCAACTTGTTACTTATGCCACAATCCATGGTAACCAAATAGTTTAATCTTGGTTATTCAATGTTTTGAATTTCATGCTGAGAGATAGAGAATAAAATCTGACCAAACTGTTTAATCTTGGCAGATAAGTAGATAGGTAGAGTGAATAAAAAGAGATCAACAGTTTAATTTGAGCCCTTGTATGTAATAAGGATAGACTTAGATAGATTTCCATTGTAAAAGAAAAGAAAAGTTTGATAAGGGTTTGCGAGTTTCAGTGCATCCTAATAAAGAGTAAAAAAAATGGTAGGATGTGTAGGTGGGTAAGTAGATGAATGGTTGCAAAATTGTATATGATGAATGATTAGTCACAACTCATGTCATTTACTTTCATCATCACGTTACTTTAAAACTATGGATAACAAGGAAACATTTACAAAGTCAAATGATTAATTTCCTCATTCATTTTACCCTTTATTTCACTAACTTCCCACAAATAACAATCTCAATGCCCAAAGCCTTAAGTTAAAGGGGCTCAGAGCATTTCTCTGACTTCTGGAGGGACCAGATCATCGGCCCAATAACTTACAGGTTCTAAGTGCTAAAACCCCCTCATCAACACTCACCCCCTCTATAATTCAATCATTTTCCCTAAAAACCCCCTTTTCCTAAGGTAAAATCACTATTTGCCTGGTAAAAGTAATTATTCCCCATATAAAAACCCACAAATGCACCTAAGCCTAAGTTATGATGTTCAAATGCGGAAAAGTCAATATATTTCTAAAAGCATTTTACTTAGCGCATCTTTCATTTCCATTTCCATTTCATATTAACATTAATTTATTATATTTAACTCCCCGAAAATACACCCCCTTTCCCGTATATATTATTAAAATTCCTTATGATAATATCCCACCCCAGGGTTTGAAATATAAACCATAATAATAAAGTAATTAGATGGGTTAATTAGTTGATCAACGGCTAATTAAAAACCCTAACCCTCCGTCGTGTTAAAAAGGATTAATTAATCAAATTGTGATTAATTAATAGCCTTCCTCCAATCACATCACCCCCAACGTCATTAATCTCCCTAATTCGCAGTTATTATCCCGTCGAGCCCTTGCATTAATTCCCAATCAAATCCCTACCCCAACCACCGTACAATCTCACCCCTGCAGATCTAACAGTCGATGCTCATATCGGGCGGCCTCAGATGCCGACCGTTACCTGCCCGATGTAACTGGTTTTACTATTCATCCCGCCGCTACGTGTTTCCCGATGAATGGCATTGGGCAGACCTCTCCCAATACTGCAAAGCGCCCAAAAGCGATGCGATAAACTCTGCTTACCGCCTCCACTTACCACCCTCACTAAATGACAAAACGTCATGTTATGAAACCAGCTCACAAAAAGATAGAAAAGAGAAATCAACGCCTTAGAATTCAGCCTCTTCGAGGGGGCAACCTCCTTTGGATTACACAAATGAGCAATTCTTGGATGATACAAATGAAAAAACCTCCTTTCTATATATAGGAGTCTAAGGAGTCATAACATAATCAGAGCCTACATAACAATAATAATGTAAGGGCACAATAATAACAATAGTGGGCTTCTATGGGGTACAATAGTAACAATATGGGCACTACATGGGTACATCAATATAATAAGTGGGTTGTACTAATAACAATAAGGGGTTACACTAGTAGTATAGGGGCTTAGCATGCCCCTCTCCAAAAAGCATTGTCCTCAACGCTTGAGTAGTTATTTATGCTTCTGTATAAAATTCTTGTCCTCCCATGTGGAATCTTCAATGGGTAAGTTCTTCCACTTGATGAGATACTCTGAAATTGATCGATTTCGTAGCTGTCGGGTTCTTGTTTTTGTGACTGCTGCAGGTTCCAAAATGATTTTTCCTTCCTCTTCAATTTCTGGCAATATTGTTTGAATTGGGATCTTTTGCAACTCTTGAATAAGTGGCCATACTTCTTCGTCCTTCTTCCATTCATCTCTTGCTTCGTTTATCCAATTTGGTTGGATAATAGAAATAACACAAAACAATGCTTCCACATCCTCATCTTTGAAGAGTCTTCCCATTCGGTAAGGTCACCATTTTTTAAGTGCACGTAGTATTGCCAACATTTCCTTCTCATAAATAGCTTGCTTGAGATGTAGCAGTAAAAATACCCAATCACCTACATCAAAACATTTTTCACTACGATGTTGATCTACCTGTCGTTTCGTTTGATTTTGCACCAAAGTGGTGTTATCCTTTAAAAGTTGGAGAACTTGTTGTGGATGCTCGATGCGATCTTTCACTGCTTGAACCTTTTTCTTCTTGATATGTCCTTCTATCTCTAGAGTTTGAGGAGTGGTAATTTCTTCTAATCCTTTACAAGATATGGTTGGATTCATTTCTTGATGCCCGATGTGGTCTTTCACTTCTTGAACATTTTTCTTCTTGATATGTCCTTCTATCTTGATAGTTTGAGGAGTGGTAATTAAAACAATGAATTACAAGATATGGTTGGATTCATTTCTTCTTTCTCGATGTGATCTTTCACTTCTTGCACCTTTTTCTTCTTGATATGTCCTTCTATCTTGAGAGTTTGAGGAGTGGTAATTCTTGACAATGCTTTACAAGATATGGTCTGATTCATTTCTTCTTTATCTGGGGTGGGGTCCTGGCGTATATCTTCTACTTTTGATGTTTCTTGATCCTTTTCTTCCTCCTCTTCATATTCTATGTAAAATAATTTCTTCTCAGTACACTTATGACCTTTAGTGCATTTGCTATCACAATTGTAACAAAGCCCTTTTTCTCTTTTTTCTTCCAATTGTTGTGGTGTAACCCTTGTAGGTTGTGGAAGGCTAGGAGAAACAACACTTCCATCTTTATAGTTGTGAGGGGTATGCTTCCTGGTTTCCATAATTTTTCTTTCCACTATGTCACAAAGCCCTTTTACTCTTT
The DNA here is from genome assembly GCA_031772625.1 of Pinus tabuliformis. Lineage (NCBI taxonomy): Eukaryota > Viridiplantae > Streptophyta > Pinopsida > Pinales > Pinaceae > Pinus > Pinus tabuliformis. The sequence goes on along the minus strand of CM062815.1, from coordinate 854,332,593 downwards.
CCAAATGTTGTGGTGTTGCTCTAAAGAAGGTGTTGCTCTTTGTATCATCATAATGTGCTATCATTTCCTCCGTGAAAATTGACCATGTAACAAGTTGTTTACGAGAACAAAGCCCTTCATACTAGAAAAATTGATCCGATTCTAAATATGAATATGCAATACATACTTTTTGTAACAGTGGTACACCATGTAGATCAAAATATTGCTCCATCTGAAGTATCCAATTTACCGGATCCTTGCCATCAAACTTCCTCATCTTGCTTTTTCTTGATTTTTGGAGCTCGATATTGAAACGACTGTGACTCTGTACTTTCAGATCTTTAAGTTCTAAAATTGCGATCTATAGTAGCTCTCTATGTCCTCTTTCCAATGCCACCAGTTTGATCCAAATTGGATTCTCCAAGAAAGAGTTATGCACAATCTCCCAAGATGACCTGATTATAGACCTTTTCCAGAAGAGCGAACTTGTATGAAGTGCCACGTGTCACTGTTTTGACCTTTGGCACTGAAAAATATATATAAGAAACTACAATCCGTCCTCTTTTTGTACCTTCTTACAAAATTTCAATCCGATGCTCAGAGAGAACATTATGACGATTTTCCCCAGGTCACCTGTTTGGAATTTAATTCAGGAGTCTTCAAAAAGACCAACTTACTCAGATCATATCTCCACAAATATAGCACGAAAAGCTCTAAAATTTGGACCCGAGGTTCAGTACGATTTCTTCTCAAATGGGTTTTGTTTTTAGCTTCTGAAACATCGCATAAAAAAGGTTATAGTGAAAATGCCACGATGACCTATTTGGAGCAGCGAAACCCTAGAATCTAAAGCTCTGATACCAAATGTTATGAAACCAGCTCACAAATAAATAGAAAAGAGAGATCAACGCCTTATAATTCAACCTCTTCGAGGGGGCAACCTCCTTTGCATTACAAATGAGCCATTCTTAGATGATACAAATGAAAATACCTCCTTTCTATATAGGAGTCTAAAGGGTCATAACATAATCAGAGCCGACATAACAATAATAATGTAAGGGAACAATAATAACAATAGTGGGCTTCTATGGGGCACAATAGTAACAATATGGGCACTACATGAGTACATCAATATAATAAGTAGGTTGTACTAATAACAATAAGGGGTTACACTAGTAGTATAGGGGCCTAACATGTCACCTCTGTTAGTTGGCGCCAACTATCGCATTCCATTATGCCTGCCAAAAGCACTGAGTTTGCAAATAAAACAAAAAATACTCATTATTTTTGACTTTACCAAAAGGAAAGAACCTTCTGTTCTCCATGCACACGCAGAGTACATTCAAACTATCACCCTGCTTCCAACTGTCAACCTCCAGAAGCCGCTGAACTCCAGATTACCACTGCAGACCCGTGCACTCCATGCAAACAGTGCACCAGTGCAATTTATCCCTTCATACAACCAAAACCAGGTATTTACCCATTTTCAACTGAGAAACCCTGCTTTCATATTGAACCTGAGCTAAATTGTTGTAAAAAATCAAGTAATTTAGTGAAATTAAGTTGTCTGATAGTCTTGAGACTCCCTGAGACGACCTAGTATTCCATAGTTCCCTGAAATTCTCTGCCCTCGTCCTTGAATCCACAAGAACCAAGGATGGACACCCCAGTCGCCCTAAATGTCATGCCAGTTACCACTCCCCACAGAGATTTAGACCATCTTCCCTTGGCTGACAAAGATTTTCAGATAAAGGACCTCACCTTCGACGAAACCCCTTTGAAATTGCATTGCAAATATCGAGATAAATACTTGAACCATGCAGATAAGATAGGCCTCTGGGAATTGAACCTACCCAAGTATCAATTCCCCAGTGTTCGTGTCTTCCTGGAAATTATTCACTACTGCCATGCAAGCTATGACCCTATTATGAGAGCTGTAATGTCCCCAGACCAAAATATCCTATTCACCATTACAGTTGAGTCCATAAACGAGATGTTATAGTTTCAACCTGGTCAAGACCTTACCCCCCTTTCCATTATTGATTTGCTCGAAATATCCTCTAAGCTATCTAGTTCCAGAAGTGCACAAATCTGCCAGACTTTCATTAAAGAAGGACACATGCCAAAAGACCCCCCTCCTTACATGTCAGTCATCTTTTCTGATCTGGGCAAAGATATCACCACAATGATAGCTTGCATTTTAGGTTTTTCCACTAATGAGTATGTAGATGAGATGAATTTTGCCTACATGTCTATTTTTACCCCTGGTCAACAATCCTGCAGTCAAGTTTGATTATGCCAAGTTCATTGCAGATAAAATGCATGATCAGTTTATAAGATTAGAGAATGAAAGACTATTCAAATATTCGTCAGTCTTGTATGATCTGTTTCTTTACTATCAAATTGATAGGTTTCCCTTCTCTGTGCAAAAACTTGATACCAGAGGGAATCCTAGGTTTGTCATCTTCTAGACCTCTCTATTCCATAGGTCTAGTTCTTCTCATCATCCATACATAGATTTCATTGACTTGTTTGTACATCCAGTGACTAAAATGTTATTAGAAAATCCTCCTCCCAAAATTAGTGCAGACATCAAGAGAGTTCTCCAGCTGTCCAAACAATAAAAAGTGGGGGATTAGTACTTGCACCTAAACCATACTGAAATCAGAATTTATGGGTGCGAGCTGCCACCTTATAAATTACCTAGATATATCCCCATGCAATTATTTGCTCTAGAGTAATACAAGAAAATGATCAATTCTGATGAGATTCACTTTGTCAAAACCAAGAACAAGGCCTAGCTGAGAATAAAGGATCATCTAGTCCCATTTATTTGCAATAATAGAGAAGCAGGAAAGGAGGCAGATGAAATCCTCTAGAGATTGAGATTAAAAAAGAGTTTCATCTGGACCTATGACCCCCATAGCTTCATTTGTAACAAAAGGCAGAAAAATAAGCTATCTCCTTATATCCACCATAGGATCCCAGAAATTGAACAATATGCCAATCAATCTGAATGGGTGGAAGGAACTCTAATAGATCAAGATAGCACACAAGTGGAAGTTGACAATGTTTTGGTGGATTTAGAAAGAAGGCTTGATGAAGATTCATTTGTACAAGTGCCAGGAGAGACTTCATCACAAAGGCAGTCACAGGAACCCAGTACATAGCCATCAGAGCAACAAGGGACATCAGAACAGGCAGAGCCATCAAAACAACAAGAGCTTTCAGAACAACAAGAAGAATCTGAGCAACCTGAAATCTCAAAGGAGCTTGCTCAACCTGAACAAATCATGAGAAACCCTCCTATTTTGCAGACTCCTCTCAATGAGGAAATAAACCTCAAAAGAGACAGGGAAGAGGCCACTCCTTCCAGTAGGCCTATTGATCAAACTTTTTCTAAAAGGCAAAGGTTAAACCCCTATGCAGAAGAAGAATATACTGAGGAGACCACAGGCAACACAGTGGCAGAAAGGACAGATAGTATGCAGACTATCCCAACAGGTGGGACACCATCTACTTCACATATACAAGCATTGGAAAGACAACAAAGCATAGAGGTGTCTTCTTTCAGGGCCCCCTCTGAACAGAGCCAGGACATTAAAGGAAAATATAAAGAGATTAAAGCAAGGAATGAGAAACTGAAAGCTCAAACCTATGCTCACTACCTCAGAATGGCTCCAACTAACCAGACTAGGTTGATGTCAGCCTTTGACATAAAGGAAGGAAAAATGTAGATGAGCTTCCTCAAACCAACTGTGCAACAACCAAGATCCATGGCTGATTATTTAAAGACAGATTTTGAAGTTTTGGCAAAGGATATCCATCCTATTGACCAAATAGAACTGCATAAGCAAACTGGTGAGATGGTCTATTCCACCTTGAATAATAAAGCCATCACAGTACATCAATTGCAAAACTCATTAAACAATACCATTGCACAACTGCAACTGGAAAAGCCTCGTCTCAGGCTAAAGACACTAGGATAAAAACTTTAGAAGACTTGGTGATAGAGCTGGGACATGATCCCAAGGATATCAAAGTAGTAGAGCAATTGATTAAGAAGAAAAATGATGATATAGCTACGCTGAAGAAGCAGCTCAAGATCCCTCCTCTCCACCATCCTCAAACTGCAGAAGTTATAGAGAGGAAAAAGGAGGAAGAACTTATGGACCTAGTCCTTAAGTTAAGTGACCAGTTAAAAGAAACTAAGAAGGAATTGGAGAATGCTATACAGTCTAAGCAGAGTGAGTTATCCACCGCTCCTCAGACTCTCATACCTACAATTTCTACAACAGTACCCTCCACTCTGGCAACTTCTTTGGCACCAACACTTCCACTAGTAACAACATTGCCAGTAGCAGGGACTACTTCAACTACAGGTACATCAACCAATGCAGGGACAATAGCAGAAAAAACAGATGAATTGATCAAAGCCATGGAACAAATGAGTATCCAGGCTACAGAACTGAAAAATCTCAGAGAACAAATGTCAAGTTTGGAAACAAACTATGAGCTTGCACAGATTCAAAATAAAGAAGAAGAAAGAAAGAACAGAAGGATGGAGGAAAGAATCAGAGTCCTGGAGAAGGACTTGACATTAGAAAAACCATTGGGAGATATGAAAGATATTTTGTGGGCCAACATCATTGATTCCATCAATGATTTTTGGCCTTCAATACAATTTATTTTTGAACAGACTGAATTGATCAAAGTAGCTATAGAAGCTATAAAGAAGACCAAAGAAGAATTAGGAGATATGCCTAAAGAGGCAAATCGATTGATTGATGTTTTGAAAAGCAAGAACAACTACCATTATTGAGATAAAGAAAGTTCTTACTAAGAGGAACTTAATGCTTAATCTAGAGAAAAGGTGTCAAAGCATTCAGACAGACATAGATAGCTTCATGTTGAAATATGACATTTTGAAAGAGAAAGGCCTTCCTAGCCCACTAGTTATACATGATAAATTGATGACACATGAAGACTATATTGAGAGATTAAATAAACAGGCCAAGAGTCAAGCAAGTTCTTCAGGAGTGAAAGCGTTGCCTACAGGAAAGGTACTTTATGATGGCCTGGAGAGTTTATTTTACATAGAACATGAAGTAAAACACCTATTCACCAGCAAACCCAATTTTGCTAAGTACACAGAAGCTGATGAAGTTTACAGGAAGATGATCAGGATGAAATTACCAGATAACGAGTGGTGGACCAGTTTGACTGACTTATTGTAAAGTTACTATAGTAAATCTGTGGAGTAAAAAAATGTTAACTATGGTGAAATCTGGTAATACAGGATGAAAGGATGAAACAACACAGGTAAAGAGTATCAACGTAGGTAAAGAGTATCAGTAGGTGAAGATAAGAGTGAAGTCCAACACATAACTACCAAGGAAACTGCAAGAGCCAAATCCAAGTTCCAGTATCTAGCACATTCACAATTAAAGGGACAACAAGCAATCTATTTTACATCTGTCTCTATCTTCGTGTGGAAGATAACTTTTGTTTCCTAGACTAAGTCTCATATAGTTATGAGATATTTTGTATTAATTTTTGTATAAATACTTCACAAATTGATGTAATTATGGTGGATTAAAAAGCATTTCTTTAGACTTTTTGTTTTGAGCTTAAAGGAGCTATTGTAATCAAGCCTGGATTGGTTTACTGGATTAAATAAAGCTGAGGACATTTCACTCTATTCATGTGCACTGTGGGAAACAAATAAGTATCATTTCTCTGAGTTTGAATATTGTTTTCCTTTATGTTATGAAATATCAAATGTTTTCTTATAAATCTTAAAAAGACAACAAGGAATAATATCATCAGAATTAGCTTAAGTGCTCTTTTTTTTTTAACTATTTGCTTATTTAATGTTTTCTACTAAATTGCTTAAGTCTGGGAATTCTTAGTTGCTCCCTCACTTCTGTAATTCATTCCTTCTATTGGCCCCTAGTACTAGATTCTTAATTGCCCTTTCTATTTGCCAAACTTCCCTTCTTCATCTTAATCCCTGTTAAGGATTCTTCATTGCCCTTGGCCTTGGTTAAGATTTTCATCCATTGAAACCTTTCAGATTTGTCCCTGCTGTGCTAGCTTGCCTTGTGAACTCTTACCTCAGTGATTAATCATATTCTGTTAAATATTTCCTACTTGACTCCGTAGCCCAATGGCCTGAATACCTGTTCTGCCCATCTGTTTACTTAATTCCACCAAACAAATCAAAACAAATTCCTTAAGCATTAATAACTAGCCTAATATCATATCAAAATAACGCTAAATTATAAAGAGAGAACCCTCTCTGGGCTTAGGTTGGCTAGAACCTGAGTCTAAAAGATTGGTTTGTAGTTACCTTGGATCCTTTCCTTCTTTTAAATAACTTCTAAGGAAAATCTGATTGATAACATGTTGGATGAATGACCCATTATTCTGCTAGAGAGATCACCGATGCGATTTTTACTGTGAAATGACTACCAAATTTATCCAACTTGTCAGTTAGATTATCCTCCTTAGTTACCGATAAGCATATCCAGATCCTTAAGTTAAGATAAATTATGGTATGTGACATATATTTGTTATGTCGCCCTCCTCCATCAACTTTCTTTGAACCAAATTGATGCCTTTGTTGGCTTGATTATCTGCCAAAGTGTTGTTCTCTCTCTTGATATGATAGAACTCCAAAATTTCAAATTTATCCATGATCAATTGGATTTTTTATAGAGTTGGTATTGTATTTGGGTCCTTGCAATGATTCAATTTGATACATTTTTGAATTGTAATAAGAGTCTCCAAAGACATATATGATGATGATCTTATCAGTATTGACTTGTAAATTTCTATATGTTGAAAGTAGTTGATGATTTGAATGGATATTTCTTAATGATGATTTTGATTTACTGCTCATGATGGATGTTGTCAAATACACTTAAATCAAAATATTTGTCTCACTTGTTTTAATTATAGAGGATGATCATGTTACAATAATTATTTTGTTATTTTATATATACTGGATGTTGTAGATTCTATTTTAATGGGTATTTAATAAGTTTAATGATGTTGTTAATTTTTATGGATGTTTGTTTCCCTAAAAATCATTTATAAACGTTATCCTATAAGATATTTCAAATGCATTAATATGATGTATAACCATATAACTTATTTAAGAGACATGACATATTTAACTAATTAAATTGAAATAAAACATATTAATTTAATTGTATGCAAAACAATAATCATTTTTTGGAAGCAAAAAAAGAAGCAACAATGGAAGAAAATTGGAAGCCGTACTAGAAGAAAAATTAGAAGCCACACTAGAAGAAAAAACAAAAGAAAAATTGGAAGCCACACTCGAAGAAAAACTAGAAGAAAAATTGGAAGCCACACTAGAAGAAAAATTGGAAGCCACACCATAGAAGAAAAATTAGAAGCCACACTAGAAGAAAAAACAGAAGCAAAATTGGAAGCCACACTCAAAGAAAAACTAGAAGAAAAATTGGAAGCCATACTAGAAGAAAAATTGGAAGCCACACCATAAGCCAAACTGGAAGCAAAAAAAGAAGCAAAACTCGACGTTAAAATGGAATCCAAACCAGGATCCAAAATGGAAGAAAATCCTCGTGCTATTCTCTCCTCAAAATAAATAATCAACAAAAGAAAACTACTGGATTATCTAAAATATACCATGGGCTACTATTTAAAATAGCTCTTATAAAGTGATGATTTTAATTGTTAATGAGAACTAATGGTAATTCTACATATTAGGGACAAAGATTATGGGAAATTTGAAAATCTAGCATTTTCTATCATCCTTCTTTATTAACTACTTTTATTTTTATCTAGATGTGATATTCCTTAACTAAACATAGTTTCCAACCATCTATTGTTTTCAAATCGTCACCTTCCCATGCCCTTTATTCACTTTTACATTGATTTTTTGGTTTTCGTAACAATTTTCATTATTATTCCATTTATGATTGAATGGCCAACCTAATGATTATTTGATGTGTTATAAACCTTTCACATCCTATGTAACATTTTTTTACGTTTGTTTCCCATGATTAATCGATACGGATTTACCTTTTAATTATGAAAAAATATTTTCAGTTTATTAAGTTGATCAATGGAAAAGGGTGGCCTTCAAATTTTATTGGGGGCAAGAAGACATTTGTTTCATGTTTTACCTTGAATTTTGTCAAATTCTTACTCTACACATTGTTGTTATGCTATTATATTTGTTCTCTGCAGTTTCCATTTGCAGTTGTTCCTTGCTGAATGACTAATGATGGGAGGAAATTCAGTGCGACATGAGGCGACCCAATTGCAGACCATGGAATAAGAGTGTAGTAATTTGAATCAGGTGAGATGGATAGACTATTTTAGATGTTTGCAGGGATTCAACAATGAATTTATGCAGAATTTGAATGCAGGGGTAACGATGGAAAAGAATGTGTAGATACGGGTCAATGAAGAAATAGTAGCAGAGCTAACAGGTCTCCCATCAGAAGGGGATAAATGGTACGATGTACACACCTTACTAAAAAATGTGACCCTTCTATTACAAATCCAGGGAAAGAAATATTTAAGAAAGAAAAAGGGTATAACCCCAATTCACTTTTGGAACTTTTGTAAGAGTTAGCAGCAATTTTTCAGTGATACACCACTTGTGATGGAAGGTATGATGTAGCTCGAGGTCTCCACCTTAAGATGATGGTGCATCTGAGATAGAAGTTAGTCCTGAACCTCCCTTATTTTCTATACTCTCTTTTACATGAAACTACTTGTAGATTAAGAAGGTATAAATATCAAGTCTGAGTTGTCAGCCATCATGTACTTATTAAATTTCTATTTGTGAGGAATTTGAATCAAATACAATAGAGTTAGGAAGGATTTTTAGGGAACCCTAGGGATGAGCAAGAAATTCCCTTAGGAAGTGAAGGAATAGCTTAAATACTTGGAAACACTTTATTTGACAATGAGAAGGCAAAGAAAGGCAATGAAACCGATCAAAATGAAATCTCTATGATAAGAGATGTCTCACAAGAAGTTGTGCAACTTGAAACTACAACTCGTCATAAACTTAGTAGAGAAGAAAAATGAGCGACAACATTTTTGGCATCTTTTCCTAAAAAGAGGAGAATAACAACTAGATTAGTTAAATTACATCAGGGACAAACTTCCTTAAACACCACTGAACATTCAGCTAAAGAAATTTTAATTCATGAAATTTTTTATGAGGAAGGAACATAATATTTTGAGAAAATGTAGGAAACCCCTAAAGAAAATGTGGCTCAAAATTCATTAGCTTATGAGCAAATGAATTTAGACTAGGAAGAAGAGGAATCAGAGGTGGCTCAATGGTGGCAATCCTGAGGAGGGACACATGGCTATTTATCGTTTAATTCTCTATTTCGAAGTTGGGTTTGGTGGTAGGGTTTTAGGTGTATGTCTTAATTGTGATTTAATGTTTTGCTGCTCCCTTTGTACTGACCTCGGGGTTGCGATTGAGGGTTTTCACTTATGCCGAGGGGTTTTGGAGGTCATTTCTATTGTGCAATGGTTTTGTTCTTCGATTACTCTGTATTCTTGCTTGGTTTCCACGATGGCTGGTAAGTATTTTTCCCTGTCTGCTCTGTATGGCGGCTTAATATGTCTTGTTGGTTCATTGTGGTGTATTGGTGCTATGTCTTTGTTCTTCCTCCATGGTCTGTCATTGCTATGCCTTTGCTCATTTCCTATGGTGACTCATTGCTTTGGTGTTTGGAGGGTTTCAGATCGTCTCCCTCTTCGCAAGTCTGTTTGTCTATGCTATTTGTTTCAAACTCATTTTTGTTCATTTTGTGGTGAATTTTTTTATTGATGTGGGGTCTGGTTATGCTTCGGCTTTGCAAATCTCAGGTCGTTGTTTTGCTGATGCACAGGACGACTTGGCGTCCTCAATATCAGGTAAGCTCCTCCTTCCGGTTTTAATTTCTCTCCCAGTTTTTAAAGTTCCTAACACTCTGGATCCTTGGTGGCCATGCAGAGCATGTTCATGGCTCATTCACTGGTGGAAACCCTCTGTTGTGGGTCTCGGCTCCCGTCCGTTGTTTTGAAAGTGGTTCTTCTCTGGGTAAGATCTTCGTTCTCCTTCCTGTTAGCTATTCTCTGTTATCTTTTGATTTTCATGGCTCAATACTGACCACTGCCCTCACTATGGTGGCTATTCTCTGTTCTATCACTTTCTCTTGTTTGTGCCTCGGCTATACCCTTAATATTTTGGGTTCTTCATATCTGTATGTGATCTCTGAGGTGTTCATGCCCTTGCTAGAAGTTTTAGGCATAACCTGTGGACTGTAATGTATTTTGATTTCATGGGTTTTGAACCCTTCATGTTTTCCAGATTACAGACTTTTGTACAGTGAATTTTTATTGAGCGAAAATGAAAATATCATGTACAGGAAATGTATTTTTTTGTTTAAATGTAGAATATAATTAGTACCTGGGATTTGTTTTGTTGAGAAATGAAATCTATGTATTGGTGCACCTCTGTTCAGTTCTCATCTTGAAAATACTTGTTGTCACTGAATTCTTGTCGATGTTAGTTCGAATCTTTGAAAAGAAATATGGTTTCATTGTCTTACTTTCATTTTGATGCCTGAGACATCTATGCACAGAGAATGAAATGAAATTTAATCTACTATATTAAACGACAGATTTGAATTGTTAGCTATCATAGGAATTTAAATAATTTTGGGTTACAGATTCTGGGCTCTCTCTCCCCTCTGGATGGCAGTCATTTCATCATCTTTGATTTTTCCTTTTCAATACATTGTCAGTAGTTCCTTTACAGTTTCAAGAAATGATCCTCAATTATTTTTCAGTTGCTAAACGTTTTCTTCAAACAAGTTCTTAACTAATCCTATTTTGTCTAATTAAAAAAAACTAACAATCGTTGATTCAACCTTAATTAAAAGTGACACAAAATGAAATTAAATGAAACAGAAACTTGAAATGTTTTCCTCCTTATCTGTCAAGATAAAATGAAAGTAAATAAAAACAAACAGCTCCTAGTTGTCGCCTCTTCACTCGGATGCTCCTGCATCAGGCTCCCGGGGTAAATTAAACTCATGGCTCCTGTCCATGAGCTCTTCAATAGAGTACCCGATGCTTTGAATCTGGCCAGCATCTAACCAAGAACTATCTTCAATAGGATGACCCTTCCACTTGACTAGGTACTGCAAATATTCCTTCCTTCGAGTCCATCTGGCCACCTGAGTATCTAGGATCTGTTCGATCTCTAGAGGCTTTGCTGGGGGAATTTGCTTAATCCACGAATCATTCTCTTTCTAGGTGTCCTCTATTCGTCTTTTCGAACTGGCTTCTTCATCTACCGCAGTGTAGGGGTACAGATCTGTGACATTGAAAATGGGTGAAATTCTAATACCTGGGGGTAATTGCAATTCGTAAGAATTCGCAGAAAACTTTCGAAGAATCTTGCAAGGCCCGATTTTTTTCCATTTCAACTTATTGTATTCGCCTTTAGGAAACCTTTCCTTGTGTAGGAGTGCTAATACCAGGTCTCCTACGTTGAATTATACCTCCCGTATTTTCAAATATGCCTTTTGCTTTTATCTTTGACTACTGTCCTGTAATTCCAGTTTTACCTATTCATGAAGATCATTGATTGCCTTTGTGAAATCTTCCCCATCAGCACTCCTATGCTCCAACTGTCCCAAATCTCGTAACTCATGTACTCCATGTGCATGCATTCCATATAGGATCTGGAAATGACTATTGCCCGTGCTTCGGTTGGGTGAATTGTTATAAGCAAATTTGAAATTCCGCTTGTGCAAGCACACGATCCCACTGTCGAGAATTTTCTCCAACCAAAATCCTCAACAAGTTTCTCAGACTTCGGTTTGACCATCTGTATGTGGGTGATAAGCTGAGCTAAAGTTTACTTTGGTGTCTAATTTTTTCCATAGGGTTCACCAAAAATGTCCTGTAAACTTAACGTCTCTATTTGAAACAATAGACTTCAGAAAGCCATGTAATCTGACTATCTCGGTAAAGAACAAATGTGCTACATGTGTGGCGTCACTGGTTTTCCTGCATGGAATGAAATGTGCCATTTTGGTGAAACGATCCACCACCATAATGATGGAATTGAATCCCCATTATGTCTTCGGTAGACCTAAGACAAAGTCCAAACTGATAGAGTCCCATGGTCTGTTCGGAATAGGTAAGGGTGTATACAACCCCGTGTTCTGGCTGTGTCCCTTTGCAAGCTGACACACTTTGCATCTAGTCACAAACCTCTGTACATCTCTGCGCATCTTCGACCAATAGTAAAAGTGACTTAATTGATCCAAGGTCCTGTCTATGCAAAAATGTTCGGCTAAACCTCCATTATGCTTTTCCTAGATTAAGTTCTTTCTCATAGAACATTCCAGAATACACAACTGCGCTCCTTTGAACAACAACCCTTCCTGCATATTATAGTCCAACCATGAACTGTTATCTGCAAACAACGGATTTTTGCAAGCTTCATAAGCTTCCTTAAAATATACATCTGCCTCATACAAGTCCTTAAGATGTTCAAATCCTAATACTTGTATCGTACTTTCCTGTAGGATCAAATTCCTCCTGCTTAACGCATCTGCTACTTTGTTGGCTTGACCACTGATGTGTTTCAACACAAATGTAAAACTCTGCAAGTACTCCACCCACTTCACATGTTTATGGTTTAGCTTATGTTGCTGCATAATATACTGCAATGCAGAATTGTCTGAAAACAAGACAAATTCATTGGCCAACAGGTAATGCCTCCAATGCTTCAGTGCTTGAACCACTGCGTAAAATTCCTTCTCATAAGACATGTACTTCTTCCTACTTTCATTTAGTTTCTCACTGAAAAAGGCTACTGGCTTGTCCTCTTGACTGATAATTGCACCAATGGCTATCCCACTGGCATCACAACGAACTTGAAAAAGTTTGTTAAAGTCTGGTAACCTCAAAATCGGTTTTTCAGTAATTTTCCTTTTGAACAGCTGAAAACTCTTCTCTGCCATTCCTGTCTAATGGAAAGGTTGATTTGTTTTCTTAATGGTGTCCAGCATGGGTGCACAAATCCCATTGAAATTTTTAATAAATTTCCGATAAAAACTTGCCAATCCATGAAAACTCCATACCTCAGACAAACTTTTGGGGGATGGCTAGCTAACTATGGCTGCAACCTTTTCCGGATCCATTTTTAGTTCATTCTCAGAAATCACAAATCCCAAATAAATTAATTCTTTCTAGAAAAAAAAACATTTCTTCAAATTTATCAGCAATTTATTCTGTTGTAATTTTTCCAATACATACCTCACATGTCGAAAATGTTCCTCCTTCGTTTTGTTGAATATAAGTATATCATCCAAATATACAATCACAAATTTCCCAATGAATTCCTTCAGCATCTCATTCATCAACCACATGAATGTGCTAGGGGCGTTGCTCAATCCAAATGGCATAACCAACCATTCGTACAAGCCTTCATTAGTCTTGAAAGTTGTCTTCCACTCGTCACCTTCTCGAATTCTGATTTGGTGGTAGCCGCTTTTCAGATCTATCTTTGAAAAGTATGCTACTCCACTCAAACAATCCATCATATCATCCATCCAAGGTAAAGGGAACCTGTATCTAATGGTAATCTTGTTAATGGCCTGCGAATCCATGCACATTCGCCAGTCACCTCCTTTCTTGGGAGCTAAAACAGTCGGAATAGCACAAGGGCTTAAACTATCCCGAATCAGTCCTTTATCCAACAATTCTTGCACCTGTTTCCAGATTTCTTCATTATCTTTTGTACTCATCCAGTAGGTAGCCTTGTTTGGAAAACTGGCTCCTAGAATAAAATCAATATGGTGACTAATGCTCCGCTTCGGTGGTAATTTGTCCAGTAGATCGTCTACCACAATATCACTAAACTCTTGCAGCATGTCCTGTATTTATTAAGGTAAGTTGGTTACTTCCGTATGGATCAATACTGGTTTTGGTCTTTGTACAATTGCATACTTCACCTCATCATCCTCCATCTGTCACAAGAACTCTTTTCCGCCTAATAGTAGCACTTTTGTCCCACTGGTTTCTGTAGCTTCCTCTTCCTTCATGGGCACTAGGGTATGCTTTATCCCATCTTTAACAAACTTGTAACACTTTGTTGCCCCGTCATGGAAAACCTTCCTATCATATTGCCATGGTCTACCCAACAGAATATGGCACACGTTCATAGGCATGATATCGCAAGTCACCTTGTCCTTGTACTTGCCAATATGAAACTCTACTTCACACTGCTCATCAACCAGCAGTTGGTGGCATTTCTACAACCACGACACCCTGTATGGGGTTGGGTGCTTCATCTTCTTCAAATCCAATTTTCTCACCATTTCAGTAGCTACCAGATTATCGATACTTGCACTATTTATCATTAATTTGTAGCATTTCCCATGCAACTTGCATACAGTCCGGAACAATGCTTTCCTCTGTGTTTAATCAGCTACTTATTTAGCTGGTTTTATTAATACCTTGTTTAGCACCAAGGCTTCCCCAGTCTCTTGCATATTTTCCACCTCCTCTAGCGATGCCTCCACTTGATCGGGCTGAGCGACATATGCTCCCCTCTACCCAGTTTGTTCATTTTCAGGACATTCAAAGGACCTGTGTCCCCACTTGTAAGACTGATAGGCATTTCCTCTTCCTCTGCCATTACCTCTTCCTCGCTAGTATGACCTTCCTCCTCTGGTGTTACCTTCCATTTCACCCTATCCCGAAGTCTTTGAACTATTGCACTCTTCATTGTTGTTGGAAATCCTACCTCTGCCAAAGGTCTATCCCCGAACTCTACCAGAACCACATCCTCTTCTGGCATTTTGTTTCCTAGCAATCTTTTCCTACACCTTCAAAGCACTCTGATAAGCTTCCTCTATGGTATTAGGGGAAAGAATACTGATTTCGTCTAGGATCTCCATCCGTAGACCATTCACAAACCTCGTTGTTTTCTCAAGGGTATCTTCAACATAACCAACTCTTAGGTTAACTTTATAAAATTCTTTAGTATATTCCTTTAGAGTCATCATTCTCTGCTTCAGGTTTTGTACTTGTCTATAAAGGGCAATTTGATAATCTTTAGGCAGTAACTTGCTCTTCATCCTAGCAACCATCCTATCCCATTTTTTAATCAATAGTTTGTTTAATCTCCTCCTTTTTTCTTGTACACTGTCCCACCATAGAGCTGCATGTCCCTTCAATTTGGTGACAACAAACATGATCCTCTTGTCTTCTCTAATTTCTTCATACTCAAAATATTTATCTAGCTCACTTATCCAGTCTAACAATGCCTCTGTGGACAAACTGCCATCATAATTAGAGAGCTATGATCTTGGCTTGCTGCTAGCCAATAAAACTGACCTGAATATTTTAATTTCCGGTCCTTTGTCATCGGACCCATCCATCGTGGCTATGTTTTCCTCCTCACTGTCATCCCCACCTTCTGGATCTCTATGCCTTTCTGCTTCCACTGCTACCAAACGTGCAGTTAAATTCCTAATTTCTTCTCATAGCCCTTCATTTGATACTCTTCTAATGCCTCTTCCTCGACCCCTTCTTCCTACCTCCAGTTTTTTTGTCCTGAGAGAAAAGGGCAATTTGGCTCCGATACCAAAAATTGGTGGCGATCCTGAGGAGGGATGCGTGGCTATTTACTGTTTAATTCTCCTTTTCCAAGTTGGGTTTGGTGGTAGGGTTTTAGGTGTATGTCTTAATTGTGGTTTAATGTTTTTATACCACCTCTGTACTGACCTCAGGCTTGCGACTGAGGGTTTTCACTTATGCCAAGGGGTTTTGGAGATCATTTCTATTGTGTGATGGTTTTTCTCTGCGATTACTCTGTCTTCTCGCCTGGTTTCCATGATGGCTGGTAAGTATTTTGCCCTGTCTTCTCTGTATGGTGGTTTAATATGTCTTGTTGGTTCACTGTGGTGTATTGGTGCTATGTCTTTTTCCATCCTCCGTGGTCTGTCGTTGCTATGCCTCTGCTTGTTTCGTGTGGTGACTCATTGCTCTGGTGTTTAGAGGGTTTCAGGTCCTCTCCCTCTTCGCAAGTCTGTTTGTCTACGCTATTTTCTTCAAACTTGTTTCTATTTGTTTTGTGGTGATTTGTTTGTTGATGTGGGGTCTGGTTATGCTTCGGCTCTGCAAATCTCAGGTCGCTGTTTTGCTGCTGCACAGGATGACTCAGTGCGCTTAATTTCAGGTAATCTCCTCCTTCCAGTTTCAATTTCTCTCCCTTTTTTTAAAGGTCCTATGCTTTGGCTCCTTGGTGACCAGGCCGAGCATTTCATCGCTCATTCACTGCTGGAAACCCTCTGTTGTGGGTCTCAGCTCTC
Source organism: Pinus tabuliformis (assembly GCA_031772625.1). NCBI lineage: Eukaryota > Viridiplantae > Streptophyta > Pinopsida > Pinales > Pinaceae > Pinus > Pinus tabuliformis. The sequence continues at coordinate 854,316,208 of CM062815.1, read as the reverse complement.
GTCCTTCGTTTCCAAAGCAGTTCTTCTCCAGGTAAGATCTTCATTCTCCTTCTTGTTAGCTTTTATCTATTATCTTTTGATTTTCGTGGCTCAATACTGACTGCTGCCCTCATTGTGGTGGCGTGCAGGTCTCTCCAGAGAAGTGTTGCTCCGGAGCTTCGTCCTGGTGACTGTTTCACGGGCTTAGGAAAACCCGAGTAGGGTCTTTCCATAGCTATAGTGGTTTCCTTGCTTGCTTTGTTGTGTGTCTAGTTTTACATCAGTTATTCTGTCTCTTGCTCTTGTTGGTGCCTCGGCTATACCCTTGATGTTTTGGGTCCTTCATATGTGTATGTGATCTTCGAGGTGTTCATGCCATCGCTAGAAGTTTTAGGCATAACATGTGGACTGTAATGTAGTTTGATTTCATGGGTTTTGAACCCTTCACGTTTTCCAGATTACAGACTTTCATACAGTGAATTTTTATTGAACGAAAATGAAAATGTCATGTACAGGAAATGTATTTTTTTTTTAGATGTAGAATATAATTAGTACCTGGGATTTGTTTTGTTGAGAAATGAAATCTATGTATTAGCGCACCTCTGTTCGGTTCTCGTCTTGAAAATGCTTCTTGTCATTGAATGCTTGTCGATGTTAGTTCAAATCTTTGAAAAGAAAAATGGTTTCACTGTCTTACTTTCATTTTGATGCCTGAGACATCTATGCACAGAGAACGAAATGAAATTTAATCTACTGTATTAAACGACAGATTTGAATTGTTAGCTATCATAGGAATTTAAATAATTCTGGGTTATAGCTTCTGGGTTCTCTCTCCCCTCCGGATGGCAGCCCTTTCATCATCTTTGATTTTTCCTTTTCAATACATTGTCAGCAGTTCCTTTACAGTTTGAGGAACTGTTCCTCAGTTATTTTTCAGTTGCTAAACAGTTTTTTCAAAGAAGTTCTTAACTAATCCTATTTTGTCTAATTAAAAAAAACTAACAATGGATGATTCAGCCTGAATTAAAAGTGACACAAAATGAAATTAAATGAAACAGAAACTTGAAATGTTTTCCTCCCTATCTGTCAAGATAAAATGAAAGGAAAAAAAAACAAATAACTCCTAGTTGTTGCCTCTTCACTAGGATGCTCCTGCATCACTCAAGCATTGGAAGGATTGGAAAATTTATTAGAAATAGTGAACCTAGGGGAATTCACACCTAGCATGATACATGATATTGCAACGAATATCGGTAGACCTCTTAATTCTAATCAAGATGATTTACCTAATTCCTGAACTGTAACTCCTTATATTGGATCTATATGTAACAACCCTGGTGAAAATTCCATGTAATAAAAGTTAATAAAGGAAAAATAATAACCACGGTTTATGGGACACTTATTCCAAGCTAAATGTTGCACAATACATCCTAGTGTGGGTGCTCATTTGGTTTATTATGGCTAATGAAATTAGTAAAGGCAATGGATAAGCCTTTGGCACATTTATTTATTAAAATAATGGAAATTAGGAGAAAAGGAATGTGAAAGGTCACAAGTTGCATGTGAGGAGGAAATTGAAGGAAAATAATGGAAAATGAAGAAAATAGAGATGTAATTGGTAAAAAGGATTCTGAGGATCAATTTGTAACCTTTTGTCAATTCAGTTTTGGAGTTCTCTCATTATTCTCTCTCTCTCACTCACTCTCGGACACAAAGTTTTCTAGGAGCACTTTGGCATTGGATCAAGAAATCCAAAGAAGGCAAGAGGAAGGAAGGAGCAAGAAAGGAAGAGCAGGATCCAACAGCTACAACATGATTCTTTGCAGGTATCGATTTGCATGTGTGTTTTCCTTAATAGATTTTGCATGCATAGTATTGCATGTGGTTCTTTTGTTCTAATGGCATGGTTTTTTCTAGGTGTGACAATTTTTTTAGCCTAGGATTACCATTTCCAGATAGCCATGGTGTGATGGGGTTCTCATATTTTGGTTGAGTTGGATTTCCATATGGATTTGAAGCCAAGTGAGGTGGATCTCTGAATGATAAAACACATGGCCTACTAACCCCTAAACCAGATTGTGGGTTGCAGTAAAACTAGATTTTTTGTTGCCTTGGTGGACCTAGGAATCCTTGATCAGTGAATGTTGGGATATATGGTAAATCCTAAAGGTGGTTGCCCTTGATTAGGGCTAGGAATCCTTATCGGTGAATGACTAGATATATGGTAAAGCCTAGAGGGTGGTGTCTCGGTTTAGGGCCTAGTGATCCCAAGATCAGATTGTGGATTATGATAAACTTGAGAGGCTATGTAGTATACCTAGGGGGGATATTATGGGATATTATGGGGTACAGGAGGTACCCAAGGTAATAATGAGATTTAAGGATAATAAATAAATGGGTCATAGTTAATAAATAAATTTGTTAACCGGGATCATGTAAGGGACCACAAGTAGTTAGGAAAAATGTAATAAGCCCATTGTATTAGATATATGGTATTGAGAGACCCATGGTATTGTATGTATGAAGCCTATATAGAGGATAGAGACTCCCCATTGAGACATGTCAAGGACTATTGTATGGACAAGCATATGGCTTGTGGAGTGTTCTCCTTCTTTAAGGAGTGATTGTAAGGTGTTACCCTACATCAAGGGTTTTGATTAATAAAGAGAAGCATTTCCATTTTATATTCTTGGATCAATATTTATATTTCTGGGTATATTTTCTATTTCAATATATTTTCAGGTCAGATATATTACAAGTGGATGCAAGTTAGGTCTATTACAGACTAGGAGACGGGAAAATTCCTCGCAGTGTAGGTGGAGAAATCCGGTGGCACCCATGCTTGTTTTGGCCTAGTGATATGGTGGAGATGATAGTAAAGCTTGTCATTACAAGTTTATTGTGTTGGCCTAGTGATCTAGGATGGGTTACAATCAAGCTTGGTTTCTTTTGATGAGGATGATGTGGTTTAGCCTCAGAATGCCTTGGTTGGTTCTTTTGGTTTGAGTCCCACATTTATGCTTGGAATATGGCATGAGGATGAATGGCTGAAGAGATAATTGGCTCAACCATTCTATGGTTGGGTGGAACATGGTAGTCCCATCCTGGGTTGGATTTTGCATTCAGTAATAAGAGGTTATTTCCTTGATATATTGCGTATAAATGTATTGGTTTATATGTGGATTCTATGACTGATGAATACTTGATATTTCTGTTGTTATTATGCTAGTTATAAGCATGTATTATGACAGTGATGATGTATGGCTCTCCTCATGTTTTGATTTGTAAATGAATAAAAAATGTATCTATAACCTAATATATGATAATGCAACTAATGATAAAAGGGAAAAATGCTTCTTAGCAATTCTTAGATAAGTATTAGACTCCTATGATCATATATGTTGTTTACACCTATAGATTACATATCTATGATATGTTTGATGAAATGCCTACCATGGTTAATAGGGGTCCAGTTAATCCATTATTCAAGTAATTGCATTTGTATCATCATTCCCTTGTTATCTTTTTGTTATGAAGGTGTATTTTAGTTTTGTGCAATGAACTAGGCTCTAGACCTGAAAAAGTGGCTCAAATCCTAAGGACGATGGCATAGCACTGAGAAGAAAAGTCCCTAGATGTTGGCATACCATGTTGTGGGAGCATCCAAAGCCTTTTGGATGCATGCATACCCATATCATGGGAGTGCCCGGGGGTTAATTGGTCTAAAAACTAAGTGGGACCCCAAGGTTGGCTACCTAAGAGGTTGGGAACACTCCTAGGAGTATTTTTGCTAATGTGGAAGGTTTTTATGGTGTGTTTCCATTGGTTCCACTTCCTTAAGGTGATTTAGGAGGTTGAATCATATCATAGTAAATTCTTGTCACATGTTTACCCTAGTTGGTTGGTTACTTGGGTAGATGGAGGGTGTTACAGAATGCTACCAGAGCATGGTTCATCCCTTGGACTAGATGGGCAGTGTGTGTTGTTCATGTAATAATGTTGGTTTCACATGTGTTAATCATCCTTGTGGTCTATATGCTTGTTGCATATGCATGGTGTCATTCATGGTTGTAGTGATGTCACCATGTGAAAGAGGATGTTGATTTTGTGAACTGTGTCATCATGAGTATATGATTGGTTATACATTTCTATATGTGTCAGTGCTTACATGTTATCATGTGTGCATTGGAATGGTTTTTGTTGTCATGCATAAGGTCATGGTATATGTGGTTGACATGGTCATGCATTGTTGTCTGGACTCTAGCTAGAATGATGTTATGTGTTGATACACTTAATTGTCATATGTCTATATGTTGTTATGATTATGTTATACATGTATTAGGCTGACTGGTTGATCTTGCAGATGAGATATCCTCCCCGAATTTTTCTAAGGTATGTTTGCTTATTGCAATTTGGTTTAGCTGACATAATATGACTTGTAGGAAAAGAGATCAAAAATAACTAACAAGATGGTAGACTACAAAGATTCTCCCTATGAATCAGATGAATAGTGTGGAAATGGGAACTCTTCTGACTTAGCAGACACATTGAGAATCTTGAATGAAGAAATAAGGAGTTTTAAGGTGGACAATGGCAAAATCATGCAAGCATAAGAGGAACAAGCAAAGGTTAATGAAATACTCATTCAGAGTTTGTCACAATTGCAACGACAAGTGCCAGTTTGGATCAGCCATGGACATGAGGACAAAACTAATGGGGCATATGGAAGTAGGTCTCATGGTGGTCATAGGTCGGATATAGATGACATGGTTAGATATGGTAGATTGTTGGACACTCTGAATGGGAGAGGTGATGGATAGAAGTACTATTCTAGTTCTAGTTCTAACAGGCATCATGATCATCATCATTATCATCCTTACAAAAGCAGTGATAGGGGATACTTTCCATATGAGTTTAAGAAAGCAAAGCCACCTACTTTTGATGGAGACTTGAATAAGCCAGAAGATGCAGAGGCTTGGACACCTGGGATGAACAAGTTCTTTGAGTTGCATGAGTACATAGAAAACATGAAGGCTAGAATTGTTATCTTTAGCCTCAAAGGTAAAGCAACTATCTAGTGGGAAGATGTGAAGCGGGTTAGAGACATCAAGATGGAGGACTTGAGTTGGCATGAGTTCAAGAGGCTTTCTAGGAAGAAGTACTTGTCAAAAAGGTACTATGACAATAAGGCCAAAGAATCCTATGAGCTAATTATGGGATCAATGATAGATGAAGAGTATATGACCAAGTTCCTGGAGCTATTGAGGTATGTATCGTATCTTAAAGATGAGAAGAATAAAGTTCAATGATTTTTCAGTGGTTTTCCATCAGAATTTAGAGATTGGATTGAGTATGATGAGCTTCAGTCACTTGAGGAAGTTATGGGGAAATTGAAGCATTGCTATGAACAGTCAAAGCATAAGAATGAATCTCAGCAAGGATGAAAAGGGAAGGATAAAGGTAAGGGAAAATGAAAGCCGAAAAGGACAAGGCTTCAAAATGCAAAAGAGAAAGAAAATGTGGCACCACAAAAGAAGTTTAATGTAGCTAGACAAGGACATGGGTCACATTAGCAACATAGAGGTGATGATACTAGACGGTTAGAGGGTTGGACATGTGGTAAGGAAAACCTTAAGAGAGATTGTCCACAGAATCAAGGTGGTAGGCAGGGAAAATTTTAAGGATGGAAGTTTGTCTTAAAGTTTAGCAACCTTGGCTAATGTTACTAGTCCCTAATATGGAAATTGTAATTTTGGTGATATTTTTGTAGAAATATTTAGATTTCCAATGATTTTGTATTAGGTGATATAATATTTTGGTGATTTTTAAGCTAAAATAATGGTGTACTATAAAAATTGGGCGAATCATTTTAGAAAAAATGGAAATTGGCAAGTATTATTTTTTGGAAAAAGCATGGAAAATTAGCGCACCTTCGAATATTAGCCCCTAAATTTTTCCTTGGTGGTAGGCCTTAAATATATAGGGCACAAGAGGCGAAAACTATTGGGGATGTTGGTCAGAGCATTCCTTGTATCTATGCAACACTGGATAACAAATAGGTAGGCCATCAAGCATTTATCATTGAGATGGACGGTAAGCCTTATGATCAATTTTTTTCTATTTTGATTGACCATAGATCTAATTATAGTTATGTTAGTCCTGAATTGGTGGATAAGTGTGGTTTGAATAAAGAAGTGCATGCATAATCTTGGTTAGTGCAGTTGGATACAGGTACAAAGAAGCAAGTTCATCATTGAGTAAGATCTTGTGCATTTTATTTGAATGGTATGCCCAGTGCAACACATTTGAATGTATTACCATTGGGATAATACAATATGTTGTTGGGCATGGATTGGTTGTACCTATTAGTGCTCAAAATTTCCCCAGGCTGAGGAAGGCAAAACTCAAGGCAACATCAAACCACGCTCAGCCTCGTAGCTAGCCCTACGAGGACAGGAGAGGGCTCTCTCCGGGTCAATCTCGGAAAAATATAATAAATAAGGCTCGAGATGACTGAAATTGTAACTAATATTAGGCTAGGTATTAAGTGCAGAGGTTTAAAGGTGATTTTTTGGGGTTTTTGTTGAATCAAAGGGAAAGGCAATTTTGGGTGTGGGGATGAGACACAGTTTTTGCAGAGGTCTGATTGGAGCAAGGTAGGCAATTGTTTGATGCCTTAAAAGCTAATGAGGTGAGTAGATCAGATAGGTGAGGAGCTAAGGAGAGCAAGAAAACCTCAAGGATTCTCCTTAAACAGATGAAAACATAGGATATCAAACAAACTTAAAGGCAGAGCATTACAGATTATGAATTCTACCTTAACACTTCATTTGTTCAATTGCAGAAGATGAGAGAAGGAAAATGATACACATAACAAACTTACAAGTACTGAAAGAAGCACACCATCAAGACATAAAGCCACATGAATTCCAAACAGTGCTGCAAAACCCTGGTCTTTCCTTTGCCAAAATGCTGAAGTAAAATGTACAATAGAGTCTCAAAACCTTTTCCCCAAGAGTCCAACCCTGAAAATGACTAAGAAAATACATAATATAGGCAAGCTAACACATTCCCTTGCCTCTAGGGGTCAAGCTCATCATCCTAGGAGCTGTTTCAACCAATTCTAAACATGGAGCAAGAATCTAGTTGACCAAAACAACCTACCTCTAAAAAGAAGGAAACTGATTCATTACATTAATTTCTTGGTAATTTGTGAATGAACCATCTAGAAGGAGATAAATAAGTGCCATGTTACCTCACATACATCAAATTACATCATGTTTGGTCAAATATCATCTCAGGGGGTAAAAATGGTGAAGACTGGCCGAGTTTCTGAGCTAAAAGGTGAAAACTGTGCTGAAAAACCCTATGCGCCGCACACCTGAGCCCTACGCGCCGCGCACCTTTCCACCTGCATTTGGGGCACTTCCTGGAATCCAAATTGAGCTCAGGTTGGCTTGTTGGAAAGGTCTGGATGTCTACCTTCCAACCCAAGTGGAATTTTCCAATTTGGTGTCCATTTGCCCCTCCAAAAGTTCATTCTCCCAAGACTGCTTCCTGTGTGTCCAAAAAGGGGCAGTGAGGTCATTTTTTTGCATGTTTTTTGACCTTTTGGGGACCTAAACCTTGATGAAATGCCTTGGAAATAGCTAATAATGTATATTTCATCATGAAAAATCCAAAAATGCAAGCCATTTGTGATTTGGACCTCCTAATCTTATGGGTCGCGCGCGGCACGCTACGCGTTGAGCCAAAAAACCTGTTTTTTAGAGCCAAAAATTCAAAATTGACAAAATTTCTTCCAAATTCCTTGAAATTTGGGCTGGGGGTCCCCAATCAAGTACTATGCTCAGCCAAAGAGGCTTCGGCCAAAATCCAAAAACGATCAAGCTCCTTTTGTCTTTTTTGCTTCTTGACCGCTTTCTTCAATTTTGCCTTAAGACTCCTAATTCGCGCCTTGCAAACTAGGTTCCAGACCTTGTAATGCATAGCCATGTGTTTTAATAATGCATTGTCTCTATTGGCCTTTTTCAGCCGCTCCTCCAAGTAGATGTTGACCCTCTCGAGATTAGCCTCTCGATCCTCATTTACCTGTTGCTCTAGAGAGGTGAACTCAATTTCTCTATGTTGGGCAGCTTGGCGATTCTCACGGATGTTCTATAGCTCTATGATCACGTGCTGGTCCTCAAGCTATTTATTCCACTGCTCTAGATACCTGATATATTGGGTCTTCTCTGATTCTGAAGCTGTCTCATCATCATGAATAGTAACAAAACCTGATGGCTCACCTGAAGGCCTCTCCTCATGCTTGGGCTTCTTGCCCTTATCCTGTACCTGCGGTGCTGCTGTCGAAAGCGAGGCCCCTTCCACACGAGGTGGAGATAACACTCGCTGTGCTGATGAAGTCAACGAGACCCCTTCCACCCCGGGTGGAGATAGTACTCGTCGTGTAGATGCAAATAAGGCCCTGTAGCCTCGCTGGTATGTCACATATGGAGGAGCACTTATATGCTCAGTCTCGGGAATGTCTGGCTGGTGTGAAGGTCCTCCCTCATCATGAACTATCTAGGGAGGTGGCTGTAATGCTATAAAGTAATCACGGGAGATGAAATCTTCCCAGGTAATGCCCTGCTGTGCCAACTGATGCATCACTACGATTTTAATCAATGCATAATGATAGATGCTCTTATGCTGATGTGTTGGGCTCTTCCTTTGTACTAAAGGCACCATCCTTTCTATGTTGCGACACATGAAAAATGGAATGTTCATCATACGTACCCTTGTGAAATGCATCAACAAACGAACATGGTACGCATAGAGTCGTGAGAATCTGCCCTCGCAACTGAAATATCGGATGATGAGTTTCATCAATGGTGCATACTCATCCTTTAGGAATCTAAAAGGAAAAACTGCATTCAAATGTCTTATATACCCAGGCTTGATATATGGCTCATAGTAGAATCTGTCTAACTGCTGGCGTTTACTCCATTCCTCCCCTACATTTGGTATCCCAGTGGCCTGAGCAATAGTCTTGGGTGACAAGGTGAAATTCACTCCGGCAAGGTTTACATGGCCATCCTGCAAATGTAGAACAAATAAACGGACTAGTTCTCGATGATGTTGGATTTGTGAGATCCGCTCACAGTATTCAAAACATGATTGATACCGAAAACAGTCCATTGCAAGTGGACAGGCTTGCAATTGAGCCAAAGAGGTAGGCTCCTCCCTAACATGTTGTCCACTTTTGCCACCTTTGTGATACCTCCGTGGCACATTAGGTACATTTACCTCCGATGTAGAGTCATTATCATAATCCTGCTCATATACTGACTCGGTCTCTAACATGTTCTTTAAAAACAAGGTAGCTGGAATATATATATGCTGATATACAACTGTGTGCAAAATTGACTGTAGACTTTTTTCTTTTTCTCAAAATGCTGTGACCAAGGGGACACAAATATACAAGGGAATTGTTAAGAAAGGGAAAACATTAGGGAAATGGGGAAAATGGAAATAAAACAAGGAATTTAGGGAAGGGAAGGGGCATGGAAATCTTGAAGTTTTAGAGTTTGGGATGAGGTAGGGAATATATGATTGTAGTAGAAGGGAGGGGTTAGGATTTGAGGGAGGATAGTGTAGGGTTCTATGAGGAATTATTGGGGAAAATATTGGTGAATATAGGGGATGGGAAACAAAGGAAATAGGAAAACCTTGGCAACATTTATTTTTGAAAACCCTACAACAATCTTGGCATTTAAATCCTTACAGCAAATTAATGGACAAGGAGGGTTTTTACACTTGGTTTTTTCATGGCAAATATAGCATAATTTCTTTACATAAACCTTTCAAAACCAAGAATGAGCCGTGGATAAAAGCCTACTTGTGATTTGATGCGTGAGAAGAGGTGTTTGAGTGTGTTTTGGACAAAGTCTGGGCATAAACTTCAATGCGCCGCGCGCCTCACCCAACGCGCCGCGCGCGTGTAAGATAGCACTGGAATTTGTCGCCTGATGCGCCGTGCGCCACTGATGCGCCGCACGCCCAAACTGATGCGCCCTGGAAATGGCCCAATTTGCTCACAAACTCACAAAATCGCTTGAGAACAATGCTCTTTGCTCTTGGAATGTGGAATGGGTTCCAAATGAGGAGAAATATCTTCATATAGACTCCTTGTTGATTTTTGCTTAACCCAAAACCCATTTTCTTATGTTTGGTTGTTGACACTTTTTCAAAATTAATAGGCTCTGACCTTTTTGGTTTCCCCTTTTAAAATTGGTTGAAATAATGATTTTCTCTGATAATTTTTTGCAGGGATAGCTCTGATATGCTCTGGCAAAGGAGACCAAGGCTGCGCTTGAACGATTGAAGAACTGAAAATTTTGACAATTTTTACAAAAATGAGATGGTGACTTATCTTCAAAACAGAGTTTTGAAGAGAAGTCCTAATTTAGCTGTACAAGGATGAAAATTATTGAAGTGATGATCTATCAAAGACATCCCTTTGGCATGCTGGTCTTCTAAGACTTTTCTAGACAAAATTGACTCAACCCTAGACCTAAGACCTCAAAATTTAAAACATGATTGTAAATGACCTTTGAAGACTTATTTTAATAAACAGGCTTGAACCAGCAGTGCCAAGCACGAGGGGAACGAGTGACACAACCTGCTCCATCAGAGTTATGGCATGCCTAACGAAATGAAACTGATCAAAACTGATGGGACACCTAATCATGAAATGCAAAAGAGCTTTGATCTCTAACGGAGGGATAACTAGACCGACTCTAACAGTACCTCAATAGGACAAAGTTGGATTGTTATGACAAATCCATTGAGTGCTTGGATGACAATGGAGAACCAAGATTCTTACAAGGAAAGAAGAAACCCACATCAATTATGATGGTGAGAGTTATGAGGCCAAACGTAGTCAGAGGAAAGGGTGTGTGTTCTTTTTAGTAAATATATCTAGTGACAAAGGTAAGGAAATTGAGGACGCACATGTTTTGAGAAGGTACCCAGTTCTACAGTAGTTTCAGGATCTGTTTCATACATATATTTTAGAGTTTTCACCTTGCAAGGAAGTAGAAATTTCTATTGAGTTGGTGCCAGAGGCAGCTCTAGCATCAAAAGCACCTTATAGGATGAGCACTCTAGAGTTGGTATAGTTGAAGTTGCAGCTAAAAGAGATGCTTGACAAGGGATACATTAGGCCAAGTGTATCACCTTGGGGCGCACTAGTATTGTTTGTGAAGAAGAAGGATGGTACTCTCAGATTATGTATTGACTACATGCAATTGAACAAAGTGACCATCAAGAATAGGTATCCACTGCCAAGGATTGATGACTTGTTTGATGAACTAAAGGGAGCAGTAGTGTTATCGAATATTGATTTGAGATCAAGATACCATGAGGTATGCATCAAAGAGGAGGTAATTTACAAGACATCTTTCTAGACTAGGTATGGGCATTATGAGTTTGTTGTAGTTCCATTTGGTTTGACTAATTCTATAGCTACCTTTATGTGCTTGATGAATAATGTGTTGTGTATGTATTTGGACAAGTTTTTAATTGTGTTCATTGATTGCATATTGGTATATTCTAAAAATGAGGAAGAGAATGTCAAGCACTTGGAAGTAGTGTTGAGGTTGTTGAGAGAGCATCAGTTGTATGCTAAGCTAAATAAGTGCAATTTATTTCAGACTGAGGTACATTACTTGCGACATGTTGTATCCAAGGAGGGCATTGTAGTGGATCCATAGAATATAAGAGCTATCATGGAGTGGGAAGCTCCTAGGAATGTGGATGAGGTGAGATCCTTCATGGGGTTACAAGGCTATTATAGGATGTTCATTAGGAACTTCTCACAGATTTCTTATCCTATTACATCATTTCATGGGAAAGGTAAGAAGTTATAATTGACAGAGGAGTTTGAGGCCAGTTTTGAGTAGCTCAAGTTGTTGTTGATACATGCACCAGTGTTACGTATTACAAATATAGACAAAGAGTTTGTAGTATGTATAGATTCTTGCAAGAGAGGACTTGATCCAGGTGGCTCCAGGGACACACATAGGACAAAGAGGGCTTATGGGAGCTCAAAAATCAAAGTGTTTAGATTGTGCTCGAACTAGGTTCTTGTTGAATATCTTGTCATGGTTATCATGGTGGTGTGAACAGTTCGTCAATCCGAGTTTGGTTGACTTTTGCTGACTGCAGGTTAATGGAGGCACAATTTAGAATTTTTCCGGTGGATGGAATCCAGCCAACTCCGGCCAGATTCTGGGTGAAATTGTCGCCTTGTTAAAAATACTCCTTCAGTCAAAGTTCATGAATTTTCAAAAGCACGCTCTTATATATATATTAAAATAATTATAGAAAAAAGGTGGTGGGCCACCACCCCCACCACTCCACACCCCAAAACATAACCGTATGACATTTTAGGTGAGGCCGGTGGGGATCGAACCCGCTTGGCCCACGTGGGCCGGCCCCCACCGGGCGACCCCATGATATGTACCTTGAACAACCAAACCTTGTACCAATGGCCCATTAAAAGCGCCTGTCACAACCAATGCCCAGGTATGCCACTGTTCCAACAATGCATGAGAGTTAAGGGGTGGGTTTCCTAATGGGGACCTGATCCCCCTAAAAAAGAAATATATATATAGTTTCAAAAACTTTAAAAATGTTAAAATAGGAGGGGCGGGGTTTGACCACACGACCCCTCCTCAACTAATTTCACCTTAAACCAATCCACCTAAAATGACTTGTTGGTTAATCCGCCCATAAGTTTATATAAACCCTCATTTGCACAGTGCGCCCAGGTAGGATGGAGGAACCAGGAGCATGCACAGAATTCGAGGAGGTTTTTTTTTAATTAATTTATTTGCAGGTGGAATCATGATTGAGCAAAATTTCCAGGAGGGTGAAATTTTTGTAGTGTCCAAATTGGACAAATTTTATGCCGATCTTACACCTCTCAGTGACATGAACCAGATGACATAGTCAGTTTCCTGATCTAAGCAGCAGATTTTCAGAGGACCCGGAGTAGGGAATCTTTGAGGAATCTAGGGGTAATCTAAAAGATTCCTTGAGCCGCAAATTTTCATTTTCTCAGAATTCAGAAAGTTGAAAGTTGATTTTGCACTATTCGACGCCACAAATCTGATGGTGTGTTCAGATTTTCCATTTTCTCATTTCATTTTTCAGCCACTTTTCTAAGTGGAGTGCAAGTGTCATCATTCATGTGCGAGCAACCATTTCCATGAGATTCGACGTCATGAGATTGATGGTATGACCAGCTTTAGCAGTTTGACATCCGCTTCTTTAGATGGCCATTGGATGAGAGGTATATGAAGAGTGTTCATGTACTTCTTTTGCTATGTATTGTGTTGTACAGTTCCCTATTTGATGTTTGATGGGGGATCTTGTTTCTTACTTGTTTTCGTGATCCCTGCTTGATGTGATGTGGAATCATTTGTGTGATGTACTTGTTGTCATGATTCATTATGTTTTGTTTGAGATCCCTTTGTCGTCATGTTGATGGGGATACTCATGTTTTCACCAAGTATGTTTTCATTGAGATCCCTTTTGTGTCATGTTGGTGGGATGATCATCATGCATGAGTTTTGTGTCATACTGATAAGAGTTTTTGATTGAAAGTTCCTGTAGCGGAACATCTCTTGGAGCCACTCTTGCGTGAGGGAATTTTCCTTTTATGATAGCTACATCACCTCTTATGTACATCATCACTATTGAGACCACTTAATGCAATGGCCTACACAATCTTGACAGCAGGGCCTAGAGACGTAGTCCCTCTTGGACGAACTCCATTATCAACGTCTTGTTATTTCATGTGCTAATGATTGTCATGTTCCTCTTCTTTACAACATGCAAATGTATTCATTAATGTTATTTTAAAAATGCAATTTAACACATCACGAAAGTAAAAGGTCTTGGAAGGGTCCTTTGTCACACCCGGACCTGGATCAAGTGGTATCAGAGTGGTATTTGCATGGATGTGAATTGCAAGCGTGAACAATGGAACATGTAGTGACAAAGGATGAAAAAGTGATGTACGAGACCATGCTCAAAATTTCCAAAAGGGTGGAAATAATGTATGAAACTCTACAGAAAGAGACAGAGGAAAAGGAGCAATTGCAGCTTCAGTTGCAAGCCATAGAAGAGGCCCTGGAAGAACTGAAGCATAACAAGCAAAGTCTTCAAACATATAATGTTGAATTGAAGATGCGTCTACATGAAGAGAAAGAGGAAAAACATAGTTTTCTACGACAACTACAAGCAAAGGACGAGGCCTTGGAAAAGCTGCAGTGTGACCCGTCTGAGGTAAAAAGTAATTCTCTGAATTCATGTATGTGTCCTAATGATGATTTCGCTGTTTTTGAAAATCATGCCACAAGAATTGGCTCCAAACTATTGAAGAGAATGGGGTATGAAGGAAAAGGCTTGGACGTTAATGGCCAAGGCATTTTCAACTCCATCAAAGTAGAAGAATTACCCCATTAGGCAGGACTGGGGTATGTCAGAAAGGAAGTTGGGGAATGTGCCGAGACAGCTATCGAACCACCAATAATAGATGATGAGAAGCCCTCATCAATTCTTTCTAAATCGATAGAGGAGGTAAAATATGTTGATTTCCTTTTGGTTTCGTCTTCACATAGTATGATTTCTGTTGGAGATGTGGAGATCCCAATTACAAGGACAAACATGAGGCTCCTTTCCAGGACGAGGCATGAGGAGGAAAAATAACTTGGTGTTAATAACCAAGGCATAACTCAACCTTTGGAGGTTGTGCATAAACATAGATTTGTGGGCTTGAGATACATCGAGGGAGGATGCTCAAAGGTGTCATATTCTTCCGAGACATCGTCAAAATCGTCGAGGAAAGAGAATGATGGGAACACATCCCCATCATCCCATGGTTGTGCCCATGGCAAGGAAAGAGCTGAGGAAAGCTCTCATTGCCATAATGACATCAGAGACAACAAGGAAGGTGGTATAACCTATTTCGATTTTCGAATGTTCATTTTGATTATAATCATGTTTTTAATGATCAACATAAATCAAGACATCGAAAAACATGTACCATTTGTGTATTACATAACCATACATTTTCTAAGTGTTGGAAAAGAATAGCAACACAAACAAAGATGAGGTGTGAAAGACCCTCTCAATAGCAGGCGAAGAAACATGTTAAGCAGGTTTAGAGGCAGAATATGTACTGCAGTCATTGTGACAAAAGTGGCCATCAAAGAGCCACATGTTGGAGGCTCCATCCAAAGTAGTGCCTTAAAGACAAAGTGTCGGTGCATGAACCAGGTGAAGTATTTGTTCGACAAGCAAAACCGCCGCAAGGAGGTGACCCATGCACGTTGATAAGTGAGAAATGATTTCTAGATATGCTTGTCATGGTTATGCTTTTGTAAATCATTTGTTGCATTTTAAAATGTAAAAGTGATGATGTGTTTCCATCACTTGTTTAGCAAAAATGATGTCTGGTCTTATTTTGAGTTGCACGATAAACTGTGAAAGGGATGTCGAGTTTCCATCACTTGTTGAAGCAAAAATAGTGTTTGGCCTTATCTTTGTAAATCATGTGTTGCAGCGATGATGTGTTTTCCATCACTTGTTGAAGCAACAATGATATGTTGGCCTTGTTTTGTAGTTGGGGTATTGTGTCCATATTGATGTAAACTTGACCATTGAGTTTGTGTTATAAACTCGTAGCAAGTATGGGATGCTTGGGTCATTAGCTAGTCATATAAGTCAAGCATGTAATTTGCAAAACAATGTACTACACGTTGCATAGGTTTCAGGTGTCAGCTCATCGCTTAAGGCTCCAAAGAAAAAAGGTGAAGGAGAGGGAAGTGAGACCTTTTAGGACGCTTATGATGCAGACAAGGTATAGAGAAGTTGCAGATTATTTTTCATGCTTTTGGAGGATCAAAATCTCCTCAGTGGGGAGGACTGATCCAAGTGGCTCTAGGGACACACACAGGACAAAGAGGGCTTATGAAAGCTCGAAAATCAAAGTGTTTGGATTGTGCTCGAACTAGATTCCTATTGAAGATCTCGTCGTGGTGATCGCAGTGGTGTGAACGGTTCGTCAATATGAGTTTGGATGAGGAAGATGGAGGCAGTCAAAGTTTTGGTTGAATTTTGCTGACTGGGCAGGTTAATGGAGACACAATTTAGAATTTTTCCGACGGAAGGAATCCGGCCAACTCCAGCCGGATTCCAGGCGAAATTGTCACCTTGTTAAAAGACTCCTTCGGTCAAAGTTCATGAATTTTCAAAAACACATTCTTAGATATATATATATATATATATATATATATATATATATATATATATATATATATATATATATATATATAGATATATATATATATATATTATTAAAAAAAAGGTGGTGGGCCACCACCCTCATCACCGCACACTCCACACCCCAAAATGTAATTGTATGAAATTTTAGGTGAGGTCGGCGGGGATCGAACCCGCCTGGCCCATGTGGGCTGGTCCCCACCAGGTGGCCCATGATACGTACCTTGATCAACCAAACTTTATACCAATAGCCCATTAAAAGCGCCCGTCAAAACCAACGGTCACGTATGCCACCATTCCAACAGCGCACGAGAGTTAAGGGGTAGGTCGCCCAATGGGGACCCGACCCCCTTAAAAAAGAAATATATATGCAGTTTCAAAAACTATAAAAATGTTAAAATAGGAGGGGCGGGGTTTGACCACCTAACCCCTCCTCAACTAATTTAACCTTAAACCAATCCACCTAAACTGACTTGTTGGTTAATCTGCCCACAAGCTTATATAAACCCTTATTTGCATAGTATGCCCAGGCAGGATGGAGGAACCAAGAGCGGGCATGGAATTTGTGGCGGGTTTTTTTTAATTAATTTATTTGTAGGTGGAACCATGATTGAGCAAAATTTTCGGGAGGGTGAAATTTTTGCAGTGTCCAAATTGGACAAATTTTATGTCGATCTGACACCTCTCGGCGACAAGAACCTGATGGCATAGTCAGTTTCCTGATCTGAGTAGCAGATTTGCAGAGGACCCGGAGGAGGGAATCTTTGAGGAATCTAGGGGGAATTTAAAAGATTCCTTGAGCCCCAGATTTTCATTTTCTAATTCAGAAAGTTGACTGTCGATTTTAAATTATTCGATGCCACAAATCTGATGGTGTGTTCAGATTTTCCATTTTCTCATTTCATTTTTCGGCCACTTTTCTAAGTGGAGTGCAGTTGTCAGCATTCATGTGCAAGCAACCATTTCCATGAGATTCAACGCCGTGAGATCGATGGTATGACCAGCTTCATCAGTTTGAAATATGCTTCTTCAGATGGCCACTGGATGTGAGGTATATGCAGAGTGTTCATGTACTTCTTTTTCTATGTATTTTGTTGTATAGATCCCTGTTTGATGTTTGATGTGGGATCTTGTTTCTTACTTGTTTTCATGGTTCCTGCTTGATGTGACGGAGACTCATTTATGTGATGTACTTGTTTTCATGATTCGTCATGTTTTGTTTGAGATCCCTTTGTCGTCATGTTGATGGGGATACTCATGTTGCCGCCATGTATGTTTGCATTGAGGTCCCTTTTATGCCATGTTGGTGGGATGATCATCATGCATGAGTTTTGTGTCATACTGATAGGAGTTTTTTACTGAGAGTTCCTGTAGCGGAACATCTCTTGGAGCCACTCCTGCGTGAGGGAATTTTCCTTGCATGATAGTGACATCACCTCTTAAGTACATCATCACTATTAACAATACTTAATGCAGTGGCCTACACCATCTTGACACTAGGGCCCAGAGACGTAATCCCTCCTGGACGAACTTCGTCATCAACATCTTGTTATTTCATGTGCTGATGATTGTCATGTTCCTATTCTTTATAGCATGAAAATGTATTCATTAATGTTCTTTTAAAAATGAAATTTAACACATCACGAAAGTAAAAGGTCTTGGAGGGGTCCTTTGTCACACCCGGACCTGGATCGGGACTTGGTGGAGTCCTTATGTAGGATGGATAGGTAATGTGCTATGAGTCGCAGAAACTAAATGAGCACGAGAAGAACTATTTGACACGTGATATTGAGCTAGCAACAATGATACATGCATTGAATATGTCGAGGCACTATCTTCTTGGTAGGAGGTTTGTATTGATGAGTGATCATAGTGGTTTGTGGTATCTATTTGACCATCAAATTTGAATGGTAGGCAAGCTCAATGGTTGGCCACGATCAATGAGTTTGAATTTGAGAGCAGATACATCAAAGGAAAGGAGAATTGGTTCGTAGATGCACTAAGCAAGAAGATACATGTAAATCATTTAACAACTATGAGTTCCTATGGGAAAAATCTACAGGATAGGATCTTATAGGTAGGTCAGTAGGATGTCAGATATATGGAGATTGTGCACAGGTTATAGCAAAGTACAGGTACATGTACAAGTATTAGTACAGGTATAGGTACAAGTGTAGGTGCATAGGATGTGGAATATTGTCTTACATCAGATGAATTGGTCAAGTTTAGGGACAATATGCGGCAAACACTAGTGAGCTCAAGAAGGTGATCTTGAGGCAGTTTCATGTGAAACCATATTCAGGTTACTCAGGCTATCAAAAGACATTGACTCAAGTAAAGAAGTTTTGTTATTGGCTGAATCTAAAGAAGGATGTAGTAGAGTTCATGGCTAGGTGTTTTGATTGTCAGCAGGTAAACGCATAGTGTAGGCATCCAGGTGGATTACTATAGTTGATTAAGATTCCAGAGTGGAAGTGGGAGGTCATTTCATGGACTTTATCACAATCTTTCCAAGGAAAGGGAGACAACATGATTCCATCATGCTTTTTGTGGACAGGTTAGCAAAGGTTGCACACTTCGTTCAGGTCAAGTCTACATTATTATCTAGTGATGTGGCACATGTGTTCATTAGAGATGTGGTCAGATTGCATGGAGTTCCAAAGAATATTGTGTCAAATAGGGATGCAAAGTTCACTTCCAAGTTTTGGAAGGGGTTGTTTGTAGGTTTGGCCACAGAGTTGGCCTTTAGTACAACTTATAATCCGTAGATAGATGGACAGATTGAGAGGGTCAACAAGATATTGGAGGACATGTTGAGGATGTACGTGATGCATCAACAACGAAAGTGGGAAGAGTATCTTCCACTGGTAGAGTTCGATTACAACAATGGGTATAAGGAATCTTTGAATATGAGTCCATTTGAGGAATTGTATGGGTGGAGTTGCAATACTCCCATTAGTTGGAGTGATCCAGTTAACAGAGTGTTCATTGGACCACACATGTTGGAGAAAATGGAATAGGAAATGCACGTAATCAAGAAGAATTTGAAAGCAGAACAAGATAGGAAGAAGAGCTATGTAGATCAGAATAGGTTTCTCAAGGACTTCCAAGTTGGGGAACGAGTGTACTTTCACATCAAACCGAAGACGAATTCCTTGCAGATTGGATCATGTGCCAAACTGGCACCTCGCTTTTGTGGACCTTTTAGGATTATTGAGAGGATTGGGTCAGTATCCTATCAACTTGCACTGCCTCTGAAAATGAAACTCCATGGTGTTTTCCATGTGTCATTTCTTAAGAAGTATGTTAAATATTTTGATCATGTGATTGACTGGTTTGTATTGCAGGTGGAGGCAGATGGAAAATTCCAGTCGAAACCTCAATGTATATTGCAAAAAAAAGGTACTTATGCTCTGGAACCAAGCAATCGAGCAGATTAAAGTGCAGTGGAAGAACTTTGGGCCCGATGAAGCTACATGGGAGATGACGGATCAAATGTGGGCTATGTATCCTTCATTGTTTGTCATTTTAGGCAAAGCAGTTTTGGTATGGTGTTTGGTATATGTTTCTGGTACATGTTTCAATGTGATGTTTTGATATATGTACATATGTAGATGGATGTGAAAACCGCCATAAGCTATGCTATAAATCTCCAATAAGCTGTATCGGTGTCATGTCATTATAGTTTCTATGTTGTCATGTTGTCACGTTGGTTTAATTTTAAGCATTGTGATCATTGTAAATACTGCATCGAGCTATGTTATAAAGCTCCATGGGAAGTATGTTTTCTTTTCAGCAGTTTTGCAAAGGTATAGGTGTGGTTGAACACCGAGGACGGTGTCCCCCAAGGGGGAGGGTTCTGTAATAGCCCTGGTGAAAATTCCATGTAATAAATGTTAATAAAGGAAAAATAATAACCACAGTTGATGGGACACTTATTCTAAGCTAAATGTTGGGAAAGACATCCTAGTGTGGATGTTCATTTGGTTTATTATGGCTAAGGAAATTGGCAAAGGCTATGGATAAGGCTTTGGAAAGGAAAAATGGAAATTTTCGCACATTTATTTATGAAAATAATGGAACTTGGGAGAAAGGAAGGTGAAAAGTCACACGTTGCATGTGAGGAGGAAATTGAAGGAAAATAATGAAAAATGAAGAAAATAGAGAGGGTAATTGATAAAAATGCTTATGAGGATCAATTTATAACCTTTCTTCAGTTCAGTTTTGGAGCTCTCTCATTATTCTCTCTCTCTCTCTTACTCTTGGACACTTAGAGTTTTCTTGGAGCACTTTTGCATTGGATCAAGAAAGCTAAAGAAGGCAAGAGGAAGTAAGGAGAAAGCAAGGAATAGTAGGATCAACCAACTACAACATGATTCTTTGTAGGTATCTATTTGCATGTGTGTTTTCCTTGCTAGACTTGGAATGTATGGTATTGCATGTGGTTCTTTTGTTGTTATGGCATGGTTTTTTCCAAGTGTGACAATTTTTTCAGCCTAGCCTTGCCATTTTTAGATAGTCATGGTGTGATGGGGTTCTCATGTTTTTTTTGAGTTAGATTACCGGATGGATTCGAAGTTGGGTGAGGTGGATCTCTGAATGATAGAACACATGGCCTAGTAACCCCTGAACAAGACTATGGGTTGTATAAAATATGGATTTTGTGTTGTCTCGGTGGGCCTACGAATCCTTGACCTGTGAATGGTGGGATATACGTAAATCCTAGAGGTGGTTTCCCTTGATTAGGCCTAGGAATTGTTATCAGTGAATGGAGGGATATACCTTAAATCCTATAGGGTGGTGTCCTCGTTTAAGAGAAATTGATTCCTAGATTAAACTGTGGATTACGGTAAAGCCTGAGAGACTAAAAGATAGAAAAATTCCTCGCACTATAGGTGGAAAAATATGGTGGCACCCATGCTTGTTTTTTCCTAGTGATATGGTGGAGATCATGGTAAATCATGTCATTACATGTTTATTGTGTTTTCCTAGTAATCTGGGATGGATTACGGTAAAGCTTGATTTCTATTGATGAGGGTGAGGTGGTTTAGCCTTAGAATGCCCTAGTTGGTTCTTTTGGTTTGAGTCCCACATTCATGCTTGTAATTTGGCATAAGGGTGAATGGATGAAGAGAGAATTGGCTCAGCCATTCTATGGTCGGGTGGAACGTGGTAGTCCCATCCTGGGTTGGATTTTTCATTTAGTAATAAGATGTTCTTTTCTTGATATCTTATATATAAATGTATTGGTTTGTGTGTGGATTTTATGGCTGATGTATCCTAGATATTTCTGTTTTTATTATGTTGGTTATAAGCATGTATTATGATAGTGATGATGTATGGATCTCCTCATGTTTTTATTTGTAAATGAATGAAAAATGTATCTATGACCTAGTAGATGATAATGGAGAAAATGACATAATGAAACAATGCTTCTTAGAGATTCTCAGACAACTATGAGACCCCTATGCTCAGATCTGTTGTTTACACCTGTATATTACATATTTGTAATATGTTTGATGAAGTTCCTGTAATGGTTAGTAGGGGTCCATTTAATCCCTTATTCAAGTAGTTGCATTTGTATCAACATACCCTTGTTATATTTCTGTTATGAAGGTGTCATTTAGTTCTTGGCAATGACCTAAGCTCCGAGCTTGAAAAAGTGGCTCAAATTTTGGGGATGCAAGCACAACACTGAGCAGAAAAGTCCCTAGGCATTGGCATACCATACTGTGGGAGTGTCCAAAGCCTTATGGATGCATTCATTCCCATATCATGGGAGTGTCCGAGGATTAATTGGTCTAAAAACTGAGTGGGACCTAGGGGCTGGCTACCTGAGAGGTTGGGATGGTTCTTAGGAGTCTTGTTGCTGATGTGGAAGGTTTTTATGGCGTGTTTCCATTGTTTCCACTTCCTTAAGGTGACTTAGGAGGTCGAATCATATCATGGTAAATTATTGTCACATGCTTACCTCGATTGGTTGGTTACTTGGGTAGATGTGAGAGGAGGGTGTTACACTATAAACATTATCATTTTAGATTCATCCATTGATTCTAAATCTAGTTCAACTCAAGAGCACTCCATGGATTTTGTTGCCACTATACAAGAACCCTCTTCTCCAGAAAATATTGTAGAAATTCCTTGTAGATTCAAATTTCTTATGTAATATGCTAAAACAAAAGACTTGAATCTACTCTACTAATGAGCAGAAACAATAAATAAATCGAGGAATCACAAAAATTGAGACAATATTCAATCACACATGCTCCAAGATTTATCTAAGGGGAAATCTTGCTACTCAAAAACGCTTCCTATCTCTATATTTCATTATATTATAAAAATAGAGAAGAAATACAATGCTTGTTCAACCTAAACAATCTCTACACGAGTATAATATATCTCACTACCTCACAAGCTGATTCTAGCCAATACTTAGCCAATTATGATGACTGACAAGCTCCTATTTCCTTACACTATTTCTCAAGGAATTAACCCCCTATTAACTAGGGAAATCCCCATCCTAGATTGTACAATCCCTATAGGCCATTCTCTGACTGCATGCACCACCTATACATCGCAGAAAATTATGCAACTAATAATACACTTCCCTTAAACTTCAATATTAGATAGGTAACTCGAATTTCATGCATGAATGAGTTAATTATGGTTGATTTATCAGTTAACCAGTTGAACACATGAAGTTTTGCCCCACTGCTAGACCTCCTACTAGTTCCTCCAACAGTTGGAACTAGTTTAACTGACATTAAGTCAGTTTAACCGGATTAATCTATTACAACTCAAATTAAACTTGGCCTAGGCTTGTAAAATTTAGGAACCACTCTACATGACTCAACTTAGGCCCTCAACTCGAATTAACTAAGCCAAGTGAAATTAACTTAACTCATTCTTGTTGTCTTATGATGTGGAATTACAATTTTCAACTAATTTAATTCAAGGGAAAATTAAATCAGGATTTTCTTGTTTCCATTTTCAACAGATATGGCTCCACAATTTCCTTTTGATGATTTTATTGATGTAAGTTAGGAGCTTAGTTTTGCTCCTTCAGACCTCAATCTGATCTTCTAGTTAATGTTTCCTCATAACATTTGATTGACAATGTGCTAATGAAAATTTTTAACTCACCTATTGATCCCCTAATGGTTGATTATGCCCAAAAGATTACTCTCAAAGATTATGAAGTAACAAATTTTCTTTCTCCTACTACTACTTCAATTTTGGCTAGAAATTTTGCTCAAAAATATAGAGGTACAATAACTGTGAAGAATAAAACAAAAGGAAAACTTCAATGAAGTTATTGCATTGAGGAAATAAAATGATAGGTTACAAAGGAAAGTACAAAAGTTGAAAAAATGGTTACAAACTAGTAGAGAGTCTTATGAGAGGGATGAGAAAAATTTTGTAAAACAACTTGGAACTAATGGAGGGAAGGAATTTTTTAAGGTCTAGAATTTCAAAACTCAGACTAATCTTACACATGTTTCCACTGAAGCAGAAGTTCAAATTCATCCTACACCTATTTTCATTGAAGCTTAGACCCAGAATGATCCTGTACCTGTCCTTATTGAAAGAGGAGTGAAAACTAATGTTGTACCTCCTTACACTCCATTCATTGTAGATGTGGTAATAAAGGTGTTGAAAAAAACCCTTACATAGCATAAAGTGACTATAGTTAAATATCAACAAGAAACAGTTCCTCAAGGAGAATATCAAAAGCTATTTCAATGATTTCAAGTGTTAACAATAGCAGAAGATGAAACAATTGCAAAGATCAGAGTTGCCAAGAAGAAAATTTAGGTATCGCAGGAACGTATTCATAAGGTCATAGGGCAAAAGGATGAAATTTGTTCAATTATTATAGATATCCTCTTTTGTAGATTTCTAGCACGTAATTATGATTTATTCCCAATTGAACAATATTTTCTTCCTAGAGTTAAGGCTATACAATGTAGCCTACCTTATGAATTCACTAGTGTTCTATATTTCATGATTGTTTTTCATAAGTAGGATGATAAAACGAGGTAGCTCCTATGTGAACTCTACATGCATATCTTCCTTTTGTCAAAACATTTAAATGAAAATATTGTTCCATTTTTTTAGATATGTCCAACTTCATGCTTTATATCTTTTTCACTAAATCAAATAAAGTGGGAGAAATCTTATCATACCTTTCCGTGAAATGAGCATAAGTTTATCTATGGGTTAGAGGTGAGCCAGAGAATCCATTTGCTACATTTCACCACCACAATATCTTTGTAGAGAAGCCTAGTGTTGTTTCCTCACTTATGAAGATTCATGACACGATATTAAACTTAGGATGGGAATGACTAGAAGATATCAAGGATGAGGCTATCAACGAAGCTAAAGTAAGATGGACAACGTCATCCAGATAAATTAAAAATAGGGAACCTTTGGCCTATACAATTTCAACAAGTTATTTCTAGAGTACATGATTATGTTAATATTGTATTAGAAGATGGAATCAAATGGATGGGATGTAGATACAGGTGCCCTATGATTTGTTGTCCTCAACCTTACTATTAGTCTTATTATCAATTGTCATAGGCAAGTAAGTATGTGGCTTTTCAAGAAATTAAAAATAGAAGTGGATTCAGGCTCAGAGGAGAACCCTATGGAGCCTACTCCTTAACTTCCCTACATGTTAATTATTTATTTGCATGAGGACATGAAAAAATGTCAGTTGGGGGGTGATGTTGGGCCTCACAATTGTCATGATTTCCTTATCCTATTCTTTAGTTTTAATGTTGTTTTCTTGTCTTTTCTCATATTTATGATATATTAATTGGCATAATATAGGACTTAGAAGGAACTAGTTTAATTTTATTATTTTTGTCTTCTAGATGTGTTATTTTGATTATAAAAGCATTAATAATTCATGGTTGAATCTTCATTATGAACAGGGATTTTGCAACAAATCAGGGGCAGTCGATACTTGATGTAGTTTCCAGACTGTCCATGGTAAAATCAAGATAGTATGATGTTGTTTCCAATTAACCATGGTAGATCATGCGAGGTTGACTCTTATTTAAGAAAATTTATTAGGGACAAAGCCCTTTATTTTCTTATTTGGGCAATATGAAGTCTATTTGTAACTAAAAACGAGCATCCTGAGAATATTTAGATTCCTAAGATCATACTTTGTTAAAATAATTTAGTATTTTATCTCATGGTAGATCATGCGAGATTGACTCTTATTTAAGAAAATTTATTAGGGACAAAGCCCTTTATTTTCTTATTTGGGCAATATGAAGTCTATTTGTAACTAAAAACGAGCATCCTGAGAATATTTAGATTCTTAAGATCATTCTTTGTTAAAATAATTTAATATTTTATCTCCCTCGATTGTAGTATAAAGGTAGAGGGATTTTTTCGTGAAAAAATATATTTTTGTAACTTTCCATCTATCAAATAGACTTGCTAAAAGGCATTGATTATAATCATTTTCATAATATAATGCAAAGTTCTTGATAAAAGGTCTTCGTTGTTGATAATTACGCCGTAAGGCGTTTCCCTTTGGAATGAATTTCCCCAGCCGTCACCGTGTCCTATTGTTCACAGTGGATTTGTGGTGTTAGATGATTGAACTAGATTTGATCATTGATCCAAAACTAAAATGGTTCATGAAACTGAAACGGTTCATGAATCAGTCCATGAACAGGCTTAAAAACCTATGTATAACGTCCCTCTGTCTATTTCCAACTTCGGCCTGACTTTGTTCAGGCTAGCAATGTCAGTTGTGAATCGCTGGCTCTTTTCTGCTTTCTTCTACTACAGCATGTTCCTGAACTTTCTTTAACCCTACTGTAAAGATTTCTTTCAATTTTACCGTTTTTCTCCCAGATCGGACAGAGCCATAACTTTCTTTAACCCTACTGTAAATATTTCTTTCAATTTTACCGTTTTTCTCCCAGATCGGACAAAGCCATATCGGCCATGGACATGGATGGAAATGCCAAGGGTTTGAAACTGGGATGCAAATTAGTTAAGCTTTGGAAAAAAATTCTGCATTCAAAGCGCTTGGGATCGCATTATACTCCACATGATCAACCTCAGCCGGCCAATCTTTCCAACGGCCATTCTTTAAGCCGGGCGACTTCCCTTCCATCAATCACGCGGTTTAAAAGGATTCAGTGTCTGGGTAAATGTCGAATTAAAGCCTCTGGCAATCGCTTGAATCTTCTGACTCGAACTAAATGGCATATCGGCCGCCATTTATCTTGGCGGAAATCTAGCTTTGTGAAGGGGGCTCAAGAAAAGAAAACTCAATATCTTCCCAAGGACGTTCCCAAGGGCTCGGTGGCTGTTTATGTTGGGGACGAGCAAGAAGAGCAGACGCGGTTTGTGATCCCCATCTTGTATTTCAACCATCCACTCTTTCTCCATTTGTTGGAAGAAGCCGAGCCCGTCTATGGCTTCTGCAACAAGGGCATCCTCACGATTCCTTGCCAGGTTTCTGATTTTGAGTATCTCCGCTGGCTTATTGAGAGGGAAGGGGCAATGAACCGCCTTGCTTATAGTGCTTCGACTTACCAGCAATAGGTTTTTCTTCACCTGAAGAAATCGTGTCTGGAGTACTTTTCCGGCGTCTGGAGTAGCTTTCCGGCTTACATAGTCTTGTTCAAGATCAGAGCACAAGACCATTAGAAGACATACTCCGGGCTAAAACGTCGGTTATAGTTGTTAGAGCCGGAATGGGCAGTCATCCAATTCTTCTTCCGAACGGAAGGGCAAATGTATAGAAATATTTTTCCAATTCATCTGTATTATAAGGAATTGATTAATTCTTAGGGATGACACCATGACGCCCAAGTCTTCTTCATTTTAGGTTTTTGAAAGATGGATGATTAAAGAATTTGTTTTTAAATAGTCGTTTTTAAATGGAAGGAAAAAAAGTATAAAATGAACTCATTTTAAAAATATTTTTATAAAAATAATATTTATATTAATAATTATCGCTAGCTCTTTTTTTCTTTCTTCTACTACAACATGTTCCTGAACTTTCTTTAACCCTACTGTAAAGATTTCTTTCAATTTTACCGTTTTTCTCCCAGATTGGATAGAGCCATAACTTTCTTTAACCCTACAGTAAATATTTCTTTCAATTTTACCGTTTTTCTCCCAGATCGCACAAAGCCATACCGGTCATGGACATAGATGGAAATGCCAAGGGTTTGAAACTGGGATGCAAATTAGTTAAGCTTTGGAAAAAAATTCTGCATTCAAAGCGCTTGGGATCGCATTATACTCCACATGATCAACCTCAGCCGGCCAATCTTTCCAACGGCCATTCTTTAAGCCGAGCGACTTCCATTCAATCACGCGGTTTAAAAGGATTCAGTGTCTAGGTAAATGTCGAATTAAAGCCTCTGGCAATCGCTTGAATCTTCTGACTCGAACTAAGCCTCACCAAACAAATATTTCAAATGAAATCCAACATACCATTACATTTCCTCGAAGAGTTATTTAATCCTAATCCACATCCGAAACCATTAACAACTCACAACCAGTGCAACATAAATGTCTGCCAAATCATGGAAATACATGTAAACAAAGAAAACTACTATGCTAGGCATACTAAGCAACCTAGAGTGCTTTGATTTTTGTTCACTTTAAAGCTGTTGTGTATTCAAAACATTAGAATGAAGATGTTTGGACAATAC
Organism: Pinus tabuliformis; assembly: GCA_031772625.1. Lineage (NCBI taxonomy): Eukaryota > Viridiplantae > Streptophyta > Pinopsida > Pinales > Pinaceae > Pinus > Pinus tabuliformis. The sequence goes on along the minus strand of CM062815.1, from coordinate 854,288,195 downwards.
AAATTGTGTCTATTTCCATACAGATCAAACCAGAGAAAAATTTAGGGGCGAATTTTCGCCCTTTGGCAAAATTAGGGGGTTGTAAATTTTTAGTGGGCGAATATTTTGTATCATAGTATATTTTTACAAATCACCTCAAATAGCCCACCTTATTTTAAGGGAGAGGGTAAAAAAGGTAAATTTAGCCCTTGAAATTAGGAGATACAACCTTCCATTCGCCCATTTTCAAGAAGAGGTTTTATTTAAGTGAATCCTATGGGCCAAACACCATATTTATAAAAGAGGTATGGTAAATTAATAAAAATATAAATAAATGAGAAGTATGGTAAATAAATAAAACATTTTTTATATTTACTCCATAAGTCACCTTATATACATGCAAGGGTGTAAACAAATAAAAATATAAGTAAAGTGGAGGTATGGTAAATAAATAAAACGTCTTTTTATACTTACTCAAAAGGTATGGTAAATAAATAAAAATATAAATAAACTAGACGTATGGTAAATAAATAAAACCTCTTTTTATATTTAGTCCATAACCCTCGTTCTATTTATGAAGGCTCAAGAAAGAGGTTTTATTTAAGTGAATCCTATGGGCCAAATACCATATTTGTAAAAGAGGTATGGTAAATTAATAAAAATTATAAATAAACCAGAGGTATGGTAAACAAATAAAATATTTTTTTATATTTACTCCATAAGTCACCTTATATTTACGAACACTCAAAAAATGCGTTATATTTAGGTGAAACCTATGGGCAAAATACCATGGGACAAATACCATGGATTATATTGTTATTAATACCATGCAAAAAAACATTATTAACCCTAATATTAGTATTAATAAAAATAAAAATGGCACATGGTATTGACCCATGGTATTCACCAAAATGGGACATGGTATTGACCCATGGTATTCACCAAAATGGCACATGGTATTGACCCATGGTATTCACCTAGAATGTAGCCTATTTAAATGGGGGAATTAAACTAGCATAGATCCATCTTTACTCTGGATCTATTAACCCCCGAGAGGTATCAAATATTGTGATATGCAAACTAGCATAGAGTGAAAAAATATTTGATCCCTCTCGGGGATCAAGGGTAAAAATGGATGTTGTAATTTAATGTATGTTGAACATTTTAGCTTGGTTAAATAAAAAATAAAATAAAAATCAACTATTAATTTTATTAATTTTTATAAATTACTAATAGTAATTTTTAAGCTCCAGGTTTATGATAACCCATGGTAATACCAAGATCTTACAAGATTTTATAATTGAGTAAAATATTCGCCATGCCTGGTGAGAGATTCGCCAAAAAAATTATATATACATATTATATTATTGATAAAATCGCCTTCCATTTTTCCTATATACCATGGAGATTCGCCCATTTATTATACTTATAAATTTAGGGGGGTTCTTAAAATTTTCCCTAGATCAAACTCTATGAAATTGACACAAGCATTCACAAATGTTTTTCTAAACAGAATGCAGTTTTCACCAATTAAAAACCAATGTAGCTATAGACCCCAAAATTGGCTCCCCTGAAATAGATATTTCCACTAAAAATCATTATATTTTTCCAATTCATCTGTATTATAAGGAATTGATTAATTCTTAGGGATGACACCATGATGCCCAAGTCTTCTTCATTTTAGGTTTTTGAAAGATGGATGATTAAAGCATTTGTTTTTAAATAGTCGTTTTTAAATGGAAGGAAAAGAAGTATAAAATGAACTCGTTTTAATAATATTTTTATAAAATAATATTTATATTAATAATTTGTTTGTTATTGATAAATATAATTTAATATATTTTTTATAAAAAATTTAAAATGTATTTTAAAATTGTGATTTTTAATTTTTAAATTAGAATGAAATTCTTTATATTTATATTCAAGTTTATATTTCCGGTGTAATAAATGTTTTAGGTATGAAATATCAATATTAACAAAATTGTAGTTTGTTTCTTATTATATTTTGTAAAGGGACATGATGATTTTGAGCATAAAAAAGTTTTTTTTTGGTAAGTGAACACTTAATAAAATTGCCTCATTAAATAGCAAAATTTACATAATATTAAGCTATTGATTTCCGTTTGAAATGAATTGCCCCAGCCGTCGCCGTGTCCTATTGTTCACCGTGGATTTGTGGTGTTAGACGATTGAACAAGGTTTGATCGTTGATCCAAAACTAAAACGGTTCATGAAATTGAAGAACCTACACTATATATATTTCAGAATTTTCAAGGACCAGAGAGTCTGCTAAATAGCAGTGGGCCACGGAACACATCGAAGCCTCGATACTGTTTCCTCGCAAGCAGAACACCACATCGACCCTGGCAGCGCGCAAAAATACATATGAAAAGAAACAGATGCCACTCAGACCGCCAGCAACGATTAGAGGAAATTTTTATATATGGAAACAAGGCTCCAGCCATTGAATGTTTAGAGATGGGGAAAGTTAGGCCTAAACTAAGAATTCAGAAATTTTATACGTTTAAATGAAGAAAACCTATTGCGAATATATCTCTGTCCATTTTCAGCTCCCGGCCACGCGGTTCCGTACTAAACCTAACAGATGAACAATTAGTGCTTAAGATTGTTAAATCAGGCTTGGATTGTCAGTAAGTGAAATCATATTAGTGTTGTAGATGGTTTTTTTTCTGGGCCTGCAGCCCTTCATAATGATCTTTAGTGGAAATCTCTATTTCAGGGGAGCCAATTTTGGGGTCTATAGCTACATTGGTTTTTAATTGGTGAAGACTGCATTCTGTTTAGCAAAGCATTTGTGACTGCTTGTGTCAATTTCATAGAGTTTGATCTGTATGGAAATAGACACAATTTGTATTGTCCAAACATCTTCATTCTAATGTTTTGAATACACTTCGTCAAACTGTTAACAGTTTTAAGGTGAACAAAAATCAAAGCACTCCAGGTTGCTTAGTATGCCTAGCATAGTAGTTTTCTTTGTTTACATGTATTTCCATGATTTGGCAGACATTTATGTTGCACTGGTTGTGAGTTGTTAATGGTTTTGGATGTGGATTAGGATTAAATAGCTCTTCGAGGAAATGTAATGGTATGCTGGATTGCATTTGAAATATTTGTTTGGTGAGGCTTAGTTTGATGTTGAATTTGTGTATCTTTGGATCTCAAAATCTCGAACTATCTTATGTTAGGTTTGTGTTATAAACAATGACTGGAAAACTTCATTCACCTCTTTTTTATGCATGTCATGACGTGGGTGTCATTTGGTATTGTGTTGTGATCCATGACTCGTATAATGTGCTAACCAAGGGTTGCTTTAGCATGATAAATGTGTGGCTAACACATACAATGCTTGCTATTTTGTTTTGACTATTTTACTTGTCTCATGACTTGATCAGCAAGAATCGATCCCTGGACCTGATGACAGTGGCATCGCGCAGAGCTTCAGAGCGTATTTTTCCCTCCATGCCCTCAAGATCTCAAAAGAATAACAAACACCTGTGAATTGAAAGGCACCTTCGGCTTCAGTCCTTCCTCTGCACTAAAAACATACGCACAGGCAGAGCAGAGGAGAGAAGCAAAGCGCAGTGCGAGACACGCGAGGGCAGATAATAGTTGGGCTCAGCTTTGACCTCTGTGTAATGTTTTCTCTTCATTCAATTCCAATTAATTACTTTATCAATTATGTTCCAAATGGGGATTGAAACGTCGTTTTCTGGTCTTCTGGTTCATGCCCTTCCTCCACACGTGTCCCCAAAAAGAACAAGGTTCATACGATTTCAGTGTATGTAAATGAAAAATTAATAGATCAATTTAATCTTAATTTTGACGGACTTACTGTGTGTGTGTGTTTCCTTTTTGGGGATTTCAGAAGGATTGTTGGGGGACAAAAATCAGGCTTGGATTGTCAGTAAGTGAAATCATATTAGTGCTGTAGATGGTTTTTTTTCTTGGCCTGCAGCCCTTCATAATGATCTTTAGTGGAAATCTCTATTTCAGGGGAGCCAATTTTGGGGTCTATAGCTACATTGGTTTTTAATTGGTGAAGACTGCATTCTGTTTAGCAAAGCATTTCTGACTGCTTGTGTCAATTTCATAGAGTTTGATCTGTATGGAAATAGACACAATTTGTATTGTCCAAACATCTTCATTCTAATGTTTTGAATACACTTCGTCAAATTGCTAACAGTTTTAAGGTGGTAGCTGATAAAAGACGAGAAACAACTTAATCACACATCTGTTGGTAAAGGCCTAATACTAAGAAGGCAGGTAGAAGTGGATGATGTTTGTATGCTTTATCTTCATTTCTGCACAAAAAAATCATAAGATAATTGGGTTTTTCGGTTTGGTTTGATCAAGTAGTTTTATTGGTTTATAACTATTGTCAGAACTTTATTTGGAATTCTAAGAGAGATTGAGATGGACTATGTTTGGTGTTTTGATTTTAAATTGAGATATTTGATGTGTACTATCAAAGATCTGTCTAAAGCCGGGGTATTCACTTTGAGGTTGTGTTGCAGGCTTAACAATGGAAAGGCGGGGAAGGAAGAATATAATAATTTCATAAATTTGGACCTTTTATCCTAGATTTATTTGTTCTTCAGATCCAACTTATGGTGAACTAGCAGCTTGAAAGCCAATTGCAAGTCATTCAGCCAACAACGATCTATAAGCATGCGATAGCAGTATGTCTCTGCATATTCACAATAGCGATTCCACTGTCATATTATTATTCCCCACTTGGACAGAGCGATGACACAAGGGGTTTCTACATGTTGACCAACCATGTAAATTGGATCTTATAAATTATAATTCTTGTTTTCTAGCCTTCTATTTCTATATATATCAATTGTGTAGTTGATGGCATACTTTTTATAAATAAATTTCCATGGCTATTACGGTTCAATTAAGAGCCAATCTCTTGCAGAGTTCAGAGTTGAAGTCATCTGTAACTGCCTTTGATTTAGGGAGTGATCTAGAAAAAACTTCAATGCCTAACAAGACTGTGATAATCACAACCATAAATGCAGCTTAGGTAGAAGAAAACAGTGTACTAGATTTGTACATGCAGAGCCTTCGAATAGTTATTCAATCATGTTCTCCTCGTTGCAGTGGACCAGGAGTCATTTAATGGTTGCCAACATATTCATCACACTGCTATATTTTGCTGAAAGAAGTATCTGATTTCAATGAATCTGCCTCTGCATACCAAGACTGGCGTGAATGGTAAAAGTCAATGAAACTGCCTCTGCGTGCCACTAGAAGTTGTTGGATGAAAATATTTGTTTTAAGGGCAAGAAATGGAATGGCTTTTTGGTTATTTGGATTACCAAAAGAAATGGCTTAGTTAAGACAGCTTATAAATGGAGGCACAAGTTATGAGGCTCTCATGGTGTTATTTCAATATATTGGCCCTGTTCAAGTTTTGAATGATTCAGAAATTAGCAGATCTGTTAGATAGTGGAGGCAGGAAATTTTCACTTCTTTTCTGTCAAACCTGGTAGCTGATAAAAGATGAGAAACAACTCAATCACACACCTGTTGGTAAAGGCCTAATACTAAGAAGGCAGGTAGAAGTGGATGATTAAGATTGTTTATAGGTTTAGCCAACAGTTTTATTGGTAACATGCTTAGTTTAAACTTTTAGTGATATTGTTTCATCACATAGGCTGACTACGGTTTGGTGAATTGTTACTGGAAATATACTTAAATCAGGATAAAATATAGGTGGTAATACCTAGTTGAATGGAGAGTCCCAGTATATTGGCCCTTTTGAGGATTATTACTTGATCAGTTTGTTGCCTTGGTCTGTTGAGTACATTTTTTTTTGTTGGTTGGTTGTTGTTGTAATTGGTAAATTGTATAGGTGATTTTCATTCACATGCTTATTGGAATAACTGGCTTCTTGAATAGGGCAGTCATGCAGTTGAGTATGTGAGAGGGGTTTTAGAACACTTTGTCTAATGAACTCTTCTGTAGAGGCAAAAAGTCTCACTCATATCCTACTCAAGGCTTCAGATGGGAATTTCTTTTATAGACTGATCAACTTACTAGAACTACTGCTGCACTTTCTTCATCCACAGAAGCCACTTGAAAATGCTTGAAAATAAACTCTCTGTAGGGGCCATTGTCAATAAAAATATTTGCAGTGGAGGCCCTCAGCCCAACAACCATTTTAGCCAGCCTTGGAAGGCAAATAGTTGAGTTCAAACATGATGAAAATTTAATTCCCTGTATACAAAAGCATGTATTAGGTGTTGATAATGGCTAGAAATATGAACTGAAGATGTATATACCTCCTTCTGTACAAAAAAGAACAGAAGAGGCAGAGGTATAAGGTTCACCTCAAATTTTCTTGCAAGTTCAATCCACTGTAGGACGTGAAAGGAAGTGTCATAATGCTAAGAGTGAAAAAGAGGGGAAGGATGAAACTAATAATTTCAGAAATTTTAGCTTTCTATCCGTACCTTGATTTGTTCTAATAAAATAAATATTAATTGTTTGACGGCATCCAGGGAGCTATCTGGTAATACTAATAATAATATTATTAGTATTATAATAATAATAATAACAATGGAAAGGTGGGGAAGGAAGAAACTAATAATTTCATAAATTTGGACCTTTTATCCTAACTTTATTTGTTCTTCAGATCCAACTAATGTGTTGTAGATCCAACTTATGTTGAACCAGCAACTTGAAAGCCAATTGCAATTCATTCAGCCAACAACAATCTATAAGCATGCCATAGTATTATGTCTCCACATATTCACAATAGTGATTCCACTGTCATATTATTATTCCCCACTTGGACAGAGCGATGACAAAAGGGGTTTCTACATGTTGACCAACCATGTAAATTGGATCTTATAAATTATAATTCTTATTTTCTAGCCTTCTATTTCTGTAGATATCAATTGTGTAGTTGATGGCATACTTTTTATAAATAAATTTCCATGGCTATTACTGTTCAATTAAGAGCCAATCTCTTGCAGAATTCAAAGTTGAATTCATCTGTAACTGCCTTTGATTTAGGGAGTGATCTAGAAAAAACTTCAATGCCTAACAAGACTGTGATAATCACACCCATAAACGCAGCTTGGGCAGAAGAAAACAGTGTACTAGATTTGTACATGCAAAGCCTTCGAATAGTTATTGAATCATGTTCTCCTCGTTGCAGTGGACCAGGGGTCATTTAGTCGTTGCCAACATATTCATCACACTGCTATATTTTGCTTAAAGAAATATATGATTTCAATGAATCTGCCTCTGCATACCAAGACTTGCATGAATGGTGAAAGTCAATGAATCTGCCTCTGCGTGCCACTAGAAGTTGTTGGATGAAAATATCTGTTTTAAAGGCAAGAAATGGAATGGTTTTTTTGTTATTTGGATTACCAAAAGAAATGGCTTAGTTAAGATAGCTTATAGATGGAGGCACAAGTTCTGAGGCTCTCATGGTGATATTTCAATTTATTGGCCCTGTTCAAGTTTTGAATGATTTACAAATTAGCAGATCTATTAGATAGTGGAGGCAGGAAATTTGCACTTGTTTTCCGTCAAACCTGGTCGCTGATAAAAGATGACAAACAACTTAATCACACACTTGTTGGTAAAGGCCTAATACTAAGAAGGCATGTAGAAGTGGATGATTAAGATTGTTTATAGGTTTAGCCAACAATTTTATTGGTAACAAGCTTAGTTTGAACTTTTGGTGATATTGTTTCATCACATAGGTTGACTACGGTTTGGTGAATTGTTACTGGAAATATACTTAAATCAGGATAAAATATAGGTGGTAATACCTAGTTGAATGGAGAGTCCTAGTATATTGGCCCTTTTGAGGATTATTATTTGACCAGTTTGTTGCCTTAGTCTATTGAGTACATTTTTTTTTTGTTGGTTGGTTGTTGTTGTAATTGGTAAATTGTATAGGTGATTTTCATTCACATGCTTATTGGAATAGTTGGCTCTTGAATAGGTAGTCATGTAGTTGAGTATGTGAGAGGGGTTTGTAGAACGCATTATCTAATGAACTCTTATGTAGAGGCAAAAAGTCTCACTCATAGCCTACTCAGGGCTTCAGATGGGAATTTCTTTTATAGATTGATCAACTTACTAGAACTACTACTGCACTTTCTTAATCAACAGAGACCACTTGAAAATGCTTGAAAATAAACTCTCTATATGGGCCATTGTCAATAAAAATAGTTGCAGTGGAGGGGGTTTCTACATGTTGACCAACCATGTAAATTGGATCTTATAAATTATAATTCTTGTTTTCTAGCCTTCTATTTCTGTAGATATCAATTGTGTAGTTGATGGCATACTTTTTATAAATAAATTTCCATGGCTATTATGGTTCAATTAAGAGCCAATCTCTTGCAGAGTTCAGAGTTGAATTCATCTGTAACTGCCTTTGATTTAGGGAGTGATCTAGAAAAAACTTCAATGCCTAACAAGACTGTGATAATCACAACCATAAATGCAGCTTGGGCAGAAGAAAACAGTGTACTACATTTGTACATGCAGAGCCTTCGAATAGTTATTGAATCATGTTCTCCTCGTTGCAGTGGACCAGGGGTCATTTAATCGTTGCCAACATATTCATCACACTGCTATATTTTGCTGAAAGAAATATCTGATTTCAATGAATCTGCCTCTGCATACCAAGACTGGCGTGAATGGTAAAATTCAATGAATCTGCCTCTGTGTGCCACTAGAAGTTGTTGGATGAAAATATATGTTTTAAAGGCAAGAAATGGAATGGTTTTTTTGTTATTTGGATTACCAAAAGAAATGGCTTAGTTAAGATAACATATAAAGGGAGGCACAAGTTCTGAGGCTCTCATGGTGTTATTTCAATATATTGGCCATGTTCAAGTTTTAAATGATTCAAAAATTAGCAGATCTGTTAGATAGTGGAGGCAGGAAATTTGCACTTCTTTTCTGTCAAACCTGGTAGCTGATAAAAGATGAGAAACAACTTAATCACACACATGTTGGTAAAAGCCTAATACTAAGAAGGCAGTTAGAAGTGGATGATTAGGATTGTTTATAGGTTTAGCCAACAGTTTTATTGGTAACTTGCTTAGTTTGAAATTTTGGTGATATTGTTTCATCACATAGGCTAACTACGGTTTGGTGAATTATTACTAGAAATATACTTAAATCAGGATAAAATATAGGTGGTAATACCTAGTTGAATGGAGAGTCCCAGTATATTGGCCCTTTTGAGGATTATTACTTGACCAATTTGTTGCCTTAGTTTGTTGAGTACATTTTTTTTTGGTTGCTTGGTTGTTGTTGTAATTGGTAAATTGTATAGGTGATTTTCGTTCACATGCTTATTGGAATAGCTGGATTCTTGAATAGGGCAGTCATGTAGTTGAGTATGTGAGAGGGGTTTGTAGAACACATTATCTAATGAACTCTTATGTAGAGGCAAAAAGTCTCACTCATAGCCTACTCAGGGCTTCAGATGGGAATTTCTTTTATAGACTGATCAACTTACTAGAACTATTGCTGCACTTTCTTCATCAACATAAGCCACTTGAAAATGCTTGAAAATAAACTCTTTGTAAGTGCCATTGTCAATAAAAATATTTGCGGTGGAGGTCCTAAGCCCAACAACCATTTTAGCCAACCTTGGAAGGCAAATAGTTGAGTTCAAACATGATGAAAATTTAATTCCCTGTATACAAAAGCATGTATTAGGTGTTGACAATGGCTAGAAATATGAACTGAAGATGTATATACCTACTTATGTACAAAAATGAACAGAAGAGGCAAAGGTATAAGGTTCACCTCAAATTTTCTTGCAAGTTTAATCCACTGTAGGATTTGAAAGGAAGTGTCATAATGCTAAGAGCGAAAAAAAGGGGAAGGAAGAAACTAATAATTTCAGAAATTTTAGCTTTCTATCCGTACCTTGATTTGTTCTAATAAAATAAATATTAATTGTTTGACGGCATCCAGGGAGCTATCTGGTAATAATAATATTATTATTATTAGTATTGGGTAAAAGCATGTTAATGTGTATCACTTTTTCCCTTTTTGTGGCAACGAAGTTTTATAAAAGTAAATGGAGTTGGAATGTTTACTCTTAAATTTACGAAATCATCAAAAACTAGGTGGTGGTAAAAAAAGACAAAAGATGTCAATTTAAATTCAATTTCATGTCATATTTTTTCTAGAATTTAATATATAATTTTTATCTAATTTATTCATTTTCTTTAAAAGGTATCATTAATATTTTACATAAATTTTTAAGTAGTGACAAAACCGCGACCCCCCATTTCTATATTGATTTATGTTTTTTAATTCCAATTTCTTTAAGAGATGTGTTGTAAACAGCTAAAGATTGCTAAACAAATTTAAAAATAAAAAGTAAGCATATTTTTTAATTATTATTAAAATACTAGTAAAAATGATCATATTTTCCTATATATAAAACCGCGACCCAAGAAACTACCCTTTCAAGTTTATAAAATCAATTTTTTTTAATAGAAATTTGAAAATAACATATAACAAAATATTAAAATTATTTTTTGAAAAATTTTAAAATATATTTTATATTTTTTATAATAAAATTTTTAATTATGATTATAATAACGTATTTTATATTATTCAAAATATAATATATAAAATTATTTGTTTAGAAATTCTACTTCTATTTTTATATATATTTTTAAAGAGTTTTAGCATTTCATTTAACTTTACATAGAGTTATTTATATTTTGTGAGTGATTAACCATAGTTTTTACCAATATTTACTATCCGTTGACTTATTTGCAAATTTAGTATTTACTTTTTATAACATTATTTATATTTTCTAAACCCATTAAATAGGTTCACTATAGCTTTTACCAAAATATATTGTGAGTTAGCTTTGTTACAAATTTAACATTTATTTTTTATAATTAACAAGTATGAAACTCAACTCATTTAATTGATATTTTTATATTATTTTTTTTATCTTTTTAATTTGAGTACTTTTTTGCTTTTTCCAATGGAAAGGTGGGGAAGGAAGAAACTAATAATTTCATAAATTTGGACCTTTTATCCTAGCTTTATTTGTTCTTTAGATCCAACTAATATTTTGTAGATCCAACTTATGGTGAACCAGCAGTTTGAAAGCCAATTGCAAGTCATTCAGCCAACAACGATCTATAAGCATGCCATAATATTATGTCTCTACATATTCACAGTAGTGATTCCACTGTCATATTACTATTCCCCACTTGGACAGAGTGATGACATAAGGGGTTTCTACATGTTGACCAACCATGTAAATTGGATCTTATAAATTAAAATTATTGTTTTCTAGCCTTCTGTTTCTGTAGATATCAATTGTGTAGTTGATGGCATAATTTTTATAAATAAATTTCCATGGCTATTACGGTTCAATTAAGAGCCAATCTCTTACAGATTTCATAGTTGAATTCATCTGTAACTGCCTTTGATTTAGGGAGTGATCTAGAAAAAACTTCAATGCCTAACAAGACTGTGATAATCACAACCATAAACACAGCTTGGGCATAAGAAAATAGTGTACTAGATTTGTACATGCAGAGCCTTCGAATAGTTATTGAATCATGTTCTCCTCGTTGTAGTGGACCAGGGGTCATTTAATCGTTGCCAACATATTCATCACACCGCTATATTTTGCTGAAAGAAATATCTGATTTCAATGAATCTGCCTACATACCTAGACTGCCGTGAATGGTAAAAGTCAATGAATCTGCCTCTGCATACCACTAGAAGTTGTTGGATGAAAATATCTGTTTTAAAGGAAAGAAATGGAATGGTTTTTTGGTTATTCGGATTACCAAAAGAAATTGCTTAGTTAAGATAGCTTATAAATGAAGGCACAAGTTCTGAGGCTCTCATGGTGTTATTTCAATATATGTGCCCTGTTCAAGTTTTGAATGATTCAGAAATTAGCAGATCTGTTAGATAGTGGAGGCAGGAAAGTTGCACTTCTTTTCTGTCAAACCTACTAGCTGATGAAAGATGAGAAACAACTTAATCACACACCTGTTGGTAAAGGCCTAATACTAAGAAGGCAGGTAGAAGGGGATGATTAAGATTGTTTATAGGTTTAGCCAACAGTTTTATTGGTAACTTGCTTAGTTTGAACTTTTGGTGATATTGTTTCATCACATAGGTTGACTACGGTTAGCATAGTAGTTTTCTTTGTTTACATGTATTTCCATGATTTGGCAGACATTTATGTTGCACTGGTTGTGAGTTGTTAATGGTTTCGGATGTGGATTAGGATTAAATAGCTCTTCGAGGAAATGTAATGGTATGCTGGATTTCCAGTTGATCAATTTGCTAGCTTTTCTAGATGTACTTATCATACAACGGACAAAGTGAAGAGAGGCTCTGTAACCAGGAGAAGCTGCATCAGCTTTAGACCTTTTCTGTTGTGGCCTGCCCTGTTTATACTTACCCTGTTGCACTGTATGCTTGTAGATATGCAAGTTAATAATTGAGAATACTTTGAAATTGGTTTCAAAGTACGAGTTTAGTGAATGTCATGTTCTAAATCTTATTGTGTCCATTCTATTTAGAGATATCTCAGGCTAAGGATGTGTCGACACTTTAGCCTTTAGGTGAAGGCTTATCATCCAAAGATCATATTGTATCTACACTTTCTTTGTATCATAAATATGCGGTTTCACTGAGATCAATAATTTTCATAGTGGAGCAATGCCAACGGCTTTGGGACTTTATAACCTGAATTTTAGTAATTACCTTTGTTGATTTGATCTGTCGGGCCTTAGGCCATCCAAACCAACTTACATAACTTTAAAATTTTCCTTGGAATGTAAATGAATGTAATGTCAACTAAAGCAGGAGGCTTACGGCACTGTACTAAAGTTTTCTTCGTTGCTTCCTTAAAGACTATATGTTATATAAGAATCACAAATTGATAGAATGAGTTCAACCAGACCAGGAGGCTTGCAGTACTGGACTGAACTTTTATGCTTGTGCCATTTTAGACAATATATGTCATATAAGCATCACAAATTAATAGAATGAGCTACTGGTAATGGAGTTGAATTAGACATGCGGGTTACATTTACTCTGATATAATAAATTTCTTGTGTACTGGTGTTTAGATATGATTTGATGTGCTACTAGTGTAATAGTGGTTATTGTCATTGTAAGTAAGGTGATTATACGAGCACATTTTTTATTAACTCGGCAACAAGTGTGGCATCCCCTTGTATGGGAATAATACAATGAAATGTTGCTGACTATCACCATTGAGAACAACCCACCGCTATATCATCAATTATTCTTAATACATACATATTTTTCTTGTAATTTTGCCCAACCCACCATAGAATTTATGTGCATGTTGAAGGTGGCTGCTTATTTCAAATTGGGGAACTTGGCTTAAAATTATGAGTTCCAAACTTAAATCCTATTTCAATGAGCTGGCTACACATCTAATTGGTTGAACTTCAACCTTTGGAACTAAGACGGATGCTGACTCTTTTTGCTGTGTCATTTGTTTCTTCTTTCTAAATGATGATGTGCCCAACCACATACTAGCACTTACAATAATATATTCATATAAAGTTGTCAAACAGTTTTAAGGTGAACTATAATCAAAGCACTCCAGGTTGCTTAGTATGCCTAGCATAGTAGTTTTCTTTGTTTACATGTATTTCCATGATTTGGCAGACATTTATGTTGCACTGGTTGTGAGTTGTTAATGGTTTCGGATGTGGATTAGGATTAAGTAGCTCTTCGAGGAAATGTAATGGTATGTTGGATTTCCAGTTGATCAATTTGCTAGCTTTTCTAGATGTACTTATCATACAGCGGACAAAGTGAAGAGAGGCTCTGTAACCAAGAGAAGCTGCATCAGCTTCAGACCTTTTCTGCTGTGGCCTGCCCTGTTTATACTTACCCGGTTGCACTGTATGCTTGTAGATCCTGCATGTTAGATCCTGTAATGGTATGCTGGATTTCCAGTTGATCAATTTGCTAGCTTTTCTAGATGTACTTATCATACAGCGAACAAAGTGAAGAGAGGCTCTGTAACCAAGAGAAGTTGCATCAGCTTCAGACCTTTTCTGCTGTGGCTTGCCCTGTTTATACTTACCCTGTTGCACTGTATGCTTGTAGATCCTGCATGTTAGATCCTGCAATAGCACATTTATTTCCTGCATGTTAGATCCTGCAACAAGCATGTCATCTACATACAATAACAATATAATATAGCTGCCATCATTTTGCTTTTTCAAATAAACACAATGATCAGAGTGACATCTAGTATAACCTTGTTCAGACATACACTTGTCAAATTTTAGATACCACTACCTTGGAGCCTGTTTTAAGCCATACAAGCTCTTCTTCAACCTGCACACTAGTTTCTCCTTCCCTTTCACCTCATATCCTTGTGGCTGCTGCATATATATCTCTTCCTCCAAATCCCCATGGAGAAAGGTTGTCTTTACATCTAACTGCTCAAGATGCAAATCTTCAGCTGCTACAAGACTTAAAATAGTTCTGATTGAAGTCATTTTAACAACAGGAGAAAATATTTCATCAAAATCAATACCTTTCTTCTGTGCAAACCCCTTCACCACAAGTCTAGCTTTATACCTCTGTTTTCCTCCATCTTCTTCCTTAAGCCTGTAAACCCATTTATTCTTCAATGTAACTTTTCCTATAGGAAACCTGAATAAATCCCAAGTCTGGTTATGCATTAAGGAGTCCATCTCTTCTTCCATGGCTACCTCCCACTTCTTCCTCCTTTCAATCTGCATTGCTTCTTTATAACATTCGGGTTCACCAGAATCAGTCAATAATAAATAATATAATGAAGGAGAGTATCGTTCAGGGGGTCTACTTATCCTGGTAGATTTTCTAACACCACTTTCAGGTGTTTGGGGTGCCTGTTGTTGTTGTGGTGGTTGTTGTTGTTGTGGTTGTTGTTGTTGTGGTTGTTGATTATTATTATTTTCAGGCACCTTTACTTTTTCAGCGATTTCATCAAGAACTGCGTATTCCTTGTTTTCCTTTTCCTGTTTCTTTTCCTGCAACTGATTCTTATACAAGACCTTTTCATTGAATATTACATCTATGCTCCTAATGATTTTGTGATTTTCATAATCATATAAGCGATAACCAAAATCATTAACACCATATCCAATAAAAGTACATTTCTTTGACTTTGCCTCAAGCTTTGTTCTATTTTCTTTATCAATATGGACAAAGGCCTCACAACCAAAAGGCTTTAAAATATAGTAGTTTACCTTTTTACTTGTCCATGCTTCCTCTGGAACACCACCATCCAAGGAACTTGAAGGCCCTCTGTTTATTAGATAAACAGCAGTATCTACAACATCTGCCCAAAACTGTAAAGGCAATCCTGCATGCAATCTCATGCACCTTGCACGCTCCATGATTGTTCTGTTCATCCTTTCTGACACACCATTTTCTTGTGGTGTTCTTAGAACTGTCTTCTCTCTGCGAATTCCATGCTCTGAACAGTACCTATCAAACTCTTTGCTGCAATATTCACCTCCATTGTCTGATCTAAGACACTTCAATTTCTTTCCTGTCTCAATCTCAACCAAAGCTTTCCATTTCTTGAAAGTATCAAATACATCAGATTTATTCTTAATACAATAAATCCAAGTTTTTCTAGTTGCATCATCAATAAAAGTAACATAATAACGAGATCCATCGAGAGATGATACCTAAGCAGGTCCCCATACGTCTGTATGCACAAGCTCTAATTTTTCGTTCTTCTTTTCTTTCCCAACTCTGAGAAATCTTACTCTCTTCTGTTTTCCATAAATGCAGTTCTCACAGAAGTCCAAATCAACATTCTTCAAACCCGGCAACAAATTCCTTGAGTGAAGAATCTTCATCCCCTTTTCACTCATGTGTCCGAGCCTGTGATGCCATAATGCTACATCTGCTCCTTTGGAAGTTAAATCATTAACAAAGTTAGAAATACCATTGCATAAATACAATGTACCAACCTTTTCGCCTTTTGCTATTACCAGGGCTCCTTTAGTGACCTTCCAAGCTTTATCTGTGAAAGTTGTCACACAACCTTCACCGCCTAACTGCCCTGTTGAAATCAGATTTTTCTTTATATCTGGAACATGCCTTACCTCCTTTAATAGCCATTGGTTTCCATTCTGCTGTTTTACAATAACCTTACCCATTCCAACGATTTTATAGGGTTTATCATCACCCAGACGAACTTGTCCAAAATCTCCTTGAACATAGTCATGAAAGTATTTCTTATCAGGTGTGGCATGGAATGAAGCCCCTGAATCTACCACCCAGGAATCAGTAATATTTTCGAAAGAAAGAATCAAAGCATCTTGTAACACCTCACCTGTCACATTTGCTTCATGATTGTTTTCTTGCTGTGCATCTCCTTCTTTTCCCTTCCGAGATCTACAGTCTTTCTTTAGGTGTCATTTCTTTCCACATTTCCAGCACACTATCCTCGATCTGGACTTGGATCTGCCTTTCCTTGATTTACTGCGATATCCTGAGCTCTTTCCTCTTTCCATTTTTTTTCCTCTAGACTTTGCACTCAAAGCATTTCCTGATGTCTCACTGGAGCTTTTCTGTCGCATTTCCTCGCTAAGGATAGCACTGACAACATCATCAAACTTTAAAGTACTAGATCCAGAAACGGAGTTACTAATGGCCATTACCAAACCATTCCAACTTTCTGGTAATGAGCACAAGAATAACAGAGCTCTAACTTCATCATCAAAGTTTACCCCTACAGAACTTAACTGACTTGTAACTGTATTAAAATCATTTAAATGGTTTGCAACAGATCCACCTTCCAACATATTCATATTAAATAACCGTTTCATAAGAAATACCTTGTTTGAGGCCGAGGGTTTTTCATATAGTTTCGACAACGTCTTCATCAAACCCTCTGTCGTGGTTTCCTTCGAAATGTTGAAGGCAACTGACGCAGCAAGGCACAACCGTATTGTTTCGAGTGCCTTTCTATTGAGAAGGTTCCATTCTTCGTCTTTCATACCCGTCGGCATCTTTGTTTTTCTGCCCAATGGTAGGTATAGATCTTTCTGATACAGATAATATTCCATCTGCATCTTCCACAGTGAGAAGTTTTGGTCGTTAAATTTCTCGACCCTAAACTTACCATCTTCCGCCATTGCTCCCACTCGAACCAGGAACCCTTCTTTCCTGCGAGTTTATCAGCCAAATAGACCTTCGGATCTGATACCAGTTGTTAGAAAATTATATATTACGGAGCAATGGAACACATAAAATATTGCAGAAATATAAACACAGAAAACACACAAAACAAGAGAGACACAGATATACGTGGTTCACCCAATTTGGGCTACGTCCACCCCAAACAGCCAATCCTTCCTTTCTATTATCCAGCAAAATGAAGAGACACAACCTACAGCAAATCCGCTGTAATATCCTCTGTTTTCTCTCACAGTCTCACCTCTCTGTTTCTCGCTCACAGAATACACATCTATCACACAGCCTCAAATACAATACCCTCATACAAAGAGAGGGGTTGCCTTCTAGGGCAAAAAACCCTAAACTAAACATAAGTTCTACTGTTAGATCATCCGCCTAATGAACGACCCAGATTGACTAGAAATTACTATACTTTTACAAGGCAATTTTACAGTTGTTTTTAGCTTCGGGGGCGCTGCCCCCGAAACCCCCCGCCAGGGGGGGGCTCCCAAAGGTCGTAGCCACCCCCCCCGGACCCCCCCTGCAACGAATATTTTACGGGCGGCGTTGCTGCCCCCATTTCGAACTGGGGTCCTATGTGGCGATACCTTTGAATATAGAAGATAATCAGGCTCCACACCCAACATTTAGGTGAAGGCTTATCATCCAAAGATCATATTTTATCTACACTTTCTTTGTATCATAAATATGCGGTTTCACTAAGATCAATAATTTCATAGTGCAGCAATGCCAACGGCTTTGGGACTTTATAACCTAAATTTTAGTAATTACCTTTGCTGATTTGATATGTCAGGTCTTAGGCCATCCAAACCAACTTACAATTTTAGTTATAACTTTACAATTTTCCTTGGAATGTAAATGAATGGAATGTCAACTAAAGCAGGAGGCTTACGAGACTGTACTAAAGTTTTTTTTGTTGCTTCCTTAAAGACTATATGATATATAAGAATCACAAATTGACAGAACGAGTTCAGCCAGACCAGGAGGCTTGCAATACTGCATTGAACTTTTATGCTTGCGTCCTTTTAGACAATATATGTCATATAAGCATCACAAATTGATAGAATGAACTACTGGTAATGGAGTTGAATTAGACATGCGGGTTACATTTACTCTGATATAATAAACTTCTTGTGTACTAGTGTTTAGATATGATTTGATGTGCTGCTAGTGTAATAATGTTTATTGTCATTGTAAGTAAGGTGATTATACCAGCAAATTTTTTATTAACTCGGCAGCAAGTGTGGCCTCCCCTTGTATGGGAATAATACAATGAAATGTTGCTGACTATCACCATTGAGAACAACCCACGGCTATATCATCGATTATTCTTAATACATACATATTTTTCTTGTAATTTTGCCCAGCCCACCATAGAATTTATGTGCATGTTGAAGGTGGCTGCTTATTTCAAATTGGGGAACTTGGCTTAAAATTATGAGTTCCAAACTTAAATCCTATTTCAATGAGCTGGCTACACTCTAATTTGTTGAACTTAAACCTTTGGAACTAAGACGGATGCTGACTCTTTTTGTTGTGTCATTTGTTTCTTCTTTCTAAATGATGATGTGCCCAACCACATACTTGCACTTACAGTAATATATTCATCTAAATTTGTATACTAAACTATTCAACAAGTTACAAGTAACAAAACTCGGCTACTGTTTTCTATAACTAAAGCCTGGAAAGTAAACTTCACATGTTAGTATACCCAACTATTCAACAGTTAACAAGTAACAAAACTCAGCTACTATTTTCTATATCTAAAGCCTGAAAAGTAAACTTCACACGTCATGTCATAAGCTATAATATTTTGGCTTTAGCAGACCATATAGGGAATTAGTAAAACCATAGCAGAATTCAAGAAACCATGCAGTGTAACTTACAACACTATAGTGAATCACATAACAAACTTTACTGGAAAAGCATACTTGGGAAATGCTAGTTTCAGAAAGTAACAAATATGTTGAGATGACCAAATGGTGGCAAAATGCCTCACACAGTTTCTCATGATGTACTACCAAAATGCTCTTCAATGCATCTCTCTTATCTATGACTCTTCAATGTGCCTCATCCCTTAATCAATTGTGACTACTAAATACACCTTGGTCCTCCTCACACTAGATTCACAATGTTGCTTTACTTACACAATGACTCATAATACAACATGATGTGAAATGCCAAATAATACCTAACGAATGTGTATTCTCCATGATGAAGTAGCTAATTTATAGATAAAAACTAACACTTTAACACTGTTTTATAGTTTTTTGGAAGCATCATGAAATTGACATTGAAACAGTGAGAAAACATCATCAAGAATGCAAAAAATTAGGGCCCACGAACTTGAAAGCTTGTAGGTGATTCTGTCAGATTGAGAAAGCTTGTATTGGAAACTCGATTTAAAATGTTACCAGATTCCATTCCTGGGTCTCGAAGCTCGCAAGTTCTCTATTCTTCATGATGGAGTAGCTATTTTATAGATAGAAATTAAAACTTATAAAATTGTTTTGTAATTTTTTTTGGAAGCATCATCAAATTGACATTGAAACAGTGAGAAAACATTATCAAGAATGCAAAAATTTAGGGGCCATGAACTTGAAAGCTTGTGGGTGATTCTCGTCAGTTTGTATTGGAAACTCCATTTAAAAATGTTACCAAATTCCATTCCTGGGTCTTGAAGCTCCCAAGTTCTATGTTGTAGTTTTTAAGGACATTTAATATCCTTATGGCTTATAATACTATTCCCTGAAGAAGGAATCTTTCATAATAATCCTCTATGCGTGTATGCATTCGTTTGAAAATATTACTATTCCCTGTAGAAGGAATCTTCCATAATAATCCTCTATGCGTGTACGCATTCGTTTGAAACTTTGATGTTCAATCATATTTCCCTTGTAAAATGTTACCAAATACCAAATTCCATTCCTGGTCTTGAAGCTCCCAAGTTTTGTGCTTTAGTTTTTAAGGACATTTAATATCCTCATGGCTTATATTACGATTCCCTGAAGAAGGAATATTCCATAATAATCCTCTATGCGTGTACGCTTTCGTTTGAAACTTTGATGTTCAATCATGTTTCCCACAAAGGTAGACCATTTTTTTCTAGTCTTATCTAAAGAGGTCACAATTTTGTTTGGACGGCAAATTCCAAAATTTCACTGTGCGAGTGTTTGAATTGTTTTTGGATGGCGGAAATGGATTTAGCATCCATCATGAATGCCTGGGTACCCAAAATATTAAAGCTTGACCGCTGTAATTAACATTTTCAAAAAAATTAGCTAGATTTTTTCAAAATCATGCTGTAATTTCTATCATTTTCTGTGCAAAATTAAGACACTCAAAATTCTAAAACGTGACAACTATAATCCACATTTTCAAAAAATTTAGCTAAATCTTTTCAAAATCATGTTGGAATTTTTATTATTATCATCATGGCTCCAACAATTTTTCATGCATTTTCAAATATGGAACGATGACCATGATGTTGTTCACAATGTCGTATCGTTTCTTTCACCTCTTCCATTACAATATAATAGTATTTTCTAATAACACCATAAATAGGTAGCATATGGAAAAATTACATCTCGGAAGACAAAAAAAAAAAAAAAAAAAAAACTTTAAAATAATGTACAAAAACATGTTCACATAAACAAAAACAACAACATGGATAATGGATAACCTCTACAAGACATTACTATTATTTACCAAATAGCCATATTCGAATACACATAACTAATCATTTCAAGTATAACTCATTATCATCCACCCTAGCTTTCAACAATGTCCATTCACATGTTGCTATTTTTCCACACACTACTATTATTTACAAAATATCCATATTCAAAATACACATAACTAATACTTTCAACTCTAACTCATTATCATCCACCCTTTCTTTCAACAATCTCCATTCACATGTCGCTATTCTTCCACAATCTATTATTATTTACAAAATATCCATTTTTAGAATACACATAACTAACTATTGCAATTGTAACTCATTATCATCCACCCTTGCTTTCAACAATGTCCATTCACATGTCCCTATTCTTCCCCACTCTATACATGTCCCTATTCTTCTCCACTCTATGCCTTACGGCGTTTCCTTTGCAACATAAGGTGTAAATGCTAGTTAATTTGTTAATATGACCTTTTCTACCAGACAATGAGACTTTGGTAGTTTGGGCCCACTTCTACACGAGGCGTGTCTTCATTTTTATTACTAATTTCACATTTTATTTTCTTTCATCGACCGTTTATTGCATGTATCTACTATATTATTTGTAAATCATGTATTTCATTTGACTAAAGATAACATCGATAGTTATAACATTGTTGATAATTCCTAATTTGTAGATGATGTTTCTTTAAAAAATTGATCTAAAATTATTGTTGCTTTAATGTTGTTTCTTAAAAGTCAATTTTTTTTTAATTAATAGAGCTTTAATATTAGTGTCGCTTTTCCACTCACTAGTACTTCTTCCCTATTTAACAAATATGGATTTCTAGTGTTGCTCCTTTAACCTTGAAATTGTTCTTTGTTAAGTAGCAACTTAGCATTCTACGGATTTTGTTGTTGTTTCCTATTTTGTAGTGACTAGGATTCAATGCTTTTGAGTGGTTTTTAGAAGATATGGTTTGCCTTAAAAGATAGTACACTTTAATTTAGTTATTAATTCTTCCCATTTTAGTTAATTTTCTTTCTGTTAAATAATTAGCTAGCTTTAGTTTTAGAATCATCTCTTGTATATACTTTGTAGACAACCTTGAAATAAACAGACGAATCCTCGAGTTGATAATTTAATGTGTGATAGTTAGTTGATCTTTCAAAACAATTAAGTGTCCCAACAATGGTGAGAATGGTCAATCAAGGTCAACCATCATTGACCATGGTCAACCAATGTCAAGCAAGATCAACCGTGATCAATTATGGTCAACCAATATCAACAATGGTCAATTGTGGTAAACCAAGATCAACATGGTTAAAATGGTTGAACATGGTTAACACTGCTCAAACAAGGTCAACCACGATCAACCATTATTAACCGTGGTCGACCATGACTGACGATGATAAACCATGGTCGACCATGATTAGCCACGATGGTTAATCAAGGTCTCTATGGTTAGGATGGTTGAGCATGTTTAACCAAGGTCTTTATGGTTGAATATGGTCAAACATAATGGTCAATAAAGGTCTCTATGATTAACCATATTGGGGTTTACAATATTTCGTTTATTTGGTTTGTATGGGGGTTATAATATTTTCTTTAGAATATTTGGTTTAAGCCATTTTGTTTATAACATTGAAGTTTATAATATTTGGTTTATACCATTGGGGTTTGTAATATTTGGTTTATAATATTTTTGTTTATATTACATGGTTTATAACATTGGGGCTTATAAGATTTGGTTATAATATTGGGGTTTGTCATATTTGGTTTAGAACATTGGATTTATAATGTCGTTTTATAATATTGGGTTTAGAATAATAGGTTTACAATATTTAGTTTATAACATTATGGTTTAATTATGGTTTTTTTTTTTTGCTAAGTAAGGTTAATCTATTAAGAGGAAAAAAAGATATTTACAGAGAGGTTCTCGTTGTAAATGAAAACAACCTATCTCAGCTTGCCGCAGAACTAGTTCTAAGACTGCCCCAACAAAGGGGAAACCAGTCTGATAGTGTGGGAATTACAAAATGAAATAGAACATCATTGAACTTTTTCCTCAGTTTTCTGAAAAGAGCTAAGAAAACAACATAAAACCATAAATTCATCCTCCTGGATGCGCCTACGTGGACAAAAAAGAGGTGGAACCATATGTTAGATGAAGTGCCATCTGGCATTGGTAATTTTGTTGATGAACTCCTCCATGGCAGGTTCCTCCACTACCGGGCAGCTCCAATCTTCGCGGTTGTCTGGCTGAGATTGCTCGCCTTCTCCTCTTCCTTCAACCTGTTGTGTGTCCTCCTCGTTCATCTTGCTCATCTCCATGGCTGGCGTGGCACGCTGAGGCTTTGAATCCTCATGCCTTTCCCGCATAGCCTCCTTCCCTTTCCGCTTGGGCTGTCCACCATGCGCAATTTCCTTGTCTCTTCTTTCATTCTGCTGGGCTCTGTGTTGACTGGGCTCCGCTTTAAGCATATCGCCTCCAGGGCAGGGCATCTGGGTGCTCTGAACCGCTTCCTCGGAGAAGGAGATGGAGATGGTTGCAGTGATAACTGGCTGATTGAGAGTGCTGCAGAAGTGGAAGAGCGTGGTATGGGGGGAGTGGTGCTGGGGCAGAGGAAATGGAGTTGAGCGAAGGCCTGCTCTACCTCGTCCGCTTCTGGTGTTGGGATAGCGAGGATTTTCCACAGAGGAAGAGGGAGAGCCCGAGGTACTTCGCCTCTGGACTTGCTGTCGAGAGCTACCACCCCTCGAGCCACCCCTTCTGCTAATTAAACACTGTCGCACCATGATGGGATAAGGAGCAGAGAGAGCGCACAGGTACTCTGAGAGTGGAGAAAAGAGAAAATTTGGAGCAAGCAGAGGGTGCAACTCAGAAGCCGAGCGTAACCCAACAGCATCCCATAACCCACCTTCGCCCGACCAACGATGCATATGAAGCTTCCAACCGAGTCCATGACTATACATGAAATTAACTACAACCACCTCTCCTCGACTGTCCCCCGCCATTACTTCTGCAATAAATGGAGCCGAATCCCAGCTAAACCTGAAGCATGCGGAGGTGATAGTCCGTTCCAGGTTCCAACTGTGCATGCTGTCTTCCCAATGCATGAAGCCATGTGATCACCCCTTCCTCTATATTAGGCATGTCCCTTCCTTATTCGGGTGGTGCTGAGCTGGCAGGTGTCGTCCTGCTTTGCCGCACCCCTGTCCCATCTCCTTAAATGCCAGCTGAAGCACCCGCATCCGGGGAGGTCCTGTCCCATCTCCTTAAATGCCAGCTGAAGCACCCGCATCCGGGGAGGTTTAATTATGGTTTTTAATATATATATATATATATATATATATATATATATATATATATATAATTATTAATATGTGATCACCCCTTCCTCTATATTAGGCATGTCCCTTCCTTATCCGGGTGGTGCTGAGCTGGCAGGTGTCGTCCTGCTTTGCCGCACCCCTGTCCCATCTCCTTAAATGCCAGCTGAAGCACCCGCATCCAGGGAGGTCCTGTCCCATCTCCTTAAATGCCAGCTGAAGCACCCGCATCCGGGGAGGTTTAATTATGGTTTTTAATATATATATATATATATATATATATATAATTATTAATATATTAATATATTAATATATAAATATATTAATCTTATATACTAATATTAATATTTGGGGCTTACAATATTTTGATTATAGCATTGTGGTTTATAAGATTGGTTTATAATATTTTTTGATAATATTTGGGTTTATAATATTTTGTTAATTATATTTGGCTTATAACATTGGGGTTTATAATATTTGGGTTTTTAACATTGGGTTTTTAATATTGGGTTAATATTGGGGTTTATGATGATAATGACGAGTATTAGTGTGACCGATGTGGTCTATGGGACCTTAACAAAGTAAGAGATTATTTGACACTCTTTAATATTTTATTTCTATGATCAAAAAGAAGGGAAAGGACTGTTCCTAAATTTTATAATATTGAATTTAATGTACACGTTTTTTGATATAGAATTTATTATATATTAGGGTTTATAATATTAAGTTTAATATTAGGGCTTTTATATATGTTAATAAATATATAACTATGTTTAATAACATGTGTTTCCTCCTAAGTGGTCACAGGTTCAAAGCCAGAGAGGGGTAGAGTATGTATGTCTTAGTAGGCTTACCAGTAAAATAGCCCACAAACAAGGGGGTCTCATACACCAATTTAGTGTCTTGCTTGGATGCGACCTTAAAATTGGATAATAATAAAAATAATAATGATGATGATGATTATATATATATATATATATATATGAGTGAAAGATTGATGATTAAATAATCATATATATATATGAAAGAAAAATAACTGTTATTAATAATAATCTTATTGCATTATATGTTAATTATAGTATAAAATATGGCAATTAATATATTAATATAATATTATATAATAACATAATATTATATTAATATAATAACCATATATATAGATAAATAGATAATAATGTGGTTGTTATTATTATATAATTGTTAATAAACACTGCACCCAGCGTGCATGATTAGACCGCTGGGGCGGATGGCTTTCGCTCCCCCCAGCCGAGTTCGAACCCTGCGGAGGTCCCCCCTTCGGCAATTGTGACGGCTCGACCGTATTCTGCTTGGCTTCGGCCGTATCTGCCGGCTTCGGCCGTATTGTATTCTGGCTTCGGCCGTATTCTGACTGGCTTCGGCCATATTGTAATCATGAGGGCTGCGGCCATATATGGATTTTCTCTCTGAAAAAAAAAATAATTGTTAATAAACACAAATAGTGAATTTATTGGATCATGTGTAAAAGTGACTTTGAAATGAAATTCTTATTATACAACTAATAATTATTAATATAATTAATATAAATCTTTCAAAGTATATCAACTACATTGATAAATGTAATTGTATTAATATAATTTGTATTAATTACATAATATAACTCCCAAAAAAATTAAAAATTCTCATACATATATCATTTCCTTAATTTTATATTTCCATTTTTTATTATTTAGTAAAAAATAAATAAATAAATTTACATATATCAATTGAAAGTAAAATCTAAAGTAAGTGATGGATAATTTGGCTCACACTCTAGTTGGAAGGATTAAGTCCATTGGATACTTTTGTGCGGAATGATTGTAAATGGTAGAAATACTTTATTCTAACGCAATGACATAAAAATAGACGGAATTTTGTTCCCTTCCCCTTCATTTTCGGTGGGAAAGTGTTATTGATTACATCATGTTTCTATTTTAGTAAATATTGGTGTGAAGTTTATGCTTATCAGATAAATGTTTATTAGATAGGTAAAGTAATAGTTTACATATATTTAAAAAAAAACTATTATATTAAATGATATTTACATTAATTATAAAGATTTAGAATATTTTTTTTAAATAATAAATTATTTTTTTTAATAAAATTTTATTGTGTATAGTTTATGGGATTAGAATAAATGGTGAGAGGTTGTTTTGTTAAGGTGTAAAGGTCATTTATTGGAAGTGAGTAAAAATTTATTCATGTTAAGTGCTAGTGTTGCTCAAATAATTTACAATGTCTGTATTCAAGTTTTTGTTATCCATAATCAATTAAGCAAATTTTTTCAATAAAAATCACATAAGAGAAATTTTTAGTCTTGATAATAAACCATACTTATTGGTTCGAAACGTGTAAACCAAAAATTTCTCTTATATAATTTCTACCAAAAACAATTTAACTTAACGTAAATATCCCAAATCAAATCTACTAAAATCATAAATTAAACCTAACAAAACTCACCTCACCTAACAAACCAACAAAAACTCCATTATAAATAAAAATATATTATCAACCAAATCCACTGCAAATCCTATTTGTTTCTATCCAATATTCCACGAGAGCACTTCTTAAAACCCACCTCCTTGTCTCCTGGATCTGTGGATCATTTTATGTTGATATAATAAACTTATATTTCATTGTAATTTTATTTTTAAATCTTTTTTAAAATATACCGTTTTTTAAAGATATACTATTTATTAAAAAAGAGTATAACGTTCTCGACTTCTCAACTTCAGCAAACTTAATATATTTTTTAATAACTAAAATATATTATGCGAACCTTAACGCATTTAAAATATTTTTTATAATTAAAATATATCATAAAATATATAGATCAAGTCAAAGAGTTCGATTTTGTATATATTTATTTTGTTTGAGTTTTTGATAGACTGTGATCAGTTAAGGTATTTTTTTATGTAAAATTGTCGATTTAATTTTTCATTTTAATTAAATTAAAATAACGAGATACAATCACACCAAATTTTGTATATATAGATATAGATATATAATAATATTTTTAATAATTTTTTATATTAAAAAATAATAATAATATTAATTTAATAGATATTAAAAAATATTAGCTGAAAAAGAAAGTCTCCCCTAAATTATAAAAATGTGTAAATTTCTCATAGGTATAAAAATTATAATAAAGCAGAAATTGGTTATTATTATAGTATACACGTTTTATGATATTTAATGATTAATATAGTTATGTTAAAAATGAAGCTTTACACAATAATAATATAATTATTTTTTACTAAATTAATATTTGTTTTTTCAATAAAAAATGTATAATTTTATAATGTTAATAAATTATATAAAAATAAACAAAATTCATAACCATTAATATTCAAGTTGGTATGATTTTTCGGTTTTGTAACATTATATTTGGAATAATATTAAAAAATAAAATGTTCATTTTATTATAATGTATTTTTCTATTTTATCAAAAAATTAATAATAAGAAAACATAATTATAAAGAAAGTAGTGTAAATCCATTTATCCTATTTAAATTAATTGTATTTTTGAATAGATCTTATCTTTATAATTTCTATTTCTACCAAATATTAAAAATTAAATTAAACCAATACATTAAAAATTAAATTAAACCAATACATTAAAATCCATTATATGTAATGCATTTTATTTCAAACCCTCCCCATAAGAATGTAAGCGTATTTGGTTGGTAATAAAAGGAGTTATCTATAATGCGACTTTTTGAAGATTCCGGTGACGGAATCCGGCGAAGAAATTGAGGTCAAATCTTGATTTCTTGCAGTTAAAATGGTTTTTTAACTGCATATTTGGATTCAGCACCCTGAAAAACCCCTGGGACGCTTTCATTGTGCAGAAACTAGCTATCAAACTTGGGATTCCAATAATTCTTGCCGGATTTCGACCGGAAAAATCCGCCGGAAAGGCTTTCAAAAAGTCGCCTTATAGACAACTCCGTAATAAAATACACATTCTTTATGATAAAATATTCATATCAATCAAGTAAACCATTGGTCCTTTTTATTTGAATAACGAAGGAAGGGCATAATTATAAGTATATGGATTATGCATATAATGACAGATTTGTAAAGGTTTTTAATTGTTTTGTAGATTGAAAATTATTTATATCTAACAAGTCACTTAGTTTCACACTTAATTAGTGTTTTGTTGATTACCATCTATTACAACGCCAAAGTGCACTCTATCTATTATATAATGAGTTCACACCTTGTTACGTGGAAGTTGAGACACAAAATCACATGGAATAATATCATTCTTTTTTATTTGTAGCTATCATTCAACATGTTGATAATATCATTCACCATGAGGAGGCATATACCCAGGGCATCCCAAGGGTTAGGTGTTTTCTCATTTAGTTATTTCTTTTATATATATATGAATACGCATTGCATTTGTTGTGGCAAGAAAGCACTATCCAAAAACGTTTGTGGTAAGAAACCACTATCCAAAAATGCTTAATTTATTACAATAAAGGTTAATTGTTTGTTTAGTTCTTCAATGTAAATATTTCAATTAACATGTTAGTTTTGAAATTATAACCCATCTCCATAAATAGAGTTAGAATTGAGTGACATAGAGTACCAAGTTTAAATAATTCATTATAATAGAGGTTAATGGTCCCTTGAGTTTTTTTAATGTAAGTGTTTGAGTTAACATTTTAGATTTGGCATGCAATAATTATTAGGCATAAACTTTAATTAAAAAAACTAAATGTATCTTTTGTATATTTGACAATATTCCAATAGAGTGAACAATTAGATACTTCTAGAGCCTTGAATAAACACAGTTTAAAATTAGTGTGAATAACATGTTTTCATATTGTGTTGTTTAATATGACACTGTGTAAGCAACTATGTAGTAGAATTAGTTTATATATCCTGTGATGAATTTATCCATGATGATAAATTAAGTATTTTTTTCCATCTTTATCCGCAATGATATATACTAAGTATTTTTGTCCATCTTGGACATATTTTAGCAAAGGCCATGGATTATCAAACTGGCTCGAGGGCCCCACTGTTGTTGGGATCCATGTGGGATTCCCCATCACATTATAGAGAAGTTAGGAGGTGGCAGTGGTTGCATGTTGGATCCAGTGATTAGGCATACACACACACACACACACTTTCAGATCCACATCATAGCCCTGGACAACACTAGTGATAAGATGGATTGACAGGGGAGGCATATTTCATGAGTTGTCTTAGCATATTAACTGTGTGTGGGGCCATAGGTGATTGGCCTACTTGGGCAGGGGTTGGTAGGGGGAGGTGGCATCGACAGGCCACCAGACATGGAATTTCTTAGAGACAATGCTCTCTCATTGGTATACTGGAAACAAGAGTTATTGAGGATAATCACAATAGTGTCATCCCCATTAGCATGTGAGGAGGTAGGTTGTTCAGGTCTGTCAGGGAAGATGAGGCGATGTAACTCACATCATGGAGGGTTTACTTGCAGAGTGATGGATGCATTGATGCATGTGGCATGCCAAATAGTACAAGGTGGTACAACAATGAGCATTAGTATCCAATGGTGCACGAAGTTGTGCCATGAAGTTCGGTGCTATGAAGAGTAGTGCAGGGGTACGTGTTTGTATATAACAAAGCATGATGATGCACAACAGATTGTTGGAGCATTACCTCCAAAGGGATCTCCTAGTAGGGACAACTAACATACCCTTGGGTTTGGCACTCCTAGGTTTGGAGAGTGAGTTGGTCACCTGGCTGACCATGAGATTCCATACGAGTTCTTGGATATACCCATAGAGCCCACAAATTTATCACTCTCCAACTTTGTGTAATGATATAAAGAGACATTCTTTACACCTGTAGCATATGGTCAAGGCCTGAGTTGGTAGTTGTAGGCTTGGGGATGGTTTGATCTTCTACAGAGGTAGCATGTGCTCCACCCTTGACCCCACTTTAGGGAGATGCATGACACCTTTTGGGGGAGGCATTTTGATATATCTCAGGAACATATACAACAGTTGGTGGACCCTTCTTGCATGCAAATGTTTAGACTCCAGGAAGTATTGGGAACTGCCTAAAGGAGGTAGGATAACATATCTTGTAGTGTGGTATGGTAGGCGCAAGGCGGTCTTGCACACACCAGCTTGGTTTTTGATGTATGGAGTCCATATATTGATTGCATGCAAGGACCCAAGACGGTTTACGAGTTGGATCCAATAGTTGTCAGGACTATGTTGCAATTGATATGGCTATGGGATCTAAGGATTCAAATGGTTTAATGGTCACCTTATTCTGCGATGAGTAGGATTATGGCAGAGAGTGACCTAACTCACTCTTCGTTTGACATATGTGAGAGTACTAAGGCCTTTGTCACATGTCAGGGCCAATTTTCCTTCTCACTACTGCGGATCAAGGTTTGTGTTGTATGGGTAGGCCTTAACATCGTGGAGATTCTTGGGACATATGTGTTGGGTCTCCCTAGATATTTTTCCATCACCTTATAGGAGAGGAGGATACAACTTGTGCATGATGGGAAGACAACCATGATCGCAATGGCACAACAACAACATGGTGGCATCCTTTTGAGACTAACATGGGATCCAAGCATCATATGATTTGGCAGTTAAACTACCCTTAGGGATGAGCTAGTTTCTATAGGATAATATCATTAATATCTTCAATTGGGCTTCTGTGATTCATTGATGACATGGGGTACTTTTCTAGCATGGTAAGATGTTTTGTACGAGGATGTGAAGTTGATTTGGGACCCTCGTGACATAGGATTTATTCATCTAGTGGTGGCACGACAATGAGGAGTGGTTTAGTGGCACATTTGGGACCCTCGAATTAGCTTAGTCAGCATGTGGATCAATAGAATGTAGTGAATTTATTGAGGACAAGAAATTTTTGGTAGGGAGGATTATCATGTCCCAAATTTTGGGCATGATAAAATCACTAAGGTTTTTTGCTAATCTTTTATAATATTAAAAGGGGGGGAATATTAATTTGTGAGAAAATGTAGTAATTATTATTTTAATGGAATGGTAGAAAAATAATATTTTATTTAAGGAAGGTAGTCAAAATATTATTTTAATGGAGATTGGTGGCAAATTATTATTTTATTAAAATGGAGGAAAAAGTCACTTAGTGGAAAATGGTCCTCACCAATAAAATAATAATTTAGAAAGGGATCTCAAAGCATGGGGGAGAAATTATAAAAGGAGGATGAACTCATTTGTTGATCATATTTTGTCTATCACATTTCACCTTTCATATTCTCTTGGGGTTGTTTAGCAGAAGAAGATAAGTGTTGTTTAACACAGGAATTCCAAGCGAAAATTCCACCCTCATTTCAAAGAACTTCAAGTGTCCCCCCAGTGACATAGTTGGGAGTCTAATTCAGGGCCTCCCTTAAGCTTACTGTAGGAGATTTGATCATATTTGTGCATTTCTTAGTCATAGAAGGAGTTCACGGTACATTTTATCGAGAAGCAGTTGTGGGTTAGAGATTCCAGGATTTTGGAGAGAGTTTCCCTTCGGATATAGTAGGACTTTGTTGGCATTTTACAAGAAAAAGATTGAGGGGAATATTTGGGCCAAATTTATCTATTTTTGGTGGTGCATAGTGGTTATTAGGAAGAATAGGCGCATAGGTTCAGATATGGAAATTTAGCTGGAGTTTGGCTAGGAATTAGATCTATTTCTGGAGGATATTTTTGTAGGATATTTCCAACTATTTTCAAAGGTGGGTTTGGATCATTTTCTTAGGTGATTTCTTGTTAGATGCAGAGTTGGGTAGTCCAAAAAGATTATTTTTTTGTTGTTCTATGCTTTTTTTTATTGCGAGTCTGACAGGTCTCATTGACCATTACTCTGGAAACGCTTCCTATAGTTTAGATATAACTTAGTTCTTGGAATCATTGGATTGATTTTTGTATTGTAAGTGGAAAGTATGTCTATACATTCATTTCAATATATTCCTCATAGTTTTTAAACCCCCCCCCCCCCCCCCCCCCCCCCCCCCCCCCCCCCCCCTTCAATAACCTTCCCCCCCTCAATAACCTTCAATACCACTCCAGATGAGCTAACGACCATTTCATCGCCATTTACATGTTCTATAATTTTTCTTTTCTTAGAAAAAAATGATCTTTTCCTTTTTTGTTGCTCCTTGTACAAACTTAAACATATATGAATTAAAATATTGTTTGAAACATGTTATTTAATATTCTTAACTATATTATTAATGAAAATTAAAAAAAAAAAAATCATACTTAATAGTATGTTCTCATTCACCTTATTCATCCTTTTGCAAATTTTCTATCAAGATTTTATGCTCTTCTACATTTATATAAGAAATAGTATTATTGGACTTCTTCATTTTGTGGCTCTGCATGAGACATACTAACAAATACATATTAATTAACCTCATTTGAACTTTATTGAAAAATTCAAATTCAAATCGAACTTAATCGTTGTCGAGCTCAAATTTGAACCTGAACCATGTGACATTGATGGTGAGTTTAGAAGTGAATCACATCGATTAGGATAAATTGCCGATGCGCTAATTTTTTTAAATGCTCCAAAATGATAGAATCCATTCTTCTTCTTTTTGAAATCTCGCAAAATGGTGCAGTTAATATTTTAACAAAATAATGCGGTTTTTATTTAAATGCATAAGTGCAGTAATTTTTATAAGAGCACCAACATGATAGAATTCCTTTTTATTTTTGAAATCTCAGGAACAAGTGTGGATCGGTGCTATTTTTATTTAAATGCATCGGTGTTGTCTTATTTACAAGAGCACTAATATTGTAGAATACATTTTTATTTTCGAAATCCTAGAAATCAATGCGGTTATTATTTTAACTCCCCATTGCGATTTTTTTTTTTTCTCAGTAAAGACTAATTCTATTAAAGGAAAAAAAAAATAATATTGCAAGTTGAAGCCTCAGGCATAGGCATCTGAGAGAAGTCAACACAGCAAACCATCCCAAGAATGGGAGGACTAGAAACAGAAGCAAGAAGTCGAACATTGGAAGCAAAATCAACGATAAGATCATAGAAGTCTAAAGCTGTCAAGATTAGAAGCATAAAAACAGAGAGTTGACCATATCCACAGAGGAGCTACAAGCTACCACTTCGCCAGGAAAAAGAACCACATTCTAGTCTGCCAAGAGGAAATCTGAACCGCCATCCCAAAAGTCGCCTGAGCATAACCAAAAAGAACCAATAGATAAAATCGGGGAGATACAAAAATGTCCAGGTGGCATTACATTTCCATTCCCAGGTCTGGAGGCTCCTCAACCACTAGGCAGGCATTTCCATACCAAGTCTCTTCATCTCTAGCAACTTCACCCACATCACTGCTGCCTTGAGGAGTTGACGAGGGACAAGTGTCACTTGAACAGCCAGCCGTGGCCAACGAGACATAGGTGCCATTCGAGCTGCCACCTGGCGGCTGAGAATCATCAGGACCACCTGCCTTGTCATGCTGCTTACCACACTCGTCCATCTTGCCTTCAGATGCCAAATTCTTCCCATCACCTTGGTTGTTCCCTTTGCCATGACTATCGTGAGATAGCTCAGTTGGAGTGAGGCTTGTAACAAGAGACGGAGCCTCTTCTTCAGAAAAGATTATCATGACATTGGCTAAGATAATGGGTCTGTTTAGGTTTCTTTGGAACCTGAAGTGGGTGGACTGAAACGCATTATGCGAGAAAGGCCTGCAGGAAGGATTGAGAGGAGGCGTATTTGTCTGAGATAAGGGTAGAGAAGAAGGAGCTGGATTTTGATCGACAAATTGAGCCCTTTGAGAGCGCCCCCGCCCCCTCAGCTTCCACTATAGCGACTTCTCATTCGATTCCGAACCATGATGAGGTCATAGAGGGAGGGCGTAGAAACACAGGAAGCTTTGGAGGGGAGATGAGACAGGACTAGGAGGGTTCCGATGATACTCAATAAACTAGCCTGAGACTGGAGAAGGGGGGAGCTTAGGCACAACAGCAAGAGCCACCGAGAGAGACTCACTAGATGCATAAACTGACTTGCTGCAGAGAAGAGCGACAGGGGACAAGCAGAGGCTAGAGGACGAAGAATAAATACACGGATTGAGAGCCAAAAGGGCCATGATTGTTCCAGCATTAACCTTGCTTCGGATAGAGTGAGCTTTTAATTCCAGCACCAGGTGGGATCGGTCTCGCCTTAGGTGAGCCGAATTGAGCTTGATGTGATCCGAGGTGAGCCAGATGGGAGTCTGGATAACTGCGCAAGACTGCATCTGGCAGGACCATGCTTCTACAAACATAATTAATTCCATAAATTTTTATTTAATTCACCCTCATCTGGGTGCTCTTCTCCTTCCTATTTCATTTCATTCTTCACAAGGTTTTGGAATTCTAGGAGTTGGGATTCAGAGGCCAATCTGGAAATTGATCCTGTGTGAAGATCCAGTCCACAGTCCACTCCAAGGTTAACAAGTAAGTCAGCAACCAGGGAAAATTTTAAGAACCCCCCCTAAATTTACATCTATAATAAATGGGCGAATCGCCATGGTATATAGGAAAAATGGAAGGCGGTTTTATCAATAATATGATATGTATATATAATTTTTTGGCGAATCTCTCACCAGGCATGGCAAATATTTTACTCAATTATAAAATCTTGTGTTTTTTGAATACACAAATGAAATCATTGCATTTCTTTAAAATATCTTTTGAAATAAAAATTACCGAAATTACATATCAATAACCTAGTGGGTGTAGGATAAAATTCACCCGTGACATTCACAGAAAGCATGAGAGAAAACCTAATACTATATATAAAACCAAGAAAAATTCAAATTCATCACTTCTAGGGACCTCGTAACCACCCTTCCAATACATAAGTATGTTCCTGTTTGCAATTAGAAAAATCACCCAAATTACAATCTATTTACTCCAGCATATGTTGGAAAGTTATAGAAGGATGACTAGTGCAATCAATCCATTCCTTTTAGCCCTGGATTTGTTTCAGTTTAAAACAGAAGTATACAAATATACTTGTCCAATGTCTATGCTTTAACCATTCACCTTAAGATGTTTTTACAATATAATTTCTTAAGTCTATTTAATATCTTCATTATCATAAAAACCAACTTATATCCATCTTAACTCCACATTTACCACTCTTAGGGGGATGAAATCTATTTATCCCTCTGAGCACTTGGTAGACCCAAAATTAAGATGGATCTAAGATGATAGAATTTCCCCTTTAAATAGTCTATGCTCACATGAATACCATGGTATTACCATGGGTCAATACCATGGGTTATCATAAACCTGGAGCTAAAAAATTACTATTAGTAATTTATAAAAATTAATAAAATTAATAGTTGATTTTTATTTTATTTTTTATTTTAACCGAGCTAAAATGTTTAACATACATTAAATTACAACATCCATTTTTACTCTTGATCAGATCAACTATTTTTTCACTCTATGTTAGTTTTCATATCACAATATTTGATACCTCTCGGGGGTTAGTAGATCCAGAGTAAAGATGGATCTATGCTGGTTTAATTCCCCCATTTAAATAGGCTATTCTAGGTGAATACCATGGGTCAATACCATGTGCCATTTTTATTTTTATTAATACTAATATTAGGGTTAATAATGTTTTTTTTGCATGGTATTAATAGCAATCTAGTCCATGGTATTTGTCCCATAGTATTTTGTCCATAGGTTTCACCTAAATATAACGCATTTTTTCAGTGTTCCTAAATATAAGGTGACTTATGGAGTAAATATAAAAAAATGTTTTATTTGTTTACCATACCTCTCGTTTATTTATATTTTTATTAATTTACCATACCTCTTTTACAAATATGATATTTGGCCCATAGGATTCACTTAAATAAAACCTCTTTCTTGAGCCTTCATAAATAGAACGAGGGTTATGGACTAAATATAAAAAAAGTTTTATTTATTTACCATCCGTCTAGTTTATTTATATTTTTATTTATTTACCATACCTTTTGAGTAAGTATAAAAAGACATTTTATTTATTTACCATACCTCCACTTTACTTATATTTTTATTTGTTTACATCCTTGCATGTATATAAGGTGACTTGTGGAGTAAATATAAAAAATGTTTTATTTACTTACCATACCTCTCATTTATTTATATTTTTATTAATTTACCATACCTCTTTTATAATATGGTATTTGGGCCTTTGGCCCATAGGATTCACTTAAATAAAACCTATTCTTGAAAATGGGCGAATGGAAAGTTGTAACTCCTAATTTCAAGGGCTAAATTTACCTTTTTTACCCTCTCCCTTAAAATAAGGAGGGCTATTTGAGGTGATTTGTAAAAATGTACTATGATACAAAATATTCGCCCACTAAAAATTTAAAACCCCTTAATTCCGCCAAAGGGCGAACATTCGCCCCTAAAATTTTCTATGCCAACAACTTTATTTCCTTCCCGATGGATGTGCTTAAGAGTGATTGCTCTATGAGAGGATATCCAGCATTCAATGAGCTCAAGCCTTCTCCCCATTCTCCAGCTATTGCTCACTTTACTTGAGGGAGTACCTTGCATAATTTTGGAGACCATATTTATGATGATCTGAGAATCGCCTTCTATGATAAGTGGAAAGAAGCCTTTGCTATGAGCTAGAATGAGACCCTGCCAAAGACCTTCCAATTCAGCTGAATTATTGGTATCCCATCCTTTTGATCCTAGGAAGGATAGAAGAGGAGCACCCCTGTAGTCCCTCAAAATCCCTCCAAAGCCCAAATTACCTAGATTACCTTTCGAGGCGTCGTCAAAGTTTAGCTGGAATGTATGCCTGGGCGGGAGGAGCCATCTATCTGGATAACGACCCAACTGAGGCAGTGATCCTTTAGCTACGTGATCCTAATTCCATTGAAGATTCCAATTAGCCCAGATGCTTTGTTCTTTGGGAATAGTGGGAAAGTCCTCCCTATACCAGGTATGGATAGAGATGGTCTCATTGATGTTTTGGCAAATAATTTCCCAAAGGTTCTTCATAGGTGCCAAATGATCCCTGAAGATTCTACAATTTCTTTCCTTCTAGATGTTCCACATGAGGAAGCTCGGAATGAGTTTCCTTAAGAAATTTAAAATCTTGCTTTGATATGGATTCCGATCCTAGTTGCGTATTGTGGCAATGATGTCTCCATGTATTCTACCTTCCTTTTGACAACGGAAACTGACTTTTTATATTTCCATTTTTTTTTACTTAGTAAAAAAAAAAAAAAAATTACATATATCAATTGAAAGTAAAATCTAAAGTAAGTGATGGATAATTTGGCTCACACTCTAGTATCTTCATGCCGATTCCCATCATTTCCCTGCTCAGAAGTTAGGTGTTCTTAACACCCTTGCTACTCGTGCCCTTAGGATCTCTAATTGTGAGAGCTTTGATAAGGAGAGATCCCATCTCCTTAATGTCTTTGTGGAGAATGGATATAGTAGGCGCCTAGGTCAGAAGGCTTTTCGTAAAGCCTCTAGAAATGCGTTTATTAAGAAAGAGCCAAAAGAGCGACGTCTAAGTGTCCATCTTCCCTATGTCCAAGGAACCACGGACAAGATTGCTCGGATCCTTAAAAGGTATGATATTCCCTCAACCTTTAGGCCCCTCAGCACCATTCGCAATTCCCTCCAATCGGTGAAGGATCTCGTTAACCCTAAGGACATGAAGGGTGTATACTTGATCCCTTGATCATGTGGGACACCCTATATTGGGGAAACAGGATGCTCCATCCATCAAAGGATCTGCAAACATGCGGCTGACCTAAGACATGGGAGATCCAAGTCTTCAGCATTGGCAGAGCATGTGGAAAAGACCAAGCATCAGGTGTGTATTTAGGAGGCCAAGGTTGTTGCCAAAGTTGCTCAGTTCCATCATCATAAATTTAGGGAAGCTATTGAGATTGAAAAGAGGCCGAGCAATCTCAATAGAGATGATGGCTGGAAAATCAGTAGGTGCTGGATTCTGGCACTCTCTTCTTAGTCGGTTTTTCTGCCTCCTCCTTGTTTTTGAACTCTTATTATATATATATATATATATATATATATATATATATATATATATATATATATATATATATATATATATAGATATACATATATATATAATTTTTATTATTATTATTATTTTTTAAAGACTAATTTCTATTAATATATATAATATATATATATTTTTTAACGAGATCGGTTACTTGTGTATTATAAAAAACTTCAAAAGGCAAAGCCTGTTACATATTGTAGGGAAAGCTGAGAGGGGAGGATCCAAAATGGGTGCGCAGACCCTTGATCCTTGTTGGTGGACTTAATAAAAACAGTTTGAAAAAGATAACGGCTATATTGCCATACAAACAAGCCTGCTAATAAACAAAATTTACAAGACATTAAACAGATTACTGCTGTTGGTTAACAGAATCATCAAGCTGAGGTTCCTTTTTTGCGCTGACTTTTGTCGAGGTCTCCACTTGCATGTTCTGGGTTATTGAACTGATATGGGCAATTTCTTCTTCCATGTGGTTGCACTTCTCCTTGAGACTTTCGATCTCCGCTTTTTGCTTCTCCAGTTTTTTCCTCTTGGAGTTTCTATCCGCATGGAATTCCTCCTTGAGCTCATTGAAGTGCTTAACAAATCTTGCTATCATAAAGCAGTGGGCTTTGCATAAGGTACATTCGTTGTTTGTAATAACGCGCTCCAGAGGATTTACTGCTGGGTCACGATCTTCTGGGATCTCAGCCATTTCTGAGACTCGGGTGGAGAGAGCTTTAGAAGCTATTGACGAAGAGAGAACAGGGGGAGCAAAAGGAAAGGGGAAGGGATGAAGGGGAGAAGGGGGCGCAGATCGGGAAGAGAACTGAAACTGCGTTGAGGGAGGCTGTGGAATGAAAGGTGAGCTGCGAGACAGGTGAAATCGGAGAACTGAAGGGAGCTGAAGGAAGATGGCGCTGAAACAAGGAAACAGAGCAGTTAGCTGGAAAAATTAACAGAACGATACAATTGCAAAAATTACCCCTGAGATCGATTGAGAACGGCCTTCCGACTAAGCTGAACGAAATGCGGCCTCTGATACTGTCCAAAGGCTGAGTAAGGGGGGGCGATCCTTTGCTCTTATGCAAATGAGGGAATGGAATTCTGAGATGCGCTGAGAGGGGAGGACTCTGATTCTTATAATGCTGAGTGAGAGGCTGAACCAGCTGTTCTGCCGAGAGATCCTCTAGGATTTGGCTGATCTTAAGGTCAGACTTTAATTTTTTTTTGCAGTCGATGAGGATTATGAAGCGACGGAGGCCTACCTTCTGCTCGGAGGTGTCACGGGAGAGCTGAGGATTCTTGGTCCCGTACCTGATCTTATTGTCAAACGAGATATCGTTTGCGCTATTCAAGGTGGTGGGAGGCACGGTGTCAGAGAGAATGCGGGCTGGAGGCGGCTTGACAAGCTTAGAATGTCGAGCAGGAGGGATGTTATGATTGTTGGGATGACTGGATTTCAGAGTTTTGGGGGAGTGATGGAACCTGCTACGGGATCGATTTGTCATAGGTGTAATCATTTTCTCTGGCTTGTCCAATAGGCCTGTTGGATGCCCTTGTGGCAAATGAGTCAGCTTCTGAGTTGTTTTCCCTTAGAACGTGCTTGTATGTTATGTCCCCCAAATGCCTGATGTTGTCCATAATTCTAGATTTTAGATTGTTGAGGGCCGCTTTTTTGAAGTCTCCCCCTGAAGCCATAGCTGCAATGATGATAGCTGAGTCTCCCAGGATGATTGAGTTCTGGATTCTCATCCGTTTCAGAATGGTAGTGCCTAGGAGGAGGCTGTAGGCCTCGGCCATGTTGTTTGACATTTGTCCCAGACCCCATTCGTAGGTTAGAAGAACTTTGCCATGCTGATCCTTTATAATTCCCCCTGCCCCGGCTTTCCCCGGATTGTTTTTAGAGGCCCCATCAAAATGTAGAGTGGTTCGATTTTGATCAAGGATCCATTGTCTTATTTCTTCCTTGGTGCCTCTGAGCTTCCAATTATTACCTCTCTTGTCTGTTGTGGGATGGGTTTGCTTGTGCTTGGCATAACTGAGACAGAATTTGTTGAGCCAGTCCTTCTCATCTTTGTGCCAACTAGATCGATCTGGGAGGAAGACAGTGTTGGCACTTATTGTTTCGGATATGAGCGCCATTGTTTTTGCCAAAATGCGAGCTGGATTTGGCTTCTGGTTGTTGAAGATGTAGTTGTTTCGGGAGAGCCAAATTTGCCAGCAGAGCGTTGCTGGGATGCATTTCCACAGGCGGATGATGGAGCTCTTGGATTTCTTGGGGAAAGGATAGCATTTCTCCCAATTTTTTTGTAGAGAGGAAGTTGGTCAAAGGTCTCTCTAATTTTCAGAGGACTGATGAGCTGAGTCCAACAACTTTGAGCGAAGGGGCAGTCAAAGAAGAGGTGATGACTGCTTTCTTCCTCAGCACGACAGTGGCAGCAGATTGAGGGGCCAAGTATCCCTTTTTTCCTGAGATTCTCAGCTGTGAGTATCTTGCCTTTGAGGAGTGTCCAGTTGAAGAATTTGATCTTTGGCAGACACTCTGATTTCCACACTGCTGCATATAGATTCCATTTTCCTGTTGTTGGATTTGCCTGAAGAAGTTTATATCCCTCTTTGACAGTAAAGTTTCCTCCGCTGGGGTCCCAAATGTACCTATCGTCGATCCCTTTGTTTGTGGGGGCAGAACCTGAGAGAGAGGTTTTAAGATCGGTCCACAGATCCCTGAGAGCATTTGGGATAGGGAGGCCCTTCCAATCATGCCAACTGTTGTGATCCCATATGGAAATATCAAATAGAGAGGTCAGATTTTTTGCTTCCATCCAGGTTTGCAGGGGTCTGAAGTTCTGAATAAGGTTTCTTGGATTTGCTCCCATGATTCTATCAGACCAAAGATTTATTTCCTTACCACTGCCAGGCACTTTTGAAATGTGGTTTCTGAATTGAGGGAGAACTTTTTTGATGAGCTTCCAAACAGGAGTGCACGATCTCTCAGTGATTGTTTCGGAGAGAATATTAGAGTTCAGACCATTGAGGTACTTTCTTTTCATAGCTTCCACCCACCAGGAGCCTTTTCCTATTAGCATTCTCCAGATCAGTTTGAATCCCATAGCTCTATTGGAGAGGCTCGGGATTTTGATGGCTAGGCCTCCGTTTTCGAAAGGGAGAATAACTTGGTCCCATCTGACAAGGCTGAATTTTTTTGAGTCTTGCTTCCCTCCCTGCCAGAGGAAGCTTCTCATAATTAGTTCCATGTGCTTATGGGTGCTGGCAGGGGCCAAGGTTACTGCATATTGGTAGATGGGAAGAGCGGAGAGAATGGCCTTGATGAGGGTAGTTCTGCCAGCCAAATTTAGCCAAGATAGCCCCCAGCTTTGAAGGAGTCCCCTCATTTTTTCTATGTGCTTTACCCAAATTTCGGACTTGACTGTTTCTTTTGCTAATGGCAGGCCCAGATAAGAAAAGTGGCTCCAGTTCCTTTGCACTGGAATGTCCAAGATCAAGGAAATTCTTTGCATGATTTGGAGAGAGGTATTCCAAGTGTATATCTTACATTTTTTATTGTTTAGCTTTCCCCCTGAAGCTGCTAGGAAGGCATCCAAAATTTTCTTGAATCTTTTTGCCATCAAACTTGAGGCTCCCCCAATTAGTAAGGTGTCATCCGCAAAAAGCGAATGATTGATTTCTTTAATCCCTCTTTCTATACTGATCCCGGTGATCTCCTTTTGCTTGCATAGTTTCTCTAGATGGATGCTCAAGGTTTCCGCCATTATGATGTATAAAAAAGGAGAGAGAGGGCAGCCTTGCCT
Organism: Pinus tabuliformis; assembly: GCA_031772625.1. NCBI lineage: Eukaryota > Viridiplantae > Streptophyta > Pinopsida > Pinales > Pinaceae > Pinus > Pinus tabuliformis. Next base: position 854,246,089 of record CM062815.1, on the reverse strand, counting down.
CAGTCCCCTAGTGCTTCTGAAATAGCTGCTCGGTCGACCATTGATCAGGGGGGCAGTCCAGGGGTTAGAGATGCATTCCATAATAATGCTTATGAATTTGTTGGAGATCCCGAATTTTCTAAGGACTTCTGTCAGGAAATGATGGTCCACCCTGTCAAATGCATTTGCCATGTCTAATTTGATGATCATACCTCGTTCTTTCTTGTTGATACTGCTGTGTATTGCCTCCTGAATCAAAATGACGTTATCCGTGATTTGTCTATGAGGTACAAATCCCCCTTGGTTCTCAGAAATGAGGATAGGGAGGAGCTTTTTAAGCCTGTTGGCTAGAATTTTAGTGACTATCTTGTAAGAAACATTGCATAGGGAGATGGGCCTGAACCGATCGAAGGAGAGGGGATTAATGTCCTTGGGAATGAGGGCGAGGTGTGAGGATTTAGTATTTTCCCCCATCTTGCAGTTTTTGAAAACATTTTTTACCATCCTTACATAGTCTTTTTTTATAGTGTCCCAGTGATTTCTGAAGAAGGCGACAGTGAAACCGTCTAGGCCCGGGGCCTTGTCCGGTTGCATGCTGAAGGTTGCCATCCTGATTTCCTCCTCTGAAACGTCCTTGTCCAATTCGCTGTTTTGCATATCTGAAATTTCGCTCTCAATTGATCTGAGGAATTCTGTGCTGTCCGAAGACTGGGGGCCTACTGTTAATAAGGATTGGAAATTCCTGAGTGCTGCCTCTTTGATTGCTTCTTGCTCGTTGATCTCTTTCCCTTCTACCACGATTTTGTCGATTTGGTTACTGGCGCGTCTGAGCTTTACGTTGTTGTGGAAGAAGGAGGTGTTTTTGTCTCCAGCCTTTAGCCATAAACACCTCGATTTCTGCCTTTGTTCTTCCTCCTCCACTCTGTTTTGTCTATAAAGTTCCCTATACATTTCATTTTCTTGTATTTGGTCCTCCTTTGTGTATTGAGTATTCTCTTTTTCCTGGTTCCACTGCTCCAACTGCTTGTGAAGATCTGCTTTTTTTTTATTTTCCATAGCTGCGTTTTCTCTTGCCCACTGCTTTATGGCTATTCTTAGAGACTTTAGCTTGGTTTCCCAGATGTAATGAGGCGAGCCAATGACTTCCTTAGCCCACTGAACTTGAATGAGGTTGCGGAAGTCTTCTTTAGCGTCCCAGATTTTGTTGTATTTAAAGGGGAGGGGCCCCAGATTTCTTCCCTTGTCCAGCATCATGACCACTGGTTTATGGTCTGAGGCCGAGGCTTGAATAATTTTAGATTTGATAGAGGAAAAGCCTGCAACAATTCTTTCATGAACAAGGATTCTGTCTAATCTCTCCTTGATGTTGTGGATGCCGATTCTTTTGTTACTCCACGTAAATTTCCCGTTGTAAGGAGGAATGTCTATCAGATTGTGATTCTGGATTATTGATTCCAACGAATCTCTTGAAGGGTCTGCGTGGAAGTTCCCACCTAGTTTTTCCTCGGCATTTCTTATTAGATTCAGATCTCCTCCCAGTAAAATGTTCCTGTCTTGAGCGGACTGTAAGTCTGTGGTTAAAGAATCCCAGCAGAGAGCTTTATCCCTGTAGTGATTCGGAGCATAGATGTTGTATATAGTGTAGATTTCTTTTGAAGTTTTGTTTTTGAGATCTGATCTTACCCACCAATTGCAAGAGTTTGTATAGATGGGGTCCAATTTGTTCTTATTCCATAGAGTTCCTATACCTCCTGATGCACCTGCTGCTCCTATTGATGTACCTGAGAAGTTTTTGTATCTTTTGGTATGCTTTTGGAAATCGTGCTCAGAAATTTTGGTCTCCTGGATGAGGAGAAGGTCTGGTTGCTCCTGATTAATTATATCCCGGACTGCGTTTGTTTTTAAGGAGGAGCCCAACCCCCTGCAATTCCAAGAGACCACTATCATCATTTTCCAATTTTTAATTGGTGCCCGCTCCTCTCCTTTAGTTTTTCTCCACTTCCTTTTTGTCTATCTAGATATGTGTCCATGGGTTGCTGGGTTCCGGTGGCCATTTCTTTCGCTGCTGTTTCATCTCTGATTTCTTTGTTTGACTTCCTGCCTGCTTTTCTCGGAGGGTCAGAGGAGAGGCCCGCTTCTTTCGATTTATTTCGAGTGAGTATTCGCTCGATGGTTGGGGGGGTGAGGGCGGGGGTTTCGAGGGGGAGGAGATGACTGCGAGGGCAGTGTCTCGGGGGGAGGGGGGTGGGGATATGGGATCTTCAACTGACAGAGATTCAAAGGGGTTAGAGGAAGAGGGGAAGGGGGGGACTGAACTGGAGGGGGGAGGAGGAGGAGGGGAGGGGATTTCCGGAAGGGGCTTGGAGCTTGGTCCTTGTGAGGGGGTGGATTTTTTCTTTTTAACTTGTTCCCAAGAACCTTCAGAGATTTCTGCATTACCATTAGGCTCATTTAATTTTGACTTGCTACATCTATTTGCGAAGTGTCCATATTCGTGACATACCTTGCATTTGAAGGGCAGCTGCTCGTAGTCTAGTTGTTGGATGTGTGTCCATTGATCTACCTTAATCTTGATGGCTTCCGGCAGGCCTTTCCCGAGGTCGACTTCGACGCATATCCTTGCACACGCATGCATGTTCTCCTTTGGCTCAGATCTGTCAATGTATTTGCCGACTGCGTTCCCAATAGCCTTTACAGATTCGTCTCCCCAGCAGTGAAGCGGCAGATGAGGCAGGCGAACCCAAACCGGGACTGCGTTTGGGATGTCCATTTCTGGATCGAAGTCTGGAGTCCATCTGTTCAGATAGAGGCCTCTTGAGTCCATGAAATAAGGGCCATTTCTGAAGATGAGGTTCCTATCCTCTTTTGATTCAAATAGGAAGGTGTAGAAGCCCCTTCCACAGAATCTGATAGCTATTTTTCCTTGTATCATCACGTTCCAGTTGCGTTCTACCCATTTTTGGACTGATCTGGGTGAGGGCCAAAGGCCAGTGAACTGGCCAACAAGGCCTCTTTCAGCTAAGGCGATTGCTGCCTTCCTCGGGAGGGTAGGAGGGAGAGAAACTTCAGGGATTTCATCCAATTTTTTGACGAACTTTGTCGCAGATGGACGGATTCTTGTTGATGCATTCTCAGGGATGAGAGATGCAAACAGTTTTTCATAATCTTCCAGATCTGGGGGGGGGGGATCAGACCCAGCCATTAAGGCGTTGAGGAGCCAGAGTGCAGGCGCTTCAGATAAAGGAACGAGGCAGAAGGGGAGGACCCCAGCGCTGGGGCCGGGCAGGAGGCCCGAGGGACGGAGGAAGTCTGAAAGGGGCCCAGAGGGGCGCAGATAGCAGCGGGCCTGCCAGGCAGGGGCCTGGGGCAGGGCCAAACGGCGGGCGCGGGAAGCTCTGATTCAAATCGCCATCGCAGTCTTCAGAGCTCGCAGCGCATATAGCCTTGGGATTCATATATTACTAATAGTATTAATATATTAATATCAAGACTATATTACTAATATAATATTAATTATATTTAATAAATAATTTAATTAAAAAAAATTACCTATATTAAGACTATATTATTAATATATAATAATAAATAATTAAATTAAATTAAATAAATTACCTTTTCTAACTAACCGTTTAAATTATTGTATTTATTTATATATTTTTAACCCTAACTTTATGATTTTAATTAAACAATATATATATGTGATATTATTAATAAATAAATTAATAAATTGCTTTTATTCTCGTTCCTAACAACCTATTATTATAATTTTAATTAATATATATATATATATATATATATATATATATATATATATATGGTTAACATCCACTGAGACCAAATAATGATCTATCAGACCTAAAGAAACAAATTATCTATTTTGATTTAAGCTATGCTCAAAAAGCTTGGAGAGAAGCCTCTCGAGCTCACTATAATTTTGACATTGTAAAAGGCTAGGAAGGTCAGTATTGTAATAAAGATTGTGAAACTGAGATCTAATGTGGTTATACGCGGGGCACTATAAGAGGAAGTGGTTTTCATCCTCGATGTTCCTATTCTCACATATGTGGCAGATCCTTTCCGTCCATGGCGTTAAATAAATAATAAACTCCGATGTTACACTTAATATCTTTCGACCACCCTTCATTGCTCTTTAGCTTGGCAATTACATTCTCGTATAACCTTATAGCGGCAGCTCTCAACTCGAGAGGAACCTTTAGCTCTTCTAATCTATTCCAAAGGTTGTATCTAGGAACCGTATCGAAAGCCTTTCAAAAGTCCACAAAGCAACAAAATAAATTGGATTTATCGTTACGACATTCCTCCGCAATGATCCTAAGCGTAACAAGGTGGTCTGTTGTTGAGTGATGACTTCTAAAACCAGCTTGGCCTTTAGCCCGCTTACCTTCACTTTCAAGCCATATGCTTAACTTCTTTTCCAAAATACTACCATATAACTTGGCTAAGAGAGGGTTGATCATAATTGTTCAATAATTAGAGGGGTTATTTGTATCCCCACTTTTAAAAATAGGGATAATGAGGCTCTCAGTCCAAGGTTTAGGGAGCCCTTGCTTGACTGCTTGATTGAAAAGCTTGTGGATGTGGGGATGAGGACAGGACCTCCAATTTTTAAGATTTCCGCTTGGTAACCTTCAATGTCCTTAGCTTTCCCATTAGCGAGGCGATTAACCCCAAACTTAATGTCTTGTAAAGCGAAAACTTCTTTCGTTGTGAGAAGGGTTTCCAAGTTATCCATGACATTTGGAGAAGGGTTTCCAAATTATATATATATATATTAACAATAATTATTAAACAATTTAAATAAATAAGTAAATTATCTTTTTAAACTAACCACTAAAAGTATTTTATTTATTATTTTTTAATCCTAACTTTTATCTTAATAACCTAATATTATAACTTTAATATATATATATATATATATAATTATTAATAAATAATTTAAATAGCCCCAAGAGTTAGCTTAATCGGTCAAATCAAGTGCCTCGCCAATGGGAGGTCACAGGGTCAAATCCCGAAAGCTCTTGGGGTTAGGTCAGTAAATAGGCCGAGGGGTGTTGATGCCCTTCGGGTGGCGTCCACTCAGTGTTTAAAACCCTGGACGTAGCAGCTACCCACTGACCCGGGTATCCGTGAACCAGTAAGTGAAAAAAAAAAATAATAATAATTTAAATAAATAAATTAAATTAAAGTTTTTAAAACGAATCCTTAAAAGTATTTTATTTTTCTATATATTTTTACCTAATTTAACTTATTTCCATAAATAATAATAATAATATTAAATTAATAAATAATAATTTGACTACTAATATTATTAATATATTAATATCAAGACTATATTACTAATATAATATTAATTATATTTAATAAATAATTTAATTAAAAAAATTACATATATTAAGACTATATTATTAATATATAATAATAAATAATTTAATTAAATTAAATAAATTACCTTTTCCAACTAACCATTTAAATTATTTTATTTATTTATATTTTTAACCTTAACTTTATGATTTTAATTTATATATATATATATATATATATATATATATATATATATATAGATGAGATTATTAATAAATAAAATAATAAATTAGTTTTTAAGCTAACCATTGAAATTATTCTCGTCCTTAAAAACCTATTATTATTATTATTATTATTATTATATTAACAATAATTATTAAATAATTTAAATTATCTTCTTAAACTAACCATTAAAAGTATTTTATTTATTTTTTAATCTTAACTTTTATTTTAATAACCTAATATTATAACACATATATATATATATATATATATATATATATAAATTAATTAATTTTGAAAACTAACTATTAAAAATATTTTATGTATTAATATTAAAAATAATACTAATATTAAATTAATGAATAATAATTTGACCTGGGTCCTAAGGTCAAAATTAGTCGTTGGTTGATTTAGCCGTTGGAGTCTTGCTCAGACTATTTAACATGCTAAGCTGGATCTGTTTCTTCAACTTGTCCTGACGATGAAACACACTTGTTGGTTCGAAATGCGTTGACAAATGTCTGTCTACATGTGATTTATGCCAAAGTTATGCTTTCAAGGATTAAGTCCATTTGATACTTTTGTGCGAAATGATTGTAAATGGTAGAAATACTTTATTCTAACGCAATGACATATTAGGCCTCCTTCCTAAAATAGACGGAATTTTGTTCCCTTCCCCTTCATTTTCGGTGGGAAAGTGTTATTGACTACATCATGTTTCTATTTTAGTAAATATTGGTGTGAAGTTTATGCTAACCAGATAAATGTTTATAAGATAGGTAAAGTAATAGTTTACATATATTTAAAAAAAAAAATCCATTATATTAAATGATATTTACATTAATTATAAAGATTTAGAATATTTTTTTAAATAATAAATTAATTTTTTTAATAAAATTTTATTGTGTATAGTTTATAGGATTAGAATAAATGGTGAGAGGTTGTTTTGTTAAGGTACTTTGTAATGTAAAGGTCATTTATTGGAAGTGGGTAAAAATTTATTCATGTTAAGCGCTAGTGTTGCTCAAGTTATATACAATGTCTGTATTCAAATTTTTATTATCCATAATAAATTAAGCAAAATTTTCAGTGAAAATCACATAAGAAAAAGTTTTAGTCTTGATAATAAACCACACTTGTTGGTTCGAAAAGCATTGACCAAAAATTTCTCTTATATAATTTCTACTAAAAAACTTGACTTAACTTAAATATCCCAAATCAAATCTACTAAAACCATAAATTAAACATACTATCCATAACAAAACTCACCTCACCTAGCAAACAAACAAAAACTCCATTATAAATAAAAATATATTATCAACCAAATCCACTGCAAATCCTATTTGTTTCTATCCAATATTCCACGAGTGCACTTCTTAAAACCCACCGCCTTGTCTCCTGGATTTGTGGCATTCGGTAGAAAGTCTCTGACCAAACCTAGAATGTTGATTTTTGCGTGTGATATAATTAACAATTTTAAAAATCCGCGCATGGAAACATAAAATATAAATTATATTTACGTGTCCAAAATGTTATCATTTTAGGTTGATATAATAAACTTTTTTTCCGAAGGTGGCAAAACCTATCAAACTCAGGTGTCAAACCAACAGTGAGGACAACCATCTCTGGCTGCTATCCGCGAATGTCGATTTGACTCATCACCGTTATCAAGGAAAACCACGCCACCTGTAATAACCCGCTGGTGGTCCGTAAGGGAGCAGGCTTTCACTCCTGCCAGATGCCTCTGGTTCTTGGGCCGTTAACCTGTTTCCTTACGTCCGAGGAAGACGAGCTCTTAGCCAAGCAGAAGCAGTTTTACGGCATACTCCAGGCCAAGGTTGATATAATAAACTTATATTTCATTGTAATTTTATTTTTAAATCATTTTTAAATAAAGATTGGTTATGTGATTTTGCCGAAGATTATCTAAACAATGTTATGGATCACAGAAGTCTAAATTCCTTAATCATTTTTAAATATACCGTTTTTTAAAATTATCCTATTTATTAAAAATGAGTATAACGTTCTCGAAAAATACCTTTACTGAGCACTTGATGACAGCCTATCAAAAACTCAAACAAAATAAATATATACAAAAGCTAACTCTTTGACTTATCTATATATTTTAATTACAATAATTAAATTAAATCACATTATAGATATAAATATATAATAATATTTTTAATAATTTTTATATTAAAAATTAAAAATTAATAATAATATTAATTTAATAGATATTAAAAAATCATTAATTTAAAACTTTATAAAAGCCTAAAAAGAAAGTCTCCCTTAAATTATAAAAATGCTGTAGATTTCTCATAGGTATAAAAAATATAATAAAGCAGAAATTCGTTATTATTATAGTATACACGTTTAATGATTAATATAGTTATGTTAAAATGAAGCTTTACAAAATAATAATATAAATATTTTTTACTAAATTAATATTTGTTTTTTAAATAAAAAATGTATGATTTTATAATGTTAATAAATTATATAAAAATAAACAAAATTCATAACAATTAATATTCAAGGTGGTATGATTTTTCTGTTTTGTAACATTATATTTGGGATAATATTAAAAAATAAAATGTTCATTTTATTATAACGTATTTTTCTATTTTATCAAAAAATTAATAATAAGAAAACATAAAGAAAGTAGTGTAAATCCATTTATCCTATTTAAATTAATCGTATTTTTGAATAGAACTTATCTTTATAATTTCTATCTCTACCAAATATTAAAAATTAAATTAAACCAATACATTAAAAATTAAATTAAACCAATACATTAAAATTCATTATATGTACTACATTTTATTTCAAACCCTCCCCATAAGAATGTAAGCGTGTTTGGTTGGTAATAAAATACACATTCTTGATAAAATATTCATATCAAGTGAACCATTGGTCCTTTTTATTTGAATAATGAAGGGTGGGCATAATTATAAGTATATGGATTATGCATATAATGACAAATTTGTAAAGAGTTTTTAATTAAGTTTTTAATTGTTTTGTAGATTGAAAATTATTTATATCTAACAAGTCACTTAGTTTCACATTTAATTAGTGTTTTGTTGATTACCATCTATTACAGCGCCAAAGTGCACTCTATCTATTATACAATGAGTTCACACCTTGTTACATGGAAGTTGAGACACAAAATCACATGGAATAATATCATTCTTTTTTATTTGTAGCTATCATTCAACATGTTGATAATATCATTCACCATGAGGAGGCATATAGCCAGGGCATCCCAGAGGTTAGGTGTTTTCTCATTTAGTTATTTCTTTTATATATTAATATGAATACGCATTGCATTTGTTGTGGCAAGAAAGCACTATCCAAAAACGTTTGTGGTAAGAAACCACTATCCAAAAATGCTTAATTTATTACAATAAAGGTTAATTGTTTCTTTAGTTCTTCAATGTAAGTATTTCAATTAACATGTTAGTTTTGGAATTATAACCCATCTCCATAAATTGAGTTAGAATTGAGTGACATAGAGTACCAAGTTTAAATAATTCATTATAATAAAGGTTAATGGTCCATTGAGTTTTTTTAATGTAAGTGTTTGAGTTAACATTTTAGATTTGGCATGCAATAATTATTAGGCATAAACTTTAATTAAAAAAACCAAATCTATCTTTCATATATTTGAAAATATTCCAATAGAGTGAACAATTAGATACTTCTAGAGCCTTGAATAAACACATTCTAAAATTAGTGTGATTAACATGTATTCATATTGTGTTGTTTAACATGACACTGTGTAAGCAACTATGTAGTAGAATTAGTTTATATATCCTAGGATAAATTTATCCATGATGATAAATTAAGTAGTTTTGTCCATCTTTATCCGCAATGATATATACTAAGTATTTTTGTCCATCTTGGACATATTTTAGCAAAGGCCATGGATTATCAAACTGGCTCGAGGGCCTAACTGTTATTGGGATCCATGTGGGATTCCCCATCACATTATAGAGAAGTTAGGAGGTGGCAGTGGTTGCATGTTGGATCCAGTGATTAGGCATACACACACACACACACTTTCAGATCCACATCATAGCCCTGGACAACACTAGTGATAAGATGGATTGACAGGGGAGGCATATTTCATGAGTTGTCTTAGCATATTAACTGTATGTGGGGTCATAGGTGATTGGCCTACTTGGGCAAGGGTTGGTAAGGGGAGGTGGCATCGACAGGCCACCAGACATGGAATTTCTTAGAGATAATGCTCTCTCATTGGTATACTGGAAACAAGAGTTATTGAGGATAAACACAATAGTGTCATTCCCATTAGCATGTGAGGAGGTAGGTTGTTCAAGTCTGTCAGGGAAGATGAGGCGATGTAACTCACATCATGGAGGGTTTACTCGCAGAGTGATGGATGCATTGATGCATGTGGCATGCCAGATAGTACAAGGTGGTACAACAATGAGCATTAGTATCCAATGGTGCACGAAGTTGTGCCATGAAGTTCGGTGCTATGAAGAGTAGTGCAGGGGTACGTGTTTGTATATAACAAAGCATGATGATGCACAACAGATTGTTGGAGCATTACCTCCAAAGGGATCTCCTGGTAGGGACAACTAACATACCCTTGGGTTTGGCACTCCTAGGTTTGGAGAGTGGGTTGGTCACCTGGCTGACCATGAGATTTCATACGAGTTCTTGGATATACCCATAGAGCCCACAAATTTATCACTCTCCAACTTTGTGCAATGATATAAGAGACATTCTTTACACCTGTGGCATATGGTCAAGGCCTGAGTTGGTAGTTGTAGGCTTGGGGATGGTTTGATCTTCTACAGAGGTAGCATGTGCTCCACCCTTGACCCCACTTTAGGGAGATGCATGACACCTTTTGGGGGAGGCATTTTGATATATCTCAGGAGCATATACACAGTTGGTGGACCCTTCTTGCATGCAAATGTTTAGACTCCAGGAAGTATTGGGAAGTGCCTAAAGGAGGCAGGATAACATATATTGTAGTGTGGTATGGTAGGCACAAGGCGGTCTTGCACACACCATATTGGTTTTTGATGTATGGAGTCCATATATTGATTGCATGCAAGGACCCAAGACGGTTTACGAGTTGGATCCAATAGTTGTCAGGACTATGTTGCAGTTGATATGGCTATGGGATCTAAGGATTCAAATGGTTTAATGGTCACCTTATTCTACGATGAGTAGGATTATGGCAGAGAGTGACCTAACTCACTCTTGGTTTGACATATCTGAGAGTACTAAGGCCTTTGTCACATGGCAGGGCCAATTTTCCTTCTCACTACTTCGGATCAAGGTTTGTGTTGTATGGGTAGGCCTTAACATCGTGGAGATTCTTGGGACATATGTGTTGGGACTCCCTAGATATTTTTCCATCACCTTATAGGAGAGGAGGATACAACTTGTGCATGATGGGAAGACAACCATGATCGCAATGGCACAACAACAACATGGTGGCATCCTTTTGAGACTAGCATGGGATCCAAGCATCATAGGATTTGGCAGTTAAACTACCCTTAGGGATGAGCTAGTTTCTATAGGATAATATCATTAATATCTTCAATTGGGCTTCTATGATTCATTGATGACATGGGGTACTTTTCTAGCATGGTAAGATGTTTTGTACGAGGAGATGAAGTTGATTTGGGACCCCGGTGACATAGGATTTATTCATCTAGTGGTGGCACGACAATGAGGAGTGGTTTAGTGGCACAGTTGGGACCCTTGAATTAGCTTAGTCAGCATGTGGATCAATAGAATGTAGTGATATTTATTGAGGACAAGAAATTTTTGGTAGGGAGGATTGTCATGTCCCAAATTTTGGGCATGATAAAATCACTAAGGTTTTTTGCTAATCTTTTATAATATTAAAAGGGGGGAAATATTAATTTGTGAGAAAATGTAGTAATTATTATTTTAATGGAATGGTAGAAAAATAATATTTTATTTAAGGAAGGTAGTCAAAATATTGTTTTAATGGAGATTGGTGGCAAATTATTATTTTATTAAAATGGAGGAAAAAGTCACTTAGTGGAAAATGGCCCTCACCAAAAAAATAATAATTTAGAAAGGGATCTCAAAGCATGGGGGGGAAATTATAAAAGGAGGATGAACTCATTTGTTGATCATATTTTTGTCTATCACATTTCACCTTTCATATTCTCTTGGGGTTGTTTAGTAGAAGAAGATAAGTGTTATTAAAGAGAGATTCCATACAGGCTGGCAATTTTTTTTTTTTTATGCTAATGGAAAAACCTGTGAGCAATTTATGAAACCAACGTTTCGGACTAGCTAGGTGAGTCCATCATCAGGGCAATGAGATCTGTGTTTTGAGAAGAGAGAGATGAGAAAATTATGAAGAGAGAGATGAGATCTGTTTTTCCATTAGCATAAAAAAAAAGATAAGTGTTGTTTAACATAGGAATTCCAAGCGAAAATTCCACCCTCATTTCAAAGAACTTCAAGTGTCCCCCCAGTGACATAGTTGGGAGTCTAATTCAGGGCTTCCCTTAAGCTTATTGTAGGAGATTTGATCATATTTGTGCATTTCTTAGTCATAGAAGGAGTTCATGGTACATTTTATGGAGAAGCAGTTGTGGGTTAGATATTCCAGGATTTTGGAGAGAGTTTCCCTTTGGATATAGTAGGACTTTGTTGGCATTTTACAAGAAAAAGATTGAGGGGAATATTTGGGCCAAATTTATCTATTTTTGGTGGTGCGTAGTGGTTATTAGGAAGAATAGGCACATAGGTTCAGATATGGAAATTTTGTTGGAGTTTGGCTAGGAATTAGATCTATTTCTGGAGGATATTTTTGTAGGAGATTTCCAACTATTTTCGAAGGTGGGTTTGGATCATTTTCTTAGGTGATTTCTTGTTAGACGTAGAGTTGGGTAGTCTAGAATGATTATTTTTTTTTGTTCTATGCTTTTTTTTATTGCAAGTCTGACAGGTCTCGTTGACCATTACTCTGGAAACGCTTCCTGTAGTTTAGATATAACTTAGTTCTTGGAATCATTGGATTGATTTTTGTATTGTAAGTGGAAAGTATGTCTATACATTCATTTCAATATATTCCTCATAGTTTTAAACCGCCCCCCCCCCCCCCCCCCCCCCCCCCCCCCCCTCAATAACCTTCAATACCACTCCAGATGAGCTAACGACCATTTCATCGCCATTTACATGTTCTATCATTTTTCTTTTCTTAGAAAAAAATGATCTTTTCCTTTTTTGTTGCTCCTTGTACAAAATTAAACATATATGAATTCAAATATTGTTTGAAACATGTTATTTAATATTCTTAACTATATTATTATTGAAAATTAAAAAAAAAAATCATATTGAATAGTATGTTTTCATTCACCTTATTCATCCTTTCGCAAATTTTCTATCAAGATTTTATGCTCTTCTACATTTATATGAGAAATAGTATTATTGGACTTCTTCATTTTGTGGCTCTGCATGAGACATACTAACAAATACATATTAATTAAACTTACATATAGTTCAAACATATTAATTTTGTAAAGAATTTACAAAGAACTTGCCTTTTCTACTTTTTTGGATGTGTTATCATTGTGTCGATTAGTGTTTTTGTTACTTTCCAACTTATCATAGATTTTTTATGAATATACAACATGTAGAATTTAATATATAATCCATTAAATATATTTATACATAAATCAAATAATTTTCAGCCAAAAAGAGTTCACGTAACTGGAGTGGTTATCTGAATAAATGCCTTGGTGCGTTTATTATATTAAAGACAACAGACATTTAATTTTTCAACACCGACAGTGAAAATTATTTTTTTAAATAATTTTAAATTTTGATAGTGCAATTTGTAACGATAAAAAACCGTTATACAGTAAAAAAACAAAAACATAAAAAATTAAATACAAGTCACTTAATGGTATAATTTGGCAAAGGCAATCCGATGTGTTATATTACACTAGGCACACCAATAAACAAACATTGTTTTTTAAAAACAAACAGGGCTCACAGGATTTGGTGTGACATGGAATGATTAAAGCATTTTCAACACTTGTGTGTTATATTACACAAGGCACATCATGGAATAGACACTATTTAAAAAAAAAAATGGACAAGGCCGATAGTGTTTAGATCTAATTCAATAAGTGGTCCCCCTACTTTACATTTAAAACACCCTATATATAGTAATCACACAAACCCATTCAATCTAAAGTGCCTAAAATGAAAAACCCTAATTGTGAAGTGGGAGAGGGAGTTAAACCCTAAGGTAATATAACATATAATTAATATGTAATATAGTTTCATATACATATATATATATGTTGCAATTTATTGTTTTTATTATTCATTAAGGTATGAATTAAATTATATAATTTAAAAATAAATTTATTTTAAAAGTTATATAAATGAATAATATTTAGATATTCCTAATTTATTATTTTATGTTATATATATATATATATATATATATATATATATATATATATATTTTCAAACTTAATGGCGAACCTCATTTGAACTTTATTGAAAAATTCAAATTCAAATCGAACTTAATCGTTGTCGAACTCAAATTTGAACCTGAACCATGTGATATTGATGGTGAGTTTACGAGTGAATCACATCGATTAGGATAAATTGCCGATGCGCTAAATTTTTTAAATGCTCCAACATGATAGAATCCATTCTTCTTCTTTTTGAAATCTCGCAAATGGTGCAGTTAATATTTTAACACAATAATGCGGTTTTCATTTAAATGCATAAGTGCAGTAATTTTTATAAGAGCACCAACATGATAGAATTCCTTTTTATTTTTGAAATCTCAGAAACAAGTGTGGATCGATGCTATTTTTATTTAAATGCATCGGTGTTGTCTCATTTACAAGAGCATTAATATTGTAGAATACATTTTTATTTTTGAAATCCTAGAAATCAATGCGATTATTATTTTAACTCCCCAATGCGATTTTTTTTTTCTCAGTAAAGACTAATTCTATTAAAGGAAAATCAAAATAATATTACAAGTTGAAGCCTCAGGCATAGGCATCTGAGAGAAGTCAACACAGAAAACCATCCCAACAATGGGAGGACTAGAAACAGAAGCAAGAAGTCGAACATTGGAAGCAAAATCAACGAGAAGATCATAAAAGTCTGAAGCTGTCAAGATTAGAAGCATAAAAACAGAGAGTTGACCATATCCACAGAGGAGCTACAAGCTACCACTTCGCCAGGAAAAAGAACCACATTCCAATCTGCCAAGAGGAAATCTGAACCGCCATCCCAAAAGTCGTTTGAGCATAACCAAAAAGAACCAATAGATAAAACCGGGGAGATACAAAAATGTTCAGGTGGCATTACATTTCCATGCCCAGGTCCGGAGGCTCCTCAACCACTGGGCAGGCATTGCCATACCAAGTCTCTTCATCTCTAGCAACTTCACCCACATCACTACTGCCTGGAGGAGTCGACAAGGGACGAGTGTCACTGGAACAGCCAGCCGTGGCCAACGAGACATAGGTGCCATGCGAGCTGCCACCTGGCGGCTGAGAATCGTCAGGACCACCTCCCTTGTCATGCTGCTTACCACACTCGTCCATCTTGCCTTAAGATGCCAAATTCTTCCCATCACCTTGGTTGTTCCCTTTGCCATGACTATCCTGAGATAGCTCAGCTGGAGTGAGGCTTGTAACAAGAGACAGAGCCTCTTCTTCAGAAAAGATTATCGTGACATTGGCCGAGATAATGGGCCTGTTTAGGTTTCTTTGGAACCTGAAGTGGGTGGACTGAAACACGTTGTGCCAGAAAGGCCTGTAGGAAGGATTGAGAGGAGGCGTATTTGTCTGAGATAAGGGCAGAGAAGAAGGGGCTGGATTTTGATCGACAAATTGAGCCCTCTGAGAGCGCCCCCGCCCCCCTCAGCTTCCACTGTAGCGACTTCTCATTCGATTCTGAACCATGATGAGGTCACAGAGGGAGGGCGTAGAAACACATGAAGCTTTGGAGGGGAGATGAGACAGGACTAGGAGGGTTCCGATGATACTCAATAAACTGGCCTGAGACTGGAGAAGGGGGGGGCTTAGGCACAATAACAAGAGCCACCGAGAGCGACTCACTAGATGCATAAACCGACTTGCTGCAAAGAAGAGCGACAGGGGACAAGTAGAGGCTAGAGGATGAAGAATAAATATAGGGATTGAGAGCCAAAAGGGCCATGATTGTTCCAGCATTAACCTTGCTTCGGACAGAGTGAGCCTTTAATTCCAGCACCAGGTGGGATCGGTCTCGCCTTAGGTGAGCCGAATTGGGCTCGATGTGATCCGACGTGAGCCAGATGGGAGCCTGGATAACTGCGCAAGACTGCATCTGGTAGGATCACGCTTCTGCAAACATAATTAATTCCATAGATTTTCATTTAATTCACCCGCATCTGGGTGCTCTTCTCCTTCCTGTTTCATTCCATTCTTCACAAGGTTTTGTAATTCCAGGAGTTGGGATTCAGAGGCCAATCTGGAAATTGATCCTGTGTGAAGATCCAGTCCACAGTCCACTCAAAGGTTAGCAAGTAAGTCAGCAACTTTATTTCCTTCCCGGCGGAAGTGCTTAAGAGTGATTGCTCTATGAGAGGATATCCAGCATTCAATGAGCTCAAGCCTTCTTGCCATTCTCCAGCTATTGCTCACTTTACTTGAGGGAGTACCTTGCATAATTTTGGAGACCATATTTATGATGATCTGAGAATTGCCTTCTATGATAAGTGGAAAGAAGCCTTTGCTATGAGCTAGAATGAGACCCTGCCAAAGACCTTCCAATTCAACTGAATTATTGGTATCCCATCCTTTTGATCCTAGGAAGGATAACAGAGGAGCACCCTTGTAGTCCCTGAAAATCCCTCCAAAGCCCAAATTACCTGGATTACCTTTCGAGGCGCCGTCAAAGTTTAGCTGGAATGTATGCCTGGGCAGGGGAAGCCACCTATCTAGAGAACGACCCAACTGAGGCAGTGATCCTTTAGCTACGTGATCTTGATTCCATTGAAGATTCCAATTAGCCCAGATGCTTTGTTCTTGGGGAATAGTGGGAAAGTCCTCCCTATACCAGGTATGGATAGAGATGGTTTCCTTGATGTTTTGGCAGATAATTTCCCAAAGGTTCTTCATAGGTGCCGAATGATCCCTGAAGATTCTACAATTTCTTTCCTTCCAGATGTTCTACATGAGGAAGCTTGGAATGAGTTTCCTTAAGAAATTTAAAATCTTGCTTTGATATGGATTCCGATCCTAGTTGCGTATTGTGGCAATGATGTCTCCATGTATTCTAACTTCCTTTTGGCAACGGAAACTGACTTTTTATATTTCCATTTTTTATTACTTAGTAAAAAAAAAAATTTACATATATCAATTGAAAGTAAAATCTAAAGTAAGTGATGGATAATTTGGCTCACACTCTAGTTGGAAGGATTAAGTCCATTTGATACTTTTGTGCGGAATGATTGTAAATGGTAGAAATACTTTATTCTAACGGGCCTCCTTCCTAAAATAGACGGAATTTTGTTCCCTTCCCCTTCATTTTCGGTGGGAAAGTGTTATTGACTACATCATGTTTCTATTTTAGTAAATATTGGTGTGAAGTTTATGCTTACTAGATAAATGTTTATTAGATAGGTAAAGTAATAGTTTACATATATTTAAAAAAAAAATCCATTATATTAAATGATATTTACATTAATTATAAAGATTTAGAATATTTTTTTTTAAATAATAAATTATTTTAGATATCATTTTTGGGATTCAACTGCGTTAAGTAAGTCATTCAAACGTATGACCATTTCCATGAGAGGTAGTCGTAACTGACTAATTTCTCATGATTTTTGAATAGTTCACTTAGCACTCATTGCATCGGGTGATGCTCACAGGGGTGAAGAAGTGGGATTGAAACTAATGAAACATAGCATCAATCATCACTTCCGGGGCTTGCACCCGGTAACCAGGACTTCCCAGGAGGTCACCCATCCCAGAACTCCTCTGGCTCAAGCGCGCTTAATAAATTATTTTTTTTAATAAAATTTTATTGTGTATAGTTTATGGGATTAGAATAAATGGTGATAGGTTGTTTTGTTAAGGTACTTTGTAGTGTAAAGGTCATTTATTGGAAGTGGGTAAAAATTTATTCATGTTAAGTGCTAGTGTTGCTCAAGTAATATACAATGTCTGTATTCAAGTTTTTGTTATCCATAATCAATTAAGCAAAATTTTTCAGTAAAAATCACATAAGAGAAATTTTTAGTTTTGATAATAAACCACACTTATTGGTTCGAAACTCGTTAACCAAAAATTTCTCTTATATAATTTGTACCAAATTAACTTAAATATCCCAAATCAAATCTACTAAAACCATAAATTAAACATACTATCCCTGACAAAACTCACCTCCCCTAACAAACAAACAAAAACTCCATTATAAATAAAAATATATTATCAACCAAATCCACTGCAAATCCTATTTGTTTCTATCCAATATTCCACGAGAGCACTTCTTAAAACCCACCGCCTTGTCTCCTGGATTTGTGGCATTCAGTAGAAAGTCTTTAACCAAACCTAGAATGTTGATTTTTGCGTGTGATATAATTAACAATTTTAAAAATCCGCGGATGGAAACATAAAATATAAATTATATTTACGTGTCCAAAATGTTATCATTTTATGTTGATATAATAAACTTATATTTCATTGTAATTTTATTTTTAAAATATACCGTTTTTTAAAAATATACTATTTATTAAAAATCAGTATAACGTTCTCGACTTCTCAACTTCAGCACACTTGATATATTTTTTAATAACTAAAATATATTTTGCGAACCTTAACGCATTTAAAATATTTTCTATAATTAAAATATATTATAAAATATATAGATCAAGTCAAAGAGTTCGATTTTGTATATATTTATTTTGTTCGAGTTTTTGATAGACTGTGATCAGTTAAGGTATTTTTTATGTAAAATTGTCGATTTAATTTTTCATTTTAATTAAAATAACGAGATACAATCACACTAAATTTTTTTTTTTTTCCGAAGATGGCAAAACCTATCAAACTCAGGTGTCAAACCAACAGTGAGGACAACCATCTCTGGCTGCTATCCGCGAATGTCGATTTGACTCATCACCGTTATCAAGGAAAACCACGCCACCTGTAATAACCCGCTGGTGGTCCGTAAGGGAGCAGGCTTTCACTCCTGCCAGATGCCTCTGGGTCTTGGGCCGTTACCCTGTTTCCTTACGTCCGAGGAAGACGAGCTCTTAGCCAAGCAGAAGCAGTTTTACGGCATACTCCAGGCCGAAATCACACTAAATTTTTTTTATTTTTTTTTTATATAGATATAAATATATAATAATATTTTTAATAATTTTTTAGGTTAAGAAATAATAATAATATTAATTTAATAGATATTAAAAAATCATTAATTTAAAAGTTTATAAAAGTCGAAAAAGAAAGTCTCCTCTAAATTATAAAAATGCTGTAATTTCTCATAGGTATAAAAATATAATAAAAGAGAAATTCGTTATTATTATAGTATACACGTTTTATGATATTTAATGATTAATATAGTTATGTTAAAATTAAGCTTTACACAATAATAATATAATTATTTTTTACTAAATTAATATTTGTTTTTTAAATAAAAAATGTATGATTTTATAATGTTAATAAATTATATAAAAATAAACAAAATTCATAACCATTAATATTCAAGGTGGTATGATTTTTCCGTTTTGTAACATCATATTTGGAATAATATTAAAAAATAAAATATTCATTTTATTATAACGTATTTTTCTATTTTATCAAAAAATTAATAATAAGAAAACATAAGTATAAAGAAAGTAGTGTAAATCCATTTATCCTATTTATTAATCGTATTTTTGAATAGAACTTATCTTTATAATTTCTATCTCTACCCAATATTAAAAATTAAATTAAACCAATATATTAAAAATTAAATTAAACCAATATATTAAAATCCATTATATGTACTACATTTTATTTCAAACCCTCCCCATAAGAATGTAAGCGTGTTTGGTTGGTAATAAAATACACATTCTGTATGATAAAATATTCATATCAATCAAGTGAACCATTGGTCCTTTTTTTTTGAATAATGAAGGAAGGGCATAATTATAAGTATATGGATTATGCATATAATGACAGATTTGTAAAGAGTTTTTAATTAAGTTTTTAATTGTTTTGTAGGTTGAAAATTATTTATATCTAACAAGTCACTTAGTTTCACACTTAATTAGTGTTTTGTTGATTACCATCTATTACAGCACCAAAGTGCACTCTATCTAATATACAATGAGTTCACACCTTGTTACGTGGAAGTTGAGACACAAAATCGCATGGAATAATATCATTCTTTTTTATTTGTAGCTATCATTCAACATGTTGATAATATCATTCACCATGAGGAGGCATATAGCCAGGGCATCCCAAAGGTTAGGTGTTTTCTCATTTAGTTATTTCTTTTATATATTAATATGAATATGCATTGCATTTGTTGTGGCAAGAAAGCACTATCCAAAAACGTTTGTGGTAAGAAACCACTATCCAAAAATGCTTAATTTATTACAATAAAGGTTAATTGTTTCTTTAGTTCTTCAATGTAAGTATTTCAATTAACATGTTAGTTTTGGAATTATAACCCATCTCCATAAATTGAGTTAGAATTGAGTGACATAGAGTACCAAGTTTAAATAATTCATTATAATAGAGGTTAATGGTCCATTGAGTTTTTTTAATGTAAGTGTTTGAGTTAACATTTTAGATTTGGCATGCAATAATTATTAGGCATAAACTTTAATTAAAAAAACTAAATCTATCTTTCATATATTTGACAATATTCCAATAGAGTGAACAATTAGATACTTCTAGAGCCTTGAATAAACACATTTTAAAATTAGTGTGAGTAACATGTATTCATATTGTGTTGTTTAACATGACACTGTGTAAGCAACTATGTAGTAGAATTAGTTTATATATCTCGGGATAAATTTATCCATGATGATAAATTAAGTATTTTTTTCCATCTTTATCCGCAATGATATATACTAAGTATTTTTGTCCATCTTGGACATATTTTAGCAAAGGCCATGGATTATCAAACTGGCTCGAGGGCCCCACTGTTGTTGGGATCCATGTGGGATTCCCCATCACATTATAGAGAAGTTAGGAGGTGGCAGTGGTTGCATGTTCGATCCAGTGATTAGGCATACACACACACACACACTTTCAGATCCACATCATAGCCCTGGACAACACTAGTGATAAGATGGATTGACAGGGGAGGCATATTTCATGAGTTGTCTTAGTATATTAACTGTGTGTGGGGCCATAGGTGATTGGCCTACTTGGGCAGGGGTTGGTAGGGGGAGGTGGCATCGACAAGCCACCAGACATGGAATTTCTTAGAGACAATGCTCTCTCATTGGTATGCTGGAAACAAGAGTTATTGAGGATAATCACAATAGTGTCATTCCCATTAGCATGTGAGGAGGTAGGTTGTTCAAGTCTGTCAGGGAAGATGAGGCGATGTAACTCACATCATGGAGGGTTTACTCGCAGAGTGATGGATGCATTGATGCATGTGGCATGCCAGATAGTACAAGGTGGTACAACAATGAGCATTAGTATCCAATGGTGCACGAAGTTGTGCCATGAAGTTCAGTGCTATGAAGAGTAGTGCAGGGGTACGTGTTTGTATATAACAAAGCATGATGATTCACAACAGATTGTTGGAGCATTACCTCCAAAGGGATCTCCTAGTAGGGACAACTAACATACCCTTGGGTTTGGCACTCCTAGGTTTGGAGAGTGAGTTGGTCACCTGGCTGACCATGAGATTCCATACGAGTTCTTGGATATACCCATAGAGCCCACAAATTTATCACTCTCCAACTTTGTGTAATGATATAAAGAGACATTCTTTACACCTGTAGCATATGGTCAAGG
This sequence comes from Pinus tabuliformis, assembly GCA_031772625.1. Classification (NCBI taxonomy): domain Eukaryota; kingdom Viridiplantae; phylum Streptophyta; class Pinopsida; order Pinales; family Pinaceae; genus Pinus; species Pinus tabuliformis. The sequence continues at coordinate 854,224,553 of CM062815.1, read as the reverse complement.
CTTGAGTTGGTAGTTGTAGGCTTGGGGATGGTTTGATCTTCTACAGAGGTAGCATGTGCTCCACCCTTGACCCCACTTTGGGGAGATGCATGACACCTTTTGGGGGAGGCATTTTGATATATCTCAGGAGCATATACAACAGTTGGTGGACCCTTCTTGCATGCAAATGTTTAGACTCCAGGAAGTATTGGTAACTGCCTAAAGGAGGCAGGATAACATATCTTGTAGTGTGGTATGGTAGGCGCAAGGCGGTCTTGCACACACCAGCTTGGTTTTTGATGTATGGAGTCCATATATTGATTGCATGCAAGGACCCAAGACGGTTTACGAGTTGGATCCAATAGTTGTCAGGACTATGTTGCAGTTGATATGGATATGGGATCTAAGGATTCAAATGGTTTAATGGTCACCTTATTCTGCGATGAGTAGGATTATGGTAGAGAGTGACCTAACTCACTCTTCGTTTGACATATGTGAGAGTACTAAGGCCTTTGTCACATGGCAGGGCCAATTTTCCTTCTCACTACTTCGGATCAAGGTTTGTGTTGTATGGGTAGGCCTTAACATCGTGGAGATTCTTGGGACATATGTGTTGGGACTCCCTAGATATTTTTCCATCACCTTATAGGAGAGGAGGGTACAACTTGTGCATGATGGGAAGACAACCATGATCACAATGGCACAACAACAACATGGTGGAATCCTTTTGAGACTAGCATGGGATCCAAGCATCATATGATTTGGCAGTTAAACTACCCTTAGGGATGAGCTAGTTTCTATAGGATAATATCATTAATATCTTCAATTGGGCTTCTGTGATTAATTGATGACATGGGGTACTTTTCTAGCATGGTAAGATGTTTTGTACGAGGAGGTGAAGTTGATTTGGGACCCTCGTGACATAGGATTTATTCATCTAGTGGTGGCACGACAATGAGGAGTGGTTTAGTGGCACATTTGGGACCCTCGAATTAGCTTAGTCAGCATGTGGATCAATAGAATGTAGTGATATTTATTGAGGACAAGAAATTTTTTGTAGGGAGGATTATCATGTCCCAAATTTTGGGCATGATAAAATCACTAAGGTTTTTTGCTAATCTTTTATAATATTAAAAGGGGGGGAAATATTAATTTGTGAGAAAATGTAGTAATTATTATTTTAATGGAATGGTAGAAAAATAATATTTTATTTAAGGAAGGTAGTCAAAATATTATTTTAATGGAGATTGGTGGAAAATTATTATTTTATTAAAATGGAGGAAAAAGTCACTTAGTGGAAAATGGCCCTCACTAATAAAATAATAATTTAGAAAGGGATCTCAAAGCATGGGGGAGAAATTATAAAAGGAGGATGAACTCATTTGTTGATCATATTTTGTCTATCACATTTCACCTTTCATATTCTCTTGGGGTTGTTTAGCAGAAGAAGATAAGTGTTGTTTAACACAGGAATTCCAAGCGAAAATTCCACCCTCAATTCAAAGAACTTCAAGTGTCCCCCCAATGACATAGTTGGGAGTCTAATTCAAGGCTTCCCTTAAGCTTACTGTAGGAGATTTGATCATATTTGTGCATTTCTTAGTCATAGAAGGAGTTCATGGTACATTTTATGGAGAAGCAGTTGTGGGTTAGAGATTCCAGGATTTTGGAGAGAGTTTCCCTTTGGATATAGTAGGACTTTGTTGGCATTTTACAAGAAAAATATTGAGGGGAATATTTGGGCCAAATTTATCTATTTTTGGTGGTGCGTAGTGGTTATTAGGAAGAATAGGCACATAGGTTCAGATATGGAAATTTAGCTGGAGTTTGGCTAGGAATTAGATCTATTTCTGGAGGATATTTTGTAGGAGATTTCCAACTATTTTCGAAGGTGGGTTTGGATCATTTTCTTAGGTGATTTCTTGTTAGACGTAGAGTTGGGGAGTCCAAAAAGATTATTTTTTTGTTGTTCTATGCTTTTTTTTATTGCAAGTCTGACAGGTCTCATTGACCATTACTCTGGAAACGCATCCTGTAGTTTAGATATAACTTAGTTCTTGGAATCATTGGATTGATTTTTGTATTGTAAGTGGAAAGTATGTCGATACATTCATTTCAATATATTCCTTATAGTTTTAAAACCCCCCCCCCCCCCCCCCCCCCCTTCAATAACCTTCAATACCACTCCAGATGAGCTAACGACCATTTCATCGCCATTTACATGTTCTATAATTTTTCTTTTCTTAGAAAAAAGTGATCTTTTCCTTTTTTGTTGCTCCTTGTACAAAATTAAACATATATGAATTAAAATATTGTTTGAAACATGTTATTTAATATTCTTAACTATATTATTAATGAAAATTTAAAAAAAAATCATACTTAATAGTATGTTCTCATTCACCTTATTCATCCTTTTGCAAATTCTCTATCAAGATTTTATGCTCTTCTACATTTATATGAGAAATAGTATTATTGGACTTCTTCATTTTGTGGCTCTGCATGAGACATACTAACAAATACATATTAATTAAACTTACATATAGTTCAAACATATTAATTTTGTAAAGAATTTACAAAGAACTTGCCTTTTCTGCTTTTTTGGATGTGTTATCATTGTGTCGATCAATGTTTTTGTTACTTTCCAACTTCTCATAGATTTTTTATGAATATACAACATGTAGAATTTAATATATAATCCATTAAATATATTTATACATAAATCAAATAATTTTCAGCCAAAAAAATTCACGTAACTGGAGTGGTTATCTGAATAAATGCCCTGGTGCGTTTATTATATTAAAGACAATAGACATTTAATTTTTCAACACCGACAGTGAAAATTATTTTTTTAAATAATTTTAAATTTTGATAGTGCAATTTGTAACGATAAAAAATAGTTATCACAGTAAAAAACAAAAACATAAAAAATTAAATACAAGTCACTTAATGGTATAATTTGGCAAAGGCAATCCGATGTGTTATATTACACCAGGCACACCAATAAACAAGCATCGTTTTTAAAAAACAAATAGGGCTCACAGGATTTGGTGTGACATGGAACATTAAAGCATTTTCAACACTTGTGTGTTATATTACACAAGGCACATCACGGAATAGACACTATTTAAAAAAAAAACAGACAAGGCCGATAGGGTTTAGATCTAATTCAATAAGTGGTCCCCCTACTTTACATTTAAAACACCCTATATATAGTAATCACACAAACCCATTCAATCTAAAGTGCCTAAAATGAAAAACCCTAATTGTGAAGTGGGAGAGGGAGTTAAACCCTAAGGTAATATAACATATAATTAATATGTAATATAGTTTCATATATATATATATATATATATATATATATATATATATATATATATATATATATATATATATATATATTGGTTGCAATTTATTGTTTTTATTATTCATTAAGGTATGAATTAAATTATATAATTTAAAAATAAATTTATTTAAGTTATATAAATGAATAATATTTAGATATTCCTAATTTATTATTTTATGTTATATATATATATATATATATATATATATATGCAAACTTAATGGCGAACCTCATTTGAACTTTATTGAAAAATTCAAATTCAAATCGAACTTAATCGTTGTCGAGCTCAAATTTGAACCTGAACCATGTGACATTGATGGTGAGTTTACGAGTGAATCACATCGATTAGGATAAATTGCCGATGTGCTAATTTTTTTAAATGCTCCAAAATGATAGAATCCATTCTTCTTCTTTTTGAAATCTCGCAAATGGTGCAGTTAATATTTTAACACAATAATGTGGTTTTTATTTAAATGCATAAGTGCAGTAATTTTTATAAGAGCACCAACATGATAGAATTCCTTTTTATTTTTGAAATCTCAGAAACAAGTGTGGATCGGTGCTATTTTTATTTAAATGCATCGGTGTTGTCTTATTTACAAGAGCACTAATATTGTAGAATACATTTTTATTTTCGAAATCCTAGAAATCAATGCGGTTATTATTTTAACTCCCCAATGCGATTTTTTTTTTCTCAGTAAATATCAATTCTATTAAAGGAAAATAAAAATAATATTGCAAGTTGAAGCCTCAGGCATAGGCATCTGAGAGAAGTCAACACAGCAAACCATCCCAAGAATGGGAGGACTAGAAACAGAAGCAAGAAGTCGAACATTGGAAGCAAAATCAACGATAAGATCATAGAAGTCTAAAGCTTAGAAGCATAAAAATAGAGAGTTGACCATATCCACAGAGGAGCTACAAGCTACCACTTTGCCAGGAAAAAGAACCACATTCCAGTCTGCCAAGAGGAAATTTGAACCGCCATCCCAAAAGTCGCCTGAGCATAACCAAAAAGAACCAATAGATAAAACCGGGGAGATACAAAAATGTCCAGGTGGCATTACATTTCCATGCCCAGGTCTGGAGGCTCCTCAACCACTAGGCAGGCATTTCCATACCAAGTCTCTTCATCTCTAGCAACTTCACCCACATCACTACTGCCTGGAGGAGTTGACGAGGGACGAGTGTCACTTGAATAGCCAGCCGTGGCCAACAAGGCATAGGTGCCATGCTGCCACCTGGCGGCTGAGAATTGTCAGGACCACCTCCCTTGTCATGCTGCTTACCACACTCGTCCATCTTGCCTTCAGATGCCAAATTCTTCCCATCACCTTGGTTGTTCCCTTTGCCATCACTATCGTGAGATAACTTAGCTGGAGTGAGGCTTGTAACAAGAGACAGAGCCTCTTCTTCAGAAAAGATTATCATGACATTGGCTAAGATAATGGGCATGTTTAGGTTTCTTTGGAACCTGAAGTGGGTGGACTGAAACGCGTTGTCTGAGATAAGGGTAGAGAAGAAGGGGCTGGATTTTGATCGACAAATTGAGCCCTCTGAGAGCGCCCCCGCCCCCCTCAACTTCCACCGTAGCGACTTCTCATTCGATTCCAAACCATGATGAGGTCATAGAGGGAGGGCGTAGAAACAGAGGAAGCTTTGGAGGGGAGATGAGACAGGACTAGGAGGGTTCCAATGATACTCAATAAACTAGCCTGAGACTGGAGAAGGGGGGGCTTAGGCACAACAGCAAGAGCCACCGAGAGCGACTCACTAGATGCATAAACCGACTTGCTGCAGAGAAGAGTGACAGGGGACAAGCAGATGCTAGAGGACGAAGAATAAATACAGGGATTGAGAGCCAAAAGAGCCATGATTGTTCCAGCATTAACCTTGCTTCGGATAGAGTGAGCCTTTAATTCCAGCACCAGGTGGGATCGGTCTCGCCTTAGGTGAGCTGAATTGAGCTTGATCTGATCCGAGGTGAGCCAGATGGGAGTCTGGATAACTGCGCAAGACTACATCTGGCAGGACCATGCTTCTGCAAACATAATTAATTCCATAAATTTTTATTTAATTCACCCGCATCTGGGTGCTCTTCTCCTTCCTATTTCATTTCATTCTTCACAAGGTTTTGGAATTCTAGGAGTTGGGATTCAGAGGCCAATCTGGAAATTGATCCTGTGTGAAGATCCATTCCACAGTCCACTTCAAGGTTAACAAGTAAGTCAGCAACCAGGGAAAATTTTAAGAACCCCCCCCCCCCAAATTTACATCTATAATAAATGGGCGAATCTCTCACCAGGCATGGCAAATATTTTACTCAATTATAAAATCTTGTGTTTATTGAATACACAAATGAAATCATTGCATTTCTTTAAAATATCTTTTGAAATAAAAATTACCGAAATTACATATCAATAACCTAGTGGGTGTAGGATAAAATTCACCCGTGACATTCACAGAAAGCATGAGAGAAAACCTAATACTATATATAAAACCAAGAAAAATTCAAATTCATCACTTCTAGGGACCTCGTAACCACCCTTCCAATACACAAGTATGTTCCTGTTTGCAATTAGAAAAATCACCCAAATTACAATCTATTTACTCCAGCATATGTTGGAAAGTTATAGAAGGATGACTAGTGCAATCAATCCATTCCTTTTAGCCCTGGATTTGTTTCAGTTTAAAACAGAAGTATACAAATATACTTGTCCAATGTCTATGCTTTAACCATTCACCTTAAGATGTTTTTACAATATAATTTCCTAAGTCTATTTAATATCTTCATTATCATAAAAACCAACCTATATCCATCTTAACTCCACATATACCACTCTTAGGGGGATGAAATCTATTTATCCCTCTGAGCACTTGGTAGACCCAAAATTAAGATGGATCTAAGATGATAGAATTTCCCCTTTAAATAGTCTATGCTCACATGAATACCATGGTATTACCATGGGTCAATACCATGGGTTACCATAAACCTGGAGCTTAAAAATTACTATTAGTAATTTATAAAAATTAATAAAATTAATAGTTGATTTTTATTTTATTTTTTATTTTAACCAAGCTAAAATGTTTAACATACATTAAATTACAACATCCATTTTTACTCTTGATCAGATCAAGTATTTTTTCACTCTATTCTAGTTTGCATATCACAATATATTTTTTCACTCTATGCTAGTTTGCATATCACGCTATTTGATACCTCTCGGGGGTTAGTAGATCCAGAGTAAAGATGGATCTATGTTGGTTTAATTCCCCCATTTAAATAGGCTATTCTAGGTGAATACCATGTGCCATTTTTATTTTTATTAATACTAATATTAGGGTTAATAATGTTTTTTTGCATGGTATTAATAGCAATCTAGTCCATGGTATTTGTCCCATAGTATTTTGTCCATAGGTTTCACCTAAATAACGCATTTTTTGAGTGTTCGTAAATATAAGGTGACTTATGGAGTAAATATAAAGAAATGTTTTATTTGTTTACCATACCTCTCGTTTATTTATATTTTTATTAATTTACCATACCTCTTTTACAAATATGGTATTTGGCCCATAGGATTCACTTAAATAAAACCTCTTTCTTGAGCCTTCATAAATAGAACGAGGGTTATGGACTAAATATAAAAAAAGTTTTATTTATTTACCATCCGTCTAGTTTATTTATATTTTTATTTATTTACCATACCTTTTGAGTAAGTATAAAAAGACATTTTATTTATTTACCATACCTCCAGTTTACTTATATTTTTATTTGTTTACACCCTTGCATGTATATAAGGTGACTTGTGGAGTAAATATAAAAAATGTTTTATTTATTTACCATACCTCTCATTTATTTATATTTTTATTAATTTACCATACCTCTTTTATAATATGGTATTTGGGCCTTTGGCCCATAGGATTCACTTAAATAAAACCTATTCTTGAAAATGGGCGAATGGAAGGTTGTAACTCCTAATTTCAAGGGCTAAATTTACCTTTTTTACCCTCTCCCTTAAAATAAGGTTGGCTATTTGAGGTGATTTGTAAAAATGTACTATGATACAAAATATTCGCCCACTAAAAATTTAAAACCCCTTAATTTCGCCAAAGGGCGAACATTTGCCCCTAAAATTTTCTATGCCAGCAACTTTATTTCCTTCCCGGTGGATGTGCTTAAGAGTGATTGCTCTATGAGAGGATATCCAGCATTCAATGAGCTCAAGCCTTCTCCCCATTCTCCAACTATTGCTCACTCTACTTGAGGGAGTACCTTGCATAATTTTGGAGACCATATTTATGATGATCTGAGAATCGCCTTCTATGATAAGTGGAAAGAAGCCTTTGCTATGAGCTAGAATGAGACCCTGCCAAAGACCTTCCAATTCAGCTGAATTATTGGTATCCCATCCTTTTGATCCTAGAAAGGGTAGAAGAGGAGCACCCCTGTAGTCCCTGAAAATCCCTCCAAAGCCCAAATTACCTGGATTACCTTTCGAGGCGCCGTCAAAGTTTAGCTAGAATGTATGCCTGGGCGGGGGGAGCCATCTATCTGGAGAACGACCCAACTGAGGCAGTGATCCTTTAGCTACGTGATCTTGATTCCATTGAAGATTCCAATTAGCCCAGATGCTTTGTTCTTGGGGAATAGTGGGAAAGTCCTCCCTATACCAGGTATGGATAGAGATGGTCTCCTTGATGTTTTGGCAGATAATTTCCCAAAGGTTCTTCATAGGTGCCGAATGATCCCTGAAGATTCTACAATTTCTTTCCTTCCAGATGTTAACAATGTAAACTTTGAAACGGGAACTATAAACTCAAAACGGGAACTCTGGCCAAAAAACTCCAAAAAAACATCAAAAACAGTGCTAAAAACGAAAATTGTGTATACTGGAACGATGTTTTTTTTTTAGGTGTCAATTTTGAACGTGTTTTAAAAATGGCAGTGACTACGAAATTTTCGTGCAAAATATACCTTCAAAACGAAAGTGATGATACTGGAATAATGATTTTTTTTTTAGGGTCAATTTTCAAACTTTTTAAAAAATGCTAATAAAACCAATTTTTTATGTCTCAAACAAAGTTAATTTTTAAGGAAAAAACACATTAATATTTCTGGTAGAATATCATTTTTCTTTCCTAAGTATAAATTTAACATGTTTTCAACCACAACATGCTAGATACAAAAGAAATTGAAATTTTTTCAACTATAAAATTAAAAAACCATAACATTATGAACAAATTATATCACTGAATGAATTCAAAAGTCTTTATTTGTATACCGAATAAAACAGACATTATATCTCTAATTTGATATTGCATTGCAGATATTTAAACAATAAAATTTATCATACTTAAGACATAATCCAACAACATAAAAATGCTTCATAACTTCTCATTTATCATCATTAATCATAACATATAACCCATGAGGTGTAGATTAGTTGGTTTATGTGAGATTTAATCCTCATCGAGTCTCAGTTTCAAATCTCATGAGGATGGGTTGAGGGTGGAGCCAATTGTGGGGGTTACATTGTCCCAAAGGGCGCCAGGCTCAATCATTATCGCACAATCCTAGTAACGACATCCCATTGTTAGGCATAGCATCCCTCAATCCAACATATGGGTTGGCCTCTATTAGGAAAATCATTCTTTCATCCAACATATGGGTTGGCCCTAGCTTAGGCACTACCCATTATGTTAACAAAAAAAAAAAAAACATATAAAAAAAACTTGATTTAGGTGGACCTCTTATAATGGTCAAAAAGTCAAAAGCCATAGAAAAGTCAATACAAATATTTTCAACCAATAGCCTATGAAATTTGTTAACGTTGTCAATATGAATACTCGATGAAATACAACTCGTCTAAACTACAAGATTTCTTTTTGCCAATTGTGAAGTTGCTCCTTTATTTAAACGAATTTCAATTGTGAAGTTGCTCCTTATTTAAAGGAATTTTTTTGTCAATAAAAATCTTTATTGATAAGAAAGAAAAAAATTAACACCTCACTCAAGCACAATTTCAAATCTCATGAGGATGGGTTGAGGGCGGAGCCAATTGTGGGGGTTACATTGTCCCAAAATGCGCGAGGCTCAATCATTTTTGCACAATCCTGGTAACAACATCCCATTCTTAGGCATATCATCCCTCAATCCAACATATGGGTTGGTCTCTATTAGGAAAATCATTCTTCCATCCAACATATGGGTTGACCCTAGTCGAGGCACTACCCATTATGTTAAAAAATAAAAAACATATAAAAAAACTTGATTTAGATGGACCTCTTATAATGGTCAAAAAGTCAAAAACCATAGAAAAGTCAATACAAATATTTTCAATCAATACCCTATGAAATTTGTTAGCGTTGTCAATATGAATACCTTATGAAATATGACACGTCTAAACTACAATACCCTATCAAATATGACACGTCTAAACTGCAACATTTCTTTTTCCCGAATTGTGAAGTTGCTCCTTTATTTAAAGGAATTTTTTTGTCGATAAAAAACTTTATTGATAAGAAAGAAATAAATTAACACCTTAAAACAAGCACCTTAACCACAAGATTGTTCATCCTTTACCTATATTATAAGATTCCAAGTGTCTACATGTATTTTTCTATTCTGCTAAATAAATCTATTTATGTTGAGTCTAACTCTTGCTTAACTTAAACATTTCTCCGGCTCTTTTACTTTAAAAGAATCTTTTATTTATTAAAAAAAGAGTTCTTTTATCTATTAAAAATTATTAATAAAAAAAAATTAAATTAACATACAACCTCAAAGTTGTTCATTCTTATTTTAAGTATTTGCATATAATTTTTCTATTCCTTTGTATTAGTGGAATACTCTCAGCTTGTCTTTGATGATAAAGTAGTCATTGAGAAACATTCCTAATATTTAAAGGTTAATTCTCATTACATATGCAAAGACTAATTCTCATTAACTTTATATAATACATATCTTTTATAAATTCTTCACAGATATCATTAAATGATAATTGATTCAAATATATATATATATATATATATGAAAGATATCAATGGAATAAAAAGGATATAAAACCAATACCCATAAGCTAGTGATAAAGCAGATAAAACTATACCTATATACCTATTAAAGGAAAGGATATATGTTTATTAAACTGGTTATAAAGGAGATAAAACTTTATCAAAGTACAATTTCCAACAACTAACCAGCGGCCATTTTGAAATGTTAAAGTTTCTCTTAAATATTCCAATACATTAAATCTTGTAAATATAATCTTGTAAATATAGATTTTTCTCTTTTTATAAAAATGCGTCCTTTAGTTTTTCAAAGATGCTCTTTTCTCAATAACTTCCAAAACTCGTATTTTCCCATTCATATTATATGTATTCAAACATTTCTATCAACCACTTCATTCATATCTCAGAATAAAAGGATGGGAGAGAATCCTTATCTGAGCAAATTACTTTGAAAGGGACTTAATTCTGTATAAGCCAAGATCATTCTGGTTTTTGGGCTCTCCTTTCATTTTGTCTTTGGTGAGGTTTCCATTTCGATTTGCATTTGCTTCTGTGTAATCCAAGATGGTAACAGTAGAAGGAACAGCTAATGGAGATTGATATTTAGATACTACTTTAGATGGTTATTGCCTTGGTGTATCGGAGCTTAAGAGCTTAAGATGGAACCTAATTTTGTATCAGTTAAGATCATTTTGGTTTCAACTCTCCTTTTCATTTTGTCTTTGAGGTTATCTCAATGTCAATTTGCATTTGCTTCTGTGTATTCCAAGATGATAACAGCAGACCAGGAGAAGCAACAGCTAATGCAGATTGATATTTCTTCACTTCTGGCTTTCAAAAGGAGTATTCTCTCTGATCCATATCATATGCTCGATAATTGGAATCCTGCAGTCACGCATGTGTGCAATTGGACAGGAATTTCTTGCACTATGGGGCTTTCCAGAGTTAACAGACTCAATCTGGCAGTAAGTGGCCTTGTAGCTCGCAGCGTGAGTGCAGAACTGGGAAATCTTAGTGGCCTGCAATATCTGGATCTTTCGGTAAATTCATTCACTGGTCAAATTCCTCCAGAGTTGGGAAAACTTGACAAATTAGAGGGACTGTCTCTGTTTTCCAACAATATTACTGGAAGCATTCCTTCGCAACTTGGAATGCTTAAGAATCTAGAGTCACTCTCTCTATCTAGCAATGCCTATCTTTCTGGGAACATTCCCCCGGAGCTAGGTGGACTCGGGCAGCTGAAAACTCTTTCTCTTTTTCTCACCAATTTAAGCGGAAATATTCCACCTGAATTAGGGCAACTGTCTAGTTTGGAAATCATGGACATTTATAAGAATACGTTGAGTGGAAACATCCCCAAGGAATTAGGGCAGCTGAAGAATGTGAGGAGGCTTTACTTGTGGGGTAACAGGCTCTCCGGAAGCATTCCAAAGGAGTTGGGTGGGCTTACCAGTTTGGAAGATTTTACAGTGTCTGTGAATAACCTTAGCGGTAGCATTCCTGAAGAATTGGGAAATCTGAGCTCCCTGAAATATATTTACATGTCTGTAAATAATCTCAGCGGAAGCATTCCAAGGGAGTTTGGACGGTTAAAGAATCTTAATTATCTTTGGGCACCCGCAAATCAGCTGTCTGGAAGTATTCCTGTCGAGTTAGGGCAGCTGAGCCATTTGGAGATGTTGCTTTTGAATGACAATAACCTAAGCGGACCCATTCCCCCCGAGTTGGGGCAGCTGAAGAGCTTGCAAGTTCTCAACCTGGAATCCAATCAGCTCTCTGGAAGAATCCCCAGTGAATTAGGAGGACTCGCCAGTTTACAAATCCTCTTCCTCTGCTACAACGAACTCAGTGGAGCCATTCCTCAAGAGCTGCAGCAGCTTACAACCTTGGAGCAGCTTCTGCTCAACAATAACCATCTCACTGGAACCATACCTTCAGGATTGGGTCAATTGAAAGCTCTGCAGGATCTCATCGTAGGAAATAATAAGTTGTCTGGATATATACCTGCTGAGCTTGGGAAGCTGAGAAACTTGCGAACTCTTTCTCCGGCTCTCAATAACTTGTCTGGAAGTATTCCCAAGGAACTTGGCCAATTGAGTAGTTTACAGAGTCTTCATCTATATAAGAATCAGCTCTCAGGAAGGATCCCATCACACCTCAGCAATCTAAGCAATCTTGTAGAATTGTCTCTGGGAAATAACTACCTGTCTGGAGAGATACCAGAAGGGCTTTCTATGCAGGTTCCCAATCTCCAGTCACTAAGCTTACAGAAAAATAATCTAAGTGGCTCAATACCTTTGTCCTTGTCACTTCTCAGCGGCCTAAGTTACTTGGATCTATCAAGCAATAGATTATCTGGTCTGTTTCCTCCGATATTGGCCAATTGTTCTCAGCGGCAGCACCACCCCCGGGCCGCCCCGCCCCGCCCGACCGGCGGCGGGTCGATTCCCGAAATTGACCCGTCGCCAGTCAGGCGGGGCGGGGCGGCCCGGGGGGGGCGGAGGAGGCCGGGGAGGGGGCGGGGGGAGAGAGGGGTGGGCGGAAGGGGCCGGGAGGGGGTTGAGTTATATATATATATATATATATATATATAAATGACGTAGTATGAAACTTCAAAATTGACATTTATTTACCATAACTTTTTGTTTATAACATAGTAAAATTCCATGGATACTTTGTAAAAATAATTCTTTACACATATGAATGATACCACGTGCTAAAAATACAAGGTATGAGTTTTCAAGTGTGGCAAGCTTGATCCACCCTAGGGCTATTAGTGGCCCATTGAGTCGTTTTTATAATCTGCGTAGGTTTTTTTTTAGCTTTATGCACAACTTTTCGAATGATTTTATCTCTTTGAAATATGCATGTGTATAGAGGTTGCTAATAAATAAGTGGATTTTTATAGTTATTTATATTATTATTTAATAAATTTAAAATTTATAAAATAAAAATAATTTAAGTTAATGGTTTTTTTAACCAATATATTGACATAAATATTGTTGAAGCATTGTCATTCTAAACACATGTTAAAGAATCTATGCTATATTTATATTGTTTCTTTTATTTATGTATTTACAAACCGTATGTTGTTTTTTCGTTTCTGTATCTATATGCGGTGTCATGTCAATACTATCCTCATTACAAATTTGGAAAAAAATATCTGATAGCAATTTTGTTGAAGCATTGTCACTCTAAAACATCATATTTATATTGGTGTTTTTTATTTATATTTAAACAATATTACACGAAAACAAATTTAATTTTTTTATTAAAAATAAAAATAAAATTATATATGAAAGTATTTTTTATTCAAAAAATTTAATAAATAATTTAAAACAACAAAAAAAACCTCAAAATTCATATCTAAATTTAATACCAAGGCAATGTTAATATGGCCAAATGTATATACTTTATATTTTTTTTTAAATTGTTACAATATAAACTCCAAAACTCACACCACATCATACATCAAATCTTGATTCCGTACTGACGCCTTCCGAATTGGGATAATATAAAATAACAATAATTTTTGTAAACTGTGATCACCGTGACTTGTGTGAACTTCATAGCAAAAGTATGAACAAAGAATACAGCACAGAACCTGCTCGTACTGTCCATAGAATAGTGGACATGTGTCATTGCTCAACCATGTTCACGGGGCATTAAGAACGTAGACATCAACTGAATATGGTAAACAGTTTATCGGAGTGAAACGGTAAAAGAAGACCTAACTGTCTCTGTTATGCTTTTGAGATTTTTGGGTTGAATTGGTTTAGAAATGGATAAGCATATGTGGAAAACATATGTTTGAATTATTAACCTCTTATCATTTAAATTAGCTGAAAGGAGTAGCTTGATAAGGCTGAGGAATTGTCGGGACGGCCAAAAGTGACTTGAATCTGGATAAAAAAATTCAAAAAATCTTGTAGAGGCAGTGTTTGATTCGTGTTTTTGATGGTGGAAATGGATTGAGCACCATCAAAAACATCTAAAACACCTAAAATTTTGAAGTTTACCAACTATAACTTGGATTTAAAAAAATCCTTGTCGGATTTTCTCTAAATATGACCAGAATTTCCATAACTTTCCTGGCCACTCCTCTGCCTCATTTAAATAATAAAAAGCAATAATTTTTGGTAAAATTATTTGACCCGCCAAAAACAAATTATAGTACTTACACAGCAAAATAATCATGTGTAATCAGTTATATCATATATCCATATTCTAATCACATAGTTCACGCAAATTATTAAGAGCGTATGCATTGAAAACTAATTATTAATGTGGAGGAGACATAGGAGATATCATTAGGTACCTATGGTATAAAATTTTCATACTTTTTTCGCTACAATTTTAGAGATATTCCCTATGGAAGTTAGGATTACTAAATCCAAAAATCAACTTCAAATAGGTCAATTTGGTATTTTTTCTATAAATTATATTTTGGGAATTTTCAAAATTTGAAAATTTAAGAGATCTAGGGAGACATATAGAAGTTCATCAATTAAAAATTTCATAATTATATTTACAAAATTGTATACATGTAATGTTGTACAATTTTGTTCTTGAGAAGAGGAAAAAATCAACAATTTTTGGGAAAAGCAAAGCTGGTGAAGAAAGAAATAGCTATTAGACCTGACGAAGTCAAAAGTAGCAAGAAGAGCTAGTGAAGGTAGAAGCAGCAAGTAAACCCAGTGAAGGTAGAAGTAGCTAACAGATGTGGTGAAGGCAAAAGTAGTAAGTAGACTCAGTAAAATAGGTTGGTGCCTATGAATATTTGCAAAAATGGGCATTGATGTATTTTATGGATTGGTGTCTACAAAATTTGTAACAATAGGTCAGTGCCTACTAAGTCTGTATTAGTAGGTTAGTGCCTACAAAGATCTATTATAAATAGCTTTTCATATATATCTTTAGTTCCATATGTGATATTGTTTTATTATGATTCATGAATCTTTAAATAAGAAATTGTCTTATATTGATTCAACCCCCACCTCACAATATAAGTATGACTCCAACAAAAATACCATGATTAATTTCAGAACAATTCAAAAATCCTAATTTTCATAGTATATCTAAACCTATATGCCAAAGGATCATTTATTAATGTTGTTGAGCTCTAAACTGACATAGTTAGACATTCACTTTGAATTTTGATGGGATGTGAAATTATCTACGAAAAGGGAAAACAAAATATTTTGGAAGATGCAATATCAAGGAAATAGGAAGACACAAATGGTATATTTTGTGCTATTTCCATTCCATAATTTGATTGGGTGAAACAAAAAAGGATAGAATGGCAGCAAGAAGAGAAGATATGCAAGATCATCCAACAACTACAAGAGGACCTTGATGCAGTAGAAAAATTTACATGGAAGAATGATTTGCTATGGTATCAAGATCACTTATATATAAGAATTATCAACTCAAACAGAAGGTCTTATTCAAATTAGACACAAATCCCATGGCAGGACATTCAAGGTTCTTGAAGACATACCATAGGATAAAGAAAGATTCTTTTGGGGAAGTTAATAAAGCATATGTAAAAAAATTTGTGGCAAAATGCATGGTATGCAAAAAATATAAAGGAGAAATTATCAAGACCCTAGGACTCCTTCATCCATTAGCCATACCAAGCCAACGTTGGGAAAAAGTTTCAATGTATTTTATTACAGGTTTACCCAAATCTCAAGGAAAGAGTGTCATTACGGTAGTGGTAGATCAAATGACAAAGTATGTCGACTTTTCTCTCTTTCTCGTCATTTTAAGGAAAGCACTGTGGAAAAAAATTCATGGAAACAATTCAAAAGCTACATGGAATACCAAAGATTATTGTAAGTGATGAAGACCCAATTTTCATTGAAAACTTTTGGACTAAATTATTTTCTTGTTTGGATGCGCAATTGGTTCGGAGCTCATTATACCATCCTCAATTTGATGGGAAAACTAAGATTGTGAATAAATGTTTAGAAGGATAGCTATGTTGTATTGCATATGATAAATAGACACAATGAGTCAAATGGTTTCCTTTGGCATAATGGTGGTACAACACATCTTTCCATACTTCATCAAAAATGTCACCATTTATGGAAATTTATGGATATCATCCTCCATACATCACATCACCATTGAAAAGGACTATAAAATACCAAGCAATAGAGGACCACATCCAACACAAACAAATATTCTAAAACTATTGAAGGATGACTTGGTTATGGCACAAAATAGAATGAAACAACAAGCGGATCAACTTCATAGTGAAAAGGGGGCGGGGGGGGGGGGGGGGGGGGGGGGGGGGGGGGGGGGGTGGGGGGGGTAGGGGTAGGGCGTGGGGTAGGGGGTGGGGGGGGGGGGGGGGGGTGGGGGGGTAGGGCACGGGGGGGGGGGGGGGGGGGTGGCGGGGGGATGGGGGAGGCCGCGGGGGTAGGGGTGGGGGGGGGGATGGGGTGGGGATGGGGGGTAGGGGTCGGCGGAGGGGGCCGGGGGAGGGGGAGGCGGAGGAGGTTGGTGGGGCGCGCGGTGTGGGGAGGGGCTTTAGTGAATCACGTGTGGCAAAAAAGGCAAAGGAACCCCAACCACCATTACATGGAATGTTTGGAAAGACATATATTGGGAGATTTGCAGACATCAAAGACCCATTAGAAGAGGAAATTGCGCAAAAGGAAGCAGAAAATATTGTGGAAGATGACAATGATGAAACTCTAGAGGACGGAGAGTTTGGATTACGTGACATTGTTGATTAAATTTAAGTTATACCTGGAAATCAAGCTTTGCAATGTTTTGACTCTGACATTTCATGAAAAGAATAATCAATGAATTAAAGTTGTTATGTGTTCAATATTTGTAATTTGTGATTTTCACATTGATTTTTAAGTTAATTATTATTTTTTGAAAAAAAGTTGTTATTATTATTTTTTGACATGAAATTCATAAAAAAAACTATTATTTGACCATTTTTAGTTAATATTTTTGTATAAAAATTGTGATTTTGACATGTTAATTCTAGCAAAAAATTATCAAAACGTTTAGTTTTTTTGTTATATTTATGTTAAAAATGGTTATTTTTATGTCCATTGTTAAAAAATGTTGTTTTTTAGAAACAATTATTTCATGTGGATTGAAAAATTAATTAAAGATGTATAAATATGTAGATTATCTAAAATTCAAACTATTAACTTTCTAATTTAAAAACGCAAAACAATAAAAACCCCACCAAAAAAAAAAAAAATTAAGATAGAGAACAAGAAAATATGAATAAAATGACCACTTCAAAAACTATCAAATTTAGAAAATAATTATTTACATTTCACACACTAGAAAATTTAAAGTAAAAAAATAGGTCTTTTAAAAAAAGGGTGTGATGCAGAATATTCACTTTTTAAAATCAACATGAAAATCACTACCATTCTAAAACTTAATGCACATGAAAAAAATTAAAGTTCCAAAAACCATGTTCTAAAAAAAACATGTGTATTCTGCATCACCACTTTTGAAAATCGGGTCATTTTTTTTGCTATCTCTACGAAACAGGTAACAGTATCAATTCCCGTTTCAAAGTTTACATTGTTTGTTCCACATGAGGAAGCTCGGAATGAGTTTCCTTAAGAAATTTAAAATCTTGCTTTGATATGGATTCCGATCCTAGTTGCGTATTGTGGCAATGATGTCTCCATGTATTCTACCTTCCTTTTGACAACGGAAACTGACTTTTTATATTTCCATTTTTTTTACTTAGTAAAAAAAAAAAAAAAAAATTTACATATATCAATTGAAAGTAAAATCTAAAGTAAGTGATGGATAATTTGGCTCACACTCTAGTATCTTCATGTCGATTCCCATCATTTCCCTGCTCAGAAGTTGGGTGTTATTAACACCCTCGCTACTCATGCCCTTAGGATCTCTGATTGTGAGAGCTTTGATAAGGAGAGATCCCATCTCCTTAATGTCTTTGTGGAGAATGGATATAGTATGCGCCTAAGTCAGAAGGCTTTTCGTAAAGCCTCTAAAAATGCGTTTATTAAGAAAGAGCCAAAAGAGCGTCGTCTAGGTGTCCATCTTCCCTATGTCCAAGGAACCACGGACAAGATTGCTCGGATCCTTAAAAGGTATGATATTCCCTCAACCTTTAGGCCCCTCAGCACCATTCGCAATTCCCTCCAATCGGTGAAGGATCTCGTTAACCCTAAGGACATGAAGGGTGTCTACTTGATCCCTTGTTCATGTGGGAGCCCCTATATTGGGGAAACAGGATGCTCCATCCATCAAAGGATCTGCAAACATGCGGCCGACCTAAGACATGGGAGATCCAAGTCTTCAGCATTGGAAGAGCATGTGGAAAAGATCAAGCATCAGGTGTGTATTTAGGAGGCCAAGGTTGTTGCCAAAGTTGCTCAGTTCCATCATCATAAATTTAGGGAAGCTATTGAGATTGAAAAGATGCCGAGCAATCTCAATAGAGATGATGGCTGGAAAATCAGTAGGAGCTGGATTCCCGCACTCTCTTCTTAGTCGGTTTTTCTGCCTCCTCCTTGTTTTTGAACTCTTGTTATATATATATATATATAGATATATATATATATATATATATATATATCTATATATCTATATAATTATTATTATTATTATTTTTTAAAGACTAATTTCTATTAATATATATATATATATATTTTAACGAGATCGGTTACTTGTGTATTATAAAAAACTTCAAAAGGCAAAGCCTGTTACATATTGTAGGGAAAGCTGAGAGGGGAGGATCCAAAATGGGTGCGCAAACCCTTGATCCTTGTTGGTGGACTTAATAAAAACAGTTTGAAAGAGATAACAGCTATATTGCCGTACAAACAAGCCTGCTAATAAACAAAATTTACAAGACATTAAACAAATTACTGATGTTGGTTAATAGAATCATCAAGCTGAGGTTCCTTTTTTGCGTTGACTTTTGTCGAGGTCTCCACTTGCATGTTCTGGGTTATTGAACTGATATGGGCAATTGCTTCTTCCATGTGGTTCCACTTCTCCTTGAGACTTTCGATCTCCGCTTTTTTCTTCTCCAATTTTTTCCTCTTGGAGTTTCTATCCGCATGGAATTCCTCCTTGAGCTTATTGAAATGCTTAACAAATCTTGCTATCATAAAGCAGTGGGCTTTGCATAAGGTACATTCGCTATTTGTAATAACGCGCTCCAGAGGATTTACTGCTGGGTCACGATCTTCTGGGATCTCAACCATTTCTGATACTTGGGTGGAGAGAGCTTTAGAAGCTATTGACGAAGAGAAAGAACAAGGGGAGCAAAAGGAAAGGGGAAGGCATGCAGGGGAGAAGGGGCCGCAGATCGGGAAGAGAACTGAAACTGCGTTGAGGGAGGCTGTGGAATGAAAGGTGAGCTATGAGACAGGTGAAAACGGAGAACTGAAGGGAGCTGGAGGAAGATGGTGCTGAAACAAGGAGACAGAGCAGTAAGCTGGAAAAATTAACAAAACGATACAATTGTAAAAATTACCCCTGAGATTGATCGAGAACGGCCTTCCGACTAAGCTGAACGAAATGCGGCCTCTGATACTGTCCAAAGGCTGAGTAATGGGGGGCGATCCTTTGCTCTTATGCAAATGAGGGAATGGAATTCTGAGATGCGCTGAGAGGGGAGGACTCTGATTCTTATAATGCTGAGTGAGAGGCTGAACCAGCTGTTCTGTCGAGAGATCCTCTGGGATTTGGTTGATCTTAAGGTCAGACTTTAATTTTTTTTGGCAGTCGATGAGGATTATGAAGCGACGGAGGCCTACCTTCTACTCGGAGGTGTCATGGGAGAGTTGAGGGTTCTTGGTCCCGTACCTGATCTTATTGTCAAACGAGATATCGTTTGCGCTATTCAAGGTGGTGGGAGGCACGATGTCAGAGAGAATGCGGGCTGGAGGCGGCTTGACAAGCTTAGAATGTCGAGCAGGAGGTATGTTATGATTGTTGGGATGACTGTATTTCAGAGTTTTGGGGGAGTGATGGAACCTACTACGGGATTGATTTGTCATAGGTGTAATCATTTTCTCTAGCTTGTCCAATAGGCCTGTTGGATGCCCTTGTGGCAAATGAGTCAGCTTCTGAGTTGTTTTCCCTTAGAACGTGCTTGTATGTTATGTCCCCCAAATGCCTGATGTTGTCCATAATTCTAGATTTTAGATTGTTGAGGGCCGCTTTTTTGAAGTCTCCCCCTGAAGCCATAGCTGCAATGATGATAGCTGAGTCTCCCAGGATGATTGAGTTCTGGATTCTCATCCGTTTCAGAATGGTAGTGCCTAGGAGGAGGCTGTAGGCCTCGGCCATGTTGTTTGACATTTGTCCCAGACCCCATTCGTAGATTAGAAGAACTTTGCAATGCTGATCCTTTATGATTCCCCCCGCCCCGGCTTTCCCCGGATTGTTTTTAGAGGCCCCATAAAAATGTAGAGTGGTTCGATTTTGATCAAGGATCCATTGTCTTATTTCTTCTTTGGTGCCTCTGAGCTTCCAATTATTACCTCTCTTGTCTGTTGTGGGATGGATTTGCTTGTGCTTGGCATAACTGAGACAGAATTTGTTGAGCCAGTCCTTCTCATCTTTGTGCCAACTGGATCGATCTGGGAGAAAGACAGTGTTGGCACTTATTGTTTCAGATATGAGCACCATTGTTTTTGCCAAAATGTGAGCTGGATTTGGCTTCTGGTTGTTGAATATGTAGTTGTTTCGGGAGAGCCAAATTTTCCAGCAGAGCGTTGCTAGGATGCATTTCCATAGGCGAATGATGGAGCTCTTGGATTTCTTGGGGAAAGGATAGCATTTCTCCCAATTTTTTGAAGAGAGGGAATCTGGTCAAAGGTCTCTCTGATTTTCAGAGGACTGATGAGCTGAGTCCAACAACTTTGAGCGAAGGGGCAGTCAAAGAAGAGGTGATGACTACTTTCTTCCTCAGCACGGCAGTGGCAGCAGATTGAGGGGCCAAGTATCCCTTTTTTCCTGAGATTCTCAGCTGTGAGTATCTTGCCTTTGAGGAGTGTCCAGTTGAAGAATTTGATCTTTGGCAGACACTCTGATTTCCACACTGCTGCATATAGATTCCATTTGCCTGTTGTTGGATTTGCCTGAAGAAGTTTATATCCCTCTTTGACAGTAAAGTTTCCTCCGCTAGGGTCCCAAATGTACCTATCGTCGATCCCTTTGTTTGTGGGGGCAGAACCTGAGAGAGAGGTTTTAAGATCGGTCCACAGATCCCTGAGAGCATTTGGGATAGGGAGGCACTTCCAATCATGCCAGCTGTTGTGGTCACATATGGAAATATCAAATAGAGAGGTCAGATTTTTTGCTTCCATCTAGGTTTGCAGGGGTCTGAATTTCTGAATAAGGTTTCTTGGATTTGCTCCCATGATTCTATCAGACCAAAGATTTATTTCCTTACCACTGCCAGGCACTTTTGAAATGTGGTTTCTGTAATGAGGGAGAACTTTTTTGATGAGCTTCCAAACAAGAGTGCACGATCTCTCAGTGATTGTTCCGGAGAGAATATTAGAGTTCAGACCATTGAGGTACTTTTTTTTCATAGCTTCCACCCACCATGAGCCTTTTCCTGCTAGCATTCTCCAGATCAATTTGAATCCCATAGCTCTATTGGAGAGGCTCGGGATTTTGATGGCTAGGCCTCCATTTTCGAAAGGGAGAATAACTTGGTCCCATCTGACAAGGCTAAATTTTTTTGAGTCTTGCTTCCCTCCCTGCTAGAGGAAGCTTCTCATAATTAGTTCCATGTGCTTATGGGTGCTGGCAGGGGCCAAGGTTACTGCATATTGGTAGATGGGAAGAGCAGAGAGAATGGCCTTGATGAGGGCAATTCTGCCAGCCAAATTTAGCCAAGATAGCCCCCAGCTTTGAAGGAGTCCCCTCATTTTTTCTATGTGCTTTACCCAAATTTCGGACTTGACTGTTTCTTTTGCTAATGGCAGGCCGAGATAAGAAAAGTGGCTCCAGTTCCTTTGCACTGGAATGTCCAAGATCAAGGAAATTCTTTACATGATTTGGAGAGAGGTATTCCAAGTGTATATCTTACATTTTTTATTGTTTAGCTTTTCCCCTGAAGCTGCTAGGAAGGCATCCAAAATTTTCTTGAATCTTTTTGCCATCAAACTTTAGGCTCCCCCGATTAGTAAGGTGTCATCCGCAAAAAGCGAATGATTAATTTCTTTAATCCCTCTTTCTATATTGATCCCGGTGATCTCCTTTTGCTTGCGTAGTTTCTCTAGATGGATGCTCAAGGTTTCCGCCATTATGATGTATAAAAAAGGAGAGAGAGGGCAACCTTGCCTCAGTCCCCTAGAGCTTCTGAAATAGCTGCTCGGTCGACCATTGATCAGGGGGGCAGTCCAGGGGTTAGAGATGCATTCCATAATAATGCTTATGAATTTGTTGGAGACCCTGAATTTTCTACGGACTTCTGTCACGAAATGATGGTCCACCCTGTCAAATGCATTTGCCATGTCTAATTTGATGATCATATCTCGTTCTTTCTTATTGATACTGTTGTGTATTGCCTCTTGAATCAAAATGACGTTATCCGTGATTTGTCTATGAGGTACAAATCCCCCTTGGTTCTCAGAAATGAGGATAGGGAGGAGCTTTTTAAGCCTGTTGGCTAGAATTTTAGTGACTATCTTGTAAGAAACATTGCATAGGGAGATGAACCTGAACCGATCGAAGGAGAGGGGATTAATGTCCTCGGGAATGAGGGCGAGGTGTGAGGATTTAGTATTTTCCCCCATCTTGCAGTTTTTGAAAACATTTTTTACCATCCTTACATAGTCTTTTTTTATAGTGTCCCAATGATTTCTAAAGAAGGCGACAGTGAAACCGTCTGGGCCTGGGGCCTTGTCCGGTTGCATGCTGAAGGTTGCCATCCTGATTTCCTCCTCTGAAACGTCCTTGTCCAATTCGCTGTTTTGCATATCTGAAATTTTGCTCTCAATTGGTCTGAGGAATTCCATGCTGTCCGAAGACTGGGGGCCTGCTGTTAATAAGGATTGGAAATGCCTGAGTGCTACCTCTTTGATTGCTTCTTGCTCGTTGATCTCTTTCCCTTCTACCACGATTTTGTCGATTTGGTTACCGGCGCGTCTGAGCTTTACGTTGTTGTGGAAGAAGGAGGTGTTTTTGTCTCCAGCCT
Source organism: Pinus tabuliformis (assembly GCA_031772625.1). Lineage (NCBI taxonomy): Eukaryota > Viridiplantae > Streptophyta > Pinopsida > Pinales > Pinaceae > Pinus > Pinus tabuliformis. Next base: position 854,201,040 of record CM062815.1, on the reverse strand, counting down.
TTAGCCATAAACACCTCGATTTCTGCCTTTGTTCTTCCTCCTCCACTCTGTTTTGTCTATAAAGTTCCCTGTACATTTCATTTTCTTGTATTTGGTCCTCCTTTGTGTATTGAGTATTCTCTTTTTCCTGGTTCCACTGCTCCAACTGCTTGTGAAGATCTGCTTTTTTTATTTATTTTCCATAGCTGCGTTTTCTCTTGCCCACTGCTTTATGGCTATTCTTAGAGACTTTAGCTTGGTTTCCCAGATGTAATGAGGTGAGCCAATGACTTCCTTAGCCCACTGAACTTGAATGAGGTTGCGGAAGTCTTCTTTAGCGTCCCAGATTTTGTTGTATTTAAAGGGGAGGGGCCCCAGATTTCTTCCCTTGTCCAGCATCATGACCACTGGTTTATGGTCTGAGGCCGAGGCTTGAATAATTTTAGATTTGATAGAGGAAAAGCCTGCGACAATTCTTTCATGAACAAGGATTCTGTCTAATCTCTCCTTGATGTTGTGGATGCCGATTCTTTTGTTACTCCATGTAAATTTCCCGTTGTAAGGAGGAATGTCTATCAGATTGTGATTCTGGATTATTGATTTCAACGAATCTCTTGAAGGGTCCACGTGGAAGTTCCCACTTAGTTTTTCGTCGGCATTTCTTATTAGATTCAGATCTCCTCCCAGTAAAATGTTCCTGTCTTGAGCGGACTGTAAGTCTGTGGTTAAAGAATCCCAGCAGAGAGCTTTATCCCTGTAGTGATTCGGAGCATAGATGTTGTATATAGTGTAGATTTCTTTTGAAGTTTTGTTTTTGAGATCTGATCTTACCCACCAATTGCAAGAGTTTATATTGATGGGGTCCCATTTGTTCTTATTCCATAGAGTTCCTATACCTCCTGATGCACCTGCTGCTCCTATTGATGTACCTGAGAAGTTTTTGTATCTTTTGGTATGCTTTTGGAAATCGTGCTCAGAAATTTTGGTCTCCTAGATGAGGAGAAGGTCTGGTTGCTCCTGATTAATTATATCCCGGACTGCGTTTGTTTTTAAGGAGGAGCCCAACCCCCTGCAATTCCAAGAGACCACTATCATCATTTTCCAATTTTTAATTGGTGCCCGCTCCTCTCCTTTAGTTTTTCTCCACTTCCTTTTTGTCTATCTAGATATGTGTCCATGGGTTGCTGGGTTCCGGTGGCCATTTCTTTCGCTGTTGTTTCATCTCTGATTTCTTTGTTTGACTTCCTGCCTGCTTTTCTCGGAGGGTCAGAGGAGAGGCCCACTTCTTTTGATTTATTTCGAGTGAGTATTCGCTCGATGGTTGGGGGGGTGAGGGCGGGGGTTTCGAGGGGGAGGAGATGACTGCGAGGGCAGTGTCTCGGGGGGAGGGGGGTGGGGATATGGGATCTTCAACTGACAGAGATTCAAAGGGGTTAGAGGAAGAGGGGAGGGGGGGACTGAACTGGAGGGGGGAGGAGGGGGAGGGGAGGGGATTTTCGGAAGGGGCTTGGAGCTTGGTCCTTGTGAGGGGGTGGATTTTTTCTTTTTAACTTGTTCCCAAGAACCTTCAGAGATTTCTGCATTACCATTAGGCTCATTTAATTTTGACTTGCTACATCTATTTGCAAAGTGTCCGTATTCGTGACATACCTCGCCTTTAAAGGGCAGCTGCTCGTAGTCTAGTTGTTGGATGTGCGTCCATTGGTCTACCTTAATCTTGATGGCTTCCAGCAGGCCTTTCCCGAGGTCAACTTTGACGCATATCCTTGCACACGCATGCATGTTCTCCTTTGGCTCAGATCTGTCAATGTATTTGCCGACTGCGTTCCCAATAGCCTTTACAGATTCGTCTCCCCAGCAGTGAAGCGGCAGGTGAGGCAGGCGAACCCAAACCGGGACTGCGTTTGGGATGTCCATTCTGGATCAAAGTCTGGAGTCCATCTGTTCAGATATAGGCCTCTTGAATCCATGAAATAAGGGCCATTTCTGAAGATGAGGTTCCTATCCTCTTTTGATTCAAATAGGAAGGTGTAGAAGCCCCTTCCACATAATCTGATAGCTATTTTTCCTTGTATCATCACGTTCCAGTTGCGTTCAACCCACTTTTGGACTGATCTGGGTGATGGCCAAAGGCTAGTGAACTGGCCAACAAGGCCTCTTTCAGCTAAGGCGATTGCTGCCTTCCTCAGGAGGGTAGGAGGGAGAGAAACTTCAGGGATTTCATCCAATTTTTGAGGAACTTTGTCGCAGATGGATGGATTCTTGTTGATGCATTCTTAGGGATGAGAGATGCAAACAGTTTTTCATAATATTCCAGATCTAGAGGGGGGGGTCAGACCCAGCCATTCAAGCGTTGAGGAGCCAGAGTGCAAGCGCTTCAGATAAAGGAACGAGGCAGAAGGGGAGGACTCCAGCGTTGGGGCCGGGAAAGAGGCCCGAGGGACGGAGGAAGTCTAAAAGGGGCATAGAGGGGCGCAGATAGCAGCGGGCCTGCCAAGCAGAGGCCTGGGGCAGGGCCAAACGGCGGGTGCGGGAAGCTCTGATTCAAATCGCCATCGCAGTCTTCAGAGCTCGCAGCGCATATAGCCTTGGGATTCATATATTACTAATAGTATTAATATATTAATATCAAGACTATATTACTAATATAATATTAATTATATTTAATAAATAATTTAATTAAAAAAAATTACCTATATTAAGACTATATTATTAATATATAATAATAAATAATTTAATTAAATTAAATAAATTACCTTTTCTAACTAACCATTTAAATTATTGTATTTATTTATATATTTTTAACCCTAACTTTATGATTTTAATTAAACAATATATATATATGTGAGATTATTAATAAATAAATAAATAAATTGCTTTTATTCTCGTTCCTGACAACCTATTATTATAATTTTAATTAAAATAAATATATATATATATATATATATATATATATATATATATATATATATATGATGATGGTTAACGTCCACTGAGACCAAATAATGGTCTATCGGACCTAAAGAAAAAAATTATCTCTTTTGATTTAAGATTTTATTCCTATGCTCAAAAAGCTTGGAGAGAAGCCTCCCGAGCTCACTATAATTTTGACATTGTAAAAGGCTAGGAAGGTCAATATTGTAATAAAGATTGTGAAACTGAGATCTAATGTGGTTATACGCGGGGCACTCTAAGAGGAAGTGGTTTTCATCCTCGATGTTCCTATTCTCACATATATGGCAGATCCTTTCCGTCAATGGCGTTTTAGGAACTGCCCAACGACCTGTTTCACTATGGAGCTCATGAGAATTTGTTCTAATCTTTGCTATATTAATTTTCTTCTTTGAGCTAGTTAAAATAGAGAGATACTTTTGATCTTCTAGGGTGGGGTTGATGACCTTCTTATAATAACTTAATTTTCTTTTAGCCGCTAAATCTTTCTCACACCACATTTTTTCTTTGAACTTAGAAGTAACAATATCTTTAATGCTATTTATGTTTTGCAATGCATCATTTTCGTTGATCTCCCAATAGTTTAACCAAGCCCTTGTGTCTTTATGCCACCCTCGATTGAGCCTTAGGTGGTTTTGGCTAGAATTTAAAGCTAGCTTAGGAAGTCTATGATCGTCTATGTTACTGATTTTGTGCTTGTACAACAGAAACCTAAGCATAGCTAGGCTCTCAATAGGGGAAAGACCTGCTTCTATAAGGAGAATAGGATAGGGTATATTACTTTTAATTTTCAGGTTATAAGTTATAAAACGCTTCTGGATTTGCTCAATCTTTCTCCATGATTCTCTGGAGATGCTGCAACCCCAAACCTCACAACCATATAAGATAACAGGAGTGACTAAATTTTCAAAGAGGAACTTATTTTTATCCCACATTATGAGGTTTGCTATTTTACAATTATTTTCAAGACCAAAGTAAGCTTTCCACCCCCCATTAATCCTTTTCTCAATGCTATGGTTCCAGTTGAGCTTGTGATGAATATCAATTCCTAGGTACTTGTAAGAATACACTTCCTCCAAGTTATTATTGTCATACATAAAATTAGCGTAAGTGTCCTTTTTGGATTTGATAATCATAACTTTTGTTTTGTCAATGTTAACAGTCATACCCATGGTAGAGCAGAAATCCTTAAGGAGCCTGAGTTGCTTATTAAGATCAGATGGGTACCTTGCCAAAAGAACAATATCGTCAGCATAAAGAAGAAGGATGACGACTATCCCAGCTAAGATTGTGCCATCACATCCTGCTTCCTCTAAATAGCCTTCGAGCTTATCAATGTAAATGCCAAATAGGGTAGGGGAGAGGGGGCAACCTTGTTTAACTCCGATGTTACACTTAATATCTTTCGACCACCCTTCATTGCTCTTTAGCTTGGCAATTACATTCTCGTATAACCTTATAGCGGCAACTCTCAACTCGAGAGGAACCTTTAGCTCTTCTAATCTATTCCAAAGGTTGTATCTAGGAACTGTATCGAAAGCCTTTCAAAAGTCCACAAAGCAACAAAATAAATTGGATTTATCATTACGACATTCCTCCGCAATGATCCTAAGCGTAACAAGGTGGTCTGTTGTTGAGTGATGACTTCTAAAACCAGCTTGGCCTTTAGCCCGCTTACCTTCACTTTCAAGCCATATGCTTAACTTCTTTTCCAAAATACTACCATATAACTTGGCTAAGAGAGGGCTGATCATAATTGCTTGATAATTAGAGGGGTTATTTGTATCCCCACTTTTAAAAATAGGGATAATGAGGCTCTCAGTCCAAGGTTTAGGGAACCCTTGCTTGACTGCTTGATTGAAAAGCTTGTGGATGTGGGGGATGAGGACAGGACCTCCAATTTTTAAGATTTCCGCTTGGTAACCTTCAATGTCCTTAGCTTTCCCATTAGCGAGGCGATTATCCCTAAACTTAATGTCTTCTAAAGAGAAAACTTCTTTCATTGTGAGAAGGGTTTCTAAATTATCCATGACATTTGGAGAAGGGTTTCAAAATTATATATATATATATATATATATAAACAATAATTATTAAACATTTTAAATAAATAAGTAAATTATATTTTTAAACTAACCACTAAAAGTATTTTATTTATTATTTTTTAATCCTAACTTTTATCTTAATAACCTAATATTATAACTTTAATATATATATATATATATATATATCTATCTATCTATATATATATATATATATATATATATATATATATATTAATAAATAATTTAAATAAATTAATTAAATTAAAGTTTTTAAAACTAACCATTAAAAGTATTTTATTTTTCTATATATTTTTACCTAATTTAACTTATTTCCATAAATAATAATAATAATAATAATAATAATATTAAAAATAATAATATTATTAAATTAATAAATAATAATTTGACTACTAATATTATTAATATATTAATATCAAGACTATATTAGTGATGATGATGATGGTGGTGGTGGTTAACGTCCGCTGAGACCAAATAATGATCTATCTGACCTAAAAAGACAAATTATTTATTTTGATTTAAGATTTTATTCCTATGCTCAAAAAGCTTGGAGGGAAGCCTCCCGAGTTCACTATAATTTTGGCATTGTAAAAGGCTAGGAAGGTCAGTATTGTAACAAAGGTTGTGAAATTGAGATCTAATGTGGTTGTATGCAGGGCACTCTAAGAGGAAGTGGTTTTCATCCTCGATGCTCCTATTCTCACAAATATGGCAGATCCTTTCCATCCATGGCGTTTTAGGAACTGCCATGGATGGCGTTTTAGGAACTAATATAATATTAATTATATTTAATAAATAATTTAATTAAAAAAATTACCTATATTAAGACTATATTATTAATATATAATAATAAATAATTAAATTAAATTAAATAAATTACCTTTTCCAACTAACCATTTAAATTATTTTATTTATTTATATTTTTAACCTTAACTTTATGATTTTAATTAATATATATATATATATGAGATTATTAATAAATAAAATAATAAATTAATTTTTAAGCTAACTATTGAAATTATTCTCGTCCTTAACAACCTATTATTATTATTATTATTTTATATATATATTATATTAATAATTATTATTAAATAATTTAAATAAATAAGTAAATTATCTTCTTAAACTAACCATTAAAAGTATTTTATTTATTTTTTAATCCTAGCTTTTATCTTAATAACCTAATATTATAACTTATATTTATATATATATATATATATATATATATATATATATAATTATTAATAAATGAATTAATTAATTTTGAAAACTAACCATTAAAAATATTTTATGTATTAATATTAAAAATAATACTAATATTAAATTAATGAATAATAATTTGACCTGGATCCTAAGGTCAAAATTAGTCGTTGGTTGATTTAGCCGTTGGATTCTCTGCTCAGACTATTTAACATGCTAAGCTGGATCTGTTTCTTCAACTTGCCCTGACGACGAACCACACTTGTTGGTTCGAAACGGGTTGACAAATGTCTATCTACATGTGATTTATGCCAAAGTTATGCTTTCAAGGATTAAGTCCATTTGATACTTTTGTGCTGAATGATTGTAAATGGGGGTTGACAAATGTCTATCTACATGTGATTTATGCCAAAGTTATGCTTTCAAGGATTAAGTCCATTTGATACTTTTGTGCTGAATGATTGTAAATGGTAGAAATACTTTATTCTAACGCAATGACATATTAGGCCTCCTTCCTAAAATAGACGGAATTTTGTTCCTTCATTTTCGGTGGGAAAGTGTTATTGACTACATCATGTTTCTATTTTAGTAAATATTGGTGTGAAGTTTATGCTTACCAGATAAATGTTTATAAGATAGGTAAAGTAATAGTTTACATATATTTAAAAAAAAAAAAACCATTATATTAAATGATATTTACATTAATTATAAAGACTTAGAATATTTTTTTAAATAATAAATTAATTTTTTTAATAATTTTTTTTTTTTTTTTCTAGTTAAGACTAACCTAAGTACCCACGGGGATTTGAACCGGTGACCTATCGCAAGGAGTGCCTTAACAGCGAACCCTTTCACCGTCAATCCAAAGCCCCATGGGCTTTTTTTAATAAAATTTTATTGTGTATAGTTTATAGGATTAGAATAAATGGTGAGAGGTTGTTTTGTTAAGGTACTTTGTAATGTAAAGGTTATTTAGTGGAAGTGCGTAAAAATTTATTCATGTTAAGTGCTAGTGTTGCTCAAGTTATATACAATGTATGTATTCAAGTTTTTCTTATCCATAATCAATTAAGCAAAATTTTTCAGTAAAAATCACATAAGAAAATTTTTTAGTCTTAATAATAAACCACACTTATTGATTCTAAACACGTTAACCAAAAATTTCTCTTATACAATTTCTACCAAAAAAAACTTGACTTAACTTAAATATCCCAAATCAAATATACTAAAACTATAAATTAAACATACTATCCATCACAAAACTCACCTCACCTGACAAACAAACCAGAACTCCATTATAAATAAAAATATATTATCAACCAAATCCACTGCAAATCCTATTTGTTTCTATCCAATATTCCACAAGAGCACTTCTTAAAACCCACCGCCTTGTCTCCTGGATCTGTGGCATTCGGTATTTGAAACATAAAATATAAATTATATTTACGTGTCCAAAATGTTATCATTTTATGTTGATATAATAAACTTATATTTCATTGTAATTTTATTTTTAAAATATACCGTTTTTTAAAAATATACTATTTATTAAAAATGAGTATAACCTTCTCGACTTCTCAACTTCAGCACACTTAATATATTTTTTAATAACTAAAATATATTATGCGAACCTTAACGCATTTAAAATATTTTTTATAATTAAAATATATAGATCAAGTCAAAGAGTTCGATTTTGTATATATTTATTTTGTTTGAAGCTTTTTTATAGACTGTGATCAAGTGCTCAAGGTATTTTTAATGTAAAATTGTCGATTAATTTTCCATTTTAATTAAAATAACGAGATACAATCACACCAAATTTTCTGTATATAGATATAGATATAATAATATTTTTAATAATTTTTTATATTAAAAAATAATAATAATATTAATTTAATAGATATTAAAAAATCATTAATTTAAAACTTTATAAAAGCTGAAAAAGAAAGTCTCCCCTAAATTATAAAAATGCTGTAAATTTTTCATGGGTATAAAAAATATAATAAAGCAGAAATTCGCTATTATTATAGTACACATGTTTTATGATATTTAATGATAAATATAGTTATGTTAAAAATTTCAATGTCCGGCATCGTCCCAAATCTGGTATGATCTCTCCTTATCATATGGTTTTCCTTACCAGGTTTTCTCTTCTGTTCAGGATGGTTACAGATGGTGGTCAGATCAACGGCCAGCATGGAGATCCTTATTCATCATCACGTGCTGGCTCCTGTGGAAATGGAGGAATGCTCGCATCTTCCAGGAGTCCAAGGCTCCTATTTCCTCCACTCTGATCCATATTTCTGCTATGCTCGACCCAGCTTGATCCTGCTGATCTTCTATCGCCTTTTCTGTGCTCAGTTGGATCTTTTTATGGACCTCTCCTTTATGTTAGAATGTTTTTGGTCTCATGTGAATCTATGTTGCTCACTTGGAATGTATTGGTACTGATCTCAACAGCATTAGTCCTTTTTTTTTTGGCCTTTCTGTCGGCCAGCACCATATGGCTTTATCATTATATTTCCTTAATATAATATCATCATGTTTTTCTCTTTGAAAAAATAGTTATGTTAAAATTAAGCTTTACACAATAATAATATAATTAGTTTTTACTAAATTAATATTTGTTTTTTAAATAAAAAATGTATGATTTTATAATATTAATAAATTATATAAAAATAAACAAAATTCATAACCATTAATATTCAAGGTGGTATGATTTTTCCGTTTTGTAACATTATATTTGGAATAATATTAAAAAATAAAATGTTCATTTTATTATAACGTATTTTTCTATTTTATCAAAAAATTAATAATAAGAAAACATAATTATAAAGAAAGTAGTGTAAATCCATTTATCCTATTTAAATTAATCGTATTTTTGAATAGAACTTATCTTTATAATTTCTATCTCTACCAAATATTAAAAATTAAATTAAACCAATACATTAAAATCCATTATATTAAACCAATACATTAAAATCCATTATATGTACTACATTTTATTTCAAACCCTCCCCATAAGAATGTAAGCGTGTTTGGTTGGTAATAAAATACACATTCTTTATGATAAAATATTCATATCAATCAAGTGAACCATTGGTCCTTTTTATTTGAATAATGAAGTGCGGGCATAATTATAAGTATATGGATTATGCATATAATGACAGATTTGTAAAGAGTTTTTAATTAAGTTTTTAATTGTTTTGTAGATTGAAAATTATTTATATCTAACAAGTCACTTAGTTTGACACTTAATTAGTGTTTTGTTGATTACCATCTATTACAACGCCAAAGTGCACTCTATCTAGTAATATAATGAGTTCACACCTTGTTACGTGGAAGTTGAGACACAACCATTCTTTTTTATTTGTAGCTATCATTCAACATGTTGATAATATCATTCACCATGAGGAGGCATATACCCAGGGCATCCCAAGGGTTAGGTGTTTTCTCATTTAGTTATTTCTTTTATATATTAATATGAATACGCATTGTATTTGTTGTGGCAAGAAAGCATTATCCAAAAACGTTTGTGGTAAGAAACCACTATCCAAAAATGCTTAATTTATTGCAATAAAGGTTAATTGTTTCTTTAGTTCTTCAATGTAAATATTTCAATTAATATGTTAGTTTTGGAATTATAACCCATCTCCATAAATAGAGTTAGAATTGAGTGACATAGAGTACCAAGTTTAAATAATTCATTATAATAGAGGTTAATGGTCCATTGAGTTTTTTTAATGTAAGTGTTTGAGTTAACATTTTAGATTTGGCATGCAATAATTATTAGGCATAAACTTTAATTAAAAAAACTAAATGTATCTTTCGTATATTTGACAATATTCCAATAGAGTGAACAATTAGATACTTCTAGAGCCTTGAATAAACACATTTTAAAATTAGTGTGAGTAACATGTATTCATATTGTGTTGTTTAACATGACACTGTGTAAGCAACTATGTAGTAGAATTAGTTTATATATCCTGGGATAAATTTATCCATGATGATAAATTAAGTATTTTTGTCCATCTTTATCCGCAATGATATATACTAAGTATTTTTGTCCATCTTGGACATATTTTAGCAAAGGCCATGGATTATCAAACTGGCTCGAGGGCCCCACTGTTGTTGGGATCCATGAGGGATTCCCCATCACATTATAGAGAAGTTAGGAGGTGGCAGTGGTTGCATGTTGGATCCAGTGATTAGGCATACACACACACACACACTTTCAGATCCACATCATAGCCCTGGACAACACTAGTGATAAGATGGATTGACAGGGGAGGCATATTTCATGAGTTGTCTTAGCATATTAACTGTGTGTGGGGCCATAGGTGATTGGCCTACTTGGGCAGGGGTTGGTAGGGGGAGGTGGCATCGACAGGCCACCAGACATGGAATTTCTTAGAGACAATGCTCTCTCATTGGTATACTGGAAACAAGAGTTATTGAGGATAATCACAATAGTGTCATTCCCATTAACATGTGAGGAGGTAGGTTGTTCAGGTCTGTCAGGGAAGATGAGGCGATGTAACTCACATCATGGAGGGTTTACTCGCAGAGTGATGGATGCATTGATGCATGTGGCATGCCAGCTAGTACAAGGTGGTACAACAATGAGCATCAGTATCCAATGGTGCACGAAGTTGTGCCATGAAGTTCGGTGCTATGAAGAGTAGTGCAGGGGTACGTGTTTGTATATAGCAAAGCATGATGATGCACAACAGATTGTTGGAGCATTACCTCTAAAGGGATTTCCTAGTAGGGACAACTAACATACCCTTGGGTTTGGCACTCCTAGGTTTGGAGAGTGGGTTGGTCACCTGGCTGACCATGAGATTCCATACGAGTTCTTGGATATACCCATAGAGCCCACAAATTTATCACTCTCCAACTTTGTGCAATGATATAAGAGACATTCTTTACACCTGTAGCATATGGTCAAGGCCTGAGTTGGTAGTTGTAGGCTTGGGGATGGTTTGATCTTCTACAGAGGTAGCATGTGCTCCACCCTTGACCCCACTTTAGGGAGATGCATGACACCTTTTGGGGGAGGCATTTTGATATATCTCAGGAGCATATACAACAGTTGGTGGACCCTTCTTGCATGCAAATGTTTAGACTCCAGGAAGTATTGGGAATTGCCTAAAGGAGGCAAGATAACATATCTTGTAGTGTAGTATGGTAGGCGCAAGGCTGTCTTGCACACACCAGATTGGTTTTTGATGTATGGAGTCCATATATTGATTGCATGCAAGGACCCAACACAGTTTATGAGTTGGATCCAATAGTTGTCAGGACTATGTTGCAGTTGATATGGCTATGGGATCTAAGGATTCAAATGGTTTAATGGTCACCTTATTCTGCGATGAGTAGGATTATGGCAGAGAGTGACCTAACTCACTCTTGGTTTGACATATGTGAGAGTACTAAGGCCTTTGTCAGATGGCAGGGCCAATTTTCCTTCTCACTACTTCGGATCAAGGTTTGTGTTGTATGGGTAGGCCTTAACATTGTGGAGATTCTTGGGACATATGTGTTGGGACTCCCTAGATATTTTTCCATCACCTTATAGGAGAGGAGGATACAACTTGTGCATGATGGGAAGACAACCATGATCGCAATGGCACAACAACAACATGGTGGCATCCTTTTGAGAGTAGCATGGGATCCAAGCATCATAGGATTTGGCAGTTAAACTACCCTTAGGGATGAGCTAGTTTCTATAGTATAATATCATTAATATCTTCAATTGGGCTTCTGTGATTCATTGATGACATGGGGTACTTTTCTAGCATGGTAATATGTTTTTTACGAGGAGGTGAAGTTGATTTGGGACCCTCGTGACATAGGATTTATTCATCTAGTGGTGGCACGACAATGAGGAGTGGTTTAGTGGAACATTTGGGACCCTCGAATTAGCTTAGTTAGCATGTGGATCAATAGAATGTAGTGATATTTATTGAGGACAAGAAATTTTTGGTAGGGAGGATTATCATGTCCCAAATCTTGGGCATGATAAAATCACTAAGGTTTTTTGCTAATCTTTTATAATATTAAAAGGGGGGGGAATATTAATTTGTGAGAAAATGTAGTAATTATTATTTTAATGGAATGGTAGAAAAATAATATTTTATTTAAGGAAGGTAGTCAAAATATTATTTTAATGGAGATTGGTGGCAAATTATTATTTTATTAAAATGGAGGAAAAAGTAACTTAGTGGAAAATGGCCCTCACCAATAAAATAATAATTTAGAAAGGGATCTCAAAGCATGGGGGAGAAATTATAAAAGGAGGATGAACTCATTTGTTGATCATATTTTGTCTATAACATTTCACCTTTCATATTCTCTTGGGGTTGTTTAGCAGAAGAAGATAAGTGTTGTTTAACACAGGAATTCCAAGCGAAAATTCCACCCTCATTTCAAAGAACTTCAATTGTCCCCCCAGTGACATAGTTGGGAGTCTAATTCAGGGCTTCCCTTAAGCTTATTGTAGGAGATTTGATCATATTTGTGCATTTCTTAGTCATAGAAGGAGTTCATGGTACATTTTATGGAGAAGCAGTTGTGGGTTAGAGATTCCAGGATTTTGGAGAGAGTTTCCCTTTGGATATAGTAGGACTTTGTTGGCATTTTACAAGAAAAAGATTGAGGGGAATATTTGGGCCAAATTTATCTATTTTTGGTGGTGCGTAGTGGTTATTAGGAAGAATAGGCACATAGGTTTAGATATGGAAATTTAGTTGGAGTTTCGCTAGGAATTAGATCTATTTTTGGAGGATATTTTTGTAGGAGATTTCCAACTATTTTCGAAGGTGGGTTTGGATCATTTTCTTAGGTGATTTCTTGTTAGACGCAGAGTTGGGTAGTCCAAAATGATTATTTTTTTGTTGTTCTATGCTTTTTTTTATTGCAAGTCTGACAGGTCTCATTGACCATTACTCTGGAAACGCTTCCTGTAGTTTAGATATAACTTAGTTCTTGGAATCATTGGATTGATTTTTGTATTGTAAGTGGAAAGTATGTCTATACATTCATTTCAATATATTCCTCATAGTTTTTAAACCCCCCCCCCCTTCAATAACATTCAATACCACTCCAGATGAGCTAACGACCATTTCATCGCCATTTACATGTTCTATAATTTTTCCTTTCTTAGAAAAAAATGATCTTTTCCTTTTTTGTTGCTCCTTGTATAAAATTAAACATATATGAATTAAAATATTGTTTGAAACATGTTATTTAATATTCTTAACTATATTATTAATGAAAATTTAAAAAAAAATCATACTGAATAGTATGTTTTCATTCACCTTATTCATCCTTTTGCAAATTTTCTATCAAGATTTTATGCTCTTCTACATTTATATGAGAAATAGTATTATTGGACTTCTTCATTTTGTGGCTCTGCATGAGACATACTAACAAATACATATTAATTAAACTTACATATAGTTCAAACATATTAATTTTGTAAAGAATTTACAAAGAACTTGCCGTTTTTGCTTTTTTGGATGTGTTATCATTGTGTCGATCAATGTTTTTGTTACTTTCCAACTTCTCATAGATTTTTTATGAATATACAACATGCAGAATTTAATATATAATCCATTAAATATATTTATACATAAATCAAATAATTTTCAACCAAAAAGAGTTCACGTAATTGGAGTGGTTATCTGAATAAATGCCCTGGTGCGTTTATTATATTAAAGACAACAGACATTTAATTTTTCAACACCGACGGTGAAAATTATTTTTTTAAATAATTTTAAATTTTGATAGTGCAATTTGTAACGATAAAAAACCGTTATCATAGTAAAAAACAAAAACATAAAAAATTAAATACAAGTCACTTAATGGTATAATTTGGCAAAGGCAATCCGATGTGTTATATTACAGCAGGCACACCAATAAACAAACATTGTTTTTTAAAAACAAACAGGGCTCATAGGATTTCGTGTGACATCACGGAATAGACACTATTTAAAAAAAAATGGACAAGGCCGATAGGGTTTAGATCTAATTCAATAAGTGGTCCCCCTACTTTACATTTAAAACACCCTATATATAGTAATCACACAAACCCATTCAATCTAAAGTGCCTAAAATGAAAAACCCTAATTGTGAAGTGGGAGAGGGAGTTAAACCCTAAGGTAATATAAAATATAATTAATATGTAATATAGTTTCATATATATATAGATATATATATATATATATATATATATATGTTGCAATTTATTGTTTTTATTATTCATTAAGGTATGAATTAAATTATATAATTTAAAAATAAATTTATTTAAGTTATATAAATGAATAATATTTAGATATTCCTAATTTATTATTTTATGTTTTATATATTTATATATATATATATATATATGCAAACTTAATGGCGAACCTCATTTGAACTTTATTGAAAAATTCAAATTCAAATCAAACTTAATCGTTGTCGAACTCAAATTTGAACCTGAACCATGTGACATTGATGGTGAGTTTACGAGTGAATCACATCGATTAGGATATTGCGGATGCGCTAAATTTTTTAAATGCTCCAACATGATAGAATCCATTCTTCTTCTTTTTGAAATCTCGCAAATGGTGCAGTTAATATTTTAACACAATAATGCGGTTTTTATTTAAATGCATAAGTGCAGTAATTTTTATAAGAGCACCAACATGATAGAATTCCTTTTTATTTTTGAAATCTCAGAAACAAGTGTGGATCGGTGCTATTTTTATTTAAATGCATCGGTGTCGTCTTATTTACAAGAGCACTAATATTGTAGAATACATTTTTATTTTCGAAATCCTAGAAATCAATGCGGTTATTATTTTAACTCCCCAATGCGATTTTTTTTTTCTCAGTAAAGACTAATTCTATTAAAGGAAAATCAAAATAATATTACAAGTTGAAGCCTCAGGCATAGGCATCTGAGAGAAGTCAACACAACAAACCATCCCAAGAATGGGAGGACTAGAAACAGAAGCAAGAAGTCGAACATTGGAAGCAAAATCAACAATAAGATCATAGAAGTCTAAAGCTATCAAGATTAGAAGCATAAAAACAGAGAGTTGACCATATCCACAGAGGAGCTACAAGCTACCACTTCGCTGGGAAAAAGAACCACATTCCAGTCTGCCAAGAGGAAATCTAAACTGCCATCCCAAAAGTCGCCTAAGTATAACCAAAAAGAACCAATAGATAAAACCGGGGAGATACAAAAATGTCCAGGTGGCATTACATTTCCATGCCCAGGTCTGGAGGCTCCTCAACCACTGGGCAGGCATTATCATACCAAGTCTCTTCATCTCTAGCAACTTCACCCACATCACTGCTGCCTGGAGGAGTCGACGAGGGACGAGTGTCACTGGAACAGCCAGCCGTGGCCAACGAGACATAGGTGCCATGCGAGCTGCCACCTGGCGGCTGAGAATCGTCAGGACCACCTCCCTTGTCATGCTGCTTACCACACTCGTCCACCTTGCCTTCAGATGCCAAATTCTTCCCATCACCTTGGTTGTTCCCTTTGCCATGACTATCTTGAGATAGCTCAGCTGGAGTGAGGCTTGTAACAAGAGACGGAGCCTCTTCTTCAAAAAAGATTATCGTGACATTGGCCGAGATAATGGGCCTATTTAGGTTTCTTTGGAACCTGAAGTGGGTGGACTGAAACACGTTGTGTGAGAAAGGCCTGCAGGAAGGATTGAGAGGAGGCGTATTTGTCTGAGATAAGGGCAGAGAAGAAGGGGCTGGATTTTGATCGACAAATTGAGGCCTCTGAGAGCGCCCCCGCCCCCCTCAGCTTCCATCGTAGTGACTTCTCATTCGATTCCGAACCATGATGAGGTCACAGAGGGAGGGCGTAGAAACACAGGAAGCTTTGGAGGGGAGATGAGACAGGACTAGGAGAGTTCCGATGATACTCAATAAATTGGCCTGAGACTGGAGAGGGGGGGCTTAGGCACAACAAAAAGAGCCACCGAGAGCGACTCACTAGATGCATAAACCGACTTGCTGCAGAGAAGAGTGATAGGGGACAAGCAGAGGCTAGAGGACGAAGAATAAATACAGGGATTGAGAGCCAAAAGGGCCATGATTTTTCCAGCATTAACCTTGCTTTGGACAGAGTGAGCCTTTAATTCCAGCACCAGGTGGGATCGGTCTCTTCTTAGGTGAGCCGAATTGAGCTCGATGTGATCCGACGTGAGCCAGATGGGAGCCTAGATAACTGCGCAAGACTGCATCTGGCAGGACCACGCTTCTGCAAACATAATTAATTCCATAAATTTTCATTTAATTCACCTGCATCTAGGTGCTCTTCTCCTTCTTATTTCATTTCATTCTTCACAAGGTTTTGGAATTCCAGGAGTTGGGATTCAGAGGCCAATCTATAAATTGATCCTGTGTGAAGATCCAGTCCACAGTCCACTCCAAGGTTAGCAAGTAAGTCAGCAACTTTATTTCCTTCCCAGCGGATGTGCTTAAGAGTGATTGCTCTATGAGAGGATATCCAGAATTCAATGAGCTCAAGCCTTCTCGCCATCCTCCAGCTATTGCTCACTTTACTTGAGGGAGTACCTTGCATAATTTTGGAGACCATATTTATGATGATCTGAGAATCGCCTTCTATGATAAGTGGAAAGAAGCCTTTGCTATGAGCAAGAATGAGACCCTGCCAAAGACCTTCCAATTTAGCTGAATTATTGGTATCCCATCCTTTTGATCCTAGGAAGGATAGAAGAGGAGCACCCTTGTAGTCCCTGAAAATCCCTCCAAAGCCCAAATTACCCGGATTACCTTCCGAGGCGCCGTCAAAGTTTAGCTGGAATGTATGCCTGGGCAGGGGAAGCCACCTATCTGGAGAACGACCCAACTGAGGCAGTGATCCTTTAGCTACGTGATCTTGATTCCACTGAAGATTCCAATTAGCCCAGATGCTTTGTTCTTGGGGAATAGTGGGAAAGTCCTCCCTATACCAGGTATGGATAGAGATGGTTTCCTTGATGTTTTGGCAGATAATTTCCCAAAGGTTCTTCATAGGTGCCGAATGATCCCTGAAGATTCTACAATTTCTTTCCTTCCAGATGTTCCACATGAGGAAGTTCAGAATGAGTTTCCTTACGAAATTTAAAATCTTGCTTTGATATGGATTCCGATCCTAGTTGCGTATTATGGCAATGATGTCTCCATGTATTCTACCTTCCTTTTGGCAAAGGAAACTGACTTTTTATATTTCCATTTTTTATTACTTAGTAAAAAATAAATAAATAAATTTACATATATCAATTTGTTGGACACCTAATCCTCAATGGGTTAGTGTGGAAGCCGAATGGACAAAAGGAGTCCAAGAGACCGTGGGATGTGAAACCCAACGGTCACATAATGTACTATATATGTATATCTCTTCTTAATAAAAATGTACTCTCATGATTTATCTTTCATATTGTTCTTGCTGCCCATGTGTGTTTAACATGGTATCAGAGCAGGCGTATTCCTACCCTGCACAAATTTGAGCCACTTGTTTTGTGGTCTCTATATACATGTCAGTTCTGCCTTTCTCCTAATTAGAGTTGATCAAAATTGCCACCTTATTGAGCATTTAATTCCTCATTCTGCGCCATATTCTTTCCTACGCTCTGTGCATTCTCTGCCATAACCGTTGTCTACCATTCGCTGCCACGCCTGTCTATCAGGTCTACTTCTTACATGCACCAAGCGATTTCAGAAAATTATCTCTCTGCCATTTCTTCAGAAGTCTGACTCTGTCCCTCTGTCAATTTTCCTGGTATAGCCTCCCACGCTCCTCCACTTTCATGCTTTGCCGCGTTCTTTTCCCAGAATATTGCATTGGTGTGGTCTTTCATTGGTGTGGTCTGACATGAAGCGTTTTGAACCGAAGCGATTTGAAACGTTTTGAACCTATATGTTCTTCATCATCAGTGTAAGTGAGTTGAAATGGAATTCTGTGCGTCGTGGGTCTTGCATCCGCTGGACTCGTTTCTTGGTTATTGTTTGTTCTAATTAGTCACAGGCGTGCTCCTTTTGAAGCCGAGCATTCTATCTTACCCTACACAGCCCTCTCCACACGTTTTTGTTCACCTCCATTTCGCATTTGTCCCCACTCCTACTATCGCACCCAAAGCAATTTGTTGAGCGACAGGGAGATCGAGTACGCAGAGATATTAAGGAATTCCGGCAAAGAAGGAAAAGCTCTGCCTTGTCCCACAGATTTCGTAAAGGGAGAGAGCCTACAGCAGTTAGTTCGATTGCATTTGTAGGGATGAGTGTATACTACATTCCGTAATTTCCCATTCTGAAGAATTCCTTATTCAATCGTGCATCTTCTAGCAGATTCGATCCAATGACCTTTTCTTGTGGACCCTTCCGGCGCTACGCTTTCCTTAAATGAATACGCCTGGAATAATGAGTCCAACTTATTGTTTGTAGAATCGCCTGTTGGAGTAGTGTTTTCTTATTCTAACACAACATCAGATTACCAAAATCTTGGCGACAACATAACTGGTAAATACGTGCCAGAACTTGCAGAGATCATTTCTGATTTCAACAACAATACGCTTTCTCAGAATGAGCAGATCAACCTCAAAGGTTCCATGGTAAAATAATGGCAGTCAATGGATCTAGTTTTCTCATATAATAATTAGTACGGCGTTAACCAGAACGTATGTTTGGGCTTTTTTTTAGGTCAGAGTTCTATTGCAGTGGGCTGCCCGCCCTTTTCAATGTAGAATAGATTATCTGTCAAAATTATTCACCTGCACATTTATAAGAATATTGTTGTATACTGTTGATGAGTTGCATATGATATGCAGCATTCCCAGGATTTGAAGAATCAAAGAAGCTAATGTAGATGATAATGTGCAAGTGGAAAGGACTTTTTCATTTATACCGAGTTGTGGTTTAGTAGTGGTTCAGTTACAAGTATTTTGATTTTTGGTAAATCGGCTTGAAACATGCAGCTTACTAAGCAGAACAATATTTTCTTGTTAATACTTGACAGGCCCGAGGAATTAGTGTTTTGATCATGTAAAGACTTTTTCAAAAAGATTTGCTAGATTCATCTTGAGTTTTGCACTTTGTTCTAATGTCAAGACTCGTGTGATTTAAAGTTATGCGCACTCATGAAGCAGTACACTGGAAGCATTGTCCAATAGGCACACCTGTGAGCTGTCTGTAAGCCTTGAAGCAGTGATTTATATTATTCTTTATGCATATTATTTATAAGGAATCAGCCCCTATGAGTTGAATCATGGATTACGTTGCATTGTTGTGCACTTTAAAATTATTTTATGCTTTGAGAGGGTCGTAAAACACCAAAGATTTTTATGTTGAGAGATAATTTAGGAGTGTAATTCACTTGGTGTATAGTGTTTACACCAACGAAAAAGGGCTAAACATAGCAAACAAAAAACTGTTTATTCTTGGCTCCATCTGACTGTCAAAGGCTGAGATCTTTGTGAAGAAATTACACCAGGTTTCCCTCATCAAATGTTAAAGCTCTGCTATATTTTGTAATTTCTAAAGGAACAAGTATGTTTTTTTTTTAACATGATCAGGTACTTATATATTATAAAAACTACTAGGAGCCAAGTCCTGTTACATATGTAAGGAGAAATAGAGATGGAGAAGTCCAAAAAGGGTTCGCAGACCCTGACTTATTATAGGAAAACTTGAGAAGAACAGATTGAAAAAGAAAACGGCTGTATAGTCGTACAAACAGACCTGCGAGAAGACAAAATTTACAAGACTTCATAAGGCAGATTGCTAAAGCTGATTGACAGAGTCATCAATCTGAGGTTCTTTATTTACACTAGCTCTGGTTGAGGTCTTAGCTTGCATACTCTGAGTGATAGATTTGATGTGAGCGATTTCTTCCTCCATGTGGTTACATTTTTCCTTTAGGCTTTCTATCTCTGCTTTTTGTTTTTCCAACTTCTTTCTCTTTGATCTGCTATCTACTTGAAATTCCTCTTTGAGCTCATTGAAATGCTTGACGAACCTTGCTATCATAAAGCAATGGGCTTTACATAACGTGCAGCTGTTGTTTGCAATCACTCTGTCCAGAGGATTCTCGGGTTGCTCTCTGTTTTCCGGATTCTCAGCTTGCTCTCTGTTTTCCGGAATCTCAGCCATATCAGGAGAGCTTTTGGGGAAGGGGATGCAATACAGGAACAGGGAGAAGGAACTGGGGGAGTAAAGAAGGAGAGGGAGACCGGAAGAAAATGAGGAGAATGCCAAGAGGAGGGAACAGACCAGAGAAGAAACCACGCAGAAGAAGAAAGACCGAGCTCTGTGGTTTACCAAACGACCGTGCAGATGAAGAGCAACCGAGCAGATGAAGAACGACCAAGCTTGGAGATTGCTGAAGATACCCCTGGAAGCTTTTGGAGGCGGTCTCACGACTGTGTTGGACTGTTGGCGGCCTCGCTTGCTGCAGAACTTCTGGAGCTGATTACCAAATACAGGACCTTTACTCTCCTGCGAGTATAAGAGCGAGTTTCTGATGTGCTCGTAGAGAGAGAGGTTCATGGATATATAAAGCGGAGAGGTAGGTTGAGCTAGCAGAGAGGACGACGTATACTCGATGATCTGGCCGGGCTTGGGATCAGACTTAAAATCTTTGTAGCAGTCTATGGAGATTTTGAAAAGACTCCTACCTAAATTCTGCGTGAGAGAGTCACGAGAAGACTGGGAGGTCGAGATCCTGTGATCGATCCAAATTGATTGAGTGGCAAACGTGGAGAAGGGAGGATCGGAGTCCGAGACATGACAGACTGCGTGCGACTTGACTGAATTTGGCCAGAGAGCACAAGAGGAAATATGGAGAATGATGAGACATGAGATCGGGAATATACTGATATGACTAGTCAGAGGGTTTGAAAGGCAGCTAAGCCAACTACGGGATTGGTTTTTCATAGATGGAGTCATTTTCCCTAACTTGACCGATCTGTCTGTTGGATGCCTTAGTGGCATAGTGATCCGCTTCTGTGTTGTTGTCTCTTAGGACATGTTTGAAGGTCGTGTCCCCCATATCTCTGATGTTGTCCGCAATCCTGAGCTTTACATTATTGAGGGCCGCTTTTTTAAATTCTGTCCCCGACACCATAGCTGCAATAACGATGGCCGAGTCTCCCAGTATGATTGGATTCCTAATTCTCAGCCGATTCAGGATGATGGTGCCTAGGTAAAGGCTGTAAGCTTCTGCCATATTATTGGACATTTGGCCCAATCCCCATTCATAGCTTACAAGAATTTTGCCTTGACTGTCCTTTATAATGCCCCCTGCTCCAGCTTCCCCCGGGTTATTTTTAGAGGCTCCGTCAAAATGCAGAGTGGGGCGATTCTGGTCTAAAATCCATTGACTTACTTCTTTCTTTGTGCCTCTGATCTTCCAGTGAATTCTTCTCATGCATGCTTTGGGGTGAGCTAGATGGTTATTGCTATAGTTGATGTAGAATTTGTTGTACCAGTCAATCTCTTCTTTGTGCCAGCTTGATTGATCTGGGGGAGCGACCAAGTTTGTACTTATAGTTTCAGAGATGAGTGATGTAGTTTTTGCCAGTATGCGGGCTGGGTTAGGCTTCTTGTTATTGAAAATACAGTTATTCCTAGCTAGCCAGATTTTCCAACTGAGAGTAGCTGGGATGCATTTCCACAAACGGATGATGTTGATTTTTCCTTTCTTAGGAAAAGGGTAACATTTCGCCCAGTTTTTTTGGAGAGAGGAGAGCTGGTCAAAAGTCTCTCCGATTTCCATTGGTCTGACAATCTGAGTCCAGCAGCTTTGGGCGAGAGGACAGTGGAAGAAAAGATGATGACTACTCTCCTCCTCAGCACGACAGAAGCAGCATATTGAGGGTCCCGAGATCCCTCTTTTCCTAAGGTTTTCAGCTGTGAGAACCTTTCCTTTGAGGAGAGTCCAATTGAAGTGTTTGACCTTTGGTATGCACTCTGATTTCCAAACAGTTGTGTAGAGGTTCCATTTGACTGTTGAAGTGGATGCCTGAAGAAATTTGTAACCCTCTTTGACAGTGAATTTTCCTCCACTTGGCTCCCAGATGTACCTATCTTCAGCCCCTATGTTGGTGGGAGCGGCGCCTGTGAGAGAGACCTTAAGATTGGACCATTGATCTCTGAGTTCATTGGGAATTTGAAGGTCCTTCCAGTCCTGCTAGATGTCCTGATCCCATATTGAAATATCATACAAGGAGATTAAATTTTTAGCTTCCATCCAAATTTGCAGAGGCCTGAGGTTTTGGAGGAGGTTTCTTGGTTTGGCGCCCATGATTCTATCAGTCCAAATATTAACCTCCTTACCATTTCCAGGCACTTTGGAAATGTTCTCTCTGAATTGTGGGAGAACTTTTTTAATGAGCTTCCAAACAGGGGTGCAAGATCTTTCAGCTATTGTTTCGGAAAGGAGATTAGAGTTCGGTCCATTAAGATATTTCCTTTTCAAGACCTCCACCCACCAAGAGCCTTTGCCGATGAGGATTCTCCAAATCAGTTTAAAGCCCATAGCACGGTTGGAGAGGCTCGGGATTTTAATGGCTAGTCCACCCTTTTCATAGGGAAGAATAACTTGATCCCATTTGACAAGGCTGAATTTTTTAGACTCTTGCTTTCCCCCCTGCCAGAGGAAGCTTCTCATTAATAGTTCCATGTGCTTATGTATACTGGCGGGAGCCAAGGTGACCGCATACTGGTAGATGGGGAGAGCAGAGAGGATAGCCTTTATAAGGGTCGTTCTACCAGCCAGATTTAGCCAAGAAACTCCCCAACTTTGAAGGAGACCTCTCATCTTTTCTATATGTTTGGCCCAAATCTCAGCCTTGACTGTTTCTTTGGCTAAAGGCAGACCTAGATAAGAGAAGTAACTCCAATTCCTTTGCACTGGGATGTCCAGTATCAAGGAGATTCTTTGCCTGATTTGGTCAGAGACATTCCAGGTATAAATCTTGCATTTTTTATTATTCAGCATCCCTCCTGAGGCTACTAGGAAGGCATCCAAGACTTTCTTGAATCTTTTTGCCATTAGACTTGAGGCTCCCCCAATGAGAAGGGTATCATCCGCAAAGAGCGAATGGTTAATTTCTTTAGTCCCTCTTTCTATACCAATTCCAGTGATCTCTTTTTTCTTGCGGAGATTTTCTAAGTGAATGCTCAAAGTTTCCGCCATAATGATGTATAAGAAGGGAGAGAGAGGGCAGCCTTGCCTCAATCCCCTGGTGCTTCTAAAGTACCTGCTTGGATGACCATTAATCAGGGGAGCAGTCCAGGGATTGGAGATACATCCAGTGATGATGCTTGTAAAATTTTTTGAGATCCCGAATTTTTTGAGGACTACTGTTAGGAAGTGGTGGTCAACTCTGTCACATGCGTTTGCCATGTCGAGTTTGATTATCATGCCTCGTTTCTCCCTGCTGATGCTGCTATGGATTGCCTCTTGTATCAGTATGACGTTATCTGTGATTTGCCTGTGGGGAACAAATCCCCCTTGGTTCTCTGAGATTAGATGAGGAAGGAGCTTTTTGAGCCTATTGGCAAGAATTTTGGTGACGATCTTGTAAGAGACATTACAAAGGGAGATTGGCCGGAAGCGGTCAAAGGAAAGAGGGTTAACATCCTTAGGGATGAGAGCAAGGTGTGAGGATTTGGTGTTTTCTCCCATCTTGTGATTTTTGAAGACATTTTTAACCATCCGCACAAAGTCTTTTTTGATTGTATCCCAATGATTTCGGTAGAAGGAAACCGTGAAACCATCAGGGCCCGGGGCCTTATCCTGTTGCATACTGAAAGTTGCCGATCTGATTTCCTCTTCTGTGATATCCTGGTCCAGATCTCTATTTTGAGAGTCTGAGATTTTACTCTCAACAGCGCTGAGAAAATCAGAGCTATCCGACTGCTGAGGGACTGCAGTAAGAAGAGACTTAAAATGATTGAAAGCTGCCTCTTTAATTCCTTCTTGGTCACTGATCTCTTTCCCTTCTGCCACTATTTTATCTATCTGATTTCCGGCGCGCCTGAGCTTTATGTTGTTGTGGAAGAAAGAGGTATTTTTGTCTCCAGCCCTCAACCACAGGCACCTCGATTTCTGCCTTTGTTCCTCTTCCTCAGCTCTATTTTGTCTATATAGTTCCCTGTACATTTCATTTTCGTGGATTATATCTTCATTTGTGAATTGGTTGTTCTCCTTTTCCTGATTCCACTGCTCCATCTGCGTATAAAGATCCGCTTTTTTCCTCTTTTCCGTAGCTGCGTTTTCCTTAGCCCACTGTTTGATGACTGCTCTTAGAGATTTTAATTTGGTTTCCCAGATGTAATGAGGCGATCCAAATACTTCCTTGGCCCACTGTTTTTGTATGAGGGTGCGGAAATCTTCTTTAAAATCCCAGATTTTATTGTATTTGAAGGGGAGAGGCCCCAAGTTTCTCCCTTTATCCAAATTCATCACCACAGGTTTGTGATCAGAAGCCGAAGCTTGAATAATTTTGCTCTTAATAGATGAGAAGCTTGCTGCGATTCTTTCCTGCACGAGAAATCTATCTAACCTCTCTTTGATATTGTGGCAGCCGGTTCTTTTGTTACTCCATGTATATTTCCCGTTGAAGGGGGGTATGTCAATGAGATTATAGGTCTGGATTATGGCCTCCAGCGCCTCTCTTGAAGGATCCGCATGAAAGTTTCCTCCAAGCTTTTCATCCACATTTCTTATTAGATTCAAGTCTCCTCCCAGAATTATGCTCCTGTCATGTGAGGACTGTAAATCTAAGGATAAAGAGTCCCAGCAGATTGCTTTATCCCGATAATGGTTTGGAGCGTAGATGTTGTATATGGTGAAGACCTCTTGAGAGACTTTGTTTTTGAGTTCTGTTCTTATCCACCAATTGCAAGATTGGAGGTTGATGTGATCCCATTTATTCTTGTTCCAAAGTGTTCCTATGTTTCCTGAGGCACCTTCTGAACCTATTAAGTAACCTTCAAAATTTTTGAATCTTTTGGCTTGTTTTTGAAAATCTTGGTCTGAGATTTTGGTCTCCTGGATAAGGACGAAGTCTGGCTGCTCCTGATTTATTAAGTCATGGACTGCATTTATTTTTGAGGAGGAGCCCATCCCCCTACAGTTCCAAGAGACCAGATTCATCATTTACCAGATTTTGGATGAGTCCCACTCCTCTCCTTTGTTTTTTCCCCGCTTCCTTTTTGCCTGTCTAGATAGGAATCCATTGGTTGCTGTGCTCTAGTAGCCATCTCTTTCGCTGCTGCCTCATCTCTGAGTTCTTTATTTGACTTTCTACCTGCCTTTCTCGGGGGATCTGAGGGAAGGCTGGTTTCTTTTAGTTTATTTCTGGTGAGTATTCTCTCTATTGTTGGTGGAGGAGAGGGCAGAGGGATCGAGGGGGAGGAGATGACAGCTAATGAGTTGTCGCGGGGGGAAGGGGGAGGGGAAGAGGGGTCTTCAACTTCCAGAGATTCAAAGGGGTTGGAGGTGGAGGGAAAGGAGGGAGCTGAGCTAGTGGGAGGAGGAGGGGGAGGGGGGAGGGTTTCCGGGGAGGGCTTAGAGCTAGGCCCTTGAGAGGAGGAAGGTTTTTTCTTTTTTACTTGTTCCCAGGGGCCGTCCGGAGATTCTTCATTTTCAATGGGTTCATTTAATTTTGACTTGCTACATCTATTTGCGAAATGTCCATATTCATGACATACCTTGCATTTGAAGGGTAGTTGCTCATAATCCAGCTGTTGGATGTGTGTCCATTGATCGACCTTGATCTTGATAGCTTCCTGCAGGCCTTTCCCGAGATCTACTTCTACGCAAATCCTAGCGCACGCATGCATGTTCTCCCTTGGCTCAGATCTGTCGATATATTTGCCGACTGCGTTCTCTATTGCCTTAACTGATTCATCTCCCCAGTAATGGAGCGGCAGATGTGGGAGGCGGACCCAAATCGGAACTGCATTTGGGATGTCCATTTCCGGATCGAAGTCTGGTGTCCATCTATTCAGATAGAGACCTCTTGAATCCATAAAATAAGGGCCGTTTCTGAATATGAGATTCCTGTCCTATTTTGTTTCAAAAAGAAATGTGTAATAGCCCCTTCCACAAAATCTGATGGCTATTTTCCCTTGTGTCATTGCGTTCCAGTTGCGTTCCACCCATTTTTGAACTGATCTTGGAGAAGGCCAAAGACCAGTGAACTGTCCTACGAGACCTCTTTCAGCGAGGGTGATTGCTGACTTCCTTGGCAGGGATGGAGGGAGAGAAACCTCGGGGATTTCATCCAGTTTCTTGACAAACTTAGAGACTGAAGGACGAGTTCTTGATGTAGCATTGTCAGGGATCAACGAAGCGAACAGTTCTTCATAGTTCTCTGGGTATGGGGGGGGGGGGCGTTCCCAGCCATTCAAGACTGAGAAGCCAGCGCAGGAGGGACGAGACCAGAGGTATGGGCCCCAGCGCGGGACCGGGCAGGAGGCCCGAGGGTGAAAGCAAAGCACGCGGGAGAGAGAGGGGCAACGGAGCTGGCGGTTGTTGGCATTATGATGCATGTGTTGTACTTGATGGCAACCCTCTCATAGAAGAACATCTCACTTACATATAACTGGATCAATCTACAGATGTGACTAAATGCATGGGATGCAGGTCAGCTCAAAGGAATAAGAAGATCAAGTTCTAAGTATGACAAGTTAGCCTTGCCATCAAGTCCAAAGGGGGAGATTGTTGGCATTATGAGACACGTGTTGTCCTTGATGGCAAAATGACAAATTATAGTGCAGCAGGTCAGTAGTAAAGAATTGATGATCAGACTACAAAGAATGAAGAAATAAGAGTATATACGCAGGTTCACTATATACCAAGTAGGGTATACACGCAGGTTCACTATATACCAAGTCGCGTATATGCAGGTTCGCTATATACCAAGTAGGGTATACACGCAGTTTTATGCACGGAAAAGCGCGTACATGTCGGAAAGCTTACTTTTGGTCCATGGTAGTTAGTCCTCGGTATTTGAACCTATGGTTTTGGACCATGGTATCTCGACAAGTGTGTTGATCCCAAGTATTGGGCTCTTGGTATTGATTTATTATGGTTTTGGACCGTGGTATTGAGCAAGGCCTAAGACTATAAAAGGAGAAGAAGATCATTAGGCAAGTGTATCCGAAAAGTCTTGAATATCTGAGGAAGTATGAGATCCAGTATGCAAGTTATGGGTTGATGATGCATCGCTTGATCTGAGCTAAGGAGGGATCTCACCGGTGGATGGAGAACAAGATCTAAGGATAAATCGAGATCAAATGGTTTGAAATGAACTATTTCTTTATGATTGATTATGTTTATTCTAGATCTGAATACTGATGCATGCAATGATCTGAACTGGGTATAACTTAAGTTTATAATCGCTGCAAGTCATGATTGAATATTTATAGATCTGTACGCGGGTTGGATTTGGTGTAAGCGCGTATGTACGCAGGTTGAGTTCATTGTAGTAGCGTATACATTTTGAGCTATGATATTTGAAGTTACAGGTGGTTCTCGTTGTTAAAGGGTTCTGATGACAGTTTAAAGGTGTCAGTATTCTGTATATATTGTTTGGGTGATTGTGATGGATGAGAACTAATATTGGATCAGGATCATAATGACTCATATTTATGAGATCTGATGGACTAGATCTGGGTGCTAACGCATATATTATCCTTGTATATGTCATAATCTGGTTATGTCTGAAGTTAGGAAGTGTAGCAAAGTTATGAATAAGTGATTAATGACATATACGCTGGTTCATCTTGATGAAGTTGCGTATACACGCAGGTTTGGCACTTCCAAGTAGCGTATGCACTCTAATGCATAATTTAGATGGTACAGTTGGATCTGATTGTTATTGCAGAGTTCTGCTCTATGTTCTGGTGACTGTGTTGTTGACAGGGTTTCAGTGTTTCAGTGATTCAGAGATTGATGATGCTAGTATTGATTGTTTTGTGCTTCAATGATATTTATGGGTCCAGTATGAAAATTTGATGAAACGTGGCCTTCAGATTATAGTGTTGTGCTTCAGGAGTATCCAGTCTGAAAATGTATGAAACGTGGTACCTGGAGGAGAGAAGATTGTAGGCCGGCGCCTACGTACTAGTATCTTAGCTAGTACAAGAGCAAAGGGGGTTGGAGCTCCCTTCCAGGAGAGTCTGGAGAACGAGAGAAGGTTGTAGCCTTCTGCAGGTTGTAGCCTGCGTGCTGGTAAAGGACTGCACCAGTACATTGTAAAAGAAGTTTCTTAATAAAGGAAGATAGAAACGAATTGCAGCAGGTGGTTTTCACCCACATTGGGTTTCCACCTTATATCATGGTGTTCATGTGTGTTGCTTATGTGTGTTGATCTATCTGTTTTACTGCTACTGTTGACTGTTAATATGGCTAATAATGTTCTGATGCATCCATTGAAGATCACATAACTGAATCATGAGTTTAATGGTTATACGCTAGTTACAATAGACACAGTCGCATATATACACGGTTATACTTAACTGAAGTAGCGTATATGAATCTGAGTATGAAAATGAAAAGTTTTATTGATTAGATAATACTGATTCACCCCCCCTCTCAGTATTATTTCCAACAATTGGTATCAGAGCAGGTCCTTTGGTAGAAGCTTGATCGCTTGAAGGAGATCCGTGGAACTATGGGAAAGAAGCTTAAGAAGAAAGCACCTAAGAAGAAGAAGGCATCTCAGAAGAACTATGACAGTGGGTGTATTGATTGGGGATTATGCAGAAGCACTTCAGATTCAGAATCAGACTCAGAATCATTTCAAAATGAAGATGAACTATCAGGTACGACTTTGCTATCCTCTGATGTTCCAGCTATCTATCCATTTGGAAAAGATGGAAGTGATAACGAAACAACTGAATGTGCTCTTATGGGTGAGGAAGAAGGATATCAAATAGAGGCAGAATTTAACAGGCTGACAAACAAAATTAGTGAACAAGAAAGACTTCTGAACGTAAAGAGTGGTGCCCTCAAAGAAGCTGTTACTAGACTAAAGGCTCAACGAGAGTTATTCAAGGACAAATATCAAAAGTTGCAGAATGAAGTAACATCTCTAAGAGATGAAGTCAATGAAAGGAGCACAACCATCAAGAAACTCAGAGATAGATCAAGTTACTATGAAAGTCTTGAAGCCACGATCCGCTCGCTAAAGGAAGATCTTGAAGAATCAAAGAAGCAGAATAAAGATCTACTCCAAGCTAATGAAAAACAGGTAAACGAAGTTGTCAGCTTAAAATCTCAGCTAGAATGTGCCTTCAGAATTCGTCAAATGCAGCAGGATTTGAATGAAGAACAAGAAAAGGAGATTCTCAAACTAAGGCATCAGTTGGAAGAAGGAAGGAAAGCTAAAGAAGACATGAAGAAGCAATATCTTGAAAAGGAAGAACAACTTCAAGTTGAGGTAAATATCTTGAAAAGTAAATTAGAAGAAAAGGATAAACTGTTGCGATTTCAAGATAGTACTAAAGCCTTGGATGATATTCTTAATAGTCAAAGGTCTCCTGCTATCAAGACTAGTCTTGGTTTTCATGAATCTGTTGAAGGTGAATCTAGTTCACAAGGTGAGGCAAGGAACTATAAAGAGAAATCGAAAATGATCAGCAAGGAGATGAAAGGTCAATCTCATCATCAACCAAGGAAAGAAATTCTTCAAAGAAATTCTTTTACTCCTCTTATGAATAATGCTGAATGTTATGTATGTCATAATCTTGGACATGTTGCAGCCAGATGTAGAAGAAGAAGAGTTCAAGACCATCAAGCAGAAATATCATCACATTCAAGGTACTTTAATGGATATTGCTTTGCTTGCAATATGTTTGGTCACAAAGCTGCTG
Organism: Pinus tabuliformis; assembly: GCA_031772625.1. NCBI lineage: Eukaryota > Viridiplantae > Streptophyta > Pinopsida > Pinales > Pinaceae > Pinus > Pinus tabuliformis. The sequence continues at coordinate 854,170,948 of CM062815.1, read as the reverse complement.
ATTGCTACAGGAGGAATATGAAACATGTAAGATGTTATGCATGTAACAAGCTTGGACATATAGAAAAGGAATGCAGGAACAAAGGACGAACATCACACCAAAAGGAGAAAACATCATCACACTTGAAGATATGGAAGAAGAAGGAAGTACGGTCAGAAAGATGTGGCACAACACAATGTACTCAGATACAACACAACACAGACATAACAGACTCAGAGGGAGCTGAAAGTGTAAAACTTCAGTATCCTGAATCTCATACGCAAGTTCCATAAAGGGAAGTCACGTATATACGCGAGTTAGACACTGCAAAGTTGCGTATATGTCAGTTTGAGGAAAAGCAGTGGAGGCAGGCTCAGAAAAAGGACCTGATATGATTCAGTCTATTATCTGCTCTATTGGTTAATAGTTACAGTCTGCTGAGGATGTGTGGAAATGTTTTGATACTTGTAAGATGTCTAGAAGTGTTTTGATCCTAACTTGATGATGATGATGTCTTGATGCTTATTGTTGATATATGCATGATCAGATCTAACAGATGGCACAGGTTGAGGGGGAGCATATGCCTTTAATAATTCATTGTTGGCATTATGGTTAATAGTCCTTGGTGATGATGCTTATATGGCTAAATGATATATCTTGCTATGATGTGGTTGTGAGTTGTCTATATTTCATATGATGCTTGGGGTTACATAGTAGATATTCAGATCAGATTTATGGTTGATTCTTTGATGATGCATATATGGTGTTTACATGGTGATCTTCATAAGGATAAGGAAAAGTACAAAGCTTGAATACACATCTTCCTCACTTGATGATGAGTCACTCATATACTGTTGTTGTCATATGCATAAAGATCATACAGTTATGATGCAGGCACTCATGTGGATAAGGATTGTTGCTGTTGATGATATCAAGAAGTTTTGCCAAAAGAGCTTGAGCTCAAGATACATAGTTCTGAAACATGGATGACTACTCAAAGTTGCCTTGTTGGAGACATGATGATGAGTTCTTATGATGATAGGTTGATACTTACATATGTTGATTGATGCAGATGTTCCCAAGTAATGATACTTGGATCATGTAGATCTTGATGTTGATGAAATGGCTATGGTGGTTTCACACATGATATAATGTGAATGACTCTAAATTCTGAATTGATGCAGACATACCTTGTTATAGGTTGATGACTTATTCTCTACAGGACTGGAATTGGTTGTACACGAGTTTCACAAGGAGTATCCGCGTATAGACACTAGTTTCTGTGGATACAGTCGCGTATATGCTGATTTGAATAAAATCAGTGGGCCAGACTCTGGGTGAGAAGAGTCTGATATGGGTCTGACAGAGACCATCTGGCATAGGTTCAGGGGAAGCAGATTAACTTCTAATAATGCATTGTTGGCATTACCTTAGAAGCGTTTGGTTCTAGTTCACAGCTGTTGTTGGTTTCAGGTGGAACAGAGGCAGATGGAGAACAGAAGGAGATCATGGTTGCTGATCTGAAAAGTGTTTGACAGATGTTGCTATCAGTTATTGGTGACTTTCATAAGTCTTGCTCTAGATATTTCGTCTCTATGTCATATATCTCTTTTATGGTGTCAAGGTCATGTAACGGCCTATATTGGTTTCCCCACTATGCTTGGGATGAAAATGTAATGTTCTTGTTTTATCATGTGTAAACTTTTGATGTATCCCCACTTGGTTGGGTGGATGAGTCAATTTTTTTTTTATATCCTCACTTGGTTGAGAGATGGATGTATGTATGAGTCTTTGGTGATAGGAAGGTCATTTATGATAGTGTCATGTTATTCTTGTAGAACATATTTTTGCAGATCTTGCCTACAGTCAGTGGGAGCATGAATAACACACTTCAGCAGTACAGAGACTCAGCATGTACTCAGGGGGAGCATAGACAGATTGGTACACCTTGGCATATACAAAGGGGGAGCTCATTCAGAAATTTCAGCAGGTACTCAGGGGGAGTATGGACAACAGAATGTTTATCAAGGAAAGAGAATATCTTGGTCCACCCTTTGCCCTTGATGTCAAAGGGGGAGAGTGATTTGGTGTTGTTGCCATCAAGAACCAAAGGGGGAGATTGTTGACATTATGATGCATGTGTTGTACTTGATGGCAACCCTCTCATAGAAGAATATCTCACTTACATATAACTGGATCAATCTACAAATGTGACTAAATGCATGGGATGCAAGTCAGCTCAAAGGAATAAGAAGATCAAGTTCTAAGTATGACAAGTTAGCCTTGCCATCAAGTCCAAAGGGGGAGATTGTTGGCATTATGAGACAAGTGTTGTCCTTGATGGCAAAATGACAGATTATAGTGCAGCAGGTCAGTAGCAAAGAATTGATGATCAGACTACAAAGAATGAAGAAAGAAGAGTATATACGCAGGTTCACTATATACCAAGTAGGGTATACACACAGGTTCACTATATACCAAGTCGCGTATACGCAGGTTCGCTATATACCAAGTAGGGTATACATGTAGTTTTATGCACAGAAAAGCGCGTACATGTCGGAAAGCTTACTTTTGGTCCGTGGTAGTTAGTCCTCGGTATTTGAACCTATGGTTTTGGACCATGGTATCTCGACAAGTGTGTTGATCCCAAGTATTGGGCTCTTGGTATTGATTTATTATGGTTTTGGACTGTGGTATTGAGCAAGGCCTAAGACTATAAAAGGAGAAGAAGATCATTAGGCAAGTGTATCCGAAAAATCTTGAATATCTGAGGAAGTATGAGATCCAGTATGCAAGTTATGGGTTGATGATGCATTGCTTGATCTGAGCTAAGGAGGGATCTCACCGGTGGATGGAGAACAAGATCTAAGGATAGATCGGGATCAAATGGTTTGAAATGAACTATTTCTTTATGATTGATTATGTTTATTCTAGATCTGAATACTGATGCATGCAATGATCTGAACTGGGTATAACTTAAGTTTGTAATCGCTGCAAGTCATGATTGAATATTTATAGATCTGTACGTGGGTTGGATTTGGTGTAAGCGCGTATGTACGCAGGTTGAGTTCATTGTAGTAGCGTATACCTTTTGAGCTATGATATTTGAAGTTACAGGTGGTTCTCGTTGTTAAAGGGTTCTGATGATAGTTTAAAGGTGTCAGTATTCTGTATATATTGTTTGGGTGATTGTGATGGATGAGAACTAATATTGGATCAGGATCATAATGACTCATATTTATGAGATCTGATGGACTAGATCTGGGTGCTAACGCATATATTATCCTTGTATATGTCATAATCTGGTTATGACTGAAGTCAGGAAGTGCAACAAAGTTATGAATAAGTGATTAATGACATATACGCTGGTTCATCTTGATGAAGTTGCGTATACACACAGGTTCGGCACTTCCAAGTAGCGTATGCACTCTGATGCATAATTTAGATGGTACAGTTGGATCTGATTGTTATTGCAGAGTTCTGCTCTATGTTCTAGTGACTGTGTTGTTGACAGGGTTTCAGTGTTTCAGTGATTCAGAGATTGATGATGCTAGTATTGATTGTTTTTTGCTTCAATGATATTTATGGGTCCAGTATGAAAATTTGATGAAACGTGGCCTTCAGATTATAGTGTTGTGCTTCAGGAGTATCCAGTCTGAAAATGTATGAAACGTGGTACCTGGAGGAGAGAAGATTGTAGGCGGCGCCTACTTACTAGTATCTTAGCTAGTACAAGAGCAAAGGGGGTTGGAGCTCCCTTCCAGGAGAGTCTGGAGAAAGAGAGAAGGTTGTAGCCTTCTGCAGGTTGTAGCCTGCGTGCTGGTAAAGGACTGCACCAGTACATTGTAAAAGAAGTTTCTTAATAAAGGAATATAGAAACGAATTGCAGCAGGTGGTTTTCACCCACATTGGGTTTCCACCTTATATCATGGTGTTCATGTGTGTTGCTTATGTGTGTTGATCTATCTGTTTTACTGCTACTGTTGACTGTTAATATGGCTAATAATGTTCTGATGCATCCATTGAAGATCACATAACTAAATCATGAGTTTAATGGTTATACGTTAGTTACAATAGACACAGTCGCGTATATACGCGGTTATACTTAACTGAAGTAGCGTATATGAATCTGAGTATGAAAATGAAAAGTTTTATTGATTAGATAATACTGATTCACCCCCCCCCCCCCTCTCAGTATTATTTCCAACAGTGGCAGCCCTGCCAGGCAGGGCCTGGAGAGCAGGACCAGGCAAGCGCGGGAGGAGTTTTTTGAATCGCCTCTAGAGCTCCTCGGAATCAAAGGCTAAATTATTCCTGAAGGAACAAGTATGTTATGGCTAAAAACAGTTCTTCATTTAATTTTCTAGATCTAAAGTTTGAATTACATATCACAGGGTCTATGATCATACAATAAGGGATGCATTATCTGTTACATTACCTGAGGATTGAGTTGTGTTTTCAGACTTAATTGTGCTCTAAAATCTCAAGGTGTCAAGGGCGAGTATGTGTTCCAAATATTGCCTATGCCAAATTTATTAAGGAGTCAAATTGGAGGCTAAAATACTCATTATATCCATAGGTGATCTGCATCTAAATTGTATTCCTTGTGTTGCATTTGCGAAGGGAACAAATCCAGGGGCCATTGCTAGTTGAGGATTTGAAACCAATGATGCCATGAAGATGAAAATAATTTGTTCACATATATCTTTGATATTTCTTGTGAATTTGGATTGAGATAGCTTTGAAGATAAATTATTCTGCCCATTTGGTGGGGTGAGAGAGGCTGTTTGTGTGGCTGTATATTCTTCTCACTAGCTGATACTGAAGTGTTGATATACGTTGAAAAGTGAACGAGTATTTGAAGGATCCAAGCAAGTTTGCAGTTGTTGCTGCCCCAGTGTGGCATTGTATTTAAATCTCATTATAGTGCATTGATTCCTTTATTCGACTGCTGCATAAAGAGTTTGGTGAGCTGATTGTAATCTTTTATGGAGAAAGTTTAGTCAGTTGTATTGTTAGAACATATTGTTGGTCATGAGTAAACTCTCATTTTTTATGTAATGGATTGTAATTAGTGCTTGCTGGTTGCAAACTAATCATTTGCTGACATTTATAAAGGATATTACTGTATACTGTGAGTGGGTATTACTTTTCTGCATTAAGTAATAATTGTGATCAGCTTTTAAGGTGTAAATCTAACATTGGAGAAAAATGGCCAGAATCAGTGAAGTATTAGAGTTCATGAAAACTCTTATACAATTTACTGTTGATGACACATTACAAATCAACAAAGGATCTCTCTCAGAAATTCAGACATGTCCACAAAACGCACAGGAAAATATTGAGTTTTTGCAGCTGGAAACAAAGCTACAACAGGAAGAATTATAGCAGTGGAGTCATCATTCTGAACCTGTTTCTGTTCAGAGGATTGAAACAGACTCCCATAAACATCAAGTCAATAATGTTACAGTGCATTCAGATAAAGCAGCAGTTGTACATGCAGATGCAGAAACTCAGTCTGCACTTCCCAAGCCTATCATTAGACCTTGGGAACAGCTTTTCCACAACAAGCACAGAACGGTCTTGGATATGAGAAGGACTTGTCCTTTCATATTCTAGACTACTCAAAGCCCATTCATTTTCAGAGTGCTGGATTCATTCATGACAGTTCACCTCCTCCTCATGACAGTTCAGCTTCAGCTGTTCTAGACTCTGCCCCTCTTCCATAGCAACAACAACAACAACAACAACAGATCGTAAAATGCCAACACTGTGACTGAGTTGGCCATGTGAAAGATCACTGTTTTGATCTTCATCCATGTAAGCACTGTCATAAAACTAGCCATTCTTCACACAGATGCTTCAGAAACAAACGTCCTACAAGAACAAAGATTCATATTGGATGGATCGCTTCTTGGCAATGGGCATCAACAGCCAAGAAGATATTCCAAACACATGTTAGAACTTGTTCCAGAGTATTGAACAGTCTTGCAGTTGAGTTTTCTCCATCCTCTCACCTTGTATCTGACGGGGGGGAAATGATGGTCATCTACAAGCTTCAAAGTCACATCAAGCGAGCCTGAGCCACAACCTGCCACACCAGTTTCAGAGTTGTAGCCAGAAGCAAAGATGCCCCTGAACATGCCTTTAGTTGGCACTCTGGGACACTTCCTCTAGCAGAAGACTTCAGCTTCTTGCCAACTTTGGAAGAATTCCAGAAACAAAATTGAGAACACTTCCTCTAGCAGAAGACTCCAACTTCTTGCCAGTTTTGGAAGAGTTCCAGGAATTGCATTAAGTATTCCAAAGTTGTTGGTCATCCTTAAACCATCACAGGTTGAGACTTCCCTTTCCAGGTTGAAGTTCTCCCTTTTATGCGAGGTGAGGCCTCTCTTTCATGGTTTAAGGTTTCCCTCTTTAAAACAATAGGATCACTTCCTCTAGCAGAAGACTTCAGCTTCTTGCTAGTTTTGGAAGAGTTCCGGGAACTGCACTAAGCGTTCTAGTGTTGGTGGTCATCCTTAAACCACCGCCCTTTATACCAACATTTCATAGAGCACATTCAGCCTAGTGTTGCCATGCATTTTTTGCACATTTTGTATTACAGCTCTCTTCTTGGACTCATACATAACCCTTCGGATTAAGGGGGGAATGTTGGACACCTAATCCTCAATGGGTTAGTGTGGAAGCCGAATGGAAAAAAGGAGTCCAAGAGACCTTGGGATGTGAAACCCAACGGTCACATAATGTACTATATATGTATATCTCTTGTTAATAAAAATGTACTCTCATGATTTATCTTTCATATTGTTCTTGCTGCCCATGTGTGTTTAACACAATTGAAAGTAAAATCTAGAGTAAGTGATGGATAATTTGGCTCACACTCTAGTTGGAAGGATTAAGTCCATTTGATACTTTTGTGCGGAATGATTGTAAATGGTAGAAATACTTTATTCTAACTAAATGACATATTAGGCCTCCTTCCTAAAATAGACAGAATTTTGTTCCCTTCCCCTTCATTTTCGGTGGGAAAGTGTTATTGACTACACCATGTTTCTATTTTAGTAAATATTGGTGTGAAGTTTATGCTTACCAGATAAATGTTTATTAGATAGGTAAAGTAATAGTTTACATATATTTTAAAAAAAAAAATATCCATTATATTAAATGATATTTACATTAATTATAAAGATTTAGAATTTATTTTTTTTTAAATAAATTTTTTTTTTAATAAAATTTTATTGTGTATAGTTTATGGGATTAGAATAAATGGTGAGAGGTTGTTTTGTTAAGGTACTTTGTAGTGTAAAGGTCATTTATTGGAAGTGGGTAAAATCTATTCATGTTAAGCGCTAGTGCCGCTCAAGTTATATACAATGTCTGTATTCAAGTTTTTATTATCCATAATAAATTAAGCAAAATTTTCAGTAAAAATCACATAAAAAAAAGTTTTAGTCTTGATAATAAACCACACTTATTGGTTCGAAAAGCATTGACCAAAAATTTCTCTTATATAATTTCTACCAAAAAAAACTTTGACTTAACTTAAATGTCCCAAATCAAATCTACTAAAACCATAAATTAAACATGCTATCCATAACAAAACTCACCTCACCTAACAAACAAACAAAAACTCCATTATAAATAAAAATATATTATCAACCAAATCCACTGCAAATCCTATTTGTTTCTATCCAATATTCCACGAGTGCACTTCTTAAAACCCACCGCCTTGTCTCCTGGATTTGTGGCATTCGGTAGAAAGTCTCTGACCAAACCTAGAATGTTGATTTTTGCGTGTGATATAATTAACAATTTTAAAAATCCGCGGATGGAAACATAAAATATAAATTATATTTACGCGTCCAAAATGTTATCATTTTATGTTGATATAATAAACTTATATTTCATTGTAATTTTATTTTTAAATCATTTTTAAATATACCGTTTTTTAAAAATATACTATTTATTAAAAATGAGTATAACGTTCTCGACTTCTCAACTTCAGCACACTTGATATATTTTTTAATAACTAAAATATATCATGCGAACCTTAACGCATTTAAAATATTTTTATAATTAAAATATATAGATAAGTCAAAGAGTTCGATTTTGTATATATTTATTTTGTTTGAGTTTTTGATAGACTGTGATCAAGTGCTCAGTGAAGGTATTTTTTATATAAAATTTTCGATTTAATTTTTTATTTTAATTAAAATAACGAGATAAAATTACATCAAATTTTATATATATAGATATAGATATATAATAATATTTTTAATAATTTTTTATATTAAAAATTAAAAATTAATAATAATATTAATTTAATAGATATTAAAAAATCATTAATTTAAAATTTTATAAAAGTTGAAAAAGAAAGTCTCCCCTAAATTATAAAAATACTGTAAATTTCTGATAGGTATAAAAATATAATAAAGCAGAAATTCATTATTATTATAGTATACACGTTTTATGATATTTAATGATTAATATAGTTAGCTTAAACTTAAGCTTTACACAATAATAATATAATTATTTTTTACTAAATTAATATTTGTTTTTTAAATAAAAAATGTATGATTTTATAATGTTAATAAATTATATAAAAATAAACAAAATTCATAATAATTAATATTCAAGGTGGTATGATTTTTCCGTTTTGTAATATTATACTTGGAATAATATTAAAAAAATTAAAAAATAAAACGTTCATTTTATTATAACATATTTGTTCTATTTTATCAAAAAATAATAATAAGAAAATATAATTATAAAAAAATAATGTAAATCTATTTATCCTATTTAAATTAATAGTATTTTTGAATAAAACTTATCTTTATAATTTCTATCTCTACCAAATATTAAAAATTAAATTAAACCAATAAATTAAAAATTAAATTAAACCAATACATTAAAATCCATTATATGTACTACATTTTATTTCAAACCCTCCCCATAAGAATGTAAGCGTGTTTGGTTGGTAATAAAATACACATTCTTTATGATAAAATATTCATATCAATCAAGTGAACCATTGGTCCTTTTCATTTGAATAATGAAGGAAGGGCATAATTATAAGTATATGGATTATGCATACAATGACAGATTTGTAAAGAGTTTTTAATTAAGTTTTTAATTGTTTTGTAGATTGAAAATTATTTATATCTAACAAGTCACTTAGTTTCACACTTAATTAGTGTTTTGCTGATTACCATCTATTACAGCACTAAAGTGCACTCTATCTATTATACAATGAGTTCACACCTTGTTACGTGGAAGTTGAGACACAAAATCACATGGAATAATATCTTTTTTTTTTTTTTTGTAGCTATCATTCAACATGTTGATAATATCATTCACCATGAGGAGCCATATAGCCAAGGCATCCCAAAGGTTAGGTGTTTTCTCATTTACTTATTTCTTTTATATATTAATATGAACACGCATTGCATTTGTTGTGACAAGAAACCACTATCCAAAAACGTTTGTGGTAAGAAACCACTATCCAAAAATGCTTAATTTATTACAATAAAGGTTAATTGTTTCTTTAGTTCTTCAATGTAAGTATTTCAATTAACATGTTAGTTTTGGAATTATAACCCATTTCCATAAATAGAGTTAGAATTGAGTGACATAGAGTACCAAGTTTAAATAATTCATTATAATAAAGGTTAATGGTCCATTGAGTTTTTTTAATGTAAGTGTTTGAGTTAACATTTTAGATTTGGCATGCAATAATTATTTGGCATAAACTTTAATTAAAAAAACTAAATGTATTTTTCGTATATTTTACAATATCCCAATAGAGTGAACAATTAGATACTTCTAGAGCCTTGAATAAATACATTTTAAAATTAGTGTGAGGACCATGTATTAATATTGTGTTGTTTAACATGACAATGTGTAAGCAACTATGTAGTAGAACTAGTTTATATATCCATGATGATAAATTAAGTAGTTTTGTCCATCCTTATTCGCAATGATATATATTAAGTATTTTTGTCCATCTTGGACATATTTTAGCAAACGCCATGGATTATCAAACTGGCTCGAGGGCCCGACTGTTGTTGGGATCCATGTGGGATTCCCCATCACATTATAGAGAAGTTAGGAGGTGGCAGTGGTTGCATGTTGGATCCAGTGATTAGGCATACACACACACACTTTCAAATCCACATCATAGCCCTGGACAACACTAGTGATAAGATGGATTGACAGGGGAGGAGGCATATTTCATGAGTTGTCTTAGCATATTAACTGTGTGTGGGGTCATAGGTGATTGGCCTACTTGGGCAGGGGTTGGTAGGGGGAGGTGGCATCGACAGGCCACCAGACATGGAATTTCTTAGAGACAATGATCTCTCATTGGTATACTGGAAACAAGAGTTATTGAGGATAAACACAATAGTGTCATTCCCATTAGCATGTGAGGAGGTAGGTTGTTCAGGTCTGTCAGGGAAGATGAGGCGATGTAACTCACATCATGGAGGGTTTACTCGCAGAGTGATGGATGCATTGATGCATGTGCATGATAGTACAAGGTGGTACAACAATGAGCATTAGTATCCAATGGTGCACGAAGTTGTGCCATGAAGTTCGGTGCTATGAAGAGTAGTGCAGGGGTATGTGTTTGTATATAGCAAAGCATGATGATGCACAATAGATTGTTGGAGCATTACCTCCAAAGGGATCTCCTGGTAGGGACAACTAACATACCCTTGGGTTTGGCACTCCAAGGTTTGGAGAGTGGGTTGGTCACCTGGCTGACCATGAGATTCCATACGAGTTCTTGGATATACCCATAGAGCCCACAAATTTATCACTCTCCAACTTTGTGCAATGATATAAGAGACATTCTTTACACCTGTAGCATATGGTCAAGGCCTGAGTTGGTAGTTGTAGGCTTGGGGATGGTTTGATCTTCTACAGAGATAGCATGTGCTCCACCCTTGACCCCACTTTAGGGATATGCATGACACCTTTTGGGCGAGGCATTTTGATAAATCTCAGGAGCATATACAATAGTTGGTGGACCCTTCTTGCATGCAAATGTTTAGACTCCAGGAAGTATTGGGAACTGCCTAAAGGAGGCAAGATAACATATCTTGTAGTGTGGTATGGTAGGCGCAAGGCGGTCTTGCACACACCGGATTGGTTTTGATGTATGGAGTCCATATATTGATTGCATGCAAGGACCCAAGATGGTTTACGAGTTGGATCCAATAGTTGTCAGGACTATGTTGCAGTTGATATGGCTATGGGATCTAAGGATTCAAATGGTTTAATGGTCACCTTATTCTGCGATGAGTAGGATTATGGCAGAGAGTGACCTAACTCACTCTTGGTTTGACATATGTGAGAGTACTAAGGACTTTGTCAGATGGCAGGGTTAATTTTCCTTCTCACTACTTCGGATCAAGGTTTGTGTTGTATGGGTAGGCCTTAACATTGTGGAGATTCTTGGGACATATGTGTTGGGACTCCCTAGATATTTTTCCATCACCTTATAGGAGAGGAGGATACAACTTGTGCATGATGGGAAGACAACCATGATCGCAATGGCACAACAACGACATGGTGGCATCCTTTTGAGACTAGCATGGGATCCAAGCATCATAGGATTTGGCAGTTAAACTACCCTTAGGTATGAGCTAGTTTCTATAGGATAATATCATTAATATCTTCAATTGGGCTTCTGTGATTCATTGATGACATGGGGTACTTTTCTAGCATGGTAATATGTTTTGTACGAGGAGGTGAAGTTGATTTGGGACCCTCGTGACATAGGATTTATTCATCTAGTGGTGGCGCGACAATGAGGAGTGGTTTAGTGGCACATTTGGGACCCTCGAATTAGCTTAGTCAGCATGTGGATCAATAGAATGTAGTGATATTTATTGAGGACAAGAAATTTTTGGTAGGGAGGATTATCATGTCCCAAATTTTGGGCATGATAAAATCACTAAGGTTTTTTGCTAATCTTTTATAATATTAAACGGGGGGGAAATATTAATTTGTGAGAAAATGTAGTAATTATTATTTTAATGGAATGGTAGAAAAATAATATTTTATTTAAGGAAGGTAGTCAAAATATTATTTTAATGGAGATTGGTGGCAAATTATTATTTTATTAAAATGGAGGAAAAAGTCACTTAGTGGAAAATGGCCCTCACTAATAAAATAATAATTTAGAAAGGGATCTCAAAGCATGGGGGAGAAATTATAAAAGGAGGATGAACTCATTTGTTGATCATATTTTGTCTATCACATTTCACCTTTCATATTCTCTTGGGGTTGTTTAGCAGAAGAAGATAAGTGTTGTTTAACACAGGAATTCCAAGTGAAAATTCCACCCTCATTTCAAAGAACTTCAAGTGTCCCCCCAGTGACATAGTTGGGAGTCTAATTCAGGGCTTCCCTTAAGCTTATTGTAGGAGATTTGATCATATTTGTGCATTTCTTAGTCATAGAAGGAGTTCATTGTACATTTTATGGAGAAGCAGTTGTGGGTTAGAGATTCCAGGATTTTGGAGAGAGTTTCCCTTTGGATATAGTAGGACTTTGTTGGCATTTTACAAGAAAAAGATTGAGGGGAATATTTGGGCCAAATTTATCTATTTTTGGTGGTGCGTAGTGGTTATTAGGAAGAATAGGCACATAGGTTCAGATATGGAAATTTAGTTGGAGTTTGGCTAGGAATTAGATCTATTTCTGGAGGATATTTTTGTAGGAGATTTCCAACTATTTTCGAAGGTGGGTTTGGATCATTTTCTTAGGTGATTTCTTGTTAGACGCAGAGTTGGGTAGTCCAAAATGATTATTTTTTTGTTGTTATATGCTTTTTTTTATTGCAAGTCTGACAGGTCTCATTGACCATTACTCTGGAAACGCTTTCTGTAGTTTAGATATAACTTAGTTCTTGGAATCATTGGATTGATTTTTGTATTGTAAGTGGAAAGTATGTCTATACATTCATTTCAATATATTCCTCGTAGTTTTAAACCACCCACCCACCCTTCAATAACTTTCAATACCACTCCAAATGAGCTAACGACCATTTCATCGCCATTTACATGTTCTATAATTTTTCTTTTCTTAGAAAAAAATGATATTTTCCTTTTTTATTGCTCCTTGTACAAAATTAAACATATATGAATTAAAATATTGTTTGAAAAATGCTATTTAATATTCTTAACTATATCATTAATGAAAAAAAATAAAAAAATCATACTGAATAGTATGTTTTCATTCACCTTATTCATCCTTTCGCAAATTTTCTATCAAGATTTTATGCTCTTCTACATTTATATGAGAAATAGTATTATTGGACTTCTTCATTTTGTGGCTCTGCATGAGACATACTAACAAATACATATTAATTAAACTTACATATAGTTCAAACATATTAATTTTGTAAAGAATTTACAAAGAACTTGCCTTTTCTGCTTTTTTGGATGTGTTATCATTGTGTCGATCAATGTTTTTGTTACTTTCCAACTTCTCATAGATTTTTTATGAATATACAACATGTAGAATTTAATATATAATCCATTAAATATATTTATACATAAATCAAATAATTTTCAGCCAAAAAGAGTTCACATAACTGGAGTGGTTATCTGAATAAATGTCCTCGTGCGTTTATTATATTAAAGACAACAGACATTTAATTTTTCAACACCGACAGTGAAAATTATTTTTTTAAATAATTTTAAATTTTGATAGTGCAATTTGTAATGATAAAAAACCGTTATCACAGTAAAAAACAAAAACATAAAAAATTAAATACAAGTCACTTAATGGTATAATTTGGCAAAGGCAATCAGATGTGTTATATTACACCAGGCACACCAATAAACAAACATCGTTTTTTAAAAACAAACAGAGCTCACAGGATTTGGTGTGACATGGAACGATTAAAGCATTTTCAACACTTGTGTGTTATATTACACAAGGCACATCACGGAATAGACACTATTTAAAAAAAAAACGGACAAGGCCGATAGGGTTTAGATCTAATTCAATAAGTGGTCCCCCTACTTTACATTTAAAACACCCTATATATAGTAATCACACAAACCCATTCAATCAAAAGTGCCTAAAATGAAAAACCCTAATTGTGAAGTGGGAGAGGGAGTTAAACCCTAAGGTAATATAACATATAATTAATATGTAATATACTTTCATATATATATATATATGTTGCAATTTATTGTTTTTATTATTCATTAAGTTATGAATTAAATTATATAATTTAAAAATAAATTTATTTGAGTTATATAAATGAATAATATTTAGATATTCCTAATTTATTATTTTATGTTATATATATATATATATATATATATATATGCAAACTTAATGGCGAACCTCATTTGAACTTTATTGAAAAATTCAAATTCAAATCGAACTTAATCGTTGTCGAACTCAAATTTGAACCTGAACCATGTGACATTGATGGTGAGTTTACGAGTGAATCACATCGATTAGGATAAATTGCGGATGCGCTAAATTTTTTAAATGCTCCAACATGATAGAATCCATTCTTCTTCTTTTTGAAATCTTGCAAATGGTGCAGTTAATATTTTAACACAATAATGCGGTTTTTATTTAAATGCATAAGTGCAGTAATTTTTATAAGAGCACCAACATGATAGAATTCCTTTTTATTTTTGAAATCTCAGAAACAAGTGTGGATCGGTGCTATTTTTATTTAAATGCATTGGTGTTGTCTTATTTACAAGAGCACTAATATTGTAGAATACATTTTATTTTCGAAATCCTAGAAATCAATGTGGTTATTATTTTAACTCCCCAATGCGATTTTTTTTTTCTCAGTAAAGACTAATTCTATTAAAGGAAAATCAAAATAATATTACAAGTTGAAGCCTCAGGCATAGGCATCTGAGAGAAGTCAACACAACAAACCATCCCAAGAATGGGAGGACTAGAAACAGAAGCAAGAAGTCGAACATTGGAAGCAAAATCAACGATAAGATCATAGAAGTCTGAAGCTGTCAAGATTAGAAGCATAAAAACAGAGAGTTGACCATATCCACAGAGGAGCTACAAGCTACCACTTCGCCAGGAAAAAGAACCACATTCCAGTCTACCAAGAGGAAATCTGAACCACCATCCCAAAAGTCGCTTGAACATAACCAAAAAGAACCAATAGATAAAACCGGGGAGATACAAAAATGTCCAGGTGGCATTACATTTCCATGCCCAAGTCCGGAGGCTCCTCAACCACTGGGCAGGCATTGCCATACCAAGTCTCTTCATCTCTAGCAACTTCACCCACATAACTGCTGCCTGGAGGAGTCGACGAGGGACGAGTGTCACTGGAACAGCCAGCCGTGGCCAACGAGACATAGTTGCCATGCGAGCTGCCACCTGGCGACTGAGAATCGTCAGGACCACCTCCCTTGTCATGCTGCTTACCACACTCGTCCATCTTGCCTTCAGATGCCAAATTCTTCCCATCACCTTGGTTGTTCCCTTTGCCATGACTATCCTGAGATATCTCAGCTGGGGTGAGGCTTGTAACAAGAGACGGAGCCTCTTCTTCAGAAAAGATTATCGTGACATTGGCCGAGATAATGGGCCTGTTTAGGTTTCTTTGGAACCTGAAGTGGGTGGACTGAAATGCGTTGTGTGAGAAAGGCCTGCAGGAAGGATTGAGAGGAGGCGTATTTGTCTGAGATAAGGGCAGAGAAGAAGGGGCTGGATTTTGATCGACAGATTGAGCCCTCTGAGAGCGCCCCCGCCCCCCTCAGCTTCCACCGTAGCGGCTTCTCATTCGATTTCGAACCATGATGAGGTCACAGAGGGAGGGCGTAGAAACACAGGAAGCTTTGGAGGGGAGATGAGACAGGACTAGGAGGGTTCCGATGATACTCAATAAACTGGCCTGGGACTGGAGAAGGGGGGGCTTAGGCACAACAAAAAGAGCCACTGAGAGCGACTCACTAGATGCGTAAACCGACTTGCTGCAGAGAAGAGCGACAGGGGACAAGCAGAGGCTAGAGGAACAAGAATAAATACAGGGATTGAGAGCCAAAAGGGCCATGATTGTTCCAGCATTAACCTTGCTTCGGACAGAGTGAGCCTTTAATTCCAGCACCAGGTGGGATCGGTCTCGCCTTAGGTGAGCCGAATTGAGCTCGATGTGATCTAACGTGAGCCAGATGGGAGCCTAGATAATTGCGTAAGACTGCATCTGGCAGGACCACGCTTCTGCAAACATAATTAATTCCATAAATTTTCATTTAATTCACCCGCATCTGGGTGCTCTTCTCCTTCCTGTTTCATTTCATTCTTCACAAGGTTTTGGAATTCCAGGAGTTGGGATTCAGAGGCCAATCTGGAAATTGATCCTGTGTGAAGATCCAGTCCACAGTCCACTCCAAGGTTAGCAAGTAAGTCAGAAACTTTATTTCCTTCCCGGCGGATGTGCTTAAGAGTGATTTCTCTATGAGAGGATATCCAACATTCAATGAGCTCAAGCCTTCTCGCCATTCTCCAGCTATTGCTCACTTTACTTGAGGGAGTACCTTGTAATTTTGGAGACCATATTTATGATGATCTGAGAATCGCCTTCTATGATAAGTGGAAAGAAGCCTTTGTTATGAGCTAGAATGAGACCCTGCCAAAGACCTTCCAATTTAGCTGAATTATTGGTATCCCATCCTTTTGATCCTAGGAAGGATAGAAGAGGAGCACCCTTGTAGTCCCTGAAAATCCCTCCAAAGCCCGAATTACCTGGATTACCTTTCGAGGCGCCGTCAAAGTTTAGCTGGAATGTATGCCTGGGCAGGGGGAGCCACCTATTTGGAGAACGACCCAATTGAGGTAGTGATCCTTTAGCTACATGATCTTGATTCCATTGAAGATTCCAATTGGCCCAGATGCTTTGTTCTTGGGGAATAGTGGGAAAGTCCTCCCTATACCAGGTATGGATAGAGATGGTTTCCTTGATATTTTGGCAGATAATTTCCCAAAGGTTCTCCATAGGTGCCGAATGATCCCTGAAGATTCTACGATTTCTTTCCTTCCAGATGTTCCACATGAGGAAGCTCGGAATGAGTTTCCATAAGAAATTTAAAATCTTTCTTTGATATGGATTCTGATCCTAGTTGTGTATTGTGGCAATGATGTCTCCATGTATTCTACCTTCCTTTTGGCAGCGGAAACTAACTTTTTATATTTCCATTTTTTATTACTTAGTAAAAAATAAATAAATAAATTTACATATATCAATTTGTTGGACACCTAATCCTCAATGGGTTAGTGTGGAAGCCGAATGGACAAAAGGAGTCCAAGAGACCTTGGGATGTGAAACCCCACGGTCACATAATGTACTATATATGTATATCTCTTGTTAATAAAAATGTACTCTCATGATTTATGTTTCATATTGTTCTTGCTGCCCATGTGTGTTTAACATGGTATCAAAGCAGGCGTATTCCTGCCCTGCACAAATTTGAGCCACTTGTTTTGTGGTATCTATATACATGTCAGTTCTGCCTTTCTCCTAATAAGAGTTGATCAGAATTGCCACCTTATTGAGCATTTTATTCCTCATTCTGCGGCATATTCTTTCCTACGCTTTGTGCGCTCTCTGCCATAACTGTTGTCTGCCATTCGCTGCCACCCCTGTCTATCAGGTCTACTTCTTACATGCACCAAGCGGTTTCAGAAAATTATCTCTCTGCCATTTCTTCAGAAGTCTGACTCTGTCCCTCTGTCAATTTTCCTGGTATAGCCTCCCACGCTCCTCCACTTTCATGCTTTGTCGCGTTCTTTTCCCAGAATATTGCATTGGTGTGGTCTGACATGAAGCGTTTTGAACCGAAGCGATTTGAAACGTTTTGAACCTGTATGTTCTTCATCATCAGCGTAAATGAGCTGAAATGGAATTCTGTGCGTCGTGGGTCTTGCATCCGCTGGACTCGTTTCTTGGTTATTGTTTGTTCTAATCAGTCGCAGACGTGCTCCTTTTGAAGCCGAGCATTCTATCTTACCCTACACAGCCCTCTCCACACGCTGTTGTTCACCTCCATTTCGCATTTGTCCCCACTCCTGCTATCGCACCCAAAGCAATTTGTTGAGCGACAGGGAGATCGAGTACGCAGAGATATTAAGGAATTCCAGAAAAGAAGGAAAAGCTTTGCCTTGTCCCACAGATTTTGTAAAGGGAGAGAGCCTACAACAGTTAGTTCGATTGCATTTGTAGGGATGAGTGTATACTACATTCCGTAATTTCCCATTCTGAAGAATTCCTTATTCAATCGTGCATCTTCTAACAGATTCGATCCAATGACCTTTTCTTGTGGACCCTTCCAGCCCTACGCTTTCCTTGAATGAATACGCCTGGAACAATGAGTCCAACTTATTGTTTGTAGAATCGCCTGTTGGAGTAGGGTTTTCTTATTCTAACACAACATCAGATTACCAAAAGCTTGGCGACAACATAACTGGTAAATACGTGCCAGAACTTGCAGATATCATTTCTGATTTCAACAACAATATGCTTTGTCAGAATGAGTAGATCAACCTCAAAGGTTCCATGGTAAAATAATGGCAGTCAATGGATCTAGTTTTCTCATACAATAATTAGTACGGCGTTAACCAGAACGTATGTTTGGGCTTTTTTTTGGGTCAGAGTTCTGTTGCAGTGGGTTGCCCGCCCTTTTCAACGTAGAATAGATTAGCTGTCAAAATTATTCACCTACACATTTATAAGGATATTGCTGTGTACTGTTGATGGGTTGCATATGATATGCAGCGTTCCCAGGATTTTAAGAATCAAAGAAGCTAATGTAGATGATAATGTGCAAGTGGAAAGGACTTTTTCATTTATACCGAGTTGTGGTTTAGTAGTGGTTCAGTTACAAGTATTTTGATTTTTGGTAAATCAGCTTGAAACATGCAGCTTACTAAGCAGAACAATATTTTCTTGTTAATACTTGACAGGCCCGAGGAATTAGTATTTTGATCATGTAAAGACTTTTTCAAAAAGATTTGCTAGATTCATCTTGAGTTTTGCACTTTGTTCTAATGTCAAGACTCGTGTGATTTAAAGTTATGCGCACTCATGAAATAGTACACCGGAAGCATTGTCCAATAGGCACACCTGTGAGCTGCCTGTAAGCCTTGAAGCAGTGATTTATATTATTCTTTGTGCATATTATTCATAAGGAATCAGTCCCTATGAGTTGAATCATGGATTACGTTGCATTGTTGTGCACTTTAAAATTATTTTATGCTTTGAGAGGGTCATAAAACACCAAATATTTTTATGTTGAGAGATAATTTAGGAGTGTAATTCACTTGGTGTATAGTGTTTACACCAACGAAAAAGGGCTGAACATAGCAAACAGAAAACTGTTTATTCTTGGCTCCATCTGACTGTCAAAGGCTGAGATCTTTGTGAAGAAATTACACCAGGTTTCCCTCATCAAATGTTAAAGCTCTGCTATATTTTGTAATTTCTGAAGGAACAAGTATGTTATGGCTAAAAACAGTTCTTCATTTAATTTTCTAGATCTGAAGTTTGAATTACATATCACAGGGTCTATGATCAGACAATAAGGGATGCATTATCTGTTACATTACCTGAGGATTGAGTTGTGTTTTCAGACTTAATTGTGCTCTGAAATCTCAAGGTGTCAAGGGCGAGTATGTGTTCCAAATATTGCCTATGCCAAATTTATTAAGGAGTCAAATTGGAGGCTAAAATACTCATTATATCCATAGGTGATCTGCATCTAAATTGTATTCCTTGTGTTGCATTTGCGAAGGGAACAAATCTAGGGGCCATTGCTAGTTGAGGATTTGAAACCAATGATGCCATGAAGATGAAAATAATTTGTTCACATATATCTTTGATATTTCTTGTGAATTTGGATTGAGATAGCTTTGAAGATAAATTATTCTGCCCATTTGGTGGGGTGAGAGAGGCTGTTTGTGTGGCTATATATTCTTCTCACTAGCTGATACTGAAGTGTTGATATACATTGAAAAGTGAACGAGTATTTGAAGGATCCAAGAAAGTTTGCAGTTGTTGCTGCCCAGTGTGGCATTGCATTTAAATCTCATTATAGTGCATTGATTCCTTGATTCGACTGCTGCATAAAGAGTTTGGTGAGCTGATTGTAATATTTTATGGAGAAAGTTTAGTCAGTTGTATTGTTAGAACATATTGTTGGTCATGAGTAAACTCTCATTTTTTATGTAATGGATTGTAATTAGTGCTTGTTGGTTGCAAACTGATCATTTGCTGACATTTATAAAGGATATTACTGTATACTGTGAGTGGGTATTACTTTTCTGCATTAAGTAATAATTGTGATCAGCTTTTAAGGTGTAAATCTAACATTGGAGAAAAATGGCCAGAATCAGTGAAGTATTAGAGTTCATTAAAACTCTTATACAATTTACAGTTGATGACACATTACAAATCAACAAAGGATCTCTCTCAGAAATTCAGACATGTCTACAAAATGCACAAGAAAATATTGAGTTTTTGCAGCTGGAAACAAAGCTACAACAGGAAGAATTACATCAGTGGAGTCATCATTCTGAACCTGTTTCTATTCAGAGGATTGAAACAGACTCCCATAAACAACAAGTCAATAATGTTACAGTGCATTCAGATAAAGCAGCAGTTGTACATATAGATGCAGAAACTCAGTCTGCACTTCCCAAGCCTATCATTAGACCTTAGGAACAGCTTGTCCACAACAAGCACAGAATCGGTCTTGGATATGAGAAGGACTTGTCCTTTCATATTCCATACTACTCAAAGCCCATTCAGTTTCAGAGTGTTGGATTCATTCATGACAGTTCACCTGCTCCTCATGACAGTTCAGCTTCAGCTGTTCTAGACTCTGCCCCTCTTCCACAGCAACAACAACAACAACAACAACAACAACAACAGATTGTGAAATGCCAACACTGTGACCGAGTTGGCCATTTGAAAGATCACTGTTTTGATCTTCATCCATGTAAGCACTGTCATAAAACTAGCCATTCTTCACATAGATGCTTCAGAAACAAATGTCCTGCAAGAACAAAGATTCATCTTGGACGGATCGCTTCTTGGCAATGGGCATCAACAGCCAAGAAGATATTCCAAACACATGTCAGAACTTGTTCCAGAGTATTGAACAGTCTTGCAGTTGAGTTTTCTCCATCCTCTCACCTTCTATCTGACAGGGGGGAAATGATGGTCATCTACAAGCTTCAAAGCCACATCAAGCGAGCCTGAGCCACAACCTGCCACACCAGTTTCAGAGTTGTAGCCAGAAGCAAAGATGCCCCTGAACATGCCTTTAGTTGGCACTCTGGGACACTTCCTCTAGCAGAAGACTTCAGCTTCTTGCTAACTTTGGAAGAATTCAAGGAACAAAATTGAGAACACTTCCTCTAGCAGAAGACTCCAACTTCTTGCCAGTTTTGGAAGAGTTCCAAGAATTGCATTAAGCATTCCAAAGTTGTTGGTCATCCTTAAACCATCACAGGTTGAGACTTCCCTTTTCAGGTTGAAGTTCTCCCTTTTATGCGAGGTGAGGCCTCTCTTTCATGGTTGAAGGTTTCCCTCTTTAAAACAATAGGATCACTTCCTCTAGCAGAAGACTTCAGCTTCTTGCCAGTTTTGGAAGAGTTCCGGGAACTGCACTAAGCGTTCCAGTGTTGGTGGTCATCCTTAAACCACCGCCCTTTATACCAACATTTCATAGAGCACATTCAGCCTAGTGCTGCCATGCATTTTTTGCACATTTTGTATTACAGCTCTCTTCTTGGATTCATACATAACCCTTCAGATTAAGGGGGGGAATGTTGGACACCTAATCCTCAATGGGTTAGTGTGGAAGCCGAATGGACAAAAGGAGTCCAAGAGACCTTGGGATGTGAAACCCAACGGTCACATAATGTACTATATATGTATATCTCTTGTTAATAAAAATGTACTCTCATGATTTATCTTTCATATTGTTCTTGCTGCCCATGTGTGTTTAACACAATTGAAAGTAAAATCTAAAGTAAGTGATGGATAATTTGGCTCACACTCTAGTTGGAAGGATTAAGTCCATTTGATACTTTTGTGCGGAATGATTGTAAATGGTAGAAATACTTTATTCTAACGAAATGACATATTAGGCCTCCTTCCTAAAATAGACAGAATTTTGTTCCCTTCCCCTTCATTTTCGGTGGGAAAGTGTTATTGACTACATCATGTTTCTATTTTAGTAAATATTGGTGTGAAGTTTATGCTTACCAGATAAATGTTTATTAGATAGGTAAAGTAATAGTTTACATATATTTAAAAAAAAAATCCATTATATTAAATGATATTTGAATATATATATTTTTTAAATAAATTAATTTTTTTAATAAAATTTTATTGTGTATAGTTTATGGGATTAGAATAAATGGGGAGAGGTTGTTTTGTTAAGGTACTTTGTAGGGTAAAGGTCATTTATTGGAAGTGGGTAAAATCTATTCATGTTAAGGGCTAGTGTCGCTCAAGTTATATACAATGTCTATATTCAAGTTTTTATTATCCATAATAAATTAAGCAAAATTTTCAGTAAAAATCACATAAGAGAAAGTTTTAGTCTTGATAATAAACCACACTTGTTGGTTCAAAAAGCATTGACCAAAAATTTCTCTTATATAATTTCTACAAAAAACTTAACTTAACTTAAATATCCCAAATCAAATCTACTAAAACCATAAATTAACCATACTACCCATAACAAAACTCACCTCACCTAACAAACAAACAAAAACTCCATTATAAATAAAAATATATTATCAACCAAATCCACTGCAAATCCTATTTGTTTCTATCCAATATTCCACGAGAGCACTTCTTAAAACCCACCGCCTTGTCTCCTGGATTTGTGGCATTCGGTAGAAAGTCTTTGACCAAACCTAGAAGGTTGATTTTTGCGTGTGATATAATTAACAATTTTAAAAATCCGCGGATGGAAACATAAAATATAAATTATATTTACGTGTCCAACATGTTATCATTTTATGTTGATATAATAAACTTATATTTCATTGTAATTTTATTTTTAAATCATTTTTAAAATATACCGTTTTTTAAAGATATACTATTTATTAAAAAAGAGTATAACGTTCTCGACTTCTCAACTTCAGCAAACTTAATGTATTTTTTAATAACTAAAATATATTATGCGAACCTTAACGCATTTAAAATATTTTTTATAATTAAAATATATCATAAAATATATAGATCAAGTCAAAGAGTTCGATTTTGTATATATTTATTTTGTTTGAGTTTTTGATAGACTGTGATCAGTTAAGGTATTTTTTTATGTAAAATTGTCGATTTAATTTTTCATTTTAATTAAATTAAAATAACGAGATACAATCACACCAAATTTTATATATATAGATATAGATATATAATAATATTTTTAATAATTTTTTATATTAAAAAATAATAATAATATTAATTTAATAGATATTAAAAAATATTAGCCGAAAAAGAAAGTCTCCCCTAAATTATAAAAATGCTGTAAATTTCTCATAGGTATAAAAATTATAATAAAGCAGAAATTGGTTATTATTATAGTATACACGTTTTATGATATTTAATGATTAATATAGTTATGTTAAAAATGAAGCTTTACACAATAATATAATTGTTTTTACTAAATTAATATTTGTTTTTTTTTTTAAATGTATGATTTTATAATGTTAATAAATTATATAAAAATTAACAAAATTCATAACCATTAATATTCAAGGTGGTATGATTTTTCCGTTTTGTAACATTATATTTGGAATAATATTAAAAAATAAAATGTTCATTTTATTATAACGTATTTTTCTATTTTCTCAAAAAATTAATAATAATAAAACATAATTATAAAGAAAGTAGTATAAATCCATTTACCCTATTTAAATTAATCTTATTTTTGAGTTAAAAATTAAATTAAACCAATAAATTAAAAATTAAATTAAACCAATATATGTACTACATTTTATTTCAAACCCTCCCCATAAGAATGTAAGCGTGTTTGGCTGGTAATAAAATACACATTCTTTATGATAAAATATTCATATCAATCAAGTGAACCATTGGTCCTTTTTATTTGAATAATGAAGGGCATAATTATAAGTATATGGATTATGCATATAATGACAGATTTGTAAAGAGTTTTTAATTAAGTTTTTAATTGTTTTGTAGATAGAAAATTATTTATATCTAACAAGTCACTTTGTTGTTTACCATCTATTACAGCGTCAAAGTGCACTCTATTTATTATATAATGAGTTCACACCTTGTTACGTGGAAGTTGAGACACAAAATCACATGGAATAATATCATTCTTTTATATTTGTAGCTATCATTCAACATGTTGATAATATCATTCACCATGAGGAGGCATATAGCCAGGGCATCCCAAAGGTTAGGTGTTTTCTCATTTAGTTATTTATTTTATATATTAATATGAATACGCATTGCATTTGTTCTGGCAAGAAAGCACTATCCAAAAACGTTTGCAAGAAACCGCTATCCAAAAATGCTTAATTTATTACAATAAAGGTTAATTGTTTCTTTAGTTCTTCGATGTAAGTATTTCAATTAACATGTTAGTCTTGGAATTATAACCCATCTCCATAAATAGAGTTAGAATTGAGTGACATAGAGTACCAAGTTTAAATAATTCATTATAATAGAGGTTAATGGTCCATTGAGTTTTTTTAATGTAAGTGTTTGAGTTAACATTTTAGATTTGGCATGCAATAATTATTAGGCATAAATTTTAATTAAAAAAACTAAATGTATTTTTCGTATATTTGACAATATTCCAATAGAATGAATAATTAGATGCTTCTAGAGCCTTGAATAAACACATTTTAAAATTAGTGTGAGTACCATGTATTAATATTGTGTTGTTTAACATGACACTGTGTAAGCAACTATGTGTAAGCAACTATGTAGTAGAACTAGTTTATATATCCAAGGATAAATTTATCCATGATGATAAATTAAGTAGTTTTTTCCATCTTTATCCGCAATGATATATATTAAGTATTTTTGTCCATCTTGGACATATTATTAGCAAAGGCCATGGATTATCAAACTGGCTCGAGGGCCCGACTATTTTTGGGATCCATGTGGGATTCCCCATCACATTACAGAGAAGTTAGGAGGTGGCAGTGGTTGCATGTTGGATCCAATGATTAGGCATACACACACACACACACACTTTCAGATCCACATCATAGCCCTGGACAACACTAGTGATAAGATGGATTGACAGGGGAGGCATATTTCATGAGTTGTCTTAGCATATTAACTGTGTGTGGGGTCATAGGTGATTGGCCTACTTGGGCAGGGGTTGGTAGGGGAGGTGGCATCGACAGGCCACCAAACATGGAATTTCTTAGAGACAATGCTCTCTCATTGGTATACTGGAAACAAGAGTTATTGAGGATAAACACAATAGTGTCATTCCCATTAGCATGTGAGAAGGTAGGTTGCTCAGGTCTGTCAGCGAAGATGAGGCGATGTAACTCACATCATGGAGGGTTTACTCGCAGAGTGATGGATGCATTGATGCATGTGGCATGCCAGATAGTACAAGGTGGTACAACAATGAGCACTAGTATCCAATGGTGCACGAAGTTGTGCCATGAAGTTCGGTGCTATGAAGAGTAGTGCAGGGGTACGTGTTTGTATATAACAAAGCATGATGATGCACAACATATTGTTGGAGCATTACCTCCAAAGGGATCTCCTGGTAGGGACAACTAACATACCCTTGGGTTTGGCACTCCAAGGTTTGGAGAGTGGGTTGGTCACCTGGCTGACCATGAGATTCCATATGAGTTCTTGGATATACCCATAGAGCCCACAAATTTATCACTCTCCAACTTTGTGCAATGATATAAGAGACATTGTTTACATCTGTAGCATATGGTCAAGGCCTGAGTTGGTAGTTGTAGGCTTGGGGATGGTTTGATCTTCTACAGAGGTAGCATGTGCTCCACCCTTGACCCCACTTTAGGGAGATGCATGACACCTTTTGGGGGAGGCATTTTGATATATCTCAAGAGCATATACAGCAGTTGGTGGACCCTTCTTGCATGCAAATGTTTAGACTCCAGGAAGTATTGGGAAGTGCCTAAAGGAGGCAGGATAACATATCTTGTAGTGTGGTATGGTAGGCGCAAGGTGGTCTTGCACACACCAGATTGGTTTTTGAGAGTCCATATATTGATTGCATGCAAGGACCCAAGACGGTTTACGAGTTGGATCCAATAGTTGTCGGGACTATGTTGCAGTTGATATGGCTATGGGATCTAAGGATTCAAATGGTTTAATGGTCACCTTATTCTGCGATGAGCAGGATTATGGCAGAGAGTGACCTAACTCACTCTTGGTTTGACATATGTGAGAGTACTAAGGAATTTGTCACATGGCAGGGCCAATTTTCCTCCTCACTACTTCAGATCAAGGTTTGTGTTGTATGGGTAGGCCTTAACATCGTGGAGATTCTTGGGACATATGTGTTGGGACTCCCTAGATATTTTTCCATCACCTTATAGGAGAGGAGGATACAACTTGTGCATGATGGGAAGACAACCATGATCGCAATGGCACAACAACAACATGGTGGCATCCTTTTGAGACTAGCATGGGATCCAAGCATCATAGGATTTGGCAGTTAAACTACCCTTAGGGATGAGCTAGTTTCTATAGGATAATATCATTAATATCTTCAAATGGGCTTCTGTGATTCATTGATGACATGGGGTACTTTTCTAGCTTGGTAAGATGTTTTGTACGAGGAGGTGAAGTTGATTTGGGACCCTCGTGACATAGGATTTATTCATCTAGTGGTGGCGCGACAATGAGGAGTGGTTTAGTGGCACATTTGGGACCCTCGAATTAGCTTAGTCAGCATGTGGATCAATAGAATGTAGTGATATTTATTGAGGACAAGAAATTTTTGGTAGGGAGGATTATCATGTCCCAAATTTTGGGCATGATAAAATCACTAAGGTTTTTTGCTAATCTTTTATAATTTTAAAAGGGGGGGAAATATTAATTTGTGAGAAAATGTAGTAATTATTATTTTAATGGAATGGTAGAAAAATAATATTTTATTTAAGGAAGGTAGTCAAAATATTATTTTAATGGAGATTGGTGGCAAATTATTATCTTATTAAAATGGAGGAAAAAGTCACTTAGTGGAAAATGGCCCTCACCAATAAAATAATAATTTAGAAAGGGATCTCAAAGCATGGGGGAGAAATTATAAAAGGAGGATGAACTCATGTTGATCATATTTTGTCTATCACATTTCACCTTTCATATTCTCTTGGGTTGTTTAGCAGAAGAAGATAAGTGTTGTTTAACACAAGAATTCCAAGCGAAAATTCCACCCTCATTTCAAAGAACTTCAAGTGTCCCCCCAGTGACATAGTTGGGAGTCTAATTCAGGGCTTCCCTTAAGCTTATTGTAGGAGATTTGATCATATTTGTGCATTTCTTAGTCATAGAAGGAGTTCATGGTACATTTTATGGAGAAGTAGTTGTGGGTTAGAGATTCCGAGATTTTGGAGAGAGTTTCCCTTTGGATATAGTAGGACTTTGTTGGCATTTTACAAGAAAAAGATTGAGGGGAATATTTGGGCCAAATTTATCTATTTTTGGTGGTGCATAGTGGTTATTAGGAAGAATAGGCACATAGGTTCAGATATGGAAATTTAGTTGGAGTTTGGCTAGGAATTAGATCTATTTCTGGAGGATATTTTTGTAGGAGATTTCCAACTATTTTCGAAGGTGGGTTTGGATCATTTTCTTAGGTGATTTCTTGTTAGACGCAGAGTTGGGTAGTCCAAAATGATTATTTTTTTGTTGTTCTATGCTTTTTTTTATTGCAAGTCTGACAGGTCTCATTGTCCATTACTCTGGAAACGCTTCCTGTAGTTTAGATATAACTTAGTTCTTGGAATCATTGGATTGATTTTTGTATTGTAAGTGGAAAGTATGTCTATACATTCATTTCAATATATTCCTCATAGTTTTTAAACCCACCAACCCCCCCCCCCCCCCCCTTCAATAACCTTCAATACCATTCTAGATGAGCTAACGACCTTTTCATCGCCATTTACATGTTCTATAATTTTTCTTTTCTTAGAAAAAAATGATCTTTTCCTTTTTTGTTGCTCCTTGTACAAAATTAAACATATATGAATTAAAATATTGTTTGAAACATGTTATTTAATATTCTTAACTATATTATTAATGAAAATTTAAAAAAAAATCATACTGAATAGTATGTTTTCATTCACCTTATTCATCCTTTTGCAAATTTTCTATCAAGATTTTATGCTCTTCTACATTTATATGAGAAATAGTATTATTGGACTTCTTCATTTTGTGGCTCTGCATGAGACATACTAACAAATACATATTAATTAAACTTACATATAGTTCAAACATATTAATTTTGTAAAGAATTTACAAAGAACATGCCTTTTCTGCTTTTTCGGATGTGTTATCATTGTGTCAATCAGTGTTTTTGTTACTTTCCAACTTCTCATAGATTTTTTATGAATATACAACATGTAGAATTTAATATATAATCCATTAAATATATTTATACATAAATCAAATAATTTTCAGCCAAAAAGAGTTCACGTAACTAGAGCGGTTATCTGAATAAATGCCCTGGTGCCTTTATTATATTAAAGACAACAGACATTTAATTTTTCAACATCGACAGTGAAAATTATTTTTTTAAATAATTTTAAATTTTGATAGTGCAATTTGTAACGATAAAAAGCCGTTATCACAGTAAAAAACAAAAACATAAAAAATTAAATACAAGTCACTTAATGGTATAATTTGGCAAAGGCAATCCGATGTGTTATATTACACCAGGCACACCAATAAACCAACATTGTTTTTTAAAAACAAACAGGGCTCACATGATTTGGTGTGACATGGAACGATTAAAGCATTTTCAACACTTGTGTGTTATATTACACAAGGCACATCACAGAATAGGCACTATTAAAAAAAAAACAGACAAGGCCGGTAGGGTTTAGATCTAATTTGATAAGTGGTCCCCCTACTTTACATTTAAAAAAACCTATATATAGTAATCATACAAACCCATTCAATCTAAAGTGCCTAAAATGAAAAACCTTAATTGTGAAGTGGGAGAGGGAGTTAAACCCTAAGGTAATATAACATATAATTAATATGTAATGTAGTTTCATATATATATATATATATATATATATGTTGCAATTTATTGTTTTTATTATTCTTTAAGGTATGAATTAAATTATATAATTTAAAAATAAATTTATTTAAGTTATATAAATGAATAATATTTAGATATTCCTAATTTGTTATATATATATATATGCAAACTTAATGGCGAACCTCATTTGAACTTTATTGAAAAATTCAAATTCAAATCGAACTTAATTGTTGTCGAACTCAAATTTGAACCTGAACCATGTGACATTGATGGTGAGTTTACGAGTGAATCACATCGATTAGGATAAATTGCCGATGTGCTAAATTTTTTAAATGCTCCAACATGATAGAATCCATTCTTCTTCTTTTTGAAATCTCGCAAATGGTGCAGTTAATATTTTAACACAATAATGCGGTTTTTATTTAAATTTATAAGTGCAGTAATTTTTATAAGAGCACCAACATGATAGAATTCCTTTTTATTTTTGATATCTCAGAAACAAGTGTGGATCGGTGCTATTTTTATTCAAATGCATCGGTGTTGTCTTATTTACAAGAGCACTAATATTGTAGAATACATTTTTATTTTCGAAATCCTAGAAATCAATGCGGTTATTGTTTTAACTCCCCAATGCGATTTTCTTTTTTTCTCAGTAAAGACTAATTCTATTAAAGGAAAATCAAAATAATATTACAAGTTGAAGCCTCAGGCATAGGCATCTGAGAGAAGTCAACACAACAAACCATCCCAAGAATGGGAGGACTAGAAACAGAAGCAAGAAGTCGAACATTGGAAGCAAAATCAACGATAAGATCATAGAAGTCTGAAGCTGTCAAGATTAGAAGCATAAAAACAAAGAGTTGACCATATCCACAGAGGAGCTACAAGCTACCACTTCGCCAGGAAAAATAACCACATTCCAGTCTGCCAAGAGGAAATCTGAACCACCATCCCAAAAGTCGCCTGAGCATAACTAAAAAGAACCAATAGATAAAACCGGGGAGATACAAAAATGTCCAGGTGGCATTACATTTCCATGCCCAGGTCCGGAGGCTCCTTAACCACTGGGCAGGCATTGCCATACCAAGTCTCTTCATCTCTAGCAACTTCACCCACATCACTGCTGCCTGGAGGAGTCGACGAGGGACGAGTGTCACTGGAACAGCCAGCCGTGGCCAACGAGACATAGGTGCCATGCGAGCTGCCACCTGGCGACTGAGAATCGTCAGGACCACCTCCCTTGTCATGCTGCTTACCACACTCGTCCATCTTGCCTTTAGATGCCAAATTCTTCCCATCACCTTGGTTGTTCCCTTTGCCATGACTATCTTGAGATAGCTCAGCTGGAGTGAGGCTTGTAACAAGAGACGGAGCCTCTTCTTCAGAAAAGATTATCGTGACATTGGCCGAGATAATGGGCCTGTTTAGGTTTCTTTGGAACCTGAAGTGGGTGGACTGAAACGCGTTGTGCGAGAAAGGCCTGTAGGAAGGATTGAGAGGAGGCGTATTTGTCTAAGATAAGGGTAGAGAAGAAGGGGCTAGATTTTGATCAACAAATTGAGCCCTCTGAGAGCGCCCCCGCCCCCCTCAGCTTCCACCGTAGCGACTTCTCATTCGATTCCGAACCATGATGAGGTCATAGAGGGAGGGCGTAGAAACACAGGAAGCTTTGGAGGGGAGATGAGACAGGACTAGGAGGGTTCCGATGATACTCAATAAACTGGCTTGAGACTGGAGAAGGGGGGGGGCTTAGGCACAACAGCAAGAGCCACCGAGAGCGACTCACTAGATGCATAAACTGACTTGCTGCAGAGAAGAGCGACAGGGGACAAGCAGAGGCTAGAGGACGAAGAATAAATACAGGGATTAAGAGCCAAAAGGGCCATGATTGTTCTAGCATTAACCTTGCTTCGGGCAGAGTGAGCCTTTAATTCCACCACCAGGTGGGATCGATCTCACCTTAGGTGAGCCGAATTGAGCTCGATGTGATCCGACGTGAGCCAGATGGGAGCCTCGATAACTACGCAAGACTGCATCTGGAAGGACCACGCTTCTGCAAACATAATTAATTCCATAGATTTTCATTTAATTCACTCGCATCTGGGTGCTCTTCTCCTTCCTGTTTCATTTCAGTCTTCACAAGGTTTTGGAATTCCAGGAGTTGGGATTCAGAGGCCAATCTGGAAATTGATCCTATGTGAAGATCCAGTCCACAACCCACTCCAAGGTTAGCAAGTAAGTCAACAACTTTATTTCCTTCCCGGCGGATGTGCTTAAGAGTGATTGCTCTATGAGAGGATATCCAACATTCAATGAGCTCAAGCCTTCTCTCCATTCTCCAGCTATTGCTCACTTTACTTGAGGGAGTACCTTGCATAATTTTGGAGACCATATTTATGATGATCTGAGAATCGCCTTCTATGATAAGTGGAAAGAAGCCTTTGTTATGAGCTAGAATGAGACCCTGCCAAAGACCTTCCAATTCAGTTGAATTATTGGTATCCCATCCTTTTGATCCTAGGAAGGATAGAAGAGGAGCACCCTTGTAGTCCCTGAAAATCCCTCCAAAGCCCGAATTACCTGGATTACCTTTCGAGGCGCCGTCAAAGTTTAGCTGGAATGTATGCCTGGGTGGGGGGAGCCACCTATCTGGAGAACGACCCAACTGAGGCAGTGATCCTTTAGCTACTTGATCTTGATTCCATTGAAGATTCCAATTAGCCCAGATGCTTTGTTCTTAGGGAATAGTGGGAAAGTCCTCCCTATACCAGGTATGGATAGAGATGGTTTCCTTGATGTTTTGGAAGATAATTTTCCAAAAGGTTCTTCATAGGTGCTGAATGATCCCTGAAGATTCTACAATTTCTTTCCTTCCAGATGTTCCACATGAGGAAGCTTGGAATGAGTTTCCTTAAGAAATTTAAAATCTTGCTTTGATATGGATTCCGATCCTAGTTGCGTATTGTGGCAATGATGTCTCCATGTATTCTACCTTCCTTTTGGCAACAGAAACTACTTTTTATATTTCCATTTTTTATTACTTAGTAAAAAATAAATAAATAAATTTACATATATCAATTGAAAGTAAAATCTAAAGTAAGTGATGGATAATTTGGCTCACACTCTAGTTTGAAAGATTAAGTCCATTTGATACTTTTGTGCGGAATGATTGTAAATGGTAGAAATACTTTATTCTAACGCAATGACATATTAGGCCTCCTTCCTAAAATAGACGGAATTTTGTTCCCTTCCCCTTCATTTTCGGTGGGAAAGTGTTATTGACTACATCATGTTTCTATTTTAGTAAATATTGGTGTGAAGTTTATGCTTACCAGATAAATGTTTATTAGATAGGTAAAGTAATAGTTTACCTATATTTAAAAAAAATAAAAAAATCCATTATATTAAATGATATTTACATTAATTATAAAGATTTAGAATATTTTTTTTTTTAATAATAAATTAATTTTTTTAATAAAATTTTGTTGGGTATAGTTTATGGGATTAGAATAAATGGTAAGATGTTATTTTATTAAGGTATTTTGTAGTGTAAAGGTCATTTATTAGAAGTGGGTAAAAACCTATTCATGTTAAGCGCTAGTGTTACTCAAGTTATATACAATGTCTGTATTCAAGTTTTTGTTATCTATAATAAATTAAGCAAAAATTTTAAGTAAAAATCACATAAGAGAAATTTTTAGTCTTGATAATAAACCACACTCACTGGTTCGAAACGCATTAACCAAAAATTCTCTTATATAATTTCTACCCAAAAAAAACTTAACTTAACTTAAATATCCCAAATCAAATCTACTAAAACCATAAATTAAATATACTATCGATGACAAAACTCACCTCACCCAACAAACAAAGTTTCTATCCAATATTCCACGAGAGCACTTCTTAAAACCCACCGCCCTGTCTCCTGGATTTGCGGCATTCGGTAGAAAGTCTTTAACCAAACCTAGAATGTTGATTTTTGCGTGTGATATAATTAACAATTTTAAAAATCCGCAGATGGAAACATAAAATATAAATTATATTTACGTGTCCAAAATGTTATGATTTTATGTTGATATAATAAACTTATATTTCATTGTAATATTATTTTTAAAACATTTTTAAAATATACCGTTTTTTAAAAATATACTATTTATTAAAAAAGACTATAACGTTCTCGACTTCTCAACTTCAGCAAACTTAATATATTTTTTAATAACTAAAATATATTATAAGAACCTTAACGCATTTAAAATATTTTTTATAATTAAAATATATTATAAAATATATAGATCAAGTCAAAGAGTTCGATTTTGTATATATTTATTTTGTTTGAGTTTTTGATAGACTGTGATAAGTTAAGGTATTTTTTATGTAAAATTGTCGATTTAATTTTTCATTTTAATTAAAACAAGCGCTGCATGCAGCCGGTACTCCCTGCCGGGGTCTGCTAGAAGGTCTACTTTGCAGATGGCATACCTACAGAAATTTTTTCGAAATTATTTTTAAATGATTTGTATTACTCATAGTACAATACTGAAATCGTAAGAGTAATTTTTTATTTTGTAATAAAAAGATGTCGGTCGAAATTGTTTTCAAATTATTTTTGCAGATTCGTTTTTAAACGAATTGTATTGGTCAAAGTACAATGCTGAAATCGTAAGGGAAGTAATTTTTTATTTTTTATTTTTTAATAAATATATCTCTTGTCTATTGTTGGCAAAGCCGTGGTGGTATAACCATGAATGGGAAAACATTGATTTCTTTTGAAATTTAGAAATCAGTAAACACCCAAATCCAATATAGTTATTGAATTAATTGTTCATTCTGAAATACAATACACGATATAAGACATTGAACTTTGTTGGTCATTATGAAATACACGATGTAATTACTGAATTAATTGTTCATTCTCAAATACATGATATAAGACACTGAAGTTGTTATTCATAATTCGTTCATTTTGAAATACATGATATAAGACGTTGAACTTGTTATTCATAACTCGTTCATTCTGAAATACATGATATAAGATGTTGAACTTGATGTTCATAATGAAAGACATAAAAATAGATGGTTTTTTATGGAGTTGGAGAGCATATTGAATTTTAATGGAGTGGCAGAAGCGATCATATATACCACAGAGTTTTCCCCAGTGAGTATGAGAATTTCCTTTGTACCCGACGTAAGCAATGGCAGCGGCTGCAGAGACCCCCGTCGATACCAGCGCCACCATCACCTGCACACAATTATGAAATTCAATTCGAGATTTGAACAACATTTATAACGCAGCTTTCACACTTTCATAGCAAAGAAGAAGAAAAAGGCATTACCAAATCGGTGACAGAGAGAAGAAAGGCTGACAGTGTAGAGGAGGAAAATTTGCCGGTTACGGAGAAGATAAATGAAAACAGTGTGTACCCACAGGCAATTGCATTCGCCACTACAAAGAACCTGCAAAACAACATATCATAGGGAAGATCTCAACTTGTAAGAATCAAATAATCCCTTTCGAGAGTGAAGTGGATAAATTCGAGCATAGGCAGCTCCCAATTCCTATGTCACTTCCGAGGAACTGAACTTGGGCAGGGACAATAGCACGCTTAAACAAGCTATCAATCAATCCCTCCATCTTCGCCCCGGTATCATCCAACATAGCCCGTACATTATTCTTGACCTTGCTAACCAAAGCCCTGGTCTCTGTCTGAATGAGATTAAACTCTTCATCATGGTTGCAAGCAACCCTAGATGGAGTTTTGTCTGCTATTTCTCCATCGTTATCTTCTTCCTCTGGCTGCTGATGCGCTTCTTCTTCTTCAGGTGGATAATCGGTAACTTCACCATTTTGGCGCTGCAAGGGATGAGAAGGGCTCCTCAGTTCTCCGTTGATGTAGGCTCTCTGCTCTGAACTTACTCCGGAGAATTAGCTCCTCGACACTCTCTCCTTGATGGGGAAAACATGATTCAAAGTTCAATTCTCTATAAATGTTTTATAAGATTAAGTTCAAATCTCTATAACTATTTAAAAAAATCATCTTTAAAAATAACAGAGGAAAAACTAGAACAGAGGAGAAACTGTCTGACAGCTCATTCGCGGATTTAGCATCTGCATATCTATCGAACCATAAACCGCCAGAACTATACAATTTATTTTTAGAAGAAATGTATTTGATTAATCATATCTAGTAAGCACCAAAAGTCATATTTTTGACTGCAGAACCAAAGGATATCGTATGGCTTAAATGACTCTACATCATCCAAAGAAGCTTACTGTACACTTGAATATTCATCGGAAATAAGTATACAGTCCAAGAAAAAATCTCCCAATCAGCGAGCATGACTAGCACAAGTCAAACTGATCGAACATCTGGGATTACAGAGATGCTTTGACACCAAACTCAAATGTTCACAAGCCTAAAAAGTCACATCTCATGAAAAAAATGAAATATAACTGTATTGATACTAAAATAACCAAAAATGGCCGTAATAACTTATAAGTGAAAATACTCAGGACCGGCATGTAAGGACTGTTCAAACATGAAAAGCAAGGTTGCGAACGGCAAAATTCCTTTAAGCCAACTAACTCCTCCAAAGAAAATCGAATCCCCTAATATGAAAAGCAAAAGAACTTAATTTTGATGCAGAAGCTCACATATTGACGCATATAATGCCTAAATCCTTTAAAAATACATGTCCACAGATAGATTTTTGACAGTTACCTGCCAAATGCGAGGTGAAAAAAAATATATTGAACTAAAAACAGCGAAAACTCTTTTTGACAATTGAAATGCCTAATACTTTCTCGCAAAATGAGCATTGAAATTCTTGATCCTCATTAATTGAAAAAATACTGCTTAACTTCATAAGTTTATATGCAAAGAAAGATCTTTAACAGTCCAGAATTATATTTGACATAAAAAAGGAACGATTTTTTTTACCGGCTGAAATGATTGATACTTCTCACTAATTTGACCGCTTCAATGCCTGATCCTAATTTGATTCCGATTCAAAGAACGCTGAAATGCCAGATCCTCATTTGATTCTGATTCAAAGAACGCTTAAATGCAAAATATTATACACAGATTTTTTACGGTTATATGCTAAATGTGAAATAGAAGAAATAGCTGAACAAAAAAATAAAAAGCGAAAAATAGACAAATTCTTCAGTTGAAATGCTCAATTTCTTACATATGCGTAACACTGAAATCCATAATTTCATAGTTAAAGAAACAATGTTTGAGCAGCAAAAAACAACATGCTTACTATGGCAGTTCCTAATTCAGGATATCTTTAGTTTTATCACACGGATTTTCTGATAGACAAGGTATTTGTAGACCACCGTGGACGCCTCTGCATATGCAAACAGCTGGCACTTGTAGGATGCACGACACTGCATGCAGGACACGGAGAACACGGAGAACAGGTACCAAAAACTTAGGACAAATTAAGTTGTGCTTTTGATAAAATGTTCAGCTCGGCAATATGAGGAAACTTTGGATAACAAAAACTTTTCATCTCCGAAAACTTTGGATATCTTATTTTTACGCCGAACATAATGTCTTGAAAGCTGCGAAGCCTGCAATAAGACCCCCAACTTTGTTGTCCAATCAAAAATTAGATAATAAATTTTATATTATTTTCTACTATGAAAACTTTGGTTAAAGTTGTGATGCACAGCGATATTTTTTGGTCAAACAAGAGATTAATACCCGGTCAACGCACAATCAATCGCTAAGAGTCCCAGGCAGGGACTAATAACGAGATATAATCACACCAAATTTTGTATATATAGATATAGATATATAATAATATTTTTAATAATTTTTTATATTAAAAAATAATAATAATATTAATTTAATAGATATTAAAAAATCATTAATTTAAAACTTTACAAAAGCCAAAAAAAAGAAGTCTCCCCTAAATTATAAAAATGCTGTAAATTTCTCATATGTATAAAAAATATAATAAAGCAGAAATTCGTTATTACTATAAGTATACACGTTCTATGATATTTAATGATTAATATAGTTATGTTTTTATGATTAATATAGTTATGTTAAAATGAAGCTTTACACAATAATAATATAATTAAACTTTTAATTAAACTTTACTAAATTAATATTTGTTTTTTAAATAAAAATGTATGATTTTATAATGTTAATAAATTATATAAAAGTAAAAGAAAATTCATAACCATTCATATTCAAGGTAGTATGATTTTTCCCTTTTGTAACATTATATTTGGAATAATATTAAAAAACAAAATGTTCATTTTATTATAATGTATTTTTCTATTTTATCAAAAATTAATAATAAGAAAACTTTTGTAACATTATATTTGGAATAATATTAAAAAATAAAATGTTTATTTTATTATAATGTATTTTTCTATTTTATCAAAAATTAATAATAAGAAAACTTATAATTATAAAGAAAGTAGTGTAAATCCATTTATCCTATCTAAACTAATCATATTTCTGAATAGAACTTATCTTTATAATTTCTATCTCTACCAAATATTAAAAATTAATTTTTTTTTTTTTTAGCTGCGGTGTTGCTCTTCTTTTTCTATTACTTTAAATAAAAAACAAAACAGTATATATATGGTTAAGAAAGATTCTTCGGCGAAAATCACATGGAATATAATTTGTCGACACGTTTCGAACCAACTAGTGTGGTTCATCGTCAGGACAAGTTGGTTCGAAATGCGTCGACAAATGATATTCCATGTGATTTTCGCCGAAGAATCTTTCTTAACTTGATATGGATCACAGAAGCCTAAACTCTAGTATATATATGGTTGAATTCAACTCGCCCTCTTGGGGAAACCAAGTTTTTCAGCCACCTAAAGTTCTTAATAGCCGACCAAAAATAGAAGTTCCAGATTCTGATTATCCATGCTAAATAAACTAAACAGTCTTGCAGATTTCTAATTCTACTTGTATGCATATATCGATTTTCCTCTTCTAATACTTGAAGCAAACTATAATTATCTATACTATGCAGCTTCATCAAAGTTCATACATATCTATACTCAAACAGCTTCTGCCGCTGGTCGCTGGTTTGTCTCCCTGTTTGCACCCTGTTGTCCTTCCCTTATCGTTTGTTGAATCTCCTCAAGCTTCTTTTCTTGCATCTCCAATGTAATCTGAATAATCCTCAGCTCCCTCCTTAGGTTGGGGACTCCTTGCGCCAGTTCTGCCATCTCTGTTGCAGCTTGTTCCAAGGCTTTAGCCAACAATCTCTTCATCACCCAGTAGATATGCAGGGACTGCTTAAATAGAGACATTCTACCTCTAGTATTGCCAGGGTCATGGAGTAAAAACTCCCAATCTTCCATCTCTGAGTCAGACTGAGCCTGAAGCGCATCTTCTTCCATATTCTGGATAATTCTCCTGATTCTTGGGTTAGTGTTCTGATTGTAAGCCCTTTCTGCTTGTTGAATTTTCTTATCTAACGATCGACTTGTTCTTTTGCCAGGTCTCCCTCTCTGCCCCTGTCTTCCTCCCCTTTCTCCTCTGTTTCTGTGCGGTCCTCTGCCTCTCCTGCTACCCGGTTCCAACCTGCTACCCGCGCCTCTTCCTCCCCTCTGTCTGCCGTGTTGCCTTACCTTTCCCTCCCGCTGTCCTTGCTGCTCGTCACTGGTTTGCTGGGTATCCCAACCTCCTACAGTTCCACCTCGTTCCTTACCTTGCCTGCCTTGTTCTTTCAGGTCCTCCTCATCCTCAGAGTCGTCATATATTTCATATATCTCGTCCACTGTTTCTTTCTTTGCTAACGCCTTGCCCTTTCTGTCCCTGTCTTTGCGTTCCGTGGCTTCCAGTTCCTCTACTGCCCTTGCTCTCTTCCTGGTTTCCATAGTGTCCTCAGTGAGGTTTCGGCACAAATTCTCTCTGTAGCGGATCTCCACCACCTTTCCTCCCCTCGCTCTCTGAATTCCTAACAAGTTTCCTCGTTGTCGATCCTTTCGCTGCTGCCCGTTTATAATCTTCCTTGCTCTCCTCTGCCTACCTGTCAGCTTAGCCTTCCGCTGCCACCTGTTACTTTGCCTGCTGCCTTTCCTATCAATTATCTTTCTATCCTCATTTCCATTTATGGACTCTGACATACCGTTTTTCCCCCTCTCCGATCACTTGAGTTAATTATCTTGCTGTGGGGTGGTTGTTCCTTACCTGTCGTCGCACACTTCTGCTGTAATGTACCCTGCCTACCCATTATACCACTCCCCCGCCTTGACTGACACTCATTTAATTTCTGGGATTTCCGATCCATCTCACCTGTCCGTCGCACGGATGTTATGATTCTCATTTGTTGCTTGCTCATGGTCATAATTAATAATACCGGCCAGGTCCTCCCATTCTCTGTTGGGTCGCAACATTCTCCATTGATTGTCTATTTTACTGTTTCGACCCTTGCAACCCCAATTCG
Organism: Pinus tabuliformis; assembly: GCA_031772625.1. Classification (NCBI taxonomy): domain Eukaryota; kingdom Viridiplantae; phylum Streptophyta; class Pinopsida; order Pinales; family Pinaceae; genus Pinus; species Pinus tabuliformis. The sequence continues at coordinate 854,131,271 of CM062815.1, read as the reverse complement.
CAAGGAAGTCTGCCGCTCGGTTTCCATTCCTTTTCACATGGTTAAAGATTTTATAATCAATCCCTTTTAGTAAGTCCGCCATTTCTTGAACAATCCCTGCCGTTCTCCAACTATTGGTGATCTGCTCCCAGTTCTTCCCGTTGTTAAGTTTCTTCAGAATTTCAATTGCTATCTGAGAGTCTCCTTCTATTTCCAGGTTTCTATAGCCATTTCTAATCGCGATTCTCAAGACTTGGTGAATCGCCCATAATTTGGCCTCATTGTTTGTCATCTCCCCTCCCCACTCTGCATAAATCCATCTAGTGTTTTTCTGGCTATCACGGAAGATACCTCCGAATCCGGCATTACCTGGGTTCCCCTTCGATGCCCCATCAAAGTTTAACTTCATAAAATTATCTCTGGGATATGCAAAATTGTCAGAGCTTTGAGCTCTCGTACTATTTCTGCTGATTTTTTTGGTATGCACCATTTCATATTTCAAATTTAGTTTCTTTAAAATTTGCTCCTCACTCTGATCTGCTTTCCAATCATCCGCATCCCATTTTTCCACCAGAATTGTTTCTCTAGTTAAGTTCACTACTCTGTTCCATATTATTTCCGAATCTTTAGATTTGTCTTGGAATACTCTGCGGTTCCTTTCTTTCCAAACCATCCAAATCACAAAACCCGCAATGAGATCCCAGGCCTTTCGGACTACTTTACATTGGAATTTTTCCTTCTGCCAATGAAAAATCACTTCATTTATGTCTCTCGGGGGCCTCTCAAGTTTCTGGAATAGTTTTCCTGTTTCAATCCATAGCTTCCTGGTATATACACATTTGATTAAAAGGTGATCTTGTGTTTCAGCTTCACTATTGCACAGGTAGCATTTTGAAGGCCCACTGAAACCTTTCTTTTGGAGTTTGTCCCACGTCAGGATCTTACCCTTAGCTATTAGCCATGCAAATAAGGTAATTTTCGGCCACCAATTGTTACCCCAGATGACCTTCCAGTCTTGGTTTTCTTCGTTAGTCGCTTGTTGGTCTGCAAGATAGTATGCCTCCTTAACGGTGAAGGATCCTTTCATTGAATTCCCCCATCTGAGAATATCCCTACCCGTTCTAGCTTTTATTTTCTTAGAATCCACCTCTTCCATGAATGCTTCCTGTTTTTCTTGATCTATCTCGATATCCCATTCCTCTGGTCTTATCCATTTCTGCCAAATTCCATCCAATTCGTCTTCTTTCCAGTAATCTTTGACATATCTACGGTTATCCCTTATCTTTTCCTATATGTTTTGGATTTTTTGAATTCTGCTCATTTTCCCTCTTTGTTGCCATTTCTCATCCGAGAATTTGGCTTCTCTTCCTCCTCGTATTTCCCAGAAGGCATTCTTTTCTACAATATCTCGGTTTTGTCGAGCTAGATCCCAGATTGCCGAGCCTTTCGGGGTTTCCTTCAACTGGTAAATACCCTCTGTAGTGTTTGGCATATTGTACTTGTGTCTCCATAGTGTTTTCCATAGGTCATTGCCCCCTCTTAGCCATCGCCACCAAAGTTTTGCTCCAAGCACCTTGTTGAGTTTATCAGGATCGCGCAGACCCAAGCCTCCTTCCTCCTTTCGTTTCGTCAGGTGTTTCCATGATACTAAGGCCCACTTCTTCTGTTGAGTCGATCCTCCCCAAATGAATTTCCTCAGAATTTCTCTGATCTTGGTGCAGACTCCTTGTGGTACAACCATAATCGATAGTGGATATATGGGAATTGCTTGCAGCACTGATTTCACTAATACAACCCTTCCAGCAATATTTAAAGTTCTAAAGGCCCAGTTAGCCACTCTCTTTTTTAGTTTCTCTAAAACTCCTTGCCAATTTTTCTGTCTTTTAGAGTTGAAATCCAGTAAGTTTCCCAAGTATTTAGTTGGGAGTTCTCCTTGCTTAAATCCTAGCATCCTGGTTAAATGGATTTTGACTGACTCCATGGTATTGAATATAAAGGTGCATGACTTTTCCTTATTGATCTCCAACCCAGATGCTTCCGCAAATAAATCCAGAACCTTCTTCAGATTTCTCACTTCTTTTACGGTTGGTTCCCCAAATAACATGATATCATCTACGAATTGCTGATGGGTTATAGGCAATTCATTACCCCATAGTCTTAACCCTTTGATTTTGTTTGCTGCTCTTTCTTTTTTGAGATATCTGCCCAGACCCTCTGCTGCTAATATAAATAAGAAAGGGGATAAAGGATCACCTTGTCTTATTCCTCTAGATGCCTTAAAGGTTTTCGAGGGAGTTCCATTGACTAATATTGAAAAATTTGGAGTTGATATGAGACTGTGAACCCACTTTATCCACCTAGTACCAAAACCAAAACTTTCCAAGATTTCTTCCAAGTATTGCCAGTTGATTCTATCATAAGCTTTCGATAAGTCTAGTTTAATCATCATTCCTTTCTGCTTCTTCACCTTCAGCGAATGAATTACTTCTTGAGTAACCACTAAACCATCTAGAATTTGTCTACCTTCTACAAAACCAGTTTGTTCAGGGGATATTAATCTGTCTAGTAGGGGTTTCAGTCTTTTGGCCATCAGCGTTGCAATTATTTTGTAGATAACATTACATAGGGTAATGGGTCTAAATCCCTTAGCATCCTCTGAATTGTCATTTTTTGGAATCAAAGTGAAAAAAGTAGAGTTAATGGCTGGCCATACCTTTTGATTCATACGGGATTCTTCTATCAGGTCCAGAATTTCCCTCCCCGAGAAGTGCCAACCCGCTTGATAGAAATCAACCGTAAAGCCATCCGGTCCTGGCGTTGTACCCTTCTTCATGTTCATCACCACTTCCTCCACCTCTTCAAAACTAGCTGCTCTCATTAGGGCTCTATTCTGGTCTTCAGTTACTATCCGGGGAATGGCCTTGCAAACTTCCTTTATAGCTTCGGACCTATCCGTCTGGGGTTCAGTCAATATTCCTTTGTGGTATTCCATCAGTACTTTTTCAATTCCTTCCTGTTCAAAAATCCTCTCTCCACTCTCGTTCTTGATAGATAGTATCCTATTTCTTTGCCTGTGTTGTATCATTGCTTGATGAAAAAATCTTGTGTTCCTTTCCCCCTCCCTCAGCCACTTTATTCTAGATTGCTGTCTCCATAAAAATTCTTCCTGCTTTCTCCTCTCCTCCAATTTTCCTAGAATTATCCCTTCTTCTCTGCTACTTTCCTCTATCCTTCCTTCAGTTATTATCCTTTGTTGCAAAGTTTCCATTTCTTCTTCCAACTTCTGTTTTTCCTCCATGATGTTTCCGAATTCTTCCTTGTTCCATTTCTTTATCCTTCCTTTTAACTCTTTAAGTTTTAGTTGGAAGGTATGCATTTTTCCTTTTCCCTGTACTGTGCTTTGCATCCACCATTCTTCCATTTTTTTGATAAATTTCGGGTCTCTAAGCCAAAAGGCTTCAAATCTGAAGGGCTTTTTACCAAGGTTATTTTTAATATCCAATTCCAGTCTAATTGGCCAATGATCTGAGCCAAGGGATGGCATGATCTTTGCTTCTATGAATACATCTCTGTTCATAATTGTTTCTGATACTAAGAACCGATCTAGTCTGGACGCTATTTGATTCCTTCCCCCTCTCCTATTATTCCATGTATAGACTCCGTTGATGGTTGGTAAATCTACCAACCTCAGACCATCTATCATGTCATTGAACATTTCCATATATTGGTCTGATTTTCTTATTCCTCCCTTTTTCTCTTCTAGAGACCGGATTAAATTGAAATCTCCTCCTACAATCCATGCTGTCTCCGGATATAATCTTCGAGTTGCTTGCATATTTTTAATGAATTTTTCTCTTTCTCCTGGAGTGTGAGGACCATAAACCCCTGAGATCATAACCCTTTCCTTCGTCCCCGCTATTCTTCCTGTACCTGTAAGAATTCTGGTCATGCTGGTCCAGTTTTCAAAAACTATTTCGTTTGGGTTCCACAGGATTGCAATGCCCCCCGCTGATCCGATTGCATCTTGTCCCATGACTTCGTATTGCAATTTTCTGTTTTTGATTATTCCTTCCATCTGCTGCATGGTGATCTTTGTCTCTTGAAGGATCATAATACTTGGTCTGTCTTTTTTAAGTTTCTCTTTCATATATCTCTGCTTTCCCTTACTATTCAGACCCCTAATATTCCAACTGATAATAATCATTTTAAACTTTTGGAGGAGTGGAAAAATACCTCTGACAGAGGTATCACTTTACCTGAATTTATCAATATTTCGCCGACTGTTTGGATCGTTTCATTCATCGTTTTCCTCCCTCTTTTCCTGCTGCTTTTGCCAGCACCGCCAATTCCCATCTGACCTCTTTCCTGTTCTCCTGATGTGGTATCCTGTTTATCCATATTCTCCCCTTTTTTATCTTTGTATTTTTGAAATGCCTCTTTATATAATTTTTTTTTACTGTCAGGTATGAATCTTTCTTCCAAGTTTTTCCATTCCTGAATTAGTTGTCTCATAATTCTTTCTTCCTCTGCCTCGTTTTCCTTCTGGCTTTCCATCTCCATTTGGGCTTGGTTAGTCAGTATTTCTATCTTTTCAGCAGCTTCCTCTTCATTCATTTCTCTTGCTCCTGTGTCTTTCTCTTTAGTTTCCTTGACTATTTCCATGGGTTCATTCTCTGGACCTTCTTCCTCTTCCAATTTGTCCTCACACTCTTCACTATTTTCCTGGAGGATTTTGAACTTGTTCTGACTTTCGATGTTCAGTGGTTTCGCTTGTGTCTGTGTTTTTAGACCTTCTTTACCGGCTTTCTTCTTTCTGGTAACCTGTTGGAAACCCTTGTCTGTCTCCTCAGTTCTCTCTGCTTCCCTTTGTTGTTCTTCTTTTTTCCTTATGTATTCTTCCTCCTTATTTAATGGACATTGCCTGTATAGGTGTCCATACTCATGGCATCTTCTGCATCTGAAAGGGATATGCTCATAGTCTATTGGCTGTTGCCATAATTCATCGTGGTATTCTAGTTCTATGTATTCCGGCAGAGGTTCGGCTATATTCATGTATACACATAATCTTGCATATGATGTATACTTGCCTTTTTTCATTGCTTCCGCTACCTTGACAAAAGCACCAATCGTGTTGCCTATCCCCTCCATAATCTCAGGATCCCAAAATTCCACTGGTAATCCAAACAGTCTGACCCAGATCGGGGCTGCCATCATCTTTTCATTTTCAGGGTTATATCTTTCTTCCCAATACTTCATGAACAGTCCCGCATTGTTCATAAAATATGGTCCTTCCTCAAAAACCCTTTCTTTGTCTTCCAAATTTGCAAATATGGCTGTAAAGAACCCTTTTGCTCCTAGTTTCGGCTCAATGTGCCCTTTTGGCCTCCACCTTTGGTAAATCCACCTGTGTAGTTCTTTTTTAGATGGCCAATACCCTACGAACTTGTAGATCAATGCATGATCTTTCATGTAGCTGTTATATTCCTCCAGCTTGTTGTTGGGTATTACGTACCTAGGTTTTTTCTGAGCCCTTGGTAAGCACTTTCCTCCGGTCTTCATTTGCCACAAATTGCCCATCACTGGTGCTTCTTTATTATTCTCCCTGGCATTACTCTGGTTGCCACTGCCACTTGCCTCTCCTGCAACAATATTTTTATAGGAGGGGATCTCTCCCCTCCCTTGCCGATTTTCCATTGTTGCCCTCAGCACGGACTGTATTGGAAACTTCCGCTCCTATGCTGAGATTTCTGCTATCTCCTCCGCTCCAACCCCGGCTTCTCCTGCTCGTTTCCCCTTCGCTCGTTTCTTCCAGACCTCTCCGCGTTTTCTCCTGCAAACCCTAGCCCGCAGACTGCAACCGATTCCCCTATTCCTTCATTCCGTCTCCCCCAGCATGGGCTATGGATCTTGATCCTTGATTTACTACTTTTACTTGATTCAAATATTAAAAATTAAATTAAACCAATACATTAAAATCCATTAAATTAAAGCAATACATTAAAATCCATTTTATGTACTACATTTCATTTCAAACCCTCCCCATAAGAATGTAAGCATGTTTGGTTGGTAATAAAATACACATTCTTTATGATAAAATATTCATATCAATCAAGTGAACCATTGGTCTTTATTATTTGAATAATGAAGGAAAGACATAATTATAACTATATGTCATTATACATATAATGACGGATTTGTAAAGAGTTTTTAATTAATAAGGAGAGCTTAGATAAGGAGAAATCCTATCTCCTTAATGTCTTTGTAGAGAATGGCTATAGTAGGCGTCTAGGTTAGAAGGCTTTCCTTAAAGCCTCTAAAAACTTGTTAATTAAAAAAGAACCTAAGGAGCGCCGACTAGGTGTCCATCTTCCCTATGTCCAGGGAACCACAGACAAGATTGCTCGGATTCTTAAGAAGTATGATATTCCCTCAACCTTTAGGCCCCTTAACACTATTTGCAAATCCCTCCAATCGGTGAAAGATCCCATTGACCCTAAAGACATGAAGGGTGTCTACTTGATCCCTTGTTCTTGTGGGACCCCCTATATAGGGGAAACGGGGCGCTCCATCCATCAAAGGATTAGCGAACATGCAGCTGACCTAAGACATGGGAGAACCAAGTCTTCAACGTTAGCAGAGCATGCAGAAAAGACCAAGCATCAGGTTTGTATTGAGGAGGCCAAGGTTATTGCCAAGGTTGCGCAGTTCCATCACCGTAAATTCAGAGAAGCTATTGAAATTGAAAGAAGGCCGAACAATCTCAATAGAGATGACGGCTAGAAGATCAGTAGCTACTGGATCCCTGCCTTTTCTTCCTAGTCTTGCTTTTTCTAGCTTTTGTTGTTTCCCTCAATTTCGCGGATCATTTTCCGTAGAGCTTTGCCTTTTCCTTCCTCCTAGGGTTTCCCCTTTTAGCTCTTTAGTTTTTTTGATACTGTTCTTATCCTTCTTATTTTTAGATTGTGTCGCTCGCTTGATCTATTTATTTTTTTATTTTCTTGTTATTTATTTATTTATTATTATTATTATTATTATTTATTTATTATTTTTTAATAATTTATTTGTTTAGATAGATATATATATATATATATTTTTTTTTTTTTCATTTATTTATTATTCATTATTTTATTTTTTTTATTTATTTATTATTATTAATATTATTTTGTACCTTTACATATTTATGTTATCTTAATTTTCTCGTTCCAATAGTTTTATTAATTCTAACAACCTATGAATATTACTTTATATATATATATATCTATATATATATATATATATATATATATATATATATATATATATATATATATATATAAAACTAATTCCCATTTACATGCTAAATAACTTATAATTTTTAATTATTAAACAATTCTGGTTTAACTAACCATTTACACCATTGATAATATATATATATATATATATATATATATATATATATATATATATATATATATATATCTAATGTCCATTAAATTATAATAATTTATTTATTTATTTTTTTATGACCTTGGTCCTAAAGTCAAAAGTAGTCGTTAGTCAAGTTAGCCATTGGAGGCTCTGCTCAGAGTATTTAATATGCTAAGTTGGATATGTTTCTTCAACTTGTCCTGACAATGAACCACACTTGTTGGTTCGAAACGCGTCGACAGATACTTTCCGCATGTGATTTACGCCGAAATATTTCTTATATAAGTTTTTAATTGTTTGTAAATAGAAAATTATTTATATCTAACAAGTCACTTAGTTTCACACTTAATTAGTGTTTTGTTGTTTACCATCTATTACAGCGCCAAGGTGCACTCTATCTATTATATAATGAGTTCACACCTTGTTACGTGGAAGTTGAGACACAAAATCACATGGAATAATATCATTCTTTTTTATTTGTAGCTATCATTCAACATGTTCATAATATCATTCACCATGAGGAGGCATATAGCCAGGGCATCCCAAAGGTTAGGTGTTTTCTCATTTAGTTATTTCTTTTTTATATTAATATGAATACGCATTGCATTTGTTGTGGCAAGAAAGCACTATCCAAAAACGTTTGTGGTAAGAAACCAGTATCCAAAAATGCTTAATTTATTACAATAAAGGTTAATTGTTTCTTTAGTTCTTCAATGTAAGTATTTCAATTAACATGTTAGTTTTGGAATTATAACCCATCTCCATAAATAGAGTTAGAATTGAGTGACATAGAGTACCAAGTTTAAATAATTCATTATAATAGAGGTTAATGGTCCATTGAGTTTTTTTAATGTAAGTGTTTGACTTAACATTTTAGATTTGGCATGCAATAATTATTAGGCATAAACTTTAATTAAAAAAACTAAATGTATCTTTTGTATATTTGACAATATTCCAATAGAGTGAACAATTAGATACTTCTAGAACTTTGAATAAATACATTTTAAAATTAGTGTGAGTACCATGTATTAATATTGTGTTGTTTAACATGACATTATGTAAGCAACTATGTAGTAGAACTAGTTTATATATCCAAGGATAAATTTATCCATGATGATAAATTAAGTAGTTTTGTCCATATTTATCTGTAATGATATATATTAAGTATTTTTGTCCATCTTGGACATATTCTAGCAAAGGCTATGGATTATTAAACTGGCTCGAGGGCCCGACTGTTGTTGGGATCCATGTGGGATTCCCCATCACATTATAGAGAAGTTAGGAGGTGGCAGTGGTTGCATGTTGGATCTAGTGATTAGGCATACACACACACACACACTTTCAGATCCACATCATAGCCCTGGACAGCACTAGTGATAAGATGGATTGACACGGGAGGCATATTTCAAGAGTTGTCTTAGCATATTAACTGTGTGTGGGGTCATAGGTGATTGGCCTACTTGGGCAGGGATTGGTAGGGGGAGGTGGCATCGACAGGCCACCGGACATGGAATTTCTTAGAGACAATGCTCTCTCATTGGTATATTGGAAACAAGAGTTATTGAGGATAAACACAATAGTGTCATTCCCATTAGCATGTGAGGAGGTAGGTTGCTCAGGTCTGTCAGGGAAGATGAGGCGATGTAACTCACATCATGGAGGGTTTACTCGCAGAGTGATGGATGCATTGATGCATGTGGCATGCCAGATAGTACAAGGTGGTACAACAATGAGCATTAGTATCCAATGGTGCACGAAGTTGTGCCATGAAGTTCAGTGCTATGAAGAGTAGTGCAGGGGTATGTGTTTGTATATAGCAAAGCATGATGATGCACAACAGATTGTTGGAGCATTACCTCTAGAGGGATCTCCTGGTAGGGACAACTGACATAACCTTGGGTTTGGCACTTCTAGGTTTGGAGAGTGGGTTGGTCACCTGGTTGACCATGAGATTCCATACGAGTTCTTGGATATACCCATAGAGCCCACAAATTTATCACTCTCCAACTTTGTGCAATGATATAAGAGACATTCTTTACACCTGTGGCATATGGTCCAGGCCTGAGTTGGTAGTTGTAGGCTTGGGGATGGTTTGATCTTCTACAGAGGTAGCATGTGCTCCACCCTTGACCCCACTTTAGGGAGATGCATGACACCTTTTGGGTGAGGTATTTTGATATATCTCAGGAGCATATACAACAGTTGGTGGACCCTTCTTGCATGCAAATGTTTAGACTCCAGGAAATATTGGGAAGTGCCTAAAGGAGGCAGGATAACATATCTTGTAGTGTGGTATGGTAGGCGCAAGGCAGTCTTGCACACGCCAGATTGGTTTTTGATGTATGGAGTCCATATATTGATTGCATGCAAGGACCCAAGACAGTTTACGAGTTGGATCCAATAGTTGTTAGGACTATGTTGCAGTTGATATGGCTGTGGGATCTAAGGATTCAAATGGTTTAATGGTCACCTTATTTTGTGATGAGTAGGATTATGGCAGAGAGTGACCTAACTCACTCTTGATTTGACATATGTGAGAGCAGTAAGGCCTTGATGTAGAAGGAGTTCATTGTACATTGTTGGGCCTTAGTTTTGGTCTTATTTTTGCTCAAAGAAACTTACTTATCCATCTATTTTCCATCCATTTTCCCTTCATTTATCCCATTTTGATGTATATTTGATATCCATTCAGGTATTTAATTTTAATTTTTCAGTTTCTAAAGTTTTTATGAAAATTTGGTTTTTAGTGCAAAATTGGCAGATTCAGAAATTCCCGTAATAGCTCTATGGTTGATATGGTTGCAGGACACTTGGGCACGAATGGAATGCATGGATGGACAGCTTGGGAACTAGGACTAAGCCAACAATGCTTAGTTCGAATAGAACAAGCTTTATTAGGCCCATTTGGTGCTAGTCAACCCTGACTAATCATGCAGGAATCCCATAGAAATAGGGCAGTTTTGATATTTCATAGGAATGGTCATCTTTCTTGGGATGGGGATAATGAATTCGACTTAGATAGGTGGATGAGAGTAGATGGGTTTGTTTGAGTGAATATAGATCAGTTTGTTCATGAGACTTCTTATTTAAAGCCAAAACTTTGATGGCTTATGTATTGATTTTGTGATATACTTTTATGCTGTGACATCTTTGGATTGAGGAGTTAATTTGAAGACTTGTGTTTTTTCCAAAGGAAAAAACGAAACTTTTTATTAAGACAATAAAAAGTTTACATTGCACATGCTGACGCATCTATGTTCATCCTGAGTGACTATTCTGTTTGTTTTACAAAATTTTTTTCCTGCCTTTCGCTTGAGACCAGTTTCCCTTAAAAGGCAAAACTGTCCCTTATTCATCTTCTTTTCTTGTTTGTCTGGAAACTAAGGTTCCTTTTGCAAAAACTTGAAAACTAATGGCTGTCCAAGGCAACTGTCCAACAAAATCGGGTCTCCTCAACAGAGAGGAAAACAACCCGTTACATAAACATACAAGTTATATATAAAATGTCATATTGCCGTAGCTTAAAGAGTCTTTATATTTTGCATATGAAAGAAAAGTTTTAGATTTTGATATGAAAAGGAAAACAAAAAAGAGCTGCCAGAAGTTCAGAAAAATTGATCATGAGGAGGCTGTTCGGTCCTTCTGATTTGGCCTTGATTATCCTCTAAGATTTTCCAGCTGCCCAAATCCTGCTGTAGACCGTCTTTAGAAAGCTTGTCCGCTGTATCATTCCTTTCCCTGAAAATGTGACATAGAGAGAAGCTGTTAAAATATGATTTTAATATCTGAATTTCCTCCAGGATTTGTTTTAAGACTTGATTACTGCATGTGCTTTGACCGTTTACCCATCTGATCACATTTTGGGAATCTCCGAAGATCTGAATTGTGAGAGTGTGCCTTTGAATAAGCCAGCATAGAAGGAATTTCAGGGCGAGCAATTCTGCATAGTTGTTTGAACCTGTTCCTAAACCTACAGAAGCTTTAAGGATGTGAGTTGAGTTTTCGTGAATGACTAAACCTGCTCCTGCTTTATTGTTTTGAGATGCTCCGTCGAAGAAAGCCCAAGGGATTCCTTCTGTTATATGAACTTCTGGGGCGCTTCTTTGGGGATGGGTGTTGACACCTAATCCGAAACGGATGAGGTGAAGCTGGACAGTCATCTAGAAGATGAATTGATCCGTTTTGTGTATGTATAAATAATAGTTGGCTAATGAATAAGATAACCAGTTCTGTCTTGCGCTCATTAATTGCTGGAGTTACCCTGGCCTTACATGGTATCAGAGCACAGGTCCCAGAAATAACTCCTGCCTCTGCCAGGTTTCTGCTGCCTCATGAAACCTCTGTCCTGAGACTGCGCACTGCCCCTGCGTTATTTGTCAGCCCACCTATTGCACTGAATACGGGAATCCTGAGCAGATGCTGGAGCGTTACGAGCTGCCTTTCAATGTAACGCAAGAAGGGTACGTTTTGAGCTTCGACTGCTATGGAAGCGGCAGCAGGAGGTATTGAAACCCTTGTATATTCAGATCTCTGAAAATAAAATCGCAACAATTTTTGCTGAAACAGTGAAAGTTTAAAACGTGCTCCTCTTTGCTAAGATAATGTGATTTTGATGCGCTGTTTTTGCTGATGAACCGTGCTCCTCTTTGCATTCATCTCAATGTTAAAAATTTGCAAGTGATCCTGAGTACTGCCAGGTATTTGAGTTTTTAAAGCGAGAATTCTGCTGTTAGGATTCATTAAAGCTGAATCTGCCGTGATAGGCCTTCTCAATGGCTGCATAGACATATTCATATCAATGATCACAACACTGTTCGCAGGAGCAGTTTCCCGTACGCAGATGTACTTGTCGAACTCCATAGTGACATGAGTAAAGGTGATAAACTGTGGATTAATCCCGAGGCTTGCCAAGTCTCTTATTTTCTTTCCTGCGTCTCTGAATTTTTTCGAACCAGCCTCACTACTACCTTGTATTTGTCAGAGCTTTCGCCCTCCTCTGCCATGATCCCTGCGACATGAATTGTTGTGCATTTAATAGAGGGGAGTTCTAGCGAAGTTCTTGTAAGAGGATTGCATACAAATAAAAATGGTTTTCTCCCAAATAGCAAGAACAAGCCTGCGGCTGATCCCAAGATTCGGTTTTCTCCATTATTTGCATTTTCAATGAAGGACTCGTAAAGGACTCGTACGGAAAGAATAAATCACTTGGTTTTGCTAGACTTTCATTATTATTCCTGCAGCTTTTCCCGTTGGGCTTTTTTTTGAAGATTTGTAGAGTTTTCCTCGGATCTTTTCAAACCATTGACAGTGGGATGAGAACCTTCAAGTTGCACTGCAACCAATGACTCTCCTTCTATGATGTTATTATGTTCACATGAAATGGGGAAAATAGAAACCTTTTCTCTGTGTGGAGAAGAATGCACTAGATAAGCTGCAAAAGTTAGCTTCGTTGTACTGTTAGACAGATAAACCTTTGAACCCTGCATTGAAATACGTCGTATATGACAACATATGCATTGCAGTAAGCGTTGGAACAACATTTATATATGTACATTGTTTAAGGGGGTTGAGCCTATCTACAAATCATTTGTTTCACAGGATTATAGTTTTTAAAGACTTGGAGATGCTGATGAAAGGATTTAAAATCATCAGCCTTTTGATTTGAATGCCTATGCACAGTCTTGTTCATTCAAAGCAGTTGTAATATTGCACAGTTTTTTTTTATCAGCAGAGATATTTTGTTACAGTATGCATTCAAGAGAAAGAAGAAGATATTTCAGAGGCAGGGGGGGCAGACACCCTCAAGAAGAAAAGGCAGACTTACATTGCATTCGCTGCAAACAAAATGGATCTCATGATGCTTCTACATGCAAGCTACCATGGGAAAAGATTGAGCAGAGAAGAAATCAGTAGAAAGGTAAAACTGATGACACAGACAAAGGTAAAGCACCTGAATCCACTCACTATATTGAGGCACAATGTAACATTGGAGTAAATGAAGATCTGTTTAATGCTTCACTTACTTCTTCGAAAAATGACTGGTTGCTTGATTCAGGAGCAACCTGTCATATGACTCATAGGAAAGATTTTTTTGAAGATTTCACTGATAATGTTGATGGAGCAGTATACTTTGCAGATCAGTCAAAAATCAAGCCATCAGGGCTTGGCACAGTCAGGCTTAAACTGCCTGGTCTTCCAGACTTTCTTCTGGATCATGTTCTATATCTCCCACAGCTCAAGAGAAACTTGCTGTCCGTGGTCCACATCCGCCAGCAAGGTCACTCCATTCATATGTTTGATGGAAAGCTTGAGGTAAGAAAGGCATCTGACCATTCACTTGTCATGAGAGGTATAGAAGAAGAAAGACTTCTTAAACTGCAAGGAACCTCTGCTCATGCACAACATTTTTCATATATTTCTCATCATGATGAAGGTACACTTCCATCAAGTTTATTATGGCATGCTAGATTTGGACATTTAAACTATGATAGTCTCCGCTTGTTGAAGAAAAATGGTGTTGCTGGTTTGCCTACAATTCCTAGAAAACATAAACAATGTGATGCTTGCATTCTAGGAAAGCATAGCAAACAGTCTTTTCATGATTCACATTCAAGAGCACATAGGAAGCTTGAACTTATTCATTCAGATTTATGTGGTCCAATGCTTGTTCCTTCTGCAAATGGAAATAAATATATCATGACATTTATTGATGATTACACCAGAATGTGTTGGGTTTACTTATTGAAGAACAAATCTGATGCTTTTCAAACATTCAAGAATTTTCATAAGTGGATTGAAAATGATGCAAAATCTCATATTGGGTCTATTCGCACTGATAATGGAAAAGAATATACATCAAATGAATTTGAACACTATCTTCGCGAACATGGGATTAAACATCAAACAACTGTACCTTATAATCCTCAACAGAATGGTGTAGCTAAAAGAATGAATAGAACAATTTTGAATATGGTACGATCCATGCTTTTCTTCAAAAATGTAAAGACAATGTTTTGGGCTGATGCTGTTCTATGTGCTGCATATATAAAGAATAGATGTCCATCTAGTGCTATAAGAAACAAGACTCCTTATGAATTGTGGTATGGACATGTTCCTTCGGTAAAACATCTCAGGATTTTTGGTTCCACCTGTTATGCTTTAATACCAAAGGTACATAGAAACAAACTTGGTGCTAGAAGTCGTAAGTGTATCTTCCTGGGGTATTCAAACACATCTAAAGCATACCGCCTTTATGATGAAGTAAATAAAAAGTTTGTTTTATCTAGAGATGTCATTTTTCTTGAATCATCCAAATCTGACAGTGTTGTTGAGCGGCAACTTGATCGCTTGGATAGATTCACAAAACCGAAATCATTCCAAGAGTTTGATAATCAGATTCCACATCTTGAAGGGGGGATTCCTATACTAGATCAACATGTGGAATCTTCTTCTGAAGAACAATCTCCCCTGCATGACACTCCAACAACGGATGATGCTTTAAGTGATGTAATTGATAGAATTGGGAGACTCAATCTTGATTCAGACCCAACTCAATCAACAGAACAGCCTGGACCATCTCAGAAAGGTCCCCCAAAGTGGCTGACAAAGACACTTGAAAGTGTTCATCCTGATGAAATTGGAAAAACAGGAACCAGAAATACAAACCGACAAGATGGAGGTGATGTAGATAACTCTAATTCACCTGTTGATATGGATGTTACTTATGATTGTGAATTGAACTTGTCTACAGATTTTGAACCAACTTCCTTCAAAGAAGCTGCTTCTCATGATGAATGGAAAGAAGCGATGCAGAAGGAGTATGATGCCCTCATAAAGAATGGCACTTGGAAGTTGGTTGATCCTCCATTTGGAACCAAACCAATTGGCTGCAAGTGGGTCTACAAGAACAAGTAAAAAGCTGATGGCTCACTTGACAAGCACAAAGCTAGGCTTGTGGCAAAAGGTTTTGCACAGAAGGAAGGGGTCGATTATGAGGAAACTTTTGCTCCCACAGCAAAATGGGCCATCATCCGGACACTCTTTGCACTAGCTGCTCAGAACGGTTGGAAAGTCCATCAAATGGATGTAAAAACTGCATTCTTGAATGGAGATCTAAAAGAGAATGTTTTTATGTCCCAGCCTGAAGGATTTGCTGTGAAAGGACATGAACACAAAGTATGCAAACTTGTGAAGTCCTTGTATGGCCTCAAACAAGCACCACGATCCTGGTATGAAAAACTAACTGAGCATCTTTTGAAACTCAACTTCAAACATTTTGATCTTGATGATGCAACTTTATTTGTCAAGAAAGTTGGCAAAACAGTTGTATATCTTGTGGTATATGTAGATGATCTTTTAATGACAGGGAACAATGAAAGCTATATTGCATCCATAAAGAAAGAATTAGGAATTTTTTTTGAAATGACTGATTTGGGCTATGTTCATTACTATCTTGGCATTGAAGTAACCCAACATCCAAAGTCCATATTTCTTTCTCAAAAGAAATACATTGGAGATTTGTTAAACAGATTTGGCATGACAGAGTGCAATCCCCTTTCTACTCCAATGGAACAAAACTTGAAGCTCACATCTATTGAAGGAAAGGAGTTTGAGGATGCAACAAAGTATAGACAGCTTGTAGGAAGTCTCATCTACCTCACTACTACCAGACCAGACATTTCATTTGCTGTTGGAATCCTCTCCAGGTTTATGCAAAAGCCTTGTGAGGGACATTGGTCTGCTGCAAAAAGAGTTCTAAGGTACTTGAAGGGAACTCAAGACCTTGGAATCAAGTATACACAGGTGGACGACTTCAACTTGATTGGATACTCTGATTCAGACTTCGATGGAGACAAAGAAACTGGGGTATCTACTTCAGGATATGCTATGAGTCTTGGATCAGGAGCTGTCTCCTGGAGATCATGCAAACAATCAGTACCAGCAGATTCCACAACAGAAGCAGAATACGTGGCAGCAGCTGAAGCAACGAAAGAAATTGTGTGGCTCAGGAAAATTCTTGAAGATTTGCAAGTAAAACAAATACAATCTACTCCACTCATGATTGATAACACATCTGCAATAAAGTTGGCCAAGAACCCAAAGTTCCATGATCGCACTAAGCACATCAATACTAAATATCATCTGATCCGACATCATGTTGAGGCCAAAACAATCCATCTTCGTCATTGTTCCACAAACGAGCAAATTGCAGACATCTTCACCAAAGCGCTTGGAAGAGAAAAGCTTGAAAGATTCAGAACGATGCTTGGACTCACCAACATCCCTTCAGATTAAGGGGGGGAATGTTGACACCTAATCTGAAATGGATGAGGTGAAGCTGGACAGTCATGTAGAAGATGAACTGATCCGTTTTGTGTATGTATAAATAATAGTTGGCTAATGAATAAGATAACCGGTTCTGTCTTGCGCTCATTAATTGCTGGAGTTACCCTGGCCTGACAATGGGTTTCCTTAGGTTCTGGGATGCTGGAATAAATAGAAATGCTTTGGATTGCTGTGATGGGGACTGGAGTTTCTATGTCCTGGAAGATGCTCCTGTTTCTAGCTATCCATACCCCCCAGCTGATGATTAAAGGAAGATTGTGCATGTTCCCATTTGGAAATGAATGCCACCACTTCTTCCATTCTTCTAGCATATTAACACCTTCCCATTCTAGCTTTTTGTTCAGGATATTTCCTGCCTCGCCCCAGATCTTAAGAGTTTCTGGGCACTTTAGAAAGAGGTGATTTATGGATTCAGCATCCAGTTTGCATAAAGTTCATCTCCCAGGCCCGTACATAAATCTGGACTGCAGAATATCCCAACTTGGGATTTTACCTTTAAGAATGCACCAAAAAAGGATTTTTGACTTTGGAGGGCTTTTAAGTTTCCATAGCTGTTTCGACCGCCATTCCGGATCTCCCCATCCTTTCCTGGACATGAGGAATTTGTAGCCACTCTTTGGTGCATATTCCCCTGAGTCTGCATGCACCCATATTAACTCATCCTGCCTGTCGTTCAGCCTTACATTGGATCTGGAAAGTTCCTGGATAAAAGCTCTCCATTCGTTCCACCATCTATGCTCTAACTCTAAGTCTTCTTCACTCTTCCATGCTTGTCCCCAAATGGTTGAAAAACCCGGTTTTTCCACTTGGCTTAAGAAGAGAATACCTTTTTCTTCTAAATGCTGAACTAGGCCAGGAGGGAGGACATAATTTTCGTTGCATCCTACCCAAGGATCCTTCCCTATCTTTACCTTTTCTCCATTCCCAACCTTCCATGCAAGACCTTGCTCTATCACCTTAAAAGACTCCACTGTTGCTTTCCATATTACAGAGACGTTCTTTTGGGTCTTGACTGGGTTCCTGATCCACTCTTCCAATGGAGTTGGGTCAATATATTTTCTTTTTACCGTTCTTGTCCAGAGATTTTCCATCTTAATAAGTCTCCACCCTGATTTGGCTGCCAGTGAGAGACTGAAATCAGGGAGGCTTTTTATCCCCCAACCGCCCCAGTCTTTTGGCCTCGCCACTTTCTCCCAGGCAACCCAAGGAAGAACCGTGTTTTCTTTTGATCCTGCCCATAAAAATCTGCTGCAGATTCTCCTTATTTTCTCCAATACTCCTTTTGGGACCCATGTTAAAGCTGCCCAGAAAACTGGTATGGCTAGTAACACAGATTTTATTAGTGTCAGTCTCCCTGCTCTGGATAGCCATTTGAAACTCCAGTGGTTGATTTTTGCTTCAATCTTTGCAATTAACCAAGACCAGTCCTCTTTCCTGTATGCATTCGGCTTCAGCCAGAATCCTAAATACTTAAACGGGGAATCCATGTTGCACATTCCATAAGGGAAAAAGGAGTTGAGCTGAGCTTTTTCTTGTCTGTTTAGGCCTTCCTCTATAATCTGAGATTTCCTGGGGTTAATCTGCATTCCAGTAGCTTTCAAAAAAAGGTCAAAGATGTTTTTTAATTCCTTAAGTTCATTTGCGGCACCATTTGTAAAAACCAAAATGTCGTCTACAAAGAGAAGGTGAGAGATGAACAAATTTACTGCTGCCTCTATACCTTTTACCTTACCTTCCCTTTTGGATTTTTGAATCAGCTGGCTTAAGCCTTCAGCAACTAAGAGAAATAACAGAGGGGACAGGGGGCATCCTTGCCTCAACCCTCTCTGTCCTTTAAAGAAGGGGGTGGTTGCGCCATTAATGAGGATTGCATAGCTGACATCTGTGATACACCCCATGATCCATCTGATAAAGTCCACTTTGAATCCTAGGTGCGTTAAGAGCAGACGAATATATATCCAATTTATCCTATCGTATGCTTTTGATAGGTCTATTTTGATTACTGCACCCTTCTTATTTTTCATCTTTACACTATGTAGAACCTCCCGTGCCACACCTATTGCTTCATGTATTTGCCTTCCGTTCAAGAATGCAAATTGTTCAGGTGAGATATGCCTTGATAGGGTTGGTTTGATTCTGAGTGCTATCACTTTTGCAATTATTTTATAAATACTGTTGCATAAAGAGATAGGTCTGAAATCCTCAAAGGATTCCGAGGCTTCCTTTTTTGGAATGAGAGCTATGAAGGTTGCATTGAAAGGACTGTAGATTTCTCCCTTCTTTCTTGACTCCTCTACGACTTCTGTGATTTCTTCTCCTATCTGATCAAAAAAGTGTAGAAAGATCTCTACTGTCCACCCATCCGGGCAGGGACTCTTCTCTTTTGCCATAGATTTAATAACACTTTCCACCTCCTCCTTCATAACAGGGTCCATTAAATGGTCCGCTTCTTCCTCCTCCACATATCTATGGAAGAATTGCGCAGTTTGGATGACTTCTGCAATGGTGATCTCACCATTGTTTGTAAATAAGGATTTGAAGTGATTCACCCCAAGAGCTGATAGTGCTTCAAAGGTCTTAGCCTCCCCTCCTTCTTCATTTTTTAAGTTCCAGATGGTATTTGCACTCTTCCTCCCTTTTGCATAGTTATGGAAGAAACTTGTGTTATCATCCCCTGCTTTGAGCCAGATTGCTCTACTCTTGAGTCTCCATTCCTCCTCCTTTGCCAGCAGGATTTGATTCTTGTGCTTCTCCAGGGCTAAAATTTTCTCTTTAGAATCCTGTGTCGCATAGCCATCCGCCTCTATGCTTTCAAGCTTTTGGAGTTCCTCGTTTATCCTGGATATTTCCTCAGTCTGCTTTGCTTTTCTGTCCTTTGCCCATGAGATTGTTGCCTTCTTCAGTCTTTTGAGGTTTTCCATGAATAAGAATCCTTTGTTTTCTTGTGAACCTCTATCAGGATGTGACCAAATTTCTTTGAAAAGATTGTTGAAAGATTCTTCTTGAAGCCAGGAAGCATTGAATTTGAAAGGGGCAGGCAGTTTTGGGGGAACTTTAGAGAGCTCAAGGTAGATAGGGAAGTGATCTGATGGACCCCCTTCTTCAACCCATTGCCTGAATAAAGGAATCATAGCAGATAAGTCCTCATTGAGTAAAAAGCGGTCTAGTCTCTTCGCCACCCTTGCTTCTCCTACTCTTCTGTTCCTCCAAGTCGGTTTTAGCTTGATGAGGTTGGCTTCTATCAGATTATTTGAGACTAATAGATTCTGGAAAAAATCTGTTTGTAGATCCTCTCTTGCAGCTGGACCCCAAGCTTCCGCTCTTCCTAATGAGAAATTTAGATCACCACCCAACACCATGTAATTATTCTTCAAAAGAGAATTCTCCATCAATCCATTCCAGAATGGTATCCTTCCCTGGCAAGGACCATATATATTTAGGATAGTTAAAGGAAAATTGAATTTTGTAGACTGACATTCTAGTCCCATCACCTGCTTCATCCCCTATTGGTTCCTGAGCTTAATTCTCCCTTCTCTGTAACCAGCAGCCAATCCTCCTGAGTGGCCATCTGAGTCCAAGGCTGTAAATTTCCACCCTGGTAGAAGAGCATTTAGCATTGATTCAATTTCCTCCCCATTCCCCAGAGTCTCCTGAAGAAGGAGGACATCCGCCTTGGAGTTCATAACTATCTCCCTAAGAGCCAGTTTTTTAGGTTTACTGGCTAAACCCCTACAGTTCCATGAGGTTATGATCATTTTAGGGCAGAGTCAGGGCATTGCACTGCTCTAAGTGCCCCTGTGATAGATTGTTGCTTCCCGTCTGCCACATCAAATTTTGCCTTGACTTGGGCCATAGATAGATTGGATTTCCTACCCCTTTTTTTCCTGGGCTGACTTTGAGGAATGGATGGTTTGATGCCCCCCATCGATGACATAGGGACAGGTTTATTGTCCTAAGAATGGAGGTTATAGGGGCATATAGGTTGCTGGGCCTGAGAGGAAGGTTCAGGGCAACACCCATCACAATTCAGATCTAGGGAGGGGATAGCAGCTGAAATGATTTCAATACAATTTTCCAAATTACCTTCGTCCAAATTTACATTTTTAACGTTTTTTTCCAGAAAGGGAGATTTTAATGAGAGGATCAGAGGCCAAACATTCATCCAAGCATTCATCTTTATTTTCTATATTAAAAAAAGAAGAATGTTTTGGATCCAGGCTCATACCCTTTGGATCCTCGGCTGGCCTTGGGGTTGTGCTCGGAGGTGCGTCTTCAGGGTTCTCCTTTGCAGCCCCAGGTTCCGTTCCTTCTTCTGCCTGTTTCCTCGGAGATTCCTGAAGATCTGCTCTCTGGTATTGCCTCCCCTGCTGTGGGTCTAAATCCATTATTTCGTCTTCCTGGTTGTCTGAGATCTCCTTGTTTTTTCGAAACTGGAAGTGCCTATTGTCTTTTTCCAGCCTCGCCCTCGTTCTCTGGAACCTCCTCCACCGCCTGCCTAAGGGGCATTCCTTAGCCAAGTGCCCGTACTCATGGCATCTATGGCAACGGAAAGGCAGAAATTCGTAATCCAAGATTTGTTCAAAGACATATTCTTTATATTGGAGATTTATCTTCTCTGCCAGTCCTCCGCTTGGATTAAGACTTACAAGAATCCGTGCCATTGCTCTGTTGTGTGTTTCCTGGAAAGACATGTCTGCCTCCAAGTAAGTGCCCAATCTATTCCCAATCGCCTTGAAGACCGACTCGACCCAGAGGAACGATGGTAACCCTGGTGCTCTTACCCAAACCGGGAAAACATCGGCTTTTTCATGGGCTGCATCGAACAGAGGGCTCCATTTTTTGAACAGCACCGGGATGTTTCCGAGTGTCCAATTCCTCTTCAGCACCCACTCTGCTGCCCCTTTGTTTTCGAAATGCACCGAGAACCAACCTTTTGCTAAAGTCAAGACCCTGAAGTCTCTGATTAGTTCAGATTGCCAATTCTGCTTCCCCCAGGATTGAATGAAGTCGGATGTGAATTTCTTACCCCTTGCTCTGCCGACCAGGGTGGATTCTGCTACCTCCAGCGCCTCCTCAATTTTCACATCCATGCCCAATAGCAGGTTCCCTTCTACCCCTTGGGATTTTATCAATCTCTGCTTTTTCCTTTGTCCCCCTGAGTTTTTTGTTCCTCTGGCGGTGTCTCTTAATCCTTCATTCTCATCCTGCCCTCTTTGGGATCCCGGTCCGGTGGATAGGGGCAGGGATCCTGACTCCGGAGTGACCTCTTTCGAGGTGTTTAAGGAAAAATTAAGGGACTCAAGGAGAGATTGATTTGTTACTTGAAAACCCTGGTCTGCTCGATTGTCTTCCCCCCTTGGATCGTGGTAGTCTTCAGAACCCTGATCCTTCCACCCGATTTCCTTTGGGCTAATTATGCTCTTTGCAATGGAAACCCTTATGACTGTTGCGGTCCTTCCCGCATCGCCTTCAGGGCTTTGCCCTAGTTTCGACCCGAGATTGACTATGTCTTCTAAATCGCCGGAGAGGATCGGACCTGCGAACGCGAGTTTCCCTTTACTACCAAGATGTGGATTGAGAAGACCTGCATGTGGGTCTTCCTTGCTCAACCTTTGAATCTGTTGCAATTGCTTACCCTCTTGTTGCACCGCTGCCGATCCTTCTAAACCCTTGGGCGAATTTGTGAGGGTCTGGGTCGATCTTTTTGCTTCCGGAAAAAACTGAGGAGAAACTAGGGCTTCCACCGTTCCAAAATATCGCTCTATGTTCTGAGCAGTTGGATCTTTCCCCCAAACGGAGAGAATGTCCTCCATAGCTGGGTCTAAGTCAATGCCCTCGTCTGAATTAACCATGGTTACTTTCGTTGGTCACAGGTTGCTTGTCGGATTATCGAAAACAGGGGAGGCGCTGTCCGTTTGTTCCTGATCCCTTTTCCCCTGTGGTAAAATGCCTTCAAGTTTTACTGTTTACTGAGCCCTCCAGATGTCTTTTGCATGGCGTCCAAAACCTCCACCTGCCATCCTCCTAACGCTCTTTTACCAGTGCGGACAGATGACTGCTACCTCCTTCCCTTCCATAGCTGATGGGCCCTATACCTCGGCCCTACGGCCCTCGGTCCAGCTCTGCGCCAGCTCCCAAACCCTCCCTGCTACGGTCGCCATCCAGAGCGGTGCGATTTGTCGTCGAAGAGTCCCAATTTGAAGACATGTGTTATTATTATTTTGCTGTTCAATGCTATGGATGTGTGACTGATTTAAGCTTCTGATATCACCTCTCAAAGTGTGCAAGGCAAGGGTGGAGGGCCCCCATTCCAAGCTAAGTACACTTCCTTGTTAACTAGTTTCATTTCCTTGTAATCTGGTTGATTGTAGCACTAGTTTTTCAAAGATTTATTTCAGTTTGCTTTATGGTTCATGCATAGTGATTGATTTCATTAGTTAATAGCTTATTCATCACTTTATTGAGTTGGAAAAACAGGTGTTCAAGTTGGGCATCCTTTCTGCTAAAATGATGAATCAAAACTAGTTTCTTTTGTTTGCATGCAAGTAGTTTTATTTTCATTAAGATTTGGATATTGAGATGAATGAATTATGATGGAATATCTTATGTGTCTCTTAAGTTAAGAGCTTCTTTCATTAATAATTTATCCATCTTAAGCTTTTGGTTTCGATCTCTGATTCATTAAGTGATAACTGAGGTGAAGGTGGACTTCTTGAGGTCAAGAACCCTTTCAATATTTTTTTCTCTTTTTAAGCTGATTGAATTAGAGTTATAGGATGTACTACTTTTAGCTTTTGAATAACTTATCTTTCAAGGTTTGATTATATCTGATCTTCACATATAGTGAACTTGCCTCAAAGCATAAACAACCCGGATTGATAAGAAATAATTGTGTTAATTTAGGACCACAAATTAGCTCAACATTTTGGCGCCGTTGCCGGGGAGGCAAATATCGGCATAGTCAATAGAAAGATAAATTTCAAAACCACAAAAAAACATTAGTTACATTCCATTTAAGTTATGTTTCTTTATGCCTAGATATAGAGATCCTCAAGGTAGATTTATCAAAAACCCCCCACAAGTAGAAATAGGATCATCACACACTCCAGTTACTGGTAATCCAACAATTGAGGAGTTGGTAGAAAAACAAAGAACTGGCCAAAGATTAACCTTGATTGAAAGGAAAACTTTGTTAGCTTGGGAAGCAAAACAAAAACAATTCTCCACTTCCGGAAAACAAAAACAAAAAGGAAAACAACTTGTTTTTCCATCCATAAATCCTCCTATCTTCCAACAACTTGAAATTCCACTTGAAATTGAAATAAATCAAACAATGGCAGAAGAGGGACATGGATCCGTTATTCTCACTCCTGAACAACAAAGGGCTGAATATGAAAGACAACAAAGAGAATGGAGAAGAAAGAGAGAGGAAGAGGCAAAACAAGAAAATGATAGGAAGCTAGAAAACGACCGGAAAAGACAAGAAGATGGAATTGATCAAGAAACTACTTTTGGTTTTCCGATAGTAGATACAAGTGCAATATTGGGAGAAGAAGTAAAAATGAAAAATATTCCACCTTCTGTATTGCCAAACTTTTATGGAATGTCTACAAAAGATCCTGATGCATTTATGTTTGAATTTGATATCCTATGTAGAACATACGGATATACTGATGACGTTCATAAACTTTGTCTTTTCCCTGCAACATTAAAAGCAACAGCTTTAAAATGGTTTATGGGTTTAGGAGAACAAACAATAGCCTCTTGGGATGATATGCGATCTGTCTTCCTTAAGAAATATCAAGCTTATTGTAGATCTAGAGATTCAAAGGAAGATGTTTTTAGAATGACACAACAAGAAGATGAAAGTTTAGAAGAATATTTGGAAAGATTCGCATATAATCTTCAGAAATCTAAACAACATTCTCTAAATCAAGAAACTGTTCGCACAATCTTTCTCAAAGGTGTAAGGGATGAATACCTTGACATTTTGAATGTGATGGGTAAAGGAGATATTTCAAACCTTCCATTCGATGAAATTGTCGAGTTATGTCAAAAATATTCTAGAGGAAGATCAAAAACCGGAAGAAGGGAAGTAAGTTCAAAAGCAGCAAAGTCAGCTGCAGGAGGGATAACAAGAGCTGAAATAGGAAGTTTATTGGAAAATTTCAAAACAGATCTCTTGAGTACATTAGGGACACAAGTAGATGTGCTAAAGGCAAACAAGAAGAAAGAAGAACAAGAACAAGCTCTAGCAATCTTTTGTTCCAAATGTAAAAAGAAACATCCTTTGAGAGAATGTCCTTTGGATAGTATTCAGGTTTGTGGTCTTTGTACAGGCAATCATTCCACAAAGAATTGTGTAAAATTGAAAGAGTTACAAATGAACTCAATGGAAGAAGTGCCGGGGACGGAAGGTTTCTATTATGTTGCACCACGAAGACCATGGCAACCTAGGATGCCTCAACCAAATCAACAACAATTCCCTCAACAAAATTATTCCTATCCACCTCATAATCCTTGGACCCCTCCAATGCCATGGCAAGCTTGGCCTCCACAACAATATTCACAACAACCTGCACAAGGTTGGAGAGGATATGGTTATGGAAACCAGCAACCTCAACAGTATCAACAACAATACCAGCAACAATACCAACAACCATTTGCATATCCACAATATCCGCAATCCATACCCTTTCAACAACAACATTCTGTATATCCGCAATCCATCCCATTTCCACAACAGAATCCACCATCGTTGTTGACCCAACCACAACAGTTACAACTACCTACAAATCAACCCAGACCAACTCAACTACCAGCCCAACCAATGGCCAATCCAAATAATAAGGTGGACAAATCTGCATACACTGTGGAGGAAGCAGCATGTTTTCCTACATATTCGATCCTTCCTCTTAATGATGTCCAATGGGAAAAGTGCTTAAAAAGGATTCTCCTCCAATTATAGAAGAACCAACTGAACAAGGAGAATCACCTGAAACATCACAAACTGAGGTACAAAATCAGAAAGGAACAAATGTTACAACACAAACACCACCTTATCCTGAAAGGTTAGTGGAACAACAAAACCAAATAATCCTTCCTGAATTTGATATCTTAGACGAGTTAAAAAATGCTTACGTAAAAATTCCTTTGTTGAAGGCAATTAAAGAAATACCAATATATGCTAAAACAATAAAGGAATTGTGCATCCGGAAATCAGAGAAAAAGAAAAAGGATCCTACTACAATCCAAGTCATTGGTAAGTTAGCAAGCCTCATGTCTACACAAACCATAGTAGAAAAATATATTGATCCTGGTATCCCAATGGTTACCATATCAATAAATAATTTCTCAGTACCAAATACATTAATAGACTTGGGAGCAGCTATAAACGTAATGACAATGGAGACAATGAAAACTTTGCAATTAAACAACATTAGATCAACTTCTACAATCTTGGAACTAGCAGATAGATCTAAAGTTGTTCCTGAAGGAATATTAGAAGATATCATAGTCTCCTTGGATTCATGGGAGTATCCTGTTGACTTCCTGATCTTGCAACCAAAGACAAACTTGGGAGGACATCCTCTAATCTTAGGCAGACCATGGTTAGCTACTGCTGATGCCTTCATAGGATGCAGATCTGGAAGCATGATTATTTCACATGGAGATGAAAGGAAACATATCACTCTTTATTCACCTGCACAATCTACTTCTTTAGAATCAATACTTGAAACTCAAGAAAAGCAGCAAACGAAATCAGTTTTAAGTATAAATCAATTCTTTGATTTTAGAGAAGAAGAAGGGAATGAGGACTTAATGGATCTTTTCATTTCAGAACCAAGTATTTCAGAGCAGCTTAGGAAAGCTCAATATGAAGCTGCAAGTAACCTTTTGAATCAATGTTTTCAGGAAACATGTACAATTCAAACCTTGCAGAAATCTTTTATAGATATCTTTCCTGTAAACACAGTCTCCAAGCCAACAATCAAAACAATTGAGGTTCATCCTGGAAAACATCTAAACATTGGAAATGAATTGCAACCAGCACAAGAGCAAGAGGTAATTGCACTATTACAGAAATATTCAAAAGCTTTTGCCTGGGATTATACTGATATGCAAGGAATTCATCCTAGCACATGTATCCACCACATCTATACAGATGATCAACTTAAACCTGTAAGACAACCTCAAAGACGAATGAATCCCATGATGAAGGAAATAGTGAAAGAAGAACTGCAAAAATTGTTAAAAGTTGGATTCATCTATCCTATTTCAGATAGTCAATGGGTTTCTCCACTGGTTATTGTGCCAAAGAAAAATGGAAAATGGAGGGTATGTGTGGACTATCGGGAATTAAACAAAGCTACACTCAAAGATCATTTTCCTCTACCCTTCATTGACCAAGTGTTAGACTCATTAGCTGGAAAAACATTTTTCTCCTTCTTAGATGGGTTTAGCGGATACAACCAGATAAGAATAGCAGAAGAAGACCAAGACAAGACAACATTTACTTGCCCATGGGGAACCTATGCATATAATGTTTTGCCATTTGGTCTATGCAATGCACCTGCAACTTTCCAACAAGCAGTACTTGCAATATTTGCTAATCTAATTCATGAATGTGTAGAGGTCTATATGGATGACTTCACAGTTTACGGGAACACATACAATGATTGTTTAAACAACCTTGAGAAAGTTTTGAAACGATGCATTGAAACAAATTTGTCATTAAGCAATGAGAAATGCTATATGATGTTGACAGAAGGAATAGTTCTGGGACACCACATTTCTGCTTTAGGAATAAAGGTGGATCCAGCAAAGGTCCAAGTCTTAGTGAACTTAATGCCTCCTACAACATAGAAAGAGGTAATAAGTTTCTTAGGCTATGCAGGCTATTATAGACGATTCATTGAAAACTTTAGTAAAATAGCCCATCCTCTGTTCAAACTATTAGCAAAAGATATTGAATTTCACTGGACAAATGATTGTCAAAATGCATTTCAAATTCTGAAAGAGAAATTGTCAGTTGCCCCCATTCTTCGTGGGCCAAAATGGTCTTTACCATTTCATATCTCAACTGATGCATCTGATACCGCGATAGGTGCCTCTCTTAGACAGAAAGAGAACTTGTTCACTTATGCAATATACTTTATAAGCAAAAATCTAACACCTGCAGAAATGAACTACACAGTCACAAAAAGAGAAATGTTAGCTGTTATACATGCAGTAAATAAATTTCGGCACTATATAACAGGATATCAAGTTTTCATTCATACTGATCATTCAACAATCAAATACTTGATGAATAAACCCATCACCAATGGACGAATAACAAGATGGTTACTGTTACTGCAAGAATTTAATATCACAATACAAGATCGGCTAGGTAAAGAAAATCAAGTGGCTGACTTTCTGTCCCGCATACACTCACCCCCCGATCCAAATCCAGTTGTAGATAACTTTCCAGATGAACATCTGTTTGCCATCACAGTCAAAACACCATGGTTTGCAGATATTGCAAACTATTTATCATCTGGAAGGTTTCCAGCTCAATTCACTAAAAAGAAAAAATACAAAATTGTTAGAGCAAGCTCTAGATATACATGGGTCAATGGTGATTTATTTTATACTGGTTCAGACCTGATAATTAGAAAATGTGTACGGGAAGATGAAATATTAGACATTTTAAGAGCATGTCATGATGAACCCTGTGGTGGCCATTTTGCAGATAAACGAACAGTGTATAAGGTGCTGCAACTAGGCTATTACTGGCCATCCATCTTCAGAGACTCTAAGAAATATGTCAAGCAATGTGACAGCTGCCAGAGAACAGGACGACCAATAACATCAGATGAAATGCCACTGAAGCCACAGGTTCTCATAGAACCATTTGAGCAGTGGGCACTTGACTTTGTTGGACCTATCAATCCACCATCAAATGGGAAGAGGTACATCTTAGTATGTACAGACTATGTAACCAAATGGGCAGAAGCAAAAGCAGTTAACAGAGCAACAGAAGATACAGTGGTCACCTTTCTTTTTGAAGAAATCTTTGTCAGATATGGAGTACCTAGACAAATTGTAACAGATCAAGGCACATAGTTTACATCAAAGCTGGTACGAGATCTAACGGAGAAATACAAGATCAAACATAGGAAATCTACACCATATCATCCACAAGCAAATGGGCAAGTCGAATCAACAAATAAAGTCCTGGAAAATATTATGACAAAAACAGTACAGATGAATAGAAAAGACTGGTCTGAAAAATTAAAAGATGCGCTCTAGGCCTATAGGATCACTTGGAAAACAACAACTGGTTTCAGTCCATACCAGTTAGTATATGGGAAGGAGGCTCTACTGCCTATAGAGTTTCAGATACATACATACAGACTAGCAGCTGAACTAGGACTCGACTTGACAGAAGCACAACAGCAGCGGATCATGGAACTGAATCAGTTAGATGAGCATCGTCAGCAAGCTATGGAACATACTACATTAGTGCAACAACAAAGAATGAAGTGGCACGACAGATATATCAAAACAAAGACATTTCACAAGGGAGACTGGGCATTGCTTTTCGACTCCAAATTCAAAGACTTCAAAGCAAAGTTCACAACACACTGGCTAGGCCCATATGAAATTGATGAAATCTTTGACAATGGAGCAGTAAGGATCAAGACAATCGACCAAGATTCCACGTCATTTATAGTGAATGGACATAGGCTCAAAGTTTACAATAGGCCTATCAGTAAAGAAGCATTTATGAAACAACTGATCGACGACATAGAACTGGAACTTATGGCACGGGATCCGCCATCTTCTAGTCTACTAGTTGAATAAAACATATCTGAAAAAAAAAGAAAGAAAAACAAAAAAAATATATAAAAAAACAAAATAAAAAACAACATAAAAAATAAATAAATTGTTTGCAAGTGAAAACCAGGCAACTGGCACATTGCAAGCACGAATTCATAGGGGAAAACCAGGGCAACTTGGACTCTATGAATTCTTCCTACTTGTTCTATTGTTCTCAGATACATTTACTGCAGGTACACTCCACCAACCAATGACTTGAGGACAAGTCATATCTTCAACAAGGGGGGGAGACTTGCATTTGCTCTTTAAGTGGACAGCTCAAGTTGCAAACATCAGCTCTTTAGCTGGAACGCTGGAATATAAACAGAACTTGTATTGTCAATAGAGGGACCTGATATAACAAATCATTGCCAAGGGACCTGAAAGACCTGCCAATGTCAACACAACATGTGCATATTTTGTAAGCAGAAAAATGGAGTTCATTACAGAGGGACCTGATTCTCAATTCAAGAATTAAAACATGACGAACAAGGAGCAGCAATAAAGTCTACATTTGGATCCATCTACAACATTTGATCAATTGATTTCATCCTACTTGTACAGCCATCATCCAGGGGAGTATATGTGGTCATTTTGTGCTTTAAAAATTCAAATTTTTCTTAGAAATTTTTAGTTTTTGTTAAGTTGAAATTAGTACCTGGGGATATTCATTATCATTTATATCCTATATTCCTATAACCCTTATACATTATAACCCTATTCCCTTTCATTTCCATGCATATTCCCTCTCTTCATTAACCCTACTACCCCTAAGTATTTTTGTTTGCGAGCTTAAAAAGGCCAAATTGGGACAACTTTCAACCTGCACATACAACTCAAAGCATTATTGGTGGTGATAATTTTAAATATGACCCCAATGGTCATTTTAAAATTATAAAAGCTATGTTAAACAAGTCACATAAACCATGCGCTATATGGAAACCAAACATTATTATATATCATATTAATATATACCATAGTTCAAAATTCAAAAAAATGTGAATGCGCAAATCATATCACCCAACGCGCATATGATATAAGGTTTAAGGTATGCAATATGGTATATAATATAATGAGAACGACCGCATAATATGATATATAACAATGGTATGATATGAGATGGGTTATATAACAATGCAATGGTATGATATGGTAAACGACCGCATGCAAACAATGAGGAAGCCGTGTTCGATCATCCAATCAGACGGCGGGTGGTTGCAATATCATTGCATGCGACTCATTGCAACACAACCAATGGTCATATATCATAAGCGCATGACGGTGGGCATAATGGTAAAACGACTGTAATGAATAAAACAAACCACCACCGGCCAGCACACAGGTACGAATATGAACACGGTGGCACGATGACTTATGGTCATTGGACAGTCTACGGTGCAGGAGGTCATGCGTATGTGAACATGATTCGGCCATCCTCATGACACAGTCGGGTGACTGGTCAAACAGGACGGCCATGTAAACCACGCAGCGCAAACACCAATAGATACAGAGAGCAGTACAGCCCCTGAAACGGTCATGAACCGATTAGCTTATCACTGTTCAAAACCATAACCCTCATCACTGTTAAAACAATAATCCGCGTTGTTCAAACCATAATCCTCATCGCTGAATAGCTCAGAGAAATGGTGATTGAAGCCGCAGCCTGGTGAAAAGAAGAGTGGACTGAGTTGGGTGGATTTAAAAAAATCGTCCCGTGTTTGACGTTCAGGGTAGCAAAGTTTTGGGGATTCGATCAGGTAAGGCGTTGTTTGAAGCTCGGCATATAGTGAATCTCGGTCATAAACTATCAGTTATTAATGGTAACGATTGCTTTGCCTTGCCACCAGTCAATTGAGCAGTTAAACCAAGATTTGGAGTGCCAGATATCCCTCCAAGTGCTCGGTGATCTAAGGTAAGCCGAAATTGTAGCCTCCAACTCGTTGATTTGCTGCGTGAATTTTGGTATGAACCCTTAGTGGATCACGCTTCACTTAAATGTGAATGCAGTGCATGATGAACACGTTAGGATTGTATGCATTGTATGCCGTGTTAGATGCGAATGCAGTATATGCCGTGTTAACTTGTTATGAACAGAGGAGGCATAAAACTTAAATTGTTATGGCGGTGAATGGTAATATGAAGTGTTGTGGAATGTGCACCGCGTTTTGTGTTGTCACACTTTGTTTGATTGTGTGCCATTTTAAACATGAAATGACCTGCATTCATGCCCTTGCTGCACGCTGTTGTTTCCACTTGTAGTTTTCATTTGCACCTAAACAGAGGACTGAGATCCTTACAGATTGAAACGAGTAATGCCATGCGAAATGTCTGATTTCCAAAACAAAAAAACAGGGATTCGATTGCCGAGCCAAATGTGCCGTGTTCATTTGTGTTTGAGAGGCCGAGCGTATTTGTATAGCCCTCGATTTTCCATGCTAAGTCTAAGTGCCTTCGTGCTCATAGTTTTGTTGCAACCGAGTGTAGTTTTGGTAATTGATTTGGTAATTAAGGCCGTGTGCATAATTTTGGCACACTACACAGTCAAATTTTTTTTGTTGATCAGTCAAAAGTGTTTTTAAAAAAAAAAAAATATTTTGGGTTAGGTCGAGAGCATCTTGAATGTTTGTTGATGAGGCCGAGAGCCATATGCATGCACACTACACAATTTTCCTGGTTAAATATACACAGTAAACAATCATTTGAATTTTGGAAAACAAAATAAGGCCAGGAGCATGTATGAATATTGTGTATATATGTTTTTTTGTTTTCAAAAGCAGAGAGCGGCATATTGACAGGGTATACAGGCATTTGTTTGCATTGAACAGGGGATTAAAACAGTACTGTTGCTGAGAGCAGAGTCAAACAGAGGTGAATTGAGTTGATTGAAAGGAGAAAGGTAAGGTTCTTTGCCTTCAAAAATTTCATTTTGAAATCAAACAAATAATTATATCTTTCTTTCAAAATGAAATTAGTAACAACAGAGGAATTCATTCATTGGTTTACAGAAGCAATGTCAGTCAGAGTAGAGCCAAAATTCCAGATAGAGAGCTGGGGGAAGGAAACTATAGAAAAACTTTACCAAGCAGGGATGATAAGTTTCCTACAAAAATTTGATGGCCACTCTGAACAAATAACCAGGGATTTTATAAACAATTTCAATCAAGACCAGACATGGGTGGGAGATGTCATTATTCCTGTAACCCAGGAATATCTTTCCCAAGCTTTAGATCTGCCCATGATAAGTGAGAAGTATTACAAAGGCCTGCACTTCAAGGAGAAAGCCTGGACTTTCTTTCTTGAGAAGAACCGGAAAGGGACATTTGACAGAACAAAAGGGATACCGAGGGAATGGTTTAATGAACCATGGGGTGAGTTGGTTTTGGTTATCCAAAAGTTTTTGACCTGTGATAGGGGGTATAGCATGGCTCACTTGTATCATGTCAGACTTCTGTAGCATATAAAAGGGGAGGATAGGATTAACTTGCCTTATTTCCTATATAGGAGCCTTTTGAGAATGATTAAAATAGTCAAACATGAACACAGACCTAAAGCAGGACAGATATACCACCAAGGATTAATCAAAATCCTAGTTGAGTATCAGGTGAGATCACAGGGCATAGTGTGGCGAGAATTCATGTCTAAAAATCAATTCATTGAACAGGTTAATGAGGTACAGGATAAAACAGAGCAGGAAAACAGAGGATTGATGAACTCACCCTTATATCCTAGAACAAGAGCCAAACAACAAAACAACATGGCCATGCAAGAAAATGAAACATTTGTTATGTCTATTCCTAGACGATTTAGGAATAAGAGTCCCATTGATTTAGAGAAGGAAGTAGAAACATATTCCCCAAGACAGCAAGTAGAGAATGATATTGCACAAGAGGTATTTGAGAAGGATTCTTCATATGATGATGCAGTAGCAGCATCACTAATGAAAACAACACAAGATTTTGAGAGAGAACTTAATTTGGGAAGAATCAGGGATTTAATTGACCAATTGGAAATTAGCAAAATCTTAGAGAAGCAATTAAAAGAAGAAAACAAGGCAAATAAGAAAGATAATGCTAAATTGGTTAAGGCAAATGAAAAACTGAATGAAGAATTGGGGAGGCTGAAAAGGAAAAATGATCTACTTTCTAAGCAAGCATTTAAATGGCTGAAGGAAAAGAACATGTGGCAGGGAAAATATGAAAAACAAAAGGTCAAGGTAGCTTTGTTTAGGGAGAGACATGATACAGGTCTGGATTGTTTGGCCAGGGCAGCACAACAGGAAGCATCTACAGGTACAACATCTACTACAGAAAGGCGAAGGTCAAAGAGGAGCAAGCAAGCATGGGGACATGCTTGATGATAAGCAAGGGAGAGATGTTGGGCCTTAGTTTTGGTCTTATTTTTGCTCAAAGAAACTTACTTATCCATCTATTTTCCATCCATTTTCCCTTCATTTATCCCATTTTGATGTATATTTGATATCCATTCAGGTATTTAATTTTAATTTTTCAATTTCTAAAGTTTTTATGAAAATTTGGTTTTTAGTGCAAAATTGGCAGATTCAGAAATTCCCGTAATAGCTCTATGGTTGATATGGT
The DNA here is from genome assembly GCA_031772625.1 of Pinus tabuliformis. NCBI lineage: Eukaryota > Viridiplantae > Streptophyta > Pinopsida > Pinales > Pinaceae > Pinus > Pinus tabuliformis. The sequence goes on along the minus strand of CM062815.1, from coordinate 854,097,081 downwards.
TGCAGGACACTTGGGCACGAATGGAATGTATGGATGGACAGCTTGGGAACTATGACTAAGCCAGCAATGCTTAGTTCGAACAGAACAAGCTTTATTAGGCCCATTTGGTGCTAGTCAACCCTGACTAGTCATGCAGGAATCCCATTGAAATAGGGCAGTTTTGAGATTTCATAGGAATGGTCATCTTTCTTGGGATGGGGATAATGAATTCAACTTAGATAGGTGGATGAGAGTAGATGGGTTTGTTTGAGTGAATATAGATCAGTTTGTTCATGAGACTTCTTATTTAAAGCCAAAACTTTGATGGCTTATGTATTGATTTTGTGATATACTTTTATGCTGTGACATCTTTGGATTGAGGAGTTAATTTGAAGACTTGTGTTATTATTATTTTGCTGTTCAATGCTATGGATGTGTGACTGATTTAAGCTTCTGATATCACCTCTCAAAGTGTGCAAGGCAAGGGTGGAGGGCCCCCATTCCAAGCTAAGTACACTTCCTTGTTAACTAGTTTCATTTCCTTGTAATCTGGTTGATTGTAGCACTAGTTTTTCAAAGATTTATTTCAGTTTGCTTTATGGTTCATGCATAGTGATTGATTTCATTAGTTAATAGCTTATTCATCACTTTATTGAGTTGGAAAAACATGTGTTCAAGTTGGGCATCCCTTCTGCTAAAATGATGAATCAAAACTAGTTTCTTTTGTTTGCATGCAAGTAGTTTTATTTTCATTAAGATTTGGATATTGAGATGAATGAATTATGATGGAATATCTTATGTGTCTCTTAAGTTAAGAGATTCTTTAATTAATAATTTATCCATATTAAGCTTTTGGTTTCAATCTCTGATTCATTAAGTGATAATTGAGGTGAAGGTGGACTTCTTGAGGTCAAGAACCCTTTCAATATTTTTTTCTCTTTTTAAGCTGATTGAATTAGAGTTATAGGATGTACTACTTTTAGCTTTTGAATAACTTATCTTTCAAGGTTTGATTATATCTGATCTTCACATATAGTGAACTTGCCTCAAAGCATAAACAACCCGGATTGATAAGAAATAATTGTGTTAATTTAGGACCACAAATTAGCTCAACATACATTTTATGGAGAAGCAATTGTGGGTTAGAGATTCCAGGATTTTGGAGAGAGTTCCCTTTGGCTATAGTAGGACTTTGTTGGCATTTTACAAGAAAAAGATTGAGGGGAATATTTGGGCCACATTTATCTATTTTTGGTGGTAAGTAGTGGTTATTAGGAAGAATAGGCACATAGGTTCAAATATGGAAATTTAGTTGGAGTTTGGCTAGGAATTAGATCTATTTCTGGAGGATATTTTTGTAGGAGATTTCCAACTATTTTTGAAGGTGGGTTTGGATCATTTTCTTAGGTGATTTCTTGTTAGACGCAGAGTTGGGTAGTCCAGAATGATTATTTTTTTGTTGTTCTATGCTTTTTTATTGCAAGTCTGACAGGTCTCATTGACCATTACTTTGGAAACGCTTCCTGTAGTTTAGATATAAATTAGTTCTTGGAATCATTGGATTGATTTTTGTATTGTAAGTGGAAAGTATGTCTATACATTTATTTCACTATATTACTTATAGTGTTTAAACCCCCCTCCCCCCTCTTCGCACACACCCCCCCCAATAACCTTCAATACCACTCCAGATGAGCTAAGGACCAATTCATCGCCATTTACATGTTCTATAATTTTTCTTTTCTTAGAAAAAAATGATCTTTTCCTTTTTTGTTGCTCCTTGTACAACATTAAACATATATGAATTAAAATATTGTTTGAAACATGTTATTTAATATTCTTAACTATATTATTAATGAAAATTTAAAAAAAAATTATACTGAATAATATGTTTTCATTCACCTTATTCATCCTTTTGCAAATTTTCTATCAAGATTTTATGCTCTTCTACATTTATATGAGAAATAGTATTATTGGACTTCCTCATTTTGTGGCTCTGCATGAGACATACTAACAAATACATATTAATTAAACTTACATATAGTTCAAACATATTAATTTTGTAAAGAATTTACAAAGAACTTGCCTTTTCTGCTTTTTTGGATGTGTTATCATTGTGTCGATCAATGTTTTTGTTACTTTACAACTTCTCATACATTTTTTATGAATATAAAACATATAGAATTCAATATATAATTCATTAAATATATTTATACATAAATCAAATAATTTTCAGCCAAAAAGAGTTCACGTAACCAGAGTGGTTATCTGAATAAATGCCCTGGTGCGTTTACTATATTAAAGACAACAGACATCTAATTTTTCAACACCGACAGTGAAAATTATTATTTTTAAATAATTTTAAATTTTGATAGTGCAATTTGTAACGATAAAAAACCATTATCACAGTAAAAAACAAAAACATAAAAAAATAAATACAAGTCACTTAATGGTATAATTTGGCAGAGGCAATCTGATGTGTTATATTACACCAGGCACACCAATAAACAAACATCATTTTTTAAAAACAGACAGGGCTCACAGGATTTGTTGCGACATGGTACGATTAAAGCATTGTCAACACTTGTGTGTTATATTACACAAGGCACATCACAAAATAGACACTATTTAAAAAAAAACAGACAAGGCCGATAGGGTTTAGATCTAATTCAATAAGTGGTCTCCCTACTTTACATTTAAAACACCCTATATATAGTAAGTACACAAACCCATTCAATCTAAAGTGCCTAAAATGAAAAACCCTAATTGTGAAGTGGGAGAGGGAGTTAAACCCTAAGGTGATATAACATATAAGTATGGGGGTTTACGCAGTGCATTATATTAGATATCTTTTTTTGGGATTCAACTGCGTTAAGTAAGTCATTCATGTATCACCATTTCCATGAGAGGTAGTCGTAACTGACTAATTTCTCATGATTCTTGAATAGTTCACTTAGCACTCATTGCATCGGGTGATGCTCACAGGGGTGAAGAAGTGGGATTGAAACTAGTGAAATGAATCACATAACATCAATCATCACTTCCGGGGCTTGCACCCGGTAACCAGGACTTCCCAGGAGGTCACCCATCCCAGAACTCCTCTGGCTCAAGCGCGCTTAACTGTGGAGTTTTCCCCTGGGCTTGATTGTGGGGAAAACTCCACAGTGAAGCGCACTTGAGCTAGAGGAGTTCTGGGATGGGTGACCTCCTGGGAAGTCCTGGTTACCGGGTGCAAGCCCCGGAAGTGATGATTGATGCTATGTGATTCATTTCACTAGTTTCAATCCCACTTCTTCACCCCTGTGAGCATCACTCGATGCAATGAGTGCTAAGTGAACTATTCAAAAATCATGAGAAATTAGTCAGTTACGACTACCTCTCATGGAAATGGTCATACATGAATGACTTACTTAACGCAGTTGAATCCCAAAAAATGATATCTAATATAATGCACTGCGTAAACCCCCATACTTAAATTCAAAAAGAGTCAAGGGATCTCTACTTGAATGGTTCATGAAGCACAAAACTTGCTAAGGTTTTGCAAATCGGGTAGCAAGCTAAGTGGGCTTGATTGTGGGGAAAACTCCACAGTTAAGCGCGCTTGAGCCAGAGGAGTTCTGGGATGGGTGACCTCCTTGGAAGTCCTGGTTACCGGGTGCAAGCCGCGGAAGTGATGATTGATGCTATGTGATTCATTTCACCAGTTTCAATCTCACTTCTTCAATGAGTGCTAAGTGAACTATTCAAAAATCATGAGAAATTAGTCCGTTACGACGACCTCTCATGGAAATGGTCATACATGAATGACTTACTTAACGCAGTTGAATCCCAAAAAATGATATCTAATATAACATATAATTAATATGTAATATAGTTTCATATATATATATATATATATATATATATATATATAGAGGTTGCAATTTATTGTTTTTATTATTCATTAAGGTATGAATTAAATTATATAATTTAAAAATAAATTTATTTAAGTTATATAAATGAATAATATTTAGATATTCCTAATTTATTTTATATATATATATATATATATATATATATATATATATATATATATATATATATATATATATATATATGCAAACTTAATGGCGAACTTCATTCGAACTTTATTGAAAAATTCAAATTCAAATTGAACTTAATCGTTGTCGAACTCAAATTTGAACCTGAACCATGTGACATTGACTGTGAGTTTACAAGTGAATCACATCGATTAGGATAAATTTCCGATGCGCTAAATTTTTTAAATGCTCCAACATGATAGAATCCATTCTTCTTCTTTTTGAAATCTCGCAAATGGTGCAGTTAATATTTTAACACAATAATGCAGTTTTTATTTAAATGCATAAGTGTAGTAATTGTTATAAGAGCACCAGCATGATAGAATTCATTTTTATTTTTGAAATCTCAGAAACAAGTGTGGATCGGTGCTATTTTTATTTAAACGCATCGGTGTTGTCTTATTTACAAGAGCACTAATATTGTAAAATACATTTTTATTTTTGAAATCCTAGAAATCAATGTGGTTATTATTTTAACTCCCCAATGTGATTTTTATTTAAAGACATTTGGCGTCATTAATTTTAGAAGAGCATCATATGATAGAATTCCTTTTTTTAATTCTTCAAATCCTAGACACAACTATGTTTTTTATTTTGAAGCATTGATGCAATTTTAATTTAAACTTGTCGATGCGTGCGGTTTTATAAGAACACCGATATGATAGAATTCCTTTTTTATCTTCAAAATCCTGGAAACTAGTGTGGTTATTATGTTAATGCATCGATGTATTTATTATTTACACGCATTAGTGTTGTTACTTTTGATAAGATCACCGATAGCATTTAAAAGTTATCAGAAAAATTATTTTCACATAAAATGGAATATTCATCTCAAATTATCCTTTAGGACACATCCACATGAGTTACAGTAGTTCATAATATACATTTTCTTCTTAAAGTCGGCTTATTCTTGAAAAATGGTTTGAAAACTATATTGAAATTTAGAGTGTGGTTCTATGGTTCTCGAAATTAATTTGAGGTATGTACACACAAATTTATTTCTAATTTTGCTCAAATGCAAGGAGAAAATATCATAATATCAAATGGTCAATTCTTCAAATTATAGCTCATCCCATATTGCTCAAAGTCTTTCGTGGAGTTCTCCTTCTCCATATATAGTAAGTTCATAATTTATTCATATTTTGATTATCTGATTGAATTTTTTTTTTATCCATGTCAATTTGAATAAAAATGTATTGAAATTTGTATGATCTTGATTCATAATAGAGTTCAGATGCTGAAAATATTCCTCCATTTCCAAACGTCAAAATCTCTTATCAAGAGCAACATATTGCAAGTAGTTGGTAGATGGAAATGGACAACCGCTTCACCCTACCAATTGGAACATGGAATCTTCCAACCGAAATCCTGGATCAATGATGGTAATAATTTTTTGGTATAATGTAATTTCAATAAACCAATTGCATTGTGCTTATTAATATCTTTGATGTACTAATGTTCAATTTTTTGAAATTATGATTATAGTGATAATGAGCTGCCCACCTATCATCTTTTGGTGCACCCCACTACAATGTAAAATCGATAGAAGGTTGCACTAAGAGAAAGACTCAGAGAGGAAGCATACAAAGAATGGTTGAATCAACCACCTATTCAATTCCCAATACGTCCAGATTCACTAATTAGGAATGACTACGACAAGAGGAGTTCTTCATCCTAAGTTGGCAATGGAGGCAATCAAATAGAGATTGGTATGGATGATTACTTACAGGATACGACTGCCATGGAGGCAATGTTGTTAGATGAATTCTAGAATGATGAGCTATGGGATGATGCTCATGTCATTGATACCTTATTCGAAAGCCTAAAATTGTCTTCCACAACCCCTCTCTTTGGACATGGCAGCTAGTTAAATTCTACTCAACTGGGGACAATGATGTTATTGTAAAACTTGAAAGAAAATTTTGACATGTTGAATGCATGTTTCTCGACAATATTGAGGTAATTAACCTGCATGATCAATCAATTCCCTTATATTTTGAGAAATCTTGTCACAAAATGAACTTAAATAATGGTCCATTTTATGAATGCTAAATATTGACATTGTACATTTATATTTCCCACCAACAGCGGGTTATTCAAAGATAAGGTGGTTCTGAGTGATAATTTCTTGTTGGGTAATTACAAAGAGGCAAAGAAATTGTTGGAAATGTTGGGTGTTTAGTACATGTTATATCATCCATGTCTGAATGATCATATTCTATATAGAGCAGACTATGTAGACAAAGAGATATGTCTGAAACGTGGGCATGACAAGTACCGTAAATAAAAAAAAAAGGGTAAATCACATGGTCCTCCTCATAATATATTGAGGCACATACTTATAATTTTAAGGATTAAAAGGCTCTTCCATTTCAAATAATTAGCTATGTTGTAGGGATGGAATTCCTCACATAGAAGTGAGTTGGGATTTATATGTATCCCAACAAATTTAATAGACATGAAGAATACATAGGATACATGGCCTGATAAATTCAAGGATGAAGTACGAAGTCTATAATTCATGATAGCCATGGATGGCGTCAACCCATATTCCCTCCAAAAGAACAACTATTCTATTTGGCCTTTAGTAGTGATCAATAAAAATAACCCCCCCCAATGGTTTTCGATGAATAATGAACATCTTATGTTGGATCTCATAGTCCCTAGTAGAAGACAATTGAAGAATGTGGATGTTTGCATAAAACCATTGGTATATGAGTTGAAGGAATTATGGTAAGGATACATGTATACAAGATATCAAGACCCATTGCAACAAAGAGGATTTTTACATTATATAGCATATGTACTTACACCATACATGATTATCCATGCTTAGGAGTTTTCTCTAGTAAATTGCATGTTTATTTTTTTTTAATATACGTAATAATATTTTTTCACATAATAATTTGATTCTATGCAATTGCTCTGATCTTCATGATCTTTAATGTGCCCTTTATACAATAATTTCACAGGTATTTTAACAAAAGGGTATCATGGATGTAAATGTTCTAGACCTTCTCTAAAGGATAGGTGATTTAAAAACCTACAAAAGGTAGTGTATGACTTCTCCAAGGAATTATTCTCAAAAGAACACCCTTACAAAAGAGAAAAATCTGATTTCAATGGTAAACTAGAGAGAACCCAAAGGCTTGCAATAATGACACCAATTGAATGGCTTAGAGCATATGAGAGAGAGAAGGAGAACAAGTTTGCAGAAATATTTGATTCAAATGGGGAGCCTATGATTGATGATCCATAATTCATCGACATCTATGTTGAGAAATTTCCCATTGGGATGAAAAAGAAATTTGTCTTTTATGAGCTCCGATATTGGGAGCATCTTAAGATTGCCAACTTACTAGATCCCATGCATATTTTAAAAATGTTTCATATTCTTTATGGAGGCACATATCATTGAAATAAAATGACATATTGGCTATTAGGAGATATATTATTCCTTCAAAAACTAAAAGGAAACGTTGGCGAAGACAAGAAACTAGAGGAGAGCCTTGTCCCTCTTGGTCTTTCAAAGAAGGTGATGTCTCATGGATTTTAAAGAAAGATGACCTTTCTTTGGCAAAGGAAGTTATAATGGGTGTGAGGGTGTGTTCTTTATATGGGTCTTCACTACAACGCTGCTTCATTATGGAAGACCATTTGTCAAGGTCTAAATCACATGACTGTTTGAACCTTCTAAGAGTGCATATGTCAAAAACATGACTTTATTATTTGTTATTATTTTTATGCAATGGGATATTTTATAAATAATTTTTTTGTAATGTACTATTTACTTTGAAATGTTATTATCCTGTTCTCATGTGTGGGTGTGTGAACCATGAATTCTCCCAAGACCTACAACATGCCATATCCAAATTATCTGCGTTTGTATGTTGGATCACATCAAAGGAAATTGATATGGATAGCATTCCATGGTGAAATCAAGAGATAGTTGAGATTGTTTATATGTTTGAGAAGGAATTTCCAACGAGTTTCATGGACTTGCAAGTTCATCTTCTAATTCACCTAGTAGATGAGGTTGAATTAGTTGGGGTGGTTTCTTGTCATTGGATGTTCTTCTTAGAGAGGTACATGAAGAAATTGAAAGGTTTTGTTCGACAAAGGGAAAAACCTGAGGGTGTTATGACAGAGGGGTATATATCGTATGTATCTTTCGGTTATGCTAGTGAGTACATCAAGCAGATTGACAACACACCAGGTGTGGAAATTTGGGATGATGAAAGGGATGAAGAAAAAAGAGAAGGGGAGCTTCTCCAAACAAATGGAAAGCTACACATGATAAAGATTAAGCGACTTATCATTGGTCAAATTTCTACACAATAACTATTCACACCGAACTTCATATTAATGCATATTTTGATCTCATGCGTATTATATATGTTGGTTTGATTTCATCAAATTCACAATTTGAAGCCATCAACAAATTCATTTTTTACAATATCGAAGCGACACAACCCTGTGTTGCATTGTACGAACATAAGAAGAAATGGGACAGTGACAGGAAATAATTCAAACGGTTGAATGGTAGGAGTGTGCCTTGTCCTGATCATTTAAAAGAAAGTATAGTATGATTTTTGTATTATTTAGCTCATATTTATTATTAAAAAGGATAAATTTAGAAAACAATAGCAAATAAATAACCAAAAGAGAACCAAAATGATATATCTTATTACTAGAAAAAAATTTAGTTGCCTCTTTAAAGGAGAACTTCCAATAGAGTAAATTCTTAACTACAAGTAACTTCACAAGCCTTATTTTACATTTCTTGATCCTAATATTTAGAGAGAGAATTCTCATTTAAATTGGTAAGAGTTGCTATAATTATTAAATTTAAATTGTTTGAAACGCTCATAACTTTAATGATAAAGTAAATTTTATTAAAATAGAATTTTTTAAGTTATATTCAATTTAAATTAATTATAAAAAAAATCTAATTTAGGTTTTTAAAATTTAATAATAGATTGAATTTTAAACCAATATAAATCCATCTTAACAATAGATCTACAAATAACCGAGAGGGATCAAATCTCATTATATGAAAATCTCTTTTTAGAATGCAAAACTTGAAAAAATATGTACATGTCAAAAGTTTTAATCTCTTTTAGTGATTCATAAATTTGTGATTAAGAAGGACCTATAGTGGTTTTCTATATCTATATATAGATCGATCATAGTGTAATTTTTCATTGTTTAAATTGTATTTTTGGAAAAAATATTATTACTAATATTTAATATTGAAAATTGGATGAGTTACACATTTTTCATGAAGGAAGAATATTTTCCTCGTTAGGGCATTCTAAGGAAAGAGAGAAACAAAATTCTTATGAGTTTTAGAGCAACAATAGCTAGGATTTGATTCAAATGGCCTCCAGAGGAGGAGGGAGTAGGGCTCCTTCCTACAAAAATGTTTCCATGGACAAAGAGAAGGGAATATGGATGGGATTTGGAGCACATGGCCCTGTAGATGGTATGTCAGAGAAGGTCTTGGGCTAAACAGAAGTAGGTGGGAAAGAACAGATAAAGAATGAATAAAGGGGCCCAAAAAGAAATCCAATGGACCAATAGAAACAACAAAATTCAAAGGTATCTATTGGGTTGTGTAAGCCAAAAACGGCGGTAATCCTAATGACATTGATCATCGATCTAGAGACGCAAACCTTCATAGAGCGAATGAGGTCAGATGTTGTCATATGCAAATTCATGGGGCTCTGACCAGAAAAAAAGCGTTGTGCGACTGAATCAAACACCACTAGAAACCAAGGGGAGAAATAGAAGTACACCTAGTATTAAAATATTTTTTCACAACGCTTTTTGTTAATATGAAAGACAGAGACAACATTTTTTGTAGTGATTCATATTTCTTTGCTTCAATGGGTTTATACATGCGGCCATGGATGGATAAATTCACCTTGGAGAAGGAAACCTTCACATGTGTCCCGGTTTGGGTCAGGTTGTATTTTCTTCCCCTAGACTACTGACTACCTATGACTTTAAAGTTGTTGGGTGTTCTTTGGGTAAATTCATTAAAATTTCAGAAGTAACATTACAAGGCAGGTATATAGCATATGCGAAGATATGTGTAGGAATGGATTTCTCTGGAGCCCTTCCTAAAGCAATCAATTTAGACTTTCGAGACAAATTTTGGTTACAATCGGTGGACTATGAACAAATCCCTTTTAGATGTCGAAGATGTCGTGAGTATGGCCACCTGATAAGGGAGTGCCCTCTAAGAAATGCGGAAAAATATAACAAAGATACAGATCGAAAGGATGCAGAGGGATTTGTAATACCCAATGCGAGGGGGAGACCTAATAGAAGACAACAATAACGAAATTAGCAGAATAAATCTAGGAGAAATAGCTTTGAAATTATAGCCAAGGAAAACCGTGAAGAGAAAGGGGGGGAAGAAGAATAAAGTGGTCATAAAGAATAAAATAAAGAGGAAGAAATGGGGCAGCAAATTGGGGAAAATGATCAGGAAGGAAATATCCCATATCTATCAAAATATTTTAAGTGAGACGTGGAAATGATCCCAAGCGAAGTAGGAAAAGAAGATCTAGAATTGCAGGAGCTAACTGAAAGGGAAGGAATCGACCTTTGGGATTTGATGGAATAGGTGGAGAAATAAGGAATAAAAGAAATAAATGTCAATCAAATGAACATGATCCAATACTTATATTTAAGGAGAGAGGAGTCGAAATTATGAGGCCGTAAAATACCTCATCCATAAAAAGCGGGTGCTTCTCCGAAGGGGTCTCATCTAGGTGTGAAAACAATGGAATCTCATATGGTGTTGCACCAAGGTAGAGCCAACGGAAAAGAGGGATAAGGTTGAACAATGATCCCCTTAAGGAGTTGGGAGCTATGTTAATAAATTTAGGTAAGATGAGATATCTATGCTCGCCCTCCTCAAACCTTATCTAAATCATGAAAGTTTTATCTTGAAATATCACAGGTATTAGTAGCCTAAGGAAACAAAGATTGTTAAAAAAAAGATTCAAATGGAACAACCTAATATCTTTTTTATTCAAGAATAAAAATGCTCAGTATGGAAAATAAATCAGTCAAGTAGGAAACTAGGAAGAAATCATGAATCAGTAGAGGTGGAAGAGGAGGACTTAGTGGGGGGTTTGGAAATCGATTGGAACCCCCAATCCTTGATCCTTGTATTCTTTGAAGCCAATATATTGTACCTATATGTAGAAATGGTGGTTATAGGAACCTGTAAAAAAAATGGTTTTCACGAATTTGTATGGGCCTCAAATGCTTTCGGAGAAGATCAAGATGCTGCAAGATCTAAGAAGGATAAAAAGCAAGAAAGGGCACCTCCCATGGGTGGTGGGGGGAGACTTCAATATGATAACTTCTCTTTCAGAAAAAAAAGGGGGCCAAATAAGGATAGACAGAGACTCAAAATACTTTAAGGAATTCATTGAGGATACCAAAATTATTGATATGAAAAATGTGAATGGATGCTTTACTTGGAGTAATAAGCGCATAGGGAAGCATCAAGTGGTGCCTAGGCTTGACAAGTTTTTAATATCAGAATATTTATTGATGAGAGTGGTGGATGCGGAAACAAATATCCTTCCCTATGGGGGATATGACCATTGGACAATGCTATTAATGATGAAAATAGTAGGAACTCCCAAAAATAGGCCCTTTAGATTTGAGGCATTTTGGTTAGAGCACCCTAACTTCATGGAGAATATCAAATCATGGTGGAAGGAAAAGATCCCAAGCAGAGGTTTCAATATGTACAATCTACAAGCCAAGTTAAAACCCATTAAAATGAAAGTGAAGTAGTGGAACAAGATGGAATTTGGAAACATCTTTCAGGAGAAAAAGGAACTGGAATAGAAAATGGAAGCATTACAACAATAATTGATCTTTGATGGGTACTCAGAGGGAAGCAAAGAAGAGGAAATGACATTACTAAAGAAGTGGGAGGAGAGATGAAAACAAGAGGAAATCCTATGGAGGCAGAAATCTCGAGTGCTATGGCTCAGGGAGGGGGAGAAAAACACAAAATTCTTTCACTGATCAACAATCAAGCACAAAAACTCCAATAGAATCCTTAGAATAAAGGATGAAAGAGGACAAACCTTTGAGGCTCACCAAGACATTGAGAAGGTCCTGGTCCAACACTTTCAAAAAATAGTTGAAGAGCCCTAGGTGGAGAGAGGGGAAGACATTCAAAGGATTGTGAGGCATATCCCAAAGGTGCTCACTAAGGAACACAACAAAAACCTAAACAAGTCAGTCTCCATGGAGGAAGTGGCTTTGGCAGTGAATGAAATGGTGAATGGGAAATCCCCTAGGCTAGACAGATTCACAATAGACTTCTTCAAAGCTTGTTGGGAAACTATCAAAAAGGATATATATGAGGTGGTGGCTGACTCTCAAGAATCAACAACAATTCTTAAAGCTCTCAATTCAATGTTTATAGCCCTTATTCCTAAGGAATATCTAGCAAGTACCCCTGAAAATTTAGGCTTATAGATTTGTGCAACATTATCTATAAGATCATATCCGAGGTAGTTATTAATCAGTTGAAAACAATGTATATCTAATCTCAAAGGAACAATCAGGCTATGTGGAAGGAAGACAAATTTTGGACAATATAATTTAGGCACATGAAGTGGCTCACTCTTTGAAGACCCAGAAAAAAGTTGGTATGATAATGTAGTTAGACTTATCGAAATATTATGATAAGATCAGCTGGGAATACATGGAAGCAGTGTTACAAGAATTTTGATTTGATGAGCACTGGAGTAATTGGATCATGGCAATGGTCTCATCACCCATTTTTTCAATTCTTCTTAATGGAGCCCCATCAAAACCATTATACCTGTCCAGGGGAATTCAACAAGGGGACCCATTATCTCCATTCATGTTTATCTTAATGATGGAAGGGCTTGGAAGAGCAATAGGAGCGGCCGATAGAGAAGGGGATATAATAGGGGTGAAGATGAATTTCAATGCTTAGAAAACCACTCACCAACAATTTGTGGACAACACCATGTTGCATGGTGTACCCACGGTTAAGGAGGCTCGCAATTTTAAAAACATTCTAGATACCCTCATTAAGGAGTCGGGTATGACGTTAAACCTATCAAAGTCTATGATTTCCTTTTTCAACACTCATATTGCTATCCAAAGAAATATTTCAGCTATCCTAGGTTTTCAGAGGAAATCCCTCCCATCCCGATATCTAGGTGTGCCCTTAATGGCACAAGCCTAGAAAAAGTCCCACTGGAAAAAATTTATCTCCAACGTGGAAGACAAATTCAAAATATGAACGGTGAGAGCGTTGAATTTTTCTGGAAGGTTGTCGATGGGCCTCCAAATTAGACATAAATTAAGGACCATATGACCATCCTTCAACACATTAAACATCTCTTTTTGCATTAGATGAAACATTTTTAACTTTAATATGTGCATTAGGAAGGTTTATGGATAATTGCGTATTTGAGTCTAATATTATTTATTTTGAAGAATATTGTGAGAATATTGAGCAGATTATGAAGATTTGAAGGAGATAATCTAGGGACTTGCTCCCTGCTATAGGAGAATAAATATTGGATAAAAAATCAACATGATATTATGAAATCAATGAAAAATTATAAAGCTTCAGTGATTGAGAAAATCTGGGAATGTGTTCCCTGTCATTTAATGCAGATTCCTAGTGTTGGGAACCAGATCTACTATTTGAGGGATTTTGAAGGGGAATTCTTCCTCCTTTTAAGGAAAATACTTCCTCATCATTTTTTATAAGTATAAATTCGAATTTTCCTTTAGGGGCATGTAATTCTTAGTCTTATTGTGGAGAAAACTTGTATTTTTGCAGCTCCACTTTAATTTTTAGCAAGGATGTAACTTGGATTGATACAAATAATGAAGTTTTGTGCCATTTTTAGCTTCTAAAGTTTGGTGTCCTTCATACAAATCTGAGTATCCTTGGTTTTGGACATCCAAGGAACCTCAGAGCCCTTTTGTATAATTTAATTTTCTTCCTTCACTTCTTATTCACATTCATATCTTTTTCTCGTTTTTCCTATTTTTGCATTTAGTATTGATGATTTTTTTGCTGTAGGATTGGGCTAAATGGTTGAAGAGAGTTCTTTTGTAGGTTATTTATAGATTCAAAAACATTATTTCATCCTTGTAACATATTTGGAAGGTCATTTTCATCATTGAGCTACTTGGATTAGTTTACTTATTCACAAATCTAAAATTTCTGGAAGTCCCTTGTAGAAAATAGTAGTAATTTTATGCTATTTTTTAGAACATGTTAATGAGATTCCTTTTAGTTGATTCCACTTGTATTAGGTCATAAAAACATTCAATTTCATAAATTTTTTTACCTCATAACAGTTTCACTTGATTAGGTTATGAATTTGGTAGGTTAACTAGCTCACTAGTTCTTGAATTTCTAGTTTTTAGAGTAGTAATTTTCTGCTATTTTTTAACATGTGTTAACAGGGGTATTTTGGAGTGATGCCACTTGGAATGGATACCTAAGATATCCTACCCAATAAAAAATATTGTCCCATCCCATTTTCATTTGATTTACTTGGTCATTCCGTGAATTATCTCCTCATGTAGCAATTACGTTTTCCTCTTGTAGCAAGTATGTTTCACCTGTAGCAATTCTATTTCACGTGTAGGAACTTCTTGTAGCACTTGTAAACTTGACCATATTTGCTCTAAAATATTGGGTTTTATCTATTAGGATTGAATCATAACCCCTGGGCTCTAAACCCATGTTTTAGGAAGAATAAACATCAATTAGGACATTCCTTTTTACAAAGTGGATTAGGCCTATTTATTTGAATGCATGCTCATAGGATTTCAATTACAAATTGTTGTTCTTCCCTAGGATTAATTTCTTTTCAAAGTAGAATTTCCATTTCTGTAATTATTTTAGGATTTGATTCATGACATTCACTACATTACAACAGATCAACGAAATAAGGACACATTGTATGCTGCACAAATAGTGTCGACACCTCTTAAGTTTGTACGAACCCCGAGTTGATAATTTAAGTTGGTAGCCTTGGGAGTTGCAGTAATCTTGTTTCAATATTGAGGCTTATCACTTTTTGGCATCATTTCCAAGGAGGTGTCAAAGTATGCATTTTTTTGTCCCTAGTTGATTCATTTCTTTTATTTTCTTCAAAAAAAAAAAAAAATTGCATTAGACATATTTCATTTCAAAAAAAAATAAAATCATTAGCATTATTATTCATAAGAAAAAATTGAAAATACTTATCCAACACCACCCCCCCCTGATTATGTGGTGCAGTAGGAGACACGTCACCATCCACTTTTGCAGGTAGAAGAAGAAGAGGTGACAAAGAGGGTAGAAGAAATGGATGGAGATGATGACAATGAAGAAGATCATCTTGGATATCTCATTCAAGATACCGATGTTAGTGTGCATATGAAGAACATCCCTCCATGTTTCCTTACCAACTTCCATGGTCAGAAGATCTAGAAACCTTTCTCTTTCAATTTGAAATTGTTTGTAGATCTTATGGTTACTTATTAAACACTCAAAAACTTATATTGTTTCTGGAAACATTGAAATATAGAGCTCTTAAAAGTTTCATGAGTTTAGGGACTAATTCAATAAGATCATGGAATGATATGCAAAATATATTTCTAGAAAAATATAAAGATCATGACATTAAAGAAGAAATCTTTAGAATGAATAAAAAATAAGATGAGAGCCTTGAGGATCTAATATAGAGGTTCATTTATAATGTTAAGAGGGGAAAATTACATCATTTAGGATCTGACACATTAAAAACCCTCTTACTTAGAAGAATTAGAGATGAGTGGATTGATCTCCTTGATCTCATGAGTAGAGGTGATGTATACCAATTATAATTTGAACAATTTTGTGAAACATGCAAACATATATCAAGAGGAAGGGAAAGAGTAAGCAAATCAACATCAAGATCGGAAATTCAAGCTAAACTTGGAAATTTGATTGATAACTTTAAACAAAAATTCTTAGCAATATAAGCGAACAAGGAGAAATGTTAAGAATGCAAGATGAAGAAAAAGAAGATGTTGATATTTGTGTTGTCCATGTAGAATCACATGTTTTTAAATATTTTCCATCATTACCAAGGTTGAAGGAATTTTACCAAGAGGACAATGGAGAAATTTAATCTCCAAAGAAACTATGTTATGTAGCTCCAAGAGGACCATGGAAGCCTAGTCAACCTAGTATGTTTTAAGAACCTAATTCTAAATTTCAAGGTTATGCGCATCCATCTCAAAGAAATTGGAACACACCCTTGGCAACCTTGGCCATCTCAACCCCAAAACAAATCTTAGCAACAAGGTTGGCAAGGGCCTTATGGGAGAAATCCACAATACCCTAAATATTTTCCTCAATATCCTCCATACCCAACTCCATGTTATCCCCACCATCCACCTCCACTGCAACCACAATCCCAATCACATCCATCTGAAAGGTCCACTCCCACTCAACTATCTATACCACCATTTCCAAACCCACACAAGGAAGTAGCTTAGCCCACTTACAATTCTGAGGTACACCACTTCCTAACATATCCTCTTGATCTCAATGTTATTAATATTAGATCATGAAGAGTATCGAAGAAAAGACATTCTCTTGATGCCATTGAACGAAAACATGCCAAAAAAGAAGATCCAAGTGAGAAGACCAAAGAATCATGGGATGCACTTCATGAAGAGTAGAAATCAGAATCAGAGATTGAGAAAGCTCCCTCATGTTTAATATCATATCCTCCATGTGTTCAAGAGAATAATATGAAAAAAGAGGAATATTTGAATGTCATGGTAGAAGAAGACATGAAGAATGATCCATATAAGAAATCAAACCAAGGGCATCATAGCTATATTGAGTTTTGGTTCTAGAAAATCAAGAAGATGGAGCATCACTCTCTTCTTCAACTATGCTTGAGATTGTCAAAGTCAAAGCGTTTTGTCTCTAAAATTTAGGTACATGTGAAAGCATATATTTCAAGCCTACATATCAGTTTATCTGTCATCATGATGTGTGTTATGCTCCTATACCAATAGGTGTCATATTTCATGATTGACTTGATGAGCTCTATAATATGTTCATACTTTTTCTTGTTGCAAAGGTTTTCATATTTCCAAAAAATCAAAAAATTAAAAAAATGTAAAGGGGGTATACCCTAAAAGAAAAATCAAAGGGTGAAAAGAAATAAAATGGTCAAAAAAGTGAAGAAAAATGAACCCCACCAAAAGAAAGACCAAGGAAAGTGTGCAAGTCTAAATGCCACTACTTTTTACTCTTATGTAATAATCAAATTGTGTGCAACTTGTAACTTATGCCACAATTGATGAACAGTCAAACAGCTTAAGCTTGGCTAGTTCATATTTGAATTTCATGTTTTAGAAGTAGAGAATAAAATCTGACCAAACTGTTTAATCTTGGCAGATAAGTAGATAGGTAGAGTAAATAAAAAGGAGCTCAACAGTTTAATATGAGCCCTTGGATGTGATAAGTGTAGACTTAGGTAGGTTTGCCATGTAAAAGAAAAAGAAGATTGATAGGGGTTTGCCAATCTAAGTGCACCCAAATAAAGAAGAAAACATGTCAGGCTAAGGTAGGTAGGGTAGGTAGATGGTGTTGCAGAATTACTTGTGATGAATCATGTCTCTAAATGTGTTAACTTTTACTTTTATCACAAGTGCAAGGCAGACATTATACTTGATGTAGCTCAAGCAAGACAAGGTCAAATAATTAACTTCCATTCACATTTTCCCTAATTATTCACTAATTTCCCCTAAGTATTAAGGTCTTTGAAAATTAAAGGGGCTCAGAGCATTTCTCTGACTTTTGGAGGGACAGGACCCTCGGCCCAATGATTTAAAAGCCTAAGTACTCAGAATCATCCATAAATCATTCATTTCATTTCAGAAACCCATTGCCTAAGTGAAAATCCTATTTTACTTAGGAAAATACATGATATCACTTAAAAACCCCTTTTTCACTTTAGCCTAAGTTTGAATATATACGTGAGATGTTTTGACTTGGCACTTTTACACTTCATGTCATATTAAATTTAACCCGTATTATATAACTCCCAAATAAATTTTCACCTTTACCCGTATTATTTAATTATATATAAATCCCCAAATTATCATATATTCCTGCCCCAGTTAAATATAACCATAAACGTTGTTTTAAAAGGGAATAATAGATTTATTTGAAATCTATTAATAACCTTCCCTGCCACACGATAACGGGATTAATTAACCCTCTAGGATAATTAATAACCACCCCTCGACCAATCACACTGCCCCCGATACATTTAAAACATTGTTTATTGTGTCGGGCCTGCTACAGTTAATGCTCTGCCATGTCCTACGCCATTTCGCAGTCCGATCAATCCCTGATCATCCAACGGCCGATATCAATATCACGCCCCCCTGGTGACTGCGCTTTAACTCGCGATCACCAGGTGGTTTTCCGCCCGTACCTCCGCCATGCGTCATGCAATCCATATGCTCGCTTGCCCCCGGCCCAAAACTGCCCAGCCTCAAAAGCGGTGCGATACAAACCGCTTACCACCCTCCACATAGCGACAAAACGTCACATCCCGCTTACATCATACGCCCGATAGATCCAAAAAAGACCCGCCAACCTTATTTTTGTT
This sequence comes from Pinus tabuliformis, assembly GCA_031772625.1. Taxonomy (NCBI): domain Eukaryota; kingdom Viridiplantae; phylum Streptophyta; class Pinopsida; order Pinales; family Pinaceae; genus Pinus; species Pinus tabuliformis. The sequence continues at coordinate 854,078,318 of CM062815.1, read as the reverse complement.
AAATAAAACGAACAAAACATCATTTTCATTGTCATTCACTGCAAACTGTGCTCCCATGCAAAACAACGTCCCAATCAACTATTCGAGCTTTCAAACCACCACCTGGTTAAGAACCTTGTTGCAACGCAGCCCAAAACTTGTCATCCTTCCATCTTGGCACTATTCACCGTCTTGATACAGGTATTTATCCAAGCTGCACTGAAACCCTGTAATTTTGGTTTTTTTCTTAAAATTCTACAAGAAACAGCCAAATTCAGGTCTATTCCATGTTTGTATTGGCCATAAAAATCTCCCAACCTGCTATCTTGCCTATTTTTCATAGAATTTCCCCCACTTCCATCTTTGAATCCACAAGAACCAAAGATGCAAACCTCGGTAGCCCTGAATGTCACACCCATGAATGATCCTCATAAAGACTTAGATTATCTGCCTCTTGCAGATAAATATTTTCAAATAAAGTACTTAACCACTGATTATAATCACTTGAAAGCCTTTTGCCAAACCAGAGACAGTTATCTAAATAAATCTGACATTTTTGGACTATGGGAGTCTAACCTTCCCATGTATTTCCTCCCCTCAGTCCATGTTTTCCCAGACATAATTCATCATTGCTGTGCTAATTATGATCCCAACCATAGAGCTATTATGTCCCCAAGCCAGATAGTCCTTTTTCCCATAACGGCTCAATCCATCAATGAGATGTTACAATTCCATTCCAGTCAGCCCCTCACCCCTCTTTCCATGGCATATTTACTTGAAAAAGCATCTCAGTTGTCCCAATCAGAAGTGACTCATATTGCTCAAACCTTCATGTTGCCAAAGCACTAACCCAAAGGTCCACCTCCTTATCTGCAGGCTTTCTTCACTGAAACTGGAAGACTCATTGTTGATATGATAGCCCTGATTATGGGGTTTAATACTAGTGAATATGTGGATGATGTCACCCTAGTATTATTATCAATCTTTACTCCAGGACAGCCCCCTGCTGTCAGATATGACTATGCCACCTTTATTGCCAACAAGATCCATGATCAATTCCTGAATTTGGAGAGGGAAGGAGTTTTCAAATATACCTCTTTCATATACCATCTTATGCTATATTATCAGTCAGATAACTTTCCTTTCCCTATCAAGAAACTGGACACCAAAGGAAACCCTAGGTCTGTTATCTTTTGGAGCTCAATCTTCCATAATACTTATGAGTCCCCTTACACTTATAATGAGTTCATTGACTTATTTGTACATCCAGCAACCACTTTGTTGATAGGAGTTTCCCCTCCTAGGCTTAATGGTGACATGAAGAAAATTCTCCAGCTCTCTAAGCAGTACAAGACAGGTGACTGGTACCTATATGAAAATCACACAGAGATCAGGATGTATGGGTGTGAACTTAGCCCTTTCAAGTTGCCCAAGTATGTTCCCATGAGATTATTTGCACTGGATTATTTTAGATAGATTATAAATGCAGATTTAGTCCATTTTTGTAATGCAAAGAAGAAAGCACAACTAAGAATAAAGAACCAGCTAGGCCCTTATGTCATCAACTCTAGGGATGCATGGAAAGAAGCTGAAATAATTTTAGAAGATCACCTTAAACTAAGAAAGAGTTTTAAATGGGTACCATATGACCCCAACAATTTTATATGTGACAGAAGGATGAAGAACAGGTTATCCCCATATATTCACCATAGGATCCCAGAAATTGAGCAGTTCGCTAACTTGGATGATTGGATAGAGGGGACTCTAGTAGAAGAGGTTAGTGAGCAGGTCAATATGGAAAATGTTATGAGAGATCTTGAGAAAACCCTTGACTTGGATTCTTTTGGGCAGGTACCATTCCAGTTGTCTCAAAAATCAACAATTAGTACATCCACTGCTGGAAATTCTCAACAACCACAACAGAAGATCAACATACCAGCCACAGGAACAATCAAAGGCAAGGAAATAGATACTAAAGAATAGCCCACAATGACAGATCAACCTGGAATTTCCAAATAATAGGGTCAAGTGCCAACTCCTCCAGCTCAAACCAATGTAGCAGGAAGCCCAGCCTTACAAACTCCTCTAAATGAGGAAAGAGGCAAAAAGAGGGGCAAGGAAACCACTACCCCTGCCAGTGGGCCCACGAAACATCCTGGTACCAAAAGACAAAGGCTAAACCCACTGTCAGAAGAGGAAATGATGGAAGAGACTATAGACAGCCATAGATAAGAAAGAGCAGTGAGCCAACAAACTCCTCCATTGGGAGAAACATCCCTTAGCTCACAGAGGCAAGAGCTAGAAAGACAACAAAGTTCAGAAGTTTCATCTCGCAGACCTCCAGGAAAAGAGGCCTTAGATATCAAGAAAAACTTCACAGAAATAAAGGCCAGAAATGATCCTGTGAGACTTCAAATTTACAATCAGTATCTGAAAATGGCCCCACAAACCAGCAGAGATTGATGTCAGCCTATGACATTAAATAGGGCAAAATGATAATGAGTTACTTCAAGCCAAAGGTGCAACAACCTCAGTCAGCAGCAGATTACATCAGAACAAACTTGGAGGTCTTAGCCAAGGATATTCATCCTATGGACTAGATTGAACTTCACAAGAAAACTGGAGAAATGGTCTATTCCACATTGGCTGATAAAGCAATGATGGCCCACAAGCTACACAATTCCTTGGATAATACAACTGCTCAACTTCACTTGGAGAAAGCCTCCTCCCTGGCCAATGATAATAGAACAAAATCATTAGAAGAAATCATCATTGGGTTGGGACATGATCCCAAATATGTGAAAGGTGTAGAAGCGTTGATCAAAAAGAAAGAAGAAGACATTGCTGCCTTGAGGAAATAGTTAAAGCTGCCTCCTTCAGGGCATCCACAGACTATTGAGGTTGTAAAACAAAAATCTTAAGAAGAGATGATGGACCTTCTCTTAAAACTCAATGAAAGATTAAATGACACAGAGCAAACGTTGGAAAAAGCACTGAAGGATAGGCAGGGGGAGTCGACCTCTCAGCCTCCCGATGTAATCCCCATAGTCTCAACAACAGTCCCTTCTACACTTGGAACAACATTAGATCCAAACGTCCCAACAACCACAGTAGAGGTGGTCATAGATACATAAACAGTAGGAACAACACCAAGCAGCAATACTAATTTAAGCACAAAAGAGTTAATAAAGGCCATGGAAGAAATGAAACTACAAATTTCAGAGTTAAAATAGGCAAAAGAGCAATTGGCTAAGGTAGAAAGAAATTATGATATCTCCAAAATGAGTGTTGCAGAAAAAACAAGGGAGATTAAAGCATTAGAGAATAAAGTGAAAACATTAGAAAAGGATCTCACTTTTGACAAGCCTCTGGCAGAGATCAAGAAAATCTTGTGGACCAACATCACTCAATCCATAAATGATGTTTGGCCATCCATCCAAGTGATCTATGAGCAGATTGACTTAGTGAAAGCAACACATGGAGAAATTCAAAAGACAAGAGCTTTGTTAGGACAGATGCCTGAACAAGCCAACCGGCTTATACATTTTTTGAATAACAGAAATAAGGAACAACTGGAAGAACTTGGCATCCCAGATAGGACAGACACTATTTTGGAAATCAAAAGGGTGCTAACTAAAAGAACTTTGATGCAGAATTTAGAAAGAAGATGTCAAGATATGCAGGTGGAAATCAATTCTTTCATGGAGAAGTTCACCATTTTGCAAAATAAAGGGCTACCAAGTCCTTTGGTCATCAATGACAGGTTAATGAAGCACATTGATTATGTAGACAAATTGAATAAGTATGCTGGAGATCAAGCTAGTTCATCAACAAGTTCATCAGGAATAAAAGCACTCCCCACAGGTCGAGTTCTCTATGACAGCTTGGAGAACTTATTCTATATTGAGCATGAGGTAAAGCACTTGTTCCAACTCTAGCCTACCTTTTTCAAATATACATAGATTGATGAAACTCTGAGGAAAATTTAGAAACACAGATTGCCAGAGCCAAAATGGTGGGAAGATATGTTGGAAATTTTGTAAATTTACTCTTGGTAAAATGTAAATTTTGGGCTTTTACCATAGCAAGATGAACAAAGATGAAAAGGGGTCAAACAGGTCGAAGTGTATCAGAACAGGTAAAGAGTATCAGTCAAAATAGGGCAGCCATCACAGAGTTACTAAAGAGGATAGCAGCAAGCCAAATAAAAGGGCCTGCCTCCAGCACATTCAGCGAGAAAAGGAACAGCACAACATTAGTTTACCTTTCTCCTATCTTCGAGACTAAGTGTCTCTATTTTTCTGTAAAAATAATTAGTCATCACTAGAATATATCTCACTCTGTTATGAGATATTTTTGTAAATATTTTTTGTATAAATACCCCCTCAATCGGAGTATTGGGTGGATTCTTTGACATTGCTATATTATTGACTATTTTGGAATAAAGTGCTGATTGGATCAAACTTTTGTATGGCTTACTAGATGAAGAATTGAAGCAAAGGACATTTCACAGATTTATTGAAGCAAACATCGGATCAATAAGTCCTCTATACCTTATGTTTTAAAGTTTTCCTTGTTTATTATATGATCTATGTTTCACATCTGAATGGTAAACAAAAAAGAATAATTCAGAATATGCTTGATTACACTCTGTTTTCAATCATCATTATTCTCTATTTTTTCTTCTGAATTAGTATAAACAATGAAATCTTAATTGCTCATGTTTTCTAGTTCATTCATTTTGATTATTTATTAAATAATTCTTAACTGCTCTTTAGTAGTAATCATTCAAGTTCCCTCTTTAAATATGCTGAAGGATTCTTAACTGCCCTTCATCCATTTTAAGCCCATTCCATCTATTCCAAGTTGCTATTTGTTCCCTGTTTGACCATCTTGCCCTGTAAAACAATATTTTGTTGAGAAACCAAATCCAGTTAAGCCATCTTCTTTGACTCCATCAGCCCAATGGACTAAGCTACTCAATTTTACCCCTTTGCTATTGAATCTCACCACCCAATTTCAAACAAAACTCCCAAACTTCACAACTAGCCTAAAATCTTTCCAAAATAAAGCTAAATCATAAAGAGAGACCTCTCTGGGTACAAATTGGCTAGATTCTGTACCTAAAATTTGGTTTGTGGTTACCTCAGACCCCTTTCCTCTTCCAACAACTTCAAGGAAAATTTGAGTGATAACAATGTGCACATGGCTCCATTGCAAGTATTCCTATACTTGGAGGATTTTTTGTTTTTTTCAAGTAGAGTAGGATAGAAAAATAAAAAAATAAAAAATAAGAGGAAAAAATGAAATCTCAGGTGAAAACTGAATTTGAGGCACCTGATATTGGCTCATTGATTGAAAACGTCCATGAGGCGGTCAATGGGCTGGATTGGTGCACCTAGGCAGACCTACTAGTTGAAAACCGCATTAAGGAAGCTATTAGGCCTAAAAGAAAAAAATGAAAAGAAAAAGATTATTTGCTCCATGTATCTCTCTTTGATGAATGCGGGTGCTCTCCAACCTTTGAAGGCAACAAGAACACTTTAGCACCAAAAGGAAAAAATAAAATTTGATCAAAAATATACTCAAAGGAAGTCAAACTTGGGCTTTCTCCCCCTCTGCCCAGGTGCTCTAATAGGATCAAGGCCATGCCAATCCATCATCCTCATCTATTTCCACCATCCACCCATCATTCCTAAGCTTTTCCCATTCATTTTCCTCATTTTCCTAAAATGCTACAGAATGCCAAAATACACATAGCAAAAAATTGTTTTTATCATATCTTGAAAATTGTGCATCGATTGCTCGAGTTGTTTCATGGGGAGATGCATATGGATGATGGTAATGTGTTCAAGCAATTTTAGAAAATTATAGTGCACACTTTTCGATAAATTGGTCTCCATCACCTACAGCCATTTCTAATTTTTCTTCAGATTCGTGAATCATTTCGCCAAGATTTTTTACGGGAAGGTGCAAGAGGAGGATGGAAACATTCTTAAAAAACTTCAGGTCAATCCAATATACCATTTGGGAGATAGGGATAAAACAAGTCTGCTACAGGAGGTTGTCCTGAAATGCTACAGGAGGGACCATAATTGCTATAAGAGGCATATTTTATTGGAAAAGGAGGTCAAAAGATCATGTGTTCTTTAGGGAAGGTTTATAAAGGCCCTTAAATGATTCACTCATCACCCATACATCATCTATCCATTCCATTTCACCAAAACTTGCTCAAAATTCCCACTTTGCGATGAAAACTTGACTAAACAAAGGGGGGGGGGGGGTGAATCAATTTAGCATACTCATGGAAATTAATATTCTTTTCATTTAAAAATCATTAATCGAAACATTACATGAGAAACTTAACAAATAATGACCAACATATTGAATATGTGAATAACAAGCAATAAGAAAACCAAACTATCACATGAACACATAATAACAACACACATTAACACCAGATAGATGTAGAAACCCATAAAGGGAGAAAACCATGATTTTATTATCATTGTGATGCAAATGCAAGCTACTAATCCTTATTACATCTACTTTTCTGTAGGCCCCAACCTACAGGAGGTTGCTACCTCAATTTTCTGGAAGATGCAACATGCAAGGAAGCTCCAACTCCCATATGATTTCTGTATGTTACAACCCATAGGAGGATCCTACGTCAACTAGCTCCAACTGGATATTTATCAATATTCAACTTGAAAGGAGACTACCATCCCCTTCTACAAACACGATAACAATGTGCTAGTTTACCTGGTCATAAATTTTGCATATCTCCATCTTCATTTCTGCATTTTCTTCCCTTCAAATCTACTTCACATCAGCTTTATAAATGTCAGGTAACTAATGCATAATAGTTCAATCAACTCTCTCACATTCATATATTCTCTAACATATTTAAGCCTTCCAAAATCACATCTTTTATATAAATAGTTTGCTGCCTGTTTGTATCCGACATAGGAATATGAAGTGAATAGGCTTTGACTCTTTGCCTTCCATTGATTTGTTTCCAAACTCTCTAGATCTTGAATATTGGAACACAAAAATAAATAATCCATCCAATATTAATTGAATCTGTATGTAATGATTAAATGCATCAACCTAATGTCAACAACAAATAACAATATCTATCATTAACGCATCACAACAATCTTTGAAATATATTTGCCTTTGCCTTGGAGTCTTTCCTTTGCATCAAAACAATTCAAATCAATCAACAATTTTACATCACAAAAAAATTCTTCGATCAACAAGTTTACATCACAATTTGTTTATCCTTGCATTGTTGTTGTTTCTTACCTAGATGCTTCTTGTTGCTCCTTACATTGCTACTGCTCCTTGCCTTGATGTTTCTCCTTGCCTTGCTACTTATTTCCACTCCTTGCATTGTTGTTGCTCCTTGCATTCGTTTTGTTCCTTGCCTTGCTGCTTCTTGTTGCTCCTTGCATTCCTTCAATTTTCCTTTTCCATCAATGACAATATTTCTAACAATCTCCCCCTTTGGCATTGATAGCAACAAATTTTCCCCTACCCTTTCATTCTGCAAAGTGTCTCCCTTCCTCTTATTACCTCCCCCTTTGACATCAATGGTAAGGGGGTTACAGATGCCTTGGATCGGAGTGCACAGTTAAGGATAAGGATAGAAAATCGCAGCATCAACGTAAGAAGACAAAGGGATCAACTGGAGTTAGAGGATGGAGTGTATCCCTTAGGATCTCTTGATCCCGAGGGATTGCTTATTTTAAAGTCTATCTATTATTGCTTATTTTATATGCCTGTCCAGTATAAAAGGGATAGTGCTTGTAAAGATTAGAGGATCACTTATCATTATTCAGAATTTGCTATTGTATTTCTTTGATCATCGACTCTCGTTGATTAAAATAGAGTACGATTACCTGTAACATTTTCACATGATTAATACATAAGTCGGTTGCTGTTCCATTCGTTTATACTGAAGTAGTCCAGTAGTGCTTCACTAGCGGCTAAGGGCCTGGCCCTAGTGGATCCACTTGCTATTTGTACCATTACTTTATAATCGCAGTCGTGTGATGGTTTGGTTTGGTTTTCATTCATTAAAAACACATTACTTTACTGTTGTTTGTTTCTAGAGTTTACAAATTGCTGTAACTGTAACTGAATTGCATTGTTGTTCCTTTTCATCATAATAAGATTATTACTTTCTGCAAACTATATTGTTATGCTATTCATTTCAATTATAAAGCTTTGCTATTCATTCCAGTAAACTGACTTTGCTGTTCATTACAGATTGTTGTTCGTCTCTACTCAATAGCATTGTTGTTCATTTCCTTTCTGCAAGTATTTTGTTTTTCCTTTTAGCATTATTACAGTCAGCGTATTTGTTCCATTTCTATTGGCATCATTGTCGATTTAATTTCTTGCTATTTCCAATTAGTTGTTTTAGTGTGGAGTGTAAGATCAACCACTGTAAAGAAAATTGGCTATCACTGTCAGAGTTCTCAGATTAAGGATCTTGTTTATGTTTGATTTCATTTACATCAATTGACAAAGGAAAGAGTTATTGCTACTACATCCTTGACTGATAATTGTTGTTAATTTATTAAGTTAATGATTCAGTTTCAGAGCATTGAGTTTCTTTTAAATTGCAAGTAGGTTTTATTTCAAGCATCCATTTACTCTTGTATTTGAAGCACTGTACTACAAATTGGAAAACACTACTCTTGGATTGAATTGACCGCCTTAGACTGAGCACACTCTTGAAATAGAAAATCACACCTGGATTGATAATTAATGTAGGATAAATAGAAGTTAAAAAGACACCTTTTATACCTCAACATTTTGGCGCCCTTTCCGGGGAGAGTGTAGCCATTTCTTTTTTTCAGAGAGTAGTGTGCATCTGGTGAGTGCCTGCTAGGAGAGAATTGGGTATTAAAAACAGAAGGTAAGAACCTGCATATGGAGCATGTAACAGCCCTGCTCCCCCACCCGCTTTCCAGCAAATTTATTATTTTTTTTGTGGGTAGAAATAAACATTTGAGTTGTGTGTATGACTAAGAAGAAAAAAACTTGAAAATACTCCAAAACCGCTACCCAAACCTGACAAAGGTAAGGGACTGGTTACCCTTGGTCGATCAACCTTCATAGATGAAATTGTTAAGCAAGCTGTATCTCAGCCATCAGTGGGCCCTAGAAAAGTTTCTTCTAGACAACCTACTGGTTCCCTTTGGGCCACAGTTTCACCATTTGTAGCCTTTGCTAAGGTGCACAACCAAACGGAAGAGACTGAGCAAGATTTTCAAGAAATTGAGAATTCTCGCCCAATTTCTTTTTAGGAAGGGAACTCTAGCAATCTCTGCAAAGGAGGAGGAGAAACAGGGGAAATAGAAGAGCCAAAATCCCCTCTCGAAATAGTTCTAACAACTAATAGCCCAGATAAGGGAAGTGTTGTTAAGGTCATCCAAAACAAAACAGAAGAACCTGAAAAGTCAAAATCCCCCCAGATAATAGTTCAACAAGGACCACTCATTATCCCTGACCAAGGAAGTGCTGTCAAGGCCATTCCTATTCCTTCTAGTCAGCTTAAGAAAAACTCCCTAGAAATCCCAGAAGGATATTGGCACATATTTGATCAAATGGCCCAGAACTAGCAAACACCTCAAACCTCTACACTGCAATATCTCATTGTGGACACTGCAGTTAATGCACCTATGAAGGCCATTCCTCTCCAGAATATTCCTACATTCCATGGCCTAACATCGGAAGATCCAGATGCATTTCTATTCGAATTCGATGTATTATGCCGGGGGTATGACTATACCACCAATCCCCAAAAACTAAAACTATTTCCCTCCACATTAAAAGGAGTAGCTTTATGATGGTTTATGGGGTTAGGTGGAGGTGTTATAAATGACTGGGATCAGTTGAAAGGTACTTTTATAAAGAAATATCAGGATTATTTTAGGTCTAGAGAATTAAAGGATGAAACATTTCAAATGACGGCGAGACCTAATGAAACAATGGAGGAATATCTAGAACGCTTTTAATACAATCTCCAGAGATCTCCTTATGCATCTTTACCCCTGTCGGAAAATGTGTTAAAAACTACATTAATTAAAGGGATGAAAGAATAATGGGTTGAAACATTAAATATTATGGACAAAGGTGACATATATCAGGAAAATTTTGCTGACATCATTAATTTGTGTATCAGGAGTTCGAGAGGCAACACAAGACTAAAGCCAGTAGAACGTGACATGATCACAAGGGATAGTAAGGTCCCCAATGGAGGTATAACCCACACAGAAATAGGTAATCTACTAGAAGATTTAAAAACTGATATTCTAGGGACTCTGTCACCGTAGTTCAACATCATGCAAGCTAAACAAAAGCAAGCAGAAGCAGAGCAAAATTTGGCAACATTCTGCCCCAGATGTAGAAAGAAACATAGCCACAAAGAGTGCCCGCTGGATACAGTCCAAGTCTACACCATCTGCACGAAAGATCACTCCACAGAAAGCTACCCCTCACTCCCAAGATTGAAAGCAGTTTACAAGGAAGTAGAAGAAGAAATAGAACCGGGTTACCTACTCAATCAATGTCATCAGTGCCAACCACGACAAACAGGTATGCCCGTTGATCCATCCTCTTCTTTTTAGTCTCCTCAGTATAATGCTCAGCAATATAATGGAATGTGGCAGAATCATCCACCTTTCCCTAACCGGTAACAACAACCATTTCCCATATCATCGGCCAAATCAAACAAATAAAACCAACTGGCCTAACTTTCCTTACTGTCCACCATTTTGGCAAAACAATGCATATCCAACACAATGGTCACCCTCCACCTCATAGAGTCAAACCTGGCAGTCGAACTAGCAAATACCAATAACTCAGCCAGCTGGAACGATTCCTCTCTCTCAACCTATACTGCCAACACCTTATACATTGCAACAAAATCCCCAGACCCACTTAAGACCGCAACTCCCAACCCAACCCAACCTGAACCCCAACAATAGACCGGTTCAGTCTGTTCAAATAATTGAAGGACCAGAACTAGAAACTGAGTTAAGGGAGTGCAACGACATTCAATTAAAATCTGGGCGCATTATAGAAACAGAGGGAGACAAAAATGAACAAGTTGAAAACCCGTTACCTTTAGAACAAACAATACAAGAAGAGAATGTGGTAAGACAACAAACTCATGAATAAGCAACCACCTCTTCTCCTCCATTCCCAGAATGATTAATCATATTGCGCCCAATAGAACATCCTGATTTTGATTTTCTGGGAGAACTAAGAAATTTGTGTATAAAAATTCCACTCCTCCAAGCTATCCAAGATATCCCAATTTACGCAAAAACCATTAAATAATTATGTATAAAATGGCCCAAGAGGAGAATAACAACTAACCCAACTTTCCAAGTAGTTGGCACCCTATCTAACTTACTATTAGGAAGAGAAGCACCTGTAAAATATGAGGACCCAGGGAATCCTATAGTCACAGTGCAAATCAATGGATGCTCCTTCCCAAATTCCTTGGTTGATTTAGGAGTTGCAATCAACATTTTAACAACCACCACTTGTCAAAAGCTTGGCATTACATCATTAGACCCAACCACAACCTTATTGGAGTTGGATGACCGATTGGTACTCAGACCAGAAGGTACACTACATGATGTAATGGTATCTGTAGATTCCTGAGAATACCCTACAGACTTTCTGATTATTAATCCCAAAAACCGACTAGATGGACATCCCTTAGTTTTAGGTGGACCCTGGCTGGCAACTTCTAACGCTTACATTGGCTATCGACAAGGTAGCATGAATATAACAAGAGGGAGTAATGCCAAGAATTTAGCCTTATACCCTCCAGCCCAGCCAAGCCTCACCATAATTAAAACAAAGAAACAACATGTATCATACCTGACAGAAAATATTAAATCACCATTAACCATTGAATATGCCCTCGAATTTAAAGACCAAATAGAGGACGACATTATTAACAGCTTCATTAACCAACCAGAAACCAGATCCCATTTACAATGTCACATGATTGAGGCAACATTCGATAATGATGTAGAAGAAGATCCCCTGAAAGACACTCATGATCAATCAATACCTACCACCTCTGTTTACAACAACAAAACTATAGAAATTGAGCTAGGAAAAACTTTGAACATTAACAAAAATCTGACTGCTGAACAAGAAGAAAAGTTGGTCCAGCTACTGAGAAAATATAAGGAAGCTTTTGCATGGGATTATCCCGATATGAAAGGAATTGATCCCCAGTTGTGTACCCACCACATTTATACAGAAAAGGATGCTAGACCCGTTCGTCAACCCCAACGAAGATTAAACCCTCATCTTAAGGATATTGTGAAAGCTGAATTACAAAAACTTTTAGATGTAAACTTTATTTACCCAATATCTGACAGCAAGTGGGTCTCTCCACTAGTAGTGGTGCCAAAGAAGAATGGAAAGTGGCAGATATGTGTAGACTACAGAGAATTGAACAAAGCAACCCAGAAAGACCACTTCCCCCTTCCATTCATTGATCAGGTATTAGACACATTAGCAGGAAAGAAATTCTTTTCTTTCCTAGATGGCTTCAATGGATACAATCAGATTCAGATTGCCCTTGAAGATTAGGATAAAACCACTTTTACCTGTCCTTGGGGAACATTTGCTTACAGAGTCTTACCCTTTGGGTTATGCAATGCTCCTGCCACATTTCAGAGGGCCATCCTCAGCATTTTTTCAGATTTAATAAATGAAGGGCTCGAAGTATATATGGATGATTTCACACCTTATGGAGATGATTTTGAGCCAGCATTACAAACATTGGAAAAGGTGCTGCAACGATGTATTGCCACTAGGCTCTGCTTGAGCCATGAAAAGTGTCATATGATGATGACTGAGGGACTCATCTTAGGTCATTATATCTCAACAGCTGGAATACAGGTAGATCCGGCTAAAATTCAGATAATTTTGTTAATACCTATTCCTACCACACAAACATAGGTATGTAGTTTTCTGGGATTTTCTGGTTATTATAGAATATTTATAGAGAATTTTTCTCAAATTGCTGCACCTTTATATGCACTAACAGGGAATGTTGATTTCATTTGGATAGATAAGTGTGACCATGCTTTTGAGGATCTGAAAAAGCTCGTATCGACAACCCCGGTGCTTAGGGGCCCCAATTGGGATTTGCCATTCCAAATTTCATTTGATGCTTTAGACACAACAATTGGAGCAGTTATTGGGCAAGAAGAAGATAAAAAGCCATATGTAATTTATTAGATTAGCAAGAATCTATCTCCTATTGAATTAAACTATACTATGACTGAAAAAGAATTTTTAGATGTAATACATGCTGTAAAGAAGTTTAGACATTATATAACTGGGTATCCTATAGTTTTATATACAGATCACTCTTCCATAAAATATTTAGCAAATAAACCAGTTACAAATGGTAGAGTAACAAGATAGTTGATTCTCTTGCAGGAATTTGACATCACAATTAAGGATCGACCTGGAAAAGAGAATCCTTTAGCCGATTTTCTCTCACGAATGCCAAAGCCAGCGGATCCAATAGCAGTCGAAGATAAATTTCCGGATGAACATTTGTTTTCTGTTAATGTCAGAACACCATGGTATGCTGACGTTGCAAATTACTTAGCAGTAGGCAAATTGCCTAAGCATTTAATGCCTAATGAACGAAAGCAGATAGTGAAGCGCGGTACCCAATTCTCTTCGATTGGGGGCTACTTATTTCATACAAGGGCAGATATGCACATCAAAAGATGCATCCGAGAAGATGAAATATTTGACATTCTGAAAGCATGCCACGATGGGCCGTGTGGCGGACATTTCGCAGACCGTAGGACTGGTCACAAAGTTTTACAAACAAGCTATTACTGGCCCACTATTTTTAAAGATGCTAAAAAGTTTGTTCAAGCCTGTGATAGCTGCCAGAGGGCAGGGTGCCCTAGACAATCTGATGAAATGCCTCTGAACCCATAGTTAGTAATTGAGCCATTTGAGCAATGGGCGCTCGATTTTATTGGTCCTATTAACCCATCATCAAATCAGAAAACATACATACTGGTTGCAACAAAGTATGTTACCAAATGGGTTGAAGCAGAGGCACTGCTAAGAGCTATAGAGGATTTTGTAATACATTTTATTTTCCAATTATTTGTGTGATATGGCCTCCCGAGGGAGATAATTACAGATGGGGGACCGCAATTTGTAGGCAATAAAATCGCTGCAACATTAAAAAATTACCACATTCTGCACAAAATTACAACTCCATACCACCCACAGGCAAATGGCCAAGTAGAAAGCACTAATAAGGTAATTGAGGCAATACTTACAAAAACAGTTGCATCACACAGACGTGACTGGGCTGCAAGATTGCCAAAAGCCTTGTGGGCATACCGAACAACGTGGAGAAACACCACTGGGTATTCACCATATCAATTAGTATTTGGAAAAGAACCCATCTTTCCAATCGAATTCAAAATTCAAACATTAAGAATAACGCAGGAGGTGGGTTTGAATTTAAATGAGGCCCAGACTAATAGATTATAGCAAATAAATGAGTTAGATGAAATCAGGCTCTCAGCTCTTCAACGCACTGCATTAATTCAACAGCAGAGAGAAAACTGGCATGACGCCTTAATTAAAAAGAAAATATTCCACGAAGGAGATTGGGCATTCAGGATTTTCCCAGAAAACTCCAGACATGATGGCTTGGACCTTATGAGATACAGAAAGTGCATGACAATGGCACCATTACATTAACTACCATTGATGGATCTAGACATTCTTTCAAAGCAAACGGTCATCGAGTGTGACTTTATCACAAACCACTTACTCGGGAATCCTTTTACCAGCAATTACAGGAAGATTCCACTATGCAGATTCTTGCTGAGTAAGATAATCCCTCAACATTAATTCACTGAACAATTCCTTTGTTTCTAAATTTTGTACATAAACTTTTTTTTTTTCACTTGTATAAACTGGTTTTTTTTGTACAGATTTTTACTGTTGTTCCATTTAAGGAACAACTGCTGTCCCCCTTAAGGAACAACAACCATTCCATTTAAGGAGCAATAGATGATTTCTTTATTATTCTCATGCTGTTCCTATTAAGGAACAACTACTGTTCCTCTTAAGGAACAACAACTGTTCCTCTTGAGGAACAACATTTTTGTATGTCCCGTTTGGCATTTGCATTTTTGTTGTTCCTCTTAAGGAACAACACTTTTGTGTCTTGTATTTTTTTTGTTCCTCTTAAGGAACAACTGCTATTCCTCCTAAGGAACAACAACCGTTCCTCTTAAGGAACAACACTTCCACATGACTGTATTTTCGTTGTTTCTCTTAAGGAATAACGATTGTTCCTCTTAAAGAACAGTAGCCGTCCCTCTTAAGGAATAGCATTTTCACGTGTTTCTATTTTCGCTGTTGCTCGTAAGGAACAACTGATGTTCCTCTTAAGGAACAATAGTCGTTCCACTTAAGGAACAACACTTCATGTGTCTCTGTTTTTTTGTTGTTCCTTTAAAGGAACAGCTGTTGTTCCTCTTAAGGAACAATAGCCGTCCCTCTTAAGGAACAACAGCTCTGCATGATTCATATTTTTGCTGTTCCATTTAAGGAACAACTGCTGTTCCTCTTAAGGAATAGCAACCCCGCGTGCATTTTTTTTAGCTGTTCCATTAAAGGAACAATAGTTTCGCTATTTGTTTTTACTTTATGCCGTTCCTTCTAAGGAACAACAGTTTCACTTTGGAGCGTTTTTTGGTTGTTCCGCCGAAGGATCAACACTTTATTTTGTGCGTGTTTTACTTGTTGTTTCACTTAAGGAACATCCGATGTTCCTGTTAAGGAACAACAATTTCGCGTGTAATTTTTTTTTTCTTTTTTGTTGTTCCTCTTAAAGGAACCACAATTTTTGCGTGTAGATGTTCTTTCTGTTGTTCCTCTTAAGGAACAACACTTTTTGAGTGCATTTTTTGCTATTTCTCTTAAAGAACAACATATTTTTTGAGAGTTTTTGTGAATAATGTTTCACTCTTCATGATCTTTCAAAGGCAAAGATACAAATTTATGCAAGGATACAAAAATTAGAGGTTACTGAAATAAGCGAATTAAAGAAAAATTGTCATATTTAAAGAGATTTCTTTGTATTGATAAGGAAAAGGAAAGGGCACAACTATCTATATCACTTTTCTGTCTTTATCTTCACTTAAACTTAAATTGATTGATTATTTTTATCATGTTGGTTCTTCCCTAATTTTCATAATTCTCTTTGATTATTATTATTGAATAAGAATAAGGGCATATTTTCCTCTATTGAGATGTTCAGACTTCTTCCACCATCCCTACTCTTAAGGAGTGTTGTGCCATCCTCTATATATAAATAGGAAGTGCTATATGAAATAAAAGAGAGAAAAAATATATTTATATGATTACTAACAATCCTATGATTTGTCAAATGAAGGATAGGGGGTCTTATCAAGAGCTAGCCTACCATGATTATAAGGAAGCAGTGAAGTGGCATTCCCACTATGGCCACCACACTAGGGATATGATCCAATGGGCACATCAGAAAAAATAAAAGTCCAACTTATAAATTTTATTATTATTATTATTATTATTACTTTTATTAATATGATCTTTAAATCATTTTAAGGGGTTGGTCCCCCTAGGATAATATAACTTTAATTCTAAAATATAATTTTAATATAAATATAATTTTAAATATAATTTTAATTATATTTTAATTTTATTATAACTTTATATAATTTTAATTATATTATAACTTTATATAATTTTAATTATATTTAATAATTGAATAGAATTGTAATTCTGAATTATTTTTAGTTACTGATGGGACCTAATTGCTTTGTTAAAAATCTTAATTATTTATTAAAAATTTTAATTATTTATTAATATTGGTATTTAACTATTATCATAATATTATTTTTAAGGGACTGGTCCCTCTCTAGATTAATTTTTATTTATTTATTAATTAATTTATTATTTATTTATTTATTTATATAATTTTTATTATTTATCTTTAACTAACTATTATTAGGAATTATTTTTAGGTACTAATCGTACATAACTGTTTAATTATTTTTATTATTTTAATTATTTATTAATATTTTTTATCATATTATTATTTTATTTAATGGACTAGCCCCCCCAGGTTAATAATAGGGTTTTTGATCCCTGGACCTAGTCAAAAGTAGCTGTTGTCTTTTTAGCCGTTGGAGGCTTTGCTCTGTCTATTTAACCTGCTAAGCTGGATCTGTTTCTTCAACTTGTCCTGACGATGAACCACACTGGTTGGTTCGAAACGCGTCGACAAATGATGTCTCATGTGATCTTCGCCGAAAAATCCTTTGTAAAAATAAAAGTCCTTGGAACAGGAGGTCTTATCACGAGCCGGCCTGCCCACTTTTCACTCCTTCCTGGTGAATGGAATTGTGATTCAACTGGTTACCAAGCTAGCACAATGGCCTCCATTTTCACATCACAAAGCACTTTCCTAGGCATATATAAAGGATTATGGTTCCAAGGGTGAAAAAGCAACTTTGTCAAGGTTATAAACACATGTGGGCAACAGAGCTCTGCTGATGGTATTGGAGTCATATTTTTCAACACCAATAGTAATTATAGACCCTTTTCTTATTTCTTTATATTTATTTCAAAAG
This sequence comes from Pinus tabuliformis, assembly GCA_031772625.1. Lineage (NCBI taxonomy): Eukaryota > Viridiplantae > Streptophyta > Pinopsida > Pinales > Pinaceae > Pinus > Pinus tabuliformis. The sequence goes on along the minus strand of CM062815.1, from coordinate 854,060,619 downwards.
AGGTTATGTTCCCAAATTCCTTTTTGAACCTTTTATGCATGAATATCATTTAAAATCAATCATAAACGATTTAAGTGGGATGAGGATCGCATAAGCATTTTACCTACGTCAGCTGTCCTTCTCCCTTTTTCGCATCATTCCATAGCATCTCCATATCTATTCACGATTTTCATCATAAGCCTTGATTTCAACAACTCGATACTTTTTGTGATCTTGCCATAAATATGTACACCTTTCCTTTTTATACTGTATGATTGTCGTCCAGTACACCAATCCTCCATTTAATCGGTCGAGGACGACCTATCACATTTTAGGGGGGAGTGGGTGATTTCCAGAATACTCCTGCATATGTGTCAGTTTCCTATTCAGAGTTACTAGACTGCATTAGATCCCTTAGTAGCAAAGTTTTAACGGTGTTGGGATATTATTCGATATGCACAGTTTGTTGTTCCATTGTTATCTCTGTGTATTGTTGTGTAAAATTAATAGTGTGTAGAACTTAGATGATATGGGAGGTCGATCAGTAGGCAACGAGCATCAAGTACTAACAATTTTCGACGCTGCACGAGAAATTTTGGTAAGAGCAGGATGGGTCACCTATCTTACACGACTACGACAACCCCATGAAGCTTTGGCTATCAAATTTTTCTAGAATTTGTTGAATGATCATTCCATAGTAAGAGGAAGGAAAATAATAGTGACATATACAATTGCAGAGGTATCTGGACTACCAGCAATGGGACCCATATGGACACATATGAAATTGAGACTTCAAGATTCCATGGCCACCTTTTGGGACAAGGGACAAAACCTGATCATTAAAGGAAAAGGAGTCCAGCCTTCATCTTTGGGAGAACCATGGACGAAACTAGATAGAATAGTGCAGAGCCACATTACATGCGACGGAAGAAAGGATGTGGTAAGGCCACGCCACCTCAAATTATTATCTGTGTTAAAACATAAATGTGTTGTAAATCTGCCTGCATACCTAAATTTTTTGCTGCATGATGCTGCTAAGAGTATAAAATATCCCGTCATATAGATACTGTAGTGAGCCACCATTGTTTAATTTGATTAATAGTAAGTTACAACCTTGCTCAACAATAGACCAGTTGGGAAGAATTGGTGTTCTCCATAGACAGGGGACTAGCCTTACCAACCCCAAAAAGAAAGAGAACTGCCAATACAGCAAGCAGGCCTCTGAAACGCAGACACTCCTCCAAATTAAGAATAGGCAGGGGAATGTTTGAGAGCCTCTAGGGTAGCAGCAGCCAACCCTTAGAATTACTCAGTTCCGAAAATGAGCAACCCTCACAAACCGAAGGGAGAGGTAACCAAGAGTTGGAATTAGAAGAAGAAACTGAACACTCTAGTGAAGAAGAGAGGGAAGGAACTAAACTACCTTTAAACCCTAGCGTAATTCCACCGCGAAACCCATTGCAGGAGGACAAATTGGCCCAAATTTTGGCCAATATGAGTGAGTATATCCAACCCCAAAGTCCACTCAACCTCAATATTTAGGCAAAGCAATCATAGGAACACTCTTCCCACACCAAGAATTCATCAGAAGAAATAAATAATGAGGAAGAAGTAGGAGCATAACCCACTCATGAAGTGGCAGACCAAATTAGGGATGTTCCTCGAGAGGAACCTAGTCTGGAGCATGTAAACACTGAAGAGACGCTCCAAACAGAGGATATCGAAACCATCCAGGGCAAAGGCATATCCCTTAAAGTGAAAAATCCAACAGAACAGCCGAGCCCAGAAAGAATAGAGACAGTTAGGGAGATAATTGTTCCTCCTGAGAAGAACACTTGAAAAATTTAGTAAAACAACTCAGATGGAAGATAAAGGCACTGAAAAAGGGGAAAATCGCAAGAAGAACCCCGAAAATAGTGGATGCAGCCATACAAACTAAACCTCATGATACAAAGGCTGTGGAGACTCAAACCGAGCCCATACGTGTTCAGGATGGTAAGGAACAGCATGCAGCTGTTACAGACGCAGCTGCCCAAACAGAAAATGTATATGTCTGCGATAAAGATGTTCAAATAGAGGCACTATCCTCCAGCAATACGGCCACCCAGACATTCCGTGATAAAGAGACACAGACTATGGGCACTCGGAATTGTGATAAGAGCACCCAGATAAATCTTCAACCCAAAGATGTTTTGATAAACAACCACCCTGGTATAATAAAACTCCAAGAGGATCTGGCAAAAGCTCAGTGGACTATAGAGAAGTTTGAGGAAGAAACTATCCCTCAGAAGAAATATCAAGAATTGCAACAACAATTAAAGAGCATCAATGCATCAGAGAATGAAGCCTTCGATAAATATCGAAGGGCAGAAGAAAAAATTGAAGAGGTAAAAAACAGCCTGAAAACAGTCAGGAATCAAATGGATACTCTCTGTTCTTTATATACAGATGTTCTAGCATGTAGGTCACCTACCAAAAACTATGCCTTGTTTCTGTTAGAAAGATATTTACAATTAAAAATTAAGGTTGTGAAGGCAGGGAAATCTATAGAACTAAAAACTATTGATGATTTTATAAATTGCTGTAAACACCATGGAGTAAAAGTTCAACGATTACTCTGTGAGTTTTATTTACATAATTTTATATTGGAAGGGGAAATGGAGAATAATCCTAGTCTTTTTGTGGGTGATATGCGGTTTCAAGCATTTATTTCATTTGCTGTTAACCAGTTAAAGTGGCTCAAGGCCCATAACACTTTTCAGAGACAAGAAAATGGGTTAGACCTCTGGGTTAGGGGTGAACCGAAAAACCCATTGCAACTGTGGGCTAAACATAAAAGCCTAATGAAAAAGGAAGGAGTGATTCAAACCCTGGGACCCATCCATAAAGAAATTGTCCAGCAAGGGGTAGAATATTTCCTCTCTATTAAAGACAATTCCTTGGTAGCAGCTAAACTCAGATGGAGACTTCCAATCTAAATATACAAGAAAAAGAGCCATTCAATTATAATAACTTCAAGTTAGCTGCAGATCGCCTAGTTACCTATAGTAACCTCATTTTGAGGGAAGGCTCGTATTGGCTTGGTTGTAGGTTTTGAAGCCCTATTATCTGGTATCCTGCAGAAGGGTACAAGGCCATATATGAGTTGCCTGAAGGGCAGACAGGGCCCATTTTTGAAGTTTTAGCTACAAATCATGGTTTTCGACCACTGCATGACAATCCCTCTCCAGCCTATTCTTTGATTGCTTTGCATACCAATTACATGGTTTTCATGAGGCCATGAAAAAGGGTAAGCAGGGGGGTGTGTTGAGCTATGGAAAATGTATGAATTTGCCATTTATTTCCTTATCTTTTCCTTTTATCATAACTCCTTTTATTCCTAAGATGATAATATATCAAAGAATTATAGCAAAAACTAGGGAGTTATTGATTATTGCGAATTAGTTAATTATTGTCTTTTTCCATGCAGAAAATAGAAGAAATGGAAAACTACCATTTTGAAGGAAAAGACAAAACAGAGTAACTGTTGTTCCTTCACCAGGAAGTCGTATCCAGACAAGCAAATCAGGATCGAAGCGCACAGTTAAGGATAAGGATGGAAAATCACAGCATCAGCGCAAGAAGACAAAGGGATCAACTGGAGTTAGAGGATGGAGCGTATCCCTTAGGATCTCTTGATCCTGAGGGATCGTTGTTTTACAGTCTATCTGTTATTCCTTATTTTATCCGCCTATCCAGTATAAAAGGGACAACGCTTGTAAAGATTAGAGGATCACTTATCATTATTCAGAATTCGCTATTGTATTTCTCTGATCATTGACTCTCGTTGATTAAAACAGAGTACGATTACTTGTAACATTTTCACATGATTAATACATAAGTTGGTTGCTGTTCCGTTCATTTATACTGAAGTAGTCTAGCAGTGCTTCACTAGCGGCTAAGGGCCCGGCCCTGGTGGATCCACTTGCTATATGTGCCATTACTTTACAATCGCAGTCATATGATGGTTTGATTTGGTTTTCATTCATTTAAATCGCATTACTTTACTGTTGTTTGTTTCCAGAGTTTATAAATTGCTGTAACTGTAACTGAATTGTGTTGCCATTCCTTTTCATCATAATAAGATTATTACTTTCTGCAAACTATATTGTTATGTTGTTCATTTCAATTATAAAGCTTCGGTGTTCATTCCAGTAAACTGACTTTGCTGTTCATTACAGATTGTTGCTCATCTCTACTCAATAGCATTGCCATTCATTTCCTCTATGCAAGTATTTGGTTTTTCCTTTTAGCGTTATTACAGTCAAGTCAAAGTATTTATTCCATTTCTATTGGCAGCATTGTTGATTTAATTTCTTGCTATTTCCAATTAGTTTTTTTAGTGTGGAGTGTAAGATCAACAACTGTAAAGAACATTGGGTATCACTGTAAGAGTTCTTAGATTGAGTATCTTGTTTATGTTTGATTTCATTTACGTCCGTTGACAAAGGAAAGAGTTATTGCTACTGCATCTAATTTCTTAAGTGAATGACTTAGTTTCAGAGCATTGAGTTTCTTTTAAATTGCAAGTAGGTTTTATTTCAAGCATCCATTTACTCTTGTATTTGAAGCACTGTACTGCAAATTGGAAAACACTACTTTTGGATTGAATTGACCACCTCACACTGAGTACACTCTTGAAATAGAAAATCACACCTGGATTGATAATTAATGTAGGATAAATAGGAGTTAAAAAAACACTTTTTATACCTCAACACATATGACATATAAATATTAATTTTTTTTAAGAGTGCTGCAAAATATTGTTGTGAGAACACTATAAAATAATGCAAAGAATCATAGGACATATGCATTGCAGATAATATTGTTAGGAGAACACTTTGTATGGAATTGCAATTGTATGTATATAAGACATATGCATTGCAGATAATATTGTTAGGAGAACACTTTGTATGGAATTGCAATTGTATGTATATAAACATTAGGTGCCAAAAGTTGGTGTAGGATGCACATAAAAGTTCAATCTCCAATTAAAAATTGTCCGTGTGCAATAGATATTGGTGAGAAAATAGAAAATATTCAAAGGACATCATCTTTGGCTCCGTCATGGCCAATAAATATTTAATCAAAACATAATGTTGTGGTCGCGCTCACAATGATTCAACATACCATATATGCAATTATTTTGACCAAGTAATTCGAATTCAGGCCATTTGGGAGATCTTCAATCGTTCAACATAGATTGGCGGTCCAAATCATTCGATCAACATAGCGTAAAGTGTTATGGTTAACACAACAAACTATAGGATAACACAACCTATCTGCTTGGTAATTATTGCAACAATTTTATCTCAATGCTCTTCAATTAGAAATTGTATTCACACTCTCCAAGACATAAGAATGCACCCCCCGTGAGTTGAATGTTGATACCAATGGTCTCCACCACAATGAAAATGTTCTTCAATATTTGAACGTTGATACCAACCCTCTCCATACACTGTTTATTCAACGCACTGTAATATATTACCAATGTTTATGCTGTCACATTGAATTGGAGAATCTGTATTGTCTTAGCTACTTAAAATTCTGGTAATTTCTTGAAGAATGCAGAGAATGAGTATTGGTATCTTGATGCTGCTACACTGCATGAACTGAGTAACTGTAATGAATCTAGGGCAAAAAACCCTAATTCTAACACAGCCCATCATTTAATGAAATATTATCATCGTACCAATAACCTTCACCTATTAAAAGACATAGCAACAATAATATTATAACATATGGCAATTGCATCAAAGCAAATATCAATGGGACAGTATAAATGCCACAATTTATAAAATGAAAACCATCAATCCTCGTTGCTTGAGCTGTCATTGCTTAAACTGACTGTAAAGCTGTAGAGACGTATGCACCCAATGTTGGAAATTTCTGGTAATTTCAAGCATAAATTAACTGAACAGAGAAAATGCTCTGTTTTTGCCACAGGATCTTTAACACAGGGAAGCTAATAAAATTTCCGAGAAGAGAGATTTTTCACACCCATAATAAACTTGTATTAATTTATAAACTGTGATACAATTTTCTTCCTCTCACTCAGAGGGATTCACCAAAAACTTTCACAAAAAAAATTACTCTGCCTCTCTTTTACAAAAGATTTTTACACTGTTGTGTAAAATCTTCATTCACATTTTACTGCTGTAAAAAGAGCTTTTACATTTACTGCTGTAGAATAAGAAATTCTTACATAAGTTTACTACTGTAAAAACAATTTCATTATACGCTCATGCGTATTATAAAACCCTTACAAAACCCTCCAGCAAAACAAAAATTACATATCCACTTCTTGTTTCGCACTGCTGTGCATTTTCAATTTGCTTTCCCTCAAAAATTCACACTGCACTGTGTAACTTTCATATGGCGTGAACAACAAAAATGACTTACATTAGTTTTGTGCTGCTGCACATTACATCTTCATTTCAAAATTTCCTTTGTTCTTCATTCGCTGCCGCGAGCTCTTTTCTTCATCCCGTGTGCTATATCATCCAAAGTCAACACACACAAACCATTACAAATACAAATGCATATCTTATGCACTGCTGTGCATCTCCCCTGATTTCTATTCGCTGCTGCGAACCCAATTTCTTTTCATTCCATGTCCAATAAAAACCCATTCGCACTGTGCTCTGCCTTTTTTTTCATCCCCGTGTGCAATGCAATACAACAGGTCAACGCATACACTCCATATGGGTTAACCAAAAACATTACATGCCGTAAAACATTAAAAACTTTACCTAAGACTATGACAAACCATTAAATGCATTAAATGAAAGACAACCGTAAAATAAAAAATAACGTTCTGGCAGGTTGTATGAGATCTATGTCCGTTGACCTGATCGGACGCAATTCGCACACCAAGCTCACACAAGCCAAATGACGTTTAATGTCCGGGGAATTGGTGGTTTAAGGTTCGTACAGTGGACGCGTGGCTGGAGCTGATTGTGTCGGAGGCCTCCTTACGGATACCACTTTTGCCAATAGGTGGTGCGGGGAAGTCTGGGTGGTTTTGCCAAAACCACGCTGCAATAAATGTGCGGTTGAAATTAATATTTCAACACTCCCCTTTAATTTCAACTGCTGGGTTATCAGTCATACCCAGACATTTCCTCAAAAATTCAAAGCTTTTCTGATCCAATGGCTTGGTCAAAATGTCTGCGACCTGTTCCTGAGTCCTGCAATGTTCTAAGACAGTTTCTCCATTGCTCACCAATTCTCTGATGTAGTGAAACCTTGTGTCGATGTGTTTCGTTCTCTTATGAAACACCGAATTCTTGGATAATGCAATAGCTGAGCTATTGTCACAAAAAATCACCGTTGCTTTTGCCTGCTCTTGGCCTAAGCTCCTCAACATCCTTCTCATCCAAACTGCTTGACATGCTGCTGCTGTAGCTGCCACATATTCTGCCTCTGCTGTAGACAATGCCACGATAGGCTGTTTCTTAGAAGCCCATGAAATGGATCCTGAATTCATGTGACGAACATAACCGGAAGTGCTTTTCCGATCATCTCAGAATCCTTTTTGGTGCCTGTTACAAAAAAAAGGTCTTCCTCTTAACAGAGGGATTACAAAACTGCTGTTACACAAAGATCTTCCTCACATAGAGGGATTCTCCAAGAGATTATGCTGAAGAGCATCTTCCTCTTAACCAGAGGGATTCTCCAACATGCCTTCTTGAGAGGCACTTCAATCTGTCTTTTACATTCATTTAGCACATACGCACTGCAGCGTATTGCCTTTTGTTTTCTCAACAGAACAACTGCAAAGATTTCACGCTGTTGTGTTTTCTTTGCATTACATTTCACTTGTGGTACTGCGTATTCCCTTCCTGTTGTTTTCACAATGAACAACAACTAAAACTTCACGCTGCTGCCTGCTCCCCTTCATTGATTACAATCGCACTGCTGTTGTGTCTCGCTTGCATTTCAGATGCAAACAACAAAAAACTGCATTCATATGCGTTGCTGCGCTTCTACCCTCTCTCTCAACAGACAACCACAAAACTTACATTACAATCCATATCTGCACTGCTGTGCATTTTTCCTTTTCTGCGCTCCTCTACGCTGCTGCGTCTACTCTGCTCTCTGTCTTCAAAATTAACACTGTTGAAGCACTGGCTGTGTCTGCATTGCTGTGCATTTTTCAAAAACAAAATACTCTGTCTCTTCTGGAACAATTACTCTGTCCCAGCTTACAAATTTACACTGTTGTGTAAAAACAAGATCTCACATTACCCTTTTCACTGCTGTGTGAAAATTTTCATGATTGCACTAATGCGTGCTTCCGTTTTCTACATTACATGCTCCTCCTTCATTTTCCTCGCACTGCTTTGCGTTTTCATTGCCAATACAAAACATTTCCATCTGCTGTGTATTACACTCACTCTGCTGTGTGTATATTCTCTCACATTACATAAAAAAAAACTACATTCCATTGCTATGCATTTCAATGCATGTGCTCCACAACAATTTCCATGCTGCTGTGCATTCTAATCCATGTGCTCCACACACAGAAGTTTCCACGCTGCCCCTGTTCTATGTTCTGCCTTCGTACTGCTGTGCGGGTCTCCTTGCTTTGCATTACAATGCATATACAATGCATATGATTCACATCGAATTCATCTTCGTCTTCACTCGCACACTGCTGTGCGTTCTACCGCTTCTCATTTTTCTTATCGCGCTGCTGCGCCTTCACTTTCATTACATTACATTGAACAATAAAGAAAACTTACTTCACACTTCTGTGTGTAATGCATTACAATGCAACAAAAAAAAAATCATGCATCCCCTTTTTATTCTCCGCACTTCTGTGCATATTGCATTCCATATGTGATAAAAAACAAAGCAAAAACATTACATTTTTCAACACCGTTGCGTATTACATTTCAGAGGGATTAACAAAAAAAATTTCATTTGCGCTCTGCTGTGCTGCAATACATCCTCCACGCAATCTCCATGCCCTGCAGACTTTTCTTCTCTGCTTTTATGGCAGATTTAATTTCATATCTCTCCCCTAACTGTATGCATTGTCTCCTTTTGGCAGAGTCTTCTCAAAAGAAACTTAGATCGGCTGGAGAGCTCAAGGGACTTTCAGACTGTATTTCCTTCCTTCTCCATACTTGTGTAACTTTCTTCTTTTGCATGGGTCTAGCTTGTGTAAAGGCCCATGTTAAGTTACAGTCACGTGCCATATGCCCAATGTTATGACACTTGAAGCATTCAACATTGTTCATGAATAAGAATTCATGATTTCTTCTTGCAAAATTGTTTCTTGGAGATTGTCAGAGACTACAACATCTATCTCTATGAAATGCTCTACAGTCTTTTGCCATATGACCAAAGTTTGAACAATAATAACAATAACCAAAAAATGAACTTTGGTACCTGGGAGATGGAGGTTTCCTTGATGTACTTCTGAAGCCTTTCTGCCTTGAAATCCTTTGATGATAACCATTTCCTCTTGCCTCTTTGACATCATCAACATTTCTTCTTGGAGCTGGTTTTCTACTTGGAGTAGGATTTCTTCTATTGTAGCCTTGATCTTTCTCCTTGCCTTTGCTGGAACTAGGAGCATCACAATTTCTTTCTGCCTTCTTCACATCTCCTTTGCTTAAAGCATTTTCATTCTTGCTTGAGGGTTCACCTACATACCTGAGTCCTGATTTATCAGATGGAGATCTGTGATAGCTGAGCATGTCATCCAAGGCTTGAGAGCTCTTCATGATTTTGTTCATCCCTTCAACCTTTTTCCTGAGGAGGACAATCTCTTCTTCCAATCTTTCACACTCATTATTCTTCTTTGTAAGTTGTTCCTCAGTTTCTTCCTTGCTACGAGTAGCTTCAGCTGCTACTATCTTAAGGGAGATGATATCTGACTTCATTTCTTCATTTTTTGCTTGACTGCTCTCCATTTTCTTCTCAGCTTCTTGTGCCTGTTTCCTGGCTTCTTGTAATTCATACTTAAGAGAGGAGACCTCTACTTTGTACTGTCCAATCTCTTCTACAAGTTTGTTCACTCTCTTGTGCCTTTGTTCAAGTTGACTTGGCAAGGCATCTTCCTGCTTCTTTGCTTTATTCAATTGATTTGTCATGGATATGACTTCTTCATGATGCTTCCTTTTGCTTTGATCAAGCTCCTTCTTAAGCTTGGCGAGCTCTTCATCCCTTTCTTGTACTTTAAGCTTGACGAGGTCAACCTTCTCATGTTCAGCTTCTATGATGGGTTTAGAATTTCCTTCTTGACTGATGGTCATGGTCAGTGCTCCCTTTGCGTGAAGGTCATGAAGTCTATCCCATATATCCTTTGCTGATGAATATTTTCCTAGATTCTTCTTTACAGAATCAAGCAGTCCATCCAAGATTGTTTTTGCTGTTTGTGCATTATACTCCTTGGATTCTCTATCCATCTTGCTATCATCAATCACTGATTCCCAAATTTCAATCCCTTCAAACTGTAAGAAAGTCCTCATTTTTATTTCCCATATATCAAAGTTCCCATCGAACCTTGGAGCCTCTAATAAAATGTTTTCAAATTGATTGTTTTCTATTTTAATAGTAGAGGGAGACACATCCTTAGGAGGATTAGAGACTTTCTTCTTTGACCTTGCCATTCTTAACTATGCTTCAAATATTGGACTGTGTATTTAAAAACACTAACTGTTTCTTCAACAGCAACACAGAAAATTAATCTGAGAAATACCTGGATCCTTGACTGAATCTTCACTCTGCTGGAGAAGATTTACTGCTGCAATAAAAACTCCTTCCTTCAGCTTCTTTGTCCCCTTCAAAGAGCCTGGATCAGCTCTGATACCATGTTGGAAATTTCTGGTAATTTCAAACATAAATTAACTGAACAGAGAAAATGCTCTGTTTTTGCCACAGGATCTTTAACACAGGGAAGCTAATAAAATTTCTGAGAACAGAGATTTTTCACACCCATAATAAACTTGTATTAATTTATAAACTGTGATACAATTTTCTTCCTCTCACTCAGAGGGATTCACCAAAAACTTTCACAAAAAAAATTACTCTGCCTCTCTTTTACAAAAGATTTTTACACTGTTGTGTAAAATCTTCATTCACATTTTACTGTTGTAAAAAGAGCTTTTACATTTACTGCTGTAGAATAAGAAATTCTTACATAAGTTTACTACTGTAAAAACAATTTCATTATACGCTCATGCGTATTATAAAACCCTTACAAAACCATCTAGCAAAACAAAAATTACATATCCACTTCTTGTTTCGCACTGCTGTGCATTTTCAATTTGCTTTCCCTCAAAAATTCACACTTCACTGTGTAACTTTCATATGGCGTGAACAACAAAAATGACTTACATTAGTTTTGTGCTGCTGCACATTACATCTTCATTTCAAAATTTCCTTTGTTCTTCATTCGCTGCCGCGAGCTCTTTTCTTCATCCCGTGTGCTATATCATCCAAAGTCAATACACACAAACCATTACAAATACAAATGCATATCTTATGCACTTCTGTGCATCTCCCCTGATTTCTATTCGCTGCTGCGAACCCAATTTCTTTTCATTCCATGTCCAAAAAACCATTCGCACTGTGCTCTGCCTTTTTTTTCATCCCCGTGGGCAATGCAATACAACAGGTCAACGCATACACTCCATATGGGTTAACCAAAAAATTACATGCCGTAAAACATTAAAAACTTTACCTAAGACTATGACAAACCATTAAATGCATTAAATGAAAGACAGCCGTAAAATAAAAAATAAGGTTCTATCAGGTTGACCGTTGTATGAGATCTATGTCCGTTGACCAGATCGGACGCAATTCGCACACCAAGCTCACACAAGCCAAACGATGTTTAATGTCCGGGGAATTGGTGGTTTTGAGGTTCGTACAATGGATGCATGGCTGGAGCTGATTGTGTCGGAGGCCTCCTTACGGATACCACTTTTGCCAATAGGTGGTGCGGGGAAGTCTGGGTGGTTTTGCCAAAACCACGCTGCAATAAATGTGCGGTTGAAATTAATATTTCAACACCCAAAGCCACTCGAAGAAAAATAAGAAATCAGTACAATATGTACATAGGGCCCTTCTGCAGGGTGAGTTTGGTAACAATGGACAACGTACCAAAGGAGTCTCTTCTGGTCTTATCACTCAGTGCATCAACATCCTTTTCAAGACAATCTGCCACATGGCCCAGTACAACCATGCAGGGCTCTACAAAAAATTTGCACCCCTTAATTGGATATAAAATCTACAGTCCTCTCAAGTAGAAGCAAAAGAGCTTCGATGATAGCAGGCAGAAAATTGTGTTGTGTAGAAAGAACTTCCGCCAACTTCTTGTATCCATCTTCATATAGAGAATAACCAAAATAATTCATAAAATGGGCAAGCAAATAATACACATTAGGCAGTCTACGTCGGTCACAATAGTAGACCTCCACTTCCTTCACTTTAATTTTTCATCGAGCATAATGCCACTCGTCGTTCGTTTACCTGACTGGGGTCCCTAGTAAGGGTTTTTCATAATTTGATTTCTCTGATGAAGCCACGACATCGATAGGCACTGTAGTTTCCTTGTGTTTGAGATGAACTGACAGTGTTTATCAAAGGCGATTTGCCATGACCCATCAACAAATGAGCTTTTCCCCACAAAATCGTATTTACAAATGGAGATTGAACAACCATAATGATCTTCGTTCGTCCCATTTACAACAGATGCACAGAAAATGACAAGAGCTGAGATCTTCATGACCTGCATACGCTACCTTCACATCGCTGCGAATTGACTTTCCAACGTTGAAGTCCATGGCTGTAATTTGTGGTTTATCTCCAAAAGAGACATGTGTGGACGTTAGGCCGATAACGCTCAACCCATTTGCATGTAGGTAAAGATATTGGTCATGCCCAGGTTTGAGAAAATATATAGCAAATTATTGTACATAGTTTGATTCTATTGCAGGAGGAGGATGTAAAGGGAAGTCATTAACCTCTAGAGACAAGTAAAACAATACAGCCGCCTTAACCCAAGTGCTTGTACAAGCATCCTTTAAGCTCGTTACTTCCTGAGACACTCAAAGTGCTCTTCTGTGCTTGGTTTTTCTGTGTTTGGTTTAAAACGATACAACCGCCTCAACCCTAGTGCTTGTACAAGAATCCTTTAAGCTCGTTACTTCATTAGACACCCGACGTGTTTCTTCTATGCTTGGGTTTTCTTTGTTTGGTTGAAGACAGTTTTCTAGCAGTTCCTCAAAATTTTTGCAATAAATAGACCTAGCTTCGAAACCGTTGATCTCCTCCATTGTCCCCGCATTCAATGCAACCATCTTTGAAGTACTATCGCTAGCTTGGCCCGAATTTTCAATATTGTCCATCATTTCTCATAAATAGGGTGACCTCCCAAAGTTCCACTGCTAAGATTTGGTTGCAAATGGGTAGGGTATTGCTGCTACGTATAGTGAAAACACTCCAAAGATATCAAATTTAATATTTTTTCTCACCTTCGAGCACAAGCCTTGCAACAACCCTACTTGTCATGTATGATTTTCCCAATATTAAAACATGTATGAGATCAAAACCATGAATTTTATTCAAACTTAGTTTGAAAGGAAAGAGCAACTACAAAAGATGTTTTCCTGGTCTTTGATCACTCTGTCATTTCTTGCACAATATGTGAATGCGGTAGTAGTGAGAGGAATTCATAACGTTGTTTTTGATGGTAAGAAGCTTTATGTGCATGAAATCTTGTGGCGTGTACGAGCTCTTGAGTCATACACATCCTGTGCAACACCATCTCGGAATGTCACCAGAGATTAGTTAGCAAAACTACCAACTTTCGCAACATTTCAGTGAAGGCCTACTCTATGAAGCTTAATTTCTCCATCTAGTTTTCAACTGAAACAACTCCTATGCCTGAAACAACCCCTTTGGTTTACTTCGTGGAGGATCACAATAAAATTTTGACAAATTTTTTCCACCAAATGTATTCAACCTTGTTCAATGATATGAATTCCAAAAATTAGGGCACAAAATCCGAATCCATAGAAGCACTTCAACCTTAGCATTTGGAAAAATAGCCGTTATCAAGGCTTGTCAATTAATATGAATATTTCCAGCACTTTTCCCACACATTTAATGCCCCATGGTATGTAACAAATAAAGATGCATGTTCCATCAAGAAAATAGCGTTCTCCAACCTACCATGCATTGGATCTATTTGCTAATATAATGAATACCATTAATAATGCACACCTCCAACAATATACGCTTCATATTATAACGCTGCTCCAGAATGATTTAATGCTGCCAAAGACATTCAATGCTCAGAAACCCAACACGCATTCAACGAACACTCTCCATAATGCAAAGGAAATCTTGCTTGATATTAAATAATGCTAATATTGCATAGTTGGTATGCCATCTGTCATTATTCATACACTGTCAATATGCCTGCCATAGGCATGGTGCATTATATTCAACTCTTGTATCATTTTTGGTATTTTTATGTAATCATGATCCCATAACGCGTAGCACTCAAGCCTTGACACTGCACCAATACAATTATTAATATCACCGGGAAAATTATTAGCGAAGCGTAACACTTGTGACAATTATATCCTTAGACTATATGCATAGAAATACTATAATATCATGAGTTTTGTAGTGGAATTTCAAATATTTTAAGATAAGAAATCTTTTATGGTGCACTGACAAATGTAGTATATTTAAGGGGATAGTATGGGGTACAGAGGGGTACAGAGGGAGGTACCCAAGGGAATAATGTAATAATGCGATGGGCCATAGTAATAAATAAAGTGGTTAACCCGTATTATTAGCAATAATGTAATAAGCCCATTGTATTAGATAGATAGTATTGAGGGAACCATGGTAATGACCCATCGTGTATGTATAAGGTCTATATAGAGGCTAGAGACTCCCCGTTGAGAGATGTCAAAGAATATTGTATGAACAAGCATATGGCTTGTGGAGTGTTCTCCTTACTTAAGGAGTGAATGTATGGTGTTTCCCTACCTTAAGGAAGGAGAACACTCCACAAGCCATATGCTTGTTCATACAATATTCCTTGACATCTCTCAATGGGGAGTCTCTAGCATCTATATAGGCCTCATACATACAATACCATGGGTCATTACCATGCTTCCCTCAATATCATCTATGTAATACAATGAGTTTATTACATTATTGCCCTTACATGACACGGGTTAATCACTTTATTTATTACTATGGCCCATCCCATTATTACATTATTCCCTTGGGTACCTCCCTCTGTACCCCATACTATCCCCCTAGGTATACTACATTCTACTCATCTATGCCACAAATCCTCACTATCATCTATAATGTTCATCTAGCCTGGTGTATCCTCAAAAATTTGGCATGTCTTAAGCTAAGGCATGTAACATATGTTGGTGCATTTATCCCTGATTGAAAAATAATGAAATAATAATAACAATATACCTGACTATTGTAACACATATATGAATACAAATCTAAAATGTCAAGTTTCTCTTAATATTTCCATGAATTTATTACTCCATTTATTTGTCTATGAATTTAATCATTTCCTCCAACCCTTTAGCATGGTGCACGTATCTATTGACAATAAGCATATGCAACTATGTTGAATGGTCCTCAAGGAAGACTGAGATACATACAATTTCAATGTTTATTATCACCAGTAATTTCACACCTGAGGGACATAAATTTTGTTGTTTCCTTCTCATTTTTATGTTCTTGTGTGGTGATGTGCTCTTCAGTGTGATACTTTCAATCAATTTTATAGATATCTCCTCAAATGAAGTAAACGTGTCCTTCGATATAACACTTGTTCCAGACATTCCATTCAAAATTGGTGTTTCCCATGGCCTAGCTCTTCCTTTTGCAGTTTGATACCCATCCTTTGATAGTACCTCCACCTCCTTCAATGGTTTTCCCAAAGAACGACCAAAGTATTCATTTGAACTAGATGTTCCATCTTTGCTGGAACCTACATCAACTGTCTTTCCATTTCTATGATTGTTGATGTTACCTGTTCCAATAGATATTCCACCAGTCTGATTTATAACTTGATTTACAGCAAGCTGTGAATTATTCTTTAGCCCAACTTCATGAGCCTCTAGCAGTTTTCTTTGCTTGTCTTGGTCAGGTCATAACCTTGCAAGCTGAGGTACAAGATGTGACAAACCTAGCTTTGATATATGTGAATAATATTTTCGAGCACAAATATCCCCATTTCGAAACCGAGCAGAGACATCTTTAAATGTTGCAAATTGTTTCTCATTGCCTCCCAAACCTGATCGAATACTTTCAATTAATTATTTATTTGCAACACGCACTTCCTCAATACTAAGCAAAGGAATTTCTTTGGTTTTCAGTTGTAGATGCAACATAAACATGATTTCTTCCTAAAATAGGAGGAAACTCATTTGAATTAATCATTGGTTCTTCAGCATTAACAACAGTAGGCCGACTAGAATAGTTCATATTTCTGTTTCCATTTGTCTGATTCGAGGATGAATTCACAGGATACAAGGAAGAAAGTTGCCCAGGACCAAAACTATTTCTTGATTATGCTGCATTAAGAACCCTTATGTTTCCTTGACCACCACGTACAAGTGAAGCCATAGAATTACCTGATCTCTTTCCTTTGTTCCTAGATTTATGCAAAGCATTTTCTTTTCCTACATATTTAATCTTTTTAGCATCATATAGTTTCTTATTGTCTTTGGTCCCTAGGAGTCAAACAATCCATTTCAGTTGGCTTGATTGCTGGTAATGTGTGCTCCTTGGATAAAAAAAATGCAAGATCTTCAAATCCTTTCTCTACATAGAAAAATATATTAGTGGTGAAGGTTGATTTTCACTTTCAAGATGACATTGCTCTCCATTAATATTTTCTTTTTCCATTCAAATTTCATTTAAATATTTTCTACTAATATCTATTTCATTTCCATGTCTCCAATGAGTATTGATAGGACTTCTCTCCCCCTAAGTTGTTGGTTCTCTTTTAACATTGATTGAATTCTTCTTTTTCTTTCTTGAGCGGCTCCCCCTAAGGCCATGATGATTTCATTTTTCTATTGAGGTCTCAAGATGCTCCTTTTTCTTCCTCTTCCATACCTTTGTTGGCTTCCTTCTCGATCTCTTTAATATATATTGCAGCTTGCAATCCTTGGCATTGCGACCAAGGTTATCACAGACATAACATCTTGTGTGGCCAAGAAATAGAGAAAATGACGTGTTTCTTTTGTGTTGATGTTTTTCTTCATATACACTTTGCATTCAAACACTTTATGTCCAAATTCATGGCACATATAACAATAGCCATAGAAAGTGTTTATGTACCTAGTGGTTGATATTCTCCTTTGATTGTTTGTTTGAGGATAGCTTCTTACTTGTTGTACGTTATGATGATTAGTCTTTACTTTCATTCTCTTACATTTTGCTACTACATGTTCAAATCCATGGCAAGAAAAATAGTTGATATCTTTTCTAGGCGAAAAGAATCTCCTTTGAGATCTTTTGAATTCGTTCAACTCATCTCTAGGAGGAAGTGACCTCCTTGCAAAAATCATTTTATGTGACTCACTCTTTGGCTCTTGTTGTTGTTGCTTGGTATTATTTGTCTCCTTGTTATTTACTCTGCTTGTGCATTCCCCTAGTGGACTTTTCAGGGCTACTTCATTATCCTATATGGATGCCTTTGAGCTACTGTTCTTTTCTTCTAAGTCCTTCGTGGATGTTATCTCATCTCCTATCTACTTACAAAACCTTTTTTCTCATCTAACTCTCTTCTAGTTGAACCAAACTTGACTTCTAATCTTTTACATTGTAGGTCTCTCTCCTTGAATTTACTACTCATCATCTCTTCTAGTATCCTTGCTTCTTCAAGTTGTGTCTTCATATTGACAATTTCCTCCTTGTACTCAAGCTCTTTCTCATCACATATCTGCATGAGTTTCTTCAGATCCTTGTTTTCATTCTTCAATATTTATATACTAGCCAATGATAAGCCAATCCTAGCTCAATTTTCATATGATTTTTCTTCATGAGATTCAGACACATTCCCACAAGTATAGGTTTCACTTTCCTTTTGACAGGTTTTTTTCTCCTTCCTCTTTCTCTTTCCTTTCTCTACATTGTTGTTGCTAGCCTCTCCATGCATGAGATGCAATCTATCCCAGATTTATTTTGTAGAAGTTAGATCTATTATTGTATAAAGATCCTTATTATGAAGATTGTTATACATGACACATTTTTCTTTAGAATTCCATTGTTTTCTTTGCAAAGAGGGAGATTCTTTGTAGTAGCCATCACATACTAGTTTCCACACACCAGGTCCATAAGCTATCAGTTCAGTTTTAACATTATCTCTCCATTGATGAAAGTTTGCTGCACTCAATATAGGTACAATTTGATAGTCCATGACTCAATGAAATATACCTTCAAACGGTTAGGCTTATACAGAGGGAACTTGGCTCTAATACCAATTGGTGAAAACTTGACTAAACTGAGAGCCGCAGGGGGGGTGGTGGGTGAATCAATTTAGCATACTCATGGAAATTAATATTCTTGTCATTAAAACCCATTAATCGAAACATTACATGAGTAGCTTAACAAATAATTACAAACATAATGAATATGTGAACAACAAGTAATAATCAAGCCAAACCATCACATGAACACATAATAAAAGCACACATTGACACCAGATATATGTGGAAACCCATAAATGAAGAAAACCATGATTTTATTATTTTTGTGATGTAAAGGCATTCTCCTACTCCTTATTACATCTTATTTTATGTAGGCCCCAACCTAAAGGAGGTTGCTACCTCAATTTTCTGCAAGCTGCAACATGCAAGGAAGCTTCAACTCCTATATGATTTATGTAGGGTACAACCCACAAGAGGCTCCTACCTCAACTAGCTCCAACTGGATATTTATCAGGCTTCAACTTGAAATGAGACTACCATCCACTTATCAAAACATGAAATAACAATGTGCTAGTTTACCTGGTCATAAATTTTACATATCTCCATCTTCTTCCCTTAAAATTTGCGTCAAATCAACTTCACAAGTTCCAGGTAACTAATGCATAATAGTTCAATCAGGTACCTCACATTCATTCATTCTCTAACCTCTCTAATCCTTCCAAAATCACATCTTTTATAGAAATATTTTGCTGACTGTTTGTATCCCACATAGGAATATGAAGTGAATAGGCTTTACTATTTTCCTTCCACTCATTTTTTTCCAAACTCTTCAGATCTTGAATATTGGAACACAAAATAAATAATCTATCCAATATTAATCATAGCCATATGTAATGATTATATGCATCAACCTAACGTCAACAACAAATAACAATATCTATCACTAAGGCATCGCAACAATCTTTGCAAGATATTTCCCTTTGCCTTGGAGTCTGTCCTTTGCATCACAATAATTCAACTCAATCAACAATTTTACATCCCAAAAAAATTCTTCAATCAACAATTTTACATTAGAATTTCTTGCTCCTTGCATTGTTGTTGCTCCTTTCCTTGTCGCTTCTTGTTTCTCATTGCATTTTTGTTGCTCCTTTCCTTGCTACTTATTGCAGCTCCTTGCATTGTTCTTTCTCCTTTCATTTTTTCTGCTCTTTGCCTTGCTGCTTCTTGTTGCTCCTTGCATTGTTGTTGCTCCTTGCCTTGCTGCTGCTCCTTGCCTTGCTACTTATTGCTTCTCCTTGCATTGCTACTCCTTGCTACTCCTTGCTTCTCCTTGCATTCCTTCAATGATCCTTTTCCATCAATGACAATATTTCCAACACTTTGTCCTACCTCTGAAAAAAAAGAAGATAAAAACCACAAAAGCCACAGTTTTCTATTTTTCCAATGTCTACTATACTCCCTCATGAATCCAACCCCGTCCTTATGGTTTTTCAGCATTACCCTCAATACCATCATGCAATATAATGAGTTCAAGGGAGGATTAAAAAGCTTCTACAGGAAGAAAAATCCTCTTGTAACAACATGTGCAGTCAAAATAGAAATCTCTAAGATCTTTTTTTCCACCAACAGAAGCATGATGAAGCCATGTGTGCAATCAGGAAGGAACACATCATAATTGGGAACGAATTCCACCACCAACAACTTCATAGATATTAGAGAGGAACCTGCACACATAGAGAAAAGCTATCAGTCAAGGTATAATCAAGTTCTAAATACGTGCACTAGGATATGATGATGTATATGGCCCAACAACAGCATGCAATCACCTCCAACAATCTGATCCATAGGTAGGTACAGGTATGCAATATTCTTTACCTCTTCTCTTGAGCGTGATATGATTAGAAATTTGTTGTCAATGCATAAGAGATGAGATTTTATAAGCTAAGGATGATTCAACAGTCTCAACCTGTTAGAAAATTATATATTACAGAGAAATGGAGCACATAAAATATTGTGGAAACAAACGCATAGAAGATGCACAAAACAATAGAGACACATATATACATGGTTCACCCAATTTGGGCTACACCCACAAAGAAACTATCAATCCTTCCTTTTATATTATCCAGCAAAATGAAGAGATACAACCTACAGCAGATCCGTTGTAATTTCCTCTTCGCTCTCACACAATCCCCTCTCTCTTTCTCACTCAGAATACACATATACACAAACGCAATACAATTTCCTCATATATAGTGAGGGGTTTCCTTATGGGGAAAAACCCTAAATTAAACATAACTTCTACCATCATATCATCTGCCTAATGAATGGCTCAGATTGACTACGAAATTACAACATTTTACAAGGAAATTTTACATCTATTTTTTAGCTTCGGGGGCATTGCCCCCACACCCCTCCCTGCATGGAGGGGTGTACAATCATCTTGGGGTATACATCCGGATGAAACAAAGACCTCTACCTAAAGACGATAACCAAGCTCCACACCCAACATGAATATCCTCAACCAGTGAAGTGTAGCTAGCTTCCTCACTCATGCAATGTGGAAAAACCAAATTAAGAAGGGTAAGGATTGCAAGGAGTGGGGACAACGGTTCAAAGCGCTCTGAGTCCTTACCACAAAGGGAATATTATGTACTCAGCTCAAATTCATTTGCATCATCACTCATTTCTAAAAAATAGTTGGAGGAAGGACGAGTTAGTGTTATCATACTTCTTAGGGTGTCATCAAGGTGTTTCAAACTCTGTTTGCAAGTGCTACAAGAGGGAGCTATAGGAAGGTCTGAATTTCTACAAGAGGGCTAAGAAGAAGCTACAGGATGGATTAAAGGGTGAAGGGGGACCATAGTGACTTGAATTTGTCTTCAAACCCTCATGCACATACAAAGCTATTTTGAAAAAGAGTAAATGGCTTCCTCCCTCTTTGATTTCCATACAATTGCATGAGAATTTTTGCTTGAGTTCATAGAATGTAATAGACAATTGAGAAATAGGTATTGTTGGAAATTGTTGTGTGTAAAGGAAAGATAGGAGTAGAGAAAAAATAATTTGTTTGATATAAATTATATCATCCTTCTTCCTCATTGATAAAAAGGAAGTTGATACTGTTACTACCACTGAGACTGTTCCAAGGAAAAAATCAAAAATACACCCAAGTAGGCCCGAGAAGAAGCATTAGGAGAAATAGGGGGAGATTTCAACCAAAGGTGAAGCAACTTTTGACATCCATAAGAAGGTCAACAACTAGCGCAGCCCCATCTAACTAGCTCAAAGCACAAACTGCCATGCTACAGGAGAAAATATGCCTGCTACAGGGGAAACAAGGCTACTATAGGAGACAAAGTAGGTGCTACAAGAAACAATCTATCTACTACATGATTGTACCAAGATGTAAAAATAGGCCCTATCTTGAACACTATTGGCCACAAAACCCTAAAAAATATAAGGAGTTTGCAAGGAAGGGGTAAGTACTTGATCTATCTCCTCTTATAAACAAAACTTTTGTGAATGTTTGCAAAAATCCTCCACTAAACATCCTATAGAAGAACCATAAAAATTTGAAGTGTGGTTTTTTCTTGTGAGGATGGGCATTATGATGGTAGAATTAACTTTTTTTGAAATTGGAATATTATTCTTCAACTCACTCATAAATAGGAAGCACTCCTCCTCTTGACATAAGTTGAAATGTTGGGTGTTCTGAAATTGATATTTGGCAGTAGTGTTCCCTTGCACAAATCTTGAGAACACGTGGAAAATTTTTGTGTACATGGATAGAGAAGCTTTTCTAGACTTGAAGAGATAGTAAGGGATGGATTTGCAAAAGAAGAAGAGGGTGGCAAAGAAAAATAAAATGTTGAAACATAAGAAAAAGTGCCTGAAAAATTAGAACAAAGGATAAAAGGAGAATAAGAAGCAAACTAAAGAGATAATCTCCCTCCAATCCAAAATAAAGGAGCCCCAAGCCTCTAAAAGAAGCCAATCACTAGGGGGGCCATGAATAAATGACTAAAATAATCATATGCCCTGCTACAGGAAGGAAAAAAGCTGCTACATGAAGTAAGAAAGTTGCTACAGGAAAGTAGAAAGTTTCTACAGGAAAGTGTTGGACAACTATAAGACATATCAGGAAGGCCACCAGGGCCATGAATGAGGCACAATTAGGTCACTAAGTTGCTTATAGGGTGAGAAACACTTTCAGTAGGGGGTATTATGGGCCTCCAAGTTAGACACAAACTAAGGCCCATCTGACAATCCTTCAACACATTAAACCTCTCTTTTTGCATTAGATGACATAATTTTTAACTTTAGTATGTGCATTAGGAAGGTTTTATGGATAATTTCATATTCGTGCCTAATATTATTTATTTTTGAAGAATATTATGAGAATATTGGGCAAATTATGAAGATTTGGAGGAGGAGATAATCTAATGACTTGATACCTACTACAGAAGGATAAAGATTGGATAATAAATCAACATGATATTATGAAATGATTGACAAATTATAGAGCTCTAATGATTGATAAAATATAGGAATGTGTTCGTTGTCATTTAATGTAGATTCCTAGTGCTGGGAACTAGATCCACTATTTGAGGGATTTTGGAGGGGAAAGTTTCCTCCTTTTTAAGGAGAATGCTTCCTCATCATTTTGTATAAGTACCAATTCTAATTTTCCTCTAGGGGCATGTCTTCATGAGTCTTCTTGGGGAGAAAACTTGTATTTTTGCAGCTCTACTTTTATTTCTAGCAGGGATGTACTTGGATTGATACAAATAATGAAGTTTGCTGCCAATTTTAGCTTCTAAAGCTTGGTATCATTCATACGAATCTGAGTATACTTGGGCTTGGCCATCCCAAGAGCCTCAAAGCCCTTTTGTATAATTTACTTTTCTTCTTTCTGCTTCTTATTCACATGCATCTTGTGTTCTTGTTTGTCCTATTTTTGCATTTAGTATTGAAGAATTTTTTGTTGTAGAATTTGGTTAAATGGTTGAAATGAGTTATTTTGCAAGTTATTTATAGAGTTCCAAACATTATTTCATCCTTGGAACAAATTTGGGAGTTCATATTCATCATTGAGCTACTTGGATTAGTTTACTTATTCACAAATCTAAAATTTATGGACGTCCCTTGTAGAAAATAGTAGTAATTTTCTACTAATTTTTAGAACATGTTAATGAGCTTCATTTGAGTTTATTCCACTTGTATTAGGTCATAAAAACATTCAAGTTAATAAAAAAAATTACCCTATAGCATTTTCACTTGATTAGGTTTAGCATTTGGTAGGTTAACTAGCTCACTAGTTCCTGAATTTCCACTTTTTAGAGTAGTAATTTTGTGCTATTTTTTAGCACGTGTTAACATGGGTATTTTGGAGTGATTCCTCTTGGAATAGAGACCTAAGACATCCTACACAATAAAAATATTTGTCCCATCCCATTTTAATTTGATTTACTTGTTCATTCGGTGAATTATCTCCTCTGGTAGGAATTCTATTTTCCTCTTGTAGGAATTTGGTTTCACGTGTAGAAATTCTATTTCTCCAGTAGCAACCACATGTAGCACATGTAAAATTGACCAGATTTTCTCCAAAACCTTGGTTTTTGTCTCTTAGGATTGAATCATAACCCCTAGACTCTAAATCCATGATTTAGGAAGAATAAACATCAATTAGGACATGCTTTTTTACAAAGTAGATTAGGCCTATTTATTTGAATTCATGCTATTAGGATTTCAATTACAAATTGTTGTTCTTGCCTAGGATTAATTTCTTTTCAAAGTAACATTTCCATTTCTACAATTATTTTAGACTTTGATTTCATGACATTCACTCCATTACATCAGATCAACAAAATAAGGACACATTTTATGCTGCACATATAGTGTTGACACCTCATAAGTTTGTACGAACCTGAGGTTGATAATTTAAGTTGGTAGCCTTGGGAGTTGTAACATTCTTGTTGCAATATTGAGGCTGATAATTTGGTGCTCCAAGCTATCCCCGGATACATGTTATCTTTTCTTCCTGCACCTAAGGGAGTTCTCCAAAAGATATAGGATATACATAGAAACTACCTGTGGTGAGGGGCAAAGGAAAAAAGCAAATGGGAATTGGTGGCATGCAACACAATCTATAAATCTAAGCAAGCTAGAGGCCTTGGGTTACAAGAACCTAAGATAATTAACAGAGAAAATGGAGAAAAATTGTGGTGGAAATGGTTAACAAGAGGGGTAATTCCATGGGCGAAATAAAGGAAAGTGAAATACACCCTTGATTTTAAATTAAAAGAACTAGTAAGGATGATGGGCTCAATCCATGGGTCAACCATATGGAACCTGACATGGAACAAGAGGGGAAAAATACAAAAGTACAACTTTTGGGAGGTAAGAAATGGAAATAACACCCTATTATGGGAGGATGTATGGCAACAACAATCTAAATTAAACAAATCGGAATGGAGAAGTATTTAGGAAGGCAGGAAGTGATAGGGTTACAAAGAAATCCACCATTTTTGGGCTCTAGAACTAGAAAAAAAATGAGTAGAAAATGGAACCTTAACATCCTCCACAAGAAGATTTAAGAGATTCATATATTCAAGAGATTACAAAGGAAATGAACAAAAGACAACTTTTGGCAAATGAAGACAGAGATAAAATCCAATGGGGGCATAAATAAGGAGGTTATTTCAACCTAAAAGAAGCCAAGGCTTACCTTAGAACAAACAATCTGACCCGACCTAGAATAAACTATGTGTGACTTCTCACTGGTCGAATATCAAAACATTTATGTGGTTAATTTTGCACAAAAAGGTTCTGAATTGGGAGAATCTTATGAAAAGAGGAACGATAGGTCCATCATGGTGCTGCCTACGTGAGAAGGAAGAAGAAAATATAAAACATTTACTAAATACTTGTAGATACACAAAATATTTGTGGGACTGGTTGGCTATTATTTACAGACAAACTGATAGAAACAAAGAAAACATAAAAAACAAAATTAAGAAATGGCGAGTGCAATATATCAAGAATGAAGAGGAACTTGATTCTGGGATTCATCCTATGGGTAATCTAGAAGGAATGGAGCCATAGAATTTTCCTGAATAAGAAGCTCCCTGTTGCTAACCTGATGGAAGAGATTAATTGTGAGTTGAAGGAAACCATAAGTAGAAAATATTTCAAACCTTGGAGGAACAACCATCCCCTCAGGAAGCCAAAATTATGAATAGTTTTTACCTTAATTACCTGAGTGATGAGAACCTCAGACCCAGAGAAGGTTGTATAAGGATGGGTGCTTCAATGTGGTAGGCACCTCCCAAGGGTTTCTGGAAATTGAATTTTGATGGAGCGTCTAGGGGAAACCCAAGTAAGGCTAGTGCCAGAGGAATCATAAGGGAATGGGCAGGTGAAATACAGAGGTTAAACATCATCAACATGGGACAAGACACAAATAATGAAACGTAGTTCCAGGCCGTGGAGCATGGATTGGAAACTTTGTGGAAGGAAAGAAATGTGAATGTAATAGTGGAGGTAGACTCAACATTAGCCATCCAGGTGGCACGTAGACTGCAATGTGGTTCACTAATAAATAAATTCACAAGGAATTGGAGTCTTGGAAAAATAATTCAAAGGATTAAGGACCACCTAGAGGAGCTAAAACAATATAATTTACCTTAGTTAGATGCTTGACCAATGCGTTGGAAGACAGAGTGGAAAATGAAGGGGTCCAAAGCACCAAGGTTCTAACTGAAATGATCTCGGAGGAAATGGTGGATGGATAGCTAAAGAAGGATAGCCAGACTCTAGCAGTAAGATATCTATCCATGTCATAGGCACAACATGATGGACATGGGGTGGACCAGGAGATAGGAAGTAACCCACATGGCGAAAGGAATGTTTAATCATTAATATGAGCAAAAAAGTAAAAAGCATTAGGGAAGATTGAGGAGGTATGTGTCAATAAGGTACGAATGACATCATGGTTGCTGATGGAAAAGACTGTAACCCAGGATCACATAATCGTCAGCTGGGAGGTGTCATTTATGAGAAAGGATGGTTGAAGAAGTGTGGAAGGACAAAATACAAGGTGATGAAGTAATGGAATAGAACTGAGTCTATAATAGGCTTGCTCAGGCCATATGAAGAGAAAAATGAGCAGGAATATAATTAATTTCTCACACGAATGTAATGCAACAACATTGGTAAACATAAGTTGCTAGAAATGAACGAGGACGACACCCAAATGATGAGGAGAATAGTACTGCTCTAGATTTTCCCTTTATATGTTAGGGATGGGTGATCCATGGGAGGAACAATTATCTATCAGTGAAGCGTAATATCCAGAACATCTATGGGGATAAATGGGAGTGGTAGGTCGAGGGGGAGGCCAAGAGTGGAAGCTAAAATCTCCATGGCAAGAAAAAGAACCAAAATAGAGGAGGCGACGAAGCAAGTAGCTCTCAATTATCACGCATCCATCCCAGAAAGTTACAAAGAGGTTATTGCATTCTAGGAAAATGAAGTGTGGTGTTTGATAAGGAATACCCTAAACAAAAAAATTTAAGAGGAGGCCAAATGGATAATAGATATTGGGAAATCCTGAATGAGACAAATGGTTTATCAGAGGACTTTGGAAATGACTTGGCATGTTCAAACTTTAGTGGGTAAGATGCATGTAGAATCAGTGGAAGAAAGGAGCAAGTGTCAGATGGAATACCATCTACGGCTGAATGCAATTGAGAAACAACTGAAGGGAGTCGACGAGGCACTCCAACAGGTGGTGAACATAGAATGGTTGCAGGATGATCAAATTAGTGACATGAACAAAATTTTTTCAATTTACTTGAAATATGTCCATAACTTGGATATTACTCTAGGAAAGGGGCATGATGATCTGGCCAAATTTATGAAATATAAAGTCAAAGAGGTAGCCGGAGCTAGCAACAAGCAATCGGTAATGCTAAGAGTAGGAGCAACAACTGCAACATCTCCAGTGGAAAAAACTACACCTGCATCTGGATTAGGTGATTTCCTTGTGAAAATGATCATGTTTTTGTGTTTAATTTTTCTTTATCTTGTCGATAGACTAAGTAGGTCGAAGCATAGTAATAGAATAACAGGCAAGTCTGTAGATCTAGATTAGAAAGTTAGATTTTCATTCAGATCTTCAGCAAGTTGCAAATGGATAAGTAGTAGTAGAAATGTTAATTTTTATAATATTCCTAGGAATTACTACAGA
The DNA here is from genome assembly GCA_031772625.1 of Pinus tabuliformis. Classification (NCBI taxonomy): domain Eukaryota; kingdom Viridiplantae; phylum Streptophyta; class Pinopsida; order Pinales; family Pinaceae; genus Pinus; species Pinus tabuliformis. The sequence continues at coordinate 854,032,899 of CM062815.1, read as the reverse complement.
CAAGAAAACATTTTGGAAATTTTGGTAAAGTTTTGGAACAAAGCTATATTATACTACAACTAGTCTGTTTTCCAGTCTGGCACACCAACAAAGTTTTATGTAAATTTTTGTGCTATTATAATATAAGGTTTCTACTATCACTTACAAATATATATATATATATACCTCTAGCACATATAAATGTCATTATCTAGCAAACAAATCTAATAATCTAATAGGGCATCATAATTGTGATCACATATAAAAAGAAAAAATCATTGTAATCTAACATCATCACCACACACATCCTCAAATATACATCTCATGTCAAATAAATTCTATCACATACACTTTTATTTGAAAGCACATTAAATGAACATATTTGACATGACCTGACAATATACACATCAACACCAACATATAAATTAAGTACATTAACATGAACAAAAAAATGCACCATATCTATATCTATATATATATATATATATATATATATATATATATATATATATATATATATATATATATAGATATAGATATATATATATATATATATATATATATATATATATCTATATCTATATCTATATATATATCTATATATATATATATATATATATATATATATATATATATATATATATATATATATATATATATATATATATATATATATATATATATATATATATATATAGATATAAGCGTGCTTAAACTAGTCAGATAACTGCATGAAGTCAAATAACTGCTATAAACTATCTGATACAATAGAAATAGTAGCGGAAGCTTGGTCTACAACAGAAGATGATGGATGGTCAAGTACTGCCTTAACAGTCGAACTATGAGGTGGAGGAGAAGGTGGTTGGTACTCTCTCTCATGTGAAGCATGAGGCACCGCCACCAATACTGGGTAATCATCTTGAGGTGAATAATTGATCCGAATTGGATCCATGAAAATTATCAGAATTCTATGACTGTATCAAATCATGACAGACTTCAAAACTTTTGAACAATGAGCTATCAGGAAGACCTCGGACAGTGGTAGTTTGTAGCTAGCACGGAACGATGAGGACCTCGGTCAAAGAATGCTGACCGAGGCCTATGGAGACCGTGCAGTGGTGCAAACTAGCAGTTGGGAAGCTCAAATCAAAAAACAAAGGCCATTTAGGAAGCATAAATCGCTAATCGTGCATCACTGGGCAAAAACCCTCGAGAAGGAAAAGCCCCAAGTGCTCGGTCACATGGGAAGCCAAGAAACTGTAGGAAAAACACTAAAGCGAAAGGAGAGTCTTGCGTTCCAAAACCGGCGGAATATCAGAGGCATTTCGGGTGGTAAGCAGATTTGGCAGGGGAATGAGCGATTCCATACGTTGGATGACATGTGTCCGGCTGATGAGAGAGAGAAACGCTCTCATCACAGGTTAACATCTGAGAAAGTCAACCGCGTGATAAGAGCGATAACCATGGGATTTGGAGGGCCCAGATCTAACGACGGAGATTGCGCCTGATGGGAGACCAGATTTGGACGGAGAAATAAGCTGAGGCACATGAAGGTTTGAAGTCTGATTTAACCGCTGACCTGGTGGATGAATCATTTCACAGAGTAACCAAAATACCAAACCGTTTGAGGAAGAGCTGGCACTCAGTTCATGAAGGGACAAGTGGCCACCTCCTTGTGAAACATTACACAGTGGCAATGACGCATAGGCAGGGAATTCTAAGCAGACAGAGGCAAGCGATTCGAAGAGACGGAAGAGGAAGCGAACAATCAAGGGAAAAATTGGCTTTAAGCCATGAACAGATAGAGAAGATAGTGTGGAAGGAGACAAAAGAGGAGACAGTCAGACCGCAGAAACAGAAGCAGAGAATAGAGAGCCGAGTTGACCTACAGAGTTAAGGCAGCATCGAGCAGACAGAACCAGGCTTGAGAGGTTCAAGTGAATCCCTATGAGGATATCTGTCAGGAACTCAGTACCAAATTGGACTCATCCCATTAAGACTAGTGAGGTTGAGACTTGGTAAGGGGGAGTCTGTGCACTCTAGTGGCTTGGGGAATCCAAGTACCACCCTACTAAGCATCATCTATTTCAGGAGACTCAAATTGAGCTCCTCATTGTAAAATTTTTTTTAAAGACACAATAAAAGAAGGCCACCACTGAAAGTTGGACTGGAGACGTAGCCCAGGAGGATTGGGTGAACTCCTTATTAAAATTTTGTTGTGTTCTACTTTGCTTGTTGTGTTTCTCTTACTGTTTTCCAGTGTCTGTGTATTTTGCAATCTTATCGATCCATTGCCTAAGATAACATAGACACACACCAGCACATGAGTCTGTAATACCTACATTAATTAATTAACTGAGATCACGCACAAGTGATTTTCAGATCAAGTGGTATCAGAGCTCTAGGTTGTTAAGGTTAGACAAGCTTGTGCTGGATTTAGCTGTTGAATGCTAACTAGATCAAAGCTCAAATTAGGAAAAGGAGAGTTGGTCGAAACTAATCCTGAAATTGGGAGAGTCTATCCTCAGAAGACAATGTCAAAGGAAGGTTCTGTGGGGCCAGACCCTCAATTCATAGATAGTTTCCTAGCCATAAGGTCCATGGTAGAGGAAATGTATAAGGACTTTAGAAAACATAAAGATGAAGATTCATCAGGCTCCAAACAAGACAAAGGAGAAGATGAGTCTCTCCTCCATGACCACTCAAAAGGAAAAGGGAAAGAAGAAAGCTTTCTCACACCTCCTAATAGCCCTAAACATAAAAAGAAGACATCTTTGATTAAACTAGATGTTAAATTTGATTTACCTATATATGATGGAGAGTTGAATGCAGAAAAGCTGGACAATTGGATTAGACAAATTGATGTTTATTGCAGAGTGCAGAGTATTGATTCAGACAAGAGCAAGATTCAGCTAGAAAGCCTACGCCTTGGAGGCACTGCCTTGGTTTGGTGGGAAGGCAGGACCCAAGCTGACATGAAGAGACATGGTAAGACTATTTCTGTCTGGAGTGAATTTGTTTTTGCAATCAAAAAGTAGTTCTATCCATTGGCCTACATGTAGCAAGCCATGATGAGCTGGAAAACTCTTTGACAGTTGAAAGGGAAAAGTGTACAAGGTTACACCCAAGAATTTAGGAAGAGAGCATTGATTCTAGGAATCTCATTAGACTCACCTGAGACTTTGTTAAAGTACATCAGTGGTCTACACATCTACATGAGGCATACTATCCTCATGTTCAATCCCACTAGTATAGATGAGGTATCTGTGCAAGCTACTCATCTAGAAGCTAGATGAAAGAATGGAAATCTAGAAGTTGGGGGATCATCCCAACCCACTGCAAGCAAGAGTAAGGAGAAAAGAAAACCGAAATGGAAAGAAAGGAAGGCTAACACTGCACAAAAAAGCAAGTCTTCATGCACTCACTGTAAGAAGGATGGGCATGATGATGAGCACTGTTGGATTCTACATCTGGCGCTGAGACCTAAGAAGTTCAAGGGCAAGAAGAAGAAGACTGCTCCAGCTATTCAGAAATATTTGGGGTCAGACTTAGGAGATGAAACAACCAGTGCAGCCATAGGTATAAAATGTAAGAATTCTGAAGCATATACTAGTAATTCTGCACAATCTAATATTGATGAAGAAAATGAGAGAAAAAGACATGAGCTTTTCCATATTCGAGTTATTTCCAAACATCAAAAGATTGATACTTTGATTGATAGTGGCCCACAATTAAATTTAATTTCTGAAGCAATTGTAAAGAAATTGGGATTACTGACTACACCTCACAAGAAACCATACCCAATAGGATGCTTAAATGATAAAGCACAACTACAAGTGACTAGACAATGCAAACTCAAGTTTTCTTTTGGGTTAGCAATTGTAGATGAGGTTGAGTTAGACATAATTCCTTTGGATATATGTGGAATTGTTTTAGGAAGTCCTTACTTGTATGACAGAAAAGTTATCTTCTATAGAGTTCAGAACAAATATCTACTTGTTAAAGATGGAATCAAATACTTTGTAAGAGCTCATAAGCTCAAGAATAATTATACTCTCATAAAATCAGGCAGATGAAACGATTGATAAATTCATGCAAACAATTCTTACTGATGGTTGTAAAGGAAAGGAAACTAGATAAAACCAATGTATTTGAGGGCTGTGATGCTAAACAACAAGATGATTTAGAAAAAGTTGTTTCAAAGTATGATCTCTTGTTTCAAGAACCTAAAGGTTTTCCACCCAAAAAGGAAATAGTGCATGAAATTAATTTGCAGCAAGATGCTCCATTGCCTAACATTGGAATGTACAGGTTTTCCGCTTTAGAGAACGCAAAAATCAAGAAGCAGGTGCATGAGTTGCTCGAGAAAGGGTTCATCAGACCTAACACATCACCATGTGGGTCACCAATCGTTTTGGTGAGAAAGAAAGATGGCTCGTGGAGAATGTGCATTGATTACCAAGCACTGAATAAGATAACAATAAAAAATTGTTATCCCCTTCCTCGCATAGATGATCTGTTAGATCAATTGAAAGAAGTTGTTTATTTTTCCAAGTTAGACTTGCATAGTGTATATCATCAGGTCAGAGTTGCAGAACAAGATGCATGGAATACTGCTTTCAAGACAAAGCAGGGATTGCATGAGTGGCTGGTTATGCCTTTTGGCTTAACTAATGCTCCTGCTACTTTCATGAGAATAATGAATAATGTACTCAGACCTTTTCTTGATGATTTTATTATTGTGTATCTGGATGACATTCTGATATTTAGCAAAACGTGGGAACAACATTTAAAGCATGTTAAGCAGACACTAGATGTTTTGAAAAGTGAAAAACTTTATGTTAGAATCTCAAAATGTGAATTTGGAAAAACATCTCTGAATTATTTGGGTCATATAGTAGGGGGTGGTGAATTGAAGATAGATCCATATAAGGTGGCAGTCATTGTAAACTGGCCTAAACCCAAATCTGCTATAGAAGTTAGGAGATTCTTAGGAGCAGCAAAATATTGGAGAAAGTTCATTTCTAACTTTTCCTTAATTGCAGCTCCCTTACATGCTTTAACAAGATTGAACAATGTGTTTCAGTGGGGAGGCAAACAGCAGAAAGCCTTTGACACCTTGAAAGAAAAGATTAGTACAACATTAGTACTAGCACTACCTGATCTTCAAAGACCATTTGAGATCCAAATGGATGCCAGTGACTATGCCATGGGAGCAGTGTTGACACAGCACGGTAAACTCATATTTCTGAGACATTTAATTCTGCAGTAGTTAACTATCCGACATATGATAAAGAATTGTATGCAATAGTATAGAGTGTGAAAAAGTGGGAAAATTACTTAATGGGAAAAGAGACAGTAATACATACTGATCATTAACCACTTCAATATCTACACTCCCAAACTAAGTTGCAGCAATCAAGATACTATAGATGGATGAGTTTTCTACAACATTTTCATTTGGTCATTAGATATAAAAAGGGCATACACAATAAAGTTGCAGATATGTTATCTAGACCCATTATAAATGCATCTACTATACTTAAGCATAATTCTGTGTTACATGAAAGCTACATTGAACAATATGCTCAAGATATAGATTTCAAAGATGTATATGCAACTTTAAGTCAAGGAAAACGAGTAGAAGAATTGGATTATCATGTAAAGGACCGACTCTTATATCATTGTGGGAAGTTATGCATTCCACAAACTGAAAGAGTAAAGATAATTCGAGAAGCACACACTTCTCTAATATCAGGTCACTTTGGGGTAAGTAAAATAGTTGCATAGCTGCAAAGATTTTGTTATTGGCCAAAAATGAACGAGACAGTTTCTAGATATGTAAGATGGTGTACCATGTGTGCTAAAAGCAATCCTAGCAATAGAAAACTAGGCTTGTACACTCCATTACCAGTTCCTTCTCACCCTTGGGAAATTGTTTCCATGGATTTTGTTGGAGGACTGCCTAAATCTAGGAAAGGTCATGATTATCTGTATGTTGTTGTGGATAGTAAAATTTGTATTTTGATACCTTGTAATAAACAGATTGTCGCTGAACAAATTGCAAAACTGTTCTTTCAACATGTATGGGTTCATTTTGGATTACCCACTTCCATTGTATTTGATCGAGACACCCGATTTGTGGGAAAGTTTTGGTCAAGTCTATGGGAACTGATGAACACCAAACTGAAGAAAAGCACAGCTTTCCATCCACAAAACGATGGCCAGACAGAAGTAGTCAACAGGACATTGATCCAGTTACTCAGAGGATATTGTAGTAAGCATCCTAAGCTTTGGGATGAACTTTTGTGTTATGTGTAACATGATTACAACTAAGCCAAACATTCTTCTACACAAAGATCTCCTTTTGAGACCTGTTTTGGTTTTACACCAAGGTCTCCCTTGGATTTTGTCTTTGGTAAGGACAAAACAGTTGAGGGACACAGTGATGTCGACATGGCAACTAGGTTCATTGAACAGATCCAAGAGATCCACCAGGCAGTACAGGAACAACTGGAAAAGAACCAGGCCAAATACAAGGCAAGGCATGACAAGCATCGGATGGAGCATAGTTTCCAAGTTGGTGACCAAGTCTGGCTATATATCAGTAAGGACAGGATGCAAGTTAAAGGTAAAAAGCTAAAGCCTATCAGGTATGGACCTTTCAAGATACTTGAGAAAATTGGTGAGAATGTTTTTCGCCTTGATCTACCAGCTTACATGCACATCTACTCAGTTGTAAATGCAGATAACTTGAGATTGTTTGAACCTTCACTAATTCAAGATCCCAAAGAGCAGAGTCAATTGCCTTCTATTGATGACCTGTTACCTAAATATCTTAATGAATTTAAGGAAGACACAGTTTTGGACAGGAAAGTGAGGACAACATGCAGGGGAGATGGTTGAGTACCTCAGAATTGGGCTCAAGGGTTCAAACCCAAGTAGTGCAAAATGGATAGAGATTGGACAAGTGAGACAATTGTACCCTCACTTAGTTGATGCTTGAAAAGCAACTTTTAGTGGTCCAAAAGCTTTTTCAGTGGGAAGGTCGTGATCTGAATTGGATACATGAAAATTATCAGAGTTCTATGACTGTATCAAATCATGATAGAATTCAAAACTTATGAACAATGAGCTATCAGGAAGACCTCTGGATAGTGCCAGTTTGTAGCCAGCATAGAACGATGAGGACCTCAGTTAAAGAGCGCTGACCGAGGCCCATGGAGACCGCTCAGTGGAGCAAACTAGCAGTTAGGAAGCTCAGATCAGAAAACAGAGGCCGTTTAGGAAGCGTAAAGTGCTAATCATGCATCGCTGGGAAAAACCCCTCGAGAAGGAAAAGCCCCAAGCACTCAGTCACATGGGAAGCCAGGAAACTGTAGGAAAAACACTAAAGCGAAAGGTGGGTCCCGCACTTAAAAACAGGCAGAATATCGGACACGTTTCGAGCAGTAAGCATATTTGGCAGGGGAATGAGCGATTCCATACATTGGATGACATGTGTCCGGCGAATGAGAGAGAAAACCGTTGTCATCACGGGCTAACGTTCGTGTAAGTCAACCGCACGATAAGAGAAATAACCGTGGGATCTAGAGGCCCCAGATCTAACGGCGGAGATTGCGCCCGATGGGAGACCAGATTTGGAGGGAGAAATAAGCTGAGGCACATGAAGGTTTGAAGTCTGATTTGACTGCTGACCTGGCAGATGAATCATTTCACAGAGTAATCGAAATACTAAACCGTTTGAGGAAGAGCTGGTGCTCAGTTCATGAAGGGACAAGTGGCTACCTCCCTGTGAAACGTTATATAGTGGCAATGACATAGAGGAAGGGAATTCCAAGTGGACATAGGCAGGCGATCCGAAGAGATGGAAGAGGAAGCAAATAGCCAAGGGACAAAATTTTGGCTTTAAGCCACGAACAGACAGAGAAGACAGTGTGGAAGGATACATAAGAGGAGACAGTGAGACTGCAGAAACAGAGGCAAAGAATAGAGAGCCGAGCTGACCTGTAGAGTTAAGGCAACATCAAGCAGACAGAACCAGGCTTGAGAGGTTCAAGCAAATCCCAGTGAGGATATCTGTCGGGAATTGAGTACCAAATTGGACTCATCCCATTAATACCAATGAGGCCGAGACTTGGTAATGGGGAGTTTGTGCACTCTAGTAGCTTGGGGAATCCAAGTACCACCCTACTAAGCATCGTCTATTTCAGGAGACTCAAATTGAGCTCCTCATTATAAAATTCTATTTAAAGACATAATAAAAGAAGTCCACCATTGAAAGCTAGACTGGAGACATCGCCCAAGAGGATTGGGTGAACTCCTTATTAAAATTTTGTTGTGTTCTGCTTTGCTTGTTGTGTTTCTCTTATTGTTTTCCAGTGTCTGTGTATTTTGCAATCTTATCGATCCGTTGCCTAAGATAACATAGACACACACCAGCACATGAGTCTATAATACCTATATTAATTAATTAACTGAGATCACACACAAGTGATTTTCAGATCAATAATGAGGAGGTGGAGTACTACCAGAAGGATCACTGACACCCTGACCATGATCTGATGGGGTAGTTCTATAAGAAGAATCACCAGCCTCATCATCATGATCAGATGGGGTGGCATTCGGTGAAGACTTATGTGATGTATATGTTGCATGCTCATCCCTCCTCGCTACCAGTATCTCGTGAGCTTCGATGATATGACGCATAAGACTCATAATATTGTGTGGATAGTCCCTAAATAGCTCCATGAGGTTGGGATATACCATGATGTCTCGATCCCTCACAAGGCGAATACACTCCTCAACCAAAAGCCTAGACAGTTGGTCACAATACTCGACCTTTGTTATGAAACTAGCTCATAAAAAGATAGAAAAGATAGATCAATGCCTTAGAAATAATCCTCTTCGAGGGGGAAACCTCCTTTACATTACACAATTGAACAATTCTTGGATGATACAAATGACAAGACCTCCTTTCTATATATAGGAGTCTAAGGGGTCATAATATAATGAGAGCCGACATAACAATAATAATGTAAGGGCACAATAATAACAATAGTGGGCTTTTATGGGGCACAATAATAACAATATGGGGACTACATGGGCACAACAATATAATAAGGGAGTTGTACTAGTAACAATAAGGGGTTACAGTAGTAGTATAGGGACCTAACATGCCCCTCTTCTTCAAAAAGTGTTGTCCTCAACACTTGAGTAGTTCTTGATGCTTCTGTATAAAATTCTTATCCTCCCATGTGGAATCTTCAGCAGGTAAGTTCTTCCACTTGATGAGATACTATGAAGTTGATTGATTCCATAGTTTTCGGGTTCTTGTTTCTATGACTGCTCCAGGTTCCAATATGATTTTTCCTTCCTCGTCAAGTTCTGGCAATATTATTTGAACTGGGATCTTCTGCAATTTTTGAATGAGTGGCCACACTTCTTCATCCTTCTTCCATTCATACCTTGCTTTGTTTATCCAATCTAGTTGGATAATATAAATAGCACAAAGCAATTCTTCCACATCCTCATCCTTTCTTGAGAGTGCATCTGCAAAAACATTTTTCTTCGCTTTTTTGTAGATGATTTCAAAGTCATAACCCAACATATTTGTGACCCATTTTTTCTGTTCTTCTAAAGATAATATTTGTTCTAAAAAGAATTTAAGACTATCATGATCCATTTTTACCTTGTAGTGTCTTCCCATTAGGTAAGGTCGCCATTTCTTAAGTGCATGTAGTATTGCCAACATTTCCTTTTCATAAATAACTTGCTTGAGATGTAGCCATAAAAATACCCAATCGCCTACATCAAAACTTCTTTCACTGCGATGTTGATCAGCCTGTTGTTTCATTCAATTCTGCACCAAAGTGGTGTTATCCTTTAAAAGTTGGATAATTTGTTGTTGATGCTCGATGTGATCTTTCACTACTTGAATCTTTTTCTTCTTGATATGTCCTATCTTGAGAGTTTGAGGAGTGCTAATTTCTTCTAATGCATTAAAAGATATGGTCGGATTCATTTCTTGATGCTAGATGTGATCTTTCACTTCTTGAACATTTTTCTTCTTGATATGTCCTTCTATATTGATATTTTGAGGAGTGGTAATTCTGGCCAATGCATTACAAGATATGGTCGGATTCATTTCTTCTTTCTCGATGTGATCTTTCACTTCTTGGACCTTTTTCTTCTTGATATGTCCTTCTATATTGAGAGTTTGAGTGGTAATTCTTGCCAATCCTTTACAAGATATGGTCGGATTCATTTCTTCTTTCTCTAGGTTTGGTTCCTGGTGTATATCCTCTTCTTTTAGTATTCTTGATCCTTTTCTTCCTCCTCTTCACAATCAATGTAAAATAATTTATTCTTAGCACACTTTTGACCTTTAATGTATTTTTTATCACAATTGTAACAAAGTCCTTTTTCTATTTTTACTTCCAATTGTTGTGGTGTCAACCTTGTAAGTTCTGGAAGGCTAGGAGAAAGAACACTTCCATCGTTATAGTTGTGAGGGGTAGACTTCCTTGTTGCCATAATTTTGCTTTCCACTTTTCTTTCCAACCTAAATGCCTTATCCAATGAATTAGGTTCCCAAAGATGAACCTCAGGTTGAATGTTATCCTTTAAAATGCCTATGGAGAAATCAATCCTCTGCTTCCCTCGAATATCATTTTCCCTTATATTCAATTTTTGAAAGTCCTCAATGTGCTCCGCCATTTAACACTTTTGTTTGAGATTTATCAATTGGCTAACGAAGGTGCTTCTATTTGTATCCTTTTAATGTGTGATCATTTCCTTCCTAAAAATTGACCACATAACAAGTGGTTTATGAGAACAAATCCCTTTATACCATAAAAATTGATCCGGTTCTAAATATGAAGACGCAATATGTACCTTTTGTAACAATTGCACCTCATTTAGATCAAAATATTTCTCTATCTATAGTATCCAATTTACTAGATCCTTGCCATCAAACTTCCTCATATCATCTTTTCCTGATTTTAGGAGCTCAATCTTAAAACAACTGTAACTCTGTAATTTTCGGTCTTCTAGTTCTGAAATCGCGACCTGTAGTAACCCTCTGCGTCTTCTTTCCAATGCCACCAATCTGATTGAAATTGGATTCTCTCTAGGAGGGAGAAGGTCAAAAGTAGGCTTCCTCTCCAAAAACTTCTCAAAAAATAAAAGATAAAATCTCTAAAGTGAAATAGAATTTTGTCCTCCCATGTATAATAGCATGACATCTATCTAAAGCCCTATAAAACTATGGAAAAAAAATGGCAAACCATCTGATATATTATGGCGTCTGCACCAAAGAATCGACATAAAACAAAAGAGGTAAACTAATGCAGTTCCCATCACTATTATAGTGTGCAATAGTACTCACTAATATTGAGAAGCACCTAACCTCCTATGCACTAAAAGAAGCAACACATAATTGTCCATCACACACCTGAAAATTTGTTGGATGCAGTAAATGAGAGCCAACATATCTCTAAGAGTAGAAAATCTGATTTTGTGCTACAACACCATGGGGGACATCAGGGAACTAGGGAAAATCATCCCCTCTCTTGGATAGGGAAGTGATAAAATATATGTCCTCCTCTGAGCACCTATACCACGTGTCAGTATCGACATAGAAAGATTGTTGGTGGACATCCCACCAACAGATCATTTGTGCCAACAAACCAGATTGTGCCTTCAAGTATATAGCCTCCTCGTAGTACTTAAGGAGGCCTACATTCATCAAGAGTCCTTGGGCCACTGTGTTAATAGGGAGAGGGTATAAATCCCTCTCCCTCTCTTATCCTCCCATGGTAGGACCACATTGTATTGGTCTGCCATTTACACCTGCTCCTGCTCCTGCTCCCTCTGTTGACGTCTATGATACAATATTGACATATAAAATACATCGGCCTCATACATAGAACATAATTTTTTAAAAATAAACAATGTATTTACAAATATGGACATATAACTTTCAATTTAAAAAAAATCATCCCTAGTATGCCCAAAAAATAGTAATGCACTAGAACAGGTACAACATCAAATAGGAATTCACCAGAAATGGTTTGTAGATACATATGATGCACCACTTTTGGTTCACATACATACAACACATTGGTTACATTTTATCTTCAACGCGGTGCGTTGAGACAAAATTACACATTGGCACATACGTATAACCTTTTTGCACTAAAACTGAATGTTCAGGTTATCAAATGCACCGAGCTATATTTTTTTAATATTATGTGTGAGGTGTGTTTGGTAAATATAAATGCATTGAGAGTAACTTAAAATTGTATGCACCGACGTACAAATTATAGATTTTCTCGATGCATTTTAATTTACCAAACTCATTAAAAACACTACGGTGTGTTAAGTTCACACATCAGAGTGAATTGGACCTTATAAATTTACTGGGTTCACAACTACCGGTGTGATCCAAACCTATCGAATGCACTATGTAGGAATTTTATTTTCCAAAAATAATGATTTTTGTACCTAATTTGCAATTCTAATCCGCTAAAAGATTAAATTAGAGAGAAAAAGACATTGTTAGGTCCCTATAATAATAGTGTATTCCTTTTTTATTATTATTAGTGTAGCCCCCTTATTTTTATTGATGTGCCCACGTAGTCTCCATATTTTTATGATTGTGCCCCTTAGAAGCCTACTATTGTTATTGTTGTTCCCTTATATTATTATTTTTATGTTGGCTCTTATTATATAGTGACCCCTTAGACTCCTATATATAGAAATGAGGTTTTTTCATTTGAATCATCCAATAGTTTTTCATTTATGTAATTTAAAGGAGGTTCTCCCTTGAAGAGGATAATTTTTAAGTCGTTCATCTATCCATTTGTAAGTTGGTTGCATAACATTTGGTATCAATGCTTTGGATTCTAGGGTTTCATTGCTTCAAATAGGTCATCGCGAAATTTTCCCTATAACGTTTTTTATACAAAGCTTCAGAAACTGAAATTGAAACCACGTGGAGCCGAAATATTGATGAACTTCATGTCAGAATTTCAAATCCTTTCTCATTATATTTTCGGAGATATGAGCTGAGGAAGTTAGGGTTTTGGCAGGCTCCAGAATTCCATCTTAAATAGGTGACATAATTAAAATCATCATAACTTTCTCTTTGAGCATCAGATATGAATTTTGTAACATTTGATAGAAAGAGGACAGATTTTAGTTTTTTGGGTATCAATTTCAGGTTCAAAGGTCGAAACAAGGACACGTGGCACTCCGTACAAGCTAGCTCTTCTAAACTAGTCTATAATTAGTTCATCGTGGGAGACTGAGCATAACTCTTTCCTGAAGAATCCAATCTTAGTCAGACTTTGGGGTTAGAAAGAAAACTTATAGGGATACCACAGGCTGATATTTCACACCTTGGAGATCTGAAAGTGTAGAGATACAATATATTCAATACCCAGCTCCAACAAATTGAAGAAAAAATGTGTAGTTTTTCAAAATTTTCATAAGTTTTGTTTGAAAAGTTAGTTTGAAGTGATTCAAAGGGCATAGTGAAACAAAATTATCATTAATTTATGCACGTAAGAAATAAAATGGAAACACCTAGTAAGAACATAAAATCTCTACCATGACACATGAAGAAGAGGAAGAAATGCAACATGATATATCAAAATTATGAGACCAAGTGCAACAAATTTCACTCTCACAAAAAGTAACAGAAGCTAAGATTGATGGTTTGAAGAATGGAAAAGAAAACATCAAAAGAATAGGATATACACCAGGAACCAACCCCAGACAAAGAAGAAATGAATCTGACCATTTCTTGCAATACATTGGCAAGAATTAGCAGTCCTCAAACTTTCAAGATAGAAGGGCATATCAAGAAGAAAAAGGTAATAGTGTTGATTGATTCGGGTAGTACCCATAATTTTATTCATTCTAAGATAACCAAGGAATTGAATTGCTTCCTATATCTAGCACCAGAGTGTCAAGTGATGGGTGCAAATGGAGGAACCATAAATTTCTCTGGAAAGTGCCATAATATGAAGCTATCCATGGAAGAATATGTATTGAATAGTCCAATGCTTTCCATTCCAATGGGTGGTACTAATGTTGGACTAGGAGTCCAATGGTTACAATCTTTGGGTATAATAGCTTTTAATTTTCAAGAAGTTTCTTGATTTTTTTTTGGGAAGGGAAGGAAGTTGAATTAAGGGGTATTGTAGGGAAACCAGGAAAGATAATCAACTCTAATGGCATAACAAAGCTTCGATAGAAATAAAAATGGGGAGTAATTGCACAATTATGTTCACTAGAAGTTCAAACATCAAAATCATCTATTTATATAGATCTCCAAAAAGTCTTGGACAATAATTCTAAGGCTCACGTAGTGGAATATCACATCGAACATCAACAACAAGTTCTCCAAATATTAAAGGATAACCTCACTTTGGCATAGAACTTAATGAATCAACAAGCATATCAACATCACAGCAAAAGAAGTTTTGATGTAGGTGACTGGGTATTTTTATGGCTACAACCATACAAACAAATGTCCCTCAAGCAAGCTAAGAAGGATAATAAATTATCACCAAAGTATTACGGTCCTTACAAGGTGTTGCAAAATATTGGTACTATGGCATACAGATTAGATCTTCCTATATCTTCCCGAGTGCACCTAGTTTTCCATGTTTCATGCTTAAATAAGGTTATAGATGACAGGCTCCCAGTTCAAACAATATTGCCAGAACTTGGACAGGAAGGAAAAATCATATTGGAAACTGAAGCAGCGATGGAAACAAGTACTCGACAGCTACGAAATCGATTAATTTTAGAGTATCTCATCTAGTGGAAGAACCTACCCACTGAAGATTCCACATGGGAGGATGATAATTTTATACAAAAGCATCCAAAACTACTCAACTGTTGAGGACAACACTTTTTTGAAGGAGACAGGCATGTTAGGTCCCTATAAAACTAGTGTATTCCCTCGTTTTTATTGTTAATGTAGCCCCCTTATTGTTATTATTGTGCCCATGTAGTCCCCATATTGTTATTATTGTGCCTCATAGAATCCCACTATTGTTATTGTTGTTCCCTTACATTATTATTGTTATGTCGACTCTTATTATATTGTGAACCCTTAGACTCCTATATATAAAAATGATGTTTTTTCATGTGACTCGTCCAATAATTGTTCATTTATGTAATGTAAAGGGAGTTTTACCCTCAAAGACGATAATTTTTAAGTCGTTGATCAATCTATTTTTGAGTTGGTTGCATAATAAACATTACCTTGACATTTTCTTGTTAGGGAGGCATAGTTGACACGTAAATGAGAAAAACAAATTTCACCACCATTTGAGAAAATTTGGAAGCCATGCTCTAAGCATGGGAGAAAAGGATGGTGAGCAAGAGAAGCACCGATGGAAGGGTGCTTGAGTGAGGAAGGAGTGCGACTGGTGCTTTAGAGCTCTACATCACTGTAAATGGTAAAACTGAAATATACTGTCAATATGTTTTTTTATTTAACCTTGTTATGATGTGTTATTGTAACAACACTAGCATGTACTATTTGCAACCACACCAATTTTTTTATTAATAAAAACCCTATATAGGTTATCTTAGTAAGTACGCATCAGGGTGTTTTAATACATGAACAACATCGTGTGTCATGGGCATAAAGCACCGAAATGGTGAAAAGAATTTTAGTACAAGTATTTTTTAAATTTAACCTTTGTGTGGTGATATACAGTAGTATAAGCACCAATGCCTTTGTAGCTATGCATCGGGGTGTTTTAATACATGAACAACACTGGTGCTTCGTGGTAATATAGCACCGAAATGGTGAAAATAATTTTATGACTAGTATTTTTTTAATTTAACCTTTGTCTGGTGCTATCAAGTAGTTTACGCATCGATGTGCCATATATAGGTTGTGTATCGTTGTTTTTATTTGTACAAGAATAACGCTTCAACAATCCATCACTCTCTATTAAGCATCAGGGCTTTTAGTTCAATTAGTGACAACAATGATTATAATATAAAAAGGGCGCCGATTTTCTGAAGTTAAAAACTCCACAATGGTGCACTATATTGTGTGTGTATCGGGATGTTAGTGTACTTGTTTAGCATTGGGTTGTCATAAGATTATAGTACCTGAATTGGGAACAATGAATTTTATGTCTAAAATTTTTGTAAATTTAACCCTTTTTGTGTTATTGTGTAGTATACGCATCGGTGTGATTTTTGTACTTAGTGCACCATTGATTTTTTTTTTTTTTTAATAAATAAATCTGCTACAATGCACCATGTTCTATTAGGCACTGATGCATATATGTATAGTAATGCATCAATGTGTTATTGTATTACATACACACCATTATAAAGTATCCGTTAAGACATATCCCCAACCAACTCCACTAGTGACCTCTATTACAAATGGATTTTTGGGCTACTTTTATAGGTTCTTCTACAAAAACCTTCGCTAGAGGGTCTTTTCCTTGTAGTGTGAGCATGATTGCCTATGGTCTATAATATTTGGTTTATATTGGGGCTTATAACATTTGGTTTATATCAGGGTTTAAAACATTTGGTTTATAGCATTGGGGTTTATAACATTCGATTTATAACATTGGGGTTTATAACATTGATGTTTATAAAATTAGTTTATATAATTAGGGTTTATAATATTTGGCTTATAACATTAAAATTTAAAATATTTGGGGTTTATAACACATTGGATTTTACAATATGTGGTTTATAATATTTGGGTTTGATATTGGTGTTTAATATTTTGGTTTTTAATATTTCGTTTAATACTAAGGTTTATAATATTGGGTTTTGAGATCATGTTTTTAACATGTAAGATTAATATATAAGGGTTTTAATATAAGGCTTATATATATTAGGCAACCATGGTCAACCATATGAACCATGATCAACCATGTTCAATGGTCAACTCTCTAATGGGGTTGAATATAGTCAACCCATTTACTAATGTGGTTGACCATGGTCACCCCATGATCATGGTTGATTATGGTTGATCATGGTTAACCATGATCATCCATGGTCAACCATGATAGCCCATTATCAACCATGGTCAACCATGATGAACCATGATAAACCATAATGGTCAATCAAGATCTCTATGGTTAGAATGGTCAAATATTGTCAAGTGTTGTCAACCAAGGTCAACATGATTAGAATGGTTGAATACGGCCAATCAAGGTCAACCATGCAACCATGATAAACCGTAGACAACCAGGGACAACCATGCTCAACCATGCTCAACCTCAGACATGGAGAACCGTGCTCAAACATGGAAAACCATGGTCAACCATGGCCAACTATGATCAACGATGGTCAACCAAGGTCATCTAATATCAACATGGTTAGAATGGCCAACCAAGGTCAGCCATCATTGACCATGGTCAACCATGGTCAACCAATGTTAAGCAAGATCAATTGTCGTCAATTATGGCCAACCAATATCAACCATGGTCAACCAAGATCAACATGGCTAGAATGGTTGAACATGGTCAACCATGGTTAACCCTGGTCAAACAAGGTCAACCACGCTTAACCATTATTAATCATGGTTGTTTCGGATTCAGGTGTGGCAAAGGACCCTTCCAAGACCTTTTACTTTTGTGATGTGTTAAATTGCATTTTTAAAAGAACATAAATAAATACATCTAGATGTTGTAAAGAAGAGGAAACATGACAATCATCAGCAACGTAAAACTCAAGACGTTGATAACGGAGTTCGTCCAGGAGGGACTACGTCTCCCGTCCCCAATGTCAAGATGGTGTAGGCCATTGCATTAAGTGTTTTCAATAGTGATGATGTACATATGAGGTGATGTCGCTATCATACAAGGAAAATTCCATCACGTAGGAGTGGATCCAAGAGACGTTTCGCTGCAGGAACTCTCATTCAAAAAGGACTCCTATTAGTATGAAATAAACTCATGCATGATGAGCATCCTGCCAACATGGGATACAAGGGATCTCAACGCAATCATACATGATGACACATGAGTATCCCAGCAACATACAACAAAGGGATCTCAACAAAACATGACGAATCATGACAGAAAGTACATCCCACAAATGATTCTGTGTCACATCAAGCAGGAATCATGTAGCGAGGAAGAAAACAAGATCCCACATCAAACATCAAATAGGGATCTGTGCATCACAATGCATAGGAAAAGAAGTACATGAACACACTGCATATACCTCACATCCTAGGGCCATTTGAAGAAAAGGATGTCAAGCTACTGAAGCTGTTTGTACCATCGATCTCACAATGTCGAATCGCATGGAATGGCTACTCACACATTAATGCTGACACTTGCACTCCACTTTGAAAAGTGGTCGAAAAATTAAATGAGAAAATGGAAAATCTGAACACACCATCAGATTTGTGGCATCGAATGGTGCAAAATCGACTGTCAAATTTTTGAATTCTGAGAAAGTGGAAATCTGGGGCTTAAGGAATCTTTTAAATCCCCCCTAGATTCCTCAAAGATTCCCTCCTCTGGGTCCTCTGAAAATATGCTACTTAGATAAGGAAAATGACTATGCCATCGAGTTTGTGTCACTGAGAGGTGTAAGATCGACATAAAATTTGTCCAATTTGGACACTGCAAAATTTTTTCCCTCCTGAGAATTTTGCTCAATCATGGTTCCACCTACAATAAATTAATTAAAAAATGATCGCCTCGATTTCCATGCATGCTCCTGCTCCTCCATCTGCTAGGTGCACTGACAAATGAGGTTTTTATATAAAGTTTTGGGCAAATTTATAAAAAAAAACATTTGGTGGATTATCATAAAATCCGAGTAGTAAGGAGGAGGTCGAGTTGTCAAACCTCGACCCCTCCATTTTAATACACTATTTGTTTAAAAAAAAACTGAAATAATATTTTATTTTTGTTGGGTGGTTGAGTCTACATTGGGCAGCCAGCCCCATAACTCCCCGCAAATTTTTGGATGGTGTTGTATGATGCATTAAATGGTACTGTTATGGGGTGGTGACATGTGGTCACTGCATGGTGGTGGGCCAGCCCTCATGGCTGGTGTGGGCTCGATACCAGCCGTCCTCCTCATTTAAAAATGGCATACGGTATGGTTTAAAGGGGCATGGGGTGGTGGTCCACCACCTCCTTTATATATTTTTTAATTTTTTAATAATAATAAGTCCATTTCGAAAATTCCAAAATTTGACCAAAGGAGTCAAATTAAACAGGCCACAAATTCGCCCAGAATTTGGACAGAGTTGGCTGGATTGCATCCATCGGAAAACTTCCAAATTGTGTCTCCATTAAGCCTGCCCAGTCTACAAAATTCAACCAAAACTTTGACTAGCTCATTCTCCCTCATATGATCTCAGATTGACAAACCATTCGCACCACTGTGATCAGGACGACGAGATCTACGCTCTGGTTCTAGTTCAAAAGCATTCCGATCACTTTGATTTTTTGAGCTTCCATAAGCCCTCTTTGTCCTGTGTGTGTCTCTAGAGCCACCTGGATCAATCCTCCCCACTGAGGAGCTTTTGGTCCTCCAAAATCATGAAAACTAATCTGCAACTTCTATGTACCTTGTTTGCATCACAAGCATCCTAAAAGGCCTCGCTCCCATCTCCTTCACCTTTGTTCTTCGGAGCCTTAAGTGGTGAGCCAACACCTGCAACCTCTGCAACCTGTAGTACATTTTTTTGCAAATTACATGCTTGACTTTCATGACCAACTAATGATCCAAGCATCCCATACTTTCCACGAGTTTATAAAACATACTCAGTGGTCAAGCTTACATCAAGATGGATGTAACACCCCAACTACGAAAACAAGGCCAACATATCATTGTTGCTTCAACAAGTGATAGAAAACACATCATCACTGCAACACATGATTTACAAAGATAAGGCCAAACAATATTCTTCTTTGACAAGTGATGGAACACAACATCTCTTTCAGAGTGTAAAATGCAACACGAAATAATACCAGACATCATTGTTGTTGAACAAGCGATGGAAAACACATCATCACTTTTACATTTTAAAATGCAACAAATGAAAAACCAAAATCATGACCATGACAAGCTAACATATCTAGAAACCACTTTTCACTTATCAACGTGAATGGTTCATCCCCCTGTGGTAGTTTTGCTTGTCAAACAATTGTTTCACCTTGTTCATGCATCGACACTTTGTTTTTAAGGCACTACTCTGGATGGAGCCTCCAACAAGTGGCTCTTTGATGAACACTTCTGTCACAATGACTGCAATAGGTTTTCTTCCTCCAGATTTGTTTAACATGTTTCTTTCCTTGTTGTCGAGAGGGTCTTTCATGCCTCCTCCTGTTGTGTGTTGCTCTTCTTTTCCAACACTTAGAAAATGTATGGTTGTGTAATCCAAAAAAGGCACATGTTTTTCGATCTCTTGATTTATGTCCATCATTAAAAACATGATTATAATCGAAATGAACATTCGAATGTCGAGACTGGTTATGCCTTTCCTTGTTTTCTCTGGTGTAAGTATAGTGATAAGAGATTTCCTCAGGTCTTTCCCTAGAATAGGCACTACCATGGGATGATGGGGATGTGTTCCCATTATTCTCTTTCCTCATTGATTTTGACGATGTCTTAGAAGAATCTGACACCTTTGAGCACTCGCCCTCAGTGTATCTCAAGCCTGCAAATTAAGGTCTCTGCATAACCCCCAATGGTTGAGTTATGCCTTGGTTATTAACACCAAGCTTTTCTTCCTCCTCGTGCCTCATCCTTGTAAGGAGCCTCATGTTTGGCCCTGTAGATGGGATCTCCACATCTCAAACAGAAATCATACTATGTGAAGATGAAACCAAAAGGAAATCAACATCTTTTACCTCCTATGTCAATTTGGAAAGAACTGATGAGGGTTTCTCATCATCTGTTGTTGGTGGTTCGCTAGTTGTCTCGACACATTCCCCAACTTCTTTCCTGACATACCCAAGTCCTGTTCAACAGGGTAATTCTTCTACTTTGATGGGATTGACAATTCCTTGGCCGTTAATGCCCAAGCCCTTTCCTTCATACCCCATTCTCTTCAACAGTTTAGAGACAATTCCCGTGGTATGATTTTCAAAAATAACGAAATCATCATCAGGATACATACATGAAGATGGAGAATTACTTTTTACCTCACATGGGTCACGTTGTAGCTTTTCCAAGGCCTTGTCCTTTGCTCGCAGTTGTCATAGAAAACTATGTTTTTCCTCTTTCTCTTCATGTAGATGCATCTTCAATTCAGCGTTCTCTATTCGAAGATTATGTTTGTTGTGCTTCAGTTCTTCTAGGGCCTCTTCCATGGCTTGCAATTGAAGCTACAATCGCTCCTTTTCCTCTGTGTCTTTCTGTAGAGCTTCATACGTTATTTCCACCCTTTTGGAAATTTTGAGCATGGTCTCGTACATCTCTTTTTCATTCTATGTCACTGCACGTTCCATTTTTCACGCTTGCAATTCACATCCACGCAAAGACCGCTCTGATACCACTTGATCTAGATCCAGGTGTGACAAAGGACCCTTCCAAGACCTTTTGTTACACAGTAATTTGTCACTGTCTCCCTGTCAGTCACCCTACTGTGTCGGGAATTCACAATAATCAAGTTCATGCCTTCTGAACTGGCCAAAAACCCACTTTTTCCAAAGTTTTCATCATCAGCGCGTCTGTTTCTAAAATACCCGCGCTGAATGGTGCTCCATAGTAGATCGCGTGCGCTGCCAGCGTGGAAGCACACGGCTTTTCCGCGCTGGTCGAATTTCATGACCAGCGCAGCCTCTGCTCGTATTGACCTGCGCTGACTTGGCCTTGACCGTTATTGTCTTGCGAAATCAGCGCGCCAGACCAGTTATGCACCCGCGCTGATCCAGTTTGGGCGAATTTGTTCCAACAGCCAGCCTCCCAGATAACTACAGGCTTGGTTGTTGGCCTTGTGAATATCGCCTCCCTTCTATGGCATGTCTGTTCGACCCTTTGAAACCACTTCCCTTGAAGATAAGCTCATCCTTCCACCATTCAAGGAGACTCCTTCTCCTATATAAACCTCTACCATTACCATGAGCAGCTAGTTTGGAATAGCTTGGATTGTGTGGAGCTTATAGTGCTCAGATTGCTGCTACTATAGGTAGTTGGTGTGATAAGTGTGGAAGTGTTTGATAGCTTAGGGAAGGTTGTGTCATGTTGCTTGTGTGAGAGAGAGAGTTTCTTGTCTTGGGAGATTCATTTCCAAAGGTGAATGCTTAAGAGACTTGCTGACTGGACCCTCCTGAGAAGGATATCGACGCCAGAACACTTGGTTGTACTCTTCTCTGTTATTGATTAATAATAGATGACTACTATTATTGTTCCATTCTCATTTGTCTCTGCAATGGTTAATGTGAATTACATCCTTTCTGACTGATGTATAGTTGCTTTTATTAGATTTCACGCTTGTATTTGTCTTCTCTCTTCATGTGTGCAGGTATCTATTCGCGGAAATCGCGGAGGATCATGACCAGCCAGAGCGAAGGAGCGAAGGTGGCATCTCTTCATCAAACAACAGCATTGGAATCCAAGTAGGTGTTCTTTGCCTACCTTTTAATTGCAATTAGGAACTTGCATAGTAGCATTGACTGGTTGTTGCTAGACTCATTCTGGGCTAGTAGGGATCGCCTCTATCTGTAGAGGGGATTTGCCTCTCCAACAATTTGGCGACTCCACTGGGGAGTTCAGCCTTTTGTCTCTTGTGTCCATTTTTGTGTTTGAATTTGATTGTTCTCTCTTTTCGAGATTGGAGTTTGGTTCTCTACTTTTTAGACTTCCTGGTTCAGTCTGGGAGGTGTATAAATTGTTTAAAGAGTTCTGGCCTTGGTTTGGGAGTCTTTGGCTTGTTTTTGCCTCTTTTTCACCCTCAGCGCGGTTTATATCAAAACAGTTGCGCTGACAGCGCATAGCTGCTCCTTTGAACCTGGTGTCATCGCGCTTGTACGTAAAACAGTCACGACGGTTCTGAAATCGAACCAGCGCGCTTTATCCGTGTCCTTCCGCGCTGACAGCGCCAAGTTGCTACGCGTGACCTAGTTTCAGCGCACAGTTGCTGAGCGCTACCCGCGCTGATCCTGTAAAATTGAAATTGTTTCAGTTTTGCCTCCTGAGCCTGTTGGTTTGGTTATCTCCAGCTCTTTCTACTTGGTTTGTGGCTTGATATTCATTGTTTGAACTGTTGCACACTTGCTTGCAAAGCCTTGTCGAACGAATTTCATTTTTGTGACCCGTGACCTAGTGCCATCGCCCAGTTTCCACTGGACCGACCTTGTTTTGTTCACTTGTTCACTTGTTCGCAAAAGTTCGTTGCTGCTTGCCTTTGCTACGGCGTAAACCTTCCTTTTTGCTTTCTTTGCTCGGTTGTTTAGGTGGTTGTCCTCGAACCAGTCCTTCGGTTGTTTCGGTCACTCCTCGCCACCCAGACATAGATTACAATTGCTTGGGTTCAACCAGCTCTTTTCACGCTTGTTGTGTGTTCCATTGAGTGATTTTTTGTGTTCTTTACTCGGTGTTGCTGTCTCTCAAAATTCATTGTAAGTGCATTATGTCATTGAAAAGAAAATCGAACTAAAATCTTTTGCATTCAATAGTTAATCAAAGGAAGAGCATTTTGTTAATTTGCATTCTCAAAAGAAAAGTCTCATTTCTTTGTCATTAGCTGCATTAGATTGTTTGATTGTTTGAGTTCGTTTTGTTTGATTGAAAGCTCTTAACCCTCTCATAGTTAGAATTCATCGAACGAAATGGTATTCTTTGGCATATAGCTTGCATCTAGGTAATTGTGAGAGATCACACGATAGGGCCTGAAATCGAAACTTAAATTCAAGATCAACCATAAAATGAACTGAATTAACCTAAAAACGCATTGGAACTAAACGCAAACATCTAGAGGTCTAGGTTAGAGACGTGTTCCGGCGTCTTTAAACATAGTCACTATTGTTTCACATTACGGTTGGGTGATTCCTCCTTCTGTGACTCGATAGTGGTCTAACACGGACTGTGCTCCCACGTACCGTCGCGTATATAGGGAGACCCCACTAGGCTTTTATCCTTGATCCATAGGAAGCCGAGTCTGCCGCCTTGTGAACCGTAATGCACCGAACACAGCATTCGGGAAGATTGACTGCAGTACGGAAAGTCCTTGGCTCTCATACGGTTGCTAAGGTGTATAAGCAGTTTTACGGATCGCTTGGTAAACCCTTTACCTAGAGTCTCTAGAGCAGTCACTTTTGATCCTTTTCGGACTCCCTAAAAGAAAAGGTGCCTGTGAGCGTCTTGTCACTTCGTGCTCATTAAACATTCGAAGGAGACTGGAGTCATCTTTTCGTCCTTTTCTCGACTCTTGAAATATGAAAAGGTCGAGTTTGGTTCCTGTGTCTTAAAAATTTATTTGGCCACGATAACATCACCCGGTTAAATCTTGTGTTAGCTTGAATAGGTTTCTTTTGCTATGGAAACTTTTCCAGGGTTAACCAACCCAAGCTCCCCTCCTGACGGGAATCTTGGTCATTTCCCTCCTCTCGGGAATGTTGGTGCTCCCTATATGGCAACGTTATCCCTTCCCGGGTTAACTGTCGGGTTGCCTGTGTGGTTGTTTTCAACCTCTCTGGTCCCTGTCGTGTCGGCTGATAGTCCATCAGTCCCTCCACCTGAACAACGTCATGTTGATCCTAAGGTGGATCTCTCCCCTTCGACGCCTTCTTCTACATCTTCCTCTTATACTTCGCCTGGTGAAAGTCTCGATTCGTATAACCAGGTGGCTAAGAAGAAGAAGAAGAAGACCAAGAAGAAGAAGTCTCCTAGGGGAGAGCTTACACACACAGTCCCCTCCTCCAGTCCGGCTATTCACTCCAGTACACCTGAAGTCGAGTCACCTTCTGCTCCTCCGCGGAAGGTCAAGTTTCCTTGTCGATTATGCAAGGAGGACCATCTTCTTCGCGATTGTCCTGGCATCCCCAGGATACTAGAAGTATGGTCTCATGATCCGACCCACCCCTCATCGTCCACTGAAGCTCATGGCGATGCTACCTTATCAGTCGGGAATGGTAAGGGAAAAGGGAAAGTTCGCTTCCCCTGTCGACTTTGTGAAGGCAGCCATTCCCTTCACCTTTGTCCGCTCATGGATAAAGCTTCCAGTGTCTTGGAAAGTCTTTCAGCTCCCTCACCCCAACTCCCTGCTGGATATCAGCGTCTTTCTGCTACTGCTGATCATCCCCCTCCTGATAAAGAGATTGATTCACATTCTTCTCTTGTTCAAACCCCTCTTCCTAAACCTGGCTGTACCCAGCCGGTCCTCGACCAACCATTGGTCGGGAAGGGTGACGACTCGTGTCCATCACCTGTCGATCATCCTGTTTCGGAAGAACATCATTCCCATGTTCTTCTCGTCTCCTCAGAGTCTCATGAACCCAGAAATGATTCTCCCATCTCGGCCGCTTCGGAGACTCCTGATTCGGTTCCTTCAGAGCAGGGGGGCAATCATATGATTCCCCCACCAAGTAGTTCAGTCGTTTCCTTCGACTGGAGTCGTTTGACTACTCCTCCCCTTCCGTCCCATGTGCCTTTCTGGGTCACCGCCTATGCCTGCAATATGGCGCTGCCCGGCACTGTGTTGGATGAAGGAGCATCTGTTAGTCTTATGCCTGTTACTACTTGGCGAACGTTGGGTTCCCCACCACTCGTGCCTGTCGCACCGAATCTCACAGCTTTTGACGGAGGAACTAGTCAGCCATTAGGGATCCTTCCAAAGTTTCCTATTACTTTGGGAGGCAAGACTGTCTATATAGACATCTCGGTTACCCAAGGTTCTTTAGACTTCAGTCTTCTCCTTGGTCGTGATTATGTGTATGCCATGGAAGCCCTTGTTTCTTCACTTTTCCGTGTGGTTTTCTTTCCACACGATGGAAGAATAGTGATGTTCGATCAGTTATCGTTCGTTCGTCCACAAGCTCCTCCGGCGCACTTGTCCTTCCCTCCTGGTTTTCATCCACCAGTTGCATCTGCCTCACCGCAGATCAACTATGTGGCCACCTACCCTGTGCCTGTATCCAGTGATGACACCGTCGTGCATAGTGTCCTGGGGGCATTAGGTCCTGATTTCCAAGATGTCGGCCTTCCCTCTGGAGCCGCCTTCTTGGGAACCTCCACTTCCCGTTCATTATGATGAAGTCTGGACGGAGCACGGTTCTTTGTCTTGTGTCAAGCTCGCTAAAAAATGAAACAAGACGTCTCGAGGATAGTTTTGTTAATGTATCAACCTCGTTAAAATAATGAAACAACTTTGGATCCGAGGATAGTTCTTCTACATGTGTCACCCTCGTTAAAACAATGAAACATGAGCTCGTGCAATTCGAGCGAAATTACCATTATGTCAACCTTCAACCCATTTTCAATGGCTTGAAGCTTGGGGGGCATGCACCTCGAATTGAGACACGATGCTGGGGGGCATGCCCGTCTTTTACCACCAAGCATAGTTTGCATGTATATACGTGCTTTTAAGCTTGCATCAAAATAAAATCCATGTTCAAAGCATAGTTTGCATACGTGATTATCATGTGTGTTTTCAAGCTTTCATAAAAATAAAATATATGCGTGTGTGTAAATACATTCCATCATGGGTCGTTTGTTATGCAGTAGATACATCAGATCACATGTGTGTCGAACAGTCGCATAGCATATAAAACACATCATCACATGAAGAAAAAGATCCATCTAGGAATAGGCATATGCATATAAAATATTTTTCCAAGCATAGTTTGCATGCGTGTCATGTGTGCTTTTAAGCTTGCATTCAAAAAATTAAAATACATGGGTCATGTGTTATGCAATTCATACGTGAGATTACATTTGTACTAAACATTTGCATAGCATAAACAAAACATCATCACATGAAACAAGATCCATCCAAAAAATCGGTATGTATATATATATATATATATATATATCGTGTGGCGCACTAAGGCGCTCACAAATAAATGTATATGTCAAAAATAGAGTCAGTGTCCACAGTACATCCGAGACATATGTCTCTCAAAATATCAGTGGAAGTAAAACCTAGGCGACTACTGTGTTGGGTTATGCTCTCTGTAGCATACAGCTGCTTGTGCCACCCGCCTCAAAAGGCGGTGCATCCTGGGTGCCACCCCCACTGTGTGGATCTGATGCTCTATGGGGACCTCCTCGACCCCCTGGTAGTCCGGTACCCCCTCCAGCAAACGCTCAAGGTTGCGAGCGATAGTCTCCGTTGTGTCAACTCCTGGAGGAACTAAGGCCAGGGCTCCAGCTCCTTGCCCCTCCCTCCGTGCCGTTGGGGCTAGGCCAATGGGTCTCACGGGTCCCACATCTGCACACCGTGACATCTATCAAGACATGTACATGAAAAACCAAAAACATCAAAAAATATCAAAATGAGATCAAGTGACATACCTCCATCATCCCAATGCTCTCCTGTGGGCAGTGGCATATCAGGGTCGTTGCAGAAGTCCATACCCACATATGGCCAGTCCTCGACGAAGATGACCTGCCGGTCCAGCCACTCTCGAAAATACACCCCCCAAGCCACTGGGTGGCCACCACCTCCACGTGGCATGACGCGGGCCCATCGGCTGGCCCTCGTCTCCCGAGGACCTCTAGGTGGATCCACAGCCATGGTCTATAACTGTAAAGCCAGCACCCGCTCCAGCATGAGCGGAAGGAGAAGCGACCCGTATGCAAATTGCTTCGTCTCTCCGCGACGGCAGTTTCTTAGTTGCCTCTTCATGCTAGTAGTCACGGCGGTCACCCAGTTGAAAATGGTGGGCTGTAGGCACTCCAGAGCTAGTAATAGTTGGTTCTTCGAGGCCTCATGGTTGGCCAAGGAACCCGCTGCCCGTGTCACTAAGAAGAGTATAGTACGGAGAGGCATGTCTCGCACTGTCGGGATACCAACCTTCCTGCTCCGTGTTTTCGCAGCTCCTGGGCATACTCTAGCCATTAGCTGGTCCAGAGTCTCACCGCTAGGTCGCTGCCCCTCCAGGATGGGCATCTGGCCCCGGCGTGACAAACCAGTGAAAAATTAGATGTCTGTGGAGTCAAACTCAATATCCTGGCCGCGGATGGTGAATTTTCCATCTACTGGGTTCCAAGCTCTGATTAGGAACTCTAGCAAGTCAGGTTGCGCCCTCAGGCGCGGAGTCAGGAAGAATTTTAAGAACCCGCATGCCCGCATTGCATTCCGGCATTCGGCAAGTGCATACGCGGCTATATCCTCATCATCATGGGCTCTCTCTTGCCAAACAAAAGCCATTTTGCCCTGCAAGACCATGAAAAAACATTAGAGTGCTAATTGTGGAAATTTGAACGTTCATTTTATTAAAAATAAAATTTTTCCGCGCCAGCGCGACTGTTTTTAAAACAGTCGCGCTGAAAATGGCGCCCCTTTGTTTTTTCCTTGGGTCAGCGCGGAAGCACACGTGTTTTCCGCGCTGACCCAAAAGGTGGTACGTGTAAATATAAATCGATCAGCGCGGTCCCGAGCGGGAAATCCGCGCTGACCGAGAGCGCACCAACGCTCAAAGAATTTGCCCAAATGGCCAAATTCCACCATGGAATTGCTATCAAAAGGAACCAAAATGCAACGCAGGGAGAGGAGAACCTACCTGGAAGAAGCTGCCGGATGAATGGTGTCCACACGGGCTAGAAATCGCTCCGTCAACCTTGCAGCTCCTCAACGTTCTTCACGACCCAAAATGGTAACAATGGTAAAAAATGACTTTTACCCCCCTATTTATGGTAAAAAATTCATAATTGACTATATTTCTTATCCATATGGGTTTTTGTCGCCTTTTCGCCATGGATTTAGCACTAGTGTCACTGTATTATGCCTTTATGCATGTTTTAATATGTTTTTTACACATATTGAATGGATTTATGCGGGTGGTGTTCTTGTGCAGGTTCAGGTAACCAGCATGGTCATAACAGTTCTTCGTGTACTTGGTCCCAAAAAATGTCGTCTTTGAGCTCTTTTCCGACATGAATCAAGAAAAGATTGCCGAGCTTCCTTTCAGCTCGTTAAAAGGAACGAGAGGCGGTCGTTTTAAGCTCTTTTTCGACCGTTGAACTTAAAAAGATTGCCGGGTGTTTGTCGTTTCGCATTCGTTATTGGCTCTAAAACGACGTGCTTTCGACCGCTTTTTTACTTTTTCGGGTCGAAGGCACTATTTACGAAAAGTACTCCTCGATCGTAATGGTCGGGCGGTTCTTTCGAGCATTGTTTTATACTTTTTCGGGCTCGAGAGACACAACTTTACGAAAAAGGACCCCCCTGGAGCCTCCTTTTTCGCTGTCTTTTCAGACTCTCTAAACAAGAAAAGACGCCGAGTTTTTCCTTTGTCAGGCTCGTTAAACACTTGATGACATCGGGCACCGTCGAAATGATGCTTTCCAAGCATATGCTATCCCCGTCAAGCTTGTCATCCAAAAATAATCGGGGTACCTACCAGAAATGGTGGGGAAAATGGAACTGTAATAATTGTCGTGTCGGCAGCATGTCGCTCTTGAACAAGGCACGGGTCTGCATTCGTGTCGGGTGGGAATCTCTCATTTTGCTTCACAACTGGCCTCCGTGGGTACGGGTTATCCTATTTGACCTCTCATTTTCTCATTGCCTCGTCATCATACCCTCTGCTCATTTGATGTCAAATATTGCCAAATCCACTGTCGTGCCGCCGATATGTTCAAGAGAAGTTGACCTCTGCAACAGTGCAACCTTATCTGATATCTCACACAAATCATTTTACCTCTGTCTCGTGTCGATGATGTGGGAAACATCATGGCCAACCTTCGATCAAGGTCACTTCCTGTCGACTTCAACTCATTATCCAGGAAGGCGACTTAGAGACTCCCTTCAGGTGCCTTGGAGCCTGCATGCCTCAATGGCAGGTTCTTCGTGTTCGACGAGAGGTTTTCATCATTGGCCTCCGATCGAACAATTCTGCGGGTGTTCGACACCAGCTCATCGATTCACACGCCGCGGATTGTACCTATAGTACCTTGAGGACCATTGTCATTATTGGTGGTACCTCTCGCGTCTGTTAACAGTTTTCATCATTGGCTGGTAATCAGACGATGTTCACGCATGTTCGACTTCAGCTCATGTATTCACATGCTTGGACTTGTACTTTGTTCGGGTCGGGACGGAGCGCAAGACCCTGGATCTCTGTCTGTTATGGTCCAGGTTGCGATTTTGTGGATGATCATTACATGACTCATTGATGGATGGTTGTGCCCATACCTGAGTCTTCATGGATGGCTGCGACCATACCTTATCATTACTATGGTCTCTTTAGCTGGGTGGCTGCGTCCATTCCACAGACCTTTCGCATGTCTTTCGGATGGCTACGCCCATGCCTAGACTGCATGTACTTGATTATCAGAGATATTCGGTCCTTCCTGGTGGTGTTCCAGTTCGGCAAGTTTTATAAAGCATTTCACCCCTCCCACTCTCTCGGTCTTCATGCTTTAGGGGGCATCTGTTACACAGTAATTTGTCACTGTCTCCCTGTCAGTCACCCTACTGTGTCGGGAATTCACAATAATCAAGTTCATGCCTTCTGAACTAGCCAAAAACCCACTTTTTCCAAAGTTTTCATCATCAGCGCGTCTGTTTCTAAAATACCCGCGCTGATTGGCGCTCCATAGCAGATCGCGTGCGCTGCCAGCGCGGAAGCACACGGCTTTTCTGCACTGGTCGAATTTCATGACCAGCGCAGCCTCTGCTCGTATTGACCTCCGCTGACTTGGCCTTGACCGTTATTGTCTTGCGACATCAGCGCGCCAGACCAGTTATGCACCCGCTCTGATCCAGTTTGGGCGAATTTGTTCCAACAGCCAGCCTCCCAGATAACTACAGGCTTGGTTGTTGGCCTTGTGAATATCGCCTCCCTTCTATGGCATGTCTGTTCGACCCTTTGAAACCACTTCCCTTGAAGATAAGCTCATCCTTCCACCATTCAAGGAGACTCCTTCTCCTATATAAACCTCTACCATTACCATGAGCAGCTAGTTTGGAATAGCTTGGATTGTGTGGAGCTTATAGTGCTCAGATTGCTGCTACTATAGGTAGTTGGTGTGATAAGTGTGGAAGTGTTTGATAGCTTAGGGAAGGTTGTGTCATGTTGCTTGTGTGAGAGAGAGAGTTTCTTGTCTTGGGAGATTCATTTCCAAAGGTGAATGCTTAAGAGACTTGCTGACTGGACCCTCCTGAGAAGGATATCGACGTCATAACACTTGGTTGTACTCTTCTCTGTTATTGATTAATAATAGATGACTACTATTATTGTTCCATTCTCATTTGTCTCTGCAATGGTTAATGTGAATTACATCCTTTCTGACTGATGTATAGTTTCTTTTATTAGATTTCATGCTTGTATTTGTCTTCTCTCTTCGTGTGTGCAGGTATCTATTCGCGGAGATCGCGAAGGAGCGAAGGTGGCATCTCTTCATCAAACAACAGTGTTGGAATCCAAGTAGGTGTTCTTTGCCTACCTTTTAATTGCAATTAGGAACTTGCATAGTAGCATTGACTGATTGTTGCTAGACTCATTCTGGGCTAGTAGGGATCGCCTCTATCCGTAGAGGGGATTTGCCTCTCCAACACCTTTGACTTTCATGATATGTTAAATTTCATTTTTAAAAGAACATAAATAAATACATATGCATGTTGTAAAGAAGAGGAAACATGACAATCATCAACAACGTAAAACTCAAGACGTTGATAATGGAGTTCGTCCAAGAGGGACTACGTCTCTGAGCCCCGATGTTAAGATGGTGTAAGCCGCTACATTAAGTGTTTTCAATAGTGAAGATGTACATATGAGGTGATGTCGCTATCATACAAGGAAAATTCCCTCACGCAGAAGTGGCTCCAAGAGACATTCCGCTACAGGAACTCTCATTCGAAAAGGACTCCTATCAGTGGTTGAGGGGAAAGTACCCCTAGGGTCCTTTGGGTTAAGACTCTACCAGACTAAAAATTGCTTATTCAAAGAAACACACACACAGCCATTATCTTTACTGTAAGCAAATTCTAATGTTGAGGGTACGTACCTAAGGTCCTACGTTCGAGAAGGCCTTTAGGGTCCAAACCCTTCTTGGAGTTCCCTTCTTCTCCTTTGACCTGTAAAACAAAGGAATCAAAGAACACAATAGTACATGGACAAATACTTATACATAAACCATCTTCATGCTATAAAGTTAGTTATAAAAATCTTTAAGTAACTACTTGCATAAGAATTCAAAACAAGAATCCCATAAGCACAAAGAAAGATTGTTTCGGGAACCAAGACGTGTTTCTTTATATAAAGGCAAGTAAAGTACATATAACGGAAAGATTTCACCTGAAACACCTTCAGCAGGCTCCAAGCAAAGCTTCCTCCCGGATTCGTTCCAGCCTCAAGCCTCCAACAAGAGCTCCTTCCAAGTCTTACTCAATGGTGATACAAAGGATGAATGATCACCAATACACATGGAAACAAGGGTTTCCTATGCAAAATGGGGGAAGTGCAGAAGGCACCAAGGACTTCAGACCTGGTCTAAGGGGAAAATCTCAGCATAATAATCTTGCTCTTTCTTTTCTCTCTCCCTTAGGCCTTCCCTTTGATATCTTTTTATACCATCTCCAAAGTAGTTTTTTAGTTAGGAGTTGGTTGGGAACAGTTGGGCCACGGGCACTAACAGGTGATTAGCAGGTAAAACCCGTGATCTCCGCCTGAAAATAAGGAATTATTTATTTTTTTAAGTGTTTTAATACATACACGCGGGTTGGGTATACACAGACCCGCGTGTACATGCGTTTAACTCAGGTCAATGTCGCGTATAAGGGATAAAACACTGTTTTTTTAAATTTTAGGACCAGGTCTGGAAGGAGGGGTTGCCCTAGGCCATGAGTGCAGCATCACAAACCATAAGAGTGAGATTTGGAGCTATAACAGATGCCCCCTAATATATGAGGTCAGAAGGGGAACATGATGGCCGAAATATATTATGTAAGTACATGGAAAGGAAGTCTGTCGAAAAATCGAGGAGGACTTCACCAGAATTCAGCCTGCCAAGCCACCAAGAGGAGATCAGAAAGAAACATTGTCTGAGGCGGGCATACCCATGCTCAGAAAAAGTAAAGCATGTCCGCATATCAAGTACAAGCGGATCCACTAAGTATACAAGCATAAATGACTGGAAGATACATAATGGATCATCTGATCATAATGAGCAAGTACATGTCTGAATATCACATATAAGACTGTCAATGATGCTAAAAGATGCAACGGATCACTGATATCAAAGACTGATCCCAAAAGGTACCAACTGAACATGATGGAATAGGATGGTACTACACTACAAACTCAGGTGCCAGCATATAGAATGTCGCCATGACTGACTGCAACATATAAGGCGGAGTGGTATCAACTAGCAGCAACAGGAGCAACTGTCAAGTGAACCAATGAATGCTGATACAACCTGAGGTCTTCACCGACCGCCGTGGTACATTTCTACACCATGGGAATAAATGATCTGAAGTCGACCATGTGAGAAATCGTTTGATTACCAGTCATTGATGTATACCGTTAACAAACGCGAGACTACCCACCGATAATGATAATGAGTGTCAAGGTACCCGGTACAATCTAACAAGTGTGAATAGATGAGCTGAAGTCGAACACCTGTAAGAATCTATCGATCAGGAGACAATGATGGTTTCCCACTGTCGATAGCGAAGGATCTGCAAACCCCAAGGTACTGCCAAATGGACTCTAGATCTTTGCCCCAGAGCAATGAGTCGGAGTCGATAGGGAAAGATCCACTAGAAGGAAGGCATTAAGGCATCCTCCATCAATCTAGCGCGAGTGTAACCCGTAGGCCAATAATGTGGAAGGAATCGGACGAAAAAAAGATGCAGGAACCCAACCGAAGTACGTTTCCGGCATACACAAGATGTGGCTAGCGCACGACAGAAACCCTCTGAACCAACCAATAATGAAAGCTGACACAGAGGCAAGGTATCCACCAATAGGGTCAAATGGAAACCAAGGTACTGCACGAATCCCAATGTGTGATAATGTAAGCTGATGTCGAACACAAGGGAAGACACTCAGTCAAAGACCCATGATACTGATCGATGCTGAGCACAAGGTGACCTATCAATAATGAAAATAGGGCCAGGGTGCGGCTCTAGGCCTGTCCTCAGAGCAAGGTGTCGTCGTCGATAAGGACAAGACCCGCCAGCAAGAAGTCAATGGGGACCTTCTCAAACTGGCACGAGTAAAGGACTAATATAACTGATGTGATGATAGACATGACATTGACAACCAGGGATGGCCGACTGAAAAATGAGTCAAGAGACACCGCAGAGAGGCCGACTCAGGCTAACTTCCCTTGAACAAAAGCACGACTCAATGTGACTATGTGGCAGCATATGATGACTCTGTATAAGTTCGCCATGCAGGAGGCACGAACGAACCCTCCATATGATTGGAAGAGATAACCAATCGGGGAGAACTGACTCAATAACAAGGTTATGGCATACCTAAGTCAAACTAAATCCCACCCATGCGGAGGAGACTTTGTTTTGAGTGCTTTGTTCAAGGGCGACACGACTGACTCTAGCTGCCAACAATAAATGGAAATAATGTCCCTGTTCCCGCTCTTTTTTGGAATATTTAATTTTTTTTTGTCTTTTTCTGTTAAGCCGGAAAAAGAATAAAAGAATGCTATGGTACAGTGGAAAGAACGAGTGTCGGTGAAACAGATGATCTAGTTCCTGGGAAAGGAACATTCCTATGCTCAATGTAGGGAGGTGAAAACTGGTCAGTGACACTCAGAGGTATGTTCCTTCCACGGATCAGGGTATGTCAAGCTGCAGAAGTCAAAGGTATGCAAGGTTGATTTTGCAGACGTCATGGTCAAAAGTTGGCTTAAACACGAGTCCAAGTGAAGCCGGCTCTATGCCAAAAGGTGCAAATGGTCAACATGCAATGCAGAAGTACAACTCGACACACATAGGAGCCTCTAGGGTATAAGGCCAGAACGAAGCGAAGAAGCAAAGAGGAACGAGTCTTCAACGCATAAGTCATGGCGGGACTATAGAGGACTCCCGAGCCTACTCAAAACGAAGCAGCATGGGCAACAAATGTCAGTGAGGTGCTAACTACGATGCCCATGTAAAGGGATGGCTCTACCATCGTGTCATGATTTAAAGAATCGGTGAGTGAAAATGGCTTACGAACCATAACATGATGGGGTGGACCCTACGGCAGATGTATCGGTCACATGGAGGCTAGTATGCATAATGCAACGGAAAAATGGTGTCCCTAACCTATATGCCAGTGAAAACACGATACCTGCCATGACGGGTCAGCGGTCATGGAACCGTCTCGAACTGTCGAAAAATGTCCAAAATGTCCTGAAAAACAAACCAAACTCGGCATTCCAAGCTCCCAAGTTAAAAGTCACATGAGGCCAAACAAAATAAAATTTTGAAAAAATTTTGCATTTTCAAAACTTATAAAAGGCATTTTGGACTCACCATTTTCACCATTTGACTTGGAGAGCAAAAATTGTGGAGCAAAAGGAGCAAACTTCCCTGTGACCAATTCAACCGTTCAAACTTGCCGAAAACTTCCAGGTAAGCCTTAAACTTGTCTTGCAATTAATTGTGATAGTTTTTAGAAATTTTAGTTGATGTTTTACCGTTGGATTTTTGCAAAAAATTCCTTCGCGGCGTACACGTGGGTTGGCAATATTGAACTCGCGTATACGACGGCCCTACACGCGACTGTGTATATAGGAACCCGCGTGTGCGCAGCGAACTATTTTTATAAACAAAACTAATGGATGAAAATGATTTTTTTCTTCCAGGATGACTATCACATGGCGTGAAAGAGAGCACACAGCCGTGGATAGTGAAGTTATGGGCAATGATGAAAAATTGGATGCCCTACGGGGATGCGGGTTGTTTAAATTCTTCAAATTGCCAAATATGAAAGCGAACACGCGTCTGCTCGAGAGGCTCATTGATTATTGGGATGTCGATGAGGAAGCATTCATGATTGATCAGATGCCACTCAGGATAGAAGTGGAAGACATATATTTTATCACGAGCGTTTCCCGAAGGGGAGAGGTAGTACATTCCCGGGGCAGGACACGGAATAGCCTCAGTGTAGATGACTATGTACAGATTAACTGCGCGGGTCATCAGAAGGTCGGGAGCCAGATCTCTATCTCACATGTGGCGAGTTTGTCACTCAGGATAATCTTGTTCACCATAGCTCGAGTGAACGGATCATCCTCACTACATCAGGCGTCACGGGTAACCATGAGCGTGGCAGTGGACTGTCTCACTACTGTGTTTGACTGGTGTACTCCTCTTCTGGCCAACATGAAGGAACAACTCACTTCTATCAGGAGGGGACATACCAAGAACTTTGGGTTCGGAACCATCTTGTGCACTTTCTTCTTCGAGAAGGTTCCCGCACTCCGCCCCAGGGTAGCAGTTTCCATCAGTAGCCCACGTGATCCACGCATGGGCCGGTGGGCTGACCTGATGAAACGTCTGGGGGGTGGGGAAGTCCCAAGGAATGCATTTGACGATGACTTCTTTACCTGGTGGGAGCAGCAAATCATCGCCGTGGATGACTACCCCTATGCTGGGCTGGATTTCCGAGGAGATCCTGATCTAGTGTTACCACCGGATGCAGCATGGGGCGAGATTGGTAAGAATTTTTTATTATTTTGTTATTTTTTGGATTTTTCAAACATAATTGTAAACTTTGAAAAATGTTTTTTGGTGAGACTCAAATGACTAATATGATGATCATGTTTCAGATATTGGGCCAGTACGACCAGACGGATTCCCACGACATAGACGGCGCGACCGAGGAGCCGAAGAGGTGGCTGCAGCGACAGAACAGACCCTACATAACGTGCAGCGACACTTGGAGAGACTGAGCAGCCGAGTACCGATGGCGGCTATAGAGGACCTTCCTGAGGACATGCAGCGTCATGTGGTTGGCATGCCACGTGACTGGGTTCGCATCTTTCGGCGTGTGGCCAATGCCATAGTTACATATTTAGGCGCTCATCCTGAGCGGGGGTTAGATATATCAGACATGATTATGGGCATTTGAGTCCCAATTTTGTATATTTTTGGACACACATATGTACACTCGAGGCGCTTTATGATATATATGTATATATACAGTTTGACTTTTTGATGCATGATCTTATGATGATGAATGATTGATATGCCAGTCTAATGCTTGATTAGCGATAGAATCAGCTAACCAATTTTGAGATCTTGGAATGTGCAAATAATTAATGTAAATAAATGATCTTTGCAACAACCTCACCATTAAATATTGGCGATATAATAATGGATCCCTAACCCGATAAATGTTATTTAATTGAGACACTATCAATTGAGAATCAAGAGATACTACCAACGAGTCGATCCCATAAGAGATTGCCTCGGATAATAAATTGATAATAGCTGTATACTCGGCCATATTGTTTGAAGCAGGACCGATACATACGCCTCTCGATACCATCAATTGACCAGTTGGATAATAAAGTACCAAAGCTGCGGAAGCAAGATTCCGAGTGTGTCGACTAGCACCATCGGCGAACCCAAAATAGACCAAATCATCCATCAGCACCTGCCACAGCAGACGAAAAAGCACTGATATCAGAAAACGCTCAACGATATATGTATAAATATACATAAAGTACAAAGAAGTCATTGCCCAGCCTGAACTAAGCAAAGTACTTCTTTAGGTAGAGCCCATTTTGGGGCTCCTCCAGCTTGTTCCCTTCAAAGTCGATTAACTCATACGACCCTTTTTCTAAAACTCGTTTAACAATGAAAGGACCGTACCACATAGGCCTAAATTTGCCTGCCCCCAAGGTTTCTTTATCTTGGTCATAGACCAAGACAAGGTCACCTTCAGAAAAGACTCGAGGACGGACAGACTTATCATACTGTGTTTTAACCCTTTTCTTATGAGCCTCATTCATCGTGGCAGCATCTCGACCCTGCTCATCGAGATGTTCCAAGTGAACTAGGCGCTCTTCGAGACTCGAAGTCTCTGGAAGGAGTTCAACAGCCAACTTAAGAGATGGAATTTCACATTCGACCGGGAAGATGGATTCCATCCCATAAACCAACTGAAAAGGTGTAAAACCAGTAGCCGTTTTGATGGAGGTTCGGTATGCCCATAGAGCCGGATACAACATAATGTGCCAATTGGATCGATTTTTATCAATTGTCCGTTGGAGTATCGTCTTAAGAGTTTTGTTAACTGCCTCGACCTGCCCATTGGCCTGAGGATAATAAGGGGACGAATGCTCCTGACGGAAGCCTAATTTATGAGCCAATTCGGACATCAGTTGATTCTGGAAATGACTGCCATGGTCAGTGACAATCTCCTTTGGGATACCGAATCTTGAGATGATCTGATTGAAAAGAAACAAAGCTGCCATGTCACTATCGTTTCATGAAGTAGTCTACAGCCACGATAATGTACTTGTGATTCACCGCTGAAGGCGGATTACAAGTCGTAAAGTCAATGCCCCACTTAGTAAAGGGACCGACAGTGACAACGGGAAAAAGAGGAGTTGGATGCGCACGCATCTTCTGAGTAAAAATTTGACATGGGTGGCAGCGTTTGACTGCTTCCACACAGTCCTTAAAAAGTGAAGGCCAAAAATAGCGGGCACGTAAGATGCGTTGGGCTGTATCAAGCCTTGATAGATGACCACCACAAGCTCCGCTGTGGCAATCATTGAGCACGGACTCTGCTTCCTCTAAGGTTAAACAACGCCGGAGGATTGAGTCAACCCCTCGACGATATAATGTGTCACCAACAATAACATAGTTTTTTTCCAGGTGACGTAATTTGCGACGTTCATCCTTGGAGAAAGTAGAGGGGCACTTCGAAGTCTGGAGATAAACAATGATATCTCCATACCAAGGGTCTTGTGAAGAGATGAGGAATATATGTTCGTCGGGTAAACTTTCCTCATAAACAATATCATCTCCACAAGGTAGCTCCGAGATAAGTTCCGCAAAAACCATGGATTTCTTAGACTTGGCAGACAAGAACTCGAGATCGAATTCTTGCAAAATGACTATCCATCTATTATATTTGCCCCCAATCACTCGCCTACTGAGGACAAATTGAAATGGATTGACTGCCGCTAAGACAAAAGTTTTACGTAGCAAAATATAATGACGGAGCCGTTGGACAGCATGGACAGCTGCCAAGGCCAACTTCTCAACCGGAGAATAGCGAAGTTCAGGGCCTATTAAGCCCCGGCTCAAATAATAAATGATGTGCTCGGCGAGAGCATCGTCCTCCTGAACTAGAACCATACCAATGGTTGATTCTGCTGCAGCGAGATATAAAAGGAAGTCTCTACCATAATCCGGTGGACTCAAAAGCGGGGCAGAGACTAATGCTTTTTTCAAAGCATCAAACGACTGCTGCGCAAAGTCATCCCATATAAATGGAACTCCTTTCCGTAGTAGACGCATGAACCCTTTAGTGATCTTGGCATAATTTGCTATAAACCGTCTTAAGAAGTTAGCCTTCCCTTGAAGACTTTGAAGTTGTCGAAGTGAAGACGGGGGAGGCAACTGAATTATTGCCTCAACCTTGAAGGGATCAACCCGAATCCCTTCATTGGACACAATAAACCCTAACAGCCGACCGGACGTAACCGCGAAAACGCACTTGTTGGGATTCAACCGGATTTTATAAAAACGACATCGCTCAAAGACTAATCGAAGATGACTAGGGTGATCTGTTCTCTTTCGAGAACGAGCAGCGAGATCATCTAAGTATGCCTCGATGACATGTTTGATGTCGTGGAAAGCGTATGACATGGCCCGCTGAAAAGTGGCTCCAGCATTTTTAAGACCAAAAGGCATCTTTCGATATGCAAAGGTACCTCAGGGACATATGAAGGCTGTCTTATGTTGATCTTTAGGATGGATAGAAATTTGATTATAACCTGAAAAACCATCCATGAAGGAAAAAATCTCGTTACCCGCACACTCGTCGATAATTTGATCAATAAATGGCATGGGGTAATTGTCTTTTGGACAAGCCTTATTTAGATCCCTAAAATCGATGCATACTCGAATTGTTCCTTGCTTTTTATCTACGGGGACTAGATTAGAAACCCAATTGGTAAGAGGAACAGGGTATATAAAACCCACCTTTAGCAGCTTCTGGACTTCAGCTTTGATAGCTGCTGCTTTCCTAGGGTTAACTGGACGAAGTCTTTGACGAACAGGTTTCGCATTTTCATATGTCTTGATCTCATGTTGAACTATAGAAGGATCAATGCTAGGCATTTCTTCATAAGACCAAGCAAATACGTCACGATATTCCTTAAAGAGGTCGGTGTAGATTTGAATTTCTTCAGGGGAACACTCGATTCCGATGAAGATATTCTCAATGATGTTAGGGTCCCTAGAGATGTTGATGGGTATCGTTTTTGAAATTACCGACATATTACCTTCGGCACAAATGTGTGCTGGAGCCAAAGGGTTCGACACCATATCAACATCACTAGTACAGAGCTTGGAAAACCTAGATTCCACTTCCTGCAAAGGAGGAAGAAAGTACGAATGATGGTGTAAGTCTTCCCAAGGTTGATCTATACCCATCATTACTTCAAGGATTGCTTCTTCAGAAGGTAAAATTGAATCCAAGCAATCTAAGGTAGAGATAGAATCTAGGCTCCAGGCTGATGCCACATGACCATCCAACTCTTCTTCAGAAAAAGGAGTGGAGTGGTTATCTGCAGCATCTACGATAGAATGATATCTAAGCTCAGCTGTGGATATAGGAAACGCCATTCCATTTGCTTGTCCTTCAACTAATGTGGTCGTAGGTGAAGGCAAGGTCCAAGGGTCGGAAAAATAATGAGTTCGGAAGAACTCTTCTCGAGGAGACTCCTTGGATGATGAAATAGCATTGATTTTTGCAAAAGGAGAGGGAAGATCAAACGTACCCATCAATGAGGAATACATCCCTACTCCTAAATTCTCAGTCGGCGGGCGAGGGTTATCCACCAAAGGAACAGTAGAGTCGGAGCTTGCTTGAGGATCGATTGGGCAATAGTCCAATTGATCAACCTTAACGATTTTCCCCTCATGAGGAAAGCAAATGACACGAAACAGAGTCGATACGACGGCTTCTATTTTGTATACCCAGTTCCTTCCTAATAGGAGATTATAGTCTAGGTTAGCATCTATGACTTCAACTTCGATATTAACGACCTTCCCTCCAACACATATAGGAAAGGCCGGGATAATCCCATGCGGCTTGTGAGAATGACCATCAAATGCAGTCAAGATGGTTGGTGAAGGAACAGCCGAAGGTGAACCAATAGCCTTCCAACATGACATCGACATGACACATGTGGAAGCTCCTTCATCTATAACGGTGCGAAAAATATTGATTTTCCGGTATGTAGACTTTATCTGAAAAACCATATGATGAGGGAGTCGCTTTTTGACATTTAACATGTCAAAAGGGAGCACTAAAGAGTTAGCCAGATCAACTGCTCCAATTGCAGAGAGTAAAGCACTTCTCTGAGTCGGACATGACTGGAGAACCTCTAAAGCGGACATAGCACACGGGCTTTGAGCCAGATCCTCCACAATGGAGTAATTCTAGGCGGCCCTAGCATTAGGGTTAATCGTCGCGCGTTTGGCGGAACCTTTCGGTATCCGAGGTATAGTCTCAACAGGGGGTCGCTCAATATGAAGGTCAGTACCTCCGGGAACAGTTTTATCCTTAGATGTTTCGGCTTCACCATAATCACGTGGCCGAGTAGTCACATGGACATTTGAACCCATCATAAAAACATTTGATGCTTTTTCCCCTTCCTGGTTGCCCCCTGAGGAGGTCCCAGGGTTCGAACTCGCGCGAGCAAGAAGTTGCTGCCCTTGGGGAAACGGGTTAGTTAACACAGCTTGCGAACTAGAAGTCCCTTGCTGTCCTAACAAGCGCTGAGCATCTTCAATCCTATGGCAGAGATGAGTTAGATGGTCTCCACTGCATAACTTGCAAGGAAAATTAACTTTCTTTCTCAACTCACCTTTACCACCACCAGCGTTGTTACCGGATTTATTTGCATCGGGCTTCCCATCCGAGTTCTTCTTCTTACCATGTCCTTTCTTTTTCCCATTGGAACTTTGATTTCCTTTGGGGTTATCGGATTGGACGGCATTAATTGAAGAAGTTAGGGAAGCGGGAGGATTAGACAATGTGACTTGGTTGTTAGAAGCACTTTGCAAAGACAACTGCTGCAATTGATTCAACAAGTTCATTGTAGTTGTGTCTACTGACCCAACGATACCATCCGCGTGCGGACCTGGCTTCGGCTTAGCTAAATCAACCTTAGATCCAGGAGCATCTGGCAAGTACTTTTGTAGGATCCCAGACTGAGAGTAAATCAATTCTAATTGCTGGGCCCTAAAAATAGCTTGCTCCTCAGAATAGACCCCAGACATGGAGACATCTTTGGAGATCTCAGGTTGTAAAGATTTCAAAAACCACTCGAGACGGTATTCCGGAGGAATTTCGGCTTTAATGAGCCTCTTTCTCCGTCTCCATTCCTGAATATGATCGGAAATGTGAGTAGCCTTATCCTGACGAAAGGTGGCCAGAAGTTCAATTCTGGCGTCATAGCGGACAGGCAACTGAAAGTGATTTAAGAAGATGTTGGCTAAGTCAGCGAAGGATGTGAAGCTGCCCCCTGGCAACTCTATATACCACTTGGCCGCATTACCAGTCAAGGTGCGCTGAAAGAGTCTCAACCTAATCGAATCATCGATGAGGGAGTTGGATGAGCACCACAGATGGAATGTGGTTACGTGGTCGCCTGGGTCCTCACCACTCTTCCCTTTGAATTTTGGAATGTCCGAAGGGAGTTTGGTTGGGACCGGAGGCTAGGCCGGATTGTATTTGATTGGGTCGTTTGTTAACTTTGTGAGACCTGGCAAGTTTAACGTTGCCAGAAATGGAAGTCTAGGAGGACCTTGGGGATTCCACCCAGACTGGGTGGAACTCCCAAAGTTCTGAAAATATTGTCCTAGAATTTGTGAGGCACCCGGCTACCCGAAGTAACCAGTAGAACCAAAAGGGAAGCCTTGAGATCCAGCAAAATTCGGAGTTTGACCAACTCCGGCCGTATAACCTCCATAACCCGCAAAGTTTCCTCCTAAAGAATGGTAAGGAGTTGATAACCCCTAATATGGGTTCCAAGCCGAAGCAAGGGGAGGAATACTTTGAAACAAACTAACTGTGGTGTACAACCTATTCCCTTGTTGGCCGATAAACGGATTCCCAGTTCCCGCGCTACTAACCCCAGGGTTATTCCAACCTTGGAAAGGATTGTTGCTTTGTCCTACTGAAGAAAAAGGCATGGATCCTACCGTCGGGTTGGAATGTGGTATATGACCACTTCCGAAAGGAAAACCCTGGAACGAAGCCGATCCGCCCGCCATGGATGTAGCGGCACTAAACGGAACTGATGGAATACCCTGTGAATGGGTGCCAAATGGGAAGAATCCAGTACCAAAAGCATTGGTTTGGGCATTTCCACTCGTAGACGGAATGGAGGTAGACCCAACTAAAGATGTGCTCACAAAAGATCCAAACAAGGAAGTGGAGGGGATGGAAATAGTTCCTTCCCCTTGCACTGATGTTGGGGTTTGCATAGTCGTAGCACTTGTAGAAGCCATGCTTCCAGTAGTGGTCATGAATGGTAAGCGCGTAGCGTAACCTGGACTTGATGGTCTATGTGATGGAGTCCCAACGTATTGCAATACGTCTGGATGACTGAATGGTAGGGGAGAATTCGGAGCCCCTAACGACTCTGAGAATTCTTCTACCTCTACGTTATTCTCCGCTTGAAAAAGAACTCGAGAAAGGACTGGAGTATCCCTTTCATGTTCAGAAGTACCAGGCCTTGCTTGGGCACTAATGCCCCCGCTAGGAGGATCAATCTTCGATGCATCAACCGGCGTAGGACGAAGCCCACCGGTGGTATTCCCTCTGCGCCTTCTCGGAGAAGGTTCTAAACTTGGCGGCGAAAGACCACGAAGTCTTCGAGACCGTTTAGGAGATCGGTCAGCCACTTTGAATTTTTTGTTATGATCTAACTAAAGACTCAAAAAATTGAAAGCTAGGCCAACTAAGAGCACAGAGCGCACACTATAAAGTCCCTAAAGATACAGCCAGTCAAACAACTTCCACGTATTTCCGCTCCAGGTGATTAGGACCGGACACCAAAATATGAGAAAGTGAATCAAGGGGCCTTCCGAAGATAGTATGGGATGATGAGGGCCCAGTCCTATCAGCGAATGTATCAGAGGAAGTTACGCTGACCTCCTAACAACAGCCTGCGCCGGTGCAAGCCCCCAAGCTTCACAAGGGTGCCCTCCAGTAGTACTGTCGAGAGTGATACAACGTCAACCTCAGGTGCCACGAGATTCCCCTCCGCAGCCACCTGTGTAGATCCCTAGGAGAGGCAACTATGGGTACCAACTCGTCGCAGAAGCCAGGCGGAACAGTCGTGAGGTAAGTTTGGACAAGTAGGAGAGGGGGTATCTCTCTTCCCTGTCTTCACAGATCCTCGTGCTTAACTCCCAGATCTGGAGCTTTCCTGGTCTTCCTAACGCTATTGGATTTTCTCTCGCTATTCAGACTCTTATGTTTGACGTTTTATGTGGCCTTGGAGAGTTAACTCTCCACTCGCCTAATCTAAGGCCCTAAGATCCTAAACTTGTTGGTGTAACTGACTAAAACAAAAAGTTCTAGTGGATTTTAATTAGCGCTTGATTTTATTAGGCTGTTCTTTAAGTCACAAGGTAATGGAGATGAAACTTGTGGTGTTTTTATGG
This sequence comes from Pinus tabuliformis, assembly GCA_031772625.1. Taxonomy (NCBI): domain Eukaryota; kingdom Viridiplantae; phylum Streptophyta; class Pinopsida; order Pinales; family Pinaceae; genus Pinus; species Pinus tabuliformis. The sequence continues at coordinate 853,987,907 of CM062815.1, read as the reverse complement.
ATGCAAAAGAAATTAATAAAACTTAGCTACATGCACATGCACTTTTTGTTTTCGATGAAGAGCAATTTCTATGAGGTTCAGAGGTACTTCTAATATAAACAAATTTTCCTTTTCTTTTCGGGCTCCACACTCACAAAAACTAACAAAACTATATATGCCTAAAAAGAGATGCAAATCTATCCTAATGCAAGAACTATATGTGGATGCAAGATTTAAAGACTACTCTAAAAAAAAAGAAGGAAAGTTGCTGCCTTATCAAATTTGTCTTGCCACTAAAATGCTTCGATAGAAGATGATGTGTTACCAATCATTTTTTCCAAACAATAAAAACAAGTTCTAAGATAAACACAAAGCACTTTCACTTCGCAAAAAAGGAAATCAAATGAAAAGCAAGTTTAAGAAAGCGAAACTCAAAACTTTCGAAAGATTTTCTTTCAATCAAGCCAAGAAGTCTTTTTCAAAGAATGCTCTCAAAAATACTGACACCAATGATTGATGAATAGGCAACCAAACACTTTTGTGAATTGACACCTTTCAAATGATGAAAACCCAACAAAAATAAATGCGTTTGAAATCGCTCTTGACAATCAAAAGCAGCAATGAAAGTCCAAAAGATCAAAAGACATGTTTCAAGAAAATGGTAACAAACAACTTTCCCGAAACGAAGGAGCAAATGGTCACAAAAATGGTTTCGTTAAGCAAACAAAAGGGTCACCAAAACAAAATGAACACAAAGATTGAATCCAATCTTCCTACTCTGTCAAAACAGAGCAGTCAAGATTCTTAACCAGAAATCTTGTGTGTCAAAAAACAATGACGCTTGCAATCAACGAAAACAAGACTAATACTCCTTATAACTAGAGAGAGTTCAGAACAAGATGCCCCCTGTTAAACAGAGGACTGTTACTGGAAAATGACTGCTTCAAACTAACCCAAACCACCAGACAAACATTCAGCAAAAAGAAAATTTATCAATCTTGAAAATTATATAATATACGCGCCTGCAGTGATGTGCAGAGTGCGTGTACACGCGACTGTAACTGAGGAAACCTGCGTATACGCGGGTTCACTTAGTTAAACTTGCGTATATACGCTTCTTTAGTCCAGCAAAATAGCGTATCTGAAGATTTTCAAGAAAGATAAAAAATACAGACTGAAAAAACTGGAAAAGCTTAGAGTTCAAGAACAGATCAGACAGTCAGAGCCAGCAAACAGAGGGGCTGAGCCTTGATTGGCTTGAAGACTACCCAAACTAGGAACAACAAGAGTGTTGTTCCCCAGCGGAGTCGCCAATTCTGGTTGAGGGGAAAGTACCCCTAGGGTCCTTTGGGTTAAGACTCTACCAGACTGAAAATTGCTTATTCAAAGAAACACACACACAGCCATTATCTTTACTGTAAGCAAATTCTAATGTTGAGGGTACGTACCTAAGGTCCTACGTTCAAGAAGGCCTTTAGGGTCCAAACCCTTCTTGGAGTTCCCTTCTTCTCCTTTGACCTGTAAAACAAACGAATCAAAGAACACAGCAGTACATGGACAAATAATTATACATAAACCATATTCATGCTATAAAGTTAGTTATAAAAATCTTTAAGTAACTACTTGCATAAGAATTCAAAACAAGAATCCCATAAGCACAAAGAAAGATTGTTTCGGGAACCAAGACGTGTTTCTTTATATAAAGGCAAGTAAAGTACATATAATGGAAAGATTTCACCTGAAACACCTTCAGCAGGCTCCAAGCAAAGCTTCCTCCCGGATTCGTTCCAGCCTCAAGCCTCCAACAAGAGCTCCTTCCAAGTCTTACTCAATGGTGATACAAAGGATGAATGATCACCAATACACATGGAAACAAGGGTTTCCTATGCAAAATGGGGGAAGTGTAGAAGGCACCAAGGACTTCAGACCTGGTCTAAGGGGAAAGTCTCAGCATAATAATCTTTCTCTCTCTTTTCTCTCTCCCTTAGGCCTTCCCTTTGATATCTTTTTATACCATCTCCAAAGTATTTTTTTAGTTAGGAGTTGGTTGGGAAGAGTTGGGCCACGGGCACTAACAGGTGATCAGCAGGTAAAACCCGTGATCTCCGCCCGAAAATAAGGAATTATTTATTTTTTAAAGTGTTTTAATACATACACGCGGGTTGGGTATACACAGACCCGCGTGTACACGCGTTTAACTCAGGGCAATGTCACGTATAAGGGATAAAACACTGTTTTTTTAAATTTTAGGACCAGGTCTGGAAGGAGGGGTTGCCCTAGGCCATGAGTGCAGCATCACAAACCATAAGAGTGAGATTTGGAGCTATAACAATCAGTATACCATAAACTCATGCATGATGAGCATCTTGCCAACATGGCACAAAAGGGATCTCAATGCAATCATACATGACGACACATGAGTATATTAGCAACATACAAAAAAGGGATATCAACAAAAACATGACAAATCATGACAAGAAGTACATCCCGCAAATGATTCCATGCCACATCAAGCAGGAATCATGTAGCAAGGAAGAAAACAAAATCCCACATCAAACATCAAACAGGGATCTGTGCAGCACAATGCATAGCAAAAGAAGTACATGAATGCACTGCATATACCTCACATCCTTGGGCCATCTGAAGAAAAGGATGTGAAGCTACTGAAGCTGTTTGTACCATCGATCTCACGGCATCGAATCGCATGGAATGGTTGCTCGCACATGAATGCTGACACCTGCACTCCACTTTGAAAAGTGGCTGAAAAATGAAATGAGCAAATAGAAAATCTGAACACACCATTAGATTTGTGGCATCAAATAGTGAAAAATTGACTGTCAAATTTCTAAATTCTAAGAAAGTGGAAATATGGGGCTTAAGGAATCTTTTAGATTCCCCCTAGATTCCTCAAAGATTCCCTCCTCTGGGTCCTCTACAAATCTATTGCTCAGATTAGGAAACTGACTGTGCCATCGGGTTCGTGTCATTGAGAGGTGTAAGATCGACATAAAATTTTTCCAATTTGGACATTGCAGAAATTTCACCCTCCTGAGAATTTTGCTCAATCATGGTTCCACCTGCAATAAATTAATTAAAAAATTATCACCTTGATTTCCGTGCACGCACCTACTCCTCCATATACTAGGCACACTGACAAATGAGGTTTTTATATAAAGTTTTGGGTGGATTTATCAAAACAAAACCATTTGTTGGATTGGCATAAAATCCGAGTAGTAAGGAGGAGGTCGGGTGGTCGAACCCCGACCCCTCCATTTTAATACACTGTTTGTTTTAAAAAGAATTGAAATAATATATATTATTTTGTTGGGGGGTCGGGTCCACATTGGGCGGCCTGCCCCATAACTCCCCGCAGATTTTTGGATGGTATTGTATGGCGCGTTAAATGGTACCATTATGGGGTGGTGACATGGGGCCGCCGCATGGTGGCGGGCCATCCCACGTGGTTGGTGCAGGCTCGATACCCGCCAGCCTCATCATTTAAACATGGCATACGGTATGGTTTGGAGGGGCATGGGGTGGTGGGGGTGGTGGCCCACCACCTCCTTTATATATTTTTTTAATTTTTTAATAATAATAAGGCCATTTCGAAAATTCCAAAATTTGACCAAAGGAGTCAAATTAAACAGGCCACAAATTCGCTGGGAATCTGGCCATAGTTGGCCGGATTCCATCCGCTGGAAAACTTCCAAATTGTGTTTGCATTAAGCCTGCCCAGTCAGCGAAAGTCAACCAAAACTTTCACTGGCTCATTCTCCCTCATATGAGCTCGGATTGACGAACCGTTTGCACTTCTGCGATCAGGATGACAATATCTATGCTTCGGTCCTAGTTTGAAAGAATTTTGATCACTTCAATTTTTCAAGCTTTCATAAGCCCTCTTTGTCCTGTGTGTCTCTGGAGCCACCTAGATCAATGGTCGACCATGACCGACCATGATCAACCATGGTCTACCATGATCAACCGTGATGGTCAATCAAGATCTCTACAGTTAGGATGGTCAAGCATGTTTAAACAAGGTCTCTATGGTTGAATATGGTCAAACATAATGGCCAATGAAGGTCTCTATGGTCAACCATACTAGGGTTTATAATATTTAGTTTATTTGGTTTATATTGTGGTTTATAAGATTTTCTTTATAACATTGTTTTATAATATCTAGTTTATATCATTGGGGTTCCTAATATTTGGTTCCTAATATTTATGTTTATATCATATGGTTTATAACATTGGGGTTTCTAAGATTTGGTTTCTAACATTGGGTTTATAACGTTGGTTTATAATATTGGGTTTATAATATGTAGATTATTTGTGGTTTTTAATATAAGGTTTATATATATATATATATAAAATAATAATAATAATAATAATAATAATTAATTAACCATATATAAAATTAATAATATTTTAATAAAATATACTAATAGATATACATTAATATCAATAGTTGGGGATTATAATATTTCGTTTATAGCATTGGGGTTTACAAGATTAGTTTATAACATTTGTTTTATAATATTGGGGTTTATTTATAATATTTGAGTTTTTAACATTGGGTTTTAATAATTGGATTTTCAATATTGAGGTTTATGATGATGATTAACGTGACTCATGTGGTTTATCTGGCCTTAAGAAAGTAAGATATTAATTGAAACTCTTTAATATTTTATTTCTATAATCAAAAAGTGTTCCTAAGGTTTATAATATTGGGTTTAATGTATAGTTTTTTGATATAGGGTTTATATATATATATATAAATATATATATAAATATATATATATATATATAAATATATATATATATATAAATATAAATATATATATATATATATATATATATATAGGTGAGAGATATATAATTGTTATTAATAATAATTGTATGTCATTATATGTTAATTATAGTTTAAAATACAATAACCATATAAATAGATAATAATGTGGTTGTTATTGTTATATAATTGTTAATAAACACAAACAATCAACTTATTAATGTGATTGGATCATGTGTAAAGATGGCTTTGAGGTGAAATCCCTACCATACACCTAATAATTATTAAAATAGTTGATATAAGCCTATCGAGGTATATCAACCACATTAGCAAATGTTGTTGTACTAATATATCTTGTGTTGATTACACAATATAACTCCCAAAAGGATTAATAATTCTCATGCATGTATGATTTCCTTAGTTTTATGTTTCCTTTTTCAGGTTACTTGGTCAAGAATAAATAAATTGACTTACATATATGAATGCAAGACAAAATCTAAAGTAAGTGATGGATAATTGGGCTGATACTCATAATTATTTAGTTAGAAGAATTTATTCCAATTGATACTTTTGTGAGAAATTATTATAAATGGTAGAAATACCTTATTGAGCTGAGAGGCTCAATCTACAACCTAGTATGAGGGGGATGTGTAAGTCCATATGTTTGTCTCTGGAGTTGACATGTGCCCCTTTAAAATAAAAATAAATTATGCTCTAAATAGAAAATTAATGTCGACTATAATAAAAATAAATAAAAATGTTGTAAAGAAATTAGAAGTAAAAAAATTGTGTGAGTAAGATGTTTGAACCTTCTACTTTTCAAAACTATTTCAACAGAAGATTTAAATGAGCTATTTGAATATTTACGTTAAATAATTTATGTTGATGTCAACTTTATATATATCTATCTGTAACACCCCTCCATTGTCTGTAACACTCTGCTAACCTAAGCTGAGAAAAGATAGGTCCAAGGTGTAACAATGAAAGTAAATACTTTACTATTAAATAAATAAAGATAATATAAAACACTTGGAAAACGAGACACCAAGAGATGAGATTCTTGCCAAATAAAATCCCATTGGTGAATGGGAATGTAAAATTCTTTCATGATAAGACTTGTAGATAAAATTCTAGATAAGCTTAATGGATGGGAGATAAATATCCATTAAGTAACTTAGCTAGAGAAAAATGCTAAGTTTAAGAAAAACAGAAAGGCCTTGTGGGAGACAAAGGCAAACTTTTATGAGGAAAACCCTCGCGGGAGAGAAAGGCGAGATTTTTTTAGAAAAGCCTAGGAAAATGGATAAAAAGAACCATAAAAGTGGGACGCCACTAAATGAGACCATATCATGAAAGAGGTTATTAAATACCCATTGAAGAGATCAACAAGAGGCATTTGATCCATGGAAAGAACTCTTGGCTCTGGGGTGAACTGGAGGAAGTCAGTTCTGGGTTGGGTTGCGGTGCTCGACTTTCCAAGTGTCATTCTTTCAGTTAATTGGATTTGAATCAATTTCATGGAATGTTCTGTATGTTGGATCCTTACTATCTATGTTGTCAATTCTTTAAGCATATGAGAGAAATTTCATGGGTTGTCTTTACTTATGAGATGATTGAATAATCTGCATGTGACCACTATAGATGAGTAGAATTTCCTGTGGTAACTTTGTTTATGAAATGATTATATATGGATTCATGTGAAAACTAATGAATCTAAATTTAATCATAGTTAAATTTAGTGAAGGAACATAGTATGTGGTTTTTAATAATGTGTCAAGGACGTATGTGACAAATAGTATCAGAGCATCAAGTTCAAATATTGCGGCCTAAGGTCCAACCCACCTCTGTACGGTATGAATGTGCTTTGCGTTCTAAACAAATATGAGGTTTCACTGAAGGGTTTTGGTTATAAAATGGTTATAAGAAAAATAATCCAGAAGCCATAATGGTTGAAATTAAATCTTAAAATAAATTGGAGGAGGAATTTGAAGCCATAGCATGTGAATATTATATTGATTACTTGCAATCAAAGGTAATTTAGAACTAAAGGTTGTTATTTTTAAAAGGAGTGAAATATCCTATATTGCTTGTCAAGAATGTAACTATTCATTCACCTAAAAATAGTAGTCTAAAACCTTGAATCAGATCACTAGATATTGAAGAAAGAAGGGTAGAATCAATTTTGAAGTTACATACCTACACTGAATTTTTCAAGAAATATATATATATATATATTCTGATGAAAATTTCATGCTTATATTTGCCAATGATTTTGTACTTTGTAAAGAATGCATGGTGATAAAGGTAAGGAAAGACTCGTCAAACAAATGGTACTCCATAAATCACTGTCATTAAATGAAAGGCTCATCTAAAAAATAGTATTTCATAGATTTCTCCATGGTTTGTTATCATCATACTCTATCCAAGGATAGCCACTAGCGGTCTTCCACCTCAAAGAATGCAGGAAGAGGAGTGGATTTATTTATTTATTTAATCAACCTCTAGATGACTTGAGACACTTTATATTACAATGTATGTGGGATAGTTTCTTGTTTATGAAAAACTACACATAATCACTATGTTATCCATGATTTATGTATCTTAGAATTAATTTCCAGTCAGTGATTAATTATCTTCCCTATCACTTGTGATTTGAAAGAATGCTTGTTTTTCCAAATAGGCCGACAACACTTGAGTCAACTTTCCTCCGCTTTTTGCAGTCTCCTTCTCTCTCTCTCTGCAATTGTATTTCTTGAAATATAATGAAACATTTCCCTTCCTTTTGCAAACTTTTGTCTATTAATATTTGCCTTCTTTCCAAGCTTATGTAGTTTCTATATATCTTGATGGATGTGTTTTGTCCTTTGTTGTCGACGACAATGCTAGACTTCTTTTGTCCTTTTAGCATACAAATGTCCTCAAGGAGCCATGAAAAAAGAAAAAGTAAATAATAGTCAACTGTCTATGTTAAAATAAAGAATGAAATTATTTTCAAACTCAGTTTTCCACATAAAAAGTTTGTTAGTGTAGTCTTCTCTTGAAAGACAACAATCTGTCAAGTTTCAACCTATTTATTGGAGGGAAGAAAAATCGAAGAAGTGTGAAAGGAATTATCATGCTAAAGCTAGTTGCATTCTGATATGCTTTCGGTTGCAGACAACACTTTGATTAAGAGTGTTAGGGACATGTGAAATCATTTTTTTCTGTGAAGATTGTAAACCGACATTCACCGGTTGAATACATGTACGGGTAAATATATGTATAGTTAAAAAGACAAACCACCATGGTTCTCTCGACCTATGGAAACTTGTCAAACAAAGTATGGAAAGGTTATCGACCTCAGCGATAAGGAATATCCGAGAGGTCATCAGAAATAATGTGCTTTAACCATGTGACTATCCTATTTGCAAAGCCCACAACATTCCACAACCAACAACATACCCAACGCTCAGTCACCGTGACAAATGGTATGATGATAAAACCAGTGGCATGAATGTACTTCTAGAGTGTCATGCGAGGTTATGGTATTTTTAGGAAGGGTGTGTATGATTGGTAGTTTTAAAGCACGAACAACACCTTCCCAATTTGATTGTCGAAAAAAAAATCTCCTTGTCAACTGTTGATGCTGCTTTTCTTCTTGCATTATCCATTGACCTGGAAGTGTTAGATTGATGAATGAGTTGCCCACAAAAGCATTTGGTTGGGATTTTTTGGAGAATTTGGTATCTACGGATAAATACTAATTCCCCAGATAAGTAGCCATATCTAGAACAACAGCTTAAATCACTTTAGCCTTTTCCTATTAGCAATAGATAAGACAAAGAAGATGAGAAGACCTGCTTGTAAGCCGACTTTCCTATTGTCTCCTTTGTATCGATCCTGTCGCTCCTTCTTGTACTTAACAAACTTCAGAAGTACCTGTAAACACAAACATAAGACAAAGAACCAATCAAAACAAAAGATCTATTGAATACAAGTAAATGGAATCAGATGCATTCACACACATATAAGAATCATATATCAATACAAACATATGGGAAAAAGGTTCAAATACTTTATTGAATAGAAGAAGGAAATAAAACCATCGTGTCTGATTCAAATTCATTCCTCCAGCTTGGATCCCATCCACATCACATCAAAAGCATGAAAAACTTGAAGACAATACTTGTCTCAAAGCCAATTATCATAGCAACATTATCTCCTTACAATTCAACATAGTCCAGCCCTTGATCACTTAGATGAGTGTTCAATTTATAGGAGGATGAATGAGGTTATGTCATAAATGGGGGTATTGAATGGCCTTCCATACTTAGAATTACTTCCATGGAGGAAGGGATGAGAGGATAGGATGCATCTTAACTCATTCCTCATCCATTTTCGATCTCACAGGAGTTGATAAGTGAGGTAAACTTCTCGATGACTCCAAGAGATAAGAATATTCCTCAAACCCTATGTGAATTTCGCTCAATATCACCCAGCGCAGGTGAAAGAGGGCCTAAGTGCTCTACAGAGCACCCTGGCATGGACTCAACTGCTCTCCAGCACACCCTTACATGGGCCTACCTGCGCTGGTCCCTCTAGAGGTCATTTCAGGATGTCTTCAAGTCATGAAACTATCTGGGGAGGAGGCATTCAAAAGGGTGACTTGTTTAGGGCATGTAGCAACTGAAATTAGGGTTGGATGAGCCCTAAAACAATGATCTGGATGATGGGAGTGATGTGCCCAAATGGATCTGTAACAGCTGCTCCCTAAAGCATGAAGTAAAAAAATGCAAATGTTGAATGAAATGCTTTACGATGTGATGAGGAGGTTTCGAAGTGGAAGGTGACCTGCATCAATTACAATACATATATCATGATATTTTGATTTTTACATGAATTTTTGAGGGAAGGCATACCCATGCTCAACATATAAACTTTCATTACATGTACATAGATAGTTGTCTACAGATATAGACCCATGATTGGAATGACTATCAATGTAAAGCCATTGTACATATGATTTAGTACTTTTGAAATCGTAGCCCGAATGGATGAAACTAGATTCGGGGTCTTCTATCTCATTCATTTGTTCGCTCAAGTACAAATCCAACCATGTGAATATGTGATCGAAAGTCGAACATGGGAAGACACTGTCTGATTACGAGACAAATGATGTGAGTAGTTAACATATGCAAGAGAAATCACCAATAATGATAATGATGCTCAAGGTACTACAGTACATTCTGCATGGTGTGAATAAATGTTTTGATTTCGAACACCATACAAAGTATTTCGGTCGAAGGCCATTGATGTCAACCTATCGTTGGAAGCAAGTGATGAGCCCAAAATTTGGTAACATTTTGGGCTCATTTGGCCTAACTACCCTTGCTCAACCCTTCATTTTTCATAACTTATGCATCATTTTTTAGTATGTTTATGTCATTTGTACGACTAAGGGCAGCCACTATTCCTAGGTGGCTAACACCTACTCATTTCAGGCTTTTTGACACATGTTGGAGCAAAACCGAGCAGATAAGGGCTAGGAGACAGCCAAGATGGGGTTGAGGATTCGTAGGAGGGTTGTCCAGCATTAAATGGCCTTCCTCGGGATCTTCACCCCCAACTCCAAGCTCCAACAGCCACCACAACCGGATCTAGAAGGCAGCCAAACGGATTTTGAGGAAGCAAATGTTCACTCCCAGTTTGGTCAGCCAAGTCCCATAGATTTAGGAGGCCAGCTTGGGGCCTCGTGATGTATAAATGATAAGGCTTTAGCCTTTGAAAAGGACTTTTGGAAAACTGTTGCACATTCTACACTACGAGCTACCAGCTCTGTTTTTGCTCTTTTGTAGCCATCATTGGCAGACCTTTTGACTTATGGTTATTATTTTTTAATGGGAAGCAGTCAGATTTGATCTCAGTTCTGAGTTTCTAAAGGAGCCATAGCTCTCGGGGTTGGGCCCAACCTGAGAGCCTAAGGCCTCCTTCTTTTGTATTGATATCTTTTCTTTCAGCAATATGGTTTTCTTCACATGCATTTGAAACGCAGTTTGTTGAGTTAGATTTCATGGTATGGTTAAGTAGGCCATTGTTAGAAGATAGAGTTGCTTCAGAGGTTTAGAATAGAGTAAAGAGATTAGAATTGATAAAAGTTCCAGAAAAGGGTCGCCTGCACTCTCATTTTCACCTCTTTCTAGGGGCTGGAATGGCAGACAGTGCTACCCACCAAAAACATTAAGTTGCGTACTCATGCAATCTTTGGTACAACATTTTCATTTGTAGAAGTTATCCATACGCTCAGACCTCTTGGAATGTTTCTTTGCTTCGGTATCATGCATGATTCTCTTTAGAAATAACGTTGCTGTTCATTGGTTTCATTAAACAGTTAGGATAGGTTAGTAATATTTTGATTATGTGCAGGACGTGGATGATTTGGTTCAGTTTATATTGTGCAGTGCATCTCCATCAGTCTCTCGTCCTTCTCAGCTTCGTCCAGGCCAACTGCTCATCTCCCAATTAGACCCCTTGTCTCACAACTACTCTACTACCCACGTCATCCTACCTTTTTTTTTCTTGGCCTTCCATTCCCTCTACCCTCTTTAAGACAAACTAGTTTTCTACACCCTCTCATCACCTCATCTCCCTATCACTAAGTCATTACAAACCCCTCTCCTACCTCCCTATCCATCCATGCAGCCTCTTCCACTCACCCATCATCCAAAATCCAATCGTAGAACATCCTGTAGGAATTACTGAACATCCTATAGAAATTCTAAAACATCCTGTAGAACCCCTGCAGACTTCCTGTAGAAGCTCATAAACGCGGTCTCTTGGCAGCCAAACTTTGTGAAACTCTCTGGGAGGATGTTAGGGACTCCTTAGACCCTCTCTGAACCTTCCCGACCTCTTCCAAGCATTTATCCTCCATGATCCACCTCTGCACAGTAAGAAGCCAGTTACAAGCACATGCATGATAATTCTAAATAACTTATTCAAAAATAAAAAAAGATGTTTTCTTCAGGTAGAAGTAGTCTAGACACATGCATCTCACCTTCATAGAAGTAATGGCATCTCTTTCAGTAATTTGCATTCCCATCTTTGCATCAGTAGGACTAGCTGGTAGAATTAGGGTTTGCTAGGGTTTGCGTTTCTTGTTGGCTTTCAGTTCCTTTCTGCAAGTAGATTAGCTTCCTTTGAGTTAGCTTTCGTCCATCAGTTAAAAAGCTTCTTCTAAGAGCTCATAGAAGTTGGCTTGAGCCCCTAGCGGACTTGTGCCAGCTGACCAAGTGACAGCTGCGGAAAGAGCTAGTACTTGTGCATACAGCACCGTCGCTTCCAAGTTTGTTACGAACTACCGGGTTGATAAAATTAAAGAAGGAAGCTCCAGGAGTTGTAGCATTATTGCTACAATACTGGAGCCCACCATCTTTTTGGCGCCGTTGCCGTGGAAGCGTCAGAGTATTAGTGATTGTTGCTTTTCTTCTATTTTCCTACTCCCGCCTTCTGCTAAGTAGTTTATTTCATTTCCATTCTGCAAAAGTAGCATAGACATTTCCTGCTTTCATAGATTAACGTTTCAATTCCGCAATTTCATTTTTGCAAGTGTAGATTAGCACTTCAATTCCGCAAGCGTAACCTAGCATTTCATTCCTGCAATTTCATTTGAGCAAAATAGATTAGTTCTTTCATGCTTTCATTTCAATTCCGCATTTCCATTTCAGCAAGATAGTTAGTTGCAGTTCAATCTGTTTCAGTTTTGCAGGTACCAGAAAAAACAAAAACAATCAACAGTCTTTCCATTTCATGTCTCGTAGAAATCGATATAAAACTGACAAATTCTTACCCAACACCCCCACCACATCACTGAGTCACCCTTCTCTCTTCTTTGGTGACAGTGATCCAGAAGAACTTATAGGCGAACCTCTTGAGATATACGAAGATCCTATAGTAGAAGAAGAGTTAGAGAACACTCCATCTAAAGCTATGGCTGACAATAGGGGAGAAGATGAGAGAATTGAAGGTGCCTTCACCATCCAAGAGACCAATGGAGACATGAAAATGAAGAACATAAGCCCCTCCGCTTTACCTCACTTCCATGGACTGACTACTGAAGACCCTGATACCTTCCTGTTTGAGTTTGTCGTCCTTTGTCGAACCTATGACTATACCGAAGATGAGAAAAAACTGAAACTCTTCCCCTCTACCCTTAAGGATGTAGCATTACGTTGGTTCATGGGCTTACCTGGGAACAGTATCACCACTTGGGCCCAAATGCAGCAAGCTTTCAATACCAAATACCGGGACTACTGTAGGTCCAAGGAAGCCAAGGGAGAAATCTTTCGGATGACCATGGGGAATGATGAGTCCTTAGAAGATTACGAGGAAAGGTTCCAACTTAGCTATAAACGGGCCAGGTGCACACTTGACCCTGAATCTCTCAAGTTGGTCTTGCTCTGAGGAGTCCCTGAAGACCTCTTAGATACCCTTCACATGCTAGCTGGAGGAGATATTTACCAACTACCTTATGAGGATATAAAGACTATGTTTAGAAACCACTCTAGGGCAGCCCGGAAAAGAGGTAGAGGAAACCTCCTCTCAGCTGGTATTCCTTTCTCCAAACATGAGTTTGCAAATCAATTAGAGGACCTCAAGAGTGAGGTAAGGCAGACCATCGCCATGCAACTTGATACATTTCGAATCCAGCAGAAGAAAGAGGAAGCTGAGAGGGCTCTGACTATCTTCTGCCCTAGGTGTACAAGGAAACACCCTAAGAACGAGTGCCCATTACATTTGGTTGAGGTATGTTTTGTTTGTGAGGAGGACCACCCCACAAACCAATGTCCAACCTTACCTGGGCTTAAAGCCATGTATCAAGGGACAGAAGTGCCCACGGAACCTCTCTATTTCCTCAACCAAAGGAGGCCACATGGACCTAGACCTTACCAACAGGGGATGCAAGGGACACCTCAAGCTTATTATAGCCCCAACCAATCTGCTCCTATGCCTTCCTGGGGTCCCCCTGCTCATCCTTCCTGGTATGTGCCTCCTCCATGGTCTTACCCGCCTGAGTACCATACTCAGCCCACTACTCATTCGTTTCACTCACATGCCCGGCCACAGCCTTAGTGGAATGCACCTCAACCGGGGTGGAGGCCCCAGTACAATACTCCTCCCGCCATTTTGCCTCCACCACCAGCTCAACCACAACCATTACCTCCTGCTCCTCCAAGGCAGCCCCAAATGCCTGCTCAACTGAACCCGAACCCCAACAACCGATAGGCCCAGAAGGTATATACTGGGGAAACATCATGCCCTACCTATGCTGTGGAGATCCAGGAGATCAACCTGCGATCTGGAAAGACTCTTCCAGATCGCCAACCTCCTCCCCCAGAGGACGAGGAAGATAAACAGGAAAGTGAACCAAAAGCCATTCCGCCCTTTCCTGAGAGACTAACGGCCACCACACAACCCAACCCAGAGGAGGATGAGCTTCTGGGAGAACTCAAACAGTTGTGTGTGAGGATACCACTTCTCCAAGCCATCAAAGATGTACCGATATACAACAAACTGGTTAAGGAAAAGTGTTTTAGACACCCAAGCAGGCGAAAGAGAGACGCTTCAACCATCAATGTCACAGGACAACTGTCTGATCTTATGTTGGGGCAGGTCATCTGCCCAAAGTATTTGGATCCTGGGAGTCTTGTAGTTGATGTCCACATCAATGGCACCATCATACCACACACATTGATTGATCTGGGGGCTGCCATTAATGTGATTACCAGGAATACCATGCTCAAACTCAACCTTCAGGGTTCCTTGAGAAAGACCTCGACAGTCCTACAACTAGCAGATCGCTCCACCGTGACTCCCGAAGGGATTGTAGAGGATGTCTTGGTCTCTGTTGACTCTTGGGAGTACCCTGCAGACTTCTTGGTTCTGCAACCAAAGGCAAAGCTTACTGGATACCCCTTTATTTTGGGAAGGCCCTGGTTAGCCACTGCAGATGCTTACATAAGCTGCCGTGTAGGAAACATGACCATCAAAAATGGTCCTATGTCCAAGCAACTAGTCTTGTACCCTCCTGCCCAACCCTTATTAGAGCATGACTTACCACTTTGGTTGGAGGAAGGAGAAGAGGATGAGGTGTACTCAGCACCCTTGTGCACCCTAGACACCACTAGGGGAGGCCCCCCAACCGAGGATGATTTGATTGAGACCTTGATTCAGAATCCACCCCCTAGTGCATTGTCCTTAGAGGAATTGGTGGAGGATGCCCAAGCCAGCACCTTAGTGGACCTTTGTGTGACCAACCCAGTCGCTCCCAGAGTCAAGAATGTGGAGTTCGGCCCCGAGAGAACGTTAAAGATCAGCTCCTCCCTATCTCCTTCCCAGGAAAAGGAGCTGTGTAGTCTGTTGGCCAGTCATCTAGATGCTTTTGCTTGGAGCTATAAGGAGATGAAAGGAGTCCATCCTTCGGTCTGTACCCATCACATCTACATCAAAGAAGATTGTAAACCGGTTAGGCAACCCAAAAGGAGAATGAATCCAGCCCTTAAGGACATCGTCAAGGAAGAATTGCAAAAACTGTTGGATGCCGAATTCATTTACCCCATCTCGGATAGCGAATGGGTGTCCCCTCTGGTGTTGGTTCCCAAGAAAAACGGGAAGTGGAGAATCTATGTGGACTACCAAGAACTGAACAAAGCTACCAAGAAAGACCATTTTCCTCTACCCTTCATAGATCAAGTGTTGGATGGACTGGCAGGAAAGAAGTTTTTCTCTTTCCTAGATGGGTTTAGCGGGTATAACTAGATCCAAATCAGCCCAGAAGACCAAGATAAGACCACCTTCACTTGTCCTTGGGGTACCTTTGCTTACCGAGTTCTTCCCTTTGGACTATGCAATGCTCCTGCCACCTTCCAGAGAGTCGTCTTGAGCATCTTTTCTAAGCTGGTCCATGATTCGCTGGAAATCTATATGGATGACTTCACTCCTTATGGGTCCAACTTCCAGGAAGCATTGTCCAATCTGGGAAAAGTCCTAACCAAGTGCATTGAGATGAACCTGTCCCTTAGTCCTGAAAAGTGTGAATTCTTGATGACTGAAGGGACCGTGCTAGGCCATACCATTTCTCGCCAAGGGTTACAGGTGGATCCTAACAAAATTGCTCTCATCAAGAAGGTTCCACCTCCTCAGAAGGTAAGAGATGTTCGAAGTTTCTTAGGTTTAGCAGGGTATTATAGGAGATTCATTAAAGACTTCAGCAAGCTAGCCTCGCCATTATTTAGCCTCTTGGCAAAAGATGTTGAGTTTAAATGGATTGACGATTGTCAGAAGGCTCTGAATGAATTGAAGGATAAGTTGGTGTCTGCCCCAATCTTGAGAGGTCCAAATTGGGCCCTACCTTTCCACATCCACACTGATGCCTCGAACAAAGCCATAGGGGCAGCCTTAGGACAAGTTGAACAAAAACTTCCATACGCCATATACCTTGTCAGCAAAAACTTATCCAAGGTGGAACTGAATTACACTGTAACTGAGAAAGAATTTCTGGCCGTGGTCCATGCACTGAACAAGTTCCGACATTATATCACTGGCTATAAACATTTGTACATACTTATCATGCTGCAATTAGATATTTAATGAATAAACCAGATGTGAATGCTCGTATTATTAGATGGTTACTTTTGTTGCAGCAGTTTGATTTGACTATCGTTGACAAACCGGGTAAAGAAAATGTTGTTGCTGAATTTTTGTCTAGATTGGATTTACCTGCAGGTGAGGATGGAACAGTGGATGACCAGATGCCAGATGAACATTTGTTTGCTATTTCAGTACTCTCTCCATGGTTTGCTGATATAGCAAACTACCTTGTCTCAGCACAGTTCCCTCCGCACCTATCCTCAAGGGAGAAGAGCAGGATCATGAGGAAGAGTGCCTCATTCACTTGGATCGGGGGCAACCTGTTCAAGCTTGGCCCTGATCAGATCTTAAGGCGTTGTGTAAGGGAGGAGGAAGTCTTTGATATCCTCCTAACCTGTCATGACGGGCCTTGTGGACGACATTTTGCAGCCAAAAGGACTGCCTTCAAAATCCTACAGGCAGGCTACTATTGGCCCACGCTTCATCAAGATGTCAGAAGGTATATCAGCCAATGTGACCGATGCCAAAGGATGGGGAAACCGACTCCAAGGGACGAAATGCCTGTCCAACCTCAAGTGACTCTTGAGCCATTTGAGAAGTGGGGTATGGATTTTGTGGGTCCAATCAATCCCCCTTCGAGGCAAAGGTCTTACATCATTGTGTGCACAGACTACCTGAAAAAGTGGGCAGAAACCAAGGCAATCAAAGCAGTGACAGAAGAAAAGGTGGCCGAGTTCTTAAGAGAAAACATCTTCTACAAATTTGGCTACCCAAGAGAGCTAGTCACTGATCAAGGAAGCCAGTTCACCTCCAACTTAATTGAAGACCTACTCGCTCATCACAAAATCAAGCATAGGACTTCCACCCCCTATCATCCTCAAGCAAATGGGCACGTGGAAGTCACCAATAGAGCATTGGAAGGGATCTTGACTAAGGTGGTGAGCAGCAGTAGAAAAGATTGGGCAGATCGCCTGGTTGAGGCCACGTGGGCTTACAACACCACTTGGAAGACCACAACCGGCTTCACACCTTATGAGCTGGTCTATGGGAAGAGAGCTTTGCTGTCAATTGAGTTCGAGTACAACACCTTGAGGATGGCAGCTCAGCTGGACCTGGATCTCAGCCATGCCCAACAAGAAAGGTTATTGCAGCTGAATGGATTAGACGAGCACCGAATGCAGGCCCTTCTCCACTCAGAAGTGGTTCAACTTTAGAGGAAGGTGTGGCATGACCAACACCTCAATGACAAGCAATTTCAGCTGGGAGATTGGGCGCTGTTATATGATTCCAGGCATAAGGATTTCAAGGGGAAGCTGAGAACCAGATGGCTGGGACCATATGCAGTGGAAAAATGTAATGACAATGGGTCTGTTCTTATTCAGACCATTGATGAGGAGGCCATCCCATGCTTGTCAATGGGCATCGACTAAAGATCTACAGAAAGCCTCTTTCAAGGCAAGAATTCATCAAAACTGTGGAAAAATCAGTGCTGGTCATAGAGAAGGGTTCTGCCTCTGTTTTGGGCATACCCTGAACATCTCAAAAAGGAAAAAAAATAAAAAAAAAAATATATATATATATAATAAAGATCCTTGGGTGAAAACCTTTCTGAGGCTCCCAAGGCAGATGGTAGGGGTGAAAACCTCATTGAGGCGTCCCTGCTGTCTTATGAAAACGTTTGAAAAAAGACCCTTGGGTGAAAACCTCTCTGAGGCGCTCAAGGCAGATGGTAAGGGTGAAAACCTCATGGAGGCGCCCCTACTGTCTTTCAAAAAAAAAAAAAAAAAAACAAAGAAACAGGGAAAACAGGTTCAAGATTTGATAGTTCATGCAGGTTGCAGGTATTCCATGCAGGAAAAGAGGTCCCTCAACTCAAGGACAAGGGTCCCTACTATGCTACCAGAGGACCTCACCAACACTCCCTCCAGAAGCACTCATCTCTTCCAAGGTCTGGGCATGATTTGATCACAGTTTAGCCTTCTATAGGAAGCTACAGGACTTTCTACAGGAAGTTCTGTATTTCTACAGGAAACTTCCTGTAGAATCTTTGGATGGCCCAGGACCGACTGTGTGGGAAGATCTGAAGCCCGAGGTCCGACATGGAGGCATGCAAGCTAATGTTTTTCTCCATCACCCACTGCTGTCGCCTCCTTCTACCACCCCTGTTGCCATGCAATGGAAATACCTGCACAGTCAAATCAGAACGTTGAATTCTCAGAGGAAGCAATTCTCAAATGGAATAAAGGATGCATAGGCCCCATGCACTACTTATCAAAGCCATCCGAGGACCCTACGACCGTGACCGTGATGCCACCGTCTCCACCGTTTCGGCATGCACCCGAGGAGGAAAAACTGCTACAAGACATCCTACAGGAATCCCGTAGCAGTTCATCCAGCTAGAGCGTACACCATCAAGGCACCTGCAACACATAGAGCGGGCACATGCACCATCCGCAGCCAGGTAATAAGTTTCGTAACCAGCAGCAGTCTGCAAGGAGGAACCCCCGTGCCTGTGCGTGAAGCAGCAGCAAGCGGATCCATCACCCTCGTCCTGAAACCTGAAAATAACGTCGCGGCCGCACAGGTAAGTGCCTCACCCTTTTTTCGTCAAATTACATGAACAATACTCTAAAATGTTTGCGAGTATGGAAATGAATGGGTTGAGCCAGTCGGGTAGCCATTCAACTGGCCACCACGACCAGTCCGATGGTCTCGTCAGATTCGGAAAGTGTTGGTCGTGTCAAGCAAAACAGGAAATGGACACGTGGGAAGCGTCCAGTCGGGGAGAAGCGGCGATCTAACAGAAATGGCGGCGGTAGATATGCAGGGAATGATGCGGCGGTCAGGCAGACTTGCAGTGAAATGAATAGGTGATGTCGTCCAACGGTCCGACAGGGATAGCTCACCCCCGCGCCACGAGTTCCGCAGGGATTCAAATCCACCGGCTAGATCGTCACTCCACTCATTTATCATCAACCGCTTTGCAGTCAAGTAAGCGTCTGGAATTCCCTGAAGCTTGTTACTCTGAGTCCTCGGCTTGTTCAAACGTCTGGTGGTTGCACAGAAGGCGCAGAACCACTGACGCGCTCTCCGGAACCTGTGCGCGACTTCTACAGGAAGCTGCGCTACAGGAAGCTCACCGCTACGGAGGAAATCAATCTATTCACATCAAAGGTGGCGAATTGGAAGAGGTAAGCCTGAACCCATTCCTCCCATGCAATTGGTTTGAAGGGTGGTGAAGTCGACGTTCTAAAAAAGTAAAACTACAGTCTGCGCATAAATTTCAAACGTCGTCTTCCTTTTGCATGAGAATTGTCGTCGTAGTGTATGTGCGGGGTTTTCTACAGGATGTGGTTCGTAATTGAGCCCTTGTCAAGGCTCACCTGTAGATAGCCGAGAATTCACGAACTGTGTGCTTGACAGAGGCGTAATTCTGCGCTCTGTCTCAAGAAATCCGAAAGGCCCATCTTTTGATACGCACCAGCCACCTCCGGCTAACACAGCAAGCTTTCACCATGCCGGGTGGATTCATTAGGAAGGAACCAACAGACTCAAAGAAGCTACGGGAAAACCCTGAGGTGGTAGAACTGTTTTCTCGTGCACTATGGATGTCATTCTGCGACAAGCTTCAAGGTTATGATGATGAGGTGGCAGAGGAATTCCTGCAAGCTTTGAAGCCAAAATCAAAAACACTGGCCGTTGTCAATTTCATGGGTTTGAATCTCAGACTCACCCCACAGTTCATCAGCAGAGTCACTGATCTCCTAATGGGGGTACCGTGGGATAAGGAGGAGAGGAAACTAGGCCAGAAGGCTAAAAAGGAGTTCTTTCTGCCGGAGGAGCAATTCTCAGAGGATAAGAACGGGGTTCGCAGAGCTAGCCTACAGCCGCTCTAGAGTGAGGTCAGCCTCCAAATTATGAAATATATCACGTGCGAAGGACGATTCAACATCGTATATGGGTACCATTTCCGGCTGCTCACATAACTGAGGCACCAAATGGACCTACCTTTAGAAAACAAGCTAAGTATTCCTTACTTCCTCCTGCAGTCCATGACTGAATGTGCCACCAAATTATGAGAGGGCACGCCAGACCAGGTAGCCCATCATGGGCTCATTAAGCTCCTCATGGAGGATGCACTCCACACATACACCGTCCCTCTCTCGTGGGAAGCCTTCCGAAATTTGACTAAGGATGGCGATATCAAAATGTTGACCGAGGAGCTCACCTCCTCCAGCAGCGAGGAGAAGGAACCAATACACACAGAGAAGGAAGGGAAAGGCCAGGAAACCACGGTCAAAGCACCGAAGAAAGAACAAAAGGGGAAACAAGAGAAACACCAGGTTGCCGAAAAAGAGGATGACAAATCCACATTGACACCCAGGGAGAAAAGGTTACAGAGTAGGGTGGAAAGGACTGAACAAGTCCACGTCAGCGAAGGCACCTCGAAAGCAGCCTCAGCAAAGTCAAAAGGCAAAGCACCCTCAGCCAAACAGGCTAAAATGGTGCCACCTGTTTCTACAGGAAAACCAAAAACGGCTTCTACAGGAAGCCAGAAGTCAGCCGCTACAGGGCCTTCTACAAGAAGTCCTGAGAAAGGAAAACCAAAGGAGAAGACAGTCGAAATCCTTGCAAGGGAGGCAACAGCCGTGCTGGCCACCCTTAGTACCCCTCCCAAGCCGAGGGAAAAATGAAAGAGGGAGATCCCTCTGTATTTCAAATCAAGGAGAAGAGTGAGGATCAAAACAGGCAGGCCCCAACCTCCATCCAGCAGCCCAATTACTATAGAAGACACCCCTACCTCGCCAAGGGAGAGGTCCCCCTCAAAAATATCAGTCACTTATGAGTGGGGGAGCCCGAAGACAACTGCTTGGCAGGAGAGAATGGATAGGTTGGCTTCAAAAACCCCGCTACAGGATGCTGAGGCCGTTCTACAGGAAACATTGGCCCGGCTCAAGGAGACAGAGAGAATGGAGGGAGAGGCAGCCACATCACCACTTAGGGAAGACGGAGTAGAGCCACCGAGGGAAGAAGAGAAAGAGCATATTCCGGAACCGAGTCCCCAGCCAAGCTTGAGCTCGTATTATAACTTTCTGGAAGCTGGAAAAATTATTCCACAGAAATTCACAGTGCCGCTTTTCTTTGCGTTGGAGGAAGAGAGAGTGAGAACCCACACGTGGATGAAGATAGCTAAATCAAAAGGAGTGGAAGATATAGGCCCCTTGGAGGAACAACTCAAGGAGGCACGAAGAGAGCTAGCTATGGCCAAACATGTGGGAAACTGCCAGCGGGTATTCCTACAGGAAGAGAACGAGAAACTTAAACTGCAGCTACAGGAACTGAAGAAAGAAAAGGGCACATCATCAGGGGACACTACAGCAGAACCTCAAGGCAAAGAAGGACTGCAAGTTGGTCTTGGGGAGCTAACCTCGCATCTACAGGAAAGGGAACTGCAAGCACAAATCGAGATACAAGCTCTCAAACAGTAGTTGCAGCAAAAAGAGGCACAAATGGCTTGCATGGCCAGTTGGGCCATGGATGCTCTACAATGTAGACAACCGGCCAAATCTTATGGCCTATACCTACGAGACCAGTCGCTGCAATTTCAAATTAATGCATTGGCACAGAGGGGTATCTCCCAAATCCAAGACACCCAGCAGTTCACAGAGTTATGCAATAGCAGTTCATCAGAGGACAAGGCCAAACTATCGGAGTTCTATCTCCATAATTTGGCCCTTCCTAATGTGACTTCATGGGATCCCAACACAGTCGTAGGAGATATGCAGTTGATGGCATTTGCCTCATGGTTGAACCATGAAGAACTAGAGCAACAGAGGTCAAAGAGGTCATGAACCGAGAGTTACATGAGCCACTGCTGATTAGAGCAGAGCCAGGGGATCCCACTGCATTGATATCGGCCCACCAACACTTAGCCACCAACCCTCAAACTTTATTGAAATACATGGATCAGCAGGCTCAGGCTATAGCACATTTCGAGGATATGGAGCGACTATTAGGGGACAACTGTGTTCATGCTTGCACCCACCGATGGAACACATTGTCCCACAGCCTCAAAATCAGGGAATATCACACTCCAACTCGAATGAGGGAAGCTCTAGTACGGGTGCCCCTCTACAAGAAATCCATACAGAACCTCCAAGCCAGCTGGATTGGCCTCAAGCTAAGCCCACCTTTGCTTTTAGGATGGATGGAAGGCAGCACAGAAAAAGAAGAGAATAAGCAGTGGGAAAAGGTGGAAAGGAAGGCTGGGTTCCATGCCAGTGAGGAGGATACTACTTCAGAAGCTGGGATGTGAGGGTGGCGGTGAAGGCAATGAAGGACGAGGAGCTGGATTAGTTGCTCAGGGATGAGCAATCATTTTAGCTGGGGGGTGATGATGAGCCCCAAATTTGGTAACATTTTGGGCTCATTTGGCCTAACTACCCTTGCTCAACCCTTCATTTTTCATAACTTATGCATCATTTTTTAGTATGTTTATGTCATTTGTACGAATAAGGGCAGTCACTATTCCTAGGTGGCTAACACGTGCTCATTTCAGGTTTTTTGACACATGTTGGAGAAAAACCGAGCAGATAAGGGCTAGGAGACAACCAAGATGGGGTTGAGGATTCATAGGAGGGTTGTCCAGCATTAAATGGCCTTCCTCGGGATCTTCACCCCCAACTCCGAGCTCCAACAGCCACCACAACCGGATCTAGAAGGCAACCAAACGGATTTTGAGGAAGCAACTGTTCACTCCCAGTTTGGTCAGCCAAGTCCCATAGATTTAGGAGGCCAGATTGGGGCCTCGTGATGTATAAATGATAAGGCTTTAGCCTTCGAAAAGGACTTTTGGAAAACTGTTGCACATTCTACACTACGAGCTGCCAGCTCTGTTTTTGCTCTTTTGTAGCCATCATTGGCAGACCTTTTGACTTATGGTTATTATTTTTTAATGGGAAGAAGTCAGATTTGATCTCAGTTCTGAGTTTCTAAAGGAGCCATAGCTCTCGGGGTTGGGCCCAACCTGAGAGCCTAAGGCCTCCTTCTTTTGTATTTATATCTTTTCTTTCAGCAATATGGTTTTCTTCACATGCATTTGAAACACAATTTGTTGAGTTAGATTTCGTGGTATGGTTAAGTAGGCCATTGTTAGAAGATAGAGTTGCTTCAGAGGTTTAGAATAGAGTAAAGAGATTAGAATTGATAAAAGTTCCAGAAAAGGGTCGCCTGCACTCTCATTTTCACCTCTTTCTAGGGGCTGAAATGGCAGACAGTGCTACCCACCAAAAATATTAAGTTGCGTACTCATGCAATCTTTGGTACAACATTTTCATTTGTAGAAGTTATCCATATGCTCAGACCTCTTGGAATTTTTCTTTGCTTCGGTATCATGCATGATTCTCTTTAGAAATAACGTTGCTGTTCATTGGTTTCATTAAACAGTTAGGATAGGTTAGTAATATTTTGATTATGTGCAGGACGTGGATGATTTGGTTCAGTTTATATTGTGCAGTGCATCTCCATCAGTCTCTCGTCCTTCTCAGCTTCGTCTAGGCCAACTTCTCATCTCCCAATTAGACCCCTTGTCTCACAACTACTCTACTGCCCACGTCATCCTACCTTTTTTTTTTCTTGGCCTTCCATTCCCTCTACCCTCTTTAAGACAAACTAGTTTTCCACACCCTCTCATCACCTCATCTCCCTGTCACTAAGTCATTACAAACCCCTCTCCTACCTCCCTATCCATCCATGCAGCCTCTTCCACTCACCCATCATCCAAAATCCAATCGTAGAACATCCTGTAGGAATTACTGAACATCCTGTAGAAATTCTGAAACATCCTATAGAACCCCTGCAGACTTCCTGTAGAAGCTCATAAACGCGGTCTCTTGGCAACCAAACTTTGTGAAATTCTCTGGGAGGATGTTAGGGACTCCTTAGACCCTCTCTGAACCTTCCCGACCTCTTCCAAGCATTTATCCTCCATGATCCGCCTCTGCACAGTAAGAAGCCAGTTACAAGCACATGCATGATAATTCTAAATAACTTATTCAAAAATACAAAAAGATGTTTTCTTCAGGTAGAAGTAGTCTAGACACATGCATCTCACCTTCATAGAAGTAATGGCATCTCTTTCAGTAGTTTTCATTCCCATCTTTGCATTAGTAGGACTAGCTGGTAGAATTAGGGTTTGCTAGGGTTTGCGTTTCTTGTTGGCTTTCAGTTCCTTTCTGCAAGTAGATTAGCTTCCTTTGAGTTAGCTTTCGTCCATCAGTTAAAAAGCTTCTTCTAAGAGCTCATAGAAGTTGGCTTGAGCCCCAGCGGACTTGTGCCAGCTGACCAAGTGATAGCTGCGGCAAGAGCTAGTACTTGTGCATACAACACCGTCGCTTCCAAGTTTGTTACGAACTACCGGGTTGATAAAATTAAAGAAGGAAGCTCTAGGAGTTGTAGCATTATTGCTACAATACTGGAGCCCACCAACAAGAAACTTGCTATTGATGTATTCAAGCCTCAAAATACTGGAAGGGTGTTTCCAAGTCAACTTCTTGGATAATGTGTTGATGTCGACAAGTAGCGACTCATGGCAGGAGGGCCTTGATGTATCCCACATCAACGACACGAAATGAGTGTAATGGTTTTGGAGAGAGAATTTGACTGACGACACAAGCTTTAGGAATGGTGGTCATGAAAATGAAGGTTTATGGTATTGCAAAGGATGAATTTTGACTGGATGACTTCTCTTGAACATGTCGGGGACACTGAAATGAATTGGTAGCATTGATCCAAAACAAAGTGATAGATGGTATGCTAGACCAAGAATATGATAACCATCCAGCTCATAACCCAACCCAAGTAGTTAGAGTGAGGAAGTGAAAGTGTCAGGTTCAAGAGCGACCTGCTACCATATGGTTTTCCCCTTTTTCCCATTTTCCCCAATCATTGCTGACCAGTACCTATTTATTTTTTATCAAGCTTAAGGAGGATAACATATGCTTGTTGTATAATTCCACCCTTCAAGTGAATCCATCACTATGTGATGTTTTAACGAGTCTAGCGAAGGTGAAAGTTGGTCTTGTCTAGATGGACAAGTTTGTCGCTATTTGATGTTTTAACGAGTTTAACGACAAAGATAACTCGGTCATTTTCATGTTTAGAGAGTTTGAAAAGGGACAAAAAGAAAACTCCACAAGTTTTTTTCGTTGATTTGTCTCTCAAGCCCAAAAAAGCGTAAAACAATATGAGAGAGAACCTATTGACCATGTTCGATCAACATATTCCTTTTTTGTAAGTAATCTATCTCAGTTCGGAAAAGGGTTAAACTTATACTGAGTAGATGTCATTTCCAATTCGTTAACGAGATGAAAAGGACAAGCGCTCAACAATCTTTTCATATTTAGAGAGTCTGAAAAGAGCTTAAAGAGGACTCCATTTTGAGGAATGAGTGGTGTCTAGGATAGCATCTGGTTCCAATGATGTTGGAACTTCTTAAAACATGTTGATTTATGTGAAGAGGTTGGCTAATGAGACCATTCATTGCAACTATTCCTCAAAAAGGGTAAAACAACCAAGTGAAATCGTATGATTGGCTAAGAAGATAGTGACGATGGAAGTAGAAAAACCAAGGCTCATCTGGCGAAAGAGGCTAATAGAATGGAAATCACAAGGGTTAAAATGTAAATGGGTTAATTTTTAGACAAGATTGAACCATAGGGAACTATGCTTGGATTTAGTATCATGTTTACACAAGCTTCAAATGAAAAACTATGCTTGGATTTAGTTTCATTTTTACACAAGCTTAAAACGATAAACTATGCTTGAATTCAATTTCATTTTTACACAAGCTTGAAACGAAGAACTATGCTTGATATTGGTTTACATGCCCCTAACATGATGAAAGGGAGAGTCTCCTATAACCAGATGGAAGTCGCTGCAGTGAAGCAGGACGGTTATCCAACACCTTTTTGTCTTCGTCCAGATAAGGACAAAGGTGAATGGGGTGATTCCCTTCACATAACCTGCATGGAAACTTAAATTTACCACTAGGTGCATGCCCCCCAAGATTCATTACATTCACCTAAGGAGATTACTCGTGGCTATCAAGTGGATGGAATGAAGGTTCGTTTACGAGATCAAGTGAAAGACTCGACTGGGATTTTACGAGATCTAATCAAAGAATTTAATTGGAACTTTGCTCCAAGGGACCTTGTTTCATTTTTTAATGAGCTTGACATAAGACAAAGAACTATGCTCAAATTCCTTGTTTCATTTCCTAATGAGCTTGACACAAGACAAGGAATTATGCTCATATTCCTTGTTTCATTTTTTAATGAGGTTGACACAAGACCAAGAACGATCCTCATGGGAGTTGTTTCATTTTTTAATGAGGTTGACACAGTAAAAGAACAATCCTAATATCCTTGGTTTCATTTTTTTAATGAGGTTGACACAAGACAAGGAACTTTCCTCATGGACCTGTTTCATTTTTTAACAAGGTTGACACAATAAAAGAACTATCCTCATATTCCTGGTCACGACCCATAAGAGGTAATGACTTGCAAGAGGTTCTCATCATATGGGAGAACAATGCTCTAGAAGGAATTCGTAGCAAGGAATCCATTAGAGAGATCTGGTTCTAATTCCCCCAGTACATAATATACAACATCACTGAATTGATCGTCAGTTGATGTGGACAAGGAATGGGTTTCCACATAATCAACTTGTGGCGCGGATGATACCATTGGTACAAAAGGACCACTTAGGGAAGATGGTTGACTGGAATCCATATTTGGACCAAGAAATGAAAGATGGTCAATGGTGACAATTCTGCCTTCATGCAGAAAACACATCACTCGAAAGAGTGTTGAAACAATAGAGCTCCCATGTCATAGACATAGTCACGCCAAAGAAGTAAATTATAATCTAAAGGGCCTGGGACTACCATCACATTCAGATAAATGATTTTTCCTCCCAAAGTAATAGGCAATTGAGGAAGGGCCCCTAATGGTTGATTGGTTCCTCTATTAAAAGCCAACAAATTCTGGATAACAAGCACAAGCGGCGACGAACTGAGCGCTTGCCAAACAGTGGAGGAAAGGATACTCACAAATGCACCTTCATCTATAATAGTGCCTGATATAATCATATTACAAACCTATACTATGATATGGAAAGGCACATAAGAAGGAATATGACATCCTACCAGTCGATTCCAATCAAAGGTAGTGACCAAACTACTTGGAGGGGGTACCATAGAAATGGGAGTATTATCCCCTTTTGTTATGAGAACGGGAGGATTTTCCTCCTATCTTGATGGAACAGGAGGGTTATCTCCAAGCTCATTAGAATATGAAGAAACAAAAAGAACATGAGTGATATCATGTTCACTCTCTTTGAGAAAGGTACGATTAACTGAAGGTGAAATTGGGCCAACTGTTACCTCGACTTGTTGATTTGGGTCGAGTATAGACTCATAGGATTCAATTTCAGAGAGAGTGGGTTTAACTAACGATTGATTTGAGTCATTCAATTCGTCAACTAGTGAAGTATTAAGGGAGAGTCTCTTGTAACCAAATGGAGGTCACTGCGGAGAATCAGGATGGTTATCCAACACTTTTTTGGCTTCATCGAGATACAGACAAAGGTGAATGGGGTGATTCCCTTCACATAACCTATAGGGAAACTTAACTTTATCCTTATTTCCATAAACTTTACTACAATTAGTTGATGGTGTGTCACTAGCATGATCTCCAGAAGTTGATGACACAAGATGATGTGAACAAGAAGACCATTCTTCTAAAATCTGAGGAATATCAGGACAATTTCGAAGAAGATGGTCTCCCGCACAAAGTTTGCATGGATATCGAACTTTGTGAAGATTGACGGATGGTTTCTCATCAGATGTTTCATTCAAAGAAATGGTTACTTGGTTGCCCCTCTGCTGAATTTGCTTCTTCTTCTTCTTCTTCTTCCCTTTCTTATTCTTCTTAGCCACCTGGTTACTAGTACCAATACTTTCACTACGAAAAGAGGAAGAAGGGGAGGAAGAAATAACTGAGGAAGAAGGCAAAGGGTCAACTTTATGATCAACTGGAGGTTGATTTTTTCTAGTTGGAGGTGTACTCAATTTCAGAGAAATCACGACATTTTGAACCAAGGAGGTTGAAAACAACCATACTGGTAAGCCAATGGTAAATCCTAGT
Source organism: Pinus tabuliformis (assembly GCA_031772625.1). Taxonomy (NCBI): domain Eukaryota; kingdom Viridiplantae; phylum Streptophyta; class Pinopsida; order Pinales; family Pinaceae; genus Pinus; species Pinus tabuliformis. Next base: position 853,959,311 of record CM062815.1, on the reverse strand, counting down.
AGGGATAATGTAGCCATATAAGGAGCACCAATATTTCTAAAAGGAGGAAAAGGACTAGGATTCCCATCAAAAGGAATTCCTTGATTGGTGGACTCTGGATTTGTCGCCATATGTCTCAACCTAAGATCAACTAAGGAGTGAGCATGGGGGATGTTATTCGTGGTCAATTAAATTTATTTTAATCAAATTAACATAACAAAACAAAAGAGGGATAATCTAGGCAAAAGGTTTACCAAGAAACTGTGAACTGCAAAATACCTCCCGACGAATCGAGAAGTACGGGCATTCAATATCCCCGAATGATGTGTTCAGTGTATCACAGTGTACAAGGTGGCTGACTCAGTTACCTAAGGATGGATAGCAACCTAGTGTTTTCCTCCCATATATACCTGAAATTACGTGGAGGCCCAATCCGTATTAGCATTGTCTAATGCAAAACCGCACAGTGAGAGCATTCCCATATACTTTACGTACTGTAACACCACCCTATATACCTGAAGGTGCGTGGACGAGATACGATATACTCACGTACGTGGAATGAGGTATCACACTCAGGATGTATTGCAGACAAGTTAGCGACAACTATTATGTTTTATGACGCCAGAACACATCTCTAACCTAGACCTATAAATGTTTTTTGTTAAGTGAAAATTCTCCATTAGGTAAATTCAGATAAATTTTAATTTGATCTTCTTTAGAATTTTCCTTTCAAGGTTCACCACATGATGTATGTTTGCAATTCCTAAAATACAACTAATATTATAAGCATTATTTTCATTCAATTGAACAATGAAAACCTTAGCTAGTAGGGATAGAGCAATCAGATCTTTGACAAAGAGAAAAGAGCACATCTAATGCAATTTCCCTAGCTATTCCTTTCAGGCATTCACAAACTACAATATGAACAATGCAATTTTTTCTTTTCAAATCCCTTAATGTTATGATGAATAAAAAGGAAACTAATTCATATACAATCAATCAATATTTAACAAGAAAAAAGACTTTACGATAGTTCTGTTTCGAAGGAAAAGAATACTTTTACAACAATTGGTTTCAAACAAAGATTAACTGACTATAATCTAACTTTGACTATGAATCGATAATGAGAAAGAAAACATTTAAGAAAAATTAATCAATAAAGTTAAAGTAGGGCTAGAAAAGGAGATAGAAACTTATTTTCTGAGACATGACACTCATTGATTATTCTGCAAGCAATCAAATAGAGAAAAGTTGGCAAAAACACATTCCAAAGGTGGGAAACTGAACCTAGGAGGATCAACGCAGCCCTAAATCGGAGTCAGTGTGCTTTAGAGCACTATCCTTAAGACAAGGAGGCTCTGCAGCGCAGTGTGTCCCTCACAAGCCTCCGCCGATGACAATGAACCATTTCAAAAGGAAAATTGACACAGTTTTGACCAAAATTCAATGAAAAAGAGCTGAAATATAATCAATGAACACAAGTACGGTATACAAGAGCGTCCTAGGAGGCGGATAAGCTACTAGGAAGGATGATTATCCCCAGCAGAGTCACCAATTTGTTTTGGAGAATTTGGTATCTACAGATAAATACTAATTCCCTATATAAGTAGCCATATCTGGAACAACAGTTTAAAGCACTTTAGCCCTTTCCTATAAGAAATAGATAAGGCAAAGATGATGAGAAGACATACTTGTAGTTCCGCTTTCCTCTTGTCTCCTTTGTATCAATCTTGTCGCTCCTTATCGTAATTAACGCGCTTGAGAAGTACCTATAAACACAAACAGAAGAGAAAGAATTGATCAAAGCAAAAGATCTATAAAATACAATTAAATGGAATCACATGCATTCACACACATATAAGAATCATATATCAATACAAACATATGAGAAAAAGGTTCAAATACTTTATTGAATAGAAGAAGGAATTACAACCATTGTGTCTGATTCAAAGTCATTCCTCTAGCTTGGATCCCATCCACATCACATCAAAAGCATGACAAACTTATAGCATAAAAATACTTGTCTCAAAGCTAATTCTCATATCAACATTATCTCCTTACAATTCAACATAGTCCAACCCCTGATCACTTAGATGAGTGTTCAATTTATAGGAGGATGAAGGTGGTTATGCCATAAATGGGGGTATTGAATGGCCTCCCATACTTAGAATTAGTTCCATGGAGGAAGGGATGAGAGGATAGGATGCATCTTAACTCATTCCTCATCCATTTTCAAGCCCATAAGAGTTGATAAGTGAGGGAAACTTCTAGATGACTCCAAGAGATAAGAATATTCCCAAAAACCTATGTTAATTTTGCTCAATCTCACCCAACGCAGGTGAAAGAGGGCCTAAGTGCTCTACAGAGCACCCTGGAATGGACTCAATTGCTCTGCAGCGCACCCTTACATGGGCCTACCTGTGCTGGTCCCTCTAGAGGTCATTTCAGGATGTCTTCAAGTCATGAAACTGTGTGGGAAGGAGGCATTCAAAAGGGTGACTTGTTTAGGCCATGTAGCCACTGAAATTAGGGTTTGATGAGCGCTAAAACACTGATGTGGATGATGGGAGTGATGTGCCCAAATGGATATGTAACAACTACCCCCTAAAGCATGAAGTTGAAAAATGCAAGTGTCGAATGAAATGCTTTACAATGTGATGAGGAGGTTTCAAAGTGGAAGGTGACCTGCATCAGTTACAATACATATATCATGATATTTTGATTTTTACATGAATTGATGACGAAAGGCATACCCATGCTCAACATATAAACTTTCATTACATGTACATAGACAGTCGGCTACAGATATAGACCCATGATCCGAATGACTATCAATGTAAAGCCATTGTACATATGATTTAGTACTCCTGAAATCGCAGCCCGAATGGATGAAACTAGATCTGGGGTCTTCTATCTCGTTCAATCGTTCGCTCAAGTATGGATTTAACCATGTGAATATGTGATTTGAAGTCAAACATGGGAAGACACCATCTGATTACTAGCCAATGATGTGAGCCATTAACAGATGCAAGAGAAATCACCGATAATGATAATGATCCTCAAGGTATTGCAGTACATTCTGCTTGGTGTGAATAAATGTTTTGATGTTGAACACCATAAAAAGTCTCTCAATCGAAGGCCATTGATATCAACCTATCGCCGGAAGCGAGAAACCTACAATTGAGGTATGCAAGCCTCAAGGTACTGGAAGGGTGTTTCTAACTCAACTTCTTGGATAATGTGCTGATGTCGACAAGAAGCGACTCATCACAGGAGGGCCTTGATGTATCCCACTTCAACGACAAGAAACAAGTGTAATGATTTTGGAGATTGAATTTGACTGACGACACAAGGTTCAAGAATGGTGGTCATGAAAATGAAGGTTTATGGTATTGCAAAGGATGAATTTTAGTTGGATGACTTATCTTGAACATGTCAGTGACACTAAAATGAATTGGTATCATTGACCCAAAACAAAGCGATGGATGGCATGATAACCCAACAATATGATAACCATCAAGCTAATAACCCAACCCAAGTAGTCAAGGTGGTGAAGTGAAAGTGTCATGTTCAAGAGTGACCTGCTACCATAAAGTGGTTTTCCCCTTTTTCCCATTTTCCTTAGTCATTTCTGACCAGTACCTCTTTATTTTTTTTGAAGATTGACGAGGATAATATATGCTTGTTGTATAATTCGAGCCTTGGGGTGAATCCATCGCTATGTAATGTTTTATCGAGTCTAGCGAAGGTGAAACTCGGTCTTGTCTAGATGGACAAGTTTGTCACTATTTGATGTTTTAACGAGTTTAATGACAAAGATAACTCGGTCCTTTTCATGTTTAGAGAGTTTGAAAAGGGAAAAAAAGAAAAATCCACTAGTTCTTTTTCGTTGATTTGTCTCTCAAGCCCGAAAAAGCATAAAACAATACGAGAGAGAACCTATTGACCATGTTTTATCAACGTATTCCTTTTTCATAAGTAATCTATATCAGTTTGGAAAAGGGTTAAACTTATACTCAGTAGATTTCATTTCCAATCCGTTAATGAGTTGAAAAGGACAAGCGCTTGACAATCTTTTCATATTTAGAGAGTCTGAAAAGAGCTTAAAGAGGACTCCACTTTGAGGAACGAGTGGTGTCTATGATAGCAACTGGTTCTGGTGATGTTGGAACTTTCCAAAACATGTTGATTTAAGTGAAGAGGTTGGCTAATAAGACCACTCATTCCAACTATTCCTCAAAAATGGTAAAAGAACCAAGTGAAAGTGTATGAACGGCCTAGAAGATAGTGACGATGGAAGGAGGAAAACCAAGGCTCATCTGGCAGAAGAGGTTGATAGAATGGAAATCATGAGGGTTAAAATGGAAATGGGTTCATTTTTAGACAAGCTTGAATCATAGGGAACTATGCTTGCATTCAGTTTCATGTTTACACAAGCTTGAAAACAAAAAACTATGCTTGGATTCAGTTTCATTTTTACACAAGCTTAAAACGAAGAACTATGCTTGAATTTAGTTTCATTTTTACACAAGCTTGAAACGACAAACTATGCCTGAGATTGGTTTACATGCCCCCAACATGATGAAAGGAAGAGTCTCCTGTAACCAGATGGAAGTCGTTGCGGTGAAGCAGGATGATTATCCAACACCTTTTTGGCTTCAATTAGATGGGGACAAAGGTGAATGGGGTGATTCCCTTCACATAACCTACAAGGAAGCTTAACTTTTCAAACAAAGAAAAGTTGTCAAAAACACATTCCAAAGGTGGGAAACTGGCCCTAGGAGGATCAATGTAGCCCTGAATGGGAGACAATGCACTTCAGAGCACTGTCCCTAAGCCAAGGGTGCTCTGCAACGCACTGTGTCCCTCACAAGCCTGCGCTAGTGACAGTGAGCCATTTCAAAAGGAAATTTGACACAATTTTGACCAAAATTGAATGCAAAAGAGCTTAAATATAATCAATCACCATAAGTAGGGTCTACAAGAGTGTCCTAGGAGGTGGATAAGCTACTAGGAAGGATGATTATCCCCAACGAAGTTGCCAATTTTTTTTGGAGAATTTGGTATCTACGGATAAATACTAATTCCCTAGATAAGTAGCCATATCTAGAACAACATTTTAAAGCACTTTAGCCTTTTCCTATAAGAAATAGATAAGACAAAGAAGATGAGAAGACCTACTTGTAGTTCCGCTTTCCTCTTGTCTCCTTTGTATCGATCTTGTCGCTCCTTCCTGTACTTAACACACTTGAGAAGTACCTGTAAACACAAACAGAAGATAAAGAACTGATCATAGCAAAAGATGTACTGAATACAAGTAAATGGAATTAGATGCATTCCCACACATATAAGCATTATATATCAATACAAACATATGGGAAAAAGGTTCAAATACTTTATTGAATAGAAGAAGGAATTACAACCATCATGTTTGATTCAAAGTCATTCCTCTAGCTTGGATCCCATCCACATCACATCAAAAGCATGACAAACTTGTAGCATAACAATACTTGTCTCAAAGCCAATTCTCATAGCAACATTATCTCCCTACAATTCAACATAGTCCATCCCTTGATCACATAGATGAGTGTTCAATTTATAAGAGGATGAAGGAGGTTATGTCATAAATGGGGGTATTGAATGGCCTTCCATACTTAGAATTAGTTCCATGGAGGAAGGGATGAGAGGATAGGGTTCATCTTAACTCATTCCTCATCCATTTTTGAGCTCATAGGAGTTGATAAGTGAGGGAATCTTCTAGATGACTCCAAGAGATAAGAATATTCCTCAAACCCTATGTGAATTTTGCTCAATCTCGCCCAACGCAGCTGAAAGAGGGCCTAAGTGCTCTGCAAAGCACCCTGGCATGGACTCATCTGCTTTGTAGCGCACGCTTACATGGGCCTACCTACGCTGGTCCCTCTAGAGGTCATTTCAAGATGTCTTAAAGTCATGAAACTATCTGGGAAGGAGGCATTCAAAAGGGTGACTTGTTTAGGGCATGTAGCAACTGAAATTAGGGTTTGATGAGCCCTAAAACACTAATCTGGATGATGGGAGTCATGTGCCCAAATGGATCTATAACAACTACCCCTAAAGCATGAAGTCGAAAAATGAAAATGTTGAATGAAATGCTTTACGATGTGATGAGGAGGTTTGGAAGTGGAAGGTGACCTGCATCAATTACAATACATATATCATGATATTTTGATTTTTACATGAATTTCTGAGAGAAGGCATACCCATGCGCAACATATAAACTTTCATTACATGTACATAGACAGTCGTCTATGGATATAGACCCATGATCGAAATGACTATCAATGTAAAGCCATTGTACATATGATTTAGTACTCCTGAAAGTGCAGCCCAAATGAATGAAACTAGATCTAGGGTCTTCTATCTCATTCAATTGTTCACTCAAGTACAAATCTAACCATGTGAATATGTGATCTGAAGTCGAACATGGGAAGACACCATCTAATTACCAGCCAATGATGTGAGCCGTTCACAGACACGAGAGAAATAACTGATAACGATAATGATCCTCAAGGTATTGAAGTACATTCTGCATGGTGTGAATAAATGTTTTGATTTCAAACACCATACAAAGTCTTTCGGTCGAAGGCCATTGATGTCAACCTATCGTTGGAAGCGAGAAGCCTACCATTGATGTATGCAAGCCTCAAGGTACTCGAAGGGTGTTTCTAAGTTAGCTTCTTAGATAATGTGCTGATGTTGATAAGAACTGACTCATGGCAGGAGGGCCTTAATATATCCCACATCAACAACATGAAACGAGTGTAATGATTTTGGAGATGGAATTTGATGACATAAGGTTTAGGAATGGTGGTCATGAAAATCAAGGTTTATGGTATTGCAAAGGATGAATTTTGACTGGATGACTTCTCTTGAACATGTCGGCGACACTGAAATGAATTGGTAGAATTGAACCAGAATAACGTGATGGATGGTATGATAACCATCAAGCTGATAACCCAAGCCAAGTAGTCTTGGTGATGAAGTGAAAGTGTCATGTTGAAGAGCGACCTGCTACCATAAAGTGGTTTTCCCCTTTTTCCCATTTTCCCCAATCAAAGCTAACCAGTACCTCTTTATTTTTTATCAAGCTTGAGGAAGATAACATATTCTTGTTGTACAATTCCACCCTTTAGGTGAATCCATTGCTATATGATGTTTTAACGAGTCTAGCGAAGGTGAAACTCGATCTTGTCTAGATGGACAAGTTTGTCACTATTCGATGTTTTAACGAGTTTAACGACAAAGATAACTCAGTACTTTTCATGTTTAGAGAGTTTGAAAAGGGACAAAAAGAAAACTCGACAAGTTCTTTTTCATTGATTTGTCTCTCAAGCCCGAAAAAGTGTAAAACAATATGAGAGAGAACCTATTGACCATGTTTGATCAACATATTCCTTTTTCATAAGTCATCTATCTTAGTCCGAAAAATGGTTAAAATTACACTGAGTAGATGTCATTTCCAATTCGTTAACGAGCTGAAAAGGACAAGCACTCTGCAATCTTTTCATATTTAGAGAGTCTGAAAAGAGCTTTCTAGAGGAATCCACTTTGAGGAACGAGTGGTGTCTAGGATAGCAACTAGTTCCAATGATGTTGGAACTTCTCAAAACATGTTGATTTATGTGAAGAGGTTGGCTAATAAGACCACTCATTTCAACTTATCCTCAAAAAGAGTAAAACAAGAAAGCGTATGATCGGCCAAGAAGATAGTGATGATGGAAGGAGAAAAACCAAGGCTCATTTGGAGGAAGAGGCTGATAAAATGGAAATCACAAGGGTTTAAATGGAAATAGGTTCATTTTTAGACAAGCTTCAACCATAGGGAACTATGTTTGGATTCAGTTTCATGTTTACACAAGCTTGAAATGAAAAACTATGCTTGGATTCAGTTTCATTTTTACACAGGCTTAAAATGAAGAACTATGCTTGAATTCGGTCTCATTTTTACACAAGCTTGAAACAAAGAACTATGCTTGAGATTGGTTTACATGCCACTAACATGATGAAAGGAAGAGTCTCCTGTAACTATATGGAAGTCACTACGGTGAAGCAGGACGGTTATCCAACACCTTTTTGGTTTCGTCCAGATAGGGACAAAGGTGAATGGGTTGATTCCCTTCACATAACCTATAGGGAAACTTAACTTTTCAAATAGAGAAAAGTTGGCAAAAACACATTTGAAAGGTGGGAAACTGACCCTACGAGGATCAACACAACCCTAAATGGGAGACAGTGTGCTTCAAAGCACTGTCCCTAAGCCAAGGGTGCTCTGCAGCGCACTGTGTCCCTCACAAGCCTGTGCTAGTGACAATGAGCCATTTCAAAATGCAATTTGACATTTTTGACCGAAATTCAATGCAAAAGAGATGAAATATAATCAGTGAACACAAGTAGGGTCTACAAGAGTGTCCCAGGAGGTGGATAAGCTACTAGAAAGGATGATTATCCCCAGCGGGGTCACCAATTTGTTTTGGAGAATTTGGTATCTATGGATAAATACTAATTCCATAGATAAGTACCATATCTAGAACAACAATTTAAAGCACTTTATCCTTTTCCTATAAGAAATAGATAAGACAAAGAATATGAGAAGACCTACTTGTAGTTCCGCTTTCCTATTGTCTCTTTTGTATTGATCCTGTTGCTCCTTCCCGTACTTAACACGCTTGAGAAGTACCTGTAAACACAAACAGAAGATAAAGAATCGATCAAAGAAAAATATGTATTGAATACAAGTAAATGGAATCATATGCATTCACACACATATAGGCATCATATATCAATATAAAGATATGGGAAAAAGGTTCAAATACTTTATTGAATGGAAGAAGGAATTACAACTATTGTGTCTGATTCAAAGTCATTCCTCTAGCTTGGATCCCATCCACATGACATCAAAAGCACGACAAACTTGTAGCATAACAATACTTGTCTCAAAGCCAATTCTCATAGGAACATTATCTCTTTACAATTCAACATAGTCCAACCCCTAATCACTTCTAATATGAATGTTCAATTTATAGGAGGATGAAGGAGGTTATGTCATAAATCGGGGTATTGAATGGCCTTCCATACTTAGAATTAGTTCCATAGAGGAAGGGATGAGAGGATAGGATGCATATTAACTCATTCCTCATCCATTTTCGAGCTCATAGGAGTTGATAAGTGAGGGAAAATTCTAGATGACTCCAAGAGATAATAATATTCCCCAAACCCTATGTGAGTTTTGCTCAATCTTGCCCAGCATAGGTGAAAGAGGACCTAAGTGCTCTGAAGAGCACCTTGGCATGGACTCAACTGCTCTGCAGTGCACTCTTACATGGGCCTACCTGCGCTGGTCCCTCTAAAGGTCATTCCAGGATGTCTTCAAGTCATGAAACTATCTAGGAAGGAGGCATTCAAAAGGGTGACTTGTTTAGGGCATGTAGCAACTAAAATTTGCATTTGATGAGCCCTAAAACACTGATCTAGATGATGGGAGTGATGTGCCCAAATGGATCTGTAACATGGGATAATGGTTATCTTGATGGTTGTTGTTACACAGTAATTTGTCACCATTTGTCACCGTCCCTGTTACCCCTCTCCCGCACTTTGGAGGACTCATTTCGGGACCTGTGAGAAATGACATAACTTGAAAACACTTGCATTATGTTCCCCTAAGTATGGACTTCATATGCCCTGAAGACATCTCCTGTAGAATATCCTTAAAAAGTCCCCTTTTTCCATTAGTGCGGATCCACAGTGTATTACCCGTGCCAATGGGGGAAATCTTCCAAAGAAGGCGCGCCAGTTGGCGCTCTATCTCAGAGTTATACCCGCGCCAATCGAGTTTGGGAAATATTTTTAACAAACGCACACCCGAAGGTTTTTTCCTTTCGACTCATGAAGCTTTTTAAGGATAATGCCAATCCCATGGATGTCCTGATTCATCGTATCTCCCTTTCCTCTACCCATAATATCTTTTTGAGGATAAACCCAATCCCATAGATGGGGTGATTGATCTTATCTCCTTCTCCTCCATCTATAAAAGCTTGTTCTATTGCCTTTGACAAGCTAGTTCGAGTATAGGGGGAATTATACTTTTAGAAGTCTGAGAGATTGCTGTAAGAGTCTTCTTTGCATTCATAATCAAAGAGAGAGAGGCTTGTTCCCAATCCCAACAAGCTTTGCAAGGCATATGTAGCTGATCACCCAACCAAAGGAGGATTTGACGTCAGAACTATGGTTGTATTCTTCTTTGTTGATTATCAATAATAGATGACTATCATTATGGTTCCACTCTTGTTGTTCATTGTGATGATGTTTGAGTTATATCTTTTCTGACCGATATATAATTGCATCTATTGGATTTTATGCTTGTATTTGTGTCGTTCTTTGCATGTGCAGGTGTCCATTCACGGAGATCGTGAGGATCGTGACCGGCCGGAGCAAAGGAACGGGAGTGTCGACTCTTCTACAACACTAGCGTTGGAATCCAAGTAGGCTCTCATAATCCACCTTTAATTTGCAATTAGGAACTTGCGTGATAGCATTGTTTGATTGTTGCTAGACCCATTTTGGGCTAGTGGGGATCGCCTCTGTCCGCAGAGGGGATTTACCTCTCCAATAGCTGTGTCCATAAAGGCTTTCAATTGGATAATGTTTATCAATGAATTACCAACCGCAGTTATATTCTCCGAAGAGATTCTAACATTGAAAAATAATTTAATTGGATAACGTTTATCCAGACATTCTCATTGACATCGTATTACATTGTGTAGTAATTTTGGAAACTAGAGACTGCACGTATTTTGGGATTGGAAAGATCATTTGGTGAATAGTTTAGTGCACAGCCTCTTCAGTGTAAAGACTTCCTACGTTCATTATTGTTAATCTACCGGTGCATATTAACATTGAGGCTGAGTGAGAGAAACACTATATTATTATTGTTTAGGCCACTTACTCTGAGAATTGAGTAGCTCAGACTGAGGACTCCATCATCTATCTCCTTTGGTTGCTCTGATACGGCCAACAACATTAGCATCAGGAAATCATTCTCTAGGTGACCTTCTGTATTAAAATTCATGCACCATACTGCCTCTCTTGTGCTCAGCCTGGCCTTCATGAGTTCCTGAATCTAATTCGGCCAAATCCCACTCGTAAGGAGAATTTTTTTAATGGTTGTAATGTTTCTAAATGTAGGGGGCCTATTAATTCACACCTTATGGCCGTCATGAATTATTCAAGGTTAGTTCCCGTCAAGAAGAAAAAGGGCACATAGAAGAGATTAGCCTGGTTTGGATCGAGGGTTCTGATAATGAAGGAATTATCTCTTATTCATCTTCCATTAAAGAAAAGTGGGAGAAAAGCCATCACTCTACATTGTGCTAGTTTCCTGGGTGCCGTAGCTTGAAATCATCGTTGACAGGGGAAACGACTTTCAGGACACCCTAAGTAGACAGATAATGGGAAATGAGGAATTGTACATCAACGAGGAAATGCAGAGGGTACTGATATGATGGCTGGAGAGGTAGCCCTAGTGGAGGTAACAACATTGAGACCACGTGATCATCTTCTAGGAGGGTGAGATCACGTGATCATCGGCCAAGACCCCAATGCCCTATACAAGGTGATCTACAAATTTAAGAATAACGCGCTTATTAATTTCAATCTCGGGAGATTGAAAGACCAACAGGATTCTCAAGTGAAGGACGTAGTTTTCCATATCTGCATTGGATCAAATCCTTGAATGGAGATGTCGGGGTTGGCCATAAAGGCTCTCTTTGTTGTCCATGGGAAACAAGTTTAAAAAAGAGGTGTGAAATTTTCCATCTATTGTTCATAAATGTTGAATTATTTAAAGTAATGACCTATAAAATAAGCGTATTTGGGTATGAAAAATGAATTTAGGATTTAATAGAGATAATAGAAAAGACACTGAATTGGGGTTAAAGTTTGATGTAGAAATTGGGTCAAAATTCAGAATACTTTTAATTTTCGTTTTTTGAAAATGATTTTCTAATCATTTTGATGTGGTAAGTTTACATTTCCCCAATTTAGTAGGGTTTAGATCACATTGGTGAGTTTATAACAGTTAAATCAGAATCTTTCAGCCAATAAGCAATGAGGGGGTTATCTATTCTGTGGAAGTAAACCAGAACTTTCTGTTGTTTGTCACATTTACACGCACATGAAACCTACCTCTTGCCCTAACTGCTATCACAAGTATGTGTGCATAAGGAGAATGAGCAAAAACATAAACATCATCGAAGAGATTTAAGTATTGTTTAGGACTTGAACATCACCCCACTTTCATTGACCTGGAAAGTCACCATTGAACATTTTCTTAATGTTTTCATGAAAGAAAGATTGAATTTGAACCAAAATTGAAGTATGAGTGGTTGCGTTTTCAATTTTGATAGAAACGATGAACTAGGCTATAACTATAAGGTTCGCCTAAAATAGTTAAAAAAAGGCTAAAAATTGGATTTTGTTACTATGGAGGAATGGTTTAAACCATGCTTATCAAGATCATTATCAATTAAAAAATTAGTATGACACCCCAAAAATTTGGATAGAAAAATTCCAACACGGGAACAAATAATTTTGCGATGTGTTATATAACATTAGAACCTTGTCGTGTTGTAGTGGAATAGAGAGAAATGCAAAGAAATGGAAACAATTAAGCGGTTGATTATTTTCAATAAGTAGAAGTGGTCAACCATAAAGTGGTTACTGTTTTATTGTGCCTACTTATTAAGTGTTGGGAATTATGAGAAGATTAAATTTTTATTTCATTCTACGTTGAGTAAGTTCTCCAAAAAATTAAGTTATTGTTGAATGCTCTTGTGAGGATGCAAAGACTGTAGACCATGATTTAAAATTGGTTTAAGATACTTACACATGATAGACCTAGCTTTAGATGTTCATTGTCAAGATTGATGAATGAACAAATTTGTAATAATTGTAAGATATGATTATTGAAAGTTTGGATGATGAATTATAGTGGTATGGTCATCATGGCCTGTAAATATGAATGCAAGGGTGGAAGGGAGTAATGGTGGATAAGAAAAGTTTGAATTCTATGTTTAACTGGGTACTAATAGATCTCTCCTTCCTGATTGTCATCAAATGTCTTTGCTCATATTAAAATTAAATTATGGGTTGCATGATTGTGATGCATGGACATAGCTAATGTCAGTAAAGATATTCAATCCATGGACATAGATTAATGGAATGAATTTTATACTTATAAAGATCTTAGGAAAAGATGAAACATAAAGGGAAGAAATGATGAACTCTGATGAGGAAATTGGCAAACAAAAATAAATAAAATGACAAGTGTTCCTTCCATAGATCACAACCAACATGAGGAAAAACAAAAAAATAAAAGTATATAGATGGAATCTATATAGATCACAAGAATGGAGTTCATGACATTATATCAATATTAGCAGAAAGTGATAGTTAATTAATTGGTTTCCATCCTACAACAGTTTCTGAACGTCTTCTTAAGATTGTATCTACTCAAGAAGTTCCCCTGAAATATCATTAAGCTAGTAAAAGACAGGTCTCTATATGTGGTATGAGATTATGTAATTTTAAAATTGTCTTTCAATTTAATATGTTGTATTAATTGATTCATCTACATGTAATAATGTGGTTCATTTTTGGATATGGTCTTGCAAATGGTTGAACCGTTTAATTCAACCTTAGTGGGAAAATGCTCCAAATATACATTATTGGAGGGAACAAAATCTTACCTGGCTATTATGCATAGTTAATTAGACACGCATAGTTTGGAACCTACAAGTTTTTGTTGAGTAAAGAAATATCTCAATAATTGTAACTGAGATATTGAAGAGGCACAAAGTATATTCCAATCTAGACTAAACTAGGGTCAAAGTTATGAGGAGTGTGCATAAATGTAATACGACATACTATATACATATTGAAGAAGACATCATACATAAAATAAATAAATAAATAAATAAAATAAAAAATGACTTTAATAAGAAGGCCATGGGGACTGACACCCAAAAGTACATTTAAAGTAAATACATGATGAAGTGTAAAAGCAATTCCTAGTGCTTCTCGAGTAATATTAGTAAGACAATATTAAATACAAGTTCAAGGAAACATTCTTAAGTTTACTCAAACTCCAATGTGTCAATTATATTAACTCAAAGCAGGAAACCTCAAACTTCACAACCTTGATTGCATATCCATCCAGGTATAGATGGGGCTCTGTTAATATCTTACAAATATGAATCATTCAAATTTGAAGCAAGAAGAAGATGCTTTCAGTAGATCTTGCAAAGGTACTTCACATGGGAAGTGATAAGATTAAAATCATATGTTTCTATATATAAATTTTATGAAAACATAAATGACAAACATATTGGATAAGGTGGTGTTGGATGGACTTGAATTAAAAATAGAGAAATTCAGATGCAGCCTAATGACTAGTAAGAAGTACACTAGATTCAGAGAATTACTTGTCTGAATTAATTAACAAATCCTTGGTAAACCAAAAGGTTTCCCAGTAATACAACTTATGATGACCTAAGGATATTATGCTAGTAGTAAAATAATGCATGCATCAAGTAAAGTGGGACATACAAAATTTTCTAGATGATGAAGAGAGAGGATAACACACCATACAACAAAACGTTATTAAATTAGTAAAATGCTTTAACCATATTCATGGTAGAGGATACTGATAATCAATATTATTGTGTACAAAGATGAGTAATTTCGATAAAATGATCAATTTTTTTGACAATCGTACAATCTAAGATGCATATTTTGTACCATTATTTCCTATCAAATAATATTGGAGAAGTCTCCCTGTTTGATTGCATTAATAGTGTTGTTTGGTTCTGAATAGGACAACATAAAAAGTATTGCATAAACGACGTGGGAATTCATGTTACTAAATTTGATAATTGATTCTCTTTATTTCCAGGGGTGATTTAATGTTAAAATGAGGTGTTAACACGTAAATACCCTAGGATCACACCCGGGTACACATAGTGCCTAAAAACTTAGAGGGTGTGGAATTGAAAATATTCTAACCTTCATTTATAACTCATGTATGGGAAATGTATGTGTTTTCATACTGATTGTTCAATTGGTTTTAGACATACACTGAATTATTCATGGCCAACAAGGTGTTGGAAGAAGTGTAAAAAGGGCAACAATAAATCATATGATTAAGTGGAGGTCATATTCCGTTGTTATTAAAACCTTCTCTATGGGACAAATTCAATCCCAAAACTCAAAGTTATTGGCTTTTTAAAGTTGTATTATGCATCTATGTTATCATTTACCGAAAATTTCCTGCAACCACAAGATACATGAAAAGTAAAATCACTTGAATACGTTGACATAAAAAAATTCAATTATGCTTTGGTTGCAGAAGTGGAATAGGTCCATGATTTCCTTATTCTCCAATCAACAAAACCAAGCATGGTTTCATTGAACTTGCCTAAATGTAATATGAATAAACAAAGGAATTTTTAACATAATAATAACATGGTTGAAAACATGTGGATGAAGTACATGTCATGCAGGTGATGCTATGGACATTTGGTATTGTGTACACATTGTACAGGTGGTACTGTGTACAAGTGATACATATGGTACTAGTATGGATACATGTGTTGCATGATGATATATGACATGTATAGTTGCATGTGTGTGATGCACACTATGTGTATGCACACATGGTAGAAGAGAAGCCATTGGGTGATTGCCTGGTGAGGCAACTGATCCAGAGTGCATATAGAAGCAAGACAAAGGTGGAAACTAAGGATTGGTATTGGAAACTAAGAATAAGTATTCGTATTTGTTTCAGTCTTAGTATACATATGACATGATTCTTCTTTATGATCATTACATATGGGTTATGATTTTGATGGTTATGTTTCAGCTAACTTGATATGATATTTTATA
Source organism: Pinus tabuliformis (assembly GCA_031772625.1). Classification (NCBI taxonomy): domain Eukaryota; kingdom Viridiplantae; phylum Streptophyta; class Pinopsida; order Pinales; family Pinaceae; genus Pinus; species Pinus tabuliformis. The sequence continues at coordinate 853,943,354 of CM062815.1, read as the reverse complement.
CATGTTGATTAGTCAAATGTGCTAGTTGACTTCTTGTGACTAATGCAAGGAAATTGTAGGAAGCAAGTGTTTGGCAAGTACAAAAATGCATTGGAAGAATGCACTGGAGCAACATGCATTTATTTAAATACAACGAACATGAGGAATCATATTTAAATGGCGGGAAACATAACTCGTGGTTACTTAATTAATAGTATTGTATATCAAGTTATGACATTAATTGTGGTAAACAAAGTTGAGTTTCTGCATCTGAAATCTCTCACAAAATTGATTGAAACAAATGTTACATGTATCAATGGAAGGAGATTTGCTGGTATAAATCCTTTGTAACTGATATATATCAGAATATTTGATTCAAATGGCAAGGCCATGGGAGCTTGTAAATTCAGAAACATCTACTTGTGAACGAGGAAATATTATTGCAAGATTCAGTAATACACCGAGGATGGTGAAAATTGAAGAGGGGGAGTATGTAACACCCCTCCATTGTATGTAACACTCTACAACCTAAGCTAAGAAAAGCTACGTCCAAGGTGTAACAATGAAAGTAAATACTTTATTTTTAAATAAATAAAGATAATGTAAAACACTTGGAAAATGAGACACCAAGAGCTAAGGTTCTTGCCAAATAAAATCTCATTGGTGAATGGGAATGAAAAATTCTTTCATGATAAGACTTCTAGATCAAATTCTAGATAAGCTTAATATACTAGAAATAAATATCCATTAAGTAACTTAGCTGGAGAAAGATGCTAAGTTTAAGAAAAGCATAAAAGCCTTGTGGGAGAGAAAGGAAATCTTTTAAGAGGAAAAGCCTCAAGGGAGAGAAAGGTGAGCTTTTTTGAGAAAAACCTAGGGAAATGGATAAAAAGATCCATAAAAGCGGGACGCCGCTAAAGGAAACCATATCATGAAAGAGGGTATTAAATACCCATTGAAGAGATCAACAAGAGGCAGTTGATCCATGGCAAGAACTCTCAGCTCGGGGGTGAACTAGAGGAAGTCAGTTCTAGGTTGGGTGGCTGTGCTCGATTTTCCAAGTGTCATTCTTTCAGTTAATTGGATTTGAATCAATTGCATGGAATGCTCTGTATGTTGGCTCCTTACTATATATGTTGTCAATTCTTTAAGCATATGAGAGAAATTTCATGGGTTGTCTTTGCTTATGAGATGATTGAATAATCTACATGTGACCACTATGCATGAGTAGAATTGTCTGTGGTAACTTTGTTTATGAGATGATTATATACGGATGCATGTGACAACTATTGAATCTACCTTTAATCAAAGTTAAATTTTGTGAAGGAACATAGTATGAGGTTTTGAAAAATCTATAGAAAAAAGATGTTAAAATAAAATATTTTAATGTTGTATATAATAAAATATTCAATATGGGTTATTAATAAAATACTTTAATATAAATTAATATTGACATACACTTAAAAATATATTAATAATAAAAAACCATTTTAATTTGCCTTGATAAATGTCTCAATGTAAGTGTTATGTAAAATATTTTAATATCAAATATATATATCATTTTTATGTATATATCATTAAAAAATAGTTTACATATGTTATTAAAAAAAAAAAAATCCATATTATTATATGATATTCATATACAAAGGTTTAGAATTATTTTTCTAAAATAATAAATTATTTTTTTGTAAGAAAATTCTATTGTACATTGCTCAAGAGACTTGAAAAAATGGTGACAACTTGTTTTGTTAAAGCACTTTGTGGTGTAAAGGTCATCTATTAGAAATGGGCAAAAATCTATTTATGCTAAACAGTAATGTAACCCAAACTAAACGCTATCCCTATTAATTTTGAAAATTTAGATGTCCCTTAATCAAAACTACTCAAATTATAAATTAAAATAGCTAATCATAACAAACTCACAATACCTTACGGACACACCAAAATAAATAAATAAATAAAATCCAGAAATATATTATTAACCAAGTCCACTGCAAATACTATTTGTTTCTATAAAATATCCCAGCAGAGCACTTCTTAAAACCCACCGCCTGTGTGTCCTGGATTTGTGGCATTCGGTACAAAGTCTTTGGCCAAACCTAGCATGTTGATTTTTGCGTATGATATAATTAACCATTTTAAAAATCTGCACATGTAAACATTAAAATATAAATTATATTTACGTGTCCAAAATATGTTTCTATAATAAACTTATATTTTATGATAATTTTATTTTCAAAACATTTTAAAAATACACTGTTTTTTAAAAACGAGTACAACGTTCTGGACTTCTCAGCTTTTGCACACTTGATATATTTTCTGATAGTTAAAATATATTATACAAACCTTAACGCATTTAATATATTTTTTATAATTAAAATATATTATAAAATATATATACCAAGTCAGAAGATTCCGATCCTGTATATATTTATGTCTCATAAATATATACCATGTTTCCAAATATTATATATATTTTAAATGATTAATATTTTCAATAATTTTTATATTAAAAAATTTAAAAATAATAATATTATTAATTTAACTGGTATTGAAAAATCATTAATTTAAATCTTTATAAAAGCCGAAAAAAAAGTCTCCCATAAACTATAAAAATGTTGTAAATTTCTCGTAGGTATAAAAAGAGTATAATAATGTTGTTTCTCGTAGTTATAAAAAATATAATAAGTCAAAAATTCGTTATTATTTTAGTATATACGATTTATGATATATAATGATTACTAGCAATTGTCCCAAAAGTACAAAGAGAGGTCGATAGGATTATTAAATTGGAATTGTTGAATTTTTCTAGAAGAGTTAATTGGTTTGTGGAAAACCTTGTTTTCTTGGACTGGATCATTGTGCAATTACCCTTCTAAACGCTCTTTGTCGTTTGATAAAATAATCAGAATATTGTTTTCAAATTTCCATAGATTTCCTCTTGTAGTAAATTTCAAATACAAAATCAAATTACAGAGTATTATTTTGTATGGGACACAACTCTTCTACATTTTGGTCATTCATGGCAGATATTTCAGACAATGGAAGATAAGCTATGAACAAATTAATGAATAGCATATTATTCATGAGGAAAAGTTGTGTTTGCTTATCCATGGAAAAGAACGAAAATACCTGGAGCTTCATTGTTGAGGATCAGACTGTTGTTACAAGATTTCACTCCACAGAGAAAGTTGAAATGTAATATAGAGGCAAGTAAAAGAGGAATTTCCCTCAAATGATCACGATCACACTCTGGAACCCTATTAAACAATGCATCCTTCTCATGGCCTGAATATAATTAAATAAGAACACCATTTCCTGAAACTCGTGGCATGCTTTTAGGGCTAAGTTAATCCCAAGAACTCCACCAGTTCATCAGTTAATCCAATCCTGTAATAATTTATTTCATTAACCTAATTAAATTAGGTTAGTGACTACCCACATTGAATCTTTAATTTTTACAATTCACTATTGTGCTAATGCATTTCAATGAGTTTTAGTTCATGGTCTAAAAAATCTTGCAATATTAAAGATATGACATCTCTTGTTCGAGTCACATACTTCCATCATAAATAGACGTGCCCAATGGTCTCAATAAATTTTTCATTTCACAGAATTTTGCTTGGGAATTTCCATCAACAGGTTCTTTGGAATTCATACCCCCTTGATGATGATGCGACAAATATTCCACTGGCCGAGCCTTCCACAATTGTTCGCCATCTCTATTATGATGTTCAACTAGTTCCAACAAGCTGAACATCTGTTGGCATCTGTTGGCTAGCTTACAGGTTACTCGTCAATGAAAATCGGCTCTAGATCTACAAATACAGTAGGGGGAACATGCTTTCGACTCTAGTTTTTCTGAAGAAAGTGTTGAAGGCATCATCTCCGCGACCAACGGTCTTCTCACTGGGCATCTGGCCATCAAGATGAATGTCACGCTCGAGGTAGTAAAGTTCCCAGCAAGCATTTCTGACCTGGATACCAGCCTGGCCAATGTGGAACAAGATGCGCTTTCTCATTTTCGTGGGGATGAAGGAAAAAAAACCATAAAAATAAATAAATAAATTGTGAAGAAACGACATATGTAGGAAATCGGATGAAGAAGGCATTTGCAAAGACACCTCCTGCAATACCACCACGCCTATTACTGCTGTAAAAGATAAATTAAATTCAAAACAAAGAAAAACACAATGAAAATAAAACACTGTAAAATCCAAAATGCATGGCCATGCAACAAAGAAAATAAACTTGAACAAGAAACAAGGCAAACCAATGCAATGCAGAGTATTGAAGAAAATGATGAGATGAAAGTGAGAATGCACTCTGCGAGATGCTTAATACTAATCAGTGCTTGCCAAAAGCCAGGGAAGAAGAACAACAACAACAATGGCAAAGAAAAAGAAGTAAAAATATCTTCAAGAGTGACATAAAAGAATGAGAAAAAGTAGTAAGGCAACTCAACCGATATTTGGAAAAAAAGTCACACTTCAAATCAACGGTTGAAAGTGTCTCACCTGATCCAACGGAGCATGGTAAAAGTGTTGACGATTGTTGATGCATAGGAAGGCTTATCGGCCTAAATATAACCATGTTAAAATTAAGTTTTACAAAATAATAATATAATTATTTTTTACCAAATTAATAGCTTTTTCCCAATAAAATTTTTATGATTATAATGTTAATAAATTATATAAAAATAAAGAAATTCATGATAATTAATATTCAGAGTGGTATGTCTATGGGTCTTGGATAGACAATGATTGAGTGTTATGTTAAGATGCTCTTTGAAGTGAAGTTACTGGTTGGGCCTTGGATAGACACTGATTGAGTGTTATGTTAAGATAGTCCTTGATATGAAGTCATTGATTTATATCCTCACCCATGGGGGTGATATATTGGACATGATGATGTGTTGTCCCACCAATCTTACAGAAAAATATTAAGGTTGGTATGACTTTTCCATTTTGTAACCTTATGTTTGGAATAATATTAAAAAAAATGTTAATTTTTCTTTTTGTCTAGTTGTTTGTGCTCTTTTAGGCTTGACCTGTGGTTTGAGAAACTGAGATCTAGGGGAATCTAAGCCGTCAAAGTCACTTGAGGATTTCCAGGGGCATCTAAGCCATCAAAGTCACTCGAGGATTGCCAGGGGCATCTAACTCATCAAAGTCACTCGAGGATTGCACCCAGCCTTGGCCACACTAGCCCTAAATTGACTAGATTTTAGTGTGTCTCCTCCTGTAACACAGACGCAACAACCTCCGTGAGATTTGATCATGAGTCACCTTGCAAACGAGATCCATCCTCAACGAGTAGTGCTAATGAAACTTAACCATATTCATTTTATTATATTGCAATTTCCATTTTATATAATATTAAAAAATATAATGATAAAAAAACTTATAATTATAAATAAAATAATATAAACCCATTTATCATATTTTTTTGGGCGGTTAATCCATTTATCATATTTATGAATGGAGCTTATCTTTATAATTTCTATCTCTACCCAATATTAAAAATAAAAGTAAACCAATGCATTAAAGTCCATTTTATGTATTACCATTCATTTCAAACCCTCCCCATATAAGTCTAAGCGTGTTGGGTTGGTAATAGAATACACATTCTTTATGATAAAAATTTATATCAATCAAGTGAATCATTAGTCTTTTTTATTTGAATAATGAATGGTCTTTTTTATTTGAATAATGAAGGAAAGTTATAATTATAAGTATATGGATTATTTTTGTTGAAGATTTTCGGAAAAGAATTGTGTAGTTTTTGTGATTACTCTAAAGTTTAAGATGGTATTTTTAATCATCATTAGGGAGAACTTCGAATGGTCCAACGTTTCATATGGTCTTTGATAATGAATAAAGTTACCATAAGATAAGTATTAAATATCACAACTTAATTTACCATCTATTACAACTCCAAAGTTCACTATATCCATTATATAATGAGTTCACATATAATGACACCTTGTTATGTGGAAGTTGACACACAAAATCACATTTAGCATGGAATAATATCATCATATTTTACTTGTAGCTATTATTAAACATGTTGATAATATCATTCATGAGGAGGCATATAGTGAGGGCATCTAAAAAATTACGTGTTTTCTCATTTAGTTACTTCTTTTATATATTAAATATGAATACACATTGCATTTGTTTCAGCAAGCAACCATCAACATGGTTTTTCTATCCAAAAATGTTTAATTTAATATAATAGAGGTGAATTGTTTCTTTAGTTTTTTAATGTAAGTATTTTAATTAACATGTTAGGTTTGGAATTATAATTCATTTTTATAAATAGAGTTAGAAGAATTTTTAATGTAAATATTTCAATTAACCTGTTAGATTTGGAATTATAACCCATTTTCATAAATAGAGTTAGAATTGAGTCACATAACATATAGTACCAAGTTTAAATAAGTAATTATAATAGAGTTTCATTGTCCATTTAGTTTTTAAATGTAAGTGTTTGAGCTCACATTTTAGATTTGGCATTTACAAGTATAGATTTTGATTGTACCTGCGTTGTGTCCCGGGTGGTTGGGACAGAGCGATATTGCCCTCCCCACCCGAGTTCGACTCGTGCCTACATGCTGGATGCGGTTCACATCATATGTTTGACTATGTTGGTTGCTGTCAGCGTGACACAATATTTGTAAGAATATCGTTGTACAGATTGTAAATAATGTTAATATATAGCTTCTTCAGCAGGGCCCCGCCCCCCTGGAAAAAAAAAAGAAAAAAGAAAAAAAAGAGAGTAAAGTATAGATTTTGATTAAATAAATGTAAATGTATCCTTCGTATATTTGAGAATATTCAAATTGAGTGAACAAGTACATATTTGTAGAGCCTTGAATAAATACATTTCAAAAGTAGAGTTAGCACCATGTATTAATATTTTGTTGCGTTTAATGCGACATTGGGTAAGCAATTAAGTAGTAGAACTAGTTTATATATCTAAGGATAACTTTATCCATAATGATAAATTAAGTAGTTTTGCCTATCTTTGTCCATGTAGATATATATGGAGTATTTTATCTATCTTTATTTTAATTTGTTAATTATAATTTTTTTCCATTCAAATTTTTAATTTTTTAATAACATTTCTAAATGTAAAATATCCATTTTATATGTCCTTTACTTTTGGATTTTTCCTTAAAAAATATCTTTCAACTTTGATAAATTGTTTTCAAAGGGAAAAAAATATCTGTAACTTACATTTAAATAGTTCACCCTTAACGCATCTTTTTTGGATTTATTCTTGAAAGATATCCTTCAACTTTAATAGAATGAATGTTTTAAAACGATATTTTTTTTCCTGGATTCAATCTCGAAGGATATCCCTCAACTTTAATAAAATGTTTTAAAACAATGGTTCCAAAGAGTGAAGTGGCAAGTTTGATTTATCCCTATAATGTATTTAAAAAGTGACACTTCATTAGTGTGCACAATGAAAAGCATTAAAATAATTGGAAAAAAAATCATAATTAAGAAAAAAAATAATTGCAGAAAAAATCATAATTGAGAAAAAGGTTCTAGATTTTTATATTCCCAAAGGGATCAACTTAACTTGCTTGTGTATGAGTTGGCTAGGGGTCCATTATTGTAGAAATTTCCTAACTTCTCAAGTCCCTAAATGTCCAAATGCATTCTCCCAAGGGATAGAAAAATCCTATACAATGACAATTCAAGGGGCGGGGGTGGGCGTTGGGAATAATAGAGAGAGCTCATTCACGCTACTAGTTTGCTTTTAGATTTCTATTTTACCTAAGATCAACCATGTCTTGTTGGACCTAAGAAGTGGATAGGTCAAGGATTGAGGAGGAGCAACAACAAACCTAAGGTATATGATGTATTGATGTTTTAGTAAATGGAATCACATGTGATTTCGTTTCTTATGTATGTTGTTTGATTATTATCTACATATATCTTGTTCTTTTTACTCTACATACTAATTTCTTCTCTGCGGAGGAGGAACTTTCATCTTGTTTGGTGGTGAATGTTTGTAGGAGTTTAGATCTAGGAAGTGAAAGGAGTATAATCTTCACTTAGGAGCAGGATCGTCGAGATCATTTTCAGATCTACTCCATCAACTTACGAGGGATCAAGTTCATGCCTATTCCCTAAGAATATATAATTTGTTTCATGTATTGGTATTTAGCTTTAGGAACTCGCTAGATTACACACATCTTTCGGCAGATCGAAGGGATAAATCTGCGAGACAATAACTCCTTATCCTAGGAAATTTCCTAGCATAATAATAGGTTCACAGTTTCCTGCTCGCCATGGGTTTACAAGTCACTCAATTCACAATGGGTTCACATGGATTCATGTTCACAACTACTCAGTATCCTTTATCGTCACAATGGTAATTATCACTCTTTCACCAACACCGCCTCATCACATGAGATCTCCAAGGCCCCTCCTCAGGCTATGGAGTCAACTAGGACTACAAAATAGTATGCAACTCATGCTCAGGTAGCCTTATATCTTCTCTCCTATCTCTCTCATAAATCCCTAGCAATTGAGTGGTTTAACTAGAACATCAAGGGTCATAAACATTAAATTCAGGGAAGATAGGAAACTTCCTATTCTATCTTACTAAATTCTTCAAGACATGTTTCCTTTTAGACATTAGGATATTTATAGGCATGTAGTACCCCTCATGAAATAAATTCTCATTTAGAATTCTATGTTTTTAAAAAGTTCGAAAATCCCTAAGAGGCTGAAAAGTAAAGTGAACATTTTTATGAGATTGTAAATATTTATTGTTATTAATAAAATAATGTTGTTGTTTTACTTATGGCTAATTTTTGAAATATAAGAGGAGCCACCTGGTGAGTAGTTAGGCTCCAAACTATCAGGAAATAGTTAGAATTAGTTATGGTCCAAGCAAGGGTAAAGACACACAAAAACAATTTCTCCAACCTAGGGGATGATTTTCTCTATCAGGAGAGTGATCATGATTGGAGAGAGATGTCATGAGTGGAAAATGTTTTCATAAACAATATTGTGGGAGAGAAAGAAAATATGAAAAATAGAAACAATGTTCCAGTGGGAAATAAAGACGGGAGTTGTGTGAATAAGTATTCACCCTAGTTTTAGCATGTTGTTGCTATGGGCTTGAGGAGGTGACTATGAAATTTACTAATTGGTTTCCTGATAGGAAAGGAGTCTACATCTTAGGGGGAATTTCCAAGACAATGGTTCATTGGTTGGGAGGATCATGGAATCTCCTATTGTATTTTCAGATATTCAAATAAGTACTAGTTATCTATTACATTGCGATGAGATTATGTGTATTTTCTATCTATGAGATTTTATATTATGAGATTATTGCGATGAGATTATCTAAATATGAATTAAAAGTAACTGCATGTATTTACTATATGCAAGTTTTTGGTTGTATCAAGAAATGGTTAACTCTATGATGTTTAGATCTGTAAAAGTGATTTCATACAAAGTAAATAGTGAATATCTAGCTAACCATTTCAAATATGTTTTATGGAAATTTTATGTGTATATGTTTGTATAAGTAAATAAGATGTATATGTAGAAGGGTTAGCAAGGTTATGGGATTTCACTGAGATGAGATACCCAAGTTATCCTTTAACTGACATGTAGTCCCCGTCAAGTGACAAGTCCTTCAGAAAGTATAGAAGCTTAGAAACCCAGAAATCAAGAGTATTGAACCTTACTTTTTCGTATTAGGACTATCCAAAATTAAAGATGTATGTATATATATTGGGATAAATATATGTGTAACAAAACAGGACAAACAAGATTACAAGAATGACCACCTCAGAAGTATTATATATGCAACGTAAAGGAAATATATTGGAAATAAATCATATTAAGCATAAAGTACATACATAATAGCTACCAAGGTAGATCGAAAAGATTGTGTTAGTAAAATATTATAATTTAACCATAAGTAATTAACATTGACAGGATTGATTCCTCATAAGACAAACACATTAAAAAAAGAATTCAAAATTACAATATGAACTTTAAGGCACTAGAATCAAATATAAATTATACATAAAGATTGTATCATTTTATGTTTGGCCTCTGACAGACTCAATTAAGTTACAGACACTGGTCATGATAGACCTAAACAATTAAAACGGGAAAGAAATCTCTAATAGAAGAGTTAAGTAAATTTTCACTTGGAGCCTAAGTCCAGTGTACGAACTGTCAAATAAATGTTTTATGCATTCATTGGTAACAAGGAAGGTTTGGCTAGGTTTGGAATAATTCATCTATTTTGAGGAGAGTCTTGTAGCAAGTAACCAAAGAAAAAGAAAGAAAAAATAAGTCTTGAGTATATAGAGGTCATTTAACAGTAAAACCCCTAACAACTTTCTTCTTACAATGATTTTTAAGATGTCCAGTACTATCCTACAAATAATAGTGTCAATTGTATTAAACCCAGAAGCCATAATGAGGAAAAATGATTAGGAGTTAAGTCAGAATAGGAAAATAATGTAATTCCATTAAATTATGTGTGGAAGGGATACTCTAGCAGTCGAATTCTTGGCATGTAGTCAAACCCTAGCAGGACAAGCAAGAAAATTGTGAATCAATGATTAAATAGAGTAGGAATACACTGCGAGAAAAATAAGAACATAAATATAAAATGATATTTCTAAAATATTAATAGTAAAGTTATAAAAACCCCAACTTTGGAAGACACAGAGCAAGAATATTATTATTATAAACTAACTAAGATAGTCGAATTATCAAACATTTGTTCTAGAAATGAAAGTAATTGAGGAAGGATGTGATAGCTAGGGTTTTCGTCAAAATTTTCCATATAAAACCTAAAGCAGTAACCACAACATATGGAAGGCTAGCTGTAAAAGTGTCGAAGCATAATCTGAGGGATGGTTTTTCCCCATTTATCAAAAGAAAGCTAAACAATCAATGTATATGCTGCAAGTGATATGATTAGGAATATTAGTTTGTTGTGCTAATATCCTGCTCAGATTAGAAACAAAATGTTATTCATGTTCTTAAGGATTCATGAGTTTTGCAAGTGAAAAATGAGCTTTTTTTATGTTAATTTTAAGAGAAATTTTAAAATAAATAAGAGACTAAACAACAACATAAAAATGTATATAACATCACCAAAAAATCACAATAGGAACATGATGAAGGAGTTCACCCCTCCTAGGCTACGTCTCCTTGGTCCAACTTCCAATGGCTTAGGCCTCACTATTATGCTCAAATGTGTAAAAAGATGTGTTTACAATGCTCAAATGATTTTGAAACATGCTCCAATGAGTCCAAAATGTCCAAAAATGGCTACCTATCCTCTTTATACATCCAATTTGGTCAAAAACTGGAGAAGTTATGACCTCTCCTAGTTTTTCCACTATTTGCTCTACATTTTCCCCAAAATCTAGCATCATCCTACAATTTCACCCGCCAAGTGCTCTAATGGAGTGACAATTTCGTCGAAAACTGGGCAAAATTGTCGAATCATTAAACTTCCTCTAACGGTTAACTTTCGAAAATTCTGGCGACGTGGGGGGTCGACATGCCCGGGGGCTAAGGCCAATGGCCCACCCCCATCGGTCGGGCCCCCTACTCCACCTCCTGTGTACTCGTTCACATGGGTTGTCATTGTTTGCTTAATGATGGTGGTTTGTTTGGAGCTGTGATTAGGCCCTAACCATGTTCCATGGACTAGGGTCGGGGTTTAACTACGATCCCCATCCCCCAAATGGAAACCACATAAACTTTAAATTGACGCGGCTCCCACTATGGTTAAGAACCAATAGTAGGCGGTATGGTAAGGTTCTACCTTGTGTGTTGGGAGGTGCCAGTTTCAAATCCTATGGCCTCCAGCTCGGTCGTTAAACCAAATTTTAGTGGCCTCTCAGGCTGCCACATGGCGCCCTCCAGTTGGGCCACGTGTCAGCCCATGGTTGGCCACTGTACCAACCGATAAAAACACACCATTTCTAACCAATACCAAAGTGCCACTTGGCACAATTTGATTCTCTAAGAGAACATTGACTGGCCAACTACCACATAACCTGTCCAGTCAGCGCCACATCAGTAGTACAGAGTGCTGACTGGGCTGTCCATTTCTTAAAAATTTGCCTATTTGGCAAAGTGAACAGAATGCATTTCTGGGAGTATACGGTGTCAGTTGCGTGTGAAACGAGTTGCACTAGATTCAAGATGATGATCACTACACAGTCATTCAGGTTCCACACCATTCTAACGACTTTGGTTTTTGAGCATAATTTTGAGCACCTGATCATTCCTCCCCACTGGAAGCCTTTTAGACCCCAAAATATCACTTTCAGTTGTTCAACAGGTGAGGGTACAATTCCCTCACCTTTCAAATCTATCTATTTGGCTTTTGAAATATTTGTTCCCTTGAGCCCCACTCGAAGATAATTGACACTTCCCCTTTTTGATGTCCTTTTTCTTCTATCAAGTATAGTGTCTTGTTGAAGCTCATCAAGTAATTTTGGAGAAAATTATACAATATATGGAATTTGAATATTCTCTCCTTGATCTTCAATCAAGGGAGGCTCATACAACCTTAAATTCTCAACATTAACAACAAATAAATTTGCATATATGAAGGCAAATCCAACCTGAAGGCATTGTTACCAATCTTTTCCAAAATTCTGAATGGACCATATCTAGTTGGTTTTAGCTTTTTACCTTCTCCTTGGAGTCTCTCTTTGCTAATGTGAAGCCAAAATTCATCACCAACTTAGAACTTATGATGTACATGATGATTGTCGTGCCTTGCTTTATACTTGCCTTGGCTCTTTTCAAGCTATTCTTGAACCTTTTGGTATACCAATTGGATTTGTTCAATGAAATTTCTTGCTTTTACTATGTCACTATGACCATCAATAGAATCATATTTACCAAAAATGAAATCCAAAGGAGATTTAGGCAAGTATCACAAAACATGCCTCAAATGGCGATGTTTGAGTTGAATAATTCTTGGCCTAGTTGTAAGCATGTTGAATATAGTGCAAATGTTCATCTTGCAACTTAGGATGCTTGCTAGAATACCCACGAAGTAGATGTATCATTGTTCTATTCACCACCTTTGTTTGATCATTTGTTTGTGGATGAAAAGTTGTACTCTTTTTCAATTTGGTGTCCATGAATCCCCATGTTAGGCCCCTATAATACTAGTGTAACCCCTTATTGTTTTTAGTACAACCCCCTTATTATATTGTTGTACCCATGTAGTCCCCATTTTGTTATTATTGTGCCCCATAGAAGCCCACTATTGTTAATATTGTGCCCTTACATTATTATTGTTATGTCGGCTCTAATTATATTATGTCGCCTTAGACTCCTATATATAGAAAGGAGGTCTTGTCATTTGTATGATCAAAGAATCATTCATTTGTGTAATGTAAAGGAGGTTGCCCCCTCGAAGAGGCTGAATTCTAAGGCGTTGATCTATCTTTTCTATCTTTTTGTGAGTTGGTTTCATAACATTTGGTATCAGAGCTGTGGATTCTAGGGTTTCGCTGCTCCAAACAGGTCATCATGGGATTTTCTCTATAACTATTTCGCTACAAAGCTTCAGAAACTAAGAAAAAAACCCATTTGAGATAAAATCGGTTTGAACCTTGGCTCCGAATTTCAGATACTATCTCGCTATATTTTCAGAGATATAGTCTGAGGAACTTAAGGTTTTTGCAGACCCCCAAATTACATTCCAAACAGGTGACCTAGGGAAAATTGTCATAAATTTCTCTCTGAGCATCGGATTTAAATTTCGTAAGAAGTTATAGAAAGAGGACGGACTGTCGTTTCCTGTGTACATTTTTGAGATCCAAAGGTCGAAACAGTGACACGTGTCACGTCGTACAAGTTCACTATGCTAAACTAGTCTATAATCAGGTCACCGTGGGAGATTTGGAATAACTCTTCCTTGGAGAATCCAATTTGGATAATACTAGAGACATTGGAAAGAGGACGCAAATGGCTACTACAAATCACGATTTCAGAACTGGAAGATCCGAAATTGCAGAGTTACAGTTGTTTCAAGATCGAGCTCCTAAAATCAAGAAAATCCGAGATGCAGAAGTTTGATGGCAAGGATCCGGTAAATTGGATACTACAGATGGAGAAATATTTTGATCTACATGGTGTACCACTGTTACAAAAGGTATGTATTGCATCTAATTATTTAGAACCGAATCAATTTTTATGGTATAAAGGGCTTTGTTCTCATAAACCACTTGTCACGTGGTCAATTTTCACGGAGGAAATGATAGCACATTATGAGGATACAAAGAGAAATTCATTCTTTAGTCAATTGATAAATCTCAAACAAAAGGGTTCAATGGAAGAGCACATTGAAGACTTTCAAAAATTGAATAGAAGGGTAAATTATATTCCAGAGAAGCAAAGGATTGATGTCTTCATAGGGACTTTAAAGGATAACGTTCAACATGAGGTTTGTTTTTGGGAACCTGATTCATTGGAGGAGGCATTCGAGTTGGCAAGAAAAATTGAAAGCGAAATTATGAAAACAAGGAATCCCACCACTCATGACTATAATTATGGAAGTGTTTCTTCTCCTAGCCTTCCACAACCTACAAGGCTTACACCACAACAATTGGAAGAAAAAAGAGAAAAAGGGCTTTGTTACAATTGTGATAGAAAATGCACTAAAGGTCATAAGTGTGCTGAGAAGAAATTATTTTACATAGAGTATGAAGAAGAGGAAGAAAAGGATCAAGAAACATCAAAAGAAGAGTATATACACCATGAACCAACCCTAGATAAAGAAGAAATGAATCCAACCATATCTTATAAAGCATTGGAAAGAATTACCACTCCTAAAAACATATCAAGAAGAAAACAATTCAAGAAGTGAAAGATCACATCTAGAAAGAAGAAATGAATCCAACCATCTCTGGTAATGCATTGAACAGAATTACCACTCCTCAAACTATCAATATAGAAGGACATATCAAGAAGAAAAATGTTCAAGAATTGAAAGATCATATTGAGTCTCAAGAAATCAATCCAACCATATCTTATAATGCATTGGAAGAAATTACCACTCCTCAAACTATCAAGATAGAAGGACATATCAAGAAGAAAAAGGTAAGAGTGTTGATTGATTCAGGCAATACCCATAATTTTATTGATTGTAAGATAGCCAAGGAATTGAATTGCTTCCTATATCCAGTACGAGAGTGTCAAGTGATGGTTGCAAGTGGAGGTACCATAAATTGCTCTGGAAAGTGCCATAATATCAAGCTATCCATGGGAGAATATGTATTGAATGGCCCAATTCTTACTGTTCCAATGGGTGGTGTTGATGTTGTACTAGGAGTCCAATGGCTACAATCCTTGGGTACAATAGATTTTAATTTTCAAGAAATTTTTATGAAATTTTCTTCGGAAGGAAAAGAAGTTGAATTAAGGGGTATCACAGGGAAACCAGGAAAGATAATCAACTCTGACAGAATGGCAAAGCTTCTAAAGAAAGAACAATGAGGTGTAATTGCACAATTATGTTCGCTAACTGTTCGCACATCGAAATCATGTATTTCTCCAGATCTCCAAAAAGCCTTGGACAATCATTCCAAGGTATTTGAGACTCTCAAAGGTCTCCCACGTAATCATGATCATGATCATGTTATTCATTTTATTCCAAGATGTTTTCCTCCAAACGTTAAGCCTTATAGATATTCATATGCCCAAAGGAGTGAAATTGAACATATGGTTGTAGAAATGGTAGAGGTTGGTACAATTATACAAAAAAATTTGATAAACAAAGGAAGGTATGAATGGAAGAATGGCAAAGTAGAGTGGGAACTCATTCAAAAGTTGTTGAATATCCCAGTTCCAACAATATTGCTAGAACTTGACAAGGAAGGAAAATTCATATTAGAACCTGAGGCAGTTACAGAACTAAGAAGTCGATAGCTATGAAATTGATCAATTTCAAAGCATCTCATCAAGTGGAAGAACTTACCTGTTGAAGATTTCACATAGAAGGACAAGAATTTTATACAGAAGCATCAAGAACTACTCAAGCGTTGAGGACAAGACTTTTTGAAGTAGAGGGGCATGTTAGGCCCCTATACTACTAGTGTAACCCCTTATTGTTTTTAGTACAGCCCCTTATTATATTGTTGTACCCATGTAGTCCCCATTTTGTTATTATTGTGCCCCATAGAAGCCCACTATTGTTATTATTGTGCCCTTACATTATTATTGTTATGTCGGCTCTGATTATATTATGACCCCTTAGGCTCCTATATATAGAAAGGAGGTCTTGTCATTTGTATGATCAAAGAATCATTCATTTGTGTAATGTAAAGGAGGTTGCCCCCTTGAAGAGGCTGAATTCTAAGGTGTTGATCTATATTTTCTATCTTTTTGTGAGCTCTGTTCATAACACCCCATAAGATTGACCAAAAATTCCCAACAAAGCGATAATCTCGATCACTAACAATGGATGTGGGAAATCCAAAATGCACCCATATATTCTAAAAGAATAACTGAGCAATTTGTTTAGCTGTAACTTTCTTGTTACATAGCATCAAAATACACATTTTATTGAACCTATCCACAACTACATACAAATAATCATGACCTCTTTTTTACAATGGAAGACATCCTACAAAATCCATAGAACACTCTCTCATGGCCGTGAAGGAATTGGAAGTGGTATGTACAATCCTAACTCCCTATTGCTAGGCTTAATGATTGCACATAATGGACATCCTTTAATAAAACATGTCACACTTTCAAACATACAAGGCCAATAACAATACCTCTATAGATGTGCCATTATCTTACTTACACCAAAATGACCAACAATAAGAGAAGTATGTGCCACACTTATGATGTTAACTCTTTCTCCCCATGGAATACAAATATTGCCAAGATGGTAGAACAAGTTATCATGCAAATGATAATCCAATTCCTCTACTTGGTTACCTTGACTCAAGGTTTCATAAACATCTTTAAAGTAACTGTCTAATGCATATTTCTCAATATAACTTTCATGCAAAATAGAATTATGCTTGAGTAAAGTAGTTGCACTAACAATAGGCCTAGAAATCATATCAACAACTTTATTGCATATACCTTTCTTATACCTAATTACCAAGTGGAATTGTTGAAGTAAACCCATCCATCAAAAGTGCCTTGATTGTTACAAATTTGATTGAGATTGCAAGTATTGCAATGGTTGATGATCAATGTGAATGCTTGTTTCCTTACCCATTAAGTAGTGTTTCCAATTTTTAAACATTTTCACTAATGCATACAATTCCTTGTGATATGTAGGATAGTTAATCACTGCACCATTAAATGTTTCCGAATGAAAACAGATAGGCTTACGATGCTGTGTGAGGATTGCACCCATGGTGTAGTCACTAGCATCAGTCTGAATCTCAAATGACTGTCTCAAGTCTAGAAGTGCAAGTATTGGAGTTGAACTGGTCTTTTCCTTCAATGCATCAAAGGCCTTTTGTTGTTTGCCTCCCCACTGAAAAATCCTTTTCACACTTGTCAATGCATGCAAAGGAGCTTCTATAGAAGAAAAGTTAGCAATGAATTTCCTCAAATTTTGGGTTGCTCTAAAAAAACTTCTTACCCCAATAAATGTCTTGGGCGTTGGCCAATTCAAAATTACATCAACCTTGGAGGGATCCATTTTCAACTCACCTCCTCCAACAATATGACCCAAGTAAACTAAATAAGTTTTTCCAAACTCACACTTTGAAATCTTAAGATACAACTGTTCTTTCTTCAAGACATCAAGTACTTTTCTTACATGCATGACATGTTCATTATGAGATTTACTGAAAATTAAGATGTCATCTAAGTATACTATAATAAACTCATCAAGAAATGGCCTCAACACATCATTCATCACACACATGAATGTAGCAAGAGCATTACATAAGCCAAAAGGCATAGCTAGCCATTCAAACAAACCTTGTTTTGTTTTGAATTGTGTCTTCCAAATATCTCCTTCAACTATTCTAATTTGATGGTAGCCACTCCTTAAGTCCAACTTAGTAAAATAATTTACATCATTCAATTGATCAAGTAAATCATTTATTCTAGGCAGTGGGTAATGGTTCTTTATCGTAATTTTGTTTAATGCACAGAAGTCCACACACATGCGCCATGTTCCATCCTTCTTTGGCACCAAGACAATAGGTGAACCACATGGCAAGGAAGATGGCCTGATGATCCCTTTATCCAAAAACTCTTGAATTTTCTTCTTAATTTCTGCACTTTCCATCACTGACATCCTGTACATGCCAATGTTAGGAAGAGGACAATCTTGTTGCAACTGTATCTCATGTTGGATTCCTCTCTTGGGAGGTAATCCCTTTGGTTCCTGAAACATCTCATCATATTGGTTAACTACATCAACCAATTCAGATTTCAATTTTGAATCACAACCTTTAAAAGCTTCATTATCAACATCATTCTTGGGTTTGATCATTAGAAGCACAAAATTCTTGCTTGAATTCACTAGTCTTTTCATCTGCGTCGCCTTAACAAGTGAAAGATTTAGTTTCTTGCTATGAACTCTCACAATATATTCTACTCCATGTTTGAACAAATGGTATTTGTTTTCATGTCTATGGAAGATAACTTTTCTATCATAGAGGTATGGGCTACCCAAGACTATGCTACATATATCTAATGGCACAACATCAAGATCCAGTTCATCTATGAAATTTGCAGTAATGGTGAATTTTAGTTTACACTTTCTAGTAACCTGCAATTGTGCATTGTCACACACCCATCCAAGTGGATATGGTTTATGATGTGGAATGGTTTCCAAGTTTAAACTTTTGACAATGTTTTCAAAGATAAGATTGGCTTGAGAGCCACTGTTGAAAAGTGTATCAATCT
The DNA here is from genome assembly GCA_031772625.1 of Pinus tabuliformis. Classification (NCBI taxonomy): domain Eukaryota; kingdom Viridiplantae; phylum Streptophyta; class Pinopsida; order Pinales; family Pinaceae; genus Pinus; species Pinus tabuliformis. The sequence goes on along the minus strand of CM062815.1, from coordinate 853,924,452 downwards.
TGCTATGTTTTGAGATCGCCCTTGTGTGAAAAAAATTATCCTCCTCTTTTCATTTGGAGTTTCATTTTGTGAATTTGAAGAACTAGTGCTAGCAATGGATTCTTTTCCTTTTATACCCATGGCTGTAATTTAGTTTCATCACCCGAATCAGATCCCAAATCCTGTTGAGTGGTTGTAGTTGTCTTTTGTTTTCCCTTGTTGTTGAATTTTTTTGGTTTCATTTCAGGATGAAGCTACCAAAAATGATCTTCATTGTGACCCTCTTTGGAACAATCTTCGCATGTTAATTTCTCTTGTTTTTTGATAGATGCATATTTCTTTACCTTCCCTTTGAAACCCTTTTGTTTTCCTTTACTCTTAAATGGATTTTTACTACCTTCTTCTAAATTTTTTTTCCCTCTTACCTCAAGATGAGTGGCTTGCACACACACATAATCTAGATTATTGGGATTAAACACTAATATAGTATGCCTAAGGTAATTGTGTAAACCCCCTATATACTTTAGCAATGTGTCTTTTGATTGCAAATATACACCTAACATTAAAGACTTTTTTCTAAATTCTTGGGTGTAATCTTGCACATCTTGACCTTTAAGCTGTCTAAAGTTCTGCCAATTCATGATGGCTTTATGAATATAAGATAGAGGGTAGAATTATATTTTAATTGCAGCAATGAAATCAAACCAAAAAGTTGAGACCTTACCATGTTTTTTTATCTCCTTTGATGTCTTTGATTCCCACCATACTAGTGTTGCACCCTCCATTCTCAAGGAAGTTAACTGAATATTTATGTCATCCTCTTGAAGGTTTTGAATTATACAATAGACATCCAACTAATGAATCCAGTTATCAAGCTTCTCTACATTCACTTCACCATTATACATGGCCAACTCAAATTTAACATCAATTTTTAAGAAGCAGGGAAAATTTTAAGGATGGAAATTTATCTTAAAGTTTAGAAACCTTGGTGAATCCCACTAGTCCATAATATGAAATCTAGAAAATGTTTGGAGGTATTTTTGTAAAAATTTTCAAATTTATAATATTTTTATATAGTCTATATATAATTTTTCGGCGATTTTTTGGGTAAAATAATTTCATTCTATAAAATTTGGGCGAATCATTTTTGGAAAAAAATAGAAATTAGCGAATCTTTTTTTTGGAAAAAGTATAGAAAAATAGCCCATGGACGAATATTAGCCCCTAAAATTTTCCCTGTTAAGAAGGGTGATTTACCAGTTCCTTTTGAGGTATGTTGATGAGTATGACTAAGGGTTGTGTTAGCGGAAGAGGGTGAAGATGCTTGTGAAGAAGAAGATGAAGAAGATGGTGGAGAGGGTGGAGGTTTGTCTCCATTTCCATTACCTCCTCCTGGATCTTCAGAAAAGTACCAGTGGCATGGTAAAAGGCTCAGAAATCAAAGTGGCAGAATCTGGATAAACTTAGCATCGGATCGAAGTGCTTGTCATCCTGATTCAAATGGTGTGAACGACACTCAAATCCAATTTCATATGCAGAAGTTAGAGAAATTCAAAGATCAAGTTTGACTTGTCCAGGTTGTAGGAGGAGATGACATGGAAAAATTTTCAGGGAATGGGGAAGCGCCAAGTGGCAGGCTACCATTGGGTCCCGCATATCGCATATCATGGAAAACAAAGGTTGCATATCAGAGCTAGACAAGTGTTAAGAATCGGCCCCAATAGGATCCCGACTGCGATTGTGATATCACATATTGCAGGGGGAACGAGTATTCAAGAATAAACCCCTAGTGAAGCTCGGTTGCAATGTGATAAAATCACCATCGCAGATCACAACAGGAGCATGGAGTATCACCCAGCTGCTGTCGATTGTGATTTGCAATAGGGTTCCGGACCCGATCTATTATCCATTGTAATTTATAATTCTGATGGGTCTGTGTTATTGCATAATCTAGGTTTGGGGTCGATACGCTGATAGTTTTGAGCATCGATTGCAATTTTGATGGGGTTCCCTGATGCAATGGGTTCTGTATTATGTTTTATATTCCCGACATGTCTGTCATATTGCAGAGTGCCTGTTGTTTGGGCTTGGGACTCTCTGCCGATGGTTGGAAACACCAATAGTCTTGTCGCTGGTTTAGATGCATAGTTAAAGAATTTTTCCATGTTTGTAAAGGTCTGTTATATGTAACATTCAGGCCTAAAATCCTTGGTCTTTAAACTATCCCGCCTTATTAACTCAGTCCATGGTTGGAAACTTCCTAGGTTTTGAGGGATTGCTGCCATGCTTATTTAAAGGATAGAAGGGGAGGAGAAGACTAGCTGATTGATCTAGAAACTATTGTGTAGCAGACCCTGACCCTAGCAATAGGCTGAGACCTCGCCTTGCATAGTAGGGAGGTTTTGAGAAGTTGCAGAGGGTCCGATTATCTAAATTGGGAGTTTGCATAGGCATTTTTGTGCTTCTTTTTGCTAGGAGTTTAGTGGTACTGTTTGTTTCTGAAGTTGGGCTCTCCATTCTTTGTCCATCTTCTAACTTGGAGGTATAATGATTGTAAAGACTGTTTCTTGTACTTTTAACTCTTTTTATGCCACTTAATGAATGAAGGCCTCCCCACTATTGAGCAGGGCCCGGAGACATAGTCCAAATTGGATGAACTCCGTAATCAAAGAATTGTATCATGGTTTTATGTTCTTCTAGTTATTTCTGCATTGTTTATGTGCTTTTAAGTTCCATGATTAATTGTCTCTATTATAAGTAATTCTGATGCATCTATAAGTAAAATATCTTGAATCAAGCTTGGTATTAGAGCATGTCTTTGTAGATGCGAATTGCAGGAGTTTATGCTAACCTGGAAAAAGTTGTGAAAAGGAGAAGGAATCCTTAAGTCCTTTAATCCTAAAGCCGGAAGTGCACAATGAAGAACAAGCATGGCCAATGAAGAAGCTCGTTGGGAAGAGGAACAAAATTTCCATAGGTTATTCTACAATATGGTAGGGAATGTAGACAAGTTGTTCGCAGAGTATGAGAAGTCACTTGGGCATGAGAAGAATGATTTCGATGACCATGGGTCAGAAAATCATGAAGGTGGTGGAGAAGACCCTCCTCTCTCTCCTTATTCAAGTGATAGTTCTCATCACTCTCATCAAAATTCCAAGTAGACATCTAAGAAATCATTCTTCAAGTTAGACGTAAAATTTGACCTGCCCATGTACAATGGAGAGTGTAGTGCAGAAAAACTTAATAATTGCATAAGACAAATAGAGGTTTACTGCCGGATCCAGCAGATTGAAGAAGATGAGGCAAAAGTCTAGTTAGGATCTCTTCATCTGAGCGACACTACTCTCGTTTGGTGGGAGATAAAGTTGCAAAAGGGCAGCACAAAGTCAAGCAACCTTCGGTCCTCTTGGTCTAGTTTTATTTCTAAAATTAAAGACCAATTTTACCATTTGGGTTATAAGCAAAAGGCAGTTATGGAATGGAAATATCTAAGGCAAGGTAAGGGCTAGAATGTGCAAATCTTCATTGAATAATTTTGGAAACAAGCATTGAATCTGGGCATCTCATTAGATTCACCCAAGACTAGATCTAAGTATGTAGGTGTGCTACATAGTTACATCAAGCACTCACTATTACTATTCGAGCCTACTACAATTGGCACGGCCAGTGTAAAGGTTATTCATGTTGAAAGCCGAGGAAAGAATGACAAAGATGATCAAGCCAAGAAACCACCATTCAAACCTCAACATGGAAAATTCCAGCATAAAGGCAAAGGGAAGGATAAGAAGACTGCTACAACCAAGAAAGGGGATGGAGCAACAACATCTTGCACTCATTGCAAGAAAGATGGTCATGAAAATGACCATTGCTGGAAGCTTCATCTGAAGTTGAGATCGAAGTGATTCAATGGAAAGGGGAAGCATAAGACAGTGGATACATCATAGGACCTTGGATCAGATTCTGGCGATGAGACATTGATCATAGCCGTGGGCGCAAAAGGTACTCTTGCTGTTAATGATAGTTCTAATTCGATTGCAAGTACTAGTTATTTTAATGAGCCTGTAAGTAATGAGTGAAAGGGAATTGAGTTATTCCACATTAGAGTTGTCATAAAACATACAAAGGTGGAAAATCTGTTCGATTCAGGTTCCCAAGAAAACTTAATATGAGAGTCCTTAGTGAAAAAGTTAGGCCTTGAAACTAAGCCTCATTCAAGTCCATACCCGCTTGGTTGGGTAAGCGATAAAGCCAAACTATAGGTAACCAAGCAGTTTTGGGCTAGATTTCTTATTCCTTCCAAATTAGTTTATGAGGTAGAGTTAGATGTTGTGCCTTTGGAAATCTATGGAATCATCTTGGGAAGCCCATATCTATATGATAGAAAGGCAGTTTTCATTCGACATGAAAATAAATGTCGTCTCACAAAGGATGGGGTAGAATATATAGCCAGAGATCATCATATGAAAGTTAGTGCTAGCCTTGTAAGTGCAGGACAGATTAAACGACTGGTTAATTCCAGCAAAGGGTGCATGCTCATGATAGTGAGACCGAAAGTGGCCGAGATGGTTGACGCTTTTAAAGGTTGTAATCCTGATCATAAGAAAGAATTGTTTGAAATTATTTCTGATTATGATGGATTGATCCAGGAACCGAGAGGATTTCCCCGAAAACAGGAAATCCAACATGAGATCCATTTACAATAGGATTCTCCTTTACCAATTTTGGCATGTATAGGATGGCTTCTATCGAGATGGAGGAGATCAGGAAACAGGTGCAGGAACTATTGAATCAGGGAGTCATCAGACCAAGTTCTCCATGCGGCTCACCAATAATGTTGGTGCAAAAGAAAGATGACACATGGAGAATGTGTGTAGACTACACGGCACTAAACAAGATTAGGGTGAAGAACCGATACCCTCTCCCTCGCATAGATGAATTGTTATATCAGTTGAAAAATGTTGTTTATTTTAGAAAACTGGAATTGCGAAGTGGATATCACCAGGTTAGAATTGCAGTGCAAGATGTTTGGAAGACTGCGTTCAAAACCAAACAAGGGTTGTTCAAATGGATGGTGATGCCATTAAGACCGTGCAATTATCCAGCCACGTTTATGGGGGTAATGAATGATCTATTTAGGCCTTTTATTGATCATATTTTACTTGTATATCTGGATAATATTCTTGTGTATAGTAGGACATGGGATGAACATGTGTGCCATGTGAAAAAAGTGCTTGATATTCTAAAAAATGAAAAATTGTATTTGAAACTATCAAAGTGTGAGTTTGGGAAGACCTCTTTAGTTTATTTAGGCCACATAGTTGGTAATGGAAAATTGAGGATAGATCCCTCTAAAGTGGAGGCGATTATGAATTGGCCTGAACCCACAAATGTTACAGAGCTCCGAAGTTTTCTAGGCACGATACAGTATTGGAGAAGGTTTATTGTGAACTTCTCTATTATCGTAGCCCCCTTGCACACATTGACCAGTGTGAAGCAGAACTTTCAGTGGGGAGAAAAGCAACAGGAATCCTTCAACACGCTAAAAGAGAAGATCAACAAAGCACCAGGGCTAGCCTTACTAGACCTTCAGCAGCCTTTTGAGATTGAAATAGATGCCAACAGATATTCCATGGGCACTGTATTGATGCAACAAAGAAAGCATGTATGCTACCATTTGAAGACTTTATACTAGGCTATTGTGAATTATTCCACATACAACAAGGAGTTGTATGCCTTGGTTCAGAGTGTGAAGAAGTGGAAACACTACCTTATCAGCAAGGAGATCATCATCAATATGGATCATTAGCCCTTGCAGTACCTTCAATCATAGACGAAGCTTCAGGAAGCCCGTCACTTCAGATGGTTGGGCTTCCTCCAATAGTTCCATTTGGAAATAAGATACAAGAAGGGTGACAACAACAAAGTAGCGAATATGCTTTCTTGCCCTCTTATTTCTGCATCTGCAATTTTGAAAAATGTTTCTATATCGTTAGAAATTTATGTTGAACAATATGCTAACGATGATGATTTTTAAGATATTTATGAAAAACTGACTCGTGGATCGTAGGTGGATAATTATTACTTTCAGGGAGATCTATTATACCACCTTGGAAAACTATGCATACCAATTGATGAAAGGGTTCATGTAATCTGAAAGGCTCATACCTCTCTAGTGTCTGGTCATTTTGGAATTGAAAAAACTTTATGTCATTTACATAGGTTTTGTTTTTGGCCTCATATGAAAAATATTGTGACTTACTTTGTAAAGGGTTGTGTGTTGTGTTCTGTTTCAAAGCCCTCTAATCGAAAACTTCGGCTCTACACACCACTCCCTATTCCGCGTCGACCATGGGAAAGTCTGTCCATGGACTTTGTAGGAGGTTTGCCTATGTCTAGGAAAGATCATGACTATTTGTATGTCATTGTGGATCGTTTTAGTAAAATGTGTATTTTAATGCCTTATAAAAAGCAGGTCACTGTTGAGAAGACTGCTTATCTTTTCGTTCAGCATGTTTGGGTCCATTTTGCGTTGCCCACGTATATTGTGTTAGATTGAGACTCTCACTTTCTTGGAGAGTTTTGGACCAGCTTGTGGAGAATGATGGACACTAAGTTGAGAAGAAGTACGACATTTCATCCACAAACCGATGGGCAGCGAGAGGTTTTCAACCACACTGTGGTACACTTGTTGTGAGGCTATTCTGGAAAACATCCCAAGTTGTGGGATGAACAACTTCCTTATGTGCAATATGCATACAATCGAGTAACATATTCATCTACATAGAGCTCATCGTCTGAGACATGTTTTGGCTATCTACCAAGATATCCCTTGGACATGGTCTTTGGGAAATAGGAGGATAGAAATCGACAAGCTGATAGGGACAAAGCACAGAATTTTATTTAGCAGATACATGTGATTCATCAAGCAATACAGGAGCAGTTGGAGAAGAGTCAAGCTCGGTATAAAGCTTAACATGATAATCACTGAGTTGACCATCAGTTTCAAGTTGAGGACAAGGCATGGCTCCACATCAACAAGGAAATAATGAAGGGAGAAGGGAAGAAATTGAGAACCATTTGATATGGCCCCTTCACCATATTGGCAAAGGTTGGAGACAATGCTTTTCATCTTGACTTGCCTGCTTATATGCAAATGTACTCAGTAGTAAGTGTTGCAAACCTGAAGATTTATGAACCTCCATTGATTATGGATACCGAAGAGGTTGCACGGATTCCTACAGTACATGATTTTGCACTAGAATATCTAGATAAGTAGCTCGAATATATCATACTCAGCCGGAAAACTAGAACTTCACGATGGGGAGATGTGGAGTACATTCCTGTTGGATTCAAAGGAATGCATCCAAGTAAAGCTCAATGGATGGAGAAGGAAAAAGTGAGGGAGAAATTTCCTCACTTTCCAATCGACTGAAAGGGCTTTTCATGGTCCAAAAGCTCTTAGTGGGGAGGATTGATCTAGGTGGATCTTCAGAAAAGTACCAATGGCATGGTAAAAGGCTCAAAACTAAAAGTGGTAGAATATGGATAAACTTAGCATTGGATCGAAGTTCTTGTCATCTTGATTCCAACGGTGTGAACGACACTCAAATCCGAGTTCATATGCAAAATTTAAAGAAAGTCAAAGATCAAGTTTGACTTGTCCAGGTTGCAGGAGGAGATGACATGGCAAAAGTTTCAGCGAATGGGGAAGGACCAAGTGGCAGGCTGCCATTGGGTCTTGCATATCGCATATCATGGAAAACAGAGGTCACGAGTTATGGAATTGGCCCCCAACGTTTCCGAGTTGCGATTACAATATCGCATATCACATATCGGAGGTGGTCAAGAGTTAAGAATCGGCCTTGACAGGATCTCGGCTGCAATTGCGATATCTCATATCACAGGAGGAATGATTATTCAAGAATCTTCACCCAGTGAAGCCTGGTTGTGAGGAAATAAAATCTTCATCACAGATCGTAGCGAGAGCATGGATTATTGCCCAATCGCTGCCAATTGCAATTTGCGATAAGGTTCCGGACCCGATCTATTATCCATTGTAATTTTTAATTCTGGCGGCTTAGTGTTATCGCAGAAATCAAGTTTGGAGTGGATATGCCAATAGGTTTGAGCATCGATTGCGATTGTGATGGGGTTCCCGGAGGCTATGTTTTATACTCCTGATGGGTTCTTCGTATCGCAGAGTGCTTGTTGTTTGGGCTTGGGGTTGTCTGTCGATGGCTGGAAACGCCGTTAGTCTTGCCACTGGTTTAAAGACACAGTTAAATAATTTCGCCATGTTTATAGATGTCTATTGTATGTAACATTCAGGCTCGAGATCCTTGGTCTTAAGACTATCCTGCCTACTTAACTTGGTCCATGGTTGGAAACTGCCCAGGTTTTGAGGTATTGCCACCATGCTTATTTAAAGGACCATTTTTTGTCAGAAGAAGGGGAGGAGAGGACTGGTCGATTGATCTAAAAACTATTGTGCAGTAGACCCTGAACCTAGTAGTAGGTTGGGACCTCACCTTGAGTAGCGGGGAGGTTCCGAGAATTTACAGAAGGCCCAATTATCCAAATTGGGAGTTAGGATAGGTATTTTTACACTATTTTTCACCAAGAGTTCAATGGCACTATCTATTTTTGAATTTGGGATGTCAATTCTTTGTCCATATTCCAGATTGTAGGTATAAGGATTATAAAGAGTGTTTCTTGTACTTTTATATTTTTTTATGCCACTTAATGAATGAAGGCCTCCTCACTATTGAGCAGGGTCCGGAGACGTAGTCCAAATTGGATGAACTCTGTAATCAAATCATTGTGTCATGGTTTTATGTTCTTATAGTTATTTTCACATTGTTTATGTGCTTTTAAATTCCATGGTTAATTAGCTCTATTATATGTAAGTCTAATGCATCTATAAGTAAAAGATCTCGGATCACTGAAGAACCTTCTCCTTTGGTAAGTTTGGAACTTTCACCTTGCAACCTGATATTCCTCTCCTCATAAAGGACCTTCACCATCTCTTCCATATCAAAGAAAGCCTTCCTGAAGACCTTTTCATATTCTGTCATGTTTCTAGGTTCTCGTTAATGAAACATGCTCGCTGGAGTCTTAACTGCAACTTGAGGATGAACTGGTGTTGGAGATTGTGACAACCTTGCCCTCCTTCCCCTTGACCCAACTTCAGGGCTTCCAACCAGCTTCCCTTCTCTTCTTTTGAGTTTTAACCTTGTAAGCATGACATAAAATTACAAACAGTTAAATCCTTCTAACACAAATATAACCTAGTTTATGATACCAAAATGATCTGATCAAGAATATTATTTTGTTGTTCTGAGATCCTCCTCAGATTAGAAATAAAATTCTATTCATGTGCTTAAGGATTCATGAGTTTTGCAAGTGAAAAATGAGTTTTTTTATGTCAATTTTAAGAGAAATTTTAACATAAATAAGAGACTGAACAACAACATAAAAATTTACAGAATATCACCAAAAAAAATCACAACAGGAACATGATGAAGGATTTCACCCCTTGTGGGCTACGTTACCTTGGTCGAGCTTCCAATGGTTTGTGCCTCTCTATTATGCTCAAATGTGTAAAGATATGTATTTACAATGCTCAAATGATTTTGAAACCTACTCCAATGAGTCCAAAATGTCCAAAAACGGCTACGTAGCCTCTTTCTACATCCAATTTGGTCGAAAATTGGAGAATTTATGACCTCTCCTAGTTTTCCCACTATTCACTATACATTTTCCCCAAAATCGAGCATCATCCTACAATTTCCCCCGCCAAGCACTCTAACGGAGCGATAATTTTGCTGAAAACTAGGCGAAATTATCGGATCATTAAAATGTCCACTAATGGTTAACTTTTAAAAATTCTGGCCACGTGGGGGGGCCACGTGCCCGGGGTCTAAGGCCAACAACCCGCCCCTGCTGGCTGGGTCCCACACTCCACCTCCTACATACTCGTTCACATGGGCGGTTATTGTTTGATTAATGATGGCAGTTTGTTTGGGGTCGTGGTTAGCCCCTAACCATGGTCCATGGACCGGGGTCGAGGGTTAACCATGGTCCATGGACCGGGGTCGGGGGTTAACCATGGTCCACATCCCCCAAATGGAAACCACATAAACTTTAAATTGACGCAGCTCCCACTATGGTTAAGAACCAACGATAGGTGCTATGGTAGGGCTCTGTGCTGTGTGTTGGGAGGTGTCAGTTCAAATCATGTGGCCTCTGGCTTGATTGTTGAAGCAACTTTTAGTAACCTCCCAGGCTGCCAAGTGGCATCCTACAGCTGGGCCACATGTTAGCATTGGTTGGCCACTGTACCAACCAATAAAAACACACCATTTCTAACCAATACCAAAGTGCCGCTTGACATGATTTGATTCACTGGGAGAACATTTACCAATCAACTGCCACATAACCTGCCCAATCAGTGCTACATCAATAGTATAGACTACTGACTAGGTTGTCCATTTTTTAAAATTTTTCCTGTTGGACAAAGTGAACAGAACACACCTCTGGGAGCATACGGTGTCCGTTTCGCACAAAATGAGTTGCATCGGATTCAAGATGACGAGCACTACGTGGTCATTCAGGTTCCACACCATTCTTAAGACTTTGATTTTTGAGCATAATTTTTAGCACTTGATCACCAGGAAAAAGAGAAATGTATGAGTTCAAACCATTAGCCATGATAGGAAAGGAACTTAAAGGAAATTCAATAATTTTCATGAAGGAAGACTATGCATGCAAATCTTACCTATTCTAGAAGACGGTATGTGACCAAAAGAAACTCCATTAAATGTCATGGTTGCATAATTGAGAAAATTCTTTATAGGGATAGGGTTACCCTTATCCTCAAAAGAGAAGCAGAGTATGTTGTGACTCTGAGAAAGGAATCAAAGTCTCTGTGTAAAACCCTAGGTCTGGAAAACAAAACCCATAAAACTTTTTAAAGGTTGTTAGTGGGTCTTAGATAAGATAAATTTAGGTAACAAGCTCATAAATTAAAATAAGAGAAAGAAACTTTTGTGTGTCATCATACTTGTCATAGGGATGATAGGCAAGTTATTTGAAAGCCTCTAAACATAATGATAATCAAGGAGTGAGAATTTGCCAAATCCTAACAAGTTTTCTCACAGAGTTTGACAGCTAGGTTCCAGAATAACATATTGGGTAAATAAACCCTTGTCACCATTAGAGATGCAGAGTGTTGATGTTAGGAACCCGAGTGCAAAATGACAACACAATTGGAGGGGGGGTTGGGGTGTTTACCCTAAGTTCCCAAAGGAAACATTGACCATTGTTAGATTCATCCCTAAGATAGTATTCGTCCATTCCCTTACTGGCCTCGTGACGAAGATGAGGTGCAATATATGTATTCATCTACAAATTCCTAACTCATACACACGTCAAACCAAGGAAGGTAGCACTTACATTATAATTCTGCAAGATTATGAGTAACACATCATAGCAATGGGGATTATAATTTGTACTCATATAAATCGAACATTAGTCTGATGGTAAGATTGTTGTGTTAAACATTATAGCCTATACAATTTGAATGTTGTAGAAACCCATTGGGGCCAATACAAATATTTTTATTTCGAACCTTTTAAGGTTCCAGCACCAAAGGTGTAAATAGATATAGGCCTCACATAATAGAAAGAAGAATTAAAAGAATTAAAGGAAATAAAAAATCATAATGGGAATTAATGAGAAAAGAGTCTTACATATACAATGATGGGAATTAGAGGCATTCAAGTAAAAACCTAGTAAGTAAGAAATTCTCTAAGACTTGGAATCTCTTACATATGTATGTAAATTAGATACAATTGTGTGTGTATATATATATATATATATATATATATATATATATATATATATATATATATATATATATAGTCGATCATCAAATTCTATGAATTCTTCCAAATAGTACAACAAATTTGGTTGAGTTCCAATACCCTCCCGACCTCATTCCTACCAGATTTATTAGAGAGACATACAAAAACTAATAGAAAATGCCAAAATTTTCATCTTACAGAAAACAAAATGCACTGAAGTGCCCAAAACACATGGAGAATAAAAATGCAGCCCACCAACCTCAAGGATTATCAGGAAATATCGGTGCATGTCCAACATCAGGGATGTTGATGAGCCTCATCTATATGGACCTTAATAGACCTCCAGGCTTACTAAAATCAACTCTTCTCATAATTCCTAACATGTTTTAATTATATTTTCCCTAATGAGATTAGTAAAAGTAAGATGTTATGTCTAGTGGTCTAATGTGCATTGATTGTAGGTTTTTGAGAGAAAATCATGGCAATTTTTCCTAATTAAGGGCAGGAACTCGAATGAGACAAGGAGGAGAGATTATAGGAGATAGTTCCTCCTCGTTAAATGCTCAATCTTTCAAATATTCCTCAATCAAATCACACTAGCTCAGAGTTGCAAGTAGTTGAGTCATGGAGATCATGGGCAGTCGAGCTAGTGACAGTTAAGAACCAGTTCATATTGAGTTTGGGAGCCAAACCTCCCTAGATTTAAGGAAGTCATTGGAGACTTCAGTTGTATAAATAAGGAGACCTAGAGCCTTATTAGGATTCAGATTTTTATGTAAGAGCACTAAGCATTTTCAAGTTCAAGTTTTGTGGCAAAACATTGTTATGTAATTTCTCTGATATGATAATGAGAATGAACATTTCCTTGATCCAGCACTGAGTTGACTCAGAGGGCTAAAGCTCTTGGGTTAGGGTCCAACCCTAGTAGCAAAGGCTCCTCTTATTGTACTTGTATGCTTAGGTTATTTCATATATTAGTTATTGAATTGATTTTAGCATTGTTTCATTGCAAGTAGTGGTGAAGTTCATTAGTTTGCTTCCATTTGTGCATAGCTTTAGCAGTAGCTTAGATACATAAAATAATACCAAAAAGGTTGATAGCAGGTGGATTTGGACTCACTCCTCCCTTCAGGGACCATGGTTTGAGGAAGAACTCCTATTCAGCCCCAAAAAGACAGAATTCTGATTTCTTATGGAATTTAGGGTTTTCTACTACTTAGGCCAGCATCTTTTCAACTTTCGAGAATAGGTTTCAGTTGTCATTTCTAATATCTCTATATTTTTATTAGATCTCATTGTGTTTCACAATATTCTACACGTATTTCTATGCATGAACTAAGCGAATAAAAAATGAAATTATGTATTCTTAAATTGATTGGAAATCTTCCTTGTTTAATATGATTCATGGATAAATGCTAGTAATGTATGTATTGCAGGAGTTTCAATAGTACAGGAAGATCTCATGACAACCACCCCGGCCTAACCTCATCCATCCATGATCACCAAAAACAACTAAGTCCCTCAACTAATTCATCATTCCATAAGAACAACTTTCCAGGTTTGTTGAGCAAATCCAACCATCTTACAAACTTTGTTTTAAACTCTAAAGAAGTCCTAGCCACTCCCTTGCCTTGTTTGTCCCATAATTCACCTTCCCTAGGCCCTATACCACCTTCCAAATCACTCCTATTGCTCTCGGCCAGATCTAGTAGGAATACATGGGATCCTGTAGAAGCATTAGAACATCTTGTAGCAAGTATTAAGACATCGTGTAGGATGACTTGTAGTGGTCTGTTTGAGGCCGATTTGTGTAAAAAGAATACAGGAAGATAGGGGAAGACCCCCACTTTCCTCCCAAGACATATGGCCTTTCACAACCATCTCTAACCCACTTTCCACATCACCAAGAAGATTTAACATTCACATTTTCATAAAAAAGGACAAAAAGGAAAAAGAGTTATTGTGTTCATTGATATGCACAGCAGTAAAATGTTTGGCTATTTCAGATTGCATGCCTAGGATAGTTAGGATTACACACATGTTAGATTAGAATTCTTCTGAAGGCTGAAGCAATATCTCTTAAAAGATAGTTAGATGAGTGGTGCGGTTAAAGCATTTATTTCAGTCTTTCATTACTGCAGTATACAATATTTCCATTCTTCCAATTATGGTAAAATTCCCCTTTCTTCATTGGTAATCAAACTTCTTCTGAATCAATAGAAGGTTGGTTTGAGAAACCATAGTGGTCTATTGCCAGCTAAGCAGTGACAAAGAGTGGGCCCATTGTATCTTCTTGTGTATACAACACTGTCACCTCCATGTTTGTACGAACCCCCGGGTTAATAAAGTAAAGTTGGTAGCCCCAGGAGTTGTAGCATTCTTGCTCCAATACTGGTGCTCATCACGTTTTGGCACCATTGCCGGGGAGGTGTCTAAGTAGATGTGATTTCTGCTTTCTTTCTTCCATTCTTATCTCGTTCACTCAACTATTAGCTTCATTTATGAAAAAGTAATTGTAAGTTGGTTTTCTTTCCTTTCCATTCTACAAGTAAGATCTCATCTAGCAGTTAGTTTCCATTCAATTTGTTATTTCAATTCTGCAATTAGTCTTAAAGATTGGAAAAAAAAACAAAAAAAAAACACTTATTTCATGCCTCGTAGGAATAGGGATAACTTAGGTAAATTTCTACCAAATATCCCCACCACTTCCAATAGCCAACCTTCCTTCTTCTTCAGTGGTTGTGAATTGGAGGATCCCTTAGGTGAGCAACCAGATATTTTTAAAGAGCCTACAAGGAGTGAAGAAGAAGGAGAACCCATTCCAACTAACCTAATGGCTGAAAATAGAAATGACAGAGGAGAGAGAGAAATTATTGAGGGTGTTTTTCCCATTAGAGAAACCAATGGGGATGCAAAACATAAGCCCTTCTGGTCTTCCTCACTTCCATGGCCTGACCTCAAAAGATCCAAATACTTTCCTATTTGAGTTTGCTGTCATATGCAGAACTTAAAATTACACCATTGATGATCAGAAGTTTAAATTATTCCCATCCACTCTCAAGGATGCAACTCTACATTGGTTCATGGGTTTACCTGGGGATAGCATCACAACCTGGGCTCAGATGCAACAAGCCTTCAACAACAAGTATCGGGACTACTGTAGGTCCAAAGACACTAAAGAGGAAATTTTTAGAATGACCTTGGGGCATGATGAATCCTTAGAGGATTATGAGGAAAGATTCCAACTTAGCTACAAAAGGGCCAGGTGCACACTTGATCCTGAGTCACTAAAGCTAGTCCTACTCAGGGGGGTAAGGGAAGATATTCTAGATACCCTAAACCTGCTAGCAAGAGGGGACATCTACCAGCTACCCTATGAATATATTAAGACTGTATTTAAGAACCATTCTAGGGAAGCTAGGAAAAACAGTAGAGGTAGTTAACCAATGGCCAGCTCATCCTCTCCCAACACATCCATAAAAGGTGAAATTGGAAATATGTTGGAAGATTCCAAGAGTGAAATGTTGCAAACCCTTGCCCTATAGATGGACACTATGCACATCAAGAGAAAGGAGGAGGAAGCTCATTAGCCATTTTCTTCCCCATATACACAAGGAGGCACCCTAGGAATGAATGTCCATTAAACGTCATAGAAATTTGCTCACTCTGTGAAGAAAACCGCTCCACATACAAGTGCCCTTCTCTACTTGGACTAAAAGTTGTGTATCAGGGAAATGAAGGGGTGACTGAACAACTCTGCTACATAAATCAAAGGAGGCCTCATGGACCTCGACCGTACCAACAGCGCATGCAAGGGTCATCCTATGCATATTAAAACCCTAACCAAAACACATCCATTCCCTCTCATCCATTCCCTCTTGGGCCCCCCCTACTCATCCCTCCTAATCTACACCTTCTCCTTGGTATTTTGCACCTCAGTACCATTCCCATCTGACCAACGAGCCATTTCAGCCATATACTCCTCCACAGTCACAGTGGAATGCACCACCCTAGGGGTGTAGGCCCCCATACAACAATGCTCCAACTTTATTTTCTTCACCTCCTACTCAACCACAACTCTTACAACCTTCTCCACCTAAACAACCTTAGATGCTTGCCCAGCCAAATTCGAACCTGAACAACTGATAAACACAACAAGTATACAGTGGAGATACATCCTACCCTGCTTATGCTGTGGAAATTCAAGAAATCAACCTAATGTCTGGGAGAATACTCCAAGACAACCCACCTCCATCTCCACCTAGGGAGAGTGAGGAGGAAAGAGACGAAACTCTGCATAAAGTGAATCCACCACCCTTTCCTGAAAGATTAACTCATCCAGTCCAGCCTACCCCAGAAGAGAATGAACTTCTGGCTGAATTGAAAAATCTGTGTGTCAAAATTCCACTTCTCCAAGCCATTAAGGATGTACCTATTTACAACAAACTAGTTAAAGAGAAGTGTTTCAAACATCCAGGGAGGGGAAAAATAGACACCCCTACCATTAATGTCATTGAAAAGCTGTCTAACTTAATGTTGGGGCAAGTAATTTGCCCAAAGTATTTAGACCCTGGAAGCCCCATAGTATATGTGCACATCAATGGCACCATTGTCCCACACAACTTGATTGATCTTGCGGCTGCCATTAATGTAATTACTAAGGACACCATGCTCAAGCTAAATATCTAGGGTTCATTAAGAAAGACCACAACAGTCTTGCAGCTTGCAGACCGTTCCACAGTGGCCCCTGAGAGGATTGTTGAGGATGTGACGGTCTCCATTGACTTCTGGGAGTACCCTGTAGAGTTCCTAGTTCTCCAGCCTAAGGCCAAGCTTAATGATTATCATCTCATACTTGGGAGACCTTGGTTAGCCACTGTCGATGACTACATCAGCTGCAGGGATGGGAACATGACTATAAAAAATGGGCATCTATCCAAGCAGTTGGTCTTGTACCTTCTCAGCCATATTTAGAACATGATTTACCTTTGTGGCTAGAAGAGGTCAAAGAAGATGAAGTCTACTCAGCCCAACTCTATACCCTAGAAGCTTCCATGGGAGGATGACAACCAGATGAACATGATTTGATTGAACACATACTCCAAAATCCAACTCCCGACACCTTGTCCTTAGAGGAAGTAGTAAAGGAAACCAAGAGAAACCATCAGATTGATCTATGCTTAGCTTATTCAAACCATACTCATGTCAAGACAATAGAATTCTGCCCTGAAAGAAGTTTGAAAATCAACCCCTCTCTTTTTGTACACCAAGAAGAAGAGTTATGCAACATGCTAAGGGAACATTTGGATGCTTTCGCTTGGAGTTACAAATAAATGAAGGGAGTTCACCCCTCAGTGTGTACTCACCACATTTATATCAAAGAAGGTTGCAAACCAGTCCGAAAACCCCAAAGGAGAATGAATCCAACTCTCAAGGATATAGTCAAAGAAGAACTGCAAAAGTTGTTGGATGCAAGATTCATTTACCCTATCTCGAACAGTGAGTGGGTTTCTCCTTTGGTGTTGGTTCCAAAGAAAAATGGGAAGTGGAGGATTTGTGTTGATTACAGAGAGTTAAACAAAGCAACAAAGAAGGACCATTTCCCTCTACCTTTCATTGACCAAGTATTAGATGGCCTGGCAGGGAAAAAGTTTTTCTCTTTCTTAGATGGGTTCAGTGGATACAATCAAATCTAGATTAGCACAGAGGACTAGGATAAAACCGCCTTCATTTGTCCTTGGGGTACTTTCACTTATAGGGTCCTTCCTTTTGGCGTATGAAACGCCCCTGCCACTTTCCAGAGGGCAGTCCTGAATATCTTTGTTGAGCTAGCCCATGATGCAGTGGAAATTTATATGGCTGATTTCACACCCTATGGGTGTGATTTCCAAGGGGCTTTCTCCAACTTGGGTAATGTGTTGAAAAAATGCATTGAAATGAAATTGTCCCTTATTCACGAAAAATGTGAGTTCTTGATGACTACAAGGACTACTCTAGGTCATTAAATATCCCAGAAAGGACTGCAGGCGAAATACGATAGCCATGATCCAAAGGGTCCCAGCTCCACAAAAATAGAGAGATGTCAGAAGTCTTCTAGGTTTAGTTGGATATTATATGAGATTTATAAAAGACTTCAGCAAGTTGGCTTCTCCTTTATTTGGGTTATTGGCCAAAGACTCCGAATTTTTATGGTCATAAAGTTGTCAAGAGGCTTTGGACACCCTAAAGGACATGTTGACTATTGCACCTATTCTCCGAGGCCCAAATTTGGCTCTTCCTTTCAACATACATGAAATTGCCTCTCACAAAGCCATAGGAGCAGCCCTATGCTAGATAGATGACAAGCTACCTTATTCCATTTACTTCATCAGTAAGAATCTATGAAAAGCTGAACTGAACTACACAGTGACTAAAAAGGAGCTCCTAGTTGTTGTGAATTCATTGAACAAATTTAGGCATTACATTACAGGTTACCAAACATTTGTACATACTGACAATGCTGTAATTACATACTTGAGGAATAAACCTGATGTAAATGCCCAGATTACTAGATGGTTACTTTTATTGCAACAGCTTGACTTAACTATTACTGATATTCTTGGATAGGAGAATGTTGTTGTAGATTTTTTATCTAGATTGACTTTTCCTTTAGGGGAGGAATGAATGGTTGATGATTAGTTACTAGATGAACACTTATTCGCCATTTCAGTTCTCTCTCCATGGTTTTCTGACATAGAAAATTACTTGGTGTCTGCACAGTTTCCACCAAATTTGTCCTCCAAGGAAAAGAGAAAGATTGTAAGGAAGAGTGCCCCATTCACTTGGATTGGGGGCAACCTCTTCAAACTAGGCTTGGATCAAATTCTGAGAAGATGTGTCAGGGAGGAGGAAGTCTTTGACATCCTTCTGAACTATCATGATGGGCCTTGTGGAGGTCACTATGCAGCCAAAAGAATAACATACAAGTTACTATAAGATGGTTATTACTAACCCATTATTCACCAAGATGTGAGAGGTATACTAGTGAATGTGATTAGTGCCAAAGGATGGGGAAATCTACCCCAAGGGATGAAATGCCTCTGCAACCTCAAGTGACTTTCGAGCCATTTGACAAGTGGGGCATGGATTTCATTGGACCTATTGACCCTCCATGCATGCAAAAGCAATACATCATTGTGTGCACTGACTATTTAACCAAGTGGGTTGAAGCCAAGGCCATCAAAGCAACAATAGAAGAGAAAGTGGCTGAATTCATAAGGGAAAATGTATTTTATAAGTTTGGGTACCTCACTGATCAAGGAAGTTAGTTTACATCTCACTTGATTAAAAATCTATTAATACAGCACAAGATCAAGCATAAAACCTCCAATCCTTACCACGCACAAGCTAATGGGCAAGTGGAGGTAACCAACAGAGTGTTGGAAGGAATTTTGACCAAAGTAATTAGCAGTGGCAGAAAGGGCTGGGCAGATAGATTAGTTGAGGCCACTTAGGCCTACAATACCACCTAGAATAGCACCACTGGATTCACTCCTTATGAGTTGGTCTATGGGAAGAAGGCCCTACTATTCATTGAATTTGAATACAACACCTTAAGAATGGCAGCAAAAATGTATCTAGATCTCACCAGTGCACAACAAGAAAGATTGCTTCTGCTGAATGGGTTAGATGAATTTAGGATGCAGGCCCTCCTGCACACAAAGGTGACTCAAGTTCAAAGGAATATTTGGCTTGACAAAAACATAAAGGACAAACAATTTCAAGAAGGTGAATGGGCTTTGTTGTATGATTCCAGATACAAGGATGTTAAAGGAAACTTAAGGACTAGATTGTTATGGTCTTATGTCATAGAAAAATGTCATGATAATGGTTCAATACAGATAAGAACCATTGATGTAGAGGCTATCCCTTTACTTATAAATGGGTACAGATTGAAGGTCTACAAGAAATCCTTGTAAAGGCAAGAATTCATCAATGGCAATAGCAAGACAGTGATGGTGGTGGAGAAAGTCTCAGCTTCCACCCCATCATGTCCCTAAAAACAAAAAGAAGAAGAAGAAGAAAAAATAAAGATATTCAAGTGAAAACCTCCATGAGGTACCTGAGTCCCACTATTGGGTTGAAAACCTCTTGGGGAGGCCCAATGGTGTTGAGAAAAGAAAGAATAAGAAGATCTCTGGGTGAAAATCTCTTTTGAGGCACCCAGGGTAGCAACTAGGATGAAAACCTCCTTGGAGGTAGACTAGTTGTTTTCAAAAACAAAAAACATAAAAACAAAAAACAAAAAATAAATAAAAGAGAGAGAAAAGAAAAAATTGGAAACGTTGCTTGCAGGTCAGCAAGAGGAGGCTCAGCACAGCTGGAGAGGAACAGAAGGACCTACAAAATCCATATTTTAGTCCCTCCATCTCATATTCTTCATTACTTCATCCATCCTTCCATTTATGAACTCCTCCAGCTCAGTTTACACAGGCTCTATGTTTTCTACAAGATTCCCTGTAATCCTACAGGATTCCCTAAAAACCTACAGGAGTTTCCTGTAGGAATTACAGTGGCTTTGAAATCCCAAGAAAAGTGATCCTAGAGAAAAGGGGATGACAAGCCTGTGTCAAAAAAATAAAACATTCACTCCACCTCATCATCCCCATGCCTTTCAACACCATGATACCCCTGCATCCATCCAATAAGTCAATTAAAAAAATATACAATTTTCAAAAAAAGAAAAAAAACAAATAGAAGAAGGTGAGAACAGAGGACAAAGGGACAATACCTGAAGGCTATACCTCTCACCTACCATTCACTAGAACCTTTATCTACTTATGTCCACAATCCTCATTCTCTAGAAGTGAAAAAAGGTGTGAAAGTTTAGGGGAGGCAACTACAGGACATCCTATAGGTTTCCGGTAGGAAATCCTGTAGCATCCTAACCCACAAAGGAAAATTCTCAGGGTTGCATCCATCTTCAGCACAAAGATTCCATGGTTGAGGAAGCTCCTCCAGAGCTCAGCAACATCAGCAAGATCAACACATCATTCTCCAGCACATGCACATCAAAAGAAACCAGCATCAAATGAGGCCAATACAAAGAAGGATATGCAGAAAATACATAGCACAGGAAATCATTCTCTAGCATGCATCATCATCAAAGCATCTTACCCACAGGTATGTCATCTTACTCATGCTCTCTCATTAGCACGATATAATAAAAAATGTAGAATTATGTAAGAGTTGGTTTTATAAGCA
The DNA here is from genome assembly GCA_031772625.1 of Pinus tabuliformis. Classification (NCBI taxonomy): domain Eukaryota; kingdom Viridiplantae; phylum Streptophyta; class Pinopsida; order Pinales; family Pinaceae; genus Pinus; species Pinus tabuliformis. The sequence goes on along the minus strand of CM062815.1, from coordinate 853,903,366 downwards.
AAGGTGGCTAGTTAACTTGGCCACCTTCGACTAGTCGACAAGGAGAAAACAATTAGACCACTCCACATGTGGCAGTAGTCAAATCAGAAGAAAAAGGAGATAAGGCCAAAAATGGTTAAGTTATGGAGGAACGAAGTGGGAGATGATTACGAGGTAAGGTGGAATGATGGATTGATAGTGGGACCAACGGTCCAAAAGGAGGTGCTCGTACTTAGAAAAACAGCACACATCCCACATGATCAGCCATATAAGGAAATAAAATATTTATTCCCATGCAAAGAGAGCATTAACAATCTCGAAAATTCATCCAAAAGAGGTTACTGTCGGATTTCTTGAAGCAACACCTACAGGAGACAGTTATCATTTTGCAGTGCAGCAGACCTACATGATCCTACAGGAAAACCTATTGGATACAAAGCAATCAATATACAGGATTATCAATGGGCACTAAGGGAGGAGAAATCAAAGGTTGTCCTCAACAGAACATAACCAGTGAGGTAGGAGCTATACCTTCCATGTTTTCATGTTAAAAAGAAGAAAAATCATCATTTAATTAAGGAAATTGTAGTCTAGGAGAATTGTATTGCAAAGTTAACACTCCATCCTCTCTCACCCACTATAATTCTTGATTTTTATTCATCCAAGCCTCCACAATTACCAGGGAAAGATGACAGGAGGTTTTAACAAGAGAGAACCCACAAACACAATGAGAATTCACCAGCACCCCCCTATAGTATAAATTTTCACAAGGCACCAATGGATGGGGTTCTTTGAGAGGATGAGAGGATATGATGATGATGTGGCCAAGGACTTTGCTCTCTCACTCATACCCCTCACTAGGACCCATGCCACTGCTATGGTGAAAGGCCTATCAGTAGAAATCACCCCTGAAGTTATAAGCAGAATCACTACACTCCCTTTAGGGTTACCTTGGAGAAACAAAGATAAGGGTAACAAAAACCTTGGAAAGAAGAAAAAAAATTTAGAAGGGGAGGAGCCAATGGAAGACAAAAATGGGGTCAGAAGAGGAAGCATTCCATACCCTTGGAATGAAGTTAGTTACCACCTCATTAAATACATATCATGTGAAGGGAGATACAGTGTGGTGTATGGATACCACTTCAGACTCCTCCAAGAACTGAGATTTGGGGCAAACACACCTCCTCAAAATAGATTAAGTACACCCTACTTTCTTCTTCAATCACTGATAGATATGAGCATCAAAGTGTAGGAGGAAAAACATCATCAACTAGCCCATAATCGGTTGATCAAACTTATCCTAGAAGACAATCTACAAAACCTAAGACTCCCTATTACATGGAAAAATTTCAGAGACATGCAGGTAGAGGGAGCAATTCAAGCTCTTGAATATGACAAGAGCCCCACTACTAGTGAGAGGGATGAAGAAATATAAGGAGAAAATGAAGAGGAAATAGAGGAGGAAAAAGATGAAGAAAAGGAGAAGGAAAATGAATAAGAGACAGAAGAGGAAACAAAAGAAGAGACAGATGAGTAGAGTGAGGAACTAGAGGAAGAAGAGAAAGAGAAATACAAGGATGAGAAGGAGAATGGAAAAGGGGAGACAAAGAAAAAGGAAGAAAAAAGGTCTACAGTTCAAGGAAAAGAACATGAAGAATCACCAAGAGTATCTCTAGAACCCACAGATAAATAGGTAGCAACTTCTCTTACTACCCTAAGTACACCTATCAAGTCAAAAGGGAAAAGACAAAGACAAACCCCACTGTAATTTAGGACTAGAAAGATCACACGGATCAGGCAAGAAAGACCTCAAACACCCACCAAAACTCCTATTGTCATTAAAGACTCACCAAAGAAGCAAGAAAAGATAGCTCCTCTTGAGAAAAATAAAGGAGAAGGATCATCAGGACAAGCCTCTCCCAAATCTCCCATCACATATGTTAGGAGGCCTACCACAAGATTTTCCTCATCAAAGGGAAAAGGTCTCCTCTAGGAGACACAGAAAGACCTACAAGAAGCAGAGGCCATCCTATAGGAAACTCTATTAAACCTACAGGAAACTCAGAAAATGGACCAAGAAGGTATCACTTAGCAAGAAACAAAGAAGGAAGACCCAGAACTCAGAGAACCTAGTCCACAACCCAACCTCAACTCTTACTACAGGTTCATTGAAGGGGGTAGGGTCATCCCATAGAAGTTTTCCATCCCCTTATTCTTTGAACTTGAGAAAGAGAGGGCAAGGACACACAGGTGGATGCAAATTTCCAAATCAAAAGGAGTGGAGGATGTAGGCCACATGGAGGAAAAATTGAAGGAGATGGGTAGAGAACTAAGAAGCATAAGGGACAGAGAGGAAATGATGAAAGCTCAGTTAGAAGCAGAGAATTCATGGCTAAGGGGACAACTACAAGAAAGGGAAATCCAATTGGCAGCTATGGCCAGTTTATCCTTAGAGGCAATCCAATGTAGGATGCCAACAAAGTCTTATGCCTTATATCTGCTTCAATTCCAAATTAAGAATTTAGCACAGAGAGGCACTATGGACTTCCAAGACTATAGATAATTCATTGATATCTGTGATCAAAGCACCTTGAAAGATAGAGCAAACATGTATGAGTTTTAACTACACAACTTGGCCTTGAAAGATTTAAAAGTGTGGGACCCAAATTCAAAACTAGGAGACTTGCAATTGATGGCCTTAACATCATGGATGAATCATGAGTAGGCAAGAGCTACAGAGATGAAAAAGGTAATGGCAAGAGAAGATACATAACCCCTTATGATAAGAGTTGAGCATTCTAATCCAATGGCTATCATCAGCACTCACAACCTAATTGCAAATGATCCTAAGCTTGCAACTAGGTACCTTGCTGCCCAAGAACAAGCAATAACAAACTTTGAAGATATGTTCGGGTTGCTAGGAGATGAAATCATGCAATCTTGCCAAAGGAGATGGAACACCTTGACTTACAACTTGAAAATCAAATAATACAATTCTCCTCAGAGAATGAGAGAGGCACTAAATAGAAAACCCATGTACAAGCAATCTCTACAAACACTCAAAGTGAATTGGATTGGCTTGAGACGCAGTCCACCACTACTTTTAGGAATGCTGGAAGGAAGGAAAGAAGAAGAAGAAGAAAGAAGGAAGTGGGAAGAGATAGAGAGGAAGGCATGATTTTATTTGCAGGAAGAAGAAACTACAACAGAAGCATGGGACGTCAAGGAAGCCACTAGAGCAATGAAGGACATGGATATAGATTAAGTTTCTCAGAGGATGAGCAACACTTTTAGTAGGGGGGTGATGATGAGCCTGATCATTGGGTAGCTATATGGACCTTAATACATCTCCAGGGTTACTAAAATCATCTCTTCTCATAATTCCTTACATGTTTTAATTATATTTTGCTTAATGAGATGAGTAAAAGTAAGATGTTATGTTTAGTGGTCTAATGTGCATCGATTGCAAGTTTTTGAGAGAAAATCATGGCAATTTTGGCTAATTAAGGGCAGGAACTTGAATGAGACAAGGAGGAGAGATTATAGGATATATATCCTCCTCATTAAATCCTCACTCATTTGAATATTCCTCAATGAAATCACACTAGCTCGGAGTTGCAAGTAGTCGACTCATGGAGATCATGGGCAGTCGAGCTAGTGACAGTTAAGAACCAGTTCATCTTGAGTCTGGGAGCCAAGCCTCACTAGATTTAAGGAAGTCATTGGAGACTTCAGTTGTGTAAATAAGGAGGCCTAGAGCCTCATTAGGATTCAGATTTCTTATGTAAGAGCACTAAGCATTTTCGAGTTCAAGTTTTGTGGCAAAAAATTGCTATGTAATTTTTCTGATATGATACTGAGAATCAGCATTTCCTTGATCCAGAACTTAGTTTACTTAGAGGGATGAACCTCTTGGGTTAGGGCCTAACTCTAGTAGCACATGCTCCTCTTATTGTACTTGTATTCTTAGGTTATTTCATAGATTAGTTGTTGAATTGATTTTAGCATTGTTTCATTGCAAGTAGTGGTGAAGTTGATTAGTTTTCTTCCATTTGTGCATATATTTAGCAATATCTTATAGAGATAAAAGAATACCAAAAAGGATGATAGCAGGTGGATTTGGCCTCACTTGTCCCTTCAGGGACCATGTTTTGAGGAAGAACTCCTATTCAACCCCAAAAACATAGAGTTCTGATTTCTTATGGAATTTAGGGTTTTCTGCTACTTAGGCCAACATCTTTTCAGCTTTCAAGAATAGGTTTCAATTGTCATTTTTGATATCTCCAGATTTGTATTATACCTCATGGTGATTCACATATTCTGCAAATATTTCCATGCATGAACTAGGTGACTAAATAATGAAATTATGTTTTCTTAAGCTGATTAGAAATCTTCCTTGTTTGATATGGTTCATGGATAAATGCCAGTAATGTATGTATTGCAAAAGTTTCAATAGTGCAGGAATATCTCATGATAGAAACCCCAACCTAACCTCATCCATCCATGATCACCAAAAACCACTAAGTCCCTCAACCAATTCATCATTCCATAAGAACAACTTTCCAGGTTTGTTGAGAAAATCCAACCATCTTACAAACTCTGTTTTGAACTCTGAAGAAGTCCTAGCCACTCCCTTGCCTTGTTTCTTCCATCATTCACCTTCCCTAGGCCCTATACCACCTTCCAAATCACTCATATTTCTCTCGGCTAGATCCTGTAGGAATACAGGGGATCCTGTAGGAGCATTAGGACATCCTGTAGGAAGCATTAGGACATCCTGTAGGATGACCTGTAGTGGCCTATTTGAGGCCGATTTGTGGAAAAAGCATACAGGAAGATAGGAGAAGACCCCCACTTGCCTCCCAAGCCATCTGACCTTTCACAACCATCTCTAACCCACCTGCCACATCACCAAGAAGATTTAGCATTCACATTTTCACAAAAAAGGACAAAAATGGAAAAGAGTTATTGTGTTCATTCATATGCACAATAGTAAAATGTTTGGTTATTTCAGATTGCATGCCTAGGATAGTTAGGATTACACACATGTTAGCTTAGAATTCTTCTAAAGCAAGATCTCTTAACAAATAGTTAGATGAGTGGTGTGTTTAAAGCATTTATTTTAGTCTTTCATTACTACAGTAGACAATATTTCCATTCTTCCAATTAGGGTAAAATTCCCCTTTCTTCATTGGTAATCAAACTTCTTCTGAATCAATAGAAGGCTAGTTTGAGAAACCATAGTGGTCTATCGCCAACTCAACAGTGAAAAAGAGTGGACCCATTACATTTGCTTGTGTATACAACACTTTCACCTCCAAGTTTGTACGAACCCCGGGTTGATAAATTAAAGTTGGTAGCCCCAGGAGTTGCAACATTCTTGCTGCAATATTGGTGCTCATCAAATGTCTAGTGGTCTAGGGTCCCCACAAACATGAAACACCAGGTGATAGATTTTATCCTTGATCTAATCTAGCCACTCATTTTCTCATCTTTGGCTCGTTTAAGTGAGGCCATACTGTCAAGAATTTCCGATTGATTATGTTATAAATAATTCATGAACACTATCAATTTGTTTTGATCCTCGTGCCTCCATTGCCCCAGTTTCATCAAGACTGTAGTAACACTCTAAAGTTGCATGTCTAGAGAGTTTGGAGATGGTGGTGCATCCACACATCCAAGCAATAAAATGCGGTCATGAGCCAATTCGCCCTCAAATGCAATGTACACACCCCAATCACCTTCCATTTCCCCCACCTATCCTCCACGAACTGTCAGATAGCCACAGGGCCCCTCCTCACCGGCCATGCCCACATTTCCTAAGCATCTCTCCAATTGTATCAAACCTTAAACACCAACTATGTTCAAACACCCAAGTGATTTTAATCGGAAAGGGAACCCAACATTAAAGGTCAACATCATGAGTGCCACCAGGAACCACACATTTGTCCACTAGGGCGTCGTGTTTCTAGTTTTGTGCATGCTAAAATCACTAAGGGTTTCGCTAATTTTTATTAATATTAAAAAAGTGGGAAATATTTTTTTACTTTTTTTTTTTTTTTTTTTTTTTTTTTTTTTTCTGCGTAAAGGCTACTTCTATTAAAAAAAGAGAAAATATATGTACAAAGAGGTCAAGAACTCAGAGGGGGCTGAAGCTTGCCCTCAACCAGATATCCTGATACACATAAACCCCTTTGACAACCATCCCGGGATTGAGAAACCTTGAGACATATTTTTTAAATCCCTTACAGAAAAAAGTGTGAACCAGAGCTATGTTTATCACTACGGTACTATCGATAACTATGGCTTTACTGATCAACATTCTGCCCTGATAGCCATATGCAAAATTAGACAAAAACAATGGCTTGCTGAGCCATGACCTGATACAATTCATAGGACTATAATGGCGAGCATCGTTACTAAACCAAGAGCTGAAGCAAAACAGAGTTACCATTATCCAGAGAAGCGTAACAGAAAAAAGAAAAAGACCAGAAGAGAGATTGCCATCAGTGGGCATTGTACCAAATTCATCAAACATGTTTCTGAGAACCTAGAGCATCCCTTTCCACCTGGCTAGGAGAGCCCATCCATGTGACGACTACGTTGTCTGCATCTCCCATGTTGCCACCACCTAGAGGAGTTTCCAAATTTAGAATGCCACCGGGAGGATGCTCCGACTCACGTGCATACACATTGTGCTGTGTAGAGTCCACTGGAGGCTGAGGAGCTTCGGGCGCATTACCCTCTTCCTGCATATTGTCACCATTGAACACGATGCCAGCCATCTCTCCCTGAAGAACGCTATCATCCTGAGACTGAGACGTAGTGGTATGGACAGAGCTGCTAGGCTTATCCTCCTCCTCAGCAAGGATCACTGTAATATTGGCTGAAAAAATGGGCTTATTGAGCCTACTGTGGAATTTGAAGCGGGTTGTTTGGAAGGAATTGTGCAGGAGGGGCCTACCATGACCAGAAGGTGGAGAGGACGGGGAGGCTGAGGCCAGTGGGACTATATTCTGGGGAGCAGATTGAGAAGCGCGGCCTCGATTTCCAGTGGTGCCTCCATGGCGAGAAACTCCACGACGTCGGACCATTTTCGAATTAACAGAGAGACCAGGGAAGGGAATTAGGCAGGACCAGATGGGATTGGGCCGAGAGTAGGCGGACCAGGCCAAAACCATAAACCAAATGAGCTTCCAAGCAGCTAAAACGAAGCAGGGGTGCGGGAAGAATAGCAGACGGATATAGAAGGAGCCGAGGAGGTCGATAGCATGAACTAGAAGCCAAGCCATGGATAAATCACCCTGCGCTGGCTCACGAGATGAGCGCGCATTCAATACCAAATGCTTGACCATTATTTTGTACTCTGTAGTATTCATTTCAACTGCGGTGGGTTTGTGGGATCCACGCCTGTGAGCCAGGTGCAGGGACAGCTGCCGACGGGGAGTAACTCCGCCTTTAATGGACCACAGTGACACCCGCATCTAGGTAAAAAAATGGGAAATATTACTTAGTAAGAAAAGGAAAAATTTATTACTTTAATGGAATGGTGGAAAAATAATATTTTATTGAAGGGAGGCAAAATATTATTTTAACAAATATTGGTGGAAAAATATTATTTTATTAAAATGGAGGAAAATGTCACTTAGTGGAAGAATGGCCCCCAACAATAAAATATTAACTAAAAATGGAGTCTCGAAGCATGGAGAGAAATTATAAAAGGAAGATGGACTCATTTTTTGATCCCCTTTTGTTTATTACATTTCACCTTTCATCTTCTCTTGGGGTTGTTTAGCACAAGAAGAAAAGTGTTGTTTAGGATAGGAATTCCAAGCGGAAATTCCACCCTCATTTTGGAGAACTTCGAGTGTCTCCCTAGTGAGGAAGTTGGGAGTCCAATTCAGGGTTTATATTGAGCTTATTGTAGGAGATTTGATCATCTTTGTGCATTTCCTAGGCATAGAAGGATTTTGTGATACATCTTATGCAATGACAACTGTGGGTTAGAGATTTTGGGCTTTTGGAGAGAGTTTTCCTTTGGCTATAGTAGGAGTTTGTTGGTATTTTGCAAGACAAAGGTTGAGGGGAATATATGGGACAAATTTATCTATTTTTAGTGGCACGTAGAGGTTATTAGGAAAAAATTGCACAGAGGTTTGGGCTGGAAATTTAGCTAGAGTTTGGCTGGGAATTGGATCTATTTCTGGAGGATATTTTTGCAGGAGATTTCCAGCATTTTTCGAAGGTGGGTTTGGATCATTTTCTAAAGTTATTTCTTTTTGGATGTAGAGCTTGGAAGTCTGGGACTTTTGCACTAAATTGATGCTTTTTGGATCAGCTGGAATTAGCCTGAGATTTTTCTGGGTTTTTCTAAGTTTTGTGAGAGGAGTCTGTGATTAAAATTTCAGATTTTTTCAAACAATATTCAAGTTGTAAATCAACATTCCTTCAACAATGCATTTTATTAGTAAATTAAATAATTCACACCACTTGGTGGGCTTTATCTTGGCTTGGAATTAAGAAAAACCATTTATGGGTTTTTATGGGTTTGGTCTGAGGAGCTCCAGGTTAAATTTTCATAATTTTCATAGAAGTTTTGAGGGTTAAACCAATTATCTTATGGGTTTTGTATATTTGGGTGAGATAAGCCTCTAATTAATTTTGTAGAATTGTTGGAGCAAATTTGTGGGCATAAATCATAGTTCACCTCTAGTAGTAGTAGCATAATTTATGGGGAATTTGAGATACCAGTTCGAGCCATTTTCAGGTTTGCATGCTTGTAAAAGCAAGCCCAAATTCCATCATTCCATTCTATTTGTAATCAATTATCGGATTGATATTTGTCAGACCAGGAGTAACTCCAGACTAGGCAAAAAACTGATTCATATATTTCATTAGGTAGCTATTGTTATATACATGAATGTGACTGATCAGTTCATCTTCTTGATGACTGTTCACATTCCACATTCACCCAATCGCAGAGGATTAGGTGTCAACATTCCCCCCCTTAATCTGAAGGGATGTTGGTGAGTCCAAGCATCGTTCTGAATCTTTCAAGATTTTCTCTTCCAAGCGCTTTGGTGAAGATGTCTGCAATTTGCTCATTTGTGGAACAATGACGAAGATGGATTGTTTTGGCCTCAACATGATGTCGGATCAGATGATATTTAGTATTGATGTGCTTTGTACGATCATGGAACTTTGGGTTCTTGGCCAACTTTATTGCAGAGGTGTTTTCAATCATGAGTGGAGTTGATTGTACTTGTTTTACCTGCAAATCTTCAAGAATTTTCCTGAGCCACACAATTTCTTTCATTGCTTCAGCTGCTGCCACGTATTCTGCTTCTGTTGTGGAATCTGCTGGAACTGATTGTTTGCGTGATCTCCAAGAGACAGCTCCTGATCCAAGACTCATAGCATATCCTGAAGTAGATACTCCAGTTTATTTGTCTCCATCGAAGTCTGAATCAGAGTATCCAATCAAGCTGAAGTCGTCCACCTGTGTATACTTGATTCCAAGGTCTTGAGTTCCCTTCAAGTACCTTAGAACTCTTTTTGCAGCAGACCAATGTCCCTCACAAGGCTTTTGCATAAACTTGGAGAGGATTCCAACAGCAAATGAAATGTCTGGTCTGGTAGTAGTGAGGTAGATGAGACTTCCTATAAGCTGTCTATACTTTGTTGCATCCTCAAATTCCTTTCCTTCAATAGATGTGAGCTTTAAGTTTTGTTCCATTGGAGTAGAAAGAGGATTGCACTCTGTCATGCCAAATCTGTTTAACAAATCTCCAATGTATTTCTTTTGAGAAAGAAATATGGATTTTGGATGTTGGGTTACTTCAATGCCAAGATAGTAATGAACAGAGCCCAAATCAGTCATTTCAAAACTTTTTCCTAATTCTTTCTTTATGGATGCAATATAGCTTTCATTGTTCCCTGTCATTAAAAGATCATCTACATATACCACAAGATATACAACTGTTTTGCCAACTTTCTTGACAAATAAAGTTGCATCATCAAGATCAAAATGATTGAAGTTGAGTTTCAGAAGATGCTCAGTTAATTTTTCATACCAGGCTCGCGGTGCTTGTTTGAGGCCATACAAGGACTTCACAAGTTTGCATACTTTTTGTTCATGTCCTTTCACAGCAAATCCTTCAGGCTGGGACATAAAAACATTCTCTTTTAGATCTCCATTCAAGAATGCAGTCTTTACATCCATTTGATGGACTTTCCAACCGTTCTGAGCTGCTAGTGCAAAGAGTGTCTGGATGGTGGCCCATTTTGCTGTGGGGGAAAAAGTTTCCTCATAATCGACCCCTTCCTTCTGTGCAAAACCTTTTTCCACAAGCCTAGCTTTGTGCTTGTCAAGTGAGCCATCAACTTTGTACTTGTTCTTGTAGACCCACTTGCAGCCAATTGGTTTGGTTCCAAATGGAGGGTCAACCAGCTTCCAAGTGCCATTCTTTATGAGGGCATCATACTCCTTTTTCATCGCTTCTTTCCATTCATCATGAGAAGTAGCTTCTTTGAAGGAAGTTGGTTCAAAATCTGTAGACAAGTTCAATTCACAATCATAAGTAACATCCATATCAACAGGTGAATTAGAGTCATCTACATCACCTCCATTTTGTCGGTTTGAATTTCTGGTTCCTGTTTTTCCAATTTCATCAGGATGAACACTTTTAAGTGTCTTTGTCAGCCACTTTGGGGGACCTTTCTGAGATGGTCCAGGCTGCTCTGTTGATTGAGTTGGGACTGAATCAAGATTGAGTCTCCCAATTCTATCAATTACATCACTTAAAGCATCATCTGTTGTTGGAGTTTCATGCAGGGGAGATTGTTCTTCAGAAGAAAATTCCACATGTTGTTCTAGTATAGGAATCCCCCCTTCAAGATGTGGAATCTGATTATCAAATTCTTGAAATAATTTCGTTTTTGCGAATCTATCCAAGCGATCAAGTTGCCGCTCAACAACATTGTCAGATTTGGATGATTCAAGAAAAATGACATCTCTAGATACAACAAACTTTCTATTTACTTCATCATAGAGGCGGTATGCTTTAGATGTGTTTGAATACCCCAGGAAGATACACTTACGACTTCTAGCACCAAGTTTGTTTCTATGTACCTTTGGTATCAAAGCATAACAGGTGGAACCAAAGATCCTGATATGTTTTACCGAAGGAAAATGTCCATACCACAATTCATAAGGAGTCTTGTTTCTCATAGCATTAGATGGACATCTATTCTTTATATATGTAGCACATAGAACAACATTAGCCCAAAACATTATCTTTACATTTTTGAAGAAAAGCATGGATCGTACCATATTCAAAATTGTTCTATTCATTCTTTCTGCTACACCATTCTGTTGGGGATTATAAGGTACAGTTGTTTGATGTTTAATCCCATGTTGGCGAAGATAGTGTTCAAATTCATTTGATGTATATTCTTTTCCATTATCAGTGCGAATAGACCCAATATGAGATTGTGTATCATTTTCAATCCATTTATGAAAATTCTTGAATGTTTGAAAAGCATCAGATTTGTTCTTCAATAAATAAACCCAACACATTCTGGTGTAATCATCAATAAATGTCATGATATATTTATTTCCATTTGCAGAAGGAACAAGCATTGGACCACATAAATCTGAATGAATGAGTTCAAGCTTCCTATGTGCTCTTGAATGTGAATCATGAAAAGAATGTTTGCTATGCTTTCCTAGAATGCAAGCATCACATTGCTTATGTTTCCTAGGAATTGTAGGCAAACCAGCAACAACATTTTTCTTCAATAAGCGGAGACTGTCATAGTTTAAATTTCCAAATCTAGCATGCCATAATAAACTTGATGGAAGTGTACCTTCTTCATGATGAGAAATATATGAGAAATGTTGTGCATGAGCAGAGGTTCCTTGCAGTTTGAGAAGCCTTTCTTCTTCTATTCCCGTCATGACAAGTGAGTGGTCAGATGCTTTTCTTACCTCAAGCTTGCCATCAAACATATGAATGGAGTGACCTTGCTGGCAGATGTGGACCAAGGACAACAAGTTTCTCTTGAGCTGTCGAAGATATAGGACATGATCCAGAAGAAAGTCTGAAAGACCAGGCAGTTTAAGCCTGATTGTGCCAAGCCCTGATGGCTTGATTTTTGACTGATCTGCAAAGTATACTGCTCCATCAACATTTTCAGTGAAATCTTCAAAAAAATCTTTCCTATGAGTCATATGACAGGTTGCTCCTGAATCAAGCGACCAATCATTTTTTGAAGAAGCAAGTGAAGCATTAAACAAATCTTCATTTACTCCAATGTTACATTGTGCCTCAATATAGTGAGCGGATTTAGGTGCTTTACCTTTGTCTGTATCATCAGTTTTACCTTTCTGCTGGTTTCTTTTGTGCTCAATTTTGTCCCATGGTAGCTTGCATGTAGAAGCATCATGTGATCCATTTCATTTGCAACGAATGCAATGCAGATCTGCTTTTTCTCCTTGAGAATGTCTGCCCCCCTTGCCTCTGAAGTATCTTCCTCTTCCTCTTCGTCCACCTCTTCCTCTTGTAGAATCTTGAGCAGGATGCTTTTCTTTATGAGCAAGGCAAACAGTCTCTTCAGAAGATTCAGGGACTGTCTTCTTTCCAAAGGCTTTCTCTCTTTCAGCAAACTTTTTCACAAGAGAGTCAAAGGTTATATCTTTAATATTTCCATTTGCTTGTAAACACTCAAGATAATTGGAGTAAGTAGGATAGATTGCCTTGAGAAAAGCAATAAGAGGGATATCCAGCTCAACCTTAGTGGATTTGATATCATGCATTATGGATTTAACCTCAGATGCAAGAGCAAGAGGATCATTATTTTTCAGTTCAAGAGTGAAGAGTTTAATCATGAGCTGAACAACTTCAAGTGCAGAATGTGAGTCATAGAGTTCTTTGAGCTTTTGTAAAGCTTCAAAGGCAGTTGAATATGATGAAATATGGTGACTTACTTCTTCATTTACAGATGTTGCGATTAATGCATATGCTTTGTTGTTCTTGTTATCCCAAATAACGAGCTCTTTGTCTGATGTAGGCTGTATTGGGTCATTGTCTCCTTCTCCGACACACACTCCCTTCCACAACTCATTGAAGATGAGGGTGTGTTTTATCATCCGGGACCATTCAGGATAGTTCTCCTTGCCAGTGAGAACTATCCCTACCATAGAGATGATTGAATGCATTCTGTAAAAATTCTTCCGCTGAAAAAAAATCCTTATGTCACAGCCTTATGTACTTTATTTTCCTCTAACATTTGATAGAAGCATCAGCATTTCTTTGTACATATCACTTCAATATATCATGCAATACTACTATGTTGAAAAAACGCACAAGGGATCACTTCAATATATATCAATATATCATGCAATACCACTTTGAAAGTAGCGCAATATATCACTGTATCACTTCAATGTATCAATATGCAATACTATTTTGAAAGCAGCGCAGTATATGACTATATCATTTCAATGTATTAATATATCACTTCAATATATCATCCAATACTATTTTGAAAGCAGCGCAATATATAAATGCTTTAAAAATTTTGAATGATACTGCACAATACTCAAACGTTTTAAAGTCTCAGTCTTCACTGTTTCAGCAGATTGAGTCTCTTCCAAGCGCAAAGACAGTGTACTCTGCTCCACCGTCGGTCAATTTGTGAAATTGCTGTAGCAGCTGCAAAACATGGAAAGCGGCTTTCGTTGCATTCTAGCTGGGGATCGCATCTCCATGGATCAAGTTGCTCGGCTCAGTATTGCCAACCCAAGAGTTTTTGTACTTGATGTCTTTCCCTTGCTTTTGGCATAGCTCTCGAAGCTCAGTCACAGGATGCAGTTCAAACGCAAACCCAATCGCTTGCGAGTCAAATCTGTGGAGAGTCCAGACCCACTAACGTGTGAAGAGTTGGTAGGGGTTGTTAGACAAGAGATCTACGGCGGCCTATAAAAGTATATACCGTAGAAGGGACGATCGAGGAATATAGAGATTCAGTATTCACTTTCGTTGAAGGGGTCGGATCTTGTACAGAGGTGTAATCACTATGGATTGCAGTTCAAGTGTATCTGGACTCACTAGTGGTTCTAACAGCGGCTTGAAATCTCCACAACGGAAGGATTTGGATTCGTCTTCAATATTTTTCACAAAGTCCTCGATGATCTGTTGGAGAGCCGGTGCATCTTGTGTGGAGAGGCAGTGAATCCACGATGGAATCTTGAGCCTTTGTCAGCGGTGGAGAGGCAGCGAAAAGGGCTCATAACCGATGCGCAGAGAATCAATGAGACGCAGGACAGAGGCAGTGCTCAGGTATTCATGCGCAGAGAATCAATGAGAGGAGTTACGACTATTCTTAGGACTGGCTCTGATACCATGTCAGACGAGGAGTAACTCCAGACTAGGCAAAAAACTGATTCATATATTTCATTAGGTAGCTATTGTTATATACATGAATGTGACTGATCAGTTCATCTTCTTGATGACTGTTCACATTCCACATTCACCCAATCGCAGAGGATTAGGTGTCAATAATATTAATAAAACAACTCAGGTTTACTATTCATATTCTATCGTTTATTGATTATGCATGCATGTGTGAATTTCTTATTATTGTAGCTTAGTGCATGTCTTTATTATTTATTGTTATTTTTCCATTGTTAACATTAGAGTGGTATCAAAGCATGATCTTGGTCAGTTGTGCGGAAGCTAGAAACATCATGGAGGTGTTAAATATGCATGCACAGTGATTGGTAAATTTATGGACACTATAATGATCCAAAAAGTGAAGAGTACACAAGAAACCATGGATGAGTTGATGAGGCAAACCCAACATTTGGTGAGGCATAACCAATAGGTTCTAGATAAGATGCAACAAGTGATGGGAATTCTTATGCATAACCAGCAGAGAAGCCATGCACATTCACACATAGTCTAGCAGAATAACACCCATGGCCAACCTAGCCAACCTACCATGCATCATTTTCTAGGCAAATTGGAGAAGGAGAGAAAGCCATACACCTTTGCATATTTGATGAGGTCCTTCACAGATAGGATTGATGAGTATAAGGTTTTGGACCCCAGGATCAGGAGGGATCTCTCATTTGAGGACCATAGATCAAGAGAGGGATCATCATATTGGTGCACCAAGGGCAAGGCCCATTACATGGAGGAGATTCCTGACATCGAGCATGAGGAGAATATTTCACATGAGGCAAATAACCCTAGTGGTTGTGAGGAGGGTATAGATTAGCCGAGTGTGACTCCTGAGTCACCAATATAGGAGAGTACCTTGGTGCCATAGGTTGAGACATTAGTAGAGAGAGTGGCATTGTCATACAATAGGGCCATCCATTGATGAGATTCTATCAGGCGTAGAGGCATCCACATCCATGACAGAGCTTCCAAATGGAAGCCACCTAAAGCAGACCCGTGAGGATGTTTAGCATGATGGGTTGTCTATGGAAGAACAATTAGAGGCTCAAATTTAGCCCATCATGGAGGAGGATGAACAATCGTCTTTGGGGTTAGCCATTGACCAGGGAAAAAGATAGAACATATTGGGACTTCACCACAATTCACTTCAGAGGTGCGCTGACAGGGATTTCAACATTTTTGGCTCACCTCTATGCATTGGACAGATAGAGGTGGACTTGTCTAGAAAGATCGTAAGGGATGACCCGGCCAGTAGGAGAAAGCAACTTGAGATGAGTATGGCCCAACATCAACATGGAGGGTTGGTTCCATACACAAGATATTGTACATTCAACCCCTCTTTTGGGATTGGATGGCAGGAGGTATTGAATTGGTACCCAATAGAGAAGGCTACATGGTTGGATACATCCATGGCCATAATTCAACAGAGGCCATGGATTACCAAAAGGGCTTAAGGACCCGACTATTGTTGGGATGTAGGTTGGATTCCCAATTACATCATAGATCCATTAGGAGATGGTAGTAGTTGCGTGGCGAACGTGGTGGTTGGGCACACACACTTTTAGATCCCCATGACAGCCCCAAAAAATACTAGTGACGGAATGGATTGACAGGTGGAGTAGGAATATTTCATGAGTTGTCTTGGCATATTATTATCTATGGGGTTAGAGTGTGATTAGCTTACTTGGGTAGGAGCTGGTAGGAGGAGGTGGCATTGGCAGGCCACCAAACATGGCATTGCATGGAGATAATGCTCTCTCATTAGTATACTGGACATAGAAGCTATTGAGGATAGGGACAATAGTGTCATTCCCATTAGCATGTGAGGAGTTATGTCACTTAGGTCTGTTAGGGTAGATGAGGTGATGTAACTCACATCATGGAGGGTTTACTCACAGAGTGGTGGATGAATTAGCACATGTGGGATTTCGTATGGTACAGGGTGGTATGACCGTGAGTGTGGGTATCCAGTGGTGCACATAATTGTACCACAGAGTTCAGTGCTATGAAGAGGAGTGAAAGGGTATGTGTTTTTGTACAGTAGAGCATGATGATGCACAACATATTGTTGTAGTGTTTCCTCCTGAGAGATCTCCTGACGAGGACAAGAGACATGCCCTTGGGTTTTGCACTCCCATGTTTGGAGAGCAGGTTGCTGACAGAGCTAACCATGAGCTTCCGTATGAGTTCTTGGATATACCCATTGGAGCTAATCCGTAAACTCTCATCGATATTCGATTGGACAGTTCGTCACAATATATCTAATAATATTATACTAAAACTCTGAAAATTCCACACTATTACAATTTATTAAACTTTAAGATTTGTGGATTTAATTGTAATTAGTGCATGCATGCGAATATAAATTATGCAGAAAAGAATAGAATGAATAAATAATCTCACACACACATGACATAAGCTATGCTCTCTAGGAAACCCTTTCAGGAGAAAACTCGGCTAGAAGGTGAGGTTGATTCGCTCTCTTTCTCTATTTGGAAATATGGCTTCATAACATTAAAAGGCTCACACATAATTGACAAATTTTTACCCCCAAAAAACATCATTTGATGCCTCAAAACGCTCCTAGAAGGTTTCTGACCCTGTTTCGCCAAACTGGGTCCTGTCAGTAAAAATGGTCTTGTGAGTTGATTTCTCCATTTTTTCCATTCCAAATGCATTGCGATGGATGAAAAACAATATGATGATCCAATTCAACTCATGAGCTCACGCATTTAACACTCTCCAACATTTTTCACTGATATAGGGAACTTAGGTATTGTCACTTGATGCTTTCATCACAAGGAATGGGACCCAAGATGTTCATATGAGATAATTTGATGAGACATAGTACATCAGGAGTGAGGCCTTCCACTTGTGGCATATGCTCAGGCCACGAGTTAGCAGGTGTAAGCTTCATGATTCTTTGATCTTCTGTAGAGGTCACATGTGCTCCACACTCAAGCCCACACTTAGGGAGATGAATGACACCTTTTGGGTGAGGCATTCAGAGATATCTCCATTGAAGGTACATGTTTAGACTCCGTGTAGTATTGGGTAGCACCTATAGGAGGTAGGATAGCAGATCTCGTAGTGTGGTATGGTAGGCGCAGGGCAGTGTTGTACACACTAGATTGATTTGTGATGTATGGAGTCCATATACTGATTACATGCAGGGACCCAAGACAGGGTATGGGTTGGTACCAATACTTATCAAGACTAAGCTACAGTCGATATGGCTATGGGATTTGAGGATTCAAATGGCCGAATGGTCACTTTATTTTGCGATGAACAGGATTAGGGCAGAAAGTGACCCAACTCACTCTTGGTTTGACATATGGGGGAGCACTAAGGCCTTTGTCGCATGGGAGGGACAGTTTCCCTTCTCACTTCTTTGGATCAAGGTTAGTGTTGGATGGATAGGGCTTGACATCATGGAGATTCTTGGGCAAGATGTGATGGGACTCCCTGGATATTTTTCCATTAGATTCTAGGCAAGGAGGATACAAATTGTGCATGATGGGAAGACAATCATGATTAGATTGGCGTAGTGACAACATGGTGGCAATTAGGATGGGATCCAAGAATCATAGCATTCAACAATTCATCTACCCTTATAGATGAGTTGGATTCTATAGGGGAAGATCATTCAGAGCATCCATTAGTTTTCAACAATTAACTGATGACACGGGTCACTTTGTCAGGATGGTAAGATGTTCCGCAGGAGGAGGTAAGGCTAGTTTTGGACCATAGTGACATAAGATTTATTCATTTGGTGGTGGCATGACAACAAGGAGTGGTTCAGTGGCACATTTTGGACCCTTGCATTAGCTCAGCCAGCCTATGGATCAACAACATGTAGTGATATTGCTTGAGGACAAGCAATTTTTGGTAGGGAGGACTCTCATGTCCCTAATTTTGTGTATGCTAAATCACTAATGATTTTTGCTATTTTTTTATAATATTAAAAAAAGGGAAAATTATTATTTTGTGAGAAAAGGTAAAAATTATTATTTTAATGGAATGGCGGAAAAATAATATTTTATTGAAGGAAGGGAGGAAAAATATTATTTTAATGGAGATTGGTGGGAAATTATTATTTTATTAAAATGGAGGAAAAAGTCACTTAGTGGAAAATGGCCCCCACCAATAAAATAATAATTAAAAAGGGAGTCTAGAAGCATGGGAAGAAATTATAAAAGGAGGATGGACTCATTTTTTGATCATCTTTTGTCTATTACATTTCACCTTTCATATTCTCTTGGGGTTGTTTAGCACAAGAAGAAAAGTTTTATTTAACACAAGAATTCCAAGTGGAAATTCCACCCTCATTTCAGAGAACTTTAAGTGTCTCCCTAGTGAGGAAGTTGGGAGTCCATTTTAGGGCTTCCCTTGAGCTTAATGTAGGAGATTTGATCATCTTTATGCATTTCTTTGGCATAGAAGGACTTTGTGGTACATCTTATGAAGAAGCAATTGTGAGTTAGAGATTCCATGATTTTGGAGAGAGTTTCCGTTTGGATATAATAGGAATTTGTTGGCATTTTGTAGTACAGATATTGAGGGGAATATAGAGGGGAAATTGACCTATTTCTAGTGGTGCGTAGTGGTTATTAGGTAGAATCTGCGCAGAGGATTGAGGCTGTAAATTTAACTGGATTTTGGCTAGGGATTAGATCTATTTCTGGAGGATATTTTTGCAGGAGATTTCGAGTTATTTTTAGAGGTGGTTTTGGATCATTTTCTTAGGTGATTTCTTGTTGGATGCAGAGTTCTGAAGTTTGGGAGTTTTGCAATAAATTAGGGCATTTCGGATCAACTATAAATAACCCAATATTTTTCTGGGTTTTTCTTAGTTTTGTGAGAGGAGTCCGTGTTTAAAATTTCAATTTCTTTCTGAGTATTATTCAGGATGTCAATCAACACTCTTTCAACATTTTGTTTTATTTATAAACTAGGTAATTCACACCACTCGGTGGGTTTGATCCCGGCTTGGAGTTAAGACAAAGCATTTTTGGGTTTTTATGGGTTTGGTGTGAGGAGTTTTAGGTTAAATTTTCAGAATTTTCTAAAAGGTTTCAAGGGAAGAAATTCTAGTTCTTCACCACCAGCAACAATAATATTATTTTCTGGGTAATTCACACTTTTTTGAGCTTTTCGATACATGTGGGATTAAAAAAATATCTTTATAGGTCTGGTATATTTGGGTGATAGAAATCTTTAGTTAATTTTTAAAAAAAATTGGAGCAAATTTGAGGGCATAAATCATAGTTCACCTCCAACAACAACAGTAGAATTTCTAGGCAGTGCGAGTTACCAATTTGAGACATTTTCGGGTTTGAATGCTTGTAGAAGAAATCCCAGATTCCACCATTCCACTCTTTTTGTACTCAGTTCCATCATTGATATTAATAAAATGACTTAGATTTATTTCTCATATTATGTGGTTTATTGATTATGCATGCATGTGTTAATTTCTTATTGTTACAACTTAGTGCATGTCTCTATTATTTATTGTTATTTTTCCATTAGTATCATTACACGGGGTGACAAAAAGAAAAATCCCCTGGAACCCAAAGGCACCCCTTGGCTACTATACCCAAACAACTAAAGAAATAAGAACCTAGGGACAAAAGAAGAGAACCCAATACTCTGAATTCCCACACCGAGCCCCAAAGAAACCAGGAGATAAAATTACATAGCAGATACCACCATGAGATGTAATAACGCCATTCCACAAAGTGCAAGGGGGAAAACGTACAGATAAAAGAAAACCCACCAAATCCAAGCTTCTAGTAACTACAATGATCCTAGGACCAAGAGCTAGGGCGAGACTGCTTGCCAAACTAGCAGAAGAAAAACCCCACTCCCTCTTAGTTTCCATGGTGAAATACTGAGGAAATTATCTCTTCTCTACACTCCCAGCCAGCAACAAAATAATTGTTAAATAATGGATCCATATAGGTGAGGATAGTTTTTAGATAGGAGGAATGCCCTGTTATAGAGTTTTAGTGAACCCAACGTTTCGGACTACCAAGTGAGAAGTGAGTCCATCATCAGGGGATGCATCAATAGATATTCTTCAGATCTTAATGATGTATCCAGGAGCTAGATTTATGTTTCTTCAATTTCCTATATATATAACCTAAATCTAGCTCCTGGATACATCATTAAGATCTGAAGAATCTCTATTGACGCATCCCCTGATGATGGACTCACTTGGTAATCCGAAACATTGGGTTCACTAAAACTCTATAACAAGTCATTCCTCCTATCTAAAAACAAAATAATTCATAACTCATCGATGCTCTAGGATCCCACACCCTGTGAGTTAACACACAAGAGTAGCCACAACACAAGCCTCTCCAACCTACGACATCCTTACTCTCAAGAATGAATAGTATAGTGAGAATGCATAGTTTATTGGTATGTGAACACTTGATGTTACCCTTACCACCTTTGCAAACACCCATAACCATAGGTAGAAACTGCCAAATTTGACCCATCGTCTTGAATATAAACCAAATGATTTGTCTTTCAAACATTTTGGGCACCCTATGCCACTTGTCTTTGGCACACTCATGTGTCAGCTCATAAATATTTGGGAGGGTCAAATCCACTCCCTGCCTAACCAATGCCTTCATGATCATCCACCCCCATTGGGGCTTCTTTATCACTATCTATGATATTTCTTAATTGTTCTGGCCAACTAGAGGGCATCTGACCTGGCCAACCCTGAGATATTGAGAGTTTTTGATCCTGAGTCCCTCAGTTTGAAATCAAGTCAACAATGATATTCCCTGATATCAATGAGAGATTTATGATAGCATAAGGGAAAGAGAGAAATAAATAATGGATTTATTGGACTAGAAGATCAAGTTTCCAACTCTTTATTAATTTCTACTCTGGGGATCCATTAACTTGTTTCTGGACCACATTAATCATCAATTGTAAGTTTCCATTGATTTATATCCTTGTATATCCTTCCTCACGAGCTAGTACCAGACCTCATTCTATATCTTTATTTTTTTCCATGTTATTATTAGTGTTGCCACAATAACCAACATAAAAATGAAGAGGCATGCCTTTGTCGTCCCTAAAGATTCCACCACACCTTGTGGTCCTGGATTTCCCTTAAGGGAATCATGAAAATTTGAATTTATAAAACCATGGGGGGGAAGTAAAGACTGATGAGTATGTCCCCTTTCGTTGGGGTGGCCATGCAGTGTTCGGGGCCACAAGATTTTACGGGAGTTCCAGATCTTTTAATATTTGAACCTCCTCTCATTAAATCTTCCAATCTTCATCATCCCACCTTTCTGAGATAATTGGTTCTCATATATTCAAGCTATTTCCCTACACTCCTGCAAGTCATAAAGATGATCCTATTGTGATTCTTTCAAACATTACACAATTAGAATCCTATGGCTAGAACCAAATCCCTATTCACAATCGGATTTTTGAATAGAGAGGTTCAACAAAATTCAAAGTTTTCCCCAAGGCTATTGTGGGACCTACCAAGATGGCCAAATAAAGATTTGGGCTAGGTCCATAGACTTTCCATTCTTAAGTATGTGTTAAGTAGATGTTCCATACTCTCTTCTTTTTATTCACATATTGGGAACCATGACGGTCCTTCTTATCCTTTTCGACATAAGAGATCCAAAGTTAGAAATCTATGACGTCTAATAAACCATAAAAAACTTTCCACCTTTGGCCACAGTTTCCCACCCCCACACCCTTCTCTAGTGAAACTCCTTTGGAAGCTCCTTGTGGGTTTACATGATTTTGTATGCTTCTTTAATGGATAACATGCCCCGAGGTTTATACCCCCATCACAACCTATCCCGATCCATTCCCACTTGGATTTTCATTTTGTTTAGAATGACCTCCAGATTGTTCCATTCCTGGTAGTAACTATCACTATTCCAATCCTCCTTAGTTTTCCAAACCCTTCATTAATATTGGGCAACAATGTCTTTCCAAAAATCCACTACAACCACCACCCCCAACCTTGTACTACTTTCCTTGATGCCTCTCAACTCTTCAAAATTCTCCAACCTCGAAATGGTTTCATCGCTCTTCCCAAAATTTGGTCGTGCTCCCATTTTTTATCTCCAAAAATAAGTGATATTGGATGAATGACCTTTCTTCCCTCGCCAAGTTCCAAATTGATTATCCCACTAGTAAATCTGTGTGCCTCAAAATTTCTTCTTGTGCTGTAACTATTAGTATTTCCTCTACTAGATTTGTTTCCATCATTTGGGACCTCCCTGAAGCCATCGCCACCATATTTTTTCACCCATAACTTTATTAAGAAGATCCAGATATATCAGTCCTATACCGCCTCCCCATTTTGGAATAGAAACCTTTTCCCAAGCATATAAAGTCCACTTTTTGTCCTGTTCAGATCCTTGCCAAAAAAACTTTCGAAATGAAGAAATAATGTATTTGTAGATAGATTTAGGGTTGGGTAGCACTAACAATTGATATACCAATAGAGATTGCAACAAAACTTTAAGAAAAATAATTCTACTAGTGAGATTTAGGGCCTTGAAAGTCTAGTTATCTAGTCATCGTGAAATATCCTCCTTAATCTTAGTCCACGGGGATACCCTTATTGAGTTAGCCATCAGGGAAATACCAAGGTATTTAGCTGGTAAGGTTCCCACTTGAAGTCCTATAATTCTTGCTAGTGTTGGTCAATAATTGTCATTGATGAAATATATCTCTCTTGATGGAAATTGATTTGATGACATATGATGTCATGGGTGGAAGTCACCAAGGATGATGCATATTTGATGACTCAAATGCCACCGTGATCACTTGGAAAAATTAGAAGGCACACCATGATGAGGAAAATTAAGGTGTGGAGCTTGGAGTCATGATGATGACACACTATGATAAGTGTTGTCTGCACAAAAATTCATGCACAATCACAAAAAAATTAAATTTGGACACCTTGGAGGCATCCTTTGGAAATGAACCCTAAACCATTTCAAAGAGGATTTTTTCCTCTTCTAACGAGCCTTCATTTGCCCAAAAACGCTCAGTGTTGATGAGATAAGGAATTTTTAAGGTGAAAAATATGAAATTACAAGCTAGCTAACCTGCACTTGTCATGCATGTCGGCTCACTGTATGAAGACATGTCCCTTCACTTTATTGACAAACAAAACCGCAATAAATACAATGATCCAATTTCATGTTCACTCATATTTTTTCGATGATCATCACAGGAAATACATTCACTATTCACAAATCATGAACAAAAGGAGAAAACAAGAATAATCTTGAAGAAATAAGATAAGGACATCTCAGATCATCTACTCACTATGATTTTTGGGCTAACTATGGAATTTGTATAACTTGTACTATACAGAAGACTGCTCCTTGGGTCTCTTAAATAGAAAGTGACAACTCAAAGTGCTCGGACTACTCTTGACTATAATCATTTAGATTCCTGAACAGTGGTAAACCCTCTTGCTTAAACGGTGACATTACCTCTTGACGAAGTTGTTTGGTGCAGTGACAAAATGCTCTGTTCCAGGTTCACCTTCTTTCTTGGACAGTGATAAAAGTGTTTGTGATGTGACTTCTCGGATAGTGGAGGATTATTTGTGGTGCAGTGTGGTGCAGCAAGCTATTTGGAAATAGCTTGAAGCATGTGATCTCCCCTTTCATAGCTAGCCTATGGTGTCACCTTAGCTTAGACTATGGACTAAAGAAAAACATGAAGCTCAGATTATGATGCAGCATATTACTTGGATTAGTGACCTCTGTGATTGCAGAAGCATTAAGTATCTAAGTGAAGATAAGCAAAAGGTACAATGAAGTTAAAACACTAGTTGGTTTGGAGCAGATTGAGAAGTTGAGCAATGAAGATTTTTGATCAAAAAATTCAAGTAAGTACATCATACATTTTTTACCAAAATAAGTTTAGAGGATTGGTGTCCCAGAGGTTTGTACCTCGAAACACAAGGTTGGAGCTGTTATCACTTAAGAAAAAATTTCTAAATTCTGAACATCAGTTTGATTCCAAAGGATTGATGTTAGTCTTGGTCTAGTCTTTCCATGGTTGTTTTAGAGTCTAAGACCTAGAAGGGAGTCTTGTTGGTATTGTCAAATAGGGTCAACACTCTGGTTTTGCCTATCACTGGTCCCACATCACACATAAATTTCCATGTGTCAAACTTGTGTCAAGGTTTTCATGTGCTACGAAACTGCCTAGGAGTTTTCGTAGTGCAAAACCCAGAATTTGCACTGCTTAGGAGTTTTCGTAGCACAAAACCCAGAAT
Organism: Pinus tabuliformis; assembly: GCA_031772625.1. Taxonomy (NCBI): domain Eukaryota; kingdom Viridiplantae; phylum Streptophyta; class Pinopsida; order Pinales; family Pinaceae; genus Pinus; species Pinus tabuliformis. The sequence goes on along the minus strand of CM062815.1, from coordinate 853,878,628 downwards.
TTGCACTGGCTGCACTACGAAATCAGGGATTCGTGCAGATTCATGTCAAATCTCACCTAGATATCCAATCTATCAAAATCCGTTAATCTTACATCATCACCTATCAGTCCATACCCCATGCCTATCACATGTGATCGCTCATTCTCATCATTAGGTTCATTAGGTGTCTTAGTACACTCGAGCTTCAAATTTCAAAAAAAAAGGGTCCAGGTGTTTTCAGTTATGATTATGTTTGTTTTCATGCATGAGAAGCAAATTGATAGGCATTTAATCAGAATTCTTTGAAGTTCAAGCGAGGCAGCTTCCCTTTCCATTTCAAGCGAGGCAGTGATCGAGATTAAGACGGTGCAAGCTCTTTCAATCTTCATTTTGCAGGAATTCCATGGAGGTGTCTATAGAAAAGAAGGATCATAGGTCAAGTAGGTTTCTAAGGAACGAACCTCAAGGTTTAAATGTTCTCTTGAAGAACAGTGAAGTTGAACAAGCTTTCAAACAGGTTGGCTGTTGGAGATTTTGTGAAAAACTTCAAGGAGGCCACATGCAAGTCACCAAAGAATTTTCTTTTAATTTCACAGGATTAAATTCAAAGGTTGGAGTGCTTGAATTACCAATCTCTCCAGAGGTTATATCTACAATCACTAAAATTCCAAGGGGACAAGAGAGGTGGTTTAAAAACTTCAAGTTTGATATGACTCCTTGCAAGGAATTCTTAAAGCTAGAGTTCATTGATTCAGACTTAAACAAGTCGGTGCCCAGGAGCTTTGTCAAGGATTCATATGCTAATTTGCTTACCTGCATTTAGAGATACTTTACTTGTGAGGGGAGGTGTCATAAGGTGTATTCCTATCACTTCAAACTTCTGCTTCATTTCACTGGAAAGATATCTCTAGATTAGCCTTTCTATTTGTTTCGTAGCCTAGGAAAAATGTGTGACAAGGTTCAGTTGAAGAAAGAAGCCTGTGAGACCTTGTTTTTTCATCATGGTTTAGTAAAATTGATTATTTTACATGAGCTCTAGAAAATAGATAAGGAGTGGTACATTTTCTTGTTTATGTCTGGCTTCAGAAATGAAACTGGTCTCAACCCTCAGGCTACTAGGATTTCTTCACCAGCAGTAAGTCATCGGGAGGAAACAAGATCAAGAAGATTCATGAAATTTAAAGCTAGAAAGCAGGTGAAGAATCCTATGAGACCACTAGTAATTCAAGACACACCTCAACAGTCACGGAAAAATAAGGTTCAGATCAACGAAGGTGTATAAGAGCAATCCGCAGGTGAAATGGTCCAAAGAAGAGTAACCAGGAGCCAACTAGCTAGAGAAAAAGGTAAGACAGTAATTGCTGATGGGAGCCCAGCTTCAAAAGAAAGTTTGAATGATCTACTTCAAGCTATTGGCATTAAAGAATCTCGTCCAGTTCGAGCAGACTTAATGGAAGCAAGTAAAGGAAAAACCAAAAAGCCAAAACCTCTAAAAAGCTCAAATTTGATGATGAGGCTTCTGAATTTGTTTTTAAGCCAAGAAGACTCGTGACAAGTTGTTCAAAAGAGATACAAGAGGCACAACAAGAAGCAAGTGAGACAGGGGAGGTAGAAAAATTACATGAAGGACCTGTGGTTTCATCAGAAACATCATCACAACTGCACAAAAACAACAAAGGTAAGGCAATTATCTCTCAACAAGAGGAATGTAGTTTTGAAGAGTTGAAAAAGAAATTGAAGCTGGAAAATCTTGAAATTGCCAAACTTAGAAAAACCTCAAGGAAACATGCAATCAAGGAAGCTTATCTTAACAAAATGGAGGCTTTGTGGGAAGATAAAACAATTTCAATACCCAAAGTGGTTAGCTGTCATGCCCAATATTTCACCTGGATGGTCCCTGCAATAAAAGAAGCAAGATACATCAAAAAGGTCAATGCAAAATTAGATCTGGAATACCAATTATGAAGAGGCAAATCGAAGATCTGAAGATACAGCTGAACCAGCCTGAAGGACATCCTCAGCTAAGAAAAACTACATAGCAAGTAAGGCTAAATCTTAAAATTTTGATGTGGATCACATTTTCAAGTTTACTCTGAAGAATGGTATTAGTTTATTCAGTTTCGAACAGCGTCATGGCATATGGAAGAGCCATTTCAAAGGAAAGAAAACTCAAGGAAATTAAATTTTGGCATAAAACTATGTTTTTGAAATCACACAACAGTTTTGTAGCGCACTACGAAATTGTTGTAGGTGATGCCTAATGCACAGCAGTTTTGTAGCATGCTACGAAACTGTTGTAGCTGCATATAATGATTTTGTGGGCCAATTTTGAGAATAAAAAGGAAGTATTTTTGAAGATGGGCATCTGAAAAGGATTACTTGCAAGGTATAAATATCAAGCAAGGGAAAAACAAGGACAGGAAAGACATTCATGAAATCCAAGCTTTATGTTATGAAAATTGTCATTATTTTGTAGCTAGAACTGTTCATGATGCTTCAGGCAGCATTAAAGGAGTTTTTTGTCTTACCACGTGTATAGGAGCAAGGTCCACAGTATATGGAAAAGAAGCTAATTAATTTTGAAGATCCTTTTGGAGACCAAAAGCAGAAAAACAGGAATGGCTTCCTAATAACCAGGAACAGTCAAAGGATAAGGTATCAAGGGTCAGCAGAGAGTTTAAAGCCACCACCAAAGCCAAATTGAAGAAGGCCACTTGTTAGAGAACGAGTTTGTATTGTAATCAATTATAATACCAACATAATGAGCAGTTACACTCCTAATTGTTTTAGGCCTCTAGAATTGCTAGTTAACAGTCAGTTATATTAAATAGTTGGTTTAAAGTGTCAATAGGTGTCAAATTAAGAAGAATTTGAATTCCCCTCTTGCTGGAGGAAGGAATCTAAGTCATGTAATGAACTCTATATATGGGATAAAATATAATGTATCAAGGGTTGGAAATTTTCAGAGAAACTCTCATATTGTGCTTTTGTGTAAGACTCTGTTTTAAGTAATATAGTATTTGGCTTTACTTCTCAGGAATTAGAAGGAATTCAATGTTCAAAATGTCTTATGGTTGTCCTCTTTTCATTATTTACAGTGGTATGAATGTATGATTACTTAGAATTCACTAACTGTGTTGTAACTTCCCTAATACATTTGTAGACTGTGTTTTCCTTTATGCTTCTGAAGTACTCTCCATGTGTTGAATTCTAGATGCCCTGACTTCCATGTAAAGCTAACATTATTGTCATACTAAATTTTTTTTGACTCCATAAGCCCAATGAATATTTCCTAATTGTGTTTCAACCATTTACACTTCTTCATTTGTTTCATAGAGTTAGCAATCTAATTCATTATCAAAATATTTAATCTAGTGAGAGAGCCCTCTCAAGTTGAGGAGGCTAAGCCTCAGCCAAAAGTTGGTTTGAAATAGTTACTCAGAGTCTTCCTGATTAGCAGCCTATCAGGGGTTGATTTTGTGATAACATTTTGGTGCGTATGCCGGGAGCCTGAAGATTATTCATTCCCAAAATCAAGAAGCTGAACTTCTGAAGGTAGCTGGAGCTTAGAAATCTTTTCAAGGCTGCAATATACCTTGGTGACTCCATACATTTTAAAAAATTTTAAAGGTGGCTTCGAGAGGGAGATATACATGGAGCAATCCTGACCCAAATCCACCTACTCTTGTGGACAATCCCAACACTTTTTCAAGGAGCAGACAAAGATTTACTGAAACACTAGGTACTCCATCTTATTCAAAATCTTTGCTCTCTGAATTTTCAAGAAGTCCTAAGGACAAAATAGTTGATGAAAAAATTCATGAGGTGTTGTTTAGATCAGAAAATGAAGAAGAACTCATTGGAGTTATTTTAGATTTGCAAAAGAGAGGAATTGATACTTCATCCTTAGTATCACAAGAAGATAAAGAGGAGTTTTGGGAAGTAGTTACTTCTAAATTATTGTTATAAATGGAAGACCTAGATAAATTAAAAGAACTTGATCCTTTTGAAGTCTTGCTTAAATCTAAAGCTGGTTTACCCCTTCCCAATTGGAGTACATTTGTCACTGGTTTGTAGAGCCCAAGTACTCCTTTTCATATCAGCACCTCATCATATGCTTCTGCTATTCTAGTGGTTCTCAAACACCAAGCAATCCTCCTCATATCAGTTATGCTTCCTTTGTCCCCTTGGTACCTATCATCATTGTTCCTCCATTAATCATGGCCGTACCTACTAGGTCTACTCCACTAGCACTCCCTGTTGTTTTGCATGACCTTCCTAGCAAATATGCTGCAAAAATTACAACATGGGGTGGTGATGAATAAATCACAGCAGAAGAACATGTAAACAAATTCAATGATTTTGCTGACAGAGAGGAAGTTGATGATGAGGATGTGAAGCTAAGATTATTTGCACAAAACTTTATCGGGGAAGTTAGAAAATGGTTTAAAGCCCTCCCAGCTGGAAGCACTCATAATTGGGTAGAGTTTGAAGATAGATTTCTAAGGAAGTGGAGAAATAGAACTAATCCAGTTCAAGCTCTTTCCGAATACAATAATCTTAGAATGGCACCTGATGAGACCTTTCAAAACTTCATTCTCAAAGAGGTTTAACAAAGTGTTTAATTCAATCCTAGCTCGCTTAAAACCTCTGGAAGCTTTAGCACAAATGAGATATGCTGAAGCATTTGATTCTGATTTCTCTTTGTTGCTTAGAGAGAGAGACTCTGCTACACTTGCTGATATGCAGAATGATGCAATAAAAGTAGAAGTAAACATGGTTGCTGCTAAAAAATCAAAGATGGGAAAAGCTAAATTGAAAGAAGAAGAGAAACCTTCCTCTTCAGCTCCAGAAGATAAGATTGATTCAATGATGAAGACCATGGAGAAGCTGATGGATAGGTTGGCTCTTGGAAATACCTCTGCTCCTCCTATGCAGCAGGAGCCTCAATTTAGAAATCCTTAGTTTAGGAGACCTCAAAACCAACAAAGGCCAAGAGAAAATAGGAATCAGCAGCTTGATCCTCCAGTGAGACCTCCTTTTCAGCAGAACTTGGTTGATGAAGAAGATGAGCCTGAGATTCCTGAAGAATCCATCCATTGTCTTGATGAAGAAATGTCAAGGATTTTCTTGACTAAGGAAGAACATGATGAGTCTAGTTTGACCAAACAAGGAGAGGAGCCTTCAGATTATTTAAAGGGTTATCAACATGCTATCTTTGAAATGCAAAAACAGTACAATCTCAGGAATAGAAATGTGCCAATTATTGCAAAAAAAACAGAGCCCAAGAGGGATGTTTCAAATGTTGTTGAAGCCAAGAGGGACAACCCAAAGGCTTCTGAAGGTAAAAAAGATTCTCCACTTGGTAAAAAGGACATTCAACCTCCATCTCCTACTAAAGAAATTGAGAAAATTGTTTCTGTTTTTAACCTTGAGAATGAAATTGCAAAAATCAAAATATCAGTCCCTTTTAGTGAAATTCTCAAAGTAGATAAATACAGAAGTAATATTGTAGAGATGCTTAATTCACAACCAGGATCTGTTAATATCTTAAATGTACAAGAAGATAATCCTACTATATAATTGGGTCCAAGACTTGAAGATGATCAGAATGAAGAATTCCCTCCTTTCTATGTAAGCATTAGTATTCATGATATGACCTTACATAATGCTATGTTGGATTCAGGGGCCTCTCATAATCTTATGCCCAAGGTAAACATGGAAAGGTTAGGATTACAGGTAACAAGAACATATAAGGATTTATTCTCTTTTGATTCAAAAAGAATCTAATTCATTGGTTTAATTAAAGGTGTTGTTGTTGGTCTAACACAAATCCCAACAAAGACAATTGTCATGGACATTGTTGTGGCTGACATTCCGCCAAAGTTTTGGATGTTGTTGTCAAGATCGTGGGCAGCAAAAATCAAAGGCACATTGTAGATGGACCTTACCTATGCTACCATCCCTATTTTTGGTGAGCAAAGGAGATTGTATCAGGAGACCAGAATGGCCTATATGGTAAGCAACAAAGATAAACCTCAAAATTTTATTATTTATTCATTTGACACTGAACTTGGATCGGCCATCCTTTTCAATGAGTCAGTTCATAATGGATCGGAGGAGATGCTTTCAAAAACTCAACACCCAGAAAATTAGCAAGAAGATGAGAAAGAAACAAAGAGATGATGGTCATTGTACTTTGATGGATCAGCAGGAAAGGAAGGGGAAGGAGTTGTAAATTGGATCACAAGTCCAAGTGATGAAAGTAAGTTTTACTCTTACAAACTAAACTTTGATTGCACAAATAATATGGCTGAATAAGAATCTCTAATTTTGGGCTTAGAATTCTTGTTAAAGGTGAAGGCTAGAAACATTTCTATTTTTCGAGATTTTGAATTGGTTATTAAACAAGTGGAAGGTTCTTATCAAACAAAGGATGTAAGGATGAGAGCATAAAAAATTCTAGTGTTAGACATGTTGGAAAGGTTTCAAGCATATTCTTTCACTATCAAAACTAGAGACCAAAACTCCATTGCAGATTCCCTTGCTGTTTCCACCAGTCTGTTTGTCATTCCTATTCATTCTTCTGAAAAGTATGAGGTGGAGGTTCATCATCGACCAGCTATACCAGATAACATCACTAATTGTCAAGTCTTTGAAGATGATCAACAGGTAAAGAATTTCATTGAATTAAAGGAAGAATTTGAAAGCACTCAAGTGGATCAACAAAATATGTTTGTGGAGTCAAAGGAAAAGTTTGAAGTCTTACAATTAAAAAACAATTCAATACCTAAGGGTCTCATTCCTCTTGAGAAGTTGTTTGATCAAAATGATGTGTTCAAATCTCCAAAAATATAGGCTGATGAGGAGGAAGTAGAGAGCTGCAATTTAGGGACTTCAATTGTACCTAAGATGATTAAAATCTCAAAGTTTCTTTCAGCTGATATGAAAGCCAAATATGTTGAGATGATGAAAAGGTTTGTGGATGTTTTTGAATGGAGCTATGTTGATTTAAAACAATATGATTCTTCTATTATTCAACATACTATTCCTATTAAAGAGAATGAGAAACCTTTCAAGCAAAAGTTAAGAAGAATTAATCCTCTTCTCATGCCATTGATTGAAAAGGAAATTAAGAAACTCTTTGATGCCAAAATCATTGTTCCAATCAGATTCTCAAATTGGCTTGCAAATTTGGTTCCAGTTAGGAAGAAGAATGGAGAGATCAGAATTTGTATAGACTTCAGAAATTTGAATAAGGCTTCATTGAAAGATAACTATCCTCTTCCCAAGATGGATTTAATTCTGCAAAATATTGTTGCTTCACAAAGAATGTCTATGCTTGATGGTTTCTTAGGATACAATCAAATTCTTATGCATCCAGATGATCAAGAGAAGACAACCTTCACAATGCCATGGGGTACATTCATGTACACCAGGATGCCTTTTGGTCTCATGAATGCAGGGGCCACTTTTCAAAGAGCAACAGATATTGCCTTTGCTGAAGAAAAGGATAAATCAGTGGTTGCTTATCTTGATGACATCACAATTTTTTCAAAGAGAGAAGAAGATCATTTGAAGCATCTTGAAAGAATTATGCTGAAATGTAGAAGGTTTGGTATTTCTCTTAATCCCACTAAAATTATCTTTGCTTTAACATCAGGAAAGTTACTTGGTCATATTATTGCTGAGGAAGGAATTAGGATTTATCCTAATAGAGTTAATGCAATTCAAAAGCTAGATCTACCAAGAAGTAGGAAAGAGATCTAATCTTTTCTTGGAAAGGTAAATTTTGTTAGGCGCTTCATTCGCAATTTTGCTGAGATAGTCAAGAATATAACAAGGATGTTGAAGAAAGGAGTGTACATTAAGTGGACAGCTGAAGCAAAGAAATATTTTGAGGAAATCAAGAAGGCACTTACACAAGAACCGGTACTCATCAGCCAAGATTTTACCAACGAATTTCTTATTTTTATATTTGCTTCTGAAGATACAATTGCTGGAGTTTTGCTATAAAAATGAAATCAAGGTACTGAACAACCTATTTCTTTCTTCAGTAGGACATTAGAAAATGCTGAACTGAAGTACAATATTCTAGAAAAGAAAGCTTATGCCTTGGTGAAAGCTATAAAATATTTCAGAATCTATGTTTTTCATTCTCATATTGTCGCTTATGTTCCAAGTGCTGTAATAAAAGATATCTTAATACAAGAAGATTTGGATGGAAAGAGGGGCAAATGGATAGCAAAATTGCTACAGTATGACATTGACATCAAACCTACCAAATTGGTGAAGGGTCAGGGCTTGGCAAAGCTAATGACTCAGTCAAATCTGGACTATCTTGACATAAATTTGAATGTAGAAATCTCAGAAATTTTTGAAAGCAAGGAAGAATTGGTCCAAATCAATGAGAAATTCTTGGTTTCAGAATGGTACAAGGATGTGGCTTTTGTTCTATAGCATAATAAAGCCCCCGCCAATCTAACAAAGTCTAAAGCAAGGTTTGTCAAGATGAAATCCTTAAGATATTTTGTATATGACCAAAATTTGTTTTGGAAAGATGTAGGAGGGATTTTGTTAAACTGTCTCCTTGAAGGAGAAGCTGATAAAGTGATTGAAGAATTTCATAAAAGAGATTGTGGAGGACACCATTATTGGAAAGCTACTGAAAATAAGATCCTAAGAGCTGGATATTTTTGGCCAACTATGTTCAGAGACATTTACAAAAGGGTAGTTGCATGTCATGAATGTCAAATCTTTGAAGGAAAGAGAAAGCTTGTGCCTTTTCCTTTGGTTCCTATATATGTTGAGGCGCCTTTCCAGCAATGGGGATTGGATTTTATTGGAGAAATTCATCCTCCTTCATCAGGACAACATCGTTGGATTCTCACAGCCACGGATTACTTCACCAAATGGATAGAGGCGATTCCAACAAGGCAAGCTAATGATTCAGTAATTATTTCTTTTCTAGAAAATAATATATTGTCTAGATTTGGCTGCCCAATGAAGATTATAACTGACAATGCTCAAGCTTTTAATTCAAAGAAAATGATTAATTTTTTCACCAATATCACATTACTCTTGGACATTCTACTGCTTATTATCCGCAAGGAAATGGCCTTGCTAAATCATAAAACAAAAGCATTGTAAGGATCATTAAAAAGGTGTTGCAGGAAAACAAGAAAGCTTGGCATTTGAAATTGAAGTATGCCTTATGGGCTAATAGGATTTGTACAAAAAGATCTATTGGCACTTCGCCATATGAATTAGTGTACGGTGCTAAAGCTATATTTCCAACATCACTTGGAGTACCTGTAATGAAACTAATTCAAGGACTAGAAGAGGAACCAAATGTTATACAAAGGAGAATCAATCACCTAATAGCCCTACAGGAGAAAAGAAATGAAGTGTATGATAGTCATCAACACAGTTAGAACAGAATCAAGAATACATTTGATAAAATGATCAAAGAAAGTTTTCAGATCCATGACAAAGTGCTGAAATGGGATGCCAGAATCAAAGAAAAAGGCAAGCACGGTAAGTTTGAGAATTTGTGGAAAGGTCCTTATCAGATTGTTGCTTTCCATGGAAACAACACTTACATTCTGCAGGAAATTGATGGAGAATCATATGCTAGAGGACATGTTAATTGCAGATTCCTAAAGCATTATCATTGTTGAAGTACTATCAGTCTCTCATAACATTGTATATATCCATTTTATCAGTTTTATTTTTTGCTAATAATGACAAGTTGAAATAGAAGGCTTGAGCCCGAGGTGAAGGCCCAAGAAGCTTAAAGGGGATGCTTGTCAAATGAATTTCTATTTATCATAAGAGGATGAAGCATTGGACCTACGAGTTCTTAGTGTACCACAAGCGCACACTATCCCAAGTGGAGCCACTGTTATCACTTAATAAAAAATTTCTAAATTCTGAACATTAGTTTGATTCCAAAGGATTGATGTTAGTCTTGGTCTAGTCTTTCCATGGTTGTTTTAGAGTCCAAGACCTAGAAGGGAGTCTTGTTGGTATTGTCAAATAGTGTCAACACTCTGGATTTTCCTATCATTGGTCCCACATCACACATAAATTTCCATGTGTCAAACTTGTGTCAATGTTTTCATGTGCTACAAAACTACCTAGGAGTTTTCATAGCGCAAAACCCAGAATTTGAACTGCCTAGCAGTTTTCGTAGCACCAAAACCAGAATTTGCACTGGTCGCGCCACGAAATCGAGGATTCATGTAGATTCGTGTCAAATCTCACCTAGCTATCCAATCTATCAAAATCCGTTAATCTTACATCATCAACTGTCAGTCCATACACCATGCCTATCACATGCAACCACTCATTCTCATCATTAGGTTCGTTAGGTGTCTTGGTACACTCGAGTTTCAAATTTCAAAAAAAAAGGGTCCAAGTGTTTTCAGTTATGATTATGTTTGTTTTCATGCATGAGAAGCAAACTGACAGGAATTTAATCAGAATTCTTCGAAGTTCAAGTGAGGCACCTTCCCTTTCCATTTCAAGCGAGGAAGTGATCAAGATTAAGACGGTGCAAGCTCTTTGAATCTTCATTTTGCGGGAATTCCATGGAGGTGTCTACAGAAAAGAAGGATCATAGGTCATGCAGGTGTCTAAGGAATGAGCTTGAAGGTTTAGATGTTCTCTTGAAGAACAATGAAGTTGAACAAGCTTTCAAATATGTTGGCTGTAGGAGATTTTGTGAAAAACTTCAAGGAGGCCACATGCAAGTCACAAAAGAATTTGCTTTCAATTTCACAGGATTAAATTCAAAGGTTAGAGTGCTTGAATTACCTTTCTCTCCAGAGGTTATATCTGTAGTCACTGAAATTCCAAGGGGATAGGAGATGTGGTTTAAAAACTTCAAGTTTGATATGACACCTTGCAAGGAATTCTTAAAGCCAAATTTCATTGATTCAGACTTAAACAAGTCGGTGCCCATGAGCTTTTTCAAGGATTCATATGCTAATTTTCTTACTTGCATTCAGAGATACTTTACCTGTGAGGGGAGGTATCATAAGGTGTATTCCTATCACTTCAAACTTCTGCTTCATTTCACTGGAAATATATCACTGGATTTGCCTTTCTATCTATTTCATAGCCTAGGCAAAATGTGTGACAAGGTTCATTTGAAGAAAGAAGCCTGTGAGACCTCGTTGTTTCATCATGGTTTAGTCAAATTGATTGTTTTACATGAGCTCTAGAAAATAGATAAGGAGTGGTCCATTTTCTTATTTATGTCTGGCTTTAGAGATGAAACTGGTCTCAGCCCTCAGGCTACTAGGATTTCTTCACCAACAGTAAGTCATCGGGAGGAAACAAGATCAAGAAGATTCATGAAATTGAAGGCTAGAAAGTAGGTGAAGAAGCCTATGAGACCACTAGTAATTCAAGACACACCCCAACAATCATGGAAAAATAAGGTTCATATCAAAGAAGGTGTACAAGAGCAATCCATAGGTGAAATGGTCCAAAGAAGAGTAACAAGGAGCCAACTAGCTAGAGAAAAAGGTAAGACAGTAATTGCTGATGGGAGCCAAACTTCAAAAGGAAGTTTGAATGATCTTCTTCAAGATATTCACATTGAATAATTTCCTCTGGTTCGAGCAGACTTAATGGAAGCAAGTAAAGGCAAAACCAAAAAAGCCAAAACCTCTAAAAAGCTCAAATTTGATGATTAGGTTTCTGAATTTGTTTTTAAGCTAAGAAGACCCGTGACAAGGCGTTCAAAAGATATACAAGAGGCACAGCCAGAAGCAAGTGAGACAAGGGAGGTAGCAAAATTACATGAAGGACTTGTGGTTTCATCATAAACATCATCACAACTGCACAAAAATGATAGAGGTAAGGCAGTTATCTCTCAACAAGAGGAATGTAGTTTTGAAGAGTTGAAAAAGAAACTGAAGCTAGAAAATCTTGAAATTTCCAAACTTAGAAAAACCTCAAGGAAACATGCAATCAAGGAAGCTTATTTTAACAAAATGGAGGCTCTGTGGGAAGATAAAACAATTTCAATACCCGAAGTGGTTAGCTGTCATGCCCAATATTTCACTTGGACGGTCCCTACAATAAAAGAAGCAAGATACATCAGAAAGGTCAATGCAAAATTAAGAGTTGGAATCCGAATTATGAAGAGGCAAATCAAAGATTTGAAGATACAGCTGAACCAGCCTGAAGGACATCCTCAGCTAAGAAAAACTACATAGCAAGTAAGGCTAAATCTTAAAATTTTGATGTGGATCACCTTTTGAAGTTTACTCTGAAGAATGGTATCAGTTTATTCAGTTTTGAACAGCTTCATGGCATATGGAAGAGCCATTTCAAAGGAAAGAAAACTCAAGGAAGTTAAATTTTGGCATAAAACTGTGTTTTTGAAATCACACAGCAGTTTTGTAGCGCACTACGAAACTGCTGTAGGTGATGCCTAATGCACAACAATTTCGTAGCATGCTACAAAACTGCTGTAGTTGCATATAATGATTTTGTGGGCCAATTTTGACAAGAAAAAGGAAATCTTTTTGAAGATGGGCATATGAAAAGGATTACTTACAAGGTATAGATATCAAGCAAGGGAAAAACAAGGACAGGAAATACATTCATCAACTCCAAGCTTTGTGTTATGAAAATGGATATTATTTCGTAGCTAGAACTGTTCATGATGCTTCAGGCAGCATTAAAGGAGTTTTTTGTCTTACCACGTGTATAAGAGCAAGGTCTACAGCATATGGAAAACAAGCTAATAAATTTCGAAGATCCTTTTGTAGAACAAAAGTAGAAAAACTGGAACAACTTCCCAATAACCAGGAACAATCAAAGGATAAGGCGTCAAGGGTCAGCAGAGAGTTTAAAGCCACCACCAAAGCCAAACTGAAGAAGGCCACTTGTTAGAGAACGAGTTTGTATTGTAATCAATGCTAATACCAACATAATGAGGAGTTACACTCCTAATTGTTTTAGGTCTCTAGAACTGCCAGTTAATAGTCAATTATATTAAATAGTTGGTTTTAAGTGTCAATAGGTGTCAAATTAGGAAGAATTCGAATTCCCCTCATGCTAGAGGAAGGAATCTAAGTCATGTAATGAACTCTATATATGGGAGAAAATCTAATGTATCAAGGGTTGGAAATTTTCAGAGAAACTCTCATATTGTGCTTTTGTGTAAGACTCTGTTTTAAGTAATACAGTATTTGGCTTTGCTTCTCAGGAATCAAAAGGAATTCAATGTTCAAAATGTCTTATGGTTGTCCTCTTTTCATTATTTACAGTGGTATGAATGTATGATTACTTAGAATTCACTGACTGTGCTCTAACTTCCTTCATACATTTGTAGACTGTGTTTTCCTTTATGCTTCTGCTGTACTCTCCATGCATTGAATTCTAGATGCCCTGACTTCCATGTAAAGCTAACATTATTGTGATATTGAAACATTTTGGACTCCATAAGCCCAATGAATATTTTCTAATTGTGTTTCAACCATTTACACTTCTTCATTTGTTTCATAGAGTTAGCAATCTAATTCATTATCAAAATCTTCAATCTAGTGAGAGAGACCTCTCAGGTTGAGGAGGCTGAGCCTCAGCCAAAAGTTGGTTTGAAATAGTTACTCAGAGACTTCCTGATTAGTAGTCTATCAGGGGTTGATTTTGTGATAACATTTTGGTGCGTCTGCTGTGAGCCTGAAGATTATTCATTCCCGAAATCAAGAAGCTGAACTTCTGAAGGTAGCAGGAGCTTAGAAATCTTTTCAAGGCTGCAATCTACCTTCGTGACTCCATACATTTTCAAAAGTTTTAAAGGTGGCTTTGAGAGGGAGATATACACGGAGCAATCCTTACCCAAATCCACCTACTCTTGTGGACAATCCCAACACTCTTTCAAGGAGTAGACTAAGAGTTACTGAAACACTAGGTACTCCATCTTATTCAAAATCTTTGCTCTCTGAATTTTCAAGAATTCTCGAGGACAAAATAGTTGATGACAAAACTCATGAGGTGTTGTTCAGATAAGAAAACGAAGAAGATCTCATTGGAGTTATTTTAGATTTGCAAAAGAGAGGAATTGATACTTCATCCTTAGTATCACAAGAAGATAAAGAGGAGTTTTGGGAAGTAGTTACTTCTGAATTATTGTTAGAAAGGGAAGAGTTAGATAAATTAAAAGAACTTGATTCTTTTGAAGTCTTGCTTAAATCTAAAGCTGGTTTACCCCTTCCCAATTGGAGTACATTTGTCACTGGTTTGCAAGACCCAAGTAGTCCTTTTCATATCGGCACATCATCCTCTGCTTCTGCTATTCCTAGTGGTTCTCAAACACCAAGCAATCCTCCTCATATCAGTTCTGCTTCCTCTGTCCCTTTGGTACTTGTGATCACTGTTCCTACATTAATCATGGCCGTACCTACTAGGTATGATCCGGTAGCACTCCCTGCTGTTTTGCATGATCTTTCTAGCAAATATGCTGCAAAGATTCCAAAATGGGGTGGTGATGAATAAATCACAGCAGAAGAACATGTAGACAAATTCAATGATTTTGCTGACAAAGAGGAAGTTGATGATGAGGATGTGAAGCTAAGATTATTTGCACAAACCTTTATTGGGGAAGTTAGAAAATGGTTTACAGCCCTCCCAGTTAGAAGCATTCATAATTGGGTAGAGTTTAAAGATAGCTTTCTAAGGAAGTGGGGAAATAGAACTAATCCAGTTCAAGCTCTTTCCGAATACAATAATCTTAGAAGGGCACCTGATGAGACCATTCAAAACTTCTCAAAGAGGTTTAACAAAGTGTTTAATTCAATCCCAGCTCGCTTAAAACCTCTAGAAGCTTTAGCACAAATGAGATATGCTGAAGCATTTGATTCTGATTTCTCTTTGTTGCTTAGAGAGAGAGAGACTCTGCTACACTCTCTGATATGCAGAATGATGTAATAAAAGTAGAAGTAAACATGAATGCTGCTAACAACTCAAAGATGGGAAAAGCTCAATTGAAAGAAGAAGAGAAACCTTCCTCTTTAGCTCCAGAAGATAAGATTGATTCAATGATGAAGACCATCGAGAAGCTAATGGATACGTTGGCTCTTGGAAATACCTCTGCTCCTCCTATGCAGCAAGAGCCTAAATTTAGAAACCCTCAGTTTAGGAGACCTCAAAACCAACAAAGGCCAAGAGAAAATAGGAATTAGCAGCTTGATCCTCTAGTGAGACCTCCTTTTCAGCAGAACTTGGTTGATGAATAAGATGAACCTGAGATTCCTAAAGAATCCATCCATTGTCTTGAAGAATAAATGTCAAGGATTTTATTGACTACGGAAGAACATGATGAGTCCAGTTTGACCAAACAAGGAGAGGAGCCTTCAGATTATTTAAAGGGTTATCAACATGCTATCTTTGAAATGCAAAAACAGTACAATCTCAGGAATAGAAATGTGCCAATTATTGCAAAAAAAACACAGCCCAAGAAGGATGTTTCAAAGGCTGTTGAAGCCAAGAGGGACAACCCAAAGGCTGTTGAAGGTAAAAATGATTCTCCACTTGGTAGAAAGGACATTCAACCTCCATCTCCTACTAAAGAAATTGAGAAAACTGTTTCTGTTTTTAACCTTGAGAATGAAATTGCAAAAATCAAAATATCAGTCCCTTTTAGTGAAATTCTCAAGGTAGATAAATATAGAAGTAAGATTGTAGAGATGCTTAATTCACAACCAGGAGCTGCTGATATCTTAAATGTACAAGAAGATAATCCTACTATATACTTGGGTCCAAGACTTGAAGATGATCAGAATGAAGAATTTCCTCCTTTCTATGTAAGCATTAGTATTCATGATATGACCTTACATAATGCTATGTTGGATTCAGGGGCCTCTCATAATCTTATGCCCAAGGTAATCATGGAAAGGTTAGGATTACAGGTAACAAGACCATATAAGGATTTATTCTCTTTTGATTCAAAAAGAGTCCAATGCATTGGTTTAATTAAAGATGATGTTGTTGGTCTAACACAAATCCCAACAAAGACAATTGTCATGGACATTGTTGTGGCTGACATTCCACCAAAGTTTCGGATGTTGCTGTCAAGATCGTGGGTAGCAAAAATCAAAGGCACAATGAGGATGGACCTTACCTATGCTACCATCCCTATTTTTCGTGAGCAAAGAAGATTGTATCAGGAGACCAGAATGGCCTATATGGTAAGCCTCAAAGACAAACCTCAAAATTTTCTTATTTATTAATTTGATACTGAACTTGGATCGGCCATCCTTTTCAATGAGTCAGTTGATAGTGGATCGGAGAAGATGCTTTCAGAAAATCAGCAAGAAGATGAGAAAGAAACAAAGAGATGGTGGTCATTTTACTTTGATGGATCAGCAGGAAAGGAAGGGGCAGGAGCTGGAATTTGGATCACAAGTCCAAGTGATGAAAGTAAGTTTTACTCTTACAAACTAAACTTTGATTGCACAAATAATATGGCTGAATATGAATCTCTGATTTTGGGCTTAGAAGTCTTGTTAAAGATGAAGGCTAGAAACATTTCTGTTTTTGGAGATTCTGAATTGGTTATTAAACAAGTGGAAGGTGCTTATAAAACAAAGGATGTAAGGATGAGAGCATACAATAATCTAGTGTTAGATATATTTGAAAGGTTTCAAGCATATTCTTTCACTATCAAAACTAGAGACCAAAACTCCATTGCAGATTCCCTTGCTGTTTGCACCAGTATTTTTGTCATTCCCATTCATTCTTTTGAAAAGTATGAGGTGGAGGTTCATCATCGACCAGCTATACTAGATAACATCACTAATTGGCAAGTCTTTCAAGATGATCAACAGGTAAAGAATTTAATTGAATTAAAGGAAGAATTTGAAAGCACTCAAGTGGATCAACAAAATATGTTTGTGGAGTCAAAGGAAAAGTTTGAAGCCTTACAATTAAAAAACAATTCAATACCTAAGGGTCTCATTCCTCTTGAGAAGTTGTTTGATCAAAATGATGTGTTCAAATCTCCAAAAATATAGGATGATGAGGAGGAAGTGGAGAGCTACAATTTAGGACTTCAGTTGTACCTAAGATGATTAAAATCTCAAAGTTTCTTTCAGTTGATATGAAAGCCAAATATGTTGAGATGATGAAAAGGTTTGTGGATGTTTTTGCATGGAGCTATGCTGATTTAAAACAATATGATTCTTCTATTATTCAGCATACTATTCCTATTAAAGAGAATGAGAAACCTTTCAAGAAAAAGTTAAGAATAATTAATCCTCTTCTCATACCATTGATTGAAAAGGAAATTAAGAAACTCTTTGACGCCAAAATCATTGTTCCAATCAAATTCTCAAATGGGATTGCAAATTTGGTTCCAGTTAGGAAGAAGAAAGGAGAGATCAGAATTTGTATAGACTTCAGAAATTTGAATAAGGTTTCATTGAAAGATAACTATCCTCTTCCCATGATGGATTTAATTCTGCAAAATATTGTTGCTTCACAAAGAATGTCTATGCTTGATTTTTTCTCAGGGTACAATCAGATTCTTGTGCATCCGGATGATCAAGAGAAGACAACCTTCACAACGCCATGGGGTACATTCATGTATGCCAAGATGCCTTTTTCTCTCATGAATGCAGGAGCCACTTTTCAAAGAGAAATGGATATGCTAAAGAAAAAGATAAATCATTGGTTGTTTATCTTGATGACATCACACTTTTTTCAAAGAGAGAAGAAGATCATTTGAAGCATCTTGAAAGAATTATGCTGAAATGTAGAAGGTTTGGTATTTCTCTTAATCCCACTAAAAGTATCTTTGCTTTAACATCAGGCAAGTTACTTGGTCATATTGTTTCTGAAGAAGGAATTAGGATTGATCCTAATAGAGTTAATGCAATTCAAAAGCTAGATTTGCCAAGAAGTAGGAAAGAGATACAATCTTTTCTTGGAAAGGTGAATTTTGTTAGGCGCTTCATTCCCAATTTTACTGAGATTGTCAAGAATATAACAAGGATGTTGAAGAAAGGAGTGGACTCTAAGTGGACAGTTGAAGCAAAGAAATCTTTTGAGGAAATCAGGAAGACACTTACATAAGCACCGGTACTCATCAGCCCAAATTTTACCAAGGAATTTCTTATTTTTACATTTGCTTCTAAAGATACAATTGCTGGAGTTTTGCTGCAAAAAGGAAATCAAGGTACTGAACAACCTATTTCTTTCTTTAGTAGGACATTAGCAAATGCTGAACTAAAGTACAATATTCTAGAAAAGAAAGCTTATGCCTTGGTGAAAGCTATAAAAGATTTCAAAATCTATGTTTTTCATTCTCATATTGTCGCTTATGTTCCAAGTGTTGTAATAAAAGATATCTTAACACAAGCAAATCCAGATGGAAAAAGGGGCAAATGGATAGCAAAATTGCTAGAGTATGACATTGACATCAAACCTACCAAATTGGTGAAGGGTCAAGGCTTGGCAAAGCTAATGACTCAGTCAAATCTGGACTGTCTTGACATAAATTTGAATGCAAAAATCTCAGAAATTTCTGAAAGTGAGGAAGAATTGGTCCAAATCAATGAGAAATTCTTGGTTTCAGAATGGTACAAGGATGTGGCTTTTGTTCTACAGCATAATAAAGCCCTTGCCAATTTAACAAAGTCCAAAGCAAGGTTTGTCAAGATGAAATCCTTAAGATATTTTATATATGACCAAAATTTGTTTTGGAAAGATGTAGGAGGAATTTTGTTAAACTGTCTCCTTGAAGAAGAAGCTGATAATGTGATTGAAGAATTTCATAAAGGAGATTGTGGAGGAAACCATTATTGGTAAGCTACTGCAAATAAGATCCTAAGAGCTGGATATTTTTGGCCAACTATGTTCAGAGACATTTACAAAAGGGTAGCTGCATGTCATGAATGTCAAATCTTTGAAGGAAAGAGAAAGCTTGTGCCTTTGCCTTTGGTTTCTATATATGTTGAGGCGCCTTTCCAACAATGGGGATTGGATTTTATTGGAGAAATTCATCCTCCTTCATCAGGAAAACATCGCTGGATTCTCACAGCCACGGATTTAAACTTCACCAAATGGATAGAGGCGATTCCAACAAGGCAAGCTAATGATTCAGTAATTATTTCTTTTCTAGAAAATAATGTATTGTTTAGATTTGGCTGCCCAATGAATATTATAACTAACAATGTTCAAGCTTTTAAGTCCAAGAAAATGATTAATTTTTTTCACCAATATCACATTACTCTTGGACATTCTACTACTTATTATCCACAAGGAAATGGCCTTGTTGAATCATCAAACAAAATCATTGTAAGGATCATTAAAAAGGTGCTGCAGGAAAACAAGAAAGCTTGGCATTTGAAATTGAATGGGTTGATAGGATTTGTACAAATAGATCTATTGGCACTTCGCCATATGAATTAGTATATGGTGCTGAAGCTATATTTCCAACATCACTTGGAGTACCTATAATGAAACTAATTCAAGGACTAGAAGAGGAACCAAATGCTATACAAAGGAGAATCAATCAGCTGATAGCCCTGCAGGGGAAGAGAAATGAAGTGTATGACAGTCATCAACACAGTCAGAACAAAATCAAGAATACATTTGATAAAAAGATCAAAGAAGTTAGTTTTCAGATCCATGACAAAGTGTTGAAATGGGAGACCAAAATCGAAGAAAAATGCAAGCATGGTAAGTTTGAGAATTTATGGAAAGGTCCTTATCAGATTGCTACTTTCCATGGAAACAACACTTACATTCTGCAAGAAATTGATGGAGAATCATATGTTGGAGGACCTATTAATCACAGGTTTCTAAAGCATTATCATTTTTGAAGTACTATCAGTCTCTCATAACGTTTTATATATCTGTTTTATCGGTTTTATTTTTTGCTAATAATGACAAGCTGAAACAGAAGGCTTAAGCCTGAGGTGAAGGCCCAAGAAGCTTGAAGGGGATGATTCTCAAATAAATTTATGTTTATCATAAGAGGATGAAGCACTGGACCTGCGAGTTCTTAGTGTACCATAAGGGCACATTATCCCAAGTGGAGCCACTGTTATCACTTAAGAAAAAATTTCTAAATTGTGAACATTAGTTCGATTCCAAATAAATGATGTTAGTTTTCGTCTAGTCTTTCCATGGTTGTTTTAGAGTCTAAGACCTAGAAGGGAGTCTTGTTGGTATTGTCAAATAGGGTCAACACTTTGGTTTGTCCTATCACTGGTCCCACATCACACATAAATTTCCATGTGTCAAACTTGTGTCAATGTTTTCATGCACTACGAAACTGCCTAGGAGATTTCGTAGCGCAAACCCAGAATTTGCACTGCCTAGGAGTTTTCGTAGTGCAAAACCCAAAATTTGCACTAGCTGTGCTAATGAAATTGAGGATTTGTGCAGATTCATGTCAAATCTCACCTAGCTGTCCAATCTATCAAAATCCATTAATCTTACATCATCAACTGTCAGTTCATACACCATGCCTATCACATGCAACCGCTCATTCTCATCATTAGGTTCATTAGGTGTCTTGGTACGCTCGAGTTTCAAATTTAAAAAAAAGGGTCCATGTGTTTTCAGTTATGATTATGTTTGTTTTCATGCATGAGAAGCAAATTGACATACATTTAATCAGAATTCTTTGAAGTTCAAGCGAGGTAGCTTCCCTTTCCATTTCAAACGAGGCAGTGATCGAGATTAAGACAGTGTAAGCTCTTCCAATCTTCATTTTGCAGGAATTCCATGGAGGTGTCTACAGAAAAGAAGGATCAAGGTCAGGCAGGTGTCTAAGGAATGAGCTTGAAGGTTTAGATGTTCTCTTGAAGAACAATGAAGTTGAAAAAGCTTTCAAACAAGTTGGCCGTTGGAGATTTTTTGAAAAACTTCAAGGAGACCACATGCAAGTCACCAAAGAATTTTCTTTCAATTTCACAGCATTAAATTCAAAGGTTGGAGTGCTTGAGTTACCATTCTCTCTAAATGTTATATCTACAGTCACTGAAATTCCAAGGGGACAAGAGAGGTGGTTTAAAAACTTCAAGTTTGATATGACTCCTTGCAAGGAATTCTTAAAGCCAGAGTTCATTGATTCAGACTTAAACAAGTCGGTGCCCAGGAGCTTTGTCAAGGATTCATATGCTAATTTGCTTACTTGCATTCAGAGATACTTTACCTATGAGGGGAGGTATCATAAGGTGTATTCCTATCACTTCAAACTTCTGTTTCATTTCACTGGAAATATATCTCTAGATTTTCCTTTCTATCTATTTCGTAGCCTAGGCAAAATGTGTGACAAGGTTTAGTTGAAGAAAGAAGCCTGTGAGACCTCATTGTTTCATCATGGTTTAATCAAATTGATTTTTTTACATGAGCTCTAGAAAATAGATACGGAGTGGTCCATTTTCTTGCTAATGTCTGGCTTCAGAAATGAAACTGGTCTCAACCCATAGGCTACTAGGTTTTCTTCACCAGCAGTAAGTCATCGGGAGAAAACAAGATCAAGAAGATTCGTGAAATTGAAAGCTAGAAGGCAGGTGAAGAAGCCTATGAGACCACTAGTAATTCAAGACACACCTTAGCATTCACGAAAAAAAAGGGTTCAGATCAAAGAAGGTGTACAAGAGCAATCCACAGGTGAAATGGTCCAAAGAAGAGTAACCAAGAGCCAACTAGCTAGAGAAAAAGGTAAGAGAGTGATTGCTGATGGGAGCCCAGCTTCAAAAGGAAGTTTGAATGATCTACTTCAAGCTATTGACATTAAAGAATCTCCTCTAGTTTGAGCAGACTTAATGGAAGCAATTAAAGGAAAAACCAAAAAAACCAAAACCTCTAAAAAGCTCAAATTTGATGATCAGGCTTCTGAATTTGTTTTTAAGCCAAGAAGACTCGTGATAAGGCATTCAAAAGAGATACAAGAGGTAGATCCAGAAGTAAGTCAGACAGGGGAGGTAGCAAAATTACATGAAGGACCTGTGGTTTCATCATAAACATCATCACAACTGCACAAAAATGATAGAGGTAAGGCAGTTGTCTCTCAACAAGAGGAATGTAGTTTTGAAGAGTTGAAAAGGAAATTGAAGCTGGCAAATATTGAAATTGCCAAACTTAGAAAAACCTCAAGGAAACATGCAATCAAGGAAGCTTATTTTAACAAAATGGAGGCTCTGTGGGAAGATAAAACAATTTCAATACCCGAAGTGGTTAGCTGTCATGTCCAGTATTTCACCTAGACGGTCCCTGCAATAGAAGAAGCAAGATAGAGCAAAAGGGTCAATGCAAAATTAAGAGCTGGAATCCCAATTATGTAGAGGCAAATTGAAGATCTGAAGATACAGCTGAACCCGCCTGAAGGACATCCTCAGCTAAGAAAAACTACATGGCAAGTAAGGCTAAATCTTAAAATTTTGATGTGGATCACCTTTTGAAGTTTACTCTAAAGAATGGTATTAGTTTATTCAGTTTTGAACAGCATCATGGCATATGGAAGAGCCATTTCAAAGGAAAGAAAACTCAAGGAAATTAAATTTTGGCATAAAACTATGTTTTTGAAATCACACAGCAGTTTCATAGCACGCTACAAAACTGCTGTAGGTGATGCCTAATGCACAAGAGTTTTGTAGCACGCTACGAAACTGCTGTAGCTGCATATAATGATTTTGTGGGCCAATTTTGAGAAGAAAAAGGAAATATTTTTGAAGATGGGCATCTGAAAATGATTACTTACAAGGTATAAATATCAAGCAAGGGAAAAACAAGGACAGGAAAGACATTCATGAACTCCAAGCTTTATGTTATGAAGATGGTCATTATTTCATAGCTAGAACTATTCATGATGCTTTAGGCAGATTAAAGGAGTTTTTTGTCTTACCACGTGTGTTATGCTCTTAACCTGCAAGATGATACCGAAATACAAAATATGAGAAGAAATATACCCAGAACATAGAATAGTGAGAAACAACAACAAGTATTTTATTATTTAGAAAGCAATGTTCACTTGCCTCTTCGAGGGGGCAACCTCCAATAGAGAAGAGCTCGATTACAAAATAAGACACGATGCTCCTCGCAGGGAGTCTCTATCCTTTATATATGACTCATACATGAAATACCATGGATCAATACCATGGTTCTTATTAATACCATATATCTAATACCATGGCCCATTTGCAACTAACTGTGGTCCCATCATTAATTGCGGGTTAACCACTTACAATTATTAATATGGGCTTTATTGACTCTTTACTTAACTATAACTATGACTCGATCCTACTACATGAATAAGGGGGTTAGGGTGATACCCTAACATGCCCTCCCCCTTAAGAATAGCCTTGTCCTCAAGGCTGAAGCTGCGAAAACTGCTGAAGAATAGTAGCTGGTTCCGAGGTTGCATCTTCCAGAGAGGTGTCTTTCCACTTGAAGAGGACTTCCTAAATCATGCGGCCACGCAGGTGCCGTTCTTATGTGTCTAGGACCTATTCAGGTTGGAGCCAGATTGACCCTTCTTCATCCAATTCAGGTAGACTGGTTTGAATTCTGAAATTGTTCCCAATCACTTTCTTGAGGCATGAGACATGGAAAACTGGATGGATTTTTGCAATGGGTGGCAAAGCTAGCTTGTAGGCCACTTCTCCAATGCGCTGAAGTACTTGATATGGTCCGTAGAATTTTGGAGATAGTTTGTGACAACCCTTGTCTTTGAGTGAAGTTTGCTTATATGGTTGCAACCTCAAAAATACCTGATCCCCTTCTTGAAATTGGCACTCTGAGCGATGCTGATCTAATTATTGCTTCATGCGGTTTTGAGCTTGAGGAAGATTCTCTCTAAGATGGGCGAGCATGGTTGTGCGGTTTTGTAGGAGTTGATCCACTGCGTGTACCTTGGAGCACCCCTTGATATAAGAAGTAGGGGAAGGAGGGAGTTGACCATAAACTGCTCATAAGGAGTCACTTTGGTGGTGGCATGATAGTTGGTGTTATAGCACCATTCAGCTAGAGGAAACCACTATACCCATAGATGTTGCTTTTCTAAAGTGAAACACCTAAGGTAGGTTTCCAGACATTTGTTGATGGCCTCAGTTTGACCATCCGTTTGTGGATGATAGGAAGTACTGAGTTTTAGTTGGGTTCCTTGTAGCCTAAAGAGTTCCTGCCAAAATTTACTTGTGAAGATTGGGTCACGATCAAACACAATAGAAGTGGGCATGCCATGCAATTTGAAGATCTGATCCATGAAAGATTGAGCGACCAAAGTCAGTGTAAACAGGTGGGGTAGGGTGCAGAAATGAGCATACTTAGAAAGTCGGTCCACAACAACCATGATGACTGACTTGTTTCCCGACTTTGGAAGACTTGTAATGAAATCCATAGAAACCTCCGTCCATATAGATGTCGAGATGGCCAACGGTTGTAATGTGCCTAGTGCTTTGACTGTCTCCCCTTTGTGGCGTTGACAGACATCGCATTCCGCTACAAAAGTAAGGATGTCCTTTTTTATGCCTGTCCAAAAAAAATGATCTTTTAGTGCGAGCATATGTCTTCTGAAAGCCTGAATGTCCTGCAGTGGGGGATGAGTGCACTTCTACCAAAATGCGGCTTTTGAGGGTGGATGTTGGTGATATTACGACTCTGTCCTTGTAGCGAAGAATCTCATCCTGCCACGAGTAGCCTTTGGTGGAATTTGGATCCGCCTGCAATTGAGTAATGAGTTGGGAGAGCCTGGGATGCGAAAACCATTCCCTGCGAGCCTCTTCAATCCATTTTGGAATGGGAAGGGAAATTGCGAGTAGGGTACTTTCCTCCTCAAATTGGTGAGATAATGCATCTGCTACACTATTTTCACGCCCTTTCTTGTAAATGATCTCATAATCATATCCCAGCATTTTGGCGAGCCATTTATTTTGTTGTGGGGAGGATAGGTGTTGCTCCAAAAAATATTTAAGACTGTGATGGTCTGTGTGGATTTGGAAACGTCGCCCCAGTAAGTAAGGTCGCCAGGTATCTACTACATGTAAGATGGCCATCATTTCCTTCTCATAGGTAGATTGTCCCAAATTCCTCCCACTTAGTTGTTGGCTTGTGAAGGCCAAGGGTCGACCTTCCTGCATTAAGACTACCCCAATACCCGTACCCAAAGCATCACATTCAATGACAAAAGATTTGGTGAAATCAGATAGTGCTAAGACTGGAGTGAAACACATGACACTTTTGAGAGTTGTAAATGCCTGTTGTGCATCATCATTCCAGAAGAATGAATTTTTCTTGAGGAGTTGAGTGAGGGGCTTCGCAATGCAGCCATAATTGTAGACAAATTTGTGATAATAGCCTGTGAGACCCAAAAATCCTCTTAGGCTCTTCAAGGTCTTAGGTTGAGGCCAATCCTGCATTGCCTGGATCTTTTTGGGGTCCACCTTGACACCTTCTCGCCCCACAATGTGGCCCAAATACTCAACTTCTTCCATGACAAAACAACATTTGGACATCTTAACAAATTATTTATGCTTGCGGAGCAGTTGCAAGAGCAGATCTACATGCTGAAGATGTGCCGCCCAAGTGCAACTATAGATGAGGATGTCGTCGAAGAAGATAAGGACAAATTTCCTGAGATATGATTTGAGAAGGTGGTTCATAAGGCTCTGAAAAGTAGATGGTGCATTACAAAGACCGAATGGCATGACTAGGAACTCATAATGGCCTTCATGAGTTATGAAAGCAGTCTTTGGAATGTCAACTTCCTTCATGCGAATTTGGTGGTAGCCTGAGCGAAGATCCAACTTAGTGAAGAATTGAACCCCATTGAGTTCATCCAAGAAATCATCAACAACCGGGATGGGAAATTTATCTTTGACTGTCAACTTATTGAAGGCCCTGAAGTCTGGACACATCCGCCATTCCCCATCTTTCTTGAGCACCATGACCACCGATGATGAATAAGGACTAATGCTGGGACGAATGACACCTGCTTCCAAAAGTTCCTTGATTATTTTTTCTATTTCATTCTTTTGGGTGAATGGGTATCTGTATGGGCGCACATTTGGTGGTTGGACCCCTGGAACCAAGGTGATGCTATGATCATGTTCCCATCACGAGGGTGGAAGCTCATGAGGCTTGTCAAAGACTAGCAGATGGTTATTTAAAATCTGTTGCATCTCAGGATGAATCGGCAGACAATTGGGTTTGATGGCCTGGATGGCATTAAATTGAGCGATAACTCCATGATGGACCTTTTTTAGCAAATTTTCCATCCTATGTGAGCTGATGATAGAGGGAGCTCCCGCCTGGAGTCCACGGAGGGTATATGTGGAGTTGTTCTGCTTAAAGCTCATATATAACTCCTGAAAATCCATTGTGATTGGCCCAAGAGTGTGAAGCCATTCAGCACCAAGGACAATGTCGCACCCCCCATGTGTATGGAAAACACGTGGGTCTTCAACTGATAATCCCCCATTTGAAGTTTGACATTTTCACAACGGCCTTCACATTTCATTGTTCCCCCATCCGCAATTTGGACTTGGAAGTTAGAAACTGCTCTTACAAAACAATGCACTGCTTCCGCGACTTTTTGATGGATGAAATTATGTGTACTTCCACAATCAATCAAGACTGCTACTGGGCGATGTTTAATAAAACCTCTGATTTTGAGAGTTTGAGGTGAAGAAATCCCTACCAAAGCATGCAGCGAAATAACTGGTTCATCAGAAACATTGTCCTTCTGGTTGTCTTCTTCTACCTCCTCTGGTTCATCAAGTGGTGGGGCTTCCTCCGATGAGCTGTAATCAGTGGCATCAATTTGAAAAAAATTAGGCTCCTTGCATTTATGACCTGGGGAGTATTTTTCATCACAGTAGTAACATAATCCCTGTTTTTTTGTTTCGGCCATTTCTGCAGGTGACACCTTTTGAACCTTAAGTGTTTGAGTCGTGTTATGAGCCTGTGGGGGGCGACCCTTGGCGGTGAAATTTGGGCGAATGGACTGGGCTGCTAATGCATGTTCCACGTTACGAGCTACCTTGAAAGCCTCTAACCATGTGGGAGGGTGGTGTAATCGGACGTTGGCTTGTATTGCCTCTTTAAGACCGCTGATAAAACATTCCGTGTAGAATGCATCTAAGAGATCCCTAGTGCGGAAAACTAAGGCTTCAAAGGTTGTAATATATTCATCCACTGTGCCAGTCTATTGGAGCTTAGTGAGATGACCCAAAAAAGAAGATTCCTGGTCAAAGCACTCTGTAAGAGCTTTTTTGAAGGTGGCCCAAGTCAGAAAACTTCCATTGCAACGTTGATGCCATTCCCACCATTGTCATCTTGCATTGTCCAAGTACATGCTCCCCACCATAAGTTGAGTCTCATTATCTAAGATGCTATTCAGATTGAAATACTGCTCCATTTGTGCTATCCATGCGGCCGGGTGAGTACCATCAAATTTATGCATATCCAGCTTGGGAGGTCGCATACGGGATTGTTGGTGGGTGCCCCAGAGGTGAAGAGAGTGGCTAGACTCACCCTCACTATGTCCATTTCCAATATACACCTCCTCGCGAGCTTCCTCCTTGCCTTTAAAGAGTGTGTTAGTTAGTCTGTCAAGCTGAGATTGGATGGATTGCAAGGATTGTTCAAGTTTGTCGATCTTCTCATTGGCCATAGTTTGAGCTCTAGTTTCTACCATGCACCGATCCTATGTACTTGAAATTTGGGACCACCCGAATTTTTTTTTCACTAACAATTGAATGGTACCACCTTGCTTAGCTCTTCGTCCTGATTCTTATGGGCTAGATCACAAATAAGCCCCCCGGTATAGGAACCCCACACAACTACTCAAATTTGGTGGATCTGAGAGATTTGAATGGCAGATC
This sequence comes from Pinus tabuliformis, assembly GCA_031772625.1. Taxonomy (NCBI): domain Eukaryota; kingdom Viridiplantae; phylum Streptophyta; class Pinopsida; order Pinales; family Pinaceae; genus Pinus; species Pinus tabuliformis. The sequence goes on along the minus strand of CM062815.1, from coordinate 853,850,792 downwards.
AGATAGCTCTGAGCAGCAGCACCGACTATTGTTGCGGATCTGATGGATCGAAAAGGCTGGTCTGCTAACTCGTAACTGCGGGACTGATGTTTGCTGCTACTGCAACCCCACTTGCGAGATCTGATCTAGCAGAGATTATGTGTGATCCCAAGATAGAAAACGGAACTATGGTCTCGAGGAGTGTCAGGTGCTACAGATCACAATATACATAAGGGTCTGACAGTAGTACTCGGCCCAATGTTTCAAGGCTCTAACTAAGGAGGATCAACCATACTCTTAGCCGTACAACCTGAATACCCTACGTATGGGCGAGTAATCTCTCCGAGTGCTGTTCTCAGTGTACTGTAGCAACAAGACGGCCGACGGTTTATCTATGGTGAGGTTTCAAAGGAGCTAGGGGGCTTCCGATATACCCAGAGGGTACTTGGAAGACAGTCCGTGTGTGGTTCTGTCAAATGCGCTACTACTCGAAGGGGTATCCACAGGGGTTACAAGGGAGTCCAACAAGCGTGACCACCTCTTGTATTTCCTGCGTGCATGCCTCCCCAAATCCGCAGGTTTATGCGCTCAACGACAGATCCCGTGGTTTAAAGATGCCAGAACACGTCTCTAGCCAAAAAAAAAAAAATTGCTAAGAAATGGAGATCCCACCAGCCTTGGAAAGAGCTCTGATACCACTTGTTATGCTCTTAACCTACAAGATGATATCGGAATATAGAATATGCGAAGAAATATACCCAAACCATAAAATAGTGAGAAACAACAACAAGTATTTTATTATTTAGAAAGCAATGTTCACTTGCCTCTTCGAGGGGGCAACCTCCAATAGAGCAGAGCTCGATTACAAAATAAGACACGATGCTCCTCGCAGGGAGTCTCTATCCTTTATATATGACTCATACATGCAATACCATGGATCAATACCATGGTTCTTATTAATACCATCTATCTAATACCATGGCCCATTTGCAACTAACTGTGGTCCCGTCATTAATTGCGGGTTAACCACTTACAATTATTAATATGGGATTTACTGACTCTTTACTTAACTATAACTATGACTCGATCCTACTACATGAATAAGGGGGTTAGGGTGGTACCCTAACAACGTGTATAGGAGCAAGGTCTACAGCATATGGAAGACAAGCTAATCCAATGCATTTCATTAAGAGGAACAATAGGGATAATAAATTTCGAAGATCCTTTTGGAGACCAAAAGCAGAAAAATAGGAACAACCTCCTAATAACCAAGAACAGTCAAAGGATAAGGCATCAAGGGTCAGCAGAGAGTTTAAAGCCACCACCAAAGCAAAAATGAAGAAGGCCACTTGTCAGAGAATGAGTTTGTATTGTAATCAATGCTAATACCAACATAATGAGGAGTTACACTCCTAGTTGTTTTGGGTCTCTAGAACTGCTAGTTAACAGTCAGTTATATTAAATAGTTGGTTTTAAGTGTCGATAGGTGTCAAATTAGGAAGAATTCGAATTCCCCTAATGCTGGAGAAAGGAATCTAAGTCATATAATGAACTCTATATATGGGAGAAAATATAATGTATCAAGGGTTGGAAATTTTCAGAGAAACTCTCATATTATGCTTTTGTGTAAGACTCTGTTTTAAGTAATACAGTATTTGGCTTTGCTTCTCAAGAATCAGAAGGAATTCAATGTTCAAAATGTCTTATGGTTGTCCTCTTTTCATTATTTACAGTGGTATGAATGTATGATTACTTAGAATTCACTGACTGTGCTCTAACTTCCTTCATACATTTGTAGACTGTGTTTTCCTTTATGCTTCTGATGTACTCTCCATGTGTTGAATTCTAGATGCCCTGACTTCCATGTAAAGCTAACATTATTGTCATACTGAAACATTTTTGACTCCATAAGCCCAATGAATATTTTCTAATTGTGTTTCAACCATTTACACTTCTTCATTTGTTTCATAGAGTTAGCCATCTAATTCATTATCAAAATCTTTAATCTAGTGAGAGAGCCCTCTCAGGTTGAGGAGGCTAAGCCTCAGCCAAAAGTTGGTTTGAAATAGTTACTCAGAGTCTTCCTGATTAGCAGCCTATCAGGGATTGATTTTGTGATAACATTTTGGTGCATCTGCCGGGAGCCTGAATATTATTCATTCCCGAAGTCAAGAAGCTGAACTTCTAAAGGTAGCAGGAGCTTAGAAAAAATTTCAAGGCTGAAATATACCTTGGTGACTCCATACATTTTCAAAAGTTTTAAAGGTGGCTTCAAGAGGGAGATATACACAGAGCAATCCTGACCCAAATCCACCTACTCTTGTGGACAATCCCAACACTCTTTCAAGGAGCAGACAAAGATTTACTGAAACAATAGGTACTCCATCTTATTCAAAATCTTTGCTCTCTAAATTTTCAAGAAGTCCTGAGGACAAAATAGTTGATGTCAAAATTCATGAGGTGTTGTTTAGATCAAAAATCGAAGAAGAACTCATTGGAGTTATTTTAGATTTGCAAAAGAGAGGAATTGATACTTCATCCTTAGTATCACAAGAAGATAAAGAGGAGTTTTGGGAAGTAGTTACTGCTGAATTATTGTTAGAAAGGGAAGACTTAGATAAATTAAAAGAACTTGATCCTTTTGAAGTCTTGCTTAAATCTAAAGCTGGTTTACCCCTTCCCAATTGGAGTACATTTGTCACTGGTTTGCAGAGCCCAAATAGTCCTTTTCAGATCAACACCTCATCCTCTGCTTTTGCTATTCCTAGTGGTTCTCAAATGCTAAGCAATCCTCCTCATATCAATTCTGCTTCCTCTGTCCCTTTGATGCCTGTCATCACTGTTCCTCCATTAATCATGGTCGTACTTGCCAGGTATGCCCCACTAGCACTTCTTGTTGTTTTGCATGACCTTCCTAGCAAATATGCTCCAAGAATTCCAACATGGGGTGGTGATGAATAAATCATAGCAAAAGAACGTGTAGACAAATTCAATGATTTTGATGATAGAGACGAAGTTGATGATGAGGATGTGAAGCTAATATTATTTGCACAAACTTTTATTGGGGAAGTTAGAAAATGGCTTAAAGCCTTCCCAGCTGGAAGCATTCATAATTGGGTAGAGTTTGAAGATAGCTTTTAAGGAAGTGGGGAAATAGAACTTATCCAGTTCAAGCTCTTTCTAAATATAATAATCTTAGAAGGGAACCTGATGAGACAATTCAAAACTTCTCAAAGAGGTTTAACAAAGTGTTTAATTCAATCCCAACTCACTTAAAACCTTCGGAAGCTTTAGCACAAATGAGATATGTTGAAGCATTTGATTCTGATTTCTCTTTGTTGCTTAGAGAGAGAGACTGTGCTACACTTGCTGATATGCAGAATGATGCAATAAAAGTAGAAGTAAACATGGTTGCTGCTAAAAAATCAAAGATGGGAAAAAGCTATATTGAAAGAAGAAGAGAAACCTTCCTCTTCAGCTCCAAAAGATAAGATTGATTCAATGATGAATACCATGGAGAAGCTGATGGATAGGTTGGCTCTTGGAAATACCTCTGCTCCTCCTATGCAGCAGGAGCCTCAAATTAGAAATCCTCAGTTTAGGAGACCTCAAAACCAACAAAGGCCAAGAGAAAATAGGAATGAATAGCCTGATCCTCCAGTGAGACCTCCTTTTCAGCAGAACTTGGTTAATGAAGAAGATGAGCCTGAGATTCCTGAAGAATCCATCCATTGTCTTGATGAAGAAATGTCAAGGATTTTCTTGACTAAGGAAGAACATGATGAGTCCAGTTTGACCAAACAAGGAGAGGAGCCTTCAAATTATTTAAAGGGTTATCAACATGCTATCTTTGAAATGCAAAAATAGTACAATCTCAGGAATAGAAATGTGCCAATTATTGCAAACAAAACACAGCCCAAGAAGGATGTTTCAAAGGCTGCTGAAGGTAAAAATGATTCTCCACTTGGTAGAAAGGACATTCAACCTCCATCTCCTACTAAATAAATTGAGAAAATTGTTTCTATTTTTAACCTTGAGAATGAAATTGCAAAAATCAAAATATCAGTCCTTTTTAGTGAAATTCTCAAGGTAGATAAATACAGAAGTAAGATTGTAGAGATGCTTAATTCACAACCAAGAGCTGCTAATATCTTAAATGTACAAGAAGATAATCCTACTATATACTTGGGTCCAAGACTTGAAGATGATCAGAATGAAGAATTCCCTCCTTTCTATGTAAGCATTAGTATTCATGATATGACCTTACATAATGCTATGTTGGATTCGGGGGCCTCTCATAATCTTATGCCCAAGGTAATCATGGAAAGGTTAGGATTACAGGTAACAATACCATATAAGGATTTATTCTCTTTTGATTCAAAAAGAGTCCAATGCATTGGTTTAATTAAAGATGTTGTTGTTGGTCTAACACAAATCCCAACAAAGACAATTGTCATGGACATTGTTGTGGCTGATATTCCGCCAAAGTTTGGGATGTTGCTGTCAAGATCGTGGGCAGCAAAAATCAAAGGCACAATGCAGATGGACCTTACCTATGCTACCATCCCTGTTTTTGGTGAGCAAAGGAGATTGTATCGGGAGACTAGAATGGCCTATATGGTAAGTAGTAAAGACAAACCTCAAAATTTTCTTATTTATTCATTTGATACTGAACTTGATCAGCCATGGTTTTCAATGAGTCAGTTGATAGTGGATCAGAGAAGATGCTTTTAGAAAATCAGCACCCATAAAATCAGCAAGAAGATGAGAAAGAAACAAAGAGATGGTGGTCATTATACTTTGATGGATCAGCAGGAAAGGAGGGGGCAGGAGCTGGAATTTGGATCACAAGTCCAAGTGATGAGAGTAAGTTTTACTCTTACAAACTAAACTTTGATTTCACAAATAATATGGTTGAATACGAATCTCTGATTTTGGGCTTAGAAGTCTTGTTAAAAATGAAAGCTAGGAACATTTCTGTTTTTGGAGATTCTGAATTGGTTATTAAACAAGTGGAAGGTGCTTATCAAACAAAGGATGTAAGGATGAGAGCATACAAAACTCTAGTGTTAGATATGTTGGAAAGGTTTCAAGCATATTCTTTCACTATCAAAACTAGATACCAAAACTCCATTGCAGATTCCCTTGCTATGTCCGCCAGTCTGTTTGTCATTCCTATTCATTCTTCTTAAAAGTATGAGGTGGAGGTTCGTCATCAACCAGCTATACCAGATAACATCACTAATTGGCAAGTCTTTGAAGATGATCAAAAGGTAGAGAATCTCATTGAATTAAAGGAAGAATTTGAAAGCACTGAAGTGGATCAACAAAATATGTTTGTGGAGTCAACGGAAAAGTTTGAAGTCTGACAATTAAAAAACAATTCAATACCTAAGGGTCTCATTCCTGTTGAGAAGTTGTTTGATCAAAATGATGTGTTCAAATATACAAAAATATAGGATGGTGAGGAGGAAGCAGAGAACTGCAAATTAGGGACTTCAGTTGTACCTAAGATGATTAAAATCTCAAAGTTTCTTTCAGCTGATATGAAAGCCAAATATGTTGAGATGATGAAAAGGTTTGTGGATGTTTTTGCATGGAGCTATGCTGATTTAAAACAATATGATTCTTCTATTATTCAGCATAATATTCCTATTAAAGCGAATGAGAAACCTTTCAAGCAAAAGTTAAGAAGAATTAATCCTATTCTCATGCCATTGATTGAAAAGGAAATTAAGAAACTCTTTGATGCCCAAATCATTGTTCCAATCAGATTCTCAAATTGGCTTGCAAATTTGGTTCAAGTGAGGAAGAAGAATGGAGAGATCAGAATTTGTATAGACTTTAGAAATTTGAATAAGGCTTTATTGAAAGATAACTATCCTCTTCCCAACATGGATTCAATTCTGCAAAATATTGTTGGTTCACAAATAATGTCTATGCTTGATGATTTCTCAGGGTACAATCAGATTCTGGTGCATCCGGATGATCAAGAGAAGACAACCTTCACAACACCATGGGGTACATTCATGTACGCCAAGATGCCTTTTGGTCAGGGGCCACTTTTCAAAGAGCAATGGATATTGCCTTTGCTGAAGAAAAGGATAAATCAGTGGTTGTTTATCTTGATGACATCACACTTTTTTCAAAGAGAGAAGAAGATCATTTGAAGCATCTTGAAAGAATTATGCTGAAATGTAGAAGGTTTGGTATTTCTCTTAATCCCACTAAAAGTATCTTTTCTTTAACATCAGGGAAGTTACTTGGTCATATTATTTTTGAAGAAGGAATTAGGATAGATCCTAATAGAGTTAATGCAATTCAGAAGCTAGATCTGCTAAGAAGTAGGAAAAAGATCCAGTCTTTTCTTGGAAAGGTGAATTTTGTTAGGCGCTTCATTCCCAATTTTTCTGAGATAGTCAAGAATATAACAAGGATGTTGAAGAAAGGAGTGGACTTTAAGTGGATAGCTGAAGCAAAGAAATATTTTGAGGAAATCAAGAAGGCACTTACACAAGCACAGGTACTCATCAGCCCAAATTTTACCAAGGAATTTCTTATTTTTATATTTGCTTCTGAAGATACAATTATTGGAGTTTCGCTGCAAAAAGGAAGTCAAGGTACTGAACAACCTATTTCTTTCTTTAGTAGGACATTAGCAAATGCTGAACTGAAGTACAATATTCTAGAAAAGCAAGCTTATGCCTTTGTGAAAGCTATAAAGGATTTCAGAATCTATGTTTTTCATTCTCATATTGTCGCTTATGTTCCAAGTGTTGTAATAAAAGATATCTTAACACAAGCAGATCCGGATGGAAAAAGGGGCAAATGGATAGCAAAATTGCTAGAGTATGACATTGACATCAAACCTACCAAATTGGTGAAGGGTCAAGGCTTGGCAAAGCTAATGACTCAGTCAAATCTGGACTGTCTTGACATAAATTTGAATGCAGAAATCTTAGAAATTTATGAAAGCGAGGAAGAATTGGTCCAAATCAATGAGAAATTCTTGGTTTCAGAATGGTACAAGGATGTGGCTTTTTTTCTAGAGCATAATAAAGCCCCTACCAATTTAGCAAAGTCCAAAGCAAGGTTTGTCAAGCTGAAATCCTTAAGATATTTTGTATATGACCAAAATTTGTTTTGGAAAGATGTAGGAGGGATTTTGTTAAACTGTCTTCTTGAAGAAGCTGATAAAGTGATTGAAGAATTTTATAAAGGAGATTGTGGAGGACACCATTATTGGAAAGCTACTGCAAATAAGATCAAGGATAATTTTAGGGGCGAATGTTCGCCCTTTGGCGAAATTAAGGGGTTTTAAATTTTTAGTGGGCGAATATTTTGTATCATAGTACATTTTTACAAATCACCTCAAATAGCCCACCTTATTTTAAGGGAAAGGGTAAAAAAGGTAAATTTAGCCCTTGAAATTAGGACTTACAACCTTCCATTCGCCCATTTTCAAGAATAGGCTTTATTTAAGTGAATCCATTCGCCCATTTTCAAGAATAGGTTTTATTTAAGTGAATCCTATGGGCCAAATACCATATTTATAAAAGAGGTATGGTAAAATTAATAAAAATATAAATAAATGAGAGGTATGGTAAATAAATAAAACATTTTTTATATTTACTCCATAAGTCACCTTATATACATGTAAGGGTGTAAACAAATAAAAATATAAGTAAAGTGGAGGTATGGTAAATAAATAAAACGTCTTTTTATACTTACTCAAAAGGTATGGTAAATAAATAAAAATATAAGTAAACTAGACGTATCGTAAATAAATAAAACCTTTTTTTATATTTAGTCCATAACCCTCGTTCTATTTATGAAGGCTCAAGAAAGAGGTTTTATTTAAGTGAATCCTATGGGCCAAATACCATATTTGTAAAAGAGGTATGGTAAATTAATAAAAATATAAATAAATGAGAGGTATGGTAAACAAATAAAACATTTTTTTATATTTACTCCATAAGTCACCTTATATTTACGAACACTCAAAAAATGGGTTATATTTAGGTGAAACCTATGGCCAAAATACTATGGGACAAATACCATGGACTAGATTGTTATTAATACCATGCAAAAAAACCATTATTAACCCTAATATTAGAATTAATAAAAATAAAAATGGCACATGGTATTGACCCATGGTATTCACCAAAATGGCACATGGTATTGACCCATGGTATTCACCTGGAATGTAGCCTATTTAAATGGGGGAATTAAACCAACATGTAGCCTATGCTAAGATTCACTAGGACTTTACAAAGTTTTATTATTTAGCGAAAGACTCGCCAAGATCTTACAAGATTTTATAATTGAGTAAAATATTTGCCATGCCTGGTGAGAGATTCGCCAAAAAATTATATATACATATTATATTATTGATAAAATCGCCTTCCATTTTTCCTATATACAATGGAGATTCGCCCATTTATTATATTTATAAATTTAGGGGGGGTTCTTAAAATTTTCCCTGAATAAGATCCTAAGAGCTGGATATTTTTGGCCAACTATGTTCAAATACATTTACAAAAGGGTAGTTGCATGTCATGAATGTCAAATCTTTGAAGGAAAGAGAAAGCTTGTGCCTTTGCCTTTGGTTCCTATATATGTTGAGGCACCTTTCCAGCAATGGGGATTGGATTTTATTAGAGAAATTCATCCTCCCTCATCAGGACAACATCGCTAGATTCTCACAGCCACGGATTACTTCACCAAATGGATAGAGGCAATTCCAACAAGGCAAGCTAATGATTTAGTAATTATTTCTTTTCTAGAAAATAATATATTGTCTAGATTTGGCTGCCCAATGAAGATTATAACTGACAATGCTCAAGCTTTTAAGTCCAAGAAAATGATTAATTTTTGTCACTAATATCACATTCCGCTTGGACATTCTACTGCTTATTATCCGCAAGGAAATGGCCTTGCTGAATCATCAAACAAAATCATTGTAAGGATCATTAAAAAGGTGCTGCAGGAAAACAAGAAATCTTGGCATTTGAAATTGAAGTATGCCTTGTGGGCTGATAGGATTTGTACAAAGAGATCTATTGGAACTTCGCCATATGAATTAGTGTACGGTGCTAAAGCTATATTTCCAACATCACTTGGAGTACCTGTAATGAAACTAATCAAGGAATAGAAGAGGAACCAAATGCTATACAAAGGAGAATCAATCCGCTGATAGCCCTGCAGGAGAAGAGAAATGAAGTGTATGACAGTGATCAACATAGTCAGAACAGAATCAAGAATACATTTGATAAAAAGATCAAAGAAGTTAGTTTTCAAATCCATGACAAATTGCTGTAATGGGAGGCCAGAATCGAAGAAAAAGGCAAGCACGGTAAGTTTGAGAATTTGTCGAAAGTTCCTTATCAGATTGTTGCTTTCCATGGAAACAACACTTACATTCTACACGAAATTGATGGAGAATCATATGCTGGAGGACCTGTTAATGGCAGATTCCTAAAGCATTATCATTGTTGAAGTACTATCAGTCTCTCATAACATTTTATATATCTGTTTTATTTTTTGCTAGTAATGGCAAGCTGAAACAGAAGGCTTAAGCTCGAGGAGAAGGCCCAAGAAGCTTAGAGGGGATGCTTGTCAAATAAATTTCTGTTTATCATAAGAGGATGAAGCACTGGACCTGCGAGTTCTTAGTGTACCACAAGGGCACACTATCACAAGTGGAGCCACTGTTATCACTTAAGAAAGAAAATTTAAATTCTGAACATCAGTTTGATTCCAAAGGATTGATGTTAGTCTTGGTCTAGTCTTTCCATGGTTGTTTTAGACTCTAAGATCTAGAAGGGAGTCTTGTTGGTATTGTCAAATAGAGTCAACACTCTGGTTTTTCCTATCACTGGTCCCACGTCACACATAAATTTCCATGTGTCAAACTTGTGTCTATGTTTTCATGCGCTACGAAACTGCCTAGGAGTTTTTGTAGCGCAAACCCCAGAATTTGCACTGCCTAGGAGTTTTCATAGTGCAAAACCTAGAATTTGCACTGGCTGCGCTACGAAATCGAGGATTCGTGCAGATTCGTTTCAAATCTCACCTAGCTGTCCAATCTATCAAAATTCTTTAATCTTACATCATCAACTGTCAACCCATACACCATGCCTATCACATGCAACCGCGCATTCTGATCATTAGTTTCGTTAGGTGTCTTGGTATGCTCGAGTTTAAAATTTCAAGAAAAAAAGGGTCCAGGTGTTTTTAGTTATGATTATGTTTGTTTTCATGCATGAGAAGCAAATTGACAGGCATCTAATCAAAATTCTTTGAAGTTTAACCGAGGTAGAATCCCTTTCCATTTCAAGCGAGGCAGTGATCGAGATTAAGACGGTGCAAGCTCTTTCAATCTTCATTTTGCAGGAATTCCATGGAGGTGTCTACAGAAAAGAAGGATCATAGGTCAAGCAGGTGTCTAAGGAATGAGCTTGAAGGATTAGATGTTCTCTTGAAGAAAAATGAAGTTGAACAAGCTTTCAAACATGTTGGCTATTGGAGATTTTGTGAAAAACTTCAAGGAGGCCACATGCAAGTCACCAAAGAATTTGCTTTCAATTTCATAAGATTAAATTCGAAGGTTGGACTGCTTCAATTACCAATCTCTCCAGAGGTTATATCTGTAGTCACTAAAATTCCAAGGGGACAGGAGAGGTGGTTTAAAAAATTCAAGTTTGATATGACTCCTTGCAAGCAATTCTTAAAGCCAGAGTTCATTGATTCAGACTTAAACAAGTTGATGCCCAGGAGCTTTGTCAAGGATTCATATGCTAATTTGCTTACCTGCATTCAGAGATACTTTAACTGTGAGGGGAGGTATCATAAGGTGTATTCCTATCACTTCAAACTTCTGTTTCATTTCACTGGAAAGATATCTCTGGATTTGCCTTTCCATCTGTTTCGTAGCCTAGGAAAAATGTGTGACAAGGTTCAGTGGAAGAAAGAAGCCTGTGAGACCTCGTTGTTTCATCATGGTTTAGTCAAATTGATTGTTTTACATGAGCTCCAGAAAATAGATAAGGAGTGGTCCATTTTCTTGTTTATGTCTGGCTTCAGAAATGAAACTGGTCTCAGCCCTCAGGCTACTAGGATTTCTTCACCAACAATAAGTCATCGAGAGGAAACAAGATCAAGAAGAGTCATGAAATTGAAAGCTATAAAGAAGGTGAAGAATCCTATGAGACCACTAGTAATTCAATACATGCCTCAGCAGTGACGGAAAAAGAAGGTTCATGTTAGAGTCGATCCTTACAGCCCTTCGTCAGTGATCTTTTCGCTATCATTCTTAGGTGTCTCGCTCGTTCCACTTCATTGCATTTCGCTAGGGGCATGCCATTGACTGACGTGGGGGTCTGGTTGTCCTGTGTTTCCTCATGCTTGTCCCCGTAGGGTTAGTCAAAATTTCTCAAAAATCACTGAAATACATGATCATTGCATTCATCGTCATAAATGATTAGTTTCGTTAAAAAAGATGTCTTTAGTCCTAGAGTCTAGGGTTTTCAGTCCTTTTCATACATGTAATCAAAGCCCGTAGGCCATGAGGTTGGTTTGAAAAGATTCTCATTTAATATTTTTTTTCTCAGAAAGTATTTGAAAACATTTTTAGTCCAAAACTTTGTTTTGGAACTAGAAATTGTCAATGTAATAATTGTATTTGTTTCATCACAAAAAGTTTCAGAGCAAGCCTCTGATCTTTTCCAAAGCCAAATGCCGGATCCCTGCAAAAGCAACCAAATTTCATCAGTCCAAGACTCAGAAAAAGCAAGAGAAAGTCAAAGAGCAGCATTGTATTAAAAGATCAAATGTCAAAGTGCTGAAACATTATAAAGTGGGTTATCAAACAAATTTAAATCAAATCTGATTTGATGAGATATTTTCTTTACATATAAATCATGGCAAACAATTTCATTTGCTCAAAAATCTCAAGGCAGAAATTGTGTTTGTGTTCTTGAAGGCCGAAGCCGTGTTTTCATAGTCGTGGACAGTGTTTGGAGGTGCGCGCTACCCATATGAGTCGCGCTATGCACTTGGCCTCCCCTGCCTTTGCAAAATAACACAGGCGCTACGCACTTGCTGCGTGCTACGCGTTGGGTAGGTGCGCTACGCATACAGTCACAGCGCCAACAAATTTCTACTAGTGTGTTCGGATCCTTGCCAAATCGACTCCAAAGCTTGCAAGTAGGTTTTTGATGGCTGCTCAGTAAATTTTGAAAATGTTTGTAGTGTGATTAAAATGGGGAACTTAATGTGTTGGGTGTAGAGAGGTGAAACCCTATGCTCATAGCAAATTAATTCCTTAGGATTTTAAAGACATGTTGGTGGCTTTGTGAAGATTTTCCCAACTTGTATGGTTGATATAGGTACCTACGCATCTATTGTCCTACTCATAAACTGAATCTGTGTCTGACATGCCTTTAAAAACAAGATTTCTGCAATATGTATGTTGATATAGGTGTGGTGAAATCAAAAGTTCAATGTATGCTCAAAACCCAAATATGTTACATATGTACCAAAGCATCATAGGAAACAAGCCACAATGGTAATAACTTTGTTTAATTGGATTGGCATAAAACAGTCACTGTTTTGATCACAAGGAAATTTTTGACAAATGAGCAAAAAGTGTAATGTGCAGCCTTTGCAATGCTGGCTAAATTTTGTCAAATGAGTATGGGACTGTATTTTATCAATGGAGAATGGGAAAACATCATGATAATGACCATAATGAAACAGTGGAAGTGACAGTTGTAATACAATGGCAATGACAACAGTGGTAAAATGATAAATTGCAGCGTGAGGGCAGTGACACTTTGACTATGACAGTGATTCCACAACAAAGGGTAATGTGCCACGGAGGTCTCGCAGAGGTGGCAAAGGTGGTAGGCATCTCAGGGAAGAGCCTACTTCTTTGGTTCAATTGCAGGCTTGCCCACTTGCAATGGATTTTTTTTGCTATTAGTCATGCTACCACTATTGTGAGTTAATTTCACAAATCCAGATTCATCGTGAACTAGCTCGTTTGTTTGTTCTACATTTACATGATGGCCGTGTAAACCTCACCGAAGTAGATTTCATTCTCTCACCAGAAACTATTGCACGGGCCAATGGGATACCAAATATTGGAGAAAAATGGAATAAACGTCAGCAGTTAGAGAAATCCTACTATGAGCCGTACATCAAACCTGGGTATATGAGGCACCTGAGCAGGGTTTTTCCTTTCCAATTCCTGAGTGATGAGTTTGCACCTTTGATGAAACTCATCATTCGGTATTTCAGTTGTGAGGGCAGATTCTCGCGTCTTTATGCGTACCATGTCCGTTTGTTGATGCATTTCACAAGGGTACGTATGATGAACATTCCATACTTCATGTATCGCAACATAGAGAGGATGGTGATTTTTGTACAGAAGAAGACCCCAGCACAGCAGCATAGAAGTATTTATCATTACGCGCTGATCAAGATCGTAGTGGTTCATCAGTTGGCACAACAGGGCATTACTTGGGAGGATTTTATTTCTCATGACTTTTTCACAGTGCCACAGCCACCTCCTGAGATAGTTCATGATGAGGGAGAGCCTTCACATCAGTTTGACATTCCTGAGACCGAGCATATCAATGCTCCAGTGTATGTGACATATCAGCAAGGCCAGAGGGCCTTATTTGCAGCTACACGACGAGTACTATCTCCACATGGCGTGGAACGGGTCTCGCCTTCTTCTTCAGTACAGGTAAAAGTTCAGGACAGAGGCAAGAGGTCAGTACATGAGGAGGTCCATTCAGGAGGTCATGATATTGATGTTACATTTAGTGATGTGGATAGGAGCTCTCCTAGCTCGAAAATGAAAGAGATTATCCAAGAGTAGAAGGCTGAGATTGACAGCATGAATGAAAAGTTACTAAAGGCAGAATGTCTGATCAAATATTTGGAGCAGCGTAATAAGCAGCTAGAGGATCAGCACACACTTATAGAGCTACAACAAATCTGTGAAGACCGAAGGTTGGCCCAAAAAAGACCTGGCGATTTGACACCTTTTGAGCGGCAATTTTGGCTTGAGAAAGTCAATCAACATCTGGAGGAGTTGTTGGCGAAGGCCAATAGAGACAAAGACATGCTCCATCATATGAAACATCATTATTGGGCTCGCATGCATGTCGGCAAAGCAAAAATGAAGATTTTGAAAACGAGGTTGAGCAGAGCACTAAAACGGTGAAAGAGGCCAGATCCACTTCGAGTTTTGGCCGAGGCTTAGCTGGCTGGGCATGATATATGATGGAGGGTCTTCGCTCCGAATTTGAGCAAATTTGGAGAAATTTTTGTCATTTTGAAATTTTTTTGGTCCCAAAACAGATTTTTCAGCTATACAAGTAGCGCGTCGACGCGCTTGCTTTTGATTGGGACACTTGCTGGAGGGAAAATTTATATTTTTGAATTTTTCATGGTAAGTTATGCATGCTCAATTATTTCCGAAGCATTTCATCAAGTTCTGGATGATCAAAAGGCCCAAAAACACCATGAAAACCACCTTGCTGCCACCTTTTGCACCAGCAGGAAGTACTTCTGGGAGAATGCAATTTTGAATGGGAAAATGAGCTCCAAATTGGGAAATTCCACTTGTGCTGGATAGCAGACATCCATGGCTTTCCAACCAGCTATTGTGAGCTTGATTTCGATGTCAGGAAGTGCCCCAAAAATAGGCTGAAAGGCGCGCTACACATAGAAATCAGGGCGCTACTTAGAATTCACTGACTGTGCTCTAACTTCCTTCATACATATGTAGAATGTCTTTTCCTTTAGGCTTCTGATGTACTCTCCATGTGTTGAATTCTAGATGCCCTGACTTCCATTTAAAGCTAACATTATTGTCATACTGAAACATTTTTGACTCCATAAGCCCAATGAATATTTTCTAATTGTGTTTCAACCATTTACACTTCTTCATTTGTTTCATAGAGTTATCCATCTAATTCATTATCAAAATCTTTAATCTAGTGAGAGAGCCCTCTCAGGTTGAGGAGCTAAGCCTCAGCCAAAAGTTGGTTTGAAATAGTTACTCAGAGTCTTCCTGATTCGCAGCCTATGAGGGGTTGATTTTGTGATAACAGGAGCCTTGAGAAGAATAGGGTCGAAACCCTAGAGGTTGGAGCCTCATTAAAAATCCAAGTTGGTGCTTGGCTATAGGTTGGTGCTTGGAAAAATTGAAGGGTTGGTGCCCTCAACTATTATTGTACTCAATTATTTGAAAAGAGGATTTAAGTCCTCTCTCTTAGTAAATTTATTGTTAGTATTCATTTCATTCTGATTATAATTGTGAATAATCTAACTGGTAATAATAATAATTGAAAAGAAATATTGATTCACCCCCCTCTCAGTATTTCCAACAATTGGTATCGGTGCCATATTCTTCATTATAAACCTAATAGATGGAAGAAGGATTCATAGGTCACAATGAATAATTTGGAAATTACAGGAAATATTGCCATGTTTGATGATACAAACTTTGGTTTTCGGAAGAAGAGGATGTCCTACTATTTAATGTCTCTTGGACCTGAAGAATATCAATCTGTTTTGGATGAGTACAAAGCTCCTCCCATTCTTTTGATTGATCAAGATGGAAGGAAATATTACATCGCAAATGCCAAAGCATTAAATTCGATAACTAGTGGAATTACTGACTCTGAATTCACAAAGTCATGGTCTTTCATTATGCCAAACAAATGCGGGACAAGATCATTGCTTTATATGACAGAGACTCCAAAGTTAAGAAGGAAAAGATCCAAAATCATAGAATGAAATTTTAGAGTCTTAAAATGGATGACGAAGAAGACATTGCATCATTATTTATCTAAGTAGATGAAGTCATCAACTCCTTCACTTAAAGGTTTAGAAGAAAATGTTGAAGAAAACGCAATTGTTCAAAAGATCTTGAGATCCCTTCCATATAGATTTGATTCCAAGGTAAGTGCCATAGAAGAAATGAAGGATTTGGATAATTTAAAAATGGATGAACTTCATGGTATTCTCATTTCTTATGAAATGAGAAAAGGGGTCCCCAATTCCAAAGAAGCAACATTCAAAGCTTCAAATCAAAAAAGAAGGGGAAGAATTGGAATACCAACAATGATGACTTTGATACTGAATCTGAACTTGAAAATTTTGTATGAAAGCTAATAAAAGGATCCAAGCTAAAAGGTAACTATCCTCTTATTTGTTTTAAATGTGGAAGGATAGGTCACTATGCTACAAAATGTCCTCATAAATATGATAGTGATGATGAGGAGGAATTTAAAAAGGGGATGTTCAAAAAGAAAGGATTTAACAAGAAGAACTTATTCTCTGAACAAGACGATTCTGATGAAGATGAATTCATAATCACCAAGAATAAATCAACTAAAAATATCACTTTTCATAAAAGAAATGATGATGAGTTAGATGAGGAAAATGACTATGCTAGAAGAAGAGAAGTATTATTCATGGCATTTACAAATGATGATGACTCCAAACAAGAAGGAAAAGTAAATATGGATGAGTTACTAATGAGTTCCATTGAAGAAAATGAGAAATTACAAAAGACGATTATATCTCTCAAAGTAGAAAAGGAGGAAGCAAAAAGGAGGGAAGATTTCTTGAACAATAAACTAAAAGAGAAAGAAGAGATTTGCAAAAAACATGAAACTGAAACTGTATTGCTAAAAAAAGAATTAGATCAAGTTAACAGGAGTTGGCAAAGCTCTCAAACACTTGATGACATCCTTAATACTCAAAGACATCAATATGATAAATTTGGGATTGGTTTCAAAGGAGAATAATCAAGTACAAAGTAGAATGTGAATGAGGAAATCCAAAGAAGCTATGCTGACATTCTTTCTAGTCATCCAAAATAAGAGAAGTCATCTCACCAAGAACAAAATTTCACCTTTATCAATCAAAGGAATGAACGAAGGACAACTCCAAGGAAGAATACTACCTCAAGCCAAGGTTATTCTAATAGGTACTAAACAATATTTCTTGGTAATTCTTTTTATTGTAAAAACTTTGGTCATCAAGGCAAGCATTGCAAGGTTCATAAGGATAATGCTTCAAGAAATAAGAATCAACAAAGCAAGCCAATTGGCTTGAAAGAACAAGGCAAAATCGAGACTTACAACTCTTTTGATCATTTGGCTAATAATGATCCAATTTTCTCATTATGTAATGATTATGGTCATGATGAACAAAATTGTCCATTCAAAAGGGAAGATCTACAAAAGGATGAACCCACTATCGATAAATGTGGCCTAGCCCTATGTGCTCATAGTGATGAAAACCAATGGTTCGTAGACAGTGGATGTTCAAGACACATGTCAGGTGACTGAAAGAAATTTACCTCCTTAATCAAGAAATATGGAAATGTGTCTTTTGGAAGTGGATCTGCCAAGATAAATGGAAAAGGAATTGTAGCTCACATAAATGGAAAAGGAAAAGCCAAAAATGCATTGTTGGTGGAAGGACTCAAACACAATCTTTTGAGTGTGAGCCAACTTTGTGATCAAGGACACAAGGTTGTATTTAGTACGAAATATTGTGAGATAAGGAGCTCCTCCTCAGGTGAACTTATAGCTAAAGGAATAATAACACTAGATAATGTATACATTTTGAACAAAATTCAAGAAGATAAATGTTATGTAATTCGAACAGATGAAAGTTGGTTGTGGCACAAATGATTGGGACATATAAGCTTTGATAACTTGATCAATATCAGAAGAAAAAAATGTAGTAAGCGACATTCCAAAATCATCAAGCCGGATCAAGTTGTATGTGGACCGTGTGAACATGGAAAACAAACAAGAATCAGTTTCAAGACTAAGGAGTTCTCTACATCAAAACCTTTGGAGATCATACATGCAGATTTATGTGGACCAACCAGAACTTCAGCTCTACAATGAAAAAAGTATTTTTATTTATTTTTTGATGACTATACTAGAATGTTGTGGGTATACATTATAAAATTCAAATCCGAATCTTTTGAATGTTTCAAAAATTTTAAAGCTCTAGTAGAAAATAGAGGAGGAGAATTTACTTCAAAAGAATTTGATGAATTTTGTAAAGCGAATGGAATCAAGAGAGAGATCTCTATTTCTAGAACCCCCCAAAAAAATGGAGTAGTAGAAAGAAGAAACCGAATTGTACAAGAGATGGTAATACAAATTCTACTAGTGATCCAGGTGGATATTGGTGGCCACCTGCCAAGTCCACCTGGACCCCCACCATTGTCTTTCTCAGCATTTTCAGTTTCCTTAATTGTAGCACAACTTACTATTTTTAGCAGTTTTTCGGGTCCTGAACTTCCGGAGCTGTTTTGAGGCCCTAAACGACGCTTTTTGGGGAATCCGAGGGCAACACGAGTCCATGGAATGGACTGGTGTTGCCCGTTCCAACAATGATAGTGCTCGGATAGATCTTTCTAATGAGCTATTGTACGCGTCAAACGGAGATCATATGCCAAAGTTACGACCCCGGGAAGTTGATGTACCAACGTACCCCCAAACGGGTCCCACAGTTTGGCGTTTCATCTCCTAGGGTTAGGTTTTGGAATGTTAAGGGTTTTTCCATTGTTTCTCAACAATAAAT
This sequence comes from Pinus tabuliformis, assembly GCA_031772625.1. Lineage (NCBI taxonomy): Eukaryota > Viridiplantae > Streptophyta > Pinopsida > Pinales > Pinaceae > Pinus > Pinus tabuliformis. Next base: position 853,832,180 of record CM062815.1, on the reverse strand, counting down.
AGGCCTTCGAGCCTCATTGTAACATAGTTCAGAGGCATGTAGCCATCACATCTCTTCTCAGAGATAAGCTACCATCGCCCTAGCTAGTTTATTTCCATTTCTGTTTGTAAGCATATTTCAGTATTTTCCATTAATGAAATGAAGTATTATTTCCGCTGCATCTTTGTGTATATGGTTATCTCTGTAATTTGTTGCATTCCTGTTTAAATCCGGATCAATGGTATCGGAGCGGTCTGCTTTTTCTCTGTTTTTCTTTGCATGTCCCCAACAAGGTCGGGATATAAGGAGTTAGGGCTTGAACTGGTTGAACCTTTGCAAGACCAGCCTCGCAAATCCCGATGGCCTCCCATGGCGGACGAGAAGAAAGACGAGGGGGCAGGAGATCCCATCAAAATCTTGCTCGAAGAAGCGCTCGAGCGACAATGGAACGCGATGATGGACAGCTTTGCGCAGATCCTTCAGCGGCTACCCAGAAGCGGCGCATCGGCTTCCAGCAGCTCCTCTGGAAACGCCACACCCTTTAAGGTACAAGTTAATTTTTAAATCCCCATATTCGAGGGTCAGATAGACGCCGATGCCGTAGATAAATGGTTAAATCTGCTAGAGGGTTATTTTTTGTTCATGAATTTTCGAGTCGGGAAAAGATTGTTTTTGCTCTTCTCAAAGCAGCCCCCCACGTCAAGGACTGGTGGGAAACCTACTGCGAGCAGAAGGATGAAAGTACTGGCTCACTATTTTCAGTCGCACCCACCTGGGATTCGTTCCGGGATGCCATCAAGGAGCAGTACTACCCTGTCGGAAGCTATGAGGATGAATACATAAAGTGGACCACGCTGCGGCAGGGAAGGGACCAAGACGTGCCGGAGTTCACCAATCTTTTCCATACCCTTCGCACAAAGTTGGGTATCAAGGATTCGGAGCAACATTTGATACTCAAATACCGTGGCTGCCTGCACAAGTACATCCAGGAAGAAATACAGTTCCTAAACATCCCCTCGCTCGGCGCAGCATACCGGTATGCCGTCAAGGTTGAGCAGAAGTTTAAACAAAAGAAGCAAGACTTTGGATCTGCAAATCCAAAGCAGGGGAAAGGTGCCCCTAAACCACAGAACAAAGGACAAAGCCAAGGCGAGACAGCCCAAGACAACCAGCCGAAGCTGCAAGCAAAGAGCAACGCCGCGAAGCCGAGAAAGGACACTGGAAAATGGTGCGAGTTCCATAAGAGCTCCACTCACAACACAAGTGAGTGTCGAGCCAAGCAGTCACTGGTGGCTGAGCTAAAGGTTTCAGAATCAGATGCATGTTCCGACGCTGAGTCAGAACCCGATAAGGGGTATGAAAAAGGGAAGCAGATCATTGATGCGGATCCCAACGCCACTGTTGCTACCGCAAAGATCCAGAAAAATGAACCCGAAGATCCAGAGGAGGAGGAGCGTCTCTTCCACTCCCAGATGTGGGTAAAGGGCTCCCCGATACAGTTCATTGTTGATAGCGGGAGTCAAAAGAACCTCATTTCGGCAGAGGTCGTGAAGCGGTTGGGCTTACCGACCACAGCACATCCACAACCATACACCATTGGGTGGCTTCACCAAGGGCGAGATCTTCACGTGAGCCAGCAGTGTCGCCTTCCATACAACATCAAGCCCTTCACGGATGAGGTATTGTGTGACATTGCTCCCCTTGAAGTTTGTGATGTATTACTAGGACAACCATACTTGTGGAAGCGACATGCTGTGTATGAATCAAGGCCCCGTGCTGTTATTATTACATTGGGAAATAAGTTGTTCAGGATACCAGAGGTAGCACCACCTGCCGCCATCTCTTTGATTACTGCAAAACAATGCAGTAAGATCATTTCCAAAACCAGGAAATTTGTTTTCCTGATGATACGCCCTCAAGGGAAGAAGAAGACAGTGGCCGCGGCCTCCAAACGGGGTCCCTCGGCACGGCAGCTACAGATGGACAAGATTGTGGAGGAGTACGAAGACATCTTCACCTCCCCGGCAGGGGTTCCTCTGCACTGTCAAGTCAAGCACTCCATCGATATGACCCCAGGTGCGCCGCTACCCAATGGACCAATTTATCGGCGCTCCATTCTGGAGAACAATGAAATCAAGAGGCAGATTCAGGAGCTCCTGCAGAAAGGTCACATCCGTCCAAGTTCTTCGCCCTGTGGGAGCCTGATAGTGTTGGTACAAAAGAAGGATGGGACGTGGAGACTCTGTATTGACTATCGGGCACTGAACAAGATCACTGTCCATAATAGGTACCCGATCCCGTGGATTGATGACCTCCTAGACCAACTAAAGGGGGCGAAATATTTCAGCAAGATCGATCTGAAGTCAGGATATCACCAGGTACCAATTGAACCCTCAGATGTGTGGAAGACTGCCTTCAAATCCAAGGAGGGCCTCTTCGAATGGTTGGTCATGCCTTTTGGATTGACAAATGCTCCTGCAACCTTTATGAGGCTAATGGATGACATCTTGCGGCCATTCACCAACTCCTTTGTAGTAGTATACTTGGATGACATTCTGATCTTCAGCCAGAGTTGGGAAGAGCACCTCCACCACATCCGACAGGTTCTCCAAACACTGCGGCAACACAAGCTATGTGCCAATTTGGAGAAATGCACTTTTGGCATGACCGAGGTTCAGTATCTGGGATACATCATTGATGAACAGGGGGTGCATGTCGATCCAACCAAGGTCCAAGTCATTCGAGATTCGCCCTCTCCAACCACTCTAACAGAGCTCCGCAGCTTTCTAGGTCTTGCCAACTTCTACGCAGGTTTGTGTTGGGATTTTCTCATATTTCTTGGCCCTTGAGTCAAGTCACCAAGGGCGGGGCGAAAGAAAAATTCTTTTGGTCTGAATCTCAACAGAAGGCATTCAGGGAGTTGAAGGATCGCCTCTGCACGGCACCAGTGCTCGTGTTACCAGATTTACAACAACCATTTGAGGTCGAGACAAATGCCTATGACTATGCTATTGGGGCAGTCCTTACTCAACATGGACATCCAGTGGCATATCACAGTGAAACACTTTCAGACACAGTCCGGAAGTACCCCACTTATGATAAAGAGATGTATTCCATTGTACAGGCCTGCCGACAATGGAAGCATTACATTTTGGGGAAGGAAACGGTCATCCACACAGACCACCGACCTCTGCAGTTCATACAGACCCAAGGGAAATTGCAAAATGATCGCCATCAGAAGTGGTCTACATACCTGCAACAGTTTCACTTGAATATCAAGTATAAAAAGGGCAGCACCAATAATGTTGCAGATTGCCTCAGTTGACCACCGATCATGGCGCTAACCACCATGCTCAACTCTTGCGGGCACGAGACTTCTGATTGGCCACTTCTCTACAAAAGCGACCCAGAATTCGGCCACACATACCAGACACTCTTGGAGGGTCAGCAGGTTGCAGATTTTCACCTCCAGGATGCCCTATTATGCCACCTCGGTCACCTTTGTGTTCCTTCAAGCGAGCGTGCCAAGATGATTTGGGAAGCACACTACAGTCGGGCTGCTGGGCATTTCGGGGTCAAGAAAACAGTGGCAGTACTACAAAACTATTTCTATTGGCTGAACCTTCGACAGGATGTTGGGAAGTACATCCGATCATGTACTGCCTGTGCCATTGCCAAACCGACCATTAAGAAGCAAGGCCTCTATACCCCGTTGCCTACCCCTAGTCGACCTTGGGAATCCATCTCCATGGATTACATGTCAGGCCTTCCTTCCACTAAGCATGGAAATGACTGTGTTTTTGTGGTCGTCGACAGGTTCTCAAAGATGGCCATTATGATGGCCTGCAAGAAGAATATCACAGCAGAAGCCACTGCTAAACTCTTCTTTGAACGAGTGTGGGTGCACTTTGGGATCCCACAGTCTATCATCTCAGATCGGGACAGTCGGTTTCTCAGCACCTTTTGGTCCAGTCTCTGGTCAATGCTGGACACCAAACTCACGAAGTCCACAGCCTTCCATCCTCAAACTGATGGCCAGACAGAGGTTGTCAATAGGATGATTGTGCACATTCTGCGCATGTATAACTCAAAGCATCCACGCACATGGGACGAGAGCCTCCCCTACGTTCAGCACAGCTACAACCGAGCTCTTCACAGCTCCACTGGCCATAGCCCTTTTCAGGTGGGTTTGGGATTCCAGCCACTATGCCCCATTGATGTGGCCATGCCACTTGCAGCTACTCACATGAATTCAGCTCATGTCCAGTCCGAAACAGATAAGGCCACCAGCTTCATTGAGCGCATCCAACATATTCGCCAGCAGGTCCATGACATTCTTGAGAAATCAAATGCCAAGTACAAGCAGCGACATGATCAACATCGGGTGCCACACAAGTTTCAGGTGGGCGACAAAGTCTGGTTGCATTTGCAAAAGGAACGCCTTACTAGAGCCTATCGGAAATTGAGACCACTCCGATATGGTCCTTACACCATTACTAAGGCTATGGGAGACAATGCATTTGAGCTCAGCATTCCCCCATTCCTTGGCCTACACCCAGTATTCAATGTGGACCGCCTTCGGCCATACTTTCCACCATTGCTAGACACATCCGACATTGCAGAACAGCTCAAACCCACAGAATTAAATCCAGATTGCATGGAACAAGCTGCAACTGATCGGATCATGGACACACAGATCAAGAACACTCGCCAACAGAATATCCAACTGTATCGAGTTGTCAAAGCGGGCCAACTCCTTCAACAGGGCAAGTGGCTCACCAGGGAACAAGTTCAGCAGAAGTTTCCTCATCTCATGGAGGAGCTCAACGCAATGGGGACCATTGCTTCCTAAGGGGGGAGGAATGATCCAGGTGGATATTGGTGGCCACCTGCCAAGTCCACCTAGACCCCCACCATTGTCTTTCTCAGCATTTTCAGTTTCCTTAATTGTAGCACAACTTACTATTTTTAGCAGTTTTTCGGGTCCTGAACTTACGGAGCCGTTTTGAGGCCCTAAACGACGTTTTTTGGGGAATCCGGGGGCAACACGAGTCCATGGAATGGACTGGTGTTGCCCGTTCCAACAATGATAGTGCTCGGATAGATCTTTCTAATGAGCTATTGTACGCGTCAAACGGAGATCATATGCCAAAGTTACGACCCCGGGAAGTTGATGTACCAACTTACCCCCAAACGGGTCCCACAGGTTGGCGTTTCATCTCCTAGGGTTAGGTTTTGGAATGTTAAGGGTTTTTCCATTGTTTCTCAACAATAAATAGGCCTTCGAGCCTCATTGTAACACAGTTCAGAGGCATGTAGCCATCACATCTCTTCTCAGAGATAAGCTACCATCGCCCTAGCTAGTTTATTTCCATTTCTGTTTGTAAGCATATTTCAGTATTTTCCATTAATGAAATGAAGTATTATTTCCGCTGCATCTTTGTGTATATGGTTATCTCTGTAATTTGTTGCGTTCCTGTTTAAATCCGGATCAACTAGCAACTGATTTGTAGCTCAAGTTTTGGAAAGAAGCAGTTGGGACATTAGTTTATACCTTGAATCAAACTCAACTAAGACCAAATAACGACAAGACCCCATATGAACTATGGAAAGGGAGACCTGCTTCAATAAATTACCTTAGAATAATTGGAAGAAAATGTTTTATGAAGATCAATGATGAGTCACTAGGAAAAATTGATTCTCGGGTCGATGAAGGAATACTCGGATATTCTACAAGAAGAAAATCTTACAAATGCTACAATAATCGACTATCAAAAGTAGTAGAAATCATTGATGTAAAAATTGATGAATCTCTTCCAGAAAAAGAAATTGAATTCCATGAAGAAGATCCTATCCTTGAAGAATTCGATAAAGAAGAATCTACAAAAGAGGAAAAAGATCAAGAAAATAAAAATGAACCATCTCAAACTCCTTCAAAAGTGAAATTCCTCCAAAAAAATCATCCAGAAGAGTAGATTATTAGAAATGTAGATCAAGGAATACAAACCCAAAGAAGAATGACAAGTACACCAAGGAAACATGGTGTTTCTCTCTTATCTATGATAGAACCAGAAAATTTTACTCAAGCAAGTGACGATCCTCATTGGGTAGAAACCATGGAAGAAGAAATGTCTCAAATCAAGAAGAATGAGATGTGGGGGTTGGTACCCCATCAAAACGATAAAAATATAATTGGAACCAAGTGGGTATTCAAAAACAAAATGAATGAGGATGGACAAATCATTAGAAATAAGGCAAGGATTGTTTGTAAAGGTTATTCACAAATTGAAGGAATCAAATTTGAAGAAGCCTTTGCACCGGTAGATCGTATGGAGGCTATAAGGATTTTTTTGGAATTTTCTTGTTCAAAAGGATTCAAAGTCTATCAAATGGACATAAAATCAACATTTCTGAATGGGGAACTCAAGGAAGAAGTCTACATGGAGCAACCATAAGTGTTTGTTCTAGTAGAAGGAAATTACTTTATATGTAAGTTGAAAAGGGAATTATACGAGGTGAAACAAGCTCCTCGAGCTTGGTACGCAAGATTGGATCACTATCTACAACAACAAGGCTTCAAAAAGGAGGTGGCAGGAAGTAATCTCTACATGAAGATGGACAAGGATAATTACTAGTCACTCTCGTATATGTTGATGATCTGATTTTTGCTAGCAATGATGAGATGAGCCATTAGTTTGCTCAAAATATGTCAAAAGAGTTTGAAATTTCGATGATTGGTGAGTTATCTTACTTCCTTGGACTACAAGTATCTCAAACCACATCAAGCATGTTCATATCTAAAGAAAAATACCTTAAACACATGCTTAAAAGATATGGGATGGAAGAATGTGCACCTATGAACACATCGATGACCACAGACTACAAATTGAGCAAAGATGATGAATCCCCCTCGGTAGATGCAATGATTTACATGTCAATCATTGGATATCTCCTATACCTAACTACTACAATACATAACATTATGCAAGTAGTAGGAATGGTGGGAAGATTTCAATCAGCTCCTAAGAAATCTCATTTGTTCGCTGTGAAAAGAATTCTCAAATACTTGAAAGGAACTCCTGGTTTTGGTCTTTGGTATCCAAAAAGCACAACTCTTACAGTGACATCTTACACTGATGATGATTGGACTGGAAGCGTGGATGCTAAAAAAAGTACCGACGGAAATGCATTCTTCATGGGAGATTGTCTAGTATATTGGCTCATCAAAAAGAAATCATTTATATCTCTTTCCATAGCTGAAGCTGAATATATAGCTGTTGCATATTGTTACACACAAATACTATGGATGAAGGAAGCTGTGAAGGATGTCAACATAGAAACTAAACAACCAATCACTATCTACTGTGACAACACTAGTGCCATCAGTCTCTTAAAGAATCTGGTGATGCACTCAAAGACTAAACATATTCAGATCAAATATCACTTTCTCCATGAATAGGTTGTTGAACAAAACATCAAGTTGGAATTTCAGATATCTTCACAAAGCCTCTTCCACAAGAAGAATTTGAACATATTTTCCAAAAGATGGGGGTTATTTCTCTTGCATCACATTAAATAATCATCTTCACAAGAGTATGAGAATCATGTCAAGGGGGGCATCATGACAAAGAAAATAGTTTGATAAGGGGAGTACTTTGGCACCCCATTTTTCATTGATGTCAAAGAGGGAGAGGATGTTCAAATATTTCCATCAATGACAAAGGGGGAGACTATTGGTCAATAATTGTCATTGATGAAATATATCTCCCTTGATGGAATTTATTTGATGACATATGATATCATGGGTGGAAGTCACCAAGGATGATGCATGGTTGATGACATGAATTGCACCATGATCACATGGAAAACTTAGATGGCACGCCATGCTGAGGAACATTATGATGAGGAGCTTGGAGTCATGACGATGACACAATATGATAAGGGTTGTCCGCACAAAAATTCATGCACAGTCACAAAAAAATAAATTTGGACACCTTGTAGGCATCCTTTTGAAATGAACCCTAGACCATTTCAAAGAGGATTTTTCCTCTTTCCAACGAACCTTAATTTTCCATGAAACTCCCAATGGTTGATCAGATAAGGAATTTTTAAGGTGAAAAATATGAAATTTTAAGCTAGCCGACCTGCACTTGTCATACATATTAGCTCACTGTATGAAGACGTGTCCCTTCATTTTATTTACAAAAGATCCCACTATTAATACAGTGATCGAATTTCATTTTCACTCATATTTTTTGTAGTGATAATCATAGGAAATACATTCATTGTTCACAACTTGTGAACAAAAGGAGAAAAAAAGAATAAATCTTAAATAATAAGGGCATCTCGGATCATCTGCTCACTGTGATTTTTGGGCTAACTGTGGAATTCCTGTAACTCGGACTATATAAAAGACTGCTCCTCAGATCTCCTAAACAAAAAATGACAACTCAGAGTGCTCGGACTACTCTTGACTATAATCATTCGGATTCCTAAACAGTGGTAAACAATCTTGCTTAAACAGTGACAATACCTCTTGATGAAGTTGTTTGGTGAAACAAAAAAAATTCTTTGTTCTAGGTTCACCTTCTTCCTCAGACAATTATAAAAGTGTTTGTGATGTGACTTCTCGAATAATGGAGGATTATCTGTGGTGCAGTGTGATGCAGCAAGCTATTTGATAGTGGCTTGAAGCATGTGATCTCCCCTTTCACAACTAGCCTATGGTGTCACCTTAGCTTAAGACTGTGGACTAAAGAACAACTTGAAGATCAAACTGTGGCACAATATATTACTTGGATTAGTGACGTCTTTGATTGCATCAGCTTCAAGTAGCTAAGTGAAGACAAGTAGAAGGTACAGTGAAGTTAAAACACTAGTTGGTTTGGATTAGATTGAGAAGTTTAATAGTGAAGAGTTTTGATGAAGATATTCAAGTACATCATACATTTTTTATCAAAAGAATTCTAGAGGATTGGTTTCCCAGAGGTTGGTGCCTCTAAACACAAGGTTGGAGCCTTGAGAAGAATAGGGTCGAAGCCTTAGAGGTCAGAGCCTCATTAAAAGTCCAAGTTGGTGCTTGGTTATAGGTTGGTGCCTGGAAACATTGAAGTGTTGGTGCCCTCAACTATTATTATACTCAATTATTTGAAAATAGGATTGAAGTCCTCTCTCTTAATCAAGTTATTTTTATTATTCATTTCATTATGATTATAATTGTGAAGAATCTAATTGGTAAAAAGAACAATTGAAAAGAAATACTGATTCAACCCCACCTCAGTATTTCCAACAACTAGGTTCCTTTAGACCAACATATTGATGTTGAATAAGTACATGCATGACTTTCCTCCATTAATCAAGGTGCCTGAGACCTCTTAGAAATCTGATAGGATCTACTCTAGTGCCCTTATCTCTTGAATTGATGGTTCACCATATAACATAATGTCAGCTACAAACTCTTGGTGAGTGACTAGAAAATCCTGACCCCATAATCTCAAACCCTTGATAAGACCTTCGTTGTCTGCCACTTTCACATAACAACCCAGACCTTAGCAACCAAAATAAAAAGAAATGGGAAGAGTTGATAACCTTGCAGGAGGCCTCTTGAGGCCCTAAAGCTTTTAGAGGGTGAGTTGTTAAACATAATGGAGAATAATAGGGATGATATCAAGGACTGAATCCAATAGATATAGTTCGTAGAGAATCCATAAGCGACCAAAATGTTGGTCAGATAGTTTGAGTTCAGTCAAACATAGAATTTTTAAAGATTTAGCTTGATCACCATGCTTAGCTTGTTTCTCTTTTTAGAGAGTGTATAACTTCATGGGTGGTGATAACACCATCTAAAATTTGATACCCTTTGACAAAGCATGTTTTCTCTAGATCGATGTGATTCTTAAGCAAGGTTTTGAGCCTCTTGATAATGACCGAGGAGATGATCTTGTATATCACATTACACAGAGAAATTGGTGTAAAGCTACTAGCATCATCAGAAAGGTGGATTTTGGCAATCAGAATAAGAAAAATAACATTTAAATCAGACCATACATGTTGAGAGCTTTTCGGTTCCTCTACTAAGGCATGCACCTCCTTCCCAATAAATTGTCAACATACCTTAAAAAATTTCGTATTAAACCCATATGAGCCCACGAACTTGTTGCTAAGCATCACCTTGACCACCTATTCAACGTCAAAGAAGGGTATTTCTCTCATTAGTGTCACGTACTTCTTTGAGCTAGTCAATTGGGCGGTGTGACTGGTGATTCTAGATATGGTTTCATCCCTATCGTACCAATCCTTAGAGACAATCTCCTTGTAGAATGATACCATCTCGTCCTATATTCCTCATGCTTGACAAGACGAGTGCCATTATGGGATTTAAGGGAATATATTCTATTATGGTTTCGATGTTTCACCAAGGCTTTTTTGAAGAAGTGGGTACTTTTCTCTCCTTCCCTAAGCCATTGCACTCTTGATTTTTGTCACAAAAAGATATCCTCTTGTTGTTGCCAAGATTCCAAGGCATAAATCATATTTCCTCCATCCATGACCAAATTATTCTCTTAACCCTTTTGAATAATGGAATCTTGAATTTCGCCCATCTACTCTTCCAACTTGTGCTTTTCCCAAAAGATATCCCCAAATTCCAACCGATTCCATTGCTTTATTCTCAATTTTAGTTATTTTAGTTTAACTTTCATTATTTTCTTTTGGATATTCCCTTGGAGTGGGATCTCTTGCCACCATTCTTCCAGCTTCGACAGGAAGTATGGATGTTGAAGCCAAAAACTCTCAAAATGAAATAGCAAGTTATGGGGTGTTATGTTTAGATCGATATCTAATCTGATAGGCCAGTGATTGAATCTCAAACTAGCAAAGATAATTTCTTCCATAAATAAGTATATTTCTAACAAATATTTCTTTAGAAAGAAGTGATATAGGCAACATGTAGCTTGATGATGTCTACCTCAGTTGTTATTCCAAGTATGAAGGCCATTGACCATATCCACATCCACTGATTAGAGCTCATGGATCAAATATTGAAATAGGAGAACCTTCGATTCCAGTCATGGAATCCCCCCCTTTTTCTCCTCTAGATTCCTGACCAAGTTGAAATATCTACCTAGGATCCAACCCTCTCCCCTAAATTTCCTGTCCATGTCCCACAGTTTTTTGAGGAACCCTTCCTTTCACCGAGGGGTAGACAAGCCATAAATCATTGAAATCCGAAGTCAAATTCCTAATCCAAGGCACCTAAAGCATCAAGGAAAAATATTAGGGTTGGTCATCCACTCATCGAAATATATCCAATGGGGGTTCCATAGTACAACTATTCCACCGACACTACCTCTAGAATATATAACCATAGATTCACTCCCCTTCCAACACCATCTCATAATCTCCTCTAATTTTGGGCTAGAAAATTTTGTTTCCTAAAGCAATATTATCTTTGTTTTATGTTTCTCGAATCAGGCCTTCAAATATCTCTACTTGCCTTTGTTGTTGAGGCATCTAATATTCCAAGAGGTAATCTTCACAGTTCAACTACAAATGAGTGGAGTAAATACTTTTTAATCTTGTTGATCTATCCATAATTCAAAAGGAATTCCACTGCATCCTTTATTTCCTAAGTTGGATAAGGAATAACCTCCTTCTCAAATTAGATTATATTTCTTCCAGATGCCACAAAGATGAAAAAAATGATGCAGTTGAGCTGCTAGTATCTCCTTTGCCTCTGCTTATGCCCATGTATGAAAGAACTCTATCATCATCCTCTCATCAACATTTAGATTATCTTGACGATATTACACCTCTTGGATGGAGGTTTTGTTAGCAAGTAATTCCTTAAGGTTAGAGTTATCACTCAGTTCCTTGAGGGGTTTTCATTTCGGTTGTTTATCTCTGGTGACACCTCCCTGGGTTTTCCCCAGAGGTTCCTTCTGCATTGGAAATATTTCCCTCATAAGGCTCTCTCTAATTTAATATCGAAAATGGATTTTCATCCTTAGATCCATTGTGTGGACCTTCTTTCATTTCTTGCATTTTTTTGTCCTATTATTGTCAATTTGTGCTTCCTCATCTATGTGAGACCTCCTGAAATCCCTTAGAGTTCTCCTAAACTTTTATATCTTTCTGCTTGGAAATTGTTTGAGGTAAATTTCTTATCAAATAACCATACTCATGACAATATTTAAATTGGAATGGCACATGCTTTTAGTCTAAGGGTTAGGTCCAGATCTCCTCATGATATTCTAGATCAATCGATTTTGTGAGGGGTTTCAAAATATTCATGTAGACACAAATCCGAGCATAGGATGCATGCCTCCATTTTTTTGTAAAATCTGATATTATCAAAATGTCTCCAATGGAATTTCCAATTCCTTCCAAGATATATGATTCCCAGAAATCATCAAGGAGGAAAAAATTTAAACCTGGATTAGGGCTGGAAGGAATTTCTCCTTCTTTGAATTGTAACACTCCTTCCAAAATCTCATGAAAAAACCCACATTATTCATAAAGTAAGGTCCTTTCTTGAATACCCTCTTTCTATCATCCAAATATACTAATATAATGGTGAAAAAACCCTTATATCACAATCTGAACTCCATTGACCCCTTGGGTTTCTACCCCAGTTCGATCCATTTTACAAGATCTTGTTCTTTGGGCCAAATTCCCATAAACTTACAAATCGTCACATAACCTTTCATAAACTCTTGGGATTTTTCCATTTGGTTATGCAGAATCACAAATTTGGGATTTTCAGTGGCATTTAGTAAACCTCTTCCTTTCAAATGGGCTTGCCATTTAGCCCCACAGAACAAGGTTATCCAATTTACCTCCACCCCGTCGAGAAGAGATCGCGCCTCCCACTGGTTTCACAAGCTTGACATTGCTTGTATTCTTGTAGGAAGGGTTATCACCCCTCATGGGGGTATTCATAGGAATGATAAGTAGATCAAAAGAAAATTAGAACGTATGGATATATCATATCAAAGTCATATTGGACTGACAAACCCTAGTATTTAGACATTCCAATCATTGCAGAGCTTCTTCCTTGATAAAAAAACAAACTACATATATATATCTATATATATATAGATATATATGAAGTACATTACAATATGGTATCAAATAAACATATTGAAAAAATGTGACCTATGAGCTCAATCGTGATTTTAAATTAACAAAATAAATGCTCTATTACACAAAGTGAGGGAGACAGTAAAGAAGGGAAGAATTGATGGAAGATCCACATGAAGGGACACACATAGGTGAAGAACGTATCTGGGTACATTTAGGGTATCAAACATCACTTCCTATAGTGGAATTATTGAATATCGTTAGAGATATGAGAGAGAGTTAATAATTCTCTATATGGACAACAAAAGGTTGCTAAAGATCGTCATTGAACAAGAAAGACTTATTAAGAATCTAACTGATAGTTCAAATCCAAAAATTGTGGAAATGGTAGTGGAAGAGGAAGAGAGGAAAGAAACCTCCAAACAAAAAAATCCTAATAGTGTAGATGAGAGCAAAGATGACAAATCTAAAAATTTGGATGAACATAACTAGGCCAAAATTCATTTGAATCAAGGAAAGAAAAAAAAACAGAACGACAAGGAGAATTTAAGAAGATTAGATCTCCACATATGATATGGAGTCATAGAAAGCGTATGAAGCATGGTTATTAAATATTAACTGATATTTTCAATTTTATGATTACCTCATTAATTTGAAGGCTAAATTAGCTACATATTAGTTATAAGGAAAAGGTTCATTGTGGTGGGAAGAAGTCAAAACTATACATAATTTGGAGGAAAATAGTATTAAATGGGAGGAATTTCAAAAGTTTTTCAAGAAAAAATACTTCACTGAAAATTAGTATGATGATTAGGAAAATGAATTTCATGAATGAATGTTGAGAAGTGTAAGCAAGAAAGGCACAATTTGGCTTAGGCTTGGTCAAATTGAGAAAATTCGAAATTTACACATCAAGAGACAAATTGGAGGCAGTTAAATGAGGTGACATGGATCTTGTCACTTAATTAGCTCAGTACATTCGATTTAGATGTGTTGGAGTTCCATTATGCATGTGTGATTACTAATTTATAGCAATCTGGTTCAGTTATTTCTAGTTGTACTCAGTTAAACTAGTTCTAATAGTTAATAGAACTAGTTGGAGGTCAGTTTTGCATTGGGATAATAGTGTAACTCAGAGATCGTCCAGTTAACTGATCAATCAACCAAAAATAGCTCATGCATGCAAGGAATTCAAATTTCTCAGTTGTGGTGGCGATTCCAAGGCAGTGTAACATCAATTGTAAACTAGTGTTGAGTGTATAGGCATTGCATTTAATTAGTGATCAATCCTTGGGAATTGAACAATCAATTTCGAGAAAATTCATAAAGAATAGGGGCTAATTTCCTCAAAATTTTCACAAGGAAATGGGAATCTTAGTGAGGAAATAGTTGGCTAAGTTTTGTCCAGAGCTTGTTCATTGAGAAGGAGAACAATTATTCTTTTCTAGGTTGAGCTCAGAGTTGGAGCTAGAAATTGTAGTATTTTCTCAATTCATTGATTAATGCAAACAAGATTGAGGGGTTTTTACCAGTTGGGTTCCCCTAGAAATCACAATGTATTTGTAGTTTTTCCTAGTGGATGTCCATGCATGTTGTTCTAAATTGTGAATTTCATTCCGCAGATTAGTAGAGTAGAATTGTGTCTCATGATTTTAGATTAAATTTCATGAGCAGTTGTAATTCTATCAAATTTCTACATTAAAACTCGGCCAAATGAACATGGATGAGGTGGTGACTAAATTTTCTCACATTTTGAGATATTTACCTTATATTTGTGAAGAAAAATCTAAGGTACAACTTCATTGGTTTCCTTCCTCTCTCCTTTAAAGAGAAAATTGGATACAATAATCCAAAAACGATGGATGAAGTAATATGAAGAGAATGAACCTGCTATTAGCAGGCTAAAAAAAGAAATGAAAATTCAAAATCTTGGTCTAGTAGAAAGAAAGAATGATTTGCACAAGGAGACAAAGAAGTTAAAGGTCTATCTCTTTTTAAAATGTTGGTAAGGGCAACCAGAGTTAGAATTTCAACAAAAACACTAATCAGAATAAAACTACTTAGACTCAGATTGGATCTAGACAAATACACTTGCATAATAAAGGTTTTAATGGGAAGGAAAGGGAACGATTGAAGTGTTGAGGTTGTGGGGAGCCTCACCTGTTGATAAATATAAGGCATTACGATTAGGTGATTTCTATTGTAATGATAAATGCTTGTGACTACTTTTTACTTCTTTAGATTAGGTTACTCTCTTGACTTAGATTATTATAGTGTTCTTTTTCATCAAACAACTACCAAATCATAAACAATAAGGAGACAAGAGACATAGAATGTAGGTGATCAACCAGGGCCAAAACCTCTCCAACTTGAGAGGAAAACCTGAATGAATTCTCCTTATTATAGAAATTTTAAGTGAAAAATACCAAGACCAAGACCCTTGACACGAAAACCTCTCCAAGACCAAGTCACAAGACCCTTGACACGAAAACCTCTCCAAGACCAAGTCACAAGACCCTTCTTAATAATAGTGCAAGAAGGTAGTTTGACTTGCTTTTATTTGAGAAAGAAGAATAAGAAGTGAAGAAGGGTCTTGTGACTTGGTCATAGAGAGGTTTTTGTGTCAAGGGTCTTGGTCTTGGTATTCATTACTTGAAGTTTCTATAACAAGAAAAATTTGTTTGGGTTTTCCTCTCAAGTTGGAGAGGTTTTGGCCTTGGATGATCACCTACATTATGTGTCTCTTGTCTCCTTATTATTTATGATTTGGTAATTGTCTGATGAAACATAACACTATAGTAATCTAAGTCAAGAGAAGAACCTAATCTAAAGAAGTATAGAGGAATCACAAGTAGTTATCATTACAAGAGAAATATTCTAACCCTAATGCCCTAGATTTCTCAATATCACCTTTTGTGGAACTACCCTTATAATAAATAAAAATATTCAGAATCTACAAAATATTCAAGAGGCTTCCACAGTAAATGATGTGGCCAAGAGCACTCCCTGATATAACGTAGCATTGGAATAGTGTTGGGTTGAACATCAATCCACTATGGTGGAGAGATAAGGTACAATTTTGAACAAAATTGTTTTTGTTTTGATAGATCTATGTGCCAGTTTAAGTTATATTAGTCCCCAGATAGTAGAAAAATGTAAATTAAAGTTAAAAAAATACCAAGACTCTTGGCTTGTCCAACTGGCTACCAGCACAAAGTGAAACGTTACCAATTGGGTGAAGACATGTCCTATTGATTTAAATGGAAGTAAAACCACTATTAATCTAAACAATATGCGTTTAGTTTTTTATAATATATTGGTGGGGATGGATTGGCTGAAACAACATAGAGAAATTCTTAATTGTTTAGATAAATTTGTTACTTGTACCATGGATAATGGAGAGATAAATGTTGTCAAAGGTATACCTAGACCCATTTTTGTTCGGTAGATATCCACCTTATAGTTTAAAAAGTGTGCTAGAAAGGGGTGTGAGTTTTTTTATATTTATGCAGGGGACCATTCAGAAGAAACAAAAATAAAAACCCTATATCGTATTGAAGTGATTCGGCCCTCAGGAATACAAACATGTGTTTCTTGATGAGATTCTCAGACTTACACCTAACACATATATTGGCTTTTCTTTTGAACTAGTATCGAGGACTGCACCAATCCATAAAGTACCTTACAGGATGAGTGTGTTAGAATTAGTGGAGTTAAAAATGTAGCTACAAGAATTATTAAATAAAGGGTATATCAAAATAATTTTTTCACCATGGGGAGCACTAGTTTTGTTTATTGAAAGTAACAATGGTACATTTAGATTATACATTGATTAGAAGCAGTTGAATAAATTAATAATTAAGAATAAATATCCCCTTCCTAGAATTGATGATTTATTTGACCAAGTGAGAGGAGCCACTATCTTTTATAAAATAGACTTAAGTTCAAGATACCATCAATTAAGGATTAAAGATGAAGCTATTCATAAAACAACATTTAGAACTAGATATGGACAATATGAATTTATAGTACTTTCATTTGGACTTACGAATACACAAACTACCTTTATGTGCTTGATGAATAGTGATTTTAATCAGTATCTAGTTAAATTTATGTTAATCTTTATCGATGATATTTTGATCTACTCTAAGACACTAGAGGAACATAAACATCACTTAAAAATAGTGTTGCAAACACTTCTAGCATCCACTATATTCTAAGTTCAGTAAGTGCAAATTTTTACTAGGATAAAATATAGTACCTTATGCATGTAATTTCTATGGATGGGATATCTGTAGATCTTGAAAAATTAAAATCTATTCTTAACATGCCAATTCCTAAGGATGTGGTAGATCCCAGATCATTTATGGTTATCAAAGGATATTATCCTACATTCATAAAGGGATTCTCTAAATTAGCTTATCCCGTAACTTCCCTACAAAAGAAGGGCATTAAATTTGAACGGACACAAAAATGTCAAGGGAGTTTTGAGTAGTTGAAGCATCTGCTCACTATTGCATGTGTGCTTAAAATAGCTAAACCTGACAAATATTTTACAGTTTGTGTTGATGCTTGCTTGGAGGTCTTAGGAGTAGTTCTAATGTAGGAAAATCATGTGGTAACTTACAAATATAGAAAATTAAAATACCACAAAACTAATTATGCAATATATGACTTGAAATTAAATTTCGTTATCCATGAACTTAAGTTGTGGCATCATTCTTAATTGGCAAGAAGTTTATACTAACCACTAATCATTTCAATTTAAAATTATTTTTTAGTCAGCCTAACATGAATTCCAAACAAACTAGGTGGATGGAATTCTTGAGTGAATATGACTTTGATATTAAGAATATTAAGGGGGAAGAAAAAAATAGTTACTGACACTGTAAGTTGAAGTTTGAAGCAAATATGTGAGGTAACAATATGTAGTACTAAAACATATTTTATAGAACAAATAAAAATAACAACTTTGAAAGATAAAATTTATAGTCATATTTTGGAAAAGTTGAAAGATAAAATTGATCATGTAGAAAATATAGAATATGCAATAAATGAAAATGATCTACTGACATTTAAGGACAAAATTTATGTCCCTAATGTGCCTAGGCCCAAACAATTAATTCTTAATGAACACTATAAAAGGCCTTTCTCAACTCACCTACATTATCAGAAAATCATTTCAACACTCAGAAAAGGATTCTTCTGGCCTTGTATGAAAAGAGAGGTGGTCGTGTATTTGGAAAAATGCCAAGAATTCCAAAAGGTAAAGGTAGAACATCAACATCGAGTAGGATTCTTGAATCCTTTGCTTATAGTAGAATGGAATTGGGAAGTAATTTCATTAGACTTTATCACTAGTTTACCTAGATCTAGAAGGCAAATGACTTGATTATGGTTGTAGTAGAGAAATTGACTAACGTTGCTCATTTTATACCTCTACAATCTACGTACAAATTTGCTCATGTGGAAAAAAAAAATTATGAACCTGGAAATTTTCATATTACATGGAATACCAAAAACTATGATATCAAACAGAGATGTGAAATTTACTTCAAACTTTTGGAAAGAATTGTTTACAGATATGGGCACATAAATGAACTTCAACACTGCATACCACCCGCAAATAGATGGGAAAATTGAAAGGGCCAATCAGATCCTTAAAGACATGCTATGCATGTAGGTAATGAATCAACCCACTAAGTGGGAAGATTATTTGCATTTAGTTTAGTTTTCCTATAACAATAGTTATCAGGTGCCCCTCAAAATGATCCCTTTTGAAGTTATGTATGGGTGAAAGTGCCATACCTATTTTAGTTGGATTCATCCTGAAGATAGGTTTCTATAGGCCCATATATTTGGGGGAAATGGAACAAATTGTAAATAAAGTAAAAAAAAGCTTAGAAGCAACTCGGGAAAGGAAGAAGAGTTATGGAGATTTAAAAGGACACAATAATAGTTTCATGTAGGGAAACATGTGTATATTAAGTTTAAACTGAAAAAGAGTAACATGAAGATGGGAAATTATGCTAAGTTAGCCCCTCAATTTTATGGGCCATTTGAAATATTAGCAAGGGTGGGGCCAATGGCCTACCAACTAGCATTACCAACCCACATTAGGATTCAAAATCTATTTTATGTGTATCTTTTGAAAAAGTATATTCGTGATCCTACTCATGTTATTGATTGGGATGTTGTATAGGTCAAACCAGAAGGTGAGTTCTACGTCGAACCTCTGCAAATCTTAGATCATAGGGAAACTATACTCCAGAATTGATCCATTGGCCATGTTAAAGTGTAATGGAATAACTTTGGGACCGAGTAATCCACCTGGGAGATGGAGGAATAAATGAGAAATGTTTTTACTATGTTTTTCCCAAGGGAATACATGCAAAAAAAAATTGAGAGAGGTGTTCCCTTTTAAGGGGAGGGGAAATGTAATACCCCTCGTGAAATGAATTTTTATTTAGAATTTTGTGATTTTGAAAAGTTTGAAAATCCCTAAGAGGTTGAAAAGTAAAGTGATTTTTTTTATGAGATTGTAAATATTTATTTCTATTAATAAATAATGTTGTTGTTTCACTTATTTCTATTTCTATAAATGCAATAATATCTATCACGTGAGTAGTTAGGATCCCAACTATCGGGAAATAGTTAGAATCAATTATTGCCCAAGAAAGGAGAAAGATGGGCAAAAAATGAAATTGTCGAACCTGAGGGATGATTTTTCCTATCAAGAGAATGATCATGATTGGAAAGAGATGTCATGAGTGGAATATGTTTTCATAAACAATATTGTAGGAGAGAAAGGAAATCTATAAAATAGAAACAATGTTCAAGTGAGAGATAAAGACTAGACTTGTGTGAATAATTATTCAACCCAGTTTTAGCAAAGATGTTGCTAAGGGTTTGAGGAGGTGACTTTGAAAAAATCACTGATTGGTTTCTGATAGGAAAGGAGTCTAGAGCTTAAGAGGAACTAGTGAGACAATGGTTCATTGGTTAGGAGCGTGGCACCTTCTATTGTATTTCCATATATTCATATAAGCATTGGTTATCTGTTACATTGCAATGAGATTATGTGTGAGAATTTTTGTCTTTGATTCCAAATAGGAATTAAAAGTAACTGCGGGCATTAATTGTATGAAACTCTATGGTTGTATTAGGAATTGGTTAACTCTATGATGATTAGCTCTGTAAAAGTGATTTCATACAAAATAAAATGTGAATGGCTAGTTGATTGTTTCAATTATGTTTTATGGAAAGTTTATGTGTATATGTACGTATATGTTCATATAAGTAAATAAGATATATTTGTAGCAGGGTTAGCAAGGTTATGGCATTTCACTGAGATGAGGCACCCAGATTGTTCTTTAACTAACATACAATCCTTGTCAAGTGACAAGTCCTTCAAAAAGAATAGAAGTTTAGAAACCCAAAAACTATGAGTCTTGAACCTTACATTTTGTGTATTAGGATAGTCCATAATTATATATGTATGTATATATACTGGTAAAAATATATATGTAACAAAACAGGAGAATGAAGATTAAAATAATAACCACTTTAGAAGTAATATATATGAAACATAAAGGAAATATGTTGGAAATAAATAATAAGAAGAACACAATACATTCATAATAACTACCTAGGTAGACTAAAACGTATGTGTCAATAAAAGATTATAATTCAACAATAAATTATTAACATTGATAGGTATGATTTCTCATATGAAAAACATATTAACAGAAGACTTAAAAATTATAATATGAAATTTAAGGTACTAGAATTTACAGACACCGGTCATGATAGACATGAACAATTAAAAAAAAAAAAAAACTATTCTAACAGAAGAGTTAAGTAAATTTGGACTCAAAGGCCAGTCCAGTATGGAACTGCCAAACAATTCTTATTCATGCAACAGTAATAGGGAAGGTTGGGCTAGGTTCAACCTAATTCCTCTACTTTGAGGAGAGTCTTGTAGCAGGTAGCTAAAGAAAAATAAAGAAAAAATTTGCTACAGAAAAATAAAGAAAAAATAAGTCTTGAGTATATGGAGGTAATTTAGTAGTAAAAACCCTAACTACGTTCTCCTTAGAAAGATTTCTAAGATATATAGTACTGACCTACACATAACAGTGTCAAGTTTATTAAACCTTGAAGCCATAATGAGGAAAAATGATTAAGGGTTATGTCATAATAGGAAAAGGATGTAATTCCATTACATTAAATTACATGTGGAATGGATGATTTGGCGACCAAAATCTCAGCCTGTAGTCAAACTCTAAAAGAAAAAACAAGAAAACTATGAATCAATAATTAAGTAGAGTAGAAATACCCTTCGATAAAAATAAGAATATAAATAAAAACAAGCCTATCCTTGTAAAGCCCAAGTTTGGAAAAGAAAATTCACAAAAGATGTAAAGTATGTTAGTGAGTTTTAGATAAGAGAATTTCAAGTAACAAGATTACAATTTAAAATAAGAGAAAGAAAAACTTGTGTGTCATTGTACCTATCATAGGGATGATATGTCATTTATTTAAAAGCCTCTTAAACATAGTGATAATCAAGGAGTAAGCAGTGGTCGAAACCTGGCAGTTTTCTCATGGAGTTTGATGGCTAGGTGCCAAAATAACATGGGTAAAGAAACCATCATCGTCATTAGAGATTTAGAGCTTCGGTGACAAGAACCTGAGAGCAAAATGATGGTTGGAATGGAGGAGGGGTTGGGGTGGTTGCCCTAACTTCCCAAAGGAAATTTCGGCCACCATTAAATTCAACCCTAAGATCGTGTCTGTCCATTCCCTGAACGACCTCATGACAAGGGTGAGGTGTCATATATGTATTCGTCCATGAAGCCCTAACTCATACACATGTCAATCCAAGGAAGGTATCACTTATATTATAATGTTGTGTGATTAGGAGTAACACACGATAGCCACAGGGATTACAAATCGAAATTTAATTGGTCTTCATATAAATCCAATGTTAGTATGATGGTAAGACTTGTGCGTTAAACATTATAGCCGTAAGAGTTTAAATTTTACAAAAACCCATTAGGTACAATACAAATATTTTCATTTCAACCTTTTAAGGTTCTAGTACCAAAGACCTAAATAGAGACTGACCTCACAAAATAGAAAGAAGAATTAAAAACATTAAAGGAAACAAAAAATGTAATGGGAATTAATGAGAAAAGAGACTTACATACACACTTATGAGAATTAGAGGCATTCAAGTTAAAAGATAATAAGTACAAAATTCTCCAAGGCTTGATATCTCTTACATATGTGTGTAAATTATATATATATATATAGATATAGGAATGAGGTACATTACAAGGAGAGTCATTTTCCTTGTTTAGCAATTTAAAATTTAATAAATAAGATACTTACATCGAATATTTTTGGCAAGACATTCATGTTCTCGTCCTTTAATTGCATTTACAAAATTTGGGGATTAGAAAAGGGGTGTTACAAGATATTTGGCTTAGAAGTAGGTTATGGGAACCATTATAAAGTCTTAATCAAAGGGGGTGCCTTTGGATGCCTTGACCAAGGTTAGGGAGGAAACCAAATGCTCAGGCTTAAAAGCTTCGACGGAAGCTTCTAGTGCGAAAATTTTTCTTTTCTAAAAAGGTGAGGAGTAATTTTAAATAGATGTTCTTAAAACATGAAGGTTTTGTTTGTTGCAAAGGGAACACTTGTGCATGCAAAGGGAACACTTGTGCATTCTAAAATGTGTATGTATTCTAGAATGTGTGTATTGCTTGAAATTCAATTTTTGTTGCATTATTGTTATCTCACCTATATGCTGGGTAGTTAGGATGTTTAACTTCAGTATGAAGCTCTTGGTTATTTAAAGTATATCAATAGAAAAAACTTCATTTAAATATATTTTATTAATATTAGATATTTTTACCTAATTTGTATTTATTTTTTATTTTAATATAAATACCGTAACCATAAAATACATGTCTATTATTTCTTTTATAAGTTGTATTACTATACTTACTTTTAAAATAAAATATATACTACACTATCTAGTTTTGAATTGCCCATATAATTTCAAAACTTTTTTGAAAGTATTAATTTTAAAAAATATAAAATTTAATGGCTTACAAATTATTCACTATAATTATACACCTGATAACTAATATCATTTAAATACTAAATGGTTAAATATTGTAAATAAATAAATATTATTATTCAAATATATATATATATATATATAAATATAATATGTCTTTTTTTGTAAATTCAATCAATTTTTTTATCAATAAGCATTATTATGATAATGATACTGGTTAACATCCACTGAGACCAAACTTTGGTCTATCGGACCTAAAGAAACAAATTATTTATTTTGATTTAAGATTTTATTTCTATGCTCAAAAAGCTTGGAGAGAAGCCTCCCAAGCTCACTATAATTTTGACCTCGTTAAAGGCTAGGAAAGTTAGTATTGCGACAAAGATTATGAAACTGAGATCTAATGTGGTTGTACGTGGGGCACTCTAAGAGGAAGTGGTTTTCATCCGCAATGTTCCTATTATCACAAAGATCGCAGATTCTTTCCATCCATGGTGTTTTAGGAACTGCCCAACGACCTGTTTCACTATGGAGTTCAAGAGAGTTCATTCTAATCTTCGCTATATTAATTTTCTTCTTTGAGCTAGCTAAAACAAAGAGATACTTTTGATATTCTAGGGTGGGGTTGATGACCTTCTTATAATAACTTAATTTTCTTTTAGTCGCTAAATCTTTCTCACACCACATTTTTTCTTTGAACTTAGAAGTAACAATATTTTTAATGTTATTAATGTTCTACAATGCATCATTCTCGTTGATCTCCCAATGGTTTAACTAGGCCCTCGTGTCTTTATACCACCCCCATTTGAGCCTTAGTTGGTTTTGGCTGGAATTTAAAGCTAGCTTGGGAAGTCTATGATCTCCTATGTTATTGAGCTTGTGCTTGTACAAAAAAAGCCTAGTCATAGCTAGGCTTTCGATAGGGGAAAGACCTACTTCTATAAGGAGAATAGGGTAGGGTGTAGAGTGTAAGAAGCCTTGGGATTTCCTCGTCCAAAGTCATTATAAAAGAATAGTTCAACATTCCAAAACCAAAATAGGCTAAGAAATTGTTCAAGGAAAATGACAAAACTTTACCACCCATAAAACTTAGAAGAAAAAAGAACAATAGCCTAGATAACTAAACTTGTGATGAAAACCATTGCCGTACAATAACATGAACACATAAACATAAATACAACACAAACACATAAACATAACACATCACCACGAAACAAGAATCCACAGAATATGATATTCACATTAAATGTCATATCATTAAATGATATTCATATTACTTATAAATGTTTAGAATCATGTCTCTAAATCAACGAATTATTGTTTTTAATAAAACTCAACAAGAGAGTGTAGCTAGCGTTCCCTACCACTTAGTTTAATAAAATATTTTAATGTCATAATGTGTTGTATGTACGCCAAGCAATAATAAAATTGTAAAATGAGTTATATGAATATTTGTTTAACTTTTTTTTATTAAATTTTTAAATATAATTAAACATTTTTTTGGTAAATAAAAGTTATATATATAATTGGCATTGAAGAGAATGATAACAAATTAATAATTATTTATTTAATATTGAATAATAACAATTTTTTTATATAATGCTCATATTATAGTACACATGTCATGTCATTAAAGTATAGATTGATTTAATGAGAGTTGTACAAATAGTACACATGTCATGTCATTAGAGTATAGATTGATTTAATGAGAGTTGTACAAATTGTACGCATGTTATTTTTACATATTTTTTTAAATTTATATATTTTTAAATTATTTTTTTGTAAACTAAAAAATTAAACCCATAAAATTTGTCTATTCAATACTTCACACTAAGAAGAAAATGAAATTTTTGAATTTAATTACAAACCATTTGTGTTTATGGTACATGGTAATTAATATATAATATTATTTTTCGAATTATTGATATTTATTGTATATAGTACTCACTGATATAGTACATAGTAATTAATAATAGAGTAGACAAAAGTCAATTCTTGCATCATTACACAATTAAAAAAAAGACATTTCAACTAAACAAGAGACATTTCAACCAATCATATTTAAGATAAATAAAAATAAATTTTATTTAAAAATAATAAACTTAATTTCATAATATTCAACTTAAATAAAATTTAAAATTTTTAATAAAAAAAACCAATAACAAATCCTGCCAAACACTGATACAATAAAACTTCATTATGCATAAAAATATATTATTAACCATTACATCATGGCCACTGGAACGCCTATTGTTTTTATCAATGTCATATAATTAAATGTTTAAAACTCCATTGTACATGGAAAGATATCATTAACCATTACATGAAGGCCACTGAAAGTCTTTCGGCATTCGGTAGAAAGTCTTTCTCCGAACCCACCATGTTGATTTTTGCGTGTGATATAATTCCGCCGGTATAAATATAAAAATATAAAATATATTTACGTGTCCAAAAGTTATGATCTTATTAATTTTATCAATTTAATATTATAGGCTTATATTTTATCAAAACCTAATTTTTATTTAAAAAAAATAAAAGATATGTCATATTAGTATAAAGTTTTATACTTCTCAGTTTTAACACAATTTTTTTATAGTTAAAATATATTATAAAAATAAAGTATTATGATATTATTAATTAAACTGGTATAAAAAATCATCAATTTAAAACTCTGTAAAATTGGAAAAAAATTATAAACTTGTCGTATACATGAAAACAATAATCTAATTAATCTTATAACTTTTTTTTCCCAATAAAAAAATTATTATTTTTATAACGTTAATAGATTATATATTTTTTTTTTCTATGTTAAGACTAAACTAAGTACCCACGGGGAATTGAACCGGTGACCTATCGCAAGGAGTGCCTTAACAACGCACCCATTCACCGTCAATCCAAAGCCCCGTAGGCACATTAATAGATTATATTAAAAACAAAGCAATTTATAATAATTAAAAAAAAATTATTATAATAATAATTTTCATGTGATTTTTCTCTTTTCTAATTTTATATGTTAATTAAGATTTAGAAATGACATGTCATTTTGATGGATCATTTTATTATATTATATTGACTTTATTATTTTATAATAATAATATTAATAGAAAAATAATATAATTTTTTGTTTTAATATTAATAAGTTTATAATTTATTTAATATATTTTTAAACTTATCTAATTTTTTAATTTCATTTAATACTAAATATACATTTAAAACAATGTATTGCAATTCATTTTATATATCACATTTCATTTCAACGCTCTATATGAATGGAATATTGTTTTGTTTGGTAATAAAATACACATGGTTAGAATCATTAGTTTTCTCTATTTGAATAATGAGTGAAAGCCACAACAATAATTATATTGACTATCACCTATAACCATATATTTATGAAAATTGTTAATTGTTTTGGATATATATAATTATTTATATTTAATAAATTGCTACTTATTACAATCCCAAAATGCACCGTGTTTATTGACGATGAGGAACAAAGTGCACCGTATATGTTGTTTACACGATGAAGAGTTCACATATAATGGCACCTTGGAGTGCAACTTGAGGCACAAAATCACACTTAGCATGGTATAATATCATATCATTCTTTCACTAACAGTGGTAAATTGTTGTTTGCCTATAGCCATATGATTCATGAAGAGGTGGCATATAGCCCAAGGCACCTCGAAGGTTAGGTGTTTTCTCGTTTATTTATATCCCTTCATATCTTAAACATGAATATTAAGCGGCCATAGAAATTTATAATTTATTACAATAGAGATTAAGGTTTTTTTTGGGAATTAGTTGCATAGTAGTTATTTTTGTCTCGACGTTTTGAGTTTATAACAAGACTTATCATCAAGACAAATATCTATAGAGAAGAGTGAGAATGATGAGCAATAAATATGGAATGGACGGAAATGAAATGTGAAAGAGATGACAACCAAACTTCTTGTTGAACTTGCTATGCAATCTATGCTTTATGTAGGTGAAGGAAGGTGTTCAGGAAGTAAGGATCAGACGCTCTTCTCTAAATTTTTACCTTATTTTTCTCGAGATTAGGAACCTCAATTCATATGTCCTTCCTGTACAAGGATTAGGAACCTCAATTCATATGTCCTTCCTGTACAAGAAGCCATTTTTGTGTCGATGTTTCGAGTCTATAACAAGACTCATCATTAGGACAAATACCTATAGAGAAGAGCGAGAATGATAGGCAAAGCCAACAACTTCTTGTTGAAATCGCTCTTTGAATTTTTACCCTAATTTTCTAGAGATTACGAACCTCAATCTATATCTCCCTTCCATACAGGGAGCTATTTTTGCGAAGGCAAAGCCAAACACTTGTTATTGAAATCACACTTCGAATTTTTACCTTAATTTTCTTTCTTTATTTCTTTGTTTGTTTTTTAAATGTAAATATTTCAATTAACATTTCAGATTTGGCATTGTAATTCATTTCCATAAATAGTGTTAGATGTGATTGTAACCCATTTCCATAAGTAGTTTTAGATGTGAGTCAAAGAGAGTCGTTGAAGTAATTCATTATAATAGAGGTTAATTGTCCCTTGGTTTTTGAAGTTAGATGTGAGTCAAAGAGAGTCGTTGAAGTAATTCATTATAATAGAGGTTAATTGTCCCTTGGTTTTTGAAGGTGAATGTTTGACTTGGTATTTTAGATTTGGTATTGATTAACTACTAATCATGAATTGTTTTGTTTTGATTAAATAAAAAATTATGAATCGTTGAACTAATTCATTATAACAGGTTAATTGTCCCTTAGTTTTTGAATGTGAATGTTTGATTTAGTATTTTAGATTTGGTATTCATTAACTATTAAGCAGGAGTTGTTTTGATTAAATAAAAATACATGTATTAAATGTCATTCAAATAAAATAAAGGAGTTTATATTTTAGGATATTGAATAGGTATTAATTTAGGTATAATTAATTGATGTGTTTATTTTGAAATAAAGTTTTTAATTTTTTAATTTAATTTTGTGTAATTAGTGGGTGGTAGTAAAGATTAAATTTTTACTATATATTTTAGAATATTATTTAGTAATAGTTACATATTTGATATGAGATTTTTTTTTAAAGTAGTTATTATTTTTTTATTAATTAAAACAATATATATGAATATGAGTTATGGTTTTATGGACATTTGGTATCACTAAGTTATGGTATTAACTTTAGTATGACAAACTTATTTACAAGTTAAGAATATACATGGTAAAGTGATGTGAATGTCCATGCTTAAGAATATTCTTACATGTTTTTTTATATGTATATAGGTTTAGCTCATATATTAATTCTTTTTATAATTGATAATAATTTAAAATAAAGTTATAATTTAGTTAATTTTAATGATTTTTTTAAACCTTGGTAATGTGAAATGTATCATAAAGTAAGTATTTTGATCCTTGCGATAGATTGATGCGTATTGATGTTTATTAACCATTTAATTTATATGCCTACTAATATTATGTAGTGTATAATGCAACATTCACTAAGTAATTATAAAGTAGAACTACTTTTTTTCAAAAGAAAAAACATAGTTTTGATATTTCTAGAATAGAAGTAATAAAGTACAATGCAACTCACTTGTGGGTGTTGCCACTAAGAAGGGAGTTGTCAAGAAGAGTCCTCATTTTTAAAATAAAGAACAACTCACTAAACCAACCCTAATCTTATCCTTAAGCACATTATATAAAAGGAAATGAACCGTTAGCCCTCCAAGGTTTGGACCTTGGATCAATGTAGGGTCTAGGATCCCTTCTCTAATGTTAAACTTTAAATACATATGTGAATGAATGCAGGCATATTATACACTTAATGTTGTTTTAATTGTTGTTTTGTAAAATGAAAATCTCAATCATTCATATGATATGCATTATTGGTTCATAATGAATAAAGCTTCATTGTACAACAACCCCATATTGTGAAAGAGCATTAGTTAACCTCTTTATTGAGATAATTTTAGTTAAACAAAATAATTTATTGAGTTTTAAAACCATAACATTCAAGTTATATAATTAATGACTTTACCATTGAACCATGGACCTAACTTATGAAATTAGCTCTCTAATTATGTACTTAAATTGTTCTATATGTGTTTGTAGAATGAGAATAAGAAATCTTATTAAGTGAACTAAATGTGCAATTAAGTATAGATTAATGAGTTTCTAGATAAAATGTGAACATAATTGAAAAGAAAGAGATGTAGCTCTCAGGTGTGGCCTGCACCTGGGGACTACACTCACAAAACTTGAGAGATCACTCTCGTCCACTCTATTCACCAATCAATCAAAGATTACATCATTAAATACAATACTAGGAAATAGGAAGTTGCACCCAAATCCCATAACTATAGGAACTAATCCTAAACTAGGGAGAAAGTTACAACAATGTAACTATTTTCTCCATTAATATCAAAATAATATTAATTATTCTCAACTCCCCCCCTTAATGGAGAAAGGATTCTCCTAGACTCCTAGCATCTTTCTAAACAATTCAAATTTCACTCGTGCAAGAGGCTTTGTAAAAATATCAGCCACATTGTCACAAGTTTTACAATATTCAACAACAATTTCTTTTGACTGTATTCTCTCTCTAACAAAATGGAACTGAGTGTCTATATGTTTGGTGTTTTTGTGAAACACTGGATTGTATGCTAATTTGACGGTGCTCTGGTTGTCGCTTTTGATAGAAGTGGGTTGCTTCTGTTCTTTTCCTGCATCCTTGAGAAGTCTCCTCAACCAGATCGCTTCACATGTTGTTGCACACAATGCTTGATACTCAGCTTCACATGACGACAAAGCTACAGTACTCTGTTTCTTGCTGCTCCATGCTATGACCCCGGAACCTATGTTGAATGCATAACCTGTGATGGACCTCCGATCATCCAGGTTACCTGCCCAGTCTGAGTCTGAAAAACCTGCTAGAGTAACATCAGATACATCAGTGTATAAAATACCAAAATGAACAGTACCACAAAGATACCTCAACACGCTTTTTGTTGCTGTCCAGTGACTTTCACGCGGTTTCGACATGAATTGGCTCAACACACTAACTGAGTATGCCAAGTCAGGTCTGGTTGTTGTAAGATATATCAGGCTACCAACCAACTGTCTGTACATTGTGGCATCTACCTCCTTAGTGCCATCGTCACTGCTCAATTTTAGATTTTGCTGCAAAGGTGTCGCTGCTGATCTACACCGATCCATCCCAAACTTTTCCAATAGATTTCTAGCATACTTCCCTTGGGTAAGAAAAGTTTGCCCAGTATCTCTGAATACTTCTAATCCCAGACAATAGTTAAGGCTTCCGAGATTTTTCATCTCAAATACTTGTGCCATGAGCCTTTTGATTCCTCTGATTAAGTCATCTGCATTTCCTGTTAGAATCATATCATCCACATATAGAGAAATCAAAATAATCTACCCCTGATTGTTGTACTTGGTATACAAATTTGGGTCATTTAAGATTCTATGGAAACCATGCTCTATAAAGAAAGAATCAACCTTTTCATACCAAGACCTGGGAGCTTGCTTTAAACCATATAAAGCCTTTTTCAACCTACAAACAAGTTGTTCCTGCCCCTGCTTTACAAATCCTTCTGGATGTACTAAATAAATTTCTTCTTTTAAATCACCATTTAAAAATACAGATTTAACATCTAGTTGGTGTAATTCCCAATTACATTTAGTAGCTAAAGCAATAAGTAATCTGATTGTATTTAGCTTTGCTACAGGTGCAAAAGTATCATCAAAATCAATACCTTCCTGCTGTGAGTATCCTTTTGCAACCAACCTAGCTTTTAACTTATCTATACTTCCATCTGCTTTAATTTTGGGTTTAAACAGCCATTTACTACCTATAGGTGTTTTGTTTTTAGGCAGCTCTACTAATTCCAAAGTATTATTTCTAAGAATTGATTCCATCTCCTCATTCATTGCAGCTCTCCATTCCTCAAATTGACTAGCTTCTTTATAATTAGAGGGCTCTATAATGTTCAAAAACTTTGACATCAACGCATAGTTTCTCAACTTCAATGGTAATTGAGTCTTCCTACCTGACCTCCTTCGTAGGGGACTTACCTCAAATTTGTTTTCCTCTGCAATAACTGAGCCTGCTTTTTCATCTTCTTGTTGTTCTTCTTCATTCTCTTCTTTCTGCTCCTGTTCCTGCTCCCTTTCATCCTCGCTGCTTTCCTCCAACAGCAATGGAATGTGCCAATCATCTCCAACATCAGCTTTCCTTTCTTGTACCTGTTCATGAAAGACTACATCTCTACTTGCAAATGTCTTACGAGACTCAGGATTGAATAGTTTGTATGCTTTAAACTCTGTACCATAACCAACAAAGATGCATTTCACTGCCTTAGGGTCTAGTTTCTTTCTATCAGCTTTGGGTACATGTGCAAATGCCTTTGACCCAAAGACTCTTAAATGGTTTACTGCTGGTTTAAATCCATATAAGGCTTCAAAAGGGGTTTTGAAGCCAAGAAACCTAGTAGGACTTCTATTTTTCAAATATACAACAGTATTTATCGCTTCTGCCCAAAAAATATTAGATAGACCTTTACCTTGCAGCATGCTCCTTGCGCATTCCACCAAGGTTCTGTTTTTACGCTCTGCAACACCGTTTTGCTGTGGTGTGTGCGGTATTGTATACTGCTGAACAATCCTGTGAGATTTGCAGTATTTCATGAATTCCTTTAATTTGTATTCTCCTCCTTGATCAGATCGAAGAATTTTAATACTTTTTCCAAACTGTTTTTCCACTGGGGTTTTGAAATCTATAAAACATTGGAAAGTCAGGCTTTTCTTGTTTAAAAAATAAACCCATGAATACCTAGTGCAGTCATCAATAAACAACAAAAAATAGTATGCTCCCCCTAGCGACCATGTCTGCATGGGACCACATACATCAGTGTGCACTAGCTCTAAGATTTCTGTTTGCCTCCTCCTATCATGCATAGAGAACTGTTCTCTGTGCATCTTTCCTAAGGCACAACAATCACAGTTTAACTGAATGTTACGAAAGATGGGGAGACCTTCGACCATACCTTTCTTTTGTAACAACATGAGATCCTGCAGATTCAGATGACCAAACCTCTGATGCCAGAGTTGTTGAGCTGTCGACTCTCCTGCAACCATGGCTTGCTTTGATATACTTTTTGCATCCAATCTGTATAGGCTTCCAACTCGCATGCCTGTTGCAACAATTTCATTCCTGCAATCCTTTATCACACAGTGAGTCTTGAAGAATTCGACATGCATATCTTGATCAGCCATCATGGATACAGATATCAGGTTTTTCTTTATTCCAGGTACATATAAAACATTTGAAAGGTGACTAATATTTCCATTTGGTAACTTAACTGAAATCACCCCATGACCTTTAATCTGATATCCATTATCATCCCCTAGATATATTTTTGATCCATTTATAATTTCTTCAAGACTATCAAAAAATTCCTTATTACTTGTCATGTGAGAGGATGATCCGGAATCGACATACCAGATGTCATCTTCATTTGATACTGAAAGGGCACAGTCGACTGTGAACAGTCGAAATTCATGACTGAAGTCTTCTTCTTCAACAAAATATCCTCTGTGTTTTGGATTTACCTGTCTCCTCCTTGCCTCATCAGCCTGCTTCTTATAATAACAATCTCTCTGTATATGACCCTTCTTTCCACAATAAAATCATTTCTTTTCAGAATGATTTGCAAGCATACCTTTATGACAGTGACGTTTATGTGTTGTTCCTCCTTTCTGGACTGATTGCTGCTGTGACTGCTTCCCTTTAGATAGTCGTCGTTTTGCCATCAGCGCAAGATCATCACTTTGGGGGTTCAGATTCAGGTTCTGCCGTAGCTCTTCCTCTTGCTGCAAGATCGCGGTGAGATCATCAAATGTGGGTGTTTTCTCCCTTGCCGAGACTCCAGTGATGAAGGTTTGGAAATCATCACGCATCCCATTCATTGTAATTGCAACAAGATCTTCATCAGCCACCGCCACTCCAATGGCCCCCAATCCGTCTTTAACATCCTTAATTCATGCGACAAATGCAGTAGCAGATTCCCTTTCGTCCATCCTCATTGAAAATAACTTGCTTTTCAGAGCCAAAACTCTGTTTGCATTCTGGGTCTCATACAGACTTTTGATTTTTGTCCAAATCTCTGCGGACGTTTTACAGTCTCTGATGTGTGCAATGACATTGTCTTTCACAGACATCTTCATCAAGACTTTGGCCTTGTTTTCTCGTTTTTCGCAGTCTTCCTTCTGTGTGGTTGCAGTCGGCTTCTTCTCATTGCCTGTCACTATAGTCCAAGCATTCGCACCTTCGAGCAGAGTCTGGATCTTAAACTTCCAATTCGTGAAGTTAGACCCGTTGAGTTTACCAGATTCATTAAGGTAAGATTCCATCGTATTACTCATTGTGAATCTACTTAACAACAACAAAATACAATACCTGACAGATGGATCTGTCACCTCTGCCACCGATCTACAGTGTCTGGCACTCCCGCTCCAATGAGCAAATTCGGCGTTTTCAACATAGCCGAAACAATGATCTGATCACAATTGATCCGATCCACCTCTCCCGGATTGATCTGCCACTTCGCCGATCCTGCTCTCCCTGCAGATCGCCAAACGAAGTCGAGGTTTCCCGCAGATCTCCTCTGGCGCTTTCCCGATCTGTCTCTCCCGGACGGATCTGTAACTCCGCCGATCTGCACCGTTTGCAAACCGCCAAACGAAGTTCACACTATCACAGATCCCCTTGGCGCAACCCCGAGCGAAAAATCCGCGCTAATTAAAAATCGGTGTAAGTATCTTAATTGGCGCGACTTTCCCGGTAAAATCCCGCGCTAATCGGGTTTTCTGGCGCTTTGGCGCGATTTATCCCTTAAAATCCGCGCTAATCGGGCTTCTGGCGCGACTGTTAGCGCAAAATCCACACTAATCGACCTTTCCACTCAGAAAAAAAAAGTTTCCGAGTCTGAGCCAGGTGTTCTGCAGTCCACCTGCTCAATTGAGCACAGAGCTCTCGTGTACACACAACCACAAAGGCACTTCAAGCCACACAAGCTATTCCAGCCACACAGGCAATTCCACCACACAGGTGACAAAAGATCAGGCTCACTCAAGCTGAGCTCTGATACCAAGATAAAATGTGAACAGAATTGAAAAAAAAGAGATGTAGCTCTCAGGTGTGGCCTGCACCTGGGGACTACACTCACAAAACTTGAGAGATCACTCTCGTCCACTCTATTCACCAATCAATCAAAAATTACATCATTAAGTACAATACTAGGAAATAGGAAGTTGCACCCAAATCCCATAACTATAGGAACTAATCCTAAACTAGGGAGAAAGTTACAACAATGTAACTATTTTCTCCATTAATATCAAAATAATATTAATTATTCTCAACTTTTCTTACAAAGACTAGTGAAACAACAATTAAACATTAAAATCTATTATAGCCAAATCCAATCTCAAATTTATATGTAAATAACTTATTACAACTGTTACGAGCCACAAGTGAGTACTAGCATGATCAATTTTTTTTTTTGTATTTTATGAATTATATGATTTTTATTTTTATTTATTTAACCACAAACGAAAAAATAAAATAATAAACAAAGTACAACCACAAGTGAGTGCTAGCATGATCAATTTTTTTTTTGTATTTTATGAATTATATGATTTTTATTTTTATTTATTTAACCATAAACGAAACAAAAAGAAACAAATAAAATAATAAAAAGTTAAATGACTGAACAAAAACTAAAAGAAAGGAAAGTTGAAATTATAACCACTAAAGCTAAAGGAAGATTAAAAGAATTGGGCCCATAAAACTAAAACCTAAAAATTAAATCTAGAGAAACAGTAAAAGAAAATGTACATTAAAAAGAATATTTAAGGAGCACATGTTTAGTAAAAAAATTTAATAAAGAAAACAAACATGATGATATTATTGAATATATTATTTCCTCCGTCGATTTCTTCTTTGGTAGCCCAAACATGATGTCATTTTTAAATGAAATAATCTTTACGAAATTGGACTGATATTATTTCCATGGCTGGTTTGAATTCCGTGTGCAACAATTATTTATATATTTATTTAAAAATGCTCGTTTTGCTTGGATAAAGAGAAGAGGTTGTATGATGTTTTAACTTTCTTTAACATTGAACAATATCTTCCTGGTATAAAACCCTTTTTATATAATTGAAATCATGCATCTATATAAATGGAGGGTACGTAGAATAAGTTCCATATACGTTGGGTCCATTGTTCCTTTTATCCGATGAACCCAAAGTCGTCCAATGTCGTCCAAAGATTAAAGGCCTTTTCGGCAATAAGTGGTATATGGGTATGCATAGTCCTGTGCCCTTTTGAATATATATATATATATATATATATCAAAATAGTGGGAAAGAAGTTTGAATTGGCCAAGGACTAAGATAGAGACAATATGTTTACACATCAACACATTTTATGACAAGTAACAAATATACAGAAACAAATTGTTAAGGGATTTGATGGTCAATTTATGGACTTTCTTTTAAATAAATAACCTTATAGGTTTTTTTAAAATAATAGTTAAGCTTTACTTCTCCTGTGTATTTTACAACAAGGAGAGGGTGCCAAATTTCTTCTTTATTTTGGACAAAGTTAAGGGAGACTAAGGCATAAATATTCTATGATAAACTCATTTGATGTTTGACTTATGATAGGTCGCGAAGCATGTTCTCTAATAGGAGTATGGAGAAATTTTTCCTCAGAGGAAGGAAGAGGATATTTTATTTTTATTTTCGCGAAGAATACTAAAGCTCATGGTGGGAAAATCAAGTGACATACCTAAGAATGGAGTTGGAGGTAGGAAGACACCCACAATGGGTTGCGAAATTTTTGAAATTGTTGGTATGTGTCAATATTAGAGATTTGAAAGGGAGGTTCGTATAGCGCGAAGGATAACTCAAAAGACTATGGAGATAATGAAATTGAGAAAGAGGAAAAGCTAAGAGGGAAAGGGGAATGAAGAAAGTAGGACAAGGTAGGAAATATCAGGGATAAGGATATAAAGTCATTAGTGCAGTTAAAGACAAATCTCCAGAGGGACCAAACAGGGTAGATCGATGCACTCAAGAAAGAAATAAGAGGGAGGCAAAATATCCAAGGGCGTTATGAGGATTTCCTTCAGAAAAGGACCTCCAGATGGATGAATCAATGTTTGGTCACACGAGCTCTTTTTAAATATGGGTGAGGAAAATATTTAAAAGTTTCTTGCATCTCTTACTCTTACCAAAACACAAGCATGTTCATGACAGATAATGCATGAGTACATCCCTTCTAACCATTGATCCATAAAAAATTGACTTAAGTCCCCCTTTACTTCATAATGACAAAGTTAAAGATTGCAGAGTTGAAATATGACTGAAGCATAAAAAGAACAATGTGAGAAGGAATTTCATAAATAAAATGAAAACTAAAGAAAAATTGAAAGAAGGAAAAGTTAAAAGCGACATTGATACAAAAGTGAAACAAAGATTGAAATCATGGAAAACAAAGCAATTTTTTTAAAAACTTA
Organism: Pinus tabuliformis; assembly: GCA_031772625.1. Lineage (NCBI taxonomy): Eukaryota > Viridiplantae > Streptophyta > Pinopsida > Pinales > Pinaceae > Pinus > Pinus tabuliformis. The sequence goes on along the minus strand of CM062815.1, from coordinate 853,795,426 downwards.
TTTATGTACATGAGGAAATATATGAATGTTGATCCTCATACTTGATGAAATTGTGCACAAAGAAATGTGTCATGAATCAAGAATGTAGACTTCATGACTTTTTGGATGGAAGTTGGGAAAGTGTGATTACCCTGCGAACCAACAAAAGTGTGTGGTTGCGAAAATGGCTTAACGAAAAGCCAAAAATATTGTTGGCCATCATGCATGACGTGCCAACCAACAAGTGTGTGCTAGTAATCACATACCATAACAAGTAAACAAGGGGATTCATAAGCATAATTCCCAAAATTTACATTCATAAAATAATCATTGACAATGTCGGCATTGCAAAACACATTAAGTATTTCAAGTTTATATCTTTCAAATTCAATAAGAATAGTAGCCATGGCATTCGTAGGGTTGAAAACAATGGATTTCTTTTCGAGTTCATCAAGGAAGGTCTCATCATCTATTTTAAGGATGTGAGAGGCTTTCCCAAGACCAAAAGGTGATCCAAGTGGATATTGGTGGCCACCCACCTATTCCACCTAGATCCCCCCCCAGCCAGTTTCATCTGTTTCCTTGTTCATTTCAGCATTTACTATTTTTAGCAGTTTTTCGAGTCCTGAACTTCCAAAGCAGTTTTGAACCCCTAAGTGACTTTTTTTTGGGGTTCGCAGCAAGCCAATAATCATAGGTAGGGGCCTATGACGAAACCTGTAGTACTTAGACAGACCTTTCCAACAAGGTATTGTACACACCAAATAGAGATAATATGACCAAGTTATGACCCTGAGAAGTTGACTACTCAACTAACCCCAATGGGGCCCACAAACTCTTGGTGTTACATCTCCTGGGGTTAGGGTTTTGGTTGTTTAGGGTTTTCTCATGATTTCCAATAATAAATAGACCCTTGAGCCTCATTGTAATACCGTTCAGAGGCATGTAGCTGCCACATCTCTTCTCAAAGATAAGCTATCATCGCCTAAGCTATCTTACTTCCATTTTGTTTGTAAGCATAATTTAGTATTTTTCTATTAATGAATTGAAGTGTTTTTTTACTACATCTTTGTGTTTATGATTATATCTGTAAGTGGTTGCGTTCCTATTTAAGTTTAGATCAATGGTATTAGAGTGGTATGTTCCTTCTCTGTTTTTCTTTGCATGTCCCCAACAAGGTCAAGGTATAAGGAGTTAGGGCTTGATCTGGTTGAACCATTGCAAGATCAACCTTGCAAAACTCAACGAACTCACATGGCAAAAGAAAATAAAGATGAGGGGGCATGAGATCCTTTCAAAATGTTGTTCGAGGAAGCCCTTGAGTGACAGAGGGATGCAATGATGGATAAATTTTCCCAGATCCTTCGACGACTACCCACAGGTGATGCATCTTCATCCAGTAGCCATTCTGGAGGCGCCACTCCTTTTAAGGTACAAGTTAACTTTGACATTCCCATATTCAAAGGCCTGATAGATGCAGACGTTGTAGATAAATGGTTAAATCTATTGGAAAGATATTTTTCAGTTCATGGCTTTTCCAATTAGGAAAAGCACTTCTTAAAGCCGCCCCACACGTCAAGGATTGGTGGGAAACCTTATGTGAACAAAAGGACGAGAGTGAACCCTTGTTTTTTTTTCAGTCGCACCCACTTCGAATTATTTCCAAGAAGCCATCAAGGAATAATATCACCCTATCGGGAGCTATGAAGACAAATACATAAAGTGGACCACGCTATGACAGGGAAGGGACCAAGATCTGCCAGATTTCACAAATGCTTTCCATACCCTTCGCACGAAGTCGGCTATCAAGGATACTGAGTGACATTTGGTGCTCAAGTAAAGAGGTTGTCTACACAAGTAAATCTAGGATGAGATGGAGTTCCTGGACATTTCCTCGCTCAGCATGGCATATCGGTACGCTATCAAAATTGAGTAGAAGTTTAAAGAAAAGAAGCGAGACTTTGGATCTACAAATCCAAAGCAAGGAAAAGGTGCCCCCAAACCACAAAACAAAGGACCAAGCCAAGGTGGCACTACCTAAGATAGCCCGCTAGAGCTATAAGCAAAGAACAACACCCCAAAGATGAAGAAGGACACGGGAAAATGGTGTGAGTTCCATAAGAGCTCCACTCACAATACAAGTGAGTGTCAAGCCAAGCAATCACTCGTGGCCGAACTGAAGGCTTCTAATCAGACACAGGTCCCAACTCTAAATCAGAACTCGATAATGGAACTGACAAAGGGAAGCAAATCATTGATGCGGAGCCCAGTGCCACCATGGACACCACCAAGATCCAGAAGATTGAGCTTCAAAATCTAGAGGAGGGGGAATTCCTCTTCCACTCACAAATGTGGGTGACGGGTTCTCTGTTGCAGTTCATTTTCGACAATGGGAGAAGAAAAAACCTCATTTCAACAGAGGTCGTGAAGCGGTTGGACCTAAAGACTATAGCGCATCCACAGTTGTACACCATGTGGTGGCTTCAATAAGGACGAGATCTTTGTCTCAACCGGTTGTGCCACATTCCCTACAACATTAAGTCCTTCACGGATGAGGTACTATGTGACGTTGCTCCTCTTGAAGTTTGTGATGTATTGTTAGGACAACCAACCTTGTGGAAGCGACATGTTGTATATGAGTCTCGACCTCACTCTGTGATTGTTACTTTGGCTAATAAGTTGTACAGGATACCAGAGGTAGCCCCGCCTACCACCATCTCTTTGATCATTGCAAAGCAATGCAGTAAGATCATTTCCCAGACCAGGAAAATTATTTTCCTTATGATTTGCCCCTAGGGAAAGAAGAAGGTTGTCGCCAAGACTTCCAGGCAAGGTTCCTTTGGGTAGCAACAGTAGGAGGAGTACAGGAATATTTTTGCCTCACCTACAAGGGTACCTTTGCACTTTCAGGTCAAGCACTCCATTGATCTAACCCAGGGCTCACCGCTTCCCAATGAATTGATCTATTAACGCTTTGTTCTGGAGAACGATGAGATCAAGAGGCAGATTCAAGAAATATTGCAGAAAGGGCACGGCCCATCAGGCCAAGATCATCGCCATGTGGGAGCCTAATTGTATTGGTACAAAAGAAGGATGGGACTTGGAGGCTTTCTATTAACTATCGAGCGTTGAACAAGATCATTGTATGGAATAGGTACCCAATCCCGTAGATTGATGACCTTCTCGACCAGATCAAGGGGGTCAAATATTTCAGTAAGATTGACTTGAAGTTAGGTTATCACCAGGTGCCTATGAACCCTTCAATGTGTGGAAGACTACTTTCAAATCCAAGGAGGGCATTTTCGAAGGGTTGGTAATGCCGTTCGGATTGACAAATGCCCCCGCAACCTTCATGAGACTGATGGACGACATCTTGTGACCGTAATCAATGCATTCATGGTGGTGTATTTACATGACATATTGATCTTCAACCAGAGTTGGGAAGAGCACCTCCACCATATTCAACAGGTCCTTCAAACCTTGCGCCAACATAAGTTGTGTGCTAACATGGAGAAATGCATCTTTGGCCTGACCCAGGTTTAATATCTGGGGTACATCATTGATGAGAAGGGTGTACATGTGGACCCATCCAAGATACAAATAATACAGGAATTGCCAACCCTAACCACTCTAACATAGCTTCGCAGCTTTTTGGGTCTTGCCAATTTCTACCATAGTTTCATGTTGGGGTTCTCTCATATCGCTTGGCCTTTAAGTCAAGTCACCAAGGGCAGAGAGAAAGAAAAGTTTTTTTGGCCGAAAATCCAACAACAAGCATTCTTTGAGTTGAAGAATCGCCTTTGTTATGCAACAATGCTCACATTTCCAAACCTGCAACAACCATTTGAGAATGAGACAAATGCCTTCAACTATGCTATTGGTGCAATTCTTACTCAACATGGGCATCCAGTGGCTTACCACAGTGAGACACTTTCAGACATAGTCTGTAAGTACCCCACTTATGACAAAGAAATGTATTCCATTTTTCAAGCCTGTCGTCAATGGAAGCATTACATTCTAGGGAAGGAAATAGTCATCCAAATAGACCACTAACCTCTAAAGTTCATATAAACACAAGGGAAGTTGTAGAATGATTTCCATCAGAAATGGTCCACCTATTTGCAACAGTTCCTTTTGAACATTAAGTATAAGAACAAAAACACCAATAATGTTGTTGATTGCCTCAGCTGACCACCGGTCATGGCGCTGATCACTATGCTCGACTCCTGTGGGCACGATACATCAGGGTGGCTGCATCTTTACAAGGGAGATCAAGAATTAGACAACATATACCGAACACTCCTAGAAGGGAAGAAAGTTCCAAATTTTCACCTTCAAGATGCACTGTTATGCCACCTGGGACACATTTGTGTTCCTTCAAGTGAGCATGCCAAGATGATTTGGGAGGAGCACTACACTCGGGTCGCTGCACATTTCAGAGTAGAGAAAATAGTGGCGATATTGCAAAAATACTTTTATTGGCTGAAACTTTGTCAGGATGTAGGAAGTACATTAGATCTTGCACCGCCTATGTCATTGTCAAACCAACCATCAAGAAGAAACACCTATATACTGCTCTACCTATGCCTACCCACCCTTGGGAGTTTATCTCCATGGATTACATGTCAGACCTTCCTTCTACTAAGCATGGAAATGATTGCATTTTCGTGGTCAATGACAGATTCTCTAAGATGAACAACATAGTGGTCTGCAAGAAGAGCATCACAATAGAGGCCACTACTAAGCTCTTCTTTGAGCGAGTATGGGTACACTTTGGGATCCCACAGTCCATTGTCTCATATCAGGGCATCATATTCTTGAGTTCATTTTGGTCAAGTCTTTGGTCAATGTTGGATATAAAACTTACTAAGTCCACAGATTTCCATCCCCAAACTAATGGCCAAACAGAGGTTGTCAAAAAGATGATCGTACACATTTTGGGAATGTACAACTCGAACCATCCACGCACATGGGATGGAAATATCCCCTATGTCCAACACATCTACAACAAAGCTCTCCAAAACTCAACAGGCCAAAAGCCCTTTCAGGTAGGGCTGGGATTTTAGTCATTATGCCCCATTGATGTGGCCATACCATTTGCAGCCACTCAAGCAATTCGACTCACGTTCAATTCGAAGCTGAAAGGGCTAACAACTTCATTGAGTGCATTCAACACATCCGCCACTAGTTGCATGATATATTGGACATAGCCAATGCTAAGTATAAGCAACGCCATGATCAGCATCGAGTGTCACACAAGTTCCAGGTGGGCGAAAAAGTTTGGCTACATTTGCAGAATGATCACCTTGTCGGACCCCACCACAAGCTTTACCCACTCCGATATGGGCCATATACCTTCGCCAAGGCCATAAGTGACAATGCCTTCGAGCTAAGCATCCCACCGTTTCTTGGTCTGCACCCAATGTTTGATATAGATCGCCTTTGGTCATACTTTCCACCATTGTTGGACACATATGACATTGCGGAACAACTCACACCAACAGAGCTCAAACCAGACTACATGGAACATGCCACAACTGATCAGATCATGGAAACATAGATCAAGAACACTCACCAATAGAGGATATGGCTATATCGAGTTGTCAAAGCAGGCCAACTCCTTCACTAGGGTAAGTGGTTCACCAGGGACTGAGTTCAACAGAAATTTCCTCACCTCATGGAGGCTCTCCATGCAATAGGGACCATTGCTTCCTAAGGGGGGAGGAATGATCCAAGTGGATATTCGTGGCCACCCACCTATTCCGCCTAGACCCCCCAGTTAGTTTCATATGTTTCCTTGTTTATTCAGCATTTACTATTTTTAGAAGTTTTTTGGGTCCTGAACTTCCAGAGCAATTTTGACCCCCTAAACGGAATTTTTTTGGGGTCGAAGAAGCCCATAGCCATAGGAAAGGGCTTGCGATGAAAACTTTAGTACTCATAGATACCTTTCCAACAAGGTATCATACACACCAAACATAGATAATATGACCAAGTTACAACCCCAGGAAGTTGGCTTCCCAACTAACCCCAATGGGGCCCACAAACTCTTGGTGTTACTTCTCCTAGGGTTAGAGTTTTGGTTGTTTAGGGTTTTATCACGTTTTTCGATAATAAATAGGCCCTTGAGCCTCATTGTGACACAATTAACAGGCATGTAGCCGCCACATCGCTCGAGCTATCTTACTTCCATTTTGTTTGTAAGCATAGTTCAGTATTTTTCTATTAATGAATGAATTGTTTTTATGATGCATCTCTATGTTTATGATTATATCTATAATTTTTTGCGTTCCTTTTTAAGTTCAGATCAAAAGGAGAGAGTTATTTTTCAAGTTGATTACAAAATGACTCATACTCGTTCATGTCAAGAGAAGGGTTTTCATATTCAAGACTCTTTTCTTCACAAGGACTTCATCAGGGAGGGGTTCATTCAAGGATGAAGTGTATTTTATAGCATGGAAACACCCTTGGTAATCAGATTTCAACTCATCTTCATCTACATATCATATGTAACACCTCAACTAGGATAAAGAAGGTTGAACCTAACCTTAGGACCAAGGTCTTTATCATATATGGGAGATTAATCCTTTAATGAATCTTCAATCATATCATGAAAGAATTCTTGATGAATAAGGTTAGACTTGTCTTCATTAGGATCATCAAAAATTATGTGGTCATCATCATTGATATCCAAGAAATGAGGGGTGTTCTCAAGATCAGGAGGGGGAACCTCTTCATCAAAACGTGAGAAAAACGATTGGTCATGCAAATCAAGAAGGGTATCCTTATCATAAAGATTCAACACTTATTGATCGAAGTCATCACAGATAACATCATATTTAGGTCAAAGAAGTTCGAGATTGGCTTGAGGTTCGGTTTTCATTGTATACATGAAATTCAAGATTTTCCTAGAAGAAAGAGTCATCAAATGGGAAAATATTACATAAGGTTCTTGAGCCACCCAGGAAAGGATCAAGAGAAACCTCTTTGCAAATAGTAGGAGACGTAGATTCAATATCTACGTACTAGAACCCATAGGAAAATTTTTCAAAATCTGCATGTTGGAACCCATAAGAAGATGAGGTTTCAGAATATGCATATTTGAATCCATAAAAAGCGACAAGATTGTCTCTTTCTAGTTTGTATTGCCTCTTACCCTTGATGAGAATTTGGCAAGTTAAAGGATCACGGGGACTATCACATAAATTACACCATAAACGGGGTTGGGGAGGCTCAAGTGAAGGGGGGAAATCATGGATAAATATGTCAAAGTGGGTTGGCATGAAAATATTAGGGTACTAGTCTTTTGCCTCTCTGAAAAGAGTGAGAGAAAATAAGCAGGAACTAGTATGAAGGTCATGAACACTTGTAGAATGAAAAAAATTAAGAACTTAATGACATGATCATGAGAGGATTCGTTAGGAGAAACAGTGAAATTTGGGAAAATATGCCAAGGAAAACTATCAATCAGAACTAGAAAAGAAGCACGCATACTTAACAAAGTAAAAAACAGATGAGTGAAATTAATCTCGCTCCCCAATATGATCACCAAAATATGTTGATGTCCACAATGGAGTGCTCCATATGCCAACACTTTCAACCTCTTAGTGGCTTGGAGGACGTAATATGAGCAGTCTCCCTATTTCTTTAAGTCGCACAATCAAGGTAGGGTCAACACCAAGACTAATGCAACCCAAACCTGTCACCACTGAGAAGAGAGTTGTCATTCGCAAGGAAGAGTCCTAGAGTACTACCTCTTTTGTAAAATAAAGAACAACTCACTAAGTTAACCCTAACCTTATCCTTAAGCGCATTGTATACAAGGCATCAAACCAGTCATCTTTCCAAGCTTTGGACCTTGGAACATTATAGGGCCTAAGTTGCTATAAATACAATAAGGCAGTGAGCTAGTCCAGCAATATTTATTAGCTCAGAAAGATCAAATGCAAGAAATAAGAGAAAGGAACAATAAAAATGGAAGCCTCACAACTCCATACAATACCCTTACTCACTAATATGGCAGCGTGTAGGTATATAGATATTCAAAATCCTTTGTTTGATGTTGCTGTTGCCTTTTATAAATTATCTTTCGTTAATGAGTAGTATTTATCTTCTTGCATTCACTGTTGGATGGATGCTAGCTACTACATATTTTAATCTTCATTTTGTTGGGCTTGTAATCTTAATGTTTTCCTTCAATACATACTTGAGGGATTTTTATTCATTTAAATATACATATTTTCTTCCCTTCATTCGTTATTTTTATTATTTTTTTTAATCCAACCCAAAAAATATTCCTTTTCACGTTAAATTGATATCCTTTTCAACATACACATTCTTATTCACCTGACAAGTAAATTCTTTTTACTTTGGTACCCTCTTTATTGATCATAGTTAACATGTTCCTTTCTATTTGCATACTATGTTGTGGTATGATTATGATTTTGGCAAGCTTCACAAAGGCAATATATTCCCGTTGAACTTCTTAAGGACTTTTAAGTGAATTTTTTTAACTTCTAAACAAACTTTGACAAGACTTACAACGTTTTGACTTCATGTTGATGATAATATTGAATATATTATTTCCTCCATCGATTTCTTCTTTGGTAGCCTGAACATCAGGTCTAGAAAATGACATCATTTTTAAGTGAAGTAATCTTTACAAAATTGGATTGATATTATTCCCATGGCTGGTTTGAATTCTATATGCAATTTTTTATTTATTCATTTAAAAATGCTCGTCTTGCTTGGATAAATAGAAGAGGTCGTATGTTGTTAAAAATTCCGTTCATAGCTCCACTAATGTACTCACGACTTGTAAGAGCACACTTCATTTTTATATTTACTTAGGATGAACATAAGAAGGCCGAATCATATGATATGAAAATTTAAAGAGAACATGAACATGTTTTGGTATCACAGATAAGGCCATGTTGCATTAGCAATAGAATAATAGGTGTATGACTCCTTCCTTCAACAATGAGAACTTCAATAACGATGGAAAGAAGCTAATAGAATAATAGGTGTATGAATCCTTCTTTCAACAATGCAAACTTTAATAACGATGGAAAGAAGCTTGAATTGGCCAAAGGGTTAAGATAGAGATAATATTTTTACACATTTTTACTTTTAATGACAAGTAATGAACACATAACAACAAATTGTTAAGGGATATGAGGGCAAACTTATGCACTTCATTACAAGGAAAAGACATTTTAGCGGAGGTTTTTGTGAAAGTCTCCATTAAAATAACCCAAACATTCATTTCTAGCAGAGGTGGGCGAGCGAATGTTTTAGTGGATGTTTTTTAAATTGCGCATCTAAAATATACAAACACATCAGTGCTTTACTATCCATACAAGCAATGGCACAACAAATAACATGGTGTAGCATCGAAATTTTATTTTTATAAAAGAAGAAAACACTGCGCTACATAAAATACCACACTAGTGCGTGAATAGTTGATAGCATCGGTTCCCTTCACATAGTAAAATATATTGGTGCATACCAGTAAGGATCACTGCTATAATTTTAAGTTTCAAATATATGTGGTGTTATTTTCCAACGAAGCTGCATTCCAGTATACTTAATAAAATTCCATGGGACATCTTCTAAAGAGCACTAGGTGGTTTTTAAATTCTAAAAAAATGGCGTTTCTATAGTAAAATCACTACACTGGTGTGGTACCTATAGCAAAAACACCCGAGGCATCTCAAGAAAAGAATCACGATATTTTTGAATTAAGAAAAGGTTGGTTCTTTTGGATATATCCCACACCAATGCGTTTGGAAAATGCACCAGAGGAGGGTTAAATAAAAAAACCATCGCAACCGTAATTTTCATTTTTACAATCTATAGTGCGGGAGAGACATAAAGCACGAGTACCACTCTCGCCGCATTCAAGCACCCTGACATCGATGCTTCTCTTGCTCACCATCCTTCCAAACCATGCTCACTATTTGAATTTTCAATTTTTTCAAACCATCCAAATTTTTTTTCTCTCCATTACGTGTCCACAATGTCTCCTCGATGAAAAGATGTCCAGGTAATGTCAATGTTTCTTTGTAATTTAATTTTTTAGTGGATTAGAATTGTAAATTAGGCTAAACTTGTCACTATTTTTCAAATTTTTAATTTTCACGGTGTGGTGCATTCGATACATTTGTCTTGCAACAATAGCAGTGTGCCCTGCAAATTTACGGGCTGCACCACAATTCGGTGTGTGAACATAATGTACCATTGTTGTTGCGGTGCGTTTTTTAAACTAAAACACACCGGGATTGATGCGGCATATTTTAAGTTGGTGTGTCATGTTTGGTGAGTTTATATTTTCTAAATGCACAACAATCTTAATATTTAAAAATATAGACATAGTTCGGTGTATTCGATAACCTGAATGTTCCTTACCAGTGCGAAAAGGTTATATGTGTGCATCGGTGCACAAGTTTTTGCACCGTAATCAAAAGTTAAAATTGTGAACCAACAATGGTGCGTCATACTTATGTGCGCACTGATAGAGGTGTACCTTTAGTTGAATGCACACCAACATCGGTACATGATAATGTTTTGTGTGCATCAGTAATTTTTCTTTTAATTGAAAGTTATGTTTCCATATTTATATGTACATGTTTCGATTAATAAAAATTTTTTATTTTATGTATGAGGCAGATGTATTTTATATGTCAATCATGTAGTAGAGATGTCAGCAGAGGGAATAGTAGCAGGAGTAGGAGCAGTAGGAAGACCCATACAATATGATATGAACATGGACATAGAGATGGAGAGGGATTTATACCCTCTCCATAGTACTACAATGACCCGAGCGCTCTTGAGGAATGTAGGCCTCCTCAAGTACTATGAAGAGGCTACATCCCTAAAGGCCCACTCTGTCCTTTTGGTGCATCTGATCTACTGATGGAATGTCCAAGAGAAGATTTTCCATGTCTATCCTAAGGAATGGTATAGGTCCATTGAGGAAGACATGTACTTTACCACTAGCCTATCTAGGAGAGGGGAGGATTTTCCTAGTTCCTTGATGTCCCCCATGGGGTTGTAGCTGAGAGTCAGCTTATGTACACTCTGAGATATATTGAGCCTCATGTGGTCCATCCATCCGCTTTTTAGGTCCATGGTCAACAACTACAAATTTATTCTTTTTTGTAAAGGAGTGATCCATAAACTGTCATGGATACTCCACTAAACAGTTCTTCACAACATATTTGATAATGATCTATTAAAATACAATATTTTTTTACACTATTACAATTGATTAAAATTTTAGATTTGTAGATTTAATTGTAATTAGTGCATGCATGAAAATCGAAATTATGCAGAAAAGTAGAGAATGAAAAAGTAATCTCACACACACACACATAAGACAAAAGCTATTCTCTTTGGGAATCCCTTTCGTGAGAAAACTGAACTGGAAGGTGAGGTCGCTTCGTTCCCTTTTTCTACATGGAAATATGGTTGCATGTATAAAGAAGTAATTCCTATGGCCCGTGGGTTGCTACAGTGCATATATCTTCTCTATGTGATCTACCTGCTATCTCTCCTAGCTACCTTTTCTTATCTATCGAATAAAATTCTCTTGAAAGAATGGAATTCCTCTTCCTCCAAGTGGCCCAGTTATAACACAGCCTGATAATCGAATAGTGGTTAAGTTTGACTACATCAACTCTTAACTAGAGTTACAATATAGACTCTTCTAGAGTATTTTAATTCAAAAACATGTGGCTTTCCCCTTTCTATGAATAATGGGGGCTGATGCGGCATCCTCCCGAATTATAGGTGTGAAAACTAGAAGGTGAACTTCTGAGTGGCATAACTTTTGTATATGGACTCTGATTGACACACTTCTTACACCGTTGGAAAGATATATGTGTGTAGTGTTAGTTTTGGTATCTTCATCCCTCCATCAGTGATCAAATTTCTATTTTTACATGCATATTAGGTGTCCCATTTGATCAGCTGAATTCCATTAGGTCATGGATCAACTGATGGTAGTGGTTCATTGTGTTATCTCAAAATCAAGCCCTGGAAGGCTGCAAACCAGGAAGACTTCAAGTAACTATTTCAAACCAATCTTTTGACTAAGGCTTAGCCTCCTTAGCCTGAGAGGGCTCTCTCAAAGGGTTATTGATTTTGAATATTAATAAGATGGCTAACTCTTGTGGAATAACATTAACAAATATGAAGGCTGGACAAGCATTAAACTAGTTTCCATTGGGCCTATGGAGTCAACCATAATTCAGTAAACCATGATACTGCCTCTACATAGAAGTCAGGGCATTTAACATTTAGATGTTCAGAACACAACACATATGGAACCACAGCTCATAAATGCACACAGGAAATCAGAGCACAATCAGTGAATTCTGAGTGATTGTACACCTATGCAACTGTAAAAGACATTAAGGAAAAGATAAAATCATACATTCTGAACATAGAAATCTCTCATGAATCCTGAGAAGAAAAGCAGTCAACTTATATTACTGAACTCTGTCTTTACATAAGCCAAAACAGTACTCTGTTTTATAAAATATCCAACCCTCATTACATTTCTGTTTCAGCTATATATAGAATCCTTATTCTAACTAATTCGAGCTTCCTCCTCCAGCATGAGGGGAATTCGATAACTACCTCTAATGACACCTATCAGCTATGCAACTAACTATTAAATACAATAAAGTGCTGACTGGAGTTTTAAAGAGTTCTAAATTAACTATGACTCTAACTCTATTTTCTATGCATAATGACTTTAATTACAATGATCCTCGTTCTTTGACACTTTGCTCCTCTTTAGTTTGGCTGTAATGGATGTTCAACGCTCCATGTTTGATCTTTAATGACACATCCTTTCCAATACCCTGAAATATAGGAAATTGCCTCTGTTTGTCTGTCCTTGGTTTGCCTCAAAATATTCGAATCCAAAGAAGCATGCCTTTATCCTTTAATTACCCAAAATAGATCAGACTGCCACATTCTTGATGTGCTGTCCACCGCTTCATGTACCTGTGTGATGACAAAAACCTTTCAAAAGATTTACCGCTTTGTTGACTATAATTGATCAACTGAATTGTAACATGCAGCTACAGCAGTTTCGTAGCGCGCTACGAAACTGCTGTGTAATTTCAAAAGCACAGTCTTCCTTTCATAACTAAATGATCGCCACTGTTCATGGCTTAAGACTGCTCTTCTCTAATTACAAAATTTGGATGTTTGACCTCATTACAGCTGGCATTTCCATAATGCAAAAACAACAACCATCTTATTCAATCTTACTCTGTCCAAATCACTAATAATCTCTTCACACTTGATAATGTGATGCATAAAATTATCAGCGTATAGCTTTGAAGACTTTGATTCAACAATATGAACGATATCCTCATCAATATAAAAGTCAACATCTGCATTTGATATAATTCCTCCCTCATGATCAATTGCATGAGTCTTATGCTTGTATGTCATAACTTCTGATAAGAACAGCTTCAACTGATGCCTATATGCATCCTGGTTATTTTTTACAAGAGCTTCATCATAGTTTGGTACTGAAGGAGTAATAAATTTAGGACAGGCATATGAAAAAAAATCGTCATACACAGCCTCATCACTTCTCTGCATTCTTGCCATCTTCTCCCCATACTTCCCTTTCAGCTGATTGTTCACATTTTCCTCAACAAGCTTCATTTGTGGACAGATAGAGAGGCATATAGCCAATAGAGCATACATCTGTTCATTTTTCTTCAGAATTTGGTCAAACTGTGGAGACTTTTGATGGAACTGTTTGGTCTTTATTATATACAACAGAACTTGATTGAAGGCCCGTATTGCCTCAACATACCTTCTCAACATAAGGTTGGCGAATCTATAATAATAAATAGTTGTGATATGGCTTCCAATCACTGAATTGTAGACACCTGTCTGGTTAACATCTATAGCTGCCAAGCACTTGAGTCCACTGTAATAATCCCCAAGAAGGCAATGTACACGAAGTAGACCAATAATACTAAAGTATCCCAGAACCTTCAGAACATTGCTTCCTCCTTTGTAGTCATATCCATCAATTGCAGTAAATGTTAAATTACCTTCTTTCTCTTCCTCTAGGATCTGGATGATCTCAGACTTCTCAACAAGAGCTTGTAAATAGTTGAGCACACTATAGACATTCCACACCTCATTCAGATTTTTGTGACAGTGGCAAAAATTTTCTCCAATTCAGAAGGAAACAATACAGACCATAGTTCTCTAGTTTTGAAGCAATAATCCTTAAACACCATATCTGACATGTCCTGATTGTTGATACCATAACCTTGGATTGATCTTTTTTCCTATATCAACAAAATATAAGTGAATATTTGACATCTGTTTAAAAAACATAGTCAGTGCTTCATTGGTTCTAGGAAACAAGTGTGCCCTTGCATTGTTATCAACAAAAAGATGTAGCCGTTGCTCAGTTGAATCTGTCATTGGCAGAGGATTCACTTGAGATATGGGATAGGAAAGCCTATAAGATTCAAGTTCTTTGCCACTGTAAGAATCTACAAATGAAAGAATCCCTGTCTCATCATGTCCTATACCACATTTCCCTATTTTCAGAACAGCTGGACTCTGGTCTATGTACTGGGCCTTAACCAAGAGAAACAGAGGCCAGAGATGCCCATACTCTTGCATTCTTAGCACCTTCTTGAAAGTTTCTTGTCTTTGAAAACTTTAAACGACACCAAATTCTATTCAAGTTGAGCATGTGCAGTGCATGCTTCGAAATAAGTGGTGTACTGTCACTCAGGAGTGCCAAATTTACATGCCAAATACGCCTTAACCAACAAAGTTTGACCTGCAATAAGACCTGTAATCTCCTTATAGAAATGTACAAGTGAATCAAGGTCTTTTAATCCACGATAGCGCACCCTTAATGTCTGGTTCTGTAGAAAGAGAGATGGAAAACTATGAACTCCATTCCTGGAAAGAACACTGGGCATTAGAACAGACTCCTCTACAGCTACATGGTAAATCTTTGGAAATGTTGAAGATAAGTCATCATATAAAGATCGACATAACTTTGAAAATGGACACCATGAAGCATGAAACAGCACCGCCATGTGGGCATCATGATAACGTAGCATATCCAAGGCTCTTTCAAATGATACATCATCAAGCTCACTAAGTCTGGAAGGGTGAAAGACGGGAGTTTGAGATGACTTAAAGTCAGCAGCCATGCATTTTTCCGGCCATACAAAGGCCACTTCAGGCAAAGAAGGGCACCGGCAATATGTCAGTCTGCTATGAAATGAAGCATTCTTTTCAAGCATAGCGTGGTGACCTTTCCCTTCGATATTTTGGTCTGAACTCACTGGCAAACAGTTTCTTGAATGTGCACATCCCAATTGAAATTCAACATCCTTAGCAGAAAGCCCTTTTTTTTTAGTTCTTTTTGTATTTACAGAGTTCATCAACGGAATTCTTTCACTGAGTGAATGATAGTGGATGAGATGACCCTTGGCTGTGGAAGATTCCAATATTGTGTTCTCCAGATCTATACCACCAATAGCCCGATCACATAGTCGAGCCAATAAAAGTCCAACCTCTACCATGCAAAATCCCAGTTGCCTGAAACTATTCCCAAGCTTTTCAAAGTCACCACCGTGAGGTCTTTGTGAAAAAACTACCTCAGCATATTCTCGATCAATTACCTTGGGTTCTGAATTCCCTTCTGGTGGTGAGGCTGGCCTTTTCTTATGATCTATATCACCTTTCGGTGATTCATTTTCACGTGCCAATTTAGAACAAAGATTTCTGAAAGCAACCCCTCAATTTTCGAGCTACTGCAATCTCTGTAATGTGGAGGTGGTACGGCCTCTGTATCTGCTCCAAGCATTGTGCCTTTTCGATCTTTCTGTTCTTCAAGACATTTTGCAAATTAGAAACAAAGGAAAGTGACAAGAGTCCATTCTTCCCAGAAGTCATACTGCCGGATTGATCACAAATCGAAACCAGAATCAGAAGTTTCGGTCTTAGTAGAGAATTTTCAAATTTGGTTTTGGATGGAAATCTCGATTTGAATAGTACAGGCAAAATCAAATTTGAAGGCTACAGAACACGTGTCAAGACCGACATGTAAAACTTTGCACATGTTATCCCCGTAAAATTCTTGCAGAAAATATGACAGCTGGGGTGAGATGTGCTATGGATCAGCATGAATTCCCCATTTCGTAGCGCAGTTAGTGCAAAATTGGTGTTTTCCGCTATGAAATCACCTAAAACATGTTGCGCTGCGAAACTGCTAAAAGGATTTAGGCGCATCAAACTAATGTGAGCGATTTTGAAATTAGAATTCTTAAGTGATAACACATTGTCAATTTCCCTTATGGAATTTACCTACTGGCTTGTTTTCACATGTTAGGTCATTTACTGTCATTTTTCTCTATTTCATTTACAAAAAGTCATTTTTAGAGTTTTAGTCTCACTAGGTCTAGGGTTTGCCACCATGGTCATCCAAAGCTCAATAAAAGGTCAGCAGGCACATGAGGAGGTTTTATAAGTTCATAGAATCATAAATTCACTGATGATATGCTCAATAAATGGTTTTTACCTCAAAACTCTATTTTGAGGTGAAAACATGTTTTTTTATTTTATGTACAGATTTTGTGTAATTTAAAGTGTTTTCTATATGTAACAAGTTCCAGCTGCTACCCTTGGTCATCTAGCCAAATCCAGCCACTGCAAAAAACAAAAGCATCAATGCATTAGTTCAACAATTGATCATGAAAAGTCACACTTCAAAAGAAAAACAAAGTTTTAAAGCAAAAGTCACTATGACATTATTAAAGTGGGTTTGAAATAAGGAAAAATCAAAAGGCATCCATATTTAAAGTGAAAACATGTTAGTTATCTATTTCATTGTGCAAGACATCCTTGAGGAGCTAAAATCGGGATTTGGAGGCAAACTGAGCAAAAGGAGGTGAAAACCATGTTTTCCTAGCAAATCTTCTTGGCGCTGCGCATCAAACTGGCACTATGCATCAGTGGGTTTCAGCTAGTGTAAATTTACAAGGGCGTTGCGCATCAGGAGGGCGTTGCGCATTGGGCCCAGTGTGCTGCGCATCAATCAAGGAAGTGCCAAAACCATTCCAAAGCGCCCAAAACTCTAAAAAATAGTGCATTTCTCTCCTACAAGTAAGTTCTCATTGGTCTTGAGCTGAATTTGGTCTCCTACATGTTTTCTTCATAAGTTTTGCATCTTGAAACTCAAACCCTAGCTTTTATTCATCAATTTCCATTTCATTGTAAAAATTTCACTCCATAACCAAAACCCAACATCTTTTTCCCCTTTTCTATACTCCATTGCCCTAAATTAATCCATTAATTTCATTTCCCATATCACACTCCCCTAAGAAAACTCATTCCCTTCATAAAACCCTAATTTCCCAAAAAATCTCCCTTCATTCCCCAACTCCATTTCACATTTGTAAAATCTCTTCATACTCATCTCCCTTGTCCTCCCCCATTATCATTTTCCACGATATTATCATCACATCAATTCCCTAAGACAAGCACCAAGCACCATGACAAGAAGCGGTGAGTCAAGTTATGAAGAAGAAACAGTAAGTGAAAGCTCAAGAGAAAGAAATGTACAGCCTAGGAGACCTCACAAGGGTGGAAAAATTATTAGAGAGGAACCTATTAGCATGACTGAACTCCTTGCTTGCCCCCTTGCTACGACTTGTTTCAGATATCATTCTTGCTTTGAGTTTTGTAAGATGGTTGAGAGGGTTAAATACCATCATGAGTTAGCAAGGAAATTTGTCATAAACATGGAGAATAATGTGGTGCACCTTGCTGGGATCAATTTCACTCTTTCACCAGCTATTATTGTAGAAGCCACTAGAATACCAGATGTAGGGGAAAAGTGGAACAAAAGGCAGAATATCAGCAAGCAACATTATGAACCATATATTAAGGCCAAATATCATGGTAAACTGAGCAAGGTGTTTCCTTTCAAGTTCTTGGAGGACCGGTATGTGCCACTTATGAAACTTATCATCAAATACTTCACATGTGAGGATAGGTTCTCCAGACTTTATGCCTACCATATCAGATTACTTATGCACTTCACCAAGGTCAGAATGATGAGTATTCCATATTTCATATGCAAAAACATAGAGAGGATGACTGTGATTGCAAAAAGAAAACCATACCCACAGCAGCTCAACAGTATTTATCACTTTGCTGTCATCAAAATTATTGTTTTGCATTAGCTCACTCAGTTGGGAGTGTCATGGGAAACTTTCATTGCCCATGAAATGTTCAAGGGGCCTCAAATTTTTGTAGATCCTCAAGAGGAAGGTGAACCTTCCGGGCAACAAAAAGAGCCTGAAAGAAAAACTAAAGAGGCTCATATTTTTGTGTTTGTAATTTATGAGAAAGGAACCAGGAGGCTTTTTGCAGCTACCAAACGAGTACTATCTCCACCAGGGGTGGAAGGGGTCTCGTTTTCTTCACTGGATTACAGGCAAATGCTATCTTCACTTGGGGTGAAAGGGGCTTTACCTTATTTTTCAGCTGAACAGGTACAGGACATAGACAAAGGAAAGAAAAGGGTGCATGATGAAGGCCCTACTGAAGGGCAAGACAAGGATTTTGTTTTGGTTGAGGAAGATGACACTGATTTGGGCTCTCAAAGCTCAAGACTCAAGGATATGATCATCAAAGAGAAGGAGGCTAAAATCCAAGCCTTATCACTTGACCTTGAGAGGGCCAAATGGATCATTATCTTTCTTGAGCAAGAGAGCAAGCAACTAGAGGACAAACAAGTAATTATGGAATTGCAAACAATTAGAGAAAACCAGCAAGTGGCAAAAAGAAGAAAAATCAAGATGACATCTCTTGAGCAAGAAATTAAGGCTGACCGAGAATCATGGTTGGAAAGAGTGAATATCCCCCTTGAAACGTTGCTTGATAAGGCTAATAAGGAGAATAAAATTTTGTGCCACATGGCTTATCATTACTTAGCTCGGAATAAAATTTGCAAGACAAGGATAAATGGCCTAAAAGCTAAGTTAAAGAGAGCCTTGAGAGCCAAAAAGGAACAAGACAAACTTAAAATTTTGGCTGAAGCTTCCTTGGCTCAGCAAAGCAATTAGTAAGCTTTCCTCTTGCCAAATTTGAAGCAATTTTGAGAAAATTTTGTCATTTCACAATTTTTAAATGCAAAACACAGGAATTTTCAGCTGATGCACAGCGCCACCGGCGCTGCGCATTGAGTTGGCTAGGAATTTTGCAAAATGGCTTACATTTTTGGATTCCTCATGGAAAAATAATGAAACCCAGAAAGTTTCATAAGTTTTGGAGGAGATCTGGGTCACCTAAAGGGCAAAAAACACCTAAAAAATGCCCTCTCTGCCACTTTTTGGACCCACAGGAACCAGTCTTGGGAGAAATGATTTTTGAAGGGGCAAATGGACTCCAAATCCAAAAATTCTAGTTTTCCTAGAAAGTAGACAGGCAGAGCTTTCCAACAAGCTATCTTGGGCCTGATTTGGTGAAGTGGAAGGCCTCCAAACTCAGCCTTGAAGTGGCGCTGCGCATCAGGCTCAGGGCGCTGCGCATCAGGCAAAATTTTGCCAATTTTGCCTAAAAACTCAGAATTTCGCCTAGTTTGCTGTCAGTTTGAATTTTTCTTCTCTCTTTGGTAAATTGATGATGTAATATGATGTACTATGATGTAAAAATGATGAAAAATGACTTGAGGAGGTAGATACATCAGTTAGAGTTGGTTTGAGGATGAATGAATCAGTTTCCATAGTTTTAGAGGCAAGTTGTTCCACTGCCTATTTTTCAGTTCCTAGTTTAGATCTTGTTGAAATAGCTCCTTGACTCATGGATTCGACCCCTGATGGCTAGCATAGGTGGTTTGATACCTATATCTTATAATTTCTTAGTCATTTGTCAAGGTTGGACTCTTGTGGATGCATTGAGCACTATTGTAAATCACTTCTACAGTTTGGCAAGGAAATGAACCAGGGTTTTGCAGCATTTTGTGGGATTCTTGTGGTAATGTGTATTAGCATTGTTTTCTCCTCTGTAATTTAGTTTTCTCTTATGTGTATATGTGCCATCATCTATATTTTCTACATAACTAAATGAATCAAGATTAATAGGTGGAATCCATTGATGTTCAGTGCTCTGCCTTGGGGTTTCATTTAGTTTTAAATGTTTTCTATTGTTTGAAGAGGACTCATGAAACTTGCATGCCCTCTCCAACTCCTCACTAGTCTTTAGACTCACCATCACATTCATTTCAAAGTGCTAAAATATTTCCCTACCTCGCCCCACAGAAACCTCTGCAAATCTGAGTTGATTTCCTGGACCCAAAGCTACCTTCCTCATTTGATCTAGCAACCAACCATTAAAATCAATCAAATTCCTCTGAGAATATACCTAGCCTAAAATTAGTATTCATATCAGTCATCTCAAGCCTTACTTGCCATATTTTCTTTGAGAGTGACAAGGAGAGAGCCCTCTCCTGACCTGGTAGGGCTAGCTACTAGGTTAAGCATGGTTTGATGTTACCCTAGACCTGCCTTTCTCAGGCTGAGGTAGATTTAGGCTACAACATAGTGGTGACCATACTGGGGAAGAACTGAAAACTATTACCCCGTACATTAAATGATTCTAAACTTTGGATGATAGGTTTATAATTCAGTAGGCTGAAATGATTGTAATGTCCATTTGAAATTTTGGGAACAATTCAACAGATTGGCTTCCAAACAATACACCAGGGCCAATCCTGATCCTGATCCTCCTTCCATGTATGAAAACCCAAATCTTATTCCAAGAATTCTCAGGCAAGAAAGTTCTGTGATACCGGTTTTCAGATATCATTCATGCCTCGTCGTTTTTCAATATCTCAAAGATCTCCCATTTGATGAACATTTTGATCTATCTTTGTTTGAAACTAAATCTGAAAGCGCAGTTGGTGATATTGTTCTAAACCCGTAATTTGTCCAATATCTTGAAACTGAAAGAGCGAATAGATTGATTTATGCTTATATTTTGAATCTTCAAACTTCTATTGTGGCTACCAATATTCCCGAGTTCTTAGAATCTGCATCTGCTACTCTGGGTTCATCTGTTGTTTTGTCAAAATTCCTACTGAACCTCCTTTTATCCCCACCCTTCCTATGCAACCCACCATATCTGATCAGAGATCTGTTGTCTCTTCTCCCCCTTCAACACCTCAAACATCTATTATTTCTTCACCTCCTTCGACACCTCATACACCCATCACATCGACTGCCATTGTTATTACAAATCCTCCATCTTCTCCAAGGCTAGTTTCCAATCCACCTCGAGCAATGGCTTCCAGATATGCACCTCTCGTTTTGCCACAGAACTTGGATGCTATGCCTGTTGATTACCAAAGTAAAATACCATTTTTTGATGCTACCCAAGGTATCACAGCGCAACAGCATGTTGATAGGATGAGCGACTTCTTTGATCTTCATGAGATAGATGAAGAGAATGTGACTATGAGATTATTTGTGCAAAGTTTTGGAGGCGAAGTGCGAAAGTGGTTCAGAGCACTGCTCGCGGGGACTATCAATACATTGACGGTTCTTCATAGACAATTTCTGGATCATTGGGAGGTAAAGAAAAATCCACTCCAAATTCTTTTCAAGTATGAAAACATAAAGAGGAATGTTGGTGAAAGTGTCCAGGATTACTGTGTAAGATTCAATACTATTTATAATGCTATTCCAGCTGATATCAAGCCACCAATGGGGCTGGCTTTGATAAAATTTCCCGATGGCTTTGATCCCGACATGGCATATCAATTGAGAGAAAGAGACCCTACTACATTGGAGGATATGCAGAAAATTGCAGTGAGTGTGGAGGCAAATCTGCTAGCTAAGAGAGCTAGGACAAAGACCGAGAAGAAGGTGACCATAAAGGAAGAAGCTTCTTCCTCAGATCATTTGCTTCGTAAAATTGAGAAAATTTTTGATAGATTAACCATTGCAGATAAGCCTGAGACACAGATCAGAAATCCAAATTTCGCGGTCAGCAGCAGCCAAAGTTCAGGATTAAATAGCGAGAGCAAAGAGTGTAAGATCAATCAGCACAGCAGCAAGTCAAAACACCATTACAGCAGAACTATGTGCATGGCCCGGATCAGATGATGAGAAGAATCCAATAAGAGAGGAGAATCACTTTTTTACACTAGATGGTTTGCCAATTTATATCACGAAGAATGAGGAATATTCAGAAAGCCCGGCTGTACAGAAAGATGAGGATTTTATACTAGCAAATGAAACAGTCCTAGAAGAAGAATCAGATGAATATCAGAGGGGATATATGAATGCACTCAAAGCGCAACAAAGACAATATTCACTCAGGAGTAGAGATGTACCAATCAACCGAATTCAAAAGCGGAAGGAAGCAGCAACACCAAATAATGATTCTCCAAATGTTCAGAAAAAAGGAAAGGAGCCAGTAGATCCTACTTCTAGCAAAGTACAATCTGCAAATGAAAAGTCAAATCAGCCAAGTGCAACAAAGGAAAAGTCTAAAAAGAAGGACGCCCCGGTCAAAGAGGTAGAGAAAACTAGAGCCTTTAGCTTAGAGAATGAGATTGCTAAGTTAAAAGTGTCGATACCTTTGACTGAATTAATGAAGAATAACAATTATAAAAGTCAAGTGTCAAAGATTTTGAATGTAGATCCCCTGTCTAATATGGTTATCCCCTGTCTGATATGGTTAATGTGGAAGATGACCAACCCGAGCTTATTTTTGGACCAGCATTAGAAGGCCAATCTGAGGATAGTGATGTAGCCCCGTCTTACATCAGCCTTAGATTGCATGATTTTGTCTTGCACAATGCCATGTTTGATTTAGGATCATCTCACAACCTGATGCCAAAGGCAATTATGGAAAAATTGGGTTTGGACATCACTCGCAAGTATCATGATCTTTATTCCTTTGATTCCGGTCGAGTCAGATGTATTGGTCTCATTAAGGATTTGGTTGTGACTTTAGATTAGATTCCAGCAAAGAATGTTCTCATGGATGTAGTTGTGGCTGACATTCTCCCTAGATTTGGCATGCTTTTATCTAGGTCGTTGGGTGCAAAACTCAAAAGCAAATTGCAGTTAGATTTCTCCTATGCCACTATTCTCGTGTTTGGTCAGTTGAGAAAATTATATAGGGAGAAAAAGATGAAGTATATGATCACGAGCAAGGAGAAACCTTTGAATCATCCGATTAATTATGTACATACAGATTTAGAATCTTTTGTTCTTTATTCTGACAGTGGTTTTAATGATGTAAATAGTAAACTAGTTGAAGTGGAAGATATTCCAGAGATAACAGAAAATTTCAAAGCAGTACTTGATCAAGAGAGACAAAGGCTTGAAAGTACCGCTAAACAGTCTACATTCCACCAGTCGCAGAAAATTGATGTACAACAGCCAAAGGTAGAATAGCAGGTAGAATTCTAGCACTTGGAGGAAGAAGCCGGTTTGTGGAGTATGGATTTTGATGGAGTAGTAGGTAAGGATGGTGCAGGAATTGGTATTTGAATACACAGCCCTGTTTTCCTACCAAATAAAGTCTTGAGTAATATAAGAGTTTTTTCATATAAATTGGCTTTTGATTTTTCCAATAACGAAGCCGAATATGAGGCACTGATTACGGGCTTGAAAATCCTTAAGAAGTTGAATGCAAAGAGAATTTTAGTTTATGGCGACTCTGAATTAGTAATCAAACAAGTCAAGGGTGAATACCAAGCCAAACATCCTCGAATGCGAACTTACTGTAATGCGGTTCCAGATATTTTGAGGTTGTTTCCAGACCATACTTTGACATGTGTCCCTCGTACACAAAATGTTATTGCAGATTCCCTTGCTACAACTGCAAGTAACTTAAAGATTCCAATGAATTCAAACAATAAGTTTGAAATTCATGTGAAGCATCGCCCAGCTATCCCTGATAATCTAAGATATTGGCAGGTGTTTCAGGATGACAAATAAATTGAAGATTTTCTGCAAAATAAAGGCAAATATAAAGACACTTCTACAGATGGTGAGGAAGATGATGGTGAACCAAAAATAGAGGTAAATTAGATGGAAGTCTTACAGTTGAAGGACAATGTCATCCATAAAGGCCTTATACCTTTAGAGGAATTATTTAATCAAGATGATGTAGCCCGAAAACCAAGCTTAGTGCTGACCGAGAAGGGAGTTGAAGATGTAAATATCAGAACATCAGAAAATCCAAAGATGTTGAAGTTGTCAAAGGCATTACCTCCTCAAATAAAAGCAAAATACATTAGTTTATTGTCTTCATTTTCTGATGTATTTGCATGGGAATATATATATTTGAAGGAGTACGACAAAAGTATAATTCAGCATATCATTCCAATCAAGCCAAACCAAAAGCCATTTCACCAGAAGTTGAGAAGAATAAATCCGAAGTTGTTGCCATCAATAGAAAAGAGGTGAATCGATTGTACAAGGTTGGTATAATCGTTCCGATAAGATTTTCAGATTGGATCTCCAATTTGGTACCTGTGTGGAAGAAGATAGGTGAGATTAGATTGTGCATAGATTTTAGAAATTTGAATAAATTGTCATTAAAAGATAATTACCCGTTGCCGAAAATGGACCACATTCTCTAAAGAGTAGTTGGGGAATCTCGTATGTTGCTGCTCGATGGGTATTCTGGCTACAATCAAATTTTGGTTCATGAAGATGACAGGGACAAGACAGCATTCATCACTCCATGGGTAACATTCCTCTATGCCAAGATGCCATTCGGTTTAAAGAATGCTGGTGCAACATTCTAGCGGGCCATGGACATTGCCTTCGCAAATGAAAAATATGTGTTTTTAATAGTGTATCTTGATGATTTGATTGTCTTTTCAAATTCAGATGAGGAGCATCTTTACCATCTGAAAATTGTTTTTCAGTGTTGCAAAAAATATGGAATATCACTTAATCCCAAAAAGAGCTTGTTTTCCATGGACGAGGGGAAGCTTCTCAGTCACATAATCTCAAAAGAAGGAATCTGCATCGATCCTGCTAGAGTGGAAGCTATTCAAAAAATTGATTTTCCTCGTAGTAAGAAAGAGATCCAAGCATTTAACGGTAAGATGAACTTCTTACGTTGTTTTGTGCCTAATATCACTCAACACTTGAGGGAAATTACAAATATGTTGAAGAAGGATAGTGTGGTCAAGTGGACCAAAGAAGCCATGAAGTCTTTTAACTTGGTAAAGTTGGCTCTTTCCTTAGCTCCGATTTTAATTAGTTGTTAGAAAATTATATATTACGGAGCAATGGAACACATAAAATATTGCAGAAATATAAACATAGAAAACACACAAAACAAGAGAGACACAGATATACGTGGTTCACCTAGTTTGGTCTACGTCCACCCCTAACAGCCAGTCCCTCCTTTCTATTATCCAACAAAATGAAGAGACACAACCTACAACAAATCCATTGTAATATCCTCTGTTTTCTCTCACAGTCTCACCTCTCTGTTTCTCGCTCACAGAATACACATCTATCACACAGCCTCAAATACAATACCCTCATACAAAGAGAGGGGTTGCCTTCTAGGGAAAAAAAACCCTAAACTAAACATAATTTCTACCGTCAGATCATCTGCCTAATGAACGGCCCAGATTGACTAGAAATTACTATACTTTTACAAGGCAATTTTACAGCTGTTTTTAGCTTCGGGGGTGCTGCCCCCGAAACCCCCCGCCAGGGGGGGGCTCCCAAAGGTCGCAGCTACCCCCCCGGACCCCCCTGCAGCGAATATTTTACGGGCGGCGTTGCCGCCCCCATTTCGAACTGGGGTCCAATGTGGCGATACCTTTGAATATAGAAGATAATCAGGCTCCACACCCAACAATCTCCCACTTGGAGACTGATTGTAGCAACTCCACCGCTACTCCATTTGCTGGACAATGACTCCTCTTTGGACCTGGCTGTTTCTCATCTTCATCGTCATCCTTGAAGACCAATTGAAACTGAGCATATTCTCAGTTTCTCCCTGGTTACAACTTTTGTTAGCATATCTGCAGGATTCTGGCTAGTGTGTATCTTTTCCAGCTTCAACTCTCCATCTTCCAACACTGATCGTATGAAATGGTACTTGAGCTGTATGTGTTTAGTCCTGGAATGAAATGCTGAGTTCTTTGCAAGATGAATGGCACTTTGGCTATCACTGTATAACGTGCCCTTATCATGCTCCTTACCCAATTCACCCATAAACCTTTGTAACCAAATCATTTCTTTACTAGCCTCTGTAGCAGCAACATATTCTGCTTCTGTTGTTGAAAGTGTAACAACACTTTGGATTTTTGAAACCCAACTGACAGCTGTTCCTCCAACAGTAAATACATATCCTGTAGTGCTCCTCCTGTTATCTCTGTCACCTGCCATATTTGCATTAACATATCCTTGTAGGGAGATGTTTGAACCACCAAAGCATAATGCTTGATTTGTGGTACCTTTCAAATATCTGAGAATCCATTTCACTGCCATCCAATGTTCCTTTCCTGGATTATTCATGTACCTGCTTACAACTCCCACTGCATGTGCAATATCAGGCCTTGTGCAGACCATTGCATACATTAAGCTTCCAACTGCTGATGCATATGGAACTTTAGACATATAATCCATGTCTTCTTGGGTCTTTGGGCACATTTCCTTGCTAAGTTTGAAATGGCTAGCAAAAGGTGTATTAACTGGTTTTGCATTGTGCATGTTAAATCTTTTCAACACCTTTTGTATGTACTCATTCTGAGACAATCTTAATTTACAATTTTTCCTGTCTCTAGTTATTCTTATACCAAGGATTTGTTTTGCAGCTCCCAAATCCTTCATTGCAAATGAATTTGCCAATTTTCTTTTGAGCACATTTATTTCATGCATGTTAGATACTGCAACAAGCATGTCATCTACATACAATAACAATATAATATAACTGCCATCATTTTGCTTTTTCAAATAAACACAATGATCAGAGTGACATCTAGTATAACCTTGTTCAGACATAAACTTGTCAATTTTTAGATATCACTGCCTTGGAGCCTGTTTTAAGCCATACAAGCTCTTCTTCAACCTGCACACTAGTTTCTCCTTCCCTTTCACCTCATATCCTTGTGGCTGCTGCATATATATCTCTTCCTCCAAATCCCCATGGAGAAAGGTTGTCTTTACATCTAACTGCTCAAGATGCAAATCTTTAGCTGCTACAAGACTTAAATAGTTCTGATTGAAGTCATTTTAACAACAGGAGAAAATATTTCATCAAAATCAATACCTTTCTTCTGTGCAAACCCCTTCACTACAAGTCTAGCTTTGTACCTCTGTTTTCCTCCATCTTCTTCCTTCAGCCTATAAACCCATTTATTCTTCAATGTAGTTTTTCCTGCAGGCAACCTGACTAAATCCCAAGTCTGGTTATGCATTAAGGAGTCCATCTCTTCTTCCATGGCTACCTCCCACTTCTTCCTGCTTTCAACTTGCATTGCTTCTTCATAACATTCGGGTTCACCGGAATCAGTCAACAATAAATAATATAATGAAGGAGAGTATCGTTCAGGGGGTCTAATTATCCTGGTAGATCTTCTAACACAACTTTCAGGTGTTTTGGGTGCCTGTTGTTGTTGTGGTGGTTGCTTTTGTTGTGGTTGTTGATTATTATTATTTTCAGGCACCTTTACTTTTTCAGTGATTTCATCAAGAACTGCATATTCCTTGTTTTCCTTTTCTTGTTTCTTTTCCTGCAACTGATTCTTATACAAGACCTTTTCATTGAATATTACATCTCTGCTCCTAATGATTTTGTGATTTTCATATTCATATAAGCGATAACCAAAATCATTAACACCATATCCAATAAAGGTAAATTTCTTTGACTTTGCCTCAAGCTTTGTTCTATTTTCTTTATCAATATGGACAAAGGCCTCACAACCAAAAGGCTTTAAAATAGAGTAGTTTACCTTTTTACCTGTCCATGCTTCCTCTGGAACACCACCATCCAAGGAACTTGAAGGCCCTCTGTTTATCAGATAAACAACAGTATCTACAGCATCTGCCCAAAACTGTAAAGGCAATCCTGCATGCAATCTCATGCACCTTGCACGCTCCATGATTGTTCTGTTCATCCTTTCTGACATACCATTTTCTTGTGGTGTTCTTGGAACTGTCTTCTCTCTACAAATTCCATGTTCTGAACAGTACCTATCAAACTCTTGGCTGCAATATTCACCTCCATTGTCTGATCTAAGACACTTCAATTTCTTTCCTGTCTCAATCTCAACCAAAGCTTTCCATTTCTTGAAAGTATCAAATACATCAGATTTATTCTTAATACAATAAATCCAAGTTTTTCTAGTTGCATCATCAATAAAAGTAACATAATAACGAGAGCCGCCGAGAGATGATACCTGAGCAGGTCCCCATACATCTGTATGCACAAGCTCTAATTTTTCATTCTTCTTTTCTTTCCCAACTCTGAGAAATCTGACTCTCTTCTGTTTTCCATAAATGCAATTCTCACAGAAGTCCAAATCAACATTCTTCAAACCTGGAAACAAATTCCTTGATCCCCTTTTCACTCATGTGTCTGAGCCTATGATGCCATAATGCTGCATCTGCTCCTTTGGAAGTTAAACCATTAACAAAGTTTGAAATACCATTGCATAAATACAATGTACCAACCTTTTCGCCTTTTGCTATTACCAGGGCTCCTTTGGTGACCTTCCAAGCTTTATCTGTGAAAGTTGTCATGCAATCTTCACCGCCTAACTGCCCTGTTGAAATCAGATTTTTCTTTAGATCTGGAACATGCCTTACCTCCTTTAATAGCCATTGGTTTCCATTATGCTGTTTTACAAGAACCTTACCCATTCCAACGATTTTACAGGGTTTATCATCACCCAGACGAACTTGTCTAAAATCTCCTTGAACATAGTCATGAAAGTATTTCTTATCAGGTGTGGCATGGAATGAAGCCCCTGAATCTACCACCCAGGAATCAATAATATTTTTGAAAGAAAGAATCAAAGCATCTTGTAACACCTCACCTGTCACATTTGCTTCATGATTGTTTTCTTGCTGTGCATCTCCTTCTTTTCCCTTTCGAGATCTACAGTCTTTCTTTAGGTGTCCTTTCTTTCCACATTTCCAGCACACTATCCCCGATCTGGACTTGGATCTGCCTTTCCTTGATTTACTGTGATATCCTGAGCTCTTTCCTCTTTCCATTTTTCTTCCTCTAGACTCTGCACTCAAAGCATTTCCTGATGTCTCATCGGAGCTTTTCCGTCGCATTTCCTCGCTAAGGATAGCACCGACAACATCATCAAACTTTAAAGTACTAGATCCAAAAACGGAGTTACTAATGGCCATTACCAAACCATTCCAACTTTCTGGTAATGAGCACAAGAATAACAGAGCTCTAACTTCATCATCAAAGTTTACCCCTACAGAACTTAACTGACTTGTAACTGTATTAAAATCATTTAAATGGTTTGCAACAGATCCACCTTCCGACATATTCATATTAAATAACCGTTTCATAAGAAATACCTTGTTTGAGGCCGAGGGTTTTTCATATAGTTTCGACAACGTCTGCATCAAACCCTATGTCGTGGTTTCCTTCGAAATGTTGAAGGCGACTGATGCAGCAAGGCACAACCGTATTGTTCCGAGTGCCTTTCTATCAAGAAGGTTCCATTCTTCGTCTTTCATACCCGTCGGCATCTTTGTTTTTCCGCCCAATGGTAGGTATAGATCTTTCTGATACAGATAATCTTCCATCTGCATCTTCCACAACGAGAAGTTTTGGCCGTTAAATTTCTCGACCCTAAACTTACCATCTTCCGCCATTGCTCCCACTCGAACCAGGAACCCTTCTTTCCTGCGAGTTTATCAGCCAAATAGACCTTCGGCTCTGATACCAGTTGTTAGAAAATTATATATTATGGAGCAATGGAACACATAAAATATTGCAGAAATACAAACACAGAAAACACACAAAACAAGAGAGACACAGATATACGTGGTTCACCCAGTTTGGGCTACATCCACCCCTAACAACCCGTCCTTCCTTTCTATTATCCAGCAAAATGAAGAGACACAACCTACAGCAAATCCGCTGTAATATCCTCTGTTTTCTCTCACAATCTCACCTCTCTGTTTCTCGCTCACAGAATACACATCTATCACACAGCCTCAAATACAATACCCTCATACAAAGGGAGGGGTTTCCTTCTAGGGCAAAAAAACCCTAAACTAAACATAAGTTCTACCGTCAGATCATCCGCCTAATGAACGGCCCAGATTGACTATTACTATACTTTTACAAGGAAATTTTATAGCTGTTTTTAGCTTCGGGGGTGCCCCCTGGACCCCCCCTGCAACGAATATTTTACAGGCGGCGTTGCCGCCCCCATTTCGAACTGGGGTCCAATGTGGAGATACCTTTGAATATAGAAGATAATCAAGCTCCACACCCAACATCAGTCTGGATGATTCATAGGATTTCATATTATTTTCATTCGCTTTTGAACATACTATGGCAGCAGTTCTAATGCAGAAAAGAGATCTACTTGAAAAGCCAATTGCCTTTTTCAGTAGGACAATAAGAGATGCAGCCTTAAAATATAACATTATTGAGAAGCAAGCTCTTGCCTTGGTGAAAGCTTTGAAAGATTTCTAGGTATATATTCTGCACTCTCATATTCTTGCTTATGTCCCTAACGCAGCAGTCAAAGATGTTTTGGTACAAATAGATCCGGAAGGGAGGTGAGGAAAATGGATCGCAGCATTGCTAGAATATGACTTGGAGATAAAGCCAACAAAGCTAATCAAGGGGCAGGGTCTAGCAAAGTTGATGGTGGAGTCTAATTTACATGCATTGGACATAAACCTGATTGCAGCCATGTCTGAAGAAGATGAAGATAGTTCGTTGATTCAGGTATCTGAAATTTTTCTTCATTCTCCTTGGTATTCAGATATTGTATATGTACTCGAGCACCTTTCACTGCCACTGGGGATGGCTAAAAATAAAGGTAGAACTCTGAAACTAAAGGCTGCTAGATTTTGTATTTTGAACAATGCACTTTATTGAAAAGATCCCGGAGGCATTTTGCTGAATTGTTTGGTTGAAGAGGAAGCAAAACAGGTCATGAATGATTGTCATAAGGGAGACTATGGGGGTCACTTATTTTGGAAGACGACGGCTAACAAAATTTTGAGAGCAAAGTACTATTAGCCTACCCTCTTTGCTGATGTTCATAAAACTATCACAAGCTATCATGAATGCCAGATTTTTCAGGGAAGGAGAAATTTGTAGCCTCTATCTCTCAATCCAGTCGAAGTTAGTGCACCATTTTAGCAATGGGGCCTAGATTTTATTGGGGAGATTCATCCCACATCTTCAGCTCAGCACAAGTGGATCTTAACAACGACAGATTATTTCAAAAAGTGGATTGAGGCGATCCCCACTCGGTAGGCTATAGACTTGGTAATAATTCAGTTTCTTGAAAATAATATTTTGTCACATTTTGGCTGTCTTAACAAACTAATTACAGATAACGCAGCTGCTTTCAAGTCCAAAAATATGATTGACTTTTGTAGCAAATACAAAATTACCTTGGGACATTCTACTGCATATTATCTGCAAGGTAACGGATTGGCTGAATCTTCAAACAAATCATTGGTCAACATCATTAAAAAGCTACTGGAAACCAATAAGAAGAGCTAGCATAAAAAATTGGTTAATGCACTATGGGCAGATAGAGTAAGTCAAAAGAAATCAATCAGCATGTCTCCGTTCGAGATTGTATATGGTATTGACATGGTGTTCCCGACATCTCTCGTAGTCCTAGTTGTTAAACTTCTGCAGGAAGTTGGCAGCGAGGAAGATCATTTTCAACGGAGAATAAGCCAAATGATTCATTTATAGCAGACGAGACAGGAAGTTTTTCAGAATACCTTCAGGCTGCAAGAGAGAATTAAGATGATTTATGATCGGAGGAAAAGGCAGACAAATTTCAGATTGAAGACATAGTGCTAAAGTGGGATGCTAGAAACAAGGATAAAGGCAAGCACGACAAGTTCGAGAACCTGTGGAAGGGACCATATATAATTTCTGCATATCAAGGTCAAAATGCTTTTCTACTCAAAGAAATGAGCGGGGAAGATTATCCAGGAGGGCCGGTAAATGGTCGGCTTCTGAAATGGTATTATCTTTGAGAATTTTTCTGATGTCACAGTTTATCATTGTACATACCATTTTATTTCTTTCATTACAAAGTTTGTATTGTCATCATTCATTTAGTTTGAGGCCCAAAGTGAAAGCTATGAAGCTGAATGTTTGGCTTCAATCTTTAGTTATTTAGTGTCAGTTGTTTGAGTCATAATTGAGTCAATTTTGAGTCAAGGTATTTGTTTTAATGTTCTGAAGTTATTGACTCCATATTGCCCAATGGATGAAGGCAGTTATTTGCTTTTCCAGAGATCTATGGTTCTTGGCACCTCCCAAGAGCTACCAACCCCATTGGAGCCAATGTTAGTGTCTATATCTTCATCCCTCCATCAATGACGAAATTTCTCTTTTTACATGCATATTAGGTGTCCCATTTGATCAGCTACATTCCATTAGGTCATGGATCAACTGATGGTAGTGGTTCATTGTCAATTTCCCTCATGGAATTTACCTTCTGGCTTGTTTTCACATGTTTTAGGTCATTTACTATCATTTTGCTCCATTTGATTTACAAAAGTCAGTTTTAGGGTTTTAGTCTCACTAGGTCTAGGGTTTGCCACCATGGTCATCCAAAGCTCAATAAAAGGTCGGCAGGCACATGAGGAGGTTTTATAAGTTCATAGAATCATTAAATTCACTGATGATATGCTCAATAAATGGTTTTTACCTCAAAACTCTGTTTTGAGGTGAAAACAGGTTTTTTTATTTTATGTACAAATTTTGTGTAATTTAAAGTGTTTTCTATATGTAACAAGTTCCAGCTGCTTGCCTAGGTCATCTAGCCAAATCCAGCCACTACAAAAAGCAAAAGAATTAATGCATCAATTCAACAATTGATCATGAAAAGTCACACTTCAAAAGAAAAACAAAGTTTTAAAGAAAAAGTGACTATGACATTATTAAAGTCGGTTTGAAATAAGAAAAAATCAAAAGGCATCCATATTTAAAGTGAAAACATGTTAGTTATCTATTTCATTGTGTAATACATCCTTAAGGAGCTAAAATCGCGATTTGGAGGTAAACTGAGCAAAAGGAGGTCAAAACCCTGTTTTCCTAGAAAATCTACCTGGCGCTGCGCATCAGACGCAGTGCGTTGCGCATCAGCAGGTTTTAGCCAGTGTAAATTTACAAGGGCGCTGTGCATCAGGAAGGCACTGTGCATTGGGCCCATTGCACTGCACATCAGTCAAGGAAGTGCCAAAACCATTCCAAATCACCCAAAACTCTAAAAAATGCTGCATTTCTCTCCTACAAGTAAGTTCTCATTGGTCTTGAGCTGAATTTTGTCTCCTACATGTTTTCTTCATAAGTTTTTAATCTTGAAACTCAAACCCTAGCTTGTCTTCATCAATTTCCATTTCATTGTAAAACTTTCACTCCATAACCAAAACCCAACATCTTTTTCCCCTTTTCTATACTCCATTGCCCTAAATTAATCCATTAATTTCATTTTCCATATCCCACTCCCCTAAGAAAACTCACTCCCTTCATTCCCCAACTCCATTTCACATTTGTAAAATCTCTTCATACTCATCTCCCTTGTCCTCCCCCATTATCATTTTCCACCATATTATCATCACATCACTTCCCTAAGACAAGCACCAAGCACCATGACAAGAAGCAGTGAGTCAAATTATGAAGAAGAAACACTAAGTGACAGCTCAAGAGAAAGAAATGTACAGCCTAGGAGACCGCACAAGGGTGGAAAAATTATTAGAGAGGAACCTATTAGCATGACAGAACTCCTTGCTTGCCCCCTTGCTACCACTTGTTTTAAATATCAGTCTTGCTTTGAGTTTTGTGAGATGGTTTAGAGGGTTAAATACCATCATGAGTTAGCAAGGCAATTTGTCATGAATAATGTGGTGCACCTTGCTGGGATCAATTTCACTCTTTCACTAGCTATTATTGTAGAAGCCACTAGAATGCTAGATGTAGGGGAAAGGTGGAACAAAAGGCAGAATACCAGAAAGAAGCATTATGAACCATACATTAAGGCCTAATATCATGGTAAACTGAGCAGGGTGTTTCCTTTCAAGTTCTTGGAGGACCGGTATGTGCCACTTATGAAACTTATCATCAAATACTTCACATGTGAGGGTAGGGTCTCCAAACTTTATGCCTACCATATCAAATTACTTATGCACTTCACCAGGGTCAGAATGATGAGTATTCCATTTTTCATATTCAAAAACATAGAGAGGATGACTGTGATTGCAAAAATAAAACCATACCCATAGCAGCTCAATAGTATTTATCACTTTGTTGTCATCAAAATTATTGTTTTGCATCAGCTCACTTAGTTGGGAGTATCATGGGAAACCTTCATTGCCCATGAAATCTTCAA
Organism: Pinus tabuliformis; assembly: GCA_031772625.1. NCBI lineage: Eukaryota > Viridiplantae > Streptophyta > Pinopsida > Pinales > Pinaceae > Pinus > Pinus tabuliformis. The sequence continues at coordinate 853,760,808 of CM062815.1, read as the reverse complement.
GGGGCCTCAAATTTTTGCAGATCCTCAAGAGGAAGGTGAACCTTCCGGGCAACAAAAAGAGCCTGAAAGCAAAACTGAAGAGGCTCATATTCCTATGTTTGTAACTTATGAGAAAGGCACCAGGAGGCTTTTTGCAGCTGCCAAATGAGTACTATCTCCACCAGGGGTGGAAGGGGTCTCGTTTTCTTCATCAGATCACAAGGAAATGTTATCTTCACCTGGGGTGAAAGGGGCTTTGCCTTCTTCTTCAACTGAACAGGTACAAGACAAAGACAAAGGAAAGCAAAAAGTGCATGATGAAGGCCCTACTGAAGGGCAAGACAAAGATTTTGTTTTGGTTGAGGAAGATGACACTGATTTGGGTTCTCAAAGCTCAAGACTCAAGGATGTGATCATCAAAGAGAAGGAGGTTGAAATCCAAGCCTTATCACTTGACCTAGAGAGGGCCAAATGGATCATTAACTTTCTTGAGCAAGAGAACAAGAAACTGGAGGACAAACAAGCAATTATGGAGCTACAAACAATTAGAGAAAACCGGCAAGTGGCAAAAAGAAGGAAAATCAAGATGACATCACTTGAGCAAGAAATTGAGGCTGACCGAGAATCATGGTTGGAAAGAGTGAATATCCACCTTGAGAAGATGATTGATAAGGCTAACAAGGAGAAGAAAATGTTGCACCACATGGCTTATCATTACTTAGCTCGGAATAGAATTTGCAAGACAAGGATAAATGGCCTAAAAGCTAAGTTAAAGAGAGCCTTAAGAGACAAAAAGGAACAAGACAAACATAGAATTTTGGCTGAAGCTTCATTGGATCAACAAAGAAATTAGTAAGCTTACCTCTTGCCAAATTTGAAGCAATTTTGAGAAAAGTTTGTCATTTCACAATTTTTAAATGCAAAACAAAGGAATTTACAGGTGATGCGCAGCGCCACCGGTGCTGTGCATTGAGTTGGCTAGGGATTTTTCAGAAAGGCTTAGGTTTTTGGATTCCTCATGGAAAAATAATGAAACCCAGAAAGTTTCATAAGTTTTGGAGGAGATCTAGGTCACTTAAAGGGCAAAAAACACCTAAAAAATGCCCTCTCTGCCACTTTTTGGACTTACAGGAACCAATCTTGGGAAAAATGATTTTTGAAGGGGCAAATGGACTCCAAATCCAAAAATTCTAGTTTTCCTAGAAAGTAGACAGACAGAGCTTTCAAACAAGCTATCTTGGGCCTGATTTAGTGAAGCGGAAGGTCTTCAAACTTAGCCTTGAATTGGCACTGCACATCAAGCTCAAGGCGTTGCGCATCAGGAAAAATTTTGCCAATTTTGCCTAAAAACTCAGGATTTCACCTAGTTTGTTGTTAGTTTGACTTTTTCTTCTCTCTTTGGTAAATTGATGATGTAATATGATGTACTATGATGTAAAAATGATGAAAAATGACTTGAGGGGGTATATACATCAGTTAGAGTTGGTTTGAGGATGAATGAATCGGTTTCCATAGTTTTGGAGGCAAGCTGTTCAGCTGCCTATTTTTCAATTCCTAGTTTAGATCTTGTTGAAACAACTCCTTGAATCATGGATTTGACCCTTGATGGATAGAATAGGTGGTTTGATGCCTATATCTTGTTCTTTCTTAGTCATTTGTCAAGGTTGGACTCTTGTGGATGCATTGAGCACTATTGTAAATCACTTCTACAATTTGGCAAGGAAATGAACCAGGGTTTTGCAACATTTTGTAGGATTCTTGTGGTAATGTGTATTAGCATTGTTTTCTCCTCTATAGTTTAGTTTTCTCTTATGTGTATATGTGCCATCATATATCTTTTCTACATAACTAAATGAATCAAGATTAATAGGTGGAATCCATTGATGTTCAGTGCTCTGCCTTGGGGTTTCATTTAGTTTTAAATGTTTTTTTTTGTTTGAAGAGGACTCATGAAACTTGCATGCCCTCTCCAACTCCTCACCAGTCTTTAGACTCACCATCACATTCATTTCAAAGTGCTAAAACACTTTCCTACCTCGCCCCACAGAAACCTCTGCAAATCTGAGTTGATTTCCCGGACCCAAAGCTGCCTTCCTCATCTGATCCAGCAACCAACCATTAAAATCAATTAGATTCCTCTGAGCATATACCTAGCCTAAAATCAGCATTCGTATCAGTCATCTCAAGCCTTATTTGCCATATTTTCTTTGAGATTGACAAGGAGAGAGCCCTCTCTCGACCTGGTAGGGCTAGCTACCAGGTTAAGCGTGGTTTGATGTTACCCTAGACCTGCCTTTCTCAGCCTGAGGTAGATTTAGGCTATAACATGTAGAATAACATGAAAAGGTGCAACACTATAGCGACACATTTTTATCCCCAAAAAACATCATTTGATACCTCAAAACACTCCCATATGGTTTCAGACCCTGTTTCGCCAAACTCGGTCCCACTAGTAAAAACTGTCCCATGAGATGATTCCTCCACTTTTTCCACTATGAATGCATTAAGATGGATGACAAATAATATAATGATCCAATAAGGATCAAGGAGGTTAGGTTCCTCTCGTTATTATTCACCACCATTTCACACTCTAGTAGTGGTGGGTAGTGAATTAGTTTCCCCCTTTTGTATTGCGTTGATTCTTTGATTCAGGTGCGACGTTGCATTAGATTGTCTGCCATTTTTTTGAGGCAGTTTTACATGGATTTATATGGATTTCATACAATGAGACATTGGAGGGAGACCTTCCCTTTTTCTTTCAATCTTTTTATTTTTTATTTTTTGAGAGGTTTCCAAATATGAGGCCTACATTTTTCCATCACCCTCCTAGTCCAATCACTGACGTCTAGATGTGCATGTGGGGGAATATGATGCCGAAGAGGGACCTACCAAAGTTTTTGACCTATATTTCTCGCGAGGAAATAGTGCTATTGGCTAGTGAGGATGAACATGCATTTGTCAATTTTGTGTTTTTGTAGGTGAGGATTTATTGGAGAGGGTGTCCCAACATATTATTCACAACGGTTGAGCCCCCAAATGATAGATGTAATATTAGTTTTTTCTTTAAATTAATAAACTAGTTTCATTTTCTTGTTTTAATGAATTAGAATCAAATTTATTCTAGCACATTATTTAATGAAATTGTCTAATTATTTACATGTACTTTATATTTTATAGATATCAACACATTCAATGGGGATGTGCCTCCTCCCCCACCAGATGTTGGAAGAGACGAGGTGTTGGGTGAGACCCAAGAGGGTGAGGCGCATCCTCAAGGGGGTGTGAGCATCTGGGGTCGTAGGCCTAGTCTACGAGTTCGAATGGAATACTATGATAGATTGGCCAGGGTTTTGTTTAATGCGAAAATCCATCTTGTGAGGCCTCGAGATATCACTGCAAATCCTAGTTTTATGGGTATGTAGAGGGACCCTCTGCACGAGACGATGTCTCTTATGCAATATATCATCAGATCTAGTAGGGTACTGATAACGAGGAGGGATGCAAGGCGACATCACGTTGTGACTGGTACATCAAATGAGGGTGGTGATGATGATGAGGGTGGCGATCATGATGCTTCTTGTAGTAGCACTCTACCGGATCAAGGTGATTAGGGTGTCAGTGATCCATTTAGTATTACACCTCCTCAGTTACTCGATGATGATATTCTACAAGATGCATTGAGGGAACAAACGTATTTGACCATCCATTGTCTTCTACTGATACAGACCAACCACCTTCTTCTCCACCTCAGTTGATTTCAACAGACATTGATCATGTAATAGTTGACCATCCATCGTCTTCTACTATAGACCAACTTGGCACTACATCTGTTTTATCGAATATTTGATTGCACTTATTTGACTTGTTTATATATATATATGGTCTGTTTTTTTGGTTCATGTTTATGTAATTAATTTATATTTGGTGTTGATGTGTATATTGTTAAGTCATGTTAGATATGTTCATTTAACGTGCTTGCAGATAGATGTGTATGTGATAGCAGTTATTTGACATGATATTTATATTAATTTGAGGATGTGTGCGGTGACGATGTTAGAATAGAATGTTTGTGTTTTGTTAGATGTGATCACAATGATGATGCCCTATTAGATTATTAGAATTTTGTGCTAGCTAATGATGTTTATATGTGCTAGACGTGTGTATAATTAGATGATGGTAGTGAATTTGAATGTGTATCTTAAACGATGTTTATGATTGTTAAATGGTTATCAACATGATATTTATTTTTATGAAATAAAATTTATTATAGATTATGTATTGGTGAACTTATACCAAACTTTTATATATGAAATTTCATGCAAAATGACTTATTGTAAAAAACTGCAAAGATATTTTTGTAAATTACAAAATTTAGTATGGTTGAAACTATGATTGTAAAATTAGACTATATGGGTTTAGGCTGGTATAATATATATGTAATTGACATTGAAATATTTTATTTATAATTCACGTTCTCCACATTAAAATGTTAAAATATGTCCCCTCATAATATTTTCCTATATTTATATATTTAATTATTTTTATTATTAATATTTTGTAAAATATTACATATCAAATCCATATTAAACATTGAAAAATTTACAAATATCCCTCATACATTGAATTAGAAACCAACTGTTAATAGAATAAGAATTCTTTCAATCTTTCTCACTAAAGTGAAAATATAAGAAAAATTTCGATTTAAATTACTTTACTTTTCTCTATATCGAGTAACTATAAAATTATGTTATTTAATATAGACATTGAAATATTTTGCATAAAATATTTTTTGTTATAAATATATTTTTGTTTTTAATATCATATGTAAATGGAACATAGAATGAATTACACATAATGTAATACCAATAATACTATTTCTTGTCATGTGAAAAAATTACATTTCTTCCTTGTAGTAAACAATAAATTATGTTTTTTTACTCATTACATTTATTCTTCATAACAAAGCTAAATTATTATTTTTTACTTTCACTTACTTTATATCTCTATATAAATTTATATAAGATTAAGGTGTAAATTGTAGTGTATGATTGATATTAATTTATTTTGTTATTACAATTTTTTAATTTGTTAATTAAAATTGTTATTTTACTATTCTTAAATGTAACATTATATGACAACATCTCTCCCATGCTTAGTTGTAGAGCGCTTTTCAGTGCAATTAATTTAGATTTAATATAACTTCAAAAAAAAAAATTTATAAAATTTAATTTATTGCTAAAGTTATGATATTTTCAAGCAATTTAAGTTTAATATTAATTGCAACTCTTACAAATTTAAATTAAAATCTTCTCTCTCTAAATATGAGATTAAAGAAATGTAACATGATAAGACTTCATATGAAATTACTTGTCGTTGGAGATTTCCTCTATTGGAAGTTCTCCCTTAAAGAGGCAAGTGAATTTTTTTCTAGGAATAAAGATATAACAATTTGATGTTAGTTTGGTTCTTTATTTGCTACTATACTAGTTAAATTTAACTCTTTTTAATAATAAATATGAGTTAAATAAAACATAAATGATAATAAATTATATTTAAACTTTTGACAAATAATAAATTTCATTATTTCTTAATGAGAAACTCAAAAAATATTATTTTTTCCACTTACTTATCACGAGATAGTCACTAAAATTCATGTTTTTCACATTTCTCCTAGCTTATATTACATCATGTTCACAATGATAATGACATATCTACTTTAAATAGTTTAGTTATAAATACATAAAAAATATATATTTATTTCACATAATCTAAATAGGATACAAAAATGCATCACCAAGCCTAATTGAAAGTCAAACAAATGACTCTTAAACACCATCACAAATTCAGTGTTCTTGATATGTTCCTATTTGAGAAGGGTTGCGACCTTGAATCCTTAATACCATAGATAATGTACACAATCAGAAATACTTAGTTTTAAGTACTGTAAAAATATTTCCATTGCAAAAAAATGTGTAAAAATATTTGAGAATCTTACCAATTATATTATAAAATGTCAATAAGACGAATAAAATAATAATATAATCAGCGAAATAATGACAACAAAAACATAGAATAATAGTATAAATGATTAAATAACAAGTACATATCACTCTCCATTGTCATCTCCCTTATTATCTTCATCACTTGGCATGATAACGTTGTTGTTCTCAAAAATATGTTTTGATCTAGGGTTGTGCCTTAATACGAACCACCAATCCCTATCTAACACATATGGGTAAAAAAACACCTAGTTGCAGTGTTTTCGGAAAACATAAGGCTCCCTAGCTTCATACCACATTTTTCTAGAGTTGATAGATATCATCCCACTATCGTGATCTTCCTTTACATTATTTTGATCAAAAGTGTCCCACCACTTGCACCTAAAAATAACACATTGGAACGAAGAGAAGTCCACTTGAATGATCTCTTGTATCTTTCCAACGTAACCTAATGTCCTCTGGATTAGGTTTTGATCATGGTGGCTAGAATGTCTAGTGTAGAGTCTCATGACTGTTTTGTTTTTAACACCATTTCCATCCATCTTTCCTCCTTTTATTATTGCTATCAACTCAAATAAACAGTAAACTATAGATTTTGACATGGTAAGGTACTTAGATGTCTTATTTTTCATATTTATTAATGTGCCTTATTATTAAGTTAAAATATTGTAATAGCTACATAATTAACATGATTCTGCAGCTATTTCATGATTCTGCAACTATCTCCATGGTTTTCGGATTCCAGTACACAAGCAAAGAAGCACATGGGCAAATGGGGATTGATCGCCTCATGGATCTCCTCCTATTCACTCGAGCCAAATCATCAAGGAAATCACCTAGTGATGCAGTCAAAGAAGTAGGTCAATACATGGATAAAAAGAGCATCAAGAGTTCAAATATTTCATGACTCTCTGATTTGCTTCCCAAATAGGAAATTGTCAAGAAACGTTATTTCTCCATTATAAGATTAGTCAGTTTAGGATTTTTTTAAGCTTTTAATGCATAAAAGTCTCAATCTGTTGAGCACAAATTCTATATATATATAACTTTGTAAACAGAAAGCCAGGACACATTGTAATCTTTAATTGACAGTTTGAAGTTCCATAACTCTATTCTTTTTAATTGAAGAAGTGATCTCATCAATCTCATGTGTAGTTATTTATTGAATTAAATTCTTAAAACTTGTTGTTTTGGAGAGGGCCCCCACAGACAGTCAGGGTTTTTAGCTCAGTTCATTTCATTTTCGTTATTTCCAGAATTGCATTATCACAACCTCAATTTCTTTGTAGTCATTTGTTTACAGTCTTTTGTTTGTTGTCTATCAATTTCAAATCATTTGTATGATTTCTAAAATAGAACTATGTACATAATCCTCTTCTTTTCATAGCAAATATGTTTGATTAGATCGCATTCCTTCTGTTTTTGTTTTGTTATTTCAAGTAGAATTGTTAATTGCAATGTGTGTAGATCTTAACATAGATTGCTTTATAAATTTATTCTTGAATAGGAGTGACTCTTTCTAGAGAATAAATAATTGCCTTTCTAGAACATAAGTATTTTAGTCATAGATTCTAGAATAACATTTTTTTTAGTTCTTTTCAAAAACAAAATTTATCTTAAGGAAGTTTTCATAGAATTTACAAAGTAGTTTTTCTTTTTCATCACCTTGCATAGTAATTATTTTGAAACTAACAATAGTTAGTTAAATAGGATCATGATATCTTGTCTTACTTCCCTTTTCAACAGTTGATTGTAGGAATTTAATTGTAAATCTTCAATTTCATTAGGAACATAGGAATAAAGAAAATCCTTAAAAGAAACACAATCATAATCTTAATAAACTAAAAAATTCTTCTAGCATATAGTGCACTTTTGCTTCACAAGTTTACCAACTCCAGTTGATAATTTATATAAGCAATTTAAGAAAAATAATTTGAGAAACATTTTGGCACCATTGTTGGGGAAGTGTAAATGGAAGTCATGATTTCTTTATATATATATATATATATATATATATATATACAAACAATAAAAAAAACATGATATGCGTAGGGAAAGAACTCTAGGTGTAGATTTGTAGGTAGAGGAAAGAGCTTAATTCCAACAACATCACTTACCCCACCACAACCTCATAGTGCCACACCTCCCACACAAACTCAAATTCCATCCATAGCAGGCCAACATAAATTTCCTGAGGTATTAAGATCCGAAATCCAACTTAGAGATTCACCAACTTCATCAACAAAAGCCATAATAGAAGAAGCTCCCATATCCCCAACAACAGGAATAATTTTTCTATCTTCAATTGGAGAACAACTTTGTTGGGAACGAGTTCCCCTAGAGTCACTTTTGGGGTTAAAAGCCCAATTTTTGGGGAAGAAAACCCAAATTTTGTCTGAAAAAATGTAAAGTTTCCACATTTTTATGGTCATGGACCACGAAGATGAAAAGAGTCACTAAGGGTTTTCCACCCTTCTTTTGTGTAAGACATGTTGGCTTTAGAGATCTACCCATGGTTCGCAAACCATGGGATTGTATAAAAAGAAGTCCTAGAAGAGTCTCTTAGTAGTGAAGTAAAGCTCATAGACATCTTGAGTCATTGATGGGTCTATAAGAGCTAAGAACAAGAGTCCTAGCGTAGGAAAGAGGCTCCGCAGCTGTGTGCACAGAGGCCTAGGGTAGAAGTCCGCAGCTGAGTGCATAGACCCTTGTAGCTATATGCGCAGGGTAGTCAGAGTCTATACTGGAGATCTGAATCATTAATAAAGAGAAGTATTCTGGAATTACCTGTGTATTTTACTTCTGTTATGCGATTACGTTATGTTGAACACTAGGTTTATGTTTTAATGCTATTCTAATGCACGAATCTACATGTTTCCATTTGTTATATGAATTTAAGTAAAGATATATATTTATGCGAATATAATCATAATGCATGTTAAAGTTGTCCAACACTTATGATAATTCGGGTAAATATAACAGAAGAGTAGTCACTGAGGCACGTAAGTGCCTGAACTACCTGGTTAGGGTACACGAAGGACGATCATAGACCTTCGTGGAGGTTTAAAGGGCGAATAAGAGAAATACTTTGATAAGCCCTAAAGGGCTTATTGCTCTGCTCAGAGGAAGAGTTAGGGCATATAATCGACATCACAACCATTCCAGGGTGAGGAAACTTGGTTTCTGCATCCCTCCATATTGCTTCGGGTGATACTTTAGTCCGCGCTCTGCGGATTGATGCCGAAAGGGCCAGTAGTGTAGGGATTTTCTTGGCTACCAAATGCTGAACCTGGGTCAAGGCCTATCAAGCCAACAAATGGTTCCATTTCCAGGACCGGGATCTGCATAAACGAGATGTGTGATGTCACATCATTGGAATCCGACTAAGAAAGAAATCAAAGACTGGTTGGATAAAAGGATCCACGAATTCACACACAAGAAAGCAGGAATCCATGATTGACAAAAGAACAGTGGTTGGACATATATCTATACATAGAGATACATGAAATCTTCTTATGTTCCTTCCTAATTGAATTATATGAGTGGATCACGAAGTTGGCAGACGGCCAAGGGAGGTGGAGGCTTGACGGTCCGATTGTATGGACCCTGGAGTTAGTACAGAGATTGGAAGCCTCTAAAGATAAGATCACTTGTGTCGTCGATCATTGTCTTGATCGTATTCTAGGAGGACTTGTGACAGAATTCACAGTCGATACTTCAGTCAGTTACAACGAAGCAAAGTGACGCTTCTTCAAAGGGCCGCGAGGTAAGTACTTAAGGTCTTTAAATACTTTGATTAAAATGTTATTGTGTGAAAAGTGGTTTATGCATTTGCCTTGATGTTTGGGGCTATGCGAAGTGGAAGGAATTTTAGGAATGGAGGGAAAACAAACCCTGAATATAGCCCATTGATTGAACCTCCTTTGAGTGACGATGAGGAAGTAGCACAGGCATCTCCGCAGAGCGCTTTTTCGGTTGATAAAACAAGGATTCCCACAGATACAACATCCGCCCACACCGCCTCCATCTTCACCTCCACCACTTACACCCTCGCCCACACCACCATCACCTCCACCACCATTTAGTATGGCGAATTCAGTAAAGCTTCCCATGTTCAAGGGCCTGGGAAATGAGGATTCAGACTAATTTTGGTTCATCGCGAAGGCTGTATGGGAAGCTCAGGGTATCATAGATGATCAAATGATTAAGGCAGCATTGGTTAGTGCTTTGTAGGAACATGTTCTAACATGGTACATTAAGTACTACATTGATAACCCAATGTCTGCGTTGGCAGACATCTAAACTGCATTGAATAAGGAATTCAACAAACCTAAGTCTAAAGCATAATCAATCATTGGATTAAATGAAATCACGATGAGGCTTGGTGAGACACCATGGGAGCTAGATCAGAGATTGAAATGCAAGATCCGTGAAGTTAACATGAATCTGACATATGGGCAACACCGCAAATGGTTTCTGGCTGCACTCCAGCCTCATCTAAGGGTTGTGCTATCACAACAGAAGATTGGGATCCAGGCAGAAGCTGTGGAGATTGTGATGAGATTGCATGAAACATTGATGCAAGATGATAATCTAGGGGTTCAACAGATTCACGTGTAGTTGCAGGCCCTTTCCCTAGAGATGTAGAGTCTGAACAATGATAGAACAGTTGGGCCAGAGGTGCGCGAAGAAGTCTGGTGCCTAAAGTGAAAAAACCAAGGGCAAGACAAAGATCATTGTCCAGTTTTTGCAAACTATGTTGCAACAAGGGGAACAATGCCTTTGAGACTGGAAGCTGAAACAAGGCCAAGTATAGCACCCGCACTATGGTGTGCTATCTATCAGGTAGTTGGAAAACATGTGACAGACAATTGCCATTTTTTGCAGAAATTCGTAAAGACATCGCAACATCTCTTCTACAGCTTCTATCAATTAGTGGGTAATGATGAGTTAAATTTCTATACTTACAAATTAATGATGGACATGACACATGCATACATGGTGCAGGTAAAAACAAGGCCTCCGAACCAAGGTGCTGGTGATCTAACAAGTTTGAAGGAATTGTACATTTAACATGACTAGAGGTGTAAGTATTCCCATACATCCACATGTGTTGCACATTCTCTTAATTTCTTCCAACAAGGAGGGATCTGAATTCTCACTTAAATTTTCTTTATTCCCAAATTATCTCCTTAGTTACCTATTTGGTTCCTCATTTTTTGAACCATCTTATTACATAGGAAAACCTTATTACACGAATCTTCACAACAAGACACTTAATTTCCTACAAGATATCCTAAATACTGCTATATTTGATACTAGATTTATTTGAAACCTGATTACTGGAGAGTAGAGCCTTTTTCAATATTGAGCATATCATTGCATTATTTAGTACATTAGTTAGTCTCTGAATTGGAGCTTCAAATTCAGTCTTTGTTTTATATGCCAATGGAGAAAGAAAAAATGATACTGTCTTTGTGATTCATTATTAACCCATCATTCCTATATCTGCATGCTTGGACGCTAGTTGCCCAATCAAGATTTAATATGAACCGACTCTCAAGTGGTACTTCTCTAGGCAAGAGGTTTAGCTTGGTGGAAAATTGTATCAAGTTGTGGTGTATGTCTATATGTGCTCTTGTTTTGACTATTTTGAATTTTCTTTTCTTTGTTGATAGACCTTGTTGTTTTTCTTTGTGTACCTTATTTTTACTTTATTTATACTATGTTTGATTTTCACACGATTGGGAAGATTTGTGACACTAAAAGATGATTAAATGGTAAGATAATATTCTTCACATTCTATGGATTATTACTTTTCTTTTGGTATTCCTATTATAGCATTTGGTGAGAATTTTATGGTTGTGCCTTTGAAGAGGCAAAGTTCTGATCTGCATATGTTAAGTCTCTAAACTTATGGAATTGATAATCTGTGTAGTTGAAGAGGAAAATAAAAGTGTAGACATTATGTGTGTACTTATATCATTGTTTCATAGTTCCATGCATTACAAAAATCCACAAATAGCTAGTTGCTCTTCAGACAAGAAATATCATGATTTTGCCTTCTTGAGTAGTCTATCATGAACAACTTTGTAAAATAATAATACATTGTGTCACATGTTTATTTTTTAGTTTAACTCTTAGTTTCATTGTGAGTAGACATTCTTGGGCACCTCGCCAAGCTTTCCAGTCACTGTCTGTGCAATATCTTCTCAAAATATATAAAAATTGTTTAGAAACTACATCAAAATCTAGATCATATTAGATTGGTTGCTTGTAGAATATTCATAATTATGCTTGTATTTGTATCAAACAGAGTGCTTTGTTCTTCATTCATTTTAGTTATTCGACAGATAGTTGATGGAAAGTAAAAAATTTAACGTTGAATGGTTAACAAATTTCGTTTGGATATATTTGTGTGCATCAACAATTTGATTGAAAATTTACTAATAAAATTGTGATTATTGAAGCATTGAATTTTTTAGATATGCAGATCCCTTGTAATTCTAACACTCGTTTCAAGGAATAACAGTTGCATGATTTTGATAATTGTTCAACTATATTAACTTGCACTAGATTGTGTCCTGTATAAGTGACACTACTCTTCTTCCATATGTTATCCACTTAGGACATTTTCTTTGTAATATTTGGTGCATTTGCTAATTATATGTCATTTATAAGTTATAATTGTCTTCAGAGTTTCACTTCTAATTGAGTATTCAAATGAGCATATTGATTCTCTTATACATAACTATTTTTCCCTCCACCCATTTTTCATAACTTCCATAACCATTAGGTAGGGACCTACAACTTCGATAAAACTTTGCTTGTTTAGTAAAATATTGCTAAGACTTTAATTTATTGAAAGTTGTAGAATTTACAATTTATGAAGTTTCAATGTCTAATTTTTAAAAGTCTAATTCTTTAAAGGGTGATAGCTCAATGGAAGAGAACTTGCTTTATAACCAGGAGGTTGGTGGTTCGATTCCATCATGCCCTAACATCCATATGGAACGTCGATGATCAATTTTTGGTGACAGAGGCTCTTTGACCATCACCAATGAGCTTTGGTGACATTTTTCAACTCTCACCAAAATATGAAATGGTGATGGTCAATGAACGCCACCATATATACGTATCAATAGTGACAACCCTCAAAGGTACATAATCATAAATCGTTGTTGGTGATATGAAATGGTGACGGTCACTGTCCATCATTATAGTCATTATTCGTGATAGACCTTGAATGTCACCACAACACATATACTTTTGGCAATGCGTCTTTTGGTGACAATCAATGAACGTCACCATATATATGCACCAATAGTGACGGCCATGAAAGATCCATCATAATAAATCATTGTTGTTCATAGGAAATGTTGACGGTCACTATTCGTCATTATAATCAATATTCGTGGCAGACCTTGAATGTCACCATAACACATATTTTTGGCGACACCACCTTTGGTGACATTCAGTTTTTGGTGACAAAGACTATGGTCCATCACCATTGATCATATAAAATGGTGACGATTGCTATCCGTCATTATAAAATAGTATTGGTGATGGAATTTGAATGTCACTACAACACCTATAATTTTGGCGATGCTACCTTTGCTGACATTCAGTTTTTGGTGACGGAGGCTATGGTCCGTCACCATTGCTCATATGAAATGGTGATGGTCACTATCTGTCATTATAAATCATTATTGGTGACGGACTTTGAATGTCACCACAACACCTATACTTTTGGTGATGCCACCTTTGGTGACGTTCAGTTTTTGGTGACGAAGGCTCTTTTGACTGTCACCAATGAGCTTATGGTGACATTTTTCTCCCGCCACCAATTTCCTTTTTTTTATAGAGGGCAAGAAGTGTATAGAAAAATGTTGGTACTCCAACAAAATTGGACACCTCAAGAAACACTGTTGGAAATGAAAGGAGTCTGAAAACCCAAATAAGGAAGAAAATCAAGTTGAGTTAGGTATGATTAATGAACTTTTATTTGTTGAATTGAGTATGGTAGATGAAGCTTTACTTGTTTCTAATGTCTCTCAGAATTATGAAAATTTGTTGTTAGATTTTGGTGCTTCTCGTCACATGAATCCGCATGGAAGTTGGTTCACTTCATATGAAGCTCTGAATGGTAGTTTTGTGTTTATGGGTAATAATGTATCTTGTCAGGATATTGGGATGGGAAATATCAAAATTAAAATGTATAATGATACAATTAGATCATTAACTGATGTTAGATGTGTACCTAAAATAGATTTCTTTGGGAGTGTTGGACTCGGAAGGTTATAAATTTATAGGTCAAAATGGAGTGTTGAAAGTTTCAAAAGGCACTCAAGTTGTTATGAAGAAACATAAGATCATAAACCTTTACAAACTCAAAGGAAGTACTCAGGTCAGTGAGGCAACGACTGTATCTGAGAAGAAAGAAGAAGGTATTCACCTATGGCATTAGTGACTAGGTCATATGAGCGAGAAGGGCCTTCAGGTACTAATGAATCGTAAGTAGCTTCCTGATTTGAAATCCTTGAGGTTGGATTTTTGTAAACATTGTGTGTATGGAAAAAAATGTAAACATAAATTTATAACTAGAAATAATAATAATAAAGAAATTTTGGACTATATTCATTTGGATATTTGGGAACCATATCCTATTATATCTTATGAAGGTGTGTTATACTTCTTAACATTTATTGATGATTTGTCCAGAAAGTTTGCGTCTATATGTTGAAACTAAAATATGAGGCATTTTAGGTTTTTAAACAATTTAAAGCTATGGTGGAAAAGAAAAAAAGCAAATCAATTAAATGTTTAAGAACTGACAATGGCAGTGAATTTACTTCCCTAGAATTTGAACAATAATGTAAAGATGAAGGTATTGTTAGACATAAAACTATTGTTTATACTCCTTAGCAAAATGGCATTGTTGAATGTATGAATCAGACTCTTATGGAAAGAACTAGAAGCATGATCAATAGTGCTAACCTACAAAAGGAGTTGTGGGCAGAAGCAGTATCAACTGCTTATTATTTAGTTAACATATCACCTTTAGTTGCCATTAATTGTAAAATTCCTAAAGAATTTTGGTTGGGTCAGTCTTGTTATTATTCACATTTAAGGATTTTTGGTTTTGATTCCTATGCTCTTATTCCAAACAATCAATGTTCAAAGTTAGACCCAAAAGCAAAATTTTATGTCTTTGTTGGGTATGAATATGCAGTGAAAGGATACAGGTTGTGGGATCCTTATTCACGGAATATAATCATTAGTAGAGATGTAACATTTGATGAATCTTCTCTTCTAAAATCAGATGTTGAAAAAGTTGAACAGGAACAGGTATTTCCAAATCAACACAATTAGTTGGAGGCTAAACATTTTTTAGAAAGTCGAAAGGAAGAAGAGATTTCTGAATAAAAATGTGAAGAAGATGCAAACGAAATTGTTGAAGTTCCAAAACCAGTTCAACAACCAGTCACTCTAAGAAGGTCTAAAAGGGTAATAAAAACACCAAAAAGGCATGAATATTCTAATTCATCTATTGCATTGATTACTGAAGATGGGGAACCTTCTTGTTATTAGGAAGCAGTAGATGATGCAGACAGCGAAAAATGGAAAAGGGTTATGGAAGAGGAAATGGATTCCTTAGACAAGAAAAAAACCTGGGATCTTGTAGAATTTCCTGAAGGGAGAAGTGTTGTCGGATGCAAATGGATCTTCAAGTTCAAGTGAAATGTTGATGGAAGTATCGAAAAGTATAAGGTGAGGCTGGTAGAAAAAGGGTATTCTTAGGTTAAAGGTATTGATTTCCATGACAATTTTTCACGAGTTGTAAAACTTGTTTCTATTCATACTGTGTTGGAACTAACTGCATTACTTGACCTTGAGTTAGAATAGTTAGATGTTAAAACATATTTTCTACATGGTGATTTGAATGAAGAGATTTATATGGAACAACCAGAAGGTTTTGTACAAGGTTGCAGTAGAAGATTAGTTTGCAAGCTCATGAAATCATTGTATGCCCTGAGGCAGTGTCCTAGGTGATGGTACAAGAAGTTTGACTCCTTCATGGTGAGCCAAAACTTTACTAGAAGTGAGTGTGATCATTGTGTATACTTTAAGAGTTTCAATGTCATATTCATCATCATGGTCTTGTACGTTGACGATATGCTTATTGCGAGAAAAAGCATGGAAGAGATCAAGAAGTTAAAGGCTCAACTCTCTAAGACATTTAATATGAAGGATCTTAGAGCAGAAAAACATATCTTGGGCATGGATATACACAAAGACAGGAAAAATGGAAAGCTTTGGTTATCATAGCATAAGTATGTGGAAATATTACTTGAAAATTTTGGTATGAACAATGTGAAACCTGTTAATGTTCCATTAGATTCCCATTTTAAGCTTTCTTTAGTTTTGAGTCCAAGAATTTATGAAGAAAATAAGTATATGTCTCTTGTACCATACACAAATGCAGTAGGCAACTTCATGTATGCTATGGTATCTACAAGGCCTAACATTTCACTTGTAGTTGGATTTGTTAGCAAGTTCATGGAAAATACAAGAGAAGAACATTGGCAAGCAGTGAAATGGATGCTTTAGTATTTGAGAGGCACAAGTGACCATTGTATCATGTTTAATGGTAGTGAAGGTTCAATCCGTGGATATGTAGATGCTGATTATGCGGGTGATTTGGAAAAGAGGAGGTCTACTACAGGATGTCTTTAGTCTTGCAAGTGGAGAAATTAGTTGGATGTCAGAGCTTCAAGAAATAGTTGATTTGTCCACTACTGAAGCTGAGTATATAGGTGCTTTAGATGCCAATAAAGAAGCAATCTAATGAAAGGTTTACTTGATGAGATTGGAAGGACATAGGAGAAATTGAGTGTATTCTATGATAGTCAGAATGCTATTAATTTAGCTACAAATCTAGCTTATCACAACAAGAAAAAACATATTGATGTTAGGTACCATTTTGTGAGATGTGATCGATGGCGGAAACCCATCTCTCAAGAAGTTCCATACACAGGAGAATCATGCAAACATATTCATGAAGCCATTTACAGTAGAGAAATTGTGATGGTTTTTGGCTTATCTTGGCTTGCAGAAGAGATGATGAATAAGCATGGGCAAGGGATTAGGAAAATTGTTGTCAAGGTGGAGATTGTTGAAAGAATGACAACAATTATGTAATTGTGGGTAAATTTAGTTTTTACCATTCAATGAGTTTTATAATAGGAAGAAGTTATGTAACGAAGTAGCCCATATTAATTGGGATTTCCTGAGAGGCTTGTAACCATGGAGAATCATTCTTGATTAATAATATTTCCAATCCCTTGCCCCATGGAGGTTTCCTTGACACATTGTCAGGGTTTTACCACATAAATTTTTGTATTCTTGTGAGCGATTCAGTCGGTTTTATGTAATTTTTATTGCTTGTGAATAATTAATAAATACCAACATTTATTTATGCCAATATAATATTTTTTCTTGTTTTCAACTAGTTGCGGAATTAGAGACGTAAAATGGCAAACGCAATAGAAATGCTAGGATTTTTGTTGCTAAAGTATCAGACTTTTCATCATTTTTGCATCCTTAAAATGCTTGAGTCTTTGTTGCGATTATTAATAGATCAGTTTATGCCTCTTCCAAAGGCAACATGGGTTTTGTGAAATTCCTTTTCCAAACTAAAATCGAATGAAAAAAATTCAATGAAATCAATAGCTCTGATTTAGACTAGTCGTCCACTCACACCCTCATCTTTCTTGGACGGCTAGAATCCCAAATACGTAGACCCTAGGACACACTTGTGGAAAACCACAGACTACATGGATTGACTGAATACAAAGGCACTCGCAAGCATCATGTATGTTTCCTTCAAAAGCGTCGAAGTTCTCATAAAAGAACCCATGCATGAGATAGCACTTGGGCATTAATCAAGGTTCTTCTATTTGAATGATTAAACATTTATAAAGTGCTTTTTTTATAAGTATATAATTAAGTATTATATGGTGAATCTCGACTGTAATAAGATTTTTGTGTAGTTTTTGTTTATATTCGGTTTTTTTTTTTAAATGACCACCAACTCCGTGAGTATTAATATGCAAGATACCATAACTATTAATTCTTGTAGGTAGAAATGTACTGATGTGATCTAATAACAAATCTGGATATCATCTTGGGGTTAAATTTCTGATGAAATTATTGACGATTTACCTCAATATTTTGAAAAAAAAATAATAGACCCGATAAATACACCACTCGATAAATTTCAATGCATGTTAAATTAAATTCATAATGCTTGCTATTATGAATTTAATTTAACATGCATTGAAAGTTATTGATTAGTGTATTCAATTCGAATGTTAATTCAATCGGAAAAAGAAATAGTAGGTTCCTATACTTACAACTATGACATATTAACATGCATTATAGTAAATTGATATCATTTCTTGTAGGAATTTCTATTTGGATCCCCGGTGGATGGGGTGTTGTTGGCTTCTAATTTTTTTCAAAACGAACGGAGGAGATTTGATGACATGAGAATATTCTTCGTCTAAATAGCCCTTCGACGACATGATCTCTACTCTTGCAAGTTACAAAACAATAAACTAAAACGATTTGATCCGTGGTTGGTCGCCCCTGCAATTCACCGTTGTTTCATTTCAATCCGCTTGGATCTCACCTCCCCATCTTCCATGAACACTCCATATTGTTTTTGACACAGGCTATGTTGGCAACACACCAGTCTTGAATGAGCCGAAACAGAGCATGATGGGAAATAAGTGATAAATCGTGGAGTTTCTGCATGGTAATAAGTTTCCTAAAGAGGAGTCTCGTACAATTGTATTGAATGTCATTAAGAAATTTGACGAGTTCAATGGTGGTGATCATTGTCTTTATAATCTATGTCGAAGCGATTTAATTAGCCTGTTAAAATACCTTCCCCAGATGGCCATGCATATTACGATTTTAGCCCCCTACGAGGTTATAGATTTTTTGTGCCAGATGGATACGACATCCGCATCTTTGGGTGGCCTAAAACTCATCTCCACAAGTTCGAGGCAGCTAAATATCTTGAAACCAAGAACCCAAATGAGGATAAAAATACTCTCGGGGGACTAACTGGAAATGAGAGGAGGTTTGTCATGTTCAATGGTGGAGTTGGAAGGGAACAACTAGCATGGCTTGATAGCATACTCCAAGATGCAACTGCTTGTAAACATCAAGTCATCATTTGTTTTCATTTCCCTTTCGATCTTGTTGCAGCATCTCCTGAATCATTATTGTGAGATTACGATGAGGTGATGCATGTTATTCATAAATATAATTGTGTTAAGGCTTGCCTAGCAGGCCATGCCCACAAAGGTGGATATGTTATCGATTCTTATGGAATTGATCATAGGATTATGGAAGTTGTGCTTGAGTTCCCTCCAGGATCAGATGCATTGGGCTATATTGGCTATATTGATGTTTACTGTTGTAACATAAATGGTTTTGATAAGTTAGATATTTATGAACGGGTATAAAAATAAAATAAAAAATAGAATAAAAGAATGAAAATATAATTTTTTTTTGAAAAAAATAATGAAAATAAAATAAGTGTATAAGTGATCAATCTCAAATGGCACTAGAATAATTACTGTTTGAATTATATAGTATAATTATGATCAAACATATTTAAATTTATGTTTTTAGATTAGGAAATAATTCAATCAAACTGTCAAATATTGGTTGAAATTAGTAGATAGGATAGATTAGAGAAAAAGTGACCAAACCATTTAAACTTCGTCAATTGCATTTTATGCACTAGAATAGGGTTAGAAGTAACCTTAGAAAATAAAAAGAGTGCCTGTTAGATCAAATGCACCCTTTGGATATATTAATCATGCTTTAGAGAGATTAATCGTGTTCAAATAATGAACTAATCATGTCATTTAAACATGATTATCAGTTTGTAATAAGCATTAAGAATTGGGTTGTATTATAAAGTCGGGAGACAGAATGATGTTTTGTCATCTTGTGATATCACAAAGGCACCTTTCAACGACCATATGATTTTCCCTGCTTGGATCAACGGTAGGGAAACAACTTCGCACCCCTCATCCCATTTCCTGTTAACATCAGGGGGGGAGAGGGGGAGGTTCCAAAAAGTGGTATTTCCTTTCCCTACCCAACGTAACGTGGCGCTTTCTCATGACTTCACACCCCCCTCGTTGAAAACCATATACCACTACTCCCCCCCCTCCTGAAATCTGCTTATCTCTTCTTTTCTCTTGCCAAGCGTTACCATGTCACCTCCCGCATTTTACCTACCACTAAATACACTACGCCACTTGTCATTCCTCCATTTTCTCACCACCTATTTCCATTTCCATCTACCCATTATACATGTATCTATTGCAAATTTCCCGTTGCCCACTAATTCATCTAAATCTCGTTCTGTAACAGTTCTAACTGCAACTTTAATTGATCTAAGTCTTATAAAATCCACCTTGTCTCATCCCGAATGACTCTCCTAGCTACGATGTTACTATTTTTTTATTGCAAGTATTGATTTCATCTCTTGCAACCCCTACTATTTCCATAACCTATCAATCCCAGCAAATTCAGAGCCTAATACCATTGACAGATTCATCGCTCATCCAGGTACCTCTTCAAGCCGAAGCTCTATTATCTTTTTCCTTCTCAAACTCCTTAAACATGGCACCAAAGGGAAAGGGCTAATCATCTAGTAGCAAATCAAAGAGTGAGGATAACCTTAAAATCTCTGCTACCTTGGACCTCGACCATATGCCATTGGCAGACCAATATTACAATATTGTCGATATTGAGTGTGACTTTGACATGTTCAAGTTACATCATTGGTTGAAGAAAAAATACCTAGACCAGTAAAATGAAATTAACCTTTGGGAAGCCCTCTTACCCATGTTCATATTCCCACAAAAACACTATTTCCTTGATCTTGTCATGTGGTTTCAAGCCAGATACAATCCACTACAAAGAACCATTTTGGCCCGAAATGGAGACATTATTATCTCAATTGCACATGAAACAATAAACCAATTGTTGCTTATTCCTAAAAATGACTCCCTCAGCCACTTTTCCGTAGTTGTCCTTATGGATTTGTATCATAAGCTCACCTTTCCTTAGAGAGCCCAGATTTTCGATATTTTCCTTCCAGAAGATTCTCAGCTTCCCAAGAAAAATCTCCCTTATCTAGCTTCTATGTTCCTAGAGAAATCCAAACAGATCATTGATTTATTTTCTTGCCTTTTAGGGTATCAATCAGACCAGTGGGTAGATGAGCCTATTCTAGGCTTTCTATCTATTTTCTATAATGAACATAAGCCAACATTCATGTTTAATTTTAGTCAATTTTTGGTTGATAATATGCATGAACAAATGATGAATATTAATACAAAAGGTGTTTAAATATGCATTTGTATTAGTCTATATGTTTCTTTTTCAGCAAGAAAATAAGTTTCCAATAACTTTACATAAACAAGATGATCAAGGAATCAACCAATCAGTGATACAATGGACTTCATTAGTCAGGAAAAACTCAACAGAGTTTAAATTTGTAGGCTTCATAGATAGCTTTTTCCATACAATTGCAGGGATTCTTCGCAGTCAGAGTGATCCAAGGATCAGTTTAGAGATTAAAAAGGTTTTGCACTTGAGTGAGCAGACAAAAACCAGGGACTGGTATCTATACAAGAATTATACAGGGATAAGGGTATATGGATGCAAGTTGGCTCCCTACAAGTTTCCTAAATATGTTCCAATGAGGATTTTATCTCTGGAATACATAAGGTAGATGATCAATATGGATGAAATCCATTTTGTATCAAGTAAAATAAAATGACAATTTAAGATCAAGACCCAAGTGGCACCATTCATATGTAATACCAGAATAGTAGGAGATGACGCAGATGAATCCTCAAGCAATTCAGTTTTCAGCCTAGTTTCACCTGGTCATATGACTCATTCAGCATAATTTCTAATTTAAGGGTGGAACTCAAAACCACACCTTATAATCATACCCCCGGACCAGAGATCGAGAAGTTCATGAATCAAGACTAGTGGGAGGAAAATACATTACAAGAAGAAGAAGAGAGGATCCTATCTACAGCCACCTTCCATGGTGGAGTACCTCAAGATAAACAAGGAAAAAGGAAAATGGAAGAACCTTCATCTTTAGCATGTACATGAATAAGTGCCTAAGAATTCATCATTCAACAGAAAAAGTAGAGGACACATCTCAAAGATGTCAGCATTCAGAATGAGGAAGAACGAGAAACTATTTTTATGATTGGTTTACAGGTTCCCACAGGGTCAAAGGAGCTCTTCCTTGATACCCCATCCTCCTCGGCCTCACAGAATCCTTCAGAAAAATCATAGTCAACGAAATTGGGTGAACATTATGATCCCAACGTCTTCAGTAAGTTTCTGGAAATTAAGCAGAAAAATGAAACACTCAAATCCAACACCTATGCTCAGTTTTGGAAGAAGACATCTACATCCCAACTTAGGTTGTTTACAACATTTGATAGTGAGAAAGGAAGGATGAAAACGGAATTATCATAGGCTCAAGTACCATCTGCAAAAACCCCTTCAGACTATAAGAAGACTAGCTTCTCATTTGATGCAAAGCAAATACATCCCATTGATCAAATGAATATGCATAGATAGTATGGAGAAATGACTTTCTCCACCATGATAAATATTATTATAGCACTTTGAAAGTTAAAGACATCTCTCACCAATGTCCAGACACAATTAAAATTGGAGAAAATTTCTTCATTAGCAAAGGACACTAAAATCAAAACATTGGAAGATTTGGTGATCAAGATGGGTTATGATCCCAGTGATGTCAAAGCAATGGAGGATATCCTCAAGAAAAAGAATGCAGACATAGCAGCACTCAGGAAACAGTTGAAGTTACCTTCTACAGAGGATCCACAAACAAAAGAGATAGAAGAAAGTGAGCAACATAAAGAAGACATGGTCAAATTTATCATGGAGAAAAATTTGCAGAGAAAGGAAATGGAGGAACAAATAGAGAAGCTACTTAAGGAAAAAGAAAAGGTTGCACAATTGACTATAGATCCAGTAACAACCATACCAATTATAGTTGCAGGGACAACAAGGGATTCGACATCAGCACCAGATGATTTGAATAAATTTATGCAAGACCTATCTCTTCAGAGACAAGAAAATGATAAGCTCCAACAAAAACTAAAGAATCTAGAAGCAAGAAATATAAAAAAATGATACCCTCTTGGTGGAAGAGATGCAGAAATATCACCAACTTGCCAAGAATATTGATCAATTAGAAAATCAGTCATTGGTGGCTCACACCTTGGCCCAATCAAGGAAAGAATTTGGGTGGATATAAATCATTCCATAATTGAGATTTGGCCATCCATTCAGATTATGTTTTAACAAGAAGAGTTAATTGACAGGTGCAAAACAACCATTGAACAAGTCAGAACAACACTAGGACAATAACCAGCTAAGGCTACATCCATGATCAAAGTGTTGAACTCAAAGACAAGATTAGAGTTAGAGAAGATCCAGATTGTAGATGGGCATAGACCATCCTAGAAATCAAGAAGCTATTGCAAAAAAGGAATTTAATGACTCGCTTGGAAACTAAATGTCAAACTTTGGAAAATGTTGTCCAGAGATTTCATACTAAATTTAATTTTCTGAATCAAAGAGGATTGCGAGGGTTAGTAGCACCCAATGGCAGATTGGAAGATTACTTTGAGAAACTTTACACTATTGCAACAAGTAAATCCAAGTTTGCAGGTATCAAAGGACATGTCACAGGAAAATCTTTCATATAAGCCTTGGAGTTTGATTTAACTATCAAACATGAAATCAAGCACATTTTCATCAAAAAGCCAACTTTTGAAAAATACACTGAACTAGATGAAGTTTATAGAAAGCTAATAAATCTTTCTATACCCAATGATGAAAGGTGGGATCAGTTGTGTGATACTATCGAGTAGATTTTTTATCTCCAATAGACAGACAACAAGACAACTCATTTTGGGGCCAAGTCATCAACAATTTCCTCGAAGATAGTGCCAACAACCTCAACAATTTAAGCATTCCTACATTTTTATACTATTTTTGTAAATCAGTTAGATGTTTCTAGAATCCAAATATTTTGTATAAATAAGTTGCAATTGGATGTATTAAGGGTTGAACCCCTGGATGAGTTTTCTAAAGAAGAATTGTATTAAACTAAAATGGCGTCATCATAATGAAAGGATTCTGTATTTGCTTCAAACATCTTGTCACTTTTTGAGTTTTTCTTATGTTTTCACTTCATTTTGTTGTTCTACATGTATTTCAGTTTTTATGAAGAAAATTGGGTAAGAGAAAACTGCATATCATTCTATCTTAAATCCCCTGTGAAGTTATAACGTATTTTAGAGATTTGTTTATTGGACTATTTGTCTTTATAATGTCCTCTACATTTATAAATCATCAATCATCTTCATAAGATTAAATATATTGTGTTGGGCTATAAACATTGTTTACTTGCATTCTTTCTTATGATTAACTAAAAATTCCATTTGAATATATGGGAAATCATAGCCTCTTACATCTTTGCCTTTCCACACACTTTTAAATCAAATTATTATTCAGAGGTAAAGAATCAACCCTTTCTAAATATTTATTATTAATAATGTTTAAGCACCTACCTTAATCTTCTCATAACATTGATCATCCAAAAAACCTTTTAAAAAAAACAAAACATTTTTAGATGCTCTAGGATAATTACTTAACCTATAATTATCTCAGAGGACAACATCTACCATGATCGACTTTTACTAATTGGAATTGGCCGCATGGCAAGAAATAAAATGATATTGGACTTGGAAAAAATATCAACCTAGACAACTAGTTAGACAATCTCAAGTATCTATTAATTTCCCATGCCAGAGATATAGAACAGGTATATATAATATAGGCATCCGTATTCCCAATCCTTTATTTAGTGATAAGGACTCAATGAATTTTTTCTATTTTCTTCCATGCATGTAAGGATAGACTATGACAAATTATCTTTGTTATATTGAGGTCAACTACACCATTTCATATCTGGATATGCTAAACCTGTCACTACTACATGTAGGGGGGTTTTAAGACAATATTTGAGTCAATTGTCTTAACTTAAGACAAAAAGAAACTTGTGTATTGTCTTAAATATTGTCTCTAAGCGGGTGTCTCAAAATATAATGTCTCAAAAATTTGTCTCTATAAAGATAATATAGAACACATATTATTATTGTCTCTATAAAGACAAGAATTATTGTCTATTAAGAGACAATTTGATTTGTCTCTCTAGAGACAATTTCTTTTGTCTCTCTAGAGACAACTTCATTTGTGTCTCTTTAGAGACAATTACATTTTTGTCTTTTTAGAGACAATAGATGAGATTAAAAACGTATTGTCTCTATAGAGACAATATGTCCATAATTCAAACTATTGTCTCTCTAGAGACAATATAAAAAATTATTTAAAAATAAATAAATAAAATCATTTTGAATGTTCTTTCAAAGTAGTTTCACATTCAAAGTTCACAAATAGTACTCGTGTATGAGAGAAACCACCACAGAAATTCCTATCTGATAGAAACCAGCGCATATGGGTTATTAATATTACCTTTGTTTAGCAAGAGGGCCTGATTCAATTCATTAGTAAATTTACACCCAAGTTTTACTTTGTGTTCCAACAAAACCTGGCACCCCTGTAAATCTGTAGGTTTACTCTGCCTATTAAATAATAACAAGCTCTATGTGTGGAGGGCTTAGTCCAGTATTCACATTTCCACACCAGTAATTACTAACATCACAATGCAACATTCCATGCCTGACGTGGTTTTCTTCCAATAGACATGAAGACAAGCAACACTTCAGAAAATATTGCTTGAGCATTAAACATGTCAAACCAACAGGAGATAAAATGTGATGCTTAAGCAATAAAACGGCATAGAACTATTTACTTCAAAGCCAAAGTTACCTAGCATTGGCATGAATATAAGTGATAAATATATAAAAGTGAGGATTGACAATTGATGTTGGAACATTCCTATAAAATCTAAATCATGCCAACATTAATACAGAGTAGAAAATGCTTTCCTCCAAGACCACGTGAGCTTAACATGGCCACCCATATATAAATGCAATGTCCAACCATCATATTTAATTACTGTCAAATTTTCAACGACGTGCCATCTTATAAATCTTTAATATCTACTTCAAATGGGAGTCAGAAGTTTGGATTTAAGATGCTACCTTAGCTTTGATAAGCATTCCATCTCCCAGTTTTACTATAGTTAAAGAAGAATCTGTAGGCTGTTGAATGGAAACGACTTTAGATTTAGACAATGCAAATATTTATGCAGAAATCAATTGAGAGCCAAATTAATGAAATGGCGATACCTTTATGTGTTCGATAGACAACATACCCACAAGAATACCCACGCAGGCTTGATAGCCAGAGTTATCAACTATGTAAACCAATTTCGGAGTTAAAATAAATCCTCAGACATAGCTAGAATTTTCAGAGAAAGTTTTAACAAGCCATAATATATTACATGAAACAATCATCGCAACTATCATTCCCCCCAACAGTACACAACGAAAGGCACTTGAGCATTCTTGAAATATTTGAAGAGTACAAAGAGTTCTTGTGCAAAATGTGCAAGAGTATATAACGGAAAAAAATGTCTTAGCATATAAAAATAGCTCTATAATGGAGTTGAACTAAGATAGTTTAGCCAACTCCACCAATGAAAACATCTGCACAGTACCCAAATCACATATAGAGAGATGCGATAATGCTATTCTAAGCCCCAAATACAAATCAGGATTAAATGTCGGAACTCAAGAGCAAACTCCAATGATACAAAACTAATTGAATCCGCCAATCCCTAAATATGCAAAATCATCTTAACAAAGCTATTCAAAAGCATCATCATCATCATCTAGAAGGGGTTGGGCCGCAGCTGCTACAAGTTCTGCCTCGTAGCTGACAACATAAAAGATTGTAAGCCAAAGTTTCAATCTTTTAGAAATGGAACAAATTATTTCAATAAAAGTTAACAAAAAATAATAAGAAAATAGCATTCTACTTACTGCACTAGTTGACAGGACAACTCAAATATTATGGCAGTGGTTTCAGAAGTGATATTAGAAGATTCTACAAAAAAATTGAAATAAAGGCAAACTTTTGAAGATAATTATCACCATGTCTTCTTCAATTACCGCTCGTCCATATCAGGTCCATAATGTCTTTCAATTTCACCAATTGATCTGAAATCAATTCCCTTCCCTTCATTTGCATTAAAAACATCCTTTCAAGGCAATAAGCCCAAACTTCTTAGAAGTTTTATGCATCCATTGTACCCTTGTCCATACTGAGATGCATCTTGCACTACAGAAGCATCTGACAATGGTAGACATCTTAATAACCACTACTGTGTCTTGAACTTTGTAGTGAAATTCTTCCCGCTCAATGAGGATATTGAATTCAGGTACTAAAAATTCATTTAGATCCAATTGCCTAAAGGCTTTCCTATTTGATTTTATATTGCTTCTATGTGCTGAAATTATGTCCAATAAACTTTTAATTGAACTCCATGAAATTACTAAGGGTACTTATTTATGCCATTTTTTCATGGTTGTTAACTCTCTATAGATGCCTTTTACAGCATCCCTGAAGCCCTTTTCCAACATTGATACAGCCTACCCAACCTCTGTTTCTCACTGTTATTTCCTATTACAAATCACCCAGCCTCTGTTTCTCATTGGTTAAGGTCTGTTACAAACTGCTTAACCTTTCTTTCTCCCTACCTGAGACTGTTCTAGGTTATCTGTTTAGCTTCTATTTATTGCTAATCAAGGTCGATGACAAACTTCTCAAGCTTGTCATTGAAGAGCCTGAATGCATAGTACATACCCATGTTGCTTGAGTGTTTGCAATTAACACCAGGTGCCTGTGGTCCTGTACAACCCTACTCATGCTTGTTGAGAGTTTCCTATTGTTTCCCAAGGCTTTTACATTCCTTCCGACACCTCTTAAAGAGTTCCCAAACATTTTTTTCCCTATTTGTGAAATGTATGCAATTATTTTTCTTGTATATGACTTGTTACAGCCCTACCCACAACTTCGTATCGCTGCAATGAACAACCACCTCAAGAAGCCTGCATGTTGTTAATGTGATGTACACAAGCCCGAGGAAGTGTGTTTATTGTAGTACCTAAGCCCTGGTGTCGTGATTGGTGTTGTTGTGGCAATTATACAGCTCTTACTACACTTCTATAGTGATTTGTGGCTGAATAAATACTAATTTTTCCTAGAAAAATAGTAATAGTAATTTTATGTTGACCCATCAAATATTAAATCACAGCGTTAACTGACAACTAAAAATTCAAAACTAACTACAAACCAACTTCGGGATGTGATGTCTTCATATTAGTGTTTGCTTGACCCTTCATTGTTGTACACATGCCAACCAATCCTTTGGTCATGCTACCCTTTCTCCAATATGTTATAAATGCATAAAACAATCATAGAAAACTAAAAGCACCAACAATGAAATAGGGAATACCTAAAGACAAGACAATTACCATTTTAAAAAATCATTATATCTATCCAAATCAATGTGTCTCTTCATATTGCCAAGTGACACTTCATATTCCTCTAACCTAAGCCTAATCAAAAGCAACTTAAACTAATCTAACTCATTACATAACAACAAAGCTAAGTCACATGGTTTGGGTTCAAGTATGGGTTTGGCAATGATTAGGTTCAGTTCGAATTCGAATTTTTGATGAGGTTCGCAATTAGATTCATCTATATATATATATATATATATATATATATATATATATATATATATATATATATATATATATATATATATATATATATATATATATATATAAGTTTAAAATGAAATATAGGATAAAATACTAAGGTATCAACATCAATAAACATAAAAAATGCTCTCACGAACATGGAAATTGCAAGGATAGATTACAAGCTTGAGTTGTGACATGACGTTATGAGTTTTAATCTATGGAATTGGTCAATGATCATGAGGTTCAATGAGGTCCGCCAAACCTCAAAAAAAAAAAAATTAAAGTTTGCCAAACCTAAAAAAAAATTAAGGTTCACCAAAATTCAAACCCCAAGGTTGAAGTTCAACGAATCTTGTGATATAGCAGCAAAGTACCATTGTGGTACCACGTACTTTATAAATGTGCATCACTAAAGTACACCCTAAAGGCTATATGATCATCATGAAAACTTTATCATCTGTACTGAAAAGAATTAGTCTAACCTTTCTTGTTCCACAAAATTCTTTCACCTTAAGGTTAATATAATTATAATTTCACACAACCCTAGTTGATTTATGCATGCCATTATGTAAAAAATGCAACAAGTTTGATCTCTCCTAAAGGTGTTAACCAAAATCCTGCTAATAAATGTGAATAGACAACTTTATAAAAGTTAAAATGGCACTATAGGTAAGGCCATGTTCTTGTGCACAAGAAGTTGAAAGTCAGAAAATGTATGCTTCGAGTAGCACACTTCATTAGAAAATGCCCAAAGAAATGAGTGGTAGCATGAATTTTGTTGAACATAGCATCACAAGGAACTTTATATCCAATATACCATCCAGAAAAATATTGATATGCAAATCAATAGATGGTTGGTTCAGTTCTATTCATGATCATTATGAATTGTGATTGCTAAGGTTGGTCATCTAAGCATTCTAATTAGTATCATGAAGATGACATACGGGACTCTGAATTTGATTTGAGGATGGGGAGAAATGTTCCAAGGGCCTTTCTAATATATACCCTTTAATTTTGTGCTATAATTGTCAAATCATCATCGAATTATTCATTTGACGGGTGCAATCATGCAATGACCAGTAAAGTTTTCAAATTAGCATAAATTGTTGAAAGAGGGAGAAATATGATGGCGCGTAGTGCCTATCCTTTTGCGTCCTTCTTTGGCTCGGATTTGCTCCTCCCAATCTATCTGTGTATCCATCTCTATCTACCTATCCATCCATACATCCATTCAACTATATGCATGTCTGGATATACATACGTAAGCTTGTAGATCTATGTTTTATAGTGTGTGCTCTCCTAAAATTTGGGATATGCGTGCACATTGCATTTATAGGGTGTACCTTGGGAAGTATGTATCCATTTTGGCTTTTTCTCCATCTCATTTGCAAGGAGAAAAGATATATCGAATTGGTTAACATTAAATAACAAGGACTTGACAATTACTGTACAATAAATAAACCATGCTCATCCTGATTCAGGAACAAAATAAATTCCCTGGTCCATTAAATCAGAGAAACATACACCAGAGAAAATTCAGGAAAACAAAAATATTCGATAACACAAAAAATTACAAGCTACATAGGCAGCATCCTCAAAACTATCAGCACTCTAGTTGCACCTCTGCTTCAGTTAGGTATTTCTGAGCTTTCTTCCTATGATAAAATATTGGGCAGTCATGACTGCAATAAGGATAGGACATCAATGTAAGTATAAAAGAGATAGTAATTGTAAAAAAAAAAAAAAACATCCTATTAATTAAAAACAAATACATGATCACACAAATGTTACAAAATACATCCATAATGTAAATTTAAATCATGTTATGAAAATGTAATACTTGAAATATAGCATTCAAAAACCTTGTGCAAAGAACATCTTGGTGCAGAGAGCCTTGGCACCATTGACATTGTGTCGATAGTTTACCAAAGAGCATTTCTAATTCCCTCACTGACATTGATCAAATATTAGTGTCATATGATAGAAAATCTAGGTGAGAACAATAGACACAAGGCCTACTTTAAATTCTCCAAATAAAGAGTAATGGTATTAGAATACCAGCTTTCCATTTGCAACTGTTTTCTGATACAATTCTGCTTCTCTTCCTTTGCAATGTGAACAAAGTGTCTGATCTTATTTGCTGCAATGGCAACATGAAATCAGGTAACATCATGAATTTCAGTATGAAGCAACCTAACCAGATATTCTTATTATAATAAAGCTAGACAGTTTCTTACAAGGAGAGCATGCATGGAATCATGCAACCTCATAGATTTTTCCACATCAAAAAGATGAACCCTAGTAGCTTTCTAAAGCGCCAAACTGAAATAATAGTTACTCTCAATTGTGCACTACTATAAGAAAGGAAACCACATGCAAGACACCCTCTACTTGTATTAACTAAATACGTGATAGGTGTTTTACAACCAATACAACTGAGTTGTTGCTTGGCAAATTTCATAATTCCACTATTTGAAGGAGTTGATATGGAAACTGCTCGTGTGTGACTACCATGAAGAAGCTCCTTGCTTGCATTCTTCAAAATGGGCTCAAATATTCTCAACAGAGGCTACAGAGCAAAAACAGGCACTAATAAAAAACACTTAGCTGGAAAGAATTATTATCTATCAAGATATATTTGAAACACTGGTGAAATTTTCAAAAAGAGCATAAACTGCAAGTGATGATGCTTTGGTCTTTCACCTTGCTCAATTGATTCTCCAAATAATATTTTGGATCAATAGGGATGTTATTCTCTAGTACATAAATTGGATCCTCAGATTTCTCATATGCCTGAGCCCAAGTAAACACATTAGTCAATATATCCATAATCCCTCTGTAAATTATGCCTCCAAATAAAACATAACAAAATAATTAAAATAACCATTTTTTAGTGCAATAGCGAGACTTATGCTGAGCACAGAAGGGGTTAATTATTACCTTGGCACCTTTTGCAGCCTTTATGATGACATATGGAACACGATCACCCACAGTTGGAGTAGTTGTAGCATCCCTATGTAAACCAAAGGGCAACTTGGCTTTAAAACATGACATCAATTTAAAAAATCCAACAATGGACTCATTGTCAATAAAAAGCAAAATATTACAAGATTCTTTAGATGCACTGTAGTAATAAAAATAGAGAGATAGGATTGAAATGGAACCAGAAGGCATTGCACCATTCATTATACTTGTTTTGAGAAGTTATTTCCAGTATTTACCTTCCACATGCACTCAGCTAGTTCCACGTGTGTTGCCTTGACTGCATAGTCATCTCCAGTCTTTGTCAGACCCTGACTCAACAAAGAGATTGTCAGCATAGGCAAACAACCTTGCCCTTAAGAATATGTTGATAGCCTTGATAAAGGATATGACCAGCAAACATCTGTTTCTGTCGCAACTAAACAGTAATCAATTTTTCTTAGGATGAGATTAGAAATGCAGATATATTATATATTTTCATGTTTTGATTCTCTTCAATTGTATAAGAGCCTCCCTTGACACTTCTTCCTCCCATTGCTAGCAGTAAATATTGACTGAATCCCTTCCAAGTACAGAATGTAGGGAGAAGAAACATGACAGACTTAAAAAGGAAACTTCCATGGCTTGCCCCAACTAGGTATTAGTATATACTTCTAACACTTGAAACCAAGAATATGTAATAAGTGACTTGCTCGCAATGTAAATCTCCTCTTCCCCCTATCATATTTTCTCCATTTCAAAAGTAACAAATTGTCAAACAAATTTTGTCATAAACATGCAGAAGGATTCATTGTTCTCACCTTAGTTATCACCAAAAGTGACAAATCCATTCTGTTCATTAACAAGTCAGAAATAGTGTTCTTGACATACTGCACTGCACCAGGTATGTCACGATCAATGAGTATTTTGTGAAGGCACTCTGTAACCAAATTCTTCACCAGCACAAAATTGTCCCTTCACACTGTTTCAATGCCTGTTGATATGGAATATTTAAAAGATCAGGAATATTTAATAATTAAGAAGGCATCAAATAATTTTTTTTTCTAAGAGCATTTTGAGCCTTCACAAACACTAAGGCCTATCTTTGAAACAAAAAGATCAGGTTTGTCAGCTTTAGTATCCATTTTGTCATAAGCATCTGGCTTTGTCCACAACAACCCAACATATCTTTTCTTGCTGATCAACAAGTATGGGTAGTATATTTTTTCAAATTCTAGTTTAATAGGCTGCATAAAAGCATATGTTAAATAACACATTGATTAGATGCCAAAGATGCACCAAACAGATGCAGATAAGCCACAGAAAAGCATAACTGATCATCTTGTCCTGTGCATATTTACAAAGATCTCATGGAAGTGGAATGTCAAAAGAAGATTAGTTTTAAAAAGAAAGGTGATATTAAAACACTCATCCCTACAAAAACATCATTAACAAATCTAGAGGCTTCATGGATATTTGAAATTCTTGACATTGTACCTTTGTAAATGTACCACTAATATAATCTGAGGCTTCCCTCCCTAGCATCATGGCCTCTTCTATATTTGGTACAGCAAACTGTATCATAACTGAATCTGTATCTCCATATAAAACCTAGATTCAAATATAAAAATATAATATCAAGATTTACAGTAGAAATCTTGGTTAGGATCAGATCACCCATTATGATTTCAAGAACTTGGACTATCACCAATACAACAAGTGTACTTCCTGTCATTACTGATCCAGTTCAAAGGTTACAAATGCCTTTAGTTGCTAAATAATAGTCTACCTCAACATTGTATTGGTATCCACCAAATATTGTGAACCTTTCTTCAACTAGCCTCTTTGTATGCTCTATCATTTGACGGCCTGACGGGTGGAAAAAAATGAGATGATTAATGATATGAAATTTTAAAACAATACGTAAAATTGATATTGTCTGATGGAATAGAGAATGTGTCAAAAGATCAAACTGGACTTGTAATCAAAATATAATAAGAGGGCCTAAGCATATCATCTTAGTTGTACAAGTACACATGACTAATTAATGCAATTCAAGAACTCGATCTTATTTGTACAAGATTGTCAATTACAGTTCATACCCAAAACATTATGCCAGGAGGAAGAAAAGAATTACATGGATATAATTGATGCCCAAAAATAATCAATGTGAATGGCTGATACATGAATATATAGAATAAGAGAGGATTGCAAGCATCTCTATCTTGTAAGTAAAAGAAGCACCAATAACATTACAACTAGGAAAAACAAGGGGAGAATCAAGGTGTCCATGGATTTAATGTTTTTTTTCCATGGAAGAACTGTGAAATTACCATAGCTCGTCACACTCGACGAAATCTCCAAACAGGGCAATTGCCCAACAGTGGCACCAGCAAACCCATAAACTGAATTCGCATTGATCTGCAAGTGCACACAGTCAAAACTATTTTATGCGTTTCACTAGCATACCTAGTTTTACTTTTATTCCATGTCCAAGCCATAATTAATGATGATGATGATGGTTAACGTCCACTAAGACCAAATAATGGTCTATCCAAGACAGCCTTTTCAAAAGGATCTTTAGCCTCCTAAACAAGATTACAGGAAGTTAAAAACTGAGATGCTAAGTCGAAAAAATACAAGCATGTAACATGAACATAGGAAGCACTTAGTTCACCACCTTTAGGTCTGCTTTGGCTCTTTTCCTAGCAGCTAGTAACTCTTCTAGGATCTCTAGTAATATGCCCTAGGTAACAAGAAAAAGAGCATTCAATTTAGCATCATCAAAAATGGCCAGCATATGATGGTTAAAAAGTAAATAATGAAATAAGTATCAGAAATCGTCGTAAAAAGTCATCAATGAAAAATAAGCCCATCCTGATCCAGCTTCAAATAAATGCCAAAGCCTACATAGATTTGTGAGTTATAACAAATCACAAGCAAGGAGAAAGTGTATACCTTATGTAAAGTTGGCTTCACAAAAGTCTCACCCGATGGTGTTTTATTTACACATTCTGGCTGGAGATTAAATTTTACAATGTCCTCTGACCTCACCAATGTTGAGAAGGATCAAAAGCCATTTTGTAACTGTTTTAGCTGATAGTGCGAATATCTCAATCTTCCAATAATACAGCATATATGGGGATGCCTAAGGGGCAGGGCTACTTAACAGATGCGTGGCTTATTAGTCTCTGTATGCATTTCTCTTTCAAACCCATTATAGATGTACAATTTTAGTGACAGCTAAGACAATGAGAAGGCTCAAGTGGCCTAATTATCATCATTCACAACTATCATGAAGGAGTAGGATGATAAGTTTTTATTTCATATATCAAATAAAAATTCAACCATCAAATTGGGAAGATCTTACAGAAGGAGTAGGATAAGGGATTTTTGTGAAAACTAGGTAAACATTCCATTTGCATCATGAAATAACACATATCGAATTCACATGGTAAAGCATAATCCCAATGTAGTAGCGTTTTCAAAATTGCATATAAAATTTATCATAATCAAACAAATACTAAAATTCAGGACCTGCAACGGTCTTAGTGATTCCCATAATCTGTAAGTACTCATAAATCCATGAGTACCAAGCACAAGAGGCTACTTTATCCCAGAAAGGGACTTCTTCAACTTGCACACATGGTTATCCCATCCTAACAAAGATATTATATTTTAACCCAAGCTGAAACAAAACCATGAATCACTCTTCCTGCCACCTGCATCTCTGGCCCTGTCAAAATCCACTAAAGCATGTAGCAGCTCAAAGCACTGTGCTAGTGTGCCCTTTAAGTACCTCGCATACCTCAGACCATGGAGCATATTTGCAGCAACCTCAGCTCAACCATATATTAGCAGCCAAGCTGGACAATAAATTGGTGTCTGAGCCCCCCTTGTTTATGAGACAAGGGATCTCATGCACACAACAATTTGACTGCTAAATTCTACCAGATATGTTAGGGAACCTATATACTTTTTGTACGCTGACGAATCAACCAAATTTGAATCTTAATCTACTGATAACTTCAAAATATGTATCATAAAAGTAGCCTATGGTTTATTGTCCATTATCCAAAACTTCTTCAGAATCTCAATTGCTTACTTACCCCTATTCGAGGACCAACTCACCTCAACTAAGCCAAACCTCCAAGACCAAGAAATAACACATGAGGTGTATTTCCTTCATGTCAACTTCACTTGCCATTTTCTTCTTACACCATGGGATAGAGTTTTTTTAACTAACTTTTAGGACCAATTCATCTACATACAACACAAATATAAGCATATCAAATTGATCATAATCAAACAAATAATACAAGTTAGGACCTGCAACAGTCTTAGTAACGCCCATAATATGTAAGTACTCATCAAAAAAACAAAGTATCTTCAAAATTTGTTTTGTTGCACACATAATTAGTTTATGTTTGGACCCTCACAACCTAGTGCGCTCCTTAGAAGCTAGAGTGATGCACGTTCAAGTTATTAAAATTTAACACATATCAATCCTTTTTGTCCTCTTTTCGGGAGGAGCTACATTAATTGTGGGTGTGGAATGCTCATCACATTGAACACCCTCCTCATTATTTCTACCTCCCATTCGCTGAAATTCAACAATGGTTTCTTGCCAAGGTTCAGGAATGACTATTGGATGATTTTGTGCAACAAGAAAATCATCATGTGCTTGTATCTCCTCCCCATTCTCACTCCCAGATGTTTCACCTGATTCCTATACACAACACACTTTAACTTGTTATAATAACATTAAAACCTCCAATTGATTTATTGCATTATTCATATAATATTATAAACAACTAACCTCGGATCCATAACCAGTAATTATTTTTTCCCCTCGATTTATCATGTGTTGGCGAAGACCTTGGGAACCATGTAATACAGCGTATTTTAGGTCTTCCTCTGAAAATTCCTTTTAAAACTGGTGAACCTACATTAACAAAGATAATCATATCTATAAGGTAAAATAACTAATAAGATACAATTAACTCAACGTGACCATGGTTACTTTGCCTAAAATATAAAATATAATAGATGGAAATATCACTTACCATACCACCACGAATACTATTATATCCATCAGAGCCTAATTTGTGAGATCCAATTTTTGACATCCTAGCTTGGGTTGCTTTTCTTGTATCTTGTAGGCGTCTCTTAGCTCCTCCTTGTGCAGATGGCGTATAGTTTGGATTTTTGAGGACTTTCCTCTTAAACTTGGCATCTTTCATAAGTTCATCCCACGTCACTTGGTCTGTGATCCAAGCTGGACGTGGATACATCAAGTTTCTTGTCAACTTTGTCCTTAAATTGGACCTCTTTGAGTGCATGTATTTACTTGCAATCTGTAAAATAAGTTCCTTATCAAATCCAGGATTACCAAATGCTATTACTACATCTTTAAATAGTTCCTCTTTTTTGGCATTGGCTTGTTTCCTCTAATCCATTTGGATGGTATTTCCAAATAATTGTTCTGCACGACGAAAAATAAAGTGATAAAATTTCAGCCCTGTTTCATCCTTCAAGACATTTCCTTCTAAAGTGAGCAAGATTGTAACTTCTTGCATTCCTTTTGTGGTCACCGATGATATTGTTGTAGTCTTTGGGATTGAGGAAGGTTCCCTTATAGATACATTAGGCACTGTGTCACTTACTTCCTGCATTTACAATGAAATTGTGGAACTATTAAGAACCCAACCAAAATATGAAACTATTTTTCATATCTAAAATAATGATCCTAAACATAACAAATGAAATTATAAAAAAAAATAAAATAATTTTACCTGTTGATCTCTTGCAGGAGCTACACTCTCCAACAATGACATTTCTCATAACTAAATTTGTTCAATTATTTCTTGTCTGATTTGAACATTTGCAGGAATATCTGGTAGGAGCCTTAACATTCTTGTTTGTAAGTCTATAAGACTCCTCAAAGAAACTTGTTCTGGTCCTGGTGGGAGAATGTTGACTAGACCCACATTTGATGAAGAGGGCATGTTATGGGGTTCTGGTCTAGGTGTAGATGGCATAACATGACCCTCTATACCAACAGATTGTGTAAAGGGCATGTTATGGGGTTCTGGTCTAGGTGTAGATGGCATAACATGACCCTCTATACCAACATATTGTATACTTGTTGGAGTCACCCTAGAAGCATCTTGCAAGGCACACATATAAATAATAAGATGGAATAATAGATGAATAATGTTGAAATATGTAACTAGGTTCGGTCTTCATAATGACATATCTAATCACAATTCTATGTAATTTATGTATAAAAAAGGAAAAATAATATTATTTTTGTTATGATTGAGGCATTGGTTTCATGAACACATGAAGAAGCAAGTCCCATTATAGAATGACAATATATCGGAAGACTCATTAAAAGAAGGTCATGAAGGTGGCAAATGATCAATGAAATGTATAGTAAAGTTGCAAATAATCATGGCAACCAAAATACTAATCAGTACAGATAGGTGTCCATAAGGTATGTATAATAATTTTCTTTTAAAGGGTCCATCATAAGATGTAGTAGGGTTGAATTTATGGAAATATATTTTAAGAAATACCCTAGTATTTAGAAACCTTAATCTTAAGGTATTTGTTCCCTATGATTTGATTTCTGGGGCATGGGATAAACTCTAGAATGACATAAAGGGAAAAGAGTATGATCTAAGGTTTGAATTTAAGAAACCCTAAAAAGGCCTCTTGATTACATAAAAACGATAAAAAAGTAACTTGACATCATGTTTTGGAATAAAATATTGCTTGGGTTACTTGTTAAAATAGTATTGTATGTACAAGAAGAAAAAATGGATGGGGTGATGCATTTGAAGGCATGATGTAGCTCTTCGTAACACCTCATAAATCATGGAGTCGTTGTGCAAAAACTTTATTAAATATATGCCCTAGATTTCTCAACAAATAAGATAATCAAACTCACATAAATAAATGGTTGAATCTTACATCTTGCATAACATTAGATGTATATGGGGGCATTAATGATCCCTCCATGCCAACATTGGTTGTATTGAGGGCATAAATGAATCATGCATGCCAACAAAATGCACGCTTAGTAAAAACACAAATATTAGTAAATATATATAGTGAAATAAGTTAACTAAATGCACAAAAATATTGATCAAGTTTTACCACTATCATTACCTTAGATGTTTTATAAGGTGTTATAGGGGTTGGAATGACTTTAGCGATTGCCTGCATTCCACAAACATAAATTAGCATAACATAATAAGGAACATAAGATAATTGAACATATAAAAGACAATATTCAAGCTTACCTCATGCATCATCATAGCAACGTCTTGTCCTCGTGCATTTGTTAACATTTCCATAAAAGTAGTGAATATCATTGAATCCCCCATAGTAGCATCGGTAACACCCATGGGTACATTCTTAAAAAAACACATAATAACATAAAAATAAGAAAACCTTGATCAAAAAACCGATAAGAAAATAGAATCGGTAACACCAAATATGTGTTGAGTGAGCGTTGAAGATCTGTCCAACACTTTGAGGCAAGCTTATCAGAGTGTTCCAACAAGCATTTAACTATTCACAAGCAAACTTTTGAAGTATCATTTTAAAGTTATTTCTAAAAACAAATCCAACCTCTAACTAAATCAACAACATAAATAATACAAATACCAAAAGCAACATAAATACCTGGTCTACCATTTTGTATAGAATAATGTAATAGAAATCTGCGAAGAAAAGTTTGTGGACACTAGTTAGGATCATTACATAAATAAATGTTGAAATATATGACAACGTGTAAAACCATAAAATTATTCTAAAATATGTTCGTTTAAACTTCTATGCATGTAATACTAATTTCATTGAGGAGTTCTCTAGATTATATTACAAAGGGTAATGCACTGTCTTAAATTGTTGTCGCATAATGCAAAGTAATCTCTGTAGAATATCTCCTTGCTACCTATAAACATTACTTCACTATCTCATTGCAGCCACAATCAACTCCAAACCAGACCTTTCTTGCCTCAAAACCCCAGACCATACCTCAAGATGATTTGCTGCCACATAAAAACCTTAGGGGTGATTCGTTGCCACAAACAATCCCTTATAGGTGGTTCGCTGCCACAATTGATACCTCAGGGATGATTTGTTGTCATCAACAGTGCCTCAAAGGTATCTTTCTATCTCAGAATTGCTTCATAGACATATTGCTGCCACAGTGAAGCCTCAGATTTAATGTGCTGCTATAGATAATGCCTTAGAGATAGGCCAATGCCTCAGATAATGTCTCAGGGATGATTCGCTGCCCAGATAATGCCTCAAGATAGTTTGCTGCCACAGTTAGTGTCTGTTCAATCATTTATATAAAAACATTCAGAAGTTGGATTAAAGTGAGAGATTTTAGAAAATTAAATGAAAGTCTGGTTGGTTGACTCTTTGCAATTATGGATTGAAACCAACAAGTTTCCATATATGGTGCTCAAAAAATAAACAGTGTTCCTAACAAACAAGCATCATTTTGTATATAAAATATTTAAATAAATTATCACCAGTTTATATTAAACTGTGAAATCAACATTTGAAAAGCAATGCATATGAAGCATATTAAGCATGCATGGAAACTACTAATCGGAGTCCAAAGAATTATTATGGTAGATGAAGCGATATGGTGTGCTGCCTTAGAAGAGCACCAATATGCAATAAAGAACCCTAAAATATGCTTGGAAAATGAAAAGACATAAAATAATGTAGAGCACTGGTGGCAGAGAGGGTATAAAAACTCATAATTATGTTTAACCCTCCAATATAGTTAACCACACATGGAATAAGTGAATTCAAATGAATGACAATGCAGTGAATGCCCATGAGCTCTGGTTTCATCAATTCATGAGTAAATGTTGGTGTGGGATTAAACCAAATAATGCCAATTTCATGCCTCATACTTCTCAAAGACCCAAGCTACAAATATCATGGCTTTGTATTATACCTATGCGCAAATTTGTGCAGATTTGAGATGTTCAGAGGAGAATCAATCATATTTCCATAACACCCCTCTCGAACCTATTTCATGCTAATGAATTAGAGTCTAGTGCCAAACACATGATCACATATCCAAGCAAAATATCATGCCAGTGCATCTCCTAGAATGGTGGATATCAAGCGACTCAATGTGGCCATTTATTACACAGAAGTTGAAATATATAACAAGGAGCCAATAGGGCGTACATTTTCATAAAAGGATGACCTCATTTCTCAAAACACACCCAAAGGACCTAGGATTGTTACAATGTTGTATGTTGGGTTAGGGTGCAACACTATCATGTTATAAGACACAATTGCATATAAAAGGTTATACTCCATGGGATACATAAAGAAAATTCCTTTTCTTGTCTTAATTAGAAAGGAGACAGTTTTTCATTGACAAGAAAGAATTGTTATTTAGAAAGGAGGCATCATCCAATGAAGTTCGAGATGGTGAAGAATGCACCATACAGTACATTTCAGCTACTTCTGTTCAGGAAAATCCCATCTCACTTGTTAATAATGAAACTCACGAGTATGGGTTTAAGAATTCATATGCAATTGAAAGATATCAAGATCATGTAGTTGAAAAAGAAGAGAAAATTGAATAGGTTTACAAAAGTGAAACTCATGATGATGAAGAATGAAAAACACATAAGAATTCTAACAGTGGCCAAAATGATGGTTGTCCCATGTTGTCTAATGCAGTTTCTTTGAAATTTGGATATCATCAACTGATTCATTCATCATACGATGAACCTCAAGAAGCTTATGAGGATATTTGAGTTTCAGATGCTGGTCTGCAACCTCATAACTCAGCTATTGAGGATGAAGTTCATGCAGACAAATTTCATTATTCAGAATCCAGACAATGACAAACAGTTTTATGGGCTTGATGAATTGCATGGTTCGAAAGTGGACAGTGTCTCTAATATGCATGAGCCAATGCCTAGTGTTTCCCAGCATGCAGGTGAGTCATCTCATTACAAGGTTGATTGGATTCA
The DNA here is from genome assembly GCA_031772625.1 of Pinus tabuliformis. Taxonomy (NCBI): domain Eukaryota; kingdom Viridiplantae; phylum Streptophyta; class Pinopsida; order Pinales; family Pinaceae; genus Pinus; species Pinus tabuliformis. Next base: position 853,718,940 of record CM062815.1, on the reverse strand, counting down.
TGTCTACACACAAATAGAGAGCGATACTTCAAAGCAAAAATTAATTTGTTCATGTAATTATAAAGAAACATAACCAAACATAGCTCAAGAAATTGTTGATTCTTCAAACAGTTTTGAAGGTAGTATTGATGTGTTCGCTAGTTTGAGAATGCCTTGACTCTGTTCTAGTTCCCCTAGTATTAATATTAATGATGTGTTCCCTTTGCTATAATGATTTCAATACTCCATTAAACAAGCCCAACCTTACCGACAGTAATGATGTGTTCCTTGTTCAACTATGGATGAATCTGTTCTTGAAAAAGTAGTCACAGCTAAGGAGATTGTTTAAAATAATCCCAATTCCTACAGCTATACCAATGAATACAGCTACGCAAGGAAAATAATACCAATGCTAACATCTTTGCAAGGGAAATACATCAAATTGAAAGGAAAATACCTGTGGAAAATAAACCCTTTTCTGTCTTCCTTGAAACTTCTAGCTCAGATCTGAGTTCCTTTGCAAAATAACAATGAAGGCCCCAACATATAAAAACTAAAACAATTTAGCGCCAAAAATATTTTCAGCCTCTACACCAAAAAAGTTTCGGTGGTTTCAGCTGTCTTGTTTCCATTTTAAGATGGCCTAGCCCGCTGTTTCCTACTATTTCCCGCCCATGTCTCCCACTTTTCATAAGAATGAGGGTCTTAATATCTATCTCCCGCCACCCACGAATAAATGAGTATGTACTCTGCTGCCGTTGGGCCTCATGCCCTTAATGCCCATCATAGAAACCCTAGTCTTGTGGCTCTCAAACATTGTTGTTTGTCTCTCCATTTTCTCGACAAACCCTCCATTGCAATGGGGAAAACAAGGAGGAAGGTTTGGTTGTAGAAGCAAAGGTGTAGGTTCATTGCAGTGTGGAGGAAGGTTTGGTTGATGAAGATGCAGCACCATTTTCCACTGGATTCGTAATGGAAAGTCATGGCAGGAATTAGGCAGGGAATGGAGTAGTTCCACCAGGCCCACCACTGGATTTCGTTCCATCAATTCCTCCCAAAAGCCCAATTTCTTTCTCATGTCGTCTGGAGAATCCCTCTGGAACAAATTGAGGCGATTCTCTAGCCATCTCTTAGCACAACAAAAACAAAGTAACATTGGTGTGGCACTGTCACCATCTTCGTGAATCTACAAACATTTCACAATATTTTTCGTTCCTCTGTTCCTTGCAGAAACCCTATCTGTTCCTTGAAACTCTCTATGTTCCTATATATACTTTTGAACACAAATTTGCAAAACCAAAGTAATTAAGGTATCAAACCAATGAGTCATGATCCTTATATGAAAAAAAAAATGGCTCCAATCTCAAACCAAGTCCACGAGCTAAGCATCAAATCTACGTAACATACCAAATCCTGGTCAACCCCACACGTAGCCCAGAGCTCTAGTTTATAGCCAAACCACAAAGGGAAGAGCCCACAAGGGGTGCAAGTGTATGCGTGAACTGAAAAGAAACCCTGATTGTCGTCCTCCAGCTCTGAAGAAACCAGAAAATCCGAAATACCACTTTCTTCCAAGGAACTCTTCAAACCATCGTTCCAAGGCTGGCCGATAGAGGAATTCTCCAAAGCTTGAGATTTCGATAGACACAAAACCGCTTGCAAAAATAAAAGCAACTTTCAAACTACAGAGCCGCCCAAACCCTAAGCTACGAATAAGCCATAATCTTGAAAACTGGAAATCCACCGAGATCTTGAAAACCGTAAATCCACCGAGATCATGGGGAGGCCACCTCTTATAGAAGAAAGATTGTTGTCCTAACCAGATGTCTGGCGAGGCCAGGGGCTTGTTTGCCTCATAACTGCTTTAAAGGCCAAAAAATAAATCCAAACGCCTTGACTGTAGGTTTTCCAAAGGCAGCGGGTTTCCAGGTTCAACAGGAGGAAACACTGGTCGACTCCCACTTCAATTTTTCCTCGCTGCTTTTCTTACGGTTCGAAAACTAGGCTTGAAGTAGTTTCTTTGTTGATCGCAAGGCTCTCGGATGGTAACACGTTTTGGCTCATCGAGAGCGATGCCACTTAGCTCTCCCCACGTGGCGGTGGTCAGAATCTTCAAACCACCCTTCCCCACGCCTTATTCTCCTTGCATCTTGGTGCTCCGATATCCCTCAGTGCCATCCATTTCGGCAGAGACTTTCGACAGTCAGATCTCGTCGAGCTAGTTTAGTGGGCCGAGAGTGTCTTCACTGTTTGAAAATATATTTAAATTAAATTTTAAAATTAAAAGTAAAAAGGTATATATATATATATATATATATATATATATATATATATATATATATATATATATATATATATATATATGAATGTTATTTTATATTATATAAAACATGTATTAAGTATAGTATAAAAATGACACACCAAGTTTTAAGGAATGAGAAGGAATTTATATAATGTGGATTTAGTCGTTTAATAAATTAGATAATAGAGCTTAAATTTGTTTAATTATTATTAAAGTATTATGTTGAAATGAGTAATAAAAATTGAATTTGTTTATTTAATATTAAAATATTATGTTGAAATTGTAAGTTGTTATTTTACTTTATTATTTATTGGAAGTGTGAATATCTATATTATTATTATTTTTAATATATTGTGTGTGTGGTATTTTGAGTTAATAAGAAATTTAAGTGTAAATTGATTATCGATAAAGAATTTATTGTCAAACATATTAGGCATACCAAACCATTCATGGATGGTAATTGTGGTAGTGGTTCCAAGCATTTCAAAATATAAACTAAAGATTTAATGAGTGAAAATTAAGGTGGAAGAATCCCTAGTCTAACTTGAAGATGGATGAATCTATGATAAAAGATATCAAGTGGGAACTTGATGAGATAAGACAAGATTCACAATGAAAATCATGCAAGTGATGGATAAATCACTAGGGGACAACAAACACATCATTTCAATTGTGGGGACTTCAACCCAAGCTGCTCTAGTAAGAGCCAAGTATCTTGACCTACTGGGCTACAATGGAAGCATAACAATGGATTAAGCCTTCATGCAGGTGGATTAAGCATAACCTAAGACTTAAATAAGGATGACCTCATGTATGTGTTCCATTTGGATAAGCACAATATGTATAGTGATCATGGAATTTTAACATGATATTTATGATTTAAATGATTGTACAAACGATAATATCTTAACATTGAATTTGACTCAAATGTCCTTGGGGAAGGAAGAATATTCGACAAGAGGTTAAGGCTCAATATGATGAGACTCATTTGAAATTTAATGATGTACTTAGATGAGTATACCTGTGATGTAATGGTTAACTTCCTAATAGAAAGAACAAGAAATGTATATTGAAAAAGTAATTGGTACCTTGATGAAAACATGATACCAATAGTACTCATGGGATAACATAATCCTGTTCAGGGTTGGACCACATCCTCACATAGATCCTAGAGGGATGTTGAACTGTTTATACAAGTAAATGAAATTAATTCATGATAAGAATGCTTATAGTGTATTGTTGTTCTATATTTGATAAGTATGGAGATGATTCTCATATTAACGATGTTTCGTGATATGATGGTATGTGGTAAATGTATATAGTTCTAATGAGAGGTTAACGATGTATATGTGGTGCTTATTTAATTATTTGTTATGATAATGATGTTGAATTCTCATGATGGATATGATATGCATAGGGATCATGATGTAAATTGGCATGTGGTTCATTTATTATGAGATGTCATGATATATCCTTGATGCTGATATGTTGATGTTATAACTTATGAGAGTATTTTATGATGTGAAACATGGGGTAATTGCATGCAAATTTTATGAAATTCAAGAGTATGCAGATCTTTACTATTCAAAATGTTGTGATAACAATCACTTTATGTTATCAGGATGAAATCAAAGCAAAATCACATAACCAATCTTTTGTCGACGCGTTTCGAACCAACCAGTGTGGTTCATCGTCAGGACAAGTTGAAAAACCAATCCGGCTTAGCTTGTTTAAATAGAGTGTGCAGAGACTCCAACGGTTGTATTGCCAACGGCTAATTAGACCTAATGATCCTAGTCAAACCAATATTATTTTTAGAAAATAGCTAAAACAGGTAAATAATATATTAAAAGGATTCATTTGTTAATTCCAATAATATATAATTTATTATTTTAAAAATTAGCTAAATCAAGTAACTTATAAATTAAAAGAATTTATTTGACTAATATAAATATTTATATAATCCATATTTATTATTTATAATGATCATTACAATAATAAATTATACTAGTATACTTATTATTATTTAAATACAAACAAATAGTATTACTATTATTCTTAGAATTAGGTAATTGTATATTTATTTAATAATAATTATTTAAATCCCATGGTCCATTAGTAAACTCTACTAAATGAATATGCATATCATTATTATTTATAATTTAAATATAATGGCCCATTCGAAATTAAATCAATAAGTTATATTTAAAAATCTATATTTACTTAATAATTTATAATCCCAATATTATTAAACAGCAAACAAATAGTATTCTTGTTAAAACATTATTATTCTTTAGAATTTAGTTACATTAGGTAAATACATGTTAAAATACTATTGGTATATCATATATTTATTAATAATAATATCTTATTAATCATTTAAGTCTAAAGGTCCATAAGTAAATTAGATCTCCTCTCAAGTTTTTTATTTAAATATTTAAAATTAACTATGTAATTAGGTAAATAAATTATTACTTATAAGGTTTAAAAAGGGTTTTTACTATATAAGAAATTAGTTAAAGGGAATTTCAATTCTAAAGGTAATTCCTAAATAAATGGAAACAAAAATTTAATCTAATTATAATCTACCCAATAGTACCATAAACTAGATAAGGTTAATACAATAATTATCCCGAAATTAATTAACACCCCATAATAATAGGACCAAACCGTACTAATACTATAGGAGGCAAGGATTAACGGGGAGAAAACCCGGGAAAAAGGGGGACCAACCGCCTAAAACAAATCTTAAGGAGGGGGAAGACAGAAACCCTAAGACTTAAAAAGGGGAATGAGGAGGCTAGGAAGACAATGCTGGGACCCAGCAACTGCTAATCTTCCAGCCATCATCCCTATTAAGATTGTTCGGCCTTTTCTCAATTTCCAGGGCCTCTCGAAATTTGCGATGGTGAAACTGCGCAACTTTGGAAATGACTTGAGCCTCTTCTATACAAACATGATGCATAGTCTTCCCCGCATGCTCAGCCAGGGCTGAGGACTTGGTCCTACCATGTCTTAAGTCAGCTGAGTGCTCGCTAATCCTTTGATTGATAGAGCGACCAGTCTCACCAATATAAGGGGTCCCACAGGAACAGGGAATGACATAGACGCCCTTCATGTCCTTAGGGTCAATAGGGTCATTTACAGACCTGTGGGAGCCACGGATAGTGTTGAGAGGTCTAAAAGTTGCAGGCACATCGTACTTCCTCAGAATCCTCGCAATCCTCTCCGTGGTCCCTTGGATGTAAGGAAGGTTCACACCCAAGATATGATCTTTAGGAACCCTTCGGATTGAAGGCTCCTTCTTGGCCTTGAGGAAGGCTTTTTGACCGAGGTGCCTATTGTAACCATTCTTCTCAAAGACATCTAGGAGATGAGCCTTCTCCGTTTCCAGGCTCTCCTCATCAGAAATTCTTACAGCACGGGTGGCAAGCGTGCTAAGAACCCCTAACTTCTGAGCGGGGAAATGATGCGAAGAAGCATGCAAGTATTGCTCAGTATGCGTCTTCTTTCTAAACACCTGATGAGAAAAGGAACCATCCACCTTCTTAGAGATGAGAACATCCAAGAACGGAAGACAACCATTATCTTCTTTCTCCATCGTGAATTTAATGGCGGCGGACTGGTTATTGAGGTGACAGAAGAAACGATCCAGCTCATCAGGACCATGAGACCAGACAACACCAGTGTCATCAACGAATCTTTTCCACAGCTTGGGTAAGAGACGAGAGGAGGCCAAAGCCTTAGACTCAAACTCCTCCATGAAGAGATTAGCGACGACAGGGGACAAGGGGGAGCCCATGGCAACTCTGCAAGTCTGCTCATAGAATTCTCCCTCGAAGCTGAAAAAGGTGGAGGTAAGGCAAAGCTCAACTAACCTAGCCGTATCAGGGTCAGTTAGCTTCTTAATCACCTTCATGGCCTCATTGATAGGAATACAAGTATAAAGAGAGACCACGTCGAAACTTACCAGAATGTCCTCGGGCTCAAGCTTAATTCTCTTAAGATCTTCAATAAAAGAAGCTGAGTCTTTGACAAAGGACTCAGTCTGCCCAACCAAGGGTCTCAACTTTGTAGCGAGGAACTTGGCCAGGAGGTAAGTCGTACCACCAATGGTATTGACAATGGGTCTCAGGGAGACCCCATCCTTATGGATTTTTGGGAGACCATATATCCTAGGAGTGATGGGGTTTCCCTCAATAAGTTTCTGGGCTAGAGGAATCGTGGAATTGCACGACTTGATCGCAAGAGCGACCGCTCTGGAAACCTTTTTGAGGGGATTTTTCGAAAGCTTCTTATAACTCCCACTATTACAAAGATGGTCAAGCATCTTATTTCTGTAATCACTTCTATCCAGGATAACGGCAGCCCCACCCTTGTCAGCTTTTAAGACCACTACGTCACAATTTTCGTTCAAGCTCTTCAGAGCCTCAAACTCAGCCTTGCTGATATTGCTACGGGGAGGCTTAGACTTCCTCAGGGTAATGGCACAATCCTGCCTAATCGTGTCTTTAATCTTATCAGGAAGGTTCTTAATGCCATATTCTACATCACAAATGATGTCTTCAACCGGGATTTTTCTGGGTGCTAAGGCAAAATTAAGACCTTTCCCTAAGAGACTAAAAACCGCAGGCGGAAAGGAAAAACTCGACATATTCACCACCTATATGTCCTGAGGGAGGGGACTCGAACTACCCACCGACATACCCTTAATACCAACCTTACAATTAAGGCTATTAATCCCATTATCACAACGACCACTATTATTATTAAATATCTTATTAAAATTACAACCAAGGTTATTGGAAACTTTATTATCCACTTCATCATTTATATTATTACATATTACTGCTTCATTATTAATATCATATTCGTTTATAATAACCGTATGCTTATTATTATCACCAATATCCTTATCAAAATTACGGTTTCCATTACTCATAATGCTATATGGCTTAAAACTCATGGTCTCACTGCCCACCGAATCGTTCCTCCGGACAGACTTACCTTCCAACATCGACTCCAGCCCATAACCGACCGGATTATCTCGTGAGCAGCGTACATTAGAGAGGTCTGATCTACCTGAGCATACCAGCTCATCAGAGCCTATGCGCAGTCCTATATCCGATGGTCTGCCAGCAGCATTACTATCCGAAACACACGTGCATGTTGGCTCATCAGAACTTACATGCAACCCCTTAATCACTGACGAGTTAGCACCACTATCATTCGAAGAACCGGCCACTGACTGTTGTGAACAGACCAGAGAGCGTTCACCGGAACACGCTTCCTGGCCTATCAGACTTACGCGCCCTCGATCAACGCAATTCGAAACCGGAAAGACTCACCGTTCGACAATTGAAGAGACTCTATGGGTTCAATAGAATACGTAAAGGCATGTTTATCGTAGCCCGAACACAACACTCCAGGCTCACATGAACCCGAACCAACCGGTGACAGAAATCTAGCTCCGTGCGAGGAAGGAGAAACTGGATCCGCACAGGGACTAACCATGTCGTTGCTCATACTGACACTTCCTTTCATCAAACCAGAGCCGGAGGGTGGCGGATCGGAGGAAGAGCCGCTTAAAACCCAAGCCCTCAGGGAGGAGACCTGGTTAAAGGAGACCCGACTGTCAGAACCCTGACCATAGAATTGACCAGACTCCAGATTCGAACAGCCCGAAAGTCTATTATACTTCGTGGACTGTCTGATCTTTAGGGACTCTTCCAATCTCAGGGACTTCAATGCCGAACAGGCATCAATCCTGGACCAGAGAGAAGCAGGGAAATTATTCGACAGCTCCAAATGAGCCGTCAGAAGAAGCCTGGAACGTTGATCAAGATCCCTCCTTACTCTGTCAATCTCAGATCTGACCAACCCTAAGCTAGCTTTCAGAAAAACGCCACGATTTTTTGGGACATTGAGGTTATGCTTAATCCGGGCAAAGCTAGGAATAACCGAGGAATCTCTGCAACGTTTAAGAAACACCAAATCGGATTTCAACTTAGTAACCTGCATGCGTAACCGCTCGAACTGATGAACCTTCTTAGCAGTGGCTTCTCCTTGCAGGGAAATTATTAAGGAATTTAGACTTCTGTGATCCATAGCATTGTTTAGATAATCTTCGGCAAAATCACATAACCAATCTTTTGTCGACGCGTTTCGAACCAACCAGTGTGGTTCATCGTCAGGACAAGTTGAAAAACCAATCCGGCTTAGCTTGTTTAAATAGAGTGTGCAGAGACTCCAACGGTTGTATTGCCAACGGCTAATTAGACCTAATGATCCTAGTCAAACCAATATTATTTTTAGAAAATAGCTAAAACAGGTAAATAATATATTAAAAGGATTCATTTGTTAATTCCAATAATATATAATTTATTATTTTAAAAATTAGCTAAATCAAGTAACTTATAAATTAAAAGAATTTATTTGACTAATATAAATATTTATATAATCCATATTTATTATTTATAATGATCATTACAATAATAAATTATACTAGTATACTTATTATTATTTAAATACAAACAAATAGTATTACTATTATTCTTAGAATTAGGTAATTGTATATTTATTTAATAATAATTATTTAAATCCCATGGAGCATTAGTAAACTCTACTAAATGAATATGCATATCATTATTATTTATAATTTAAATATAATGGCCCATTCGAAATTAAATCAATAAGTTATATTTAAAAATCTATATTTACTTAATAATTTATAATCCCAATATTATTAAACAGCAAACAAATAGTATTCTTGTTAAAACATTATTATTCTTTAGAATTTAGTTACATTAGGTAAATACATGTTAAAATACTATTGGTATATCATATGTTTATTAATAATAATATCTTATTAATCATTTAAGTCTAAAGGTCCATAAGTAAATTAGATCTCCTCTCAAGTTTTTTAATTAAAAAATATTTAAAATTAACTATGTAATTAGGTAAATAAATTATTACTTATAAGGTTTAAAAAGGGTTTTTACTATATAAAGAAATTAGTTAAAGGGAATTTCAATTCTAAAGGTAATGCCTAAATAAATGGAAACAAAAATCTAATCTAATTATAATCTACCCAATAGTACCATAAACTAGATAAGGATAATACAATAATTATCCCGAAATTAATTAACACCCCATAATAATAGGACTAAACCGTACTAATACTATAGGAGGCAAGGATAACGGGGAGAAAACCCGGGAAAAAGGGGGACCAACCGCCTAAAACAAATCTTAAGGAGGGGGAAGACAGAAACCCTAAGACTTAAAAAGGGGAATGAGGAGGCTAGGAAGACAATGCTGGGACCCAGCAACTGCTAATCTTCCAGCCATCATCCCTATTAAGATTGTTTGGCCTTTTCTCAATTTCCAGGGCCTCTCTAAATTTGCGATGGTGAAACTGCGCAACTTTGGCAATGACTTGAGCCTCTTCTATACAAACATGATGCATAGTCTTCCCCGCATGCTCAGCCAGGGCTGAGGACTTGGTCCTACCATGTCTTAAGTCAGCCGAGTGCTCGCTAATCCTTTGATTGATAGAGCGACCAGTCTCACCAATATAGGCCATGAAGGTGATTAAGAAGCTAACTGACCCTGATACGGCTAGGTTAGTTGAGCTTTGCCTTACCTCCACCTTTTTCAGCTTCGAGGGAGAATTCTATGAGCAGACTTGCGGAGTTGCCATGGGCTCCCCCTTGTCGCCTGTCATCGCTAATCTCTTCATGGAGGAGTTTGAGTCTAAGGCTTTGGCCTCCTCTCGTCTCTTACCCAAGCTGTGGAAAAGATTCGTTGATGACACTGGTGTTGTCTGGTCTCATGGTCTTCTGTCACCTCAATAACCAGTCCGCCGCCATTAAATTCACGATGGAGAAAGAAGATAATGGTTGTCTTCCGTTCTTGGATGTTCTCATCTCTAAGAAGGTGGATGGTTCCTTTTCTCATCAGGTGTTTAGAAAGAAGACGCATACTGAGCAATACTTGCATGCTTCTTCGCATCATTTCCCCGCTCAGAAGTTAGGGGTTCTTAGCACTCTTGCCACCCGTGCTGTAAGAATTTCTGATGAGGAGAGCCTGGAAACGGAGAAGGCTCATCTCCTAGATGTCTTTGAGAAGAATGGTTACAATAGGCACCTCGGTCAAAAAGCCTTCCTCAAGGCCAAGAAGGAGCCTTCAATCCGAAGGGTTCCTAAAGATCATATCTTGGGTGTGAACCTTCCTTACATCCAAGGGACCACAGACAGGATTGCGAGGATTCTGAGGAAGTACGATGTGCCTGCAACTTTTAGACCTCTCAACACTATCCGTGGCTCCCTCAGGTCTGTAAAAGACCCTATTGACCCTAAGGACATGAAGGGCGTCTATGTCATTCCCTGTTCCTGTGGGACCCCTTATATTGGTGAGACTGGTCGCTCTATCAATCAAAGGATTAGCGAGCACTCGGCTGACTTAAGACATGGTAGGACCAAGTCCTCAGCCCTGGCTGAGCATGCGGGGAAGACTATGCATCATGTTTGTATAGAAGAGGCTCAAGTCATTGCCAAAGTTGCGCAGTTTCACCATCGCAAATTTAGAGAGGCCCTGGAAATTGAGAAAAGGCCAAACAATCTTAATAGGGATGATGGCTGGAAGATTAGCAGTTGCTGGGTCCCAGCATTGTCTTCCTAGCCTCCTCATTCCCCTTTTTAAGTCTTAGGGTTTCTGTCTTCCCCCTCCTTAAGATTTGTTTTAGGCGGTTGGTCCCCCTTTTTCCCGGGTTTTCTCCCCGTTATCCTTGCCTCCTATAGTATTAGTACGGTTTAGTCCTATTATTATGGGGTGTTAATTAATTTCGGGATAATTATTGTATTATCCTTATCTAGTTTATGGTACTATTGGGTAGATTATAATTAGATTAGATTTTTGTTTCCATGTTTTCATTTATTTAGGCATTACCTTTAGAATTGAAATTCCCTTTAACTAATTTCTTATATAGTAAAAACCCTTTTTAAACCTTATAAGTAATAATTTATTTACCTAATTACATAGTTAATTTTAAATATTTTTTAATTAAAAAACTTGAGAGGAGATCTAATTTACTTATGGACCTTTAGACTTAAATGATTAATAAGATATTATTATTAATAAATATATGATATACCAATAGTATTTTAACATGTATTTACCTAATGTAACTAAATTCTAAAGAATAATAATGTTTTAACAGGAATACTATTTGTTTGCTGTTTAATAATATTGGGATTATAAATTATTAAGTAAATATAGATTTTTAAATATAACTTATTGGTTTAATTTCGAATGGGCCATTATATTTAAATTATAAATAATAATGATATGCATATTCATTTAGTAGAGTTTACTAATGGACCATGGGATTTAAATAATTATTATTAAATAAATATACAATTACCTAATTCTAAGAATAATAGTAATACTATTTGTTTGTATTTAAATAATAATAAGTATACTAGTATAATTTATTATTGTAATGATCATTATAAATAATAAATATGGATTATATAAATATTTATATTAGTCAAATAAATTCTTTTAATTTATAAGTTACTTGATTTAGCTAATTTTTAAAATAATAAATTATATATTATTGGAATTAACAAATGAATCCTTTTAATATATTATTTACCTGTTTTAGCTATTTTCTAAAAATAATATTGGTTTGACTAGGATCATTAGGTCTAATTAGCCGTTGGCAATACAACCGTTGGAGTCTCTGCACACTCTATTTAAACAAGCTAAGCCAGATTGGTTTTTCAACTTGTCCTGACGATGAACCACACTGGTTGGTTCGAAACGCGTCGACAAAAGATTGGTTATGTGATTTTGCCGAAGATTATCTAAACAATGCTATGGATCACAGAAGTCTAAATTCCTTAATGAAATCAAAGCGTTGGCATCTGGACTATTTCTCTGATACTATGATTATAAGTAATGCATTGATTGCATGTTGAGATGTGGTGATTGACAGGAAATCCATGAATGGGATGAGAGGGCCGATTTATTTGATGATCTCGTGGGCGCCCATACCTGCGAGGGAGAATATGTAACACCTTATGAACCGAGGACAACCAAAATCAACACTACATATGCTAGTGGTTCTTTTGTATTGTATAGCTCTTGATGGATAGCTCTTGAGGGGCTATGGGACCATCTTGATGAGCTATGGGGGAATTAGTGCCTAATATTGGCACTAATTGTCATTCCTTCTCATATGAAAAGTCATGAGCCTAGTCAATCTTGATCTGAGGCCAGTCCTATTTTGATAGGAAGAGCTCTAAGATAAGGCTATGAGCTATGACCTGCAAGCTTTGTTAGTATGCTCAAGACTAATCAAAGTACCCAGTAACAAGGCTCCTCAAGTCAAGTCCACTAGCCTGGGGTTGATATATTATTATAGAATAGGCCTATAAGGTTTGTTCAAGTTAGCCTAGATCCTCTCCTAAGCGTGTTCTTCTATCTAACACAGAATTATATCTATGCACTTGTCCATTCAATATATCCATAAGACACCTTGTAAAATACCTTACGGTGGACTGTTATTTCCTTTCTGATGATGATGATACCTTATTTTACAAGCTTAATACTTACTATAAGATTGTCTGTAGTAGAAGATTCCAAGGTGCTAAGTCAAGAATCTTTACTCAAGGTGATAGACTGATCCTCTTCTTGAGTTCAAGTCATAGTTATGTAGTTTCTCAACACTTACATATAACTTCTCCTCTTGCAACCTTTAACAATAGGTCTAGTCCCTTGAAATATTTGTAGAATTCTATCGCAAGTTTGTTCCTTTAGGGCTTTCAATAGTCCCAAAAGGATGCGAAATTGATCTTCCTTCAATGTGTCACAATTTGATGGAGTGAGAGGTTATTATTTGGCAAGACTTGTATAAATATAATAATTTTTGAAGATAATTGTGTTCCTTTAGGATGTTTGAGCTTTGGATCAAACCTTCTAAATAATCCTACTATGCCCCTATATAGTTTGGTCCTAGTATTTTTTAAAATTAGTTTCCTTGCTACCTATTAGGACTATCTATAGTCCAGAAAAGATTAGTTTAACTAGTAACTTGATCACCTTCACAAAATTTCACAAAACCTTATGATTTTCACATATTTTTAATGTGTTACAATACCTATGAATTTGAGCACATGTCTTAGATCTTTCTCCTAGAATTCTCAACCTCGCGATGATTCAAACTCTCTAGGTTTGAATTTCTTATAAGTTGTATTGAGTTCCTTTTTGAATTTGAAGATGACAAAAATCTTGTGTGTCTATTGCAACAATCAAGCCATCTAGTCTGCTTAATGAAATATCTATGTCTCATTAGTTCAATCTCATTTCTGAGCTAAGTAGCCTATGATTGCAACTCTGTGGTCTTGATCTCAGACAAATATGTCTTTATTCTCCAATCTTGCATATGTTTTTCCAAAGACAATAATAACAAAAGGTCATTATTATGAAATGATTTTTGATTTGGTATCCTCTTACCAATAAAAGGCATTCAATAGATGGTTAAAGTAGTGGTTGGGAGGAGTTCATTGTCAAAAACATCCAACGGTTTCCAAACTAGAGAAACAAGGGCATGTGTTTGATTTATGGGCTAACGTTTGAAAATTTTCTACGAGAAGAGGAGTTGGTGGGAGTCCTTATGGCAAGGGCTTGCACCTATTCCTTTATTTCTTAAAGTAGGCTTGAAATAAGTGATTGTAGATATATGATACATATAATATGAAAAGCTCTCACAACACAATAATATTGAACATTTGCATGAGACATAACTTAATTTATTTTCAATATATTTTTGCTTTAAAAAAAGGCAATATATGCTACCATGATGCAATACAATGATTCACCAACATTGGGCACCAAAAAATGAATTAGACCATGGATGTTATGTACGATCACAATCATCCACGATAAACTATGATTATTAGCCACTCTGCAATCAAAGGCACAATGCAGGGACAACATGTATCCATCTTGGAGGACAGTGGGGAAACCCAAAATTTTATTGATGCACAGTTGGTGGAGTGTAGAGGAATTCATAGATTGATATATATGTTGAACAACGTGGGTGAGAGAGGATGCCCATGCTTCACCTCAGTTGTCTTCTTGATTGTTGGTTAGATATGTTGAGGATATGGTTGATGGGTCGATATTGAAGTCAAAATCCTCCCTTAACCCTTTAGCCAAAAATATGTCTCCTCAAGTATCTCCAATAATATCATATGAAGAGTCATAATATTTAACTTGGAATTATGGCCCACCATGATCATCTAATAATTAATTGAAATAGCAGTAGACCCCAATTTAGGGATTGGGTGGATCATATGGTGGGACTATGCTAGTGGGAACCCTAAATAAATGACTTGAAACCCCATTGATTTTCTACCTTGATGGCATTCATCTCCCAAATTTCTTGTTGGATACACAAGTCCTGAAAACATGACAAGGAAGATGAGAGGAAGTTGACAAGGACATTAGGTTGTCGTAGAACATCATAAAGTGTGTCCACATGGATGAACATGGAATGGGAATTAAGGTCATAAAGTCATAAAGGTCACAAAGGTGCATCAAAATATTTTTGGAGTGTCCCAAAGGTAAATATACAATTCTTGTCTCGTATAAAATAAAATATACATTTATTATGGTGATAGTATCCACAAGATTCTTAGAACTAGTGGTATAGTGTTTAGCAATGAATGAATAAGCAAGAAATGGGGAAAGTATCTAACAAATATGGTTAGAATACGCATCAAATTCCCCATCCTTGAATGAAATGGTGGCTTACACATGGCTCATGAGTGAATATGGGATTGAGGGTAGATTGGCATGGTAAGAAAATGACAGAAGGGTTTTATCTACTAAAGGAATATGGGATGGAGGTTATGTCTAAGTTCAGGGAGGCTTTTAGCCTTTTTGACAAGGATGGAGGTGGATGTATCACAACAAAGGAGCTCAAGACAATAATGCATTCTTTGGGTCGAAACCCCAATGAATATTGGAAGTGGTCCAAATGTTTTATATTCAATAATCCAGTCTCGAATACAATCAACCACAAAAGAGTAGTTATAATCTACATGTAAATGCAACATATTAAATACATCATTCCAAAATGATTTTTCTAAGGAGAATCAAAGAAATAGATGAGTTTGGCTATCCATCGCCTCCATACATAGTAAAAAACAACCAGGACCACTCTGTCCTTTACAACACATTGTCTCATGCCAAGATGAAGCCAAAAATATACATTTACTGATATTCTTAAGCAGAGCGAGAATATGAAGCCTATATACAGAGATTCTCTGAAGGACTGCTCAAACTAGAGTCAACTTGCCTCCTAGGGAGAGCCACCTCTGTGCCCATGATAAAAGTTTACAATGGATTTTCTCTATAAGTGAACTCCAATCCTTAATTCCATAACAATTAGGTTGGAGCATAAATCCAAGATTTTCAAAATCTGCATCCAATGCAGTGGAGATAACACCAAAATTATGATAAATCTCCAGTACTAATGCATCATCTCGGTAAGAAGAAATCATATGAGATTTATTATTATTCATAAGGAGTGTAGATACCAATCAAAGGAGGTCAATCTACCAAATAGTAACACATCATTGACAAATATCAAAGGAGTAGTTGTGACTTGTCTACTGCACAATTACATTTAATTCATCTACCTCCACACTTGAAACCAAAATTACTGCCCTTGTGAATTTTGTGACTAATTCTTCCACAGTCCAATATTTTATCCTCAACGTCTTCTTCTCACAAAAGTTTTCATAGATACTTTTAAGTAGGGATATTGTCTACTAACAAATATTCTGTAATTTGCCTCCACCATCCTTGTAGAAATTATGGTGTAGAGTTGCAACTACTTATGAAGTTTTAATCAAAATCGCAAGACACAAACCTACTCTATTCCTCTCTCGAAGTTAATCCACACAAGTTAACATCATCCAAGTTGTCTGTTGATGTGGAAATTTGAATTTTTTCAATTTAATCAAGGAAAAATGAAATTGAGAATTTCTTGCTGCATTTTTCAACACATAGTTCATTGGAATGTATTACTTTCACTATGAACTTGGCATAGTTCACATGTTAAGTTCATAAGGTTTTTGGCTGATGTGGTTCTATGTGTTGTGTATATAAATAATAGGTGTCCAAATCTTGCTATTAGAAACAAGACTCCCTATGAAATGTGGTATGGCCACATTCCTTCGGTGAGGCATCTCAGGGTTTTTGGTTCCTCATATTATGCCTTCGTACCTAAGGAATAGATAAAAAAACTCAGTGCAAGGAATCAAAAATGTATCTTCTTTGGGTACTCATACCTCCAAATCATACCATCTCTATGATGAAGTGAATAAGAAGTTTATAATATCTAGAGATGTGATCTTTCTTGAGTCTTCCAAGATTGACAATGTTGTTGAGTGGTAGCTTAATTGTTTGGATATATTCGAACATGCAAAGTATTTTCAAGATTTTGATAGTGAGATTCCACATCTCCTTCTCTTAGCTCTATAATTTCTATGAAGAGTCTTGAAGAAATCAGGTTGAAGGAAATTCCTTCACTTGCTTTGTCAGGAAAGAGCTAAGAGACTATTGGCAGCAGGTAGCCAAATCTGACAAGCGGTGAGGGTAAATGCAAGATACAAAGCAAGGATTAATGCAAAGGAGTAATGCAGAGGAGTGTACTGACTACATACATATCATCAAACATCTTTCATCCCACTTAGGATGCCTTGCATCGTGCCTGGTTAGTCATAAGATCATGTTGGTCACAACCTCAGTAGCTTAAATAAACAAGTGGTAATACTCTTCATCTTCTAAGCTATGTAATAAACAAGTGAAAGGTAGCAAGACACGTAGATCAAACACATGGAATGAATTTCATTTCTTGCAACCATGAATGTCATTGAAGATGGAATTATATGACAATGATAAGCAAACTTTTAAGCTACATTAAGAGGTGTATTTCAAAAGACGTGCTTTGTTTTCCATACCTAGCCTCCAAAGGGTTATGCATCAGATGGAGTCTTCATGCGGTCCTAATATTCTATCATACCTTGGGTTTCTTGGTCTGCTTACTTTTCTCCTCAGCTCCTTGAGATTCATCTATCATGTCATCTTTCTTCGTGGCCCGTGAGAGACTTAATTGTGTGGTTTCAATGGGTAGTGACTGTTGCGGGATGAGGCCTTGGGAGGACACATTTACACAATTTTAGGATGTAAGGCACTACTTGGGATGAGGCCCTGGGAGGACACATCTATGCAATTTCAGGATGCAAGGCAGACTGGGTAGTCAAGGGACAAAATTGCACAGTTTTTGGAGACAGTGGGTTCCAGCTGAGGGAAGGACACTGGAGGAAACCACTGCGCATTTTTGAATGGTAAGGGAGGTTGGGATTTCTGCGCATTGCATGGTTTGAACAAGCAACGGAAAAGATTGAGGGTTACATATGTGAAGTGTGTAGTTCAGGAAAGTTGGAGGAGGCTAGGTTGCTAAGGAAACTCCGAAATTTAGCTAAGTGTGGGATCAGTGGAAATTATGTGAATTGTGATAAAACTTCACTATGATCACACACTTGAAAACTTATCGATACAACATAGACCATCCAAAACATATAACACATACTTCACTTAATGCAACAACCTTTGTGGCAGCTTACGGCAAGTGCGGCTTTGATTATAGACTTTGGGAGGATAAAGGCGACACTTGTGTAAGAGTGTGTGAAATGAGTGTTAAACATGTCTCATTCTCATAAATATTTCCCCTTGAAGCAAAACAAACCTCCCTTTGCATGACAAGCGATTACCCCCATGCCCAAAGATGACACATTCTATGTAAAGATAAAAGCATTAACGACTCTTAAGATCGAAAAGGGGAGCTTGAGATCATCAACTTACCAATAAGTGACTACGGAATGATTGATCACAATATCCATAGTAGGCTATGAAATTTAAGTGTAGGCCAAAATTTTGGAGGGTGTTGCAGCCTCTACAACAGAGCCTTCACCTTCTTGCTAGCTTTGTTTTCAAATAGTGTCTTGAATTCTACGAACTCATAGAATGTCTCATCTTTATTCCGCGTGAAGAAGATCCAACACTTCCGTGAGAAGTCATCAATAAAAGTGACAAAATATTTGTGTCTGAGAGTGTAGGTTGTCGAGAAAGGTCCATAAACATCATAGTGGAAGCAGGGGCTTGAGGCATGTGGCGATCACTTTGGAGACAATTTTGTACAATACATTGCATAGTGCAATAGGTCGGAATTTGTCCAGAGTCTGGCTGTTCTCCTCCTCAGGGATGAGGGTGATGAAGGTGGCATTCAACGATGGAAGCATCCAACTATTAACTTTGGACTCCTCGACTACTTGCCAGACTTCCTCCTTGATTAGATCCCAGAAGTTGTGAAAGAAGTCCAAAGTGAAGCCGTCTGGTCTGGGTGCTTTCCCAACATTGAGTTGTCGCATAGCTCTCTCCACTTCCTGTAAAGAAATAGGCCTGGTGAGTATTTGATTGTGTTCCTTAGTTACGATCTTGGGAATAATCTTGATGATCTTCTTTATAGCTGGTAGCCGATTAGTCTCCGTTTCCTGATGCACCCTCCGAAATTGGGTGAGGAGTTCCTGTTCTATATCTTCATGCTTCTCTAGATGTTCCCCTTGTCGATTTTGGAGGAGAGTAATGTTGTTGTGCATTCTCCGTTGGATAGTGGTATGGTGGAAGAACTTTCTATTGTGTTCGCCCTCTTTAAGCCATCGGATCCTCGATTTTTGTCTCCAAAGAATCTCTGCCTGTCTTGCTCTTTCTGAGATCTGTGTTTGTAGTTGACGTTCCTGTTCTGCTATGGTTTCGGATCTGCCTTCAGCTATGATTCTCTGCTGTAATTTTTGCATTTCTTGTTCAAGAGTGTTTTCCACCTAAAAGATATTGCCGAAGGTAAAGCAATTCCACTGTTTTATTTTTTCCTTGATATTTTTTAGCTTTTGTTGGAGCTTGTACATTTTTGCGCCTTCTAGTGGTGTGATATTTCTCCATGTCTCTGTTATCAAGTTATGAAAATCGGGGTGATTAAGCCAAAAGGCTTCAAAGCGAAAGGGCCTGCGATCATTGTCTCCCAGTCTTTGCAAGTGAAGCCTAATAGGCCAATGGTCCGAGCCAAAGAGTGGAAATATAGAGGCCAAGAGATCCCCGCCAAGATGTATTGCATTATTAGAGATCAGGAATCTGTCTAACTGAGATGCAATTTGGTGGGCATCTGCATGCTTGTTGTTCCAAGTATAAACGCCATTGTTGAATTCCATATCTATAAGCCTGTTGTTATGAATGTAGCTTTTGAAGTGCGTGCTTTCACAGTCCAGCTTGATCCGTCCTCCTCTTTTTTCCTCCAATCTTGTAATCATGTTGAAGTCCCCTCCTGTGATCCAAAGTGGGTGGGATCTTTCTGAGTTGATCTGAGTTAGGGTGTTCAGTGTGTCTACTTTGTTTGTTGCCTCCTGGGGGAAGTAGACATTAGTTAAGTGTCCATGAACATTTGTCCCTGTTAAATGAAACTTGGCCTGAATAAAGTGTTTACTGGCATGTATGTTGGTAAGTGTTATATCTCTATAATCCCAAATGATGGCTAGCCCTCCTGAGGCTCCCATGGCTTCCACCGCCACTTCTTTGCTTCTTGGCCACGCTTTGGCAAGGATCTGATCCAACATTGTGGAATTACACTTGGTCTCTTGCAAGAAGAGAATTTGAGGCTTTTCCTGTTGTAGCATGTTCTTTATTAATCATCCCTTCCCCGGGCTGTTGAGCCCTCTGATGTTCCATGAGATGAGCTTCATGATTCACGATTGGGAAGGGGATTATAGTATTTGGTGAGCTTGGAGTATCTTCCAGATTCCACCAGCATCTCCCCTATGCGGATGGTTCTCTGAAGATCGGTTTTCCGTCCTCGTTTCTTGTTGTCTTTGAAGATATTTCTTCCATCCCACTGACTACCAGTTTGGATGCCTAATGATCTTTGCTTCTGTGCTCTTGAGAGAATTACTTCTAAGTTCTCTAGCTATCGCTCAGGAATTTTGTCATATTCCTTTTTCTTACAAGCCTGTTCAAGTTCTAGTATATCTAGATCTCTGATGTCGAAGCTCTCTAGTTCCTCTTCCTTGTGCTATACTGTTTCCTGCTCTACCTCTATATCATCTAAAATCGTGAGCTGCATCTGAGTGCTATCTACCTCCATACCTTGAGCAGTCCTTTTCTGCATGTTACTGGGAGAGGGCATTTTGGTGTCTGCGGGTTGCTTAGAAGTGAGGGCTTTCTTTGAGCTTGATGGAGCAGAATGGGCAGAAGTCTTAGGAATGGCTTCAGGTTGTTTCTGATTATCTAAAATATGAACCTCCGGCTGGAGCATGATTTCAAAGTTGTTGCTTATTGAAGGCAAGGAGGTGCTGGTGACAAGTTTTTTGACTGAGATAGAGGGCTTTTTATGGGTCATTTTGCGATTGGGAATTTTTGTGAACCCATCCGAGTCGGATTTGTCCATTGAAGGGGTGGTCATGGATTTCATAATGGAGGGACAGTCTCGGAATAAATGGCCTGAGGCGTGGCATTTTAGACAGCGGAATGGTACATGCTCATAATCTATTGTTTGTAACCATTCATAATCATCATGGTAGAGGCTTACCGCGTCCGGGAGAGCTTTGCTAAGGTGCATGTATACACAGGTCCGCGCATAGGAGGTGTATCACTTCAGCTTTGTCTCCTCTGCCACTTTGATGAATTTGCCTAAACCATTCCCAATGTCTCGCAAAGAATCTTCGTCCCAATACTCCAGAGGGAGAGAATAAAGGCACAACCACACTGGGACCCAGCTCAGATCTTCTTTGTCCAGGTTAAAGTGATCGATCCATCCTCTTAGTTATAGCCCTACTGCATTGAAGAAATATGGTCCTCCATCCAATACCCTGTTTTGGTCCTCCAGACAATTGAAAATGGCAGTAAAGAAGCCCCTAGGCCCTAACTGCAGTGTTATGTGCCCTTTTGGCTTCCATTTGGCTATGATCCGGTTGTGCAAAGCTTTCTCCATTGGCCAAAGGCCTCTGAACTTTCCTATCAAACTATGATCCCTCATAAATTGGGTCTGAGTGTTGATGCGCTGACTTGGGAGCTCCATTTTGGGTTTATCAACTGCTACCAGCTTGCAGGTGTTTGACGTCACTCGTGGTTCTTCATTTGTGTTATTATTCATTGGCGTATTTTCATTCTCTGTTGTTGTATCTTCTGGATGGTCCATCCTGACATTTTCAGTCTATTAGAAGCCGTTTTCCGTATCAGCGGGGGGAGGAATCATGTCCTCCCCCTGAGGGGATTCCATTGCGCGATAGTTGTTCCTTATTGTGCTGTAGCTGCCTTATGGCTAAAGGTTAATGGCAGAACGATGCAGTCTGTGAAGGTCTGCCAGTTGCAGAGCAGCATCAAACCCTAAGCACTCCACTCTCCATTTTCTTTTTTTTGACATAAACAGTTAGTTTTTATTTAAAATTCAGCAAATGAGCTACCGAGGACTTTAACACTAAAACCCTGTATTTCCTTGTTACAGTCAGCGGGGAAAGAAGATTTTTCTTTTGAATAGTCCACTGAATGAGTTACACTGTGAATGAAAATAGAGGCTTGAAAAAGAACTTGATTTGGTTTCAGAATGGTGCCTTGAAATTTTGCTACTTTTGCTTTCCGTGACGTAGCTCTACTTCCTAGCTTGTAGAGAGGAGATCCAACGCGCCGGAGTGCTGGATCATCCCAAGAATCACTGTGTTTTCTTTTTGAAATGTCTGGTGGAGTGTTATATAGTGTTCAATAATGCCAAGAGCGATAAATTGGCCTTGAAGAGGCCCTCGTGAACTCCCCAACACCTACCCAGACACAGCAGTGAGTTCCAACGACGAACAGAGATCGAAAATGCTACGGTTGCATTCTGAATTTTCCCTTGTGGATGAGTCTGCATTTCGTAATAGGAGCCAGCTCAAAATGGTTCAATCCTGAAGTCTAGAGAATCTGAATCAGCGAAATTCTCAATGGAACAAAGGCCCAGACAACTCCAAAATTAAGGAATATTGCAGTCCAATTCAACATTATTTACTAACAGAGATCTCCTGCTCCTAAGAGAGCCTAGGTTGGCTGCCAAGTCCGCTTGTGAGTTTAACTTCCTCAGAACATGATAGAAGGAGATTTTGTGGAACTTGGGCAATAGTAGTCTGATTTTTTTGAGGATGGGGGCTAACTACACCTGAGAAGGGATCTTTTGAGAGTTCATAGCCTGTATAATTAGTCTGGAGTCTCCAAAGACTGATATGGAGAGGAGATTCCTCTTGATAGCCATTTTTAGACCCTGCCACAGAGCAAGAGCCTCTGCTCTGTTGTTTGTTTCATGCCCTATACCCCAAGCAAAGCGCAGCTCAGTTGAGCCACCTAGACTTAAGATAATTCCCCCGCCACCTGCCTTTCCTAGGTTACCTTTAGAGGCCCCATCGAAGAATAGGCAGTGATCATCCAAAGCAGATCTCCATTTGATGAATTCCTATTCTTCCAGACGAATTTCCCAATGATAAGGGGCTTTAGCAAGAGGAATGGATCTATTCTAATGATTTGGAACAAGCTATTTTAACCATTAATCTTCCTTGCTATCCAAAATCATGCCATTTCTTATGGTGGGTTTGGTTTCTAAGGCCTCCCCCAACAGAGCTTTGATCTTAGTGATAATTCTGACCGGGTTACAACTCTCCTCCCTAAATATTTTGTTGTTCCTCTCCAACCACAGTTTCCAGCATGTGAATTTGGGGATCCACATCTAGCCAGTCTTGAGAAATATTTTTTTGGAGAGAGAGAACGGGGATAACTTGGCCTAGTTTCTTAGCAGGTCCTGAATATTTCCTGGAAGCTCTATTTTGTCAGGTCCTAACATCAGGACACCCTTCCAAACTTCTTGAGCAAAGGGGCACAATAAGAACAGGTGGTTAGCCATTTCTTCATCTGATGCACACAGAGGGCACTTGGAGGGACCCTCCATTCCACACTTCCTCAGGTTATCTGTAGTGAGGATACTTTTATGCACCAAAGTCTAGCAAAAGAAGTCAATTTTGGGGAGAGCAGGAAAATACCAAATAAATTTCCATTGAGTTGGCTCTGGGGGGACGCTAGGGACATCCATCATACTTTTGTAACCTTCTGCTACTGAGTAAGAGCTTGAAAGAGAACCCCACCCTCTTTTGTCCTTAGAAGAGGCCTTTAAGGGAGATTTTCCTTGGAGCAAATCCAACAATAAATTGGCTTCACCATCCAGCCAATGAGGGACCTCCCCCAAATTCCAACCATCCCATAGACTTTCTGCATCATTTGTCCAATTGGAGATGTCCCAAAGGGTTTCTAGATTACTAGCCTGAAGCCAAGCTTTGATATTTTCCAGTTTTGCCATCTGATTCAAGGGCTGATCTCCAAGAATCGAATCTTCCCAAATTTTTATTTTTTCCCATTACCTGGGATCCAATAAAGCTTATGACTGAAAAGTTTCAAAGCTGTGAGACAGAGTTTGAAAACTGGTGATCCTTTGGAAATTCTAGGAGGCTGGTCCAAGCACCTCAAACGTTGCCCATGAAAATATTTTTTCCATAGAACTCTCTTGCTCCAACTAGGATTCCCAAAAACAATGTTCCAAAGGAGCTTGGAGCCTAGAGCAAGATTTTGGGCTGCCAGATCCCGCATTTGGAGACCTCCTTCCAAGAATGGCTTCTTAATAGTGTCCCAATTAACTAAATGGAGCCTTCTTTCATTATTTTTCCCTCCCTCCCATAGAAATCTTCTCAGGAGACCATCCACTTTACTAATAAAGGTTTTAGGGGCTAGTAGAATGGAGTTCTGATAAACTGGGAGACTTATGAGAACAGATTTCATAAGGATTACCTCCCCAACATTATTCAACCATAAGGCTCCCCAAGCTTGTATTCTGAGTTTTAGCTTATCTAGCAGGGGCATCCAGTGAGCTACCTTAGGATTTGATTTGAAGATTGGGATCCCAAAATACTTAAGTGACTCCTAGGTCAGGGTTCTTTCCATTTCTAATAGCCTTGCTATGTCTGTCAAATCTTTGATCGAGCAATTCCAGCCATAGATCATGCTTTTTAGATGGTTAATCTTTCTGCCCGAAACCTCCCTATAAATGTCCAGCTCCTTCTTGAAGGTTCTAGCAGAATTTATGCTAGCTCCTCCAAGCAGTAATGTACCATTAGCAAACTGGGCATGATTTATGTCTTTAACATTGTGAGCCATTCTCAGGCCTGGCAGAGTTTGGATCTGTTGACAGTAATCTAGCTGGAAGCTGAGGACCGAAGCTTGAATGACGTAAAGAAGCGGGGACAAAGGGCAACCTTGTCTTAGCCCCCTCGAGGCTTGGAAAAATTCTGTTGAACAACCATTAACCAGAGGCACTATCCAAGCGGAGGCAATGCAGGCTTTCACCTAAGTTATGAGAACTTTTGAGAAGCCAAAATTCTCCACCACAAAACAGGAAATCATGTCTCACCCTGTCAAAGGCATTTGTCAAATCTAGCTTAATCACCATGCCTTTCTCTTTTTGATGATAGCTTGAATGAATTGCTTCTTGCACCAGCACAATATTGTCAAGAATCTTTCTCCCTTTTATGAATCCTCCTTGGTTTTCAGGAATGATGACCGACAGAATTTTCTTAATACGGTTGGCTATTACTTTTGTAATCAGCTTATAACTTGCATTACACAAAGAGATGGGCCTAAATCTGCTGAAATCGGTGGCGCCTTTGTCTTTCGGAATCAAGGCAAGGAAGGCCGAGTTGGTACTGCCTCCAATCTTGGTGCAGGTCTGAGATTTACGGATCATTCTCAGAAGGTCTTTTTTAATTGTAGGCTAGCAAGTCAGGTAGAACCTTGCAATGAACCCATCAGGGCCCGGGGCTTTATTCGGATCCATGCAATCCAAAGCTTCTTTAATCTCATTCATACTGATCGGAGTAGTCAGCATAATATTGTCAGAATCTTGAACACAGTGAGGAATAAGATCAATTGGATAGGCTTGAGAATCGATAGGAGGGTCTTTCGAGGCAGAGTAAAGATATTTGAAGAAGGAGTGGGCTGCTCACTTTATGCCTTCAGAATCTTTAACCATGGTGTTTAGATAGTGAATTTCATTTACCGTTTTGAAGTGCTTGCGTGCTTCAACTTGCTTATGGAAGTAGCTTGTATTTTTGTCTTCGACCTGTAACCAAAGATTTCTGGACTTCTGTCTCTAGAACTCTTCTTCATCCCTACTTTCTCTATGGAGATCCTTTTGCAGCTCTACTTCTTTTTTAAGAAGGATTTGAGTTACATCGGAATTCTCCATTGTTAATTGATGGCCTTCTAAATTGTCATGCATCTCCTTTCTTTTAGTGGTGGGCGTTTTCAACCTTTTAGCCCACTCCTTGAGCTCCCTTTTAAGTCTCCTCATTTTTTCTTCCCACACAAAGAAACGGGATCCTTGAACTTGCCGGTTCCAAGCCTTGGAGACCACCTCCTGGAATCCTTCTTGATGAACGCATAGAGAACTGAATCTAAAGGGAATGGGGCCAAGATTTCCATCCAAGGAGAGCTCAAGAAGAATGGGTTTATGGTCAGAGGTGTAGTTCGGCAGAATTTTAGAGGTGGCCATTAGACCACAAGTCAAGAAGGAGGATTGGACTAGAAATCTGTCCAGACAAGCAACAATGTGGCTAGGGCCTATCCTTTTGTTTGACCAGGTGAATTTCCCAGATGTGGACTTGATATCCTCCAATTCCCAATCTAAAATTAGGTCTTCAACCCATTCTCTAGCTAGGTCCCTGACGAGCAAGCCCCCCTTTTTCTCTTCTGCAGCTAGCGTAACATTCAGATCACTTGCAATAATAATATTTTATGGGTTGTGCAAGAAAAGATAGGACTAGAGAAAGTCCCAACAAATTTTTTCTTAGATGGTAAGACCGGAGCATAAAAATTGAACATACTTACTTGGTGGCTAGATTCTTTATGGAGGAGCTTAGTGAGTAGCCAATGGGATCAACATTCTTCGTGAATCAGATCATATTTGGAGCTATCCCTCTCCAATTCCACGAGATGTATTTCATTATTTACTGGCTTGGAAGGTTGTGGCTCCTTTTGGAGCCTGACCATGCTTGCGCCTAGATCTGGTATTCATCATTCCTTTGAGAGTTTTCTGACAGCCTTGGAGAACATCCAGATAAGTTTGTTCCTCTCTCTGTTTCTTCTTGGACATTCGTCCCCTGGCCGACTTGATAGGAGTGACTTGCGAGCTGTCTGAATCTGAGACTCCATCTTCTGAATCTCCCTTAGAATCGAAGCCCAGACTGATGCGCTCCTTGTTTTCTTCTTTTTCCCCTTGTTCATCCTCTGATGGAGGAAGAGTTGACTTTGCCTTTTCTTCTTTCACTTTCTTCAATGGGTCTTCCAGTTCCTTTTGGGTTCCAATGGCATCTGTCTTTACCCCAGAGGAAGAACCCTCTTTTGGAACTTCTTTGGCTTTTGGTTTAGGCTGGAGCTTCACCAATGGCCTTTAATTTTTCTTCTCAGTTGGTTTTGGGACTGCCTTTCCCTTTTTTATTTCTTTCTATCCTTCTTCATCCACTTTGTCCCCCGTTGGAGCTTTTGGGAAATTTCGTTGCAAGTGTCGATGTTCATGACAGGTTCTACATTTGAAAGGCAGTTGCTCGTAATCCAAATTTTGATAGTGATGCCATTCTCCAACTATAAGTTTTACTGCTTCGGGCAGTCCAGCTTCTAGATCGACTTCCACACAGATTCTTGCGCAGGTATATTGGCCCTTGTTATCTTCTTTGTCAATGAAACGACCTAGGCCATTTCCAATCTTCTGCAAGGTGTGATAGCTCCAACAATGGATCAGAAGATTGGGAAGTCGGACCCAGACTGGGACCTCTTTAGGGGTATCTATTGAGACATCAAAGTCGGCGGTCCACTTATTAAGATACAGACCCTGATTTCCCATAAAATACGGACCGTTTCTGAAAACCAAATCTCAATCTTCTTTGGAGGTGAACTGGAAAATGAAATACCCTCTTCTGACAACATAGCAGATCACATTGTTTTCCAGTTGGGGCCTCCAGTTGCGTTGGATCCAGTCATCTGTTGTTTTTTGTAGAGGGCCAACATCCCATAAATTGTTCTACCAACCCTTTGTCAGCCAGGGCCAGGGCAATTTTTATCGGTTGGTCTTCTGGCAGGGCGATCTTAAGAATTTCCTCTAGTTTTTTGATGAATTTCGAGACTTCTGGAATCAAACGTTTCTTCCCTTTCTGTGAGAGAAATCTTATGAAGAGATTGGTGGGGTAGGAGAAGGCTCCCCACCCCCACGCGCACTTATGGCGGCGACTACGCTCCTCTGCGATCGCAAAACCTAGACGCGGACGTTGTGCCAGCAGCAGCACTGGCTGGAAGAGGGAGGCAGAGCCCGATTGCGGGGATGCCGGGAAGGATTGAGAGCCCAGTAGCAGGGGCTGCCAGGCAGGGGGCCTGCGGAGGGCCGCAGGGGCCGAGGAAGTAGGGGCATGGGAGCTCCAGTTCAAAACGCGCGCGCAGATCACCTTGAAACTCAACACTGCCCTCCATTTTCATTCGAAGTGAAATATCGTATTAAACATAGGTTTGATCTAAAGTGGTCATTGTATTAAATATAAAGTTTTGTCTTAA
Source organism: Pinus tabuliformis (assembly GCA_031772625.1). Taxonomy (NCBI): domain Eukaryota; kingdom Viridiplantae; phylum Streptophyta; class Pinopsida; order Pinales; family Pinaceae; genus Pinus; species Pinus tabuliformis. Next base: position 853,690,874 of record CM062815.1, on the reverse strand, counting down.
AATATTTTTGTCTCAAAATGCTTTTGTCTTAAATATAAAGTTTTGTCTTAAAATAATTTTGTCTTAAATTGTTTTTGTCTTAAATTGTTTTTGTCTTAAAATAATTTTGTCTTAAACTATTTTTGTCTTAAATAAAAAGTTTTGTCTTTAAGTTTTTGTCTCAAACTACTTTTGTCTTAAATATAAAGTTTTGTCTCAAAATATTTTCGTCTTAAATTATTTTTGTCTTAAATATAAAGTTTTGTCTTAAAATATTTTTGTCTCAAACTACTTTTGTCTTAAAATATTTTTGTCTTAAACTATTTTTGTCTTAAATATAAAGTTTTGTCTTAAATATAAAGTTTTGTCTTAAAATATTTTTGTCTCAACCTATTTTTGTCAAATTTATATTTAAGACAAATCAATTGATATTAATTTTAAACGTAAAATAACTAAAATAAAAAATGAGTTTTTGAGACAAAAGATTTCTTTTGTCTTAAAAAAATGTCTCAAAAGTGCCCTTGATGTAGTAGTGTGTAGTTGTATATTAATTTACGAACATCGTTTGAAATCATCTAAAATAGTTATTTTTTGTCTACATTGTTGTGAATCTAGTCTCCTCAAGCATAATAGGAAAACGAATTCTAGAAGTTAACAAATTTTTTGATGCATGAACCTTTGGATTCAGGACTAGTTATTGTTCTTATTTTGTAGTAATGATCAAATTCAAGTTTGTCTCTCTACAATTTCATTTATTGGAAAATGTTCATTGGCATGTGCTATTGTATGCCGATGCTTTCCACGTACATCCTCTTCTGCTTTCTGATTTCACCTCCCAAAAAACAAAGTGAAACAACATCTTAATCAACATTGCATGACCTTTTTGTTTCCCTCATTTCCCGTTTATCTTTGAATTGATCTTTGCATCTGCAAGCACAGAACAATTTAGTGAAATAGAATATGAATATATGATTGCATGAAACCATGAAAGCCCATAAAGATTGTAGAGAATTTTATTTCAATGGAATACAAAAGACATGAATAACTGTAGACTGGATGGATCAAATCTAGTCATAAACGAAAAATACAGAAAACCAGGGAATGATACACATGTTTCTATGCCACTCTGAAGCTTGTATTTGTGGGTGAACGGTGAAAACGTTGTTGTTAGTATTGTCATTGTTATCAACTAATGGGACATCTCTGATACAAATTCCTTATATTGTTTTCATAGACTAGAGAGCTTTTCTAAAGCAACCAAAAGTCTTTCTCAGGTAATCATATTGCAGTATTATTTGATTTTATTTCATGTTTAGAATCTTTTGATTTGCTTCTCTTTTGATCCTTAATTTATATTGTTGTAGTTCTGAGAAGTCTGGGAAGGGGAAACATCCTGGAAAAGGTGGCAACAGGTTTGGGAAGAATGTGGGTCTTGGCTTCAAGACCCACAGAGAAGCTATTTAAGGTATGGTGATTAAATTCTGGGCAGATTTGATTATTGCGATATATTTTGTTTGTATATATTATTGTGCATTTAATTGTTGTTTCTATTAAATTATCCATTTGAATGCCAAAATGCTTCCTTGTAGCAAGGTTGCACGAGTAAGAAGACACACCAGGTATAGAAATGGTGTAGTTGTTATGAATTCCCAAAATATTGTTTGTTAGTATGGGGATATCGTTGAATGAACTCATAATGGTTGAGATCATATCTACTCTACTAACAACATATATTGGGAACTCGATGGGACAAGAATGCTTGATTGTGGCAACGAACATCTTGTGACTATCTTAGTGCTACCCATTACTTGGAGACATTTTAGTTTCCTATGTGGGCATCGACCATCTTGGTGTTTCTCCCGAGAAGACTGAAGCTGCATGCCACCTGCATGCAAGTAAATTACCATGATTCCACCCATAAGACTGAAAATTATCACCATTTGGAAATCAGGGATCCTGGTGCCATTTGAAATGTCTTTGTGCTTGCCAATTTAAATGTAACTTACTTGATCCATGTGTATTGGACTCTGGAGAAAATTCTAACACTGCCTTTGAGTTGTTTCCTATAAATACATTTGAGGTTGAAATACATTTTAAGTCTTCATATTTAAGACTGAAAATTGACTCCATCATGATAAAAACACAATTAAACCTGTAAATAAAAGCCCTTCATAATTTAGTATAGACTGGAACAGACTTCTTATGCCCAATACGTGCATTAATCACTTACCAGGCTTACACTATGCTGTAGATCTTCAACTATCAATCCATATGAATTAATTGAATGCAGAATCACATTTTTTTCTTTTTGTTTACCAGAATATATAGTGTCTGTGAAGTCAGGGAAGTAGCTGCTGTGATTCAAAAATAGCTATATGATGAATCATCCAAATTGATACAATAAAAAGCCTTTTTGTAGGATGTTTTGAATTCTTTGAACACACGTTCTGTAGGTCTCTGTAGCTGAAGAGCCCCTGTTTAGTAAGAATGTTAGTGGTAAAAGTAGCATGCCAGGTATGGAAGTGCTTTTTGAGTACCAAATTCTAATAGCATAAGTAATGATGCAACAGTCTTGTCTAAAGCTTTTACAATATATCTTGTGTTCTAAGACACCTTTTGAGCATTTTCAAAGAAGATAGGAACTCTCTTCATCATAGGTTTGCCAACAAAACCAACTTGCAACAGTTTTATCTCTTGCGTTTACAATATATCTTGTGTTCTAAGACACCTTTTGAGCATTTTCAAAGAAAGTAGGAACTCCCTCCATCATAGGTTTGCCAACAGAACCAACTTCTACTATCTGGTCAATCAGTGCCAAGGCAATTAATTAAATTCACTACCAGCAGGGAACTTAGCAAGAAATCATCAACTGCAAAGATAACCCCATGCTTGCCCTGTATCAGTTGTGGCCAACAAACAATCATTCCAGATGCAGGAAAATCATCTGTGGGGTTACTGTCATAAAAATAATACGGACTCGGTTTTCACTTTTAATTATTTCTTTACAGAGAAAGATGGTATTCTTTACAGACTCGATTTTCGCTTTTAATTATTTCTTTACAGAGAAAGATGGTATTCTTTACAGACTCCATTTTGCATATCCGATCTTACCTGAAAGATTCAAAGCTTTGGAACTAATTTCAAGAAGCTATGATACTCGGTGCTGAGAGGCAGTTGAATGATCATTGCCATACTGTTTTTATTTTTAATATTATCTATATGCACTGATTAATTTTTTTCTTTTTCCTTCATCGTTAACATATGATAATATATTATCTATATGCACTGATTAATTTTTTTCTTTTTCCTTCATCGTTAACATATGATAATAAAAGCAAAATTAAGAATCTTAAGAATAATCAAGATGTCATTCTTATGATTAGTTTTCGTTTTTTCTTGATTCTGATACATGAGCTAGAAGTTGTGCAATCATCTTGGTTTTATTTATTATTTTATTTTTATCTATAATTTTTATTTTGGTCTTTCGGTTTCCACTGATTCGTGTAAATATTTTCTGATTGATGCATATTATTTTATATTGCTGCATTCTCAACTAGATTGTCAATACACGTATTTGTCCGTTATATGTTTTTGGGTCTTTCTCCACTGGATTGTGTGAACTAGGTTTTCTTGGTTTTTATGTAGGGACCTACATCGACAAGAAGTGCCCATTCACTGGTACTGTTTCAATAAGAGGTCGTATATTAGCTGGAACATGTTACAGTGCTAAAATGACACGGACAATTATTGTCCGTAGGGACTATCTCCATTTTGTCAAGAAATATCAGAGGTAACTAGAGAACATTATAGTGAATTGCAATTATATTTGTATACAGTTCCATTTAAGTAGTAATTTTTGAATGTCTGCATACTTAACAGATATGAAAAGAGACATTCGAACATACCAGCCCATTTTTCACCCTGTTTCCGTGTCAAAGAAGGGGATCATGTTATCATTGGGCAATGCAGGTAAATCTATTTATGGGAATATCCACTTAAACCTGTGACTCTTTTTTGTGTTTTTATTGGTTGTTAACATTTTATATGATTTGCTTGTATTAGGCCCTTGTCCAAGACTGTAAGGTTTAATGTTCTGAAGGTGATTCCTGGACTCGAGCTCTGAACCTCTGCCTCATGCGCAAAAAAAAGACCATCAAGATGATGAAGCACAAGAAATCCTCCCTCATAATGCTGGCGAGAAAAATGAAATCGACATCTTTCCATCGAAAATGTTGTAACTTCTCAGGTAGAAGCGGGAGCGGCCGAGGCCTTGAAATGCGAAGTTAGAAGTCTTGAATTCCTGCAGCCATGGCAGAATAGGTATTCCAGCTCTATTCCTTCAAGGCTTTTTATGGTTTGTTTTATGTATTTTGGATTTTTTAGGGTTTCCACGGAAGAACAAGCGAGTTTCTGGAGTAGAGAAGATTTTGGTTTATTGAGCTCTTTCAGATTCATGTCGTTTTATGGTAGCTGTTGTTTTTCTTACATTTGTTTGGCCCACAATATCCAGTTTTTATTAAGGAAACCCTTCTTTTTCATCCTGTCTCTCTTCCTATGAAAAACGTGGGATTGGGGTTTAAGCTATTTGCAGCGGTCTTGTTTTGTATGACTCTAGCGCTGATCAAGGTGACATACATTGCAATTACCAGTTATTTCGCATTGAACTGCTGTCTGCCCTATTTAGAAAGTGAGAAGGTTGCGTTGTTTGTGGACAACATTCTGCATAGTCCCTCGTTCTGGCTATATGCAATAAGGCAAGGATCCAGGGCTTTAGTCGTTGGGGCATTCACTCCCTGCTGAGATTCACTTGAAATAGGGCTAATGTAGGGATTTGTTTCGTTGGCAAAGTTTTGTATGGTGTTTGTTTTTGTGTGGAATGGTTCAATGCATTGATTAATGGCCCAGATTTGATAAGTGTTTACTGGTTAGACCCTCAGTAATCTGGGGTGTAGAATGGCCAAAAGCTATTTTTGGTCCCTTGTTAGTTTGGCTTGTAAGATTCGCGTTAGACTGTTTGGTCCTTATTTGGAAACTTTTGGAAATAACATAAATTCGTAGACAAAGTTTCCATAATGCCAACTTTATTAGGATCTTGTTAACAATAAAAACAAGATATTCCAATGTGTTGGTGCCTTGCGCTGGTCTTTTTTTCTCCAGTTGTCTTACAAACGGCCAGCTCAAGATTTTCCCAAGACTTTTAATTTTTTTAAACAATGGGGATTTGAGTTTAGACTTTAGTACTTTAATCAAACGGGGTTCTTCATTTTGTCATGGTTCTTTTGCGTGTTTGGAGTTGCAAGCTCATGTTAAAGCTATTGATCTCAATGCAGGGTATGGGTATATACTGTGCAACAACAAGTTCTGAGGCCAATCTTGGCCTGGTCTGAGGCCTACTGAGGCACTGTTGTGGCCCCCTTCCTGAGGCCATTTTCTGAGGTACGAAGTGAAATCTAAACCCTATCCTGAGGCACGGTCTGAGGACTATCTCGCAGCATTTTCTGAGACAGATTTGATCTTTCTGTGACAAGAATTTGGCCTTCCTAAGGCACAAATTCCATCATCCCTAAGGCTGTGTTAAGGACAAGACAGAGGCTATTTGAGGACGAGACAGAAGCTGGTTAAGAATGACACTAAGGTTGTTTCTGAGGAGAATTTTGAAGCTGAATTATAAGACATAGCCTGTTGAAAACGAGCTCCAAGTTGTTGATCATGATCAATTTTTGCTAACGTTTGAGGCCTAATTAGGGCTGCAGTAGCAAGCCATTAAATCACTGTCAAAGCGACCTGATTAGGGTGAGTCTCAGTGAAGCAAGATCGGTCCTATCACAGAAGCAAGATCTAGGGCTGATTTGGCTGCATAAAGAATGTCTTGTTAAGGCACAGAAGAAGGTCTAATCAGGAAGCCTCTTGAAGCATTTGTAAGGGTTAATTTGGGCCTATTTGAAGGAACAAGATAAATTGCATGGTACAATAGTTTAGGGTCGGATTAGAGGTTTGATAAATATCAGCAAGAAGACTATTTTAAGTGTCAATCTTGAGGAAGGGCAAAAGTCAGTAGCATTTTTTGTATAGGAAAGTAATCAAATTCTGATCAGTGTCAAGGCTAACTCTTGCTGATTGTTGTCTACTCATGAATTGCTAAAATATGTCCAAAACTGCAAGAAGGAATGAAGTACAAAATTTCTGAGATGACAGGACTGCTAAAAGTATATGAGACTCCTTGACGTGCATGGTGTATCTCCTAGTTGCTGATGTCATGCGATGTGGTCATGAAAAGATAGTGGAGCCAGTACATGATGATTATCTGAGATGAACCCAGAACGTGTGTGGTCTTGATTGACTGCTAAGGTACGATGGCTTGTTGATATGAGTATGTGTAGATGAATAAGAGTTCTTACATAGGCTACTATTAGATCAGACTGCAAAGGTTTACTTGGTGTTGCATATAGCATTGTGGTGGATATGCTACTGTATGTGCTGAGTGTTGTGGTTAGAGATTATCTCCTGAGGTTATGTTTCGGAGAAATCTGAAGGTTCAATGTTCCTAAGATTTGTATGCAGTAGAGGGCATTTAATGGTACCATGCATAGCTGTGTGTATGTATTGCAGAGTTTTAATTGAGTACCTAAAGTGCCGAGTACACTACTGGATTGTTGAGCTAGGGATTGGGCTTCATAAGGTGATTTCGTCTCTCGCTGGCAGCCCTTGTTACTCAACAATAGTAGATTCAACAACAATACTAATTTTAGAGTAAAGTGTTGTAGAATATAATGAGTATGTTCCAACAACTTCTCACCACTCAATAGTAAGAAATCTAAGATACCCTGCAACACCAACTACAACCTTAATCCAATATATCCATAAGTATCCCCATCGCCCAACAACCTTTAATATTGGACATAAATAGTTTCATCTATAAATTTGATGAAGCCTTTAATGGGGACATAAATAGGTTCATCTGAAAATTTTATAAAAAATCTCATGGGAACTGTATGCATGTGATGCAAGTGAGCTAATGTATCTAACCCTTGCAACACCAAGTTATATGTAATATTGGGATAGGCTCTCCGATCATCCATTCTATTATTCTATCGCTATGCTCAAATATTGGTAGATGGGTTTATTTATAAAAAAGCAGTTAACCATAACAAGCCCTTTTAATAGAAGCCAAACGCCTTTTTCCAATATTCTATGCCACTCTGAAGCTTGTATTTGTGGGCGAACGGTGAAAACATTGTTGTTAGTATTGTCATTGTTATCAACTAATGGGACATCTCTGATACAAATTCCTTGTATTGTTTTCATAGACTGAGAGAGCTTTTCTAAAGCAACCAAAAGTCTTTCTCAGGTAATCATATTGCAGTATTATTTGATTTTATTTCATGTTTAGAATCTTTTGATTTGCTTCTCTTTTGATCCTTAATTTATATTGTTGCAGTTATGAGAAGTCTGGGAAGGGGAAGCGTCCTGGAAAAGGTGGCAACAGGTTTGGGAAGAATGTGGGTCTTGGCTTCAAGACCCCCAAATAAGCTATTCAAGGTATGGTGATTAAATTCTGGGCAGATTTGATTATTGCGATATATTTTGTTTGTATATATTATTGTGCATTTAATTGTTGTTTCTATTAAATTATCCATTTGAATGCCAAAATGCTTCCTTGTAGCAAGGTTGCACGAGTAAGAAGACACACCAGGTATAGAAATGGTGTAGTTGTTATGAATTCCCAAAATATTGTTTGTTAGTATGGGGGTATGGTTGAATGAACTCATAATGGTTGAGATCATATCTGCTCTACTAACAACATATATTGGGAACTCGATGGGACAAGAATGCTTGATTGTGGCAACGAACATCTTGTGACTATCTTAGTGCTACCCATTACTTGGAGACATTTTAGTTTCCTATGTGGGCATTGACCATCTTGGTGTTTCTCCCAAGAAGACTGAAGCTGCATGCCACCTGCATGCAAGGAAATTACCATGATTCCACCCATAAGACTGAAAATTATCACCGTCTGGAAAGCAGGGATCCTGGTGCCATTTGAAATGTCTTTGTGCTTGCCAATTTAAATGTAACTTACTTGATCCATGTGTATTGGACTCTGGAGAAAATTCTAACACTGCCTTTTAGTTGTTTCCCATAAATACATTTGAGGTTGAAATACATTTTAAGTCTTCATATTTAAGACTGAAAATTGTCTCCATCATGATAAAAACACAATTAAACCTGTCAACAAGAGCCCTTTATAATTTAGTATAGACTCGAACAGACTTCTCATGCCCAATACGTGCATCAATCACTTACCAGGGTCACACTATGCTGTAGATCTTCAACTATCAATCCATATGAATTAATTGAATGCAGAATCACATTTCTTTCTTATTGTTTACCAGAATATATAGTGTCTGTGAAGTCAGGGAAGTAGCTGCTGTGATTCAAAAATAGCTATATGATGAATCATCCAAATTGATACAATAAAAAGCCTTTTTGTAGGATGTTTTGAATTCTTTGAACACACGTTCTGTAGGTCTCTGTAGCTGAAGAGCCCCTGTTTAGTAAGAACGTTAGTGGTAAAATTAGCATGCCAGGTATGGAAGTGCTTTTTGAGTACCAAATTCTAATAGCATAAGTAATGATGCAACAGTCTTGTCTAAAGCTTTTACAATATATCTTGTGTTCTAAGACACCTTTTGAGCATTTTCAAACAAGGTAGGAACTCTCTTCATCATAGGTTTGCCAACAAAACCAACTTGCAACAGTTTTATCTCTTGCGTTTACAATATATCTTGTGTTCTAAGGCACATTTTGAGCATTTTCAAAGAAAGTAGGAACTCCCTCCATCATAGGTTTGCCAACAGAACCAACTTCTATTATTTGGTCAATCAGTGCCAAGGCAATTAATTAAATTCACTACTAGCAGGGAACTTAGCAAGAAATCATCAACTGCAAAGACAACCCCATGCTTGCCCTGTACAGCTGTGGCCAACAAACAATCATTCTAGATGCAGGAAAACCATCTGCGGGGTTACTGTCATAAAAATAATACGGACTCGGTTTTCACTTTTAATTATTTCTTTACAGAGAAAGATGGTATTCTTTACAGACTCGATTTTCGCCTCTAATTATTTCTTTACAGAGAAAGATGGTATTCTGTACAGACTCCGTTTTGCATATCCGATCTTACCTGAAAGATTCAAAGCTTTGGAACTAATTTCAAGAAGCTATGATACTCGGTGCTGAGAGGCAGTTGAATGATCATTGCCCTACTGTTTTTATTTTTAATATTATCTATATGCACTGATTAATTTTTTTCTTTTTCCTTCATCGTTAACATATGATAATAAAAGAAAAATTAAGAATCTTAAGAATAATCAAGATGTCATTCTTATTATTAGTTTTCGTTTTTTCTTGATTCTGATACATGAACTAGAAGTTGTGCAATCATCTTGGTTTTATTTATTTATTTATTATTTTATTTTTATCTATAATTTTTATTTTGGTCTTTCGGTTTCCACTGATTCATGCAAATATTTTCTGATTGGTGCATATTATTTTATATTGTTGCAGTCTTTCTCAACTAGATTGTCAATACACGTATTTGTCCGTTATATGTTTTTGGGTCTTTCTCCACTTGATTGTGTGAACTAGGTTTTCTTGGTTTTTATGTAGGGACCTACATCGACAAGAAGTGCCCATTCACTGGTACTGTTTCAATAAGAGGTCGTATATTAGCTGGAACATGTTACAGTGCTAAAATGACACGGACAATTATTGTCCGTAGGGACTATCTCCATTTTGTCAAGAAATATCAGAGGTAACTAGAGAACATTATAGTGAATTGCAATTATATTTGTATACAGTTCTATTTAAGTAGTAATTTTTGAATGTCTGCATACTTAATAGATATGAAACGAGACATTCGAACATACCAGCCCATATTTCACCCTGTTTCTGTGTCAAAGAAGGGGATCATGTTATCATTGGGCAATGCAGGTAAATCTATTTATGGGAATATCCACTAAAACCTGTGATTCTTTTTGTGTTTTTATTGATTGTTAACATTTTATATGATTTGCTTGTATCAGGCCCTTGTCCAAGACTGTAAGGTTTAATGTTCTAAAGGTGATTCCTACGGGTTCTAGCAGTGGTTCTGCAAAGAAAGCCTTCACTGCAATATGAATCCTTTTTTTTTTCTTCATTAAGTGTGATAGAGTGGGCTTCTACAGAGTTGAGGGTTACTTACTATTTTATCTTTTGTCAAAATTAATTTTGTTAGTTTAATCCTTCTTTTGGTTACTGTGTTGCATTTTGAAAAAGATGTACGGCACATGTTTACTCTTTGGTGGTGAAAGTCCACCGTTCTTGGATACTTTTGTTTTGGTTTTAGCATCCAGTAAACCTTTGAAGGCATATTCTTCGAATATATATATTTTCCAATAGCCAAATATGACGATGTCATATTTATTTTATTATATATGGCAAGGAGTTTCACTTTTAATTATTTCTTTAGGAGGTGACATTCGTGTGCTTTAAGCTGTTGACGAGTGCAAGATTGTCGAATGAGTATTGAATGAAATACCGGATCACTGAGCTTCCTGAGTACTGGGACGCTGAACTAGCTGAGTACCAAAATACTGAATTGATAGAGTATCGAAATGCTAAACGAATCTGGAAGAGTAGAAAATCCAGAGATCTATGAGAACCAATCAGAGAAATTAGAGTAAAAGATCAAATAATAATATTTTTACTATAAGAAAACATAGAAATTGCATTTTGAATCAGTTATTGTCGCATATGCCACTAATCAATGCCAATGGCATGTCTGTGATTATTTCAAAATGATTTTATGTATCTAACATCATTTACAATATAATCTGAAAGATAACCCATCGATCATAACAAATCATATAGCAGCTAGATTCTTTAATGTCTTAAAAAAACCAATGGATGCAACTTTGCAAGAGAAAAATGTCATTACCAATATAAATCATAGCAGAGATCTTCATTCATATATATATATATGTATATATATATATATATATAT